>CM051840.1:23905170-26582670 GCA_028451465.1 Erethizon dorsatum | reverse complement strand
GAGCTGGCCCAGCATCCCCTCCACCACACTCCATGGTCCAGGCGAGTCCCCACGCAGGCCAGCCGTGAGGAGGGCTGAAGTGACACCATGAAGAGTGTGGCAGGGAGGGGAGGAGAGTCATGGTCATTTTCACAAACCCAGCACATCGTCTCTCTCCGTGCACCGTGGCAGCGTGCAGACGCCAATCTCATGGAACTTGGGCTTCCGTAGCCACCAAGCAACCTTGGCCCAGACGGGAGGGAAGCCGCAGATCTCAAGTCTCCCCTGCTCCTCTCTCCAGACAGGACCTTGGCTTCTCTCCTCCGCGGAACCACTCAGACATCGCTTCTGCCTCATCAGTCCTCTCGAACCACACAGACGGCATGCAGCGGGCCCCCGGGGAACGCAGAGATGCTGTCACCAGGAAAAGGGACACTGAGTGCTAGACAGCCCCAAACAACAGATGACACAGCAGCCCTTCCCCCATCCACCACCAGCCAAGAAGTAGGGCTCCTGGATGGGTCAACAGTTGGCTCCGTAGCAGGAAGAATGTGAGGATTTATTACCAAGAAAATCCTCTTCCTACTGTGAACCTCGGGCACAGTTCAGATTTCTATCAGAACTATTTTGAAAAAACAAACTCTAGAAATCTCAGCTGTCCTAGTCCTAGACCAGAAAAGCAGGAGCAGCCCCTGCGTGGCCACAGGGTCCCACTTCTCTCCTGAAGCTCGCAGGGCTGCTGTGCTCTAGAAGGCCTGGAGCAGAGGGTCCCGGCCTATGGCGGATTTGCCAGCAGCCCTGTGTCGGTGTAAAAACCAAACCGCCACCCTCTCGTGGGTGCTCACCACAACCAGCCTCTGCCCTCACTTAACAAATGTTAGCTTCCCGTGACTCAAAGTGTTTCTGATGGCAAGTGACAGAGATCCAGCCTAAACTGGCTTCTTTCCTAGAGGGATTGATCGACTCAAGGACATGAGGTCAGACTCCAGCAGGACAGTTCAGATGTGTCACATCAGGGTCCAGATACACCAGCAGCTCTCTCTGTCTCTCTTTCTGTCTCTGTCTCTCTGTCTGTCGTCTATCTGTCTGTCTGTCTGTCTGTCTGTCTGTCTCTCTCTCTCTCTCTCTCTCTCTCCAATTACAAACAAGACCATTGCTAACACTGGCTCACTAGTGGGATCCCTTGGCCCCACCACATCTATAATGGTGCCTAGGGCTTCATGGGTGCTTGGAAAACAAAGAACTAGGGAATGAAAGATATGAAAAAGAAATTTCCTGTCCACCTGAGACTTTGTTCTGCATGGCATTTCCACCTGAGGATTTGAAAACCATCCTCTGTGTTCTCTGCTCCGTCAGGGAGAGGCCCAGAAAGGACCAAGCCAAGCCAGGGGAGGCTGACACCACTCCCCAGCAACGCCCTGGGAGGCGAGGAGAGGGTTAACCCACTTCTTAGAGCAGGATCTGCCTGCCTCTTCACGATTTGCACCCTGTCACCCACCGTCCCACTCCCTGCTCTCTGCGCGTCAGCCCAATAACTTATTCTCCACCATTTGGCCTTCACAAAGCACAAGCACAAGTGTGGGGTTTCAGAACAAGCCATGCGATCCGTTGTGAACCTTCTACCTCCAGCTGCTATGGCTCAGTCTCTAATCCCCCGGTGATTCATCCACTTTAAAATTCCCGCTTTCCTCCCACTTCTTGAAATGTCAGGAGCACCATAGCACCACATAATCAAGTCCCTAATCCCCAGTTTGAAAATCTATTTTTTTTTTAAAGGTGGCTGTTTTAAACGGAAGCAAAAAAGAATCGCGCCGTGTGAAACCATGACAGTCTGTGGAAGGAAGCCACCAAAGCCCGAGATGATGGATGAGGCTGTCCACATGCTTTCTTTTTATGAGTTTTTAAGGTAACTTGCAGAATGTACCCAGGGGCAGTGACAATTAATTTACATTATCTCACTCATGTATGAAAAACAGTGGTTAGAAACCATCACCCTGAGTGACCCCCAAACGGCTTTGCTTCTTATCTAAGACTTAATAAGAGAAATCCTCGTCTGATCTGTATTAATAAAGGGGCTTTTTATAAAACATCCTTCAGATCAGCGGCAAGTTCAACGGCTACAAAGTCGACAAAAAAGCAATATGTCAGAATTGATTCATCGCCCGCGTTTTTAATGCTTTCAGATCACTTTCTAATTCACAAACCTGCTGATTTTCCATGACGATATTCCATTTTTGTCCAAATTTAATATGAGGAAATTGAGCCGATGAAAGCAAGTCAGAGACCTGGTCACTTGTTGGGTCAGGGAGTATATGCTGGGCGATTTCAGTAAATAGTTGCTTTTAGCCTAAAGTTTTTTTAGCTCCCCGGGGCTTCATTTGCTTTTTGTTGTTGTTGCTTTGTGACACAGACACGCCTCACACTTGGTAAAATCTTGATAATGAGTTCAATGGCTGTTGTACTGTTTACTGGCCAAGTTTCCAACCACCCCCTACACACACGCACCATAACCCAGCAATGTGGCTCCAGTGTAGAGCAGGTCTTTGTCAGTAGGAGCTAAACAAATTAAATATTTCTCAACAGGCTCCTTGGGTATCAAAAAAAGTAGTCTTTGAACTGATGAGTTTGTGAAACCCCAAGTTGTCCAAGCTGAGGATATGCTACCAGAGAGGTAGCCAGGTTGTGAGATGAGGGGGAGAAGCCAGGCTGGAATGGGGCCAGGAGACCTTCGCTGAACACACAGCGAGGAACTGCCACTGGGCTGCTTCTCTGTCTTTCTCAACATGTCACTCTCTACATATCAAGGTGCTATATCAAAGAAACTTCAGGGGGTACATCTGTGGGAGACAGGGCTAGGATCCAGTGAGGTGGCTGGGAGAACTCTCCACCTGTTTGTCTCATCAGCCGCGTCATAGATATTTTGCATGTGGTTCCTTCTCATTTTACTCAATGTTCACTACCCTGAATGAGGTCCAGAATCTCACACTTAGCCATCTAATGATTTTTCCCCCAAAAAAAGTTTCCTTCTATTTTCCTTTCATTCCTCAGTGCTATCTTCCCTGCAAAAAGAGAGCTGGCCATTCAGCACCAAGGAAACCCTGTATCGCTGTTCCCAGTGGAGCAGCAAGCCTGTCACCCATCCCGGGGAGTTGGCTTAGGGACACGCTCCTGCAGATTTTATCTGGACATCAATTCAGAAAGCTTCATGCCACATCAGGGGACAATATCCTCTGAGGATATTAAGGAAGAAAAACAATCTTTCAGTGGAACATGGAAATTAAACCTATATGTGGCCCAGAGCTCTGGCTATTTATGGGCACTTATCAGCAGGCTCGAGGGTGATCAGTCCCTGCTGGCAGAAGCTGTGGGATGTGTTCAGAGCAGTTTGTTCCACCGGAAGCAGCACATCTTGACTTTTTGCAACCTGTCTCACAAGCACTCGGGGGCAGGCGCTTGGAGGGGGAGAGGACATTGGAGTATGTGTCCCAGTAACAGTGACATCTCAGCTTCCTTGACGGCCACATCCTCTCCCAAATGGGCTCCAGGCAGACATCTGCAGGAGTGGAGATGGTTGCCCATAAGGACCTCCTCCACATCAAGAGACAAGGCTTTTCTTGGGAACATGTGACATGGTACAGACTCCCAGGCAGACCTTGGCCACTTGTAAAGCAGAACGTGACCCCTACCACTTAGCGCTCCCCCCCCGTTCCTCCCAACCAAGGCTCTCACCCATTACCTGCTTCTGGAAGGTGTCTAAGCCCTTCAACTTTCTCCTTCCCATAAGTAAATTAATTTAGAAGATGGAAGGTGCATTATTTCTACTCCTAACAACAAAGACTTGGGGTTTTATCGGTTGTCAAGGCAACAATTGCAGTTTTCTCTCTGGTTCCTTAATGCCTAGATTTATGTTTCCATAGTTACGAAAAATCTCTAGTTCTTCAAGGTAACATGAACGGGTTTGCTGAAACTTTTAGGGGTGGGATTGTGGTGGTGGCCAAATCAGTGCCCCAGGCTCCGCAGAGAGCTGGGCCCACCTGCTCCTGCCTCAGGGGCTGCTCCCAGCGTCTCCTGTCTTGAACCCTCCTTTGTAGCCAGCAGAGGCCCCTGTGGTTACCTCACAGGCCACTCCAGACAGCGAGGAGGTCAGGAAGCTAAAAAGAACTGGGAAATGGTGCCTCCCTCAAACCGCCAGACCGGGCTTATTAGACAGCGGGCTGCCAACACCACCATGAACAACTCTGCAAAGCAAGTTCCCCATTCGGGGCTTGGCATAACAATGATACAGGGACAGGGAACCAGACACGGCCCACCAGCTTTGTAGCACGCGCCCAGAGTCCAGGGGCCTGCTTCTCCTTGGAATCATCTCATAAGAAGCCAACCTTCCAGACACATACACAAATGGACTCGTAGGGTTTGTTTAAACCACTTGCCTGGTAAATCATTCCTTTACTTCCTGCTTTAAAACTTTATTCTTTTTATTAGTACATATTTGTCATACTTGTTGGTCAGGTTCATCATAGGGAATTTGTCCCTGTACATGATACATCTCAGTTCTTCTTTCTTTCCCATTCCCTTCCCCTCCCTTGCCATTTACACAAGCTTTGTTGGAGACAACATACAGAATGAGAAAAAATTTTTACCAGTGATTCCTCAGACAAAGGACTAACATCTAGAACATACAAAGAGCTCAAAAAAATCAGACCCTCTAATTTAAAGACCCAATCCAAAAAAGAGCATTCTGAAATGAATAGACATTTCTCAGATGAAGAAGTACAAACAGCAAATAAATATATGAAAAAATGCTCAATATCATTGGTCATTCGAGAGACACAAATTAAAACAACACTGAGGTTCCATCTTACTCCAGAAAGAATGGCTATTGTCAAGAAATCAACCAATAACAAATGCTGGCAGAGCTGTGGGGGAAAAAGGAACCCTTCTCCATTGCTGGTTGGGAGTGTAGAGTGGTGCAACCACTGTGGAAATCAGTATGGAGATTCCTCAAAAAACTAAAGCTAGAGGTTCTATCTGACCCAGCTGTTCCCCTTCTAGGTATCTTCCCAAAAGAGTTAAAAGCATCATACCACAGTGACATATGCACACCCATGTTTATAGCAACACAATTTATAATAGCTAAATCTTGGAATTAGCCCATAAACCCATCAAGAGATGAATAGATATAGAAAATGTGGTATTTATATACAATGGAGTACTACTCTGACATAAAAAAGGATAAATTTGTATCATTTGTATGAAAACGGATGCATCTTAAGACCATAATCTTAAGTGAAATAAATCAGACACACAAGTTTAAACATCGCATTGTTTCCCTTGTGTCCTTTACTTCTCCTAAAGCCTTTTTGGCCTTCTCCGAGATTTTACTTCCTAGTAAATAGCTGAATACTGTTGCTCTGGAGTAGTAGATGCAAATCCTGCATGCATGCGTGTGTACATGTGTGCATGGGTACATATATGTGTACGTACATGTCTGTGCTTAGTATGTAAGTGTGTGCGTGAATATGTGTGTGTACATGTGTGTGTGCATATATGTGCATGTGGTGAGGTGGGAGGGATCTGACTTAATGAATCCATAAGAGTATAAAAGAAAGAAGGGTGCTGCCAAAGTAAGACAACCAGAGAGACACTGAATTGGGAGTGCACAGTCCGGTTTTGATGCTCTTCCTTGTCACCAAGAGTATCAACAAGATACTCTTAACAGGAACTGGTGACCTCCCCTTGCGATCTGAAGGAGAACCAGACGGTGACATAGGAGACACAGAGATAGGGGCCCTACCGGTGCTCGTTGGTTAAGGCTGCTCAGTGAGGGGCTTGAACAATAGGAATTTATTGTCTCGGGGCTCTTGAGGCTGGATGGTAGAAATTCAGGTGCTAGCAGGACTGGTTCCTTCCAAGGTTTTGAGAAACAACCGCTCCAGGCCTCTCTTGTGTTCACACACAGCCAGCTTCCTGCTCACACATGCTCTCCCTGTAGAGCTATCTGTGTCCAGATCTCCCCCTTTCGTAAAGACATTTCCCAAAGGGCTGAGATCTGAACCAACTTCAGAGCAAGGAAAGTTACACATCTTTGTATTCCAGAATTAAATCAAGGAAATACAAAAACGAGCCAGACAGTGTTTTAAGTATAAAAATACTACTTTACCATTTTAAATTTTGATTCTAGAAATGGTCAAGGAGACAGTAAAGTTGAGAAGACAATATAACAAGTCCCCATGTATCCACCACCCAGCTTCAGTGATTTTCAATATTTTGCCAATCTGTTTTATCCAACCCTTTTTGTTTCTGGAGTGTTTCAAAGCAAATCCCAGCTCATGTATTATTTTTCTCCCTCAGTGCTGTTAGATTACATCTCTATCATTGAAGACACTTATATAACCACTGAGCTGCTTTCAGCTAATGAAATTACCTAGAATATCATCTGACATGCAGGCAGAGGGGCTATTCCCTGATGGTCTCAAAGGCTTCTTATTACTGTTCACACCCTTGAGCTGGGTTAGGGGTACTGTCCATATATTACATTTAATTGCTATGTCTCTGACATTTCTTTAAATCAGAGAAAGTCATCTTTGCCACCTTTTGTTTTTCTTCACTATCTGTTAAACAGGGCCTTTCATGAAAGCCCTGTATTTTAGATTCAGCAGCTTGCTTCCTTTTGGTGCCGTTTCCCTTGTTCTGCATCCCTCATATCCCTGAAGACTGGTGGGAGAGGGTGGATTCGATTCCAGTTCAATTTTTTTCTAGCAAGAATACAGGTGGTGCTGTGCACTTAGTACTGCGTCACATCAGGAGGGGCATGACATTGCCACTTTCTGTGATGTTCAGACTGTTCTGTGGGTTAAAGCACTGTCTGCCTGGTTCATCCCATATGGAGCCCCCCCACTCATTAACTACCTTTTTTTTATGCAGGTACCAGGAGTTGAACTCAGGACCTCACAATTGCCAGGCAGGCGCTTATGCCACTGAGCTATCTCAACGGCCCTCACCTAATACTTTTAATAGCACCAAAGGTTGTTGCCAAAATGTATCATCCCACAGAGGGTGGCAAAATAGCAGTGCTTTAATTCTGCTATTTCTTGTTCATTTATTAACTAAAATTTTTCTGTAAATAACTTTCCTCCCTCAACATTTTACTATGAAATGCAGTTGGTGCAAGAAAGGCAGTACAAATGTTCATTTCTTTTCCTTTGTTTATCTGTCTTCAGAATAAGCTGGTGCCCTCTCAATTTTCGAGAGTCATCAATGAGCTTTTCTTTTTTTGTTGCTATCACTTTGACAGGAATTGATTTATTCCCATCAGTTGCAGTTATTGCTTTGTTTTTCAAATTGGCCTGTCTTCAGCCAGTGGAAGCCCCTGTTTGTGTCGGCTGCTGCCTCCTTTGACATTGATCTTATTCATCTTTGTTTTTTTCTTTCTAGTTCTGAGACTTGAACATGGAGACTTAGGCATGTTAGGCAAGCACTCTACATCGCCAGACCTTTTTAAAAATGTGTTTTCTTCAGACAGGGTCTCACTAGGTTGTGAATCTCAGCCTCCCGTTGCCTCCTTTTATAACTTTCGAGCTTTCTGGTAGAACAAAAACTCCTGTGTTCAGTTTGTATATTTCTCGCCCCAGACCTGGCTGGGGACCTTGAGGTCATTTCAGTAGGAAATGTATTTAGAGACACAATCTGGATACTTGCAGTGCTCGATGCTGCTGGATTAGTTAATATTCCCAGCACTTTGCCATGGACAGAGTTAAGAAATATGTGAGAGGTTTTTTTATAGGGAAAAATAACTCATGAGTTCATCTCACTATTTTTACTCCAATTTTAAGATTATAGAAATTTATTTAACTATTTTGGGTTTATATGTACATATATAAAAAAATATATACAAAAGTAAAGCTAGATAGACACATATGTTTCATAAAATATATATACATGTATATACATGTAGACACACATACCCTTACTTTTATACTGAAGATTTTGGGTCCCAAAGATATTGACACAATTTCCATTCGCTTTAATCTGCATTGTCATGTAATAATTACAAACTGACAATATCAGCATTATTACTGAAAATAAGACATTTGAATATAGGTTAAGCTTTCTTTACATTTTCTTTGTCCTCAGGATATTTTCCCACTAGGGACAGAGCATCCAAATACTGCATTTGAAAGTCATTTGAAACAATTCTGCGTGTGCACATGTGTGTTTGTGTATATGTGTGTGTGTGTGTGTGTGTGTGCGCGTGCGTGCATGTGTGTGCATGCATGATTGGGCGCCAATGTGACATTCTTTTAGATGTACTCCAGTATTACGGTTTTTAGGAGTTACTCTTTTTTATTTTTATTTTGAATTATGTAAAATATGTACAAGGTTCCAAAATCAATTCTATAAAATAAGGAACGTATTCCACTTTCACCCTATTCCCTCCCTATCTAGTTACCCATAATAAGTTGGGTTTCTCCTTAATCTTTTCATTTTTTAATTTTTTTTAAAAATCGCACACATACACTCACTTCCCTCTCTTACATTAAAAAGAACACTGTTACTCTGCTTCTTGTGTTTTCTTCCACTCAACAATATACACTGGACGTCACTCTACATCAATATATGAAGATATTCATCACTTCCTTCTACAACGGCACAGCACTCTACTATTTGAAATTAACTATAACTTATTCAGCTTGTCCACTATGAATAGATATTTGGTCATTTCCCAGCCTTTTTTCTCTTACAACTAACACATTAAAATTATTATGTTGTCTCATGAAAAAATGTACTTTTTCATATTTTCTTGGCAGTACTGGGGACTGAACCCAGGACCTTTGTGCTGAGCTTCATCCCCAGCCTTTTTTATTTTTTATTTTGAGACAGGGTCTCACTAAGTCTCTAAATTGCCCAGGCTAGGCTTGAATTTACAATTCTCCTGCCTCAGCCTCTCAGAGTGCTGAGATGACAGATATGTGCCACCACCCTTGGCCTAAAAATACACATTTTTATTGAACAGGAAGATGTCAATGGCAACAACTATTCAAGCTTTTACCGTGAAAATGTTACTATTTGCACAAATAAGAGAAGCAATAAAAGAGTACCAGCTGGCTTCTGAGTGGCAAGAGCTCAAATTTGTTAGCAGCAAGACCTCAGTTTGCGTCTTGACTCTACCAGGTCCCCGGGGCGGGTCTCTGAGGGGGCGACCTTTCCTTTCTCAGCCTCGAGTATGGCAACTGTGGAACCGTACGATGGCACCACCTGCCTCCTTGCTGTGTGGTATTTTCTGCTGAGACTAAATGAGATATCCCACACATACTCCTTCCCGTGTGGGCAGTTTTTGGTAGATTTACCTATTATTATCAGCAACATCTGTTTCTAACTTTCTGATCTTTTATCATAGAACAAGGGAGTCCACGTGAACTTTGCAGAAAGGTTCCCTATCTGGGAAGGGCAGGCACCCCAGGCTGCCATCAGGATGCCCACCTCGCTCCTTTGGCTACCTGCAAAGATCCAAGTAGGGAAATTATAGATTAGTGGCAAGGGTTCGCTGAACAGGGTTTCTTCATTCAGTTCTTATTTTGGAGGCAGAAACGTTAAGACCTTCTCTGTTCCTGCAGCAATCGATCTAAATAAAGATTGTCTTCACCCTGCAGTTTCTTGGCTTGCAAAAGTCACCAGTCACCTCCAGTCCTCCACCCCTTCTTTTGCTGCACAGTCAGAGCTAAGATCCTGGGTTCATGAGGGCAGCTATCTGTCTCCTGAATGGCTTCTAGGCCAAACCAAATTCATTCAGACCTCAGCGGAGCCTGTTCACCCACGACTCTGACCTCAGACCAGCGTCCCGCTCCGGCTCAGGAAGATGTAACTTTCCAAGAAAGGAAGTGGGCTCCTGCCAAGAAAGAACGTCAAGTCGTCTCCTAAGCCGACCTCCATGAGTGCTGGCATGGGGGAATGGTCACGAGGAGAGGCTGGCCCACGCCAGAGGGAAATGTGTTTCCACTGGTTCTCATGATCCTGCGGGATGCCTCTGGGGCTTTGCGCTGGGCCTGTGGAGCTTTCCAGGTCGCCACACACTGGAGTGGGCAAAGTATGGTCTTGTGCTCAGTAAAGCAGCAAGATCGCACTCATTTATACAGAAAGGCACTCGTTTCTTGAGTCCTCAACATCCCACAGCCACACCCCTCAACATCTCAACATCCCACAATTGACTAGTCCAAGCCAGGCCTTGCCGAGGTTGGTTGACAGAAAGATTGTGAGCCATCCTGACGCAGCACGGGAAGCTTGGAAAGTGAGCCCTCTAGGAAACGCTCGTCTGGAACTGTGGCCACTGTCCTGCTCCTCACCGCAGACTGAAGCTCACACCAAGAGGAAGGTGTGACCACACCCCGGCCCTGACTTCCCGAGCACGCACCGAGTCTACACACCTCTGCGCTTCCTATTGGGCACGAAAATAAATTCCCTAACACTCTAGGCCATTTCAGAGTCCAGCTTCGCTGTTAGTTAGAAATGAGACACAAGCAACATTCTCTGAGGTTACCATCAGAGGTTAGGGATGAGGAAGTGGACCAAAATAGAGTTGCCCCTGACCTGTGAGGAACTCCAACAAGTAAATGGGCTGTTACAGTTCTGAGGCTGCGCTGGGAAGGTCAGGATGCTTTGAGGGATCCAAGAGGGGTGGGAGTGCTGTTTTAAGGTCAGCGAAAGGGGCAGCTCAGCTGAAACCTGGGAGAGAGATAGCATAAACAAAAGCCTTGGTCCCTGTATGTGGTTGGGTATCATCGCTTCAAAATTCATGTGCTTCGTGGGACCTCAGAATGTGAACTTGCTTGGAACCAGAGTTGCTGGAAGATGCAATTAGTTAGACAAGATCATATAAAAGTAGCATAGGCCTTAAATTCAATACAACTGATTTTTCTTATGAAAGAGACACACGGGCCAGTGAGACGGCTCAGCGGCATAAGCGCCTGCCTGGCAAGCGCGAGGGCCCGAGTTCGACTCCCGGAACCCACATACAAGAAAGGGGCCAGTGATATCACTCGGCGGCACGGGCGCCCACTGGCACGCGAGGTCCTGAGGTCGACCCCTGGTACCCACAAAAAAAAAAAAAATGCAGCCAGTATCTGTACGCAACATGTCTTAATTCTTTTTGCAACCCTTCCCCTCTCCTCCTTTCCCCCTCCCTCCATCTCTTGGTCCCCTTCCCATTTGCAAAAGATGTGTTATGCCCATGTACCAACTACCCATGATGCATGTAATCATTATGTACTACAAACATGTACTAATAAAAATTAATTTTTTTTAAGATGCAGCTCTCCCTCCATATCAGGAGCTTCTGCATCTGTAGATTCAACCTACAGTGGTTGGAAAATACTTTTGTAAAATATTGTGTCTGTACTGAACATGTGCAGACTTTCTTTTCCTGTCATGATTCCCTAAACAATCCAGCACAGCTATTTAAATAGCCCTTGAATCATATTAGATATTTTCAGTAACCTAGAGGTTATTTAAAGCATATAGGAGGGGTATATAGGGAATATACAAAAACTATGCCATTTTATACAAGGGACCTAGCATTCATGGATTTCAGTATTCACTGGAGTTGTAGGAAACTCTCCCCACAGGTGGCTGAGGGATGCCCACTCATGTGACCCTTCTGCTCTTACCCTCCACCTTTCCCCTCCTTACTGCCTGAATCAATAACTCAGCGATTGGAGCTGCAACAGACATCTTGCAGCACACTAGGAGGGAAAGGTCAGAAACGTTGCAAGGACCTTGGACCTGATGCCCTTGAGCTGCCACTCCATCCTGAACTTTCTCCCCTTGGGCTTCTTGGTGCTGGAGGGAAAAGTCAACTCCTATCTTGTTGAAACTGCTCCTACTTGGAGTTTCTGGTGCCTGTAGCCATCTCAATCTCTAATTGCAGCACCCAGACAGGTAAGTGTGCATTGGGTCCATGAGCAGAGATGGGAGTATGTCCTGCTGAGCACAGTCCCACTCTAGAGAAAAGCTTGGTCTACTTCACCATGAAATAGAATGGAAAGGAGAGAAGGAGAGATGAGGGCAGAGAAGGGTGCAAGGCTAGGACCAAGGAAGATGGCAGCTGTCCCCGGCAGGGCCCTGTCTCTTCACCTGGATGGCTTAGGGGACCGAGCCCAGCTCCCAGCCCCAGGCCTGCGTTTCTTCATCCCCCAATAGGGAGGGTCCAGAACCTACACTCCACTCTTGTCCACTGTGGTTTTGACCTTTAACAGTAAGCATGGAAACCATCAGAGCAGAGTTGGAGCTGTATTTGGTGAGCTGAATCGGAATCTGGGGAGGAGGGAAGTGGACAGGTGAAGGTGTAGGGTATGGGTTGAGGAGAGTGTCCTCCTCTTCAGAATCTTCGACAGGCATGGAATCTTATCTCCTCAGAAGGCAAATGAATTCTTGCAGTACCTCCCTGGCCTGTAGATTAAAAACAAATAGACTGCATTAGGGAAGTAGAGGCAGCAGGTGGTACACAGGAGCAGTGACTATCCAAAGCCAAAACAAACATGCCCCAGCCCTGAGATTTCCAAGCCCTTGCTTAGCTCCCCGACCCCTTTCTCCGCCTCAGAACCCCAAGAAAATAACATTAGCCAAAAGTGAAGACAAAAGTAAGTCCAAACGTAACAGAAGGTCTGTGATAAAACCCAGAGAGAAGTTGAGGCCAGGACAAAGCCAAACAGCCCACGACACATCCTAAAGCACCCCCTTTCCACAACTGTCTGAGGACCTGTGACCCTCCGCCAGGTCAGAGCTCTCCGCTCTCCACAGACCTAATCTCTGCGTCAGACCCTGGGCCTGGCAGCCATGAGTTGGTGTCAAAGGTTGTCCACCTCCAGCCAACTGGGATCATGAGGCTCTGTGGAGGAGCTGGCCAAAGAGCTGGGCCTGGGGGACACGGGCCACAGGGCAGCCAGTACCCTGATGCTCTGGGGAGGGTCATGGAGAAGAACTCACTTTCCACACATGCGTGCCACCAGGAGGGGCAGCAGAGGTGGGCGCACAGTGAACCTCTCCTCCTCTGAGCACTTTCCAAAGCATGGGCAGCCCAGCCTGCTGTTTTCCCAGGAAGCTTCCCCGCCTTTTTATTTTACTATAATAGGCTGCTGAAGAAAACACATACAAATGTAGTGTTCTCCATAAGGACTGAGTTAGACATTATCCTGCAGAACATTACAATAAAGGCAGGGATTATTTATATGTGAAGGAAAACTTCAAAAAGGTAACGTTCACAGCCCCAGGTACTTTCAGTAGGACATGATTGGTGGGTTGGTTTTCACTTTTAATCAAGACAGAATGGAAGTTACAGCAAAGAGGTGGCTGGTGCCGACTGACAGAGAGGCGCGAGACTCCAGCAGAAAAGGCTCCAGGGCTGTGTCTCTATCTTGGCAACGCTGATGTGGGTTACAAGTCACCTGGGCACTGTGGAGGGCTGAGGAGTATTCCTGACCTCCATTTACTAGATACCCGTGGTGCCCTAGCCAGAGCTGTGACAAACTGTGACAACCCCAAATGTCCCTGGAGGGTAGAGTCACCTAGTGATGAACCAGTGACTCGGAAGCCAGCTCTGTTATCTGCCAGCAGCCTGACCCCCAGCAACCCCATTCACCGCACGGAATCTCTCTCTCCTCCCTTGGAAAAGAGCCTCATAGCTGCCTGCTGCCTCTAGACTTTTGAGGCCAAACAAGGTAACAATGAAATATCCCTTTTCAACTTCTGAAGATCCATGTCCAGACAGGTTATGGAACATCTGTCACCCGCTGCTTGGGAAGTTGTTAATATCTATAGTTATTCATTTTTGTCCTGAAAGCAAACATGAGTTTCAAGGCAGAAATCAGAGTTATTACTGTAATAACTGGGCCAAGTTCCTGGTCCCAGTGCCCACGGGACCCAACAGGAACAAGATGTCACCCTGAGTGTAGTTTATACAGAGAGACTACACTCTGACAACCACCCGCAACCTGAGAGAGAGGGAGCTTTTTCCTCTGAAGAGGAAGAGAGAAAGCCCTGCCCCAGAATGCACGCGTTTGACGCATCTATTGAGCCAGTGGCTTCTGAAGATTGTCCATCACCCAGGGGCAGTGCAGCAGTGACTGCTCAGCCTTCCTAACCATACAGAAACGTGGAAATACCCGTGTTTCTACAGCACCCACGCCAAACACCTGGACATTCGCCTCCTCTGTCTGACTGATCCCACACCTTTCCATTCTACCCTGAAGCAAGTTTCATATGTCTGTCCCACTTTGTCCCCAGATACTTCCTCCGTTGGGGCCACAAACTTCTCCTCTACACCAGCAACAGTGTCCTTGGTATCGTGCTGACATTCCTCCTCCCTTTAAAAACATCACGTCACCCCCTAGTCAGGGTTCTCTGACTCCCCATTCCCTTCACTGAGGTTGAGCAACCAACACAATTACTCAGGATGGTTTTAGGTGGCCTGCAGGTGCACAGCTCATCGTTTATTTTTCAGCTGCAACTTTCATGGCAGGTAAACATACTCTTCCATTTGCAGCTGTACCCCGACACTTCCTTTTGAAAATAAGTGCACTTATTTTCTTAATGCTAAAATGCACATTTAAAAGAATTAAGATGTGTAATGTACATGTACCAATTCCCCCACAAAGAATGTAATTATTCTGTACTGCAAACATGTACTAATAAAAAAAATTATAGGTGTGTTGCATGAAAATTATAAGTAATTTCATGAGAAGCTTATAATCACTGAAAATACTACAAAACGTATGAGACACTGAAGTTTGGGGATCACTGACCTACAGTGAAGGGGAAAATAAAATCTTTACCTATGGAGGAACCTTCATGATATACAGCCTTTCTTCCTCTCTGACTTTACACCTATCACTCTCCCCTCACCACCACCGCCACTTCCTATCATGCATACCTTCCACTTCGGACAAGGAAATAGGGATTCCTTCAGCCAGTAAGCTCTCTACTTCCCTATTTTATTATAATGGGCTTCTGAAAGGAGCTTATGCAGACACTATGCATCACTACCTAAAATTTTAAGCACCTGTATTTATTTGTTTACACACCCAAAACCACAAAGGTATTAAGTAATACAAACAAGATTTAACTCTATAGAATTGGGTTCTAGTATCTACAAAGGTAACCAGTTTTCCATACCCCTGGTAATATCCTATATTATTAGGGGCAAACACTCTAATCTGGGTTCCCTTCATGACAATAAACTGCCCCTCCCAAGAGCGTTAAATAACCTCGTATCACTCCATTCTTTAGGCTTTCTGCCCATGATAGGACCTGATACAGAGGAGGAGCTCAATGAATGTTTGTGAAATAATTGATTTTTATGTTGCTGACATCTCTTTGGGTTGGTTTTTTTTATTATTTCTAAAAAATCAATGTTGAACTTCTTTTCCATGGTCAGGGCAGTCTGAGAAAAAGTTACTCGCATCTGGGCTGATGAGCCCTCCAATCCTGAAGGCAGCATTTTGCCCTTTGGCCTCACTTTTCATGGATCTAAGTGGAAATGTCAGCTTTTCAGTTTGTGCAGCTTCTTATTTGTTGTTAGGATGGAATAGCAATTTTCAAGTTCTTTATATGCTGGATCAGAAACTCAAAGTTCAATAGTCATTTTTTAAAATGGAGAAAGAAACCCCAAAGAGATGTCAGGAACATAAAAATCAATCATTCTACAAACATTATTGTGTACCTCCTGTGCACAAGATCCTATCTTGGGCAGTAAAGTTACAGAATGGAGAGGTATGAGGCTATGTGTTTAACACTCAGGGGAGAGTTTCCTGTCATATAGGGAACCCAGAAAAGTAAACCAGTGATGATGGCCAGAGGTGTGGAAAACTGGTTACCCCTGAGTACCACACACTGACTCTAATACATTCAAATTCTGTTTGTATCACTTATTATCTTTATGTTTCTGGGCATGTGATTTCACCTCTAGGGGCTTTAATTTTATCATTCGTAAAATCGTGATATCCATAGTTCCAATTACACTGTGAGAATTGTAAACTGTAACCTGCTTAGCCCAGTGCTAAGGCACAGAACACTCACAGTTTATCAGAGTAAACACCCATGAGCAGAAGCCTCCACAGGAACCGGTGCCAGCATAGGAAAACCTGAATTATAATTTATGAATTGCTGGAGACTCGGTGTGAGCCAGTCTGAGAGCAAAACACTCCAGGGACACCCAACCATGGGGGTCTCCCACTTTTGCGATTTTTACCTCCAGGAGCTGGATCAGTTTCTCATAATGGGAGAAAAATCCCATTTACTTCCAGCAGGGGAAGTAACCATTTAAAGTGCTCTAGAACATTCTGTTCTTAATAAGGTCTGCTCTTAAAAGCAAGTAGTTAACCAGAGTCTAACATGCTGGTATTTTAACAGAGTGTAAGTGACCTAAAGTAAGAGAAATACCCAATTCCAGTTGGCTCTAGTCATCCCTTTCCACATAAGAGAAGATAAATTAGTTCAGAAGCACCTGTGACATTCACGGTCCAGAAACCCAGGCTCACAAATAAACTAAGACCTAATCAAAGGACTACAGAAAGCTTCCCCTGCCCTGTGCTTCCACATCACTAAAGGGCTGTTTACAGCATTTCCTCTTACTCAGCTATCAAGAAAGACAACTACTAGATATATTAAAAGGCAAAACACACACTGTGAAGAGACAGAGCAAACATCAGAACCAGTCTCAGACATGGCAGAGATGATGGAGTTATCAGATTGGGAATTTAAAACAATTATGATTAACATGCTAAGGACTTTAAAAACTAAAGTACACAACATGCGAGATGGGCAATGTAAGCAGAGAAAAGGAAATACTAAGAGAGGATTAAAAGAAATGCTAAAGGTCAAAAACACTAACAGAAGTGAAGAATGACTTTGATGGGTTTATTAATAGAAAAAGCTGAGGAAAATTTGCTGAGCTTGAGAATATTAAATTTCCAACTTAGAAAACTAGAAAAAGATATTAGATTAAGCCTAAAATAAGCAGAAGACAATAAATAAAAAAAATTAGTTCCAAAATTAGTGGGAAGAGGAAATCAATAAGGAAAATCAACAAAACCAAAAATTGATTCTTTGAACTGATTGATAAAATTAATAAGCTTCTAGCAAGGTTGTGAAAAAAGGGGGACATACATTACTAATATCAGAAGTGAAAGAGGGGACACTATACATTTCCATGACATTAAAAGGGTAATAAAGGAATCTTACGAAAAAGATAACATAGGTTAAAGTGGACCAATTTCTTGAAAGATACAATTTGCCAGCACTGACACTTGAAGAGATTATCTTTACAGGCCTATGTCTATTAAAGAAATTGAATCATTAATTAGTAACCCCCAAAACAGAAATCAACAAGACCAGAGGGTTCACTGGAAAATCAAATTCAATAATGTTTATAAAGAATTTTACATAATGACCAAGTGGGATTTATCCCAGGTATGCAAGGCTGGTTCAACATTCAAAAACCAGATAGTATAATCCATTGCATTAACAAGTTACAGAGGACCACATGTTAATATTAACAGAGTCAGGGAAATCCAACTAAATCCAACACCCATTCATAATTTTTAAAAAGTTCTCAGTAAACTCAAAATGGAGGGGACATCCCTCGCCATGGTAAGGAATGCCTATAAAAACCTACAATTAACATAATATTTAATGGTGAAAAACAAGAAACTTTCCTACTAAGATCAAGAACAAAGCAGAGATGTCTCCCCTTGTGACTGTTTTTCAACATCAAACTTGAAGCCTCAGCTAACAAGACAAGACAAGAACAACTGAGAAGAACAAAATAAAATTTGTCTTTTGTCACAAATGATGTGATTGTCTATATAGAAAATCAAAAAATAGTGAAAAAATCTAGAATTATAGCAAGGTTGATTATATCAAGGTTGCAAGATACAAAATAAATATACAAAAGTTACTTTCTCAATACCAGCTGTGAACAAAAAGAATTTCCAATTAAAAACACCATTTTTGGGTATGTTTGTTTGTTTGCTTTTGAGACAGGGTCTCAATATGTAGCCCAGACTGGCCTCAGACTCATGGTGATCCTCCTGCCTGAGCCTCCTGCCTCAGCATCCTGAATACTGAGATTACCACCATGTTCCACCCCACCTGGCTAAAAATGCCATTTTTTAATGCTGGGTATGTAGCTCAGCTGGTAGAGCTTTTACCTATTATGCATGAGTCCCTGGATTCAATCCCCAACAACACAGGGGAAAAAACTTTAACTTATTAAGCTACTGGAAATTTGAACTATAAGTAGATGTTTGATTGTACTAAGACGTTATCATTAACTGTTAAAGACATAATGGAATTTGAGGGGTTTTTTTTTAAAAAATAAAATCATATTGGATATAGAGTTACATAGTAAAATATGTATGAATGAAATTATATGACTGGGATTTGCTTCAAAATAATGCAGGAGAAGGACATGGATGGGTCTAGATGAAACAAAATTGTGTGTGATGAATACATAAAGCTTATTCATGCTCTTTTGCTAAAAATAAAAATATACACATGATATCATTTACATTAGCACCCTCAAAAATTAAATGCTTGGATATAAATCTAACATAGTACCTACAAGATATATGTATGTCTGTATAAGGAAAACTACAAAATTTTGTTAAAAGATAGCAAAGAAGAACTAAATAAAATGAGAAATATTCTATGTTCTAAGACGCAATATTGTCGAGATAAGTGTAGCCAAGGAAGTGAAAGACATGTACACTGAAAACTATAAAACGTTGATGAAAAATTGAAGTTATACACAAATAGATGGAAGGATATCCTGTGTTCATGTTTTGAAAGAATTGATATAATTAAATACCCATACTACCCAAAGCTATCTACAGATTTAAATGAAAACTCTATTGAAATTCATCTGACTTCTGAAATAGAAAAAACAGTTCTAAAATTCACATGGAATCATGAAGATTGTGAATGACCACAGAAATCTGGAGCAGAAAGAACAGAGTTAGAAGCATCACAATACTTGTTTTTGAAAGCTACAAAGCTATAGTAATCAAAACAGCATCGTACTTGCAAAACATACATATAAACCAACAGGATAGAATAGAGCACCCAGAAATTGATCTTCAACAATTGATCTTCAACAAAAGTGCCAAGAATACACAATGGAGAAAGGACAGTCTCCGCAATAAATGGTGTTGGGAAAATTGAATATCTACTACTACAGAATGAAATTGTAGCCCATCTTACATTATACACAAAAATCTACCAAAATGGGTTAAATACTTAAACATAAAACCTGAAACAGTAACACTATTAGAGGAAAACACTTCTTGACATTGGTCTTTGCAAAGGTTTTTTTATCTGAACCCCAAAGTACAGGCAACAAAAGCAAAAATAGACGAACTGAAAAGTTTCTGTACCACAAAAAAGCAATTGAAGCAAAAAGACAATGTATGGGACAGGAAAAAATATTGCAAACCATATATCTGATAATAGATTAATAGCCAAAATATATAAAGTACACAAACAACTCAATAGAAAGGAAAAACCTCAATTAAAAATTGAGCAATGGACCTAAATATATATTTCTTAAACAAAGATAAACAAATGGCCAATAAAGATATGAAAAAACGCTCAACATCACTCATCATCCAGAAACACAGATTAAAAGCATAATACGATATCACCTCATGTCTTTTAGAATTACTATTATCAAAAAGATAAAGGATAGCAAGTGTTGGCAAGGATGCAGAGAAAGGGAAACCCTTATGCACTGCAGGTAGGAATGTAAATCAGTACAGCCATTATGTAAAACACTATAGAGGTTCCTCACATCCCATCAATCCATCTTCGGGGTATATAACCAAAAGAAGTGAAGTCAGTACATCAGAGAGATATCTGCACTCCTGTATTCACTGCAGTATTATTCGCAATAGCCAAGATATAGATTCAACTTACATGTCCATTAATGGATGAATGGATAAAGAAAGTATGTTATATATGTACACACACACACACCACAAACACATGTGCATGGGATAGTATCCAGCCATAAGAAAGAATAAAATCCTGTGCTATGGTTTGGATAAGGTTTCAGTGTGTCCGCTGAGGCTTTACGTGCTAGAAGCACGGTTCTCAGTGTGTTGGTATTGGAAGGTGGTAGAACATTTAAGAAGTGGAGTCTCGTGGAGGGAAGGTGATGAGGTTATTGGGGGCGTTGCCCTCAGAAGGGATTAGCAATGCACCCACAGAGTTGGTTGTTACAAAGTGAGGCTCTTCTGCACGAAGCCAGTTCCTCTCTCATTTCTCTTCCATGCTGGGACCCAGCCATGAGAGCCCTCACCATAGGCCAAACAGACAGAGATGCATAATCCTGGACTGTCAGCCTCCAAAACCACAAGCTAAATGAACGTTTTTTCTTTATAAAGTACCCAGCCTCAGGCATTTTGTTAAAACAATAGAAAATGGATGAATAAACCCTATTGTTTCCTACAATGTAGATAAACCTGGAGGATATTATATTAAGAGAAATAAGCCAGGCACGGAAGGATGAATTCACCGTGATCTTGCTTATATGTGGACTCTGAAAAGCTGAAATCATAGAGTAGGGAGGAGGAGGAGGATGGCTACCAAAATCTGAAGGGTAGGGAAGGACTCAGGAGAAACTATTCACACAATAGAAAATTCCAGTTAGGTAGAATAAGTTCAGTAAGATGTATTATAAACACAGTGATTATAGCAAACAATTATATAATGCATACCTGAGAACTGTTGCGGCCTTTAATGTTCTCACCATAAAACTGGCAAGCACGTGAGATGAATACGTAAACAATGTTGATTTAACCATTGTGTAATGTATACATATATCAAATGGTACACTGTACACCTTAAATATATAGGATTTTTTCATTTGCCAAGTAAACCTTATTAAACAACAACACATATGAAGAAGGCCTTGAAGTCAATAATAAAGGAGCAACCTGATTAAAAATGGGCCAATGCCCTTACCAGACACCTCACTGAAGAAGACATCAGATGGCGAATAAGCACATGAAAAGATGGTCCTCACCAAAAGCCACTAGGGAAGTACCGAGAACACAACCGAGAGATGTAGACCACACACCTGCTAGAACAGTCAAAACCCAGAACACCGACGGCACCGCAGGCTGGCAAGGGTGCCGGGCAACAGGACCTCTCATTCGCTGCTGGTGGGAAAATAAAATGGTCCAGCCACTCTGGAAGACAGTTTGTCAACTTCTTACAAACTAAACACACTAACACTACATGACCCAGCAATCACAGTCCTTGGTGTTTACCCACGAGTTGAAAACGTCTGTCTACACAAAACCCCACGCATGAGTGTTTACAGTTGCTTTGTTCATAATTGCCAAAACTTAGAAGCAACCCAGATGTCCTTCAGTAAGGGAATCGATAAATAAACTCTGGTACATTCAGACAATGGAATGTTATTGAGCACTAAAAAGAAATAAGCTATGAAAAGATATGAAAGAAGCTAGTGTGATAAGGCTACATACTATATGATTCTAAATATAGGACATTCTGGAAAAGGCAAACTAGGAAGACAACAAAAAATCAGTGCTTTTCAGGTGTTAGGGAGGGATGCATAGATACTGCACAAGAATGTTAGGGCACGGAAACTAGTCTGCACAGTATTACAATGATAGATATGTGTCATTAGAAACATGTGTAAACATCATATTGTCTCCCTAGTGTGAGAAACTGAAAGAGTAAATAAGATCCAAAATGTACAATAGATATGGTAAATCAGGAAGAAACTGGTCAAAAGGAAAGAGAGACTGGGATGGGGGAACGGGGAAAAGAAAGAAAGGAAAAGAAAAAAATTGTATATATATATATATAAGATAGTTAAGATAGGTACACTACTAATTTTGCTTAGTTCATTGAAGAGAAAGGTTTGTGCCAGTAATGTTTGGACAATTGAATGCTGATATCTTGTAACGTGAGTAACTAATTTAAAGATAACAATACATAATATATTAACCATTGTTACCCTCCTATTATGTTGTTTTGAAATTTTGTTCTTTTTTTTTTTCTTCTCTTTAAAAGAAAAAAAAAAAAGAAAGAAAGAAAGAAACATGTGCGAACCCACTGGATATGCACAGAGAATAAACCCTAATGTAAACGGCGAGGCTGGATGATGATGATGTACCCGTTTTCCTCAGTAGTAACAGAACTACCACTCTGGTGGGGGATGTCGATAATGGGGGGCTGAGGAACAAGAGGGCTGAGCAGTCTCTGTTCCTTCTGCTCAATTTTTCTGAGAACCTAAAACTGCTCAAAAAAGTAAAGTTTATTTTAATAAAAACCAATATCAGCTTATAAATGAACCAAAACCAAAAACATACAGCAGGCAAATATTTATAACCATATAAACACAAAGTTCTCAAAGTTGTCTGGTGTTTCTGATGTCATCCAAGGACGTCAAACGCTGGGAATCTAAATTAACTGTGGATTGAAGTCAGAGTGGAGAATTCACTGGACTGAGAATGACAAACAACCAAAAACAACAACAAGGATATAATATCTCCCAGCACAGTAGCCAGACAGGAAAGGATTAAGTTTTACAGTTGATTTACCTGCCCAAACACCCAGCCCAAACTGAATAGAAAGAAGAAACTGGCCTATTTACTCCTAAATATTTTTGGAGGCCAAATTTCCATCCTATGAAGTATGGCAAGAAAAGATAACGTGTTGATTTCCCACTCTGGTAACTGACTTTGGAAGGAAAGACGTATTTGTTCTTATTGGTTTCTTACTTGCTCATCATGGTGTTTTTGAAGCTGATGGTAGGAGCTTATAGATACCCAGTCATGAGGCACAGATGTCCCCAGCTGCCATCCAACACTGTGTGAAAATTACAATTATTCCATTCTGCAGAACTGATATCACACCTTGGGGTGGAGAGCTCTAGGCAGTATTCAAATTACATTTAAACACCAAATTAAAATTTTAACTATAAAAAATAAGGGGATAAACAAGAGAGAATTATATTATAATATTATATTAGTAAAAATATGGCTGGGAGAAGGAAGTGGATTTTCCATATTGCCATTATGCTAAGTACAGCGTTATTTCCATTAGAGCCACAGGAAGCATATGACCCATTTAGATCAATCGTCAATAGTGCCTTGTCACTCGCTAACATCTATTAAGGACCCATGGATACCAGCCACTCTCCAAGTCAAGTCACTAGAGAGTAAATTCCTGTACAAGTTTTCCTAACAGTGACTAATGGAGACCTATAATTTCTTACTTTCCAAAAGCCACTTTAAATGAGAATAGAAAAAGGCAACTAGCCAAGTTGAGAATAGGCCCACCATTGACATCGTTCTTCACTTTTCATCCGGATGTTCTGGCTCATGAGGCCAAAATCTCGTTGGACAGTTGTGCCGGGCAAGGGTTTCCTTTTCCCTCCCAGGACCTCTCTCCCTCCCCAGAGGCAGAGGGCATAGAACTGTTTCAAGCTACTAAGGCTTTTAAAGCAGCACTGGAAAAGACTGAAGGACACATTTAAAGGAGAAGTTGGTCTCCGGACTGATTTATGTAAAATAATAAATGGTGCCACTTGGCTGTTTATAGAGTTAGAGATAAAATTAGATTCTAGACAGTCCTTCCTTGTGCACATGGGGTAACTCTGATGGATTACTGCCTTCGTATGACTTAGGATAACAGCAGCTCATGGAAATTTACAAGGGGCTCCTTGAGAACACATTTTACAACCACATCCAATAATTTAGAAGGATATTTTTGGGTTCCCAAAATGACTCAAATTTAATTTGGGAATAATACTTGAAAAGAGTAAGCTGGTGAAAAGTACCAAGTAGCTAACAGTTTTCGAAAGTTACTTCACTCTCTATTCCAGCTGAACAGGAATCGTTCTACACAACTCCTACCCAGTCTCGCCTGAATTGACACAGTTTAGTCCAGCGATGGCGAACATTTTAGAAACCAAGTGTCCAAACTGCAATTCAAAACACACTTATTTATTGCAAGGTGCCAACACTGCACTGTTATCCGATGCTCTGCTGCTGGGACGGTGCTGGGGAGACTTGGCTCGCGTGCCTACAGAGAGGGCTCTGTGTGCCCACCACAGCATGCGTGCCATAGGTTCACCACCAGTGTCTTAGACCAATCACTCTTCTAAAAATATCGGTAAAAAGAAAGGAGGCAGTGGCTGTGGGGATTGGAAAGATGAACATTTCACCAGCTGGTCAAGAAGGAAGAGGTTTGGACTTTAAAAAGTCAAGGACTTATTGCCCTTGACATCTAGAGTTTTATTTTTTTATAAGAGATTGGAAATCAGACAGATCTCAGAGTCGACATCTACCAAGACTTTAACTTCTCCTTGATTTGATAGAAGCTGCCCTCTGTCATAGTAAGCTGTATTGAAGCCACAATTTACGTAAAAAAATACGTCGTGGATAGCTACTGTTATCCATTTGATAAAAGGCCTGTCCCACAGCCACCTGTAGGAGTTGGGCTCTGAGGCAACATTGTCATGGGACAGCATCAGATGTCCCCTTATGAACACCTCCAGCAGAGTGCAGCTTGGATGATGGGTGCAGTTCAAATTGGAAACGTGAAGACCACTGAAGGAGTCTCTTCAGTTGCCCAGGTGAAGAATAACAGTTTGGCCTTGAGTAATGAAGGACTTCTGAGGCACATAGGCGAAGAAGGTTCCGGAACCTTCCATGGAATCAGTTTCACAGTGATGGGTGAAACTCTGTCCCTTGCCCCTGACAGAAGAGGATAAACTGTCATACAAGTAGGCGACTTTTGAGAAGCTTAAGGCAAACCTGTTACTGGAGCCCTCTGCAAAGACCTGCCAGAAAAAACCCAGAAAGCAGTGGCTGCAGGCACACAGTGAGAGTAGGGGCAGGGCCCACTCTGAGGGTGAGGCTTTCCGTGAGGCCGGAGGAGGCCTCTCCAAAAGTGAAGATGGGCAATATGGCACCCAACCAATACTGTACCTCCTTGTCGCTAATGACAGGTGGTCCATGACCCCTGTCTGCTCACCTAGAATTTGAAGCAATTATACTGGAAATGACACAGACCTGTACAGCCTCCTAAGCCTGTGGCCCTCGCTGTCTGGCTGAGGGCGGCAGTGTGTGGTTGTGTTGTCTTTGTGCAGATCTAATCCCAATGCAGTTTCCCACTTCTCTCATCCCCAAGCTGATGGCCCCTTGGGCCTAACATGGCTTGCCAATGGAAGTTCCAAGCAGCATGATTTTTTCCAGGGTCCAGGCCAACACTTAACAGAAATTCAATGCAAACCGTATTTGTAATTTTAAATTTTTTAGTAAATACAATTTTAAAGGGAAAAATTAAAATGCAAAATTAACTTTAATGATGTATTTTATTTAACCCACTATCCCTCAGATTTTTTAATTACCAAAAGAGTTTCTATTTATGTGTTAAATCTTCCAAAGCCAGGGTGTATTTTACACATAAAACATTATCTCAAGTTGAATTAGTGATCTATCGAGTGATCAACAGCCATACACGGCTAGAAGCTGCTGTGTCAGACAGCACAGCTATAGACCATTAGGCCCAGGCCCTCATCTCAATCCACACAGCCAGTAATAATCACTAACATGTTTTGAGCATTGACTGCGTACTAACAACCATGATGAGACGCTATGCAGTATTCGTAATAGGGTGACATGTACACAGTGTCCCAGCTCTAGTGCTTACTAAATTAGGCCAGTTACTCAGCCTCTTTGTTCCTCACCTTCTTGCTATTAAATGGGAATGATAACATCCACTATGAGGATTATTGAGAGAATTAAATGAGTAATTATATGTAAAGTGCCAAGAACAGAGTCTGCCTTAGCAAGTTCTATGTAAAATTTTGCTGTTAATTCTTATCTCAGATCTCACAGCTTCTTAAGGGGTCGACAAGTCAAAGCCTGAAAACTGTCCATCAGATTTCCAGTCAGGAGTTCTTGATGATCCCACAAGGACAGCTTGATATGAGAGGTGATCAAAGTCAAAACCAGTCTGCCTTGGGGAGGTGGTAAGGGCAATGAGGAGACTAAGTAGGGAGTGGAAACATGAAGATCTCCAATTCACTTAAAGTACACAATGTCTTCAAAACCCGGATCAGAAAAACCCTCTGTGCATTGCGCTATCTGCAGGACCATAGTGAAACATCCTGCAACCCACTCCAGCTTCCTGAACACAATAGTATTCGATGTCAATTGGGTGAATGTGACCACTGAAGCCATAAGCAGAACCAAGAGTACCAAGAAAGTGTAGCAGAAAAGACAGAAGACAAAGGGGCCAAAGGTCATGGTGGGGAGGACAGGTAATGAGAAGAAAGAAACAGAGGAATAGGTAAATAATGAAATACTGCCCCAACTGGCAGTATTTATTGGCTATTTATTACCTATGCCCTTTAATCAACATGCATTGAAGAAAAGGCTTAATGATCTTAGAAATGACAACATTTTATTAACTTTTTATTTGGAAATAACTTTAAACTTACATAAAAGTTATAAGAATACTACAAAGAGTTCCCAATAACCTTTATCCAAATTCAACAACTGCTACCATTTTGCTGCAGCTGCTATATCATAAATTCTCTCTGTCTGAACCATTTGAGATTAAATTTCATAAACCACATTCCTTTATTCCTAAATACTTCAGTGTGCAGTTCCTCAGAAAAAGGACAGTCTCTGATATAATGAAAATACAGTTACCAAACTCAGGAAATGTTTCATTGACACAAACCTCTTCTCTACAGTGAGAACTGGAGAAAGAATGAAAGAATAAAAGATGAGACACTGGATAAATAATGCATGCCGATTCCTCCTTATGCCACCTTCACCAAGTGGGGCAACAATGTCCTCTAGAACAATTTTTTCAGGCCCAGTATCCGATCCAATACCATGCTTTGCATTTAGTTGTCTAGAAATAACTCACTTTTCCTTTATGTGACTGAACATTTTGGACTTCAGCACTAAATATCCACTTGCCACATTCAAAGATACTAGGAATACAAATCAAAGAAGCTTCCAAGGTAGCCCAGATATTAAGCAGAGTTGGAAAGACACAAAGAGCTCACAAAAGGTGGAACTGCAGACCTACATTTGCAAACCCCTTTGGGCCCAAGAATTGATGCAGCCTGGGTCCTTGGATGCACTTGCTAAGTGACCCCTCTGTTTAGGCATCACAGAGACAGTATGGAAACAAGGCCAAAAAAAGCACTGGCCCAGCCCCCAAGGAGATGACCATAAACACACAAACTGATCACTTCAACACAGTGTGGTAAATGACGTAAACACCAAGAGCCACATGCCCGTGGGATTAAAGCATGCTGCCAACCTCTTTTATTCTGGACACTCACACTTAAAATCCCTTGGCTGGAACCTCAGGTGTCATTCCTGTTTACTGTTTTGCCAACACAGATCACTAACCTCACACTGTAAGACTCAGAGGACATTCTCCCCGTCCCAAACGAACTGTGCCTGCCTAACCTCGTAGGAATCCTGTATTTGTTTAAGCCTTACTATGGTTTGAACATGTCCCCCGAGTTTCATGTGCTGGAAGCTTGATCTCCAGAGCCATGAGTGAATGGCATTTGAGAGGTGGAATCTTTGGGAAATGACCGGGTCATTAAGCCACTTGTGGACAAATGGGTTATCACAGGCATGGCTTTGTTATAAAAGTAAGGTTTCTTGGCAAACGTGACACCCTCCATCATGCTATGATACAACACAAACACTTTCACCAGCACCTTGGAGATGCCAGGGCCGAGATCTTAGACTTCCCCACCTTCAGAACTGTGAGTCAAAATAAACTTCTTTTGTTTATAAATCACCTGGTCTCCAGTATTTTGTGATATAACAGAGAACAGACTAAGAGAGGTCTGTTCTGTGAAATCGTACTCTGTGTATCAAAATCCCGTAGTTCTATTCAACCTAGCTCCAATAAAGCATCCAAGTAATGACAGGAGCACGCTCAGTCCAAAAACATCTCCAGGACAGCAAGTTGAACAACTCTATGTAAGAATACGCAGGCCGGTGAGACAGCTCAGCAGCATAAGCGCCTAGCTGGCAAGTGCGAGGTCTTGAGTTCGACTCCTGGTACCCACATACGAGAAAAGGGCCGGTGATATCGCTCAGCGGCACGGGCGCCTGCTGGCATGTGAGGTCCTGAGTTCGACCCCCGGTACCCAAAAAAAAAAAAAAAAAAGAATACGGAACTTCGGAGCTGGAGGCCAATGCCCACAGACACACACAGACAGGTGACCACAGCAAGGGCATAGTCCTGTGCAAATTCTAGTGCTTTTTCTCTTCTCTCTTTTTAAAAATAATTCCCTTTGGAAAAAAGAATAGAAGGAAAGAATGGAAACAAATTTTTGCAAATAAGGAGAGGAAGAGGAGTTGGAGAGAGGGAAGGGGATTGGGGGAAAAAAGAGAATCAAGAAATATCATGTACAGGTACGAGGTCCCATGATGAATGTGATCATTATGTATATGTAAAATGTACCAATAAAATTAAATTATTTAAAAATTCCCTTTCTCTTTCGAGAAAGCAGGAAATCATTAGTCCTGCTTCATTTTCAGAAAAGAACATTGCTAAAGAAACATTTAGGTCCATAGCCTGTATCTTTTTAAATCACATGTGGAATAATTGGGATGGAATGTATTTTAAAGTGAAATTAACCTCTGCATTCCTGCCAGTGGGAGTCTTCTTAGGGAATCATCAAAGGAAGGGAGTTTGCTCTGCCACTTCCTGCGGGCACAGCGGATTATACACCTGAAACAAGCTTGTCCTTCGCAGCTGGTCCCAGAAAAGAGGAAATTCAAGACAGAAAGTGTTGATATTCTGCAAGTTGAAAACAGCGCATGAATAACACAATCACGCATCACTTACCGAGGACTGTGTGTCAAGTGTTCCACAATTACTTTTTCAGAAAACTAAAGTTTGCAGTATAAAGACAAAATTTAACAAGTAATTGGCTTTGAGAGGGGATTAATTTCAATAGGGCACAGGAGCTTTCTGTGGCGATGGAAATGTTGCACGTTGCTGGTGCTGGTGGCTGCATAAGTGCGTACGTTTGCCAAAAGTCATAACACTAGTACTTTGAGAGGATAAATTTTACCAAATTATATCTCCAGAAGCCTGCTCTTTTTTTTTTTTTTTTCTTTTTTTGCACCAGAAATCAAACTCAGGGCCTCACGCTTGCCAGGCAGGTGCTGTGCTGCTGAGCTATACCCCCGGCCCAAGCCTGCCTTTTAACAAAAGAAAAAGTGAGGATATTATTAAGAAAGTATGAAGACAGCCCATAGGATGGGGGAGGGGCTCTAAATCATATATCAGATAAGGATCTAGACTCCAGAATATATGAAGAACCCTCACAATTCAAGAAGAAAAGAAAGAATTTTTTTTTTTTTGTGGGTACCAGGGGTTGACCTCAGGACCTTGCGCGCCAGCAGGCGCCCGTGCCGCTGAGCGATATCACCGGCCCCTTTTTCGTATGTGGGTTCTGGGAGTCGAACTCGGGCCCTCGCGCTTGCCGGGCAGGCGCTTAAGCCGCTGAGCCATCTCACCGGCCCAAAAAGAAAGAATTTAAAAATGGGCAATAAATATTGACACAAATTATAATGGGGACCTTGGTACCCCACTCTCACAAATAGATTAACGAAAGAAAAAAATTCAACAAAGAAATATCAGAGTTGGACCAAGACTTTGAACAAATGGACTTAATAGGTATCTACAGAGCATTTCACCCAACAACAATAAAATACACATTCTTCTCAGAAGTACGTGAGACTTTCTCCAAATACACCACATACTACCCCATACAACGCATTTAAGTAAACGCAAAAGAATCCAAATTAGCTCATGCAGATCATAGTGCAATGAAACTTGAAATCAATGGCAAACGAAACCACAGAAGTAATGGAAATTAATCAATACCCTCTTGAGTAATCACTGAGTCACAGAAGAAATCAAGGAAGAAATTAGTTCCTAGAAGAAATAATGCCAATACAACATAACTATGGGACAAAATGAAAGCAGTCCAGGGCCGGTGAGATGGCTCAGCGGCGTAAGCGCCTGCCTTGCAAGCGCGAGGGCCCGAGTTCGACTCCCGGAACCCACATACGAAAAAGGTGCCGGTAATATCACTCAGAGGCACGGGTAGCTGTTGGCGCACGAGGTCCTGAGGTCGACCCCCCGGTACCCACAAAAAAAAAAAAAAAAATGAAAGCAGTCCTAAGAGGAAGTTTATATTGGTGAATGTCCACATCAAGAAAACAGAAAGAGCCCAAATAAATAACGTAATGATGTACCTCAAGGGCCTAAGAAAACAAGAGCAATCCAAACCAAAGCTAATACAAAGAAGAAAATTATAAAGATCAGAGCAAAACTCAATGAAATTGAGACAAAAATATTTTTAAAAAACAATGAATCGAAGAATGGGTTCTTCAAAAGAATAAACAAAATAGACAAACACTTAGCCAATATTACCAAAACACAGGAAAGAATAAACCTAAATCAACACAATTAGAAATGAAAAAGGTGAAATCACAGCAGACAACACTAAAATCCAAATGACATTAGTAATCTAATGATATTAATCTAATGATATTAGTAACTACTTTGAAAACCTATACTCCAATAAATTGAAGAATTCAGAAGAAGTGGATAGATTCCCTGATATATATATGATTTACCAAAAATGAACTAAGAAGATATAAAAACTCTGAATAATCCAATAGTAGGAAATGAAATTGTAGCAATAATAAAAAAATAATAAAAAATTTTTAAAACCACCAAGAGGAGCCCAGGACCTGATGGATTCACCACTGAATTCTACAAAACCTTTGGGGCAGATGTAACACCAGTATTCCTCAAATTCTTTAATGAAGTTGAAAGGAAAGGTGTTATGGCTGTGTCTAGATGTCCCCCTAAAGCCCTGATGCAGTCATAGGTGAGGCTTTTCAGGGGTGGCTGGATCTAGAGTGTGTGACACTGGGATTAGAGTGTGTGATTACTAAATTAGTCCACTGATTGGTTTGGCATAATTCTGAGTGTGGATAATGGGAAGGCCCCCCCTAGGCGTGAGTGCTACCAACCCTAAGGGCATGTAGCCTGGACAGAATATAAGGGACAGAAGGGGGCTGCTGCTGGCACTTGCTGCTTGATGCTTCCCTGCTTCACCACTTGCTGCTTGCTGCTTTTGCTGCCTTCTGCCTGCCATAAACTGTTTCTCCTCTGTGGTCCCCCTCTGTCATGCCACCCTGCCTTGGAGCCAGCCAATTATGGAGTAAAACCTGTACAAACCGTGAGCTGAAATAAACCTTTCCTCCTTTAACTCTGGGTGTCAGGTATTTTGTCTTAGTAATGAAAAAAGTAACTAAGAGAAAAGGAGCATTCCCAAAGTCATTTCTGGAAACTAGCATTGCCCTGATTCCAAAACTAGAAAAGAAGCCAACCGAAAAAGAGAACTATAGGCCAATCCCTTTAATGAACATAGGTGCAAAAATCCTCAACAAGATACTGGTGAACAGAATGCAAAAAATCATCAAAAAGATCATATATCATGCCCAAACAGGACTCATCCCAGGAACACAAGGATGGTTCAACATATGCCAATCAATAAATGTAATATATCAATAAACAGAAGCAAGGACAAAAATCACATAATTATTTCAATTGACACAGAAAAGCCTTGGACAAAATCCAACATCCATTCATAATAAAAAAAAAATATATGGAAGAAAATAGGTATAGAAGGACCTTACCTAAATCTGATAAAAGCCATTTATGACAAACAAGTGGCCAATAGTGTATTAAATGGGGAAAAGCTGAAAGCTTTCCCTCTAAAATCAGAAACATGAAAAAGGAGGTCCACAATCAGCACCCCTGTTCAGTATAGTTCTCAAAACATTAGCCAGAGCAATCAGAGAAGACAAAGAAATAAAAAGGATGTGCAATGGAACAGAAGAGACCAGATTATCATTATTTGCAGATGGCACGAGCCTCTACACAGAAGACCCTAAAAACTCCACCAAAGGCTTCTAGAATTAATAACTAAATTCAGTAATGCAGCAGGATAAAAAATCAACACACAAAAATCAATAGCATTCCTGTACACCAATAATGGAAAAAAAGAATAATGGAAAGAAATTAGGAAAACAATACTATTCACAATAGCATCAAGAAAAATTAATCACTTATGAATTAAGCTAACCAAGATAGTAAAAAACTCTACAGTGAAAACTACAGTACTCTGAAAAAGAAGATTAAGGAGAACTTCAGAAAATGGAAAGATATCCCATTCCTGAATAGGCAGAATGAATATACTCAAAATGGCCATACTTCTAAAACTTACAGACTGAACACAATCCAATCAAAATACCAACAGCATTCTTCACAGAACCAAAGAAAGCAATCCAAAAACGTACACGGAACCAGACGAGACTCAGAATAGCAACGGCAAGTCAGAGGGCATCAGAATCCCAGACTTCAAGTTATATTACAAAACCACAATAATAAAAACAGTACGGTTTTTATTATTTATATACACAGATATGTGGATCAATGGAACAGAATAGAAGAAGCAGAAACAACCCCAGGCACAACGAGCTATTTGATCTTTGGCAAAGGGGCCAAAAGCATACACTGAAGGAAAGATGACCTCTTCGATAAATGGTGCTGGAAAAACTGGCTCTCCACATGCAGAAGGTTGAGTCTAGACCCTTCTCTCTTACTCTGTACTAAACTAAAATCAAAACTGATCAAAGTTCTAAATGTTAAAACAGAAACATTTAGTCTGCTGTAAGACACATAGGTAAAACTCTTGAGACATAAACATCCACAAGGACTTTCTGAACAGAATCTCAATTGCACAAGAAAAAACATCAACAGTCAACAAATTGGATCCTATCAAATTAAAAAGCTTCTACACAGCAAAAAAGAAAAAAAAAAACAACCAAAAGAGTAAAGAGACAACCTATAGAATGGGAAAAATTCTGCCAGCTATTACTGGATGGAGAGATAGAAGTCTAATATCTAAAAATATAAAGAAAAAAATTAGACCCCTCCCAAATAAAAGATCCAATCCAAAAAATGGGCAACTAAAATGAATAGACACTTCTCAAAGATGTACAAATGGTCAATAAATATATGAAAAATGTTCATAATCTCTGGCCAGTAGAGAAATACAAATTAAAACAAAATTGAGATTCCATCTTACTCCAAAAAGGATGGCTATTATCAAGAAATCAAGTAATAAAGGCTGGCAAGGGAAAAAGGAACCCATCTTCATTGTTTATGGGAGTGTAAACTAGTACAACCACTATGGAAATCAGTATGAAAATTCCTCAAGAAACTAAAACTAGAAACTCCATTTGACCCAGTTTTTCCCTTTCTATGTGCTGTATCTTCCCAAAAGAGTTAAAGACATCACATTACAATGATACATGCATACCCATCTGTAAAGCAGCACAATTCATGATAGCTAAATCTGGCAAGTGACCTACATGTCCATCAAAAGATGAATGGATTAAAAAAAGATGGCATTTATACACAATGAAGCACTGCTCTGCTATAAAAAGGATAAACTTAAGTCATTTTTAGGAAAATGAATGTACCCTGAGACCATGATGTTAAGTGAAATAAATCAGACACACGAACTCAAATATAACATGATTTCTCTTATATGAGAAACCCAAATATAAATTAAAAGCAAAATAAAAGATAGATGATAGGAAGTAAGGAGATAGATCTTTTGCAAAAGGGAAGGGAACCAAGAGATGGAGGGATGGGGGAGGGATAAAAGGATGAAAAACAATGAAGATGTGTCATGTCCAGGTACCAACTCTCCTCAAGGAATGTCATCATTATGTATTGCAAACACATACTAATTAAAAAATATCTTAAATGGGCAAGAGTTGTTGATTCTTAATTAAGTTAAATGTAGAATTACTATATGATGCAGCAATTGCATTCAAGGTATATATTAAAAAATGGACCCTCAAACAAAAGCCGAAAGGTGGAGGCACCCCAAATAAATGCCCACCAGGTAAAAAATAAATGAATAAAGCATGGTATGTACTACATTCTGCCACAAAAAGGAGCAAATGTTGACACATGCTTAGTGTGGATGAATCACAAAAACATTATGCTAAGTCAAATGTCACACAAAAGACACAAAATGTCACATATGAGTCCCTTATTTGAAATATCTTTTATGTTAAATAATATTCCCCTATATGAAATGTTCGGAACAGACAAATCCATAGGGACAAAATGAAGATTGGCAAGTTATTAACCTGGAGGAAGGGACCAAGAGGGAGTGGTTATTTAATGGGTGCAGAGATTCCTTTGTAAGTAAAGCAAATGTGGAGTCAGATAGAGGTGGTAGATGCCAGGCATTGTGATTACACCAAATGTCACTGAATCGTTCACTTTAAAATGGTTATTTTTATGGTACGTGGATTTCACTTCAAATGAAACTATTTTAAGGAAGAAAATTAGTGCTATTGATTAAAGTCTTGCTAAAAATTATTGTGTCAAGCAGTTGACAAAGCTCTCTAAGTTTTTACAAAACCAGAATGTCCAAGGTGAACTGGGAGAAAGAAACACAATGCCCAGCCCTGGACATAGCACATCAAGAGAACTGGGAAGAACAAAAGCAGATGAGAGCGTCCTGGGGCCAAGCCTTTAAGGACTAACAAAAGAGGGAAGACACCAGTGGCCAGTGACCTGACCGGCATCCAACAGAAAAGCAAGAGGACCCGAGAAGAGTGGACTCCAGGGCCAAATGATTGCCACTGCCATCTTTATCCATGACCTTGGCTAACCCAAGGTTCTTGAGGTCCAGGGAAATCAGGATCACTAAAGGCAGGCTTTCCCCAAGAAATGTCTACCAGACAGATTTCTGTCGACCTGAAAGTGGAGTCCCCGGGCTCCACTTGACTCTGTAGGTCCAACTGAGATAAAGACTCCAAAAATGATTACCCAGGGCTGACAGGAAGAGCTCATCCTTTGACCCTGAGACCATAATGTTAAGTGAAATAAACCGAAGAGGTTTTGGCAGATGAAAGATGAACTGAATTAGGAAGAAACGCAACAGGGGTGAACAGAGATTTGGGTTCCTTTGGTTTTTTTCTCCCTTCCTTATAAAATGAAAGGGTAGAAACTTGGTAAATGGTATGACGTGACCACCAAGTGCCAAACATTTGACAGGCACAAGCTCAACTCACCTTCACAACAATCATGCAAAAAAAAAAAAAAAAAAAAAAAAAAGGCAACCAGGAAAGCTGAAGGCGAAGGAGGTGGAGTCATTCGTTCAAGGTCTCTTACAGCCAGTATGGAGCACACAGCTGCCTGGAACTCCAAAACACATTCTTTGGTTTTCCACAAATACTTGTTTCCAGAATAAATCTTAACCTAAACACAGTGCATGTGTAAAAGACCTGAGGTTTCACTTAACTGTAGATTGTGAAAGATTGTGTAGGTTGAAGGCTACATTAATTAAAATTCAAGTTCCCGGATGTGGGGACATGAAACTCCACTATGCTTCCAGGAGCCACTGGGTCGTTTGCGGCTCAGGCTTGGAAAGGATCTGAGAGTTGTGGACCTCATTAGTCCAATTTAGGTATCCGGAAAGATTTTGAGGAATTCTTACCACTCCAGGAATCCTAACCGAGTAGAACAACCCCTAGGGAAATCTTAGAAGCAAGGCGCCCCCTGGTGGTCCTCTTGACCAGGGTCGATGGCCCATTCCAGAGCATTCTAGCCACCTAATGAGATGGTCCAAGCAATCCATTTTATCTCTGTTTCACAGTTGTGTTAGTCAGTTATTTTCATTTTAACCCTTATGACCAACATCTTGGGTTTTAGAGCAAATTTACTGTTATTAACAGTTGTATCCCAGGTTTAGAAAATGGTAGTATTCACCTGCAGAATTAAAATGTTAGCTCTCTACCTTTAGTGTCTTCTTATAGGAAAATAAAGAAATAAATGAAAGGAAATACATAGCCATCTCCTACTCAGTATGGAACTTTTCCAGCCTTAATACTACCGTGATGCCTTTGATGGGGAACCCAGAAAAAAGAGGATAAATACATTCCAAGTGGGATCAATCATTTCTTATAAGTAACCGAAGTTGCCTTAACAGCCTGAGGGTAGTCTTCAACTTTGAATTATTATCTTATTATTTATATTATCCATTGTATGTCCTATTTATTCTCTGCCTCATTTATTTTTATGAGAATAACTTGCAGAGTATTTAGTTCTGATGAATGATTTTGGTTATTTGCTTTCAAGCACTGATCAGCCACAAATTCTAAAATAAACATATAATTTATTTTGAGCATAGAAAAGCAAAGAGAAGTAAAATTAATTAACTTGCCAATTCACTATTATCAGTGAATATTAAAATACATATAAATCATCGCTATTCTTAATAAGTCTCTAAGCCAGGGGTTGACAAATTTTCGGTAAAGGGCCAGAAAGGAAACATTTTAGAATTTTCAGGCCAGAAGGGGTCTGCCATAGATACTCTAATTGCTGTTGAGGCACAAAGGCAGCCATAGGTGATATGTAAATGGCAGGCATGGCTGGATTCCAATAAAGCTTTATTTACAAAACATACCTGCAGGCACAGTTTGTTAATGGCCTACTAAATTGAACAGTTTTTCTCCATTAGCGCTTTCCATTTTGGAGAATGGTTCTGAAATAAACATACTAAGACCGTCTAGCAGCAATATTGATTTCATAATTTTATTTTTATTATACTAGTATTTATCTGGTGTTTTCTTGATTTTTTATTAAAGAATATTTATAAAGAAATTGATTAAATATTAAAATTGATTGCATCTGAATAAATCATATCAGTTGCATACCTTTCCCATGGTACACAAGTCACCTTTATAAATTAGTAGCATAATTTATCGGCCAATTTTTTAAAAATCATGACCCAGCTAACCTGCTACCAGACAATAAAATAAATAAAAACAGCGTTCTCTACTTGTAGGGATTCTTGCTCTTCCAGGCAAATAGTCTGATTGTTATTCCAAAGTTTTAAACAAATACATATTTCTTATGTTTTCAATCTAATATCCATCCAGTTCATACAAAATCTTCTCAAGAATTGTATGAGTCTTATTAGAAGACCTCTGAGCCTTCTGTCTGATATATGTTTACATTATTTGCATTTAATTTGAGTTTTGAAGGAAGGGCTGTAACAACATGCTTAGAGTCTTTATGCCACTTGGTGTTTGTTTCCCATCCATTTTGCAGTACCAATAATCAGTGGTCTTACCTTTGGAAACAGTTTATATAACTGTATTTTGATATTTTAAAAACTGTCTAGAAGATAAGACCCAAAAATAAAATTGTGATTTGTGCCTTTGAGGTTTTTCTCTTTTTTTAGTTTTTAGTTTAATAAATTTTAGCTGAATCTTTATTTATATAAAAGATTTTGTTTAGAACCCTGCTTTTCTCTCACGATAATTGGAATGTCTTAATTTTGAACTTACGTCCTATTGAGTGACCCAGGTTCTTAATGAATCTCATGGATGGAACGGAGACGTAATCTTGTGTATCAAGCTGATTCATTTTCAAGTGCACTTGTGCTTTCATCCCGCCCCAGAAGAGCTCCATCCGAACAGCTCTTTGACCTGACACTCAGGGTGGAACCACGACAGCCCCCCGCAAGTCTAGACCTGTACCTACAGCATTTGGTTCCTACACTTATAATATTCCTACAGCTTATAATATTTCACTGCTAGAAATCAAAAAAAAAAATAACTCTGTAGGTCATTTCCATATTTTCTCTTTAGGTTCAAATCTTATTTTCAGCATAAGTCTGAAACTTTAAAAGCTGGTTGTGCACCCCGGGCTGTCCTGGAAGAAGGACTGGAGTTCTGGAACTTCACAACTTCTCATCTTTACAGGCCATTGTAAAGATGACCTCCAGTGTCATTGGAGTTTTTAGAGTAAAATGGAAAATTGATTAGTCAGCCCTGTATTCCAAGGGGAGTCTCAGGAAAGGTTAAAATCTAATAAACAAGTTGCCATTTGTCTTCAGGCACAGTTTATGTCCAGGTGCCCAGAATAAATTTCACAACCAGCGAAAGTTGTGGATGCTGCAAAGAAACACAATCGTGCCTCCCTGAGAAGACACAGGCGGACGAGACTCTGCCCAGCCATTCAGTCTGTCTCTCAGCAATTAGAGCAAAGATTTTTTTCACTTTCTTTTGAAATGACTTACAAATACCGAGTGAAATGAAATGAGTTATTGCCTGAAAAGGAGGACGCACACACACACACACACACACACACACACACACACCCCTATACATTCAAACAGGGTTCCACACTTTTTTTTTTTTCTTGTGGGTACCGGGGGTCGACCTCAGGACCTCGCACGCCAGCAGGCGCCTGTGCCACTGAGCGATATCACCGGCCCTTTATTCATATGTGGGTGCCGGGAGTCGAACTCGGGCCCTCGCACTTGCCAGGCAGGCGCTTATGTCACTGAGCCATCTCACCGGCCCCTCCACACTATTTAAAATGGAACACATACTCTTTATTCAGTGCACTGTGAACTTGTGTGTGTGTGTGTGTGTGTGTGTGTGTGTGTGTGTGTGTGTGTGTATTACTGGGGATTGAATCCAAGACCTTTGCACTGAGCTAAACCCTCATCTGTTTGTTTGTTTGTTTGTTTGTTTGTTTGTTTGTTTGTTTTTTGAGATAGGGTGGGCTAGGGTCTCACTAAATCACTAAGTTGCCCAGGATGGCCTCGAACTTGTGATCTTCCTGCCAGAGTGCTGGGATTATAGGTGGGTGCCACCAGCTGCAATGCACGTGTCCCAGCCAAGCTGAACCCTTGTCAGGAACCAGCCCCCTGTTGTCTTAGGGCTGACATGTGGCTTCACCAAGACCATTTCCAGCAGGGCAGGTGAAGTAATTAACTGTACACTTTTTAATTAAAATTTAAATGATTTCAGCTAAGATATCTACTCCTTGCCACAGTGCTATTCAGTCCTCCATCATCAACGCCCAACCCTTGCCACCTCTGGCATGGCCCTGCACCCTCCGTACCATGCTTGCTTCCCTTTCCTTTTCCTTGATAGACTTGTTTTACCTAGAGGGATTTAGTTTAAAGGGGAATTTTTATGAAGTAATAGAAACACCCATGTCACTAGCTTGGAACAGAAAGTTGTTCCATGTCAAGTGACAAATGTGGCACTTTAGTGTGCAGTCCCATCACATTACCTACTACTTTCATTCAAAGCCTTTCCAACTCTGCATCTCTTGTCCTTGCCCACATCCAGCTGCCTAATGTCCTACAAAGATGGCTTCTTCATTTACCCCGCCACAGGGAAAGGTTCCTTCCCCCACCACCTGACTGAGCCCAGCTGTCCCCTGCCCTGTCACCTCAGCCCCATGCAGGCCTGTGCCCTTCCTCCACACCACCTGCTCTCAGATGTCTTCAGCCCCTCTCCTGCTCTCGTCCTGACCTGAATTCTTATCCCTGGATCCTCAGCCCACCTCAGAACATCCTTCCAGGCTCATTCAAGCCATTCCGCCCACGTCCTCGTGAAGAGGACTCGGACACACTTCCTGCGCAGCTCGGCCCGTCTTCTCAAATAGCTGAAGGTGCTCCTGGAAGCCCCCAACTCCTAAACACCACTTGCTTCTAGGCCTCCTCCTTGTCTACCCAAACCTCTCCTAGCATTATTAACCCTTCTTGAAGCAGCTTCCTAGTGCACTGAGCATCCAGAAAGCCCCTTCTAAGTTCCTTCTCTTGCCGTGCTGCCCACCTTCCCTTCTGCATGTAGGAAGTCCCCAAGAACATACCTGCCGTCAATGCTTTATTCTCTTTCTTTGTCCTTGTCACAAAGATGCAGTCTCCAAATTTCACCAATTCTGACCTCAGGCAAGTTATTTAATTCCCTGGGGCCTCAGTTTTCTCTTCTGTAAAGTGAGGAAAATAGTAATGCTTAACGCAGTGGGATGGGAATCGCCTGGTGCACGTAAAGTGCTCAGGGTTTCACCCGGAGGCTCATAGATGCCTGCGCCCTCCTGCCATGATGTCAGACTCAAGTCCACACGGCCAACCCCTGACCCTGGGGAGACTCAAATGTTCATCTCCAGCTTTTCCAGACTCCTCCTCATAGTACCGATATTCAGTACATATTTAGGGAGTGCCTTGTGACATCGCTATTGCAGGCACAGACTGTCCCACCCATGGCCTGGGATTAGGGCTTGTGTCACTGGGTCCGCTGGACACTCAACATGTCCCCTGGAATGCAGTAGACACTCCTCAAATACTTGTTGGATGAATGAACAAAAGCCTCTGTTCACAAGCAGGAAAATGAGATGTAGGTAGAGGAAAACTTCTTAATAACAACTACTAACATCTAGAAAAACAACTGCTAAGCAGACAGCACCTAAAAAAGTTGAAGAACTGTGTGAGTAGGAGAAATGAAATTTTCTGATAAGCGTTCTATACAAGTAGAAAAACTGAAAAAATTTAGGTGCATTGAAAGAGCTCATTTGTAAACTTTTTCATTCTCTCCCTTAGTAATACAATTGGTAGTCACATGACTTCCCTGTTTTATAAGTTTTGGTTTCTATCAAGTCCTCTTCAAGTATGAAAATACAAATATTTTCATCTGAGTAGCTTTAACAACAATCTGAAGTAGTAGTAGGAAAATGGTAAACAAAATACCCTATTTTATTTCATCCTGGCTAAATTGATCACATTTTGACATACTCAATGCATAAAAGAATAAGCTTACATTAACAATTTTAAGCAAATTTTATTTTATGAAAGTATTCAAGTGTACTATGTACACTTTCTGGACATGCTCTTTCTTTGAGTTTATTCAAAAGTCATGTAACTTAATTGTGTCACTGTAATTACCTCAGTATTATCTCAACTAAGAGGTTTAAGTCTTTGAGCAGGAGAAACACAGTAGAGCTACTTTGAAGAGTTGACTTGTTTGTTCCAGCTTTTCACTGTGTTATTATGTCTCATAATTGCCCAATAATACAGATGAGCTCATGTAAAAGCTATCTATGTCATTACTAGATTCTATAGAGGCACTTTATGAGTCAGGAGATATCATCCTGATTTCTCATTCCTATTTTTATACTACCTATACAATTTTTTTCTTAATACAAAGCATTACATATTCATTATCAGATATTTGGAAATAACGTATAAGAAAAAGATTAAGTCAACCATAAGTACCACATAGTCCCCCTACCTAGGGATCATTGCTATGGATTTTTTATTTAAAAACAAAAAGGAAGGAAGACTGAAAGAAAGAAAGACTGAAAGAGAAAGAAAGAAAGAAAGAAAGAAAGAAAGAAAGAAAGAAAGAAAGAAAGAAAGAAAGAAAGAAAAAGAAAGGGCTTCTGTAAATGGTTTTGGAGATTTTTCCAGTATTTATTTGGCGTATGTGTGTATATTATACATACATAATTATTTTAGCAAGTGCAACAATAAATTCCTATATCCACTCCTACTGTCACACTTTTTCAACACTTGTGTCTACTTCACCATACTATAGTGAATATTTTCCCTTATGAAATATTCTTCTCTATCATTGTTTATTACATTGAGAAAAAATCTACATAAAGCCAATCATTTTAAAGTGAACATTTGTGTCATTTAATTCATTGGCAGTGTGGTACAACCATGCCCTCTATCTAGCTCCAAAACATCTTCATCACCTCAAAAAGAAAACCCATACCCATCAAGCGGCCACTTCTGATTCTCTGCTTCTCCTGCCAAATATCTGTTGGCTTTCTATGCCTCTGGATTTACCTGTTCTGGATGTTTTTATCATGAAATATATGGCCTTTTGTGTATGGCTTCCTTCACTTAGCATAATGTTTTCAGGTTTTATCCACACTGTAGCATGTATCAGAACATCATTACTGTAGGGAGAAGGAATATTGCATTGTATGTATAACCTCAATTTATTTATCCTTTCCTCTACTGGTAGACATTTGAGTTACTTGCACATTTTGGCTGTTGTAAATCGCATCGCCATGAGCATTCTCAAACCCAGTACTCATTTAAGTTCCTATTTTCAATGCTTTGGGGTAGAATTGTTAGGTTGTAGGGTAATTCTATGTTTAACTTTTGAAGAACTATCTGTTTCCCACAGCTGCTTAGCCATTTTACATTCCTACCGGCAATGTATGAGGGGTCCAATTCCCCAACTTTCAGCGAAACTTAATTTCTGACTTTTTTGTTATAACCAACCACCTAGTGATTAAATATTAAATGGCATCTCATCGTATATTATCCACCTCCGTTCCAGCCTCCTTTGTAAGCCTACTTAGTGTACCATTTTGTGGGCATATGGTTTATTTAACTAGTGCTCTGATGATGGACATTTAAATTAATAGTTTTTTGTTTTTACATGCAATGTTGTGGTGAACATCTTTAATGTAATCTTTATACAAATTCTTTATCTTGTTTTTAATACACAGTCAGCCTTCTATACCCATGGATTTCATATCCACAGATTCAATCAACCTCGGATCAAAAAATATTTGAAAAAAATTGCATCTGTCCTGAACAAGAACAGACTCTGTTCTTGTCATTATTTCTTAAATAATATAGTATAATAACTATTTACATAACATTTGCATTGTATTAGGTATTATAAGTAATTTAGGGATGATTTCAAGTATACAGGAGGATATGCATAAATCATAGGTAAATACTAAAGTATTTTATGTAAATGACTTGAGCATCACAGATTTTAGTATTTGCTGGAGTCCTGGATCCAATCCTCTATGAATACCAAGGGATGACTATATATCCCTGAAAGTGGATTTGTTGGAGCAAAAATAAAATTAAGACTTTGGACACGTATTACCAAATTGTCTTCAAAAAAGATTAATCTGATTTACATTTCCTGTCATATTTGACCTCCTTTTTGTAACTTACTCATTCCTTGCAAAATATGTAACAGCTCTAAAGATAAATTGCATTGCGCATTAAATCCATTGGTCCTAAGCTTATACAGATGTTCATCACGTATTTACGCATCTGCATTTTCCCTATATTGTAGCATATAACCAATACTATGCTTTAAAATTATCTGAAGGGTACACTTATTTATATTATATGAAAAGCCCTTGCACCCATTCAATTTGTACAGTCAAATATACACAGTGAATTGTTTAATTTCAGTGATCTGGGGCTTGAATAATAACTCTCCGGTTCTATTAAATCTCCACCTAGGTAGTCAACTTGTACAGCCAGACGCAGTCGTGACGACGCGTCATCACTTCTTAGCGACAGTGTCTGACCTTTGTTGTATGACCATCGTAGTGTCGGACTTTTTAACTTTTTGTTAAGGGGTTGATAGTTTATGTGGGTAAAATTATTAAGGCCATAAAAATCACCTCTTTGGTGATGATCTAGGTTTCCCTTCATGGACTCTGAAGTAAAACTGTTTGTGGGATTGATGACTTGTGTCACTGTTTACCAAAGAAGTGTCATTTCAAACACCTTGTAGGTCTAGTTTATAATTAATAACTGGAGAAAAATATTCTATGGGCAAGACAAATACCGATTTTAATTTCTAAGTGTTGTGTTGTTACTTCTAGGCTATTACACAGAAGCAATTTGGAGGTAACTACTTCCATAAAAACATAATATAAAACTTATAATAACAGGTTTTTATTTTTTCAGAGTATGACATACGTTGATATAACATAGGTCCTATTTTGTAATGCAAAGCCCTATAATTATTTGTCCTTTTTTTTTCACCTTATTTAATTAGTCACATAAACCAAAATGACTGTTTTGTCTGCAGAGTCAATAGGCTCTTCAATTTAGGAAATATTTTTTGTATAATACTTTGAGTATTTTATGGTTCTAATTTGCTCTTGACTTCAAGTCGCTTTCATTATTTGCTGATGGAGTTTCAAACCTAACTCTATCTTAACATTTGCACTAACTGATTTTTATTAGTACATGTTTGCCATGCATAATAAATATACTTATTGTGGGAGCTGGTACATACACTGTCTCATCTTAATCTTTCCCTTCCTTTCCTCTCCCTCCATCACTCGACCCCCTTCCCCTCTGCATAAGGTCTTCCTCCCTGTTTCCTATCATCTGTCTTTTATTTTCCTCTTTAAATTATTTATTCTTAGAGTTTCTCATATAAAAGAAACCGTGCAATATTTAGCCTTCTGTGTCTAATTTATTTCACTTAGTCTTATGGTCTCCAGGTACATCCATTTTTCTATAAATGACTCAGAATTATTCTCCTTTATGGCAGTGCCTTATCTTTAAAAAGAAATCATTATTGTAGCCCAAGAAGTATGCAAAGGTACATAGTCACCTGGACTGCTTAGGGGCATTAAAATAACTGACTCAAAAAATAAAATAAAATAACTGACTCATGAAAAGTAGGAGGAAGTGGAATGTATTTAACAGGGGAATTTTCTGCCTAGATGCATAGAGCAGACAATCATGACCATAATCAACAAATAATTTCCTCCCCAAAAAGAAGACTTTTTATTTAGTGTAGGGAAACAAAATGATTTATAATTCATATTCTCAGTATACTAATATGCTTTGGGCTCATACCTGCTTCCTAGAGGCATAACTTGTCCTCATCGCCAAATCAAAACCAGGTAAAGACACTACACAAAACTAAAATTTCATAAGTTTCAACTACTGGGACTTGATTAGTAACTATAGTTAATAACTAATTTTCTGGTGTCTTCTAAAACAGCTTCCTCATTATTTTGAAATAAAGAACAAATTTCATCCTTTATGAACTTGTTGTTATTACTGTTGTTTATTTTTCTTCTGTGGGGGTTTATTGGATTTTGTTTTGTTTATTTGTTTTTGTGGTCCTAGGGATTAAACCCAGGGCCTCGAACTGAACTACATCTGCAGTCCTCTACCTCTATTTTTAAATTTTGAGACAGAATCTCGCTAAGTCACCAAGTTTTCCAGACTGGACTCAACCTTGCGATCCTCCTGCCTCAGCCTTCCTGAATGCTGGGACATTTTGGTTTTGTCTTTTTTTTTTTTTTAATATTAAAAAGTTCTAGTATTTCGTGATGCTGATGTGGGTCTGTCACTTAGATTACATAATCACTTTCCCCGTTTCTACTCACCCAGACTATGTAGTTTTTCAGATAAATTTATTCAAAAAAGTTTGTTTTAGAAAATAATCTGTTCAACTTGCCTTAAAAAATCATAATTAACAAAATCAAAATCTTTTTTCCAACCTAGTGGACATTGTTGTTCTCTTCCTCCTTTTCCTTTCCTTCTTTCCTTTCTTCCCCTTCTCATTTTCCTTCTTTTCTTTCTTCTCCTTCTCCCTCCTCCTCTTTTCCCCCCTTCATCTCCTTTTTTTCTTCCCGTCTCTGTCCACTCTGTCTCTCCCTCCCTCCTTTTCTCCCTCCCTCCTTCCTCCCCTGTCTTCATAAAACCCCTGTACCTTGGGGAAATTCTCCATTATCCCGTTCCTACTTCATAGGTGTTACTTTACCCATTTACTAATAGCCAGGATCTGTGCATAGACCTACACTCGACCAATCACATCTTCATGTCCATGGCTCTTTAATATTAGGGACAGATTTTAAGAGGCAGATGCACCTAGAGCTCATTCACCCCAGCGGCAGTAGAGTCAGGCGCTCACGGCTGGCAGTGGCAGATACACACGCAGGCGGGTGTCGGGCAGGACCCCGCCAGACACCCGATGCTCTTACTTCCTGCTCCTGCAGTACTGGCCCCCTTTCCAATTTATCAAGCCTTTTCATTGATTCTGTGAATTGTTGATATCTTTCCAATAAATCCCCACCCTCTTAAGTTAATCAATTTCTGTTGTTCAGAACCCTTGATTGATATCATGTATATCTTGGGGTAAATTTTTAGTTTGTCACTGATGGTATCTATTAATAGAGAATAAATCTGAAATTCAAATTCAATAAATATTTGTTGAGGGACTGACTAGAGATGTCAAAAATTTTCCCCAGGGGCTCAAGATCTTGTGAAGACACCTACACATATGATCACGGCGCAAAGCCAGTTACACAGCATCCAACACCTGAGCAGGCCAAGGCACCAGGGCTATGAGAAGGGGGAAAGGCCACCACTGGCCCTGAGACCCTCTCCAGACACAAGGCTGGAGCTGGCCAGGTCATCCCAGCTTGGTCAGAAAATGTGCCATGTTCTTGTTTAGGGCAGTGAGTGCTAAGAACTCATGGAGAGTGTTCAAAAAAACGCTTCCTTGAAATTATAGACTAGGAAAGGGCTGACCCCTCCAATCTCACTTGCAATGCCCTAGAAACAAGACAGTAACTGCCATGCAGTGGGCCCCAGTGCCCCACCCCACTGCTTCTCCTCCCAGCTGTACCCACAGCTCCCTGCTCTAGGTCTCTCCTGACCTGGGTAGGAGTGGAGGTACCAAGGCCCATGCCAGGGGACAAGAGTCATTGTGTGAAAGCGTTATTTTTCTACAGGAAGACAAAACGATGTGATGAAAATATCACTAGTTTCATTTTAGAATATTTAGCTAAAGGGCTGGGGGCATAGCATAGTGTTAAGAGCATGTGCTTAGGATGTGCAAAACCCTAGCACATCCCTAGCACCAAAAAAAATTTTTTTTAATTAAGAAAATAAAAATATTCAGCTGATTCATGTAAAAGATCTTGGTCAGGATGAGTTTAAGGTTAAGTGAACAATTTATGTGCCATTAAGTCCTTTTTTCCAGTAGCATTAACATTATTTCCAAAGTTCCCAGAATTCCCAAAAGTCTGAGTATTCTTTTATCATATTTTATTGATTGCCTCAAATTTTACAAGCATAAATGGATAATTCCAGAAACCAGTGAGGGAGCAGCTGGAGCGTCACCGTGGCTGCCCTGTACCCCCGAGCCAGGAATATCTCATCTCCCCTGACCACTTGAAAGCATGGTAAAAATTAAGTGATTCCTCACTGCTAATTTCCTATAGCAAAGGAAGGAAATATCTTTGGAATAATTTGCCAATTGTTACCATACGCTACATGGACCAAAAGAAGGTATTCACGATTATCTGTTTAAAAGTTTGATATTTGCTGGGCTTGGTGGCACACGCCTGTAATCCCAGCACTCAGGAGGCTGAGGCAGGATGATTGCCAAAAGTTCAAGGCCAGCCTGGGCTACATAGTGAGTTCAGGGGCAGCCTGAACTATACAGCAAGACCTTGTCTCAAAAAAACCAAACCAAAAAAAAAACCAAAACAAAACAAAACAAAATGCTTGATATTTGGCCTTGAGAATTTATTTGCTCAGAAAACCTTAGATTTCTTTCTTTTTTTTTTTTTTTTTGTGGGTACCGGGGGTTGACCTCAGGACCTCGCGCGCCAGCAGGCGCCCATGCCGCTGAGCGATATCACCGGCCCCTTTTTCGTATGTGGGTTCCGGGAGTCGAACTCGGGCCCTCACGCTTGCATGCCGCTGAGCCATCTCACCGGCCCCGATTTCTTTTGAATTAATTTTTTAAAAGTAAATTTTAAATGTTTTCATTAAAGAAACGCCCTTGATTTTAAAGAGTAGGCAAATCCAGACACTGAGGAGATGCAAAAGAGGTTAAAAGGTGCAGCAATAGAGAGCCACCCAGGTGGCTCCTTTCTGTGTGACCCTCCCACTTCACAGACGTCACAGCAGAGGCTAAGAAGGGCACGGGACCTACCAGTGGGCAGTGGAGGGGCCCCGAAGCAACCAATGCAGTCCAACCTCAGACCCTGTGGGCATCCCTCCTCTCCTGTCCACCCTGGTCCTGGGGTCTGCCTTCATCTTGTGCTTCCATTTGGGGATTGAAGGGTAAAGGGACACATTGGCACTGGACACTGCCCCTGTGACATTTTATATGGTGTCACTGGGAAAAGACAGCCACATAATTAGTGAGAAAGAGGGACAGCAGTCATCTTTCCCCTCCAACTTGGTCCTCCATTTCTGCCTAGCTCAGTAGTGGTACTGCCAGTAGCTCAAGTCGGGACCATGCAGCACTCTTAATGATGCACTCACTCTCAGAGCAGCTCTGTACTGTTGTTCAAGCTGTGCACTGCACCACATCTGAAGGGATGCGAGTCACGCTGTGGGATAACTTACAGGAGAACACACAAGTGGCACAGAGATTCTGGGCCCCCCAGACAAGTTCTGGTACAGAGCTCTCCTCCGGGCAGCCTGCACTTGCACATACACTAAGGAGCATGCGCATGCACCTGCTCGCACCCCCATCGCCCTTCAGTCTCCCTCCACACCCTCAAAGGACTCTGAACCTGACTTGGCTCCTACCTTTGGGGTAGAGGAGGAAGAGGGATCAGGCAAAGTGTGAATGCTGCTCCTCCTACGTCTGGATTCACTGTCCCAGCCCAGTCCATCACTGAAACTTCAACAACCCCTTTGCCTCCCCGGAAATCTGTTTCTCCTGCTCACAAGAGACAGAATCCTTCCCATCCCTCTCTTCCCCGAGGCAGGTGTCCCCTCCTCCGGTAGCTGCACACAGTAGAGACGCACGTCCCTCCACCTCCTATCCCACCTACCCGTGTCTCCACCACGCTCATCTCAAGCCCTGTAACGCTCTGCAGTCATTTGCTCATAAACCATCTCTCGGTCTCCATCTCTCTCTCTCTCCCTCTCTCTTCTCATGGAGGGTAAACTCCGGGAGGTCAGGTCATTTCACGCTCAAGTGGGCACATAGTAGGCTTTCAGGAAGTACTGGGGAGAAAAATAGCTGACCGTATCTGAGCATTAGAAAACTCTAGAAGTATCAACTCTTAGGAGAGTCTTGCTACTTCCTCAGAACTTTGTGATGCCTCCACTGACATTTTCTTTTTGGAAAAAAAAATAATGAACGGGTGCACTCTCCTCATAGGAAGGGTGCTTGTCATGACCGCAGAGCTGAATAATACAGACGGGGGACCGGAATAAAAGTTAACCCGCTCGCCTCCCTCACCGAAGTCCATCAGTGCCTCACTGTTTTCCAAAGGAGACAGAATGGAAAAGCACTCAGCCTGTTCCTGTCCCTGTCCCCTTTGAAGTTCTGGAGCTAAAGTACAATGTCCACTTTCTACATTGGAATAAGAAACGGAAATGTGAAGGATCTGACTTTTCACAAAGCTGATATAAATTACTAAGTAGAATTTTGTTGCAAGTTGGTAAGCATGAATCAGTCTTAATTATTTAGCACTCTGTTTTTCTGTTCTAATACCCTCTCATTGAAAAGACACCAAAATGAAAAATCTATTGTGCGAACTCTTCAGCCTCAGTAGGTGCCAAAGGAGATGAAACAAATAAAACCATCCAGGCTTCATTCCCAGACATTCACATTTCTCATGCCGTGTTTTTAAGAAATACAGTATTCTCAATTTGTTCTTCTTTTGATTTGTTTTGTTTTTTTCTTCTCTTTAAAATAAAAAAAAAAAAGAAATACAGTATTCTCAAACTATCCAAAATGTCTTGCATGTACTTAGAGAAGAAATGAAGCCATTTTCAAAATTACAGATGAATAGAGTCCTACTTTTTCATTACAGCTTGACAATGGAGGCTGCGTTTAAAAAGATTTTAAAATGTAGCCCAGAGGATTCTGTTAAAGTTATGAAAGCATTTCCTACAGAATCTGCAGACGGGGCCAGGCCATCCAGTGCATTACCTTGTGATGGTACTGCTAGTTCAAGCGATGGACGGCCTGGTCGTTTGCTATGTGTTAGGGTCAGGATAACTGTGTGATGCACAGTTGGGTCACATTTTGTTATTGCAGGAAGTCTACTTTGAAACTCCCTTGTCGGTGTTCTTATGAGTCAGCCAGGTTGGATACTTTATTTCAACAAGTGCTATGAGTCATTTGAAATTATGTATCATTCATAAGCAGAAAACTTTTTGAATTCTGTTGTATCCCACCTACCTGTGACATTTTGATTCTCTATAGAGTGGGAAAAAAAACAGTATACATTGTAATTTGGTGTCTATTTTTCAGGTAATTGACTTAATAAGTTGAAATGAAATAGTGTGCCACCCAGTTTGCATAAGAGATCTAGAATTAAGCAGAAACTTTCTGGGAGCAGCAGCAAAAGTTCAGCATGATAATTCTGAAAGTTGTTTTTCTCCTGGGTAGAAAAAGATTGTTAGGATACCTGGCAAGTTTTTCCATCTCAGAACCTCCTCTGAGTTGTCCAGAATAAAATATATATGATACATCTATACTGAATTTTAAACATAAAAGCACATATTGGGGGACACGCATTTGCTAAGATATATACAGTGTGGGATGCAACTGTATCAAAAGATGTGGTGAGCATTTTGTAGGACCCTTCCTCTTAATGCATTGCAAGTTGCCTATTCCAATATGCTTGGGTTCTGTTTCATTGGTGTGTAGTTTCACTTGAAATCAGCTTGCTTTCATTTTTTTTTAAGAATACTTCAAATCAGGCCGGTGAGATGGCTCAGCGGCGTAAGCGCCTGCCCGGCAAGCGCGAGGGCCCGAGTTCGACTCCCGGATCCCACATACGAAAAAGGGGCCGGTGATATCGCTCAGCGGCACGGGTGCCTGTTGGCGCGCGAGATCCTGAGGTCGATCCCCGGTACCCACAAAAAAAAAAAAGAATACTTCAAATCAAATGATGTCAGAGTAAATACTAATACATGTAAATAACTTCTCAGCAATGTACTTAAAAAGAATTCCATTTTTTCAGTAGAACATTTCTGAACTGATCTTTAGTTACTCTCCATTTGTTTCCGAGAAGTAGAAGACACATGCATTACTTTCATTTAATTGGTAATTACCTACCGTCTTGTTTGTATTCAGTGCCTGTGTCTTTCATCGTTGTTATTACCAATTGGTAAGATTCCTCACGTTCTTCTCGCTGTAACTGATTAATTAGAGGACTCTGCTCTTGGCCCCTTTGCCAACCTGTGCTTAGTTCCCGTTCCGAGAATTCTATTCCCTAAGCTCATCTTGCTCTGCCCTTACCTTTCCTGCCCCCCAAAAAGAGATTTCTAAACCCCTCGTGGCAATTCCATGTGCTCAAAGGACTGCTGCGAGATTCGAGTCATGCCTTGTTTTTCTTAAAGGCAGCGAAATAAAGCAACGCCTAGATCAAGTCCTATGTGAGCAAAGAAGAAGAAAGGCCTGAAAGTCTAACAGAACCCTGTTGGGAAGAGGCTACTAAGTGACAGCAGAGAAAGCTGCACTGTCCCTCATTCGGTCAAGGCGCGTGTATGAGGCGTCACTCTGCCGAAACTGCAAGGACGGCCTCACGCTGCCAAACACGGAGCCCCTGTTCTCAGGGAAGAGGAAGGAGTGGGAGCCAGGAGGCCCCCGGTTATTAGCTGTGTGACCTTGACTACCGTTTGCTTTAAGTCTCTACCTTGCGCAGTGGCCACCGCAAAGTGAGAGCTTGGGACCTGAGTGGGCAAATGTTAGGGTGAGGGTAGGAAGGGACAGGCACAGGAGGTGCGGTTTCTAGGCTGGGTAACTGGTGGCAAGATAGAGGCATGACAGGCCAGAGCCCCTGGGTAAGAGGCCAGGGTAGAGTAAAAGGTAAGTCTGGAGTTGCTCATTTCATTAACTGACGCTCTGCATTCTCCCAACCCACATGGCCCCCAAGGCCACACCACATCTCTCTCCTCCAGGGTGTCCTCCGTGTCACAGCCTGTTAATGTCCTCGGTTCATTCTGAGACACCCCCAGCCCCGCACTTCCTCCTAGCTGGGGGCCCCTTTAGCCGTCGGTACACAGAGCAAGTTGGAGATTTTCTCGGATAGTAGAAAGGAGATTGCCTGGAAAATCCCCCAAAAGACTTCACAGGGGAGCAGAGGGTTCACCAGTGCGCAGTTCTAGAGACTGCGCCCCAGAAATAAAGCCACAGAGAAGAGCGTAGGGCATAGGGACTGCATTCGTTTCTCAGGGCTAGCATATTATAACAAAGTGCCACAAACAAGGTTGCTGAAAACTACAGAAATTCATTGTCTCTGAGTTCTAGAGCCAGAAATCTGAAATCAAAGTGTTGGCAAGATCATGCCCCCTCCGATACCTCAGGGGAGAAACTTTCTCGACTCTTGCAGCTTCTGATGTTTGTCAGGAGTCCCTGATGTTCCTTGGCTGCTTGATGCGTCACTGCAAGCTCTGCCCCCATTGTCACATGGACGTCTTCTCTCCATGTGTCTCAATCTTCACGTGGCATTTTCCTCTTATAAAGGTACCAGTCATTGGATGACAGCCCATCCTAATGCCTTTATCTTAACTTGATTTCACTTCCAAAGATCTTATTTCCAAACGAAGTCATATTCCTGGGTACAAAGGATTAGGACTTCAACACATCTTCTGGGGGGAGAAGGCCCATGTGCTCAGGGCACGAATCCATCATGACAGGTACCTTGGCAGGAAGTGTACAGTTTAGGATCTGGAGACTGCCTGGCATCTTAGAGGTAGCCAGGACTGGCTGGAAAGAGAGGGGCATTTGCCTGAACAAAAATTCGTTTTTTGTTGTTTTGTTTTGTATATTTGCTTGCTTGCTTGTTTTTGTGTGCTAAGGATCAAACTCCAGGCCTTATGCATGTTAAGCAAGCGCTCTACCCTCCAGCCCTGTACACAAAATTGAAAGAGGTGCCCAAAAACTCTAGTAATCAAGGTTAAATAATAGTGTAATGTAATATATATTTTTAAATAAAAATTGATGCTAAAAATGAACAAAATATCACCATTATACTGAAGACAAGCAGTATTAACTCTTCTTGGGCTGGATTGAATATGACACTGCCCTGCCACAAATGCCCTGGGGCTGAGGACTAATAAGACACAGGCCAGGATGGTGAGGGGCCGTTCTGCCGTGATGTGGAGGCGGAGAATGAAACTGCAGAGAGGGAGGGGCACTGAGGCTCCGCATCCCACCCCAGCTGGAAGGAAGATGACTGGATTTGCTGCAACAGAAACCACGTTCTCCTTTTCTGCTTAAGCCAGTTTCAATAAGATTTTGGTTCTTTCAATTCAAAGGACTGGAGGACCGACTTCTGAGTAGAAAAGCATCTAGGACCTGATATTGCTATCCCAAGTAGTCAGATAGACTGTTGAATGGCTTCAGACCTTCCCAAGCTCTCCTGAGTTTGGTGGGGTTTTCTATTTCATTCTCTTTTCCCAAAGGACGGAATGGCTTCCCTGCCCACATGGCCTTAAAATTCTTGGAATGGCCTATAGCAATCATTTGAAAATCATGACATCCTCAGTGTAGTTCATTTGTTTCTACTGCTTCCTTCATAGTCATAAATATGTAATCCCTTTCATTAAACAGTTAAATAATTCTGTGGGTTGGCTCTTGTAGGAAGCTGACCACTGTTGATAAAAATTCATGTAAGAAATGTATTCTATGGCCAAACTCTTGATAAACACCTTTGGGGAGAATCTTCATACCTTCCTGCTGTGTCGTGTACTTTTGCCAGGCTTCTCACAATGGTGAATTCAATCAGCAATCAGTAACGAGCCCCAATTCTGTGGATACTGGCGCTAGATACCAGTAAGAGAATGGTGAACAAAAGACAGCCCCTGGTCTCCGGAAGCTGTTCGCCTGGCAAGGAACCTGAGAGGTGGTGTGCCCAACACTGGGGCTCTGGATGCCCACATAGACCCACACCAAATTCTCTTCTCTGCCTTTGTTCGTCTCCTCCTTCAAGCTGCAGCTGAGTTTGTGTCCCTCTACTCCCCTGTGGCTTCATGACAATTGCAAGGACTTCTGTCTGCTCCGAACACTAACTACACTTACAAGTCTTTCTGTCCATTTAGCTTTTGACTATATAATTTTCTCCTGATCTTCACAAGCAGGCTAAAAATCAATTCCATAAATTCACTGAGGTCAAAGTTTACATCTCAGTATATTTTTATTCCCATAGCACCAGAATTAGAACTGGGCATCTGGAAGTGTCTCAGTAAATATTTTGTTTGATTAGAAATCAGAGCTTTGTTTTTTGGTAGTCTAGAACAATACATGACCACCAAACATTTATAAACCGAATCATTTATGAAAGAATCTCAAAGCTATGTCATCAAAGTGAATAGTCACTCCCTACTATGCCTAGTATGCACATCTAGGTTTTCACATCGTGTTAACAGCTTTACCTGTATCAGAACGACTTCTACAAGTGATGTAGTCATGTGTAAATACTTTAGATAATTAGCTGTAAACCATAGATCAGGACAATTTGTTTATTCCAGTGGTAATTTGCTTTCATCAAATATTTTAACTGAGTACCCCTCCAAAAGCATCTTTGACTCCTTCAAAGGTTCTTAAAAGGAGCCAAAACATTTAATCTCTCCATTTGATTATTAGGAATATTAAAATGAAAACCTAAAAGTTTCCCTGAATTCAGGAGAAAGTCCCACTGGGCACTTCCTCTGGTGCACGTTTTTGAAAATATTTGTGGAAAGAAAATCACATGTAACCATCCTTGTTTTATTTTTCAAAAGAAAGCCTCTCCTTAAAAATTATAATTTTTGAATAGGAGGCTATGAGAAGTTGATTCAGGTGGGTGTTTAACTGACAGCTCTTGATTCATTTGTTATTGAGAAAATAAGGTGCGTGTCACGTATGTGGCGTTCCGGAGTGCACAGGATTCAGACTCCCTGAGAGTCCTGGTCTTGGGACAAACACAGGTCATGATCCCACTGGCCTCGCCACAGGTGGTGGTGGGAAGGAATGAGGACATGTCTGTGGCATTTGCTGAAATCAGACCCTCTTAAAACCCCAGTGAACTGAAAAGGACACAAGCACTTTCAGTGGCGTGTGTGTGTGTGTGTGTGTGTGTGTGTGTCTGTGCTGCATTAGATCAGGAGAAAGCAGATCAGCTTAAAAGGGCGCAAAGGGCCACTACCTGAGGGCTTACACTACAGCTTAGCCAGAAGTCCAAGACCCGTGTGCCAGCAGGGCAGCTTCCTCCTAAGAACTACAAAACAGGATCCAATCAGGCCTCTCTCCTAGCTTCTGATGCCTTGATGGCAATATTCAGCATTCTTCGACTTGTAGAAGCATCACCCTGATCTCTGCTTTTATCTTCACATGACATTTTACTTGTGTGTGTTCGTGTTTGTGTGAGTCCAAATTTGTCATTTTTATAAGGATGTATTGGATCAGGGCCCACCTTAATGACATCACCTTAATTTGACCATCTGCAAAGACCTTATTTCCAAACAAGGTCATATTCACAGACACTGGGCATTAGGACTTCAGCATCTTCTGGAGGGCATAGCTATCTATAACTACCAGCAATTACCTGTAAAAGACCAGGTCATAAGTATGCTAGGCTTTGCAAGCCAAAGGGTCTCTGACAGATTCTCCTACAAGAGAATGAAACCACCAGACAGTAAGCACTAGTTTGGCTCCATTCCAATTATTTATGAAGAATGAAATAGGAATTTCATATAATTTTCATGTGTTACAAAGCAATATTCTCTTTTTGATTTTTTCCTACCATTTGAAGATTCCACAACCATCCTTAGCTCATGGGCTGTATGAAGACAGGCAGCTGGCTGGATTTGGTCCTCATGCCATAACTGCCATGATTTGTCCACCCTGCTCAAGAGTCTCAGAACATATTTCTCCCTGGGTTTCTGTATATTGGCTCTAAAATACATCAGTAGGAAACCGGGAGCAAGAATCTAATCTGTGTCCATAATGTGCCCACAAAACAATTCATAATGAGCCAGCGTGTCCTGGGGCTGCAGCAGCCCTGACAAGATTTATCCAGAAGGGACATCAGTCAGGAGAAGCCTCTGACTGCTCAGAAAATTGAAACACTGGAGACAGTGTAGAAAACCAAGGTAATAAACACCCTGCTCGAGTTGGAAGAATGAACCATCATGTTTCACAGCAGGTGGCTGAAAATGTTTGGAGAGAAATGCGTGATATCTTCCATTTGAAGACTGCTCTCAGACAGCAGTGTCTGGAATGAACAGGAAATTGAAACAAGTGAAATGGACATCAGAAATCTTCGATGTGAAAAAAAAATTGTTTGCTAGTTTGATATACTGGGTTTGAGTCTCTACTGAGAACAATAAATGAAAGGTTTCATTGCTTCTCTGTTTGTGAGGGTGAGAGAAGAGGGCACCTTCCTGTCGGGGTTGGAAGATGTTTTCCTACCGCTGTGTCCCAGCTGAGGCAGAGAGGAAACGGAGGTGAAGTGAAGCAACAGCCAGCAGCCGACACCCCCAGCCCAGGCCCTGTTGGACACTGCCAGGCAGGGTAATTCCAGGGGAGCTGCTGACAGACAAAACAGTCGGGACACTTAGTAGGGTTTTTAACAAGCCTATGTCAGTGGATCCATCTAGAGAGCTCACTGAATATTTCACTTTAATCAATATTTGGCATCATGCTGAGATCAAATATCAATTGCCAATTTTTGAAACAACAGTCTTTCAGTAAAAATAACTTGACTGCAAGAGTTTTGATGTTCCCAATCATTTTCTTCTTTTACTTGTAGCGGATGTCAGTAATAATTTAGGGAACTCATCAGGATCCTGAATCTGCATCTCTCAGTAACTGAAAAGATATTACATTGAGCATTTTAACATTTTTAAAATAAAAGACTGAAGTTACACCCCTTTGGAACTGTTTAACATACAAATAAAAATGTCTCTTAAGATTATTTTCTTTTTTCGGAGATATAACTAATGGACAGTAGAGTACCCAGGTTTGAAGGGTGCAGCTACAAAAAACCATTAGTTAACCTTATTCCTGAATTAGGAGCAAGATATGGATGGCCATTTTTACTACCTCCGATCATAAACAGTATGATAAGCTATTTGATACATTCTAATTCATTTTAAAATACCCCATGTACTCAATCATTTTGTTCATCATTAGTCACTATTTTCTTCTACATGTTAATCAAAGGGATTATAATCTGAAACTTATAGGGATTATATTCTGATAACTCCAGTATCTGGATAATGGATTTTTCTGTTGACTTTTTGGTCTTCTTGATTATCAGTCATGGTTTTCTTCTTACGATGGATAGTTGTTTGTTTGTTTGTTTGTTTAATTTTATACCAGACGTTGCAGATAACGTATTGTGGAGTTTCTGGAATATATTATCTTCTTCTAAAACATGTCTTTTAAAAATATTTCTGATTAATATTTTATAATCATGAAATATAACTCTGTCACACAGGCAGGGTGCTTGTTATTTATTTTGAGACAAACTGACATTTTAAGCAACTTTAAAAGCTGAAAATTTTTCATCTAATGCATAGTCTTAGTTGTTCAGAATAACTTGGGAAAGGATGTGCGGTTGTTCTTAAGACTATTTCATTTTTAGACTATTCTAAATCATTGCAACCCCAAATTGCTTCAATCCAATAGCTGCCTATTTATCATAAATGTGTTCTTTGCTTCTGAATCATTTTATAAGAAAGGGGCAATGCCTGTCTTTTCTGCAGTGTGACAAAGAAAGTAGCTTACCCCCGTGAAATCATGAGACTTCACTTGAAGATACAATTATCTTTCTCGTCTTGTTATCCCATTATAAATTAACTTTGTGATAATTAGAGAATTAGAGTCAGAACTTCTAGTTATGCAGTCAGATTCTTTACCTTTCTTGATATCCACATAATTTTCTTTAAAATTTTTAATGCAACCTGAAGTATTTTATTTTTCATCCTCCTATCACTGAGGAATCCAGATTTAGGATTCCTTTATGTATAGATGCCAGTCTTCTGTAGATGGAGCTGGAGTCCATGCAACAATTTGTATTAATATAAATGCTCAGAAGTAGCACACAACACAAATTGATACTTGTAATCACCCTTCATTTGCAACTCATTGATAGCATTAAGTGCAAGGAGGGAAAAAAAAACGATAAAATAAAGTATGTTTGTTTTCTGTATCCCTTTGTGGTATGATGGCTGATCATACCACTGATGATATGTTATATGAATAAAATGTACATGAAATGAACCAGGAAAAATCAAAGTGTGCTTTAAAACCACCATTTCCATCTTCGCTTCACATTTTATGGCCACAACTTGATGATATATAAAGACTAACAACAGAAACTAAAATTAACTTGTTTTTATTAATAAACTGCTAGGTTACTTAAGAAAAATAAGATCTCTAACCTCTTGATTTTTCTCTCCATCATTTCAAAATATTAGAGGTAATTTTAAAAACTTTTTAGAAGACTAAAACTTGAAACTATACTTTAAAGAGTTATGTATTTAAGTATTGGCCTTGCATGGTTTTTATAAATAGAACATATTTATCGGGCAGATAAGTTCTATTTTTACTCTTATTACCACTAGGTCGTGAATCACTAAAATAAAGTAGAATTCCCTAATTGCCATAGGTGATTGTTTTTATGTTGCAGGGTTGATTTTGCATTTAAAACTACAGATGCGGGGCCAGTGAGATGGCTCAGCGGGGTAAGCTCCTGCCCCGCAAGCCTGAGGGCCCCAGTTTGACTCCCGGAACCCACGTAAGAAAAAAAGGGCCGGTGATATCGCTCAGCGGTACAGGCGCCTGCTGGCGCCAGGTCCTGAGGTCGACCCTGGTACCCACAAAAAAATAAATAAATAAAACTACAGATGTGCTCAGACTGGTTATTTAATATTTATTAAATGTCAACCATGTGTCCAACTTGGGATCTCCTCAAATATTGTTTTTGTAAGGAGCTATCTGTATGAATCACTCACTGAAGAATTCAACCACTTCACATAGAGAATTCAGCAACGAAAACGTTCTTGGGGGAGGGGAGGATGTTTTGGAGTTGGTAACTGATACTTTTCTATTTCCCATCAAGAGAAGAAAACCAATTAAATTAATTAAAGTGGGTACTGATCAAGGCAGCTCAAAGCTGGAAGTCTGGGCTTATCTGAATAAATAGCCTGGCTCTCCAGGTCAGGGCATGTTACCTAAACCTAAGGCATATTCGGCTCCATTTTTCCTTGGAATTGACACGGACGGCTTCCAGGAGAACGAGCCGTGGTCCGCACTCTCCGAGATTGTTTCTAGACGGGCCCATCGCAGGGCCCCACTGCTGACCTCCGCAGAGCCAGCAGACCCTGCAGGTGGGGAAGGCGCCGGGGGTCTGCTGTCCCTGGTCTGCTTTTCCGTAGCTTTTGTGTAGGACACCGTAAGCTCACTCCAACTACTTTGATGAGTTCCTGAATACTTCAAGCACATTGGACTCTATTTTGGTTTGTAACTTTTGCTCTCCTCGAGGTCAAGAATAAATTACTTTTTTCTTTTGATGCGGCCATGTAACCTGCCCTCGTCGATTCTGCTGATGCGTAGAGGGGTTTCACTATTTTTAAAGCCTGGCTCCGGGCTGGCGTCGTGACTCCTGACCTGCGCGAAGCTCGTCGCCTCCTCCACACTCTCCCGCGATCTCTGAGGGCCATGCTGCGAATGCCCACGCCCACGCGGGGCCTTGCTTGGTCCCGCACGAAGCCTTGTGCCACCACCTCTCTCCGGAGAGGCCAGATCTGCTGAAGCAATTTAAGAGGCCATGGAGAGAGGAAAGGTAAGACGGTCAAGCAACTCCCCAGATAAGGCTGTGGTTGGGGAGGCAAGGAGGCCAGGAGAGGAATGCATAAGTATTTATTCGCATTTGGGAGGAAACAGAAGCAAGGGACAAGGACAGAGGCGGGGCAGGTGCTTGGAACCACGGCGTCCTCGTTCTCGCCAGTTCTGGGACAGCTCCTTTGCTTCGGTCTCACAGTGGGGGCAGCCGCTGAGAGCCAGGCTTCCAGCCGGATTTCTGTGGTGCTTTGTTTATCTTGCTGGAAGGAAAACTAAAGTCATGCACATTATCTTGGCAACCTCAGTGTAGTTCTGCATATAATATGTAGTCATTCTAAAGTGATTCTGCCGCATTTGGGCCATTTAGGTCGGGGGAGGGGGCGCCTCATCTCATGTGCCTTGAAAACGGGTGGGCTTGGGAACCCCATCTAGAAACAGGCTTTGGTTCTCTGTTGCTGGTGCTAACGTTCCATCACTGAGCTAGTAACACGGCAGTATCTAATGAAAAATAACACCGTCTGTTCATGTTACGTCCCTCCTCACAACAGACACCAGAGCTATGTTCCCCGCTTGAAATCACACGTTTTAAATATTCTATGGATGGACTTGGGTGAAGGTTAAGCAGGTGTGAGCATCCATTGAGTGTACATTTAAATTCACTTTCTCTTACAAATAGGAAGGAGACCAAAACGCGGAGGGAGGGGAGAAGAAGGGAGTGGAAAAGGACGCAAAAAAGAGTTCAGATGTGTTACGCACATGCACTAACCTCCCATGATGAATGTCATCACTCTGTATTGCAAATACGTACTAATAAAAATCAAGTTTTTAAAAAAAATCTCAACAGAATTACCTGTTTTTCTCTCTGCACAGCAGCCATTTTCTTTCTGGCTGCTGTGTTTTTTATTTTGGGGGGTTTTGTTTCGTTTTGTTTTCTTTTGTTTTTGCTTTTTGGGTTTTTTTGGGGTTTTTTTTTTTTTCTGTTAACACAATATTTTCAAATCATTAAAGGGATTTTAAAAATTCACCCAAGACTCCTCCTGCCATAATAAAAATGTTTGTTTTTCACTATTCTGTCTGATTCCGGACACATAATTGTAGTTGTGAAATATGTGCTAGTTTGTATTCTGCTTTTGTTCTCCATGTATATTATATCAAATATTTTTCTGTGTCTATCCTGATCCTCATAATTTTCCATTTTAATGGCTGCAAGCTCTTCCGCAGAATGATTCCAATACCATTTGTTTAGCCACTCCTCTTACACTGGGCATTTAGGTGGCTTCAGATTGTTCATTAAAACAAATTACCCTCCTGTAAACATTTGTGAAGCATTCATCCATCCGTCTGAGGGAGGCAATATTAATTGGAGCCTGTTTTTCTACAGAAAGCACACAAAAAAGGAATACAAATATGGAATCTACTTTGAGGGACACTGAGTGAGCTCTGAATCGCAGTCCTAACGCGTTTGTCTTTGTTGAGGCTTGAGGTGTGGCTGCCATAGGACAAGCCCATACCTGGTAGAAAGTGAATGACTGACTGCGTTTGTCTTTTTCCCAGAATGGCCAGCCCTTAGGTCAGGGCGGTAGCTACTGAACCCCAGAGGTAGAACAAATGAAAGAACTTACATGAATGAATACGATATCTCATTTAGTTATCCCCGCAAGCTTGCGAGATAGGTATTATTATTCTGTGTTAAGGAAATGAAAAGTGAGGCTCCTAGACAAAGGAACAAAGTGCCGTGGAAATGCAAGGCTTTCCGATCTGCACCCACGCTATTGCATCTGCCCCTCAGTGAGCTCTTCGAGGTGCGCATGGTAATTCCCGCCTTGCCAGTGAGGAGACCATGCATCCCCAAAACACCCAGCTTCGCAGTATTCCAACCTAGAATTTATAACTCAAAATTCCAAGTTCCCTTCCATGTGCTCTGCTTTTCCTCAAATATGAGATTATGGGATACGAGGCAGAAATGTCTTTATTATTGTTTTTACGTTGCCAACATGTGTTTCTTTTGTTTCTGTTCCAAAGAAAATTACCTTAGCCATACACATTTAATTATGTAATCACAGCCTGCTAGCAATAGGTATCTCTTTAAACATTTTTCTAATGTGAACAGTTTTTTTTTGTTTTTTTGGTGGGTACCAGGAGTTGACCTCAGGAACTCGCGCTTGTGCCACTGAGGAATATCACCGGCCCTTTCTTGCTTTATGTGGGTACTGGGAGTCGAACTCAGGACCTCATGCTTACCAGGCAGGTGCTTCTGCCACTGAGCCATCTCACTGGCCCAATGTGAACAGTTTTAATGGCGCCTCATGTTATGACACTTAGCATTTTTTTTTTTTGTGGGTACCGGGGGGTCGACCTCAGGACCTCGTGCACCAACAGGCACCCGTGCCTCTGAGCGATATCACCGGCCCATTTTTCGTATGTGGGTTCTGGGAGTCGAACTCGGGCCCTCGTGCTTGCAAGGCAGGCGCTTACGCCGCTGAGCCATCTCACCGGCCCCAGCATTTCTTTAATTAACCTGGAAACCCAATGCCTTTTCATATGCTTATTTTTGGTTTTGTATAAATTGTGCCATCATGAACTTTGGGTTTTTGTCTATAGTTTCACACATTTTTCCTAAATCATTTTTTAATAGTGTTAATTTTCAATTTATAAAAGTTGTGTACAATCATAACTACCAAACCTGGTTTTAGTTCTCACAACAGAATACTATTTAGCCATAAAAAAGGATAAATCCTGTCATTGGGAACAACATGACTAGAGAATAATACGTTAAGTAAAACAAGCCAGTGCAGAAAAACAAGTATTTCGGAGGGGAGGAAAAAAGATGGCGGATGAGTAAAAAGCACGCAGAGAAACTCTCTAAAAGTTGCCATTGGACCACGGGAATATAGTGACCGGGAGAGCGCAGGAGGGGGGCAGATGCCCCCCCGGGACCCAGAAAAGTTCTGAAGCACAGCTTGGGACCCCCGGCACCAGTGAAGGGTGATTTTCAACAAAGAAGGAGCAGACCCCGCGCACCTTCTACCATCCCAGGAATCACGGCGCGAAAGAAGCTCAAAGCTGCGGACACACGGTGACAGCTGGCGCCCAGGGAGCCCCCACGGAGGATCGCGAGACAGCGGCGGGGCAGGGGAGCGGCGGAGAACGGCGCTGGCCGGCGGTGAGTGTCTCTCAGCCACAGCTGCCCCGCGCCAGAGAGCGACTGGCCGGGCGCCATTGTGGGGGGTGTGGCGAAACTCAGAGCGGCTCGGAAACTGCTCTGGGAACTGGTGCTCCGGACAGGGCAGCACGGGGCCTCTCAATTGAGCCCACGAAAGTGTGCTGAGGTCAGCAGGCGAACGAGACTGGACTCTCAGCCACACCTGTCCCGCGCCAGAGAGCGACCGGCCGGGCGCCATTGTGGGGGGTGCGGTGAAAATCAGAGCGGCGCGAAAACAGCTCTGGGAACTTGTGCTCCGGACAGGGCAGCGCGGCGCCTCTCAGCCCCACGAAAGTGCGCTGAGGGCGGCGGGTGAACGAGACTGGTCTCTCAGCCACACCTGTCCCGCGCCAGAGAGCGACTGGCCCGGCGCCATTGTGGGGGGCGTGGTGAAAATCAGAGCGGCGCGAAAGCAGTGCGCTGACAGCGGCGGGCGGAGGAGACCGGGCTCCGCCTGAAAGTCCTCGCTCTGCTCACCGCCCGCCAGAGGGCGCTCCTGGCTCGCTGGGACGGAGCTGCACGGAACAGGACTCTCATCACACGGCGCCTGCCTACAGCAGGGTCAACTCCTGGAAATGATTCTCTTTATTTTTTTATGTTTTTTTTTTTCTCTCTCATTAGTTTTTTGTTCTGGTGAAGGGGTTTTTATTTTTGTTTTTATTTTTGTTTTATTTTTATTTTGTTTTTATTTTGTTTTTATTTTTTTCTTTTGTGGAGTTTTATTTCTGTTTTATCTGTTTGCTTTGTTGTTTTTGTCTTCATTTTTGTTTCTGTTTGTCTATTTGCTCTTTCCTTCATTATTCTCTCTGGCTTTTATATGAGTGTAAACAGTGCCTCTAACCCCTTTGTGATTGTGGTTGTGATCTGTTCTTCCTTTTATCCTTTCCTTCTCTTTTTCCCACCAGTCCTCTGCACCAGTGTCCCAATGTTAGTGGGATCCCTCTTGGTCCTCTAACCTTACATCTAATTCCTTCCTCTTCTCACAATACTCTATTTCCTCCTTAACTCATTTTAAATTTAAACTCCTGAGGGGAAAAATTGACATACTAAGGACTTGTATACTGCATATAATTTTTCTGGTGTGTTTTAGATTTTGTTATATAACCGCAACTCTACTTTATACAGCTAAAAGTGGTAAATAACTGGTTAGCTCAGTCTGTCATTTTCTAGGCTGTGTTTGATGCTTCAGTTACCATTATAGCCAAATGTAAAATAATTGTTCTAAACAGCTTTCCTTCCTGATATTTCATGATTGATATTGACTAAGAGACACAGAAAATACAGTGGCACAGTACCAAAGAATCAAGGACCGGGCCAAACAGGTAGCAACTTCTCACATCCAACGAATTGAAGAGGTAGTATCTGGCAGAAAGCTCAAAACCCAAAAGCAAGCTCCACTTGGAAGATACTGCAGAGAAGTAGTCATCTTCTAAGGATCTTGAACACTAGCAATAAAGTAACCTACCATAGGTAATTTACAAACATCACCCCAGGAATTAAAGAAAGAAAAGATGAGACGACACTTAAACAAGATGCAACCTCACACATCCAATTCACCAAAGGCAAACCTAGGGGGCAACGAGGTGAGACAATCCGAAAGCCACCCACCTGGCATATCTGAAGGGGTAACAACAAAACAATTAAATGAGACTCTGGAAAAAATTAAAACAGAAATAATTTCACAGATAACTGCAAAGATAATGTCCACAATGAAGACTATGCTTAAGGACACTATAGCTGATACAGACAAGAAAAAATAGATGAGCTTAAGAAAACTATAGAAACCACGAATGCTCAGCATAGGAAAGAAATGGAATCCATAAGGCAGATTCAAGCAGATATCCAAGAGAACAAAAATTCCATTGAAAGTATTTGTAGCAGATTAAGCCAATGCAAGGACAGGATATCAGATATAGAAGACAGGCTTGCAATTAGTGATCATGAAAAGGAAGAATTCTTAAAAACAGCAAGGGACCATGAAAAATCAATTCAGCAGCTGCTAGATGACTCAAAGATAAACAACGTAAGAATAATTGGAATAAATGAAAAAGCAGGAGATAGCATAAATAACATTAAAACCTTGTTCAAAGACATTATCAGGGAGAACTTTCCTGGAAGAGAAAAAGAATTTGACCCCAATATAAAGGAAGCTTTTAGAACACCAACTAGACATGATCAAAAAAAAACTTCAGCCAGACATATCATAGTCAAGATCCCAGAAATTCAACAGAAGGGCACAATCTTAAAAGCTGTTAGGGAGAAGAGACAAATCACCTATGAAGGAAAACCCATCAGAATCACAGCTGACTTTTCAGCACAAACTCTCAATTCAAGAAGAGCTTGGAATGACGTATTTCAAGCTCTAAAGGAAAATAATTTTCAACCCAGATTGATGTACCCCACAAAACTATCTTTCAAAATTGATGGAGAAATAAAATACTTTCATGACAAAGAACATCTAAGAAAATTTATGACCACCAAACCAGCACTCCAAAATGTTCTGAAGGACATTCTAGAAAGAGACAGGAACCCCAACAGAAGGAATCCACCAGGCAGGGCAGATAATTAAATAGCATGAAAGGGGAAAAACAAAGAGTGGGAACCAACAACAGGAAAATATCATGACAAGTATAAGTCAATACATATCAGTTTTAACCATCAATGTTAACGGTCTCAATTCACCAATCAAAAGGCACAGACTGGCAAAATGGATCAAGAAGCAAGATCCAACAATATGCTGTATACAAGAAACACATTTAATTCAGAAAGAAATTCATAGACTGAAAGTCAAAGGATGGAAAACAATACTCCATGCAACAGGAACCCAGAAAAAAGCAGGGGTAACTATTCTTTTTGCAGACAAAGTGAATTTCAAGCCAAGAAGGATTCAGAGAGATAAAGATGGTCACTACATCCTTGTAAAGGGAACAATCCAAGAGGAAGAGATAACGATCATAAATATATATGCGTCAAATACCAATGCATCCAACTATATAAAACAAGTACTAAAGAACATGAAAAATCAAATAAGCACTAATACAATAATATTGGGAGATCTCAATACTCCACTGTCACAAAAAGACAGATCAACTAGACAGAAAATCAATAATGAAATAATAGAACTGAACCAAACTTTGGAACAAATGGACTTAGTAGATGTCTACAGAGTGTTCCACCCCACAACATCAGAATACACATTCTTCTCAGCTGCACATGGGACGTTCTCCAAAATACACCACATACTAGCTCATAAAACCTGCTTAAGTAAATGCAAAGGAATTGAAATTATCCCATGCATATTATCAGACCATAGTGCAATGAAATTGGAAATCAATGGCAAAAGATCCCACAAAAACTCCCTAAACACATGGAAATTAAACAGCACCCTCCTGAACAACCAATGGGTCACAGATGAAATTAAAGAAGAAATTAGACAATTTCTACAACTGAATGATAATGACAGTACAACATACCGGAACTTATGGGATACAATGAAAGCAGTCCTAAGAGGGAAATTAAATACTTATATTAGGAAAATAGAGCAAGCGCAAATAAACAACTTAATGGCGAACCTTGAACTTCTAGTAAAAGAAGAGCAGGTTAAGCCAAAAGCCCGTACAAGGGAGGAAATTACAAAGATCAGAGCAGAAATTAATGTATTGGAGACTAAAAAAACAATACAAAGAATCAATGAAGCAAAAAGTTGGTTCTTTGAAAGAATAAATAAGATTGACAAACCCTTATCCAACCTTATTAAAAAAAGAAAAGAAAAGACTCAAATCCATGCAATTGAAAATGAAAAGGGTGATATCACAACAGACCCTGCAGAAATCCAGAAGATCATCTATACCTATTTTAAAAATCTATATTCTACTAAGATGGAAAATGCAGAAGAAATGGACAGATTCCTAGATTCGTATGAATTACCAAAGCTGAATCAAGAAGATTTAAAAATCCTAAATAAACCAATATCAACCAATGAAATTGAAGATGTAATTAAAAACCTCCCAACAAAGAAAAGCCCAGGCCCTGATGGATTCACTGCCGAATTCTACAAGAAATTTAGAGAAGACCTAACGCCACTACTTCTCAGACTTTTTAATGAAATTGAAAGGGAAGCTATACTCCCAAATTCATTCCTGGAAGCAAGCATTACCCTGATACCAAAACCAGAGAAGGACCCAACTAAGAAAGAGAACTACAGGCCAATCTCCCTAATGAACATAGATGCAAAAATCTTTAATAAGATACTGGCAAACAGAATCCAACAAATCATCAAGAAGATTATACACCATGACCAAGTTGGATTCATCCCTGGGATGCAGGGATGGTTCAACATACGTAAATCAACAAATGTAATACACCATATTAACAGAACCAAAGACAAAAATCACATGATCATCTCAATAGATGCAGAAAAAGCTTTTGACAAAGTCCAGCACCTTTTCGTGATAAAAAACCCTACAGAAAATTGGAATAGAGGGTCTTTATCTCAACCTGGTAAAAGCTATCTATGACAAGCCAACAGCCAATATTATACTAAATGGACAAAAACTGAAAGCCTTCCCTCTAAAATCAGGAACAAGACAAGGATGTCCACTGTCCCCACTCTTATTCAACATAGTTCTGGAAACTTTAGCCAGAGCAATTAGGCAAGAGAAAGAAATAAAAGGAATAATGATTGGAAAGGAAGAAGTTAAATGATCATTATTTGCAGATGACATGATACTCTACACAGAAGACCCCAAAAACTCCAGTAAAAAACTGCTAGATTTAATAAGCAAATTCAGTAGTGTAGCTGGATACAAAGTCAATACTCAAAAGTCAATAGCCTTCCTGTACACAAATAACAAACTTACTGAAAGAGAAATTAGGGAAGCAATACCTTTCACAATAACATCCAAAAAAATGAAATACCTAGGAATCAACCTCACAAAGGATGTAAAAGACCTATACACTGAAAACTACAGTACTCTGAAAAAGGAGATTGAAGAGGATATCAGAAAATGGAAAGATATCCCTTGCTCCTGGATAGGAAGAACCAATATAATGAAAATGGCCATACTTCCAAAATTGTTATACAGATTTAATGCAATTCCAATCAAAATTCCAACAGCATATCTCACAGAATTAGAGAAAACAATCATAAAATTCATTTGGAATCAGAAGAGACCTAGAATAGCAAAGGCAATTCTGGGCAACAAAGGCAAGGCAGGGGGCATCACAATCCCCGACTTGAAATTATACTATAAAGCTACTGTGATAAAAACAGTGTGGTACTGGCAAAAAAAAAAAAAAAACAGACCTGAAGATCAATGGAACAGATTAGAAGATGCTGAAACAACCCCAGACATACTAAGCCACCTTATCTTTGACAAAGGTGCCAAACACATTCAGTGGAAGAAAGAAAGCCTCTTTAATAAATGGTGCTGGAAAAACTGGCTCTACACATGCCGAAGATTAAAACTATACCCATATCTTTCACCATGCACTAAACTAAATTCAAAATGGATCAGAGATCTAAATATTAAAACAGAAACATTAAATCTGCTGGAAGGTAGGATAGGTAAATCCCTTGAAGACATTGGTGTAGGCAAAGACTTTATGAATAAAAGCTCAACCACACGGGAACTATCCCAAAGAATCAATAAGTGGGACCTCATCTTATTAAAAAGCTTTTGCACAGCAAGAGAAACCACCAACAGAGTGAAAAGACAACCCACAACGTGGGAAAAAATGTTTGCCAGCTGTTCCTCAGACAAAGGATTACTATCGAGAACATATAAAGAACTCAAAAAAATCAGACCTCCCAAATTTAAAGACCCAATCCAAAAATGGGCATCTGAGATGAATACACATTTCTCAGATGAAGAAATACTAATGGCAAATAAATATACAAAAAAATGTGCAACATCACTAGTCATTCAAGAGATGCAAATTAAAACAACACTGAGATACCATCTCACTCCAGAAAGAATGGCTACTATAAAGAAATCAACTAATAACAAATGCTGGAGGGGCTGTGGGGAAAAAGGAACCAACCCTTCTTCACTGTTGGTGGGAGTGTCGACTGGTACAGCCACTGTGGAAGTCAGTGTGGAGATTCCTCAAAAAACTAGGGTTGGAGGGCCGGTGAGATGGCTCAGCGGCGTAAGCGCCTGCCTTGCAAGCGCGAGGGCCCGAGTTCGACTCCCGGATCCCACATACGAAAAAGGGGCCGGTGATATCGCTCAGTGGCACGGGTGCCTGTTGGCGTACGAGGTCCTGAGGTCGACCCCCCGGTACCCACAAAAAAAAAAAAAAAAAAAAAAAAACTAGGGTTGGAGGTCCCATTTGACCCAGCTATTCCCCTTCTGGGCATCTTCCCAGAAGAATTGAAAACATCGTACCACAGCGATATATGTGCACCCATGTTTATAGCAGCACAATTTGTAATAGCCAGATCTTGGAAACAACCCAAATGCCCATCAACTGAGGAATGGATAAGAAAGGTGTGGTATTTTTATACAATGGAGTACTATTCAGCCATAAAGAAGGATAAACTGGAGACTTTTATAGGTAAATGGATGCAACTCAAGAAAATACTCATAAGTGAAATAAACCAGACGCACATGTGTAAGCATCGTATTGTCTCTCTAGTATGAGAAACTGAAAGAGTAAATAAGATCCAAAATGTACAATAGACACGGTGAATCAAAAAGAAACTGGTCAATAAGAAAGAGAGACTGGAATGGGGAAAAGAAAGAAGGGAAAGGGAAAAAAAATTGTATATGTATATAAGATGGTTAAGATAGATACACTACCAGTTTTACTTAGTTCATTGAAGAATAAGGTTTGAGCCAATAATGTTTGGACAATTGAATGCTAATGTCTGGTATCCTGAATAACTAACTTAAAGATAATAATACGTAATGCATTGACCATTGTTACCCTCATATTATGTTGTTTTGAAAATTTGTTCTTTTTTTTTATTTGTTTTGTTTTTTCTTCTCTTTAAAATAAAAAAAAAGAAAAAAAGAAAAACAAGTATTTCATGATCTGACTCACAAATGGAATGCAAAAACAGTTGACCTCATAGAAATTGAGAGTAGAATCAGGTTTACCAGAGGCTGGAGAGAGTAGGTGGGACATAGGGATGGAGAAAAGTTGATCAATAGATACTAAATTACTGTAAAGTTAGAGCAAGGACCTCTGGTGTGCTATTGCACAGGAAGGGGGCTATCATTAACAATAATGTACTATACATTTCAAAATACTAGAAGAAAAGATTTTGAAAGTTTTCATCATAAAGAAATGATAATGTTTCAGGAGGCAGTTATGTTTAACCTCATTTAAACGTTATACAATGTACCCATGTATGGAAACATCACATGTTACTCCATGTATCAGAGCTCACTAGAGAAACAGATTTAATATAAGATTCTACATATACATCGTAAGGATTTACAAGGCAGGCTTACAATGGCCGCCTGCAGAGTCAGGTGTGGGAGGTGCAGAAGGACCATCTGCATGCTGGAGATCCAAAGAATCTAGTCAAAGGTCAAAGGCCTGGAGCTTGCTGTAGAGTCCCACGCGAGTCTGTATCAGGAAGCCAAAGAGTCTGCGCTGGAAGGCAGGAGATAGATGTCCAAGGCAATGGTAAAGAATGGAGCTCCTCTGAAGAAAAAGAAACCAGCCTTCCTTCTTCTTTCCCTTCTTATTCCATCCAAGCTACAAGACTATTGGTTGATGCCACTCACACCCAGGGCTTCCCTCTTCATTAAGTCCATCACCCAGACACATCCAGAACTATGCCAAGCCAAACAGCTGGACGTTTCTTACTCAAGTTGACACAACAGTTAACTATCACACTGCATTAATACGTATAATTCTTATGTTTTTATGTATCAGTTAAAATAAATTCAATTTTAAAAATTAAATATTAAAAAGTAATATATTTTTTACTTTTGGAGGGTCTTTTTCATTTTTTTTTTTTTTTACTTTTTTTTATGTGGGTACTGGGGGTCGAACTCAGGACCTTGCGTGCCAGCAGGTGCCCATGCCACTGAGCGATATCACTGGCCCTTTTTTCGTATGTGGGTACAGGGAGTCGAACTCAGGACCTCGCGCTTGCCAGGCAGGCGCTTATGCCGCTGAGCTATCTCACCGGCCCATGGTTTGGTTTTTTGAGACAAGGTCTTGTTTAGTAGTATAGTCTGGCTTTGAACTCACTATATAGCCCAGGCTGGCCTTGAACTCATGACGATCCTCCTGCCTCAGCTTCCTGAGCGCTGGGATTACAGGCATGTGCCACCATGCTTAGCTTCTTTTTTACTTTTTTAATGGTTAAAAAGAAGTAGTGCCTTGTATTACTTCAATCCTCAGAAGTTCTGGTTATCATCAAACATCTGAGATTGAATGTACTCATCTGGAGTTCAAAATAGGCTAGAGCATGGATCTAAAGTATATTTCCCAATTTCCACACCATGGTAGGGCTACTAATAAGTCCATGCACACAGGGGCAGCAGCACACATAGGGATGACCAACATGGTGTGTGAGTGCCACATATCCTGCTAGGAATTTGTATATCACCTGGATTGCACCCACTGCAGCATATTAAATCATCTGTCCTTTCATCACATTTTTATGACACTCTCTCCTAGGTTTAAATTTTACATAGCATCTATTTACTTCCAATTTTTCTATTCTACTGATATTTTCCTCTACTGATCCATTTTTCTACTCCACTGTGTCATCTATTTTTGTAGATTTATAATATAATTCTATATCTTTCATGGTAGGTTCAAGTATTTTCATACATGAAGATTATACCACTTGGCAGAGGCTCTTGTAAAGAAGATATATTTACTTATACAAAAGTTATGAAAACAAATGACCAAGAAAATGTGCTGCTGGGGTTCCTACCAGGCGCTGGGAGGATCTGCACAGGGAGGGTCAGGACCTTAAGGCTTACACATTCCTGGTAAATCCACGGTTATCAGATAGCTCCTTCTAAAAGTGGCTCACCAAATAGACATTACCAGGTCCTGGGTTTCTTGCCTCTCCTTCTGGAGTTGGAGTCCAGGTTCTTCTCATTTTGAACAAAGAATTGAACCAAAGGAGCAAAAGGCAATGGCAAAGTTTATTTTAAAAAGTAAAAGTGAAGCATGAGGGAGAAATTGGTTCTGCAGAGCAAGCTTAGGCAGAGGAAAAGAGGAAAAAGCAAGATAAAAGAACACCCTGGAGAAAGCAGGGCAAGCTGTCTTGAGGAAAGCCATGATAGCATCTGTATCCTTCTATGCCATGCAAATCTTGAGGAAACCCTTGAGAACTTCTATATATGGGTCCTGAGAGGTGGTGCTGGGATCCCACATCTCAGGTTGACCTCAGGTCTATGCCATCCTGTTGAAAACCTGCTTGAGTTCTTGAGAGAAGTCCACGTGCACGGCTTTGGAAACTATTCTGTACATGTGTTCTGGGATCTTGCAATTAACAGGTTATGCCTAATTCCGCAGCCAGCTTTGCCCTAATCTCCCGTGTTACTGTCACTGGCTAATGTCCACCTATTTAAATTGTTTATATCATTGTATGGCCACTTTTAAATGAATTCTGCAATTATAAACCTTAGTTATTTTTGTTTGTTCTGCTTAATGTCTTCTAGGGATTTTAATTGGATTTGGGGAGGATTCGTATCTTTAGAAAACTTATTCCCTTCTATAACACAGCCTAGAGCGCATTCCATCAAATCTTCCTAAGTAACTTCGTGTAGTAACTTTTTCATTGTTTTTCATGTGTCTACCTCTTGTTAATCGTATTTCTAAGGAGATTATACTCTTTCATGTCATAATTAATGAGAAGCTAATTTGACACACAGGAATACTATTGATTTTAACAACTGTTTTTCTGTATCCAGCAACTTTTAACAGGGTCATTTATACTTTGTATCACCTGAAAATGGGCACTTTGACTTTATGAGCCCAATACATAAGTCTTCTTGTGTCATAATTTTTAGTTTTATTTTATTAAACAAATATCCTACAATAGTGTTAAATTAAGAAAGCACCTTAATTTCATTCTGTTTTTAAAGAACTCTGTGTAGGGTTGTTCACTGTAATGTTTCTTGATTTAAAAGAAACTATTAACATGCTAAAAGAATATATTTCTGGTTTTTTTACCAAAAATAAATATGGTTGGAATGTGAGTTGAATTTTGTCATATTATTTTTCAACATCTATGGAAATGATTACAAATTCTCATTTAATTCAGTAGTATCCCATATTCTTAGATTATTTTAATTGAACCATCCCTGCTTTTCAGGAATATAACTTCTAATCTGCCATCTTTCTGATGGGCTTTAAAGCTTCCCCATCTGTCTACCTGAAACTGGCTAGTTGTTCAGAGTGCTTCTCCACTTCAGAAGCCTATTCAGTGTTTCCATCAGGAATACGCTTTGTAACATAGCATTACCTACTTTTTAGAAATACTTTTCAAATTTTCCTACCAGATTTGGAGCATTTTTCTTGAAATCTTAATAATTCTTTGATAACTTTCTGAAACTGTTTTCTCTCATCAATCTATAAAGATTTTCTTCATCTTGCTTCAACTTACAGAACTTTACTTTCATATAGAATTACCTATTTCCTTGAAAAGTACAACTAGTGTAGTATATTTACACTACTTATTTCTTCTTTTTGGGGGGGGTACCGGGGGATGAACTCAGGACCTCACATGCCAGCAGGCGCCCATGCCGCTGAGCAATATCACCAGCCCTTTTTTCGTATGTGGGTACCGGGAGTCAAACTCAGGACCTCGCGCTTGCCAGGCAGACGCTTATGCCACTGAGCCATCTCTCTGGCCCCACTACTTATTTCTTATAATTTGTATTTGTATTGAGTTTCTATTTCTTTTCTTATTTTTACTTTTTACATGGTTTTGTTGTTGTTTTCTGAACTAGATTTATCAGAGGAAGTTTATCTACCATTAAAGGAATTGGCTCTTGCTTTTCTTTACTGTTTATTTTTTTTGCTTTCTAACCTATGTCTTTATCTTTTCATTTATTTCATAGTGTTCTGTTCTTCTCAAAGGGTTTATATTGAATAATTTACTTTCGCTTTTTCCTTTTAAAAAGAAAAACACTTAATGCTTTCATTGGCTTTTTCTCTAAGCATTGATTTTGATATTATTATTTCCTAAATTGTCCTTGTTGAGTTCTTGTTTTTTTTCCATTGTCCCAGTTGTTTTTTATAAGAATATTTTTAAATATCACTGTAATTTGCAACTATGTTTGTTTATTCTTAAGGCTTCCAATTTCAAAATTTGGTTGTATTTTGGTCAGAGTGCAGCCAAGACAAGCTCTAGTGAAATGTGTTCATTTAATTTTATGTAAACTAGCACATGATAAGATTAGTAATATTCTTTGAGTAATTCTAAAGAAACTATGTCTCACTTATAGGCTATAAAATTTTGTCTGCTTATCTGTTTTGGTCTTGATTATAAGTATTTTAATGCTATCTTGTAACTGAATATTAGTTTCCACTTGAAGTTTCTACATTCTTTGCTTTCTGTGTTTTGTTGCTATGTTATTTGGTGCATATAGATTCAGTAATTATATCTTCAGTACATACTGTATCTATCTTTGCATAACCACCCATTTACTTTATTTAATATGTTTTATCTTGTATTATCTGATATTATTGCTTCCTCTGCATTCTTATACTTATTGCTGTTCTTCTATTGAAACTTTTTAATTTTAGGTTGTTCACGTGACTTTTAAGATATGTTAGTCATGAAAAGGACAATATTTAAATGCCTTTTAGAAGCACTTTTGAGCATCTTTGTCTTTTAATGAGTGTTCCATGTATTTTTTTTACTTTAGTTTTGTTCTTTTTCCTTGTACAAAAGTTTTAAACTTTTGATTAAATTTTATTTATTCTAGTACTTATTCTCATAGCTGATACTTTCCTTTGTTTTTAAATATGCTTTATAAGCATTTGAAAGGAACTGAAAGGTAGAAAATCTGTGGTGCTGGCTATACCATTATTTAAAGGAGCACAGCATTAGGTAGTAAGAGTTAGGTACCTCCAAGTTTCCAAACTCTCCCCTCACACAGAGGCAGCTGTCTTTCCTTATTCAGGTGGTGCTTCCTTGAATTCCATAGCTGCTCATTTTCTCCCATGAAATGATGATTCTCATTTCATATGTTTTGATCCTAAGGCTTCTTATTCTGGTGCAATATTTTTATCTTCTTCAATTTTTAAATATGTCCATCAAGTTTCTTTTGTACCAGAAACACTATATGCACACTTCATTTTATTTTCCCCTCAATTGCTCTACACCACTTCTGTTTTCTGTCCTCTTTAAAATTGCAATAAACTATAGCATTTTATTCGTTCTATTTAATGAAGAACTTAAAATAACGTTCCAAATAATGTTTGGAACATAAATAATGTTCCAAAAGAAAGAATGTTCCAAAAGCCAAGTCTTTCCTTTTAACACTTTATGAACTATCCTTTCTCTATAAGTCATTATTACTCTTGTTCTAATTACAGTATTAGTGTCCACATGGGCTATTGAAATATCACCTCCATTTTGTTCTAAACTTTCTTACCTATTCTGATGGAAAATTTGTCGTCCGTAAATGATAAGCACAATTTAAACTATTCACCAGACAACACCAATTTCTCAAAAATGTCATATTTTTTACAATAATTATCAGTAGCAATATGAAATCAAGTTTTATTAAAACATAGTTTTATAACTGGTGGCAGGTGTGCTTGTGAGAAATGAAAAAATGGCAGGTGGTAGGGAGTGAGAAGAGGAGCAGAGAGGAGATAGATATTAATCAGAATGAAAGATCATAAGATTAATGAATAAGTGCTATTCTTTATTGATATTAGAATTTCCAGCATTGGTGCACCCCCTACTGACTGAAGTCCAAATAAGACTGTAAGACTGATTTAAAATATATATATTTACTTAGGAAGAGTCTTTATTAATTTTCTTCCTAATTAACTTTGTTGGATCTTAGTTGTAGAGTAACACCACAACTAAAAACCATGGAACTCAAAACCACTCAACATCTGAAGGAAATATCTTTATTATCTAGCAAACATTCACTAAACACCAAGTAGGTACTTACACATCAAGCACATGATAGTATAAGGGTGACCAGCACAGAGTCCTCACATTTTAAGTTCATTCCCCTGAGGGGACCAGACCACTACACAAGGTCCTCTGCACCTCACCTCTGCTAGTCCTCCTGTTTGTTCCATGTCACCATGCCAGAGCACATTACCAATTGTCCCTCAGCACTCTTTCACATGCCTCTTAACCACCATGCTCTTCTTCCTCCCAAGAACTCCATCCTCTACTCTCTTCCCCATGATACACCACTTCTGATCCTTTATGAATCAACTAGTAGATCACATTTTGAGCACTGAAGGTTTTTCCAACTTTACATTATTACAAATAATTCCCGTGATCCAGAACTTTGTCTGAATTTCTCAGTATATCATTACAATAGATCCCTGAAATGGGAATCACAAGAACAAAGAAGGAAGTTTAAGATTCTTCATAGGTATCACTAGCTGCTCTCCAGAAAGATTATACCAATTTATACTCAATAAAACACACAAAAGTACAAATTCCATGTTACATGCAAGAACTTTGAATAAAAGCAATATTTTCATTTGCTAATTGATAGTCCAAAAACGATATGTTGCTTTCATTTCCATTTAGTAGCTCACCAGTGCAATGGAGCATTTTTCACATTTATTAACCATTTGTACTTTTTCTACCAATTGTTCATGGTATTTTCATTTTCTAAAGAGTTTTAATATTTTTAATGGCTTATGAGTTTGTTTTTTTTTTTTGGTGGGTACCGGGGGGTCGACCTCAGGACCTCGTGCGCCAACAGGCGCCCGTGCCGCTGAGCGATATCACCGGCCCCTTTTTCGTATGTGGGATCCGGGAGTCGAACTCGGGCCCTCGCGCTTGCAAGGCAGGCGCTTATGCCGCTGAGCCATCTCACCGGCCCAATGAGTTTTTATATATGAAGAAAATTAACTACTAATGCTTCATGTTTGTGGAAAATATTTTTATACCATGTTTTCCTTTTAGTTGTGTCTTTGATGTTTTCTGTATTTGTGCATTCTACTATTGCAGTTGAATCTGTGTGAATAGAATTTTCATATTTATCTCTTTGGTTTTGTTTTATCTAGGACAGATTTTTTTTTTTTTGGTGTGTTTGGTTGGTCGGTTTTGGTTTTGTTGAGACAGGGTCTCATTTTGTAGTTTAGGCTGGCCTTGAATTCACTATGTAGCCCAGGCTGGCCTCAAACTCACAGCAATCCTCCTGCTTCATCCCCAAGTGCTGGAATTACAGGCATGCACCACCATGCCCAGCTATCTTTTCAAAACTTTCTTGAAGATTTTCACCTTTTTATTCTTCCAAGTGAACATTAAAATCACTCTGTCAGGTTTCCCAAAGCATCCTATAGGGATTTTGATTGAAATTTTATTAAAGTCATTTAGGGAGAATTGACAACAGCAAAACATTCAATCCTCTTACCCAGATGCATGCCAAACCTTCTTGTATGCAAGCTTCCTGGTATGTTCTTCTGTAAAATATAGCATTTCTCTTTATTTAGTCCTATACATCTCTTGCCAAGTTTTTTTCCCAGGCTTTTCATATTTTGAATAGGATTTTTTCCTCAATTATTTATAAGTGATCATTGCTGTTATGAATTGAAGACATTGACTTGGTATCTATCAATTAATTTTGAATAAAATTTAAAAGACATCACATGAATTTTTCAAATAAATCACAAATACCCAAGTATGATTTCAGTAGATATACAACCAGTGCTATGTGCTGATTGTGTTAAAAATGTAAATACCTGAGTGTGCTTCTGCTGAAGGAATGAAGGCTAAAGATCTCGATGCCATTTGAAGACATAAAAAACCATGGGCATTACTTCCTAAAGCAGGCTTTTTCTACATCATTACTCTTAGTGAGTAGACGAGTCAGAGAGAAAAACACTAGAGATGTGGATTATGATCTTACTTCACTGCATTCCAAAGATTCTCAACACGTGTGTTCTAGTTCCCCTGTATCTCCATCTGCTAGGTGCCCAAAGTTTTTGGAAGAAAGGTCTATGTGAATTTAAAGTTCTATTGTGATATCCACCTGCAAGTACTCACAAACATTTTCATCTTTTTTTAATGTAACACCCAATCCATAACCAGGGATGTTTTCTGGTAGAGCTTATGTTTCATTTTGCAGTCCCAGCTCTTAAGAAAACTTCTTACTTTCCTCTCTTCCCCAGTGGTTACAGTACATGCATTTGTCAAATATTTTTGTGATGAAAAATGGAAGTGGAAGGAGAAGGGTAGATTTTGGTACATTTTGACATTAAACAAACTTGCAGCACAAAAGTAAAGCAATACACATGGGCTGGCTGGTTATTTTCTAATCAATCATTTGGGCATTTCTAATGGAGCCATGCACTGATTTACTAAAGACATATGGATCAGTGCTTTTTCTCTCGCCTTAGGCCCAAGAAAACAGCTGTGCTCTCAAATGAAGGCAGTTTGGGCAATGGGCACATGCCTCCCTCCAGACCTGCTCTGAGCAGCCAGCCAGGGCATAACCTTGCTTCTCTCCCGTCTCCCTGGATATGGCCTTGGAACCTAGGAGCTGTCAGGGACACTGCTCAGATTCAAGCATCTGCTGATTCTCTATCTGTACCTTTGTGTTCATTTTGCTTTGGGGACCTTCATGTTTTACCTTGCAAGTTCAAAATTCTAGTGATTGTCTGGGTACATCAACTGTCCACACTCTTGTTGACCTCCATTGATAAATAAGGGCAGGTGTTGTGGAATGCTAGGTCTCAGCCTGCCTTCCATTGGTTCCTTTATTCACCTAATAAATGCTTACTGAGCAGCCACTGTGTACGTGGCACTGAGCTGGAAATGTGCGTATGCACTGAGGACATTATCTGTGAACTAGACTTTCTCTCCGTATGCTGTGTCTTACCAGAACTGAGAAGACCAAAACCCAGAATTCTTGCAGGCCTCTGGATACCTCCAATCTTTGGTTTGCTTAATAGTCTTGAATCAGTTTACTTTATATACCACATTGAGAAAATCTCTTGGCAAATTTCCAACATGGTGTTGGAGCCTCTAAACATTGCTCTTTCTGCAGGTCAAGAAGTGTACATAAGACCAGAAAAGACACACTCTGTTTGGTCTGGAGGGCAGTACAGGGACACTGACAAGAATGGAAGTGGATATCTTTCTGTTATCTTTTCCTAAGGGCAGTCCAACAGGACACTTGTGTGTTCAGAGGCTGTACCTGAACATTGCCAGAGAGGCCGGACACCCAGGGTCTGATTTCCACCTTCAGTACCAATAATCCAGGTTAGTCTTTCTTTCCCTGCACTGACTGGACGAACTAGTGGGCACATACGGCAAAAGACAAGCTGTGCTCTCCCCAGGGAATAGAGGAGGGCAACTGTTTCTTGGATAAGAACCACCTGATATTCCTCTTGGAGCCTCATTCAAGATCTACCCTCAAGGTTTTAAGCTCCTCCCTGTACTCTGCAGTATCAGGCCACTCTTCTGTACTGTGACTCAGAGTCAAGGATCAAATAATTTATTTTTTTAAGAGGCCAGATCAGTCCTCACAAGTTGACTTGCAGCAGATACCTGACTTTCCTTCCATCTTTTTGTGCTTCTTTTTAGGACAGTTCTTAAAATGTACATGAAATATCACACTTCTTCAGAATGGGCTTCTCTGGAAAACCATGATAAAGCAATACACTGACTCTGCCCAAATTCTGTGAATAGACTCCAGCAAGTATTTACGGTGCCTCTGCCTATGTTCAGAACATTGTAACACACCCACCTTCTTACAGAATGAATGAGGGTCACCCAGCAAGTCACACTCTGATTTTAAACAGCTGTACTTTGCTGGTCATACCCTCAAGAACACGAAAGGGAAAAAAAATGCAAGTCAGTTATACTATTAGTGTCTCTTAGTTCATTGAAAAGGAAAGTTTGTGCTAATATCGATTGGAGAATTTTTAATGCCCATATCTTGTACTCTGAATAACTACTTTAAAGATAACAATATGCAATGTATTAACTATTGTTATTCTCCTATTATTTTGTTATGAAATTTTGTTTTACCTTTATTCCATAAAATTAAAAAATAGAACATTGGAAACAAGGCGGATATATCACACAAGTTGTGTGCTGTTGTCAAGCCACCCTTTGTTCCCCCTCCATCATCCAGTGACAAATGTATAAGGCTATGAATTGGACAAGAGAGGCCAGACATCTCTTTGTGTCTGTTTTCTAGCTGTAAACAGGAATAATAGTAAAAGAGGACTATTCCTTTCTTTACAAGATGTCACACTGGCCAATGAGAGAATAGATATGGTGCACTATGAGCTGCTTTGGAGAAAGATAAGATATTTATTAATCCCAGAAAGCTTTCCAGGCACTCATTATTGAATGGGTTGGACCCCAGGGGTTTGAAAGAGGTGACGGTTTGATCCTTTGAAACTGTAGGCAACTGAACCGCTTTTAGGGAGTAGATTGTGGTCGTCATTTCTCTCTCCCTCCCTGTTGAGGCCACTGGGCACTGAAACGTTACATCTAAAAGGTCATCAAGATAAAGTTGAGCAAGAATAAGCCACATGGAGAGAGCGGTCTGAATCCCTCCCAGGGCAGCGTGCAGCTGCACATGCACATCTCCATTTCCAAGGTCCCCTATGGACAGAAACTTGGAAGGGACCCCTTTCAAGGCCTAAATCTGCCTCTGCATTGGTCCATTTGTCTCCATCAAAGATAAAAAACTAATTTGCCTCCAGCCAAATGGAGGGAACTGCCAAGCTCTGTGACAAGAGCCAGGCTCTGTCCCCTTTTGTAGACCTAATTATCCTTTTCACAAAGAGGATGACTCTTGGCACGTAGATGGTCACCCTCTTCCCCTTGATAACATGAAAGATGTGCAGTGACGTGCTCTGTGGGCCATGGCTACGGAACAGCAGGTCACTGTCTGGGCGAATTCAAATAAGAACGTACTTAAAAGGAAAAAGAAAATTTCTCTCTGATCTATGTTCCTCCAAATGCTGCTTGAGCCTTCTGGGTCTTCAGGTACTTGGCAGTTGGCCATGGGTATCCTCCTACCTTTCCATCTCCCGATGTTATTACAAGGACCAAACAATATCAATTAAGTGCATATGAAACAAAGGGTGGCAAGAACTGTTCACTGGAGCGCACATGAGTAATGATATTGTATGTGTGTGTGTGTGTGTGTGTGTGTGTGTGTCTTTCAGGGTAAAGGCTTTTAGCATAGAAAGAACATAAAATTTATTTTGGTATAAACTACCTGGTTATGGAAGACTGCTAGTGAGACAAATTGATTTAGCTTTAAGAAATTACTCTCTATTTCTCAGGATGAGGAATTACTGGAATAACTTAGGCCCTCGCAAGAGAGGAGATTTATTTCTCATGACATCAGTTTATTAATAACTTGGCTAAATATCTAGGTAAACAAAACTCATATGGATATAAAGTTCTGGACAGATACTTGAATTCTTCAATTACTAACTAACAAACTTGAACTTGACCCTAGATTGTTAAATTAGAAGTAATATGAGATTCCTACAATGGGGAGGTCCCCTTTGCAGAAATTAGCAATGGACTCCATACATGGCCAGAGAGCAGGTAGGACTCTGAGCTTCCTTGCTTTCTGGTCTCTATTTAGTAGCCAGTCAAATTCTCCAGGCAGGAAAGATCAGAGGAGCATCATGGTCTCAGTTTGAGTTGTGCTGGTCACTGCTCTGGCTCACTCTAGGGTCACACGGACCCTGGCTCCTTGTTGCATAGGGGTCACCTGTACCCCAAAGTAAAAAAGCGAAAGAGCATCCCAGAGATTTTTCAGGAGGGTCCTCTTAAAATGGCCAGAATTCCCACCCCACCCCCAGACACACACACACACACACACACACACACACACACACACACACCCCACTTCTTTCCACCTCTGCCTTGCTGTTTCTCACCCGAAGTACTTATTGCATCTTTCTCCTAACTCATCTTCCCATGGAATCCCAGCTACTGGAGTTCTTATTTTTAGTGTGAAATTGGTACGAAAAAATCCATTTAAAACCAACGCCAAAATTTCATAGTAAATAGTGAAAACAAATAGTGGAGCTGAGACTTTAAACTGAAAAATGAGATGTAAATGATGATAATAAGTTTATATATACACACACATACATATGCATATAGGTAGTATATATACATATACTATGATATATCTATATGTCATGAAATCTACACATATACACAAAAAAAGATTAAAATTGTAACTTTATGCAAATTCTTGTTATGTAGAATGGGTCAAGTGCTACTTTTGTCGTAATTTTCTCTACCAGAATAGAAAATAACACTTCACAATATTTGTGAATTTCACAGCCCATTGGTAGTGATGGACATCTTTCAGAAATATTCAAGGACTTGATTCATGTTCCCATGGGTCTCTCTCAAGTCCACTTATTCAAATCATGTCCTTATGATATGCTACTTCTTTGGGGGTTGTCCTTCGTCAGTTTTCTTCCTCGAGTGTCAACTACCTTAATCCTACCCAAAGTCATCTACTGCTAGGTTGGTGTCTGATGGAGGAGTTCTTGACCATCACTCTCATTAACCTGATGAAATTCTGCATCTTTTCCAAGAATCTCAGTCTCACTTTCCAATCACTGCTGACATACGTTTAGTCTTGGCCGACCAGGGAGAGATCAGCAAGCATTTGGGCTTGATTGGTAAGGATCAATCAGGCACTAAGTTTATAAATATTTGCTTCAATAGCAATAGTTTCATGTGGTAATGAGTCTTAGTTCCCTTTGGGGTCATGTGATAAAAAGGACTCAAAAGATGAAGGATAGATAAGGCAGACTCTCAAAGCTCCAACACAGAAGCCTTCACTTTGTACTTTAAACTGTAATGTAAACACACACATAATGCTTGTGCCATAATGTGTCATCTTGTGGGCTATATAAAATGTCACCAGGAACCCAGAAGCAGAATCAGGCTTTGTGCTGAGCTCTGGGGAAGGCACTTTAGATAGGCCCGCAGGGAGTGGAGTATTTGCTCAGAACTCTTCAGAACAAATACAGGTAAGTGCATTCCAGGTGCAAAGAACACTGCGTTCAAAGTTCAAGGGTGCGAAAGTATGTAGGGAAAAAAAGTAACTGATACAGCTATAGGGTTCAGCAGAGTTGGGAAATGGAAGGACAAATCTTTGAAGCCAGACAGGTAGACTGAGCCAGATTATAAGAGCCTGTTAGTCATATGCCATAGTATCTACACTGTTGACATTTGGGGCCATGTTCTTTGTTGTAGGGGGACTGCCACTGTCCTGAGGCATGTAGGATCCTCAACAGCCTTCCTGCTGTCTTCCCACAAGAAGCCAATAGCACCTTTACTACAGTGGTAAACCAACCATATCTGCAGACATTACCCAACACCCTTGAAGGAAATCACCCTTCCTCCCTCAGGCAGCCAAGGAGAGCTGCTGCAGTGGACAGAGATGGCCTGGAATAGACGACCAGTGCTATTTGTGCAATAAATTAATAAAGGAAGCAAAGAGACACACCCATTTCTGGATTACATGAAAAGATGTCAGGGAGCCCACAGGTCTTACTGCTTTAAGAGTTACATATTTAGCATGTATCAGGAGGGGAGAACACACTGGTTTTCTATTGATGGTACAATAGTTATATGAAGTTTCATTAGGACATATTTTAAAGAAGCTGATTCTGACCAAAACCTTGTTTCCTCTTACTAGACTCACACAACACAGACACACCTCCAACAACAGATGTGTAGTGGGTTTCCCCACACACTAGGCAGTTCTCCAAAGGACCTTTCAATGCTGATACTCTACTCGGAGATAGAGTAAGATCCCACAGATTGAGGGGTCAGCTTTCAAGACTGTCCCAACTTCACATACCAATCTCAAGTCCCAGATTGTAACCTGGCTTCGACTGACCAGCTACACACTGGGATTCTCACCATCTCCTCCTGGAATTTGATGACTTGCTAGAATGCCTCACAGAACACAGGGAAACACAAGTTTATTATAAAGGATACTGATGAACAGCCAGGTGGAGGGCAGGGCCCAGTGGGTCCAGAACATAGGAACTTCGGTCATCCTAAAGCTGGGATGCACCACCCTCCTGGCATGTGAATGTATTTGCCAGCTCAAAAGCCTGTCAAATCTCCTTGCATATGAGTATTCATAGAGCTTAATCACTAGCGTTAGCTACCCTTTTCTGAAGTTGATATGTGGGGCTAAAAGCTCCAGCTTTCTAACTGTTGGGTCTTTCTGGTGTCTGGTCCTACCCTGAGGCTAGGTGGGTCCCACTTAAGTCACCTAACTACTATAAGCTCAGAAGTAAAGTGAAAAAAGCTTCTTATAACAAAAGACATCCCTATCAGGAAATTCCAAGTTTCAGAAGCTTCATAACAGGCACCAGGGACAAAGACAAAACACATTTTTTTAAATTACAGAAGTTACTCCTTATCCTCTGGGGATATGTTCCAAGACCCTCAATAGATGCCTGAAACCAAAGACAGTACTGAATCCTCTATACACGCACTGCAGTGCTTCAACAGCAAATATATTCTAGTAACTGAAAAGCCCACTAACAGGTGGGTAGTATATACAGCATGGATACACTGGACAAAGCAATGATACATGTGCAATGCAGAGTAGAGCAGGATGACACAAGATTTCAACACACTACTCAGAATGGTGCACAATTTTAAACTTATGAATTGTTTATTTCTTGAATTTTCCATTTAATATTTTCAGACCCAGATTGACCGTGAAACTGTAGAAAGAAAAAAACATTCCTAAGGGTGGATTGCTGTATGCAACACTGATATTTAAAAAATCAAGCAATTATAAAACAGGTGGGATAAAGGCAGTGCAAAAATCGTGCAAACAGTGAGTGAGTGAAGTTTGGAAACAAAAGGAGCTGGGGCCCAGCTGGAGTTTGAGCCAACTCCCTTGGCTTTCCCCTCCAGGCCTGTCTCTGCAACGTGCTAACATGCGACCCACTAACACTGGTGTTTTCATGTGCCTCACCACATACTGACCCCTGGTCCCAGCCCTGCAGCCATCTTCTCCTCTGCAGTCAAGGAAGATGCCCCATTCATACTTCATACAAGACTGAGCCTGCACTTCACAGTCCTGGGTCTCTTGGCTCTCAATACACACCCCTCCTTTTAAATACCCTCTAGTTATTTCTTGATTGTATTTCAGCTTCTTAGCCAGTTTTTTTTCCCCCAGTCCTGGGGATTGAACTCACAGCTCTGTGCATGCTAGGCAAGCACTATACCACTGAGCTACATCCCCAGCCCCTCTCAGCCAGTTTTGAAGTTTTTTGCAGGTGGAAGTCACATCTGTATTCTTCTTCCCAGGGACGGGGCTGGGCAGGATCCCTAACTGGAAGGGTATAGGGACAGGTGTCATTCCTGGGCCACAGCGATAAGAGCCAGTTACCTAATTTCAAGTCAAGTTAATGACCTACTGATGGCTTCCCGATTACCATCAGTAATACAGTGTTTGGGGATCTAAAAAACATTCATAGGGTTCCTCTGTGTGCCTCTCAGATTAGTATCCAGGAGACAGTACCTATAAAGAAAAGAAATGGTACCCTTTCACTATGCAAAAACACAGAAAAGGGCCGGTGATACAGCTCAGCAGCATAAGCCCCTGCCTGGCAAGTGCGAGGTCCTGAGTTCGACACCCGGCACCCGCATATTAAAAAAAAAATAAACACAGAAAAGACACTTGGGTCCCAGATGTCTATCCTTCCATCCTGATCCCCAACATTTCAAATGTAATAAGTAAAATAACAGACTAATACAGTGCGTGCGCGGGAGGGGTAGAATAGGTATCATTAAACTTTCAAGACTTTCAAAAACAGAAATCCTGAACTAGTGGGCAGAATAACATTCTCTAAAAGAAATAGAATAGGAATGCTGAATGGCAAATAGCCGCATGCGCTCCAGGAATAGCAGGGACAGGCTGTTCTGTGCTGATGGTTCCTGAACCAGTGTTTTTAACACCCAGCGACATTAACTTCGCATTTTAAGCAAGGCCGAGGCACTCTCAGCAGCCCTTAAAGCATTACCTCCCCAAGAAATCACTTTAAGTACCCTAGGATTGAAAAAAAAAAAAAAATCCTAGGTACCACAAATTGCACTTAGCAACTACTCAACCATATTATTTCCTTCCAAATGTAATTTTTCTGTTTTCTCATATAAAGAACCTTGGCTATTTTAAAAAAATTATCCTCCTTCCTAAATTAACCTGGCTTTTATTTAATCAAACTAAGAGTGAGGAAGTACTTCTGTTACTACCTTATAAGTAACCAAACGTAAAGATTTTCCTTCATAACCATTTCAAATGCATATTGTGCTGTTGGGAGGTACAAGGCCGTGGAAAGTGGGGGAGCGGGAGTAGGAAGCCTTACCCTGACAGCTAAGCCTAGCAGTGCACCCAGTGGACAAGTCTCATCGCTGAATGACAACACAAGCCATTCCCTCCGGGTCCCTCACTTCTTAGTCATTGTCTCATTTATGCAACAAATAATTACTGGAATCACTGAACAAGCCTGGCAACAGCCTCGCCCTCAGAGGCGTACAGTCTAAAGTTAAACAGACAACCTAGATGGTTTCATTAATTCATTCCACAAATAATTATTTCATTTTTCCATCATTTTTGAGCTTTTGCGATACAGGAGGCCCTGAGAATCACCGTCGGGAAAGACAGGCAAGATCCTGTGTTCAAGAGATTACTTCTCGTGGGAATTAAACAAATAAACAAGATGATCTCGAGTGTTAAGTATTAAAAAAATGCAACACGATGTTGTGACGGGCGGACTAGGAGTGGGAGGCTCTGCGGAGGAAGGACGGTGCGGAGAGACTTAGGGACTCCGGGCAACGCGCAGCTTCTCCGTCCTCTCGCCGAGCCAGGAACCGGACTGGCTGGTGTCTCCGCGTCTCGCCCCCTCCCCGCAGAGTCCCACGTTTGCGGGCAGCTGCAATGTGCCCAGAGCAAAGTGGTCCATTAGTTAGTTTGGTTGACGTCCTTCAGCCCCACAGCTGCCTGAGCTGAGACAGAAGGGAGCAACTGTCTGGGAGGAACCTTCAAACCCGACGCCACGGAAACTTGTTTGAACGAACTTCATAAAAGCCAACCCTCCAAGGCCGCGCGCCTCCCAATCGGCGTCCACCCCACAGAGCGCGGACGACTGCGCCGCGTCGCCCAGCGCCTACGCAAAACAGCGCCTGCGCAGCACGGCGCCCGCCGGCGGGAACGTGCTACTCAGCTCTGCGCCGGCGCGCTGCGCTGCGCTCGCGCAAGGGGCGGGACTAGCCTTAGTTGCGCCGCGCGCGAGAGGCGGGGCTTGGTTGCGCCGCGCTAGACCCGCGCTGGCCGGGCCGGGATAGGGCGTGGGGCCGCGCGTCGGGACGTCCTTGCGCCGGGCCTTACGGCGCCTGCGCGCTGCGTTTCCGGCCGGGGCGCGGGGCGGGGCCGGAGTACGTCTGTGCCTCATTGTACCCTAGCGCCGCCCGTACATCGAGCAGGCCGCCGGCACCATGAAGATCTGGACTTCGGAGCATGTATTTGAGTAAGTTTGGGACGCTCCGGGCCTAGAGTGGAGCGAGACAGAGAAGACCTCAGAGAACTTCCCCACGTCGGGCCTGGCGGGGGAGCCGAGCCTGGACCCCGGGAGAGGGGAGGAGACAGGGTCACGACCCAAGGGCCCGGAAGTGGCGGCCGCGGGGTCCGGCGGGAGTGGGGGGAGCGGGCGTCGGGCCTGTTGGGAGGAGTCTCCGGGATCGAGGGGACGTCGCACAGCACGAGGCCCTCGACAGTTCTCAAGGCGGCCACTTCCGGCCTGGCAAAGCCCAGTTGGGATGGGGACCCGCGGGTCCCAAGAGAGGCGTGGGTTTTCCCATGCGTCCAGTTGCAGCAGCCCCCGTCTGAGTGAAATTCTTAGCCCTGGACATGAATTTCGGGTGAAGTGGGGCCACCAGCATGCAAAACCTTGATGACAGCTCGTTCACCAAAGGAACACAAAACCTTGGTTTTGGAATCCAAGGCCTCGCTCTGGCTCCAACAAGCTTGTGACCTTGGTTTCCCATTTTTATCTGAAATGGAAAATGACATTTGATCAGGGTCTGCCTGTGTAAAATCTCTGGGACCACATTCAGTTTTGGTTATCGTAAACTTTATTTTATTTTGTTTAGTTTTGTTTTGAGACAGGGTCTTGCTATGTACTTCATACTGGCCTTGAACTCACTATGTAGCCCAGGCTGGCCTCGAACTCACTTCGATCCTCCTGCCTTAGCCTTCCGAGTGCTGGGATTGCAGGCGTGCACCACCACACCCGGCGATTATCGTGAACTTTAGTGACAAAAATAAGCCTTAAACAAATGGAACATTGTAAATTATCTTCAGGCTCCACAATTTCACATACAAAAAAATCACAAATATAAGCAGCTATGTCTTTTTTGGCCCAAATAGTTAGTCAAGGTCAACTCCAGGACTTCTACTGCTGTGTTGGTTTTTTTTTTTCCTTTTTTCTTTGTTTCTTTTTTTTTTTTTTTTTTTTTTTTTTTTTTGGTACTGAGGCTTGAACCCAGGGTTTCACACTTCCTAGGCAGGTGTTCTACCACTGAGCCATATCCCCAGCCCAACTTCCACTGATGTGGATGCCACCGTTGGTGATTTACATTTGATTCCATTTCTAAGCTATCTGATGTATTTGGCTCATCTTGCTGCTGTTGCCACACTGTTTTAATTATTATAGCTTTGTGGTACATTTTAGTGTAGGCGTTTGAGATTTAAAAAGTGTTTCTGAGGGCCGGTGAGATGGCTCAGCGGTGTAAGCGCCTGCCTTGCAAGCGCAAGGGCCCGAGTTCGACTCCCGGATCCCACATACGAAAAAGGGGCCGGTGATATCGCTCAGCGGCACGGGCGCCTCTTGGCGCGCGAGGTCCTGAGGTCAACCCCCCGGTACCCACAATAAAAAAAAAAAAAAAAAAAAAAAAAAGTGTTTCTGGGGGCAATTTTAAAAGAAGTTGTCAGCCAGGTGTGGTGGCGCACACCTGTAATCCCAGCACTCGGGAGGCTGAGGCAGGAGGATTGCAGTGAGTTTAAGGCCAGCCTGGGCTACATAAGGAGTTCAAAGCCAGCCTGAACTACAAAGCAAGACCCTGTCTCAAAAAAGAAAGAAGTTGTGGACATTTTTTCATTGTGGATCAGACCCATCTTAGAGCCCACTGTTTCCTGGAAAAAATAGACTATTAAAACCAAAAGAAAGCTTTCTTTTCTCCCTAATTTTATGACCCTTCTTCAGGGGAAGACCCTAAGTCTGTGGTGTTCTTGTCCTTTAACCTGGTCACATTCTTCACTAGTCCATTTCAACACCAGGGATGCTGAACTTCAGTCCTCTTCCTGATTTGAAGTTGGCTCTGAGTCTCTTTCGATTTTTTTTTCCTTTTAATGGTATATGTTTGCAATACATAATAGTTAAGTTTGTTTTGGGGAATTGGTACATGTATGTAACATATCTTGGTCATTTTCAATTGACCCTAACCTACCCCCTTTCTCTTCCCCATCTCCAAAAAAAATTTTTCCTCAGTTCTTTTCAAAAAGTTTTTTGTTTCCTACCATCTTTCATTTGTTTTACCTTTTTATTTATATTTTAGATTTCTCATATAAAAGAAACCGTGTGATAGTTTACTTTCTATGTCTGACTTATTTCAGTTAACATTATGGTCTCAAGGTCCATCCATTTTCCTGCAGATGATGTACTCTCATTCTTCTTTATGGCTGAATTTATTTTTATACTTACACCATACACACAGACACACACACAGAGTCCACCAAAAAATGTATGCACACTTCAAGAAAAGAAAATCTTGTATAAATATTTTAATACTAATTTATTGAGACATCATGAGATTGATACAAGTTCCCTTTTGCCTCTACAATTACAGGAGGTGCTCAAGCGGTGGCCATTAACTTCTAGACTTTTATTAGTACAGTGAACTGCTGCTTGGGTGACCTTGGTCAGCATTTTCAATTCCTTCTCTAAGGGCCAGCAGTGTAGTGGGTTTTCTTTGATATATAACATCCTTTGGGGTCACCCATATGAGGATAATGCCATCTGTTGAAAAAAATCATACTGTTTTTCTTAAAATGTGTATACATTTTTTTGGCAGACTCTGTATATCTCACATTTTCTTTTTCCATTTGTCTGTTGATGGGCATCTAGATTGTTTCCAGAGTTTAGTTAATGTGAAATGAGCTGCTATAAACTTGGCAGGCATGCATGTATCATTATAGTATGATGTCTTTAACTCCTTCGGGAATATACCCAGGAGTGGTATAGCTGGGTCAAATGAAATTTCTATTTCTAATTTTTTCAGGAATGTCCATACTAATTTGCATAGTGTTGTACTGGCTTACGTTCCCACCAACAATGAAAAGGGTTCCTTTTTCCGCCCTCATCCTCTCCAACTTTTTCTTAATGATAGCCATTTTGACTGGGGAAGATGAAATCTCAAGGAGATAGCATTTCCCTAATGGCTAAAGATGATGAATATTTTTTCATGTATTTATTGGCTGTTTGTACTTCTTTTGAGAAGTGTCTGTTCACTTTATTTGCCCATTTTATGATTGGGTCATTTGTTTTGGGGGGATCAGGTTTCTTTTGAGTTCTTTATATAGTCCAGATATTAGTTCTCTATCAGAAGAGTACCTGGCAAAAATATTTTCCCATTCTGTAGGTTGTCTTTTCATTCTGTTTCCTTTGCTGTGTAGAAGCTTTTTAATTTAATGTAATCTCATTTGTTGATTCTTGACATTTCTTGTGCTGCTGGAGTTCTGTTCAAGAAGGCCTTGCCTATGCCTATAGCTTCAAATCTTCCAACAGTTTTGAAGTTTCTGTTTTTGTATCTAGGTTTTTGATTATTCTTAGAACTCCCTTCTCTTCCCTAATGCTCTTTCTTTTCTTCAGCGTGTCCCCCACTCCCCTCTCTTCTGCTGTCCCTTTCTTCAGTATTGCCCTGTCAGTATAAATGTTCAATGAGATTCAGTTGTTGGCCTTCCTGTCTTGCATTTCATTAGTAATTTTAGTTTTTTTTTTTTCTTTTTGTCACAGACTTCTTAGAAGTTTGATGAGAGCTCTTGTATCTTCACTCTACAAGATAGACACATTCAAGTAAATGCTGTCCATATGCCAGGAGAGGAAGCCCTAGTTAGGCTTGCTGTCCAGATAGTTTGGGCTATTCAGTTAAAGTCCCATCTGTACACCGACATTTATGGCACTGAGCACCAGCCAGTCTTGAACTTCAAATCCTTATTCTGAGGTGCCTACCAGATACCTGAAATTACGACCCATGTATCCAGAAATTCCTCACACTGAGCTTCCCTGAAGGTGAAGGCATAATGGCCTCTCTCAAATCTTCTCACTCTCATCATCTTCATGGCATCATTCTACATTTTATCCATCCTTGATTTTCCAGCACTACTTCCTCTTGAGGCCTGGCATAAAGTTAGCATTCATTTGAAGTCAGTCATTGATTCCTTCAACATACAAGAATGCCCTGGCAGGTGTGGTGGCACACACCTGTATTCCCAACAATCAAGTAGCTGAGGCAGGAAGATCACTGTGAGTTCAGGGCCAGCCTGGACCACATAGCGAGACTCTGTCTTTAAAAAACAAACAAACAAAAAATGCCCAGTATGTGCTAGGCACTGTTCTTGGACTGGCACATTCTAGTAAAGAAATTATGACACTTAGCACTTCTATAGAGTTCACCAAGTCCACACCTCATTTAATAGGTGAAGAAATTGTATAGGTTCTCTTGATTCCACTTTGGTGGTCTTTTCATGTCTTCCAGTGTTAGATCTTTTTCACATAATTAGGTTAATACACTTAAAACTAATTGCTGGAAGGCTATTAATCATAATGTGTATCTTTTGTAATATTTGATCTAATTTTGTTTCATAAAGCAGTCTTAGTCCAAGCTAAGTCAACATAGATGTTTTCAAGTTGGCTTAGAAAACAGAAATAGCCTAAATTACAAATAATGCATAACCACCCTGAAGCCATGTGGTTATTTATTTTTTAGAGGGGGCAGTGGGAAGAGATAAGTTCATAGAAGCCAGCTAACCATCGTATATGACTAGATGGACAGGAAAGAGGTTCATCTGATTTTCATTTTAGATAGTTGCCTTGGTAGCAATCAGAGTGCTTGGCCTGTATCATTTCAATTTGTGAGGATGGTTTAGATTTATGAAGCTGTTCCACTTAAATATCTGAACTAATTACTCAGTAAGGCTTGAGATTAAAAACAGAATAAGGTTAATTTATACAATATTGTAGAGAAAATGAAGACGTTAAAAATCATGTCACTGATTGTCCAGGGTTCTGGGAAATTAATGGAGTTGAGGTTTTCCTTCTGTTGACAAGATGTAGTTGTCAGTCTGAGTTCTCTGAAAAGTTGAAATAGATTAATGTCTGCCCTTTTGTTTCTACAAAAATAAGAAGTAATGCTGTGTGGTTTATATCAATCAGTGTAGGTTGAAAATCATCTCCAGACCTCATATTTTTCCTGTAGAATGAAGACAAGAAGCCGGGTATGGTGGCTCACACCTGTAATCCCAGAAATCTGGGAAGCTAAGGCAGGAGGACCCCAAATTTAAGCCCAGCCTGGGCAATTTGGCAACTTAGCAAGACCCTGTCTCAAAATTCAGAAAAGCCTGGTTGTGTAACTCAGTTTGAAGCCTGTGAGTTCAGTTCCCAGTACCTCAAAGATAAGTGAAGGAAGGGAAGGAAGATAAGTAGCGTAGCAGGGTTAGAATCAGACCCCAGGTGGATTAAACCACCTTTAATACTAATTGTAGTTAAAAAGGAGTTTGTAAAGGATGTCTTTTGTACGAGCTTCTTATTCACGGAGTTGTGAAGAGAGCAAACGTACATGACACTGTGAATCACTCAAGCATATATTCTTTTTCAAGAAAATTCAAACTGTAAGTTCTCGAGTGATGTATTACTACCACTTCAACCCTAGGTGATAAGTAAATACCTATTATTAAGAGAGATTATTAGAAAATGGCATATTAGGAGTGCCTTAATAACATTTATTGTGTTGAATGACCTTTTTGAAACAAATCAAAATCAATTCTTTGAGGAAAACAGTGGCTATTGACTGGCGGGACCAATGTTATTTATTATATTAATATAAAGAGAAAATTTTAATAACTAATGATACTTAGGGTCTTTTTGTAACCCCTGTAACAGTGTATAGTGCCTACTTTTTTTAAAAAATAATTTAGTGTCTGTAAGTCCTTTTACTCTTTATAAACTTCATAAAATTGTCATCAGACAAAAGAATAAATGTGGGGTTCTTTTGCTATTTTTTCAGAAGACCCTAATTTTTTTTTTTTTTTAAAGAGAAGAAAAACAAATCAAAAAAAGAACAAATTTTCAAAACAACATAATATGAGGGTAACAATGGTCAATGCATTACGTATTATTATCTTTAAGTTAGTTATTCAGGATACCAGACATTAGCATTCAATTGTCCAAACATTATTGGCTCAAACCTTATTCTTCAATGAACTAAGTAAAACTGGTAGTGTATCTATCTTAGCCATCTTATATACATATACAATTTTTTTTCCCTTTCCCTTCTTTCTTTTCCCCATTCCAGTCTCTCTTTCTTATTGACCAGTTTCTTTTTGATTCACCGTGTCTATTGTACATTTTGGATCTTATTTACTCTTTCAGTTTCTCATACTAGAGAGACAATACGATGCTTACACATGTGCGTCTGGTTTATTTCACTTATGAGTATTTTCTCGAGTTGCATCCATTTACCTATAAAAGTCTCCAGTTTATCCTTTATGGCTGAATAGTACTCCATTGTATAAAAATACCACATCTTTCTTATCCATTCCTCAGTTGATGGGCATTTGGGTTGTTTCCAAGATCTGGCTATTACAAATTGTGCTGCTATAAACATGGGTGCACATATATCGCTGTGGTACGATGTTTTTAATTCTTCTGGGAAGATGCCCAGAAGGGGAATAGCTGGGTCAAATGGGACCTCCAACCCTAGTTTTTTGAGGAATCTCCACACTGACTTCCACAGTGGCTGTACCAGTCGACACTCCCAACAACAGTGAAGAAGGGTTCCTTTTTCCCCACAGCCCCTCCAGCATTTGTTATTAGTTGATTTCTTTATAGTAGCCATTCTTTCTGGAGTGAGATGGTATCTCAGTGTTGTTTTAATTTGCATCTCTCGAATGACTAGTGATGTTGCACATTTTTTTGTATATTTATTTGCCATTAGTATTTCTTCATCTGAGAAATGTGTATTCATCTCAGATGCCCATTTTTGGAGTGGGTCTTTAAATTTGGGAGGTCTGATTTTTTTGAGTTCTTTATATGTTCTCAATAGTAATCCTTTGTCTGAGGAACAGCTGGCAAACATTTTTTCCCACGTTGTGGGTTGTCTTTTCACTCTGTTGGTGATTTCTCTTGCTGTGCAAAAGCTTTTTAATAAGATGAGATCCCAGTTATTGATTCTTTGGGATAGTTCCCGTGCGGTTGAGTTTTTATTCATAAAGTCTTTGCCTACACCAATGAGAAGACCCTAATTTTTAAATACATTTTTATGAATCAGTGGTTCTTCCTAGAAACAATTTACATGTGAAGCGATTATTTAGAAAACTCTACTGTAGGAACTTTATTCTTTATAGACATCAGTTGTTCTGTATGGCCTGTGTTCTAGAAAAATACTGAAGTTTGTACACATTAAAAATGTTGATCAGGGCCAGGGAGATAGCTCAGCGGCACAGCGCCTGCCCGGCAAGCACAAGGTCGTGAGTTTGATTCCTGGTACCAAAAAAAAAGATAAAAATGTTGATCAAGCTCCCCAATCATCATTCAGTCAGCGTTTTGGAAAGTAATTTTCCCTAGGTAAACTAATTAAATTTCCATTGTAAAGAATGATTTGATGGCTTATAAAAATGGTTTAATTCATATGCATATTTTTAACAATTTTCGATTTGTGTTGGCAGTCACCCATGGGAAACTGTGACAACAGCCGCGATGCAGAAATACCCAAACCCTATGAACCCGAGTGTGGTCGGGGTGGACGTGCTGGACAGGCACATCGACCCCTCCGGAAAGCTGCACAGCCACAGACTGCTGAGCACGGAGTGGGGCCTGCCCACCATTGTGAAGTCGGTGAGTCCCGACTCTGCAGCAGTGTGGCTGCGGTGGAGAAGTTTTCTAAACCTCATTATAATTTCAAATACGTTGTGGGAGCTGATTCTGAATGTCATTTTTGCATCAGTTCAAATTGTATTATAATAAACTTGAGTTATGAGTGTATAATGAATTGGAAATATTATTACAGTCTTCATGAAGGCACTCGATAAAACCTTCTGAAGGAAGTCAGCTAATGCTCTGAAATCTAAAAGCAGTTATATTGTTTTTCCTGCTTTTTCTAGCAACTTGAGACCAATAATAAGATTTAGCATTACTGGTCTGATCATGACTGCTAGGTGACAGTTGCTGTGGACAATGGTAGGTTGTGTACATTAAGGAAGGAAAATATTCTCAGACTTGCTCTTGTCACCTTTGTGCCACAGTCAGGTATTCCTTCCTGTACATGTAGAAACATTTCTATTCAGTTATAAACAAACAGGCTTTAAAGAGCTAATTTAATAGCAAGAAACTAGAATGCTGATTTATTTTAAGTGAAAAGACTGGTGTGATAAGTGAATCCATGTTTCTGTACAGCTCCACTCAGAAAACGAAATACACATTTTTCAACAGGAATGTGCTGATTACCTCCTTTATACAGACCATGGCATTAGATAGTACAGACACAGAAATGAGTACAACCAAGAGACGGGCTTGGGGGTCACAGCACGGGGAGGCACACTGGGTGCTAACGTGCTCTTCCACCGTGATAGCTGTTTCTTTAATCTGTCTGGAGAAAGAAGCTGTGGGGACTTCTCCCTTAGACTGCTCTGGGAGACCCTGACAGATCTCCTGAGTTCTCGCTTTTCTAGATGCCAAATTTCCCCAAATCTGATTTCCGTATTTCCACTTCATACTTCCTGCTCTCACCTGGGCGATTTCAACATCAGATAGGCTTTCCTTCTGACCTTTGTCTGTTTCCTCCTATTTTTTCAAAACAGATTTTTTTGTGCCACATGTTGTGCACATTTATACCTTCAAATACAACATTGATATACTTGGTTAAGAAATCCTCCTTCCTCTGATTACTAATTCCAAATGTTTTACTCAGATTATTGGTGCAGCAAGAACCAAAACATATGTGCAAGAACATTCTGTAGTTGATCCTGTAGAGAAAACAATGGAACTTAAATCTACTAATGTAAGTTTGCGCTCTCTTTTGTTTTAATTTTGAACTGTTTAGCTTAACTTTTTCTCTGTCATACAATCGGTATGTAGACGGGTGTCTGTTTCATTGTGCACATAGAAAGTCAGTGTTCAGAAGCTGTATTGTCTTTGCCCTGTTCAACTTTTTAAGCCTCATCACTGCAGTGGACCTGCCTCTTTCTAGGAGCTATCACTCAATAAAGTGGATTCGGGATCATATGCACATAATTTTTTTTTATTATTATTATTTTACTTTCCTTGAATTTTTTTTTTTTAATTTTTTTTTTTATGTGGGTGCCAGGAGTTGACCTCAGGACCTCGCACTTGCCAAGCAGGCGCTTGTGCCACTGAGCTATCTCACCCGCCCTTGAATTTATTTTTTAATAAGAAGGTAGACATCAAATAGTGAAATTTAAGCTATATTTGCACAGCAGTATCAGATTATTAGTTTATTAGTTGATTTTATTGTTTTGTGTGTTTAAATAGTAAGACTTTGGGTCATGTGTTAATTTGAGGGCTATTTTTAATCTTCATTTCCAAAATGACAAACTTTTCCCCCCGTTCTATAGATTTCATTTACAAATATGGTTTCAGTAGATGAGAGACTTATATACAAACCACATCCTCAGGACCCAGAAAAGTGAGTAAAAAGTTAACAGACTTACTTTACAAAGCATTTTTTTTATAAAGTATTTTTTTAAAAAGTGAACGTTGGGTCATCTGAAACTGTGGCTGTGTTTTGTACCAGAACTGTTTTGACTCAGGAAGCCATAATCACGGTGAAAGGAGTCAGCCTCAGCAGTTACCTTGAAGGACTGATGGCAAGCACAATATCTTCAAATGCTAATAAAGTGAGTAGGCTGCTTCCTAATTATTTATTATTGCTTGGGTTCGTTTCCTGGAAGAGCTTGTGCTGAATGTGTATTTGTCCTTGTAAGCTGACTCTCAGCCACTCTGCAGAGCAAAGAAAGAGAGCATTAGGCAGTTGTTTGCACAGGCTCTGTAGCCCAGCACACCTGAGTTTACATGCAAGCTCTAACTCTTAACCATCCTCTCAACCATGAACAATTAACTGAACTCTCTATGCCCCACTGTGAAGTTGAGATCACCCTCTTGCTGGGTTGGCATGAAGTAGCACGGAAAGTGTGTGGCCCAGGGCTCTGCACATAGGAGGTACTTAATGACAGGTGGCTGTCTGTCACTGTTTAAAGTGCTGTTTTTTAGCTATTTCTTATTACCTCCTCCATTGGTTTTAGACTTTTTTTTCTAATTGGCACTCCCATAAAATTATTTAATAACTACACATAGACACACACACATACACTTTATACATAAAAGAATGAAATTATAAGTGAGGGAAATAGCCACCTAATGCATTATTTTTTAAACACATGTTTAATAAAGCCATTCAGCTGTCAGAGATACTCATAGATACTTTCTCTATGCCAGGCAGAGTGCTAGGCTAGACTGGGGATACAGCAGGGAGCAAAACAAATGTCTCTGCAGAATTAAGAGGAAAGTGACATTATTCACAACACATCATTAGGAAAGGAAAAGGAAAGACAGGTAGGAAAGTATTTGAGTGTTCAGTAATTCTGCAAAGTGCTGAATGGGTGGGTGGGTGGTGGGTTGGTTGTGACGGGTGTGCCAGAAGAGCATTCTCGCTGGAAGAACTGTTGTGTGCAAAGGCCCTGAGACAGGAAACATAAGATGTGCCTCCTCTTACTCCTCGAGGAACTGCATAGAGCACCACAAAGGGTGAGGAAGTAGTCACAGACCAGATCCTTTGCAGTCTTGTACATGACTTTGATTTAAAATGTAGACATTAAAAATAAAATAAAATATAAAATGTAGACATAAAAAGAAGAGGCTGACTAATCATGAAATAAATAAGACATCCTGTCATTTAATTGTAGATTGATTTGAGAACATCTTTTGCATACAAAATAAAAGTCAGTTTATGGATCAAGCCAATTGTTCAAGGCATTTGATATTTGGTAAATAATATTAGAAAAGAGAGCAAGGACAAAAGTAATCTGTCCTTATGAGACTTAGTTATCCTTGTAACACTCCCTGTTACTTCCTTGTGTGTCATTTATTTGCTACATACCTTTGTTACCACTCAGTAACAATGAATATATTGGATTTTTTTAAGGGCCGAGAAGCAATGGAATGGGTAATACATAAATTAAATGCTGAGATTGAAGAATTGGCAGCTTCAGCAAGAGGAAGCATAAGGACACCAATGGCAGCAGCAGCATTTGTAGAGAAATGATAAAGGAAGTTGGTATACAGCACCAGGTCTCTCCAAGCTGACACTATATTTATTTGTTATTTAAAAAAAAACAACTATATTTTAGGTAGTTTTTTTTTGTTGTTTTTTTTTTTTTCTTGATGAACTGGAGTAAGGCTATGTGATTTTCATCAAAACATAAGGATACAAGGGGTTCTAAATCACAGTGATCATCTGATGTATGACTTGAAATGACTAATTGTTAGGGTTCCAGTCTTTATGTGAAAATGTAACTTTTTTAAAAAGTACTTGGAAGGGCCGAGGATATAGCTCAGTGGCACAGTGCCTGCCTGGCAAGCATGAGGTCGTGAGTTCGATTCCTGGTATCAAAAAAAAAAAAAAAAAAGTACTTGGAAAAATTGGTATTGACAGTGAGTCGTCTTAAGGTAGAAGGTTAAAGCTTTTCAGACCGCGGGACTTTCCCTGGCTGTGGACCAACCCCAGAACAAAGCAGAGCCACCCTTCACATACACACAGCTGCCTTGCTGCTGCAGACTAGAACTGTGTGTGTGAGGAACTCATTCTAAAAGAAGAAATTGTACAGTTGTAAAAGACATTAATTTGTATAAAATAACTTGCTCTGCTAGAAACCACAGTGTTTTGATTTGGTATTTAAATACTTTTGGAGTGAAAATGATCACTAAAGTAATATATGACTCCAACAGAAATATTATTTTATTGTATTAAAGAGTACTGTATTGGTTTGCCAAAAGTTTTGTAACTTAGTAAAGGTATTACCTTCCTTGGATTTGTACTTTATGACTTAGCACGCTGTACCGTGGGCTGGTTATGCTAACTAAAAAAATAAAGTCATTACCTGAGTTTTGCAGCACTCTTAAAGAGAACACTTAAACAGAAGAGCAGCTGTTCACATCTTGTAGCATTTCACATTTGCTTAACTTATAAATTGCCATGTGTCAAAATCATGGTTTTGTAATTGCTAAGGCATGATATGTCAGGTTATTTGAATATAATTACTTTTTGAAGTAATTGTGACCACAAAACATCTTTTACATGAGGAGCTGTACGTCATTTGAAATTACTCAAATGATGTCTTGATCTGAAGCATAAATCCCAGGTACTTAATGTTTTTAATAATAAGGTAGGATGATGGGGGTGGGGGGACGAGGGGGAGAAAATTAAGTACTTAGCTGGGGAATGGAGTGGTCTACACTAAGCAAACTGCACTGTAGATTTTATCGGATTTTATTTATTCTTATTTTGGATAACAGGGTGGCTGCAAGTGAAAAACGATCCACTAAATGTATTTTGTTTAGTATTTTGTACTGGGCATTTAACCACTAAATGATATCTTTGATACTTGGAAGTGTTGTATACAATTTTTGTTAAAAGGTGATTAGCTTTTGCCTTTATTTTACAGTGCTTAATACGATCAACTTTTAGTTGGGTTTCCTATAAAGAGACCAGTTAATACATCCACATAAACTACAGAAACAGTACCAAACTTTTAAAATTAGTGTTTTTCTACTGAAAATATTGTGTGGTTTAAGAATTCTTAGGACATTTGTAAATTATGCTAAATTCTGATAAGACTTCTGATTTTTTTTGTAACGAGATGGGGTTTACCATTGAAATACTACTTCAGCTAAAAAAAAATTGCTAAATACGTGTTAATATTTGACAAAAAGTGACTCGTATAATTTCTGTAAATTATACTTGTTCTAAAAAGTATAATGCCTAATGATAAATTATTTTTAAACCAACCTTTATCATATCCTTCGTTTGATTTTTTTACTCTGTCCTAATGATAAAACATACATAAATTTCCAATTTCCAATGTAGTTAGCTATGTCTCTAAATACCTGATGATTCATGGCTTCTATTAAAATATAAACCAGTTCACAGCAAGCTCATTGACATGGACTAAACCGGAATAAAGTGTTGAATTACAGCTGTTAAGCATCTTACCCTATTTAATATTAAGATGAACTTACAAGAATTAAAATAGCCTTTGTTAATAAAGACTTCGATGTAACCGTCCTGTTCTTGATTATAACTTCTTAATAGTTGAAGGTGCACAGCGCTTCCCTGCGAGCGCGAACGCCGCGCCGCGAGGCGGGGAGCGCGGTCTCCGAAGCGGCCGCCCTGCCCGGCGCGGGAGCGGCAGGGACGAGCGCGGACGGCGCTGCGCCGCCCCGCCTGAGCGGCCATGCTTTTTCTTTAGCTGAAGAGAGAAACCTGAGTGCTCCGTAAACCTCCGCGCGCTCTCGGGACACATTTGTTGACAAAAACCCACACCCGCACGCGGAGACGACAACCTGGGCCCGGCCCGCATCCCTGCGCCTCGGGGCGGGCGCCGGGCGGACCTTTAGCCCCGCCGCCCAGCGGGGTGCTACGGAAGCCCGAGGGTCCCACGCTGGGGCGCCGCGGAGGGTCCCACGCCTGACCGGCCCGCCCACCCTAGCATTGGCACCCGCGGCCGGGACCTTGCGGCCCCATTGGCTCTCGGTGGCGGTGGGCTTCCACCGCGGGGAGGCAGGGGCTCGTGGGAGGGCGGGGCAAGGGGCGGTGACTGGCATGTCCGCAAGCCCCGCCTCTTCCGCTTCTCCGGCCTGACCTTCCTGCCGGGCCATCTGACAGCCGACTTTGCAGTTTCCTCGCGATTCGGTCCGACGCGCCCACTCTCGCGACATTATGGTGGCCTACTGGCGACAGGCTGGACTCAGGTAGGCCTTGCACACGCCCGCGCGGCCCCGTGTCTGGAGGGCGCGGCGGGGGCGGCGAACTCCGCGTGGTCGGGCCTGCTGCCACCGGTATCCCAGGCTTCGGGCGCCGCCGCCAAGATGGCGTCACTGTGGACAAGGCGCGCCGGTGGCAGGGCTCGGCATCGCGGGGTCGCGGGCCTGGGGCGGCCTGCCTGCCTGTCCCCGGGACCCAAAATAAAATGCCTAGGCAGATGTGACCAGTTTTCACCCGAGGAGAGTCTTCCTCTGAATCGTGCTTGGTTTGTGTGCTAAAAGCAGCAGTGCACGGAACTCGGGGCGCGGCCGCAGACCGTTCTTGAGGTCCTACGCCACTGTTAACGTGTGAGGCCTTCCCGGCATCGACGCGAGGCCTTCTGCAACGTTGTATGCATTTTCACTTTTAATTAATCCCCGTCGGCCTCAGGTTTCCATATCACGGAAAAGGGGTGAAAGCCCCTCTCGGTGCAGAGTTCCGCACTGAGGGGAGCGGTGGCCTCGAGGGAGCGCAGACGTGGCGCCCATTTGAGAACCTGCCCTCCGGCCTCACGAGGACACCTTAGTGCGGTTAGACCCCTGATGGCTTTGCTTCAGGCGGCATTGCTCCTTAGTCAGCTGGATAAAGTAGCACCTTCCCGTGGTGACATTCTGGGAGCATATGGTTATCCAGCAGCCACTGCCAGCCTGGGTTTCCTCACTGAGGACAAGCAGATTTTTGTAGCCTTGGAAAGCTGGTAGTCCTACTAATACCCCGCTTATTGAGCAGCCTGCTAAGGGGTCCACGCTTTTTCACGCTTCTCTTTTCTTTTCCTAACCCCTGGCAGGGCAGGTGCTACCATCCTTTCATTCTGTTGTTTTCGCAGGGGAATAACAAGCTGAAAAGGTTACATAGCCTGAAGGTCACCCAATTAAGAGTGGGAGGAGGCATTGGAACTCATACCTATGATTCCCAAAAACAAATTTGAGAACATGAAAAATAGACACCCACCACCTGTCCTTTCCTGTTTTCAAAAAATGTGAAAAGTAATGTGACTTTTTTGACGAAAATAAGATGTTGATGAGAATCATCTACCAAACAGGAAGCAGGCTTTTGGATATTTTGTTAGAATTGATGATGCTCTGTGAAGACTTTCTAGTTTAATTTACAAACCTTGATTAGGAAGTATTTTTAATGGCAATCTTGTAAGACAGAATCCATTATTCTCAGGAAGGCCTTTAAATAACTTACCAGAGAAAGAAATGTTATGATTCTAATTTTTTTCTTTTAATTATATATACTTTGCTTTGTAAGAATGGAACAATTAAAAGAAAAGGTTTTAAGTAGAGAAATGAGGGGGATCATCCATGTTATAGTCTATTAACATTTTGGTCTCTTTCATTTGCTGTGGGTTTTTTTTTTATTCATTTTAAATTAATATACGCTAAAGAGACAAAACATAGTACCAAGAGGAAAATCAGGATCACCTATCCAAGCACCAGCTAATACTTAGACACATTTTTTTCTAGTCTTTTTTCTTTGTATAGATTCTTTCTGGTGTTAGTAACTTTTAAATCTATTTTTGCAATACTGTACAACCAAACCAAAATTAAAAATACAGAAAAACAAAAAGTAATAATTGTCTGGTGGGATTCCTGTATTAATGATTAACATTGTATCTTTCATTGTCTTCCAGCTACATTCGATACTCCCAGATCTGTGCAAAAGCAGTGAGGGATGCCCTGAAGACAGAATTCAAAGCAAATGCAGAGAAGACTTCTGGCAGCAGCGTAAAAATTGTGAAAGTGAAAAAAGAATAATCAGTAAGTTACTGACTTGTTTAGAAAAGTTGTATTTTTTTTAACTTTTAATAATTTTATTTGTTTATGTACTAACATGAGTGAGCAATCATATAGGAAGAGAAACAATGACAAATACTACTACTGACTCTTCAAAGTGTATGTTGGGATTAAGTGAATACAATTCTACTTGAAGCTGCTTTAGTTCTATAGACAATTCCTTTTTTCTTTTTTTGGACTTTTATCAGTACGTGTTTGCAGTACATGATATTTACATTCACTGTAGGGGATTGGTACATGTGTATAACACAGATTCATTTATCTCACAAGACCCTATAAAGGTAATTATCATATATCCAGATTGAAAAGCAGACTAATAGGCCAAAGATCATTTAAAACATGTGAGACAATTGTATAGAAAAGTTGCATTTAAAAATTTTAGAGCACCATAAAAATCAAACTAATTTTAGTTTTGAGTTCTGTCCATTTTTTTTAGTCATTGCATTTCAAAGTCAATTATTGAGGTAATAATTTAAAGTATACAGGTTGTAGAAGTCTCCTGGCGTGATAAAAGAATGTCCTTTCAGGCCCTGACAACCAGAAGTAATAGGCACGTTGATTTTCAGTTCATTTAGCAATGCTTAGGTAGAGAGCCATCTTATTTTAATTAAACCTGTTTCATTTGCACAAAATCAAATAATTTGGAGGAGAAACTCCCCACTTTTGTAATTGCTATTAGAATTACATAATAGTTCAGGAGAAAGAAAAATTAAAGTTATTTTGCATTTTTTATTTCCCCCACATCTGCTAAGGTCCTCACAAATCACTACTTCCGGAACATACGGCCGCAGTTACAGGCAAGGATCCTGCTATTTTATCAAGCAGACCCTTGCTATTTTGTCTGTAAAACCCTGCAGTGAATCCTGTTTTGCTAAATTTATTGTGCTTTCAAAATGTTTAGTTCATTTTACTTCTGAAGAGATGTTAGTTATGTGAGTTAGTCTCACGCAATAAAAAGACAGTTCTATACAGTTGGTAAGTTCAGATTTTTGTGCTCCAAACTACAAATGTGACTTGATCTCCCAGCTGCTCTCTCAGTATTGTCATTTCAAAGACAAGCAAGGAAAATTATTGGAGATGTTTTTCAGATTTAATTTTCTTGTTTTGCTTTTGAAAAGCCTCAGACCTGCAGTAGCACAGAAGCGTGATAAATATTAATCCTTCGGCAGCTTGTGGTAATGAGCAATTTTACTTATTGGAACTGTCTCCCCTCGGCACTTCTCATTTTCATTTTGAATTAGTAAATATTTTATTGTAAGTCTAAAGATGTGGTGTTTTGAATTTAGCCCTTTTTCTAGGGGTTCTCTGTCCAATCTCATAACTCCTGGTACTGAGACCTGGTTCGATGTTGGGTTGCTCTTGCAGCCGTGAGCTAACGGAGAGCATCACTTGGCCTCTCTGCAGTGGTGCAGTGGTGCAGTGGTGCAGTGCCAGACGCTGCATCTGACTCCCACGAGGTGGCCGGACCTGTGGGGTCAGGAAGTTCTGTCCAGCTCCTGAGACAAGGTGTTGGTCCCTCTTATGGTCTGCAGCAATGGGCAGCCCACCCTATTAGCACAGGGGGATTTTAGTGTCTTTTAAAGACAAAATCGTTTGTTTTTTGTTTTTTGTTTGCAAGGACCATATCATTTTACTAACCGGGAAAGTGCCTCTTCTGCCGAAGCTTTTCACACAGTCAGCGAGGCTCACATACCCTCCCATGTGAACTGCAGCCACAGTTGTTACAGTTCACTACGAGGAAGTTATTTCTCTATTCATGTTGGATGTTTAAAAAGAACCAGCTAGCAACTGTAGCATTTTCTTTTTTCTTCCTAGACCCTGACTAGAGCTCGAAATGCTACATTTTCACCCTGAAGATGTGTGGGCACATGTTATGGCAGATTGTAATGGATGTCACTGTGGGGGAAAAAAATACCTATCTTGTTCATAAATTAATGATGCCAATAAACTGATGTATGGTTCACTGTTACTGTTGGCTTTTGTTTTCTGTTGGGACTTTTTCTCTATAGAATCTACCTACAAAACTGCATGGTTAGAGCCATGTGAGACAGGGCTTTGTAAAGGGGGGACAGGCATATGATATTTAGTGACCAAAGGGATACAGAAGACATTATTTAAATGTCTCAAAATAGAAAATTGTGTCTCTCTTGAGTTTAATTGATGATCAAAATGAGACAGTATCGGGCCGGTGAGATGGCTCAGCGGCTTAAGCGCCTGCCCGGCAAGCGCGAGGGCCCGAGTTCGACTCCCGGAACCCACATACGAAAAAGGGGCCGGTGATATCGCTCAGCGGCACGGGCGCCTCCTGGTGCGTGAGGTCCTGAGGTCGACCCCCTGGTACCCACCAAAAAAAAAAATAATAATAAAATGAGACAGTATCACAGAGGCTTTGTTGTCCCTAATCTTTGAATTACAAAGTCACATTGGAGTAGTTCCGTCATTATCCACCGGCCGCCTCCTGTCTCCACCTCTAAGTAGCACTGCTTAGCCAGTAACCTAAATGAGAGTAATTACTAAAAGCATATATTAAAGAACAATTGCTAAATTACAATTTAGTAATCATAGCACTCTCTTTTAATTGTGCAACTAAAACCTATAGCAAAGAACTGTTAACATCAGAATCTATGCACAAAGTGCTTGTCATGTTTACTTGTAGTTGAACGTATATCCTGGTAGCATTTCTCATAGGAAATGAGGCAAAGCTGTTGAACACCTTGTTTATTGAATTGTTAACAGTTAAAATCTGAGATGTTTGCAGGTCTGGAGGACAGTGATTAGAGCAGTTTTGTGGTATTTGGTCATTTATTAAATATTTAGGGATGAAAAATTGTTGGAACTGTTGTTTTTACTTTTCAAACTTGGAAGCTTTTGGCTAAGTAAAATATTGCAAAGTTAATTGCACATTTTAACTTCTTGGAGAATGGAGAAACGCATGGAAACAGGAATTTTCAAACAGTTCTACAAACAATTCTTTCCATGTACTTAAGCTCACAGTGATTTACCGGGGCTGAAGACGAGGCTGAAGAATGTCTTTGTTCTCCGTTCCTGGGGATGACTTCCTGCCCCCTGACACTTGATCTACAGGTTTCACTGAATTCTCAGCACAGGACAGAGAGAGGAGCGGCAGACTGAGAGAAAGCCAGCTTACTGCACAGCAGCGAATCAGGAGTCCCTGGCATCGGCTGTCATCCTGCTCACAAGTTAAAGCACCCAAGTTCAGAGCCAGAGTTCCCAAGATTAAGGTACTAGAAAGTATCTTCCATTACAAGGGGGTAAGCATAAATTATTTACAAGGCTATGGGTTTTTTTTAATACCAAACAAAGTCACTAGTAGGCAAAGGGATAAATTGTTTCCAACCAAGTACTTAGAGGTAAGTCATTTATTAGGGAAGCAGATGGGATAACTAGAGGTAAGACTTAGGGACAGGGCTTGCAATATGAAAAGGATTAAAGTAACTGAATAAAAGACAAAATTTACTGTCCAGCAAAGATTCTTTGAGGCTTTGTGACTTAAAAAATAAATCCCAAACCAATACTGTGATGAGATAAACTTCTGCAACCGGCACCTCAGAGGTACGTGCGGGACAACTCACAAATGGGAGGACCCCTATCACACTGAGTTGTGGACATTTTGCTAACTAGGGGGATTTTGGTTAAGGGAGTCAGTTAATCTTTCTCTTCATGTAGTGTCTTTTTGTGCGAGATGAAGGAATCGGACAAACTCTAAAACTCCGTAATCCTGCTCTCAGTCTCCGAGAGACCAGTGTCGCTATAGCAACCATACTGCTAAAGGATTAAGCTCTACAAAATCAGGGAGAGTTCTCTGGGCTTCTAGTTTGTTTTAATCTATTTGTACCATACGAAAGAGTAGGATGGTGAGATACATTTTGAAATATTTTTAACTAAATCAGTCTGGGTAGTTAGATTCTGAGAAAAGGAATTTAGTCTGAAATAAACCAATTCAGCCATTTAAAATAGAATTTCTTTGTACTTTTAATTACTTTTGAGCAAACAAAAGTCTTTACAGTAATATAAATCAGTGTAAGTTTTTTTAGAAGATTTAAGTCTATATATGTTTGCTTGCATCTATTTAATTGCCTTTTTAAATTTGAGAAGGAAAGTGCCAGAGAAACCATATGTATAAATTCTTATCTAATCACAGGTTGTCTTTTTAGCATCTAAGGAAGTTATTCAAGCTAAGAGTGTGTAGATGCAATTTCTTGCTAAATCTAGTGCTTCTTGAACCACACACAAATAGAAAGCGTTTAAAATGTTATTTTGTGCTTGTTTAATTTGGTTAATAGAAAGCTTATCAGTGAGACCCACAGCAAGTCCTAATTCTCTCTTGATACACATCTCTTATTTCCTCACAATGCACGTGTGAAAAGTGAACTTTTTTCGAATGAGCAACTCATCCATACACCTGTTGCTTTATTATCACCGATTACAAAAGCAAATCAGGACCCGAGACCCTAGTTGCCTGCAAGTAAGTATTTCTGAAGTGAGGGTCAGAGTATTTTCCTGGTACTCGTTATCCCTGAATCCAGTAATACAGCACAGTGGTCACTCCAGAAGACCATCCAGACCTGGTACTGGACGGGATGGCAGTAGTGCTGCGTGTCATAAATAGGAAAACCATACTGAAGTTAGGGTGATTTGGTTATGCTCTTGTGTATCTGGTCCTGTTGTAATGTTAGCAGATTAAAATTGTGGAATAGTTAAAGTTGTGTCATCCTGCAAACATTTATGGCAACTTGTGCAAATTAATTTCAACTGTAAATGTTCCCTAATGAGGTGATGTCCTCCGTCACTGAGAAGGACACTGCAGCCATTTCTGCCTGGTTCCCACGTTTGAGTGGTTGCCAAGTGTGTAATGCGCCCTTTCTCAGCATAGAGGCTATGGAGCATGGGGGGGGCGGTGTCGAATGGAAAGCGAAAGAACATTTCCAAATCACCTTTAAAAGGAAAACCAAAGATGATTATTAATGAATTCCCAGAATCTAATTCTAACAAATTAAAATATATATTCTGAAAACCGGTTATTCAGAAATAAAAAGGATTCTTCAGTGGCTTGGAGCTATTTAGTTTTATCTGTCTTGTCTTGCTTTTTACTTCTTCGCCAGGGATTTCTGTGGAGAGGTCTATGGCCTTTCTCTCCTCCCTTTCTCCTTCACAGTTAGTGCACTGAGGGGTCCCCAAGATCTACACATTTCACTGAGGGACACTGGCGCTCATTTCCCTCAGCCCAGCAGCTCCCGCATGCTGCTCAAACACCTGGCTTTCCTGGAGGCCGCAGGCACAGGAAGGCAGGACGCCAGGCAGTGTGTGTGAAGAGAAAGAGGCTGATGTAAGAGTCCTGGCAGCCCGAGGATGTCTGGTACCTATCAGTGTCGATGATAAAGGTGAACGTCAGCTGAGCAGCTCCCTGCAAACGGGGCTAGGCATGCAGTCAGTCCTCGATAATACTTGGAAACACAGGCAGTGTTTCACAGTAAATCCACTTTGCTATTACAAAGCGAAGTTAATGGGGTGTGCAGTGCATATCAAAGCTGTGTGGTTAGTAACTGGGCAGCGACCCTGTTGCCATCAGCCATCCCACCCTCCCCCCTGTCCCACCTCCCTGGCAGGGCTGCAGCACAAAGCAGGCTCCAAGTGCTGCAGGACAGGCATGAATCCGGAGTGACTCCCTCACACCTCAGGCTCCTTCTCTTCCGCTTCCCTATCAGCCTCCTCCACGACCTCTTCATTTTCCTCCAGAACGGCTTTGGCATCTTGAAATTGTTGGTACTCAGACACCAAATCATGGATATTGCTTTCGGCTTCCCCAAACTCACTTATGTCCATCCCTTCGCTGGTGTACCAGTGCACAAAAGCTCTCCTTCTGAACATGGCTGAGAAGTGCTCAGAAACCCTGGTGAAGAGCTCTTGGATGGCTGTGTTGTTGCCTATGAAGGTGGCCGCCATGTTCAGCCCCCGGGGTGGGATGTCACAGACAGCCACCTTGACGTTGTTAGGGATCCACTCCACAAAACAGCTGCTGTTCCTCGTCTGCACAGACAGCAGCTGTTGGTCCACTTCTTTGGTGGACATCTTACCCCGGAAGATGCAAGCCACAGTCAGGTAGCGGCCACGCCGTGGGTCACAGGCAGCCATGGTATTGCGGGCATCAAACATCTGCTGGGTGAGCTCAGCCACAGAGAGGGCCCGGTACTGCTGGCTGCCCTGGGCTATGAGCGGGGCAAAGCCAGGCATGAAGAAGTGCAGGCGAGGGAAGGGCACCATGTTCACTGCCAGCTTGCGCAGGTCTGCATTGAGCTGGCCAGGGAATCGCAGCGAGGTGGTGATGCCGCTCATGGTTAAGGACACCAGGTGGTTGAGATCCCCGTAGGTGGGCGTCGTCAGCTTCAGGGTGCGGAAACAGATGTCATAGAGCGCCTCGTTGTCGATGCAGAAGCAGGCGTCTGTGTTCTCGATCAGCTGGTGGGTGGACAGCACAGCGTTGTAGGGCTCCACCACCGTGTCGGACACCTTGGGTGAGGGCATGACACTGAAGGAGTTGAGGATGCGGTCCGGGTACTCCTCCCTGATCTTGTTCATGAGCAGAGTGCCCATGCCCGAGCCCGTGCCCCCACCCAGGGAGTGGACAATCTGGAAGCCCTGCAGGCAGTCGCAGTTCTCACTCTCGCCCCTCACCACATCCATGACGGTTTCTATCAGTTCGGCACCCTCGGTGTAATGGCCCTTTGCCCAGTTGTTGCCAGCCCCAGAGTTACCTATGGTAAGGTGAAAAGAAGGAAAGGTGAGGTGAGAAAGGCACCACTAGGAGGCATCCTAATCTCTTCCAGGTAGAACCTTCTGGAGAAACCTACCGTGGACAAAACTGTCTGGTTGGAAGAGGGCTCCTAATTTGCTGGATCGGATGCTATCCATTGTCCCGGGCTCTAGGTCCACCAGCACTGCTCGGGGCACATACTTTTTACCTGAGTGGAAAAACAGGAAGAAGTCAGCAAACTGTTGTTCTTCTAAAAGTTAACATTTCTTCAAAGTGGAACCTTGTGATACTGGTCTAAACAGCACGGGGATTCTAGAAAGGACCCAGTATCTCCTTGACCCTAACAGCAATCACACAGACCTATAAAATACCTTCAAAAAATACTTTTTCCTCATTGTGCATGAGTCTGGTTATCATGGCTTGTGACCTCAGTGACTGCTCCCACCCCACGCCTACCTCGTGAACAGGGGTGGGGACGCCTACACTCAGGACCCTAATGTCCTGCCTGTCTGCCCGCTCCTTTGCCACTTGGGTCGCGTGAGCCTTTGCTTCTCTGCTGACCCCAGCCCTACCATAGGCTTCGTTGTAATACACGCTGATTCGCTCCAGCTGCAGGGCGGAGGCCCCGCAGTCATTCCCCGTGCAGTCGATGCCATGTTCCTCGCCAATCATCTCCCAGAACTGAAAGCAGGAAGAGGGAGAGGTCAGTGCAGAGTGGGGCCCAAAAGGCGCTGTCCGCACCCACAGAGTTAGCACGCTCGGCCTGTCCCGCTGGGCCTGCCTCACCCTCCCCATGCCAGCTTTCTTGTTCCTTTTCATAAATGACCCGGGCGTAATTCACTTTTTCCCTCTACTAAGTGTGAATATAAAGACAGCATTTTCTACCCACCCGAACTCCTGAAGTAAAATGTCAAACACATAAAATATTAAATTGGATTTTTCTCCTATTAAGTTCAAGCCATTATACACATTAAAGCTGTCATTTTAGAATTGTACATCAGACAATGTATCTCTAATTTTGCCTTGTGCTCCAAGCTGGTAAAGTGTAGATCCCACTAAATGAAAATAAACTGAATTCTTATCTGATTTCACAATAATACCTCATTTCACTTAGGGGATTTCTTTGCATGAGGTTTTCCAAAAAGCCCATAACCAGGACTTCCATGCATGATTTTAAGTAATGTGCACTTTCGATTATCAATCATACACGTAATTCAAAATTATGTATAGCTATTCTCTGATAACAGTTTGGAGCATATCACATGCACAGTATTTATTAATATAACTGTGTGTCGAACTCTTAATATGGAAGCAGTTACTGGGATGACCCTTTTGATCACATATTAAAGTGCAATGAAAATATATTCACTTACATCAAAATCCCAAGGGTATTTTCCCAACCATATCTTACAAATGGTGCCTCTGCGCTGGCCATGATCTTCATAATAAAGCTCTATTTTATAATAAGCTACTGGCACTGTTCAGGGCATGGAGGAGTAAATAAATTGAAATTCGGAGACACCACGAATTAAATGTGTCTTAAAATTTTTATGTCCCCCCCTATAAGAAGTCGTTCTGGGGCTCCAACCATTAGACAGCACAGTCCTGGAGCAAAAGTGAGCTCCTGTCCCCATCATGCACTTCCTGTCCAGGGTTTCTCTCCACGTTATCTTTCCATGGCAGAGTAGGGGACTTGTCCACCACTTCCCTGTGTGTTAGCTATGAACATTTGTCACTGTGGCACGCAAGGGTGACGACTACTTTCCAAGCAGTGATATTCTTTGCCCCATAAAATGAACAGACCTGCCCTGACAGACCTTAGGTTTTTCTTAGCAGCACCATTCACAATGGGCAAGAGATGGAAACAACCCAAATGTCCATCCATGGATGAAAGGGTAAGCAAAATATGGCAAAAGCCTTCAATGAAATATTATTCAGCCTTAAAATGACATTCTGATACCTGCTACCACAGCATGGTTGAACCTTGATGACATCGTGCTACTTGACGTAAGCCAGTCCCAGAGGGATAAAAGCTGCCTGATCCCACTGAGCGAAGGTACCCAGCGTGACCAGACTCAGAGAAAGTAGAATGGTTGTTCCAAGGGACATGAGGGACATGTAAAATGTTTTGTAAAATGAAAGCCATTTTGGAGATTGGATGTAAAACCTGATGAATATACTTAACACTACTGAGCAACACACAAAATGGTTTTAAAACAAATTTTATGTAATATGTTGTTTTTTGAATTTTCTTCCTTTTTAAGGCTGCATAATATCCCATTGTATGGATAGACCATATTTTGTGCATCCATTCATCCATCAGAAAAGTTGTTTCTACCTTTGAGCTATTATGAGGAATGTTGCTGTGAAAAAAATGAAGATCTTCTAATGGAAGTGTTTTAAAACCTTACTTTTAATGCAGTTCATACTAGTAAAAGGAATTTCAGAATAGCAAGGAGAACAAGTTAGATAGGTGTCACATAGTGTATTGTTCGAGTTAAAATTAGGTCTGGATATCTTAGGCTCTAGCACCTGTCTTTTGGGTGTTAGCCAACTGAATCAGATACTTGGAAGAAAAATTTAAGCAGGAGGGCAGAGGAGAGACAAACTCATTTATATCTCAAAGGGTATGTTTTAATTATTTCTGCCGCTGTGCACAAAAGCTTTATTTTGGGGTTTCCTCCTTAATTTTTTATTCCATATTAAATAAAACAATAATTTTTTTTCTGTGTAACATAAACATGGGATGGAAAGAAAAAGACTATATTGCAGGGTGTGGTGGTGCTAGGGAGGCTGAGGCAGAAGGATCGCTTCAGGTTCAAGGCCAGCCTGGGCTACAAAGTGAGTTCAAGCCCAGCCTGAACTGCAGAGCGAGACCCTGTCTCAAAAAAAAAAAAAAAAAAGGACTATATTGCTATGGTGTAAAAAATTTCCCAACAAACCAGAACACTCTTTTGAGATAAATTACTGTTTTTAGATATGAAAGTTCATTACTAAGATGATAAAATAAAATGGTTGACATATGTATTATACATATGTAACCTCTGACAACAGTAACATTAATTAATTGACCTTTTAGGTCTTTGATAGTTCCTGTATCTATGTAACTAAAGACCTTGTAATAACCTATGTAGCAAGCGCATCATCTTCCCTGCTAACCTGTGGTTTTCTTCATTGGCCACATCTGTGGGCAATGGGAAGCTGATGCAGTACTAAGAATCAGGCTTTACCTACCTTAGCTCCGATCTGGTTGCCACACTGGCCAATTTGAATGTGCACGATTTCCCGCATCCTTGCTTTAAGCCCGAGGGTAAGATCTTGAAGTGCTCAGATTCTGCGGAAGACTACGGTTCACCAAGTGTGAGCTCAGTACCACAGTCCTTGCAGGGCTGGGAGCAGCTGCCCAAGCTATCCTCCCGCTGCCCAAGGGTGTGTCCCGCCCAGAGTCCAGCCCACATTCTCCCCTGCTGTCTGCCTATCACCCTTCTAAGGGGGCGCTTTCTTCTCCCAAAAGAATATTGCCTCGTCATTTCCTAGTGTGAGCGCAAGACCAAAGGTTACCCTTGCATGGCGCCCAGAGCTGGTATCATTCACAGGCCCGGCCATGGTGGCCTCTGGCACTGGCGCTGGCTGTGATGCCCATGTGTGACGGCTGAGCCTTGGTTCCGCGTTCACCTATGTGAACGGAACACTTGTGAAAGGTCCTCCCTGTGTGAGCACTCATCTCATCTGAACCTGTCACTTGACCTGTTGCCTCAACTGTGTTTCTGAAGGAGCCATTTGAAAGCCACCGGTGACACCAAGGTGACATTGAGGGGAACATGGGTGGACACTTTCTCCTTTTAGTTCATAAACTTCAATGTTAGTAGAAAATAACTAGTGTATATAATAGCAAAACAATTGCAAGAGAAATTTTGCTGAAGTTGTGAAGGTGACATCGATTCTTAAGAGCTCAAGGCCCCATCACTGAGAGAGAAAAGCCAAACTCCACAGCTTGGCATCCAGGCCTTCCCAACCTGGGCGCAAATGTCTTCCCAGCCCCTTTTCTAGACATTAGTCCTCAGAAACCCTGTGCTGTGACAGGACCAGAGAAACTGTCCATAGGACTTGGACACAAATGTGGCATGACAGTGGACACAAGCCAGAGCCCTTCACGTCTCAATTTTTGTCTTGACCAGACCAGTGACCTTGGCCACAGCGTTGGAGCCAAGCCCTGGCGCTCTCGATCTCCATGTGTACCCTCTAGACTGAGCTGGGGTACCCATTAAGTGCGCCCTGATCCTTGCTGGATCCTGCAAAAGGAAATAGGGCTGCTCTGATGGACAGTATTAGGACCCTTGTCAAAATTCGAATATGACCTGAACATGGAGTAAGAATATCGTCCCCATTCTATTTCTTGATTTTGATCATGGCACAGTGGTTCCCCGAGTGGAAGTCCTTTGTCCAGGAGATGCTACACTGTGTGGCCCTTCAGGGTCCTGTCGTTCCCATGACAGCAACTTGCTAAGATGATCGCAGCAGCATGATAAGTGCGGAGACAGCCTCTGGCAAATGCAGGACGATGTGAGGTCAGTGCTTTCCATGTTTCTTTAAGCTTGGAATTTAGTTCTACATGAATCTGAATGGCTACATAATTCTCAGAGGCTTCTGCCCCACCCACCCACCCCAGGGGAGTAAAGAGGAGGAAGTGTAAACTCGGGAGGAAGAAAGTCATACGTGCTCCTTGGGATTTCTCACAAATTAAGAAATACACACCCAGGGACCACGGAGCTTTCCCAGAAGTAAGCCTATCCTCTTGCCCCGCGCCTGCCCCCGCCCCAGCAGGCCGGGGCCCCTTTCCCTCTTCCCTCTCCGTGGGATCCCCTGTCTTCCAGACCCCCGCAGCTTGAAGGCAGCTGCATGACTGCCTTGCCAGAGACCTCCCCACACTCAGGAAGAGAGCACTTAAGTCCACGGGGCCCCAGGTGGTCCTGTTTGCTAATTGCTTCTACACGTGCCTTATCTCCCCCTAGCCGCATCACCTCTGAGTCCCCAAAGTGCCTGATACATAACAGGGCCTCAGCAAATGTTTGTTGTGTGCACATCAACAGCTGGGCAAGTTTGAGCAGCAATGGTCAGCAAGTTTTCTTAAAGTCAATAACGTATTTATTCAGGACTATGACCTTCTAATGGGTAGGTGGGGACATGGTACCCAAGGACTTTTTCCTCCATTCCCTAAGAGGTGGTCCAGGCTGAAAGTAAAAACTGTTCCAAGAAACCTGGCCTGGGGAACAGATTGGAGGGGAAACAGCCACAAGTGAGCTATTATGGGAAGCCATGGCCATGGTGGCCCCGGCCTCTGGGGCAGAGCAGCTGAAAGGGACCGGTGTAGCCACATGCCAGCTCGCTGTGGGGACCACTGGCCGGGCTGGAGGACATTTTTGATCTCCCTGTGTTCATTCTTCGCAGTATGAGCAGGACCCAGTGTGCTGCCCCCGCCGCCTGGCGCATTCCTCTTGGCCATCTCAGTTTGCTTAGGGAGGAAAAGGCCAGGTTTCCAGATGGATGCTTAAAAGGCTTTTCTGTTAATGGGGCAGTTGGCAAAAGGGGGGAAAGCGAAGCCCTGTTTGCTTTGATTTCTGTATCGCCAGCAGTGTTTATTCAGTCTCAGCCGGGTGCTGTGCTTCGGACACGGGGCCGCGGAGAGGACTGGCAGGGCAGAGACCGGCCACAGGAGCTGGCAGGTCCCTGGGCTGGAGTTCAGTTCTGCTGCCGAGGGGCCCATCTCCTCCCTAACCCTGCACTTTTTTCAGCGGTGAGATGGGATAACAGTCTGTCTCTAGGACTGCGCACACGGTGGGTGCCCTCCAGCATGCCTCGCGGGCAGGGTACTGCAAGGCAGCTGCACAGCACAGAAGAGGTGAGGTGGCTGTCTGCGTAGACGGGCCCATCCCCTCCACACCTACAAACAGAGGCTCCCGCTCAGGCTTCAAACACACACGGGCGTAGACACCGACCCTCAATGCCTGGGAAGAGCACAGGGTAGGAAATGCTGTGCGTTTGAAAAGCAATCGAGCCTGTCTTTTGTCCTCATTGATGAAGGAACCTGTTCGCCAGGGAGGGAGTTCTCCGATTCCCAGGGCGGGACAAGCCACTGAAGTGGTGAATACATCGTACTGTGCCCTCTGACCAGCAGAAGTGGCCCCTTGTCAGGAAACAGATAAGTGGGGACCCTGGAGAGGCTGCGTCATCCCATGTCTGCTCCCCTGTCAGGCTGAAGGTGACCCCAGCTCTGAACTGTGGCAAGTGGTTGGAATGGCTGTCTGTGATGAATGACAAAGTTGTTTTCTGCCCCCAGAGATGCACTGTGGCAAAGGCAGGTGAGCAGTGACGGCACGCAAGGGCAGAGCTTCGCCTGGCACTGCCCACGAGGGCGGAGGGCAGGAGCAAGAGCTCCTCTCAGCACGCGCGGGGGCAACCTGGGAAGCCGCTGCCGAGACACTGAGATTATTAACCAGGACCAGCAGCCCTTCGCCTGAAGCCCCTTCTCCAGCTGGCTGTCACAGTTCCTAGTCCACAAGAAGACTCGGTGGCAGTAAGCCTTTTCCTGGATGACACTTGGGTCTATTATGGGAATAGGACCAAGAAGATAAGAAAAGCCAAGTGTCACCCAGAAATCCCCAATCGGCCACTTCCAGACTTCCCCTGGGAGCTGTCCCCAGGAGTCAGATGGAGCACCCCTCCCCCACTTGGCAAATGAAATATACTTAGGAGAAAAACAGAGTACTCAGAGTTCATTGATTTCATCTGCCCCTGATCTTCCACTTCTGAGTACATTGAAGTTCCTTGAATAACTCTGAGAAGACTATTGAATTATAGTGTTTGCTTGTGATTCAGAAGCAGAAATTTTTCCAAATGCCTTAGCATGAAAATGACATCGGAGGGGCCATTATGAGTGACTCAGCGGGTGTGGGCAGCCCCTTCGATGAGCTGAGCTCTACTCTTTTGCACTCTGCTTCTGTGTGTGTTCTCTTCCTGGCAAAGAAAGTTCTGGGAGGATGAATAAGTAACTTCAAGAGGAGAGGGGCTGGGAAGACATCGATGTTTTTCATGAATCCAGGTTCCTGAGTTCCACAGAGGGGTCTTTGTCTTCTTCCCCTATAGCTTAAACGCCTGTGGTGCTCACAACTGCTGCTGGCCACGCCAGTCCAGCCTGCAGCTCCAGACTGTGGAGATGCCTGGCCATCTCTTGGGTACCTTGACAACAAGCTTCCTAAGCTGTGCCATCTCTGACACACACACACACACATACACACACTCAGACACAACTACATGTGCCCTGAACTGCTGTGATTCTGCAGGTGATAGATGCACCAGCCTTGTCAACTGCATCTTCCCAGGTGTGCAGCTACTGATAATCAAGTTTCCGTGGTGGGAACAGGGATAAGCATAATACTGTCGGTACCTTGTGCCAAAGTCAAACAAAAGTACTTCTTCAAACCCCGTATTTGTCCAAGAACTCTGTTGTGTGAGTCTCCGAAATGCATTTATTTGTCCAACAAAGATTAGCTGAGCACTGTTTCAGGGGATCGGAAGACCTTGACAGTGAAAACACGGGCTCTGCCCTCCAGAGATGTGGAGGGGACGAGAGCACTAGAGTCCCGCCCTGCCACGTCTTGCACTCACTGGTCACTGGGCCTGCACACCACCACCGCCACTTTTAAGCTGAGTGAGGTTCTCTGTGCCTTGTAGAAGCAGAGACTGCTCAGGGGCAAGTCTGCAGGGCCCGCCCTCCACGGGTGCAATCCGAGGTGTCACGAGGCAGGATGGCCAGACGGCCCCCGGCAGGTCATCCCAGGACCCTTGAGTGCTCCTGGCGAGCTTCCCATCCCTTTGCTGGCTTCTCCGTGCCCCTCCAGCAGTACTTTTCCTCCACTGCCATCCGCTGTCCCCTCCTCAGCCCCCAGCAGACCGCCAGGCCCGCCTCCTCTCGAGCCAGCCATCCCCAAACCACCAGAGAGAGCTTACAAACACAAGTGAGTTCTCACCCTCCAGGCTCCTGAAGCCAGCAGCAGCCAGGGTAAAATCTGAATCTCCTTGTGGCCACTGAGATCCTTCACCGCCTGAGGCAGGGGTGGGAAGCCCTGGGATGGCAGAAACCAGGGGAGGGAGCTGGGAGGGGAGGTGGGCTGGAAGCCGTGGGCCTGCCCGTGGGAAGTGGCAGCTGGGTCCTCTGCAGCCTGGTGGCCTCACAGCTCTCCAGAGACTCCCCACAGCTTGTCACAGCTTCCGGAGCGCTCCCTCGCCGAACAGGGCAGACCCTGTTCCTTCTGCACGTTCCATGCCTGTGGCCTCATCATTCAATGCCAAGTCATAGGCTACGGAAGAGAATGGTCCTAGGCCAAACTGTCCAGAGGCCCCCAGTTGCTAGGATTCCCCATGTTCCCAGCTCCAAGCACTCAACTTCCTGGGCTTTTTTACAAGTTCCTTCAGCAGAATGTAAGCTCCTCATGAACAGCCAGGCACCTCGTTCAGGTGCTATATCTCCGGAGTTGAAAGCAGAAGTCTGGTAACTGTGAGGTGCCCCACAAATATGTGCCAGGGGCAAACACTTCAACCAGAGGAATGATGGGGCACCCCTTAGAAAGACGTCACGAGCAAGCTCATAGGTGTGCTGTATACCAGGCCCCAGCCAGTGTGTTCTGGGGGGGACAGTTGTGACACTAACCTTGTGGCTGGGCCCCCAGGGAACTGGTCTTACTCCGAGCATGTGTGCACAGCAGGCCACATGCACCCAGGCTGGGGTGTGAAGCTGATGTGCCTGGGGACAGTGGCAGGGTTGACTGCAGACCTGAGCCCTCCATTGGAAGGCCTTCTCTGTCTAGGCATCCAGGAGTTGGCATGAGCTTCTGGCCATCGACCCCAGGGGTAAAGAGGAGCTGGGCAGCTGGTGAGGAAACCATTGTGCCCTGCAAAACCAACCAGCCTACTGAATGCTGTCAGCAGCCATCAAAACAAATGCTGTATCCAGGATGTGGCTCAATTCAGGAATGTGGAATAATAGGAAATGTCTGCAGCTTGCAGAGTGGAAGCCAGATGATACAACGTGAAGGAAGAAGGAGAGAAAAGATTTGGAGGCCACTCTACAGTAAACTAAAGCTCATCAGCATCCTTCCCCTCAGGTTGGGAAGGTGGGCTGGCCCTGACCTGAGTATAAAATACAAGTGTTGTTCTTTATAAGGACAAGAGGAAAAATCAACCTTATTTTTAGAAATGAATAGGCTTTTGTGTCTGTGGCCTTGGATCACGCGTTTGCCAAGAGACTTAATGGGATATCAAAAAATAAATAAATAAAATAAAATAAAATAGGATTAAATTCAGATCTGTTTCCAGGAGCTTCATGCTAAGTACAGCCCTCTCGGATGCTCAGTTTTCCCAACTATAAATTGGGGCGATAGGGTGTACCCCCACCCCCCACAGGGCTGTGCCAAGGATCAAAGGAGACTGCAGAGTCCTCTAAAATGTCATTGGCTCAGCTCTGCTCCTAAGCACCACCAGGATCAGGGATGACTCAGTTACTTCCAAAGAGAAGAACTCAAGGCAGCTGGCCAGCTTCTCAGGCAAAGAGCTTTATAGTTCACAGGAAGGTGCCCGGCCCCCAAATACCTGCTCTGGTCTGTCCAGGCTGCATAGCGGAGGCACACACTGCATATAAAACAGCTGCTGAAAGCAACACCTCGGCAAGTGGGGCCTCTGAGGTCGGCAGATGTCTTGGCCCTGCTCTGAGCCTCCTCAGTTCCAGGCCCTGATGAGAAGATGAGTCACGGCCCACAAAATGACCTCACTGGCCCCTGAGCGGTGTCGAGAGAGAGCACACCTTTGAGACTTCCAGGAGTCCCCAGGCTGCCAGGTAAGTGAGTCTGCTTGAGGAGAGATAAACTCGTCCTCCAGCACCGGATCTCACAGAGCAGCCAGTTCAACAGGTTCTCCGAACACTGAGCCACCTCTCCCATAGGTCCAGCAACCTGCTCACTTTATCCGAGAACTTCTCGGGCTAAGATCCTTCACCAACAGCAGCTCGAGTGGAATCTAAGTTTGGTGGGGTGGTGGGTGACCCTATGGCAGAACATATTTAGGAACCTCTCTGAAAGGGTCCCTCCTGCACGATTTTAGTATCCCCCCATGGTGCATTCAGCCAGCTTCTCAAAGCAGCCTGCTAGATGGACACAGGCCCACTCACCCAGCATCCAGCTGGAAGGACAAGAGCCCTGGATGCACTGGCCTGTTGCAAAGAGCTGAAAAGGAAGATACTGCATGAGTCACATCAAATCTCACTTCGCTCTCCTTGACTTGAAAACCATGGACACAAAGGACAGACTTCCTCTTTCCCTCTAACAACTTGTCCCTCTGTCACTTTCTCAGTTCTATGTTAGGGAAACCCTGGCGGGCCACAACTCAGCAAGTTTTTAAAAATTAATTTTATTGGTGCACTTTTGATATACATAATGATCACATTCATCATAGGGAATTTGCACCTGTACATGATGTTTCTTGATTCTTCTTTTTTCCCCATTCCCCTACCCTCCCTTCAACCCCTCTTCCCCTCCTCATTTACAAAAGCTTTGTTTCCATTTTTTTCCTTCTATTCTTTTTTTCCCTTCCTTCCCTTCCCCTTCCTCCTCCCTTGTTCCCCTTCCCATTATGAATACTTTCTTCCTATTTCCCAATATCTATTATTCACTTTGATCCTTATTTATCCTTTCAGTTTCTCACATAAGAGAAATGTGTTATTTAAACATGTATCAGATTTATTTCACTTAAGAGTATGGTCTCAAGGTGCATCCAGTACCTAGAAATGTCTCAGGTTTATCCTTCTTTATGGCAGAGTAGTATTCCACTATATATAAAAACCACATCTTCTTTATCCATTCATCTATTGATGGGCATGTGGGCTATTTCTAAGATTTAGCTATTACAAATTGTGCTCCTATAAACATAGGTGTACATATATTGCTATGGTATGATGCTTTTAACTCTTTTGGGGAAGATACCAAGAAGGGAAATAGCGGGGTCAAATGGAACCTCAAGTTTTAGTTTTTTGAGGAATCTCTCCGCTGATTTCCACAGTGGTTGCACCGGTCTACACTCCCACCAACAGTGGAGAAGTGTTCCTTTTTCCCCACAGCCCCACCAGCATTCGTTATTGGTTGATTTCTTGACAATGGCCATTCTTTCTGGAGTGAGATGGAATCTCAGTGTTGTTTTAATTTGTATTTCTCAAATGACCAATGATGTTGAACATGTTTCCATTTATTTGCTGTTTTTATTCTTCATCTGAGAAGTGTCTATTCATTTTAGATGCCCATTTTTGGATTGGGTCTTTAAATTTGGAGGGTCTGATTTTTTGAGTTCTTTATATATTCTAGATATTAGTCCTTTATCTGAGGAATCATTGGTGAAACTTTTTTCCCATTCTGTGGGTTGTCTCTTCACTCTGTGGGTGAGTTTTTTTTGCTGTGCAAAAGCTTTTTAATAAAATGAGATCCCAGTTGTTGGTTTTTTTGTAATATTTTCTGTGCAATTGGGGTTTTGTTCATAAACCCTACACCAGTGTCTCCAAAAGTTTTACCTATTCTATCTTCCAGCAGATTTCATGTTTCTGTTTTAATATGTAGATCTTTGATCCATTTTGACTTTAGTTTAGTGCATGGTGAGAGATTATGGGTCTGGTTTTAGTCTTTGGCATGTGGGAAAGCAGTTGTCCCAGCACCATTTATTAAAGAGGCTATTTTTCTTCCAGTGAAGGTGTTTGGCCCCTTTGTCAAAGATAAGGCAGCGGAGTGTGTTTAGACAACTTGGCAATTTGGATGCTGTATTCCTTGCTAGCCTGGAAATGTCCTTCCCTTTAACCCCTGTGCACTGATAGTCGCAGGTAAGTTAAGCCTTGTGACTTTGTGACTCAGGAAGTGGGACTGGGAATGCTCTTTGTGCTCCCTGATCCCCTGCAGTCAAGCAGGTCAGACTGCTGCTGTCATCAGGCCCACCGATACATGAGTAACAGGGCCGAGGACTCAGTGATTTTGCTCTGTTCCCCATTAACTGGTATGGGGCCCTTCTGAGCTTGGGGCCGGGTAACATGGGGGTCACATGTCCATGTTGCAACCCACGCCTGTCCTGAAACTTCAATGGGCAGGAGACCTGCTCTACGAACGCCCAGGCATCCTCAGGTCACCCTAGGTCTCCCAGAGCCACATGAACTGGAGGATCTTATAGCCTGGGTGCATTTCCACCCACAGTGAGGGATGAGAGCCCTGGACGTCACAGTCCAGATGTCGGAGGCTAAGTCCGGGGCGAGTCCTCTCTCGGAGCCCCCACCTCCCATATTGCAACAAGGGCGGTTGAGCTTTGCACTCTCCAGACCCCAGTAGTCACTGGGTACTTGCAGGGATCTCTGCTGCCCTGCCTATAATACGTTTTCAGCTCTTTTTTTCTTTTTTTCTTTTTCTTCTTTTTTGGTGGTTCTGGGGATTGAACCTTGGGCCTTGGATACGCTGACCACATGTTCTACCGCGGGGCTACATTCCCAGGCCCTGCTTTTCTTTAGAGGAAACAGAGGCCCACCCCCTCGGTAGACCTGGTCTGGATGATGTTACAGAGACAACACAGCTGGCTTTCTTCCTCTTGTGGGTGACAGGGTCCCTGGAGTCACGGAGCCTAGAGAGCCCACAAGGGAGCCCGCGATTCCTTTCTCCTCCTTGGACACCTGGAGTGAAGCACAGGGCTTTGAGGCTGGGCTAGGGGCTCTGGTGGGAGGAGCCCCACTGGGAGGCTGGGTGTCCCCCACACCCCAGGACCCTAGCTGAGCGTTTCTCCCAGTATCCCAAGGGATCCTTGCCCACTCCACCTCCTCACAACTGGCTCAGACAAAGGGTTATTATCATGAGCAGCTTCCCAGGAGGATAAAAAATGTAACACACAGAGTCCTATGTTCACACTTTGCCGCAGTGACCATTTTTGAGGACAAGGCCAGAAGCTTCTAGGCTGTGAAACCTGTTTGGCCTTTGCCTCTGAGGCCTTGCTGTCTACTCTGACAGGACTGGGTTCCTCCCAGTCCTATTGGTGACAGGTGACAGGAGTACCTCCTGGAATTTGTGGAATTTGCTGGAATTTGTGGTCTTGGAAGCAGCTGGCAGGCAGGAAGACAGCCACTGTGGTTTTTGGTGGCCCACCAGGCACGGGCAGAGGAGGGTCGAGGACCTGGCAAGAGCAAGGTAGGCACGGGGACAGCCGGCTAAGCTCACCCAACGAAAGTCCTGTGCTAAGAGCCCCGGATCCACAGCCTATAGAGACCCTCTAATAAAATGTCTGGGCTCTTGTCTAAGGAGGCAGAGGAAGTCACTTTGAGGTCTGCTGATGGTGATGGTGCCCACGAGGGGTAGGAGGGAGGGAGAAACTCAATTGTGAAATGCAGTCTTCAGGGTCCCACTTCTGCTTTTGGGTCTTCATTGGGCAATGAAGAGTTTGGTGAGCAGGAAATTTTTCCGAGCATCCCTGGAAGTCGCAATGCAAAACTCATAGTTTATGAGCTAAGTGAAAATTTCCCTTTGGCCGTTTTCTAGAAGGAAATCACTTCTTTCTCTGGAAAGCTAATGGTTGCCCCAGAAGGGCCCGGGCCTTTGGAAGATGGGTCTCGGAAAGCCAGGCTGGGGCACAGGTGCGGGGATGAAGGCCTCCCCTGAGACTCGGGGCGCCCCCAGGCCGCATTCCTAGGGATGCCCGGCCCGGAGAGGATGCCGAGGGGGCGCGCGTCTCCCCAGGCCCAGGCCCGGGCCTCCCGCTCCGCGACCTCGCGTGACCCTGTGGGGGCGGGGAGCGGGGCCGCGGGCCGTCACGTGGCGGGCGGGGCGGGGGCAGGAGCGGGGCAGCGGCGGCGGGACGGCCCCGCCCCGAGGGAGTGTCCGGCGGCGCCACCTTAAGGCCCCGGCCGCGGGTGCGGGCGCGGGACGGCCGGGAGCGAGCGCGGGCCGAGGGCAGCATGGCGCGGGCCGGGCCTGTGTGGCCGCTGCTGCTCCTCTGGCTGCTGGCGGGCGCGGCGCGGGCCGCCCTCTACTTCCGCCGGGGCCAGACCTGCTACCGGGCCCTGCGGGGGGACCAGCTGTCGCAGTCGGGGCGCAGGTGGGCGCGAGGCCTTGCCTGGGGAGGGGGAGGCCCATTCCCGGGGCTGGGCACGCACTCCTACCTTTTGGGGACCTTTCTCCTTGGGGTTCCCGGAACCAAGATGCCTGCCTGCCTAGACCTTCGAAGGTCACATCCCATGCCTCTGCTTTTGGGGGTCACTCTTCACATCCTGGGGGAGCTAGGCTGGCCCCACCTCTCTGGCCTGTGGGTCTTGCCCCTGAGCCCCGCCTGGCTCTGGAAGCACTCCGGCGCTCTCATTTGGGGGTGCCCCCATCACTTCCCTTTCTGAGAATGGAGGGTCTGCTGGTGTGAGGGGCTCAGGGGGTGACTGAGGCCACACTCCCGCATTTTGGGGAACGGAGGAGAGCCATGGCCCTGGTGGAGGGTCCCAGTTGCCCCACGAACCCCAGCACTGACTTTGGTGGTATTGGTCTCTTCCTAGGACATATCCCCGGCCGCATGAATACCTGTCCCCCTCGGATCTTCCCAAGACCTGGGACTGGCGCAATATGGATGGTGTCAATTATGCCAGCATCACCAGGAACCAGCACATCCCCCAGTACTGCGGCTCCTGCTGGGCCCACGGCAGCACTAGTGCCATGGCAGGTGGGTGACTTGGGCCCAGGGCCTCGTGATAGGTCCTGCTATGCATCGGTACTGTGACCACCACCTGACTGTGGGCCCGGATGGCCTGTCCTGGCTGGCTCCAGGTCAGCACAGGCTGTCGCCACCCCGGGGTCCAGGGGCCTGTGATTCTCTGCCAAGGTTCATCCTGGGCCTTGGCCCTCTGCCAGAGGGTCACAGCTGGGGCATTCTGAGGGTCTCCTCTGTAGCCTCAGCTGACAAGGCAAGGATGGGCAAGAATGGGACTGAAGCTCAGGGACAAGTGGCTCCCTGGTTGCCCTCTCTCTCCCAGATCTCGTGACCTCAGCCATTGGGATGGAACCAGAAATGCAAAATCACTGAGCCCCCACTCGGTGCTTGGGGGTGGGGAAGTGAAAGAGCTTCTCAGCAGCAGTTAAAGGTTCAGACCAGTACAGTCTTAGGCTTGAGTAAGGCCTGTAGGGTGTGGCTCCAGCCTTATCTCGTCACTGTCCCCATTCTGGCCAGTTTTCTTGTCCGAACCTTGATCTGGTTGCAGTGGGGGCAGGGAGGAGGGAGAATCTGGGGGCCACACCCTCCTGAGGGCCTCTCTGCCTGGCCTGGGAAAGAAGGCAAAAGCTGGGCAGCCCCAGGCTATCTGCAGCATGTGGGAGGGACCCTGCCATCCCCACAGCTGCCCCAGGGTTCCAGGATCCTGAATTCCATGGGAGAAGGGTCCCTGGCCGGGAGTCAGGCCCAGGGAGGACAGTGCTGTCTCCTCCCGGGTCAGGTGTCTCTCTGGCCAGGCCTGTTGTAGGTGTGGCCTGTGTTGAAAGGATTAGCAGCGGTACAAAGGCTGCTGCTGCTTGTCAAGGCTGTGGGGCAGGAAGTCCCACCTGCACCCTCTCCTTTAAACCTCCTAGCTGCGTGATAGTACTTAGTTAGCAGATGAGGAAACTGGGTCTCTTTCGGGGAGATAGGGAGACTTGGCCCTGGTGTGAGCAACAGCTGGGTTTCAAGCTCAGAAGCCTAGGGTCTGGCGGCAGAGTTTGGGGAGTGGTGAGGGACCTGTGAGGGGCCTGTGAGGGGCCTGTGAGGGCCAGAGCTTTTCTTCTGACCCTTCAGGAAGGAGGAGGAAGGGGCAGGTGGGCGGAGACCCTGCTGACGGGTCTGGAAGACCAGGCGGGGTGGGGGGCGGTGGTGCTAGTCCCTTGGCTGGTGGGTGGCAGAGGGTCCAGGCGAGAGAGAGAACACCCAGCCGTGGCAGGGCTGCTACTGGGGAAGTGAAAGCCTCAGCAGGATTGGGTGAGGATGATGGGAGGACGGGAAAGGTCACCTGGGCCTGTGGAGGGAGTCGTGTGGCGAGGTTCACCTTTGTGGGAGATTGCAGTACAGGGAAGAGATGGCTGGAGCCCTGTGTGCCTTGTCCCCTCGGACGAGCGCTGGGCCCTGTTGGATGTGTCAGTCCAACGTTGTGGAGTAGAATCCGTCCCCGGGCAGAAGGCCATTTCTCTCTTTCTCTTTAAAACTCTGACATTGTATTCAGCAGCAGCCAAGGCCCCTGGTTCCTCTTTCACTGAGAAGACAGAAGCCACCAGAGGGGACTTCCATGGGGGCCTGCCACCTGCCTGCCAGGGCAGCAATGGGGACAGAGTTTTCCTTCTTCCCTGTCCCTAGGGATCAAGCATCCAAACCCCTCACGGAGGCCACCCTCCCTGTCACGGACGCCATCTTCCACCCACTCTCAGAAGCTCTCCCACCTCCACCGAAAAAAGTACCTTGATCCCACCCAGCCTCCCCCACCCCGCTTCCAGAGTCCGCCTCTTCCTGTTCCTCTTCTCCCTCCTTGAGCCCATGCTGGCCTCACTCTACCACTCCTGTCAGGGGCCCACCAGGGGGCAGGGGCGGAGATCATCGCCAGGCCTCCTTATGGGCTCTGCTCAGTCACCTCCCCCTGAAAAGCAGCCCCCCATCTCCCCTGCACTGCACTCACCTGCTGCCGCCTCCCCAGCTGTCCCTTCCTGTGTCTCCTGTGCTGCCCCTGGTCATCACCTAACTTCCGAGCTTCAGGTTCCCAGGTCCCACCTTCATGGGACTCTACTCATTCAACTGCCCAAGCCCTCTCACTTGGATCCCTTCCACCTCCAACCAGAAATGTTTGGGTGTGAGTGGCTCATCCCGCCCACAACTCCCACCTGCCCGCCAGTCCTCCTTGTCATCCTGGCTGATTCTTGGGCAAAAGCCTCTCTGCTCTGTGTCCCTGCTACAACTGGCCCCAGCACCTCGGGATCCATCTTCGAAACAGATGCCCAGCCGTCTGCCCCACAGGCCCAAGCCCCACTGCCCTTCACCAGGTCTTGCCATGGCTGCTTGGTTTCAGATGGCTGGAATGTGCCCATGAAACCCAAGTCAGAGTGTGTCCTTTGACAAAACTCTCATGATTTCGCTCAGATAAAGGTGCCAATCTTCTGTGACTTACCAGAGCCTACACAGTGCAGCTCCCTCCTTCATCCTGCTCATGCCAAGGGGGAATCCTGGGGGCTCCTTCTTTTTTTTTTTTTTTTCCCTCAAACTCACTTTATAGTCCAGGCTGGGCTTGACTCACAGTGACCCTCCTGCCTCAGCCTCCCGAGTGCTGGGATTACAGGCATGTGGCACCATACTCGGTCGGGGGCTCCTTCTTAGGCCAGGTGCCTCTCCCCTTATCCTCATGGCTCCCTCTTCCTTGATGGGCGTGCTCTTAGTCTGTGTAAATGATAGCTCACCGTCTGGATTCTCTCCCTGTGTGTCCTCTCATAGCCCTTCATACTTCGTCCATTCCAGTGGCATTCCATTGGCAGTCCATTGGTGTGAGGTCCACGAGGTAGCGCTTTGATTTGCTTTCTCCCACTGTGAATGCAGTGCACAGCCCGGTGCTCAGCATGCAGCAGGTGTGAAGAGAACTCTGTTGACTACACCTGTAATCCCAGCTGCTCAGATGACTGAGGCAGGAGGATTGCAAGGTCACGGTCAGCCTGGGCAACTTAGCAAAACCCTGTCTCAATTTTTTTTTTTTTTATAGTGCTTGTTTAGCAGGTATGAGGCCCAGAATTAAATCACGGTATCAGAAAAAAGAAAAGAGAGGGCCGGTGAGATAGCTCAGTGGCATAAGCACCTGCCTGGCAAGCGTGAGGTCCTGAGTTCAACTCTTGGTACCCACATATGAGGAAAGGGCCAGTGATATTGCTCAGCAGCACGGGCGCCTGCTGGCACGCAAGGTCCTGAGTTCAACCCCTGGTACCCACAAAAAAAAAAAAAAGAAAAATCTGCTGATGAACCAGGAAGACATGGAGGGGTGGAAGTGCTTGGATTGGAGGCTTGGCCATAGGAAGAAGCCTGGTACCACCCTAGCACATTGGTCCAGTTGGGACTGGATGCCCAAGGTGGTGCCTGGTGGAGAGCCAGGCCTGAAACCAGCCAGCCAGGCATTACCACTGGCCATGGTTGCTGGGACCTGGAGGAAGGGAGTCTGAGAGGACAGAAGGGCCCTGTCAGGGCTGGGCACAGCTGAGATAGCCCAGGCAGGAGATGCTTCCAGAAGACTGGAGCAGCCACTCTGCTGACCAGTACTGGCAGGGGTCAGGGCAGATGAGGCTGGAGAAGTGGTTGGCACTTGCACTGTAGAGATAGGGACCTTGACAAGAGTGAGTTGAGCAGTGTTGCAAGGTAGGTATTTGGAAGGGAGATGTGCAGATGGCGAGTGGGCATCTGTCTCCCATCTAGGAGTCAGGGGTGGGGGTACGCAAGGGGCCCCAGGCTATGTTCCAAGACAGGCAGGTCTGAGTGTGTGCTGACGCCGGTCACTGAGAGGGGAGCTGCTGATGGGAGGAAGAGGAGGGAGGCTTGGGGGAGCTCCATCCTGGGGAAGGGGACAAGAGGGACCTGGGCCAATGTGCCGTGGGTGGCTGGGCCCAGAAACTTGGGCTAGGTAGTGGCAAGATGAGGTCTGCTTTTGAGTTTTTCAGCAGCATGCCCAGCAAGGTCGCCAGGTAGGAAAGGGAGGTTCCAGAAGGCCTTGGGTTGGTTGCATAGGCAGAGTCGTGCAGCCAGGACCAGCGTGAGTGAGTCTGGGAGGTGACCAGGGGAGGTGGTTCCAGGGTGGGGGCTGCGGGCTGGGAGAGGGCTGCCCCAGGCTGGAGGTAACAAGAGAGGGGGGGGAGGGGTGCTGCAGGACACGCGGCCTGGGGTGGGTGGCAGGATGTGTTTTGTGATTGTCCCAGAAAGTGGAGAGCAAGATGGCCCTGAGCTGGGTAGGACGGGAAGCAGGCCTGGGAAGGAGGAGATCAGATGGGCTCTGGCGGGTGCTGTGCCTGCCCTTGGCTGTCTCCGGCTGCCCCTTAGCCAGCACAGTGTGGCCCTCTGCATCCTTCAGTGTGTTCGGGGACCGCATCCCCGCTGTCCTTCCCCAGCTCCCTGGAGAGCATCTGGCCCCTCACTTGTCTATTCCACTCCCTGGACTGCACTTGCTCACAGAGGTGCCTGCCTCAGCCCTCTCTACAGGGACCCATCCTACCGTGCATAGCCATCCTGCCGTCCTCCAGCAGGGGCCTCTTGGGAACCCACAGAGCTGGCCCTGTCTCATGGCACTTGTAACCAGGTGGTGCGGGCAGAAACCACGGGGCCCAAGAAGGGCCAAGGCTGAGGGCCACACGGGGGAAGGCCTGCCAGAGGGCCGTGAGCTGAAGGGTGGAGGGAGGAGGACGGGCGGGTCCCTGTAGCTTGCCATGGGTGCCCAGTGTCATTAAGGGAAGTGGTGGTGGTGGAGGGGTGCTGACCAGGGTGGCGCTGACCAGGGTGCTGACCACTGCAGATCGCATCAACATCAAGAGGAAGGGTGCGTGGCCTTCTGCCCTGCTGTCAGTGCAACACGTCATTGACTGCGGCAACGCAGGCAGCTGTGAGGGGGGCAGCGACCTGCTGGTGTGGAAGTATGCCCATGAGCACGGTATCCCTGATGAGACCTGCAATAACTACCAGGCCAAGGACCAAGGTAGGCCCTCCCTCCCTTCACTTTCTCTTCCAAGGACAGGGTGGCCATGAGCCCAGGCCACTCCCCAGCCCTGTGCTTTTTACCCCATGGCCAGGACACTGGGGAGGACAGTTCAGAGAATGTAGGCCCCAGGGAGTGAGCCCGCAGAGATCCACCTCCAGCCTTGCCCTGGGCCACCTTGAATGTGGTGGGGCTGGGGCAAAAACCTGGAGCCCATGGGCCTTGTTGAAACCAACAACAGAGGCTGGCATGGAGAGGTACCAGAAGGGCGCCGTCCCCTCCGCAGGCCTCCAGGTTTGGGAAAGGCCAGACCAAGTGCCTCTGTGGTTGGGCCTGGATGTGGTGTGTAGGTGCTGACATCTGGCACTTTGGTGGCTTTAGGGGCTTTTTGTAGAGGAGCAGTGCACATGGCATTGTGGAGGCAAAGGTCTTTTTTCCAGTGGCTGGGTGCAGAGAGCAGGTGAGGGAGCTGGAAGCCAACAGGCCCCACTGGAGCACAGCATTGGCCCGGGTCCTGCCCCAGTGACCCTGGGCCAAGAACGGATGGCCAGGAGTCCCTGTAGTTGCACATTCCTTTTAGGCTGTTACCTTAGGAACTGAAGGAAAGGAAAAGCCCAGACCCAAACCCATAATTGGCAGCTTTAAGCCACTGGGCCCTCAGATCTCCCTCCCAGCCAGAGCAGAGAAGGCATCTGAGACAGGAGCAGGAAAGGAGGCATGGAAGGGCTGTGGCAGGTGGCTGCAGTGCCGTGTCCACTGACGTGGCGGAGGATATTCGGCACTACCCATGCTTGTGGGGTTTCTTTACCTTGCCTCCTGGGTGTTATTGCAGTCTAGAAATAACTCTAGAGTGGTTGATTAAGTTCTTTGTGTGTTTGAGGAGACTCAGCAGGGTCGTAAACTCCAGAGCAGTGATGGTGAAACTTTTAGAGTTTTCAGTGCTGACAAACAGCCTGCTGTGGCATGGGTGTCATAGTTGGAGGGGAGTAGGGAAGCCTGGCAGACTGCCCCGTGGAATTGGGTGGGCCCTGGGGCTGTGTCCACTCCACTTGATTCCCAAACCGGTGTTGTCCCGCCAAGGCCAGGCCCCTCTAATCCCACCCAGCCTGACAGGTGGATAGAGCTCATCAGAAACCTGTTTGCAGTAAACACTCCTGCCTGATATTTTTGTATTAGCAAGTGCAGCCACTGACCTACCGTTTTCCAGTTGTGCTAGGCACTGGGCCTTGGATGTCTATGGGACGAATTAAACCAAAAATGTAATCCTCAAGGACTTTACTGTCCTGGGGAAGGACTTGGGCAGATATGTAACTGTGACAGAAGTAGTAACTGCACAACAGTAAAAAGACATGCTGGGGGGGCCGGTGAGATGGCTCAGCGGCTTAAGCGCCTGCCTGGCAAGCGCGAGGGCCCAAGTTCGACTCCCGGAACCCACATACGAAAAAGGGGCCGGTGATATCGCTCAGCGGCATGGGCGCCTGTTGGCGCGCGAGGTCCTGAGGTCGAGCCCCTGGTATCCAGAAAAAAAAAAAAAAAAAAAAGACATGCTGGGGCTGGGCAGGCTGGACAGGTAGAGGAAAGAATGTTCCAGAGTCGAGAACACAGCAATTGAGCTGTGTCAGGCAGAACAAAGGCTGTGCCTTTTCTTTCTTTCCCTTTTTCTTCCTCCCTCTCTTCCTTCTTTCCTTTCTTCCTTTTTCTTTCCTTCCTTTTTCCTTTCTCCTTCCTTCCCTTTTTACTTCTCAAACCAAAGTACGTATTTTTTTTAACCAAATGTGTTGGCCTATTTATTTACTAGCCAGCAACAGAAACATTAAGTTTTAAGGATTTAATTACACTACATTTTCAGCTGTAGAGTATCGTGAAAAGGTCCTTCTCCCAGCATAAAAAGAAAAGACAGATAGGAACTTCAGAGTGCCTACTATGTGCTAGTTACCGTTTGCTTTCTTTTCTCCCTCGGCTTGGGAAAGGCTTTTCCTAACTCCTTTGCAGCTGACGGAAGAGTGTTATTAAACAGCACCTGGTAGGAGATGCTGTGTTATTAGCGAATGAACGTAGGCTAAATTAGAAAAGTAGAGAGGATCTGGGTGTGCTGTGTTAATAGGTTAATGAGGAGAGTCTCACGCTGACTTCTTGCTCTCCCCTAGAATGTGACAAGTTCAATCAGTGTGGGACCTGCACCGAATTCAAAGAGTGCCACACCATCCAGAACTACACCCTCTGGAGAGTGGGCGACTACGGCTCCCTCTCGGGGAGGGCGAAGATGATGGCTGAGATCTACAAAAATGGCCCTATCAGGTGAGAAGGTGGGAGGGGCCACCAGGTGAGGCCATGCCAAGGCACGTGCGCAGGTGTGGGTACCTGTGTGTCATTTCCACTTCTGGCCAGTTTTACTTTCTTGACTTGAGCTACAGCTTCCATATACCCTCACCATTAAGAACTTCAGTTTTCTCAGAAGTAAACCTAAGCCAGTCACTGTTGGCCCCTGTGGCACTGTGTGGAATGTGCAGATGAGAAGCCCCTAGCTGCAGTGAGTACTTCGGTCACTGGGGCTGCCTCGGCAGGAAGACTTCGAGCATGGTGACAAGTCCAAGCCGCAGTGCAGTGTGCTGTGCTGACACCTCTCCCCCTTCTTCTGGGTAAAGTGGGAATTCTGCTCGTTCACAGCTGCGGTATAATGGCAACAGAAAAGATGGCTAACTACACCGGCGGCATCTATGCCGAGTACCATGAGGACGCCTTCATCAACCATGTCATTTCCGTGGCTGGGTGGGGTGTCAGCAGCGATGGCACCGAGTACTGGATTGTCCGGAATTCATGGGGTGAACCGTGGGTAAGACGTCCGCGCACTCAGGGCAGACTAGGAGTCCACACTGCTCTCACCAGTGGCTGTGGACTTCTGGCTGAGAACTGCAGCTTCTCGCTTCCTGTGCCGGCCCCTTCTCACACAGCAGGAGGGACAGTAGGCCGGATCCTCCTTCACAAGTGTAGCGCTGTCCACGTGCCACGCACTGCAGGGGTCTGGCAGCACCCCTGACCCGGGCTACTACCTGCAGTAGTTTCTCCTGCAGCTCCTATTGTGAGCAAGCAAAACTCTGCTCAGCCTCCACCAAGCCCCCAGGGCAAAGGGGCCATAGTGGCATCGGCTGCCTTGTCCTTGACAACCAGCTCGCGCCTTCTCCTGTAGTTCTGGAGTCTCCTAAGTAACATTAATTTTTCAAGAATACTTTTTTGAGTTGGGTCGGAAATCCAGGCGAGATAAATGCCATAGTTGATTTTTTTTTTTTTCCTTTATGTGGGTAGCAGGAGTCGAACTCAGGACCTCGCACTTGCCAGGAAGGCCCTTATGCCACTGAGCTATATCACTGGCCCCATAGTTCTGATTTTTAAAACCTAGTATGAGCCATTAATAGTTTAAGACACAGAAATTCATTATTACAAAATGGGAGAAAGTGGTAAATGTGAAAGTAGTGAAATGTGAGTTCCAAATGCCTACAGATGTCGGTATTAATAGGTGGGTAAGTCAAGAGTCAACATGTTTTGTTACATTAATTAGCTTTTGGCACAGAGGGCCCTGGTGTTAAATATTCACCAACTGAAATACTTCAGAGGATATTTCCAAACGGGTCATGGGAAAGGTGATGGGCAGCTGTGGGGGCGTCCAGACACATGTCCTGCGGGGCTGGGCTGAAAGGCAGAGGCCAGGTGCAGAGCCTGGAGAGCAGGGGGTGAAGCAGGCTACGTGCGGAGGCTGATGCTGACTCTCTTCCCCAGGGTGAGAGAGGCTGGATGCGGATAGTGACCAGCACCTACAAGGACGGGAAGGGCACCAGCTACAACCTCGCCATCGAGGAGAACTGTGCATTTGGGGACCCCATCGTGTAGGGTGGGTGTGTCTCAAAGCAGTTTTTTAGATGTGCGATCAGGGACCCTATGGCATGTGCACGGGCTGATTAGCAGGACCAGAGTGACTATCAGCACTGGACACCTAGAAGCCAGCTTTCTGGCTGAAAGAGCATCCTGAGAGAACACCTGACAATAGGGTGTCTCTACCTCCAAACAGCTGCGTCAGCCACCTGGTGAAGAACGACCTGCAGACAGGAAGCATGAGGCCTCAACTTTCTTCAGTTTTCTTGGTATTTCATGTTACCAACCATGGTCTATAAAATGGCATTTAAGAGGTAAAATGGCCCAGACTTTCAACCAGTTCTTATGTCACCTTAGAATCAGTGTTGCCCAAGTGATGAATAAAATACCTGGCTTCACCCAAGGCCTTGAGTGTGCATGTGCCTTATTTATAATGAGAACAACAAAACATCAGGACCTATACCTTCCAACTCAGCAGAAAGGCTTTTTAAAAATTTATTTCATGTTCTTAGCAAATTTAAACAATCACACATACACTCACACACACAAAAAAAAAAACCCAAAAAAATCAACCAACCAATTTGGTTCTTCTGAGGAAACTTAAGTCTACCTTGAAAATAGTTCACCAAAGTGTCTCTTTCTGAATTCCTACCATCCCTGGCCTGACAGTGGATTCATCCCAAGAGGTAACATGAACCTAGTTCCTGTACTGAGGGAAATGAACACTGCACACAGGATTTGGGAACAGTACTAGGTTGACAACAAAGAGAAGGGACTGTCCTCACTTACACTGCTAACGTTTTCCTCTTAAAAAAGTTATCCACCCCCACCAGCAGACCCCAAGATGCTGACTGAGCCTCTTCAAACGGCAGCTGCCCGAAAGGGTCCTCCAGCCAGGCTCCAAAGGTTCTGCTTCAGCTCGGGAGGATGTTGATTCAGTTCACCATGATGAAGTTAGACTTGCAATGGGCTGTAGCAAGAGACACAGTCACAGCGCTAGAAACAGGAGGGGAAAGGGGGCACGTAGGCTGCAGCAAAGGGACAGCCCCATAGGCCTCACCGATAAATTCGGTCACAGGGTCATGTTCGCCCTCTGTTTTGATGGTGCCTGCAATGCTGTCATTTTCCAAGATGGGGAGGAAGAGCTGCACGAAGTCTGAGGTGTACGGAGGCCCAATGACATCCAGCACCTGGGTGGGGGAAGCAGGGTTACTCCACCTGCAGCCAGTGGGCTGCCACCGACGGTGAAAGGCAGTCTGGAGGTTCGCCCCACCCTCTCTGGCTTCCCTGGTGACAACATTAGTCTCCAACACTAAGGCACCAGGATGCTGATGTGGGGAAAGCATGTAACAGTTCCTGCAGGTAGGAGGTACTAAGCAAAACTGCTGTCTGTCATTGTCATCTCCATGATTTAGCAAAAGCACAGTTCTCGGAGTTAGGCACAAAATGAATTAAATTAAATCAAAAAGGGCACTGCTAGTGTAAAGAGCATGAAACACAAAACCAACGGTGCATTGCTGACCTCAGTGACAAAATAGCGAATGAGTGAAATGTCAGTGTCCAGCTTCTCCAGACACTTTCGGATGTAACTGACAACAGGAAGTACATAACCTCGACTCAGCAGGTGAACCATCCTGTCCAGCAGGGTCTTCTTCAACTCAAGCTGCAGAAGAGCAGGGGCAGAGGAGCTGTCAGAACGGGGTGCCCCCCAGGCCTGACAAGCCCCAGGGTGCTGCTCACCTGCTCCATTACATCCAGCTGGGAGTGCTCAGTCTCAAAGAGCTTAACAAGCAGCTGCAGAACCTGGGGGTGCAGGAGCTGGTGGCAGGTGCTGATCTACAAAGAGGCCAGAGGGAGTCTCGCTGAGGGGCGTGCTGGGGTCTCCGGTCCCTCTCAGAACACAGAGACCCACTGTCATTGTCACAGCCACCAAAGCCAGGGTGTCGCTGAGGATGAGAGTCTTGAATGCTGGACCATGCTCATCCTTTCCGTAACATTTACTGGACACCAAGAAATCCACACAATCAATGAAAGTCCTCGCTTAGGATAAAAATAACTAGTTTTGGAAAGAGTATCGATTGAACTCACCAAGAAGACGCAAGGGAAATGTGAACATGCACAGTACGAGACAGACTCGCTGTGTACAACGCAAGTGGCCCTTCTGGCCCGTACCTCGTCCAGCAATGCCAGGTGTACTGGAGTATGGTCAGTCTGCAGCTGGAAGTACCTTGGTTCTGACACGGTCCAATCCACCCATTTCAGCACACCCATTGCTACCACTGGAAACCTACAGGTAATCGGGTAGAATGACTCCTTTAAACCAGGAGCAGGAAAAAAGTGCTAAAATATGCCATCAGGGGTTAGAAAGTTTAAGGACAAACTCAGAATGCCCACGAATTCACCCTTTAGTATGTGCTGCCAGGAGGTGCTTACAGTAGAAATGGCTCATGAGATCAGCAGCTCTCAAAGGTGTAGAGCGCGAAGCAGATTCAATTCTCAGCTCATGCAAACTTTACTGAACGGAAGACCGTTCATGTGAAACACTCCGACTTCGGCGGGACTGGGCTCAAGCTTACCTTTACTTAGCAAATGTTTACTTGGTCCCCAGTACAAATAAACAAAGAAAAGACACAACTGCCTAAAGGATGCAGTATTTCTGCATTTACATAACTGGCATAATCATTAAGTCATTTCTATATAAGCAATACTTTGCTACTTTAACTTTTACTACAAATGGACCCTTTCTTAAAAGCAGTTTTTGTAGTTCTGGGTGGTTTTCCTTTTACTAAGTCTCATCTGTGAAGATTTACTGAACAAATTTCTGCCTAGTAAACACCTGAAAACTACTCATGCTGCTAAACCCGTTTAAAGTTCTCCACATACACTTAAAACAAAAAAACAAACACAAGGCGTTAAGCATCCCCGAAGCTTTTGTTATGTAAGCTTTTAATACGGAAATCTGAGCCACCTCCCCTGCGGATTCAGTTTGGGAATCGGTTCCACTGCTCACCTAATGCACTGATAAAGTGTGCTCAGTTCTGCCACAAGTTCAGAGGCGCCTTTGTTCTCATTGCAACACAAATTGTGAACCGTCTCCACGGCTTTCGACGTTGACTTCAGCTCATCTTTATTGATGCTCACTCGCTTGTTCTGAAAACACATGCGCAAGTTGGTGAATCCTGATGCAACGCAGCCTTGCTGTAAGGTATCCTGGCCTCGGCCACTTCTCTCTGCAGGTCCCCTCCCCTATCTCTGAAGTCAGAGATCAAATTAACGGTCAAACTGCAAAGTCACACAGGGTATGAAAACTGAAACCCAATGAGACCAGTGTTTGTCTCTGGCTTAGGCAATCAATTTCACTTCTTTAGTCACATTTCACATTACAGTTTACAGAAGTATCAGAAAAGCTATGTATGTTTGTTTCTTGTGATGTTTAGCCCTTTTACTATCATTTATGCACAAACAGAAGAGAACAATTCTAACTCTAGGCAGGCTCAAGAGTTCTTGCAGCCAAGATTCCCCAATAATACCACAGCAGAGGACACGTGGCTCCTTGAAGTCCACAAGAGCTGACAGTACCTTCTTCCACGTCTCAACCACACTCGCTGCGTAAGCCAAGATGTGGATGTACTTGTGTTTGTGGTCCTGGTTGATCCGGGCGCCTGGTTTGAAGAGTGACTGCATGAACAGGTCCAGGAAGGCTGGAACTCGGATCTGAGAAGCACACAGCAGAAGGGGGCTGGCAGGAGGGTGAGCACGCACCCTCACATCTGCCCTGCAGGACTCTGGGAAGCAGGGCCTCCACCATTCCAGAAGGCGAGATATGATGGGGAAGGACAGAAAATGATGAACATTTCCATTCCCACAGGGATTGGCATTCACTGCCTTAAGAGACTCAGGGAAGGGCCGGTGAGATGGCTCAGCGGCTTAAGCGCCTGCCTTGCAAGCGCAAGGGCCCGAGTTCGACTCCCGGAACCCACATACGAAAAAGGGGCCGGTGATATCGCTCAGCGGCACGGGCGCCTGCTGGTGCGCGAGGTCCTGAGGTCGTTCCCCCGGTACCCACCAAAAAAAAAAAAAAAAAAAAAAAAAAGAGACTCAGGGAAATGTAGAGACTTTCCAGAGCAACCCTGCCAATTAGCACGGGGGGCGGATCCCATCTTACTAAAATGAGAGGTAACTTACGAGTTCGACGGGAGGGGGGTCCATGCTCGTGAACATCTTGAAGAGGACTGTGATGTCTGCGGGGTTCAGGGCTCCTTTGGACAGCATGGCCCCGAGCGCCTGGCAGGCACGGGGGTAGGAAGCAGCTGTGCCCAAGGCCAACGTGATCTGACTGGCGTCATGGCCTCTTGACGGAAAAACCACACAACTTGTTACTAACAAGCCAGTTCATGCTTTTCTGTTGTTTTCTTTTTCCTTTCTACCATTTAATGCTTTAAACTGCTGAGATCTCTTTTTCACATTTCTGTCCTTCACTGGTTTACTGACTAAATGATCCATGAAAACAACATTTAGAGCAAACTGGAAAAAATTACTCCAATACAGCTTACAGATTTGAGAAAGGAAATCATACACCTTTAAAACATCTTAATAGACTCTAATAGTAGAAGGAAATAAAGTTAGTAAGAGAGAACAGCTCTACAAGATGCAGACTGCAATACAACAAGCAGATCAATGAGTTACTATTTTAAAACTCTTGTTCCTTGCTATCGATGATCCCAACATATAAAAACATAAGTTACACATCCAGTGAACTGAAGAATAATCAAGTACTTTACAAAACAGTCATCCAAGCAAGAGTCTAAAAAACAAGTTCTCTGGGTGAATTAAAAACTGCCCTGACACCCAGCTCTGCAGGACACAAATCTACCTAGATGTCACAACGGAAGGAGCTAGAAGCCTGGCTGTGACTAGGGACATGGGGCTCTGTGAGGAATGGCGGGGAGCAGAGCACGGCCTCACTTCTCCTGGGCGAAGTGCTGCACCTCCTGCGCGACCCTGCGTACTGCGGAGCCGCCCTGCTCCTCCTGCGCCAGCACCGACATCACAGCCTGGGCGAACAGGTACGTGTGCTCCCCATGGCACACCATCTTCTGGAAGGGGACAGCAAGACAGGGCTTAGGGTTTCACAGCACTAACAAGTACAGAGAACAGTTCTCAGGCAGGGAAGATACATTTGGGGCAGGTGCAGGAAGGGGCTTTTCGTGCTTGAAACCCCAAACCCCAACCAGCCTCTTAATTTCACAAAGAACTTACAGCAAACTCGGGAAGATTTTTTTCAAGGTTTTCTTCTCCTCCATCCAAGATTGTGGCTAGAGAGGTTCGAAGCACTCTAGAGAACACTTCCAGCTGCTGACAAGCAGTGGACACGCTGGTGATCTCCCCTTGGTACCCAGCATCAGAAATCAGCTGCCACACAAAAACAAAAGTAGAGCATAAGGACCCAGTGACCCCACCTCTCAGAGCAGGGTGGCTGGTCAGTGTCTGTGGTGAGTAGAACACAGAACACTGGTCTCAGGTCCCCAACCTTTGCTGTGCTTCCTGCTTTGCCAGCATGCAGGCCATGACCCAAGGTCACCACCTGTGCAGGGTCTCTGTGTAAAAGCAAGCAGAAGGAGCAGGCATGCTTTCAGGCTCCTCAGCACACACGCACATTCTAAATATGTCCCTGTTAAACCCTAAAACAAAGCCAGGAGTAGTGGCGCAAGCCTGTAATCCCAGAACTTGGGAGGCTGAGGCAGGAGGATCGCTGGGAGTTTGAGGCCAACCTAGAGTACATGTGATTTCAAGGCCAGCCTGAACTACAAAGTGAGGCCCTGTCTCAAAAAAGCCGCCAAAAAAAAAAAAAAAAAAAAAGAAAGTATTAAACCTTAAAACAGACTCAGTGCTTACCTAAAAACACATATACAAATTCTAAGCTTCCCTTTCTCAGTGTAAGGCTTAGTGAAGTGAAATGAAGACCTTCACCAAAAAAGCGTATGTGACTGTCAAAGGAAACAGACCACCAAATAACCAAAAAATGTTTATATACATTTTTGTTTTTTCTCTGACTCTAGGATTCCTCCTACCTTAACAGTAAAGTTAAGCATCAAACAGTCTGGATGAGCTTCGGCCAGTTTGTAAAAGAGATCTCTCCAAGTGGTGTGTGCAATCATCTGCTCAAGCCAAGCTGGGGTCTGCCAACAAACACACAACAGCAAGGTAAGAGGCCTGGCGTCAGCCCAAGTGAAGACTACACGGTATAAACAATCACGGGACATTCCAGCTGGAAGAGCCCCCGTGGGTGTCCGGCCGTGGAGGAAGCAGACCCAGGGCTGGTCACAGCCACGGTTAGCTGAGTGGCAGGAGGAGAGTCCCCAGACCCCAACTCCAGCTTCTGCAAGCTCCAATTCAACGTGAGAGGCTGCGGAAGGGCGCTTCCTGGGAGACACACACGAGTCCCACAGAAGCTTGTGTACAGTGGCGCTGCCCCACACATTAACTCACAGGCAGTCAGCTGTATGCCTTTGGCAGGGGGGAGAGAGGCGATTTAAAGTGCACAGTAGCCACGCAAATGTGTCCCTAGGCCAGTGGTGGCGAACCTTTTAGAGCTTTCAATGAGAATAGCCTAGTGCGGCACGCGTGCCATAGGTTTCCATCACTGCTCCAGGCGCTCCTACAGGTGACTGACGGGTGGGGCACTGCACTCAGAACCTGCCACCCTGTCTGTGCCAAAGCCAGACAGGTTAGGTGCTTGCACATAGGCTTGAGGTGCTTGTCTGTGGCTGCTCCCAGCCACTGCCCGAGCACAGCGGGTTCCTAAGGCAGCCCTGTCCTAGGAGACACGGGCTTCCCTAACAGGCCTTAGGGCTCAGACAGCTCGCTGGGCCTGCTAGAATTCTCCGAAAGCTGCGTGGCCTGTCTCTCTTCCTACCAACCTCCCTTCTGTCCTCTTGAGTCTTCAGGACCAGATGTGCACCCTGGCTTCCCAGCCTCCTGCAGCACTTTCGCACTGTCCTCACAGGGTCCGCTCCATCCTCTCCATAGTCTAATGCGGTCTCAGTGTCTGCTTCTTGGAGGACCCAGTGTCTCTCCTCTCCCCGAGCTGCACCCTGGAGTCTGCATGAATTAGGTGGCCACGGCTGCAGCTCGCGTTGGCCTCAGCGCTAGGAGCCTCCCACGTGCAAGCACCTCACTCTGCACGGCAGAGAGGGTAGTGTGGACCACAGCAGCCCACTCGTAGTACCTCTCCAGCATGCCGCACACCTGGAGCTAGCGGACAGCCCTGGGGTGCGCTACTGAAGAACAGTATTCCTCACCTCTCCTTCTTCAGTAAAAATAGAATCTGCTTTGCGAGGGTCAAAATGTTTGATCAATAAACTCTTCAAGTGATTTTCCACGGTTTCCTGAACCTGCACTGGCTCAACACCTGAAAGAAATGAGAGCGCTCAGACAGACAATGGCAACGCCTGCAGCCACTCTATTCCTGCAGAAAAACGCAATGGCCAAAGTCACTCCAGGAGCCAAATAGCACCGAACTGCTTCTAGCCACTTCTGAAAGAGTTAAGATCTTGACCTTTTAAAAATAGTTATTCAGGCCAGTGAGATGGCTCAGCAGCGTAAGCGCCTGCCTGCCAAGCGCGAGGGCCGGAGTTGGACTCCTGGAACCCACATATGAAAAAAGGGCCGGTGATATCGCTCAGCGGCACGGACGCCTGCTGGCGCGCGAGGTCCTGAGGTCGACCCCCAGTACCCACAAAAAAAAAAAATAGTGGGCCGGTGAGATGGCTCAGCGGCTTAAGCGCCTGCTCGGCGGGCGCGAGGGCCCGAGTTCGACTCCCGGAACCCACATACGAAAAAGGGGCCGGTGATGTCGCTCAGCGGCACGGGCGCCTGCTGGCGCGCGAGGTCCTGAGGTCGTTCCCCCGGTACCCACCAAAAAAAAAAAAAAAAAAAAAAAATAGTTATTCTGAACTGGGCATGGTGGTGCACACCTGTTAACCCAGCCTGAGGCAAGAGGAGCACAAGTGTTGGCACAGCCTGAGCAACTCAGTAAGACCATGTCTCAAAATAAAAAACAGCACCTGTAATTACAGCACTCGGGATGCTGAGGCAGGAGGATCACCATGAATTCGAGGCCAGACTGGGCTACAAAGTGAGTTCAAGTATAGCAAGACCCTGTCTCAAAAAAACAAAAATAAAAATAAATAAAAAAATAAACAAACAAGTAAGGGCTTAGGATGTAGCTCAGTATAAAAGCCTTGGGTTAAACCCAGTACTGCCACAAAAAAAAAAAAAAACACTCAATGGTAAGACAACAGAGTAGAGGCCACAGGGTGGCCTACCTGTCTACATGGACAGTGCAGCAACATCTCCAAACCCTCACCAAGGACAAAGAACCAGACAGGCAGGAAGGTGGAAAACACACCCTGCTCCACAGAGGACAGCAGATGCAGCCGAGAGACTCGCTCGGACCTAATCACTGCGACAGCGATGAACTCCTTTCCCGGCAGCCCTCCCCCAGTGAGGTCATCTGTACCCGTCCAGGGGGTTTACAGTAAGCCTCCACTTTGATCACATTAGCTAAAAGCCATAGCCACCGCTGGTCTTAAATTACCCATCTTTTACTGCTTGCTGTAATAGGCCTCTTGAAAATGACACACTCAACACACACGGTCTAATTCTATAACTCTACGACACGGCAGGGAAAGCAGCTCAATGAGAATCATAGTTGCAGGCCATCCGTAAACCTCAATTACTGAATCAAATATAAGTCAAGTAGGTAAAAACAAGTAAGAAGTTCAACTCTCACTTATACAAATCTTAAAAATCAGGAACGCAGAAATGCGTTAGAATGATCCAAAGGCCTGCTAAGAGGGAGGGGGTGAGCCAGGACGAGCCACGCCCAGCACCTGTCTGAATGAGCCACTCGGCCAGCAGGTTCACAGTCTGGGCCACAGCAGTGTAGTTCTCGGATAAGAGCTGGATGACGTTCTCCGGAGACCCTCCTGCCTGAAAATACCTGGGAGAAGCAAAAGAGCAGCCATCACCCCGGGGCGGGGGCGGGGGCGGCCAGCTGGGAGGGACAGGGAGGTGGGAGGAAGGTAATTCGGTTAAGCAGTTTTAAATGAGGAGGAAACCTGAGAAGCCTTCCCTTCTGGAAAGGTTACCTTCTGGGTCTTTTTATAAAACTCTCTCTCAACTATGACCTCCCTCCGAATGCAAACACTGCCCTCTCCTACCTCTTCAAAGTGTTGAAGATGGAGGGCTCCATGATATAGTCCCGCGTGGAAAACTTATGCAGGCATTCCTGCTGCACCTCTGCATCATCTTCTCCTTCTCCAGAATCATCTTCCTGCTGCTGGGAGAGGCCAGGAGCCAGGGCAACATAAATATCCTACAATCTTTCCTTAAATCTGTATAATGCTGTCCATTTTGAAAATTTTTCTCCATACAATTTTTTTTTTTTTGAGATAGCATCTCACTGTAGTCTAGGCTGGCCTCGAACTCTCAGTGATCCTCCTGCCTCAACCTCCCGAATGCTGGGATTACAAGTGTATGCGGCCAGGCCTGGCTACAATTTCATTTGACTTCCATGACAATCTCATGAAAAGGGACTAGAGGCGGGGTGAGCAACTATGAGAATGGGATCTAGAATCACACCAAGTGGGATGTATGACCACCTTGGTGAACTGTACTGCAGTCACATATACCACTTAGCCTCTCTGAGTGGCCATGTCCTCTTCTGTTGGCTGTTGTGAGGATTCCATTAGCTAATTTTTGGAAGGGCCAAATACTATACAGATATTTAATAAAAATTCAACAGATACTGGCTACTACTATTGCTTTCACTGTTATTATCTTGTACTATTTAATGCCTCCCAACTAAGACTAACAAAGTGATTCCTGAAGGTTTGAGCTGTCAATTTATGGTTAGAAAGTAAAAACTGCTAATTTGCTTCAAATCAGCAGGCCTGCCTGGACGCCGGTCTCACTTCTAAGTGGAAGCAACCTCACGCAGGCTGCCTTACCTCCTGACAGCCAAGTGATGACAGTTGACTAAGTGACCCTCATGTCTGTCCAGATTTAGGGCTACCATCCCAACTAAAAGCAGACGATTTCTGAATACCTACTCTATGCTGAGACTGTACAGTTACCAAGGGAACCTAAGAAAACGTAAGAGATGGCTTTTTCTACAGGAGTTCACAACTTAGTAGGAGAAACCAACTTCCCTCCAACTAACTAACATAATAGGAAAAGAATTGGGCTGGAGACCAGTAAACTATGGCCAAATCCAGTCCTCTTCGTTTTTGTAAATAAAGTTTTATTGAAGTCCTCTTCGTTTTTGTAAATAAAGTTTTACTGAAATACACTCACACCTATTTTATCACGTATTGTCCATGATTGCTTACTCCCTAAAACTGCAAAGTTAAGTAGCTGTGACAGAGCCCTGTACAGCCTATTTATTATCTGGCCCTTTACAGAAGTTTGCCCACCCCTGGTCTGAGACAACAATCTGAAAGCAACGTTTTGGAAGCAGACAGAACCTGACAGCCTCACTGAAGATGGAGGAAGTCTTTTCTGAGACTGTATTTGTGAGAGAAACCTTGAGGAGGGCCAGACTTCACCCTGAGACTCACTCTCATGTGTCTGCATGCTTGGGCTTCTACCCTGTCCTCCCACTTCCTGCTGCCACATCCTCTCCTGCACTGTACCTCTGCCTGCTTGCACATCTAGCGTGGCCTGCGTCTCTCTCCTGAGCTCCAGGCTATGTGTGCAGTAGTCTATTCTCATCTCTACTCAGCGCCCCACTAGGATGCCACACTCCTGAGGTCCAAACTGACTCTGTCCTTCACTGACAACAGATCTCCCCACAAACCACGTTCTAGTAAAGGGCCCTTCCACCTGTTCTACACACACTGGAGTTGTCCTCAATTCCGCCTCCCTCACCCTCCTGTTACAAAGACCCCACAACTCCATCTCCCACACATCAACCCACTTTGGCCCTTCTTCCCATATTTACTTTCCTCTTCCTTATTCTTTTAATGCGCATAGTGGCAATATTCCCCATATGCCTCAATCTCAGTCCTTCCTTGCAATCATCTTTCACACTGGATACAGCAACCTTCATAAGCCACAATGTGCTTAGTTTTCTGTCTTCCTCAGGAAAAATATCCAAGCACTAGCAAGACCTTGCCCTTCCCACTTGCTCACCTGCCCACGCTCACATCTTACCACTCCCCACGTGCAAATGCAGCCAGACTAATCTATGACACGTCAGCCGTTCTGGACTTAACAGCATGGTGCCTCCTCATACATCTTCCTGCCTCTCCAAACCATGTAAAATGGCATCAAGTGAACACAATGTGGGTCATCAGCTATCTTTCCAAATCCAGCTAATGCTACCTTCCCCTTATCTCCCTGAGGTTTCCCTCTTCCAAGCAGTCACAGTTGGAAAGAACATGAAATGAACACGTGGCCCGTCCTTGTCATCAGTGTAAGCCCAGTCTGGTCAGTGGGTCAAACCAGGGTCATGATCAACGTTCTCCAAACGTAAGACTTCCCAACCAGCCTTCGGTGAGGTCTAGGCCCGGCCCTGCTACTCCTAATTGCATAAATGGGGCAAGTAACTCAGGTGCTCTGTCTACAAAAGGACAGCATAGGGTTAGATGGCCCTGAGGTATGCTCTAGTTCTAATGCTTTATGACTCCAATGCTCAGTGTGACCAGCAGGCTAATTCAGACCGTTACATTTCGCTCACCTGAGCCTCCTCAGCGGTCAGCAGTTTAGTGAAATAACGATATGAAACAAAAGAAATATGTTTGGATCCCCATTTCTTAATTAGTTTCATGACCCTGGGCAGGTCACGTAGTCTTTTTGTCTCACTTCATTCACCTATGAGAAGAGTATATCCAACTCAAAACCCTGAGCATGGAATGAGAAAATTCATGAAAACACCCAGCCCAGATTCCCAGTTAACTAAATCTGACTCTTTATCCCTTCCACTGAAAGTCCCCAAGGCAGTGGGATGAGGCAATATGAGAATTGCCTACTCATGCCATGCCCTGCTCAAACTCAACCGGTCAGCAGCTCTGCGAGGCCCTTGGGAATCTGACCCCTCAACCTCTGGTGGGCCAAGCAACTAACCACTCCGGTCTTGCTTCAGTTCCAGAAACAACTCGCATCTTCAGTGCCCTCACAGCACCACCCTGCTCGAGGAAGTGAATTCCACTTAATCCTTTATTTCTTCAAAACAAAATCTTTTTCCTGTTATAAAGGCACATTCCCAGGATCCCCTGCACAAAGTCTAGAGGACAATCTCCCCGAGATGAGCCTGGGCAGCTGTACGGCAATTATGCACCTCAGCTGGGTCTCCTCTGACTTCCCAATCCGTCTTCAGAGACAAGAATGCTGCCCCGGGCTCCCGTCCCAAACTTGGACGGTCAAGGCTCCAAGATCTTTCCTGTCTAGTCTAAGGATAGATGAAATTAGCCCAAACTGCTGAAAAGAGTTTGGTTTACCCAACAGCAGAACACATGCAAGAAAAACGTTCTACTTCCCCCCCCAGGATGCTGATTTGGAATCTGGAGTTTCACTTTGTTTACAACTGTGCGGCTCCGGGCCCTCTACCCAACCTTGGAGTTTGTATCCCACCCGCCTCGGGACAGCCTCGCTCGTGCACGTCCGAGTCGTCAGCCTCCAGGCCATAAGGGACAGGCAGCGTGGGGAGACTGAGGCTCCCGGCGGTAGCGGCGTGGAGTGGGCGGGAAGGCCAGGGGGGCAAGGGAGACCTCGGCGGCCGCGGGCCGGCTTACGCCCCCCGGACGCCCCAGCCCGGTCCTCTAGGGCCCGGCGAGAACAGGGCTGGCCCGGCAGCGGCAACAAAGGAGTCCGGTCAGAGGGCGCCCGGTGCCCCCTCTCACCTGGCCGCCGTCCGCCTCCTCGCCCCACTCGGCGGTATTAGCAAAGTAGTCTTCAGCCATGATAGCTCCCGGCGCGGGGCCCGCCATGCTTCGCGAGTTCTCGCGGCGCATGCGCGGAGTGGGCATGGGCGGGAGGACGCGTGCGCAATCCCACGGCAGGGCGGGGTGCGAATCGGAGAGAAGGCGGGGCTTCGTGGGGGCGGGGCCGCGGAGCCTCTGCCCCAGGACTCGCGGGAGCGCTGAGGGCACGCCCCCAGTTGACCGCGGATCCCTGGGCGCGCGCTGGGGGTTTCGGCTCGGCCCGGAAGAGTCCCACTGGCCAGGCGCCCTTGGTCCGCCGTGCTACGGCTGCCGGTACTGTGACTGCCTGACATTTGGGCACAGATGTACCAGGGACAGTGTCTGGTGCCCCCAAAAGTGGCGTTAAGTTTCTTTTATGGTTGGCAGAAAGTACTAACTGCAGGGTAAAATAGAATCGCTAATGTGTATTTTAGTGGCGGAGGGGCCTAAAGGCAAAAGGGCCCAGAGCCCACAGAAGTCTCGATGCGCCCTGGAAAAGGACCTACCTGGGGTCCCTCCTGCGGGCAACTGCGACAGTGGTGTGTTGTGTTTTGCTTTGTTTTGTTGAGGCAGGCGGGGGTGGTCCTGGAGATTAAACCCATGGCCTTCGCACATCTCCAGCCCTTTTTACTAACATTTTGAGACAGCGTCTCAGTAAGTCACTAGTTGCTCAGGTTGGGCTCGAGCTTGCGCTCCTCCTGCCTCAGTCAGTGCTTTCATGACTGCAACCCGGCTTCTAGCAGGCGGCCGAAGATGATGGCCAGGGGATTTGACCAGGGTGAGTTTTGGACAATGAGTTCAACACCATCAGCTGTGGGTGGTTTGAAAGGTAATGCTGCGTCCCTGAGGAAGGAGCACTCAAGAACCCCAGAGTATGGGCAGCACCCACCGGCCGCCCAGGGTGTATCAGGCTCTGGGCTTCCACGCATCCTTCTTTCACGGCTTCACGGAAGTTCTCCGAGTGTCTCGTCAGTGCCTGGCACTCCACTACTCCCTGGAGCTCCATGGTGAATAAACGGGTCCTGGTCCTTCCTCTGGAGGAGCCTACATTCCACTGAGGGCGCTGAAAAGAAAGGACATAATGACAGGAGGTGACAAGTGCTAGTAGTTGTGATAATAGGAGATACTTAGAGTTGTCAAAGTGCGTCTCTGAGAAAGTGACTTTTGTGATATGATGAAGGAGTCAAGCAAGCTAGGACTCAGGAGAAAGCGTTGATAGAGGGTGGAGATGCCAGGCATTGGTGTGGCGAGTGTTATCAAAACAGGAAGGCCGCTGAGATTGGCACCTCCTAAGCTAAGGAGCAACTGGCCGAGGTGGGCAAGGCAGGCGGGGTCAGTCTTGGTAACGAGCCCTGTGCCCTGTGCTTGTTAATACCTTTTCTGGTAGTACTTGAGATTGAATCCAGGTAGTTCTAAGCTCCATCCCGAGCCCTTTTTATTTTTAAAAAAGTTTTATTAGTACGTGTTTGCAGTACATACTGATTACATTAATTGTGAGGAGTTGGTACGTGTGCATAAGACATCTTAATTCTCTTTACATTCCCTTCCTCTCCCTTCCCACCTGGCCGCATTTTTTTCCCCTACACTCTCTCCTGTGCCAACTTTTTTTTTCCTATTTGTCTTTTATTTTGCTCTTTATTTATATATTGGGTTTCTCATATAAGAGAAACCATGCCATATTTAAGCTTGTGTGTCTGATTTATTTCACCTTACATTATGGTCTCAAGGTACATCCATTTTCTCATAAATGACGTTTATCCTTCTTTATAGCAGAGTAGTACTCCATTGTGTATAAATACCACATTTTCTTTATCTATTCATCTGTTGATGGACATGTAGGCCACTTCCGCGATTTAGCTGTTGTGAATGATCCTGCTATAAACATGGGTATGCATGTCTCACTGTAATATGCTGTCTTTAATTCTTTCAGGAAGATACAGTAGGAGGGGAGTAGCTGGGTTGAATGGAATTTCTTTCTTTATTATTTTTTTTGCAGAATCTCCATACTGATTTCCTTAGTGGTTGACTAGTTTACATTCTCAGCAACAATGTAGAAGGGTTCCCCCACCCAGCCTCATCAGCATTTGGTGTTACCTGATTTCTTGATGATAGCCATTCTTTCTGGAGTAAGATAGAATCTCAGTGTTGTTTTATTTATTTATTTTTTTTTTTGTGGGTACCAGGGGTCAACCTCAGGACCTCACGCACCAGCAGGCGCCCATGCTGCTGAGCGATATCACCGGCCCTTTTTTCATATGTGGGTACCAGGAGTCGAACTCAGGACCTCACGCTTGCCAGGCAGGCGCTTATGACGCTGAGCCATCTCAGCGGCCCTCGGTGTTGTTTTAATTTGCATTTCTCTAATTGCCAGAAATGGTGAACATTTTTCATATATTTATTGGGCATTTGTATTTCTTCCAGAATTGTCTGTTCATTTCAGTTGCCCATTTTTTGCTTGGGTCTTTGATGGGGGGGGGTCTAATTTTTTTAATTCTTTACGTATTCTAGATATTAGTTCTCTGTCAAAGAAATAGATGGCATAAGTTTCTTCCCATTCTATAGGTTGTCTCTTCCCTCTGTTGGTTGTTTCCTTTATTGCACAGAAACTTTTTAATTTAATATTATCCCATTTGTTGACATTTGGTGTTATCTCTTGTGCAATTGGGGTTCTGTTCAGAAAGTCCTTACCTATACCTGTGTCTTCAAGAGTTTTACCTACTTTGTCTTCCAGCAGGTTAAATGTTTTTAATATTTAGGTCTTTGATCCATTTTGATTTCAGTTTAGTACATGGTGAGAAATACAGGTCACAATTCCATCTTACGCATGTGCAGAGCCAGTTTTCCCAGCGCCATTTGTTAAAAAGGCTATCTTTCCTCCAGTGTAAGTTTTTTGGCCCCTTTGTCAAAAACCAAGCAGCTAAATGTGCTTGGAGTTGTTTCTGCATCCTCTCTTCCATCCTATTGATTCACATATCTTTCTTTTTCCCAGTACCATGCTGTTTTTATCACTGTAGCTTTGTAGTAAAACTTGAAGTCTGAAATTGTGATGTCCCCTGCCTTGCTCTTGTTGCCCAGGATTGCTTTCGCTATTCTGGGTCTCTTCTGGTTCCGTATGAATTTTAGAATTGTTTTCACTTGTTCTGTGAGGAATGCTCTTGACATTTTGATTGGGATTGCATTAAATCTGTTTGTCAGTTTTGGAAATATGGCCATTTTGACTATATTGGTTCTGTTTTCCGAGGAACAGAGGATATCTTTCCATTCTCTGGTGTCCTTTTTGATCTCCTTTTTCAAAGTACTGTAGTTTTCATTGTATGGGGGTCTTTCACTTCCTTGGTTAGGTTAACTTTTCGATATTTAATTTTTCTTGATGCTTGTAAAAGGTATTGTTTCCTTAATTTCTTTCTTGGTGAGTTTATTATTGGCGTGCAGGAAAACTATTGATTTTTGTGTGTTGACTTTGTATCCTTCTACATTGCTAAATTTGGTTATTAATTCTAGGAGTCTGTTAGTGGAATTTTTGGGATCTTCTATTAGAGTATCATGTCATCTGCAAATAATGATAATTTGACGTCTTCCTTTCCTATCACTATCCCTTTTATTTCTTTCTCTTGCCTGATTGTTCTGACTAATGTTTCAAGAACTATAGTGAACAGTAGTAGTTACAGCATATAGTCATGGTCCGGTGGAGTTTATATTTGTAATCCCAGGGAAAGTTATTAAAATTCCAATAAGTTAATTCCACTCTACCACTTCCAGTGCAACCCACAACAAGACACTAAGGCATATTTGTAGTTGTGAGGAGCGAAGAGGGTCCTAAGTCCAGTCAGAACAATGGCTAATCATAACAAAAGCCTTGACCCAGGGCCAAACCGGGGTTTAATTAATTCAGGAAGAGGAGAGTGGCTCAGGGATGAGTGACTGAGATAAAGGCGGGAAGTATTGTGAGTGCTGTGAGCTGGGCTAGGTAGGAGGCCTGATAGGACCTCTGCAATATGCAGAGAGATGCAGAAAGAGTAATCTGCATATCACAGATTGAGTAAGTATTTTGTGTGTAGGGGTCAGTGCTTCGGCTCTGATGTGTCATCTCCATGCCCTGAGACGTCATAGATTCTTTCTCAAGCCTCAGCCCACAGCATGGCATCACTTGGCCTGGCTCACGCATACTACTTGGGAGCCAAAGACTACACATCGGCACCTCAGCTTGACCCATTTGCATTGCCTAAAGCCAATTGAGGGGATAAAAAAATACCCTAGTCAGCTCTGTATGTATCAGTACACAGAAGTGGGGCCAAATGCTCTTCATTCAAGGAGAGCCGTCCTCTACAGTCTTGTCTTGTTCCTGATTTTAGAGGGAAAACTGTCAGCTTCTTCCCATTTAGTATGATGTTAGCCATTGGTTTTTCATAAATGGCTTTTATCAGATTACCTGTTTTCTTCAGGATTTTTGTCTTGATATTGGAGTTTGTCAAAGCCCTTTTATGTGTCAGTTGAGACAATCATGTGATTTTGTCCTTGTGTCTGTTTATGTGATGTGTTATACTTAATGATTTGCATGTGTTGAACCATCCCTGTGTCGCTGGGATGTGTCCTACTTGGTCATGATACATTATCTTTTTGTTAATTTATTGCATCCCATTTGCCATGTGTTGTTATGGGTTTTTTTTTTTTTTTTTTTGTGGGTACCGGGGGGTCGACCTCAGGACCTCGCGCGCCAGCAGGCGCCCGTGCCGCTGAGCGATATCACCGGCCCCTTTTTCGTATGTGGGTTCCGGGAGTCGAACTCGGGCCCTCGCGCTTGCAAGGCAGGCGCTTATGCCGCTGAGCCATCTCACCGGCCTTGCCATGTGTTGTTAAGGATCTTTTTTTTTTTTTTTTGATGGGGGTACCGGAAGTCGAACTCAGGACCTCGCGCTTGCTAGGCAGGCGCTTATGCCTCTGAGCTATATCACCGGCCCTGTTGAGGATCTTTGTGTCAATGTTCATTAAAGAAATTGCCCTGTAGTTCTCTTTTGTGGTTTGGTCCTTTTCTGGTTTTGGAATCAGGGTAATATTAGCTTCCAAGACTGACTTTGGGAGTACTCTTTCCCTTTTGATTTCATTAAAGAGTTTGAGGAGTATTGGCATTAGATCTTCCCTGAAGTTTTTGAAGAGTGAATCCATCAGGACATGGGCTTTTCTTAGTTGGTAGTTTTTGTTATTACCTCTTTAATCTCATTACTTAATATTGGATTATTCAGGGTTTTTATGTCTTTTTGGTTCAGCTTTGGTACATGGTTCATAAGTATCTAGGAATCTATCCATTTCTTCTGAATTCTTCATTCTATTAGTACAGGTTCTCAAAGTAGTCACTAATAATCTTCTGAATTTCAGCAGAGTTCATTGTGATTTTGCCTTTTCCATTTCTAATTGGATTGATTTGGGTCTTTGTAAGAACGACTAAGAGTTTATGTATTTTGTGTATTCTTTCGAAGAACCAGCTCTTCAATTCATTGATTCTTTGTATTTTTTTTAGTCTCAATTTAATTAATTTCTGCTCTGATCTTGATAACTTCCTTCCTTGTACTAGTTTTGGATTGGATTGCTCTTGTTTTTCTAGGACTTTGAGGTGTATCATTAGGTTATTGATTTGGGCTTGCTCTGTTTTTCTGATGTGGGCATTTACAGCTATAAACTTCCCACTTGTTACTGCTTACTTTGTTTCCAATAGATTCCAGTATGTTGTACTGGCATTATCATTTGATTCTAGGAACTGCCTAATTTCTTCCATGAGTTCTTTTTCAACCCATTGATTATTTAAGAGAGTATTGCTTAATTTCCATTTGCATAATTTCTGTGGTTTCTTTTGCCATTGATTTCTAGTTTCATTGCACTATGATCTGATAATATGCATGGGATAATTTTGATTCTTTTGGATTTACTTAAGCAAGCATGTTTTTTGGGCTAGCATGTGTGGTCTATTTTGGAGAAAGTCCCATGTGCTGCTGAGAATAATTTATATTTTGGTGTTGCTGGGTGGAGTAATCTGTAGCTATCTATTAAGTGCATTTGTTTGAAGTTTTTGTTCAACTCTGATGTATCTGTGTTGATTTTTTGTCTAATTGATCTATTTTATTTGTGACAGTGGGTATTGAAGTCCCCATTATAATTGTGTTGGTGTTTATCTGATTTTTTTATGTCTAGCAGTGTTTGCTTTATGAAGTTGGGTATGCTGGTGTTTGGTGCATATATGTTTATAATTATCATCTCTTCCTATTGAATTGTTCCCTTAACAAGTATGTAGTGACCTTCTTTGTCTGTTCTGATCAACTTTGGCTTGAAATCTACTTTGTCTGAAATTAGGATAGCTAATCCTGCTTTTTTTCTGGGTTCTCATTGTATGGAATTTGTTTTCTATCCTTTGATTTTTAATCTTTGCATTTCTTTTTTTTTTGTGTGTGTGTGTGTGGGTACCAGGGGTTGACTTCAGGACCTTGTGTGCCAGCAGGCGCCCATGCCGCTGAGAGATATCACCGGCCCTTTTTTCGTATGTAGGTACCAGGAGTCGAACTCAGGCCCTCGCGCTTGCCAGGCAGGCGCTTATGCCGCTGAGCTATCTCACTGGCCCAATCTTTGCATTTCTTTTTGGGTTAAATATGTTTCTTGTATACTGCATATTGTTGGGTTTTGTTTCTTGATCCATTCTGCTAATCTGTCTTTTGATTGGGGAATTTAGACCATTCCCATTGAGAGTTATTACTGAAAGTTATGGATTTATCCTGTCATTGCATTATTTTGCTTCCGATCACCACTTCACCATTTTCTTTCTCCCTTACTTTTAATTTTTGAGACAGGCTTTCACTAAGTTGCCCAGGCTGGCCTCGAACTAGAGATTCTTCTGCCTCAGCCTCCTGAGTTGCTGGTTTTACAGGCATACATCATCATGCTGGGCTGCTTTAATATATTCCTGCACTAAATCCAAGTAGTCCTTGCTTAATAAAAACCTACTCCCTACCAAGTTAATTTGGACATTCTAGACAAGACTTTTTAAAAACAACAGTTCAACAACATCTCAGGAGGTGAGACCTATAGACACACTTATTCTTATTCTTTGTGACTTATAGACTAATTATTAGTTATTTTGATGAAAATGACATGTTTGGATTTTTGTTTGTTTGTTTGTTATTTCCCTTGAGGATGAGACACTGCAGACATATCTGGATTTTCTAGGCTGTTTACTGTAGCTAAGGAGCATCTGAGGGGAGTGAGTGAGAAGGTGAGTATGCAGGTCAAGAGGCCTTAGCTAAGAGTTCACTGCTGAGAACGGGCAGCCGCTGCTTCTGAGATTGGGGCAAAGTCCAGAGGATGTTGTGGGCTTGCAGGTGGGGAGGAGAGCGAGGAGTAGAGGCTGAGTACATCTTTCTGAGTTGTGCAGCCCCTGTGTGTAGGGACAGTCCACTGCCGAGACAGGGAGCCTGGCAGAAGTGCAGATTTCTGCCAGGGAAAATAATGAGAGCACAACTGGGACATGTGGAATTGGAGGTGCCACAGAACCCATGTGAAGATGTCTTACAGGAGCTTGGAGGTGGAAGTTTGTATTCTGGATTCAATGGGTTCAGCTTGAGCTTCAATTCACAAGATTAAAGTGTATTAAATAAATGAGCACCCCTGCTGTTGACTTGTTTCAGGGTGCATTTTCATTTGCTTTCTGAAAATGTTGGCAAGAATAGATGGCTGTTTAACTCCTACTACTTCTCCTCTTAGATTTTTTTAAAATAGTACCTGAATTGAAAGCAGACAAATTAATATGTGTGTAACTAATTGTGCCTACAGAATCAAGGATTATTGAACTTGCCTCTTCTGCAACCAAAAGGTTACTTATTATTAAAGGATTAATGAACAACCCATAATGAAAGCATTAAGCCCAGTGTATAAGTCACAATGATTTAAAATAATTGGAACTGTAGGTCTTGCCTCCTGGGATATTGTTGACCTGTTGTTTTTGGAAAGTCTTGTCCAGAATGTCCAGATTAATTTAGTGGGAGGTGGCGGGGGGAGCAAAGCCATACATTTCATGGCAGCCAGGAAGCAAAGATAAAGGTACAGAATCAGGGAAAAGGGGGCTAGGGACAAGAAATAGTACCCAAGATCAGGACCCCAGTTTCCACTCCCTTCAACTATACCCTACCTCCTGTTTGTATCACCTCCCAATAATGTCATCAAATTATAATGTCATTATAATCTCTAACTTTGTCCATTGATGAAGTTAGAGCCTTCACTAAGTCACTTTCCAAAAGCCCATCTACTGAACCACACGAGCTTATGTAGAAGAGCCTTTCCAGCTGGGCACGGTGGCTCATGCCTGTAATACCAGCGCTTGGGGCAGGAGGATGGCAAGTTTGAGCCCCACCCAGGCTATTTAATGACTTAGCTAGACCAGCTCAAAATAAAAAAGGGCTGAGGATGTAGCTCAGGGTGAAAACCCTGGGTTCAGTCCCCAGTATCACATGTCCATATGTTCCTGCACACACACACACACACACACACACACACACACACACACATGCCTTTCCAGGGAAATCATGTTTACATGGGGGCTTAAGGCTTGAACTTGGAGGACAAAGAATAGGGCATAATGGAAAAATAAAAGGGGACAGTAAAAGAAAATGACCGTAGTACAGATATCACTTCATACCAGTGCTGCCATGTTTTCCACTTTTGATCTCACAGTTTGTGACACAAACGTGACACTACTAACCATAAAGTATGTAAAGTATGACCTTTCCTCTGGTTTCCTCTTACCTCATCAGCTGTCCCTTCTCAGGCTGCTCTTTTTGTTGTCCCTCTGCCTCTTTAGATATTGCAGTTCCTAGGACTTGGATATTGACCTCCTCTCTACTTCCTTTCTCTTCCTAGGGGTCCTCCTTCTCCCCACATCTTTCAAACCATCTGTATCCTGAGAACTTTCAGCTTTGTATGTCTAGCCCTCGTGTCTTCTCTGATGTCCAAACTTGAGTATTTAATTAAATTGACTGCCTCTTAACCTCATTGTTATGGTTCCAGTGGGCATTTAACATCTCCATGAACACCCTGCGCTTGACCCTTCCATTCTCTTCCCTCTTAGATGGTCACGGGACCATCAGCACCATGGTTACCAATGTCAGACATCTGGAAATCATTCTTAACTTCTGTTCCCCTTCCACTTCTATCCAACCCAAAGGCGCATCTGATCCACTTGGAAAGTATTTCAAATCTATCCAGTTGTCTCCATCTTTGCTGCCACCATCTTAGTCTAAGTTCTTATCAGCTCTCACCTGGGTGACTGAAATAGTTCAAACTGGTCTGACTCATTTACCCTTATTCTATAACAGTCCATTCTCCAAAGAGTAGCAGGGTGGTTTACAAAGTATATCCAGGAGGTTTTTATTTCTCCGCTTTTAAAGAGAGGTCTTCATTTCCCTCCCCTTGAATGTAAGTTGCTGAACTTAGCAGTTCACTTCTTATGATGAAATAAAGCAGAAACCTCGGAAGACTACATGGACTGGGTCATAAAAAAGACATCAGATCTCTATCTTGGACGTACTATCTCTTGGATCACTCACTTTGTAGGAGGGAAGGTGCCAAGTTCTGAGCAGCCCTATGGAGAAACCGCTTCCTGTAGCAGCTAAATAAATAAGCAAAGGTGGAGTCTCCACCCCCGTCCTCTTCCCGGCTGACCTCCTGTGTGCGACTTCATGAGAGATCCTGAACCAGAACCATCCAGGTAAGCTGATTCAAAATTTCTGGCCAACAGAAGAAACTATGACATAACATGTTGTTTCAAGCATACAGATTTAGGGTAATTTCTTATGCATCAATAATTATTTAATATGAGTATCCAAAGCAGTCATTTAAAACACAAATAAGATCCTGGCCCTCCTTTGCTTGGTGTGTCTCAGTGGCTTCCTATTTCAGCTGGAAAAAACAAATCATTTTCTTTTGTTTGGCATGATGACAGATTGAAGCCAACATATTCTGCGCCCCAAACGCAGCAGTAATGCTGGATAAAACTGACAAAAATAGCTATTTCAGACCTCTGGAAACAGAACAAAAGTATATCACCAACTGAGAAGTTCATCAGCCAAGATTACTAAACTTTAAGTAAGAACAACATGAATCTGTGACATTTTTCCCTGTGTATGCTCCTATTTTGATGGCAAAAAGGGACATGTGATTAATTAATGACTTTTCATCCAAACAATGGAGGCCAAAGGCAGGGGAGGGACATATTTAGCTGTAAGAAAGTAAACTGTCAACCAAAAACTGTATACAGCAAATATAAAAAATTGAAATGAAATTAATACACTTTCAGATAAGCAAAGACTTGAGAGGATTTGTTGCTCACAGACTTGCTTTACAAAAAATACTAAAGGAAATTCTTTAAGCTGAAAGTAACACTACACAGTAACTTCAGTTCACAAGAAGAAATTGAATACCAGAAATGATAAATATACAAGTCACTATAGACTATTTTTTCTGTTGTTTTTAAATACATGTATGATATATGTGGTATAAGCAGTAATTATAACATTGTATTGTATTTATAATAGCAAAAAGGTGGGGAGGAAAACTGAGATATATTGAAGCAAAGATTCTATATTTTACTGAAATTAAGTTATTGTTACTCCAAAACAGATTTGCTAAATTATTATGTATATTATCTCTAGAGCAATCACTAATGAAAAACTCAAAAGATAGTAAAAAATTGACAGATCAAAGTGGTTCATGAAAACACATGTAACGTAAAATAAAGTTGAACAAAAAAGACACGAGACAAATTGAAAACAAATAGCAAAGTGGAAATATAAATCCAACCATGTCAGGAACTTTATTCAATGAACATAGACTACATAGCCCAAAAGACAGTGATAGATTGAAAGAAAAACGAAACTCAGCAATCTGCTGTCTCCACTGAACATACTGTAGATTCAAAGACACAAATAGTTGAAAGCAAAACAATGGAGAAAAGATATACATGTAAACAGTAACCATAAAAGTTGGAGTTTCTATATCAATATTAGGCAAAATGGAGTTTAAGACTTTAGAGACAAATAATAATGATAAATGAGTCATACATATACGAGATATAATAATTATGAGTATATATGTGTGTGTCAAGCTCTATTGATTAACTCAAAGTATGTGAAGCAAAAACTTTATTGAACTGAAAGGAATATGGGCAATTCAACGATAACACTTAAATATTTCAATACCTCACTCTCAACAATTGATAAACAACAGGATAACAAAATTCAGCAGTGGTGGGATGGTAAAATGATGCAACCTCATGGCAGTTCCTCTAAAAAATTAAAAACAGAACTACCGTATGATCCAGCTACCCCATTTGTAGGAATATATCCAGAAAATTTTGAAACAAGGTCCTCATGTCCATAGCAGCACTATTCACAGCACTCAAGAGGTGGAAATAACCCAAATGTCTATCAGTGGATGAGCTGATAAATAAAACATGGTATATACCTGCAAGGGAATATTATTCAGCCTTAAAAAGGAAGAAAATTCTGGCACCTGCTACATGAATGGGAACCTTGAGAAAATTATGCTAAGTGAAATAAACCAGACCTGAAGACAAATACTGTATCATTCTACGTAAATGGGGTATAATTTTTGAATTGAATTAATGGAAAGAGAAAGTAGGATGGTGGTTACCAAGAACTCGGAAAGCAGAAGAGAGGTAACTTGTTGTTTAATGGTTTTGCAAGATGGAAAAGTTCTGGAGATTTATATCACAACAATGTGAAAATACTTAATGCTGCTGAAAACTTCAAAATGATGAATATGAGAAATTTTATTTCATGTTTTTTTACTACATTAAAAAAATCAGTAGGGGCTTGAACAATATTATCAGCCAACGGGACTGGACATCTGTAGAAAACTCCACCCAAAAAACTAAAAATATATGAATTTATTTTTTTCAAAAGCACGTAGGACATTCTCTAGGATTGCTTATAACAGGAATCACAAAGTATGGACTGGAGTTGGCAACTCAAGTCTGTTGAATAAAGAAGAAATCATGATGTGTGACTTTGGAGATGAGGTTGTGAAAGGCACTGTGGCTTCCCTCCTGGCTTTCTTAGGCCACTTGCTTTGGGGAGAACCACCGACCCATGAAGCCCACAGGGGAAGCAACTGCAGCCTCCCGCCAGCAGCCTTGTAAGTGGCCTGTCTTGCAAGTGGCTCCTCCAGCCCTGGTCAAGCTTTCAGGTGATGGAGTTACAGCTCAAATGTCTGTATTCCTATATTCCTTTCTAGTTGGACTGCTCCTGTCATTTGAAGACTGTGAAAAGGTGAGACTGGTAAAGACAAAGCCGTCAGTGGGGACCTCTGTGATCCTTCACGCCACCCTTCCCATGCACATTAAGGGCAAGCCACATGCAGACCAAGGAGGGAGCTGAAAGTAGGGAGTTCTGTGAAACTATTGTGGGCAAGATGAAACTTCCAGGGTGACAGAACAAGGAGGAACATGAGCCAGGATTGGGGATGGCTGGTCCTGTACTGCAGAGCTTCCCTGTCCCTGGCCCCTGTGCGGGTCGTGGGCCATACATTGTTGTCATTGTCACATGTGTCATGATGTGAAGAAATTGGGGTTGTGCTTCACCGTACTGGTCTTTCCTGCCCCACCTCGCTGGAATCTTTCCTGGGTGCTTAGTGCAGTCTACCAACAGGCCCTGCCGAGGCATTCTTCATTTCTCTTACTATTTCTGACCTCTAGCTTGCCTTGGTGATGTTATTAAGTTGCTGTATCAAGTTTGTGGAAGTCCATTTCTGGAGATTCTCACTTTAAACTTTGTTTTTATTTTGCAGTGCTGGGGATTGAATCCAGGGCCTTGTGGATGGATGCCAGGCAAGTAAGTGGTCTGCCACTGAGCTACACTCCTAGCCCTTGTTTTTATTTTGGACATTTTCAAACATACAGAAAAGTAACAGTGATAAAGCTTCATTAATTATCAGTCCAGCCAATCTTAGGTCATCATATCAATTTAGTACTAGTAATCCCACATTCATAATTATTTTGATGTAAATTTCTGTCATCAAATATCTTTATCTTAAAATATGTCAAATAACTATTTTAAAACACTAACGATGGTACATTGTAAATGACACATAACCATTTTATATATATATATCAATTGTGATATGATATCTAAAATAATAATTTCTTAGTATCATCAAATATCTAATCAGCATTTCATTTCTCTCATTTTCTACAATATTTATCTCTTCAGTGTTCTTTGGACTGGGTAATTTCTGTTGATCTTTCTTCCACCATCTCTAATATATGACTGAGCCCTTCTGGTAAAATTTTAATTTCAGTTGTTGTACTTTAGAGCTCTAGAATGCCCCCCCCAAATAGTTTTCATTTCTCTATTGTGATTCCATATCTGTTTATCCATTTATGTCATTTTTCCTTTAATTCCTTGAACATCTTTCTGATGTCTTTTGGAAGTTTTTTTCTGCTAAATCCAACATCTGGTTTCAATCATATTCATTTTTTGCTGACTATCTTGTTTTCTGTTTTGTTTCTGATGGTGGGTAGGGAGCATATCTGATAATTTTTGATGGACTATTGGACATTACAAATAATAGAGACGTTATTAATAATACAGACGTTATAAATAATACTCTGAATTCTGTTGTGTTTTTCTGAGGACCCTTGCCTTGTTGTTATTCTAGTAGGCAATTAAGTTGCCTGGATTCAATCTGGAAAGTTTTCCTCCCCTGTGGTGTGCAGCACCTGATATCTGTGCTCTGTTCCTAACATTTCTCACTGCTGCTTTTTCAGCTTGGTCCCTGGGGGTCTTCCCTGAGCCATCTTAATTTGGTCATCAGCAAAGCACCTTTCCATTGCTTCTTGGTTCTTCAGGTTTCCACCTAATTTCCAGCTGCTCTGCAGGCTTCAGGATCTCTGTATGGTATTTCATTATTGTATGGCTTAGGGTTTTGTCTCCCAACATGTGCATAGTTGCGGAATGCACTTAGAAGAAAAAAAAAAAAAAAAAGACAAATCTCACCTTCTGTAACTCTGTCAAGAGCAGATTTTTCTTTGGTCTCTGCTTCCTGTTCCACCAGGACCTTGAGGTTTCCCCTGCACACGTGTGGGTTATTTGTCAGCCAGGAATTGGGCAGAGTGTATTCAGAATTCGGGTCTTTCTCCTCCTGAAATTCTTTCACTCACAGAATTTCCTATTAAAACTTCCATCTGCTTTTCCCTGCTTGATGCTAACTCTGAGTGATAATACCTTGAATTGGCAAGACTGTGCTTTCATTGCAGATTTCGGCAGCTGGCAGCCGTGGAGTTGGGGCAGTAGTGGCTCAGGTCACATAGCTACAGGCGCACGTATTTTGCTACTTCCCATTGTGTTTTATATTAAAGCCTCCTCCAATTTTTGTCTGGTTTTGTACATTTTCAGTACCTTTAAGTAATGTTTTTAAACAATTTTATCCAATTTCTATATGTGTTACATATGGGAGACTTTATGTGACCACTTTGCCCCTCTGTCATTACCTCATTCTCTGTCTTAGCATGCATCAGTACTTCCTCCCTCAGCTGATTCTTATGGCTGACAAGGAGTAATTTTCTAATTTCATCAGATCTTTCACATTTTAAAGTTTTTTCCACCCTTTTTTATTGGTAGACCTTCTATATTTATTCATTGGTTTCTACTCTATGGAAGATCTTTCTCCTTTACTTGTTTATTCCAGTGAGGAGTTATTGTCATCATTACCAATTTTAGTAATCAAATCATCACAGATTTTGGCAAGTGGGAACCCCTTGAAGCTGGTTCCTGTTTCCTTCAGACATTTTTCCAACTTCTTTGAGCTTGTCTTTTTTTTCTTTTTTTTTTTTTTTTTTTTTTTTAGAGGGATTGGTTCTTTATTTCAAAAAGACACTTGTCAATATTCAGTATCAAAACAGTTGCACTGCTGGTTCTTCTTTCTCCTGACTGGCCCCCAAGAGAGACCACAACAAAGGAGCATACATTTTAAGCCAATAAGCTGCAGGGTGTGCACCTAACAGACCTCGCAGAAACCTCACCTAAAAGTAGGGATTGGGTGGGGGAAAAAACTTCAAAAGATCAGCACCCTGCCAGCCCACAGACTGTGGGAACTCTTCACAGCCAGATGGGGTAGCCGTGCACTCCAACCCTAAAGAAGCAAAATTTCAAAATAATATAAAATTTTTAAAGTTTTTGCATAAGCTATTCAAGATTTCTCCAGCACTGACTGATACGAAGCACAATGAGATGGCACTTTTAGAGAGAGCAGCTTCAGACCCAGAAAAGGATGAGATGAATTTCATACGGCTGAATCAGTGGCAAAAACATCACTTTCCTTTTCTTTCAAAGAGGCAGGAGAGCAATTAAGTGGGCACCTCAACATTAAGGGAGGGACACACGATCCATTCAGTAAGCAGCTGGGAAAGGGGTAGAAATGGGACAAAAATTTGGTCTGAGGGCTGGGGACGTGGCTCAGTGGAAGAGCTCTTGCCTAACATGCATGAGACCCTCCCTGGGTTCAATCCCCAGCATCACCAAAAAAAAAACCCCAAAACCAAAAAAAAAGTGTCAGAGGTCTCAGCATCTTATTTTGCTCACTTCTGATGAAAAAAGTAACAAAAATAAAGTTGTCCAAAAATACCTTGAAACTCAAAACCTGAGCAGCACGGTTTTTGTTTTTGGCTGACTCCTCCTGGAATCACCCTTCTGGTTTGGCTGGTACTCGTACAGAGCAGTAAGCTTTCCCACAGCGGAGTCTCCCTGGGCTCTGTCTGGCTCTCGGTAAGGCATTAACACACTTCTTTCCCTCCTCTGTGGAGACAGCACTGTGCATTAGGCTGAAAAGTGACCTTCCAAAGTGAGAAAGGAATTAGATTGCTGCTTCGGAGCTGTGGAATTATTGGGAATGTTTTACAAATAGTTGCTACAACAAAAAAAGTTATTACAAATGTGTGCATCAGAACATGCTTTTAAAGACACTGCATTGTTCTCACATTCCCTTAAATGTTCTTCCCAAAGATGCTCGGCCTCTAGCCCAGCTGGAATCTCTGGCAAGAGGCAGGGACAGTTTGATGAAAAAGACAAGGTGGGGTGGGGAGAGAGGACATAGAAAGGAGAAAGCAGCCTTCGAGTTAAAGATCAGCTCTCAGGTTTTTTTTGTTCTTTTGTTTTTGGTTTTTGTTTTGGTACCATAAATCTAACTCAGGACCTTGCACTGAGTGATCCCAGGCAGTGTCCAGGGGGCAAGGAGAATTACCCAGCTGCCTGTCCTACTTCAGGAGCCACAAAATTGGAGATGTAATAAAATAACTGTTGCTTTGCATCATTAAATTTTTTTAAAGGGTTGGGATAGGGGTAGTTTGTCACACAGAGGCAGATAACCAGAATGTGTTCCAAAATTTTTCCTCATTTATTTATTATAATACGTCTATAAAGACCTACCAACTATGTTGTTACTCTGAAGTTCTTTTATTTTATTGTTTAAAATCAACGGGTCTTGGAATGTATCTCAGTGTTAGAGTGCTTACCTTGCAACTCTTGAGGCCCTGGGTTTGATCCCAGAATTCAAAAAAAAAAAAATCAAAATATAATTATCTACAGTAAAATTCAACCTTTAAGGATACATTTCGATGAATTTTGACAAATGCAGAGTCATCTGACTACCCCTACAATCAAGATACAGAATGTTTCCATCCCTCCCAAATAATTCCTTCCTGCTCCTCCTGAGCTCCCTGTCCCCCTGCCCCCAATGAACATTGAGCTAGGCTTGTCCCCATGATTTTACCTTTTCCAGTCATAGAATGAAATTATATAGTATGTAGACTTTTTTATCTGGTTTCTTTTGCTCTGAATAATTCATTGGAGGTCAACTATATTGCTGGGTTTATCAGTAGTTCGTATCTGGTTAGTGAGTATGATTCCATCATATGGAAGGATCATAGTTTATTTATTCAGCAGGTTAGAGATATTTAGGTTGTATTTGGGTTTTTTAAATAATTATGAATAAAGCTATTATAAGCACTGATGTACAGATTTTTGTGTAAACTTAAGATTTTATTCCTCTTGGGTAAATATCTAGGATTGAATTTCTTGGATCTTATGGCAAATATGTTTTACTATATGGGAACTGCCGAAATTTTCTGAAGTGAACCCATCATTTTGCATTCCCACCAGCAGTGACTGCCCTATATTCTTGTCTGTCTTTGGTTCTGTGAGTTTCTTATTGTTTGAGTTTCTTATTGTTTGTTGTTTTGTTTATGTTGTAGCATTCATTTGCATTTCCCTAATGAGTAATGATGGTGAACATCTTTCCATGTGCATATTTGCTGTTTATTTTTTGTAGTCAAAAATCTGTTCAATATTTTGCCCATTTTTATATTGGGGTGGTTATTATTAAATTTAAAGTTTTAAAATATATTATGAATGCCAATCTTTTACCATATACATATTTTACAAATATTTTCTCCAAGTCTGTGGTTTCCACTATTCCTTTGCCATAACAGTGGCTTTTTTTTTTTTTTTAATATGCAGGTATCGGGAGTCGAACTCAGGACCTCACACTTGCCAGGCAGGTGCTTATGCCGCTGAGCTATATCACCGGCCCATAACAGTAACTTTTGAAGAGAAAAGCAGTTTAAAATTTTGGTGAAGTCCAACATATCACCTTTTCTTTCATGGATTGTTTTTGGCATCATGTCTTAGAATGTTTTCCTTACTCATGATCATAAATTTACATTTTCTCATGCATCTTCTAGGAGTTTTGTAGTTTGGGGTCTTATGTTTAAATATATGGTTAGTTTTTGTTTATGGTGTTATATGTGGATCAAGTTTCATATTTCTTCATGTTGATGTCCAATTCATTTGCTGATATGACCATCATTTCTTCACTGAATTGTCTTTATATCTATGGAAAAAGTAAATTGGTCTTATGGGCGTGGATCTTTGAAGGCTTAGTTTTAGTCCGTTGGTTTATGTATCCATCCTTTCATCAATAGCACGTTGTATTGATTATTATGGCTTGAAAGTAACACTTGAAATCAAGTAGAGTCCTCCAGCTTTGTTCTATTTGAAGATTATTTTGGCCCTTCTTGTCCTTTTCCCTTTATATATACATTTCAGAATCAGATTATAGATTTCTACAAAATTCTTTATAGGATTTTAATTGGAATTACATTGAACATCTAGGTCAGGTTTTCTTTTCCAGTCCTGGGGACTGAACCAAGAGCCTTGTTAATGGAAACAAGCGCTCTACCATTTAGGGTTCCCAAACTGATAGGTCAATTTTGATGGAATTCGTATCTTAATAATATTAAGTCTTCCAATCGGTGAAAACAGAATATTTCCCCACTTACTTCGATCATATTTCTTCCATTCATTAGTGCTTGGTATTTTTCATCATGCTGAACTTCCATGTTTAGATTTTAGTCTATGTATTTCATTATGTTCAGTGTTCTTGTAAATGGTACTTTAAATCTTTTCATTTTCTAGTCATTCATTGCTAGTGTATAGAAATTCAATTAATTGAACTTACCTTGCATCCTGTGACCTTGTTCAATGCATTTACTGTACCAGTACTACAGATTTTTAAAAAATGGACTCTTTAGTATTTTCCTCGTCATGTTGTCTCTGAATCAAGTTTTGTTTATCAACAAACTACATTATATATACATATATATATAATTTTTCATTATAAGTTATAATGCTTACCATTATTTATTGTTTTTGCTTTATTCCACTGCTAAGGTCTCTGGTATGATGTTGAACACAAATGGTAAGTAGTAAGGCTGAACGTCTTTGCAGTATTCCTTTTTTTGCGATGCCAGGAGTTGGAACTAGGACCTCTCGTACACTGATGGTACACGCTACTGATGAACTACATCCCCAACCCGTTTGCACTGTTCTTTTTCTTTTTTTTTTTTTTGTGGGTACCGGGGGTCAACCTCAGGACCTCACGCGCCAGCAGGTGCCCATGCCGATGAGCAATATCACCGGCCCTTTTTTTGTATGTGGGTATCAGGAGTCGAACTCAGGACCTTGCACTTGCCAGGCAGGCGCTTAGGCCGCTGAGCCATCTCACTGGCCCGTTTGCATTGTTCTTAGCAGAAAGTTTTCAGTCTTTTACCACAAAATATGATCTTATTAATTGGGTTTTCGTAATCACCCATTATCAGTTTGAGAGTTTCCCTTCCATTCCTATTTTGTGGAGAGTTTTTATAATGAATTGAAGTTGAATTTTTAAAAATTATCTTTTCTGGGGATGGGAATATAGCTCAGCAGCACGGTGCCTGCCTGGCAAGTGCGAGGTCCTGAGTTCAATTTCCAGCCCACCCCCCCCAATAAAATAAAATAAAAAAGAAAAATTACCTTTTTTATTCTTCTGTTGAAATGTTTGTCCCACCCCACTGCCCCCGGTTAATTGAATTACATTAATTGATTCTTGAATGTTGAACTAATTTTGCATTCCAAGAATAACTTTCCAAATTTTGTCACGTTTTCTTCTTCTATGTATTGCTGGATTCAGACTGTTAGTATTTTGCTGAGGATTTTTGTGTCCGTGTTCATGAGGGATAAGGATCTGAGGTTTTTTTGTTTTGTTTTGTTTTGTTTTGTATGTTTATTTCTGGTTTGGCCATTTGGGTTGGCCTCATAAAAATAGGTTGGGAAATATTTTGTTCTCTTCAATTTTCTGGAAGAATTTGTAAGAAATTACATGATTTCTTCCTAAATGTTTTGTAGAATTTACCACTGAAGCCATCTAGGCCTGGAGTTTTTTTGTTGGAAGGTTTCAAATGAAAACTCCAATTTTTTACAGAGATACACATGTGATTAGATTATCTATTTCCTCCTTAATGAGGCTTGGAAGTTTGTGTATTCCAATTCATCTAAATGTGTCAATTTACAGTCAATGCTTTGCTTAAAATATTTTCTTATATTTTTAGCATCTAAAATTTATAATATAAGATTTTTTTTTTTTTTTTGGTACTGGGAATCGAATTCACAATCTCGCGCTTGCCAGGCAGGCACTGTGCCACGGAGCTATATCCAGCCTAATATAAGATTTTTCTTTTATTTTTTATGTGGGTACCGGGAGTCGACCTGAGGACCTCGCGCTTGCCAGGCTTATGCTTATGCTGCTGAGCTATCTCACCGGCCCAGATTTTTCAATCTTGATATTGATAATCTGTGTTTTCTCTTTCTTGATCAGCCAAGATGGGGGTTTATATATTTTATCAGCCTTTCCAAAGAACCAATTTTAGGTTTGATTGATTTTCTCTACTTTTTTTTATTTTTAATTTCATTGATTTCTGCTCTTTATTATTTGCTTCTGTTCGCTTTTTAATCTATGATTTCTTAAGGTGGTAGCTAAGATAATCTGATACCTTTCTAATATGCATATTTAATGTCATCAATTTTCCTCTAAGCATTGCTTTTAATTGAATCCTACAACTCAATAAGGTGTGTGTTCATTTCAATTTAAATCAAAATATTTTTAATTTCTCTTTTGTCTTTTCTTTGACCTATAGGTTATTTAGAAATGTGTTAATTTCTAAATAGTTTGGGATAGTCTAAATATCTTCTTATTGGATTCTAGTTTGATTCTTTCATGGTCAGAAAACATACACAGCATGATCAAAAATATGGTGAATAGTTAAACTTTTAAACATTATTACAGTAAAAGACACATTGCCACTAAGCCCCCCTTAAAATCATTCCCCATACTTCAAACACACTTATTCCATCATTCATGCCACTTTCTGAAGTAGTTCTGGAGGTCCTGTTTCATGAGTGTCTTTAGTTGTGCTGCTGTGGCTAGCTCAATATCCTGAATCAATTCAAGACATTCACCTTTCATGGTCATTCTGATTTTGGAGAAGAGCCAGAAGCCACATGTTGCCAGATCTGCTGACTAAGTTGGACAACGACACACCATCGTGTTTTTACAAGCCTGCCTTCCCATTGGCTGGCACTTGCCAGTAGCATTCACTGTATTTTTTATTCTACCTTGAAAAGATACTCATGAAAGAAAACTTCAAGAACTGCTTCAGAATATGACAAGAACTATGGGATGAGTGTGTTCAAAGTGGGGAAGAGGGTATTTTGGAAGGGATTAATGGCAATGTGTCTTTTACTGTAATACATTTTAAAAATGTAAACATTCACCATTTATTTTGATCGGCCCCTGCACTGTATGTGATTGCAATTCTTTTAAATTTGTTGGGGGCTGCTTTATTTCCTAGAATATAATTTAACTTGGTGTGTGTTCCACATGCACTTGAAAAAATGTGTGCTTTGTTTTTGTTGTGCGTTTTATAATTACTATATATGTCTGATGCAGAAAAGCCTTTAAGGGCTGGTGAGATGGCTCAGCGGCATAAGCGACTGCCTGGCAAGCGTGAGGTCCTGAGTTTGACTCCCAGTACCCACATACGAAGAAAGGGCCGGTGATATGACTCAGCGGCACGAGCGCCTTCTGGTGCGCGAGGTCCTGAGTTCAACCCCCGGTAGCCACATTAAAAAAAAAAAAAATTCCTTAGGGCAGCTGTTACTTCTTGCCTTCTTGTGCAAGATCGAGAGACGTAGCAGACCAGTTAACTGTCTGGGTTCATTGTCCATTGGGACCATTTTATGCCCAAGGTGAGAGAGGACTTTAAAGGAGAAAAATAAAGAAAAAATTTAAAATCTTATGATTTTTTTTCTTTTTCTTTCTTTCTTTCTTTTTTTTTTTTTTGGTGGGGAAAAATGCATTCGCTCAATTAAAAGTACATGCCAATTTCCAGATACTGTGTTGATTTTCTCCACTAAGTATGAGAGTCGGGTTGGGATCCACGGTTGGAGAAACCACTTGATTCCATCAGTTTCTGATTTCTACAGAAATCCTCTGCAGTGGCTGAAGAGTGGATTCAGAGAGGATGTCATAGGAAGCGCCTAGCATATGCTTTCCAAGTATTTGATGTTCACAGTGATCTCTTTTCCTCTGAGAGGTAATGTTGCTTTGACTGCTACTTTGGAGGGAAGGGGAAGGCCTGGTATCTTTCTCTGGGTCCCGATGACCATAGTGGCACTTAACCCATGCTTTAACCAGTGAAGGGGTTGTGCCTGATACCAATGACATTATACCTGAACAGAAAGTAGCCTCAAGATGGGCATGCCATTGGTGGCCTCAAATATAACTCCATCTTTGAATCTTTGTGGCCCTCTCTGTGAAGGGCAGACCATGGTGATAGTCAGCGTTCCTAAGATTCCAATAATTAGCAGTAACTTCGGTCCAGTATCCAGTAGACTAAAGGCTTGGTAGTTCTTCATCTCAGGGCACCTTTGGAGGGAGGTGAGGAAGAAGACCAGCACTTTGTGTCTCTGTTCGTGTGGATCTCAAGGCTACCTAGCATCTATTTTATTGTACAGACTCAGAATCAATGAAGTAATCGAGCACAGGGAATTAGATAAAAAGTCCTGACTTTGTTGTGTCTTGATTTTCTTAAGCTAAAACTAATTCCATTAGGCCTCGATCTGTATTTTATTTTTATATTATTTTATGGTCACCTACAAAAGGTGGTGACCTGTCATTTTAATTGTGGAGAACCATCTAATTAATTAACCGCAGCTGAAGATCTCCAGGCACAACATTTTGTGAAGCCTCGGAACTGTGCCTGCCTTGTTGCCTATTGTGATAACTAGGCTTACTTGCTTCTGACAGATAACAGGGGCTACCTGAACCAGCCTGGGCTGCTCACATCAGTGAGATCAGTGAGGCCTCTGTCACCAGCATCCCCGGGATAGGAGAGCGGCCAATAAAAGCCCACTAAAAAGACTACCACCTCCCACCAATCCACTTCTCAAGGTACAGGTAAGCAGAGAGCCTTCTGGGACTGGTGGAAGGCCCATCAAGCGGGTAGGAGTTGAGTAAGTGGGAAACGCAGGACAGTTCCAGTGCAGCATTCTTGTCTCCAGGAGTCTTTGAATTCTTTCCTCTATCTTATGCCAAAGTGTTTCTGGCTTTGCCATGTCATTTTGCACAGAGTAGCATTCAGAACATGGGCCAGAACAGCAGACTGCTAAAGCAGCTGGCCACACTTCCTGAAAGAATGCTCCGAAATCAAACCTTCGTCCCGACGGGAAACCAGCTCCACCCCTGTGCCCAAGGGCCCCTAAGTCCAGCCACACAAATACCCTCGAGATCTGTGCCTATACACACTACCCACTCCTGCTGCTCTTCTCGGTGTAATTCTTCATTCGCCCACCCTGATGATGGCTGTCATTCCCAGGACTTGTGGAACTTGGGTTCCGGTTACCAGCCAAGCACGGACCGGGGTAGGAGGGCACGAGAGCAGGGCTCCCTTCCCTGAGGGGGACTCTGCCTCCGGGAGGAGAAGCACACCGGGACTGTTTCAGTGTGGTGCGGACGGGGGTAGGAGGGCACGAGAGCAGGGCTCCCTTCCCTGAGGGGGGGACTCTGCCTCCGGGAGGAGAAGCACACCGGGACTGTGTCAGTGTGGTGGGGACGGGGGTAGGAGGACACGAGAGCAGGGCTCCCTTCCCTGAGGGGGACTCTGCCTCCGGGAGGAGAAGCACACCGGGACTGTTTCAGTGTGGTGCGGACGGGGGTAGGAGGGCACGAGAGCAGGGCTCCCTTCCCTGAGGGGGGGACTCTGCCTCCGGGAGGAGAAGCACACCGGGACTGTTTCAGTGTGGTGGGGACGGGGGTAGGAGGGCACGAGAGCAGGGCTCCCTTCCCTGAGGGGGGGACTCTGCCTCCGGGAGGAGAAGCACACCGGGACTGTGTCAGTGTGGTGGGGACGGGGGTAGGAGGACACGAGAGCAGGGCTCCCTTCCCTGACGGGGGGACTCTGCCTCCGGGAGGAGAAGCACACCGGGACTGTTTCAGTGTGGTGGGGACGGGGGTAGGAGGGCACGAGAGCAGGGCTCCCTTCCCTGGGGGGGACTCTGCCTCCGGGAGGAGAAGCACACCGGGACTGTTTCAGTGTGGTGGGGACGGGGGTAGGAGGGCACGAGAGCAGGGCTCCCTTCCCTGAGGGGGACTCTGCCTCCGGGAGGAGAAGCACACCGGGACTGTTTCAGTGTGGTGCGGACGGGGGTAGGAGGGCACGAGAGCAGGGCTCCCTTCCCTGAGGGGGACTCTGCCTCCGGGAGGAGAAGCACACCGGGACTGTTTCAGTGTGGTGGGGACGGGGGTAGGAGGGCACGAGAGCAGGGCTCCCTTCCCTGAGGGGGACTCTGCCTCCGGGAGGAGAAGCACACCGGGACTGTTTCAGTGTGGTGGGGACGGGGGTAGGAGGGCACGAGAGCAGGGCTCCCTTCCCTGAGGGGGGGACTCTGCCTCCGGGAGGAGAAGCACACCGGGACTGTTTCAGTGTGGTGGGGACGGGGGTAGGAGGACACGAGAGCAGGGCTCCCTTCCCTGACGGGGGGACTCTGCCTCCGGGAGGAGAAGCACACCGGGACTGTTTCAGTGTGGTGGGGACGGGGGTAGGAGGACACGAGAGCAGGGCTCCCTTCCCTGAGGGGGACTCTGCCTCCGGGAGGAGAAGCACACCGGGACTGTTTCAGTGTGGTGGGGACGGGGGTAGGAGGGCACGAGAGCAGGGCTCCCTTCCCTGAGGGGGACTCTGCCTCCGGGAGGAGAAGCACACCGGGACTGTTTCAGTGTGGTGGGGACGGGGGTAGGAGGGCACGAGAGCAGGGCTCCCTTCCCTGAGGGGGACTCTGCCTCCGGGAGGAGAAGCACACCGGGACTGTTTCAGTGTGGTGGGGACGGGGGTAGGAGGGCACGAGAGCAGGGCTCCCTTCCCTGAGGGGGACTCTGCCTCCGGGAGGAGAAGCACACCGGGACTGTTTCAGTGTGGTGGGGACGGGGGTAGGAGGGCACGAGAGCAGGGCTCCCTTCCCTGAGGGGGACTCTGCCTCCGGGAGGAGAAGCACACCGGGACTGTTTCACTGTGGTGGGGACGGGGGCCTCATAACATTCCCGGATGTTTTTGTTCTGGTTCCACCTCGTCAGACTTGCTTTCTCTCTCAGCCGTGGCTCTCACCTCTCGTTAAAGTAGACGGTGATTTCCACAGTTAACTCGGGGGCCGTCTGAACCGAGCCGGCTTGGGCTCCTCGCGGCTCCGGTGGATCAGCTGTGGGGTCGGTCTCAGATGGGGCTGGTTATCAGCAATCTTAGGTCTGCTTTTAAAACTTAGTTCCAGGAATGCTTTGAAACTGTGTTCTCTTCCATGAGGCAGATATTTTGAAGTTTAGGCCATGAAATCTTTGGTTTTAAGTAAGGTACAAGTAACAGAAGGAAGCTTTTTTTCATTGTTTCTGTGTTTCTCATCCCCTTTTATTTATTTATTTATTTATTTATTTTATTTTTTTTTTTTTTTAATGTGGGTACCGGGAGTCAACCTCAGGACCTCGCATTTGCCAGCAAGCGCTTGTGCCGCTGCTGAACGATATCACCTGCCCGTTTTTTCCTTTATGTGGGTTCCGGAAGTCCAACTCAGGACCTCGCACTTGCCGGGCAGGTGCTTATGCTGCTGAGCCATCTCAGCGGCCCTCATCCCCTTTTAATAGGCCTCTGGGTATGGTTAAGGGGAAAAGACAAGGTTTATATATAGTGTGCCACTTTTTAAAATCGAGGTACAGTTTGCATATCATACTTTTTTTTGGTCTTTTTGAGACAGGGTTTCACTATTTAGTTCAGGCTGGCCTAGAACTCACTTTGTAGCCCAGGCTGGCCTCGAACTCACAGCGATCCTCCTGCCTCAGCCTCCCAAGCAGTGGGATTACAGGCGTGCACCACCATGCCCGGCTACATAGCACACATTTTTAAAGCACACAATTCAGTGGTTTTATTATATTCACAAAGTTGTACAACCATCACCATTATCTAGTTTTGGAATGTTTGCCTCCCTCAAAAAAGAAATCTCATCAGCAGTCACTTCCCATTCCTCCCTCCCACCACTAATCTGCTTTCTGTCCCTGTGGCTTTGCCCATTCTGGGCATTTCACATAAATGAAATTATACAGTATGTGTCCTTTTGTACTCAGCTTTGTTCACCTAGTGTAATGTTTTCAGGGTTCTGCCATATTCTAATGAAAAATGCTATTCATTTTTATAGTTGACTAGTATTTAATTGCACATATATGCCACATCTTATGTATCCATTCACCAGTTAATGGACATTTGAGTGGTTTCCACTTTTTAGGTATTACAAATAATATGAGCATTAGTGTACAGAGTTTTCTATATTTTTTGTTTTCCTTTCTCTGGTTGTATAAATGGTGGTGACATTCTGGGTCATGTGGTAAGTGGCTATGCCATTTTGCATTCCCCCAGCAGTGCAGGAAGGTTCCAGTTTCCCCATATCCTTGGTCACTTTTGTTATGTCTACCCTTGATTCTAGCCATGCTAGTGACACGAAGGAGAGTATGCTGCCTTTTTGGTAAACATGAAGAGGAAAGAGGAAGTATCTGTAGGTAATTCCTTATATGCGCATAGAATAAGTCGGAAAGATGGGAGCAACTGATGGCATTGGTTTCCTCCGGAGAAAGAAACTGAGGAGTTGGTGATAAACATAGGAGAAAGATACTGTGCTCTCTACCCTGCTCTGGTTATTAAATTTTAGACCACGTACAAGTATTACATTTACAAATAAATTAATATCAGCTTAAAATATAAAGTACACTTGTTGATTTATAAATAGGGTCAGCTAACTATAGCCTGTAGACTGAATCTGGCCTGCTACCTGTTTCTGTATGGCCTCTGAGCTAAAAGTAGTTTTTACATTTTTAAAATGACTAAAAAATAAAAAGAATATTTTGTAGTACATGAAATATATATATATATATATATATATATATATATATATATATATATGAAGTTCAGATTTCTGTACCCATAAATAAACTTTGATTGGAATAGAGCCATCCTCACTTGTTTATGTGCATATTCTGTAGTTGCTGTGTGCTGTGTGCAATGGCAAAGGTCAGGAATTACAGCAGGGGCTGCAGGTGGCACAGTGAAAATCACAGCTGCTCAGTTATGATTCGACAGCATCCCTAGTGCCACACAGGTTACCACATTGCAACTTAAAGAAAAAGATTATGAGTACCTACCCTTTATGCCAAAATAAGAAAAGAAAGAAGCGGACTTTGAGTGTCGTGCTTATAAGGTGTAATGAGTGCAAATTGTTTTATTACCAAATTATGTGACAAAACATTGTGCTTATTGTACAATGTCATGATAGGTATACTAAGAGAATATAAGATACACCAACACTGCAGTTTGTGTCATGGCAGAATTTCTCACAAAAGCTAAAGATGACATAGAACCTCCCACCAAAATAGGTTATGAGGTGGTTCACTGGCTACCCAAAAAGAAAGCTGTTTATAAATGACTTGACGAGGTGATATTTGATTGCAACAGCTAGATGAATGTGTGCAGAAAGTTAGCCTTGCACTGAGAATAGTGACTTGAAGGGTTTAGGACATTGGGAGTCACATCTACAGTTCATTAAAAAAACAAGGCAGATGTTGATGTTCAGTTGTTCATTTGAGAAGTCAATCCTGATTTTGAAGTCTAGGCTATGAGCTGGGCATGGTGGAGCATGCCTACAATCCCACCTACTCAGAAGGCTGAGGTTAGGAGGATTGAAAGTTTGAGGCCAGCCTGAGCAACTTTGCAAGATCCTGTCAAGAGAGAGAGAGGGAGAGGGAGAGAGGAGGCTGGGAGGTAGCTCAGTGGTAGAGCATTTGCATGGAGGAGGTCTGGGTTCAGTTCTCAGTACTGCCCCCCGCAAAAGTCCAGGCTAAAAAATTGGCCTCTATTAATAGTCCGCATGGAACAACAACAGGTGAGAATATTTTCAAATAACTCGAAGAACCGGGTAGAGGGGCACCCACCTGCAGTTCTAGTGCTCAGGATGCTGAGACAGGAGGATTGATGGAGCCCAGGAGTTCAAGACCAGCCTAGGCAGTACAGCAAAAGTCCATCTCAAAAACCAAACAAAGCACACTGAAAAGTCATTAATTCAGTAAATTTGAATTGAAATGTAGTAACATGTTACCACTGGCATACATAAAGTACCTATGGAGGTAAAATAAACTTTGCCAGGCTAATATTTAAAACTTGTAGAAACATAAAGGGCTTAAAGGACATGGTAATGCTTTGTACTATGTTTTAATTTTAAATTTTATTAGTATATGTTTGTAGTTCATGCACTTTACAGTCATCTTGGGGAGTGGTTACATGCACATTCCACAGCTCGTTTCTTTTTTTATTTTAATTCCCCTCCCTCCTTCCCTCCATCTTCCTCCAACTCCCCTATCCCGATTTTCCTTCTTGTTGATGCTATTAATCTCAGCTCATGTTATGGTATCTAATGTTTACATTAATTGAGGGTCTTAGGTTCCTGCACATGGCATATCTTTATTCTACTTATTTACACTTCCCCTCCTCCTCACCCTTTGTGCTTTTTCCCTAGGACCACTTCCCTATTGCAAGAGATCCATCTCCTTGTCCCCTTCTATCCATCCTTATTATTCTCTTTGTACTTTACTTCGCTCAAATGAGAGATACCATCGGGTATTTAAGCCTGTGTGTCAGGTTTATTTCACTCAACATTGTATTTTCCAGGTGCCTCCATCTTCCTAAAAATGTCTCAAAACTGTCATTCTTTGTAGCAGAGTAGTATTCTATTTTCATGTTTTCTTTATCCAGTCATCTGTTGATGGATATACAGGCTATTTCCAGGATTTAGGTATTACGAGTTGTGCTGCTATAAACATTGGTCTGTGTATATCACCATAGTTTGATGTCTTAAACTCTTTGGAGAAGATACCTAGCAGGGGGATGGCTGGGCCATATGGAATTTCTAATTTCAGTTCTTTGAGAAATCTCCATACTAATTTCCATAATGTTTGTACTAGTATACATTCCCACCAACAATGAAGGAGGGTTCCTTTTTCACCACAGCCACGCCAGCATTTGTTATTGTTTGATTTCTTAATAATTGTCATTCTTTCTGGAGTAAGATGGAATCTTAGTGTTGTTTCATTTTGCATTTCTCTAATGGCCAGAGATGTTGAGCATTTTTTCATATATTTGTTGACCATTTGTATTTTTTCATCTGTGAAATATCTGTTCATTTCTCTTGCCCATTTCTTGATAGGGTCTTTAATTTTAGGTGGTTTAATTTTTTTGAGTTCTTTGTGTATTCTAGATATTAGTCCTCTGTCTGAGGAGTACCTGGCAAAATTTTTTTTCTCATTCTGTAGGTTGTCTCTTCACTCTGCTGATTGATTCTTTTACTGTACAGAAGTTTTTTAGTCTGATACAATTCCATTTGTTGATTCTTGCTGTTATTTTTTGTACAATTGAGGTTCTGTTTAGAAAACTCCTATGTCAAGGGTTTAACTATTTTATCATCTAGTAGGTTTAATGGTTTTATTTTAGTGTTTAGATCTTTGATCCATTTTTTTTCTTTGATCCGTTTTGAGTTAAGTTTAGTATATAGTGAGAGATAAGGGTTCAGTCTTCTGCACACAGATAACCAGATTTTCCAGCACCACTTGTTGAATAAGCTAACCTTTCTCCAACATATGCTTTTGGTCCCTCTGTTAAAGATCAAATAGCTGAATGTGTCTGGGGAGGTTTCTTTATCCCTAGTTCTGTTCCACTGATCCATGTATTTGTTTTGATTCCAGTACCACACCCATTTGTATCACTATTGCTTTATAGTATAAAGTCAGGTATTGCTATGCCTCCTGCTTTGCTTTTGTTGTCCAAAATTATTTTTGCTATTTTGGGTCTCTTCTGGTTCCATATGAATTTTAGGTTGGTTTTTTCTAGATCTGTAAAGTGTGCTGTTGACATTTTGATTGGGATTGCATTGCATCTCTATAATAGTTTTAGGAGTGTGGCCATTTTGACAGTGTTGATTCTGCCTATCAGGAGGGGGATATCTTTGCATTTTCTGATGTTCTCTTCTATCTCCTTTTTCTGAGTACCGTAGTTTTCTTTGTAGAGGTCTTTCACTTTCTTGGTTAGGTTAATACCTAGGTATTTCATTTTTCCTGAAGCTACTATGAGTGGTATTATTTTCATAATTTCCTTTCACCCCATTCATTATTGGTGTACACAAACAGTAATGATTTTCATGTGTTCATCTTGTATCCTGCTACATTGCAGAAGTTCATTATTCTGAGTTTTTTGGTGGAGTTCTTTGGGTCTTCTATTTAGAGTGTCATGTCATCTGCAAATAATGATAATTTGAGTTCTTCCTTTCCTATATATATCCCTGTTATTTCTTTCTCTTGCCTAATTTCTCTGGCTGTTTCAAGTACTATGTTGAATAGAGGAGATGATAGTGAACATGCTTGTCTGGTTCCTGATTTTAGGGGGAACACTTTTAGTTTTTCCCCTTTTGGTATGATGTTGGATATTGGTTTATCAAAGATAGCCTTTATCATATTCAGGTATGGTCCATCTGTACCTGTTTTCATCAGGGATTTTATCATGGAGCAGTATTGGATTTTGTTGAGAGCCTTTTCTACATTGATTGATATGATCATATGGTTTTTGAGCTTGCTTCTGTTTACGTGATGTGTTGCAATTATTGTCTTACATATGTCGAGCCATGCTTGCATCTCTGGGCTGAAACCTACTTGATCATGATGTACAATCTTTTTGATAATGTGCTGCATTCTATTTGCTAATATCTTGTTGAGAATTTTTGCATCTGTGCACATTAGGGAGGTTGGCCTATAGTTTTCTTTTCTTTTTTTTCTTTTTTTTTTTTTTTGTGTGTGTGTGTTTGAGACAGGTTCTCACTATGTAGTTCAGACTGTCCTTGAAACTCACTGTGTAGCCCAGGCTGGCCTCAGACTCAGGGCTGTCCTCCTGCCTCAGCCTCCCGAGTGCTGGAATTACAGGCGTGCACCACCATGCCTGGCTTAGTTTTCTTTTTAAGTTGGATCTTTATCCAGTTTTGGGATCAGGGTGATACTGGCTTCCATAAATGAGTTTGGGAGCACTCCATCCCTTTCAATTTCTTTGAAGAGCTTGAGGAGTATTGGTGATATGACATCCTTAAAGGTTTTGTAGAATTCAGCAGTGAATCCATCAGGCCCTGGGCGTTTTTTAGTTGGTAGATTCTTTATTACTGTGTCAATTTCAATGCTTGTTATTGGGTTGTTAAGCATATTTATGTCTTCTTGGGTTAGTTTGGTAGTTTTTAATGTGTCTAGGAATCTGTACATTTCTTCAAAATTTGCTAATTTGTTAGAATGTAATTTTTAAAGTATTTATTGTCTTCTGGATCTTCAGTGACTGTTGTTATTTCACCTTTTCACTTCTGATTGCATTGATATGCATCTTTTCTCTCTTTCTCTTGGTAAGTCTGGCTAGGGGCTTATCTATTTTATTTATTCTTTCAAAGAACCAGCTCTTTGATTTGTTGATTTTTTTTTTTTTACTTTATTTAGTCTCAATTTCATTGATTTCCACTCTCATCTTTATAATTTCCCTCCTTAATTTTGGTTTGAGGCTGATTTGTTGTTGCTTCTCAGGTATCTCAAGATTTCTTGTAAGGCTGTCTATTTGAGCTTGCTCTGTTTTCCTAATGTGAGCATTGATTGCAAAGAATTTTCCTCTTAGAACTGCTTCCGTAGCGTCCCAGATGTTTTGATGAGTTATACCATCATTTTCATTAACTTCCAGTAATTTTTTGATTTCTTCTGTGACCCATTGGTTGTTTAGGAGTACACTGTTAATTTTCTAGGAGCTTTTGCCTTTTCCAAAATTTTTTATTGTTGATTTCTGTTTTCACTGCACAGTGCTCTGATCGGATGCATTAGGTAATTTCTATTTTTTATATTTACTTAAGCAGGCTCTGTGGACTAGTATGTGATCTATCTTGGAAAAAGTACCATGTGCTGCTGAAAAGAATGTCTACTCTGTTGTAGGGGGTGGAATACTCTGTGTATATCCATTAAGTCCATATGTTCAAGGGTGTGGTTCAGCTCTGAAATTTCTTTATTGGTTTATTGTTTGGTTGATCCATCTCTTTGTGAAAGTGAGGTATTAAAATCCCCTACTATGATTGTATTAATGTTTATTTGATCTTTTAATTTCAGCAGTTTTTGTTTTATGAAGATAAGTGCTCCAGTATTCGGTGCCTATATATTTATCAATGTTATTTCTTGTTGGAGTTTTCCCTTAACTACTATGTACTGATCTTGTCTCTTCTAATCAGTTTTAGCTTGAAGTTTACCATGTCTGGTATTCGAATGGCTACCTGGGCTTGTTTTCAGGATCCTGGTGCATGAAATGTTGTTTTTCACCCATTAATTTTTAATCTATGAATATCTTTTTGCATTAGATGAATTTCTTGAATGAAACAGATTGTTGGATTCTTTTTTTTGATCCCTTCTGCCTGTCTGTGTCTTTTAATTGGAGAGTTGAGGCCATTAACATTGAAAGATATTACTGAGATGTGTAAGTTATTTACTGTCATTGCCACCTTTATCTGTTGGTGAATCCTTTGTTTTTCTTTTCCTGATGGTTTTTTTGTTGCTGTTTATTCATTGACGTCACTAGTTTCCTCTCTGTTTTCAGCTGGTTCTGATTCGTTGTTCCTGTGGAGAGTATTAAGTATTTTTTCTAGAGCTGATTTAGCATTCATGTACCTTCTGAGCTGTTCTTTTGCATGGAAACACCTTAGTTCTCCATCTATTTTGAAGGATAGCTTTGCTGGGTAAGTTAATCTGAGTTAGAAGTTATTTGTTCTTAGGGCTTGAACTACTTTACTCCACGCTCTTCTGGCCTTTAGGGTTTGTATTGAGAAGTCTGCTATGATTCTAATTGGCTTACCTTTATATGTGATAGTTTTTCTCTGGCTGCTTTTAAAATTCTGGTTTTATTTTATTTTATTTTATTTTTGCTAGATATCTGGTAATTTTATAAGGGTATGGTTTGGTGAGCTTCTATTTTCATCATAATTGTTTGGTATTCTGTAAGTGTCACTTGTTTTTTTGTTTGTTGTTACTTGTATTTTAAATTCTTTTCTTATATTTGGGAAATTTTCCTCTGTGATTTCTGTAAGCATGTTAGTGAATCCACTGTGCTATCTTGTAGTTTTTCTCTAACTCCGATTAGCCTTAGATTGGTTTTCTTGTCCTCTAGTCGCTGCTGGACAGTCTTCTCTTGTTCTCTTATTTTCTTTTGGCTTCTTTGAGCTCTTTATTATAATTCACTATAGCAGTTTGTCCTCAATATCAGACACTCTGTCTTCACATTGGTCATTTCTGCAGTGTATGATTCTATACAGTTTTTTATTTCAGGTATTTCTATCTGGCATCTTTTCAAGGATTCCATATCCTTGTTAAATCTGTCATTAAATTTTTGAACCATTTTGGTTAGTTCATCCAGTTTTTTACTTATTTCCCCAAATTCAGTGGGTATATTGCATGAAATAGCTGTGAACTTTTGGTTCATTTCCTCTTTGAACTCATCTATTTTCTTCATCCCTTCTATGAACTTTTCATAGATTTCTGCTGCCTGGTATTTGTTTTCTTCTCCCTTTGTGACCCATTGCTCTGCCTTGGGAGAGTTGGCAGGGAGTGGAGATCTTCTGTTTCCTTGCTTCCCCACTCTCCTATGTGGATCTGTGTTTGTTTGTTTATATATAACTTTTTAAAAATTATATATGGCCCCCTCTTTTTTCCCCTCCTTTTTTTTTTAGGTGGTGGTGGGGGTTACTGCAGGTTGGGGACTAGAGAAGTAAGGAGAGTTTGTAGCTTATATGGAGATTTTCGGTAGGATGTTGCCTCCCCATGCATAATTGTCAGTTTTGTATGTTCAGTGCTAGTATTTACTCCTTCCATTATTTATTTTAAGTGACTTTGACTGTGTCGCTATGTTTTGCCAAAAGAGTTACTTCTGTTTATGACAGCATCCACAAATTCGATCTTACAACACTTCTATAGGATAGTCCTTGCTTCCCTCCTTTGTCCATTCTCTATGCACATTATGCAATTTATCTGTGGTTGCTCTGCAGTGAGGTAGGTGAGGTGGGGTGGGAAGAATGGGAGGTGGTTGGTGAGGAGTGTTAGACACTAAGTGGGACGATTGAAGGGGGGAATAGTGGTAGATGAGAAGAAAAGTTTGGTGTGGGGTCTGATTTTTTTTTTTTATACTTTTAGTTGATTGAGGGGTTAGCACTGAGAGTTTTCAGAGGGCAAGGGTGAGATATGGGAGAAAGGGGACTCACTGTGTGATTGAGGAAAGCTATGCGGTTGTCAGAACCTGCTGATAGTGAGTACAGTAAGCTAGGTAAGACACGGAAGAGCCAAAGGCTTACCATAGGGAGGATCGAGGAATAATGCTAAAGACAGGAGTGACGTGAGGGAGCTAAGTATGAGGAATTTAAAAACTTGGGAGGAGGAGTTTTGCATGTTTGGAAAAAGAATAAAGAAATATGTTCATAATATGGTCTCAGGGATTTGAGGTGAAGAAACTAGATAGGGAGCTGGGATGAGGGAGAGAAACCAGACACCTGTTGAATCAGAGCAAATACACAGAAGTAACAACCTAATAAACACAGGAAGCCATGAAAGAACATAACATAACCCCACACCACTAAGTAAACCGAGACACGTACAAAAACTTAAACCTAGAAGATATCCAGGGGAAACAGATTAAATATGCCTGTGAGACGTTGCACATGTGATTCCCAAGTGGCTTATTTGCCAGAGGGCCTGAGTGCTCAAACCCAGTCACCCTTCTAGCCCCCCACGCAACACCGAAGCCGGCTCACACTCAGGACCCCTCTCTGCCAGGCCGCAGGCCTTCCTGCAGGATCTGATCCAGTCTGCGACCTCGGGTGAGGAGCTCTCGTCGTCCCGCGCTGTGCGTGTGACGGTGGAGTCAGCGGATAGGTTCACTGGCACTGAATTGTCCACCGCGTCGGGATTGTTCCTGTGCAATCAAACCAGCTGCGGCAGTAACGGGTTAATCTGTTACAGTGGTCTGCCAGGGCTACTTGAGAAGTAACTACTGTGAGACCCTGTTTAGGGTCTCCCTTTAGCCTAGAGAAGAAATCCACGGTTATAGTGTAAGCATCTCAGCAAACCACGCGTTGACCTGCAGTTAACGTGCACTCAGTGCGATGGCTGTGTCTCCTCTAACAGTGAAAAACAGCATTCACAGTAATTTCATGGAATCAGTTATCTGTAGCGCAGGGGGTTGGCAACGGGTAATGCCAGAGGGGGGAAGAGAAGAGAAAAAAGAAAAAAACCTTTTATTTTTATTTATATATTTTTTAAGTCTCTGTGGTATGGGAAGGAGGAAATAGGAAGAGGGCAAAAGATCCTCATGATGGTGCGGGTGCGTTGTATCTTTAGAAAGGGATAAGAGAAAATTGAATCCAAAATTGGTAGTGAGAAATGGGGATGGGAAAAGATTCCATGACTGATATAAATATTACAGACAAGTTCAGAGGAGACATATGAGAAGTGGGAGAGGAAAGAAAACAAAAATTGAGAATAATAAGACAGGAGAAAGAAGTCAGGCAAAGAGATATGGATAAAAGTAGGAGGGATATAAGGGACGAGGGAGGATTCCCTTTTCCTCCATAAGCTACCTTGGGGAAAAAAGGCAAGAGGAAGAGAAGCACACAGACACACTCATAAAAGGAAAAAGGGTAAAATAATGGAATAAAAGTATGGGGGAAATATACAGGAGGGAGAAAACAGCAAAGAATTTTTTAAAAGTAAAATAAAAAGGGAAAAAATAATAAAGAATAATAAGAGAACGTTCCCCGCTGCTTTGGACGCGCGGCCCCTCTCAGCCCGCGTGAAGCAGCGTTGCTCGGGCGGGACGGCCTCTGCGCTTGCCCGCAGTCGCGCTGCCGGTGCGGACGCTCAGTGGGGGCCGGGGCCGCTGTGCGCTTCCGGGCCTGGGAGCTCAGGCTCAGCCTGGCCTCTGACCACAGCAGCCTGGTCCGCGTTCCCCAGCGCCTGTCCTCCGCGGGGCTCCCCCAGTCTGCTCTTCCCCTGGGAGCTCGGCAGTGTGAAGCAGCTAAGGGCTGCGCCGGGATCCAGCTTCAGACGCTCAGCCCGCCCCGCAGTGGCGTCCCCGCCAGCTCCTGCTCCGGATTGCGGCTGCGGGCGCTCGTCTGAGGTCACTCGCCCACTGCGGGCTGCGGAAGGCCGCTCTGAAGCCGTGTCGTGCATTTTCCTTGCTGGTTCGAGTGCTGATGCTTCTTTCCGTCCCAGTGTACTTCTCTGGTGCCCCATGAGCGGACACGTTGTTAGTTTTACTTTGCCTCCCACAGGTGGCTAATCAGCTGCTGAGGCCACCCCTCCTCGGTGGGGTTACCTGTTTCTTCTCTATCATTTAACCCTGTTTTCTTCTCCCCGTCAGTCCCCTCGTGGTCCCCGAGTAACCTCCACTCACTCGGATTCCTCTCTGGACTCGGATCCTTTGTCCTGGAGAGGCTGCGTTGGTGGCACTCACTACTCCGTCTTTGGGGGACTCAGCCTCCCTGCTTTCCTCACTGTGTTATTTGTGGGTAGTACTTTGAAGAACGTTTTTGAGTATATCAAGTATGCATTGAACAAGCACTATTAACAGTGAACCTTGCTCTTATAAATTTAATCGTGAGTTCCATGAGTTTTTGTCAGAAATCAAAGATAAATACCTTGATTTGTCCCACCACATGGAAATGTAAAGCCTTGTCAAAATTTTGAAGTTTTATTATGATGCTTTGAACTCAGGGTCGATTTAAGTTTTTCTGAACAAGAAGAACCTCTTCTCCACTCTTGTGAAATAGCGAGTGACTTTGGAAATTAGATCTTCCTATGGGCTGGAAAGTGTTTCTTAATGCATTCAAGTTAATAGCAAAAGGCAAAATGGTTCATACGTGCACAATTACATTGTGGTAAAGTCATTTTTACTTTACTAATAGTGAGTCACAAGTCATAGTAAGCTGCTTTATATACTTCCTATGATGTCAGAAGTTGAAACCAAAGGAAGATCTCTAGCCAAGCACAGCAGTGCATACCTATAATTCAGCTGCTTAGGAGGCTGAGGCAGGAGGATCACAACTTTGTGGCTAGCTGGGCAACTTAGTGAAACTCTGTCTCAAAATTTAAAAATAGCTCAGGGGTGCAACACTGCTGGGTTTAATCCGAATAGGAAGAGGAAGAAGGTAAGGAGGAAGAGGAGGAAAAGAGCAGGAGGAAGGGGAAGAAGAAAAAGATCATCTCTGTTCCTATACAGATATCCAGTGAAATAATATTTGGAGCTCAGAGTACAATTGAAGCAGTGATTTTTAGAACTTGTTATATACTGAAAGAAAATTTATGGGGCCGGTGAGAAGGCTCAGCGGCGTAAGCGCCTGCTCGGCAAGCGCGAGGGCCCGAGTTCGACTCCCGGAACCCACATACGAAAAAAGGACTGGTGATACCGCTCAGCAGCACGGGCGCCTGCTGGCGCGGGAGGTCCTGAGGTCGACCCCCAGTACCAACAACAACAACAACAAAAAAAAAACGAAACAAAACAAAAGAAAATTTACATCCTGCGAAATCTATTTAACTGTGCAATGGAGAAGTTTCCACATAATCTTCAAAGTAATTAATATGCAATGGAATGATAGGCTAAAACAAATATCATGAGTGGAATCTAATAGGATCTTATCAATGCCTTGTATGTGATGCATATTCTCAATTAAAATAGCATGCTTATGTACAGGTATCAGTATTGGTAGTACCTATCTTTGTGAAAAGACATTTTTAAAAATGAAATACATAGGGCCGGTGAGATAGCTCAGCGGCGTAAGGGCCTGCCTGGCAAGCGCGAGGTCCTGAGTTCGACTCCCGGAACCCACATACGAAAAAAGGGCCGGTGATATCGCTCAGCAGCACGGGCGCCTGCTGGCGCGCGAGGTCCTGAGTTCAACCCCCGGTACCCACCAAGAAAAAAAAAAAGAAAGAAATACATAGCATCTCATTACAGATGACCATTAATAGATAAAAATTTTCAGTTGATTATGACAACTAACATTAATCCCCAATTAAGGAAAATGTTATCTCACCCAAAAGAATATCATTCTTTTCATTGGTAGAACTGTGTATATAAACCAAAAAATCATATTATATTTTGAATTTTGTCAATTAAAATTTTGTGAGATCCATTCTTTTTCTCTCTTGTTACCTACATAAATGCTTGGGTTTTCCCTGAAATCCTAAAATATTTACTATCAAGCACTTTTTTTTTTTTGCAAAGTTTACTGACGTGATATTAGTGAAAATGACAGAGGAAGAACTTTAAAATGTGTCTCATCCATCACCATGATGAATATATTTATTAAATACCGCAAACATATACTAATAAAAGAGAGTTCTGTCCTCCAGAAAAGCAGTGAGACAAAAACTGTCAACATTTTTAGAATTTTAGAAGTTAACCCAAGGCTTATAGCAATCAGACAAGCATTTATTTAAGAAAAATGGCTGAGTCTTGATAAAAAATAATGGCCTCTGTGGTGTTTTAATGTATCCTGTTTTCATTTTCCCCTCTTCTGATTCACTGTGGCTTTGAAAACCAACAGCTTGGGCTGGTGAGATGGCTCAGCGGCGTAAGCGCCTGCCTGGCAAACGCGAGGTCCTGAGTTTGACTCCCAGTACCCACATACGAAAAAAGGGCCAGTGATAGCGCTCAGCGACATGGGCGCCTGCTGGCACGCAAGGTCCTGAGGTCAACCCCAGCTACCCACAAAAAAAAAAAAAAAAAAAAGAAAGAAAACCAACAGCTGTGATCCAAGTGGAAACCAGAGGCCTGGGAGTTAGCAGGGAGGGTAAATGGGGTTGGGGCTTCCTCAAAGCATCATTCCCAGAGAAGAGTCAGTATTTGACCTGTCTGGTGGTTCCATGGAAGAACTCACTGGAAAACTTTTGTTTGCCCTGACTTCAGAACTTGCTAGTGTAAAAATACTTTTCCTTGAGGGCTTTTCTTAAAACAGCTAGAGGCCACTGTTACAGTTCATGGCTGTATGAAGCAGTAGATAATAGTTGGGGAAGACAATAGCTAACTAAAAAGCTTGAAAGGAAAAATTCATTTTTTTAAATTAAGTTTGTTGGTACATTTTAGGTCTACGTAATGATCACATTCATTGTAGGGGATTTGTACCTGCACATGACATAACTGGACTCTTTTTTTGTTCCCATTCCCCTGCCCTCTCTTCAGCCCCTCTTCCCGCCCTTATTTACAAAAGCTGTGTTCCCATTATTTTCTTTCTTTTCTCATCATTTTTTTTCTTTTCCCTTCCTTCCTTCCTTTCCCCCTCCCTAGTTCTTCTTCCCATCTGAACATTTTCTTTGAAAGGAATAATTACAGAAATACCATGAAAAGCCATAAAGGCTTTGAAAAGTGTATGTCCACAGCTCTGTACATGCTCAGAAACAACGTGAGGGGCTCTTTGCTGTGATTTCTGACTCACCGTGAGGTTCTGTGCAGGAGGAATTGAAAGGTGAGACAAAGTTGTCAATGTTTCCTGCTTAATTGCTGAAGGCCCCAACAGACATACAGAGCCCCTCACAAAGATAGGGAGGCTGGCTGATAACAAGAATTTAAAGGAATCTTTTTATAATAATTAGCTGAATGTTAAACTAACCTAGCAGAGACTTAGTGGCCATATGCATAGCCCAAAAATGCAGACTTTACAGAATTCTTTTAGAAAAATAACTAACAAGCAATACCACTAAAAAGCAGCAGCAATGAATGGAAACATCTGTAGACTCCAGGAAAGGGAAAGAATCAGCTTTTCAGAATTGCCACATTATATTACTTTAAATGGCTAGTTTTCATAAAACATTATAGGAGATATACAAGGAAACAAGAAACTATGATCCATACACAGGAACAAGAGGCAGTGAGTAGAAACCTGCCCTGGAGATGTCTGTAAAAATCCCTATCAACAGGGTTTTTTCCAGAAATTGACAGGCTGATGCTAAAATTTATATGGAAATGCAGGGGGCCAACATGGTGAAAACAATCCTGGAAAAGAACAAAGTTGCACTCATACTTTCTAATTTCAAAAGTTATTACAAAGCTACACTAATAAAGACTGCGATACTCACTTGTGGAACATCGTGAAATATAACTGAGAGTTCAGAAGTAATCCCATGTATTTATGGTCAGTCGATTTTTGACAAGGATGCTAAGACAATTGGAAAAGAATAGTCTTTTGCAAAAACTGGTGTTTTTGCAGTTTGCTATCCATCCCTAAAGAAATAAAATTGGCTCTTTACCTCATACGTACGTAAGAATTAACTCAAAATTGATCGAAGACCTTAAAAAAGCTAAAGAGGTAAAACTATACAATTCTTAGAAGCAAGTATGAATATAAGTTGTTGTGACCCTAGATTAGGCAATAATTTCTTAGATATGATACATAAAGTGCAAGCAACTAAAGAAAAGTAAGTTGCACTTTGTAAAAATTTAAAACTTTATTGTTTCAAAAGAGTATGAGGAAAGTAAAAATATAACCTATAAAAAGGAACAAAATATATGCAAATCATATTTGATAAAGATCTAGTATGTAGAATTTATAAAGAACTCATAACTCCACAATGAAAAGACAAATGGCCAGTTGAAAAATGAGCAATGGGGGCCGGTGATATGGCTCAGCAGCATAAGTGCCTGCCTGGCAAATGCAAGGTCCTGAGTTCAATTCCCGGAACCTACATAAAGGAAAAAAGGGCCGGTGATATCGCTCAGTGGCACAAGTGCCTGCTGGCAAGCGTGAAGTCCTGGATTCGACTTCCGGTACCCACATTAAAAATAAAAAAAAATGAGCAATGGCCTAGGGGTGTGGCCCAGTGGTAGAACACTTGCCCAGCATGTGGGAAGCCCTGACTTTGATCCCCAGCACTGAAAAAGAAATGGGCAAAGGGCTAGATAGATACTTCTCTACAGCCAATAAATGGTCAGCAACACATGGAAAGATATTCAACATCATTAGTTATTAGGGAAATGCAAATGAAAGCAGTGACACATCACTTCATACCAACTAAGATGGCTGTAATTAAAAGAAGTAATGAGTGTTTCAAGGATGCAGAGAAATCAGAATCATCATACGTTACTGGTGGGCGTGTAAATGGAGCAGTCGCTTTGGAAAACAGTTTGGCAGTCACTCAAAAAGTTAAATGCAAGTTAGCGTATGACCTAGCTTTAGGCACAAGGAAAATGAAAATACATGTCTGCACAAAAACTTCACAAATGTTCATAACAGGACCACAGTCTGATAAATGGATAAAAGTGTGACCATATCCATGCAAGAAAATATTATTCAATTAAAAGAATAAAAGTACTAACATAAGTTACAGTATGGGTAACTTTGAGAATATTATCCATAATAAAAGAAATGAGTGATAAAAATGGCATATTGTATAGTTTCATTTATGTGAAATGGAAATGTCCAGAAGAGACAAATTCACAGAAAGTTGATTACTCACTACCTGTGGCTGGGAGAGGGACAGAAATGGTGATGACTGCCGGCAGGGACAGATTTCTTTTGAGGGATGATGACGGTGTTCTAGTATTAGATGGTAGTGGTGGTTGCACAGATCTGTGAATGCAAGAAAAAAAAAGTTTTTTCACTGAAGCGTACACTTTAGGGGCATGAGTTATATGAGTGCTATCTCCGTTTTTAAAAAGTATTTACTGGCTCTCGGTAGATAGCAGCAACTTCCCGGTCTGTCAGAGCTTGCAAGTTTGGTTACAGATGACCTCAGATGATTTAAAGAGAAAAATTGGAGCATTTATGTGCCCAGCGCTGCTGGCTTCCCCTCCTGCAGTATGAATGAGTGTCCACTTTTTCTCCTAGTACTAATTGACAATTTCTACTTTTTGCCTTTCCTTGAGATTCTAGTCCATGATTTCCATTCACTGTTATCAATTTCAATCAATTTGTATACAAATGTCATCTTTAACAGAAAGAAAAGTCAAGGAGAATTCTTGGAAGGGTAACAGGATATGGGTAACTTCCTCTCAGAAGGAAGAGTTGACCAGGCAGGCTACAAAAGGGGCAGAAGTAAGAAGCTTTGCAGTCTCACAAATAAGAATCTACAAATGTTCTCAATGAGATGCCTCAGGAACAATTGTTCTTCACTGTGTGTGACTACATTCCAGGTCCAAATACCTGGGGAAACAGGCAAGAAAAGCCAAGTAAACAAGCAGAAGTACATTCAACTAAAAAGCTTCTGGCTGGGCGTGGTGGTGCACGCCTATAATCCCAGCACTTGGAGGCAGAGGCAAGAGGATCGCCATGAGTTCGAGGCTAGCCTGAATTATGTAGTGAGACTCTGTCTCAAAAAAACCAAACCAAAGAAAACAAAAAACAAAAGAACTAAAGCGCTCCTACATACCAAAGGAAAAAATCAACAGAGTGAAGTTACCACTTACAGAATGGGAGGAAAAATCTGGAAATTATACATCTGATAAAGGGTTAAATATCAAGACTACGTAAGGAACCCCATGAACTCCATTGCAAAAACATTTTTAAAAAATGGGCACTAGACCTCAACAGACATTTCTCAAAAGAAGTCAAAGAAATGGTCAACAGGTCCATAAAAAATGCTTAGCATCACTAATCACCAGAGAAATGCAAATCAAACCACAGTGAGATTCCAGTTCTTTCCAGTTAGAATGGCTATTATTTAAAATGATAAAGATAACAAGCACTGACTTGTGGAGAATGAGAATCCTTGTGCACTGGTGATGGAATGTTAAGATAGTTCAGTAGCTATGGAAAATAGGGTGGAAGTTCCTCAAAAAGTTAAAAATAGGGCTGGGGTGAACTCCAGTAGTGGAGCATAGCATTTGCCTCACATGCATGAGGTCCCAGGTTCAATCCTCAGCACTGCAAAAATAATTTTTAAATAGTAAAACTAAACCTAATATATAATCCAGTAATCCCAAAGGAAATGAAATCAGTATGTCATAGAAACTTCTGCACCCCCATGTTTATTATGGCACTATTCATAATACCCAAGAAGGGGGATCAAACTGATTGTCCCTCAAGCAGATGAATGGATACAGAAAATGTACATGAATACGCAGAGTAACACTATCCATCCCAACACCTGCGACACCGTGGATGGAACTGGAGGACATTATGGTAATTGAAATAAGCCAGGCACCTAATGACATACATGGCATAGTCTCACTCATAGGTAGGATCTCAAAAAGTTGATCTCATAGACATCAAAAGCAGAGCCGAACTTGCCAGTGGCTGGGAAGAGGGCTGGGGAGGGAGAAGTGGGGAAAGGTAGCTCAGTGAGTACCAAGTTACAATTAGATTGAAGAAAGAAGTCCTGCCGTTCTATTGCACAGCAGCATGACTACAGATCATGGTCACATACTTTACATTTCAAAAAAATGTAGTCAAGAGGATTTTTGATATTCTCATCACAAAGGCATCATAGATGCTTGAGGAGACAGATATGCTTGCCCTGATTTGAACATTAGCCAATGTATACACGGAGTGAAACATCACATGTACTCCGTATAGGCGTAGAATTATTATGTGTCAATTAAAAAATAAAAGCAGAAAGGAAGAGATGTAATATACTGTGGGATGCAGTTATATAGTATAAACATATAAACAATGATAATTTATTGAATTCTAAATTATGATATAACCATGTTAGAAGAATAAGAAAAGGTGATTTGGGGAAAGAAGTAGGAAAAAGTCACAGGAAGGGGCTTTTGAAATTAGTTACTTAAAACTTGCTGAATAAAAATTGTGTATATGTTTATGATATAAAATATAATATTTTGATATATGTATATATTATGGAATGTTAGATCAAGCTAACATCTATTATTTCACATACTTATTGTTTTGTGGTAGGGACACTTTTTTGAGGGTGCATTGAGACAGTGTCTCACTATGTAGTTCAGGCTGGACTTGAACTCACTATATGGCACAGGTTGGCCTTGAACTTGCAGTGATCTTCCTGCCTCAGCCTCCTGAGTGCTGCGATTACAGGCATGTGCCACAATGCCTGGCATTAACACTTAAAATTACTTTTTTTTTTTTTTTTTTTTTTTTTTTTTTGAGACAGGGCCTTACTATGTAGTCCAGCTGGCTTTTAATTCACTATGTAGCCCAGGCTGGCCACTTAGTTGCAAGATCCTCCTGCCTCAGCCTCCAAAGTGCTGGGATTATAGGTGTGTGCCATCGTGCCTGGTTTAAATTATTCTTTTTTTTTTTTTGTGGGTACCGGGGGGTCGACCTCAGGACCTCGCGTGCCAACAGGCACCCGTGCCGCTGAGCGATATCACCGGCCCCTTTTTCGTATGTGGGTTCCGGGAGTCGAACTCGGCCCCTCGCGCTTGCAAGGCAGGCGCTTACGCCGCTGAACCATCTCACCGGCCCTAAATTATTCTTGTAACAACTTTCAAGGATGCAATACATTGTTACTAAATATAGTCAATTATTGTACAAATAGTCATTATTTGTACAATAGATCGGCAAAACTTACTCTTCCTGCCTAACTGAAATTTTGTACACATTAGCCTCTACTCCAATCCCTGGTTACTGCTATTCTACTTTGTTTCCATAAGATCAACTATTTCAGATTCCAGTATGAGTGAGATCATGCAGTGTCTGTCTTTCTGAGCCTGGCTTAATTCACCTAATGTCCTCCAGTACCACCCATGGTACTGCAAATATCAGGACTTCACCCTTTTTATGGTAAATAGTACTCCATTGTATATATATGCCACATTTTCTTTTTTTTTTATTTTAAAGAGTAAAAACAATGGTACAAAATTTCAAAACAAGATAGAGTAGCAATAATTAGTACATTGCTTATAGTTATCTTCAAAGTAGTCGCTCAGATTATAAGATATAGGCATGAAAAATTGATCAAATGATATAAGCACAAACTTTTCAATGAACTAATAGAAATTAGTAGTATAGCTATCTTAACTATCTTGGAGAGATACGTAGATATACTTTTTTCCTTTTCCCTTCCTTTTCTCCTTTCTCCCATTCCAGTTTCTCTTTCCTTTTGAACAGTTTCTTCCCATTTCCTAATATCTATTGTACATTTTGGATCTTATTTACTCTTTCAGCTTCTTACACTAGGGAGACAATATGATGTTTACACATGCGAGTCTGATTTATTTCACTTATGAGTGTGGTCTTGAGTTGCATCCATTTACCTATAAAAGTCTCAAGTTTATCCTTATTTATGGCTGAGTAGCACTCCGTTGATTAAAAATACCACATCTTTCTTATCCATTCCTCAGTTGATGGGCATTTGGGTTGTTTCCAAGATCTGGCTATTACAAATTGTGCTGCTATAAACATGGGTGCACATATATCGCTGTGGTACGATGTTTTTAATTCTTCTGGGAAGATACCCAGAAGGGGAATAGCTGGGTCAAATGGGACCTCCAACCCTAGTTTTTTGAGGAATCTCCACACTGACTTCCACAGTGCTTGCACCAGTCTACACTCCCACCAACAGTGGAGAAGGGTTCCTTTTTCCCCACAGCCCCTCCAGCATTTGTTATTGGTTGATCTCTTGGTGATAGCCATTCTTTCTGGAGTGAGATGGAATCTCAGCGTTATTTTAATTTGCATCTCTTGAACGTATGCCACATTTTCTTTATCCATTCATCAGCTGATGGACACTTAGGTTGATTTCATTTCTTGGGCATTATGAATGATGCCACAATAAACGTGGGAGTACAAATTTCTCTTTGACGTACTGATTTCATTTCCTTTATACCAAGTATGAGATTGCTGGATCATATATTGGGTTTACTTTTAATTTTTTAATGAATTTCCATACTGTTTGCCATAATGACTGTACTATCGTAGTACCCCCACCAACAGGATTCTTTCTCCACACGCTTGTCAGCACTTGTTACCTCTGGCCTTTTGATAACAGCCATTCTAACCAGAATGAGGTGGTATTGCATGGTTTTGATTTACTTTCTCCCATGATTGGTGATCCCAAGCATTTTTTCATGTACTTGTTGGCCATTTGTGTGTGAAATGTCTGTTGAGGGCTAGTGCCTGTTTTTAAATTAGATTGTTTGCTGTTTTTTTTTTTTGGCACCGGGACTCGAACTCATGACCTCGTGCTTGCCAGGCAGGCGCTGTGCCGCTCAGCTATATCCCCGGCCCCTATTTGCTTCTTTGATATTGAGTTGTTAGAGTTTGTTACATATTCTAGGTGTTTCCCCTAAACAGATATATGGTTCCTACATACAGTCTCCTGTTCTGTGGGCTGTCTCTTCATTCTGTTGATTGTTTCCTTTGCTGTACAGAAACTTAAATTGTTACAGATTTGAACTATGTTCTAGTGTAGACATTTGAATTTTTTTTTTTAATGTGGGTATCAGGAGTCAAACTCAGGACCTCGCGCTTGCCAGCAGGTGCTTATGCCACTTAGCGATATCACCAGCCCTTTTTATTCCTTTATGTGGGTACCGGGAGTTGAACTCAGGACCTCGCACTTGCCAGGCAGGTGCTTATGCTGCTGAGCCATCTCACTGGCCCAGGCATCTGAATTTTTAAAGGTGCTTCTTAGGCTAATTTTATTTTATTTATTTATTTTTTTATATGTGGGTACCAGGAGTCGAGCTCAGGACCTCGCACTTGCCAGGCAGGCGCTTATGCCGCTGAGCCATCTCACCGGCCCTCTTAGGCTAATTTTAAAAGCAGTTGTCAACACTTTTTTGTAGTCTGTCATACCCATCCAAGGGCCCACTGTTTTCCAGAAAAAATAGACTATTAGCACCAAAATAAAACTTTTTTTCCTCTCTAGTGTTTATAATCCTTCTGGGGGGAAAGGAGGACCCTGGCTGTCGTCTTCCTGATGTCCCATAACCTGGTCACATCCTTCACTATTCCATTTCGGCACCAGGGTTCTGCGCTTTAGTCATTTACCCAGTGTTTGAATTGCATTTCCCTATTGGCTAAAGATGTGGAACAGTCTTTGATGTACTTATTGGCCGTTTGTACTTCCTTTCAGAAGCGTCTATTCAGTTCATTTGCCCATTGTTTGATTGGGTCATTTGTTTTGGGGGATTAATTCTGAGTTTTTATATGTTCTAGATATTAGTCCTCTTGTCAGGAGAGTGGCTGGCCAACTGTCCTCCCTTACTGGAGGCTGTCTTTTCACTCTGTGGCTTGTTTCCTTTGCTGTGCAGAATTTTTAGTTTGATGTAACCCATTCATGGGTTCTTCACATTATTTCCCCTGCTATTAGAATTCTATTCAGGAGCACTTGCTTATGCCCATAGCTTCAGGTGTGTCCCCTGTTACCTTCCAACAGTTTCAAAGTTTCTGTACAGGTCTTGAATCCATTTTTATTTTGTTTTAGCATAGGTTGAGAAGAAGGAATCTAGTTTCGATCTTCTGCAAGTGGATGTCCAGTTTTTCCAGCACTATCTGTTGAAGAGGCTGTCTTTTCTCCAGTGTATGTTTTTGGTCCCTTTGTCAAAGATCAGATGGTGGTAGGTATGTGGTTGTTTCTATGTTTTCTGTTCCATTCCATCAGCCTATATGTCTGTTTTTGTTACTGTAGGTTTGTAGTGCAACTTAAAATCTGGCATTTTGATATCTTCAGATTTGCTTTTTTTTTTTTTTTTTTTTTTTTAACTCATGGTGGCTTTGGCTATTGTGGGCCTTTTCTGATTCCTTATCAATTTTTGAATTATTTTTTCTAGTTCTGTGGAGAATGTTGTTAATATTTTAATAGGGATTGCATTAAATCTATAGATTGCTTTCAGTAATATGGTCATTTTAGCAGTGTTAATTCTGCCAATCCAAGAACAAGGGGGCCAGGGTTAGCTCAGTGGTACAAGCACCTGCCTGGCAAGTGCAAGGTCCTGAGTTCGATTCCTGCTACCAAAAAAAAAAGTAAACCAAGAACAATGGATGTTTTTCCATTTTCTGTTTTTTTGTTTTGTTTTGTTTTGTTTTGTGTGTGTGGGTACCGGGGGGTCGACCTCAGGACCTCGCACGCCAGCAGGCGCCCGTGCCACTGAGCGATATCACCAGCCCTTTTTTCGTATGTGGGTTCCGGGAGTCGAACTTGGGCCCTCGTGCTTGCCGGGCAGGCGCTTAAGCCGCTGAGCCATCTCACTGGCCCCCTTTTTTCATATGTGGGTTCCAGGAGTCGAACTCGGGCCCTCGCACTTGCCAGGCAGGTGTTTACGCCACTGAGCCATCTCACCAGCCCCTGTTTTTCCATTTTCTAATGTCATCTTCAATTTCTTTCTTCAGCGTTCCATAATTTTCTTTATAAAGGCCTTTACCTTCTTAATTAGGTTGATTTCTAGGTAGTTTTTGGAACCTGTTGTGAATGGAATTGTATTATTTCTCTGTGGATTCCTTACTGGTATACAGGAATGCTATCAATTTCCAGTTTTAAGACTTCATACACTTTTAGTTGATTATCATATGTGATGTATGATAATATTCTGATTTAATTCTTCTCTATACAGTTGCCTTTCTTCATTGTGTTTTTTTGTCATCTTTGACAAAAATCAGTTATCAGATTGCATAGGTTTGTTTCTAAGCCATCTATTTTGTTGCTTCAGTTTGTGTATCAGCTTTTATGCCTGTATTATGCTGTTTGGATTATTACAGCTTTGCAGTAGATTTCAAAATCAGGTAATATGATTCCTCTAGCTTTGCTTTTTTTATTTAAAATTGCTTTGGGTATCTGCGGTCTTCTGTGATTCCATATACATTTTAGGATTGTTTTATCTATTTCTGTGAAAAAGTCACTGGAATTTTGATAGAGATTATACTGAATCTGTAGATCACTTTGGGTAGTGTGGACATTTTAACAGTATTAACTCTTCCATATTGTGAATGTATGATACTCTTCCATCTATTTATATTCTTCAATTTCTTGCATCAATGTTTTATAGTTTTCAGTGCAGATCTTTCAACTCTTTGATTATATTTATTTCTAAATATTTATTTATTTATTTATTATTTGTGTGTATGTGTGTGGGTACCGGGAGTCAACCTCAGGACCTCGCGTGCCAGCAGGTGCCCATGCCACTGAGCAATATCACCAGCCCTTTTTTCCTATGTGGGTTCTGGGAGTCAAACTCAGGACCTTGCGCTTGCTAGGCAGACGCTTATGCCGCTGAGCCATCTCACCGGCCCTCTAAAATTTATTTGGTAGTTCTTGTAAATGGGATTTTCTTTTTCCAGTAACTCGCTGTTAGAATATAGAAACACTAATTATTAAGCCAGAAGTGATAGCACATGTCTGTAGTCCTAATATCCAGGAAGCTGAGGCAGGAGGACTGCTGTGATTGTGTAGCCTGGGCTTCATAGTGAGTTCAAGGTCAGCCTGAGCTACACAGCAAGACCCTGTTTCAAAACACAAACAAAAACTCTAATTATTTTCGTATGTTGACTTTATATTCTGCAACTTAATTGAACTTATTAGTTTGTTATGGCTTGTGTCTAGATGTCCCCCCAAAGCCTCATGTGCTCATGGGTGGGGCTTTTCAGTGGTGACCGCATCTAGAGTGTGTGATGCTGGAGTTGATTCATGGCGCAATGTTAGAATCAAGGGCACTAGGATTAAGAGTGTGAGTGCTACCCGCCCTGAGTAGCCTGGATAAGATGTAAGGGATAGAAAGAGCTGTGCTCATCCCTCCTGCTTGCTCTGCTACCTTCTGCCCACCATGAACTGTTTCTCCTCTGCGATAACCATGTGCCATATGACCCTGCCTTGGAGCCAGATGGTGATGGACGGAAACCTCTACAAACCGTGATCTAAATTAACCTTTCCTCCCTTAATTTTGGGTGTTGGGTATTTTGTCTCAGCAATGAGAAAAGTAACTAAGACATAGTGCTAACAGTTTTTTGATGGCGTTTTTAAGGTTTTCCATGTGTAAGACCACGTTGTCTGCAGAGACAATTCAGTGTCTTCCTTTCCAGTTTGGTTGCCTTGAGTTTCTGTTTCTTGTCCACCTGCTGTGGCTGGGACGTCCAGTCTTCGTGGAATGGCAGCAGTGAGTGGGGCATCCGCATATTCTTAGAGAAGAAGCTTTCAGCTTTTCTCTACTGAGTATGATTTTAGCTGTAGGCTCCCGGTACATGGCTTTTACTGTGTTAAGACACAATCTTTCTATACTGAATTTGTTGGGCGTTTTTATTGAGAGTTTTATCCTGAAAAGATGTTGAATTTTGTCAAATTCTGTGTTAAATGATCATATGGTTTTTGGTCCTTTATTTCATTAATGTGGTATATCACAGTCACTGATTTGTGATCATTTGATTCTTGCCTTCCAAGGATAAACCCAACTTGATGATGCCTACCGATCTTAGTAAGATGCTCTTGAATTCAGTTTGCTTTTATTTTGTTGAGTATTTTTACATACAGATTCATCAGATATATTTGACCTGTAATTTTCCTTATAATGTTCTTCCTGCTTTTGGTCTCCGTGTAAAGCTAGCCTCATAAAGTAAATTTAAAAATTTCCCCTCTCTTCAGTATTTTGGAAGAGTTGACAAAGACTGGCATTAGGTTTTCTTTTCTTTTGTAGAATTCAGCTCTGATGCCATTGGGCCCTCACTTTTGCTTTGATGGCGGACTTGCTGATTCAATCTCCTTAGTCAGTATCGGGGTGTTTATATTTTCCTTTTTTTTTTTTTTTGTTATTTAGAAAATACTTTAGTAATTGAACCCATGTAGATAAGATGTTACTTATTTAAAACAGTGCACTATCCCTTTACAAATGGGAAAAAAATTAATTTTAATGTCTCTAGACCAATATGGCTGTTAATTTCCATACAATGCCGACTCAACACGATAAACTGGGATAACTTTTTCCAAAGTTGACAGTACAATAAAAGTTTCCAAAAATTCAAATCATATTATATATATATAATTATAATATTTGTAATTATAATTATATATTTATACAATATTTTAATATAATTATTTATTGATAATAATTTATTGATGCTTATATTTCTATTATATTTATAATTATGATATATGATATATATGATACATTATATAATATATATAAATATTTTATATGTATATAGATGCAGTATGTTCTGCATAATATATAATATATATAATATATTATATGATAATATATAAATATTATATATATATGCAGTATGTTCTGCATCAATAGCAGCAACTGCTTTTCCAGGCTCTGCAGTCATCTGAACAAAATTATAGAGACATTCAGCACATTCCATTAAAAAAAAAAGAAAAAAAAACTTAAAAAAATAAACAGCAAAGTTCTGTTGCTGTTATGGTACCTGACATCATTTTTTTTATTAGCTTCTCATATATTTTCTATTTCTTTCCCCAAGATGAATGTATTTATTATGTATTATAAACATATACTAATAAAAATAAAATTTTAAAAGGGTTATAAAAAAAGATTTTCTGTTTCTTCATGACTCAATAGCCTTTGTGTTTTTAGGATTTTTTCCATGTCTTAGAGGTTATCCAATTTGATAGTATAAGGCTGGGCATGGTGGTGCATGCCTGTAATCGTAGCACTTGGGAGGCTGAGGCAGGAGGATCGCCTCAAGTTCGAGGCCAATCTGGGCTACATAGTGAGTTCAAGGCCAGCCTGGACTACATAGTGAGACCCTGTCTCAAAAAACAAAAACACAAAACAATTTGATAGTATACAAATGTTTATAGCAGGCTCTTTCAATCCTTTGCATTTTTGCGGTATCACATGGCATGGATTCTCTTGATTTCTGCTTTGCCTGAGTCTTCTGTCTTTCTTCATAGTCATGCTAAAGGTTTGTTGATTTTATTTGTTTTTATAAAAAATGCAGCTCTTAGTATCGTAGGCTTTTAAAATTGTTTTTCTAGTCTACTTTGTTCATTTCTGTCCTGATCTTTATTATCCCTTCCTCCTACTCACGTTGGGCTTAGTTTGCTACCCTTCACCAGTTCCTCCATTTGGTTGTTTATCTGCGATCTTTCTGAAGGCATCTACCACTGCGGGCTTCACTGTCACAGCTGCCTTCATCCCCTAAGTTTTGGTTTATTGTGCTTCCATTTTCATTTGTCTCAAGATATTTTTATTTTTTCCAGATATTTAAAAAATGTCTTCTTTGACCCACCGGTTGTTCAGGAGTGTGTTTCATTCCCAAATATTCGTAAGTTTGCTGAAATTCCTCCTTTTATTGATTCCTGCTTTTCTGCAATTATGGCTGGAAAACATACTTGATGCGATTCAATCTGCTCACATTTGTTAAGATTGTTTTGTATCCTCACATGTGATCTCTCCTGGAGAAAGTTCTGGGTGTACTTGAAAAGAATGTGTTTTCTGCTGCTGGTGGATGGAACGTTCTGTGTATGTCTGTTGGGTGGGGCTCTTTAAATATCGATGTGAGTAAGCTTGTAATAGGTTGCAGCACATCAAGAATAATGTTACAGTGATACTAAATAGGTCGGGATTAATAATCATAGTAAGAATGCTAACGGATGTGCAACGGGCCACAGTGGAAGGATGCTAGAGAATCAATGTATTATTTTGAAAACTAGTACGTACGGAGGAAGAACCAAGCATTTCTTTTGCTTTTCCTGTACTACTTCTACATTTAAGTTACCAAATGCACATGAGAAGCATCTTTTTAAAGAAACATTCTAGCCAAGACATGGAAAGGGAATGTTAAAATTGGATTTGATAGTTTTTCAGCCCTTAATGAAGTAATGAATGTAGATGTCAAACCTTGTAGGTTGTTTACAACAAACAGAGAGAGGGAGGGGTGAAGGGAGAGAGAGAGTGCAAGAAAGACATGGTGCTTTCCAGATGCAAGCACAGAGCACTGTCCTTGAAGTTATCTGACCAAAAAAATCTAACTTAAATCCAATGAAGCCTCTAGGTCCAACTACCTGTTTTCGAGGAACATAGAGGACAAAGGCACAAACTACCACTCAGGAAGTCAGGACTGTCAGAAACAAATTGCTCCATGGAAGAAAGAAGGGAAGTGGAGGGACACCTACAAACTCTGAGAATTGGAAGTCCTGTCAAGGAATCTTTTCTTCTTTTTTATTGTTCATGTTTGCAGTATGCAATGTTTACATTCCTTGCGTGGAGTTGGTGCATGCACATAATACGTGTTAACTCCTTTTTTCATCTCCTTTCCCTCTACCCTAGCTCTTTTTTAATTATTATTATTTTTTATTTTAAAGAGAAGAAAAAACAAAACAAATCAAAACAAGAACAAATTTTCAAAACACCATAATATGAGGGTAACAATGGTACCTCTAGCTCTTGATCCCCTTCCCTTTTGAAAAAGATCCATCTCCCTACTTCCTAGTATCTTGTATCTTTTTACTGCTAGAAAAGTATTTAGGAGACAATTAAAAATTGAAAAAATTGGCCAGTGACTGGTTAGTTGATGATATTAAAGGACATGTTGACACTTCCAGGTGTGATAGTGCATGGTAATATTTAAAAGAATGTTTATCTTTTAGAGATAAACACAGTTTTCTGGGGGAGAGAGTCCAACATACTGGCCTCTTACTGGTAGTGATACTGTGGTTTTGGAGGCCCTTTAGGATTGCCACAAACAGAGAAGAAGAAATCCTTCAAAGAACAAGTGGGAAAGGCTGTGATGCCAGCAACAGTCCCATGGACTGATATTTTCCCACCAATTTACCTTAAAGTCCAACTTCAGTGGTCAAATGGTCAAACTCACAGTGTGAGCAGCCATGGCTTAACACCAGTTTATTAGCTGCACAACAATGTCGCCGTCCATCTTATCTCCCTTCAGCCGGTTCCACATTTGCAGATTCTGCCATTCTGATGCCCTAGTCCTGTTGTCAGCTTCTGTCATCATAGAGGGTTGTCCAGGTTTCTTCAGGCTACTGTAACAAAACACCCCAGGCAGGGTGGATTGCAAACAACAGAAATATATTTCTCATAGTTCCAAGGTCCGAAAACGTCAGTGTCTGTCGAGGGCCCACTTCCTCCCAGATGGCACCTCCCACACTGCCTCTGCTTAGGGTGGAAGGGGGTCCCCTTCACAAGGGTGCAGATCCTATTCATGAGAGCTCTGCCGTTAGGACTCACTTCCTAATACCATCACCTTGGGGTTAGAGAATCCACAGATGAATTTGTGACTGGGCAGGACACAGATACTCAAACCATAGCAGGATTCTTTGAATTGCAAACTTTGGAAACCTTATTCAAAGTAGATTAGTCAAAAGAGAGGATAGCCTATCACATAATCGGGGACCCAGGAGCTCACCTTACGCATAACTGAAACCAGAGCTCAAAGGCATCGGGATTCTATGTAGCTTCCCCTCCGCTCCTCACCCCTCCTCTCTCTCTCCCTCCCCTCCTTCCTTTGCCAAAAGGCTCTCCTAGGAATTCTACTACATTGTTGGTGGGAATGTAAACTTGTACAACCACTATGGAAATCAGTGCAGAAATTCCTCAAAAAAAAAAAAAAAAAACTAAGAATAGAAATTTCATTTGACCCAGCTATTCCACTTCTAGGTATCTTCTCAAAAGAGTTAAAAATCATCATAGTACAGCGATACATGTATACCCATATTTATAGCAGCACAATTTATAGTAGCTAAATCTTGGAAACAGGATATATGTCCATCAACAGATGAATGGATAAGGAAAATGTGGCATTTATGCACAATGGAATACTACTGTGCCATAAAGAAAGATGAACTTGAGGCATTTGTAGATAAATGGATGCAATTTAAGAACATAATGTTAGGTGAAATAAGTCAGACACACAGAAACTCAAATATGGCATGTTTTCTCTTATATGAGAATCACAAACAAAGAACAAAATAGAAGGAAGATACATAGGAAATAAGGAGAAGTTGAAGTACCTCCCCCCCAATACACTAAAATTTAAAAAAAAGAAATACTCCCCCCAAATTACAAATTCCATTGTTTTAAAAATATTTCAATATATATGCTAATTGGTTTCATTTATATTACTAGTTTACCTTAGTTCATTGAAAAAGGTTTGTGTTGTTATCTGTTTGGTTGTTTTTTTTTTTTTTTTTTTTGGTAAGAATCTCTTTGTTTTATACTCTGAGTAACTACTTTGAAGATAATGATACACAGTGTAATAACTTTTGTTATTCTCTTATTATTATTTGATGATAAAATTTTGGTTTTCTTCATAAAATAAAAAGAAAATTAAAATAAGAAGGCTTTTTTCCCTTGTACCAGAGAAGATGGCTGCTGATGCTGATCCTGCAGTTGCCATGTGTGTCCCAAAAGGCAGTCCAGGGGCCGCACAGTATCCCGCTGAATGGAATTACCACACTTTATTTAACCAACACTCTATTAATGGGTATTGGTGAGGCAGGAGGATCACAGTGAGTTTGAGGCCAACCTGGACTATATAGCAACATCCTGTTTTAAAAAACCAAAACCAAAGCCGAAACCAAAACCAAAATCAAAAAAGGGGTATTTGCCACTTTTGAAATGTGTCAATATTCTGTATGATTCCGTGATGAAAATCCTTGCAAATTTGGCCTATAGCACAATACTCTTTTTCAGGTAGAGACGCAGATGTGAAAGTGCCGAGTCAGCATTTATACATCTCCCCCACACACACACCCCATGTTGATTTCCCTCCTTCGATGGCACGAGAATGATTAATCATGCCAGTCATTCTCTCCATAATACCTTCAATCCAGTGCCCCATTATTCTTTGATCACACTGTTGCTGGAACATGTCCCAAAGGACCCTAACTCTGCATCATACCTGCCCTTGGGAAGAAAAGCCCTGAGCAGCGTAACCTGACTTCCAGCAATTCCTGGTCACCAAGACCACCCAAACCAGCTCCCCTCAACCCTTCCCTCTTTTGTCAGGTCCACACATCTTCCTCTTTCTGTAAAAATGTTTCAGACTTTTTAATCTCTCCTCAAACCCTGACTTCATTTCCCACTCCACCCATCTGCTGCAGGAGGAAAATGGAGGCTGTGACACGAATACTGTGACATTCCTACCACTAAAGGCACATCCTGGCCAGCGTCCCAAGCCTCCCTCCCTCCCTGCACGTGACTCTGAAGGAGAGATCCCTCCTTTCTGCTCTTCAGAGTGCTACTGATGATGCTTCTTTCATCTGCACATTCAGTGTCTCCTTCCTTCTTCCTCAGAATTTCCACATACCCACATGGCTGCCATCTTAAAAGGCAAAACAAATTGAGAAAAATTTATGACCTAACCTCCTCTGGTTGCCACTCCGTATTTCTTCGTCCCTCACAGACAAACTCCTCGGAAGAGTTATCCACTGTTCTACTTACTATGGTTGCATAAGACATCGCCCCCAGATGTGGTGACATTTATTACTCTATTCTGTGGGTCAGGAATTCACACAGAGCACTGTGGGGACAGTTTCTTTCTGCGCCACAGTGTCTCGGTTCCACTGATCGTCTCAGAAGCTGGGCTGGATCACTTGAGGCTCCTTTGCTCCCACAAATGGTGGCAGGTGGCCACAGTCAGCCAGCGGCCTTGGTCCCTCTCCATGTGGATCTCCCCAGGCGCTCTCTTCGTGGACTATTTTGGGTTTTCTTTACATCATGGTAGCTAAATCCTGAGGACAAAGATTAAAAGAATCAGAGATAGTCAAACCATAGAGACAAAAAATACAGTGGTAGTCACCAGAGGTTGGAGAGCTATTGTTTAGTGGGGACAGAGTTTCCGTTTGTAAGGTAAAGAGAGTTCTGGAGATGGGTTCAACAACAATGTGAATGTGCTTAGTGTGACTGAACTGTGCACTTTTAGATGGTTATGATGGTAAATTTTATGGTATATGTGTTTTACCATGGTGGGGAGGGAGGGAAGGTGTGGTGAGCTGACAACTGGTGGTCAACTTGTAAAACCCAGCTGAACTGAATCAGCGTGGTGCCTGGTGTGGAGGCCCACCTGAGGACTGTTGCCAACAACATAAAAAGGAGAACTGGAGAGGAAGAGGTGGTGCTGTTGGTTCTCCTCGAGGAGCTTGTCACGCTGGCTTTCCTGATAGGAACTTGGCTGTTCTCATCATCGGAGGAACTCGGGACCTCATTGTCGCTGAGGATGGCTGTGGTGACTTTCAGGGGAGCTCTGGTTCTTACTCTGAGCGTCGCTTCCTGGTTCCGGGGTAGATCCCTCAGCCTGCTGGCACAGATCCTTCATCCCGCTGGTGCAGACTTTCTAGCTTCCACCGCTGACCTTTGGGCCTTCCCAGTGCAGATCCGTGAAATATACTTGCATGAGACATTGTTGTGGGCCCTAGGCCTTCAGCTGGACTCGTGAGGGCATGGCCGTGGGCTCTAGGTCTTCAGCTGGACTCATACAGGACACTGCTGTAGGATCCAGGCCCTCAGCTGGATTCTTTGGGTCTTTAGTGTGTGGATAGATTTCCTGCACTTTTTGTATATGACTCTTTGGGTGACTGTTACAAAATAATCCTAAAAATTATGTGTCCTGTATTGTATTGTTTCCCTTGCAAACCCTGACTACAACAGAAGGGGAAGATGAACATCAGGGCAGTTGCATCTTTTCATGGCCCAGTGTCTAAGTCATGTAGCGTCAAATCCGTCCTTCTCTGTTGGTCAGAGAAGCCAAGGAGTCCGGTGCAGGGGCCTGGAGCAGACTCCACCTCTCACTGCAGGGATGCACGGTTCTAGGTGAGCACGAGGACCTGAGCGCACAGCCGCAGCCATCTGTGACAAACTGTCTTCCTCCTTCGCTTCCATAATCTGTTCCCTTTGCTCCTTCTAACTCCATTTCTCTCCAGTCTGGCTTTGGCTTTTCAGCTGCTCTGGTTAAAGTCACAAATGATTCCTGGGTTGATGAAGTGAATAGATTTATTCCTTTTCAATATGTTTTTATGTGGAAATGCACAAGAATATTCAAGAGTAGAGGAAAGCGTAGAATGAACCTCTGTCCTCAACTTCAACAATTATCAATGTTTGCAAGTCTTGTTTCCTGGGTCTCTGCTGCCACTGCTTATTTTTTGTACAAAATCTCATCTTTCTTGACCCCAACCTGCACTGGCTTCTCTGGTACGGCTATCTCAACATCCTCTATGAAGCCTCTAAATATCAGAGCACCTCAGCACTTGGCCTTGACTTCCTCTCAGTCACTTGTCTTACTCGTGCCTTTAATGTCAGTTACATCTATTACAGGTGCCTCTTGGGACAGAGAATGTCAGCGCCCTCCCAATGAACTCTGTCCTTCCTCTGCTGGTGAACCATCGCCACCACCTCACAAGGGAGGCCACCCTGCCTGGCTTTCAGCCTTTGTAAGAGGAGGGTTTCTTAATGTAATGTAATGTAATGTAATGAAGTATAATATAAGCTATAGAACTTAATGTGTAATATGTTGTTACGGCTTGTGTCTAGATGTCCCCCCAAAGCCTCATGCAGTCATAGGTGTGGCTTTTCGGAGGTTGCTGGATCTAGGGTGTCTGATGCTGGGATCAAGGATGCCATGCTAGGATTAAGGGTGTGAGTGCTACCCGCCTAAGGGTAGATAGCCTGCATATGATATAAGGTGTGGGGAGCCATAAATGACCCAGCTTCACGTCTGAGCATGCGCCCCCCCGCCCATCCTGATCCTACGTCACCCATTAGACCCTCCCACCGTTTCCCTCAAAGAGATATAAGCCCTGGCACTTCCGCAATAAACTCTCTCGCTCGACTTCCCTGATCTGTGTGTGTGTGTGTGTGTCTTCTTTCTCATCCCCATACCGTCGCCCGGGTTCGCGTTCCTGCCCCTGGGAGGCTCCGCTGGTCGGAGTCTTCTTGGGCCACAACACAACATTTGGCGCCCAACGTGGGGCCCGGGAAAGATGGATCCTATGAGGGATCACCCTGTAGGGCGATAAATGCCAACGATTGACCGGTCTTTAGTTTCATTTTCATGAGATTCCTTTCTCAGTGATCCGTACGCCAACTCCTTTCTTTGCATCTGAATCACGGTAAGCATACAGGGTGCAAAATGGGACAAAACCTCTCCGAGCACGAACTTTTTACTAAAGGGGTCTCTGAAGCGCTCAGAGTGAGGGGAATAAAAGTCACCCCGCGGCAATTGACTGATTACTTTTCCTTTATAAATAAGGTTTGTCCATGGTTCCCCTTGCAGGGCACCATTAACATCAGGGTCTGGGACCGCGTGGGTGACGCACTCCAAGATTATTATCGGGTTCCCGTCACAGCCTTCGCTTATTGGACCCTAATTTCAGAACTATTACGGACACAGCCCAATAACCTTCAACCATCACAGGCTCCGGCTCAGCCACTGGGTCAACCGGTTGCCCCCCCAATTACTGATACCCCTATCCCTAGCCCTCCACCCTCTGTAGTTCTCCAGATGCCAGAAGAAAAAGATGGCCGTTGCTCTCCTACTTCCCCCGTACCCACTTCCGCCTTCTTTAACGATAGTCACCCGCCATCTTATGAAACAGACCTCCGCCCGCCATCTTGTCCTGGGTCTCCACCATTCGATGGCCTGTCATCATGTCCTAAGCCCACGCAGCCTCCTGCACTTTACCCCCCTCTTCCTGACCCCCCGCCTTTCTCCTTACCTCCACAAATACCGCTGCCCTCTGCCCCCCCATCTCCCCTTGTTGCGCCCGCCTTTTCAGTTAACTTCCCCTCCCTTCACCCTGCACCTACTGCCACACCCATGCAAGATCAATTTCTCAGTTCGCTTCTGGAGCGCATCTCCCTACTTGAACGTAAGGCTCAACAGGATCATCTTAATTATAAGTTATCTCTTTCTCAGCCCTCTGGAAAGATCCCCTCACTAATCAATGGCATGGCCCTGACCCCGTCCTCATATGGGGAAGGGGCTCAGCCTGTATCTATTCTCAGGCTGACCACAATGCACGCTGGGTACCCGAGCGCCTTGTAAAACAACTTAATAAACCTGCCCAGGGAGGCGCCCCTGAGGGTTAATATTTTTCCTTTATAGATGTTCCCGTCAAGCTTCCTGTATGTTCTTGTGATGCTCCCGGCGACCATCGCTAATCATCAACATGCTTCATTCAGGTGGACACTCAGGCGCTGGGGGGACCAAAAGATACTAGGCGCGGCTTGGATCTACTATTCCTCAAGGAGGGGGGGCCTCTGTGCGGCCCTCAAAGAAGAATGTTGCTTCTACATTGACTCCTCTGGTGTTGTCCTACGCGCTATGGACAAATTAAACGATGCCCTAAAAAGAGAGAAATAGCCAGAACGCAAGCCTTATTCCCCAGCGCCGGGTTCTCCACTGTGCTCCCCTACCTTGCCCCCCTTTTTGGCCCCCTTATAGTTGTGGTCCTCGCCTTGACCTCTGGTCCCTGCCTATTCAAGAGACTCATTGCCACCGTAAAAACAGATGCTGATGAGTACAAACAAGCCGAACCATATGATATTCAGGCCCCAGCATATAAGAATGTCGGCCAATGACGGGTAAGATGGAGTCACAAGTCACTAACACTCTCAGGACCACCTAAGACAGAGCGCCACTCTTCGCTGGGACGCTGGCGATGCTAATGGTTAGCTCAATGACGGGTAAGGCCTGAAAAATCAAATGCGTAAAAACAAAAAGACTTGCAGTAACCTCCACAACCTAAGACAGGCCACATTCAGGGTCATACAAACATTCATGGTCGGCAATATTCTCATTTGGAGAAAAAGGAGCATATGTGGGGAGCCATAAATGACCCAGCTTCATGTCTGAGCATGCGCCCCCCCCGCCCATCCTGATCCTACGTCACCCATTAGACCCTCCCACCGTTTCCCTCAAAGAGATATAAGCCCTGGCACTTCCGCAATAAACTCTCTCGCTCGACTTCCCTGATCTGTGTGTGTGTGTGTCTTCTTTCTCATCCCCATACCGTCGCCCGGGTTCGCGTTCCTGCCCCTGGGAGGCCCCACTGGTCGGAGTCTTCTTGGGCCACAACACAACAATAAGGGACAGAAAGAGGGTTGTCACTTGTTGCTTGCTGCTTGCTGCCTTCTGCCTACCCTGCTTTGCCATGAACTGGTTCTCCTCTGCCATGCCACCTGGCCTTGGAGCCAGCCAACCATGAACTGAAACTGTGAGCTAAATAATCCTTTCCTCCTTTAACTTTGGGTGTTGGATATTTTGTCTAAGCAGTGAGAAAAGTAACTAAGATATATGTAGACATACTAATTTATACATGTGCAATTACAAAAGGATATGAAATATACTATATAAACACAATATAAAACATGACAATATATAATGAAATAAAAGTTTAAAATACAATATTTATATTTAAAATATAAAATATCCTCCTGGCTCAGCTTTGCAAGTGGTGGAATTACAGGTATACACCACCACGCCCAGCTATAAATGTGAAATATTTTTTGAAAAATTTAGCAAGCACAATGGCACATGCCTGTAATCCCAGCATTCTGGGAAATGGAGGCAGGAGGATTGCAAGTTCAGGCCCAGCCTGGCCAACTTAGCAATTTAGACCCTGTCTCAAAATAAAAAATTTAATAAAAGACTGGTGATATAGTTTAGTTCAAATGCCCTGGGTTCAATCCATAGTACTTTAATATAAAAAATAAAATAAAATAAAAATTTATTTCAAATAATATAAAAATAAAAATATAAGTACAAAAACATAAAGTACTTAATTTTCCCTCTGAGCTTTCCCTCTGAGATCAAGCTTTCCCTTGGAGATCAAGAATGAGACAAGTATGCCCATTTTCACTACTACTCTTCAACATAGTAAAAGTCCTAACTAGAGCATTAGACAAGAGAAATGTATATAAAAGGCATCCAAATTGTAAAGGAGGAAATAAATTATCCCTGTTTGCAGACAATATGATCTTTTTTTTTTTATGTGAGTACTGGGAGTCGAACTCAGGACCTCACGCTTGCCAGCAGGTGCTTGTGCCACTGAGCGATATCACCAGCCCCTTTTTTTCCTTTATATGGGTTCCAGGAGTCAAACTCAGGACCTCGCGCTTGCCAGGCAGGCGCTTACGCTGCTGAGCTGTCTCACCGGCTCAGACAATACCATCTTATAAATAGAAAACCCTAAAGACTCCACCAAAAAACTGTTATAACTGATACACAATTTAGTAAAGTTGAAGGGCACAAAATCATACCAAGAGCAATAGGATTTCTATATGCTAATAGTAACCATCTAAGAAAGAAATTAAGAAAAAAATCCCATGTACAATAGCTACGAAAAAACCCTAGAAAAATTTTAACTAAGAAGGCAAAAGATCTCTACACTGAAAACTATAAAACACTGATGAAAGAAGTTAACCAGAAAAAAAAAAGAAATTAACCAGGACATGATGAATGGAAACATATGTTCATAGGTTGGAAGCATTAATATTGTTCCAATGTCCACACTCCCTAAAGCAATCTGTAGATTAAGTATCAGGGACATTGTTCATGGAACTAGAAACAGCAACCTTAAAATTCATAGGAACCAGGAAGATCCTAAATAACCACAACAATCTTGAGCAAGTAGAGCAAAGTTGGAGACATCATACTACTTGACTTCAAAATATACCTCACAGCTACAAATAACCAAAACGGGGAGACTGCCATCAAAGTAGATATATGGACCAACAGAACAAAATAAGAGCTCTGAACTATAAGGTATGATAGAAAAATAAGGTGGCTATTTAAATTTTAAAAATGTATTATACTAAAGATGCGTTGCCATTAATTCCCCTTAAAATCCTCCCCTTCACTTCAAGCACTCTCATCATTCTTGCCACTTTCTGCAGCAGTTCTAAAAGTCCTCTTTTTTTTTTTTTTTTTTTTTGTGGGTACCGGGGGGTCGACCTCAGGACCTCGTGTGCCAGCAGGCGCCCGTGCCGCTGAGCGATATCACCGGCCCCTTTTTCGTATGTGGGATCTGGGAGTCGAACTCGGGCCCTCGCGCTTGCAAGGCAGGCGCTTAAACCGCTGAGCCATCTCACCGGCCCCTAAAAGTCCTCTTTTATGAGTGTCTTTAGTTGCACTGCTGTGGCTGCCTCGATGTCCTGAATTGATTAAAAACATCACCTCTCATGGTCATTTTGACTTTGTGGAAGAGCCAGAAGTCGCATGATGCCAGATACTGCGTGAGTAAAGAAAATGAAGATATGTCATATTTTTTAACGAGCCTGCTTTTCCATTGGGTGGCACTTGGCAGCAGCATTCACAGTACTTTTGGTCTTACCTCATAAGACCCTCACAAAAGAGGACTTCCAGAATTGCTTCAGAAAGTGGCAAGAATGATAGGCTAATATTTTGCAGGGATTAATGGCAATGTGTCTTCTACTGTAATAAACTTTTATAAATATAAATATTCACCGCATATTTTGATCACTGTACATTTTGATTGATAAATTTTTCAAAAAATATTTCATATTTAAAGCTGGGTGTGGTGGTGCATACCTGTAATTCCACCACTTGGAAAGCTGAGCCAGGAGGTTATTTTATATTTTAAATATAAATATTATATTTTAAATTTTTATTTCATTATATACTGTCATGTTTTATATCATTGTGTTTATATTTATATAGTATATTTCATATCCTTTTATAATTACACATGTATAAATTAGTATGTCTACATATGTCTTAGTTACTTTTCTCACTACTGAGACAAAATACCCAACACCAAAAGTTAAAGGAGGAAAGGATTACCTAGCTCACAGTTTGCAGAGGTTTCAGTTCATGGTTGGCTGGCTCCAAGGCCAGGTGGCATGGCAGAGGAGAACCAGTTCATGGCAAAGCAGGGTAAGCAGAAGGCAGCAAGGTTTTTTGCTGTTTGTTTTGTGTTTTTATTGGTACGTGTATGCAGTACAGAATGATTACATTCATTGTGGGGAGTTGGTACATGTACATAACGCATCTTAATTCTTTCTATGTTCCCTTCTCTTTTCCTCCATCCCTCTTTCTTCCATCTCTTGGTCCCCTTCCCTTTTGCAAAAGATCTATCTCCCTGTTTTCTATTATCTGTCTCTTATTTTTCTCTTTAATTTATTTATACTTCAAGTTTCTCATATAAGAGAAACCATGCAATATTTTAGCTTGTGTGTCTGATTTATTTCACTTAATATTATGGTTTCAAGGTGCATCCATTTTCCTACAAATGACTCAAATTTATCTTTCTTTATTGTGCAGCAGTACTCCATTGTGTATAAATACAACATTTTCTTTATCCGTTCATTTGTTGATGGACATATAGGCTATTTCCAGGATTTATCTGTTATGAGTTGTGCTGCTATAAATACAGGTATGCATGTATCCCTGTAATATGATGTCTTTAACTCTTTTAGGAAGATTCCTAGAAGGGAAATACCTGGTTCCAATGAAATTTCTAGTTTTAGTTTTTTTGAGGAATCTCCATACTGATTTCCATAGTGATTGTACTAGTTTATATTCCCACCAACAATGTAGAAGGGTTCCTCCCCTACTCCCCCAGCATTTGTTACTATTTGATTTCTTGATGATGACCATTCTTCCTGGAGTAAAGATGTTGTTTTAATCTGCATGTCTCAGATGGCCAGCAATGTAGAACACTTTTTCATGTATTTATTAGATATTGGTACTTCTTCTGAGAAGTATCTATTCATTTCAGTTGCCCATATTATGATTAGGTCTTTTATTTTGGGGCATCTAATTTTTTTGAGTTCTTTATATAGTGTAGATATTAGTCCTTTGTTTAAGGTGTAGCTGGCAAAATTTTTTTCCCATTCTGTAGATTGTCTCTTCATTCTGTTCAGCCAACTTTTTGATGATGACACAATGGAGAAAGGACAGACAGTTCAACAATGATAATTGAAAAATCAGATATCCACATGCAAAAAGAGACTAGGCTCCCTGTCTCACCATATTTAAAAATTAAATCAAAATGGGCTAAATACCTTACATCCAAAACTATGAAACTACCATAAAAAAAATGGGGAAATGCTACATGACATTGGACTGGGCAAGGATATTTTTTAGATAATAATTCAAAAGCACAGGTAACAAAAGGAAAAATAGACAAATGGGATTGCATTAAGCTAAAAATATTTTGACAGTAAGTAGTCAACAGAGTGAAGTGACAACCTGTAGAATGGGTGAAAATATTTGCAAGCAATAACTGATAAGGTGTTAATATCTAGAACACATAAGGAACTCCAACAACTCAATAGCAAATAACCAATAATCCAGTTTTAAAATAAGCACTAGACCTTAAGAGACATTTCTTAAAAGAAGACATAAAAATGACCAATAGATACATTAAAAAATGCTCAAACCACTAGTTATCAGGAAAATGCAAATCAAACCCACAGTGAGAAACCACCTCCTTCCAGCTAGAATGGTTATTGAAAAAGAGAAAAAAACTACACTATGAACAATAGTCATGGTTTGGAATCAGTTTAAGTTGTCCAACATTGGATGGGTGGATAAAAAATATGTGTTGTCGGGGCCGGTGAGATGGCTCAGCGGCTTAAGCGCCTGCCCGGCAAGCGCGAGGGCCCGAGTTCGACTCCCGGAACCCACATACGAAAAAGGGGCCGGTGATATCGCTCAGCGGCACGGGCGCCTGCTGGCGCGCGAGGTCCTGAGGTCGACCCCCCGGTACCCACAAGAAAAAAAAAAAAAAATGTGTTGTGTGTAAAATGAAACACTATTCCGCCATAAAAAGCATGAAGTCCTGTTATTTATCACAACAGGAACTAACCAGAGGACAGTGCGCTAAGTGAAATAAACAGGCACTGAAAGACAAATACTGTGTGACCTCACCTTTATGTGGAATCCACAGAAGTTGATCTCACAGAGAGAAGAAGAGTGGTTACCAGAGACTAGGGAGGGGAGGCGGGGCCGAGGAGAGGATGATCGATAGCATGATATTAGATACAAGGAATAAGCTCTGATGTTTCTATTGCACATAGTTAACAATGTTGTATATTTCCAGCTAGCTGGAAGAGATAACTTTTGGATACTGTCACCACAAAGACATGATACATGGGTGGAGTGCTAATTGTATATTCTATAATATATACACTATATTATAGAATATATATGCAATAATATTAATAATCTATAGGATAACATATGTCATAGTAAAGTCTCTTACAATTGTGATGAGTATTAAGGGTATAGGTCCCTCCTCCTCCCTTGATCTCTCTCAATTAGCCTGATTTGATCATTACCCAATATGGACTTGTACTGAAACATTACATGGTACCCTGTGAATATATATCATTATTTTGTCTCAATTTAAAAATAAATAAGTGTAATACTATAAGTTGTATATACTTTTAATATTACCATATATGTGATTATAGTACTTAAATATGTACTATATATGGTTAATGTAAAATATAATATCAATGTGTCATAAAATAGTATATAGTATAGTATAAGCTGAATATAATGTAATATATAACATGTCTAATTATAATATACACTATATTATAGAATATATATGTACTAATACTAATAATCTATAGGATAACATATGTCGTAGTAAAGCCTCTTACAATTGTGATGAGTGTTAGGCACTTTGACAGGTTTGTACATACATAAACCTTCAGTATAAAATGTTATTGGAGGGCCGGTGAGATAGCTCAGTGGCATACGCACCTGCCTGGCAAGTGCGAGGTCCTGAGTTCGACTCCCAGTACCCACATACGAAAAAAGGGCCGGTGATATCGCTCAGCGGCACGGGCGCCTGCTGGCGTGCCAGGTCCTGAGACCCTGGTACCCACAAAAAAAAAAAAAAAGATGTTATTGGCAGGGTTGGCTAGAGAAGGGATAGCAATATACCTGAACAGTACCTGGCACATGGTGAGTACTCCATCAATGCTAACTTTCATTATACTTATACAGTATGTGACTATTAAAATACTTAGTGCTCAGTATAAATGTTGTCATTGTAGTGTACTGAGTGAATTGGGGGGAGGGAGTTCCTAAGCTATACAATTGTGTTATCCATACATACTGACATTATTTCTATTTTCTTGTCTTTAAATTGCAAGTTTTTTGTCTGATTGTACTAACCAGCACTTTCAGAACAAAAATAATAGTGGTGAAAATAATCACTGTTTTTTGGTCCCTGATTTCAAGAATATTAAGAATATTGCTGGCTGTTGGATCCATATGCACATAGGCAGACACACTAAATGATGTTTTAAAAAGTACCACTTTATTTTGCCAGGATTTTAAACAGGAAAGGACACAGTGCTTTTAAATGTCTTTTCAGCACTGTCTTAGTCACTTTCTCATCACTGGGACAAAATACCTGATGCCTACAAGTTAAAGGAGAGGTTTATTTTGGCTCACAGTTTGTAGAGGGTTCAGTCCACAGTCAGCTGCTCCAAGGCAGGGAAGCATGGCAGAGGGGCATCGCAGAGGAGAAACAGCTCATGGCATGGTGGGAGAAGCAGAAAGAGATCAAGGGAGGAGGAGGGACCTATACCCTTCCAGGCCACACCCAGAGTGACCCTCCTCTTCCCACCAAGCTTCACCTCCCAACATCACACCCAGTTATGAACCCATCAGGGCCCTAATCCAGTGATGAGCCTCACGTACCCATGATCCAGCCATTTCTCCAAAACCCCACCTATGAGCTCATGAGGATTTGGGGGGACATCTAGATATGATCCGTAGCAAGAACTTATCAAACTGCCCAGTGTGTCTCAGGAGGATCGCCAGTTCCAGCCCAGCCTGGACAACTTAGTGACTTAGTGAGACCCTGCTTTGAGATAAAATGTAAAACAAGGGCTGGGGATATAGATCAGTGAGAAGTCCCTGGGTTCAGTCCCTAGTACTGAAAAACAAACGAACAAATGAACAAACGAGGAGGAGGAGAGTGTCAAGCATCAGGAGGAGACCCAAAAATATCATTTTAGGAAAAACCAAGTGAGCAAGAAAAAAAGCTCAGTACGACGACATTGTCGCACATGTTACCAAGTTGTTGAGCCAGCTTTAACAAATCTAACATGCATGGAGTACAAAAGAAAACTCATTAGATTTGCTTATATCAAGGGCTTTAATAGAAACCAGTTCTCAAAACGTGGATGGTTTGGCCAGGGATTTCACTCAGTGGTGCAGCGCCTGCCTGGCAAGCGTGAGGTCCTGAGTTCGATTCCTAGTACCAAAAAAAAAAAAAAAAGTGGATGGTTTTCAAAGTCTTAGGATGAAGATTTGGTTTCGGAAGATGCACCAAATTATCTTGGGAAAAGCTCTCACCAGGCTCAGGAGTGTGGATAAGTGAATTCTGTGTCTGTCAGACTTCCCATTGCGGAGAAGCGACTAATTAGTCCGACTTCTACGTGAGCTATCCAGGTGCAAAACAAACCATTTTTATACAGAAGAAATATAAGACTGAGATTTTTCACACACATGAGGTTTTTGTGGGAACTGGTTTCACCGAGATTAGAATAGGAGCTGAGTGATCTCGCATTGACTCATGTGCACCCCAGGAACTCAGATGGCTTCTCCTACTATTTAATAAAATAAACACCTTAAGGCAAGTGATAAGCTACTATTATAACTTGAATTTATTGCTGAAACTATTATAAGAATATCCTAACCCCTATAGGAAGATAATGGAAGTGTTTATAGTTATGGATGGAAGCAATTAGAGAATTCCATATGGGGTAGTTTCTCAATTGGTTGTACAATGAGCTATAACTTTACGGGTAAAGGTTTAATGCTTTATTATCATGTACTGTCACTTTTAGATTCCCAGTTACTAATTAAGGAAAGGTCTCCTGTCTTTTGTAAAATTCAGTCATTTCTGCATTCAATTCTTGATTTTAGAGATAGGAATTACATCTTAGCTATTCTAATGACAATGGTTCTTTTCTCAGAGAAGGTGAGAAAACTTCCAATTTTTCTTCTTACAAGACTGCATACCAGCAGCCTGACTGCTCCCTCAACTTTTATCATTTTTCTTAAGGACCTTCTGTTTCTTTGGTTGGTAGCTTTTTAAGGTCAATCTCTTCATGATCTGGTGCTAAAAAACTTTTCCATTTAGAATTAAGGGCACAATTTTTTTTTTTGGGGGTACAGGAGTTGAACTCAGGACCTTGAGCTTGCCAGGCAGGCGCTGTGCCACTGAGTTATATCCCTGGCCCAAGGACAAAATTTTAGCACAAAATTAACTGGATGGAAAGTTTCTCAAACTTTGGGAGGCCAAGCCATTTCAATCACAAGAAAATCAGAAAACTTTTGTCATTCTGAATTCTACCACCGAAGGCCACTCGATAATTGAGAAGACAAGATAAAACCAGGGAAGAAATACTGAGTAACCACAGACTCAGAGAATGCAGTATGATTCTTAGTGGCCCTTCAGGTGTCTGCTGAACATTGTGAAATCATAAAACCTTGAAGACATAGTTGAGGGTGTCCTCACTGGCCACTTAGCACAATCTCCAAGGATCTTGTTTGCTAATGATCCATAAAACTCTAAAGCAAGCACCGGACAATCAGCTACTAAATGATGAGAAAACACAAAAGCAATCTTTTTTTGTGTGTGTGTGTGTGTACCGGGGGTCGACCTCAGGACCTCGCGCACCAGCAGGCGCCCGTGCCGCTGAGCGATATCACCGGCCCCTTTTTCGTATGTGGGTTCCGGGAGTCCAACTTGGGCCCTCGCGCTTACCAGGCTGGTGCTTACGCCGCTGAGCCATCTCACCGGCCCACAAAAGCATTCTTAACCTTTGCTCTAGGGTCTGTTTCATGATCTCAGCCTATGCATAATTTTCTGTTTCTCAAAGTCTTTCTTCCCTGAAATCTGATTAATGGTGACTTTCTACTTTCTTTGGGGTTCCCCAACCTTGGGGGACAGGGTTACAATATTTTTCCCCTTTATCTTCTCTTGGAAAAAAGGAGAAGAGCTAATTCTTGACTCTATTTCAAGGGTCCGTATTTCTGGCAGCTGATCTCAGTTATTCTCAAACTTGAACTGTGTCTCCGGAGCGGTACGGGCCATGTGTGAGGGACAGGCGGATGGGAGGGAGTCAGCGAAGTACCAGACTCACCTACGTGAGCCGTGTGGATGGGTTTGTCAGTTTCAGGAGGAAGCAGTAGAACTACTCTTGTTTCCCCGGTGGGCTTATCCCACAATTCTTCATGGAGGGCTGGGTGTCCCAGGTACCACTCTGGGCTCTGCATATACAGCAGCACCTTGTATTCTGATTCTGACACCTGAGTTTTATCCTCATCTACTCACTTCCTACCTCTAACTCCAAGTCTCACCTCCGTGCAGGAAAACATGTAACCCAACTTTGAAAAGGGAAGAATCTGATATGCAAGGCTGGAGATCTCTAAGTAACAACACATAAAATTCCTTAATGACAAAAATCACACTTGGGTCTCAAAATGTGCTGGAAACATGCCATGGGTACCCAGGGCCTCGTCCTAGTGATGCCCTTGACCCACGCTCCATCTGCAGATCTCCCATCCTTGGCATCCTTAGTCTTGTTCACACATTGCCTCCCCAGAGAGGTCTTTCCTACCACCCCTTCCAAAGTGACACACTTTACCACCTCCGCCTGGACTGGCTTTGGGTAGGTCTTGTGACCCTCTGAACTTTCTCAATTATTTATATGGCCACCATTTTACTCTCTCAAGTCTCCCTCTAGAATGAGAGGGTTTCTCTGCCCTGTTGCCACCCTATCACTTAGCACAGTGCTTGTTGGATGATGAGTGCCCACTAAATACTCACTGAATGGATAAAATACTCTGCTTTGACAAAGGGTGAACATTTTTGTTCTTAAAATATATATAAAAATTACTCCTAACAGATTTATGCAAAGCCGCTGCTAGAACTCTGTGGCAATAAAAGACTAACTCAGAAATTTATGCCAGTTGTCCCTGTGATGGTTGATCTTTATTGTCAGCTTAATCAGATTGAGGGATGTCTAGAAAATTAGTAAAGCACACTTCTGGGTGTGTCCATGGGTATTTCCGGAGATGATTTGACCATGAGGCCTCTAAGTTCATCAGTGGATTAATTATGATATCTTAATTTGATGGTATTGGGAACTGATGGAGACTTAGGTGGTGGGGCCTCATTGAAGGGAGTAGGGCACGGGGGCACGGCCTCGGGAACAATAGCTGCTCCCTGGACGCCTTCTCTCTGGCTCTTCACCTGCTCTCTGCTTCCTGGCTGCCATGAGGTGAGCAGGTTTCCTCTGCCGTGCCCTTCTGCCATGATGTTTCTGTCTTGGAGCCAACCAGTCATGGACTGAAATTTCTGAAATATGAGCCAAAATAAACATTTTCTCCTTTAAGTTGTGTATGTCAGGTACTTTGTCCCAGCAATGGAAAGCTGCCTAACACAGTCCCCCTTTCCTCTGCCTCACCACCTCCCATTTAAATGAAATCCTTTTTTGGAAATGTGACTGACCTCACAGTGGAGAGACCACTCCATCAGGACAAGAGCAGCTACCTCGGTCTTGACCACCGTCGTCATGTTTGGCCCTGGTCCCAAGGCCCTACTCCACAATATGTGGCCGGGAAGCAGGGTCTCCTGTGCAGTGCGTTATGTGAGTTTCTTTCCAGACTTACAATTTTAAATGTTTTTGTGAATTAAGTGTCTTGGGTTAGAATTTAATATTGGGTCTTTGGAGCTTGGCCACCTGGGTTGAGTCCCACCACTGCCATTTCCGCACTATGTGATCTTAAAGGACCTCATTCACTTTTCTGCTCCTTGGTTTTCTCACCTGTAAAATAAAGATAATTACAGCACCTTGAGTGATTTGCGTACGGTACTCACAGCAGGATCGGGTAGGTAGTAGGCTTTCTGTAACACAGTACCCCTTACTGCCATCGTCACTTCAGCTTGGCACATCTCTCATGGGCTGTTGATATGACCACACTTAGTTCCTTTTCATAATTATTTGCAATGGTCATCCTTAACATTGGAAGTTTTAAAAAATTGATTTTGGAATTTAAGAGTTTTAAAAGATTTTCGATTCAAATGTAAACATATACAAAATTAGAGAAGATAGTGTAATGTACCAATTTTCCTGTTTTATAGGCAGTCTTGTTTTGCTTCTTCCTCTCTATCCGTGAGGTGGTGCAACCAACTTGCACTGCCTGCCAACGGCTGCTTGTGCACATCTTTCCACAACTCCACGTTCAGTGAGGTGCTGTCGGGGCTTTGAAATCAGCCACGGGGGGAATGTTTACACCATGGAAATGGATAAATATTACACATCAAGGCTCTCTCCACCTCTGGACAGCTTGTTTTAACCATCACCAACACACCAGTGCCCCAGCTCCCACACCCACCCCTTTGAATTAGTTTGGAACATCATATTCCTTTATTTCAGTGGGTGCATTTAAAAGATCAGGACTCTTTTTTAAAAAAATACAATGAGAACTGTGTCACACATAAAATATATATATATATATTCCTGGCTGCTATATATATATATATAGTACTGGGGTTTTGAACCCAGGGGGCTTCTACCACTAAGCTACATCCCCAGCCTGCCCTTTCTATTTTTCTTCCTTTTCAAGACACATTCTCTCTATGTCGCCCAGGCTGAGCTCAAACTTGCAATCCTCCTGCCTCAGCCTCCTGAGTAGCAAGGGTTACAGACTTGCACCATTGTGCCTGGCAACAGTTTTTTTTTTTTTAAATACTGTTCAAGTTTCCCTTAAAATTTAATAATGTTTACAATTGGTTTATTAAAATCAGAATTCCAAATTGGTCTATACCCGTGGTGGTGAACCTGTGGCATGCATGTTGCAGTGGGCACACAGAGCCCTCTCTTGGCACACGAGCCGAGTTGCCCCGGCCAAGGTCTGACAAGTTATCAGCATGCATATAACAGCAAGGATCACATTAATTGTGCAAAAGCATGCCAAATGTGAACTTTTACCTTTCAATAAAAAGCTGTTTGTATCATTGAAAGCTCTGTTTTTGTGTTGTTGTTTTTTTTTAAGACAAAAGATATTAATGTATGAATCATTTTTTCTAAACTAAAACCTCAGTATTCAGGTTGAATTGCAACGTTGGCCCTTTGTGATAAGTAAGTGGGTTATGGGTTGCAGTTTTGGCACTTGGTCTCTTAAAGGTTTGCCATCACTGGTCTATAATATGGGGATGCAGTTAGCAAAATCTAGGAAATGGAAAACTCTGGAGAACGAACAACTCTGTTTCTTTAACAACTGAATTGTAAGGGGGAAGAAACAGAGAAACAAAGTTTTCAGAGAGTTGTCGAGCAGATGAGCAGGTGGGCCATCCAAACACAGCCTCCTATGTTTTTTTTTTTTTTTTTTTTTTTTTTTTTTGTGGGTACCAGGGGTCGACCTCAGGACCTCGCACGCCAGCAGGTGCCCGTGCCGCTGAGCGATATCACCGGCCCTTTTCCGTATGTGGGATCCGGGAGTCAAACTCAGGCCCTCGCGCTTGCCAGACAGGCACTTATGCCGCTGAGCCATCTCACTGGCCCCCGTCTCCTATGTTTTCTTCTCAAAGCTTTCCTGTTTACCTTTCACATGTTATTGATTTTTGCATGTTGATTTATGGACATATTCTTTGCTAAATATGTTTTTAGTAATTTTTTTTTGTAGGAAAGTTATAATATTTAATTAAATCACCTGCAAAAAAGATAGTTTTACCACTTACTCTCCAGTTCTCAAATTTCTGTGCTTTCTTTTGTTTATTAGATTGGCTTATACATCCAATACAAATAATATGCATAGCATATTAACAGTACATAATAATAGGATAGCAATATGAAGCATCCTTGTCATTCTTTTTTCTTGTTCCTGACATTAGTAGAAAAGCTTTTTGAGGTTACTCATTAATGAAAATGTTGGCTTTGAGGAATTTCATATATTTATAATATTAACTTTACTATGAATATTACATGTAGATGTATGATATATATGTATATAATACATATATAGTTATTTCAGGAAAGCATTCATTAATATTTCATTGGATTTCTAAAATATAAATGGGTATTAAGTTTTGACAAATATTACTATACCTTTTAATATCAAACCAACCTTGAATTCCTAAAATAAACCTTATTTGAATGTAATGTATTATTTTTTGAAATGTAATATGAGATTCTGTTTGCTTATATTTCAAAATATTTACATCAGTATTCATTAGTAAGCTTAATTGTAATTTTAATTTGGGGTGCAATATTTGGTGTGTTTCACAGTTAACATTATACTTAATTCACGAAAAGAATTTTGAAGCTTTTACTTTACTATGCTCTGGGACAATTTAAGTAGCATTGGGCATATTTGACCTTTTAAGGCTTAGTAGAATTCCTCTGTAAAACCATTGGGGTCTGGTGCCTTTTTCCTTTACTTCAGTAAAAATTAAAAAAAAAATACAATACACATACTGAATAGCACATAAATTATAAGTGTGCAGCTCAATACATTTTCTCAAATGTAGTATATTTGTTTAATCAGCATTTAGAGCAAGAAACAGGAACTAATTTGCACCCCAGAAAGCTGTGAGTTCCTCCTTGTCATCAGCACCCTAACACCAGCCCGGAGCCTGTTTGTTGCAGAATTCTCTGACCATCCTCTATCATTTTCCCTATGGCCACTGATCTATTTAGATTTTTATGTCTCTACTGGGATCAATTTTGGTAAACAGTATTTTTTTGGTCAATTATTCCTTCCTGACTTTAAAATTATTTACATAGAATTGTGAAAATTAGTTCCTTATGATTTAAAAGTTTTGTTTTGTTATCTTCTCTAATCCCTAGATATATTTTCCAAGATGTTCCATCAAGGTGTGTGCAACAAGACATTATAAATTCCTCTATATATGTCTTTTTTGTGTTTATGATAGTGTTAGTGAAAAGATAATTTTCCACTGGTGGCACATGCCTGTTAACTCTCGGAGGCTGAGGCAGCAGGATCACAAGTTTAAACCCAGCCTGGGCAATTTATCAACTTAATGAGACCCTGCCTGAAAAAAAACACACACAAAATGGGAGATGGGGTCTGGGGGCATGACTCAGTACTCAGGCCCTGAGGTTCAGTCCCTGTTACCACTAAAGAAAGGAAAGGAAGGAAGGGACAGGAAATAAAACCCAGTTTTCCATGTATCTGTCTGTCTAGCTAGCTACTATTTAGCTATCTCAGTGTCTAAGCATATTTCACATGCGAAGAATGAATCAAAGGTTATCTAGGAAACATTAGTAAAAGAGATTTAGCTGGACTGTTTAATTCCTTTCCCTTCTGCCCTTAGCTATGATGATCTTGCAACCGTAACTGAGAACCCAAGGGGACTATAGAGGCATCAGCACTGCTGCTGCTGAGCTGCTAAAATAATACTAGGGGCCACTTGCTTACAGAATTCGTGGTCAGTGAGATATAAACTTCTGTCTGTGCCACTCTAAGCCAGCCTTCTGTCATTGGTAGCTGAATGTATTCCTAACCAATACAGTAAATAACATTGGCCAGTCCGGAGAACTCCAGGTGTTCACAGTGCATGAATGTTTAAATGTAAGAAAATTATCCTAGACACACAAAGTTCTACTCTAAAATGGGAACCTAGTAGAAATTAAATCGAATGTTTATTGCAATACTATTTTAGTGTTACCCCATTAAAAACATAATTTGCAAAGATTATTCACTATATATAATTCTTTTTGCATTTGAGCTAATTTGTACAATAGGATAGGGCCTGTTGTATAAGTGATAGGGTTCAGCCTCATAGGGTTAAATTGGAAGGTTAAATTAGGTAATCCATATATAGGGTCTAGGCCTGTACCTGGCATATCATAAAGTACCTTATAAATGTTAATGTGTTTTAATAATTAACAAAGATTTTAGCTTGGATGGTTAGTTCCTTCTCATCCTTCGTATTACCATTAAAAATTTTACCTCCTTTGGAGGCCCTCATCAGCTGTTTATTGAAAATGGAGTTATCGAATTTCTCCTATTCCCCATCAAGCTCTTTCTCTTCGTTACTTTTAATTCTTTTGATTATTTATTTGTTATATGGTGTCTCCCAATGAGAGCAAATTCCCACTGGCTGGCAACAGATTCTATGTTCTCTGGGCATTTATTGATTGAAAAGATGACTGAAGCTATCCAAGAAACCATAATAAAAGAATGCTATTGATGTAGGAGGGCTATGCAGGAGTGGCCATTTCTTTTGGTACAGTTTTGCCCTAATTTAAAGTGGAGGCTGAGAAAATTTTGCCCATTTCTAGACCTGTTGCACACTGTGAGGAGGCCTAATGGTTTATTATTGTTTCAGTCTCCAATGGTCAATGAATAGTCGTTTGTAATATTTGGCTTACACAATTTAATGAGGTGCAAATTGTTACCTTTAGAAACAATACATTGTATTTAAATAGAGATTGAAAATTCAGTTTAAAAAATTTAAAAATAATGGCTTTTTGTAATTCAAGATTTAGATGAAATGCCCCTGCCCCCCCCCATGAAGATACAAGAATTTAGATTTTGAAATAGCCCTATAAAAAGTATTTGGTACCCCGGTCAAATGTTTTTAGTGGGTAGGATGACTCCTAAGGTGGGGAAACAAGTCTCCGACACAGTGAGTGACGAGAAGTGCTCTCATGACCAAGGCCGGAACTGGTAGGGAGTCAGATGCGTACTCAACACTGCTCCGTGAAAGGCCATCCCATCCCTCCTATTGGGGTGTGGAATTCCATAGTGCCCTGCAGGATTTCCCTTGGGGCCACAGATCCTGGCTTCTTGGTACCTGGCAACACGATGGAATAGCAGGAGACCTTTTTCTCTCTGATCCAGGAAAGTAGTGTTGGGCACTGGCCAAGCAGTGGGCTTTGGCTACCGAAGTTGGAAGTCCGTCTTCCTTGCTTGTTCGCCATGCCTCTTGGGGCCTCCCAGGACTCTCTCAGCCTCTGTGATTCACTGATGAGATGACAGCAACAACTCAATCCTTCTCCCTGGGCAGTGGCTGGCACGAAGGAGGTGCCTGAAGACTGTGACTTTATTGCCCTTCTAGAAGATGCCACCAGGTCGCTGCTTGTATGGGCCATTAAGGTGGGGTTTTAGGTTATCATTTTTCATTCGCATAATTACCCTGTGAGCTGGGAACCAGTTCTTTTAATTTATTTTATTTATTTTTTTTTATTTTTTTTTTTTTTTTGTGGGTACCAGGGGGTTGACCTCAGGACCTCGCACGCCCTCAGGCGCCCGTGCCACTGAGCGATATCACCGGCCCCTTTTTCGTATGTGGGATCCGGGAGTCAAACTCGGGCCCTCGCGCTTGCCAGGCAGGCGCTTATGCCGCTGAGCCATCTCACCGGCCCCAGTTCTTTTATTTTGAAGACCATTTTTCTCATGCTATGACATTCATAGGTGGATTATGTAACAGAGGTCCCAGAATTGATATGTAGGAGGGGTGAATGGGTTGCCATCTGGGAAAAGGTGATAGGGGATGGCAGAGGTAGGGTGGTGATCAACCTTGGTTTTCTAGTCAACGTAGCCTCTCCTGAGATGGCCGTTCATGTGGCGCATCGGTCTTACACTTCAATGTGGTTGCTGCACACAAGTTTTCTCAAGTTTTAGTGAGTTGGTTTTTTGGGGGGTGGGGATTTAGGGAATTATGGGAATCTGTGGGTTGATTTTCTGGATATATTTGCATAGCGTGCCCCTATTTTTACTTGGATTGTATGTTTATTGAGGGGTAGAGGGACTGCTGAGACTTACACCTAACCCTAACCCTAACCCTAACCCTAACCCTTAATGTGGACTGAACGTTCCGTAGGCGTTGGGAAGGCTTATGGACATGGAATTGTGTACTTGCTACTACTTTGGCTCTCCTTGGGGCTCATAATCAACATGGACTTTCCTGTGTGATGAATTTGGCTGGGATTGATTTGGTTTGGAGGACAGGAAGTGGATTTCAGGCCTGGGTTACAGAACAAATGACTTGGGTCTTATTTGGCCTATTTCATAGGGCACAGTGGTTGATGGTGGGGTTGACGAAGGTCTCTCCCCTGAAACCTTCCAGGTAGCCACACCATGGGGGGTCACAGCCAAGGGTGAACCTGGGGGTGACTGACTAGGGGTTGTATGTGAACCTCGGGTTCAAGCCACACGCCAGTTGGGCTTCATCACATGTAGTAAGGGTCTGTGAATACTGATGACTGCCCCACCTCCAACTATAATGAAAGTCTATTTGTATTTAGTGAATGGTGTTCCACATCTGAGATATTAGCTTTATGTATTTTTTCAGTAAATTGCATGTTCATGACTTTCCCATTTTTCTGATCGTTTTGCTTATTCATAAGAACTCTTTACTTATTAGAGAAACCAATTCATTGTTGCAAATTTTTGCCCATACTCCTCCCCTATCATATTTTTATGTTGATTTTCATTTCTGTAGTCATCTCCACCCCTCTATGGCTTTTAGTTCTTATGGCTTCTACAAACCAAGATCTTAATTGTAAAGACAGTCTCTTATAAAAAGTACCTTTAAAATTTAGAAGTGTTTCATAGAACCACATCTGATTTATTCTGGTGTGTGGTATGAAGTAGGGCTTAGCTTCCACTTTTCCCAAAATGACAAGCCTGGTGTTTAATAGTTATTTTTCTCTTAATAGCTCCACTGATTGGAAATACTATACTTGTAAATTTACCCACATAATTCAGTCCACATAACAAAAACCTAACACCTGAGGGAGATCAGATTTAAAAAAAAAAAAGGTGCACCGCGTAATGATGTCACAGTGATAAGCTGGCAGACTCTCCGGATAGGGCAGCGATGATGAAAACATAGCATTCTTTGTGGCAAGGATAAAGGGTAACTTTTCATGGTGTCCCAAAGATTAGGTCACCAAAAAGCACACAATGGCCGAGTTTTATACCAACTTATAATCATGAAGCCTGTACCTCGACAGGGGCCCCTTTAGCTCTGCATTGGAGGACCGAGTTGAACCCAGGACCAATGGGAATTAGCTTGGGAACTACAAATAACAAGAGCACCACAACATTCTTTGCTCACATTTAATTTTTATTTTGATTTTTTAATGCTGCACAACACAATATTTATTTCATTTGTTTCATTTATTTCATTTATTTCTTTATTTCTGTTTGCTGCTGTTATTTTAGTTACTGAAAGTGAGAGGGAACTTTTGTGGCCTTTTTCTTTTTCTGTAGGCCGCCTTAAGCTTCTAAATTTGGAACATCTAAGCAAGCTGAAGGGAAAAGGGGGTTTCGCAAAAATCACTCGGGGGAAAGGAAAGGTTGCTTTGTTAATCATGCCCTATGGTGGGTGATTAACTGCTTGTACAATTACGTTTCACTTTTAATTAATTGTGCTTAAGGCTCTCATTAAATTTGGGGTTCCCTTCTTAGAGCAGCTCGTACTGACGAAGGTGCATGCGCTGGATGATGTCGCGGCAGTCATTGAACACACGGCGGATGTTCTCAGTGTCCACAGCGCAGGTAAAGTGAGGGTAGCAATAGTGGCGCCCATCTCCACTAGCAGTGCTGATTCTCTGTGGACAGAGATGCAATGCTCCGTTAGGGACCCCTTCCAGGACCTCCGTGGTCAGCCCACCAGGGACAAGTGTGGACCCACCACCCATGTTACTTAAGAGCACAGCCACATCAAGGGGCACAAATAACTATAAAGCGTGCTGGATAATGGTCAGAGAAAACTGAAGGACTGGATGGTTTAATCCTTAAATTCAGAATTAAGTAATCTGACACCTGTAAGAAAAAAGAGGGAACTACAGACAGTTCTACTCACCAGAAACTCATCTCTAATGAAGTACTTGGCCCGGGTCACGCGTGGGTCCTCTCCGGGCTCCGGAGTAGCTACAAAGAATGTAAATATTTTACTAGTTAAGGTGACCATTAGAGCCGAGCTGAGGTGCTAACATCATTGCAGTCCCTTAACTTCTCCGTTAATTCTTGACTTTTCCATGTGAAAATACGTTTTCCTGCCTTCCCCTATAGATCCTTGATAGTTTGGGGATGGAAGGGGGTTGGGAGTATTAAACAGAACCACCTGAGTGGGCTGCCTCTGTGAACGGAAGCCATACGTACCATCCTCAGGAGTAGTGTAGCGAGCAAATTCTGGAAAGTAGTCCTCAATCTTCGATTTCCCGGCAAGGACTTTCTCAGCGAGCAGATCTTGCTTGTTGAGGAACAGAATCACAGAGATGGTGCGCAGCCATCTAACGAGGGGGAAGCAGGTTTCATGCGCAGAAAGAGAAAGCATGCTTTCAGCAAGGGGCTGAGATGCTTGCCTGGGCACTGCCATGGGAGTCCTTTCTAGAACAGCGCAAACCAGAGCCCGAGAGCAGTCACAAGGCTCTGGGCAAGTGGAGCGGGGGCACCACACACACCTGTTGTTCCAGATGCTCTTGAAGAGGTTCAGAGCCTCCTGCAGGCGGTTGGTCTGGTTGTCCTCCCGGATGACCATGTTGTAGCTGCTGCTGGCCACCACGAAGATGATGGCAGTCACATCTGAATGGCAAGAAACCAAAAGCAGTCAGTGTTAGAGGCAGAAACGCTCCCTAACGATTGCAACAGAGCAGCAAAACCCACTGCATCGTACCATTGAAGCACTGGATCCATTTGCGGCGTTCATCGCGCTGGCCGCCCACATCGAACATGCTGGTGGATAGAATGGACACCTGGTTATGCCAAGGGGCCACCGTTCTCACTGCCAGAAAGCATGGCAAGAAGCCACTGTCTCTGTTTTATAAAAAGAGAACCGTTCACTTACTGGAAGTTGACTTTGTCCACCTGGAACTTGGTCTCAAAGATTCCAGAGGTCAGGACACGGCAGCGAAGCAGGTCCTATCACAAATTGTGTGTTAGTGGATCTCATTAAAACCAACCAAAATAACAGTCATTCACTGGAGAGAAAGTCTTGCTTAGCTTGAAAAGAGGGCTCTGCATCCTCTGACTGAGTGTTGCATACCTGGTCGCTGGGCACGTAGTCGGCCTGCTTGATGACATCAATCTTGTCCAGAAAGCTTGGAGAAAGAGAAGAACACATGACCATGTTCACAGAGCTCGCACCAACTTGCCCACTGTCTGCCTCCTCTCCAAGTGCTGGCTAACTGGACAGGACTGTCCCACGGCGGTGAAACAAACAGCCGGGACGGGGGCAGGGCTTTATTCTTGCTTTCCATCTTAAAAAGATTTTATACATATCAACCGGTAGAGCAAGGACCCCAAACCAGGCCTACCAGATCCTATGCCATTTGATAATGATGGACAAAAATATATTAATTTTCAAATGTTCTGGCTTTGACTAAACAGACAATAGTTTGAAAACTGCGTGTCTCCAAGTCACTCGGCTTTTAAAAAATATGTGAAGTGGCATGCTTAAAAGCAGCAAAGACTTTTCCCTCAAGGGCAAATGAGATTGTTTTAGTTACTCAGAATATGTCCTTCCTTTTTACTTTTTAAGAATCTCATTGATTAGTGAGAACAAAAGCGCAGGCACAAAGGGGCCCTTCTTGGCCTCGCCACACTGAACAGGAAACGCACACAAAGTTCCCTTCCGATCTGTCGGGTCCGTGAAGTAGGACACTTCAGATATTAAAAACTTTTAGTTTAAAATGGTATCTTGGGCCGGTGAGATGGCTCAGCGGCGTAAGCGCCTGCCTTGCAAGCGCGAGGGCCCGAGTTCGACTCCCGGAACCCACATACGAAAAAGGGGCCGGTGATATCGCTCAGTGGCACGGGTGCCTGTTGGCGCGCGAGGTCCTGAGGTCGTCCCCCTGGTACCCACAAAAAAAAAAAAAAAAAAAAAAAATAAATAAAATAAAATGGTATCTTGCCTGTGTTGCTTGACTAGATACACAATTAGGGAAACTGAATATTGCAAAATTAGGGAAACTTAATTAATATGGAAAATTAATGTGAAAACCAGTTTGGTCTTTCTTGGGGGGGTGGGAATTGTTTTAAAACGGGTTAATCAAAATAAAATCACAAAGGGAGAGAAATCTATTTAAAGAAATCTCTTAAGTTTTTTTTTTTTTCTTTCTTTCTTTCTTTCTTTCTTTCTTTTTTTTTTTTTTTTTTTTTTTTCTTTCTTTTCCCTTTCCTTTTTACCAGTTCGGAGCTGGTCTGGCCTAAAAGATATACTAACTTGCCCAATCAATCTTACATTACAGCACGGGTCCAGAAATAGCTCCCCAGCCACCCTGGCCTCCAGCATGTTGCCATGGCAACAGAACCACAGTTCTATAAATAGATCCTCAGCACCAAATCTTGTGAGAAGACATCTGGAGTGGGGCCAACCAAACTCCAGCTCAACAAATAAAAATAGGCAGCTTAAGAAATGGGCACCGGACCATTACCTCCACGCCTACATAAAGGCAGGCAGAACTAAAAACATACTGGTCACTGCAAATGTAGGGATTTTTTAACCATCTGATTAGGGAAGACATTTTAAAAGTTTTAAGTTATGTTCTCTTTTTCGGAGTTTCCTGAAAACTTTTCAAAATCTGCGCAAGCGGTGTCATTTTCAAATAAAGTTTCAGAAGTAATGTTGTATTGCTTTTTAAAAAAATGAAACTTTTAAATGATATAACCAAAAACAACCTGGCTAAATTACTGTTAATTAAATTGTTCCATCCCCCTGCCCTCAGCATTCACAACTGGGATGATTAAACCCTCCTAATCTCGTACCTGTACTTAACTCCTGACTTGGATCCAAAATACAAATCTCAAACAATTCCAGGATTTCCATTTGTTTTGCGTTACTATAATTAGTGCTTCCAGCTTTCAGTTCAAACTTTGGAGAAAATCAGGGACTTTGTTGAAGGAGGAGTGGGGGCTGGGGGCCACGATGGACTGTTTTTCTGTTCCTTGAAAGAATATGCAACTTTGCTTGAGTATTATACCATGATATACCTATGTACGTGACAATTAAAAATAATCAGATAACTTCCTGTGAGAAAGCAGAGCTAGGGAAAGATAAAGTGATAGATTCCACAGACTGTACCATCAACTCACGTAAATCTGGAATCACCCTCTACTGTCTACCCCTGCCTATTACATAAGACACTCCCGCTCTAGAATATACGAACTGAGTTGCTGTGTGCATCATCAGCAAACAAAAGATATCTCTTAAATTTTTTTATGACCAGGACCACCATATGCCTGCTATGTTGTGTGCAGGATGAGGGAGGTCATAAAGTATTTAAAAGGCAGCTTTCCAGATGTGTGGCATTGTGCCCTCTGGAAGAGAGACCTGGCGAGGCGCCGGGAGCCCCCCGGGGGGAAGGGCCCGTTTTAGGCCACAGGTGTAGTCCCTTAGGCATCAGGCAGAGGTGTGCACTAAAATTTGTTCTTTAAATCATTTTCTCCCTCTTCATTTACCAACGTCCTTATCAGGCGAACCTATCCTCTTGTAGGGTTTGATACGGGGAGGTGGCTCTCACACTGTGACTTCTAGGCTTACCCGTCCTCCTCGCACTTTTTATATGTGAATACCGCGCTGTGTCGCTTAGGTATGTAGCTTAAGATGTAAAACTCACTGACTACTGACCATCTTTGGTGTAAAGGAATAAATAAGGTATGACACAGCTCGAAAATCAAGAAAACACAAAGACTAACGCCATCCAGACCGACATAACCTAGTAATAATGTACACTGTGGCAGCTACTGAACTTACTTGCCTTATAGCAGAAAACAGCAGAGTAATTAACTGCCAGGGAGTGGGGAAGCATGTTTTTCTTTCTTCTGTTTTTCTTTGTTACATTTTTATTTTTTATTTTTTATTTTTTTTTTTTTTTGTGGGTACCGGGGGGACGACCTCAGGACCTCGCGTGCCAACAGGCACCCGTGCCGCTGAGCGATATCACCGGCCCCTTTTTCGTATGTGGGTTCCGGGAGTCGAACTCGGGCCTTCGCGCTTGCAAGGCAGGCGCTTAAGCCGCTGAGCCGTCTCACCGGCCCTACATTTTTAAATTACAGCAATAAAATACAACATTTTTACATTATCCAAAGTGTGACAGCTACCCAATTTCCCTAAATGCTTACAGGTCATTTCAATTAATTACTTCAAACTTATTAATTATGAACGTAGCTGTATTGCAAGTAATTATCATTTTTCTCTAACAGGTATTATTTATATGAAATAGTGTCACTGTATTAAAAAGTGCAATTACATGCTTTTTATAACAAATGAATCCGACTAGAACTCTGACTGCTGGTAGGGGTCACTGGCTGGGCTCTGTGAAAAGAATTACTGGAACTTCAGGTATTCACATTTTCTCCATTTTTGCCTGTTTTATGTGTGGATTCTGAGTGAAAAAGGAGTTCGTTACTCACTACTGGGCACAGTCAATCAGCTGGTACTCGTTGGAGCGCTCATAGCAGGCGCGCACTCCTTCGTCCTCCCAGAGAGCCTTGGCATGCTCGTAGAATTCCTGGAAGTGAAGCCAAGAAAGAACGTTCAGGAAAGACGTTCGGGAAAGCACACACCAAATCAAGAACATCATCATTTAAACCAAGACCACAGCCCACTCTGCGACCAGCACTTTAGTGCTCTCATAGCACTTTAATTCAACATGTTAAACATACCCAAAAGTTACCATAATGAGTTCCTTTTTCTCTTATGGTGAATTACTAGTTTAGCATAGTTTTTTTTCCCATATCTTGGGGGTAGGAGGAAGTAAACTACTGGATAATTTTGTTTCTTTGCAGACTCATATATAGGAAAAATATAAACTAATTTGTATTCGGATATACCAGTGAGTGACTGGTCTTGTGGAAATAAGAAACTTCATTGGTGAGAGGTGCTAAAGGTAATTTTTCTTTCCAGGAAAATGTGAATTTTACCAAAAATTATGATGGGGCGTGGTAGGTAGGAACGTAAAGTTCAGATGTTAGCAGGACTGACTGAAAGTTACTGTCTGGATGTGTGTTGAACAGCTGCCATTTTTTCTTCTACTAGAAATACAGAATCATAGAAAGTTAGGATTGTTACTCATATTTGTGTTTACTGCTTGAATTTTTAAAATAATCCCTATTTTTAAGGACATACCTACTTATAGTAATTAATACTACTTCCCCATTAAAATCTAAGATTGCAGCCAAACCCATTTAAAATACACAAACCCAAATTCCCACGAAAGCCATTACAAAGGCAACAATAACTCATTGTTTTAGCTGCAGACAAGTCTCTTCCTTCTGGGCCTTATAAATTTGTATGTCTTTCCATCGTGTATTCCATACCCCTCATAAACAATTCTCCCCCTACCAGAGGCCAATATGTATATGCTCAGGCTTGGGCAATTTTGTTGCCTAGAAAGAGCCATCAAGGAAGCTGACAGGCCTTTCTCAATGTGTTATGTACTTAGTGCATGGAAGAAAATGTTAATTTTTTTTTTTTTTTTTTTTGGTGGGTACGGGGGGTCGACCGCAGGACCTCGCTGGTGCCCGTGCCGCTGAGCGATATCACCGGCCCCTTTTTCGTATGTGGGTTCCGGGAGTCGAACTCGGGCCCTTGCGCCTGCTGGGCAGGCGCTTAAGCCGCTGAGCCATCTCACCGGCCCGAAAATGTTAATTTTGATAATATTCTATTTTGTAATTTATGCTAGTTGAAATGTAGGTTTCTAAAAAAAGTTTTAACAGTGAGAAAAGATGTCTTCATTTGCCCCACGCAAGGAATGATTTTAGAAAAACCTTACGTTGAAAGGTAACTGGTTTAAAGTGCAAATATGTTCCTTGACGTTTTGTGTATGTACCTTTGCATGGCATGGTTAACGTATGGCCCTGTTCGTCCTAACGTGGATGAGGGAATAATTAAGCCTGTCATAGCTCAAGACTCTTCCCCTCATAAACATTTACAATCTAATAAAGTGAGAATACTATTATTAAGGTATAATGTTTATTTGTGGGGTGGGTGAGCCACAATTTACCAGGGGTGATAGAATTTTGCTCATCCACCCTGATCTAAGGCCTAATAGAAGAGTAGGGTTTTTTTGTCCATTTTTTAATCATCAGGGTATGTACGGAATTAACGTCATCCTAAGCAGCCGTTTCATGGATGTTTGGCCACACTTGTGCCCGTGGGTGGCTGGGGGGTCACTGAGGGTCTCACAGGCTCACACTGCTGCTGAGGTAACAGGGGCTGTGGCGCGTGGCTTACAGGTGGGAAGTCAAAGTCGGGCACGTTCATCACGCTCAGAATGTAGTCCACTCTGAACTGGTTCTCAGGGTTGGCCAGCTCCACAGGGGGCACCAGGTTGCTCATGGCCGCCACGATGGTCTGAAAACGATTTAGCAAAGCAGTCAGGGACAGCACTGTGGGAGGGGCTGCTAAAAGTCAGAGCAAGAAGCCAGGCACGTACTTCAATAGCCTCCTTCAGGTTGTTTTTGATGTCCTGTACTTTGGTGGCCTTCTCACTACAGTGGGATTGAAAAGAAAAAGAAAATCATATTGCATCCTGCCCACCAGGAGTGTCACTTTCATCAAGATTCTCCAACTAAAAAGCATAGTATTCTGTTCTTCAGGGAGTTGTGGGTTCAGATCTGTGTGGAGATTAGAGGACCTTGAATAAATTACAGCTTCCCAAATGCATCCCGAGGTCATGCCCGACGGGGGCAGATTAGCAAATTGGCATTGAGATCATGATCAACTGTACCAGAAATTACACCTGGCTCCTCTGCTATTCCAAATGGGGCTCTCCTGGTTTGAGGCCCCCACGCCACACACTAACACTTCCTGAAGGGCTTCTGCTTGGCCCTTATCAGTATCCCTACTGGGGTGGGGTCAAGAGGTCATTATAGGAGGGGGTTTGGGATTCACTCAATTGCTAGATTAGCATACTAAGAACCACTGAATGCCGGTGGTGGTGTGAAAATCGTTAATTACAGATTGCAGGGCTTTGCAGTTCTATTTGCAGCCCCATTATTTGTTTGTTTATTTAAACAGTTGTGCGTCTCAGAGATGCTATTTTGGTTATTGCACTAGCAGTGTTTCTGGTTTACAATTTAATACACATTGGTCCCTCAGTGTGATTAGGAATAAAATAAGACCCTCCCCGGAAGTGCTAATGATGGAGAAGGGGGGTCAGGTTCCTTTTAAGTAGGCTGAGGTTTTCTCTAATTTTGCTGCTGACGCAGCACCCAGGATAGCCTGTGTGGTCTCTGTGGAATGGTTTATATTCAGAATCACTGGTCCCGCTGATAAAGGCCCAACCTTTGGCTGCTGGGGTCCCACCAGTATGTTAATTTTTTCAGTAGATTACACTGATCTAAATGCTTTGTGTTTTAGAAAATGGCCTTCATTAGAGGCACAGCTATTGGAGACTCTGAAGCTTGTGTTCTTAGGGGACAACAGAGCATATCTTCCTTGGGGTACAGATCTTGTCGTGTCTGGCCCAAACCTTGCCTTCTTGAGTATGTGAAAGAAACAGCCGCGCAGCACCTGCTGGGTGTGAGGCGCCAGGACACGTCACATCGTCCTGTGGAAGAAGGTGCCACCCCCCCAACGGGGAATCAAGCTGACAGGGAAAGTCCTAGTCAGAGGCAGAGGGGTGGGGGCAGTGGAGTGAGCTGCTTTTTGTTTGTAATTTTAAAAAATTTGACATTCCCAATTTTTGAAGCATTCACTTGGTTGATTTACCAAGAGTCACAGAACGAAGGCAGAAATTAAATAACCCCTCTGTAGTAGAGCAGGGTAGAAGATCAAGGCAGAGGAAATGCAAAGGGGATTGATAGTTACTGCAGCCAGGCCAGGCAGGCAGTTGTGCAGGTGCCAGGGAGGGAGGGGAGCACAGGTGGGCCTGAGGGGGGCAGTGAGTTCTCAGACACGCGGGCCACAGGCCCTCCCAAACCACCTGTCCTTTCCTTTTCCAAACAATTCTAAGAGTTAAGAGCTCCTGGGCATTTTATTCTTTCCAAGTATTAGTATATTTGGAGAGCGGGCCCTCGTCTTCTGAACGCTCTCCTTTTACCACTAGGATGGAGCCTCGCTCTTCTTCAATGGGCCCTTCATTAATTGTGTTCTCACGCATTAGGAGACAGCAAGGTCAAAGGGGGCTGCCGTCACCTAGGAGGAGAGTGGGGGGGTGGAGACCGGGAATTCTTCCAGAACTGAAGTAAAGGCACTGTGAGTGCAGAGAATCAGAACCTTGGGGCTGAGATGGTAAGGGGGTGGCCAGACCCACAGTGTGGTACTCATGCCAAATCTGAAAGCTGTCGCTGGCCCCCAGGCTCTTCTAGCTTGGCCACTCTGTATTTAGGGGACTGAAATCCCTGACCCTCCACAGGCCTGTTATGCTTTGAATGTAGGGAATCGAAGCTCATTTCTGGAATTAAAAATTTCCAGCCTCATCTAAATTTAGTTATTTAGATGTTAGAGATTAAAAGGACACGTGTCTGATGTCCCTGAAGTTCACTCTTTGATTCAGAATTTTCCTGAAATCCCCTAGGACAAATTTACTCCCTCTCATTAAAAATAGCTCCAAGGGGCCGGTGAGATGGCTCAGCGGTGTAAGCGCCTGCTCGGCAAGCGCGAGGGCCCGAGTTCGACTCCCGGAACCCACATACGAAAAAAAGGGCCGGTGATATCGCTCAGCGGCACAGGTGCCTGCTGGCATGTGAGGTCCTGAGGTCGACCCCCAGTACCCACAAAAAAAAAAAAAATAGCTCCAAGGCATTTGTACTCACAGCCCTGAAGCAGTGGTTTTAAGATCCTACAACAGAAAAATGAGGTGTGCTTAGGTATTAAATACCCAAATCTACATACAGCAAGAGAAAAATATTTCCAGAAATGAGATTCTTTCATTCAGTTTGATATTTTGGTCTAAGTAGTAGTATGATAATTGGAAAACTTCCAGTCTTAAAATACAGATATTTTGAGAACGTGTTCAGTATTCATCTACGTATGTGAATAGGTGTGGGAGTATATCAAGTATAAAACAGCTAAAATAGAAATCTAAAATCTAATTTGGGTGTGTAATACTAAAACATAAAATTCTTCCACTGAAGCAATTACTATGTAGATGGAGATATTATACTAGGAGTTGGCAGGTTTATCATCATTTGTACTACTGCTTAATGAATTTAATGTTGATCGTAAAATTTGTAGACTATTCCTTAGATGTCTCTAAACCACTCAACAAAGGCAAAATATATGCCACTTGCCAGTGTTCTACTTGACCAAAAAGTTGAGGTGGGTGGAAGTACTTTTAGGGTGTCACTGTGCCCCTCCCCCCATATATAAAGATTAGTAGGGTTAGTGTTTTTTAAAAGGCCCTGTCCTTCTTCGGTATGGGGTGGGGGAAGGCTGTGTGTCCTATGTTTCATTTGGGTCTATACCTTATCTTTGTGCTTTTGTGGGGACAGACAAAAGAAGACAGACAGAAGACAGACGCAAGATACAGGGATTGCTGAAACATGCAGAGAGTTTTTATTCATCAGGACTGTTAATACTTGTATTTACTTGTGGAACAGAATCACAGAGACAAGCAGGCGAGGTGTTAGTAGGGTTCAAGGGTTTAGCACAGTATCTAGTACAAGGTAGGTTGCTCAGTAGGACGCCTTAGTTCTCAGATGCCAACTTCTGGTACAGATGACTATCAATCAGTCACTTTTTATATAGATGCCTTTTGACTGTTGCTCTACTACATTTTTGCCAATTAAGGATAGTATAATTTTTTTTTTAAGTTATCTTTAAAGGTGAGGTGATAGGTAGGGGCCCAATCCCCCCTCCCCCCAGACAACAGAATAGTATTCTTATTAGAAGACCCTAAGAACGAGCAATTCCAGCATGCAAATTGTGATAGGACATAGCCGGGAAGATGAGACCTGTAGCCATCGTCTAGGGATAATATATTCTAAAAGAAACAGATGAACAAACACGTGTCAGTTGCTTTGATCCCGACCCCAGTATCCTTTGCCCCGCCTCTCCCCAGCCACAGAAGCCATTCTTTGGAAATGCCCTAGGCTAAGTCAATGGCCCTGTGTGTTCTCATGAGAAATTGCTGCTCCGTCCCTGCGTGCTAAGTATGCAAGTGGAGCTGGAGCGGGTTACCTGGCATGCATGTGCGTGTGTGTATGTGTGCGCGCACATGACACGGATGTGACAATGCAGGAAACAAAAGAAAAAGGTGACAATGAATGGGGAAAAAAAAAAAGATGCCATCATGAATGTCCTTATCCACTAGGTGATGTAAAGTGCTTTGGATTATAATAAATTTGATAACTTTTAAAAGGCCAGAAGCTTCAAGATAATTAATAGTGACCTGCCGCAAGGTGCCAAGGCATTTTTCAAAATTAAGAACCGTGTGGCACTGAATGTATTAATAGAGGGAAAAAATTTTTTTTCAAAGAGGTCCGAAATTTTAAAATCAGACCAACACTTGGCAGATAGAACTTAGTAGATAAATTCTACTAAACCAGTAGTTGATTCAAATGGAGAACTGGGGGAAAACAGAAACCATATGGAAAAACATTGATTCTCAAAATTCCAAATTATCGTCTAAAACTGAAATTTATAGCTTTCCCCCAGCTGGATCTAATTATACTTTATGTATGGCCAACATGATTGTTTTGCACTTTACTTAAGAAATTGTTTACATTTGCAAACGTATACCAAGATGGCTGATGGCCCTTAAATGATTTTTATTTTCTTCCCGAGTCTGTGTCCTCAGTTTCCCAGCATGATCTTCATGTTTGTTTTGTTTGTTAAGAAGTTTCTCTGTTTTGAATGTGCCTACCCATCGCTGTTGCTCCTTGCAGCCTGCGGGTCCTCTTCGCCGCCCCTTGTAAAGAGAGATTGAAAGCTCACCTAATCTGCAAGGCACCGCAATTTCACACAAACCCCACACAGCCTCTCCACATTCCTAAACGATCAGCCAAGAGCAAATGCAACAATTCGCGCGCCATCCTCCCGTCAGGTCTTAGGTTGCCTTTCTGGCTAACTCAGAATGTCTATTGAGACTGCGGCCCGTAAGGGAGAATTCCACACCTTCGCTGCAGTGTTAACAGGGCCCTCTGGAGACTCTGGTTGGACACAGGAGGGACAGATAATTATTTTCTTGTGCTTTCACTAAATGTACCTGCATCAGGGACCTTAAAGCAGTGATTTATCGCACAATTCTTTTGAGGATAAAGCAGCGCAGAAGGCTCCTCCTAATTGTCCCAGGTCAGAATCTTCAAAATGTTCTGCGCATGCAAAGAGATCCGTGCCTATGATTTCCTGGTACAAAAATGACCTCTCTTCCTGCAGCAGGGAACACTACCTATCCAGGGTTTATGTTTAAAAATTGTCATCAGTTACAACTGTCTGGACTATGAGGCAGCAAAATAAATAAATCAAAAAACAATGAAAAACCAAACCTGATCTTCATAAATTGTAGGAATTGCTCCTTGAGGATAGAAGGGTAGGACAGCTAAGCCTTCTGTGTGGTTTTATAATTGATTAACTTAGCTTAACCAATGTTAATGATGCTTTTTTTTTTCTGGCATTAAAGGTAAGAAAGAGAGTTAGCGTTGAATTAGAAAAACCCATATTTGACTTCTGTATTTCTGAAGGTCAAATTAATATGATGTTAGTTTGAAAAATGTAATTGGCACAGCAGCCTGTGGGCAGTTAAAGCAAGTTTCATAGCTCAGCCTAGAACTAACAAAGTGCAGCATGGCAGGGCAGAACAGGGAAAAGACGAAGGGAAGAAAAGCCCTGCACCAGGCAGACCACCCTTTAGGGACAGAGGTCACAATTTACCAGGGAATTGTGAAACCAGCATTTGTTGCAATACCACAGTGAGGAAAAAGGAGAGAGGCGGCTTAGCTGGACTAGGTAAAAATAAGGTCCTGACGCCCCACTAACAGTCCCCCTGTATGGCACTTTCGCAGACTATATTTAACATCCTCTGAGATCCACAAAGGAGGCAAACTGGGAATGTCACTTCCACTTTTTGAGAAGAAAATAGAAAGGAGAAGTTCTGGTTTAGAAGCCTAGTCTGCATTAGGCTGGCTCCCTTACGGAGGTGAACCCTTTCTGCAAAAATTTTACAATTTTAGGGCAACCTGTAGTGTAATAAAACTTCAAGTGAATTATTTCAGGGATGGCTTCTCTTCCATCTGACTCAAGCTAAGGTAAACAGTGGCTGCTGCATCTTTTAAAAATGTTAGCCGTGTCCAGCTTTAATCAAAATATTTATCCAGAGGGTGCATGGTCAAATTATTTTTGCTTAACTAGTCTCATGAAGAAGCACAACCTACAAGTTACAGGGCGGGGGGGGCGGATTTATGCAAGATTTTTTTAAGTTACAGATTCATGGCTAGAAGCCTGCTTCAGGAATTAAGAATTTCAGAAGTGGTTTGTGACAAGTGAAGGTGACGCACTTAGTAGCATCTAGGTGTGTGATAATTCATCGAACCATTCATAAAATTGGCAAATGAGCCCATCTGTCCTTTCTGCATACTAACTAATCTTTCTGAATTCAGAGTTAAAATAGAAAAAGCATCCTAAATCTAAAATGTCCATTTGTACGGGTGATGTCATCTTTTTCTAACGTCCCATTATCTGAGCTAACAAATTCTAGAATATTCAATACAGAACCACCTTTAGCAGTCTGAAAGGTAATAAAGTTCATCTTTGTGTCATCTCTCTCTCCTTAACTCACGGGGGGGGGGTGTTGCATAATGGAATTAAATGATGATGCCTCGTTTCAATCTACTTTCTGAAATGGAAGTGAATACAAGGGAAAAAACTTTCAATTGAATCCAGGTTTAAAAAGGGAATGGGATTGCTAACCAGTCAGTTACTGCAAACTAGCACCTTCAGGTGTTTGTACTCCAGTGTGATTACCCACTCCCACGGGAGTGAAAGCAGACTGGTAAATTAGCTTTCTCTGTTTTACATATTTCCTTATAGGACAGTAAAGGATGGGCCCCATTTAGGGGTCTGGGGGTAAAAACGAATTAATTCCCTGATGTCCTGAATATTCCTTTGGTTGGTTCACATTCTTCATGGCGCGCAAGACCCCATACTAATCTCACATCTCTAAGATATGTTGTTTCTCTCTCTTGTTAGCAAATCTTTATTCTCACTGCACTATTGCCATATTGTCCTATACCACAAGGCCCGGAAGGACATTTCAAAGGCAAAATGCCCCTTGCACCAGGAGGAAATATCTAATTCCCAGCCTTTTCATCATTTTAATGCTTCCCTTTCATTTCTTTAGGCAGGAGTATTGATTTCGTAAATAACTTAGAGTTATTTGCCCATCACGTTAATTTGAAAGGGGGCAAAAAAATGCAAAATTGTCAACAAAGGCTTGTCACATCCAACTTTGTGTTATGTAAGGATATTATTGAAACAATGTTTCCCTAAGAGTTTAAAACATCCTGCACAGGTCAGCACTGGCCAGACAAGGGTGGTCAAGGCCGTGTCAGTCCTGTTGGAGACTCCCTGCAGTGGACTGCGCAGGGGATCTGGCCTCCAACACGCCGCCCCGGGCCAAGTGCTGTTAACTGTACTCCTGCAACCAAGAATCTTTTCCTGGGCTAGGGTGATGTTTTACATGAACACGGGTGCTTTGTTGTTATTATTATTATTTGTTGCACCAAAAATTAATGGTGAAGGGGGCAGCCTCAAAGAGCTTGCCCCAGGATTTTCCAGTATATAAATCAGAAAAAAAAAAAGTGAAAATTAGCTGCCCAGCCCTAAAACCTACCTACACTTCCTAAGGATTAGAATGAAATTTGTCACTCTGAGTGCCCTGACACAGATTTGACACTTACTCTCCATTAAACCCATTAACATGCAGGATCCTCATCTGCTTCACAATGGTGCTTTTACCAGATTCTCCAGCACCTAGAAAACGAAAGCAAGTCTCAGGTTAAGAAGGAGGCATCTCACGCTTAGGGCAGGGAAAGAACTTGTTTGTTTGTTTTTCCAAAGAAGCAACACACAACAGCAAACACAATAGACTTGCAATTTTCCTAGGCATTTCAACGCAGAGAGAAATAAAAATCCAACTCAGTGTCTACCCTGCAGTATTTCACCAGAATAACAAACAAGAATTAAAGGATTTGCTGTTTTCAGTTGTTTTGTTTTTTAATTTTTCCTTTTGGCTGTTTTAAAAATTGTGGGTGCTCAAGGTAAGGGGCAAAGAGAATGACGCAATTTTGTCATTTTGAAGGGAGGGAGAAAATTCAAGTTAAAACTGTGACACTAAATTCTTCGAACGTTGACAGTGCACTGGTAAAATATACACATGAATGTTGATAGCCACATAATTCATTGTTTGTCAGATATTTCATGGTTAAAATACTCAGGATCTGCAAACAGTGCTCAGACACTGCAGCCTCTTCCAATCACGTAGGGATGCAGCACCCCCCAAACATTTGCACAATGCAGCAGCCTCCCCGCAGGTTTCCCACCCCTTGGGCTACTTCAAAATCCACCCCCAAAACCACAATATTACATTTTAACCACTTATTCACCCTCCTTTCCTCTGCAAACTGTGTCTTTCTAAAGATAAATTCTCTGGATACAACAGTGTTGCAGAAGAAAATGGAAGACCATCAATTATCTGTCATCTTCTCAAAAAAACACGCTTTAATATCAAATACAGCACCTGAGACCATATTAGCATTAGGTAACCTGCAACAATTGTAAAGAGTAATAAAAGAACAAGACTTTAATCAGAAGAAAAAATATTCCTGGTAACCACTGAATTTCAAAGGTTCTCAGTCCTTCTCAACTAAAAGAGTAGTAGGAAGGGTCACATGCATCCATTTCAAATCACCTTTCATTTGTTAAAAGAAATAACAATGTATAGAAAAAAAACATCACCATGAAGCCAGAAGGAGGACTGCTATTTTGCATTTTTTTTTTTTTTTTTGGTAAATGCTCTCAACAGATCATCCCTATATGAACTGTTCTTTTGCCCTCCTCCCACACAAATCTGTGTGGTTTTCACCCATTTTTCTTTCTTTTTACTTTTAATTGCATTTTTTTTTGTTTTAATGTCCAGTTGGCAAAGCATTCCTCCTTCTCTTGCTTCTTCAAAAGGATGTAATCAATATCTGTAAAAAGTTAAAATTAGTTTCCACAAAACATGATTTCAAAGCACAAACCTATCATAATAAACTTTCATAAATTAAAATATAAAAAGCACTATTGAGAGATTCCATACATGTTAAACAGGATCTCCAATATTTTTATTTCAGAAGTGTTAAGATGCATAATACCTGTCTTTTACTGGCACAAACAGATCTGTGCCTCAGTTTCCACATTTGTGAAATTAGAGAAAAGGATTGATTTTTTTGTGTACTGTGATTCACTTAATTTTCACACATTAAATGAAGATGGAGTAAAAAGAGGATTTGGGGCATTGTTTCCTCTTTTGGGGGGCATTATTTGGTCAGTGTCACCATTTTAAAATGCAAAATGTTGTCACTGATAGGGCTACAGATTTCTGTGCCAAACACTATCAATAAATCCCAACAAAATGCAGCCTTACAGCCTAGGACACCTCAAAAGATAAGCCCACAGCAAAGCAAGGTGTGTGCAGAGTAACAGTCTCAAATTAAGTGGTGACTTGGTGATCACTATACAAAAGGTGTTAGAAATTTAAGGTGCTGTTAGCATCACACTTGACTTAAATTAGTATTGAGATAGCAAGATAGCATTCACAGGAGATTCCAGACTTTTCCAGGTTATACTTTGAAATCAAATCATGTGCACATTAATATTCAAATAGCATAATTCTACCTTTAGAAGTTTTAGACAGGACCTCTGCAAATGTACCATTTAATTACTGAAATTGCAAACGCATAAACTCCAAAAAGATTTATTTTCACTTAACAATTTTCTGCTTTTATTAACCTGGACCCAGGAGAACAAAGACATGACCCATCCAAAAAGAGCAAACCAAACACCACCACAAAGAAAAGCCAGCCTTTTACATTTTATTCTTGATAATCAAGCCATTTTGTTGAAATGTGACCATGGACTAGGTCTGAACCTAGCACATTCACAAATTTATTCAGATAGCCAAATTACCAAGGAAGTAGAAAACTTCCATTCTAATTAATGCTTGTGTAATTCGCCTGGTCATTTCAACAATTTTTTTAAATGATTGTTTTGTTTTTTCCCAAAGCAGCACCTTAAAGAAAAAAGGAAAGGCCATCTCCCCAGCGTTAAGCGTCCCCTCCCCATTTTGGCTAAAGAGGAAAAACCACAATCAAAAAAGAGAAGAAAAACCAAACAACCAAATGTCACTTGACAAAGTAATTAATGTCTTTTCATCTACCCCTGGAAGTCTTCCCTTCAGAGCGCTGTCCCCCCTCCCACCTTGAAAAGGACAAATTTTTTAAAACGCCATTTCCAGACCAAGAAGCCATTTCCAGACAAATGTCATTTTCCAGTTTTATCTGATTTGTGAATTTTTTTTCTTTTTTCACAAAGCACTCACAATGTGGCTAACAGGAAAATGTGTGTGTGTGTTTAATGGTTTATTGCACGGGTGTGGGGGGCGCTGCTGGGGGGGGCAGCTGGTACAATTAATTCTCTTCTCTGCTTTACAGAAAGCCCGAGTCTGGAAGGGGAAAAAAAGGTCATACTGTAAAATGACGTGTCATTTGGCTTCATTGGGCACTCCGCGTCCTAACTATCCGCTTGGTGTGTGTGCATGTGTCTTTTTTATTTGATTGTCCTTCTCTTCCTTCCACGGCCGGCCGGCCCGAGGACACGTCTGCTCCTCGCGCGGTCGCTCCTGCCCGAAACGCACCGAGTCGCGCCCAGCGGCCGCGCTCCCGCCTCCCCGCCCCCTCGGCGCCACGACTCGCCCGCGCCCCCTCCCCCACTGCACCACCTTTACCGCTCGGTCCTGCCCGAGGGGCTGATGTCACTCGCCCCCCCACTCTCCGCGGCCACTTCCCCCGCCGAAGCCTCCCTCTGGCGAGGCCCCTCCGCCGCCGCGGCGCCCCCCAGCGTCACCCCTGCGCTCCTCGCCGCTCTCTGCCCCCCTTGCCCTCTCCCAACAAATCGCACACCCCACGGAGGCGGGTCCCCCCCCTCGGCCCGCCACCCCATTTCCTGTCCCCGAAACCCTCTTTCTGTCGCAGTCTCTGGAGCCCCGTGGGCCTCCCCTCCCCCTCCCCAACACGCACCCAAGCCCCTGGCGTCGCGTAGGCCTCGCGGAGAGGGAGACGGAGCAGCGAGGGGAGGCGGGAGGGGGACAGCGGGGCCGAGGCCCGGGGAGGGGGACCCGCGCCCGCGCCGCCGCGGCCTCCGCCCCGTTTGGAGCCCCCTCCCCGCCGAATCTGCGCCCGGGGGTCCCCCTTCCGGCCTCGCCCCCCGCAGACAGAGCCCGCGAGTGGGCGGCGGGCCCGGGAGCGCGCGCCCGGGGCGGGGGGCGGGCTCGGCGCGCGCGGCCTGCGGGGCGCCCCTCGGGGCCCCCGGGCCGGGCCGGGGCCGGCGCCCCCGCCCCGCCCTTACCCAGCAGCAGCAGGCGGTGCGTGGCCCGGTAGACCTGCTTGTCCTTCTGCAGCTGCTTCTCGATCTTTTTGTTGGCCTCGCGCTGCGCCTTCTCCTCGTTGCGCTGGTCCTCGGTCTTACTGTTTCCGAGGCAGCCCATGGCGGCGGCGGGGCGCGGCCGGGCTGCGGCGGCGGGGCCGGGCGCGGGCGGGCGGGCGGCCTCGCGAGGGCCGGGGCAGCGCCGGGCGGGCGGGCCGGGCGAGGAGCGCGCGGGGCGGACTGCGGGGCGCGGGCCGCGGGGCGCGCGGAGGGGAGGGTGGCGTCGGTCGGACCGGGGGGCGCGCGCAGCTCCCCGCCCCTCGAGCCGAGGCCGAGGGACCGATGGCCGCCGCCGGGCCGAGGCGGACCAGAGCAGGAGCTGCGGGAGCTGCTGCCGCCGCTGCCGCCGCCGCCGCTCTTATTGCCTCGGCCCGGGCCCCGCCGCCCCGAACCAAAAGCGCCGCGGCGGGCGGGGGGAGGCGGGGGGAGGCGGAGGCGACGGCGGCGAGGGGGGTGGGAGGAGGAGGAGGAGGAGGAGGAGAGCCGAAGAGCGGCCGCGGCGGCGGCGGCGGCGGCGGCGGGGAGGGCGGGAGCCGGCGGAGGGAGGCGGCCCCCCCGGGGGCCCGGGAAGCGGGGTCCCTCCGCCCGCGCCCAGCCCGGACCGGGACGGGCCGCGGAGCCGCCCCCTACCCCCTGCCGCGGGTCCCCGCCGGGCCGGGCCGCGGGGGGAGAGGGGGCGTCTCCGCGCCAGTGACGACCCCTCGCACGACGCCAACGCTCCACCCCCCGGCCGCGCGGCCCTGCGGCCCCCGAGGCTGCCGCTCCCCCCGCTCCCGCGGGCGCCGCCGAGGGGCCGGGGTGGGCGGAAGGGGAGGGAGCGGGAGCCCGGACCTAGAAAAATTTCGAAAAGAGAGAGAGACAGAGAGAGCCAGAGAGCAGGGCGTGTGGAAAAAAGCGAGGCGAGCACGAACCAAAGAACAGAGCAACCGAAAAGGAAAATGTGTCCACACACACACACAAATACTAATAAAACTCCACACTGCACAGCGATGGTGGTGTCTGGTGGCGGTGGCGGAGGGGAGGGGGCCGGGGGTCGGGCTAGATGAGCCGCTCCTCGCGCCCCCGGCGCTGGGCGCCATGGCCCGAGCCGAAGGCGCCGCCGGCCCCGGAGCGCGCGCGGCCTCTGCGCTTGGCGCGGCCGCTCAAGAAGGAGAAGAAGGCGCAGCCCAGGAACACTCGGAAGCAGCAGGTCGCCCCGAACACGAAGCCGCAGCCGCGGCCCTGCTCCGTGCGCTTCTGCAGCAGGAAGTTGAGCACCCACGAGGGGCTGCGCACCGAGAAGACCAGGAAGACCACGAGGGGCAGGTGGGCGCTGAGCGCGCCAGCCTTGGCCGGCCCGGGCCGCCACACGACGCCCCCCACGCGTGGCGCCGCGTAGTAGGCGTCGTCCTCGTCTCCCGAGTCCGTGTCCCACTCGGCCCAGGCCCTACTCGTGCCCCCGGTGGCGGCGCCCTCGTCGCCCCCGGCGGCGCCCTCCTCGGCGCCCTCGTCTTCGGCGGCGGTGGCGGCGCCGGCCTCGGGGCCTCGGGCCTCCTGGGCTTCTGGCACCTTCTTCATCTTCTTCTTCAGCATCTTCTCCAACTTCTTCATCTCCTTCTCCCTCTTCTTCTCCTCCTTTCTCCTCTGCTCCAGCAGTTTCTTCTCGATCTTCTTGCGCTCCTTGTCGGTCAGGAACTTCTCGGGGGGCGTCTCCCGCGCCGGGTTCTTCGGGGTCTTCCCGCTCTTCGGAGTCTTCCCGGGCTCCCCGCTCTTCCTCGGGGCGAGTGGCTCTTTCGGCTCTGCCAGCGCCGCAGCCGCCGCGGCAGCTTCGGCAACCACCTCGGCAGCCGCCGCGGCCGTCTTCTTCTCGCTCTCGGCGGCCGCTCGAGCTTTGAGCTTCATGGCCATCTTCAGCATGGTGGCCCGGCCACTTTGGGGAGCCCAGCTCCTCGCGCCTGGCCCGGGCACCCTGTTTGCCCCCGGCCTCGGGCTGTCCGGCCCCTGTGCGCCCCGTGTCGGGGTGGTGATGGGGGTCAGCTGCGGTCCCCGCTGTGCTGCTCCGGGGCCGCAGAGCACGGCTGCCCGGAGTTGGGGCTCCTGGGCTGGCTGGCTAAGAGTTAGCGTCAAAAAGGATGAGCAAACGAAAAAAGGGTGAAAACAAACCAAAAAGCACCCAACAACAGCGAGAAATCAAAAAGCACCAAGAATGTCAAACAACTCAAAAAAGAAAGTGCGAAGGCGCGATGGCACAAGTTTGCTGTTACCCTCAGGCGCTCCTTGGTTAGGTCTTGGGCACGCACGCCAATGGAGAAGAGAAAGAGAAAAGAGAGAATTGGGGGTTGCCCAGGAGGCGCGGGGCAGGGCAGCAGCGCTGGGGCGCCCCTGCGCTGTCCCAGCCCCGGTGGCTCTTGCCCGCGCCGGGCGACTCGCACTTCCGCGGGTGGCCCCTGCGCTCCCCGACTTACATGTGAGTGAGGTGCACTCACACGCAAGGCAGTGCCAGCCGCCTGCCAGCCGCCCGCCGCCGCCCCGCGCCGAGCCGGGACAGGGGTTCGCTCCCGCCGCGCTGCCGCAGCCCGGAGCAGAGAGCGGGCGAGCGCCGCGCCGGGCCAGCCACCTGACGCAGCCCGCTCCGCGGTGCCGACGCGACTGAGTGTCCCCGCCGGGGAGCAAGCGCTTTCTACCCGGCCGATGACGCCCCAGCCTCTTGAGAGGACCGACCCATAGCGGCGGCCCCTATAAACCGAAGGGGAAGCACGAAAAATCTGCCCGCCGAGGACGCGCCCAAACGGGCCGCCTCGCAGCCCTGGGGTGCGCGCCGGGGCGGGGACAGCGCGGCTGCGGGCAGGGGGCGCGGGGGGCTCGGTGGTGGGGGTGCGGGCTCGCCCAAGACGGTGGGCACCCGACCCCGCCTCCCAGACCTGCCTCCCAATTTTCGGTGAGTGGTGTAGCCCTGGGCGGCGTGCAAAGTGTGCGACGGCGGCGCTTCCCCTGCTGCGCGCCTCCTTACCTCCAGCTTCCCGGTTAGCGCACGCGGGACCGTCCCCCACCCCGCCCTCCCACGGCGCGTGCCCGGAGGTCGGTGTCGGCAAAGCCTAATTAATCGCGACGCCTGGACCGGGTTTCGGATCTTCCGGTGAGAAGCCCTATGTGAGTGCAAAAGTAGCGTTTCTAGAAGAAGCAGGCGCGCGACACGAGAACCCAGGAGCGGTGGCCGGGGCTTGGAGTCCGTGCTTGCGTTGTCCTCCCAGGTGGGAGAGGCGGTGGCCCAGCCTGGGCGCCATGAGGGGCTCTGGAAGAGAGGGAAAGTAGTTTATTGAACTGGAAGTTGTTTAAAGATTGTTTCAAAAGTATCCCGCCACCTCTCTGTCTCCCACTAGGATAAGGTAGAGAGCACTGGGTTAGGCGCAAGGACACTAAGTTTTCAACCAACTTGCCCTGGCTCACTTTTCCTGGGACCTTGCTTGTTACTATACAGGTATCTGCGTGGGTATCATTCATTCATTCATTCATTCATTCATTCATTCATTCATTCGTTCAACAACTCTTTGGTTCAGCCCTTTTTGTGCCCAGGTGAGCTGGGGTGGCCTGGTGGTTAGGCGAGGACATGGAACCTGCTCTGAGTAGGACATAGGCCTATATTATGTCAGCAAACCCAGATCTGCAAAGTAATCACAAACTCTCTTCCAAGTTTAACTTTCTTTTGACTTCTCAACAAATTTAAGAGACTCTGAGATGGGGGGGCAGTCTACCTATACATGCAATAGCACCAAACATTCCCCAGGGTACAGGGAAATTCTTTGATACTTCCAGAGGCTCACAGTTTTGAGTTAGCTTTGAAAACAGAAAAGACACCACTAAGCACTCAACAGGACTATCGAGCTCTCCTTTCCCTCCGGTTTGCTCAGCTCAAAGTAAGAAAAGGTGTGACAGAGATGTTCCGTGTTATTTTTCTTGGCCCCTTCAGTTACACCTCTAACCCCCATCCTACCAGGCCTTTTTTTTTTTTTTTTTTTTTTTTTTTTTTTAATGAGTTTGAAAGGACAACAGAGAGCAATTCAAAGTCACCAAAGTATTCTTGGAATTAAGAACAGGAAGCCAAGCCTAGGAGTCATACCGTCACCTGCAGACCAGCCCTCCCCTGCTGGAAGTGCGGGTCTCTAACTTTCTCAAACTGCTGCAAAGTTGCTGCTCTGCTTAGGACCTCTCTTCCATACGAGAACGCACCTACTTTGGAAAAAAGTGCAAAGGAGCTACTGTTCTAGATTGATGCTTCCCCCCCAAAGAGAAGTGGATGAAAATATTTAACGGATGCCCCAAAAGTGCTCCTGTGAAAACAGACATGGCAGGGAGGCCTTTCGTCAATGATTCTAGAGCTGTTTGGAGAGGTCATGACTCATTCCTGTTCACCAACTCAACTTGTGCCTACTTAAAGACAGGGCTGAGGTTTTACATATTTATATATTAAATAAAAGCTCTTTAGTTGAATTTGAGTCATTATCAATTGTCATTTTTAAAAATTGATAAAAGACTTACAAGAGGGAGGAACTGCCCAGAAATTTTGTTATGCTTCATTTATTTAAAAGTATCTTCCTGCTTCTAATGTGGCAAAGCACAAATACATTGTATTTAAAAGGTACAAGGTAAATAGTAACCAATACAACTCTTATACTTATGCCAGTAGCTACACAGTTATACAATGAATATAGTGAAGAGTCTCCTTATTTGGAAGTCCCTGAGTTGGGTTACTGCCTTCCCTTTTTAGATAAATATCACACCTGAACTTTAAAAGGAGTGAAACTGTCCCATGGCATACACTGACACATGTTCTAGGCAAGGCACAATTGGGACCATTGTCCTGGAAAGGTGTAACGTAAGGTCAGCTTATATTTCTTTCAACTCCTAACCTGGCAGGCTATCCTTGAAAAACAAAATTTATTAAGTGTAGGTTTTGCTTGTATTTTATTATGACTAACCATGGATGGACAAATAAAGCATTTACTTTGTAAATAAATGGCAGCAGGTGGACTCGAGAGTTTACAGGTAAGCAAATGATACCAAGAGCTCTGAAACACAAGCTGGTTTGCGGTCTGTTCAGTTTTCTTGTTTTCACTCGACACAAAGTGAAAGAAGAGATTTTACTTAATTGCTAAGGTGAGCTGACAGCATCTGCAGTTCTTGGTCTAGCATTTGACCTACCTGGGCCCTAAAAGTTATAACCTTTAAAAAAAAAAAAAAAAAAACTCTTTCCCGTTTGGAGATTAACATGAGTGACCATGTCATATGAATTAGTAATTTAATGGGTTATTGCTATTTTTAAGTACCTAGGTATAAGATACTTGGGGAGGGCCCAGGTGACTTGCTTCATGCTGCAGCCAGCAAGCTGAGATAATAACACATCCCTAATCTGAAACACTGGGCCACCTAGCGCTACAACTCAGTTAAACAGATGGTGTCACAGACCTCACAGAGATGGCCTAGCAACTTTTCCTTCCAATCTTCTTATTTTTTTGCAACAATGGATGAATTCACAAGTTGGGGTTTAAATTCTGAGGTCTTGTAAATTTCATATTTATGGATGGAGTTTGTGTGCCTTGGCTCCTTTGCATCTCCCTTTTGGAGTAAGAATGCTCTGTCTGCTTTCAGAAGCAGTAGAATTGCTACATTTTAGAAAATATTATACTTAATGATGTAATTCAGTTTTTGGACACGAGTGTTCTTCTTGGCCTTTCATTAGTTGGGGTCATTGTAAGCTATTTTCCAAGAGCTCAGAGAAAATATAATTATAATATTATTTTAATAGCCCAGGAAACAATAAATAGGTTTCCACTGAAACAGAAACTTTAGCTGTGAGGTTTTAATAATAGTATTTAGTGCTTCCACAGTGCTCTCTGTCTTCAAAGCACATTCTACACTTTAATTAACTAGAACGACTGACTGAAACTGTTACTACGAATAAATGTTACTTGAAACCTATGCTGTATAGAAGAGATGAAAGCAGGTATTGTAAAGAACATTTTCTACTCCTAGTGAGCCCCTATAAGAAGGTTCTATTACTTAAGACCATAAAAGTTCTTTAAAATCTAATGTAGTGATCATCTAGGGCATTTTTTTCTTGTCATATTCACCAGTTAGTAAGTTCAGCCACAAATTAACCCTGAACTTACATTCAAAAGTCAACGTGATGTTAAACTTCATTTCAGAAGACCTAGGTCAACCACTGATGAATCAAGTACATGGCCACATGAAATTTCCCTATTTAATATCCATCAATTAATTTAAAAACGTGTCTTTAATTTAGAATATGCTCTCACTCTAGTGCAAACTGAACGTAGAGGTGCACTGCTCGATGTATTTGGGCCCAATTGCTAAAGCCAGGGGCTTTGCATTGCTGTTTATACATCTGCTCAAAACCACTGCATACAACCTGAGGCTAACTAGGACTTCCCGCAGCCTTCGGATTGCTCCTGACTCTGGTGGGCAGGCACCACCTATGAGAAATAATCTGTGATCTCCACAGAAGCCAAATCCCCAAGGTCCTTGGTGCCTTTTTCACTATCTCCCTGTAAGCCCCGAGCAGGTGGAAGGTGACTTTAAACAAAGCCACCATCTACTCTACGTGTGGGAAAGCTAACAAGGAGACTATGTGGATTACGGTCATTCTCTTAAAACCTAAACCTAAAAAACATGATGTACACATTACCTTTGGTTGAAGATTCTACAGAGACAAACAACTTGGATAAGAAGCAGGAGAGAGAAACAGATCCAAGAGCAAACCAAAAGGGAGGCCCTTCTGCGAACACAGCATCAGCACAAATGATTAACTCTAGAACTAAAGGTAAAGTCCACGAGGAAGACTAAGTCAGCCCCATTCTCTTATGGGCACATCAATATCAACAGACCAATGGCCCCACTTAATGTAAATCTTAATTGAGTAAAAGAATATTAAAGAGTTCCACACTCTACAGCAAGGATATTAATCTTCCTAAACTAAAATATCTTCCACTTCCCTTGGGAAAAAATTTCATGAGGACTAAGGTAATGGGAAAACCTGTTGCTTAGAACTTTCAACTTGGCCTTGAAGATGGAAACTCATCCAGAATGAGGAATAATGCAGGGAGATTGATTAAAAAGAGGCCTGAACCAGCTGACCTTTGTTTTTATTTACAAGATACCTTAGTTCGATGGCACTTTGATCCCACATCTTACTAAACAAATGACAACAGGAAAACAAGACAACAGTTAGTGCAACTGGAGATGTGATGCTGAAGTTCTAAAAACATTTTCTTAGGTAAAAGAAGCTTTTTAATTGCTCTTCTTTCAAAGATTTTAGGTGTTTTTAATCATTATATTCAGTTCTTCATAATTAGCCCTAAATTTAGAGTTAGAAAGTTAAAAACCTGATGAGGCAACAAATTTTGTAGTTAACTGCTGCTTTGTAGATACACAAAAGTGAAAAATGACTAAATAGAAGTTTTACGTGTTCAGTTCCTCCTTTCAAAGAGCTTTACAGCAGCGACTGGCCTCCCTTTGAGTCACCTGAGATGCTGACGGGGCCACAGTGGCATTTGCCTTCCCTCCTGGCCGAAACTGCCCTCGCTAGGACCACTTCATCTGCTGCTGGTAAACCGAGTTAAGCAATTAATGTGACCGAATTAGCCACACATTTAATTCATCTGGGAATGTAGGTACCTTTTCATCTTCTTGTCTTTGCTCACACACATTTAGATTCAGATTGATAAGCGTGTGATTATAGTTCAGTGACACCTATTTCCCTGGGTTTTTATTTGGAGGGGGAACACACCACTGGGGCACAAACTGCACTGCTCTCAACGGGAAGGGCCCTCGTGCTCTGCAGGTGGCCCTGTGCAAGCCCAGCCTGCCTCTGCAGAGTTGCTGGTCAGCTTCCATTTGGTCACCATTTGGTGTCTGCTGGGAAGCCCAGCACCCTGCCCTTCACTGCCTCGCTCAGCAGTTTGCTGAGGGCTTGGCGGTGTGTGTTCTTGCTGGTCCACGAGGAGCCCACTCGACAGCAGCACCCAGATGGTCCTGCGGCTTTCTGAGGTCTCTGCCGACCTCTGGAAGTTACGAGGAGGAGAAAATTATGCAGCCAAAGCATCAAGCATTTGCAACCAGTCTGGGGATAGGATGAAAAGATGTTTTTATGAGCTGCAGACCTCGGCTCTACCCACAGCCACGTCCCGAGGTCTCTGCTCTCTGCCCAATACTGGGAAAGCTGCCCCAGCCCACTTTCTTGAACATTCCTGTCTCTCCCTTGCTTTAGTCTCTACTAACTTCTCAGATTACGGCTCCTTTTGTGCTAATTACACCAAAAAAATTGAAAGAATGTCGCTGACTTTACAAAGAACACAAAGCAGATTTGCTTTAAAAGCTAAATATAGCCAGTTTCTTTCAGAAGGCAGGGGACTCTGTCTTCAAACAATTTGTACTATGGGGATTAATTGCAGATGGCCAATTCATTTATTAAGATCCAGGTGACAGAGGGGCCCAGCTATTGGGAGGACATACAAAAAATGTGTGTTGCTTTTGGAACTAAAGCGAGAAGTTCTGATTGATGATGAACTTTTTCTCAGCACTTAATTGCAAATTATAATTTGCCAAGGATGATGGACTAATTTAAAATACCATGGAAAGAGGAAAGAAATGGGAGCCACCAACTGTAGAAAGCAGTGCTTGTCTGTAGAAAGGAGAACTTGTACTTTGCAGGTGAAAATATAAATAAAAAGAAAATCTCACTGCTTGTTTTGGAAGGCTGTGGCTGCAAGAGAGCAGGACGATGTTGTTTTTTCTAGCCCCTGTATGTAAGAAATGGCCTTTTAAAAGACAGAATTCAAAAGGGTGTATTAGCCCCATTAGCCAAGCAAATTATGGATTCCCCTTTCCCCAAGAAATCCCCTAAGGGTTAATAGGTGAACAGTAGCAGCTTGGAATGGTTTATTTTTTCTAAGGAACATTAAATACTGAATTGCTCATGCTGAAATAATGTTACAGCTGTGATCCATGGGGCTGAATTTTGGGCACTGGCCGAAGTGACAGGTGTACTCATTGTATGCCCAGCTTGGCTGAAATCATGATGCCCAACTCGAATTTTTCCCCAATTAACTGGTGGTGACTCTGGAGTCAGCCAGGAAAGATCCTTTGGCCACAGGCACAGAAGACCATGTGTGCTCAACCTTCAACAAAAATGTCAACCTTGGGGGAGAATGGAACTGTGGCTCCCTGATCAAAGAACAAGTAAATCTAGATGGGCCTGCAATGTTTAGGAAAGCAGGACAAAGAGAAGATCTAATCAGGACCAAACCCTTCTAGGTTCTAAAGCAAACATGTCTGTCCTACAGTTCAGCTCTTAGAGGATTACAGCAATCAGAGCAAGCTCAGGATTCTAGGAAATGTGTCACCAAAATTGGTATTATTAAAGCAAGTTGCACAAAGATAGAAATGCAGAGTCTAATGTGCAACATACTAATTATACCTATTTTTATCCCAGGGTTGCAGTGACCTAAAGCTAAGAAATAAAGACTCTGGAAAACTAGCCCTTCACCTATAGAAGATATGAATGCCTTGCTGGAAGGGAGCATGGGGTAAAGCTTCCTCTGGCTCCTTTGGCCTACCTGAGGTGAGAAATCAGCAGTCATCTAGGAAGGTAGTGGATTTTCTGAGAACTTGGCAACAGAGAGGATTGGTAGATGGTTGTAGACTAAACCTTGGGAGTTCTGGTGTGATATCAGCATGCTGGCAAGAGGCAACTCAGAAATGTCAAAGACCAGCCTGAGTGAACTTCCCTGATTAGGAGAGGGAAGCAAGAAGGCTAGGCAGGGTTTGGCCAAGTCAAGATGGCCCTAGACAAAGCTCCATTTGGTCCATTTAATTGATAGCAAAGGTCCTGGATCCTAATCTTCTGTCACAATGGTGCCAGTTGGCTGAACCATACAAAGGAAAGTGATATAAAACTTAGAGCCAAGAGATATCTAATTTCAAAGTTAAATGGATACTCCATTTACTCACAACCACTGAAGGCATCCCAAAGTCTAGAAAGCTACATGCCTCCAAGTTGATGTTATTTAACCCACATTACTGAGAAGTGCCCAGAGCAGGGTAATTTAAAGTCATTCTCAGCCTGAGAAGTGAATTTCTTAAGTAGTCTTTGTGTATGTGTGTGTCATTCCTTCAAATTCACTATTTCAATGAGCTACCATGAGTTAGCCTCAAGTACATGAAAAACCAAATGTTGACTAGTGTGCCCCCCAAAAATATTGTAAGTATAAAATGCCTTTATATTTCATTTATTTTGTACATCCTTAAATGTGTTAAATAAATTTGTTTTCCTCATTGACAAAATTACATATCTATTAGATTTATTGGGGACTAGAGAAGGCAAAACGAAGGAAACTTTCAAAAAAGACAGAAAAGAAAAAAAGACAATGGCTAAAGAATAGACCTCTATTACAAGTATAGTTTCTAAAATGGGTGGCAAGGGGCCGGTGAGATGGCTCAGTGGCGTAAGCGCCTGCCTGGCAAGCGCGAGGGCCCGAGTTCGACTCCCGGAACCCACATACACAAAAATGGCCGGTGATATCGCTCAGCGGTGCTGGTGCGTGAGGTACTGAGGTCGACCCCCCGGTACCCACAAAAAAAAAAAAATGGGTGGCAAAGAAAGATTTTGAGAGAAAAAAAATGGATGCTTAAGTTTTGAGATGTGTAAAGCAAAATAGCAGATCTGCAAAGGAAGAGGGGGAAAAGCTACTAGCAGCCTGAAAGCTCAGGGAAACAAAAAGAATCACTATAGTTTATAGTAATTGAATCCTTGCTTAACCTTCCTCCCAATACCTGATGATTCTGTGAAATCAGCCAGCTGTCACTCTTTTCCTTTCAGAAACACGACATTCATTTGTGTAGCAAAGACCCATTTTTATAGTTCTGAGGTCTGCTTAATGGGGCAACTAATAAATCTAAGTCATCAATTATTGACCTTCTTCCTCCCCCCAAAAAATTCTCAGTGGTAAAGGGATAAAAACACATTTTCAAGGTTCTGTGACTGTAATATAAGAATAAAAGATCAAGGCTGGGCTTCGTTGGTCTGATCACATCTGGGTTCTACCCTGCTTACACCCCAAATGAAAATAAGATAGACCAGGAACAGCATCTGAGGGAGAAACGGACACTTTCCTTTGGGTTGAGCTGTTTGCAAATAGAAATCAACTGCACAAGACGGAAGCACAAAGAGAAATGTGCCAGGGAGCCATTACCTTCTGCCTCTCCCCAGCCCCTTCCTTCCTACCTGGCTTTTTACTTTATTGAGAGATCAAGAAAAACAAACAAACAAACAAACAGCCAAGAGAGTCTAAATTGTCTATGCAGATGTGAAGAAAGGATAAGAGAGAATTGATTATCCAGTCTCAGTCTTAGCGACTTCGAGATAAGGATAGGGCAGGGGTCAGCTTTTTCAAGAAACAAAATCATGGACGTTTTTCTTTTTCTATGAAAGCAATGCTTATGCTTCTTTCTTCACTAGCTGGATTGAGCTGGCTGTGACCTAAGACAAAATGAGGGGTGGCTTCAGCTTCCTCTAAATTCTAAGATGGCTGCAGGCACTAGATGAATCTTGACTCTGACAATGATGTTGCTGACAGTTTAGCTCTAAACATTTCTCTCCCCACTGTTCACCTCCTATGTCTGCCCGGAGGGACCAGCCTGCGCCTTCATCCCCACCTCCCCTCTGCGGCAGGCTTCACATGGCTACTGCAGAGCAGGCAAGAGACTCCCACACATGCACAGGCTCCGTCCTTGCCTCTCAGAGAACAGGCTGGTTTTGAGATCTGCTTTCTCTGATTCCTACAGCATCTGGAGACTGTGTTGTGATGACATCAGGGCAGGTGCACGGATGAGCTGATCTGCTCAAATATTCAGACAAATTGGTTATTTGAAGACAAAACATCCAGATGCTTTTTCCCAATTGAACTTTCAACCAAATTGATTGGAGCTTTGGTGTCAAGAAGACAAAAAACTCAACTCGAAAAGGTCACCAGAATAGGTAATGTGTGGATGATGAAAAGCCATAGGACTAGTATGAAGCATTACATATTTCTAGCAATGAAAACCTGAGTTTGTAAATTGTGCTAAATGACTCAAAATTTATCAGACCAGAGCTACAAATGAGAGGATGGATCTTTTTAAAGATTATATTGTCCCTATTTGTTTGGCTTTGCTGCTCCCAGAAAGTGGCCGTGAACCCTTTCTTCAGGGCTCTATAAAATGTAAATGGTCTAAATTAAGAAGCCATCTAATCTCAACCAATATTAATTCTGATATGAAAAATGAGACCAATTCTTCAGTGTGATTACGACCTTTACTGCCTAACATTAACAGATGATCTCACTTTGTTTCTCAAACACCTGAATATTTTCCTTTTCCAAAGTGCCTATTTATTTTTCAGAGGAAGCAAATCCTAATACTTTACTTCTGCCATTGAAAATGCACAACACCCTGATGTGGGCTTCCTCTGTCCCTCAGGCCGGGTGTACCCCTAAATGTGATTTATCTGGATATGTTCCCCTCCAAACTGTAATCACTCTACAATAAAATCTCTAAGCAGCCTGAGGGTGGTAAAAGAGGATGCTGTCCTAGGGTCTTTCTCCTTTTAGACTGAAATGCTGGCTCTTAACATGGCTTTCCAAATAGGAAAGAAGAAAAAAACAGGTTCTAACATATTTTTTTAAGTGTTTCCCCCTAAATGGATCCATTAAAAGCAGACACGGCTCCTCTATCTCTATGTCTCAGAATCACTGAGACAGGGACAGGGGACAAATCCCTGTTTGGACTTCGCTCATACGGGGCGACTGCAGTTGTTCTGGGTTAAGGTACCTGCGCTGCATCCCCGCATCCCTGCCTCACTCTTTCAAGACCCCTTCTCCTCTCATAAGATTCTGCAGATGTTTCACTCTGCTTGTTAACCTTCTTCCTAAGTGTAGAAAATAAAGTAGTTTCACTCATAAATGTCCATTATTCACCTACCACAAAGCCCTAAGTCCCTGCTGTTTCATTATCAGTTGCCGCTAACAATAATCAAAATTAGAAGTGTCTCCAGCAGTGTGACCATTGAGAGAGGGGAATAAGGAACCCCGGAAAAACCACAGATCATCCGGGGAAGTCACTGCATAGTGTGCCTCCCGGGCGGGGGGTGAAGCTGCTGGGCAGAGTTTAATTCAAGGCCGGGGGCTCTCCAGGTAGCAACCTCACTTCTAACATGGACACCATGCCTGCAGCGCGGTCATACAAAGGCAACGGGGCTGGGCTCGAGCTGTCCCCCTGCGCTGTGCGATTCCATGCTGGAGGCTCTCAGTGCAGCCAGCGCTTCATGCTGCCTGTCAGGAAAAAGCCCCTGAGCTGAAGAGGGAGGGGAGAGCATGGGCAAAGTAATCCACCTTCGGTAGCTGTTTTTTCTTTCTGGTCCCTTTATCCCCCTAGGGTTCTCATAGCTAACCTGGATGCATTTGGCTACTCTCTTTCTTAGATTCCCATTTCCAGAAGTGAAGGCTTTTTCAGCTCTGAGAAAGGGTCTAGGATTTCTTTCCTTCTGGACATTGTCAGCCCAGCATCCTTGGGCTCCCTTTGAGGGTTGGAGGAACGCAACGGGTGCCTACATCTGAGATTGGGGCAGGATTACGGACAAGAGCAGAGAAGGGAAGGGGAGAGGGAGACTTTCCTTTATTCTTGCTTGAACCGAATGTGGCCTCTCAACATGTGGTTCTGCAGCTCTTTCCCCAGCCCTGAAACATGGCTTCTGCCTGTTGGAATATTAGTCCCCAGGCCTGCTGGCTTTGTCCCTATCTTCATTTCCAATGCCCCGGAATGTCCACGGGAACTCACATCTGACCTAGCACCTGATGCTGAAGAAAAACATGATCTTCCAACAGCGGGTGTGTGTGGCCACTTGAAAGCCCTCCAGCTGGTGTAGCTGAGCACCGGGTTTGACCTCCCTGAGGGGTAAAATCACATCTTGCCCCACAGAGCAAAAGGGAAAAGACTGTATCTAGCAGGTTGTTCATCTTTGCCCTGCAGGCTTTTGCTTTCACAATGCCCTCTGGCCAAACACAGCAAGGTGGCCCAAAGACCTGGCTGGCCGTGCACACGCTGCAGAGGGGCTGGGCTCCCCCTCCAAATGCATCCATCACTCGGCAGTGACAGCTGCTTTGCACTCTGCACCACGGCAGCCCACGTCCCTTTCAGAGGTCCCCCCACCACAAGCCTTCTCTGTAAAAACCAAAAAAAAAAAAAAAAAAAAAATCTTGTTCTTTCATCATATTTAAAGAGCTATCAGGGAAATGGCATGGCTGATTTTTGCTGCTGTTGAAATGACCCTCCTCTCCATCTCTTCTCTCATTTGCTAAAGTGGTCCTTTCTCTACCTAAAATCTGGCTCTTTGGTGATGGAAATTTTAGCTAGAAACAGAGCGTTCTAAGCAGAATCCTAACCTTGGGAGGGTGGGGAGAGAAATCGATGCTTTGAGCCGGCCTCTGTCTGCAGCAAGGTGCTGGCAAGGCTGGTCTCATCGGCAGTGGGAGCAGTGGCGGCAGCTACCTCTGGGCTTTAGATCCACGCAGGGTCTCCTAATTGCAAGTCCTCATCAAGGTATACAATTTAGCAAAACTCAGAGGCTGATTCTCCCTGTTGACTTAGCTAAGGGACAGGAGGAAGCTATTTAGAAGGAAGTGGGGAGGTCTGATCAGGGAAGAAAAAATCCAAATGCCTTTCATGCTCCTAGGGAAAGCATGACTGCGTGTTTAGTATCATCGCCAGCCTGCATGCTTGTGTGTTTGAAAGAAAGCTATAATGTACACATGGAATTAATCGCCCTCATCCTGCGGACTGTCGCTGAGCCACGCAAGGAGTACGTTTTGTGTCATGGGTGCTGTGGCATTTAGGGGTCTTTCTGGAATCTCATCTCATTTTGTGACAGTGTTGTTCTAATCCTGTTAGCTATCCCAGAACTTTTTGAAAGGCACATTTCAGGAGGGTGACAGTAAAAAAACAAAACCAAACAGAAGAGAACCCACAAACCTGAGTGATACTGAGTGCTGCATTTGGAATCTATGACACATATTCAAATACATATTATTGGGAAATTCATAATATTCATCCTAGCCTTCAACTCCTTATATTTTTAGGAAACTAGAGAGTCAGGAGCTTTCAAAATTAGCTTAATTTCCTTTTCCTAAAGTTCATGCATCTAGAAAAGGCCCCCTTTAAGTTACACTGGGGAGCTTAATTGGCAGGCTTCCGGGTTTCTTGGAAGGGTACGCTAATATCTGGCAAGTCAGAATGGCAATCTAGGCCTCTCTCAATTGAATCATTAGTTGTTAATGCACCTCTGAGTAAGTCTAAGCTAAGGTGTGAATCAGCCCAAGTGTCACTTAGCACCAGTGTCTGGCTATAACCTCGGGACAATGTGCGTGCATGGGGAGGGCAGTTTACGTAACAGACAACTAAGTGGTTTTGCTGCTTGTTTGCTGGTCTGGGCTCTTGCTTTCTTGTTTCTTTTCTCCATGCCCCCCCACCCCACATTTATTTCATTTTTAGTGGAAGCAAAGCAACTGTAGAGTACTGAAGCTTCTTTTATTTCCTGACTAGTCTATGTGTCATAGCCATGGACACTAAAGAAACATGGGGCTTGTCATCATCGACCTGAGCCAGCATGAGTCACACCAATGGCTGTGATCAGCACCTGGCTCTTGCCACTTGAATAGGGGGCACCTGGCTGCCAGGTGCACCACCACCAAGGCACCATGTGGGGTGCAGGGGGCCCGAAGTCCCGAGGCAACAGGGGAGGGAAGTTGTTTACTGCATTGGGGGGCTGCGAGGCAACCACAGATGGTAGGGGAGAAGGGGAGTGGGGAGCACAGGTTATTGCCAAATGACCCCCCACTTCCTCCCCAAGGCTTCCTGTTAGAATTCTACTCCTAAGGCCCTTATCATTAAAAATGTGACTCTCTGCTTTTGGGCCTCACAGAGTGCTTTATTAAAATGCAAATGTCCCTTAAGAGTAACCCCATGAGCCTCTGCCAGCTAATGGGATAAACCAAACAGAACACAGCCACCTGCAGAGGGGTAGGGAGGCCTGGGGCCAAACCTCCACCTCTCACATTTGCCATGGGCTCATCCCTGAAAGCCCAGCCACAAAAACTCAGACATTCATATTTCAGTTCTCTCTGAGGGTTGGTCACATTTAAGAAGAAGCCAAAATTTAATAATTCTATAAACCTGAATTTTACTTATAATAGAACAAAATTTACCCAGGAATCCCTTCAGTTCAGCAAAACAACTCTTGTCTTATTTCTAATATTTAAAAAATCTATCTGTATATATCATCACTCTGTATATATACATGCATAGTATAAAAATATATATCTTATATATCTTTAAAATATTCTAAGATATCATACGCTCAGCATTGCAGAGACCTATAAGATGTATTATTCCAATGGCAATACATAGATAAGGTAAAAGTGTTTGTGAAAGGAAAATTGAAAATATAGTTCTGGATATTAGAAGTACATTTTTCTTTCTACGGATTGGGAATTAATGACAGTATTTTAATACAAACTATCTCTGCTTTAGGGAACATAAAAAAGAGACCCAAAGCCCAGGATCTAAGATGGAGAACTGGAGCTAAGATGGAAATCAGATTCTAAAATGGAGGGTTGGAACTAAGCTAACATGGAAGGCTGGAGCTAGGATGGAAAGCAGAATCAGGATCTAAGATGGAGGACTGGAGCTAAAATGGAGGACTGGAGCTAAGGTGGAAGTCAGGTTTTAAGATACAGGGCAGGCCAGGATCCAAGATGGAGGACTGGGGCTAAAATGGAGGATCAGAGCTAAGATGATGGGCTGGAGCCAAGGCAAAAACACGCTATAGTATAACAGGACCTATGGCTACAAACACTTCTCCCTCCCATCAGCAGGACACTAATCCTTGACGCGGAAGATTCTAAGGTTAGGTGGAAAAATGTGGACCCACCCCCTCAGAGATTGCCAGTCCTGGATGGAAAGCACGGTGTGGCTGCAGACGAAGCAGAAATGGAAGAGGGAAGCTGGCTAAAGGCAGTTCTCTACACCACCGAGCGAGGGCTCTGGAGACCCTTCTAGAAGCAAGCCTGCTCACCTCGGTATGACCAGCAACCCTCTGTGCTACACCTTCTGGAGAAAGGCTTTGTTCAGTACCAAAACCGACAGACCACCAGCACCAAGCCTACCCCAGGACTAGAGAAGGTTCAGTCAGCCTCGGACTGGCGTGGAAATCTGAATGGTACCTGCCGAATGTCTAGACATGGCTGTCCACTTTGACCCAAGCAGATCCTTCTGGGGTTTCTGCAATTTAATCATCACTCAATCATTTATGTAAGCTCTGATTTAGTTTGCTCAGCGGGATTGGAGAAATCTTGAAAGGCTGCTGAAATCTGCCTTTTGAGCATCTCTCCACCTTCTCTTAGTTGCTGTTCCTTCTCCTCTGTGATCCCTCAGCAGAGATTTTTTTGGATTGTGAGACCATCAAGGGCAGCAATGTCTTCTACCTCTCTCTTCCTAGTAGGGAAGGGCACGTATTCAGCAATGTGTGTATATTGAATGAATGAATGAATAAACAAACAAACAAATAAATACAAATGCCCAAATGAAGGCAGACTCACCGACCCAGCAAGGACTCATCCTCCTGAGAGGCATGGCAGACACGCGAACAGCTACTGCATGCGGAGAGGTGCTACTAGAGAGGCAAAGAGGAAACAAGGCTATTTCGACACACCAGTTAACCAAAAAGTTAGGAATCACTTATCACTTATCCCCAACGCCAAGCCTGCCCTGTGACTAAAGAAGGTTCAATCCACTTCTCAGGAAAATGGGTGCACGTGCCCTGTGGATTACACAGCATTCCATGTTCTTTGCCAAGTTGAGCATAACCTACCTGTGAAGTAAACCTCAGATCTGCCAATGGTCAAAACTTTGAAAAATTAATTTGTGACAACCATTTTTCATTTCGAAACAATCATAGTTTCCTATATCAGGCATGTCATTTTATGCTAAATTTCCAATAAACACTTCCCAACCATCTTCCTTCTTTCCTGAAGAACCACCATGACCCCCTACTCCCCAGGAATTCTAAAATGTCACAGGAGGCCCACTGTCTAAACAGACTTCTGGGGCGTTCCTTTTCTTAGCTATTAGAACAGCAACCATACCCCCTATTGGCCCCTAATCATTTTGCTAAGTCTCCTAGCAATACAAATTCTGCTCTAATCAATTAGCAACACATTTCTAACTCTCGGCACTTGGGAGAAGAGCAGACTTTTTCAGGGTGAGGGGGCTAAACCTTGAGAACAGGCTATGGAGGGGCAGCCTGGGAAACCCCTTCCACCTCGTGGCTGTGCTTCAACCAAGAAGCCTAAACTTGGAAGAATGGGAGAACCAGTTAGGACAAGGTTCTGACTGTATTTTTCACTTGAGCTGATGAATGAAGCACAGGACACAGCAAAGCAGCTGGTGGAACATTCTCTGCACTAAAGCCAGGAAGCTGAAGGTTGGCTCTTGCGATTTGCATCTGGCTAGGATGTCGCCCAGCCCCCACCCCAATCCCAGCACCAGGCAATCAATCTTGTCCCCAGTCTCCTGCTCAACCCCCCTTCTTCCTCTCCCCCTCACTCTTCCTAACTGAATAGAATTTCTTCCTTCTGTAATGAACTTACTCCAGGAGAATAAAATATGTTTTTCAGGTGGGGGGTGGGTTAAGAAGAAAGGAAGGAAGGAAGGGAGGAAGGAAGAAAAAAAGAAAAGAAAAGAAAAGAATGCCTATGTGGGGTCTAACGGGAGCCAAATTCTCCAGGACAGCAACCTGTAAAATGTAAGCAGTTCCTCAGCTTTGGAGATGTCGACTTACTCGTGTACAGTGTTTGCTCTTAACTTTAGGATTGGCTTTGTTTTGTTCTGAGTGATTACTGAATCAAAGGACTCAGAGAGATTAATTTTTTTTTTTTAATGGCAAAAAGGTCCACTGTGTGCCAGATTTCTTAAAACAAAACAAAACTGCTAAGTGGGATAAGGCATGTGAAAACACTTGGGAAATCAGGTGGTGTGAGAAGGGACAACATATTCCTAATCTCAAAAATACAACCAAAATTAGACAATCATTTTGGATCAGGTGAGAAACATGGGAGAAGCAAAAAAGGCCCACAGTAGATGACAAGACCCTGGTCAGAGCTCAGAGGACAACGGAGGCCACATCCCACTTCCTGAAGATGGCTCCTGGAAGCTGCAGGGAGCCTTGCCAGGTAGAGGGAGGGGAGTGGAGGGGACAGCACGGGTATCCCCTCTGAGCCTGCCTTCCCCTTCCTCCCTGGAAGTCCAGTCTACCCTTGACATGCTGGCCACTCCTCCCTGGCAGCTCTCCATCCCTGCCCAGTGCAGCCAGAACAGCTTGCAACTTGATCCCCTCTTCAGGACTAGAAGTTTCTAGAGGGTAGGGACCCCATCTGGTGCTTAGAGCTAAACTTGGCAAACACATCCTTTCTCTCTCTTTTTTTTTTCCTTTCTCATCCTTCCTTTAGCATTTTAGAAATTGAATCTCTGTACTTATTTGTTCCTTCCCTTCCTTTTGCACCCTCTTTTCTTTCTTTTTCTCTCTTTTTAAACCATACAAAATTGGCTAAGGGAGGTGGTTTTAACTTATGAGTAGTTCATAAGGGCCTTGGGACTTTGAAATTCAGAGAAGGAAGGAAAAAGGGAAGAAAGGGAAGAAAAAGGAAGACCTTTTCCTATCCCAGTGAAAGGACAAGTCAGAGTCAAAGAGACAACAGGGGACTCGAGAACTCTCTGTGGAATTCAGACTACAGTGTGGGGCTGGGGAGTGGGTGTGAAACACAAAGTTGTTTGCTCCATGGTTAATAAATACCCTCCCTGAAAAATCCATTCATCTGGATAAAGAACAAGAGGAGATAAGGAGAAATAAAATCCTAACAGGATAAGGATGGGGTGGGGAGTGTCCTAAATACAACTTCTAGATAAAAAGGGCCAGGCCAAGTGTGGGGTGAGGATTCTAAGTCCTGTGGGCACTGAGGCACCTAGAGGGAGAGTTAGCAGGTGTGGTCCCCTAGAAGGGAAGAATGTGTGTGTCTTTGCCATCACAAAGAAGGCCTCTAAGTAACAGATCAAAGCCCTCAGCTTTGCCCGACGTACAGAATAGCAAGAATGGTGTAAAGCTAAGCACCCAGGGACCCAAGACAGGATGAAACCTCAACCGAAGACATCTCCAAATGACCTCTCCCCGCAAACTCCCCGCAAACTAGAATAAATTTCCTGCACTTATTCTAGAGAATTCTAAGTTATCCCACTTTTTGTCTGTGGATCCAACCATTCTGAGCTCAATGCTGACCTCTGGTGGGGAGGAGCTCTCCTAGCCCAGAGAAGGTACTAGAAAGGGCAGCCCACCTGTGTACTGTCTACCTTGACACCTTGGGGCGTGGGGCGCGCTGTGTTAACAACCCAACAACTGCCGGAATTCAGAGCGATAAGTTGGGGGCTCCAGGGGGGAAAAAGAGCAAAGAAAGCTTTAAGAAATTCCCAGAAAAACAATGTGGGCATGAGAAAGGAATGCTATGATAGAGCTGTTGACCTACAGGAATAATTAACAGCCGGGTAAGGCGGGTGGTGTTTGGCTGAGTGGATGTTTTCCATTCGGTTCCCTTGACTTTCCAACTTTAAAGAAGTAAAGGAAGAGAACGTGTAAAGAATGTGGCGCTGAGGCTAAGTTTGATGGAAAAGGAGAAAGTTCTCAGCAGAGGGCTCGGCGAGCCCTCTCGGAAGCCCGGGAAGGCCTTCTCAAATGGATGAGCTCATGGTTTCCCAGCTGCTGCAGGGAGGGTGGGGAAGAGGGATGGAAAGAAATGGCATGGGTGCCCATTCTTGGATCCGAGGGATTTGGCTCCCAGCACCATCAGCTGTAGCTTCCTCTCGAAGGAAACAAGGCTACAGATGCCACAAGTGACCTGCTGGAGTCCAGCACGGGGCCTGAGACTGAGAGGATCCCACCCTTGGACAGGGAAAATTAATCTCCGGCAAGAATGCCTTGAAATGCTCTGTAGGAAGGAAGCACCAAGGAGACACTGAGATGGAAGAAAGATTCCTGCTCAGACACCCTGAAACATTCAATGATGTGCTTATGACTGAATTTAAAAAGTGATCCTTTGTTAATGCCTTCTCTGTAAAAAGACACCCCAAATTCTACTCTCTCATCTACTAAATCTCTCCAGTGCCTTAGATGCTTTCTCCTCCAGGGAGACTCCTGTGCTTTTCCTCTTAGAATGAGGCCTCTGTTCACTTCTGCACCCCTTTTCTGGCCCTTGATTGGGGGTAGGAAAGAATGTACCTCTGAACTCTGCTCCCATAAAAATTCTGCCAGTGATGGGGACCCAGGAATTTAGTAGTAATAACTCACCAAAGGACAAGAGATGGGCACAAACTTTGATTTCCTATGCAGTCTGCCACTTTGGAGTGGCCTCAAAGGTGTGGGAGGGGGCTGACAAACTTCTACTTAAACTTTTTAAAAGAGTTAAAGAAGTTGCAGAGTGAAAAGACAGTTCTCTCCTTTTCCAGATGTGGAAAACGAGGACCCAGAAGGAAAAGAGACTTGCCCATGGTGTCAGAACTGGCTCCCAGCAGAACCGGGGTACAAGTACTGTGAATGTAGAGACCACCCCCCTAGTCTCTTTCCCTGTACTTTAATGGTTTAGGTCTACAGAGCCTCGAAAGTAACAGGATTTGTCCTTAGGTATCAATTACTCAACTGAAAACCTTTACAAAGTATCCCTAGGCCTTGGGGTGGGGGCTGTGCCCTGGGAAGGAGGACTGAGGGAGGGGGCTCGGAGTCCTGCCTTCGGTAAGGGCGCAGGCGTGAGTTCTGAAAAGCCAGGCTCTCAATAGTAAAAGCCGAGCGCCATCTGCCAGCCGATTCTGAGCAGCTTGCTTTATTTGATTGTCTCTACTTCCCAGCCCTGAATGGTAGGGGGTTCTCTTTTCCCCCTAAAACAAGGTATTTCATGCCTAGAAATTTCCCTAAAATGAGAATCTTATTTTTTAAATGTCTCAAGAGAAAAAGTAAAGAAATGAAGAGGAAAGGAATGAGTAGGGAACTCCTCAGAAAGCGAATTGCTGGCCCTCCAATTCTGAGCAGCTCACACTTGTGAGGAAAATGAGAGGAGCCCCTTTCCCACCTAAAGGAGCCCTCATAGTCTCCCTCCTCCTTCCTACGGATTCTGCTCCCCACTTGGTGCCGCTTTAATACCTGAAGTCAGAGCCTGACTTTGGGGACCAAGGTGGGGGAAGGGGGAGGAGGGAGGGGGAGGGAGGAGGGAGGGAGGGAGGGAGGGAGGGAGGCCTTCACCTATCAGGTTGAATCAGGCCAAGGTCCACAAAGGTTTGTGTTTGTCTTGCTAGTTGAGCACAGGATTACTCCTTGAATCCCCTTTCTCAAGGTCTACCTGTCCTGCCCCTCCCTCGGGTGTCTGCTTTTGCACGCATACAGCAGATGGACTTGCCCCGGCTTCCTCTGGACAACCCACTGACCTAGATTACTGCTGACCATGGCAGGACTCCGGGAATACTTGGCAGAATCATCACCAAATGGAGCCTTGTCAATACTGTCCTTTTAAGGATCAATCTTTTGCCTTTTTTTGATGCCACTTGGCAAATGCATGGAATTGTTAGGATTAACCAAGGTCACAGGAATGAGAGACCTCCAACTTCTAAACCAGTGCTCTCTTCCCACTATCCCAGGACCCTCCCCAAAATTTGGGGCCCCTCTCCCCTCCCTTTTCCCCACTGAACAGAGTGTCTCCCCCACTGGGGCAACATGGAAAGATATTGCTAATTAAAATAACCTCAAAATGCCAACTCGCCCTTGCATATATGATTTCCTAGGAGTAGTCTGGATCCCATCAGGAACATTTCCAAAGACCCTACTTCGAAAGGGGAGTCCTCCTTAAGTATCCATCTTAAATTCTGCTCTCATCGTTTGTTTTGCAAAGCCAAATTACCTACTAGACTTCCCTTTTAACAGCTAAACAGAAAGAAATGAAATTACATCAATGCTTAATTAAAAATAGCTAGAAGTTTTCTGGCAATCCAACTTTAGAAAAATTTTCCCTAACGTCTGGCATTTGTTTTGGGTTCTGCCCTGAATCTTCTAAGCATTTCCTTGGAAAGTTGTTGTACTTGGTCCCAGGCAAAATATCAAAATCAACATTCCGAAAGCTTGCCTTGAGTAATTTCTAGGATTCCGTAGCTAGGAGGTGTCATAGGAGGGGGCCCTTCCTTTAGGTGAACCTGGAACACATCAAGCGAGTCTGCAGACAAGTTTGAATTTCAAATGATATTTTTAATTTTGCATGTCCAATATATAATTTGTCAAACTACTAATCCATGTCTAACCTCGCCCTAAAGTAATCCTATTAGTAAAAGCTGAAGTGTTTAAATGTATGTGCTTGTCTGAGGTGGACAGTGGTTACTGACATCGCCTTGCTTTATTTATTTTTCTGGCCTTTGCAATGAACTTAAGAGGCATAAATTCCGAAATCCCTAAGGGAAAAAACCAAAAACAAAGAATCTTTAATTTAAAAAACTCAGGGACCGGGGTACAGCTCAGGAGTAAAGTGCATATTTAGCATGCACAAAATCTCGAGTACAACCTCCAGCGTCAACAGCAAAAACAAAATAGATCCCTGATAAATGTGTAACACTTGAAAGCTCTATTGAAAAACCACATGGGGGCAAAAATGTTTTAGCCTGGTGCCGCACGCGGTGGCACACACCTGTAATCCCAGCACTCAGGAGGCTGAGGCAGGAGGATTGTTGAGAGTTTGAGGCTACCCTGGGCTACACAATGAGTTCACGACCAGCCTGTACTACATAGCGAGACCCTGTCTCAAAAACAAACAAAAAGTTTTAGCCTGAAAATAAAAATAGGAGCAATAACATCCTCTCTCATAATAGGTACTTTGGAGAAAGTAAGGTGAAGTATGAGTTGAGGAGTCAGGCCACTGTTTAAAAATAAAATCTCATTTAGTCCTGTTCTGGTTACCCTAAGATGTACTGGTCATAGAATCTACCTTAGGATGTGAGGGGCATCGACAATTTTATTAAAGACCAAGTACAAGACTCTTGACCAGGAAATGTCATTGGGTTATTTTTATTAGCGAATCTATGTTTTCTTTCTAAAAGATTTTATTTTACTTCTTCAGCATAGTCATTCAGAGGCATTCCTTCAACTGTCCCCATTCCTAGTTGTTAAAGGTGACAGGTGGCACCCTGTGGCCTGGGAGGGAGGAGACCCAGCAAGCACGATCCCCACCCTTGTGATTGGTGTGCAAACCCTGCCAATGCAAGGCTCCCTGTGCCTTCTGAGGCTGGTGTTTGGCTGGCAACAATCTGAGTGCAGTCCTCACCGTCGGAGCATCCCTCTCTATGATGGGAGTGAATTCACTCAGCAAACCAGGCTCAGAGTAAATTCCCAGCCCTCGACGGACTCAAGCGACGTAAAGGGCCCCGGAGTGGTAGATGAGATTATTTAAGATTAAAATCCAGGGCCGGTGAGACAGCTCAGCGGCTTAAGCGCCTGCCTTGCAAGCGCAAAGGCCCGAGTTCGACTCCCGGAACCCACATACGAAAAAGGGGCCGGTGATATCGCCCAGCGGCACGGGTGCCTGTTGGCGCATGAGGTCCTGAGGTCGTCCCCCCGGTACCCACAAAAAAAAAAAGAAAAAAAAAAAAAAAAGATTAAAATCCAGTTCTGCCCTGATGCTGCTCATCCACTGATTAGCTAGGGGACTGACTCGGCGGATCAGTCTTAGACCAATTCATTGCTCACCTCCCTGAAATAATTCCCTTTTCTATTCTATTTAGGGTCATCTGGGTCACCTCTTCTGAGATATCTGGAGATGGCTTCCACCCAAGAATGCAGGACAGCAAAATTAGTATGAACGTTGTTGATTGGTTAGTAGTAACTAGAAGTGGTTAGTAGTAACTAAAAGGCCCACCTTCCCTCTGAAGACTTCTCTTTTTTAAGGTGTGCAAGCTATGACACGTGTGATCTCTAACTTGCCCAGAATTTGGTATGGGTAATGTCAGGGCAGTTCTCAACCAAGGATGATATTTGGCAATGACTGGAAATAGTTTTGGTTCTCACACTGTATGTGGTGGTGATGGGTGGGGTGTGTTGTGTGTATGTGAGAGAGAGAGAGAGAGAGAGAGAGAGAGAGACAGAGAGAGAGAGAGACAGAGACAGAGACAGAGAGAATGGGAGATGTCAGATGTGCTTCTAAACATCCTGCAGGGTGCAGAACAGCCCTACCCTCCATGACAAAATGTCAGCGAGCTACCTGGGAACCCCTCTGTTAGGCAGAGCCCCCCTAAAATGCTCCTAAAATCCCAGCACATAGCTAAGAGGGAGAAATCACAGCTTAAAAGAGAAACCTGGTTCTGTCAAGAGCTTTGGGGCCTATTTAAATCCAGGCTCCATCCTAGGGTGGGGGCAGTGGTGAAGGCAAAATGGGCCCCTTCCCCACCCTTGCTGGCTCTTCTCGTCCCTGCTCATTTGTAGCACAGCTGTGACAACTTTTCTCTGCCTTAGACTGTCTCACCATCTAGTGGCCACCTGAAACATCAACTCACCTTCCCCATCTCTGGGCCTTTTCGGAAGTCAGTCATGAAGAAATTTATATGTGGGGGGAGAGTGGGCAGGAGGACCCCTGAATGACATGCATGATTTTGTTAATAAATTATTTAAGCATCCTACAGGCCTAGTAGAGCGACACAGAGAGCAAATATAAGGAATTAAGATGGACACTTCCTAAGATTTCAAAAGCCCACACAGGCCTAAAAATCAAGGGCTGATTATAAATAAAATCTGCCTTTTCAAAAGAGGAACCCACAGTGGTTCTACTTAAATCCTTTGGACACTGAAGGGTTACCATATATAACTATACATTAAAAATAACATCCATTTGAAAGGATCAAGTGGTCCCTGTAGTACCTATACACTTCCTAAATAATACCATCTACATATTCTTGGCAGGTTTTTTGTTCTAGTTTTTGTTGTGTCCATCAGACCAAGCAGCTATTTTTATAGTTCTAGAAACTGAGGCCAAACATGGGGATCCCAAAAGCCCCTGGGTACTGGCTAAGCTGCAAGATGCTTCCTCCTGCTTCCTGTGGCAAAACCCTGCCCTTCTTGGTCCTGGACTCTAGTCCGATGCCCGGTGCTAGTATTTGTGTATCATAAGGATTACATTGTGTGTGTGTGTGTGTGTGTGTGTGTGTGTGTGCATTTAAAAAACTGCACAGTTTCAAACTTACCTGAATGCAAGTTCCCTGTAAAAAATATATCTTCGTGATAATTTACACATTAGCAATCAGTCTGATAAAAGGCAAACTGGTCCCATAGCAAAGAGGAGAGAGGTCGCTAGCGTGATCTTTTGATTGAAGGAAGAGCAAGAGCCAGGAAAATCAGCAGAGGCTCCCGCTGGCTGAGTTCTGATTTCCGTATAAGAAGCGACACTCCCTTGGCAGTGACACTGAGCTTATAAAAGCCACACTGTGACACTCCTGAGGAGGTAGGCACATGAGCTTTTTCCTTCCCATTATCAACTCATTAGAGCAAGTTTAAAGTACTTACTGTGTCCCACACACAAAATGTGTGTGACAATGTCGGAAATGTTGACTGACTCATAATAAATTTGAGATCGGATAACAATTTATAGCACCTTCATATCTCTCTCCTTGCCCCAAATTGAATCATTAAAAAACATTTAGTAAGATCCGATGCTCAAGTTCTGCTGGCAGAGCTCCATGAGTCAAAATACTCATGAATTCCTGAGGCTTAACAAATTACTCTGCAGTGCAATTTGGGATTTTACCTCTCAGTAAGTGCAGCAGAGGCACACTCCCTTAATTTTCATGGCTCTGTCACAGATCACTTGCCTCGCATTGTTCCCTTGTTACAGTTCCAGTTGTTGCATGTGTAAAACTGCTCCAGTAACTCTAACTTGAAAGGTGTGTGTTTTGTGGTGCTTCTTATAAGGCCAAAGCATCCTACGTCCTGGGAGAGCGTGTACGACCAACAATAATTGAAAGTCAAACACAGTGTTTTGTGTGGTTCCTACCTCTTTCTTGCAGGTTTCGTCCTCTTCATTTCCCACCAGCTGCCCTGCTCCACCATGAGGCTGTTGGGAAGGAAACTAAAGATACTTTTGTTCTGCACGTGTAATAACCATAACTATCCAAGATCAGGTCTTGGGCTAAGCCACAGTATTGATTTATAGATAGGGGCTAATAAAAGGAGGGGAACAGAAGGGGTAGGCAGTAGTGATAGGTAATACTTTTTCAAAACAAGTAAAAGGAGTTATCCCTTTATCTTCTCCCTCTGCCATGTTACTCACGAGAGTGACTTCAGAGTCATAAACTTGGCAAGGTGTCATTTGTCTACTGCTTGGGCTGACCCTTGTTTACAAAATGTGTACAAAGAGTGTACTGTGAAATGTAGAGACAGAAAGATGAAACGTGGTACTCAGTACTTTTAGAATTTAGAAGTTAAGTGTCCTGGGAGATACAGAGCAAACCAAAGCAAACCAAAAGTTTCACTTGGAACAGGGAGAGGAAAAAGCCCAAAAGGAAAAGAAAGCTTCTAAAAATAATACTTAACATTTTGGGGCACTTGTATGTGAATACCCTTTAAAGGTGCTATGTGCCTGTAATCCCAGTACTCATCTGGGAGGCTGAGGCAGCAGGATCACAAATTTGAGCCCAGCCTGGGCAATTTAATCATTTAGCAAGACCTTGTCTCAAAATAAAACATAAAAAAGCCCGGTGTGGTGGTGCACACTCGTAATCCCAGCACTCAGGAGGCTGAGGCAGGAGGATTGCTGGGAGTTGGCGGCCAACCTGGCTTACAAAGTGAGTTCATGGCCAGTCTGAACTACAAAGTGAGATACTGTCTCAAAAAAAAAAAAAAGAAACAAAAACAAAAACAAAAACCACCAAAAAAAAAAAGAAAGAAAGAAAAAAATTTGGGGGGATATAGCTCAGTAGCTCAGTGCAAAAGGGGGGGGCTTCTGGAGATTTCATCAGTGTAACTTCACTTCTTGTACCTGGCTCTCTTTTTAGGGGAATTAAGAAAATGTCCTCTCCCTTCATTCCTTCTGGAAATCCACTCCCCTCGTTCAGGGTCTCCTTGATTCACTCCCATGGCCAGTGGGGTCTGCGGCCTCCCATGTCTTTCTCAATTGTATAAAACCACTGGGATGTGCAGATTCTTCAGGAAAACACCCAAAGAGAAGCCAGGCCCATTCTTCTTCTTCCCTAAAGGGCGCTTGATTGCTCAGCATGACACAGGCCAGAGAGGGATGTGTTGGGGACAAAGGCCCCATTCTGTCTGGGTTACCAAAACCCGCCCAGGGGGGTGCAGGGACAGAGTCTCAAGTCCTCGTCACTGGCAGCCACCAGAGGTGGAGATGGTTAACCAGGCTGACCATGCTCTCAGTGGCCTCTGACACTTGGAACTGAGAAGGAGACCCTGTCACATCAATTGGCTCTCTCCTTTCTGTTTTGAAAACTTCTACTCTTCCTGAGAAATTTTATTTTATTTTTATTTTTTTTATGTGGGTACCGGGAGTCGACCTCAGGACCTCGTGCTTGCCAGCAAGCGCTTGTGCCACTGAGCAATATCACCGGCCCTTTTTTTCCTTTATGTGGGTTCCGGGAGTCGAACTCAGGACCTTGTGCTTGCCAGGCAGGCACTTATGCCACTGAGCCATCTCACCAGCCCAAAATTTGATTTTAAAATGGGTGAATGACATGTTAATTTTGCATTTCACTAAAATGTTAAAAGGGGTAAAGTGGGTTTGGGAAGAACCCCACTTTCGGCACAGGTGAGGACAAAACAAAATCCAAATTTAGAAACCAACTTCCATTTGTTTTGTCTGTCTCCTGAAAGGTGCTCTACGTAGAGACATCTGGAGAGCTGCAGCTTTGTTGGATGTGCGAAGTTTTACTTGGAGAGGAAACTGCAAAAAAAGAAGGCGATGCCTGACATTGGGAATTTTGAGTCTCGTCAACTAGGTTATCTTCTTCTTCAAAAAAGAAATTTGTTTTTGCTTAATATCAATCTTCCTGCATAAAGGTCAAAGGTAGCTAGGCTTGATAGCAAAGGCCTGCAATCCCTAGGAAGCTGAGGCAGGAGGATCATCTTGAATTTGAAGCCAGCCTGGGCTACATAATGAATTCCAGCCCAGGCTGAACTACACAGCAAGATTCTGTCTCAAAAACAAAACAAAACAAAACAAAACAAAACAAAAAAACAAGAAAGGTCAGAGGTGATTTCTGCTGGGTGTGGTGGTGCACCCTTGTGATCTCGGCACTTGGGAGACTGAAGCAGGAGGATCACTGTTAGTTCGAGGCCAGCCTAGACTACATAGTGAGTTCAAGCCCAGGCTGAACTACGCAAGATTCTGTCTCAAAAAACAAAAAAACAAGAAAGGTCAGAGGTGATTTCTGCTGGGTGTGGTGGTGCACACTTGTGATCTCGGCACTTGGGAGACTGAAGCAGGAGAATCACTGTTAGTTCGAGGCCAAGCCTAGACTACATAGTGAGTTCAAGCCCAGGCTGAAATACGCAAGATTCTGTCTCAAAAAAACAAAAAAAACAAAAAAACAAGAAAGGTCAGAGGTGATTTCTGCTGAGTGTGGTGGTGCACACTTGTGATCTCAGCACTTGGGAGACTGAAGCAGGAGGATCACTGTTAGTTCGAGGCTGGCCTGGACTACAAGCAAGATCCTGTCTCAAACCACCCCCCAAAAAACCCCAAAAAACAAAAGTGATTTCTAATATCACAAGTTGACTTTCACTAAATGGGAATCATCCCTAAACTAAAATGAAAACAAAACAACCAAAAACCTAGGAAGAATGTTTGAGTAGTTATTTTAATAGAATCATTAGGTCCAGACTGAGTTCTAAATACCGTAAGACTAAACATGCAGGGGCGCTATGTGTAAAAGCAACTACATTATTATTAATTATTAACCTGAGCAAGGAGAAAAGCTTTAGACCCTGTTAAAGAAAACTAGGGGAGATTTAAAAAAAAAAAAAAAAAAAAAAAAAGACTTTAAAGAAAGTCTGCATTAAAAAAAATAGAAAGAAGGAAAAAAAAAAGCCCAATCAACATATGAAGACTGCAGCAAATGTGGCAATTAAATTATCACCATTACGGTGACAGGTATCTCAGAAACGGGGAGCTCACATTTCAGGTACACTCCCTGGACATTTATAAGCAGGGATCTCTCCAGGTCTGGCTATCATTTAAAGGCAGCAGACTGATAGACACCTGTCACGTGACAAGGGATTTTAAGAGACACAGATTTACAAGAGTCATGCTTTCCGTGTAAATATAGCTTGTCATGTTTTTGGTAAACATCGTCTTATCTGAATTAGAAAATTTAGATCCTTCACTTACCTTACAGTCTTTGAGCAAAAAGTCCCTGATATTTAATTTCTGAGCATTTGGTTTATTTGCCAATGAAATGGAGCTCTATCCTATTTTTATTGCCCAGAACTGTTTCAAAGGACAAATGTGACTAGAGAGAAGGCTTTTGAAAATGTGAAACACAATCAGAATGTGTTGTCGTTACCATTACTGACCACTGACAGGACTGAGAGCAATGAAACTTTCCCTTTCAAGTTAGGAGAAAATATTCAGAAAGGAGATGACCCTGTCCCTTCGATCAAGACCAGTTTTTTCATTGTGGAGAATGTGGGCAAATTTTACAAATTAGTTTTGCCATATGGGAAAAAAAGTTTTTGAAAAAATGTTGATGTTAGAAGGCAGGGCAGAATTCTGGCTGCTGAGAAATATGAATCCTACTGGGAGACACGAAAGGGGAAATAATAAAAGTCTGTCTTAATTCTAAAATTTTGTGGCCTGGTAAGACAAGTCCTCTTTCCTACACCAAACAGCTCAGCAGAGGCATTCTGAATATGGAAAAGGGGCTGTATTATGAAAAAGAAGGAAGAGAACAAAAAGATAAAGAAAAAGAAAAAAATGCTTCTGCAAGATGGGATGCAACGCCTCATGTTGCACTTGGCAGCATAAATAAATTGTCATACACCTGTGTGATTCACTTATCAGTACAGGGTTGTAGCAAAATGTCCATTATTACATATAGCATTTGCCTGCAAATTTTAATGAATGCAGCAGATACTAAGAAATTCTGATCTAGTAGACCCTTTTAATTCTTAAACAAGGGAATCATCCCTAATTAAGGTTAAAAAAAAAAAAGTCTAAGCCACCAAAATTATTTGAAGGAGCAAAGAACCATGGGAAGGGAAATTTAGCATTGGATAGCACCAAGTAAGCAAAAGGCATTTAACTCTTTAGGTAGCCTAGAATTTTTATTTTCCTTTTTTCTTTTTAAAGCTCCATGTAATGTGGTTAAGATGTTTGGGCAATAAAAACAGAGACTATGCACATGTAAACACACATTTTTAAAGCAACAAGTGAGTCAGCATGTCACCGATTAGGATTCATATCAAAGGATGGCCATTTGATCTGCATTTTCAGTGGTAGGAATGTATGAATGGCTTCTTGCATATACCGGCACTAGAAATTTAGTAAAAAGTTTTACCCTCCACGTGGGTAAATCCTCCTCTCCGCTTTCCTCACCAGTAACTCAGACCCAGGTGTGATACCTTTCCTGTCACTTCAGTAAAATGAGGCCAGCCTGCTGGGACACTGTAGCCTGGTTTCACAAACTGCAGTACTACAGTGGCAGGAAGCAGGTAACACTGGCCATAGTAGTTCAGGCTCATGCCAGGTACTGGCCCAAGGCTTACCAGCCTGCTTGCTGGGTGGTATTGCATCCAGACTTTCTTGATTTCCAGTACCTGAGAAACGATGACTGCACAATGGCAAAATACCCTGATGAATTTACTTTTCTTATGATTAATTCTCCCCACCCCCCACAAATTAAGGAGACAAGGGAAACTTTAATATTCCTAAGACCTAGCCCCAGACACGGACATTTTGCTGCAGGATTGATGGTTGCATACCTCTACTCTCTCCCCTCTCCCCAGCCCTGGGGATGGGGAGGGGGATAGAAGACTGAAGTCAGGGAGATTTGCTAGGAAAGCTTTAATTCATGAGGCCCTGGCACGGAAGGGACACTGTCAACTTGCTAATTATGGGTCAGGTGTGCACCGCCCCTTGGTCAGAAGTCAGCTGTATCCCTCTTGCCCCCCAATTCACAGCTTTGCACTCCCCTCCAGCTAAGCTTGAAATAATGAAATGTGTCTATTATGGCAAAATCAGTTGTCTGCAGGGAAACTAGTACATTGTCATCTAAAGTTCTGTAGCTTAGATGTAGTTGAGACATTTGAAATTTAAAACTATCTCTTTTGTATATTTTAAGGTAAATGATAATGTCATTATTTCCTCAGGTAAGCATTAGTAAAATGACCATCACATTGAATCTATGATTTGTAGGAGGTACACTACAACAGCATAGTTATGCCAATAATGTCATTAATAAAAGCTATCACACATTAAAAAAAAAAGCCATCACACATTATAAAATACTTCACAAACAAATGTAGCAAAGCCTTAGAAAATACTTAACAAACAAATGTAGCACAGCCTTAGAAATTGTGATCTTGAAATCCCTTGAAAGGTTTTAAGGTTGTGGGGCTTCACTTTTGAAATTTTCATTAAAGCCACAAATTCAGACTGTTGTTGATAGCTGCTTCGATTAACCATGGCAAAATGAGTAAGTGCCGATTTGAGATAAAGTCAGAGGGGGGAGGAGTTGGAGAGGGGATGGGGCACAGAGTCCTGGGAAAAGGTAGAGAGAAGAGGGACAGGTGAGAGCCTCCAAAGGTACCCTTCTGATTACTTAGCATTATTTTAATTTTAATCACAGGACCTTTAAAAATTTTTTTTTTTATCAAAAGACAATTGGCAGAAGAGCTTACCTTTGAGCCTCTTTGCCCCCAGCTAAAGCTGCTTGAAAAAATTCACGTGCAGTCATTTACATATTTCAAATGTCATCTTCATAGTTTTCCATACTTTGTCCACATACTTAAAATACACTCGGAGCATTTTAATTTTTTTTATTTTAATTGCATTTCAAACACAAAGACATTCCACTCCCAATACACAACTCCCATCTTTTTAAAACCAAGCCCCTCCTACTAATGTACTCTTCGTAAAAGTATAAATGATTGGCTTACCTCTGGCTCGTCGCTAGTGAAAAAAAAACACATTTCATATTTTGGAAACACAGCCACGCCCACCCCCTTGGAACAGGACCTGCCGACTGCAGGTGGGCGTCCCTCCCCGGCCCCCCTCCATCCTCCCACCATGTGAGCCGAGTGTGTGCAGAATACCGAAATTCTGTGTACAGCCCCAGAGTCCCAGATACCTGTGTGTCTGGTTTTTCAACCGTAAAGGCGGGAGGGTTTGGCGAACGAATGAGAAGTGAGGATACGCTTAGCGCAAAGGGAAAAAGAGAGAAAGACATACAGGAAAAAGGTTATGGAGGCCCCGGGCAGCGGCCCCTCTCCACCCCGGCCAGCGGCCCAGCACATTACCCAGGATGCCCCGCCACCGGCCCTGCGTTTTCGCGCTGCTGGCTGCACAGCGGCCGCGCACAGGTACGCCGGAGAGAGCGAACACGGAAAGTTTCGGCCCGCGCCATGGCGCAAATCACAAGACAGCTCGTTCCCAAGTACAAGTACACAGTCGGCGGGTAGTTTGGGGGTGCCAGGGATGGGTCACTGGGGGACACTTGAGCATATCATGCACAGGCGCACACAGAATATGGACACCGACACACACCAACAATAAGCTGTCCGACACCAAGCAGCCGTGCCAGGCGAGGCGGGGACGCGCCTTCCCCAACGACCCCAGCCCACCATGGCCCCAAACATCTTAGCCAGGGGAGCCCCAGAGGCCCTCCCCGGCAGTTCCTGGCTCACCTGAAGCCCCCGCCTGTCGCCTGTCCAGCTTACGGTCGCTGGCGCTGGCGCTGGCCTTTCCAGCCGGAAACGACCCTCAGTGTCGCTCGGCATCACTTTTCTCCCTAGAGGGCACATACTTCGGCCACCCGAACCCACCCAAACACCCCTCCCACTCCCAGGGCAAAGTTAGGGTCCCTCCCTGGAACTTCTAGCAGGTTCTTCCCGCCTTTGACCAGACCCTTCCTCCCACTACCAAGCCCCGAGCCCCACCGGGCAGACCTGCCATCCCCTCCCCTGGTACCCGGGCGGCCCTGCTGCCCGAAGGCAGAGTCCGCCGCATTACCTAGAAGCAGCAGGCGGTGCGTGCACATGTAACCCATCTTCTCGTCCTGGAGTTGCTTGTCGATGAGCTTGCTGCGTTTCTTCGCTGCGCGCTTCTGGGCGCGCATCTCAATGGCTTCTTTGCGCATCTGTCTGCGCTTGTCGGCCAGAGAGTCCATCTTGACCTTGGAGGGGCTCGAGGCTCTGGGTTGGGGGCCCTCACATCCACCGAAGCAGCTCCCGAAGGTTTGGGAGACGAAGTTGCGGAGTAAGTTCTGCCGGGGCTTTCTGCGGCGGCGATTTCGGCGCTGAAGCCACTGGAAGCATCCGGTGGTCCCGTGCTCGGACTCGTCGCTGGAGGAGTCGTCGCAGACCTGCCCGTGTTCTTCGTACCGGAGGCGGCTGCGGCCGCGCTCGTATTTGCCCCGCCAGGCAGTCGCCCGAGTAGGCCGCGGAGTAGGCGGGTCAGCGGCCTGGATCTCGGGGCTGGGGGGCCTAAGGAGATGGGGCTTGCGGCTGGCCCCGGAGACAGAGGCGACGGAGGCTGCCCGGGCGACGGGTGCTGCCCGGGCAATAGGGGCTGCCCGAGCGGCAGGGGGTGCCCGGGCGACGGGAGCCGCAGAGACGGATCGGACAGCAGGATTGGCTCGGACAGCAGGAACGGCCCGCACTGCTGGCTCGGCTGGGACTCGCCGGATATCAGGATCGGCTGGGGCGGCGCGGGCTGCCCTGGGGCCAGGATTGGCTGGGGCAGCAGGGAGTGCCCGCGCAGTGGCTGCGGCTGGATTGACTGGGGCTCTCCCGGAGTCAGGATCGGCTCGGGCAGCACGGGCTCCCCCGGAGTCAGGATCGGCTCGGGCTGTCCCGGCGGCATCAGGATCCTTCGGCGCGGCAGGAACTGCCCGGGTGTCGAGATCGGCTGGGGCGGCAGGGGTTCCCCCGGAGCCAGGATCCGCTGGGGCGTCAGGATCGCTTGGCGCGGCAGGGACTGCCCCGGAGCCAGGCTCTGCCGGCGCGGCAGGAGCTGCCCCGGTGGCAGGGGATCCGTCCCCCAGAGAGGGCACTTTTCCTTCCTCCGCACCAGCGGCCGTTGAGCCTCCTTCCATCTCGGCTGCGTCTCCCTCAACTGGGGGTCCCTCTGCTCGCTCTCTCTTATCTGGGGCTCCCAAGACCTCGATGGGCGGGCCGTCTTTCGCGATTGGGGGGCTGTCCATGTTGACAGGAGCGTCGTCGACCCCAGTGGGGGATCTACCAATCTTGAGCGGGGGTCCGGAGATCTCCATCCGGGGGCTGCCGCCCGCGAAGTTAGGAGGAGGTCTGACAGCCTCTCGGGATGTGCTGCCGATGGCGCCTGGGACCCGCAGGGGAGGCGCGTTTGCGGCGGGAGCGAGGCGGACCGTACTCGGGACCGCGACAGCCGCGAACTGGCTGCCACCGACGACTTGTGGGATAACTCGGGGGAGCCCAGGGGGTGGGCTGTCGTCCCCAAATGCTTCTCCATCAAGCTCAAATGGCACAGCCTCCTCAGGGGGAGGGCTGTATCTTCCTCCGAAGCCAGCCTTTTCAGGACCGAGGGCTCGGGGCTCCTCCGGAGGAGCTCCGGGGACCCCTGCAGCAAGGTCTGGGACCTGCAAGACAGGTTGGCTGCAGCCCCTCTGCGCAGGCTGGTCAAACTCGAAGGGCATAGCTTCTTCTGGTGGAGGGCTGTAGCTTCCCTGTCCTGGCCTCTCACCATCGAATGCTCCGGGCTCCACGAGCACTGGGTGGGAGGCCTCAAGGCCCGCGTGGGCCCCCCTGGAGGATCCAGGCTGCTCCCGAGAAGGCCAGAAAACTCCCAAGCTGGGCTGCTCGACCTCGAAGGGCATGGCTTCTTCAGGGGGTGGGCTGTAGTTTCCACAGGCTCCGTCTCCCTCGACTCCCAGGCTGAAGCCCTGAACATTGGTCCTGGAGACTTCTGGGGGTCCACTGGCCTCGCCCTCAACCTCGAAGGCGACGGGCTCATTGTGAGACGGTTGGGTCTCCATTTCTTCGGCTGCGCCAGGCCCAGAACTGGGGGCAGCTGCCCCTGGGGCCTCCAAAGGTTGCTGTTCGGGCTGTTCCCCGATTTCAGGGGGGATATCGCGTTGTCCTGGCATATTATTGCCGTGGAGGCAGTTGCGCATGCCCATAACACGGTGGCGGCCTCTTAAAATAAATTGGGGCCCCGTAAGACGGAGCACCCAACCAAACTAGGGTGAAAAAATTATTTAAAAAAAATCAAAATGTCAGCTGGAGAGTTCTCCAGCCTCACTTTCCAACCCTTGTGAGGTTGAAGGGGGCTCGGTGCCTGTGACCCCAAACCGTGGCAGAAGTAACTCAGTTCTCGCTAGTGAAGTCTTGGCTCTTTCTGGTCACGTTTTGTGTCCTCAGGATGCCCTCTGGCCAGTCACCTGTTCTTTCCTCTTCTCTTTCTCTCTCTGCTCCAGGTCAGCTCCGCCTGCCTGGCTCTGAGGAGCGTGCCGATTCGGTCCGAAAATCGCCAGCAGCGCTTTCTCTCTGCCACCAGAGGACGCAGGTCCCAGTGCCGAGCCGACTCCGGCTCCGGGAGCCGGCTCCGGGGCACCAGCAGCCCCGGACTTTGGGTAAGGGGGCTGATGAGCGCAGGCCTCGCAGGGATGGTTCAGCTCCTTCCTCTCCGCTCCCCGACTGATTTGGAGTGTTTCTCCTCGCTTCTCCCCTGGCCAGACAGAAAGCTCTCCTGCGTTGTGGGACACGTGACGCAAGACGTGGGCCTCTGGACGCTGGAGTACAGGAGCTGAAATCCTCCCTCCCCAACTGACTCTCCTCGGGGGGAGGGGGGACTGCGGAAGGTTTTATCACCCCAAGAACACCCTTGAGCCCCTTAGCCAAAGCCCCAGCCCCAGACAGCCCCTGATTGTGAGCCCTAAGTCCGGAGAACGAGACTTTAAATGCCTGGGAAGGGGGCACAGGCGCGCGGGCGCTGGAATGCGACAGGTGGTCGCGAGCCCACCGGAGGGGTAAAGAGGGGGCGAGGGGCTACCAAGTGTGACCACATGACTTGTTTTTAAAATGCTCTAGGGTACTTTCTGCCGCTTCGGTATATTTTGCGTGTTGTTTGCCGAGGTTGGCCCCGATAACGCACTTCGGTGTCCCCCAGCCCCATCATGCTTTAGGGGTCTCGGCAGTGGCGTAGGACGGTACAGGCAGGGTTCTCCCTCGTCTATGTGGACGGTGACGCAGAAGAATAACAGGGTCTTGGGCGCACGCTATGGAGAGCCAAGTAAAGCCCCCAGGGATAGCCGCCGCAGCGTCACGGGGGGGCACAGGGTGCACAGGGGGACCCTACGGAGCTCAGGCCTCAGATTCCGCATTCTAGGAAAGGATTAAAGGATATTTTGGTTGGTGTTCACGGTGAATTTAGGGTGGTCCTAAAGACATTGCGCACTTAACTCAAAGAGAAACCGTGCTGCGCCGGCAGCGGCAGCCGAGGCGCGCGGCTTCCAGAAACGGCCGCGGGCTACAGGGTCTGTGAGCTGGCCCTTCTCAAGCCCCCCACCAGCCCCATTCTTTTTGGTAGGAGTATCTTAAGGCAGCCGCTTTACTTTTCCACTGCCACCGTCTGCCGCGGCAGCACGAACGGCGGCCACAACCCCAGCGCTCGCCCGGCCGGCCGCGCTCCCCTTGCAGTGCCGCGGTGGGCTCAGAGACCGCAGGTGGCAAATAGGGGGTAAATAGCTCGGAGGGCCTAGTGGGCTCAGCGTGCGGGTGTGCACTGCTCTGAGTTTGGGGTCTGCGGAGGGATTTGAGCCTGGGAGGGAAAAAAATGCGCGCTTACAGTTCACTTAAAACGCGGCACGCACGCATTGCGATCCGTCTCGCCAGCAGGTGACAGGGACTCGTGAGCCACGTTTAGTTTCAGAGCAGCTAGGCTGGGGTCAGGTAGTCGCCCGGCCTGTGGAACCGGGGGAGGGATGGCCGATGCACGCGTGTTATACCAGGTGGGCTGCGGCAAGAGGGGCGCACCGCGTGGATCGCTGTATACAATGCAGCTATTCAGCGATCCTCTGCGGCGGACACCACACGGTCCGATCTTGTTAAGTCTAACGCATCCTTCTTTGAACCAGGCAGGGCACCCCAGCCACGGCGCAGTATCGTCCCCCACCATCCACCATCCACCATCCACGTGGCCGCGCAGCGCAGAGAAAAAGCTGATGCAGTCAGTCCCTCGGCAACGTAGGGGGCCTGCCAAAGACTTGTCACCTCAGCTCTACGGTTTTACACACTTTCTGATTACAACACTGAACTTTGGTTCAAAGTTTGGCCAACTACCCCCACACCCAAGGGCTTAACCATTCGAGCATCCACAGTTGGCTGACTGGGTCCCAACAAACGACTCACTCCTTTCCGGCCCCATCGCCGGGTCAGCCATTGGGCTGGGGTCACGCCAATCAAGGTTGCCTAGCGAATAAGCAGGGGGCGTCGGACCGGAAACCGGATATGGGTGGGAGGTCCAATAGGGGGCGCCGCGTTGGAACGCCCAAAGGGGTTATGCAGGTCGGGTGCTTGGAAGCTGTGGGCGAGCGAGTGTATGGCGGCCAGGCCTAGAAGGCCACGAGGACCGCTGGCACCCACGGGTCAGTCTCTCTGATGCCACAAATACCAAAGGCCAAGTGAGGAGGTTAGGGGCTCCCAGAGGCCAGCCCTTGGGAATGTTGATGGCTAGGCTAACGAACCCCACAGAGGGGAGCCCCGGCGCTGAGGTGAGAGGAGGAGACAAGAGTTCCAGGGCCCGGAGGTAGGGGGCCAGGACCCCGGGGACACAGCTTACTGCTCGTATGCAGAAGATCGGCCCAGGATGGATAAGGAGTTGAGGCCCCAAGGATGCTGAACCCTGCACACGTGGAAGGTCAGTGGACACTGCTGTCGAAGCCCCAGGGAAGCTGCGATGGGGGCTCTGCAGGGGCGGTTTTCCTTCGCCAGGCCTCACATTCATCCTGAGTACCATTTACTGAGAAATGGGTCCACCGTCTTTCTCCGACATTCCTAAGAGCCTGCGGGACCCTTTGGTTTCGTGTTCTTGTAGTCAATAGTTCTTTGCGATGGGAGCAAATGCATTGAAGGGGTAAAGACTGGGCTCCCTCATCCTAAGGGGCAGAGCAGCATAAAAACGAAAGCCAAGACCTCCGATTGGAGGGACTTGGAAAAACTTGATGAAGAAAATTGGTGTTTCTAATGGGTCTCCATGGAAGGATGTAAGTCTTAGCTATGAAGAGAGGGGTCGGGGCATTTGCCTGTTAGGGAAAAAAAGGATCTAATGGTAGGAAACCTGAGGTATGGGTGAATGGAACAGGGCACCTTTGCTCTTGGGCTACCAGTAGAAGAGAATGCAGAAAAAATTGGATGAGATCTTACAAAGATATCATGGAGCATCCACGTAAGGACTTTTGAGGCTCCTTTGGTAGAAAATAGAGAGGACAATGAAGGTTTTGTCCTGCAAGTGGGGATTTGAGGCAAGTTTTAGGGAAAGGTAGATACAATGGAGGAGGATGGTCAGGACGGTCCCAATTAAGAGAACAAAAGGGATTATGCGCAGAGGAGGCTCAGGCTGCCTAAGACCATCAAGAGAAAGACCCAGACAAATTGAAGGGCTGGCTCCAAAAGGCTGAAAAAAGCAACTTAAGAGGTGTCCCAAAGGACCCTCTGGTAATGCCTGTGCTGGAGGGACATAAAAGGTAGAGGCCAAGAGTGGCCTCTGGATTATGGGACACTGGGGTAAGGATAGCAAAGTCAAGAGGAGGAGCTAGGGAGGGGATGGTGAGGAGATAATGCCAGTTTGATTTGAGACGTGGCAGAATTGCAAGAAGGATGAGCACTGATGGAGATTTTTACAGCCCATTATTTGAGGAGTGTCTAAAGTTTAGAAGAAAGGTATAGAGCATAAATTCAAATTGGCAATCCATCTTATTAAGATGTGCGATCACTAGATCAGAAAAAAACTAGAGAAGAAATAAGTTTGGTGAGAGAACAGTTGGAGCACTGAGCAAAAAAAAAGTCCAGGAGAGCATGGAGGACCCAGAAAAGAGAGCTGGTAGCCAGACCCAGTAAGCATACCCAGCCTAGATTGCGGTTTCTCACCCTCTGCACTGGAAACATCTGGGTCTGGGTATTTCTTTGCTATGGTGACTGTCCTGTGCATTGCAGGATGTTGAGCAGTATCCCTAGCCTCTACCCACTAGATGCCAGTAGCATCCCCTTAGTTGCAACAATCAAAAAATGCTAACAGACTGCCAAATATCCTCTGGGGTGCCAGATCATCCCTGGTTGCAAATTACCGCGATAGGCTGAGAAAAGCCCTTAGGTTTGATTAGGAATCACCTTAATTTAAAGGTAAAGTAGTGTCATGATGAATACTTCTCAGTGTTTAATCCTTATGTTCCCCTCTTTTTCCCACTTCTATTTTTCTATAGCTACTGGCTACCAGAATCTGAAGACCCCGAGTCACTTGGATGAGTGGGGCTTACGGGACCACAGTAGTATGGCCAGACGTTTGAGGAACCAACAAATACAAAAGACAGCTGAGTGGCCTGGCGGGAGAAACCTGAGGGATTTGGTGTGAGAGACTGGAGAAGCACCTTGGCCAGTCGGACTGTCAGGTGAGCTCGCTGAGGACTGCTGATCTTGATGCCACAAGACAGAAACATGCCTCGACCTGATGGACAGGGCCAGTGCCGGGTATTGGTAGATAGTCCGGGTTTAGCCCTAACAGGGGTATTGTTTTCAGGATCTGCCATTATAATTGTATAATAGCAAAGGACTTTAACTATAGTTGGCAATTCTGTACTGATTTAATTTACTTCAGGGAAAGGGTAAACGTTTGAGGTGCATAAATGGGGATGAGGAAGTTAAGTCAGCTAGTGGGTTCATGTAGCAGAAGAGGAGGAAGACAAGATGGGTCAGTGGCCAAAAAAGGCTGACTAGGGATAAGGCCCCAAAACTGTGTGCCAGGGTCTTAACCCTACCCCAGTGGGAAACGTGCTAGACTAAAGGGCTTCTGTGAGAAGATGTGTCAATTAGAGGACAGAATTTGCTGTGAAAGCCCTGGTGATGGTTTCTTGAAGATTATATATACCTGGCCCCTTACAAATTGTAGATTTTCCTCAATAGTAGATTCTTCTACATTTGATGAATTAAAAAGGAATGGGAAATGCTACAGATTTCCATGAAACTCTGCATTTCTGAGCAAAGTCAGAAGTGGCCCGCCCAAGTAGCAAATGGTGGCTTTTCATAAGTAAATAGCCCAAATGGAAAGAGTGCATTTTTTCACTATTCTTCCTCCAGGGCATGACTTTCTTCCTTGTGGTTATGCCGGTGGGTTTCCTAAACTTAATCCTGTGGCTGTTTTGATACCCACAAAAGTATACATTATAAACAACAATTGACTGTATTCACACTTACACTTGGGGTTCTTATTCAAATCCAAAAGCATAAGGCACATCCAAATTTTATGTAAGTGCCTGCAGTGTTCTTGGTTCATCCCTATAGCCAAGAAAGAGAAAGCAAAATAGAAGAGGGTCCCTCAAGGACAGTGGCAGTTGGGCAAGTGGGAAGAAGGGAACAGAAGCCAGGAAAAGCAATCTCATTGGCACTCGGGATCCTTTGGTCTGTGGCTGTGTGGAGGGTAACCTTCTCTGTAGCCCATCCATGTCATTAGTTGCCAGTGGGTTTCTTTGAAATGAGAGAAAGGAGCCAAAAGCAAAAAAAAAGAAAAGATAGAAAATAGAGTTTAGGCATCTACTAAGTTACTCAGCCTCCCAGGGACAAAGATTTTTCTCAGCACTGACTAAACAGCAATAAGACTTTGAAGCTGTTCAATTAATTACGTTCAATTAAGACTGCCGCTCTCATCCTTTTTCCTCCCAGCATCTCTGCCAGCTTTGACCGGTGGAGGCAGCAGCAGCATACTGCTATCTGCAGAAGGGGCTGCGTGACCAGGCTGTATCAGGCAAATGCCAACTAAAGGAATGATGCCTGTGACAGATGAGGCAAGATAATGGGTTAGGGACAGATGCGGAGTTGATATTAAAGGCAGTGGAAACAGTATTCATGAAAACACTTCATCTGCTTAGATTAAAAAGTCCCACGTGGATTCAGACTCCTCACCAGCTCCCTAGCTGTGGCTCAGCAGCCCTCTCCACAAAAAGGCCATGAAATTATTTCAGCCAGGCATGCTCCCGTCATCGGAGCACCTACGCCTGCGCAGCGGGGTCCACGCACCCTCTTTATAGTCACCTCAACTGTGCTGTGGATTCCTTCTCCAGAACAGCTGCCGATGCAGCAGAGCATTGTGAGGGGAGAAGCAGCCACTTCAGGAAAGACAAAGGGCGCCACAGGAAGGCGACTAAGAGAGGGGCACAAGCAGGGACTGGGGTGGTGAGGTGGAATCTTGGAAGATAAATTTGGCTTTCGTGGAGGCTCTATTTAAAATATCTGTAATTCGTGGTGAAAATTCCAGGCACCCTAGGGGCTTATGGTTATCGGATGCTGTTTGATTTGAAGGGAAATGGTAGATTTCACATTCTCATACAATCTCAATTACCAAGAGCAAATTTTTTTTAATGAAGTCTAACTGGGATGGCAGCATAAACCAGGGCAGCCCCCCACCCCGGGGTGGGAGGACTTGTCCACATTGGCTGTCAGCCTTTGTGCCTGCACCCTCATATCTCTCGAGCTTTGAGAGTGGATGCCTCGGAAACCGGCTTTTTTTTTTTTTTTTTTAATTCTTTATTTTTACAATGAGATTTTATTGGTACATTTTAGATATATATAATAACATTCATCACAGAGAATTTGTACCTGTAAATGACATACATTGTTTCTTTTTTCCCCCATTCCTCTACCCTCCCTGCAACCCTTCTTCCCCTCCCCATTTACAAAAGCTGTTTCCATTTTTTCTTTTCTCATTTTTTTTTTTACTTTTTCCTTATTTGTTCCCTCCCCCACTCCGTTCCCCTTCCCATTTGAATATTTTCTTCCTTTTTCACAATACCTATTATGCATTTTTGAAACTGGCCTTTCTTTTTTTTTTTTTTTGTGGGTACGGGGGGTCGACCTCAGGACCTCGCGTGCCAACAGGCACCCGTGCCGCTGAGCGATATCACCGGCCCCTTTTTCGTATGTGGGATCCAGGAGTCGAACTCGGGCCCTCGCGCTTGCAAGGCAGGCGCTTACGCCGCTGAGCCATCTCACCGGCCCTGAAACTGGCCTTTCTTGAACCAGTATCCAAGGTTTAGGATTTGAATTATAAGACAAGATTCTCAGGTTTTTAAGTCTTTCTGTTTGGTGAAAGCATTTGAAGTACTTGTATGAAATATCCACTGTACGTATGAAATTGAAATTTCCTGGGCCAGGTCTATGAGAGACTTTCCAGGGACAGCGACTCTAAGCATGGTTAATCTGAAACTGTCATTAGTGGCCCTCCAGTAGGGTCTTTGGCTATTAAAAATGCACTTTCTAACGCTGAGCCAGTGTCTGCTTTTGGTGCGTGCACCTTGTTCAAACCCCTTTGGCCACCAGATATTTGAAGCCTGCCATATCTGAATGTGCCCTAAACCCTCTTCTCGCCCCACCCCCCATTTCTAAATCTCATGTTCTTTTCCTTCCTGGTGCTGTCTTGTCTGCCTGTGCCTTTTTTTTTTACTCTTTTTGTCTTCCATGAATTTACCCCCACCTACCCTCTGTCCACACAGCCTGGGCTTTCCCTCGCCTCTTGGGTAGCCCAGTTCCCTTGCTAATTTATAACACTCTTACTCTAAAATAGGCCCATAGAATAAACACAGGCTGTGCTCACACTTGAAGCTGGAAGTCAGCCTCCCAGTTACATCGGAATAGCTTGCAGGCAGAGGGTGCCACGGCACTAGCTCCTCTTGGGTGTCCTGCCTATGCTGGCACAGTGCTATCAACAGGTGATGGTCGCCCTGCAGTGCAGGCTCTTGGCTTTAGGAGATCTAAGTCACTAGGCTGTTGACGGTGGCCTTTGCCTTGTGAACTAACTAGGCACTAGCCCTCAACAGCTGATAGCTATCAGGGGGCTTTTGAAAAAACAAACTTGTGAAATTTAAACAACAAACAAACAAACACCAATAAAAATTCACCAAATTTCATAAATAGCCAAAAAGGGGTTAAATTGTAAAGCAAAACTGAGGCTGCTAAATCACTTGATTTGACAGAATCAATTTTTTTTTTAGGGAAAACATTTGCTTTGTTTATCTAATGCATTTGCAATAGAGCCAAATTGGTGGCGGTGGGGTGTTGTATGTGCAAAAAAGCTTAGCTATTACCAGATTCCACAGTACATAAACAGATAATATAGTATATTTGTATCCATGGTATTAAAATTTTATGGAGAGTAGTGGAAATGACTAGGGAAAAAAGGCTCAGAACAACTCTTGGGAAGGAGTAATAATGGGGAAAAAAAAACAGGTTGAAAGAACTAGTTTATCCTAACTAGCTACAGCCTCTAAGCCATTTTTCAGGTCTAGCCTAATCAGGAAACTTAAAGCTGTTACCAAATAATGTATTCAACACGTGTGGTCGCTTGACCAGTGTCCTGTCAGCCTGGCGTCCTCCACGGGGTAGCGTCTCCCTGCCGCTGTAGTGCTCTACACTACTTGTAATCTGCTGCCTGCTCAGGCTCTGGAAAGCTTGTTTCCAGACACTGAAGTCAGGGCGCGAAGGCAAGGAGACACAGACACACACATGCGCGTGCACACACACACGCATGGATGCAAAATAAACGTTGAGGGCTGCTTCTAAGGATGGCCAGGTTTTTTTGTTTGTTTTTTGTCAGTTTAGGGACAGGGCACAATGGAATGTTACATTCTCTACCCTGCCTTCTTAAACCATTTTTTTTTTTTTTTTTACCTCCAGTTGAAAAGCAGATTTGACAAAACTGACATTAGACCGACGCAGATTTCTTTATAGATGCTGCTTTTTATGTGATCAATTTTTGACATATTGGGTTCTATTAGTGCTAAAATCATTCACAGAGTCATATTGGCTACTCCAGGATTCTTAAACTAACCAACTGGCACACGTTTGGAGCTGAAAGGAATACTAAACAGGAAGCCCTCATTTAGCTAGTTTGTTTTAGAAGAAACTGAGGCAGAAGGGGTGCTGAATGAGACACAGGCTCTCGACAGGACCGGGGCTGGAGGCAGCCTGTGCTCACCGGTACCTTTTGCCTTAGATTCAGACACCCATGTCTGAAACATGGAGATTTAAGAAATAAAATCATTAATGTCAAAACGTCACAGCAGGAGGAGAAATTCCATCCTTCATCCTAGAACACGGGGATTAAATATGTAATTTGAGAATCCCATGCCTGTTGCTGGGCAGTATTTTAGAGAAGGGCAGTACTTGAGCTGGCACATGACATCACTGGCCTCTGGAAATGTAATTTAATTTTAGTAATTTTTTCTTTTGTGATGGGTCACCTTCCTGCTAAGATGCTTTCCCCACACCAGGGTTTCTGCTCTGTTTCCTCTCAACAGTGCACCCTTCTTGAAGAGCAGATAAATTAAGAGACAGATAAATTAAGGAAAATCCATGAATTTTTTTTTTTTAAAGAGAACCTCATTCTTACCAAGAGTGAAGTTTCAGTTTTCTTCTTCATTAACTCTTCAATCACAGCTGCTAATTGGAAGACTAAAGAGTAAGCAATGTGGGGGGGCTTCCAGTGCATTAAAGAAACATCTCAAAACATTTGTAAACTTTAAAATCTCCCATTCGATTCCGATAAACACAGATGAAACACTCTCTTTACAAACTTTTAGAAGTAAATCTACATCCAGTTTCTGACATCAAACAATATTTGAACATTGCCACATAATTTCCAAGTCAAAACATTCCAATTATAAGAGCACCTTTGTCACCCCCAACCAGATTTCCATTAAGCAAATGATTAATGTAGTAAAGGGAAAAATCCTAAATGTTGGGGCACACCATCTTATTTAACTCACTTTATTCCCTTCTCTCTTCCCTCTCCCCCTCCCCTCCATCTCCATTTGAAATATTATAACAGGCAGTGTGGTCAGGTAGAAGGTCTGCTTTTCTCAGAGCACATCCTTACTCCGCAGACCCTACCTATGTAAAAGAGCAGGTGATTCCATTGAAATGCTAAACTCAGCTTAGCAGTGTGAGACAAAGGGCCAGCTGGAAACAAGTGGGTTGGGAATGTTGGGAGAACTTGCTAGAAATGTCTCTAGAAAAGGAAAGCAGCTGAATCCCAGTGCCTCAAACAGAAAATGAGCTTGAAATGTCTATTTAACAAGAAACCCTGCTCCCCAGGTGGGTTGTGGGTGCCTTTCCCAGGGATGGGGTATTCTCCTCCATAGATTTGTATGGCTCCTGTTTGTTTTTTCACCTTGGAATCAGGGTGGAGAGAGGGAGGTTGGGGGAGGGGTGGGGTGGGGCAGGGCAGGACTTGAGCCCTAACAGGTTTTCCCAATTGGTCTGTAATCTCTGCATCTGTGGGCTGGGGGTAGTTTATGGAAGACATCGTGTGTAAGACGACAAACTGTGGGTGTTCCTAGGTGGGAGGTCACTGGACCGGAACCTGTGGTTGCTTATGGTTAGGGAAGCCAGCCTCCCCTGCGCAGCTTTCTTTTCAAAACAGCAAGACTTATGTGGTGGGCTAGGCACAAAGCACCTTATTATTTTTAGAAATGTATTCGTCCCACAACAAGGCAGCATGCAAATTTAGCTAATGAAAAACCAAGCTCTACGGAAAACCTGTCCCCTAGACTACCCAAACTGAAGGTCGCTCTCACAGAAATCCAGCGAAACCCCAGGTTTCTTGTGCTTGTTAGAGACCTCTTGCGTAGTGAACACAGGCTACTAAGAGGTTACTAGAGGAAAAACAGAATACTTAATGTCACAGAAATGTCGCAGTTATTGTTTACATGAAGTGGAAATTTCAACTTAAGGAGAGCTCCATTTCACTTGTTAAGTTTCACACTGTCAAGCCAAAAGCAGGCACCCCAGCCTTTCTGCAGGTCCTGGGCTTCCTCCAGACTTCTGACACCAGATGCTGCCGTGGTAAACCCCTTGCTAACAAACCGCCTTCCTCTGTTTACTAAAGACCACACAGGCGTCCGACCATCATTAACCATCATTAGCGCGGCAGCCCAGCGGAACTAAGTTCTGGGGCGCCGCGACTCCTTCCTAGGGAAGAAGTGCTACAAGGAGGACCATTTAAAGTGTTTTCCTTCTGGCACCATCCTTTTCATAATGAGCTTAAGAGAACGACCTTTTCTCATTTCAAGCCGTCAAAACGCCCCCGCCCCAACACTCCATCGGAACTCAAGCTGGCGCTAAACAAGACGCGCGCGCACCAGGAAAAATCAAAAGTAGTTTCCAGATCAGGTGAGATTTTGTAAATACGTTTCACTCATCAGCCTTTCTCCTCAGGATTGGAGAAGGCACGCCAAGGTGCGCTACCGGATTGCGGCTGTTTTGTGCTGGATCACCAAGGCAATTTCCCCTCCAGGGTACATATTCCAAACTTAGCTCTGCTGGAGCCAAAGATGGCCGGAGCGAGCTGCCTCTCCTCCAGGCTGCGGAAGCCGCCCGGCTCCCCCTCCCCCCCAACACCCGAGAACCTGCGCGCCAGATCCAATACCTTTCCCCTGGCTAGCGCCGAGCTGTTTGGGGACTCACAGTACGGCGTCCTCATGATAGACGAGACCCCCACAGCAGCCTATTCCCTGTTCCGCTTTACTTTTCTGCCCACGACCACGCGCAGACCTCTTCGTCCCTCTTCTCCCTCCTCCTAGCGCCTTGCACAAGCAGCCCAGAAACTTCCAGCCAAGCTGCAACCAGCCCCGTCGCCTTACCAGCTGCGCCAAAAGGATGGCGATGCCCCGACGTGATCGAGTCCGCGCTGCCAATCCTGGTAGCCCGTAGGGGCACCCCCAAAAGCCTCTGTACCTCTATTCCCTGCCCTCTTAAGGACCAGCGATTCGCGGGGAGAAACCAGTCCGCCGGGAGAGGTTAGCTCTGTAGCACATGGACAGGTGCGCACGCTCTTTTCCGTGTTGTGGCCCCGCGAGTGCCTGAAAGGTGGGTAGTGCTGTCCAAGATTGGTGCACGGCGGCGGAGGGCACTGGCGCCGAGGGCCCCGGCTCTAAATCAGCAGCGCGGGGACCTGGCTTCCAGGCGCGGTGCGCGCCTGCTACTTCCCTCCGGAACCGGCAGTCTCTGGAGTTCTCGCCCAATCCCATTTGGTTACTTTTCCCACATTACAACAGTGTCGCTACTGCGCGGCTGCTCTGGAATGGAGAAAGTTGGCGCGCGCACCTCCAAACCACATTTCGGGCGCTCGCCCAAACCAACTTGTTTGAGACTAACCTTTCCAGGAGGAGGGGAAAAAGCACATAAAACAAGGGACTTACCATTGCCGTTCGGGTGTGCAGCTCAAAACTCGAGGCACGCACAGGATCCAGTCCCTTAACCAGTGCACCAGCTCGGAGACCTCAGGCTGTCTCTAGTGAGGCGCGAGGAGCGCCCCACCGTCAAACAAACCTTTGGCCATCCGGGGCGCCCTGGGAAGATTTGGGGAGCCTCAGTCTGCTCACCCCGACCCTCCGTTCTGGGCTATCTGAGCCCCCTCCTTTCCCACCTTGCCTCTTGCTTGTCTTTTCCTTCTCCCACCCTTTCACAAAGTCCACACTGCCCCCAGGGTTCCTCCCCAGTTTACCCGTGGGCAACTCAACTAACCTGAATCCATGAAAACAAGGAGAATCTGGACGGCGTCCTCCATCAGTGACGCCGGATGGGGATGGGTCCCCTCTTGGAAGGGGACTCCGGGGATCTGTCACGGCGGGTGGGCTTTTTTGGCTTGCAGCGGCGCTGCTGCTTCTCCTTGGGCTCCTCAGACTCTTCGGGGTCCCTCGGATCCTTCTCGGGCTCGGGCTCCTCCCCCTCGCTGGAGCTGTAGAGCTCCTGAGTGGTGGGCTCTGCGAGACTCGAGGAGGCGTCGGGGTTTTGCAACTTCAGAGCGTGCAGACGCTGGGTGAGAGACTGGTTGAAGGTGGAGCCCTTGGACACCAGGGGGCCGCGCTCGTCTTCCGGCTCGGTCTCGGGCTCGGTCTCAAAGTCGGTCTCGGACTCGATTTCAGACTCGGTCTCGGTCTCGTAATCGAACTCTTCCTCGTACTCTAGGCACTCGGGAAGGGACAGCTCGAGGTCTCCCTCGTGCTCGTGGTCAGATTCGGATTCGGGGGACTCAGGGAATACCTGGGCACTGGAGCGATGGTGGGCGTTAAGGAAGCTCCGGCGCTGCCCAGCAGCCGCGCGCTGCTGGGCACGGGAGTTGGAGGTGGCAAGGGCGCGGAGGAGCGCAATAGAACAGGAGAGCCAGAGGAGCGCGGTGGCTGCCCGGCGGCCTATAGGCGGGCACAGATCGTTGTAATTGTGGCGAGCTCGGCGCCACTGCTGAGCCCGGGACCTCCGATCCATTCTCTTAGGTGCGCACCGAGAAGCCGACCGGCTCTCTGGCTCTGCAGAGAGTGGCACCAAGGCGCATTGGCTGCTGGAGCCGAAAAAGGTGCACCTTACGAGGTGACACTAACCAGAGGTCCCAGGCCCACCTCCGTGTCAGGAGAAAAAAGGAAGCACCTACCTGACTGACCACTCAAGAACTTTCTAAAGCTCCGCGCCTCTGCTCGCCTCTCCGACCCAAAAAAAAAGGGATGGGAAAAGGGGAGAAACGATCTATCTCCTCCTGGGCTCCTCTCGCTAAGTCTTAGACTCTGCAGCCTAAGACTCAGGAGAGGTGCCTCCGCCGTCCTCTCGCCTGGGAGAGGAAAGAGGAGACTGAGGCGGGGAAAGATGGGGCGGCGAGGTCCTGCGAAGTTGCGCGCCCGGACTTCTGCCGGGCATGTGCAGTAGGGAGGTGGGGGCCACCTCCCCGCGAGCTGAGCTGTGATGCGAGCCGGTGGCGCAGACCCTAGTGGGCCGGCAGGTGGCAGGAGGGAACCTTGTTTGGAAGGATTTGGGCAAAGTCTTGAGGGGGGGCGCGCGGCTGGCGCTGGCGCATGCCAGCGAACAAGCAAAAGAGCTCTAGCCACAGGTAGGTTAGCTTGGGTACCTGGAGCGGATTCCTCCATGGAGTCTGTCCCCTCCCCAAGTTCTGCTGGATGAAATGAACGTAGCCCTTGAGCAGCTGAAAGCCAGATTGCAAAATTGCAAATATTCAGGGGAATAAGGGTCTCTACATGAGTATCAATGACCCAGCCCAGGGCATTTTCTGAGGGCTTAACAGTTTAAGAATGGTAGCCTCAGGCAGTCATTAATCATGAAACCACCTTTGGCAGATTGTTATAGTGACTGTAATTAGAGAAGCTTCCAAAAAACGTATGACCTGGGTAGTCTTGACTGGCTAGTTACCTCGTGGACAAATAAGCCTCTTTTCTAAGAAAGGACCCCACAGTTCTGGAGGTAGGAGTTTTCAAGTCTGCAAACCCATGGTTGGCTCCAGCTGAGAAGGTGAGCTGGAAGACTGAGGAGAGCTGGGGCTCGAGAAGACCTCGCTGCACCATTCCTGATCAGTCTGGACAACTGCTGCTTTCTCAGGGAGGAGAGTGGCCGGCTATCTCAGAATCTTCACCGGATGCTCTTAGAGCTACTTGTTAGGTAAGTTTTCAACAAAGGTAATTCGACAAATACTCATTGAGTGCCTAGCTCTATTCTAGGTGCTGAAAGCAGAATATTGAGCAAAAAGAGTCTCACATTGAGGAAAGGATATTGAGAATTGAATCTGTTATGGGAACAGGGAATCCTTCAGAATCCCTCCTTACCCGACTTTTTTTTTTTTTTTTTTTTTTTGGGTGGGGGCAGTACTGGGGATTGAACCCAGGGCCTTATGCATGCTAGGTAAATGCTGTACCACTGAGCTACATTCCCAGCCCTTCCCATTGTTTATTCCAGCTTGAATTTAACATGAGAAAACAGATCTGCCAGAGCATCAGAGCTAGGGGGCGGCCAGATACCACTGGATTGTAGTGTTGAACACTGAAGGCTAAAGAATTGGAATAAACTAGTCCCACTCTTTCTCAGCTCTGGAAAATCAAATGGGGTGGGGGGCTGCACTGGGGAAGCTCTTGAGTTTCATCTGTAATGTGACTGCTTCTTTTGGGATGTGCGTGTCTTCAGTCTGGTCCTCCCTGTTAAATATGGAGTGCCCCTTTTGCTGTAGCGAGAGGTCAAAGGTGATAAAGCTCAGAGCAAAGCCGACCTCCTGGAATCCATGAAGTGTCAACAAGGTTGCTGCACCTGGGACACTGTCACCAGTTGGGCTCTTTTCTCCTTTGAGTCAGTGTGGGAAAACTCGGAGAAGAGGAGCTACTTCTCCTAATTCTCTGCTTTCCCATTTGAACTGATCCGCCAGACATTCTCTCCTGGAGCTCCTTTCTGGTGGCTGAATAGTCCTGCTCCCAAAGCCATTCCTCATTACCTGCACTTTTGATACCACCCCTGCATTGTAGCTGCCAAATACAGAGTTAAGATCTTAGTGACATTCCAGCTACTGCTTCTGATGGGTGATGATTTTGTTTCTGCATCTTGGCTGTGTCTGTTGTATCTCGTGTTCTAGGAGTTAAGTTTGTAGCACTAAAATACTGATTAATAAAGAGGAGTTGATTTGGCTAACCCCACAAAAGGAACAGAGGTCTGTATTCCAGTTGTGTACCACTGTAACACTTACTAGAGGGTTTCTATTGTCACCAGCACTGGCAGGGCTCTAATCATCATGTGGGCATTGTTATGGGGCACTGGGCAGGGGCATTTGGAGCTCTGTATTTCACATCCTGGTCTCTGCCTACCAGTCCTGACTAACAGGGACGTTTCATGTTCATGTTGACCCACCTGCTTTATTTCTTTCAATTAGAACAGCTCCACCAACAGTGTATGGAGGATAGATGTTGGGCAAGCTGATTTCAGGGCATATTGAAGAAAAAAATCAGGACTACGTGGGTGCTGGTAAATGCCCTTTCAGTGGAAACTAATGCCAGCTATCAGCAGTGAGGTAGATTATGATTCTTTAGTGTACATAGGAAAGTACTTCATTTTTCAGATGGAGTGCTTTATGCCCATAATGGAGATGGCAGCTCAGAGCCGATTCACTAATACAGATACACTGAGATTGCCTGCATTATTAAAAAATATGCATTATATAATACATATTTTTGGACTAGGTTCTACATTAGCAATGCACTTTCTTTGAAAGATGCATTTTAATCAGCAAACTAACATTTAACAGAACACTGAATTTCTGAGCCCTAGTCATGTGTAGTTACAAACACAGTTCAGTGTATGTTCAGCACAGGCTCTAGGAGGAGCAGGAGACTGCACTGAAATAACGTTCCATCTCACACTTAGTGCCGAGGTCAAGCAAATGGATCTGTGCAGAAAATGCTCTTTAAAATGCATTACGTGCATGACTTTAAAAAGTGCTTGCTGCAGAGTGAATTTCAAAAAGGGCCAAGTGGGTGATGAACGACCTCAGTTGTTACCACACTAAGGAACAAGGGGCTCTCTCTGTCTGCGGGTAAGTAAGGTATAGCCACATATTACCTTCAGGGCTTTGCCAGAGGGAGGCTCCTAAACCAGATAGTCAGGAAAGTGCAGTTTCCAGTTCATTCCAGTATCATACACTAAGGTTTTCCTTTGGATGAATTGTCAAGAATATTGTCTTCAGCCCCTTACAAGACTGTCATATAGAAGAGGCTTTGAGAGTTACTTTGTGTGGCTCCAGAAGGCAAAATTAAGACCTGTGGGTGGCATTTGTTGATAGCATTCAGCTCAGCCCAAGGAGGACTGTTCTAACAATCAGGGCTCTGAAGTAGAATAGGCCTTCAGAAGGCCATTGGCGGGCCGGTGAGATGGCTCAGCGGCTTAAGCGCCTGCCCAGCAAGCGCGAGGGCCCGAGTTCGACTCCCGGATCCCACATACGAAAAAGGGGCCGGTGATATCGCTCAGCGGCACGGGCGCCTGCTGGCGCACGAGGTCCTGAGGTCGACCCCCCGGTACCCACCAAAAAAAAAAAAAAAAAAAAAGAAGGCCATTGGCTCTTTGTCAGAAGCAGTGTTTAGTCAAAGGACAGATGACCACATAGTGGAGATGTTTTCGATGGTGCTCATGAGCTGAGTAGAGTTGAAACTTCGGGCTCAACACAGCTTGAGCTCAGATCTGATTTTCATGAAGGCATCCGGGGGCTGTAGGAGAAGCACTGGGAGCTGACCAACAGTTTTCAACTCTGCTTCTGTTTGGAAGCATTTAAAAATTCAAGTAGCTCAGTGACAGGAAGGAATATCTGGGTGGCAGTTTCAAGACATGGGAAAACAGGTGGATAAGATGGACTTAGTGGCCCAGCGTGGAGCTTTTGTCACTCAGCAGGGCTCTGAGGCTCTTTGCTCCACAAGTCACTTGTTGGAGCAAAGACATCAGTGAAGTTCATCGATTAATTACATCAGTCCTCTTTGCCTCCCCTCCTGGAGCTGTCTCGGAAATTACAAATGAAATTGGCTATTTAGCAATCATGAATTGAGTCACTTCTATGACCAAGACACTATTCCTGGCATTGTGGGAAGAACGAAGTAATTGAAGATGAGCAATTCCTACCATCCAGCAATGTGTATATCAAGTGAAATGCCCCTGGTATTGAAAGCAGACTGCCAACAGGTGCAGAGGAATAAATCTCACACCAGATAGGTAAACAAGGGAGGGAAGCTGAGTAATTAGAATCAAAGGTACAATTTGTCTGGTGGTTTTCTATAAGAGGCAGGTTTTTTTGTTTTGTTTTTGTTTTTTAACCTGGTCTAACTTTGAAATTTTCTTTTGATTTTTAAAAGCCCATGAGAAAATGTTCAAATGAGAAGGGGAACAAGTAGGAGGAGGGTAAAGAAGGGACAAGAAGAAAAAAAGGAATAGAAGGGAAAAATGAAAACAAAAGTTTTTATAAATAAAGAGGGGAAGAGAGGCTGAAGGGAAGGGAGGGGAATGGGGAAAAAAGAAGAAGCAAGATATACCATGTACAGGTACAAATTCCCTATGATGTTATCACTATGTATATCTAAAATGTACCAATAAAAAAATAAAACTCCTATGTTGTTGGAAAATAAGTAAATAAAAGCCCATGAGACAATTGCTTTCAATCCATCTGTTCCCATGTGCCTACCAGGTGCACAGTCCCTGCACTGGTCAATCTGGGAGAAAGAGATGAGCCACGTGAGTCTTCAGAAGGCTCGTAGCCTATTGTCATCGGTCCAATAGAAACCAGCACATTTTCCAAGACGGGACTCAAGATAAAGGGTTGGTTCTGCTCTGCCCACTGCCTGGGTATGATCACTCTTGAGCATGTTTTTTGGACAGTCATTGGAAAGGGTTATTTTTGGAGATGGAGAGCTTTTCAGGCTTTCCTGTGGATGGAAATGAATTCCAAGACTTTGAAGTACTCCCCACCCCTTACTGTGGCGATCAGCCAGAAAGGCTCGACCCCACTGAGAATTTGGCGTTGGCCCCCCTGCCTGTTCCCCAAGAGGACTGGGTACAATACAAGAGCATTGGCTCATTTCTCTGACTCACACGGCACTGATCTCAGTTGGCTCTCACCAGTAGAAATGGTGAAAACCCCAAGTTCCTGATTTGAGGGGAACGCAATCTCAGGCTAAAAGCAAACAATAAGGGGAAATAATCTTTTTGACATGGCTGGGTTCTGTCCAGGCCATTGTTGGGATTACAATACTGTATTTTTGCCATTCATTTTGAAAGAGAAATAGGATGAGAACTGAGCCACGTTCCTATGTGCAGAGGTAGTTTTCGTCTTAGGAGCTCCTGACCGTTTTGTGCTCCATGTGGGTTCTCCCATTGAAAACACCTATCTCCTTTCCTCCCTTCTGCCACAGGAGCAAGCTGTAGATCCCTGAGGCACCGGGAAGTGTCCGGAAGCTCCCATAAGTGAAAGTGCGGCTTTGGCGTAGGTCCTTCTTAGACATGGTACTTCCTTTCTGTGCTTCGGCCCTGGAGCTTATCCTTCATGTCATCACTGGCTCAGCTCCTGGACTCTGACCACTTGCCTTGCTTTGGGTTGTAGAAGTCAGGACTGGGTTCTGTTTAGAACCCTAGCCCTGATTTAACTTGTCTGAATCTTTCCCATGTGCAAAGATGCCCCCAGCCCAGGTGATTCTGACTGCAGATGTCCGTCTCTGCCCTGCACAGCATTTCCTGTCTGGAGCTGGTGGACTGTGGATGAAAACATTGCCAGTTGCAAAGAACTACCTGTTAGAATGTCCTGGGCTTATGGCTTTGTCTTTTGTCCGGCTGTCCTGGCCATCTCACCTTTTCCCCAGCCTCTTGCAGGAGCAGGAGCAGAGAGCCTCAAAGCTGTTTTCATCTCCTCTGCCGAGGATCTGACTCACCCTTCAGACCTGGGGGAGGGAGGCGAGCTTCGAGCCGAGAGGGGAGAAGCCCTTAGTGGTGTGGTCAGGCACAAGCTCATAGAATCCTTTCAGCTCAAGCTCTTCAAACTATGATTAGGCCAATTTTACATGTCTAGTCACCGAGGCTCTGGTAGATTGGGACTATTTCTATATGTGCAGCGTGAAGTGGAGAATTGAGGCAATTATCTTCAGGCAAATGAATCTGGGCTCTGTAATCAGTCCATCCTGATAACTGGGGGAAATCGGCCTCATTCACTGTGGCTTTGCTTTGAGTTAGAGGATTCTAAGGTATTTGTTATTTTTGCTTGGCTTTGTTTTTCCGAAAGGCAGCCTGGTGAATATCCGGTCTTGCTCCGAGCCGGTGTTGGGAATATGTGGCTCCCTTAGGTCTCAGAACACTGCCACTCAGTCAGGCGTGTGAAGAATTGAGGCGGATCGGTTTATAATCAGATCAGGTCCACACCAGGGTGCTTTCCAGCCGGCCCACCACTGCTTCCTTCTGGTGGACACTTCGTCTTTTCTCTTTACCTTTCTCCCTGTGTGCATAAGAAAGCTATGATTCCTAACAGGTCCACGAGTGGCATACTCCGTATGTGCTAAAACCTTGGGGAACTGAAGCACAGGTCTTCTCCAAATCAGGCATGACTACACATTATAGGTTGGTGATGACTTTAGGGCCCTCTCACCCCCAACCATTGTTTTGGCTAAAAATCATCATAAATTGGAAGCCTTTCCTTTTGGTGGCTTAGACATTTTCTCGTAAAACTCCCTTCCTTCTCAGCTCTTCACCCATGAAGGAGGAAGGGAGAGCAAAAGAAGATTCTTTGTTTCCAAATCATAGAGGTCTGGTTGGGTTTGAGTCACGTGGGGACTTCAATCAGAGAGTCGTCCTCAAGCAATCATCTGTGTGTTTAGGAAGCCATTGGCGCAGCACGACTTCTGAGTGGAGCCTCCCGGGTGCTAGGTGGAGGTGGTCCAGGCCTCCTGGCAAAGGATACAGAAGAGGTGCCTGCCACAGCCTACCCCCTACATGCTCAACACTCATAATTAGAGAACAATATGAATTTAATTAACTGCCACTGTGCTTTTGACTATAAGTGCACTAGGAATTAGGGGCTTGAGCTGGACCTTGGAAAATATGTAGGAGCTAGAAACATTTTTCTCCTTCACTGTCAGGAAATCTTCATCTTGTCTCTTTTGAAATTTCTGATATTGTGCAATTAGTTTTTTCAAAAAATCCTTCTAGTCTACAGTGGAGATAAGGGGGCTTCGAAAGACATTTCTGTGTCCTCAGAGTATTGTGGCTTCGTGTGGGTGTGGGTTTTTTGTATTTAAAGGTGGTTTATTTCTGCTCGGTTTGTTAAATTGGGACATCCTTCCCTAGTGTTTTACTTACTGTGGTTGGTTTACAGCCTTAGTAATCATTGTTCTATATTACGGCTGAAGATCTGCTGGGGCGAGTGCCTTGTTTCTGCATAGCTTCTCAAGAGATATCTGATACTTTTGCCCATTTATTCTTCTGTATGAATTTAGAACCATTTTTTATCAAGTTCTGTAATGGCCTTGGTGATATCTGGAATTCAGTCTGTAAATTACACTGGGAAATACTGTTGTCTTTTCTGCATTTCGTCTCAAGTCTTCATTTATTCAAGCCTCTATTCTTTTCATTAAAGATTTGTGTTTTCTAGCCAGGTGTAGGGGTACACGACTGTAAACCCAGCACTCTGGGGGGCTGAAGGAGAAGGATTTTAAGTTTGATCCCAGCCTGGGCAGCAATAATGAGTTAGTGAGAACCTGTCTGAAAAAAAAAAATTAAAAAGGACTGGGGATGTAGCTCAGTGCAAAGGCCCTGGCTCAATCCCCAGAACTACCAAAAAATAAAAAATAAAAATAAAAGATTTGTGTTTTCTTTATATAATTTCGGTATATCATATGTGGAGTTTGGTATGTAAATATACGTCACATATTCTGAGTATTTGATATTTTTGTTGCATTGTGAATGGGCTCTCTCATTTTTCCCCCCGCTAGATTTTCAGACTATTACATGTTAATAGGAATTATATAGATTTTGAAAAAAAGTGTTCTCATTCTGCTACTTATAGAGTTAGTCGGTGGATAAGGCAGCCAGTGGCTGCCCCGTGACATACTCAGCAGTTTTCTGGAGGGGTTGTAGAGAGGTCCCTTCATAAGGAAGACAGTCAGCTAAGTGAGTCCCGCATGTTGGCCTGCAGTGAAGTGAGGAAAGGAAGGGCTATATAGTACATTTTTCATCAAGCTAAATTTTATTCAGAGAAAGGACTTGATTTTTTGTTTTGTTTTTGTTTGTTTTTGAGACAGGGTCTCACTGTGTAATTCAGGCTGACCTTGAACTCACTGTGTAGCCCAGGCTGGCCTTGAACTCATGGCCACCTTCTGCCTCAGCCTCCCAAGTGCTGGGATTACAGGTATGCGCCACCACGCCCAGCTGGGACTTGATTTTTGAGATTACTTTTAGGATTTTGATAGGAATTTCTTTTTTAAAGGACTGTAGAGGGTATTTACAGTTTTTTGTTTTAAGATTTTAGAGATTTAAGAAGAAACACTTAACACCCCCCATTTAAACTTTGAATTTTGCCCCCAGCCAAAAGAAAAAAGAACTTAGATATTGTTTTATATGTGTGGTTGTTGTGTGTGTGTGTGGTACTAGGGATTGAACCCAGGACCTTTGCACTGAGCTATATATCAAATTTTGAGACAGGGTCTTACTAAGTTACCCAGGCGAGGCTCAAACTTGAGATCCTCCCACCTCAGCCTCCCAGAGTGCTGGGCTTGTAGGCATGCACCACCATACTTTGTAGAAGGATTTTTTTGTGATTTAGCAGATTAAAAAGACAATTGGCAGCCCCATGTTAGCACCACACATTTCTTTTGAAATGTTATTGTCAGAAATCTCAAAATCTAGTCCAATTCAATGTTGTCTTAGGTTTTATAGTTTTGGCAAATATGGGCTTTTTTAAATTTAAAAATAATTTCTAGCTTAGTCTTTTGAATTCTTCTAGTTAATCATGTCATTGAGTTAGATTGATTTTTTTTTATTATTTCTTTCAACTTTCTCTAATTTCTTCATCCTTCATTTGCACCTCACTGTGTTCTCTGAAATTATATGAGAGAGAAGGATATTTAATACTGAATGAGAGGGAATGGAATGAGCCACCCTCATTTTACTTTGATTTTAAAGGAATTTTCTCTAATATCTTTTCTCTGAGAGTACTTAGGTGGGCATAAAAGGGAATAAGATACCCTGTGAGAGGGACTCAGCAGAGAGGCTGCAGATGAGCGGCCGGACGCTGGGTTGTAAGTCTGGTGGCCTACCTCCCAGGTGACCGGTGACTTTACCTGCGGGCGGCGATGGTACTGATGGTGGTGGCGAAGTGAGCAAGGGGAAGGAGTCCAGCCAAGCAAAAAGAGCCTCCAATGAAGTCAGAAAGGCAGTCAAGTTGGGTTCTGTCTGTATGAGTTTCCAGTTTTGTTTTAGTGGGTTCTTGATGAAAACTTTTAGAAGCCATAGGAGTTTGATCTACAAAAATGCCCTGAGTACCCACTGTGGGGCATCTGCTCTGACAGATACCCTGATGGTCAGCTGAATCGACTCTGCCTCTCCACTCTGGGAATGCAGAGAAGGATCTAGAAATAATGAGTCATCACACTGAGGAAGGTCTCATTACAATCTGAGCTAAGCACCCTGGAAAAGAAATGTGTTTTCTTCAGAGTGTGCAGCGGAGGAAGCTGCCCTGGACTTGGGCGTGTCAGGGAACGCTTTCCTAAGAGAGCGATACGTGCACATTTGAGCTGAGAACTGAAGGATGAGCGTGTGGTGGCAGGGGGGTGGTGTAGTTCCAAGCAGAGGAGCAGACAGGGCTGGGGCAATTCCAAGTAGAGGAATCGTGGATTCACAGGCCCTCTGGTGGAAAGGAGCTGAGCCTGGGAGGGGAGCTGACAGGAGGTCAGCAGAGCTGGAGGGCAGAGGTAGATGAATCCGAAGAGGTGGGCAGGGACTGCTGCAAGGGCCTTGTCAGCCCAGGGGGAAGAAATGCAGCCGTATGTTTTCTGAATAGACTTAGAGCAGTGGGAAGCCCTTGTCCTGATGGCAGGGAGGTGCCCTAATCAGGCTGTTTGTTTCAAAGATCTCTCCAGCCACAGGGTGGGGATGGAATTTGGAGAGAAGCTAGAGTTGGTGATAGCTAGGTCTAGGGAGGTGACTGGTTCTAGGAATATATAAAAGTGGTGATGAGAGTGCTTCGAGAGCCTTTTAGGAGGTCGACTAACAAGACTTGGTGACCAAATGGATGTAGAGAATGGCTGTGTCAAGGATGATGTGCAGGTGGAACTAGTTAGAAATCTGTATCTTCCTTCTTGCGGGAGAAGAGGGAAGAGAGACCCAGGTGACTCCAAGTTCCCATATGTTAGGTGGGGTGAGAGGAGACCCTGAGTTCTACCTTTGGCCTGTGGAGTTGGAAATGCCTTTGAGCCATCCATGAGAAGACAGCAAGCGGGTGTGGTGCTTAGTGGAGAGGCTGTCATGGCAGCAGGAAGGGACAGAAGGACACCTCACCTTGGGTTTCCAACCAAAGTCAATGTGGACTGAAGTCATCCTAGAGCTGAAAGGACCTGGGGAGAGCAAGTGTCAGCCCTTTCATTTTACAAGCAAGGAAACAGGATCCGAGAGGGATGTGGGGACTGTAAATTCTTGGGCAAACCAGCTCTTAGGCTGGATTTTCCTAGTCTTCGTTCTGTCTCTGAATTTTTCACCACCCCAAGTGGAGAATCTTTGTGTGGAGGTGGAAGGTGAGCCAGGGGCTCACATATCAACCCTCTTGATATCAGATCTATTTTTTGTCAGCAACCAAATGGACAGTTCACAGCTTCACATTCTTTTCTCAATTGCTTTAGAACTGACATTCCACCGGCTCCTCATTAAAGAAAGAGCAAAGCAATAGCTGCCTAGAAGTGGTTTGGAAGCTGGAAATAGAACTATACCATGCCCTTAATAATCAAGCCTGGCAAAGTCTACACGGCAGCCAGGAAGGACTTGGCCAAGGTTAAAGCTAATATAATTTGGTGGGCCGGTGAGATGGCTCAGCGGCATAAGCGCCTGCCTGGCAAGCGCGAGGTCCTGAGTTCAACTCCTGGTACCCACATACGAGAAAAGGGCCGGTGATATCGCTCAGTGGCACGGGCGCCTGCTGGCGCGCGAGGTCCTGAGGTCGACCCCCGGTACCCACAAAAAAAAAAAAAAAAAAAAAAAAAAACATATATATATATATATATATATATATATATATATAATTTGGTGACACTCTTTTTCTGCTGGTTATTCAAAAATCCATCCAGCTTCAAAGGTATCAGGTTATTCCTTAAAATGGACCCCCAAAACTTGGGAATTAAGGTACAAGAAAGGCGAGTAAAGTTTTCTCAAAACGCTTTTCCAAGACATCGGCTCTGTGAAACCTGTAATGTTACAGCTTCTCGCATGACTTCTCAGCTGTAATTCTGAGTTGCACATGTAAGTGTGTGAAGTTCGTGTATTCGCTAATCATTCTAAACTACTAAATAGAGCCGAGGCTAAAGATTGTACCCAGTCATGCCCAGAGCCACCATGAGCAGGAGAAAGGACTTGGAATTTTCCTGCTCTGCTTGGGGCTGAGGGTGTGAGGCTCAGGACCTTGCTTTTATCACACTTTAGAATGTCCAGGAGAGGAGCTGAATTCCAGTGAAATATATTTCAGAAATTTGCCACAAATGGAGGAAGAGGGATAACCTAACTGAAAGATGTTGGGGAAAAGCAGCCAAGTGCATCGAGTCTCTTAGTTCGTTGTGGAGTGACAAAGCTCGTTCAGAAATAAAATGGCTCAGCCGCTGTTGGTGGTGGCCACCGGAGAGCTCCTAATAGTGTTCTGATTACAGTCATCTCCCCCCTTATCATCCGATGTTAAACCTGGGTGAGACGACCTCTTCTAATCCAGACCTGGGCAGTTTACTTTGGGAATGGCCACAGTGAAAGAGTGCTCTTCAGCCTTTGAAACTAACATCCCCACCCCCCCCTGCTCACTGCAGGCGTAGCTGACTTAGTCCCCATTCATGAGTAGGGTTACCGTACAACCAGGACATTCCTGAGTAAAAGGCTGATGAACTGGAAGAGATGCAGGGATGCCTGGGTATACCAAGTCTTCCTGGCAAGCCAGGCCGTATGGACTCCCTAGCTTCCCTTTATACCAACATGAATGGTTATTATTAATAATACAATTATAGCACTATAATGGAATATGTAAGTAACATAATTATATAATTCATGTTGTATTATTATTTTCACGTTTAAAAGAGTAGTAACTTCCTCTTTCCTACTACTTTTAAGACATACTTCGGTGTGACAAGCCCTTGGTAAGCTGCATGAACTCCACATGGAATGTGATGTTTCCTTAACTGTGTTTCTTTCCAGAGTCATCGTCTAAAGTTCAGGAGAAGAGAGCCCTGAGGAGGTAGAGGCAGCTACTTTCTCAGAGGCCTCTTGGAGCCATGGGCTGGTGGCTTTATGGAGCAGCAGTGGGGACTCTGGGCGCCTGCTCCCCTCTTGTGGGCTGGGGGCTCGGCATACCCTCTCCCCGCAGCACCAGTTTGGTCTGGATTGGGGGTTCTGGCCATTAGTAAGCAGAGACTGTAGTCAAACCTGAGCCTGAGGGGGCCGGTGAGATGGCTCAGCGGCGTGAGCGCCTGCCTGGCAAGCGCGAGGGCCCGAGTTCGACTCCCGGAACCCACATACGAGAAAAGGGGCCAGTGATATCGCTCAGTGGCACGGGCGCCTGCTGGTGCGCAAGGTCCTGAGGTCGACCCCCAGTACCCCCCCCAAAAAAAAAAAAAAACAACTGAGCCTGAAAGTACCTTAGAAATTAAAAAAAAAAAAAAAAGCATGTCCCCTTAGATATATCTTAGAAATTTTGAGGCTGTTTTTTTTAAACTTAAGTTATTTTCATATCACCTTCATGATTTTTTTTGCCGTATTCCCATCCTGTAGGTACACTTAATAGTTTCCTTTAAATCAACTTGTTTTCTCTTTGAGAATGGATTTGTTTGGCTTTTCTTTCAATTTTTTTATTAGTGTATTTTTTTTTTTTTTTTTTTTTTGTGGGTACCGGGGGGTCGACCTCAGGACCTCGCGCTCCAGCAGGCGCCCGTGCCGCTCAGCGATATCACCGGCCCCTTTTTCGTATGTGGGTTCTGGGAGTCGAACTCGGGCCCTCGCGCTTGCCAGGCAGGCACTTAAGCTGCTGATCCATCTCACCGGCCCTTATTAGTGTATTTTTGTGATGCATAGTAAATATATTCCGTGTGAAGGGTTTGGTGTATATATATACACATCACTTCTTGATCCTCTTTACTTCCCCCTTCCCCTCCCTCCCATCTCCCCCATCCCCAGATCCCCATCAATGGGTTTGTTTTTAAAGGAAAATTATACCAATGCTACTAAAAACTTGCCACCATCACTTGGTTTCTGGTTAAGTACTTCTTATACGTACACAAAGATAAATGGACAGCATTCACCCTGCCCCTCAAGAGACATCCCGAGCACCACCCCGACTCTGTCCAGCCCTTTACAGTCTATCCATTGACCTCAGAGAATGGTTGGTTGGTCCCTGGGGAAGATGTGAGAGTGGTCTTCTTGTGCAACAACAGATTTTTCCCACCCACGGGGACAAATTAGATTTTGATCCCAGTATCTAGTGAGGTGCCTTTCAGCTGAGGAGAGGTAAGAGGGATTTTGGTTCCAACCAGCTGAAACCTGTGAGTTTCCCTAGGACTAAATGACTCGAGGCATATTTTCCTTTCCTGACATTTGCCTCCTAATAATAAATCGACGGATGTAGTTGTCTTGATCTGCCTTTACCGTGGCATTTGCTGTCACTTCACATATTTGTGTTTGCAGATGGAGCTGAGATGGGCTTATCAGTGGCAGGCTTAACCCACGCCCCTGGCCTCAGTAGAGCTGTGTCCCAAACAGCAGTGAGCATGAGCTCAGGCTCCTTACTTCCTGCTGACGCATCCGGAAGCTGTGCTGCAGCTGAATACCAGCCAGTCTCGCAGAACTCACCCCACCCACTTTATCCTTGTTCTCTGCTTTTCTGGAGAATTGTGCATGTGTGTGTGTGTGTGTGTGGGGTCCTCTCAGATCTTTGTGCTGTCTGTGCTTGATGGGTTGCCAGGAAAGAGCCTGGGCCTAAAAGCATGGATTCAAACATGTCGTACAGAGCTCCTTCGCGTAGTCCAAAAGCAGGAGGAACTAAGCCGTCCATCCACGACAAAACTGAAAGTGTTCACCACAAGCATCGGATAAAGCTACCAGTGTACTTGGTCACCTCTCGTGGGAAAGGCCAATCCAGAGGGTGATGTCCCTGTGGCGTTCCCTCTGGATCACAGGGGTCCATGGTGGTATTTTTACATAATTCGATTTATTTCATTCATTTATTTTTGTGGTGCTGGGGATTGAATTCAAAGCCTCATGCACACTGGGCAGGGCATTACTACTGAGGTATATTCCCGGAAGACCCCAGTAGTAAATTCCCAAAGTGTGGATTGAAACCGTCTCCACACGTCCAGGATATAGAATGGTTCAAACCAAGCCAGGGTGTTTGGGGAGTGGCCGCTCTATGCTGTGGCACCAGATCATTTTACGAGGCCAGCTGTCCCTCCTGCGCGGTGGGACTTTGCTCACCTTGTTTTTTGTACAAATGAAGAGATGCCCAGGAGAGTTCTCAGCATATATGGCGCCCTTGGTAAATATTTGTTGAGTATTGTTTTTATGTGTATATTTTTAAACTTGTTCTTAGGGAAATTTTCAAGTACACCAAGGTAGAGATGAAGCCAATGAACCCTGAGCCCTGAGCACAGGCATAGTGACTGTCCATGTCTGCTTCTCCGCTGTCCTCTATACCCCCAGCTTCTCTTCTGGAGTCTTTGAAGGGAAATCCCAGGAAAGCACATCATTTGCCTCTGGCAATTTTGGACAATAGAATGAGTTCTTCCATTCTGGGTTTGTAGCTACTTAACCTCTAGTGCTAGTGTGTTCTTTCTGGGTTCTTTGGGATAAGCTGATAAGTTGAAGGTGCTCTTTGCCCCCAAAGAGACCACACTGAGAAAATTAAAGTGATGTTCCTTTTCTTCCCCATGACACATGTTCCACTGGTGTGTAGTTGGCTGCACCTTGTGCCTGGCGCTACAGTAGACCCTGGGAATTAGAGCTGAGAGGGAGGGAGCCCGTGGCCTCAGACTTCTGCCCAAATGCAAGCTGATTACATGTTCAAGGGAGAGGACCTTTGCTCCTGTGAGCCCCAGGAGTTTCCTAAAGCTACCATGCATCTCTTTGGATACCTTTCAAGGCCCCCAAAGTAATCATTAACAATTCCCCCCTTGCCAAGCCAAAGCAGACATACTTCAGTAGGCAGCACCAAGGCAGATTTCAGCTGTGCTCCTTCTGAAAGAATGCGTGGTGGGACCATATGGAACCCAAATCTGTGTGATGGCAGTTGTCACTGTCAGTGTGGAAAGATCTTGCCCCAGCCACCTGCTGGGCCTCTTTGCACTATATTAATAGTGGGGCCCTGGGGCCTGCTGGGGTCAGAAGCCAGGGAGGGGAGAACAGCTGTGGTGGACATCATACCATGCACCAGGCATGTGCACCTCTGTCGTGTGGGCCTACAGATGGCCCACACCTTGCCCTGCCGCTCAAAAGACCCCCAAGCCTGTGGCTGTCTTCTCCTTGTAGGGGAATGGGTGGGCTCGCACTGACAATCCATGTGATGAAGGAGCCAAATTAGGATAGGTGGGATTGGAATAGAGGGTTCCAGCGGCCTGTGTTGTGGGTCAGCATACCCATGGACTGGAAGCAAGGCTTGTGGGCCAAATGAGGCAGTGGTATTCCAACACCTGGGAGTATTGGGTTCTATATGCCAAGGCTGGACAGATATTTTTAAATGTCATAGGCCAAATAGAAACTCAGTTGGCAGCAGGGTCCAGGGGCAGGGGAATTTGGAGGACATTGCATTGCCCTGCCTAGATATGGTTCGGAGAGCTGGGTAGGATTAGGGCCTGGGAAGAAGCCCAGCCTGTGAAGTACCCGTGAAGAGGTAGCAGGAAGGAGCCTGTGAGGGAGCCGTAGGCTCCAGGAGGGTGGCAAGAGGGCAGGTGAGGGATGTGAGCAGGTGTTGGGCCAGGCCGGATGGAACTGTGGGAAAGCCAAGGACAGGGCTAGAGTGGAGAGGTTAGAGCTGAGGTGAGGGAACAAAGCCTGTGGGTCAGGCGCCTGTTCTGGCATCAAAGAGGAATGAGCTCCAACCTCGGGACCCTACTTACCACCCTGGGGCCTTGGAGCGACTTCATTATCTGTCCAGGCAGCTTACTTACATGGTGGAGGGTGGGGCAAGAATTAATACAAGCAAAGCACTGACACTCAGCGAGGAGTCGCTGAAGATAGCCTTCGTGTTAACAGTAAGAATTGCGAATACCACCACTGTGGAATGGGGTTGGAACCTGCCTTCCCGACCCAGCCCACCCAGAGGCATGGTGTATTTCAAACACACAGAACTTTCGGAAGTCTAAATGATAATAGCCGACAGCATTTAGATTTTAGGAGACTTCACAGAAACCTTTGGATATTTGACTTCTGGCCTAGCAGAGCCTCTGGTTTTCTGAGGCCTGCCATCTCCGTCCACCAACAGCCCATAGGTGAGGAGCAGCCGCCCCCTGTTGGTCAGCAGTAAACCCACCACCTCGCCTGTCACCACCAGGCCCTGTCACTCATCTCTGAGCGGGACCTGGCCTCTGTAGGCATTTGCACTTGCTCTCCCTGCAGTGAAATGGAGCTATTATTATCTTAGGAGGAACAAGGGCCATCAGAATTAGGCAGGGACCCAGCAACTGAGTTGCTGGCCAGGCCCTCCTTGACTTTGCCATGACATTGGTTTTGGAGACTTGGGATCGTGAATGAGCACCCAGTGGCTGGGTGCTGGAAGAGAAGGGGTAATGAACTTCCTTGGGAACCTAGTTCCGGCCTGCAGAGTCATATGGCTGCCCAGTTTGCTTTGTATACTTAGTAACCTGACCAGAAGTACAACAGGGTTAGGGCAGTTACTGTGGCAATGTAACATCTGTGTGTCCCTGAGCCACCCTCAGCCTCAGCTGGGTGGGGACTGACTTAGAAGGCTCTGAAAGGCATGGCAGCTCTGGAACCTGGGCTTTGCTGCCTAGCACAAAGGAAAGGGGTAGAGGAGGGTGAGTTTCTTTGGGGGCCCTTGGTTGAGGATCATACAGTCCCTGAGTTAATCCCTATTCTTACTCTGTTTCCTCCTTTTCCTTAGCTTTCCAGAGTTCTCTCTGCCTTGCCAGGTCTTTGGTAAGAAACCATGATGGTTGTGATCATGGCGAGGCCTTAACTGCTTTGTCCTCATGAAGGTTCAGGAGAACCTTTGTCTCCTGAAGTCAAGTCCTCTCCTGTGGACTCCAAGGGAGACACTAGCGTCAGCTGCCTGCTGCCCCACGCTCAGTCTTCTTGGTGCAGAGAAGCCCTTCCTCTTACCAGCTTGTTTGTGATGGCTGCTGTGAACTGGCCTTAGGAGGATGCACTAACATGGACTCCTCACAGTAGCCTTCTAGGGAAAGGGCGGCACAGAGAAGTCCAGTACCTCACCTGAGACCACACAGCTAGAAAGTGATAGAGCCTGGCTTTGAACTCAGGAGGTCAGTTGGGCTCCAGAGCCCATTTTCAAAACCACTGCCCTCCAGTGCTGGTTGGAAGGGGAGGAGGGTTGTTAGGGAAGGGATCCAAGGTAGTACTTGGGCTGAGTTGAGAACCTGCCCTATTGCAATCTGAGAAGGAGCTCACTGGGCTGAGAGGGCAGCTGGTGGAAGGCCTGGGAGTGAAAGAGATCTGGCTGGGAGCTGGGGGGAAGCAGGAAGCCATCCTGGCTGCAGGAAGGGCTGGGTGGGGGTAGGCCACAGCAGCTGGGGTTGGAGTCCAGGTGCAGTGAGAAGCACTGAGTGCACTAAGCATCCACCTCTGCACCTGGGAGACCAGTTGGCCCAGGCAAGGCCAAGGCAGGCAGGTTGGTGGCCATGGTGCACGGGGGAGGCAGGCAGCATTTGCTTACGGGTGCATGAAAGGAAGTGGAAAGGTAGCTTTGGATTTTATGGGGGTTGAGTAATCTGGGAACTATTCATTGACAGGATTCAGTTTGAGAGAGGTTTGTCTCTGAGGTGGCCTCCTTGACAGCGTACAGAAGGGTCTCTGGTTCTTCTGGAATCTTCTTCAGCTCTCCAGGGATCAGACTGACATCAGAGCTGCATTTTTGCAGCCTGAAGGACAATGAGGCAGTCATGGAACTCTGCAAGACCACAGAGCCACCCATCAGGCAGAGAGACAGCCTGGGCTGAAGTACCCACATGGGCAGTGCCAGCCCTTCTGAAGACATCTTGGCAGCACAGCAGATTGGCAGGGTCAAGTAATATTTCCATTTTTATTTTGTGAGAGGTGGAGAAATTGGGCAGTGTGGGTAGTTACTGCCTGGGGCCATGTCTTGAGTCCAGGAGGAAAATGGCAGGCTGATGGACGTTACCAGGTCAGATGCAATGGGCAGCTAGCTGGTGCTCACAGTGGGAAGGAGTCTCCTTGACATTCCTGGGGCCCCCGCTGGAGCCGTGGTCTTACTCTGGGTGATTCACACTCTGGGAGCTCTGGTGGGGCCCAAAGTGCCCAAGTGCCTCACCACTAGGTGGCGCAGCTGCAGCGAGATGGTCAAGTGCCCCTTCTCAGGAGAACCACCTGAAGGTGGGTTCCAAGGGCCCCCTTGCCCTGGGCACCTCTTGGACCTGATACCCAGTCCCAGCTGTTCCATTTTGCTCTGAGTCACAGGTGAGTCCCAGGCTTGGGTTTGTTGGCCATAATAAGGGGTGGGAGCAGAGCTAGATGGGTCTCCACCAGCTCTGTCATTTTATGATGAACTAGGTGACAATCTCAGTGGTCTCATTTCATCTCTTGTTCCTCATTCCTTGTCCCTGCTCTACAGGATCAACAGGAGTGCCATAGTTCTCCTCCTTTTCTCTGGCTAACCAGAAGATTTCAGGAAAGCCTTCTCTAAGTTCGACTTCTTGCCCTCTCTACTTGCCTGGCTGATGGTCCTGAAGAAGTAGACTTGGGCAGATAATTTGTCTACGATCAGGCACAAAGGCCTTGGAAATAGGGACACCAAACCTATTTCATTAACAACCTTCTCTCCTTCATCAGAACTGGGGCCACGTTTTCAAAACCGAGACTGCCTTTCTCTCGTCTCAGTAGACATCCTAAAGATTGCCTGTAAATTTGAGTGTCACTGATGGCTGTTTTGGCCACTAGAAGAAAGGCATCGAGTTGAAGAGTTCTGTAAGTGGGACTTAGGGAGGATGTGTGTGCGTGTGTGTATGTGTGTGTGTGTGTGGTTTTGTTTACCTTGATACCTCCTCCCCTCGTATTTCTCTTCTTTCCCCAAGCTTTTCTTCTTTTAGGTGTCTTTGGCGCCTCCCTTGTGCCATCTTGAAAGTCCTGGTGTCACTCTGTGTGGCACTAAGCCTCATGCGTGAGTGCTTTCCCTGATTTGGATTGGCACTGCTTCAGCTTCTCCTGGGCAGGAGCATAGCCTTTGCCCTCTGCAGGAGAGCTTCTCCCAGCAAGGGAGTGGGCACCAGGTCCTTGCGGAGGTGAGGACCGATTTTCACCCGCCAGCAGAACCCTGTCCTGCAGGCTTCTGAGTCATCATCTGCAGGTGTCAGTCGGAGTCAAGGTGCATCTCACTGGATCACAGGCCCAGCAAGGTGGCCTCTCGGCAGCCCCTTGTCAAAGCTTGCATTAGACTCACCACTGGGCTTCTTAGAGATGGCTTAATTAATTTATGGTGGTGAACCCTCCACCCAAAGCCACCTGAGATGAGAGGATTTACTGTACCAGGTTACTGCCATGCCACGTCAGGCAGCGAGTGGGAAACTGTTGACCAGCTGCTGTGAAAGCAATGAACAGGCAGCATTCATAGAGTGACACTTTGTACTGCTCCATAATAAATGAGCCCGCTGGCCGCAGGTAGCCACAGACTCGTCCACCTACTCTCTACCACAGGGACGTCTAGTATGGCAGGCTGTCCTCAGAGGCTTCCTCCTCCAGCCCTGCCTGAGTTCTTCATCTCCTGACCACCTTGTGAGCACCCCAGAGAGTGTCCTGGGGCAGAAGGGCCAGACTGGTGCTGGGTTCTCCTCACCCAGCACATCAGCCCACACTCTCCAGATCTGCTCGCGGCCCTGACTGAAGAGGCCCGTTGGCACTGAAGGCCCCAAGAAGAAACTCAGGCTTCCCGTGGAGAAGAGGGCCATTCTCCAGGCGTCTTCCATGACTAGGAAGAACTAGCTTGTTGCTTTGCTTACATGGGCTGAACATGGTTCAGAACGGGCAGGGGACTCTCCATCAGGGCAACACTTGAGGGAGGAAATTGTTCCTAGGCGCTTCTCCTGGGACCCTGCCCAGAACATCATTCTTAGCACAGACCCCCCACTCAAATCAAGGCAGCACTGGAGGCCATGGCAGACCTGCGAGGAAGTTCTAGGCCCTCACAAGCCCATGTCCAAGGCCGTCACCTCCAAGTGTAAGCAGCAGCTCTGCACAGGGAGGGAGCCAGGCAGCCACACCTGAGTAGGAGGGTCTGCAGGGAAGGCTCTCTGCAGGCTGGAGTCCGGGGTGGACCCATGTGAGGCTCTGTGCCCAAGGCCCCCACACACCCATGTCAAAGGTTGACCTGCCGAAGCCACCTTTGCACTGGGAGGGGAGAGAGCAGCTCGGAGGCGGAGTAGCTGGGTGCGTGAGAAAGTGCTGTAGGGGCCAAGGTACCAGGCTGGTGATCACAGCCCTGTGTAGAGACTGCTAGTGTCTATCTGGGAACCACCGCAGGCCACAGAGAGGGAGCATGGCGGGGAGGGCTGAGGAGGATCCCAAGGTACCTTAGGAAAGAGGGCACAGCCTTGTGTGGAAGGTGACAGAAAAGGGTTCTTCTGGAGGGCCCCCCCTCAATCCTGTTGTGCTCAGTTCAGAGGGTTGGGTGGAGGCTCTCCTGAAGGGCTCTACGGAGCTCCGCACCCCAAGCCTGTGTCGATCTATGTGAGAGAAGGGCCACGGTCCTCTGCCTGGTGCTCTGAGGCGGCCAGTGCTCACCCGCTCCTGCCCTGGTCATTCCCCGTGCTGCAGCCAGGGACATGGCAGTGGAAACCTGGCCATCCCCTCTGCTTCAGATCTCCAGTAGCCCACTGCCTGAACTCCCAGCACCTTTATAAAGATCTTCCCACCCTCCCTGCTGCCTCCTCCAGGAAGCCTCCCACTGTCCATGGCTTCACAAAACCCAGGCCTCCTGGTTGGATGATTCCTTAATTGTCTACCTCTGCCAGACTGAGCTCCAAGGGCAACACCTTAGCTGCTTGGTGCATTGTTACCTTGTCTTGTCTCCATGCACGGCGCACAGTAGGTGCCTAATAAATTTGTGTAGAAGGAGTGGTTGATGTCTTATTTGTTCTGCACAGCTCCCAGCTGTCCACTTGCTGAAGCCCACAAATCAAGGGTGCTGCCCATTCTCACTGTACTTCCTCAGTTTGCTTCTAATGTGGTCATCACTTGGGTATTACCAGGGAGATGGACACCCTTGGTCTCCACCCAGACCAGCCTGGCCCCTGGGGCTCCTCGAATTACAGCGGGCATTTCCTTCACAGTGATTGGGATAGCTTTCACAGTGCGACGCTGCGTCTTGTCTTCTTAGCGCATAGCTCCCCCTGCACTTAACCCCTAACAGGACAGATGTGTCTTCCTCACCCACTCCGAACAGAGTAGACATTCAGGAAGTTGCAGGACGAATGGCCAGACAGCAAAAGGAGTCACAGACATGAGCAAGGCAAGCGAAACACCACAGAAGCAGCGCGGCTACTCCGCTCAAGGTGTGGAGGAAGAAAGCAGAAGGTTCTGAGGTGGCCAGGAGGAGGTGGGGTCAGGGGTGTCCCCCAGCTGTCCTGAGAGCAGAAGCAAGGGCCGGACTCCCAACCCTTAGAGCAAACAAATTCTCTTAAGTGTTATTTGCCCCACTACGAGAATGCTACCCAGAGTTGGCAGAGTTCTGGGGGCTCAAGGACCCCTGAGGTCCATTCTTGCTTGGGCCCACTCAGGTGAGGGGCTGAGCGGGAACTGAGGTGGAGCTTATTGGGTGCCCACTGTGCAGAAGTCAGGCTGACCAGCACCAGGGGCTGTCAGCGAAGGTGCTGGGAGCCAAGCTGTCCAGGAGACAGCACACTGAGGACCTCTACCCTGCTGGGGTCCCTTAAATGGCACAGTCAGCCCTGGGTCATCCCCCACACACACACACAGCTGGAGTGTTTGGTGGGAAAACCGTGAAGGAATGGCACAAGAGGCTAAGGTCACCGGAAAAGGCCAAGACATGACAGCAGGCTGGGGGTGCAGCCTTCGCCAGCAACATGATGGAGAGGGCCAGAGCCCCCGCTTGCACCAATTTTACCTTGACCTGCTTAACCATAAAGGAAAAGGAAAAAATATAAATCACATGGTCCCTTCACACTCTGGAAACTCCACCTTATACAACCACAGGATGTTTCTTTTTTTTGTTTTTGTTTTGTTTGTCCAGTACTGGGGATTGAACCCAGGGTCTGCTTACCGAGCTACATTCTCAGCCTATTTTTTGAGACAGGGCCTCGTTAAGTTGCCCCTACTGGTCTCGAACATGGGATCCTTCTGCCTCAACTTCCCACAGTCCTGAGATCACAGGCATGTGCTGCAATGCCTAGTTTATGTTTAGCTTAATGTAGAGACTGATGAACAGATGAAGAAATAATTCTCACTAGGTGTGTACAAGGGGTCCAGCTGGCCCTGCCAGTCTCAGTAGGGTGTGCACACAGGGTGGATGTGCACAAACACATCTGGCTCCGCCTGGGGCCTCGGTGTGAACTGAAAGCAATGAGAGCACCTGGGGTTTGGTTTCTGGCAGCATTATTCAGTAAGAACAACCAGGCGTTAGTGAAAATAGCTGATCCTTGCTGGGCTGAGACTACAAGATGAGCCTAGACATCATGGGGCGCTAGATGATGAGGAAGTGCTCAAAAAGCCAGACATGGGGACATCCAGAGGGACATAGGAGCCAACAGAGAGAGCTCCCAAGGGTCACAGCTGGGAAAGTGTGACTAACAAAGTTTCGGATTGTAACCCAATACCTAAATATCTGTGATTCTAGAGATAGAAATAATTGAATAAGTAGGCAGAAGAGACAAATCTCTTTTGCATAATAATTCCGAATAATTCCAATAGGGACTTACTCATTAAGAAGATGAAACATACTCTCTAGCCCTTAAGTCTGGGTGATGTTTGGTGACTTGCCCCCAAGCAGTGCGGTATTGAAAGAGGGATGAATTCTACAATGGAGAAACTTGGGAAGCCGTACCCTTGGCAGGTGATGAAGGTGGGCACCATCGGTGGCAAGGCCTATGCATAGTATGCACGCAGGCACAATGAGATGAGAAGGCACTTCACTTCCAAGCCTGTCTCAGTCACTTTCTTTGTCACTGGGACAAAATACCCAACACCTACAGGTTAAAGGAGAGATTTATTTTGACTCACAATCTGGAAGTTTCTGTCCGTAGTGCTTTGGATCCGAGGCAGGACAGCCTGGCACTGAGGCATGGCAGAGAAATAACTGCTCGTGTCGTGGCAGGCCAGGAAGCAGAGAGTCAAGGGAGGGTCCTGGAAGGGAGATAAAACCCTTCCGGGTCACATCCACAATGACCCACCTCTTCTGGCCAGGCCCCACCTCCCGCAGCAAGTCAGCTGTAACATTCCCATAACCCAGTCACCTTCCAAAGTTCCTTCCTGTGATCCCCTGAGGCTTAGGGAGACCTCTGGGTGTACACCGTAACAGTCCACCTCCCCAGTCCATCACCCCAGTCTAACTGAGAACCAAGCATCAGACAATCCACATAGAACATTCTGCAACATACATGACCGGGACTTCCACATCATGGAAAACAAGCAGCACTGAGAGGAGTCTAAGAAGACAGGCTGGGCTGGGGATATAGCTCAGCATTACAAGCACCTGCCTGGCAAGTGCAAAGTCCTGTGATCGATTCCTGGTACCAAAAAAAAAAAAAGACATGCTGACCAAATTGCCTGTGAAATTCTGGGTGAGATCTGAGACCAGAAAAGGGCAGCGATGATGACCGGTGCGCACATGGCAGCTGGGTCATAACGCATGAGCGTTGCTTTATTAGCACACAGCAAAGTAACAGGGAGAAACCGAGGGTGGGTACGCAGACGCTCTTCGCTATGGGGTCGTTCTGTATCCAGAACAACCCCAGGCACATTCAGCCATCTGGTCTTTGACAAAGAGGCCAAAAACATACACTTGAGGAAAGATCACCTCTTTAACCAATGGTGCCGGGAAAGCAGCTATCCACATGCAGAAGGTTGAGTCTAGAGCCACATCTCTCACCACGCACCAAACTAAAATCAAAATGGATCAAAGATCTAAGTATTTAAAGATTTAAATATTAAAACAAACTATCAAAACAAACAAATAACAAAACAAACAATATTAAAACAAACAAATATCTTCCTACTGGAAGATATAGGTAAACTCTTGAAGACATAGGAGTAGGCAAGGATTTTCTGAGCAGAATCCCAATTATATAAGAAATAACATGGAATCAACAAAGGGGATCTCATCAAATTAAAAGCCTCTGCACAGCAAAGGAAACAATCAACAGAGTGAAGAGACAACCTGCAGAATGGGAAATACTTTAGGCCAGCTACTCCTTGAATAGAGGACTAATATCTAGAATATATAAAGAACAAAAAAAATTTGATGTTCCATAATAAAAGACCCAGTCACAAAAAGGGCACTATTTTCTCAGAAGAAGTGCAAATGGCCAATAAATAAATGAAAAAATGTTTAACATCTCTGATCATTAGAGAAATACAAATTAAAACAACACTGAGATTCCACTTTACTCCAGAAAGAATGGCTATCATCAAATCAAATAATGCCCAGCTTTCGGGATGCTGAGGCAGGAGGATTACCATGAGTCTGAGGCCAGCCTGGGCTACATAAGGGCTGTCTCAAAAAAAAGAAGAAGAAAGAAAGAGAAAGAAAGAAATTAAATAATAACAATTGCTGATGAGGGTGTGGGGGGAGAAAGGAACACTTCTACATTGTTGTTGAAAATGTAAACTAGTACAAGTGTTATGAAAATCAGTATGGAGATTCCTCAAAAACTACTACTGGAAATTCCATTGGACCCAGCTATTCCCCTTCTAGGTGTCTTCCTAAAAAAGTTAAAGACATATTATAATGATACATGTATATCCACATTATAGCACAACTCGTAATAGCTAAATTTTGGAAATGGCCTGTATGTCCATCATCAGATGAATGGATAAAGCAAATGTGGTATTTAATACAATGGAGTACTACTCTGCAACAAAGAAGGATAAATATGAGTCATTTATAGGAAAGTGGATGCACCTTGAGACCATAATGTTAAGTGAAATAAATCAGACACACAAGCTTAAATATCACATGGTTTCTCTTATATGAAAAAAGTCCAAAATATAAACAAATTAAAGAGCAAAATATAAGATAGATAACAGGAAACAGGGAGAGAGATCTTTTCTGCAAATGGGAAGGGGACCAAGAGATGGAGGGACGGGGGAGGAGACATAAAAAGAATTAAGATGTGTTGTGCACATGGACCACCTCCCCACGATGAACGTAATCATTATGCACTGCAAGCGTGTACTAATAAAAGTGAATAAAGAGATGTATCCGTGTACATAAAGAGTTACAGTCCAGCCCGCTGAGCCCAGAGTGGGCAGGCAGTCCACAAACTTCTGAAGAGACAGGAACCACAGAGAAGAATAAACTGGGTTTGTGACTTGCGGCCTGCCCTCACACCTGCAAGCCTGATGCCCTGGTCCTCTGGAGGGAGCCGTGGAGGAAGAGACCAGGAGACTGGATCAGGGGGCTGGGTCCGTCATGGTCCTGGGAAGGACAGAGATGGAAGCCCCTCTGAGCACACAGTGGGGCACTCACGGACAAAGGAGGGGGGAACAGCCACATGTGTGGGGTGTGCACGTATGTAGTATTTGTGTGTTTGCATGCACACATGTGGTATTTGCCTGCCCATGTAGTGGTTGTGTGCTCTGAGTACACACATAGTGTGGAACCGTGTAGTTGTGTGTGCACACACACGTGGACTCTGCCTGTGCACATGGAAGTAACATGACCACACCTGGGATGGAACAGCAGGAGATCCCTTAAAAGGCCGCGGCGGTGTTTCCTTACCACGGAATGGGGGGGTGACGTGGAACGGGGTGAGTCCAGGCGGGCTGGACATGCTGTGAAGTGGAGAAGTCGCTGTCTCGGAGGCTGGGGGCTTTGGCTGGAGCCAGATGCCCAGTGGCAAGTCAGAGCGGCTGGGCTGGGCACTGGGGCCGGGCTCGAGGCACAGGAAGGGTGGAAGCACGTAAGCTGCTGTGTGCTGAGGGCCACTCTGTGGGACATTTAGGGGAGACCCTGGCTGCTTCTAAAAGGAAAACTACTAGGTCAAGAAGCTCCCGGTCAGTTGGGGTGCATGGCCGAGCCTCCCCAGCAGCCCTGAGGCTTGGTCTGGGCCCAGGTTTCCTGGCTGTTGGCAACATTTCGTACAAGTTGAAGAAAACCCACATTCTTGAGCACATTCTTGGCACTAGAGGATCAAGGGGAGTCCCTGTCTGCCCCAAAATATCTCCTCCACACTCCCCTGTAATTCTTCACTGTCTTGAAAGGCATGATGTTTGGTAATCAGTGAGCCTTGGCTGGCGCCATGCTCTCAGAAAGAAAATGGACCGGTTACCAGGCGTTTGCACCCACCTGCGAAGGGGTGCGACTGTGGCCTGTTCCTTCACACCTAGCAGGGATGTCTGGGCCTGTGGTCAGTCAAGGTGGGGAGGAGGCTCACCACCTGCTGCAAGGGCCAGAGGGAGGGCTGGAGGAGCCATGGCAGTTGGGCCCAAGGCAGAAAGTGGGGTGGGGAGTGAAGGCACCCCCTCCATACTCTCCTTTCACAAAGAAAGGTCCAGATAGGCTGGAGGAGGGGCAAGAGAAGCCAAAGGCCCCAGTGCTACCACCAGCTCCTGTGCTGAGTCACGCTCCATCCCTCCCTGCAGACAGTCACAAGACACAGGCACACTTCCTGCTGGAGGCCCTACTCTGGCCCTCGGGTGCAGGCGAGGGCAAGAACACGGATTTGTCCTTGTGGAGCTGAAAGCCTGCATCTGAAGAAGGCCCTGGCTGAGTGAATAGCAGGGCTTGTCAGGGAGTCCTAGGATGGGCTTCCTGAAGGAAGTGGCATGTGAGTGGAATGAGAAGGAGGTAGCCAGGTGACTGGCAAAGGGAAAGGTGCCCTCTGAGACTGGAGGGGCAGCATGCCGGAAGGCCTTGACTCTGCAGAGCTCCTTTCCCACACAGTCTGAACTTTCCCCAGAGAGGATGAACCACTGAAGTGTTTCTCAGAAATGAGTGACACAAGCCCATTTGCATTCTGGAAAATTCTTTCTAGACTGAGGCCTAAGTGGAAGCCAGAAGACCCGGGAGAGGCTGGTAGAGGTGTCTTGGAGAGGTGATACCACCTGGCCCCAGAAGGAGGTGACATAGGGAAGAGAGAAGAGCCACCGACCAGGCAGCCCTGGCCCCTGGACCCCTGTGGCTCTGGCGGCCATGTGAGAGAAGCAGAGGAAGGCCCTAAGGAGAGCTGTGCGTGAGGCTGGTTTTTCCTCCATGGTCTTCGCACCCCTATTTACAGAGTGCGAGAGCTTGGCAGGTCACTTGTTCCCTCCGAGCTCCAGCTCCCTCTGAAATGCTGCGGACGTGTGCCACTGAGAAGGTCCCGAGCTCTGGCGCCACCCCAGCTGCCCACACTCGAGGCCCCACGACCCGGCAGTTTCTCTCACCTGGATCAGACATGTGACAGTTCTCAGCCACAGCCCGCGTCCACACAGGGCTCTCTGCATGGGTGACTCACCAGAATTAATGTTCATTTGATTTTTACTATAAATTATGCTTCACATAATTCCTCCGTTACGGGCGGAGGACACTCCTCGGGAGAGGCTGGAGTGGGCTCCTTGGTCACTAAGCCAGGGAGGCGCTGACTCAGCGCTTCTCCCACGCTCTGGCTGGCGGCAAAAGCAGCAGCCTGGGCCAACGGGCAGGTGCGTAATGGATGCATCTCCTGAATCTGCTAATGGGAGCTGCTCACCTCTACCCCCAGAAGAGGAGGGGAGGAAGCAGAGCATATGTTTATCTACCACTTGAATGTGGAAGATTGGGACGTGAAGGCTAAAAAAAAGAAAATCATACTTTTAAAGATGGAAGGTCTCCCCACTTCCTACTTCCTTCCTTCAAATATTTGTCGACTATGCAGGTGGTTGTGTAAGAGATTGTCAGTATAAAACTCGAGGGGACCCCAGGCCTCTGTGCTGACAGCCCAAGGGGAGACAGAGGTGACTGGTCATCACAGAAGCATGTGAGTCCAACTGCTCAAGCAAGGGAGTGGAATGCTGAGGACAAGAAAGAATTTTCCAGAATGCGAGGTGGAGGGGAGTGCGCACAGATCCGTGTGCAGCAGCAGGGGCAAAACCCCCCTGTGGACCTGGAGAGACAGAGGAGGGTGACAAAAGAGCAGTGGAAGGAGCTGGGCCTGCATGTGGCCCTGGGGAGAACTGTGCTTGGGGAACGCTGATATACTCTGATGGGTAGGATACCATCATGTCACAGAGGAGGAACAGAGGTCTGAGAGAGCAGTTCTCCAGAGAACATTTCTTGGTTGCTGCCTCGGAGGACCTGGCACAAGGCAGGCCAGTGGGCCGGGAGGCCTGACAGTACCACCTGAGGTTACTGGGGGAGCATGTGCCGAGGACTTGGGGTAGACATCAGATGGACTGCCAGCCACCTTTTCCTCTCCACCAGCATTGAAAACACAGGTTGCTCAGTGAAAATCCAACAAAACTGAGTTTGGGCCCATAGCCCCAACACCCACAACGGAGTAAACCTCCAGTAGATCTTGTGTGTGTGTGTGTGTGTGTGTGTGTGTGTGTGTGTGTGTGTGTGTGTGTGTAAAATGTCTAAAGCTCAAAAGAAACTAAAGTTTATATAGGAAAAAACCCAAACCTATCATATTTGGTTGAGGCAGATCCATGCTCATCTGTTTTCCAAAAGAATTGAATGAAAACCAAAGCCCACAAACAGAACCTCACGACTTTCTGGTCAGCCTCCTTATGCTCGGTGCACAGCCTCAGCGCCTGGAATAAATCACCCTGAACCCCGCCCCCACCCCAAGCCCATAGCAGCTGCTTCTGCCTCCTGAGAAGGGGCCTTGTCCCTTCGCGAGCCCCACTGCAGGAGGCAAAAGCCGGGCACTCAGTGGGACCCACGAGGAGCAGCGCTTTGATGGGCGGTGAGGACCCCCCCACCGCAGCATCATCCTTGGGACTTGCCTCAATAGTCCACAACACAGGCATTGTACTACCATGGTCCCAGTTCGCAGGTGGGGAAACTGAGGTTCAAGGAAGCCAAGTAATTTACCTAAAGCTCTTACTTTGTAAATAAATATTAGAGTGGACCTTGAACCCTAAACTGATACTAAAAAGCAAAGGATAAGAAAGTCATGATCTCTACTGTTCTCTCTCCAAACATGTGTTTATCTAGAAAAGTGAGTACATGATTCTGTTTGTCACAGTGATTTTCAGCTGCGGTAATTTCGCCCTGGGGGACATTTGACAATGTCTGCAGAGATACTTGGTCGCCATGACTGGGGGTGGGGGTGCCCCAGCATCTACTGGGGGGAGACCAGGGATGCTATTTAACATCCTTCAGTTCCCAGCACAGTCAAGAAGAACCACGCAGCCCCAGAAGTGAGCGGTGCTGAGGCTGTGATGCCCTGATTCGAGTAAAATGGTGAAGTCAAAACCTGTACATGCCCATGCCAGAGAAAGAGTGAGAAAGATAAGCACCAACACCCTTATATTTGTTTACCTCTGGGTGAAAGGATTTGGATAATTCTTTATTTTTCTTTTTCATGTTTTTCTGTACTGTTCTTTAAGGAACAAGGTGCATGTATCATTTTTACAATCAGAAAAAAAGAGCTGTTTTCATTTTGTAAAAATAAAAAAGGGCTTCCGGCTGTATCGATTCTGACCCAGCCTCCTCACTAACTAGTTGTCAGGAGCAGCTCTCGGGAAAGTATGTCTATGTGGAACGTGAGCAGAGTAATCCTTCTTGCATTATATTATAGGAATATAAAGTAATATTGCCCTGGAAAAGCTCTCTGAGCTCAGAGGAGAAAAATTGTTGAGAATCCTGAGATATTGCTTCTCTCATCTATTTCCCTCTGAGATGGGGTGTGTGTTTATGCAGCATAGAAACTGAGGTGACCTGGACTCGATGAGGTCCTCAGTGTGCCAGTCACCTCAGCCAGAGACTGGGAATCGGGGAGGTCCAGCAGCCTACTGGCCTGGGAGTGTATGGAATGGGTGTTCCCAATGTGCACAGGCAGCTTTGAGTCCCAGGATAATTTTGATTCTGTCTCAAGATGGGGTTAGGGCTGGGTTTCTCCATTAGGGCTCTACTGACATTTTGGAAACCCTTGATTGTGGAAACTGTCCTGGGTCTTGCAAGATGTTTGCGGCTCTCTGGCCTCTTCCCATAGACAGGAGTAGCACCCCCTGCCAGCAGGTCATGACAAGCAAAAATGTCTGGCGGGGGAGGTCATAGCTGGTGCAGACCCCTCAGCTCTGGCCTGTTTGGTATTTCAGTGAGAGGACTCAGAGAGATGACACAGCCTCCTGCATCGCGCTAGTGGCTTGCTGCATTTCTGAGTCACTGCCCATGTTTTCCATCTTCAAAAATCTTCCACTTGTTCTTACCCCCTCCAAGGCAGCCCCGCATCCAGACACAACCCCCCTCGGGCCAGGGCTTGTCATCTGTTCAGGGCCTGGGGCTGGGGCTTCAGTTTTCCTACAAATGATGACAGGGCCGGCAGCGGTGATCCAGCAGCATGGTCAACAAGAATCACAGAAATGAGCCCACGAACACAGAAAAATAAGTCCCTCATTTCCTGAGACTGCATAAAACTACGGACGAATGGTGAGAAGGCCCAGAGAGAAGCTTCCGAGGCAACTTTTCACTCCAGCACCAAAATCAGAACGAGAAGATGAACTTTAAATTGAGTAAGATAAAACCAGCTTGGGAAATCCAATATCTCACCTCCCTTCCTGTCTTTTTAAAAATCCATAATTCATAGAGAACCCAGTCAGGGGGTGTGCAGCCAAATTGAATTATCCTTTTTTTCTACAGACTAAGGCTGGGAGAGGCATTTTCTTGACATGGAGAAAATAAACAGTAACTCTTTGAGTTCATGTCCCCTGGTCTTGACTTCCTTGCCATAGTCCCTCCATCCCATGGGGCCAGGAACATTATAAACATGGGCTAAACCACATTCAAAAGCGCATGCTAATTACACTGCTAGGATTTATTCTGCTGCTGCCCACAAGCCCTGGTGATGAATATCCAGATTTGTTCATCGCAGAGTGCTTGGTAAGAGCAATATCCTGGAATCAAGAAGGTGCCCATCATCAAGGCCTGGTGAGATAAACTCCATTCCCCCCTTGCAATGGCCTCGCCGCATAGCACTGAAAGAAGAACTGAGAGATTCACTGTGTAGCGGCCGGAGCACCACGGCATTGTTGAAGCAAGGTGCAGAACAATGTTTATAGCACACCGCCATCTGTATTTATAAAAAGTGGAGAAAATACACATATGTGCATTGGCTTTTGTACACCTTGTGTATACCTAGGCCGGCTGACTTGGGGGACACAGTGAGAGAGGCCTCGTGGATGACTGCTAGCCTGCCCTTCGCATGTTTTGATTTTAGAATCAGAAATCAAAGTATAAAATCTAATTTCTTAAAAAACAAAAGTAAATAATCGAAACCACTCTGGGTTAATTTGTTATGAAAAATACATCCTGGTGGGTGGGAACATGAATCATGCTTTCCCGGGACACAAACTCAAACTCATCTCTTGCTTGGGGAACCCAGGCCCCCCTCTGACTCTTGGGATTTCTCCTGGTGCAGTCGTTTCCTAAGGGTCCTGCATTTTGTTAATGTTCTGTGACTGCTCTGGTGTCTTCCAAATAACAACCCGTCAACACTGCCTAGTCAGGGGCCAAAACTTGTTCCGAAGTGCTTGTCCCTTTTTAACTCCGTTTCCCAAAGTACAGTGGAGATGGTTTGGGAGAGGATTACGGCGCTAATGAGCACATCACAGATTTTTAGTATGGATACTTCCCACAGTGGCCAGTGAGATAGATTTTTCCACTCACTACAGCAGTGCAAATTTTCCTTTTCAATCATATGTTTAAAGAATGAGAGAACAAAACAGTATTGATGAAATATTAGCTGGGCTTGTTGAGATGCAAAAACCATGCAGCAGGAACCCTGGTGGCTAAAACTTGGGTGCACAGCTCTACACCCATCACCCCATCTCCCTAGCAAATCTACTTTCAATGACCAGGCCTCTTAGGCTCTGAATCAACATGATCAACAAAGGAGAAAACAGTGTGCATTTGTAGTGAGCTTCTACATTCTCTGCCGAGCAGCAAATCAGGTGGGTGGGGAAAGTCTCTCCAAAGTACATTGTGCTCCTTGCTTGTTCTCTGTATCTCTGAACAGCAGCAATGACCTTCACTTTCCATTCCATTTTAAAGGATATTTTCCATTCCATTCTAGAATGTATTGTCCATTCTCTAGTGTCAATTATACCTGAAGTGTTGGGAGTCCTAAACTGGGAAGGAAGCCCTTAATGAGCTCCAAGGTTTGGCTGGATCGACACCTGCCTGCAGCCCATTCTCAGAGATGTCACAGACAAAGAGAACCAGAGATGAGTAAAGGGATAACCCCCTACCACCACCGCCAAAAGATCCGTGATCCAAGAACTGGTTAACATGAGAGGGCCATGTCGCTTTATAGGGTACTTCAATGCAAGTGATCTTCAAATTACATCGCAGATGCACACAGGAGGGTTCCAGAGGAGCCGGCATAATAGTTTCTCCTAATTGGGACAAAGAGAACTCCAGCCGAGCGGGCTGAGGGCGACATTTGCAGAGTCACTGTCATACATGAGCACATCTCCCAGGCCCCCACCTCTCCCATTGGCCTCCACAACGCCCAAAGCGCCTGCTTCCAGGGCTGGCGCTGGCTGCAACACAGCCTCCCTTTCACGAGCTCTGTGATAGACATCTCCCCGCTTGTTAATTTTTCTCTGCTAGAAAGCCTAGTTAATCTCCTTCCCTCCAACTTTCATTTAGACTGTGGACTTGGAGCTGGGAAAGGCCACTTCCTGAGGAGCCAGAGGTTTTGCTGGTCTGTAGAGATGATTCTGGAAGGTCAAGAGCGGGTCATCCTTTGGAGGTTTTAAGGGAAAACTGAAAATAGTGCTGTGAGGGATGGAGCAGACACCAGCAGTTCAAGGAACTGCCCCCAGCCACCCAAAAGCTTAAACTGACCCTGAAAGGAACTGTTTGTATTTGACACGCTTTAAGAGGTCACTGTACTCAGGCCATCACGCTGGGACTTAGAGGGTGAGCGTCCCCGCTCCAAAGGGCAGGCAGAGGCTCCAAGAAGCTGGGCAACTCACCCAGTGTCACATAGAAGGAAGATGTTGGGGACACCACTCTAACCAGGTCTGGCTCCAAAGGCAGGTGTCACTCTGAAAGCTATGTTGGGGAAGAGGGACTGCAGCCACTCCTGGATGCGTAGGACAGGGCAAGCTGGAAACCCCAGGGGCTGGGGACACATAGTGGAACTGCTTGCCCTACATGCATGCCCCTTAGAAAGGGGCCTGGGCGTGTCCCAACTGGGGCTCCTTTGGCATCTCATCAGCCTCTCTTGGGAGAGGAAGAGCCTGGGGGAGAAGCTGGGAGGAGGCTGCCTCTGTGAAGTTCTGGTCCAAGCTTGCATCCAGAGAGAGGCTTCATCACCACCTCCAGGGACTTCTCAGAGTTTGCCTGCTCCCAGTCCAGTGCTGGGAAATGCCACCTTCTCCGTGTCTTGGTGCTGTCCTTCCAGGTCCTCACCCTGGGCTAACACAGACTTCCACCTACACCTGGTGCTGCAGATCTCCTTGGGCTGCGGCTACACCCTCAGTCCTGCAGGGACAGCTCCCCACCCAGCGCCTCCACCACACACAGCCACCCTCTCCCTCTCTCTGCTTGTTTGCTTATATCTCTACCGTGTTCGGGGCCTTTGTGTGTTGTCTCTTTTTATATTTTGCCTGCAGTGTGTCAAGATGAACCAAATGAGATGGTGGCTCTTCTCGGTTAAAGACAGCCACATATCACCAATTTCATGTGTCTTTACCTAGTTAGTCCTATAGGAATGGGTTTTCTTTGCTTCCCTGCTGAAGACTAGTAACTAGAAAGTGCCTGTCACGAAGTAGGTATTCAATAATTGCTGTTGAATGAGTGGACAAAGAGGGGCCTGCTGACTGCCGGGGCCATCAGCCCTGGGGTCAGGACATACTCTGGGTGATTATGGAGAGACGCAAGGCCTGCAGACCATCCAGGTACTTTAGCTGCCCTGCCGTGCCCATGTGACCCTCCCACGCCTGTTCCCAGGCACAGGAAGATGGCAATTGTCAACTCAGATAACTGGCCTGCTAATGGTGGGTGCTCAGGCAGCGGGGGGGAGTTTTAGGGAGGGCTCAGGGCTCCAGACCCCCCAGGCAGCATCCTCCTGAATTCACACGAGAGAGCAGGGCCTTCATCCCCTGTCCCCAGCGGTGGGAGCACGTGTAGGGGAGAGCTGGCCATGCTGTGGCCCAGTTGGCTGCGTGTACCAAAAGACATTTGTGTACCAAAAGACAGCCATTTTATACAACAGTGTCTAATGAAGGTTGCAGGTGAATGTGAATGGAACTAATGAGAAAATAATTATCTAAGCCTATCTAAGCCAGCAAGGCTGTGGATGCTATGATTTCTGTGCTAATGGAACTGTGGCAAAGGGGAGGGTGGCCGGAAGGAGCGTCTACGTGTGTCTTCCTGAACTTGAGGTTTTGACCCTGGAAAGGTCTCCGGTGGGGGAGCAGAGACCACCTGAAGATCTCTTCCAACCTGCTTTGGAACCAGCCCCTCCCCATCCTTTAGTTAGTGGGGCAGATGGGAAGAAACGAGCTTGGGTCTGTTTGTGTGCCAGTGCTCTGGCATGCCGGGACCAAAAGGAGCTGGATTAGAGACAGATGGGCCTGGGATTGATTGCCTTCCCTGATAAAGCACTTTAGGACCCAGATGAATCCCAACGTCCTCCACCCGCTCTTCCCTTTGGCTTTAGAAGGGGACTTTGTGGAAGAGGGGACCCAATAGCCCTCCACTCCCCTTCTTTGGCTTTAAAACGGAAGGGGCAGAGAGGTGGTCCTGGAGAGGACGCCGAGCGGCAGCGAGGCCATAGCAGTGGAGGAAACATCCAGGCTCCTCTTCCAGTGCCTGCTACTGTCCTGCTTGCTTTAAGGTGAGGCCACTTGATTGCTTTTGGAGAGAAGGACGTTCCACCAACCAGGCTGCTATCTTTGCCCAGAGCTTTCAGCAGCTCCAGCCCTCTCGGCCTCGTGCGCCTATTGTTTCTGGCACCCTGGCCATACATTTTGGTAAGGCTGCAAGGGGAGATAAGGCGACGATGGGCCTGGAGTCTGGGAATTCCACCCACCTAGTTCCCAGGCCCCCTCCCCATTTCCTGGAAGCCAGCATCATCAAGGCCTCTGTCCAGATGACGCTACCAGCTTCTCTAGGGGCTGCCAAAGCAAGGCAGAATGCAAATCCAGGCCATTCCACAGACCCTGCACACATTTCCTGGGGATCTAAATAGCAACTGAGCTTGTGTTGCGGGAGTGCAAAGTCCATCGTCCAGTAGCTAACGTCGCCTGGCAGTCAGGTTTGGCCTTGAATCTACAACTTGCCCTTGGAAGGTGGCGTATATGTCCACTTGACTGATTTTGCATTTTCTTCTCCCTGGGAGTGTGGAGCTTGTCCACTCTGCTATGTGCAACTTGAAAAATACAGGTTCCTGGGCCGGACCCTAGACCTGCTGGTTTTGAGTCTCTAGGAGCAGCGCTGGGCATCTGCATTCTTATTCAAGCGCCCCTCCCCAGACCAGCTCCAGAAACACTGGCCCGAGGGTAATTCTGAAGGGATTCTTCCTTCAGAAGGATTCCGAGGTGAGCTGAGGCTGAGTGGTGAGCCCGCGCCTGGATTTGCATGAGGGTGGGGGTGGAGGAAGCTTTTGACTGCCTTGGGACTTTCTCTCCAAACAACTTGAGGCTGTAATTCTACATGCAAAGTGAAGCTAAAATTTCAGAGAAGTATCTGGAGAATTCAAGTCAGAAGAAACACGGTCCTCTGAAATACCTAGATAATGAAAGAAAAAAATATATTCATTGCATAAATTGCTCATTAATTCACTCCTCTGTGGGGGCATACAGCTTAAAAGCAGGCACTTTGATTAATCCAAGCTATATTAATTCCTCATGATGCTCCCTCCACCCACGCCTGGGTCTTCGTATTTCTTTCCCTTAAAAAATCATAAATAAAGTTGTCCTTTTGAAAAAAGGAATTTTGGATTTGGCCAGGTAGAATGAGCCCTATAGTTGGTGGAGTCAATTTGGGGGTGCTGTTTCTTTTTTAAGTACACATTTTGAAATCAGATGCATTCTTTCCAGTTCACTGGAAATGCTAACTTTTTTTCCCATCGCATTTCAAAGTTACATTACGTGTGGCTAAGCGAATAATATCCAGCGCAATAGCACTTCAGAGAGACTGAGGAGGGCCTTGATTCCAATCAGAGAGAAAGCCAGGGAAATGGTTAATTTCAAAGACAGGCAACTGATTGGGGAAAAGGATCTATAGAATTATTTATTTCCTTAAAAAAAAAACTCTGAAAATTCAAAAACCACTTGGAAAGAACAAGGGTCTAATCCTGACGAGTTGATTTTTCAAGACCCTCTTGATGAAATTTCAGCCTGTCTGTTCCTCACTCACCCTCTGCAGGGGCTACCCGTGGTCTTAGAGCCCGGTTCACTTTCTTTTATCCTTAGTCTGTTCTATGCAAGTACAGTGGATTATTAGTTACATGTCTGACGTTTCCGCCTCTGACTCCTCTATTCCCCAAGCCCTCAGCCACCAGCTTGCCGAGGCGGGTCAGTGCCACATGGAAACTGAACAGGTGAACCAGATCCCGCAGAATCTCCAGATGCTGATGTCTAGCCCTCCTCCAAAGTAGACTTCTTGGGCCTGTTGCTTTGAACCAGAAATAGTTACCTCAGTACCTTCTTAGGGATCAATAGTAAGTGCTTTGTAATGCCTTGTTTTACAAACCTCAATAAGGAGAACAAAGCTATATAAAAACCCTGCGTAGAAAAGAGGGCAGTGGGTGAACATGAACTATTCGGGGCGCTTGAGGGTTACTCTTTTCATTCAGTTAACACAGTGATATCATGTTCTGGCTTACCCATTTAAGGAACAGTTCCCCAGGTTTGGGATTTTATAGAATAATACACAAAAATAATCATAGGAAGGGAGATTGTCACTTTTCATCAAGAAAGGGCATAAAAAAGCAGCTACTGATTACACAGTGAGTTCAAGGTCAGCCACATGTGGTGAAAGAAGAACATTTGAATTCCCTAAAAGCAACCCAAGTAAGGAGGACCAAACCTCAGAACTGATGGGATTTATTCAACTGTTTGGTGAGTGCCTCCTCCAGCCAGTGTCATTCTAGGCCCTTAGGATAGGGCTGGAAGGTCACAGACATCCTCTAGGCCATGCTGGGTGGGACCATTCCACACATGAAAAAGAATCCCCATCCTCAGCTGCTTGATGTCTGGCTGCAGCCTTGCGCTGCACCCTGGAAACTCCTGTGAGGCCTTGGTTTGAGCCACCACCCCTTCTGCACGTAAGAAAGTCCTGGAACATCTTGGAATCAAGTATGCCGGCCACACCCTCCTGCTATGATGTTCCTGCCTTAGAACCTTCCAACCATGTACTGAATACTCCGAAACCATGTGGGCCAAGCCCAGGACAAGGCAAAGATCCCATCATCACCACCACTGTAGGTGGTGGTTTTCTGTCTCCTGGTGTGAAACTCTCTTTAGGAGGCAGAGTCAGCATTAAACTCTTCCCCCAAGGTACTGGCAAAGCCCTCTCCTCCTGGTATTTTCTTGAGTGGAAGGGAATGGATGACTTGTTTATAACCTTTCCCATGTCCCCAAGACAAATGGGGCTCTTGGCCAGTGCAGGAAGAGACTAGGTTGGGTGGGAGGTTCAACTCACAAAAAACTCAGGTCTGTGCCTATAATCACATCCTACCAGAAGGAGAGGAGCCCCTATCCACCTCCATTCTCGGCCACCGGCTGTCACACATTCATTCATCCAATAAACCTTTATTAAGGTTCGATCATGTTCCAGGCACTGGCCAGGGTGGCTGGGGATAGAAGGACAAACAGGAAGCACATGCCTTGTTTGGAGTTTCCTCTACGGACTGACTTCTAACACCCTTCCGAAGGCAGTTGCTAACAACCAGGTGCCAGGCACTGAAGACGCAATAACAAAGACAGATGTGGACTCCCAGTCTTGTGGGGGAGGAGGGTGAGTAATGGGCTGATGTGACAAGTACCTTGGCAGAGAAAGGACACGGGCCATGAAGATGCTCATGGGAAACCCCTGAAGTGGGGCCTGGGGACATGTTAGGAACAAAAGGCCATCGAAGAAGAAGGGTTGGCCTAAGACAGCTCAAAGAAGGTCCATAGTGGGCCTCTGTGGTTCAGGCAGAGAAAGCTAAGATGAGGGTGCTGCCAGGAAGAGGTGCCAGATCTGGGGTATCCATGACAACACCCAATGACTTCCTGGTTGGCTGTCTGCAGATGGCTTCTAGGGTAACCTCACACACCAGGACCAACCACACAAGAGTCCTGGAAAGCCATCTCCATCTAAGCTATGGCTGGCCAGAGATTGTAACCCCCAGTTCTGCTAATGACCCTGCAACACACTGGTCCCACAGCCTGCCGTAGTTGACCCCAGAGAGCTGGGTGGGTTTGTTCCCTCCCTTATAGAGAAAAACAAGTTGATGGGCAAAATTTTACTAAAGTACAAATGGCTGATAATTGCTTACTAGGTTTCTCTTCCCATGATACTAGGATTGGGTGTGATGGTTTAGAGTAGAAAAAGAGAACATTAAGGAGATACGATAGCTGCCTTAGAATGCTTAAAGAGCTATCTGTCTGTTTAGCCAACTAGTCAACTTACCTTTACTTAGCTCCAGGGAGCAAAAGGAAGGCAGGAGGGTGTAAGTTGTAAAGAGGCCCATTTCCACTTAACCCGTGATAGAATTCCAAACACAGTATGACCGCTGCTCACGGATGGCAGCATAAGGTCCCTCAGTGTTTGCCTCATTCGTGCCCTGCGGGAGGCACTCTGGGTCATGTTCAGAAAACACTGGGAGGTTCTGCCAGTCCGATTTGCAGCAGCCATGTGGGCACATGCTCTAAGACAGGGCAAGAATGGGTGACTCTGGTCTCCCGAGCCCTGCTCCTTAGAGCTCTGTCCTGCAGCAGGACCCGGCCTAGGAGCCTGTCAGCTGTGTAGACCCTGCACTCCCCGTTCTCTGCACAACCTGAGCCCCCTCCTCCCTAGGGCCCAGCATGGTGTCCTAGAGCAGCATTGCTCAGTACGCAGGGCAGTGAGGACCCAGGTGGCTTCCCAGAGCCCACGCCGGGGCCAGTGTGACTGAGGAGCCAATGTCTCTTTGACTTCATTAAAATTTAAAAATGGTAGCACTTCATTCCATTATTGCAAAAATTTAAAACTTGTTTGGGATAACTAGAGTGCGTGAATCTACATTTTCCACTTTACATTTTATGAAATCTAAATACAGATCCATTATTTCCAATCAAAGCAGCATTGGAACTGAAATATGTTATAAAAGAAAAATACACACTAGGTTTTGAAAAAAAATATTACAGAGAAAAAGAGTGTAAAATATCATAATGCTTTTTATATTGCCACACGTTGAGATAATAATGCTTTAGATGTTTTACACAGCTGCACCGGGCTCATGGCCCTGCCCCTATAGCTGTGAACGGTGGTCTGGAGCTAAGGGCTCCTACTCAAGGGCTGTTACTATTTAGATCTGTCGAAGTCTCAACCTGGTCAGAGGCCGGGCTTTGGGAAACCAATTAGATCATTTTTATGCCAGGTGGTATTATCAGTGGAACCCTACAATGCCCAAGGCCCTGACATCCCTGTTTTCCCTCAGAATGAGCACGAGATTGGTGCTGCCCCAAAGTCACAAAGCAAAAGTGAAGACAGAGCTACATCCATGCTGTGGTCTCAGGCAGCAAGGAAGTCCATAGGGAAGAGAGTGTGTGTGGCTTCCGGCCACAGCACTTTGTTTTTTTTTTTTTTTTTTGTGGGTACTGGGGGGTCGACCTCAGGACCTCATGTGCCAGCAGGCACCCGTGCCACTGAGCGATATCACCAGCCCTTTTTTCGTATGTGAGTTCCGGGAGTCGAACTCAGGGCCTTGCGCGTGCCAGGCAGGCGCTTATGGCGCTGAGCCATCTCACTGGCCCCGCATGGCACTTTGTTTTAAAAAGAGCACAATGGTAATAGTAACAGCAGTGGGCAGAAATCCATCTATTGAGGGCCCCTCGGTGTCAGTACTACTTCAAGTACTTCAAGTGCTTCAGTTGTCTTCCTCTTACTTTATAAATGAGGAAGCCGGGAGCAGCGGGGCCACGTCACTTGCTCAAGTTATGGCGGTAGTAAGCGATAAATACAGGATTTGAACCCAGGCGGGGGGTTACTGGAGCTTCTGCTCTGACAGCATGTACTGTTGTCTTCTTAGCAAGTAGAAGGTGGGAAGCCTGCTGTGAAAATGTGTTCAGCATTGAATTCAAACAAACCTCCTCATGAATTCCAAGCTCAGCAAGCCAAAATGGCCCCAGGAGGCTGCAGGCCTGCAGCTCTGCACTGTGGCCAGCATGCACCTGGCACCCAGCAAACACAGATAAATGCTCACTTAATGAATGAGGCTTCCCCTGGGGAGTGGAGCATGGAGTCTGCTTCTTGGTGCAGGATGAAGCCTGGTGCCATGCATCATTCATTGCTTCGTTTAACCAGCACAGGTTGGAATACTGAAGTGACAGGGTGACAAGGGCTCACGAAGGCACCCTGGGGACTGGCTGGCAGACATGTTCATCAGCAGAAGTGGGGGGGGTCCCAGAAGCAAATAACTTGCCCAAGGTCACAAACCTAGTTCTCCCAACCCCTGATGAGAAGCTTCCATCTTGGAAAAAATAGTCTGTATGAGTAATTGCCCAAACCACTCGTTCTGGGGTGATTATACACCAGCTCACCTTGGTGGGACAGAGCCATCCTTCATTCTGGCCCCCCAGCCCAAGGGCCCTGGCATGATTTGTAACACACGAAGGGGCGGTCTGCAGACAGCCAGCTCTGCTCCCCAAAGCGAGAGCAAGCTGCAGATGTGGCTCATCTGGAAACTGCTCTGCTTCATCCCCACAGCATGCAACAGATCTAGCTGCCTGAGTCCATCTGCTCGGTGACACGGGGCTCAACAGTGGCTTTGGAGTCCTGTGCATGTATGCGCAGAGCTGGGGGTGCTGGGGGGACCTCTTCAGCTCAGAAATCTGTCCCAACGGTGCCTAACATGGTGTTCAGGACAAGGGTGCATTTAGTAATGGCTTGCTAATAGCTCATTCCATTTCTAATTTCACAGCAAGTCTAGAAGGAGAGGAAACAGAGGGATGTAATTAATATACCATCAATGAACTCAGCTAATTTTTTCCCCTTCTAAGCCAGACCTGTCCCAGACCTGTCTCATAGTGCTGTTCAGGATGGAAAGTTCAAAAACAGAATCTCTACAAAAAACAGGGAAGCAGCCCCAGTCACGCCTGTTTGTCTGTACCTTGAAGCGGGCTCTGAACGTTTCCTCTCCGTGTAGATGCCACTTCACAGTCAGGCGTGTCCAGGTAGAATCATGGGCCTGAGGCCCTGCCCTCTATGACGGAACTCCCTCTCCCCAGCTGTGACTCTTTGGGTTTTGTCCAAGAACCTCACTGTATGATATTCTGATGAGCTGAAAACTGTTTTCCTGTCCAACAGGTTTAAGAGCCTCCCTCAGGCAGAACCCGGTAGGTGATATATGTCCACACTTTATTTACCAGCAGACAGACAGAGCCCCCAGTTCCTTAGCCTGGTAACAACCTGAGGTCATTTATCACTGATTTGCTCCTTTTTGAAATTCACCGAACAGCAGGCATCTCTTTAAACTCATGCACGTAATGCATTTTAAAGAGTGTTTTCTTCACAGATCCATGTGCTCGACCTCGGCACCAAGCGCGAGATGAAATGGTGTTTTAGCAAGCACCTCCTGCACCCTGTTTGGAATGCACATAGGGAGCTGTAAATGTGGCTGTGTGCTGCCAGGATTGGAGGGAGGCCATGGTCCAACACTGGGCCAGGGATTGCTCAGTGCAAGATGCTGGGCAGGGCATCTACGAGGCCTACAAGACTGTGAGGGCACGTGCGTGCAATGCCAGCTACTCTGAAGGCTGAGATGAGAGGATCGTGATGAGTTCAAGGCCAACTTTGGCAACAATGTGAAATCCCATCTCAAAATGAGGAGAAAGAGAAGGAAGAAGGAGAAGGGGAAGGGGAAAGGGAAGGGGAAGAAGGAGCAGTGGAAGCAGTGGAAAAGAAAGAACAAGGAGGTCAGAGGAGAGACTAGGCCCCAGGCAGCAAGACCAATGAAGAGGCCATTGTGAGGCTGCTGGAAAGATGAAGTTCAGGTGCTGGAAGGAAGAAAGGGGAAGACACGAGAAAAACTATAACAGAAACAGGCTCCTTGGAAATCACAACACTGATACTCATGTCCCTGAAGTGTCATATGACTTTTGGGTGAATTGTCACCAGTTACCAAGATGGCTCTCCCTTCTGGCCTCTGCCTTAGCGAGCCAAGGTTCCTATCTCAGGTGTCCTGGGACTACCCCAGGTCCCAGACCTCCACCCCTCTCTCCTTTGCCTTCCCAAGTGGGCACTGGCAGGACATGCCCCTTCTGTACCCCGGAGAGCACCAAGGCAGGACAGAAGGAGACCTTCTCTGATAAGAGCCCCTGGCACTGTGACCAGACCTCCAGACCCCCAACTGTCCCAGTCTCTACGTGCCTACCAGGAAGCCCTTTGTGGAAGTGGGAAGGCATAGGCAATGCTTTCCAGAGGGCACAGGTCAGCTTAGAGCCTTCTCTCAGTGCACCTGAGCCTGCCATGGGCCTGGCTATCACTGTCATGTACCCCGAGAGTTGAGTGGACCTACTGGGGGGCATTAAGATGGTCCTCAAGATCAACCAAGTTATGCCTCACACACTATTGGGGAAAAAGATTCCGGGATGTGGGGCAAAGCTCATGGGTTTCTGTCCCAGTTTGGTAATTTTTAGGTTCGTCATAATGGTGAAAACAAAAACCATTTAAATGCATGAGCCAGGCGCGGCCCTCAAGCTTTCAATGTGCACCGTCTCATTCCATCCTCATAGGAGGAAATGAGCCTCATAAATAGGTGCTATCAGTGCCCTCGTTTCACTGATGAGGGAAAGGAGGAGCGCAGCAGTTAAGTATTGAGCCCCATGAAATCATATCTGGCTGACTTGAATCCCTTGCTTGTAACAGTGCTGGAGCCAGCCTCCTCAGCATCAGCGTGGCCAGCATTTGGGGCTGCATGATTCTGAGCGGTGGGGGTGGCCCTGGCTCCTCCCCACAAATGACAGTAGCCCTCCCTCCCCTGCTTCAGTTACTTACACTCCAAAGTAACCTCCAGAAGTTGCCAAATGTCCTCTGGGGTGCAAAATTGTCCATGCATGAGAATCACAGTGTTGGGCCTTTCTTTGCAGAAGGTCTGTGATGATGCCCCCAAAGTGAGTATGGGCCCCGTTTCCTGCCCTTGCTCCATGTCCCTTCTATGAATGTGACAGGTGATTCCAGTATCACATGCTGCTTCATCGCTCATGAGCATTTTCTTTGGGCTGTCTCTGTCCTTGGAGGGACATGCTCCCCCACTTTGGCAGTCCCTGCAACGTCTGCCACAGTTGACTAATATCTGTTTCTTGAGTGACGGAATGCCCTGGAGCACTGAGGGGGAATTTCCAAAGAAGGAATAGCCTTCTGCAGCTGAAATTTTAGTCTCATTCACTGTAGAAATATCTACCAAGAACTTACCAGTTGCCTGGTCCTTTGTGAGGCTCTCGGGATGGCACTTCACGGCCACCATGTTGACTTAAGAGTGTTGGCAAAGGGCCATTGGGCCAGAAGACAATCTCAGGGAAGACACAAAAGATGCAGCTCTATTGTGAGAGAGGTTGTGGGTGGGACAGTGGGACTGAGTCCTGGTCAGAACTCCCTTGTGTGGCTGTGGGTGGCAGTTCGAGTTGCATGTGGAGCTGCCCCCTGAGTGCACTGAGGAGCGCGCCCTCGGGCCTCTGAGTCCACCTGTATATTAGAGGATTGTAGTGTTCTCTGTTTGATGACAGATGCCCAAGTTGGCTCCTCAGCAGTCTGTCACTGTCCTTTGCCTGCAGGACTCTCACAGAGTTGTGGATCATGGACCTGTGGTCAAGCGGCATCTTGGTCTTGGGTCACCTCACCACGAGGCACATTTATGTCACCGCGCTGATCATCACCGCTCTGGGGAGCAGGATCGAGCTTAGGGATGCTCTCTCGGGAAAGCCTGGGCACCCACACATGGAGGCTCCTTGAGCTCTTTAGATTGGTTTGTGGATTGGTTGTGGTTTTTGAGGGAAACCTGGAAGTTTGGGACACACCGTAACTGCAGAGGCTGACGCCAGTGTGACAGGTGAGCTTCAGGTGGCCCCCCTAAAAGAAGCAACAGAGTCTAGGGTGGAGGCTCTTCCTGCTGAGTGCCCAGTGCATTTGCCATTCCTCTCTTAAGGGAGGAGAAAGAAGTTCTGGGGTGAAGTCAGTTCAGGCCATGCTGACAGAGGCTGAGAAAGATCAACCTAGTAGGTTGATATTTATTTGCGACCCACACACCTCCTGACTTGTCCCCGCTGAGGTGGTTGCTCAGTGGCTTTGATGGATGGATGCGGGGACAGAGGCCACCTGGACTTTCCGTGGTAGTGAGGGATGGTTAGAAAATAGCTTCCTGTGGTTTTGGTCCCAGCACTCATAACAATGGCTCAGAGAGGGGGAGGGCCCTTGGCACCTTGATGACAGAGGTTCCATGAAAGTTATTGGCTTTCTCATCTGGGAGCTGGGAGGCCTGTCAGAAGCCCAAGGAGGGGGTTTCTGCAAACAATGTTCTGGGTTCCATGGCCATGAAAAAGGACAAAAGACCTCTTGTGGATAAAACAATCTCATAGGCTCACAAGCTGAGGAGGAGTAGATCTTACGGCTCAGTGTCATGTTCTGGGATGCGACTCCTGAGGGTAACTTTGAGACAGGAGAGGGACCAGCTCTTCTCCTTGGTGCCAAGGTGAGGCTGTGCATCTTCCTGCCATCTAGGTGCATGGCCTGGGTCAGGGGCCAGCTGGAAGGGAGACGCTCCAGCCTGATGTTCCTAGCAGGAGCCAGGATCCTGGAACTCCAGCAGAGAGAGGTGTCCATCTCAAAGAAGTCACAATATAGCATGAAAAACCAGGGAGTACGAGGGGAGGGAAGAAGCCCTGCTGCCTGTGAGTCAGGGGCTCCTCCATTGGATGAGGGATGTGTAGGCAACATTCACCCCTCTGTGCGCTGCCTTCTGGGAGATCCATGGGTGCGACTGGGGAAGGGGTGGACCTGGCCTATACCAGGACAGGGACAGCTGTGTCCCTGGTGGTTCTCCTAACACTCCCACCCCACTAAGGCACTGGGTCTTGTACACATGAGACAATAGGGCCTTTAAAGAAACAAACCTATGCTCCACTCCTGGCCCCAGTGACAGGTTGCAAACTCATGATTCATATCCCAGGGCGGCTGTGGATAAACAGTAAAGTTATTGTTTATTTCCACTGCAGAATCTCCATACATTTTTATTTTGGCTGCTGCGGCAGTAGGTCCTTGGGAAGCAAATGCTGGCAGAGGGAGAGAAGTAGGCTTGACAGTGAGAATCTGAGGAACACAGTGGGGACACTGCATGGCCCGCCTCGTCCCTAGTGGCTTAGGCACTTAGGCACATATTGTGAAGTTCGCCTTTCCTCTGATTTGCCCTCCACACCATCCCCACCAGTCGGGGGAGGGGACCGTGGAAGCCCCTGTGGCTTACACATGTGACCACTCAGCTAAGTATCTTATCACCAATCCATTAAAGTCACATGACACATGTTCCACAGATTGGCCAGGGTTTCCCAATGGCAGCAGCCATGGAGGAGGGCAAAGGATAAACTAAGAGGCGGGAATGAGCCCAGCAGAGTGCTCATGCCATTACGTGACCTGGAGCTCAGTGGGGCCCTTGATTTTACACCGCAGGCTCCAGGACCAGAGAGGAGGAAAGATCCAGGCAAGGCTGGGACTTCAGGTCCTTCCGGCCTGACATTCTGGCTGCCCGAACCCGTTGGCATTGGTGTTGCCCACGTTCCCTGCAGACAGGCTTGGAAAACACAGCCCCACGCACTGGACTGGCCCTCCTCCGCGTGTCTGCCTTCTAGTTCCCGCTCTTGCTGTGGTGGGCACGTGGCACGATAGACAGCAGAGGCCTAGAGAAATCACAAGGAGCCTATCTGCACGTATCGATGAGGTCACATGGCCCGATCCACAACTGCACACACTGACACTTCCCTCCAGATAACCCCAAAGTTCCACACACAGGTAGGCAGAGGGAGAGATTGATTTCCAATACCACCCAAATCCTCAGTCAACAGACAGAATTCCCAGCCAAGGTTCCCCAGCCCCCCGAGTGGAACTCTTCCTCACCCTCTCGGACTGCTTTCTCTGCAGGCAGCTTCGCTAAAGTCACGACCCTCAGATTTGTTTTGGTGTCTCGTAACCATTGGTGCAGGCCCTCGTATGAGAATGAGCTTGGGCTCTAGCCAGCAAAGATTTCTGATAGAAAACAGTACTTTGTGTAGCAGAGTTCTTACCTCTGGACCCTCGCTAGGCCCTTCCAGGGTGCAACTGGCTCCTACCCTGGCTGGCTCAAGCTCTGGTCCTTTTCTCCAGTAAATCACCACTCAATTCATCCAGAACCTGCTGGAACCGCTATTAAGCTACAGTTCGTGGAGAAGGAACCTAAAGAATTTTTGAACTGTTATGGTCTCTCATTCAATGTAGTCCTTGCAGTTGTCTACCATTGCCAGTTTGGAATTGCCATTGGGGTTTTCATGTGAACTCTGGGGCTGTCTGAAGGAGAGGGAATTTGGATGCTGAAGCTCATGGTTGGTGGCCCCTGCAGTTGGGTTTGCTAGGAGGCCCTTCGTTCTGCCAGAGATTATGAGTTCCTGAGATCAGGGCAAGTGTGGTATGGATGGAAACCAGCAGTCCAAGCTTCCTGTGTGGAAGGAAGCTTGTAGAGGAAATGGAGCATTTATTCAGTAGGACCCGTGTCTGCAGAGCGGCTGCTGATGATGGGGGGCTGAGGAGGTGCATAAGAAGATGCCTTAAGGAGACAGTGTACAGGGTGATTGCACAGGGAAGGGGCTCCTCTGGTTGGTTCTCCTGCTGGAGGCAGCTCTGCGAAGCTCCTAGTGCCTGGAGGTCTGTAGAGATGGCTCTTCCAGCTCCCAAGTGCAGGGGAGGCTCTGCCTGGATCCCTCGACTGTGTCAGGGCATGCCTGCTCTGTTTTGGTCCCTGAGCCTGTGGCCTGAAACTCGGAAGAGCTCTCACTCCCACCAGAGCTTTACCAAACTCTCATCACATCCCATCTCCAGCTCACCTCCTGGGATCTGGGAGTCTCAGTTTACACCAAAGACCTGTGTTCCAGATGGTTCTCTGAGACTGCTGTGCTTTCTCAGGCCACAGGAGCCCACCTGGCAAAAAACACAGGGTAGAGGCTGAAGAAGCCCTTCCTGAGCCCTGTGCACCCCTCAAAATCAAAACCATTTTGTTATCAAGAGAAAGGGCTCTCTGGGAGGCTGAGGTAAGAGGATCGCAAGTTTGAGCCTTGCCTGGGCACTTAGAAACTTGGGTAGACCCTGTCTAAACAAACAAACGAATGGCTGGCTATGTAGCTCACTGTGAAGGCCCTGGGTTCAATTTCCAGAAAGGAAAGAAAGAATGAGAGAAAGGGAGATAGGGAGGAAAAGGAAGAAGAAAGAAAGAAAGAAGAAAAAAAGAAAGAAAGAAAGAAAGAAAGAAAGAAAGAAAGAAAGAAGAAAGAAAGAAAGAAAGAAAGAAAGAAAGAAAGAAAGAAAGAAAGAAAGAAAGAAAGAAAGAAAAAGAAAGAAGAAAGAAAGGAAGAGAAAGAAAGAAAGAAAAGAGAGAAAGCTGGGCATGATGGTGCATGCCTGGGAGGCTGAGGCAGGAGGATTGTTGTGAATTCAAAGACAGTCTGAACTACATAGCAAGACCCTGTCTCAAAAAGAAAAAACAAACAAACAAACAAACAAACAAACAGAAGACAGAGTTGTGGGCAAGCAGGTATCTGGGCCAGTGGGACCAGGAAAAGGCTGTCTCTTGCCTTCACGCCCTCCCTTCCCCCCGTTGCAGATTTCCTGACCTGGGCCAGAACAGTTTGACAGTGGAGCAGTTTGCCAGGATCCTGCTGCCAGCTGCTGTTCTGCTCACATGCGTCCTTCAAGTTCATTACTTTCATGAAGACTTTCCGATGACCACCAGCCTGCATGATCTTCCCATTCAACAGGGGGGCACACCTGGTGGCACCACTGTCCCTGGGCTTGCATGATTCTGCTAATCGACTTGGAGAGTGGGCACGGGTCCATAGAGCAGAATTAGATTTGCTTTCGTTTGCCAAGTCACCCATTTGTAGGCATTGTTTTGAAGTTGCTAGGGACATTAGAACCTTCCATGTCTTTGCCTGGTGGCCGACAGGACAGAGCTTTGTCCTCCCTGCCAGGGTCTCCCTTTGCAGAGGCATGTGCCCCCCGTGCAGGTGGCAGTCTGCTTTCTCCTGGGTCTCGGAGAGCCACTCCAGGGCGGAGATGTCTTTAGTGGATGTTCTATATGCCTGAGGGTTTGTTTTCTTTTTCTATTCTTTTCTTTTTTCTTTCTTTTCTTTTTTTCTTTAACCATTCTATACTTTAACTAAATTAAGAATCTGGCTGTGAAACTTGGCTTTTAAAGGCTTCTTAATTTTTAGACTGACTCACTAATACTGTAGGGTATTTCGCAGAATTCTTGTTTTAAAAGGCGGTACATTGCCAAAGCAATTCATTTTCTCACTATGAGAAATTACGCAGGCGTCTAAAGTCTTCTTAACGCTTGAATCTGTTTTTCCAATCAAACTGTGCAACACTCCTACCACCTTACATGAAAAAGTACACAGAATCCCACAGTTTGATTATCCCCCTCCCCCAGGGATTGTAAAATAATGTCGCTCTCTCTGTCTTCACGGTGGGGTTTGTTTTTGTTTGCACCTGTTTTGCTGCTACCCAAGGTAGGAGCAGGGCACTATGAAGGGGAAGGAGTGGGCACTGGTGACTGCAGTCTCCTGGGGCACCCACACCCTGGAGCCACCTAGCCATGTGCTCGGCAGCGTGCGGCACTGCCTGGACCCCTGTTGCAGAGCTGGGAGGACACTGGTTCCCATCGGATCCACGGACCTGTTGTTTTTACTATTGTGGAGGCTGGCAACGTTCAGGCACCAGGTTGCCTCTCTAATATAGACACCAGCTCCGGCTGTTTCTTCAACATTTTTAAAATGCTCTGTGATCCACACCCCTCTGCACGCGAGGAGGACCCGGGTGTGCAAGTCTCCCTGGTCTCCTGCAAGCTAGGGCTCCCTGCCGTGTGCCTGCGCCCTACGTCCTCGCACCAGCCCAGCGATGCCTGCTACGCTCAGTTGCCCCGTTCCGGCTCATAGAGTGTTAATCTCATTCCCTTAAAAACTTCAGCAGGGAATGAATGCCCATCACTAGCGGACTGGTTAAACAAATTATGGTGTGTCTCAGCATCATAATGCTCTGCAGCCCATAAAAAGAATGAGGCTGTGCTATATATACAGATACGGAATAAGTTTGGAGATAAATTGCTGAGTAGAAGAAAGCAAAGTGCAGGGTACCATGTATAGAATGTGCTGCCATTTGTTTAAGGAATACCTATGTCTCTATGTCTGCATCTATATCTTTGTATGTCATACCTTTGGAGGACTACGCTGTGTAGCAGAATGACTTTCCACTGTGTGCCCTTTTATGCATTTGGATTATTTTTTAACTGTGTGCACGCATTGTCTACTTAATGTAATAAATGAGCAAAATATTAAAAACCTATTAGTGAATTTGCTGTTTAAATAAAACCAATGGAAAATTAATGCTTTTATAAACAGGGGAGTCTCTCTCTCTCTCTCTCTCTCTCTCTCATCTTTGGCTTAAGGTAAGAGCTACACTGTGGAGAAAAATACATTCTAGTTTGATTTCTAGAGTCAAATGTAGGAAAATATAAACATAATTTCCAACAGTGCAGAACGAACCAGGTCTAACTCATTTTCTGAAAAGGCCCAGCCCACTGCTGTGTCTCTGCCCATATTTCCTAGTGGCTCAGGCCCAGTTCACATACAGGTTTGGTAGTGTAGGCTGGCAAGTTGGTACTACAGTCTCTGTTTTGATGCCCAAGAACACTCTACCTGGAGATTTATCCCCATCCTGGACAGCAGAAAGGTGGCAACTCGGAACTTGCAGACCATGTAAGCAGCGTCACTCAGGATGAGCCACGGAGGCAGGAGGAGGATGGGGAGCTAGGCCCGAAGGTATCTGCGGATTGGAGACAACTGCTGGCCCCGGAAGTCCTGCCTGGGGCTGTCTGAAGTGGTTGGAAGGGTTACCAAGAAGCCTGGGCATTCAGGCAAATGGTTGATCCATTAAAGAAAACCAATCAAGACGGTTGACTTGATTTAACATGTGATCTCCTCAGGCACCAAAGGGGTGGCCAGCGCTCCTGGATGCAGGAGGACAGGATGCTCACTGTCCTAGCCCCCATTCACTCTGGCCCAAGCAACCATGTTTACTTCCACGCCAGAAGGGAGCCAGTGAGTTGGACTTGTGAATTCACTTCCAATGGTGCCTGGGTTGACGGCTGTCACTGAACTTCCGGTGAAAGCATAGTTGCAAATTAAGAGTGAGAGAGGAGCTGGGGCTCAGTGGAAGAGTACTTGCCTAGCATGCTCAAGGCCCTGGGCTCAAATCCTCAGCACTGGAAAAAAAAAGGCAGAAATTTCTGGGGTCTGTTTGCTTTCTTAGGGGGCCAACTCCTTATAACTAATCTGACTACATGAATGTGTTAGATTTAGCTCGTGGTTGGGTTGACGTAAGAAATGCAGGGCACTAACAACAGCACCTGGTATGTCCTAGGTCCATGTCAGTCTCTTTCCTTTTACCCCATGGCAATTTTCCCCCCAAATATTAAGAGCAACAAATCCAGGCGGACTTCTCTTGGGCAGTGGGTTTGGTTTTTGTTCATCCGTGCACCCACCACTGAGCATTTAGTAAGTGCCTCTTCCATGCAAGGCCCTGAGCTGCACTAGGAGATGAAGAAACAGTGGCTCTCTCCCCTCCTACCCAGGAGCCCCAGGGTCAGCAAATCATGGCTCCCAGGCCACGTGCAAGCCTCCTGCTTTGGTAAGCGAAATTAGCTGTGTGCCATGCATAGCTGCTCTGATGCTACCACGGTAGAGTTGACTGAGTGACAGAGGTCACACGTAAGACCCAAAAAGTCTAAAATATTTATTCTAGGCGCCATGATGGAACCAGCTTTCCAGGAGGGGAACAGGAATACAAGTAGGTATTTGGAGTATGGGGAGAGCTATGTTCTGACAGAGGGGAACACAGACAGCTTTGGGAGCAGAGAGGAGGGGAGTCCAATCTAGGCCAGGCTGCAGTAGGTACTTAGTGGCATTGGAAAACAGTATTCCAAAAACAAATCACCCACTTCCTACTTTCATCTTAAATACAAAGGTCTTCATATTGTTTTAAACAAAAAATCAGATCCCATGCAATCACTAGAGATTTTGGTAGCCAGTTAAAGGTTTTCTCTTCCCCTCAGAGAAGGAAATGAGTGACTGGGACTTGCAATTGCCTAGTTGACTGACTGCTGGCTTCCTGAAGCTTCTAGAATGGTTAACAGAACTCAAGTGGTTCCATGGCCTGTTCTGCAAATACACATCGTGAAGCCTGGGCCCCCGTCAATGGTCTGCGGTCAGTGGTCAGGAGGATGTTTGCTGTGGGATTTTGGAGCCTGAAAGTCAGGTTTTGAGACTGACTTCCTTCTTTGGTAGAGTGTTGGCCTCTTCTTGAAGGCATAGGAGTGTATCTTTAAGTCTCCTTTACACCCTCATTTGAAACGCTCCAATCACATCAGAGAATATCACCACGCTCAGGCAACCCACAGGCTCCGGCGCTCCTCTGATGGACGGCCCGGACTCAGCTTCTGGGGAGTAGGCCTGTCTGGCGTTGGAGTGGCCAGTGCCCGCTGCCTTCCTGCAGCTGGGCCACATGCACCAGTGCTGGGCATGATGACACGTAATGTGCCCCACCCACTCTGCCCACCACGCCGAGGCGAGCTCTGTTCCAGACTAGAGTTTCTCCCCGTTGATCGGGTGCCAGGGACTAAGTTGAGACCTCCCCTGTGCCTTCTCTAAGAGGAGCTGTGGAGTGAACCATTCAAACACAAATGATCCGGAAAAAACAACATCGAGTGCAATCTCTATTTTTTTAAAGGCAACAAAAATGAAGGCTTGGATGGGAGGGGCAGGAAGGTCGGGTCTAAGAGGCCACATTTCATTCACCCGTTCATTCAGCGTGTGTCTATGGTCTCCGTCAGACACTGGGCATGTGGGGCTGGGCACGCTGGGAGACCCCACAGACGAGACTCCGAAGGGATGGAGAGACTGAAGCAAAGGGTCAGAGACGCTGTAACCGAGCGGGCGGTGAGCACAGTGCAGCAGTGTGGAGCTGAAGAAAGCCATAGAGTTGGGGAAGGGTTGGGCGTAGGGAGGTTACAGGGATCCAGAGTGAAGCGGGGCTGCAGCCATGAGGGTGTCAAAAAATAGTGCTCCAGGAAGAAGGAGCAGCAATCTGGGGGCCTTGAGATGGGAGGGAGCCAGGTTGCAGGCTGGCCGGAAAGTCTACGTCGTCGGCCCCCAAGCAGATTTCCTCCTGTGCCCTGGCCGGTTGATGGCACCTGCAAGAGAGCAAGGAGTGGAGGCCCGACACTCGTGGGGTGGACTGAGAAGCAGATGGCTGATGCTCACAGTGCAGGGGACTCAGGGGTGACCTCTGCTAGGTCAGGCATAGCCGGAGGGGGTCTCATGAGAAGCACAGCTTTTTGGAGGTCAGCACTATACAGCGGCAGGAATCTGAGAACAGAACCAGGTATCTGGGCCCAGGAGAGATGGTACCAGCTCCTCCTCTGCATCTCCAGCCACCCTAACCTGGTCGAGGCCTGGTGAGTCCCACAAAGATGACAGGAGGGCAAGGGAGCTGGGAGAGATGGCATCAGACTCACAAAGAAGAATCAAGGTGCCAGAAGGGTGTTGGGGTCCATGCTGGGCTTTTGGAGATGGGCAAACAGGCTCAGAGAGAGTTTCGGCCTCCTTGCTTTTAACCTGATGTCCTGCCTAGGCAGCCGTGCAACCTAGTCCCTTCTGTCTCTCCCCAGGGTGTGGCAAGGAAGCAGCCCACACCTACTGGCCATGTCTATCAGAGAGCAGATTCTCTACGTGCAGCCCGCAGACCCGGGGCTGAGGCTCAAAGCGGTCAGCAGAAGGGATGGCCGAGTGTTGCCTTGTCCGAGGGCTGGCATGGAATAATGGTCCATAATTAGTGGGTGCAGGCCAAGAGAGATGTCAGAGGCCTGCAGACCTCTGGGATCTGTACACCAGGGCGGATGGAGGAGATGAAGGGCCCGGCTTGGGCCTGGCACACGGTGGCACTTTCTCAATAAGGTCGGCATGCCTGTCCCTTCCCAGGGAACATTACATTAAGTAATCGCTTTAGCGGCCAAGTTATATATTCCCGAGAATGAGCCTGGCTCCAACTTATCATTCACTTTTACTGTTTTGCCTAGAGAGGTTTTTGTGGCAGCTCAGAAAGCCAGAAATGAATAAGGAGAGAGGTGACATTAAAGGCAGGCGTTTAGCAGAAGTGAAAATTAAACAACTCAGCCAAAATCAAAGCCTCGCTTGCATGAATGTGGAGATTAACTGCTCCCCTCTGGGGCCCTTCCCAGGGCTGGGAGGCAGCAGAGAGTTTCTCTTTTGACCCTAACTCTTTTGGCTCTATGCCATGGTTTAGCGGTTGTAGCTCCATTTTCCAGAGGTGGATACTGAGGCTCAGAGAGGTGTAATTCTTTGTTCAAGGTCACACAGAGAAGGAATGGTGTGGCTGAAATGAGACCCCATCTCAGGGTCACCGCTTGGCTGGTGGAGCATCTCATCTTACCAAGTCACAAAGTCGAGAGGGTCCCACCTCTGAGCAGGCAGAAGAAAGGATAGCAGTGGCAGGTGCGGCGGAGAGAGGGAGACAGACACCACCCTGACTTGCCTAGGCGAGGAGTCCCAAGTCTCAGGTCTTGATCAAAAAGGGACTAAATTACAAACAGAAGGAGGCCCTGGTAATCACAGTCGAAGCGCGAGGGAGCAAATACGTCTGCAGAAGCATCTCCGATGCAAGAAATCAGGGTGGTGGTAACAGAGAGCAACTGGCGTTTGGGTGCCTGGAACCCTGTTCCCCAGCATCCTCCCAAGACACCCATCACATTTCCAGCACTTTGCACTCGCTCACTGGTCTTGCTCTGGCCTCATGGCTCGTCCCAGAAGAGGACTCTGAGGTCCAGAAAGCTCGAGTCACACAGCAAGAAACAGAGCTCATTCCTCTGATGAGAACCCCACAGACCAAGGGCTGTCCATCTTGGGGCAAGATTGGGCTGAGCCCTGAAAGGTGAGGAAAGGACTTGTGTTAATGCACACCATTGAGAAGGCAGGGACAAGCAGAATGCATTTTTAAACAACTAGAAGATTAACAACAGGCTTTTGTGGTGCCACCCTGGAGCAAGTGCTCCGTTCTGTCCCGATGCACCATGGGTATCCTCCAAGGCCCATTTCCTGGGAGTTCTGGAGAGCTGGACTTGATTATGAGACAGTTTATGTAAAGAAATGTTGGCCTCTGTTGGTTTCCACACAGTGCCAGCCTTTGCCCCCAAAAGCTTATGGGAAAGGATGAGCCAGGCATCCAAACCCTGACGCAGAAGTTCTATTTAGAGTTTCTTTCCTAATTTGCTGGGAGATGCACGGGAGGTCCCGGCACTACCGTGGGAGGCTGGGTGGAACAGAGAATCTCTATGAAGTCCATGAAAGGTGGCAAAGAGTCCCAGAGCATCTGCCTAGGATCAGGGACAGCTGTCAGACTGTCTGGGGCCCTGAACAGACCTCGCTCTTCTTTTCAAATAATTAGTGAGTCTCTCGCAAGTGCCCCGAGTCAAACACACAGGGCATCCTTATGCTGGGATATGATCTAATAAGGTGATCCTTTTCATTTCTGTGCCATCTAATCAACAGGGAAAATACAGCATATTCATAACCAACAATTAGGCTTTCACTTCACTTTCCCTTCATCACTCGGCAACAAACACCCACTACAAACCCCATCCCCAAATCTGAGCATTCTTATCCTGTCAGTCAAATCTTCCCTGGTACCAGGAAGTTTCCACAGCACAGCTATGGTATTAAAAAAAAAAGTCCACTAAGGATGATTTTTAAATTCACACATCATGCAGCAAGATGGATTTCAGCATTAACTGGCAGCATTATTAAGAGCTGGCAGCTCAGAAGGGGGAGATGTCCTTAAGGGGCCCTGTTGGTATACATATTGTGTTATCAAGTAATATAATCAAGCAAAGTAAATGAACTCATTATGACTGGCTTTTTATTCCCCGCTTGTCAGGAGTCATAACTGTATGAAGCGTTCTCTGCCTCGATCAATTAGAAAATCAATACCTTGGTGTTTGTGGAGAGCATCTCTTATAGGAAGGAAGTGAAAGGAAATGTTTGGGAAACATTTGGGAAATCATTTGAGAGCAGTCACTCCTCTTTGTGAGGTGATGCTGAGACAAGCACTTTTTCACCAGAGCGTGGCTGGCTCAGGGGGCGAATGGTTTGTTTATCCAGACCACAGGATCCCTGAAGAGTGAGGGTGAGGGTGCTGGTGAAAATCTCCCTCTCTTGCCCTAGACAGCTCCTGCAGAGGAGGCTTCCGTGGGGTTGGGTTGTGCTTGCTTCGCGTGGCAGGGCCAGTGCGCCATCTTGGATCCCAGATCCTTGAGCTACCGTCAAGGATCCCAGCAGCTTCAACTATGATTTTACAAGTTGGGCTTGCCCCAATGCCAGGATTGTTGATTTTGCAAAATATGGAAAATATCAAACACATGAACAGCAGAGTCAATGTATCATAAAGCCCCCCGTCTCCTTCATTGCCTTCAAAGTTTACTCCTCTCTGTCTCCTCACCTGTGGGTTATTTGGAAGGAAATGCTGAATGCCATGAATATTTCTGTGTAAATCTCTAAAAGATACATATTCTTAAAAAAAAAGAAACATGGGCCGGTGAGATGGCTCAGCGGTTTAGGCGCCTGCCTTGCAAGCGCGAGGGCCCGAGTTCGACTCCCGGATCCCACATACAAAAAAGGGGCCGGTGATATCGCTCAGCGGCACGGGCGCCTGCTGGCGCACGAGGTCCTGAGGTCGACCCCCCGGTACCCACAAAAAAAAAAAAAAAAAAGAAACAGAACACTATCTCATTATCTCACCTAAAAAGTGGTCACTTCCTTCATATCAAACATCAAAATTTGTCCAGAATTTCCTGATTGGCTCATAACTTTAAAAGAAAACTTACTCACTTCAAGGTCCAGGGGCCCGTGAGATGGCGCAGCGGCATAAGCGGCTGCCTGGCAAGCGCAAGGTCCTGAGGTCGACCCCTGGTACCCACACACACACACACAAAAATTCAAGGTCCAAATAATGCACGCCCATGGCCATGGGCTTCTTGGTTGATCCATCAGATTCTTAGTCTGTAGATATTCTTTCTCTCTGTCTCAAAATTGATTGGTTGATAGACAGTCATCAAATGTTATTGAATTTCTCATGGTCTAGATTTTCTGACTGTATCCCACAGTTAAAAATCCCATCTTCTTCATTTATGAACTGAAAATACTTTCTATAAAAAGACACTTCCCAGCGAGATGTGGTAGCATATACCTGTAACGCCAGCACTCTGAGAGGCTGAGGCAGGAAGATCTCAAGTTGGAGGTAGCCTGGGTAACAGAAAATTAGCAAGACCTTGTCCCAAAATAAAAAAATAAAAAAGGCTAGGGACATAGCTCAGTGCAAGGGACCTGGGTTCAGTCCTCAGTACTGGGAGAGAAAATGGGAGAGTGTCCCTTTATCAAAACTCTTCAGTTCTGATACTGATATATAGTTCTTACTTTAAAAAAGCAAAATGAGTGTTTGACACTTTTCTTTACTTTGTAGTTTTCAAAATAGTGAGATAGTACCCCAGTATCCTCCCCAGGTGCGTAGTGAGTGCCCCCTGTGCCTGCCCACTACAGTTACCACCCTCCTACTGCTCTGTTCCGGGCAAGGGGCACCCCTAGCGTTCACGACCTGGGACCTGCCATGCCTGGCTTTCTGTTGAAATCTCAGCCCCACTGAGAGTGCTAGGAGACACAGTGCTCCCCGCAAAGCACAACCCTGATTCCTTAGCACCTTGGGGCCAACAGATTCTGCTTTGCTTTCTCCCTTGACAGCCTAACAAATTGGGTCTTGTTATTTATCCAATTTGCTAATTCAGCAAATGGTTGTAATGAATTTCTGGGCTATAGGGGTGCTTTATAAAGGCAATAAAGCAAAAACAAATTAACAAACCCAACTTCCCACCCTCCCCAAATCCCAACAAGCTTCTCACCCCAAGGCCAGAGACTGCCACGTCTGTCCCTTGACTTTTGCTTCATGATGGTCTTGAAGACTCGTGTCGCGTCTTTCATCCTGCGATACAGCTGTGTTTCGTGGCCGCCCTCGATGCCATAGGGCAGCACGTGGATTTCTACTCCCTCGTCTATGTCGTCTGGTTGATTTATTTGCTGAATCTTCAGTGAAGAAAAGCAATTGCTGCGGTCTGGCTCAGAGGGTCCCTCCTCAGTCTTATGATTGTCTCATATTCTCTGTGCCTCAGGCTGCCCCCCGCTTTCAGCACAGGTAAGCAGACAACCTGCCTGCTCACCTGCCTCTTCAGGGGTAACCCCCAGTCTGTAGACATGTTGGGTGGTCCTGTGCCTCAGTCTCTCATATAGGTGGATTTCTGGGGTATATAAGGTGTCAGAAATGATTTGCCCCAACATTTAGGTCACCTTCATCTAAAGAATAATGGATCCCTGTTGACACAGTCTGAGAACAATGTCCAGTCCACCCAGCAAACAAGGCTTGCCTGCAGAAAAATAAGTTGGCCCAACTTGGCTCTAAAATGCAAATAAAGATGAAAAGAGCAGGAAAGAGGAAGAGCAATGAATGTTCTCCGAGAGCTCCCCAAGCATTTCCCGCCTCTCCCCATCGCAATCCTCTTAGGCGAAGGCAATCAGACACGAACATTCCCATTGTACAGATGGGGACAGGAGCAATGGCTGAACGCCAGTTACTTGTCACTAGACTCCTGGGGCACAGGCAAAGGAAAGCCAGGCTTTGACCTGGGTAGTATTTGTCTTGCACTGTCTTACCCAATGCAGCAAAGATTCAAAAGTGTCACCCTGAGTCAAATTCGAAACCTCCATTCTACGCGTAGGCCTTGCCTCCCGCAAAGAGCAGCATATGGTTAGCGGGCTTGTGTAAGAATCTCTCTCCTGGTGTCTTTACCCTTTCTCTGTTGAATTCCTTTGGCTTTCCATTCCTCTCTTACCTCTTTCTCCTTCTCTTCCTCTTCTATCTCCTCCTCCTCTTCTCTCTTTCCTTCTTCTGTCTCTCTCTTCCCCTCCTATTCTATTCTGTCTCTTTTAATTCCTTCTCTTCTCTCTCTGCAGGTCTCTTTCCTGTTTCACTCTCTCTCTCTCTTTCTCCCTCTCTATCCGATCCTCGCCTCTAGTGTTCTCCCCCATTTGTGCCTCCTCTTCACGTGTGGCTGTGGAGGCTACAACTGGCCTTGCCACTTGTGGATCACAGTGACAAACTGATCCCCAGGATTAAGTGCAGGACAAGTGGTTGTTACCACGAAATGCCCAAAACCATGAGACAGGCGGGACTGTGGCCCCCCAGACAAGCCTGTTGTCAGATTTTTTGAAGCAGTTTCCAGCATCCTCGCAACATAAAAAAAAGTCCTTCTCTTGACCCTGAAATCATATCCGACATCTTAGTCATTCCGTATAATTTGAAAGAAGCATTAATAGAACATAGACTCAATGATCTTTAGAAAAATAATGAAGACAAAAAGAAAATTGCTCCTTCCTTTACAGATTACCCATGGAGAACCACAAGGACAGAAATACATTCAAATCTCATTAAGTGGTTGTATCTCCCAGACTTCGCCAAGAAGCGGATGCCAATTTGTTACTCTGTGAGTCCTGCGGGTGTCTGAGTGTCTCTCCACCTCGGGAGCTTTAGATTGGGCAAGCAATTGAGAACTCTGGACATGCCAAGTGCCATTTTAGCCCTCCTTCTTTGCCAATCTTCCTTTGATATTTCTCCATTTCATCTTCTTCTAATCATCCAGACGGTACTCAGCAAAGAAATATAGTTACCAGGTTCCAAGGTCTCCATCTAATTAAAAAATGCTTGCATTGGAGAGAATTCTAATTCATAAGCATTATTCTGATGAGATGAAGCGGGGGTAGGACTTTCAATAGATGATTTAAAATCCAAAGATTTAGTAAGATACTAAATAAAAAGGGATGGCTGATTTGCAAACAAGATTTCCGAATATCGTCTTCTGAAATAAAGGCCTTCTGAAATTTGAATTTGGGAAGTTAGAGCTTACCTATCTAAAAGTAAGCCCTCTGCTGTGTTCTTGTAGGAGTTTACCCTCCTGGGTTGCTCCACACGATATCTGACTTCCTGAAAACAGGCTGAGTTATATGGGAAGATATAACTGTGAGTGGTAGAGATTGTTTTCATTTCCTTCATATACTTCCTTTGTTTTCCCTGGATTCTGTTGCATGTAAAATCCATTGTCTCTCATTCATTCATACATTCATTCATTCATTCATTCATTCAGTGTATGCTGATGGACCCAAACTACATGTAGGTGTCGAAGCACAGGCCCAAGCATGGAGATAGAGCAGTGAGAAAACCTCAAAAGTCTCTGCTTGCCAGCATTTCCATTTCACTCCAGAAGTTTAAAGGGTGAAGGGAGCAGTCAAATCCATCCAGGCTCTGCAGAGAGCAGGCACCCCCATCTGTGGCTCTGGATTTACACTTGGAGCTGGTTAAGGGGTCCGGGAGGCACAGGACACTTTGCGACCTGCTGGAAACTCACACAGTGTCTTCGTGTGTGGGCTGTCTTTGCTCCCTTTCAACACTGGGCATCCAAGAATTGTTCCCTTTGGAGAAAAAATTACTAAGATCTGGTCCCGTGAGATAGCTCAGTGGCATAGGCGCCTGTGTGGCAAGCGCGAGGTCCTGAGTTCGACTCCCGGTACCCGCATAAAGGAAAGAAAGGGCCAGTGATACTGCTCAGCGGCACAAGCGCTTGCTGGCGAGCGCGAGGTCCGGAGGTCGACTCCCGGTACCCACCAAAAAAAAAAAAAAACTGAAGTATAATTTATATACAATGAAATGTTCAGATCTTAATTATAATATTCAGTCAGTCCTGACGAAGGCATATGGAGGCATAGAATGTTTCTATCTTTCCAGAAATTTTCTTCATTCCTCTTCCAAGTCTGTTCTTCCCCCAGGGAACTACCACTCTGATGAAAACCTGTCTTGCACTAATGTGAATAAAACTTTCATGAACTTTTTTTTTTTTTTTTTTTATGTGGGTACCGGGAGTCGACCTCAGGACCTTGCGCTTACCAGCAAGCGCTTGTGCCGCTGAGCAATATCACCGGCCCTTTCTTTCCTTTGTGCGGGTACCAGGAGTCGAACTCAGGACCTCGCGCTTGCCACGCAGGCGCCTATGCCGCTGAGCCATCTCACTGGCTCCTCATGAACATTTTTGAACAGGCGTTTGTGTGCATATGTTTTTTTTTCCTCTGGATAAATACCTAAAATGAAATTGATGAGTCATGCAGTAAATGCATATCTAGTGTTTCAAGAAGCTGCCAGATTGTTCTGCAAAAAAGTTGTACCATCTTCTATGACTTCCCGAATGCCCTCCCCGTCACAGGCAGGATGTCAGGTCCCCGCCTGTGCTGGCCATGCATCCACATGTCCAAAGCCAATTACAGAGATGCTCAGGCACCAGAAGCTCAACAAAGTTTCTTGCCCTGATCTCAGCAGGCCGCTTTGGTTATTATTGCTTTAGAAATCTACAAAATGTGTACAGAAAAGTAGAAGGCTTAGAATATCTAAGGATAGAGTTGAGGGACCAAAACCACCTGATTTCAAGACGTGCACAGTCCAGTGAGCAAGGAAGGTTGCATGGTCCTGGTGGAATAGGGGACCCCTCCATCCAGGGGCACAGTTGGGAAAAGAGTCTCCCAGCAAACGATGCTGCAACGACTGAACACCCACATCCTACCCACCCAACCCTAACACACAGAAATCTTGATCCAGCCTCAAGTCACATGCAAAAATTATCTTGGATGGATTGTAGACCTAAATGTAAGACCCAAAATTATAAGACTTTTCTTAAAAGTCTTTGTGTTGGGGAAACATGAAATAGGATACAAAAATGACTCATAAGGGAAAAAGCTGATGAATTCAAGTTTTCAAAATAAAATTTAAAATACATCTGCTCTTCAAAAGATGCTACTGAAATCATGGAAAGGTAAGCAACAGATGGGGAGAAAATATTTACAAAGCATCTATCTGATAAAGGACTTGTATCCAGAATATGTAGAAACTTTTATAGCTCAATAAAAAGACAACCCACTAAAAGACAAAAACCTAATTTTTAAAATGGGCAAAAGATTTAAATAGACAATTAAAAATGATATTAAGATGATAAGCATATTTGGAAAAAATGCTCAATATCATTAGTCATTAGGGAAATGCAAATTAAAAATTAAAGTGAATACGCATACACATTTATTAGAATGTCTAAGAATAAGACACAACAAAACAAAAAAATCAGATAATACCAAGCTCTGGAAAGAATGTTGAACAACAGAAATTCTCATTCATTGCTGGTGAGTATGCAAAATGGTAGAGCCACTTTAGAAAAACCATTTGTTGGGATCTTATAAAGCTAAATATACATTTATCATATGATTCAGCCTTTCCACTCCTGCACATTCACCCAAATGAAATGGGAACTTGGTTCCACACAAGAACTTGTACATCTTTATAGCAGCCTTGTTCATAATTGTCAAAAATCAGAGACAATTCAAATGGACATTAACCGTGAGTAGATAAACTAGTACATCCATATCAGGGAATATTACTCAGCAATAAGAAGTAGTGATGTATAGATGTATGCAATAACATGAATAACTCTTGAATACATTGTATTAGTCAGCTTTTCATTGCTGTAAACAAGTACTTGAGAAAAACAACTTAGAGAAAGAAAGATTTATTTTGGCTCATGGCTTCAGAGGATTTAGTTCATGGTTGGCTGCCTCCAAGGCAGAAATATCATGGTGGAAGGGCGTGGTGGAGGGATACTACTCACCAAATGGCAGCCAGGAAGGAGAGAAAACAAAGAAGAGCTTAAGAAAAGACATACCCTTCAAAAGCATGCTCCCAGTGACCTAATTCCTCCATAGGCCCCACCTCCTAATAGCCCATTCAGCTATGAACTCATCAATGGGCTCATCCATTAATGAGCTTAGTGGCCTCACTGTCCAATCACCTCCCCAGGAGTTTCTTGATCCAATCAAGTTGACAATCAAGATTAACCATCAGGGGCATTCTACCAGACAAGAAGGGGACACTCCGCATGATGCCATTGATGTGAGCCTAGGTCTGAAAATTGAGCAAGTGTTGCCTGGAGGTTGGGGAGGGGATTGGCTTCAAAGAGCCAAGAAACTTTAGGAAGGATGGAAATGTTCTCTATCTTGATTGTTGTAGTGTTTACAAAGCTACATTCATTTGTGTTAAATTAAAGAACACATACTTAACAGGGAGGAATTTTACTGTATGCACATTTTAGCCTGACAAACCTGACTTCACAGACGTCTCCCCTTGCAGAGTTTCCCTGAGCCTCTGGGGTCTCCTGCTTTCTGCATTTCCCTCACCTCCTCTGTTCATGTGTTTCTTCCTGTGTATATTAGTTTGTGGGAGCCACATTTGGGTCCCTTTGTCCAGGGACACCATCTTTGCTCTTTACTGTCTCCAATACTCCAGATCTCATTTGGATGTGGTGAGAGTTGCTATTTGTGCTATGCGTCACTTTTCTTGAAGGAAGGACACCAGTTAGTATCTTGGGAGTTGGGTACCTGGTGGCTTTTGGATACTTCATACTGCACAGAGGCCACCTCCTCCTGAAGCCAGAGAAGATCATTGTCTGCTCACTGAACACCCAGCCGCCCACTCAGTGTGGGTGCTGGGGTGAAGACATTCGTTTCGCAATGGGAGAGTCCTTCTTTCAAGGCTGCCCTTTGTTTTCCATGCCTGATTGTACCGCTGTAAAGAAAGGTGCTGCTAAAACCAACAGTCATCTTACATCGTCTTTTTCAAAGATATGTTTACCAATGGTGAAAAAATATATAATGATCCTCCTTATGTCATGCGTGGTGTAGCCTGTGCTCTCTGGAGTGGCGTTTGATGTTAAGGAGCTCTGAAATTACAGGGAGTCGAGAGGTGAAAAGGAGGAAGCCCCAAAGAAAGAACACTTTATGAACTAGCTAATAACTTAAACATGGTGCCTGATGATCTGGTGTTCCTTTTGGCAGCAGAACTTGCCCTATTTGCTAGTGGATTTGAAGTGGAGTCACATTAGAATCGTACAGAGCCAAGTGAGTTAATCCAGGAGTTTTAAGGCTAGAGGAAAGTGGAAGGGGCTTCAAGCAGTTATTTGGTCATTTGAATCCTGCCACCATCTTGGATCAGTAAGCCAAGATTTCCATATGGCAGAAGAATACAGAAGAATCAGAGACCAGCTCAGTGTGGTCAGCTACTGCAGGACACGGTGCACCCACCCCCAGACCCCTCCTGCTGGCTTTTCTGTCCGATCTTCTATGCCTCCCACATGAACTTCCAACTCAGCTGCACATTAAACTCCACTCAGCATAATGGAATCATTCTTTGGAGGTCCTACAGCCTCGGGTCATCACTCAGAATGGTGATCCTTGCTGGCCTGAAACTTCTGAGTGATTGTCTGTCGGGTAAACCGGCTTTTACTGTAATGGTGACATTCGCACTGCCAATTTATCTTATTGTATCTCCATGGGCGGAGATACAAGTGCCCTTCAGTGTAATACATCTTAGGACTTCATCCTCCTAATGGCCAATAGGTCGTCCTTTATAAAACACACACACACATACACACACACACAGATTGTGAGAAGGAAGGTGTTTTTAGGGAGGATATAGTTACTGCACACGAGAACACTGAGTCTCAGAGAAAGGCAAGGACTGGCTCTTGTCCACACAGCTGTTCGCGGCTGTAGAACGTCTTATGCTCAGTCCTCAATCCAGAACTTCCTTCTGTGCATACCTGTCGGTTAAACTCCTTTATGTTCTAGGGAGGGAGCATGGTTCTATCTCTTTGCTGAACAGCCAAATGCTGCTCTTGTCGGTGACTGGTGCACTTCTGGTTACAACCAAGGAGACAAAGGAACAAGGATGTAGTCGATGAGTCATTGCATACAAAGAAAATGGAGCTTTTCTGTTGTAGGTCTGTGTGTGTGTGTGTGTGTGTGTGTGTGTGTGTGTGTGTGTGTGTGTGTGTGTGTGATCTAGAGGTCGTACTCCTTTCTCATTGCCTCATCCACAGTCCTGGCAGTAGAGCACTGTCCAGGGTGTCAGGTAAGCACCCAGGACTTTCACCAGCACAGTGCAGGCATGGCCCTGGGGACAGTGGGTAGAGAGCTTACACACTGCGCTAGGAAGAAAGTTCAATCACTCAGAAAAGTCAGGAGAACAGTACAGTGCCCAGCCCCATACCCACCTTTACTATAACATCGGTCTTGGCTCTGTGTGTGTGTGTGTGTGTGTGTGTTTGTGTGTGTGTGTCTTGAAACCTCTGAGAAGAAGGCGCAGAGGTGAAGATATTCTCCTACATGACCACAGCAATTTCCGCACACCCTGCAAATAAACCCCAATTCCTTAGCATCCTCTAAGGCCCAGGCCACGTTTCAAGGTCTTCCGTCGTTCCGCAGTAGTTGATAATGATGATGATTACAATCAAGAGCCAAGCAAAGTTCACCGCGTCTGGCCGTTCTGACAGGCTGCTCCCCCCGGGGCCACTGTGAAAAGGCCTGGGAGAATTTGGGCGATGCCTCAACTCCCAGGGGAGGTCCAGGGGCCGAACAGAAAGGAAAGAGATCTGCCTTGGGTCTGAGCCTCTAGGCCCTGGGGACAGTCCCAGCCCATGCCAAGGGCGCTTCCACAGTGTGTGCAAAACCCCTGCCACACCACATTAACCAGAAGCCCTGTCTGTTTAGTGAGGGAGGATCCCGGGGCTCTGCCTGACTGATGCTGGAACTTGTCTCATGAATGACGGAAGAGGGGACAGGTATTTACTTCTTGCTTGTCTCTGAGTGACTTCGTGGGTTAGGCTCTTACTCCCCCTCTCTTGTTTGTCAAGGCCACGTGTGCGGACACGTATCTGATCTCACCCAAAGCCCCAGCTCCCTGTTCCGTGCTGCGGCCCAGGGAGGAGGTGTCTAGTGTGAGGGTTACCTGTCCCTGCCTGTCAATCAGCCTCCGCTATTTATCCTGAAGGGAAGGCTGGGCAGCATGGCTGAGTCATCTTGGGGAGCCAGCCAGGGCTAGGCTGAGGTTCCAGGGAGGGCAGAGAGAATGAGGTGCTCCCCAAAATGAACCCTGGGAGGCCACAGAAAAGGAAACAGGGATCGCTGGGGGAGCCCGTGCTTTGCCTTTCTGCTAACCCAGAGGCAGCGCTTCCTATGCTGTTCCCACCGTGATGTGATTGATCCCTGACAAGGAGGCTGCAAGGCACTAGGATACAGAACCCGGAGCCCTTGGGATAAATGCATGAGATTTCAGGGGCTCAACTGGACATGAAGGAAACTTTTGTCAAAGGATCACAGAATCCTCTGGCCCCATGATCTCAGCCTCCCCTTGAGAGAGGAATAGCTGAGGTTCAAAGTGGATCACCTGCCTGGGGCTGCTTGGTTGGCTAGGAGCAGAGCAGGGCTGTCCCAGCCTGTCCTCCCCGTGCCTTGCACCACACACTGCTCCCTGCTGAGTGGGGGCTCCATTCTGGGTGTCTCCCTGCGGGCCTCTGTGAGAGCCATGCGACTCTGAGATACACAGACTTGTAAACACAGAGGGCACAGCAAAAGTTTGGGTAAATGGCAGGGAGGGACCATGAGCTCAGAGTCAAAGGCGAGGTTGACCAAACTCCACCAAGCATCTGGAGGTCAACTCATTCCAGGTCCAGGGCCCCCAGAACGTCAGGTAGCACCACCCCCATCCCGGCAGGCCTTGGCCAGCTTGCCTGACAGCCCCTTCCAGTGACAAATTCCTCACCTGATACTAAGCTGATCATCTAACAGCCCTGGGCTGTTCTCTTTAATTGATGGGAGCAACTCCCTGGAGTTGGACCTCACAGTGCATGTTAGCACTATGCCAAAGGGAAGGGGCAGATTCAATTTCAAAGGAATTACACCATCGTTTCGGTAGTGCAGACCAGTATACCAGGATTCAGAGCCTGATGAAATTGTGTGCCCTCGAACTCAACGGCTTCTCACCCCAGGCCATGGCCAGGATTCAGGCTGGTTTTGAGTCTCCCCGACCACACAGTTTCCATGGTTTGTTAAGTGTTCTGTCCTCTGTTGATCCAGCTTGGTCTTGAAGCTCTGAAAGTTCATGGTCTTTGGGGAGAAAAAAAGAAAAGGGTCTTTTTTGAGCAGCCAGCTAGATGTGTCTTGTTATCAATTGACGCAATTCATTTTGGTGCAAAAACCAATAGTGACTATGTACCGGCAGAATCCACAAAAATGTGACCTAGGCTAAGATGATCGATTGATTGATTGACTGACTGATTGACTTGCCTCCACAGGAGTGTTGTGTCATTCGAGCAGTCCCTAAGAATGGCCTTGGAGCCCCGTGAAAAGGAAGAGACAAAATCCCAAGTGATCGTGAAACCATTATTTTGGCTTTTCTTTTCTCTTCTTTTTGGTCCTGGAAGCACGTCATTTCCAAAGGATCTGCTGCCTCTTTACGGCATGTTTCCTTCTTCGATACAAGCATCATCCTTTTTCTTTCTTTCTCTTCCTTTTGAATTTTTTCAGGAGGAAGAGCCTACGACAAGCCTGAGAATGTGCCCGTGTTTGGAGTGCAGGGCACTAATGAGCTAGAAACGAGGGTCAATCAGTGGACGGAGGCGGCAGAAACTGCAGGCTGATTCTTCTAAGTGGGAGAACAAAGGCAGACCTCTTGAGCGTGGTGAGAACACGAGCTTCTCCTGGGATGAACCATCACCTGATGTAATTCTTAGCTGAGGAGGTAATGCTTTGAGCTCGTGACAGCTCAGGCTCTCTGTCTCCTACTTGGGCTCTGTGCAAGCTGTCCCTTTGTGAGAGGGGCACCCACTGCTCTACCTGGCCATGACCATGCTCTGCCCTCCAATGTGCTCAGTGCACACACACCAGGGGCTCCGAACAAGGGTTTGAGGATGACACAGATGGATCTATTTCAGCTTCATCGTTATGTTCTTTATTTTAATATACAGCAAGAGGGAAAATATCTAGACCACTCATGGTATGATTTCAAAGAGATCAGTGCTTAGGTTGAAATTTTAAAAACTGAATTGATCTAAAGTCAACTTTGGAAATTCAATAATATTGGAAAAATTATGGTGGAGAGATGACTGAAATTGATAAAGTGCTATTTAGTTGCCTGCTCGAGCCTAAATTCCCAGTGTCCAAGCCCACTGAGGACCTTACCAACCCATCTGCACTGTGGTCATCTGAGGTTCCAGACCTACTTGGAAAGCATGTCTTCTCTTCTTGACCAGAGAGGGGTCAACCTCCCCATTGCTCTCACCTTTGACCCCTTGCACCACCTAGAACAGGATCCCACCCACCATGGGAGGACAGATGGTGGCTGTTGAGTACCGGTTGTGGCTGGGGCCCCCTTTTAACTAAGAGAGCTTAGGACAGAAGTTGGGCATCTCTTTCTCAGCCTTGGTTTTAGGGGAAAAGGCAAGTGCTGAAACCAACAAAATGGCCAAGGCATTTTGACTGGTGGAGGAGAAAATGGCTTTCTCTGTTTGTCTTCAATTGCCAGGATGGAGAAAATCAAAGCAAAGCAAAAGGAAATTGCTGCTCTGCAGAGAGCCTGCAGGAGGCCTTATGATTTGGCGGTTAGCACGAGCTGCCTGCCCAGAGAGGACGCTGTGAGAGAGGCCTTCTTAAAGGCTGAGATGCTGTCACCCTGGGCTCATGGAGGTGACTTGTTCCTGCAGTCTTGAAACAGGGACATTAAACTGATCCCTCTGCAACCCCGGGAGCCAACAGGAAAATGGATTTCTGCCCTCAGAACTGCAGTATAATGGAAGTACCTTTTTGTCTGATGTGTTCAGAGAATTTAGATTTGGAATCGTGCTTGGAGCTGAAATTCTGAATCCACACGGAAGTTGCCGAGTGGACCCTCCCTCATTTACAGGATAAAAACACCCCAGTCAGGAAGTATTCTTTTTGATTGGACCCTGGTTCTCTGAAAATGGTTACAGTGTTATTTATTTTAAATGGCATTTCTGCCTTTTGGTTTTGAAATTTTTCAGAAAACATGACTTCCCCAAGGGGCCAGGCAGCTCACCGAGAAAGGTGTTTCATTTTTTATCGGTCACGAAACAAATACAGTGTCTTTCTAAAGTTGTTACTTTTAAATTGGACTGGATTTTCTCTTCCCTTCAGTGGAAGGAGTTGAAGAAAACAATGTCATCACTTGACTATCAACCACTAAGATGACATTCTTTCGTCTGGCCATTTATATGCAGGGTGTGATATATAGTTTAACCTTCCTAATTGAGGGACACACTGTCTGAATTAGTGACCAGACTGAATTATGGTGCTTTTAAGAAAAGATCTTCCATTTTAGTCCTTTCAGGTTCATGAACCATTAGGACCAGTCCTCCAAAGTGTTGCCCAAGGAAATCCCTCTGGGATTTTTGAGAAAAGAAGCGCTTGTTAGCTTAGGTGTTGAACTGACTTGGATACACATGAAAACAGCGTGTTACTTTAAGTTGTTAGTATACTTCCTTTTCAGGTTTTATTTGCACTCATTAACTTGTCCAAAAGAATCATGTTGTAGAATTAAGGGAAAGTTAATAACTACCCAGTGAGCTGGATTGGATTTCTTTAGTAGATGAGTGCATTTTTAGTCTGTTCCAGGGTGGGAACGACTGATAGATTTGGGGTTCCCATCTCCATCCAGATGATCTCAGCACAACAGAAAATGAAGGTGAGAGGAGATGGTGGCAGCTTTGGTTGCCTAGAAAACGGTCCTCCAGAAGCCCGAGTGTGCGGGTTGGTTGGGCCAGCCCAGTACCAGGTATCCTTGAAACTGGCCCATTCTCTAGGAAATACTTGCCATTTCATCACCAAGAAGGGTCATGGTAAGAAAGCAGGTAGTGTCTCCCGCTTGCCACTGTAAGTCCATCTGGACTATCCGAGGTCGAAACTTAGGGCTGGGGCTATCACATAGTAATGGGACACTTGCCTAGTTTGCGTGAAGCCCTGGGTTCAATTCCTTGCACTGTTAAAACAACAACAGAAACCAGAAACAGGTAGCTCAGATCGCGCCCTTTGTGACAGTGGAATGGCAGCTTCCCTCTGTCTGTCAGGGGCAGCCCTCGTCAGAACCCTCAGTGACAGGCACACTGTGCCTCCCAGCCCCTGCAGCCAGGAGCGGAAATCCAGCGGCTAACGAGGTAGATTGAGAGTAAAGGGAAACAGCAGTGCACAGGAGCCTATCGTGAAATATCAACACTAACACATCATTTAAGTCTGGTTAGGGGAAAAGGCAAACCGGGCTTGACAGTGATCGCTTTTTCTTGCTGAGGGTGCCAGAAGGGAGGAAGCCTCACGCACAGAATAATGCGCCCAGCAGGTGACTGAGACATCAAATGTGTTTCCGGGGAGGCTCCCCCTACAGTGCGGGCTGCAGGCAAGGAACGAGCGATTGTGCGTTCCAGTCTTTTTGTGAGCTTGTTTTCAAGCGGCCCAGGATGGCAGTTCCAGCCTCATTTGTGACCAACAGTAAGGAAAAAATAAAGAGGAAGTAGTGAGGCTGGAATGTATGGCGATCAACTAAAACCCCAAACAGCTTTCCAGGCAGTTCTGTTTTATCAGGACCCAAGAATTAACCAACCTGCAGGAGATACCCACTGTGGCTGGAGTGGCAATGGGACGCCCCTGGCCGTAGAAGCTTTCTGTGCCAACAGAAAGATGTGCTCAGCATCAGTGTGTGCCAAAGTTGCAATTGGCTGTGCACACAGTAGGTCAGATGCTGCAGGAAAAGAGGCGTAAGGTAGAGCATCAGTCCAGGTTTGTTTGGGTCCCTGGGGACTGTCTGGTGATAAACAGTTAAAAGTTTGGCTTAGGAAGCCTACCGCCTGGGTGCTGGGTGTTTGTGTGTGACAGGGATTACAGTAAGTTACGCCGTCGCTGCTAGGAGCCACTCCCGTCGGACTCTGCAGGAAAGCTAGCGGAATCTCGAGGGAGGATGGCGGCTAGTCTTTTTGTATCAAAGCAGGTCAGCTGGTCTTCTTGGCATCAATTATCCCCACTGTCACAGCCACACGCCCAGTGGGAGAGGGTGCTCCTCTGGAGATGGCACTCTGGGGTATCTTAGGTAGAAGGATAAATCGTTTCAAGCACCAGTTCAATCCTCCTCTCCACGATGGGTATGTGTATGTCTATTGCATTTGTCTTATTTGGGGTTTTTTCTTAAGTGTTCATAGTTGAAAGCACTCAGAAAAATACTGAAGGAAGGGAAAATAATCCCATATGTTATTACTCTTTGCTCCTGTCTTAAGGGATCCATTTTTCAAAATAATTTTTTTCTTAAATTTTTGGCAAAGCCAGAACTACTTAAGGCAGACACAAAGAAGGTTGTCATCTTGCTTTAGCCCTTTATCCCAAACAGCACTGACTTTTCCGGGAATAAGGAGAGAGATCATCCAACGAAATTCCGTTTGGGGTCGACTTTGATGTTCCAATGTCTAGATGCAACTTTAAACATCTTTTAAATTCACAAACCACTCCTAAGAGCTTTTCTCTTCTAAAAGGAAATTACTTGGAACAAATATGACATTGATTTTCCATCTCCCTTGATTAGTCTCATTTGGTCTGATTTTTATTATTTAAGGCTTACCGACAACGAGAATATACAGTTAGCAATGGTTCTAATTAGATTTTGTGACCTTTAAGAAAGCAAAGGAGGCTCTGGGCCCGACGATGTCTGAGGCTGCCAAAGACCAGGGCAGGGATTTATGACTTTCTCCCTACAGCGCGCACATGACGCTTAGACAAATAGCACCGTGGCTGCTCTCAGGGGGAGGAGGCAGGGCCAGGGAGAGCAGGCGAGAGACATGTGAGAGGGAGAACAGCGGTGCCGCTGTGAGGTGCTGGCGACGGCAGAGCGGGGTTTGTGTGGTCACTTCGATCAACAGATACTCAAATAAGGGACACTGGTGTCAAGCAGCTCTGGCTTTTGACTGGGTCCGTTAACAAGTGAACTGCGTAGGAATAGTGAGGTCATGGCACATGTAGGCAGCATAGGGAATCTTCTACACAGTCTTGAGAAGGCAGGTGGCATGATGGAGGTGGTCCCCAGGGCCGGGACAATGGGGGACTTGCTTAAGGAGCAATTTGTGAGTCTGAGATATTGGGGGAATATGCATTTTCCAAGACTGCTTTCCATAGTGGCTCAAGCTTTGGCATGCACTGACCGACCCGGAGAGATAAATGTGTCTGTCGAGAAGCCAATCTCCTGGGTGAGGCATGCGCTGGAATGGAGCCTGGGCCCTAACAAATAGTAAACAGGAGCCAGTACAAATCCAGAGGCTTACCTCCTTAGACAGACCTGCTCTTCCTAGCGTCTGGAATGGAGATCAGGTGACTCAACATTAATGCCTGCAGTGTCCCCGTGACCCCACACAGGGGCCCATAACGTTCGGTATGTTTAAGGCAGACCATGACTTCCACGGTGCCATCGACACACCCACCTTGGACACGCAGACACCCACATTGGGATGTAAAGAACATTGCAAAAATAAATCAAAAACAGATGGAAATTTCCAGTGGATGTCTCCTTTATTTTCCTTTAGTGTGATTCAAGAGGGGAGAGGCCCGCAGCCCGGGAGGCTCCAGTGAAGGCCAAAAAGAAGTCCCGACGAACCAAGCTCATATGGCGGCTTCGCCATCTCTGGAACAGAGAGAAAACTACACAAGAAGAAAAAGTCGCTGAATCAGTGCTGACTCTTTTTTTCCCTGGTACTGGGCACTGAACCCAGGAGGGCTCTATCACCGAGCCGCACCACCAGCCCTTTCTAATTTTTTTATTAGTCCATGTTTGCGTATGTAATGGTCACTTTCCTGGTGTGGAGTTGGTGCACCTATATAATACACTTAATTTCTTTTTTCATCCCATTTCCCTCTCCTCCCTCCCCCCTCCTCTATCTCTTGATCCTCCTCCCATCGGAGAAAGATCTATCTCCTTACTTATTATCTTTTATTTTGCTCTTTATTTATAATTCGGGTTTTTCCTATAAGAGAAACCTGCAATATTTAAGCTTGTGTGTGTGATTTATTTCACTTAACATTATGGTCTCAAGGTACATCCATTTTCCTACAAATGACTCAAGTTTATCTCATTGCATATAAATACTACATTTTCTTTTTCCAGTAACTTCTTTTGAGACAGGGCCTCGCTAAGTTTTCCCGGCTGGCTTAAACTTGTGATCTCCTTGCCTTAGCCATGATTACAGACATGCACGACCACATCTGGCTATCAGTGTAGACATTCCAACAAGCTCATTTGGGGATAAAAGAGGGTAGATGTAGTTCAGAGATCTAGAAACAAAATAAATCCCTATTCCAGATAAGAAATTGCTGAACTTTCCAGTGACATTCAGCTGAACTACTGCTGCGTGGCCAATGTCCTGTAGGAGAGGGAGGTTTTCCGTGGGGCCCTGCAGTTCCAGCCCTTCATCATGTCATACGGAGAATTTGTTTTTGAGAAGAAGGAGAATATGGGGCTAGAGTGGCCTCTGAATGCTTCTCATACTTGGAAATTAATGACAGAGAGAGAAAGAAAGAGAGAGAGGGAGAGAGGGAGAGAAAGAGCTGGCTGCAGCTACCTCCGTGGGTTCAGGAAAGACTGGCGTGTGTCCATACCTAGCCTCCAGCCCTTAGCCAGTCAGGAACTGGGGCTCTCTCTGCCCTTAGTGGTCCCTGCGTGGACATGCGCCTCTCTAGCCTAGGCCTGGGCAGAGCCGTTCTCCCAGGGCCTTCCAGACCCATGACCTTCAGGATGCCTTCCTTCCTTCTGTGACCAGAGCCCAGCCCCACCCTTGTGGGCTAGAGCACCTTGGGCAGGTTAACAAACGTCTCTGAACCTCGCTGTCTCCATCTGCAAAAGGAGGATGGGCAGACAGCTGAGCAAGAGCATTGCTGTAAGATCAAACGGTCCAAAGGAGAATCCACATCAGTGCGTGGCATATAGGAAGCGATCAGTCATCGCTGGCTCTTTGTAATGCAAACTTTAACACTGTCCCCTCTCCACATATGGGAGGGATGGGAAGTCCGTATGAGCTCTCAGAGACCAAAAGGAGGAGATCCTCCTCGCATTTTACCCGCTGCTCACCTGCCTAACCCACAGTTCCCATGTCAGCCAGGACATTGTTCCCGGCACGGTCTCCCACACATCAGCTTCTCAGCCCGTGTTTGGCGGTCTGGATGGACTTTATCCTTTGGCTTTATGTGGTGAGTTAACAAAAAGGGACAGCCATGGTCGTGCTGGAGTTTCCTCAGTTACTTTTTACGACTCATAGGGCTGGCTTGGTTTTGTCATTGATGGCGGAAAGCTAAAAAGCCACCAAGCCACCATGGGGGGGGCATTCTTGCTCTTTCCTCTTAGCAAGCACAGCCTGGAGCCTCCTGGCGAGGGCCCTTTCTCCTGGCTGTTGGGGAAGGTGATGCTGGGCGATGCCACTGAGGCCTGGGTACACTGAGCAAAGAGGGCGCCAGCGCCGCAGTGGCCTCGCTGGTGGAGCGATCCGTGTGGCGGCATGTTGTCAGTAAGGCAAGCTTTGTGACAGCGGAGATGGCTTTCCCTGATGATATCAATTTCTTTTAATTATTCCATTCCGACAACTTTGAAAGTCATTCCGTAAGCTGACAGATGATTTATGTGTTGCATTAGCTCCCGGCAATGGCTGCTGACAGCCTCTGCTGCTCCCTGCCCCACCCCCTCACTGCACATGCATGCTTGTGTGTTCCCATCGTGTCCCCCAGGAGTCACCAAGCTCTGCCACCTGTGTCCAGAATTCCCAGGGAAGTCTCGGGCTCACCGTGGGAGGTCCCCTTGGTTAGCTGAGCTGTGTCTCGAGACCCAAACTGCATAGCACTGTGTTTGAACTGTCCACCGTAGTGGAAAGTAGGCCCTTGCTGATGTTTTCTTCCTTCTCTTCATATCTTTGTTTACTTCCCTCCTTTTCTTTTTTCCTTTTCCCCTTAATATAATGAAGATCTGAAATTTCCCTGTGAGGGAGCATTTGGAGATACTGCCGTTCTCCACTGCCAAAGACCCCACAAGCAGCTTTAATCAGCAGTACGAAAGGCAGAATCAGCACCCAGGTAGCAAAAGGTTACCTGGAATTGGACAGCTACTCTAGGAAGACGCCCAAGTGCCTGATGAACAGGAAAAGAAATGGCTTGGAAGACGAACACGCACGTGCACACGGCTTCAGCCTGAGCCTCCCAAGGCCGAGATGGGTCCTTTGATGGCCGGAGCAGGTTGTCCTCAGCCCTGAGGAAGCTCCCTGCCCCAGAAGCCTCCCAGGTGAAAAGGGCACCCCATGAAATTTCAGTCTTTCTGAAGGTCAATTCTGTTTGGAGTGCCGAGGACATTTATAGAGCTGTAAAAGGGATCATTTTTGCTAATGCCATGAAATTATATTCTGAGCCGAGTAACAGTGGACCACGGCAGGTACAGAAGTAATTTTCCTCAAGTACAAAATCTGGCTTTTAGAGAAGTTGGAGGTGGCCCTCCTTGGTGTTGACAGGGTTCCTTTTCCTGTACAATTTAAGTGACTGAACAGGAGTTGTGACTTTGTAAAAGCATCTCTCTAAAAATGTCACTCAAGAGGGATAAATGAAGCAGGCCTCAGAAAGTAGAGTGAGTAGGAGGGAACCTCGCCCACCCATCTGTTCAAAGGCTGTGGGAAGGTGGGACGGGCCCTGCCTGCGAAGGAGGCCTGGCGTGGCAGCTTCCCTCACAGACCAAGGGCCAGTAAGGGCAGGTGGCCGGGACAGACTTGCATCCCACCTGTTCTGTCCTGCTCGTTCAGAGAACCAAAACACCTGTAGTGGCTGCAGAAAAGCTCCCTTCAAGATGTTTCCAGCTAGAAATCTGTTCCTTGAAAGGCAAGAATTATCTGTAACCCAGGTTCAGCACTAGCACATTTTCCTTGTTCAATCCAAATTGCTGTACTTGGCTTAGCAAGTTAAGCTAAGAGGTGTTATGCTAGACACTCTAGGAGAGAAAGCAATTGGTTCTTTGAATTTGATTACTTGTTTGAAAATACTTTACTCAATAGAGAAATTGTGAGCAATTGAGCTTTTTTGCAAATCACATATATTTTTTTAAAGGCATCTAGGGAGTGCCCGTTAAATGGCAAACTTTGTGGCGGAGTGCTTTGGGAAAGTGAAAAATTGCTCCCTGTTTTGGAAAAATGGAGTTTTGGTTTTTTTTTAACCTATTGCTTTTTCTCCAGGCAGGGCTGTATCTGTCCCATCCGGAGCTGTCAGCTGGTCTTTCTGAGACCTGGGACATAGTCCCCTTCTCCTGCCAGGGTTCCCCCAGGTGACCAGCTGAAGCAGCCTGGCAGGGTTTGTGGGACCCTGCCACACCTGGTAAAGCTAGCCACACCCAAGTCCAAAGGCTCTGCCTGCGGAACACACGTTCTCACTTCAGTCCTCTCCATGGCTCTCCCTATCTTGTTTTTCTCGGAGTTGTGCTTTCTGTCCCAGGGCCCTCAGAATGATTTTGGCCCTAACAGCAATCTGTTACTTGGAGGGAGGTGCCGAGGAGAGTCCCCTCCAAGATCCAGCTTCCACCAGCGGAGCCGAACAACAGGCCAGGCCCTCTGTCTCCTGCCACACTCGCCACCTGTGCACCTGTGACACAGCCAGGGCAGAGCAAAGGAATGAACTTGGCAGAGAAGCCACAGACCAGAGCCCCTAACACTTTCCGCTTCAGCTCACAAACCCCGGATTTTGGAGGCTGCACTCTTGGAAGAAGGCATTTGCTTTCAGAAGTCAGAGGAAGCGGTTCACGGGTGCTTCCACAGTGCCCTGCACATAGTAGGTATGCAGTAAATACTTGTGGGTTTACCCCAGTGATTTGGTGGTGCATGTTTCGTTTTAAAATTTCTTTCCTTTTCTTTTTGCATCATAGACATAATTTACCACCAGCGCTAGAGCTTTCTGACTCCGATGCAACATTTGTAAACTTGAAGACAGCCTGGCCATGAAATTAATTAAAGCAAAAAGTTAAGTACCAGCCGCTGGGTTCTTTCTCCCACCGCACCATTTTACAAGCCTGTCAGGATGAACTGTGACTTCCCTGGCTGTCACCACCCCTCCCTGGCTCTGGGTCCTCACTTCGACATTGCTGAAAGTGTCCCTGGGAAACAGGCAGCCAGCCCTCCTCTCTCCAGTCTGGCTCCTTTTAAGCTCAGAAACTCAGGCTTACATGAGCTAGGAAGAGAGATTTGTGTGAAAAAAAAAACAATAAACACTATTATAGAGAAGACTTCAGTCCGTCCCCTGGAAAGAAAACACATTTCAAAGTCCATGCTGCATTTTTTTGTACAAGTACATCCTCCTAGTTACAAATGAAACGGGTCTGTTTTAATTTACTGCTTCTTGCTGAGTCCAATAAAATTTGATTGTCCGAAAGTATTTCTAAAACTTGACTTTTAGTTGACACCATCACACATGCAGGGCTTGGGTGGAGAGTCCACTGGTTCCATCTACCTTCACAACCTTTGTTCTACAGAGTCTCAGGACAGGGTGTTTGGGGGCCTAAGCCAGGCCCAGAATTCTTGTCCCAAAACACAAGGGAAGGGGGCATAGGGCTCAGATGCCACGCCTGAGTCACCAGCTGGAGTGGCATCTCCTGCCCCTATAATCACTGACGTTTGATCTCCTCCAGGAAGGGAGAAGACCTTGGTACACATGTGACCTCTTCCCATGTGCTCGTGGCAGAGAGCCACGGTCCACCCACACCCCTTTCCCCAGAGGCCTGGTGACATCCTCAAAGTTGTCCCAACTCTTGTGGAATCTGAGTGGTGTCTCAGGGTGTAACTCACCTGTCCTTTTTGCCCCAAACCGTTGTGCAGGACACTGCCAGTGCAGGGCAGCTTTCAGTGACACAGATGGGGTTTCCTGAGAGAATGCAGATGCCAGGGTCCGAGTGTATCCCCACTAAATGCGTTGTTTTGAGCCATGAAGCTGGCCTAGGTTTGTAACAGTCTAGAAACGGTTGAGTCTTCTAGAGTTGGACTCTTACCTAGATGGCTTCTTCTCTCTCAATTCAGATGAACAAGCAAAAATACGTTTTCTGTCTAAAGAACTAGAGTCAAATGGGAAAACCTTAAAGATCATGTAGCCTTACTCTCTAATTTTACAGACAAAGGAAACCAAGAGGTCTGGGCCCAAGGCACGATTTCAGATGTGAGCCTCATACCAAGCCCTTCCCACGTGTGGGTCACCTCCACCAAACTAGCTGCTGGTGTTATTGCCCAGACGTGCAAGGACCCTGCTGTCCCTCCCCAGGCAGGGTCGCCTCCCATTCCCCCCCACTAGCCTGAGCTTGTACAAGGGGAGTCCAAACAGAAGCTTCGACAGCCAGCTCCCAAAGGTAGACACCATGGTGTTAACCTGGCTAAAGAACCTGTGCTCTCAGAAGTACAGGAAACAGAAGCAGCACTCCCTCCTGGGGTAGCACCCCAAAATAACACTAAAGCAACTCTGCATTACATTACATATCTGGCCATTCATTTCTTTGGCTTGGAAAGCCAGTGCTTTCCCTGTTGTTTGATAACCTATCAGCGTTAAAAGGATGGAAACTTTGAATGACTTTTTCCTCTTGCCAAAGGAAATACAGCCTTTTTTTTTTAGCATTTTCAGCATAAAAAAGACAATCTCTTCGGATCACTACCCGATAACTTGCCTGGGAGAGGGGGCAGGCGGGGAGAGCCATCTTAATCTGCCTGCCACGCATCAAATTGATTTAGCAAGCAACAAATGTCAGGAGAAATTTAAAAGGGAGTAATTGCTCAAAGAAATTAAAAAAGGTCGAGCAGCCCTCAGCAGTATCATAGGAGACCAGCTTATGTATTCAGAGTGGTTTCTGGGTTTTTACTTTCTTTTTGTCTCTAGCCTTTGCTGGTGACCAGAACAATCCCTTATTTTGGTGAAGTACATTAACAAATACCAAGCATTTTCCTGAGCACTAACTTGTTTTAAGGGTGCAGGTACCCATGGGTTCACTGGACATTTTCAATGGGGTAACTGTCTTTTTCTCCTTCCCTTCTTTGGGCCGCTGTCATGATCAAATGTTTTTCACAGTTTGAATTCTTCCCTTGGTCCACAAAGCGATATATTGGCACCAGTAGAAAAAGCCACTTTCTCTGCCACACATACATGGGACTGACAGAGGGATGGCTCTGTCCTCTCTCCATTCTACCAGGAAGATACATCGGCGTCAAAGATGAGGCAAGAGGACTTTGACATCTGCTGTGTGTTCTATGAGACATCACTTGCTAGCGCTTTATCATTTCTCACTACAGTGACAAAGGATTGGCCGAGGTTGGAATAACAGTCCTCATTGTCCGGATGTGAAAATTGAGACTTCCTGCTGCTGCTGCTGCTGGAAACCCTACCTTGCCTGAGGACATCACATTAGCAGGGACTGACCAATAAATATGTCCTTGCTGCTCTTCTCCCTGCTCGAGTGTGTATTGGTCCATTTTTCATTATTGTAATGAAATACCTGAGGCTCAGTGACTTCTTAAACAGACATTTATTTAGCTCACAGTTCTGGAGGCGCAAGGTCCCAGGGCTGCATCTGGTGATGGCCTTCTTGAGGGCAGAGTTCCAAGATGAGGCAGGATATACACAGCAAGAGACAGGGAGCTCATTCGCACTCCCTCTTCTTATAAAGCCACCAGAATTCAACGCCAAGGGCTCCACCCTGCTGACCTTATCTAATCTTAATCACCTCTCTGAGACCCCACCTCTAAACATCATGGTTGGATTAGGTTTCTGCTCTCTCAGTGCTTCACAGTGAGGAATAAATTTCAATATGAGGACCCTTGGGGGATACATTCAAGCCAAATCCAAAGCATAGCAGAGCATGCTCTCATTGGTTTAAGACATTCTTGTTCCCTGATAAACTCCCAAAGCCTGAGCCAAGGCTGAATTCCCACCCAGCTCCCACTGGTGCAGTCCTCCACAGTGGCCAGACCTCTCCCCTCATCCCCCACAAGTCTCAGGGCCTCTATATCCTCCCCTTGCTTCTGCTCCCCATCAATTTGCCTGCCCTTTCAGAAACTTTTCTCTCCCGTCTTCCTGCAACGGACTTACTTCGTACACCTTTGCTGCTTTCTCTTGCTTCCTCCCCACGGGAGGCTGGAGGGGCCAGCAACTAGTCTGAGGCTCTGGAGGTCTATTTGCCCCCTGCTCTCTCCCACACAGCTGTGCATCCCTCTTTTCCAAAAGGTGGTCTGCAGAGGGGTCCATTCCTGGCCAGGCCTTTTTGTCCTTTCTGGCTTTCTCTCTCATCTTCTGTGTACATGTGGTTCTAGGTGCTGGTCTTCTGCCCCTAGAGTGCTGGCATCCAGGGCTAGAGCGCACCACATCCAGATGGGGAGTGGAGAGTGATGCCTGCACACCTTCTACCCTGTTCACCTCCTGGGGACCTTCCTATGGCCCAGTGTGCCTCTTTGGCTTTGGGGTGACTCCAGGTCATCATATTTTGGATGATTGCTAGAGCTTTTGGTGACCACCAGAGTAATTGGAAATGGACTCTTGAGGCGGTGAGCAAAAGGAAGAGGCAGCCAGGCCCTGTCAGTCACACTGTTTTGCAAAATCTGCCTCTCCAAGGGGTGCTGGGGCCTCAGAGATGGCCCCCAGGGGATTCCAGTCCTGCTCTCTGCTGCTGCTCGTCCTCCTCTGTCTGTAGGCTCCAGCACATCCTGCCTCCCAGGCTCCAGTGGGCTGGGGGCCAGGCCTGATGTAGTGAGACTTTGTGACGGCAGTGGGCAAAGTCGGGTGGGAATTCCTCAGGTCACTCTTCACGCTGGCCTCATCTTTCCAGGGCTTGGGGCTGTGGGACCAGCTGTAGTCTGACCAAACTCACTCTAAGGGAACAAAAGCATCACGAAACAGAGAAAAAAGCAAACAGAGGGGCTCCAGGAATGGCCATCTAGTGAGACAAGCCAAGTAGGACCCCAACTCCCAGGGGCTGCAGTGCAACCATCAGCCCACCACAGACACTCTGGAAGGGGGTGGAGAGAGGGGCATATAGGCTACTTCCCACTTGCAGGGGGCCCCAGCACCCTACAATCTGGTCCAAGGGGGTGGTTCCCATTCATCTCAAACCAGCAAAAGCGTGGGCTATTGGGGTCCTCGGATCCCTGGGCTGGCGGTGGGTCTGCTAGTCATTATTCCCGGGCCCACCACACACTTCCTCTTTCCCCATATACCAACTTCTCCTGGTCCTCGCCACATGAGACTTTCCGCTCCGGGGTTTCAGAGACAAGGACAGAGCAAGGCACTAGTCTGAGCCCGGATGGTAGAGATCACGTGGTACCGGTTCCTCCCTCCCAGCCTGGGGAGGGACGCAGGATGGGCCTACATAAAATAGCTTCCGGAAGAACGGTCAAAGGGAGGTTTCTATCATGGTGTCTTACTGGGGTCCCTAAGGTCCAGGATCCAGGAAGGAATGGAGCTTACTCAGGAAATTCTCGTTGAACCAAAAGCAACTCCGCCAAAGGTTGCTAGAGAAACAGCTGGAGAGCTGGGGATGTAGCTCAGCTGCACAGCACCTGCCTGAGAAGCGCAAGGTCCTGAGCTTGATTCCCGGTGCAAAAAGAAAAGAAAAGAAAAGAAAAGAAACAGCTGGAGGAAACCAGGAATCCGGATATTAAAGGGTAGTTAAAGGACCTTCATTCAGGAGTACAGAGCCAAGCGAACCAGTGAGGAAGCCAATGAGGTGAGAGTCATCCCTTCTTCCTCAGATGAAGCCTGGGCTGCAGGTAGAGCTGGCATGGACACCAGGGCCACATGGAGACTATGGAAACACAGATACCTGCATGGAAGACCTAGGGCTACACGTCACGGGGTTGGAACCAGGCCCACGTGGGAGCCAAATCCCATGCATGCCTGCTACTTCCAAGAGCACCATTCTTTTCCTCTTACCTATCTATACATAGGATGGCAGGAGGTCATGCATTCTCTGCTTTTCTCAATCATTTTTCAATTGATGTTTTTGCTTTTTGTCTGCCCAATCTGTCATCCGTCTTTGTATCCATCTTTGTATCTACACAGCCAACTTCCATCTTTCCATGCTTCCCCTCTCCAATTTGTCCTTTTTTTCCTTTCTTGTCATCTATCATCTCTTGATTCAATCAACCTACCTTTTTTCATCTGCCCATCCATCCATCCATCCCTGCATCCATCCATCCATCCATCCATCCATCCACCCACCCATCCATCCATCCACCCATCCATCCATCCATCCATCCACCCACCCATCCATCCATCCCCCCATCCATCCATCCCTGCATCCATCCATCCATCCATCCCTGCATCCATCCATCCCTGCATCCATCCATCCGTCCATCCACCCATCCATCCATCCATCCATCCATCCATCCATCCATGCATCCATTCATCCACCCATGCATCCATCCATCCGTGCATTTGTCCACCCACTTAGCTGCCCATCTATCCACCATCCATCTACCCATCCACCTATCTTCTTACCTGGCTCTCCCCTTGCCCCTCCACAAGTTTCCCTATCCATCACAGATAATCAAAAAATGTACACTGTGTGTAGCATTCATTCTCAGTGCTGCTTAAATCTACAATATTTTCCCCTCACAGCTACTCCATAGCACAGGACACCCCCCCCCTGCGCAATTTGGCAGGTGAGAAACCTGAGACTCCATAGAGAACCCACTCAGTGTCGTGTGGTGAGGACCTGAACCTGGCCCCTGTTCTACCATGTCATGGTTTATATCTGGTTGTCCCCCTAAAGCCTCATGGGCTCATAGGAGGGACCTTTGGAAGGTGATAACATTTTGAGGGTGTTAGGAGACTTGGCATTAGGAGACAGGGCCTGGTCAGATGAGGACGGTCACTGTGGATGTGACCCACAAGGTTTTCTCTCCCTTCCCAGCTCCTCCCTGACTCTGTTTCCCTGCTGCCACACCAGGACCAACTCTCCTCTGCCAGGCCCCTCAGCCATGCCATCCTGCCTGAGCCAGTCAACTACTGACTGAAACATGAGCCAAAATAAACTTCTCCTTTGAGCTGTGAGTACTGGGCATTGTGTCTCAGTGACAGAGAAAGTGACAAGAGCACACCACGCCACACTCTCCTCTGGTGCGCACCTGTTTTGCCTTGGGTAAGACCCCCAAGAATTTGTGGTTGGGCTGGAGCCATGACAGCTGGCCACAGCAGCCAGTTCTTACACAGGTAGAAATTCAGGTGTGGGGTTAGGGGAGCCTGATGTTCACCTACAGGTCAGTCCCTGGTCACCAGAATAGCCCCCCTCTGCACTCTTTGCAAAGACAGATTTTGGGGTTAATATGTGCGTTGTGACCGATTACTCATCTATCAAACCAGGGAGTAGGCTACGACATCCTCCCAGGTCCTTCCAGCTAGCACAGCAGCGAAGTCCAAACGGGAGAGCGCTCTCAGCCTCCCCTGGCCCCCAGGGCCCTGCAGAGTTACTACCCCACCGTCAGCCCCAGCACACAGCGATATGCAGCCCTCTCGTTCCTGGGGGAGGTGCTTGGCTAGCTGTTGTCCTCTTTAGGTACTGGGTCTTTGAGCTAAGCCAGAAGCCCTGGTCCAGGCATCTCTCCCCAGACTGCCGAGCTCAGCACTTTATTTCTTGGAAACCGCTGCCCAGGACTCTGGATTCATGGAACAGCAATTTCCCTCTGCGGCTGGGGCGGGGGCAGCTATCAGTTATCCTTAATAACCAAGCAGACGACAGGCTCACATTGCCCTCGGCTGTCTTAATAGCACAGAGTGGTCACTCTCTCTCTTTTTTAGAATAGCAATTCCACTGACTCCATTACCGAAATGGCTCTTGCCTTCCGTGCCCTGTCCAAGTTGCTATGTCGTTGTTTTATTGCTTCTCTGAAAAGCTCCTACTAATTAAGGTGAAAGCCAGATACAAATAGGGCTGGGCTGCAGTGCAAAGGACGGGTCCTTCACCAGTTGGCTGTGGGTCTTCCTGAAGGCCCTGCGGCTGCCACTTGCTCCACGTCCAGGGCTTTGGCTTCCTTTGAGAAATGCGAGGCCTGAGCCCTCCCCACAGGAACAGGGACCTTTGCCAGCCAGGGTGGGGCTGGAAGGAGACCGCACTGCCTCAGGGGCTGTCAGCCCTAATCTGTGCTCAGCAGTGGGGAGGGCGGGGGGGGGCAGGTCCCCTTCAGCTGTCATGGGCTCACACATGTTTTAAAGGCAACCCCAGACCTCTAGGGACTGAAAGCCACCGAGAAAACAGGGTCTACACCAGAGTGTCTAACCCACAGTCTCAGGACATGAAGCCAGTCAGGGTCCTGGGTGCAAAACGGATGACCTGGGGGATGCAGGTCTTGAAAGCCAAGTCAAAGGAGAGAAAAAAGCAGAGAGACAGAAAGAGGACAAGCTACAAATCTTCAGCAGCTGGGGTGGGGGTGGGGAAGAGGGCCTCTAGGAGGGAGATCAATAGGGTGAGCCCAACAGGAACAGGGGCTCAGTTCTCACACTTGGGGAGGGGGCAGAGGAGCCCCTGAAGTCCAGGCTAAGGAGGGTCTGAGCATTTGAGGACAGCCAGAATAAGTGCCATGAACAGATAAAGGAAAAATAGGCTGTCACCTTTTTCAGGAAAGTAAAGGGAGTCCAGGGGTCCCCAGAGGCCACCTGCAAATCAAATTATTTACTTTTTCCTTCCTTTCACCCTCAGATGACAATGATTCATGACGTAATAACCAGAGTTTTCCTCTTGGCTTAGGTGAGCTCCGTGAGTGCTGAAGGCTCTGGCAGGTGACCGTGGAGCTGCTCCCTGCGCCCCAGGGGGCTCACTGGCGTTCCTGGGCTTTGCAGAGTGTTTTACCTCACTGATGTGACTCAGATCTGGTACCTGGTGGAGAAAAGCATTTATTTTGGCCTGCCCACCTCTCTAATCAAGTATGGCTACCCAAACTCTATCCTTAGAAATTTCCTGACCGAAAACTTTAATCTTCTCAACTTTATCTTGTTCAGCGAGTGAGTGAAGACTTGAGCTCGCCTGCACCTCCCTGGGGGAAGGCAGGGACCTGCACAGCCTGGCCCAAGCAAGCCTAGGCAAGGACGGGGGAGTGCTTTGCAGGGTGGCAAGAGGAGCTAGCATGAATCAACCCAGCTTTGTGGTTAAAAAGCCAGACAGCGCTGTAGCCCATGAGACCTCCAGGGTCTGCCGCCACCTGCATCTTCTGCCTCACCTTGTAGCCCTCTCCTTCCTTGAGCTTCTCCAGCCACTCTTGCTCCTGATGTCTTACATCCCTGCCTGGGGTCTGCTGCCTTGGAATGGCTCTTGCCACCCTCCCTCAAAGCTGCCTCCACCACCTGGCATCTGGGCCTTCAGTCCTTAGTGTGGAGACCCACCTCACCCCCCGAACTGCAGTCTCTGCTGCCGCCTTGCGCTCTCTTTGCAGGACCGACCATGGGGCGTAAATGTTGACCTATTTGTTGTTAGTGTCCTCCGGCTATCATGCTGTCTCTCTTCTTCACCCACATATCCTATGTACTGAGTTGGATGGGGCCAGCTAGGCAGTAAGAACATTGGCTGTAAGGATGGAGATGGCGCAGATGAGTGGATGGAGGGAGGGAGGGATGCATGGGTGGGGTGGATGGCTGGATGGGGTTAAGGGGTAGGCGGGTAGAAGGGGTAAAGAGGTAGGAGAAACATTCAGAGATAATCTTGTCTTATCCAAACCACGGTCTTGTTTTATCTCCCCAACTGTGGTACCTCCCAGGTAGGTGTTAGCAATATCTGAGCCTGTGTTTCTTTTTATTTGTTTGTTTGTTTGTTGTCTTTTGGAGACAGGGTCTCACTATGCAGTTCAGGCTCACTTGGTAGCCCAGGCTGGTCTCGAACTTGCAACGATCCTCCTGCCTCAGCCTCCCGAGTGCTGGGATTACAGGCGTGCGCCACCATGCCCGTGAGCCTGTGTTTCAAAATAATCATAACGACTGATGCTGAATGAGGGCCAAGTCAGTGTCAGAAACAATATCTTCTTTCCTTCCTTTCTTCTTTGCTTCCTCTCTCTTCTCTCTTCCAAAACCTTTACTATTTTGAGTTTATCCATTGTTTGCCAATCTTTCACTATAGTTAACCTGTTCAGATTCATTTTTAATATATAGTTGAGGAAAGTGCCTACACATAAATACACACACGTGTGTATGGGTGTATATATAAAAGTGCACAGGGCTTAGTGAATTCTCACAAATACGCTTGTGAAACAGCACTCAGGTCAAGGAATGAGAGTCCTCCGCTTGCCACCCCCAAGCGTCCCCTGTGGCCCCCACTCCCTCGGGGAGCTGCTATGCAGACTTCTAACAGCAGCGATCAGCTTTGCCCGTGTTTAAATCAGTCACTTTGTTTTGGTTTGTTTCAGGAACCAGAGCACCAGCATCTAACAAATAGCATTTGTTTTGTTTCCAATTACATGGCTAGAAAAAACATATTTTAAAAACGGACTTTCTAGAGGGATAAGCAATATGTTATTTTTCCCCCAAATATTTTGACATTATGTTAATAGGCTTTTGGTTTATTATCTTTTTGCTTTATGATTTATTTTTGTGTTTTGTCAAGGATTTTTTTTTTTTTTTGAGGAACAAATTCGGAACATTAAATGGAGTATATGAGGCTGTAATAGTGGAAACTGGAGGCTGGACAATAATACGTTGTATATCATGATAATTTTTTATTGAAGCAAAATTTACATCCAGTAAATTTATAGATAAGGGTACAATTTTATGAGTTTTGAGTAATACAAATACGTGTGTAGCCATCCTCCTAATCAAGGCAGATAACATTTCTATTTCCCAGAATGTTCCCGCATCTCCCCCAAGCCATGCCTAGTGCCCCGGATTCTTCTAATTTTAACCACCGCAGACCAATCTTCTCTTATCTTGAGCTTCACATACATGTTATCATGGACTATGTACTCATTTGTGCAACATATTATTTTTTGAAATTCATCTCCATTGTGGTATGTATTCACTGCTCATTCTTTTATATGCTAAGTTGTATCTCATTGTATGAATATATACAACAATTTTTTTCATTTTTGTGTGTGTGAGGGGGAGTTGAACCCAAGCCTTTCACACTGGGCTACATCCCCTGTCCTTTTCTATTTTTTATTTTGAGACAGGGTCTCACTAAGTCACTAAGTTGTCAGGCTGGGCTTGAATTTAAGATCCTCCTGCCTCAGCCTCCCAAGTGCTGGGATTACAGGCATGCATTACCGGGCCTGGCCCATTCTTCTACCAATAGACATTTAGGTTGTGCCGATATGTTCTCTTGTCTCCGTTTTGTGCAGCTATATTCTCTTTTCTCTTGAATAAACAGCTAGGACTAGAATTGTTTCATAGTGGGGTGTTTAACATTTTAGGAAAATTTGTTTTCGAAGTGCTGTACTGTTTTTCTACACTCCAGCCAGCAAGGTATGTGAGTTTCAGTTGTTCCGCAGCCTCAACAACAATAGGTATAATTAATCTTTTGAAAGACCGTGAAGTGGTGTCTCTGCACTTTCAGTTCGTATTTCCCTGATGACAAATAATATTAATGAACTTTCTTTTTTTTTTTTTTTTTGTGGGTACCAGGGGTGGACCTCAGGACCTCGCGTGCCAGCAGGAGCCTGTGCCGCTGAGCAATATCACCGGCCCTTTTTTCGTATGTGGGTTCCGGGAGTCGAACTCGCGACCTTGCACTTGCCAGGCAGGCGCTTATGCCGCTGAGCTATCTCACTGGCCCATTATTGATCAACTTTAAATGCATTTGTTGTCCATTTGTATATCTTCCTTTATGAATTATCTATTCAAGTCTTGTTGTATTACTTGCTTGTCATTTTATTATTGAATCACAGGAGTTCTTCATTCTGGATATAAGTTCTTTGTCAGATAAAGGGATTGCAAATCCCTTTCTCCCAATCTGTGGCTTGACTTTTCTTATTCTTAATGTTCACTTTGAATAAGCAGAAGTTTTAAAACTTGATGAAGTCTAATGTATCTACATTTCTTTTTGTGATTCGTGGTTTTGGGACCCTCTCTAAGAAATCTTTGCCTACTTCAAGTTCTTAAAGCTATTCTATGTATTCTGCTGGAAGCTTTATAGTTCTATGTTATTTTATCTGGCTCCTTTCCCTCAACACAATTTTGAGTTTCATCCACATTAGTACATGTATCACAAGTTCCTTTTTATGGCTGAATTTTATTATTTCCAAAGAAATACAAAAACGTGTCTCTTCATTCACCTGATAATAGACATTGGCATTCTTTCCAGTTTTTGCTCATTACAAATAAACGTGATGTGGGGCCGGTGAGATGGCTCAGCGGCATGGGCGCCTGCTGGCCCGCGAGGTCCTGAGGTCGTCCCCCCGGTACCCACAAAAAAAAAAAAAAAAAAAACCTGATGTGAACATCCATGTGTAAGCATTTGTATGAATAAATTCTCTCACTTCTCTTGGGTAATTACCACATAATAGAATGATTGGATTCCATGATAGGTTTCTGTTTAATTTTTAAAAGTTCTACCCAACTGTTTTCCAGAATAACTGCAATTTTATATTCTCATCCACATTATATGAGAATACCAATAGATCCACATCTTCTCCAACATTTTACGGTCATTTAAAAAATTTTAGCCATTCTAATGGATGTGCAATGGTATTGGGTCACAGTTTTAATTCACAGTTACCTACTGACAAATTATACTGAGCAGGTTTCAGGTGCTTGTTTGGCATCTATATATGTTCGTCAGTGAAACGTCCACTCTGATATTTAGGCCAATTTTAAATTGTTTGTTTTATTCTTAATAAAATGTAAGACATCTTGATATATTACAGATAAAAATGCTTTTTCAGTTATACATTTTGAAAATGTTTTCCCAGACTGTGGGTTCCCTTTGCGTTTTCTAAACCATATTCTTTGCTTCCTTTATTCTTCTCTAAAAAATATTTTATTTTAATAGACAAATAATAATTATATATATTTACGGGATACAATGTAATATTATGATACACGTATACATTGTGGAATGACTAAATCAGGCTAATTAACATACTTATTATTTCATATATATATATATATATATATATATATATATACCATTTCTTCATGATAAAAACACTAAAATCTACTCTTTTAGCAATTTTGAAATATCTCACACATTTCTATTATTAACTATAGGCAATGCTGTACATCACAGCACTAGAACATCCCCCTCCCATATAGCTGAAACTTCCTACCCTTGTACTAACCTCTCCCTTCTCCCAATCCACTCTATCCACCCCTCCAGCCTCTGGTATCCACCATTATACTCTTTGTTTCTGTGAGTTTCAGTTTCTTAGGTTCCATGTATAAGTGAGCTCATGTAATATTTGTCTTTCTTTTAGCAATGTCTTTTGAAGAATAAAACTCTTCCGTTCTGATGAAGTTCAGTCAGTATAATTCTTTTTGTGACCTGTCGGGATGTTGCATTTATCAGTTCATTACTTTTTATTGCTGAGTAGTATTCCATGATAGGATGTACCACAGTTTTTTAGCCATTCGCCCATTGTAAGTCATCTGGTTTGTTTCCTTTTTGGCTAGCAAATAAAGCTGCTGTTAACATTGGTATACAGAATTTTTCATAAACATAAATTTCCATTTCTCTGTAATGCATATTCAAGAGTGCAATTCCTGGGTGATTTTCATGTTTAGGTTTATAAGAAATCGCCAAAACTGTTTTCCAGATTGGCTGTACAATTTTTCATTTCTACCATCAATGTTTGAGTGATATAGGTTTTCTTCATCCTTGCCAGAATTTGGTGTTATCTCTGTTTGTTAATTTTAGCCATCTGATATGTGTATAATGATAAATCATTGTAGTTTTAATTTGCATTTCCCTGAGAACTAATAATTTTAAACAACTTTCCATGTGCTTATTTGCTCTCTCTATATCCTCCCCAGAGAAATGTCTACATTCTGATTGGATAGTTTATTTTTACTATTGAAAATTCTTTATGTATTCTAGATACTAGTTCTCTGTTAAATACGTGCTTTGAAAATATTTGCTCACAGTTTGTAACTTGTCCTTTTATTCTCCTAACAGGGTCTTTTGCAGAGCAAATATTTTAAATTTTGACAAGGTTCATTTTATCAATATTTTTCTTATTGGAACAAGCTTTTGGTGTCAAGTCTAAGAACTCTGCCTATCCCTATATCCCCAAGATTTTTTCCATATGTGTTTTTCCAAGCTTTTAGTTTTATGTTAAGCCTCTAATTTATTTTGAGTTCATTTTTATGGAAAGTGTGAGATTTAGGTCAACATTCATTTTCTCGCCTATGGATATCCAATTGTCCCAGCTACATTTGTTAAAAAGGCTACCCTTATGCTCTGTTGAACACCTTTTGTGCATTTGTTAGAAGTCAGTAGTGGACACATTTGTATGAGTTTATTTCTGGGTTCTCAGTACTGTTCCATTGATTTGTGTGTTTTTCTGCAGCCAAATCACACTGTCTTGATTACTACAACTATAGTGTGAACCCTAAGAGCTGGTAGAGTGATTCCTCCCACTTTATTTTTCTTGTCGTTTTTGCTTTTTCATATAAATTTTAGAGTAGGTTTGTCTATGTATACAAATGCTGGGATTTTGACAGGAATTATATCAAACCTAGAGATCAGGCTCCAGGGGTGTGGCTCAGTGCAGAGGGTGTGTTTACGCATCTCGTCCTGGATTCAGTCCTGAGCGCCAAAAAATAAAAACCCAAACACAAGAGATCAATTTGGGGTGAACTGACATCTTTATTATACCCACAAATATGGTTTGTCTCACAATTTAGTTAGGTCTTTGGCGTTTTCCCTCAGCATTTCTTAATTTTCGGCATGGAGAGCCTGTATGTGTTCTGTTCTTTTTTTTTTTTTTTGGTGGGTACCGGGGGGTCGACCTCAGGACCTGGAGCGCCAGCAGGCAACCGTGCCACTGAGCGATATCACCGGCCCCTTTTTCGTATGTGGGATCCGGGAGTCGAACTCGGGCCCTCGCGCTTGCCAGGCAGGCGCTTACGCCGCTGAGCCATCTCACCGGCCCCCTTGCCTTAGTCTTAATCTTAAGAAGAAACCATCCAACGCTTTACCATAAACTGGGACATTAGCTCACGATTGCTGTCATCGCTCACTACGGGTCTAAGGAAGTTCCTTTCCAACCTTTGTTTGCTGAGAGGGTGTGTGTGTGTGTGTGTGTGTGTGTGTGTGTGTGTGTGTGTGTGTGAATGGATACTAAATTTCATCAAAGGCTTTACTTGCACATGTTGAAATGATCATATGGTTCTTCTTCCATAGTCTGTAAAGATCAATTTAAATTTGACTGATATATTTTGGGTTTTTATTTTCTACCACTAAAGTAGCCTCCTTGAAATCCCAGGATAAACTCCACTTAAGCATTAGGTAATATCCATCTCTATCTATACATACAGAAACATGTATACATATATTTACTATATGTGTATTTTTAAATGTATATATGTAACCTTTTTGTAACTTGTAAATGTTTTGTTGGGGATCTTTGCATTAGTGTTTCTGACGGATTTTTTCTGTAGTTTTACATTCTTGTAACACGTTAGTCTGGCTGTGGTCCCAGGGTAATGCAGGCATTATACAAGTTTAGAAGTTTATCCTCCTCTCATTCTCTGGAAGAATTTGCATGAAATTGTCTTTTGTTCTTTCTCAAATGTTTGACGGGATTCAACACCAAAGCCTCTGGACCTGGAGTTTTCTTTGTGAGAAAGTTTTAAAGTACAAATTCAATCTCAGGGTCTTCAAATTCGATTTCTTTAATAGCTATAGGTGTATTCAGGTTATACATTGCATCTTGAGTTAGTTTTTGTAGTTTATGTCTTTTTTGTCCACTTCAATTCAGCTGTTAAATTTATTGACAAAAATTCTTAACATTTACTTATTATCTTTTTCACATCTATAGGATCTATGGTGACAAGCCTTCTCCAATTCTGATGGAGGAAATTTCTATCTTCTATTTTTTTTCCTCCCTGATAAATCTGGCCAGAGGTTTATCAATTTTATTGACATTGTCAAGAGATTAGTTCTTGCTTGTAGAGATATTTTATATTGCTTTTCTATTTAGTCTTGTACTTTGGGCTTAATTTGCTCTTTTTTCTAGCATTAGAAAGTGGAAGTTTAGATTGTTGGCTTGAGTTTTTCCTGTTGTTCTAATTTAAGCATTAAATGTTTGACTTTTCCTTCTAAGTTTCAGCTGCATTCCACAAATTTGAAGTCATGTTCTAATTTTTATTCAGGTCAAATGTTTTATCTTTTCTCATGTAATTTCTACTTGAACTTGTGGATCATTTAAAAGGCAGTTCTTTAGTTTCCACACATATCAGGGCTTTCCAAATATTGTTAACCGCTAATTTGTAATTTAGGTCTATTGTGGTCAGAGAACATTATTTATATCATTTTGATTCTTTTAAGTTCATTGAAAGATGTTTTACGGCTCACACTGCGAGCTGTTTTGATGATTGTCTCATGTGCCCTTGAAAAGAATGTGTGTCCTGCTGTGGTTGACGGTAGCACCGTGCAAGTCTCCTATTACCTTTCCGTTTTATCAGTCACTGAGAGAAGGGTACTGAGGACTCCAACTAATTGTGGACTTATCTATTTCTCCTTTGAAATCTGTCAGTTTTTGCTTCATGGATTTTGGAGCTCCATTATTTGACACAGAAGTATTTGAGATGATTTGGTCCTCTTAAGGAATTGCCACTTTTGTCATTAAGAAATCACTCTCCCTGGATGGGGGACAAAACCTCCCTAGCCCATTCCTTCCCGGAAAATCCTTGTTCATTCTATGTATGCTTGGTACATGACTTGCTTCCCCATTTGAGTTCCCATTTAATCAATATTATCTAGCTGACTATACTTATAATCATGAGTAGTAACACAGCAGCCCCGGGTTTCTCTTGGTTAGTGTTAAAACGATTCCTTTTCTCACTCTTTCCTCTTACTTTCAACCTCTAACATAGCTTTCTTGTAGACAGCTTAGAGTCAGGTATTGTTTCTATATCCAAGCTTATAATAATCTCTTATTTTTAACTGGTTTGTTTAGCCTGTACATTTTCATATGTCTCATTTGGTTTTCATTTCCCTTTTTCTCTTTTTTTTTTTTTTTTTTTTCAGGCCCAGAGAGAATTTCTAGGCCCCAGCACAGGGAAGGGGAAGACAGATAGACTCCAGGACCTCAAACAGACTAAATTTGGAGTTTAGGGAAGCCATGGTGGCCAAAATGTGTGAACCAGAATAGGTAATACTGTGCCTCTTCATGTAAAAGGTAAAAAACTTTGATGTTAGCTTTCCATTGCTGTGACAAAATACCTGAGAATAACCTGAAAGGAGAAAAGGTTTCTTTTGGCTCACAATCTTTAGTTTTCAGCCCATGATCAGCTGGCTCCATTGCTTTTAGGCCTGTGCTAGTGGAGGCAGAGGCATCATGGGAGGAGAGCATAGGGTGAGGGGCCTGCCTGTGGCAGCCGGGAAATTCTTCCCCTTTTGTGTCATCTGATCCCTGCAGCCTATTGGATGGTGCTACCACATTCAGGGCAGGTTGCCCTCCTCAGTTTGCTGTCCCACATGCCAATCATCTCCAGACACGCCCTCACGGGCACACCCAGCCATGTGCTTTACTTACTTCCTAGCTGGTTCTTCATCCATACATGTTAATGGTTGAGATTAACCCTCATACCTTACCGTAACACAGTTCCACTTGTTCCCTTACACGCTGCCCTTTGCCCTCTTGCGTATGTTTCATGGATACATGAGTTGCACATCCTCAAAACAGTAATTTTTGGTTAAGCAGTCAGTTGTCTTTTAAGGAAATTAAAAGGATGAAGTATTGTACGTTGCCCACATGTTTACCATTTCCATTGCTTTTGACTCCTTTCAGAGCTACATTTCAGGCTGGGGATATAGCTCAGTGGCGTAGTGCCTGCCTGGCAAGCACAAGGTCCTGAGTTCGATTCCCTGTACCAACAAAAACCAAAACAAAAAAACATGGTCTCATCCACTGTCACTTAACCTCCAGCCCCAGCGGGCCACCTTGTAGTTCAGGCCCAGGGTACGGGTCTTCTCCATTGTTTTTGTCATCCCTGTTTAATGCTCCTTATCTCTGGTCTTGTCCCTGAGGAGGAAGTGCAGTTGACACTACTGTCCCCTGATTGTAATGTGTCTTTTATCTCTGCTGCTTTCAACATTTTCTTCATCGTGGCTTTTCAGCAACATGACTAGGATTTTTCTACTTTGACTTTTATTTATCTTGCTTTTGGTTTTGCTGATCATTCTGGACGTCTAAGTTGCTATTTGTCACCAATTGGGAAATTTGACTATTTTTCTTCAAATTTGTTTTTTTCTGTTCTAGTCTTTCTCCCTAATTACAGACACATTAAGCTCATCAAGTGTCTCCCCGGTCTCTGAGGTGCTTTTTGTTTTCTTTCAATTTTCTTTTCTGGGTGATACTCTAGTGGCCTTTTAGGCCCCCTGACTGTTTCTTTTGGTGTCTTTACTCCGTTAAGTCCAGTCAGGAAATTTTTCATTTGAAGATTATACTTTTCAGCTCTGGAATTTCCATTCAGACTTGAGTTTTTAAATTTTAAAAAATTATGGTAAAATACCCATATGACATTTACCATCATGTTTTAAGTGTAGTATTCAGTGGCATTAAGTGTATTCGCATTGTGCTGCCATCACCCCCATCCACCCACAGAGTTCTTTCTCGTCTTGCAAAGCTGCAATTGTCCCCATTCCCCCTCCCTCCTGTCCCCCAGAAGCCCCATTTTACTTTCTGTCTTTACAAACTCTACCGCTGTAGGCACTTCACATAAGTGGACTCAACAGTATTTGTCCTATTATGATCTACTTATTTCACTTAGCATATTGTCTTCAGAGTTCATCCAAGTTGAAGCCTATGTCAAAATGTCCTTCCTTCTTTAGGGCTGACTATACATACATTGCATGCCTGTGCCATATTTTCAATGTTTTGGCCATTGCAAAGTGCACTGGTATGAACATGTGTGTGACATTGGTTTTTTAAATTTATATTTCAAATGTTCATTGTTAATATATAGAAATACAACTGGTTTTCAAACACTGGCGTTGTATGCTGTAAACTTGCTAACATCATTTTGTATTTGAGGAGTCTTTTTTGTTAAAAGATTTTAACATTTGCTATGGTACATAGACAATCATGACAGCCACCAATAAACAGTTTTATTTCCTCCTTGCCTCTGTGTGTGTGTGTGTGTGTATGATACTGGGGATTGAACCCAAGGATTCACATATCCTAAGCAAGTGCTGTACCACAGAGATGCATCCTCAGCCCTTTTTAATATTTTATTTTAAAAAATCAGTATACAAAAGGACAGGTGGTTCCAGGTATCTCGTTTTTAAAAACATTAGCTTGTTTTTGAAAATTGGAACTAACCTATATAAAAGTTTATCTGTAGGTCTGAAAATGTCTTTATAATACATGAAAAAGATAGACAGCTGGATGAATAGATGGGTGGACAAATGGTTGAATGGATGGGTAGATGGATGGATGGGTGGATGGATGGATGGGTGGATGGATGGATGGATAAGTAAGGGATAAAGCAAATATTATAAAATGTTAATTGTAAAATCTAGGTGGTGGATACATAGATATAATCTTTTTAATTTGCTCAATTTTTCTGCTTGTTTAAAATATTTCATAACAAAATATTGGAAATAAAAGCTCATGCTTAGTTAAAGAAAATTTTTTTTTATTTAGAGACAGAGTTTGCTAAATTGCCCTGGTTTACCTCAAATTTGTGCTCTGTCTGCCTCAGCTCCCTAGGAGCTGGAATTACAAAACTATTCTTTGCTATTTCTTTTTCACACTTTATTGTACTTGCTAGGACTTCCAGTACGTTGTTGAATAGAAGTGGTGAATAGATACTCTTGCCTTGTTTCTGATCTTAGGGGGGAATCGCTGAGTCTTTCACTATTTGGAGTGATGTTAGCTGCAGTTTTTCCAGCTGTCCTATGCCAGTTTGAGGAAGCACCTTCTGTTCATAGTTCACTAAGGGTTTTCATCATAACTGGATGTTGGATTTTTGTCAGTACTTTCCCTCATGTATTGAAATGATCATATAATTGTTCTTCTTTAGTATGCAACAGGATGAATTGCTTTCACTTATTTTCTAATGTTGAACCAGCCTTACATTCCCAGGAAAAACCCCATTTTATCCTAATGCATTGCTTTTTTATGTATTACCGGGTTTGTTCTATTACGGTTTTGTTGAAGATTTTTGCATATATATTCATAAGGTATATTTATCTTTAGTCTTCTTTTCTTCTAATGTCTTTGGTTTTGATATCAGAACAATGTTGGCCTCATAAAGTGAGGCAGAAAGCGTTTTCTCCTCCTCTGTTTTCTGGAATATCTTGGGTAGAACTGGTATTACTACTTCATTAAATGTTTGTTAGAATTTACCCATGAAATCGTCTGGGCCTGGAGTTTTACTTTTTGGAAAGTCTTAAACGAAGAATTCAATTTTAAAAATTTATTTATTTTTGCAGCACCGATGTATGAACTCAGGGCCTTCACACCAGCTACATCACCAGACCTGTTTTCTTTATTATTTATTTTTAAATTTTGAGATAGGGTCTCGCTAAGTCACTAAGTTGCCCAGGCTGGGCTTGAACTTATCATCCTTCCTCAGCCTCCCAGAGTGCTGCGAATGCATGGAACACCAACGCTCCTGGCTAAGTTAATTCAGTTTCTTTCATAAGTACAGCCACAGTCAGGTCACCACTTTCTGAATACCAAATCTGTGTGAATTTTATGTCATTGTATCTTTCACTGGATTGGCCCATTTACGATGTATTGTTAATTTATGGGCATAGAGTTGTTCACACTGCCATGTTATTATCCTTTTAATATTTGTAGTCAAGGTGGTGACATCCTCACTTTCATTTCTGGTGTTTCTAATTTGTATCCTTTCTTTTATGAGTATGCCAGAGTCAGTCAGAGACTTGCCAAGTATATTGATTTTTTTCCCAAAGAACTAACTTTTGGATGAGTTTATTTTTCTCTTTTTAGTTATACTCATTTCTGTTCTTGTCTGTATTGTTTTTTGTTTTTCCTTCTGCTCTCTTTGGGCTCAATTTGCTCTTCTAGTTTCTTAAAATGGAATCTGAGATTATTTATTTGGCCTAAGGATTCTTTGTGACCTATGGATTGTTTATAGGCATTTTGTTAACTTCCAAATATTTACAGATTTTCCACATATCTTTTTATTGCTGATCTCTAGGTTAAGTCCCTTGTGGTTAAAGAGTATACATTGCATACTTTTAAATTCTCTAATGGTTAATTTTTTAATGGCCCAGGATCTGATTCATTTTGCGAGTGTCCCATCCGCACTTGGAAAGAGTAAATGTTCGTTAGTGTTGGCTAGGTTGGTTGGTAAACACCAACGAAGTCAAGTTGATAGTCCTGTCCAGGTCTTCTCTATCCTTGCTGATTTTCTGTGTACTTATTTTATTAATTACTGAGAAAGAAGTCAAGACTGCAAATACAATTGCGTATCTCCTCCTTCAGTCTTACCAGTTGTTGTTGCATATGGTTTGGAATCCAGCATTGGGGAATACACATTTAGTACGCTTAGGTCTTCTTGGTGAATTCATCTTTTCTCATTGCCTAACAGCCCTGTTTGTACCTGGTAATTTTCTTGGTTCTGAAGTCTTCTTTGATATTAATATAACCGTGTCTGCTTTGTTCTCATGAATACTGTATACTCGGTATAGCTTTTTCCATTCTTTCACTTTTAATCCATCAACTTGAGAGACCAGCAAATGTTTCCTGCAAGGGCCAACAAGTAGATATTTCTGGGTTTCTGGGCCACATTTGATTTCTGTCACCTCTTCCTTCTCCTCCCTTTTTTCCTACAACAATTAAAAACTGCAAAACCTGATCTTCAAAGCTGACCTGTAGTTTGCTAATTCCTAATCTACACAAACATTTGTAAAGTGCATTTCTTATAGACGGCATCGTCTAATCGGGTCCTGTTAGCTTATTTTTTGAACCCCACAAGACGATGGTATATAGTGCGGTGAGACCCAGGTGTGGGGTCTGTGAAAATGCTCTGTGTTGTCTGTGCACTAGCAGAGCTGGCATCTTTTGGTTTCTCTTGAGAATTGGCTATTCCTGGTACTTGGTATGTAAGTAACGTTGAATTTTTATCCTGGACATTTTGTTATGTTAGAAGACTAGATATTGTTAAAATCCTCTGGAGAATGTTGATTTTCTTCTCTTCTCTTCTACCGTTCCTCTTCTCCTCCTCTACCCCTTACAGTGTCGCCTCCTCTTCCTCTTCCTCCTCTTGCCTGGCATGCAGCTGGCCCAGGCACATCCACTGCAAGTTCTCTCTGTCCTCTGGGCAGAGGCTCCCCGTCATTCCAGGCCTCCAAGCTGAGGCTGTGCTGCCCGTCTGTGCCTTTCAGAGCTCAGCCTGGGCCTGCATGTATGATTGTTCAGAACGCTGACTTCCGCCTGCCCAGCAACCTGGCTCCTATGCCCTCGCACTCGCGCTGGGTCACTGCTGGACCCTGGGCTCCCTGTATTAAGAACAGGGCATCTTCAGGGAACAGGGTGCTGGGCTCTCCTTCCCACCGGCAGCTCCTACTGCGTGTCACTCCCCAGTGTCCTTAATTAGTTGGTTTTTGTATTTGTCTGGGGTTTTCCATCACCACTTACACTGAGTTTTTTTTTTTTTTTTTGCTATACTGGGTACTGAACCCAGGGACTCATGCATGCTAGGCAAGTGGTCTACCACTGAATACTACACCTCCAGGTTTTTTAAATTTCATTTTGAGTTAAGTTCTTGCTAAACTGCCCAACCTGGTTTTGAACTCACAGTCCTCTTGCCTCAGGCTCCTGAGTAACTGAGATTGTACGTGTGCGCCACCATGCTCAGCTAACACTGGGTCTTGGCCTACACAGCTCTTGTGATGTGGGCATTAATATAGTTTTCTCCATTTTACCAGTGAAAGGGCTAAAACTGGGGATGTTCAGCCACGGGGGTAACGTCAGATGGCTGGGACATGGCAGAACCACCACAGAGCTGCGGAGCTGTGTCTTTGCATCTTAACCATGAGCTTCACTTTCCAGCCCAATGCTTGCAAATCAGAGCCTGAAGAGTTTGTCCTCACCGACCCCACGCAGGTCTGCTGGCAGTTGCTGGAACTTGAATTTACCCCCTTGCAACTGGCAGGAGTTCCCAGGGGCTTGTGGAGGAGAAGCCAGCTCTCTTACCGGGGTGGACTCTGTCCTGCTCTTGTTTGCTTGAAACTCCTCAGTGGCTGCTCTTGGAATGAAAACTCAACTCCCTCTGTAGCATTTGAGGTCCTTCCCCACCTCCCCACCTCATCTCGCTCCCCATCCTTCATCTCTTTCTCTTTTCCAGCAACAGTGGTCTCTTTGCTGTGCATCAGTCACAGCCCATCCCTCCTCAGGGCCTTTGCATGCGCAGCTCCCTCCACCTGAATTCATTTCTTACGTCTTCTACACCATTAATGGTCACATCTTTGTGCTCTCAGCTCAGCTACTTATTCCTCAAGGGGCGTTTCCCAGCTGGCCACCTCCCCTTCTCCCCTCAAAATATTCTCACCGTACCACATCTCGAGGTCGAGGTCTGTTATGCAGTCCTTTGAAAGATGATTTGATGAGGATGAGTTGTCCCAGCTAGACTCTGAACACTGTGGGGGCAGGGGCCATCTCTCCTTGACACTACCATTGAGCATCTGATACGGAATAGAAACACAGTGAATGTTTGCTGAATGAGTGAACGAACGAATGAATGAATGAATGAAAAAAACACGAGGAGAATATCTGCAAAGGTCCCCTCTGCATACAACTGCATCTATGAGCTATTTATTTAGAGCAAGGGGCTGAAAGGAGCCTGTCCTGCACTGTCTTCCAACCATGAGAGGAATGAAGCCTTCCGTAGGGACCCTCAAGTTCACAAGAGAGCCAGCAAGAGCCCCGTGTCTGTCCTGTTTAGAGTTTCCAGGGACAAGTGAGGGCTGGGTGCAGATGCAGAGCCGAGGGACAGAGGCTGGAGACACAGGCTGAGCGAGGAAGGATGCTGGGCCCAGGGACTGGCCTGTGGCTGCCTTTGTTTCTTAGGATCTGGGCTTTCCTTCTGTCCTTCGAGAATGTGTCTCTGGTCAAGAATGTAGAAGTTACCGCACCGTACAGTAAGCACACAGCAGCACAACTGTGACAGTGTCCGGTGGACACATGAGCTACGTCCCAGATTTGCTCGCATCTACGAATGTTGGTCATGTGAGGTCCACTGATATCTGTGAAAGTTTGAAACTCAAATGTTCGTAAGTCAGGGACTCACTGTATTTTCCCTGTGGGACGCAGACACCGGAGCATGCCCACCATGCAGGTGGCTGGCTCCAAACCTCAAAGCTGCAAAGGTGGCACAATCGGGATTTGAACCCAGTTCTGCTAAACCCAATGCCCAGGCACTGCACGAGGAGCTGTCCTGCCTCCCAAGAACAAGAGGCCAAAGGAGTCTAGGGCTCACCCAAAGTTTTCAAAATTTATGATTTTTGTATTGTAGTAAAATACACATAAAATAAAATTTGCCGTCTTAACTTTTTTTCAGTGTGCGGGTCAGTGGTATTCAGTACATTCATATCGGGCTGTGACAGCGCACACCTGCGATCCCAGCACTCCGGGAGGCCGAAGCAGAGTTCCAAGCCAGCCTGGGCAGCTTAGTGACTTAACAAGGCCCTGCCTCAAAAAATAAAAAATGAAAAGAGGGCTGTCGCTCCGTACAAAGGCCCTAAGTTCAATCCCCAGTACCACAAAAAGAAAAGAAAAGGAAAAAGTACATTCGTCGTGCTGTGCAACCGTCAACCACCGTTCTTTGCAACTCTTTTCATCTTGTAAAACCAAAACTGTCCCTGAACAGTGACTGCCTGTTCTCCCCTCCCCCAGCCCCTGGTACCCTTTTACCCTCTGCCTCTATGAGTCTCTTACGAACGATTGCATATTTGTCTTTTCATGACTGGCTCATTTCGTGTTGCATAATGTCCTGAGGGCTCATCCGCACGGCATGTGTTGGGATTTCCTTCCTTTTTAAGGCTGACTATACATACAGTGTTTGTATTTGCCATGTTCTATATACTCGTCATCCATTGATAGATACTGGAATTCCTTCCACGTGTTAGCTTTTGTGAATAATCTTGCTGTGACCATGGGTGTACAAAAATCTCTTTGAGACCTTGCTTTCAATTCTTTTGGATATATATGTATATATGTGCATATATATATATATATATATATATATATTCCAAAGCAGAACTGCTGCATCATGTAGTAATTCTATTTTTAGCTTTCTGAGGAACTGCCAAACTGCTTTCCCCAGCAGCTGTACCTTCCTACATACTCAATTTCTCTGTGTCCTCCAAATTCTCTATGTCCTCATCAGCATTTGTTATTTTTTTTTCTTAATTTTGGTAATAGCCACTTGAATGGGTGTTAGGTTGTATTTCATCGTAGCTTTGATTTGTGTTTTTCTAATGATTAGTGATTTTCTAATGATTAGTTGAGCATCTTTTCATGTGCTCATTGACTATTTGTGTATCTTCTTTGGGAAAATGGCCACTTAAGTCCTTTGCCCACTTCTGGGTCAGGCTATTTTGTTGTTGAGTTTTAACAGTTTCTATATGCTGGATATCAATCCCTTACTAAATATGTGACTTGCAAATGTTTTCTTCCAGTGTGTGGATTATCTTTTTATGGTGTTGATAGTCTTCGATGCCCAAAATTTTTAAATTTTCATCAAGTCCAATTTGCCTATTTCTCCTTTTGTTGACTGTGCCTTTGTGGTTATATCCAAGATATCACTGCCAAAACCAATGTCATGAAGCTCTTGTGGACCCCATGCATTTTGCAGATGGGGAAACTGAGGCTTAGAGCCACAGCCCACACACAGAGCTGCCTGGGGGGTGTCTGACCAGTGATCAGCCTCCTTGGAACTGGTCATAGCCTTCTCTACTGAATGACTCAGCCTTCGACTCCCCCATCAACCAAAACCCACACACCTCACCTGCCCAACACCTATTGGTGCCCTGCTCTGAGCTCAGGGCTTTGTGGAGGAAGGGTCTGAAGGGCAGAGCCCAGAAGAGAAGACAGTAATTGAGGACAGCTTGGGCCGTCTGGACTGGCAGCCCCCCTCGCCCCTCACAGACTCGCAGCATGAAGTCAGGCCTCTGCATCCGCTGGGCAATAAGATCCCAGCATCTGCTCAGGGGCTGCCTTGCAAGTGGCCAAAAGTGGTGAAATGCTGCCTCTTCTAGTAATTGCCAGCCTCGAGAAAGCATACCTCCGAGGCGGTCCTGGGGGATTCTCATTCACACCAGCCCCCCACGGTGCCAGGCACAGTGCTCGCCAGCCTCCCACAGGTTGGCTGTGGCTCCACTTGGAAGCTGGGGTCCCCCACCACACTCCAAGGGAGGGGTGAGTGTCTCAGTGGTTGCATGCAGGTGGCACCTAATAAATACTGCTGGATGAGAAACCTGGCTTCAGCCCATCACTGCGGTGTACCCGGCACCCTCAGGGATCCCGCAGACACTCATCGGACTCGGGACGGGAATATGAGCGCTCAGGCGTTGAAAGGAGGTCTGTGGAGGAAGCCAGTGGCAACTTCCCTGGTTATCCCTAAGTCCGTCTTGAGTTGAGGAGGGAAGAGTCCAGAACAACACGGAGATTCTTACGCAGAGAACAGGTAGTTCCAGCTGGGGGCCACCTTTTTGTTCTGAGGTAACGTGAATGAAAGCTAGGCTTCTGAGCTTTTTAATCTGGGGGGTGGGGTGGGGTGTTTTCAGTTTTGTTTCCCTGACTGCAGAATGCTCCCTGGACTGATCCCAAAGCCTTCAGGAGCACAGCAGGGACTAAATATGAAAAGGACCCATGGGTTGGATGTGGAGGTTACCGTCCTTCAAGGACAGCTAGCTTTTCCTCTGTCCCACCCACCCCTCCCCCACCTTTCCCCCACCCCTCCTCACCTCTCCCTCACCCCTCCCCACCTCTCCCCCACCTCTCCCCCACCCCATGGCGTTTCCAGCCCTTGCACAGCAGACGAGAAACCCTGCACTCTTGGGGGTGGGGCATGCCTAGGTTTTGGGGAACAGGCTGGCTGCAGAGCAGCCGGGATGTTCCCCAGGCTCAGAGCCCAGTGTGGGGGCAGGGGCGTGGGTGTGGACGTGGAGCCGAGCGAGCTGAGGGCTTGCCTTCCTAGAGCTGGAGAGCTTGCATGATGACAATATTGTACATGTGCGTGGGGCTGGTACTTTTCCAAGGGCTTTTAAATGCATTATCTTGTTGGAGACTCATTTGAGGCAAGGACTCGAAGCAGACTGGAAAACAACTAATTTACTGAGTCCTGAATGGAGAGGAAGCAGAATGCAGTGTGTGTTTTTGCTGAATCCCAGACCAAAACAACCTTTTGTTAAAGAACAAACAAATAAACAAAAATGCAGAACACTAATTCACCAGGGAACACAGTCTGAACTGAGGCTCTGGGGAGAGAATCCTAGCAGAAAATTCAACAAACATTGATGGGGGGGCAGGGGCCACGGGGCTCACAAGCCAGCTCCTGAGCTAGAGCTCAGGTGTCCCCCAGGCAAGACAGGTCCCCCAGGAACCCCTGGAACCCGGCTGGCAGGAAATGCTAGTGGGAGGGCCCAGGAGGGCTCCGGTAAGGCACCCTGAGCCAGGCCCCAAGGAGGGGCCCTTCTGGGGACCCCCTGAGCCCCCTGCCTGAGTGGAGCACGATGCTGGGATGGCCTGGAAGGAAAGGCTTTTTGGGGTAGAGGTTGCCAGCCCTTGACTGGAGGCTGTGGGAGAGCAATCAACCTGCAGCAGCAATGCAAGGTAGGATTCTGTGAGATCATGGGGGCACATTCCGCAGTGGAAACCTCATCCCCTTGGAGCTGCTGCTTTGAAATAAATCAATCTCCATTTTGATGGCACAGAAAGAGGAAGAGACACCAGTGGGCCTCTGTGTGCCCAAGGGGGGGCCAGCGTCACAGGCCCTGGGGCTTGGATGGGAGCAGTGGGACCACCCATCCCAGTAGGGACCCTTGTGTGGCTCACACACACCCTGGGCTACAGACACAGGGTGCGTGCACCCCACCCACACACACACACACATACGTGCATACGTACACACCCACACCCACACACACACACATGCGTGGTTGCACCCGCTCATCAACACAGCCTCTTGGCCTGTCATCTGTCCCTCCTGCCAGACCCTGACTTCTCAGAATCCAAACCACAGGAGCGCTCCCAGAGGCGGAATGGTGAAAAGTCCTCTTCTGCCCTCCAGGTGCATGGGGGCAGCACCATGGCCCTGCATGGTTTCCGGGACCTAATGCTGGGTGAGCCGGAGCTCAGCAGCCCCTTCGCCAAGCTGTGTTCCATACCACAGACCGGAAACCATGAACAAATGGACCCAAGAGTGCCCACCTGCCCCAGACAACCACCCCATGACCCTGTGACCTATGTAGCCCATTGCCAGGGCTCCGGTGAGAGCGGGGGAAGAGCTATTGCACCCTTAAGCCCTTTGGCCCTGGGGAAAGCAAGGCCTTTGGCTCATCCCTGCCGTCCTCGACGCCAGGCATGCAGACCAGGCTCCAAGCCTGCAGCTGGTCCCCAGCTGGGTCCCTGACCCTAAGACTGCCTTTGTCCCTGCACAAGGGAGACTCAGTTCCTCCCCTGCTCCTTGACCCGGCATCCTGTATCCTCGCAGGCGCAGCCCCTGGCCACGGTGCCAGCTGCCCCAGAGGAGTCAGGCCACCTCTGCGACCTCTGCCTCCTCTGGGCATCTTGGAGGCAAGCTGGGAGGGCTGCCTACTGCAAGCTGTTAAGCCAGCTAATGACCCACGAAGGCTCCCGGACCTTCCAGCCACCAGCGGAGCCTACTCTCTGCTCAGGAGCCCACTGTCCCTGCCCACTTGGCCACTGCCCACAATCGCTATTATTGTGCTGGGCAACACTTTCTCAGACAGAGCCGGAGGCCTTGGAGCCAGTTCTTGTCTTCTCAGGCCCAGCCGGGGCTGTGCACACAGCAGGCAGTTAATAAATATTTGCTTGGGCCCAGACCCAGAATCACCTTCATTCCCAGGACTGTGAAGGGACTTGGGGTCCAGGCACAACTGGGTTAAGATGGGGATGTGTGTAGCTGGGTCCTCATCCCTGCTGAAGTTTGGGAGAAACAGGTGGCATCCCTGAGAGTTCACACGCCTGGTGGGCTCCAGGCTGGGTTTTTTTTTTTTTTTTTTTGTGGGTACCGGGGGGTCGACCTCAGGACCTCGCGCACCAACAGGCACCCGTGCCACTGAGCGATATCACCGGCCCCTTTTTCGTATGTGGGATCTGGGAGTCGAACTCGGGCCCTCACGCTTGCAAGGCAGGCACTTACGCCGCTGAGCCATCTCACCGGCCCAGGCTGGGTTTTTAACACAGAAGGTTGAGAGAAGAATGAGATGAGGCACGAGTGTGGTACGGCAGCATTTAATCCAACTTCAAGTGAATTCTGAGGAGCCAGCATGGACGCCCCCCGAGACAAGGCAGGGCCCCCACAGCAAGCATGGTGCAGGTGGGAAGCCTTGGGCCCAGGCTGCAGTAAAGGCCCCAGGGATAGTACAGAGTTGAAGCCACCAGGGGACACCTGTGGATCACTCACACAGAAACAAGCCCCCACGCTTCCCAGTGCTTGCCACGGCCCCCACCAAATCCCAAGCTGTCTTCCAAGATGTAAGAACGAACCGTTTCTGTCACCACCACAGTGACAAACTGAAAACAAACCAAAACCCATCTGAAGGTCTAATCTTTCAATTGCTTAAAATTAATCAGTGCAAAGTGAGGTAAAGAGCCCTGTGTCACCAGGCTGAGGCCAGATACTCGCCCTCATACAAGCCTGCGTCTCTTGGAGTGCCTCCCCACATCGCCCTCCTGTACGTCAGGCTCACAGCCCAGTGGGGACACCAGGTTCAGCAGGGGGTCCTCGGAGGCGCGGCCAAAGAGCGCCAGCAGGAGGGCCACACCAAAGCCAGTGGCTCGCTCGCCCTGTGGAGAGAGGGAGGAAAGTGGGCTCAAAGATGCCTCAGCCCGGCCTCCAGCCAGCTGGGCCTCCACATCGGTGGAACTTCCTGGGTGTCTCAACCCCCCTTCTTGGGAAGGCCATCCTAGAGCACAAGTCAGGGTCGTGGTCCTTCCCCCGGCGTCAGTGACACGGTTGGGCAGTGGACATGGCCCCGTGTACTCTGGGCCTCTCTGGCTGAGCACGGGCTGGCTGTCCCCAGGGACGAAGAGACCAGAGGTCGGGGGGACTGCAGCTGGCTAGAGGCCGGGCCATGGACAGTGGGACCCACAACACAGAATGAGTTCGGCCGGCAGCTCTGGAGCCAGAGGGGCTCTGCATGGACAAGAGGGAGGGACTGGCCGGGCAGTGAGAAGGGGTGGACAGGGCCTAATGGGAGGGGAGGACGCCTGTCGGGGTGGCGCCTGAGGCACTCACAGCGTGCACCGGAGCAGCGATGTCCAGGTGGACCCAGATCCCGGGCCAGTCAAAGCCGATGTGCGAGGCAATGAAGAGGCCAGCACAGGAGCTGGGGCTATTGTCCCGGTCCTGAGGAGGTCGGGACAGGGAGTGACTGCCAGCTCTCGGCGGCGGGAAGGGCACAGGATGGTATCCAGATGCCCGCGGCTCACTCTTGCCCTGTCCACCCTGCCCGTGCCCCTCACCCTTGGCCTGTGCTTGGAGCCAGGTGCGGGGAGGGGCCTAGGGCAGAGGAGGCTGCTCCACCCACGACACGGGGCAGCCAGAGAAGGGCCTGATGGGGCAACTGAGCAGGCGTGGGAGAAAAACCTTCAGCCATGTGGCGGGGACGCAGAGAGAGGACACCCTACCCCCCGAGCCTCCTCCCAAACGTCCTCCTGCTGCACACACAGCCGTGCCCCAATCTGCCTCATGGGGCCGCGTCCACACTGCTGCCCCGCTCTCCACACCTCCTGGATACCAAGCCCCAACCTACCGCTACCGAGTTCTTCATGTCAGCCACGGCTGAAGTGAACTCGCTGAAGTGCAGCTCGGGGCAGTAGACCAGGGGGTGCACCAGGTCCCCACACTTTCGGCCGGCCTTCACGCAGGCCGCTTCCCACTCAGCGCTGTTGGTGAGCACTGCTGCATGGTACTTCCCCGTGGCGATGCCCTGGGCAACAGGCAGCGAGAGGGAAGCATGCAGAATGGCGAAGGCAGGAGAGAAACGCAAGAGACGAAAAGGAGGACACTCACCGGTGGAAAAACAAGCCGACAAAGAGGCAGTGAGAACCAAATTCCAGAAAGGAAGAAAGTGCAAACGGGAACCATGACCATCTAGCGTAGGTTCTGAGTCCCAGCTTCCTGCGCCCTGGCCCACAGCTCCTCCCACCTCCTCTGCAGGGATCTGAAAATTTCCCGATGGCAGCCCATCCCCCACCTCACCTGCCTCAGGGTCAGGGGAGTTCAGCTCCCCAGTCCAGCTCTGGCACCTACCTGAGCCCCAGTCAGCGTGGCCATATCCAGAATGATGTCGGCCCCCAGGTCTTTATAGGCGTAAGACACACCATCGGCCAGCACCAGCCTGCCCTCTGCATCTGTGTTGTTGATTTCCACAGTCCTGGGGTACAGCAGAGACCCCAGTTCAGGGACACAATCCCTGGGGCACTGACAGGGACTTCCTTTGGAACTAGGGTGACCCCTATCCCAGCAGATCCCCCACACCCAACACACATCTGTCCTCCATGAGGCAGTGCAGGCAGCTTGCAAGGTGGGAACCAGGTGGCCACAGTTCAAACAGGGGCGGTGCGGCAAGAGGCGAGGGAGAGACGGGGCAGGCTTACTTTCCTGAGTACAGCAGGTGGATGTCATCTGGCCTGGTGGCATTGGGCCCCACTGCATTCTCTGCCAAGCAGAACACGGCGTGGAGGTTGTCTTTGAAGCCCTGGAGGGAGAAGCAGGCAGAGGCTCCACTTACAGACTGGAGGCCCAGGGAGGGCAGAGTCGAGCGCTCAGACCCACCACATCATCCTGGGCACAGTCCTGGCAGTTCCGAGGGCCGAGGTTCCCCCGGGGGGATTCCAGGATCTCCCACGGGGGCCTGTGCCAGGCTGTGAATGCATCTGAAGCGGGGCAGAGCTGTGGTATTTGGATCCCAGGCTCTGCCATCGTCAGCTGCTCAAGCCAGGCCAGTCCCGCAGCCTCCGCAGCCTCTGCCTCCCTTCCACAGGGGTCGGCCAGAGTCCTGGTCCCCCGTGTGAACACATACACGAATACGCACACACATGGCAGCAAGAGCACGGCCTTGTGGAAACGGAAGTGAGGTTCTCCTTTCCTGGTGCCAGCACGAAAGGCCCTGAGTGCTGTGTCCAGCCTGCGTGGGTTTGAACACGCTCCTTCACCAGAGGCCCCGGGGAGTCTGCATGCGAAGATCCCCACCAAGCCTGTGGGCAGGGGCTCTTGTAGGAGAGTGATCTTTGCCTGCAACAGGGGCCCTCAGCACCCCTCAAGTCACTGGCTGCACCACCCCGCAGGGGAGAAGTGCTGACACCGTCCTGACTGCCACCTGGCACATCAGTGCTAACTGTCAAGTGGCTTCCTGTGAAAGGGGAATTCAAGCCCGGCAGAGTCTACCTGCCACGTACTTCCTAGTCAGTCAGTCCCAGGCCCAGGACAGGACCTGTGGCGGAGCAATGGCAGGCGATCCACAAGCACCGGCCATGTGATCCCTTCGGACTTGCCCTCAGCTGAGCAGTGGCAGCTCACTTCGGAGAGGACAAGCGCCCTTCAGCTGGGCTGGCTCCCCGGGCATCCCTGATTCGCTTCTCCACCAGGGGAGTGGGGTCTGGCTGGGCCAGCGCCAGCCGGTGGCTGTGCCAGGTGAGTGCCTCATCACACGCTGGCCCTGTCCTCCCATTAGTCTCCAGCCAGCGAGGGGAGGAGAGCACAGAGCGTGCTGCCGCTCCAGCCTCCCCTACACGGATCTGTGGGATGGCCCAGCAGGTGTTCACAGCAGCCCGGGGCTCCTGGGCTGAGCACGCGGCCTCACCTGGGCTCTGCAGGAGAGCAGCTCTCAGCTGGGAGTCCTAGGAGGCCCTTTCTGTGTGCGGTGCTGGCAGGCACACTCAAGACCCAGCCTGGCAAAGAGGCCTGGCTCCAGGGTGTGCCTACCCAGGCACTCGCACTTCCTGTGTCCCCACCAGCCGGGCTGTGGATGCGTGCTGGAGGGAGCCCATGCAAGAGCTGTGGGAGGTCCCCAGAAAACCAGGAAGCCCCTGCAGTGGAGCTCCCCCTCCTCTTAGGACCTCTGCTCCTCTCCCATGCAGGGGGCAGGTGGACACCTGACCAGAAACTAAGTGCTAAAAACTTTTATGTTTTTGTTTTTCAATTTCAAGTTTAGAGTACGGAACCAAGCTTCACAGACAGAGCCTGTGGGGAAGAATGTCCTGTATCGAGTGACATGAAGGGCTCCGGCTTGTAAAAGTCAGCCTGCAAAAGTCACACTAAGGAGCTTAGGATACACTGACTCATGGCAGTCAGTGTAAAGCTTTCGTTTGTTTAATAAGGGTTTTTTGCCTTCTGGGTACTGGGGATCGAATCCAGGGCTTTTTCCCTGAACTATATCCCCAGCCCTTGTTTATTTATTATTTTATTTCAAGACAGGGTCTTGCCAAGCTGTTAAATTGCCCAGGCTAGGGTCCTAGTTGCCATTCTCCTGCCTCAGCCTCTCAGACTGCTGGGATTACAGGTATGCCACCATGTCCAGCTTAATAAGCACTTTTACTGCTCTGGGGACCTCTGGACTCCATGGGACATCACCCAATCCTTGAATGGTCATGGCCAATGCAAGGATTGAATTCTGGGGTTTCTGTTAAGGCAAGGGAGAAAGGAAGCTGCGCACAGGGTGCAAAGAGAAATGGCCTCAAGGGCGGAGACGGCCGATCCTGGAGAGATGCTTTTCTAGAGAAGCTTCGATACCCAGAAGGGCTACGGAAGGAAAGCTCAGAACGTGTGCTGAGCTCGGCCTAAGGCCTGTTAGCCTGGGCTCAAGTCTGTCACATGCCACGTGGCTTTAGGCCAGGTTGCACACCAGGCCTTGCATGGGTGGATCTGCCCTGGGTGACACACTCAGGTGAAGATACGGCCCATCCAGGGCAGCCCTGACAGCAGGCAGGAGCTCAGAGGGCTCACAAAGGACCCTGGTGCAGAGGAAGGACCGGGCCAGCTGTGCAGGCTCAGGAAGGATCTGGCTGGGCCTGCAAGGAGAAGAGCAGGGCACAGCACATGGCATGGGCCCTGGACACATGGCAGGGAGCGAGGCCTCACTCACCTGCTTGATGGCAGCTCTGAAGGCCCCCAGGATGGCCGCAGCACCCCCACAATCTCGCTTCATGCCTGGCATGGTGGTCTGCAGTAGCACAAAGGAATCAGGAGAGAGGGTGAGTCACATGACCTTGGAGGCTGGCTGGCCTCCAGCCCCTACCCCAACCTGCATGTCACACCAGGCCCCTGCCTCCCACAGAGCACCCCCAGGTCCACGAAGACCTCTCACAAGGCCACCAGAGCACCCAGAGTGTGCACAGCTCCGGCAGGTCCAAGGGGGTATTCTCCAGAAGCAACAAGAAGTAATGGCCAAAGACGGGGAGGAGGAATGGTGAGATCCCTTTTATTTCAGCAGTGCTTTGGGACCGTTAAGCAGTAACTATGGTGATGGTGGGGAGACCAGCGGATGCCCCAGGCTGCCGACTTCACTGTGGCCAGGCTGTCACACAGACACAGGCACCCTGACCTCCACAGTCAGCTGCTACATCAGCCTGGGGTCTGTCTGCAGGGTCTCGTTATCCACTTCTCTGCCCAAACTGTGAGGAAGAAAGTGAGGTGCAGGAAGCCTCTGAGGCTCACCTGGGGTCACCTGGCCAGCACTTTGTAGACCTCAACCAGGCTCCCAGGTGGTGGTCAGAGCTCTGGGTCCCTGCCGGGATGTGGAATCCCAAAGGTGATGCATTTGCCAACAAGCCAACCTGCCCGGGTCTCCACTCATCACAGGCTCCTGCTGCACTCATGGGGAGAGCTGGGGGGGGGGGGCTCTGGCTCCCTGCCTGGCCTGCACCCCCTTCACACAGCCCAGTAGTCCGACTCCCAACAGTGCAGCCCTGCTGGAGTGTGCACTGCTGAGAACTGATTGCCTCCTCATCGGCCTCTCCATCTCCAGCCACAGCTGGGGGTGCAGCCTGTACAGCATCTGGTCCACTGGTCCTCCAGAGCCAGAGCCCTGCTCCCCACCCCCACCGTGGCCTGCTGACCTTCCGGCCTCAGCCGCATGCACTGGGTCTCATCCCGCCTCCTGCTTCCCTCCATCCCTGCTCTAACCTAGCTGTCTGCCCCGCGTGCCCCTTTCTGCTCTATGCCTCTCCTTCTCCTCCTCCACAGCTCCCATCCCCATCATCCCTCAAGTCACAGCAGAAAAGGAGGCACTCTCTGCCCTCCTACACTCAGTGCACGTTGCCCAGCCGAGGCGGGCCTAAGGGTATGGCGGCCAGAAACCGCCACATGCTGGGCCACCCTCCTGTCGCACATGTAGATGGTGTCTGCATAAACTACTTGAAAGTGGTTATACATTTTTACATTTTATAGGTTCCCAACTCAAATCGATGAGTTCATACTCTAAATTAACAACAGGTCATCAGGTATAAGGATTCGTGCTTGAAATGTACCGAGTGATTTCTGAACCCTGTTGTATTACATGAGCCTTGGATTTTAGTGGAAAATATTTTTAGATATAAACTGAGCTGCTTTTATAATTAAGTTGAGTGAAAATGATCCACCTAGCACTATTGAAAATAAGCCATCTTTCTGACCTAATAGGCAAGAAAGCACAAGACTGTTTTAAATGGAAAAATGGAACCTTGGGTCTGGGATCAAACCATTTCAAAATGGCCTGCACTGAAAATGCCTCCCGACAGCCTTCACAGGACACCATGTGTCCTTGTCACAAGTGCCACCTCCTAATCACAGAAGAAAAATGCCAAGCTAACAAACACAGCTCAACTGATTGCTTGAAGTTTGCGCAGTCTCTGTTTGTCTAAAAGAGATGATGCTCCTAGCGTTGCTAAGATGTCCCTTGCCTTGTTCACTGGGTTGATGCTTGCGTAGATGGCGCAGAAGCCGTGGTGGACAGGAGTCGCGAAGCCCAGCACAGTCGAGGCTGTGGCCCCAAGGGAATCAGGAGTCACTGTACTCCTCTCCACACCCTCCAGGAATTCCCTTGCCGAAGCAGTCAAGTTAATTTTTAAAGTGATCCTGAGTATAAGCCATTGTCACTATCCTGGGTGACGAGATGTGTTGCTGCTGCCTGTCTCTGCTGGGGTGGTCAGAGAGTGTTCAGGGCTGGCCATTTCCGTGATGAGCACAACCACCCACTCTGCTCATGGACAACAGACAGGGGACAGTTTTTACTTAGGTGTCTGACAGGTATTTTCTAGCAAATGAACAAAGTGAGCCTCTTACATCCAGAAAACAGCTGACAGTGTTTATTACCATGGGTAACGTTTGAGCTTCGAGCACAAATCAGAAGGTTGAAAAACTCACGTGGGCCACGCTGACAGCATCCTTCCACTCAAGCACTTACGAGGAGCTGGGTGGTGGCATCAGGGAATGTGAGTTTTGATATTATAGGCTTAGATGTGTCAAAAGTTGAACCTTCTGCATAACTCTGTGGACCAATATTCTCCAAATTATCCATGTATGATATTACAAAACCACACATCTGAAGTTCAACACAGACTAGTAAATCTTCCTGTAAAGGAGGACAGACGTTCCACATCATCACCAACCTCTAAGAAAATACTACTTGATGAGTTTTGGTGTAATAGCAAAGAACATCCACAGTTACTTGAAAGAGGTACTGAAATACTTCTGTCCTTTCCAACTATAAAATGTGAGAGGCTAGGTTTTCTTGTTATATTTCAACTGATATATATTTCAACATACTACAATTGACTAAATGCTCTGTGGAGGCAGATACAAGATCTCCATTACTGTCCCTGAAGCAGACGCTAAGAGATTTGCAAAAATGTACAATGCTACACTTCTCAATTTTTTCCATTCTGGAAAATATAGCTGTTTTCATAAAATTACACTATGTATGTTAACATGTAAGACATCTATCTGTATTGTTATTTGAACATGAATTAGAAGTATTTTTACACTTCTCAGTTTTAAATTCCAGTATCGTAAATAGCAAAAGACATCCCCATTATGAACAGACCTCTTTGGAATCAGTACTTCTCAGGAGTGTAGCTAGGTCCTGAGTAAAGTCTGAGACCTGCCAGTCCATGCTCATCCTGATTTGCCTTTGAAATCTTTGCAAATGGAGCTGTGACTCTTCTTGCAAAACTGAGTTTTGCTGGCACCGCTCAGCTTGCTTTTTGAGGAGCGGTGATTCCCACAGCAGTCGCTCCTGATGCAGCCACTTGGGAGGACAGCTGCCGGGTTGGGTTTCACGCCTGGCCTTAGGAGAGGCGCGAGCGCCTTCAGGTCTGGACGGGGATCTGTCAGCCGTGGAAGACTCACTGCCCAGCCCAGTGCTCATCACAGTACAGCTCAGGAAAAGCCCCGGTTCACCCTGAATTGACACAGAACAGTTCCAAGTGCAGGGACAGGGGGGCTACTTAAAATGGGCCAACTCCAAGACATCTGACCATTCAGTGCCTGCAGGCCAGTCTGACCTCAGGGGGAGCCCAGGCCTATTGTCTCATTTTTTTTTTTTTTTGGTGGGTACCGGGGGGTCAACCTCAGGACCTCACGCGCCAGCAGGCGCCCGTGCCGCTGAGCGATATCACCGGCCCCTTTTTCGTATGTGGGATCCGGGAGTCGAACTCGGGCCCTCGCCCTTGCCAGGCAGGCGCTTAAGCCGCTGAGCCATCTCACCGGCCCTATTGTCTCATTTTTGAAGGGTGACCCGGAGCCATGAAAGGCACCTTGAGCTCTGGCAGCTCCTCCGACTACCCCCAGACCATCACCTCCCTGGAGCTGCAAGCCTGAGGAGAAACGAAGTGACATTGGGTGCTAGTGCTTCTCCTGAGAGGACAGTGTTAGAGCCAGAGGCAGAAGGACTGACCCCTGGGGAGCCCTGCTTCTTGCTCTGTCCCTCCAACAAGCCAACAGCAAGAATAAGAATCTGATCCAAGGAGAAAGGGGCCCATGCTCCACTAGCCGGGATGTAGCTGCCCCACAGCAGCAGCAGGGACCGAGGTGCGGGGTGGGCAGCCATACAGGTGCAGGCAAGGGGCGCATAGAGACAGTCCGAAGTCTGCTGGCTTCTTATCACCATGAGCTGGCACCTCCACATAATGTCAGCGATCCTCTTCCTCTCCCCAAAAACCTGTTCTTGAGGTTTAAACAATTGTCGTGGCTACTGTCGCATTTTAATCATATGAATAAAAGATTCGTGCTCGTCTACCTTTCTGCTTTGTCTTTTAAGCAGCACTCTCCCACGCGGCTCTGAGTACAGCCGGCTACGGAGCTGGCCACGGCACACACTCAGCACGCTGCATCCACTCGGGAATAGTTCAATGGGCAGGAGTAGTATTGGGGTGCTCTGCTGAGCTGGGCCTCCCAGTGCTGTGAGCCCTGTCCCATGCTCAAGCATGGTGACAGGGCTAAGGAAGGTTCAGAAGCCCAGGGCCTCCTATTCTGCCATTCTGCATGGACGCTTGAGTGTAGATGTCAGATCTTTCTGATGCACACACATTTGAACTTGAAGCTGGATCCCAGAGCACTGAACACTGGTCATTTCTATGGCTTCTGGAATGCACTGTGAAAGGGGCGTGTTCGGGACCCTCTGCCATGGTCCTCTGGAATGTCCCAGAGTCAAATTAACAGTGTCCTTGGAGTGACTGTGCAGGAAAACAGCCTGACAACCCTGCCTGCTGTCTGTTGAACATAAATGTAGGAAGAAGATTAATTTCCTGAAGTCAAATTTGTGGAAGACAAGACCCAAATACAAATATTGATGCCACAGTCCATTACAACAGACCAAGTTATTTTTCCTGTTTTAGAAATCCATTAATATTTAAAGAGTTAATACATTGCTGTTTTCTTGTAGTGGATTTAAAAAAATTTTTTTTACTGGCATGATAATATGTATGGAATTCAATAAAAGAGAATGTTTGCTATTGGGATTATTTTAAAACCTTTATTAGTTTCATTTTGTGATTAGTCCTGAAAATAATTTTGTTGTCTAGAGGGGGAGATGTTTTAAGAAAAAGATCACCCACTCTGCAAACACAGCCGACACCCTAAGTGGCAGCTGAGGTGGAGCTCAGTGTCGGGGAAGTAAGAGGCAGCGGGGGCCTGTGGCAAACTGGAGAACGCAGGCTGTGCCCCAGCACAGTGCACACCCAGCCCTGGCAGAATGCCGCTCGCTGTGAAGGCGGAACCAGTGTTTCCAAATGTTCCGAGCTCACGAATGGCTGAAATCCAGACGTCTATGAGAATTCTTCCTGGTTTTTTTTTTTTTTTTTTTTGTCGTTGTTGTTGCTGTTTTTGAGACAGGGTCTCACTGTGTAGTTTAGGCTGGCCTTAAACTTGCTACGTAGCCCAGGCTGGCCTCGAACTCAAGGTGATCCTCCTGCCTCAGCCTCCCAAGTGCTGGGATTCCAGCCTACTTCCTATTTTTAAATGGTGGTAACTAATTCAAATTTTAAAAACATCATTTGACCAACAGGACACATCTGAGAGCCCTACCGGCTGCTGCCAGCTTGCCAGTGGCTGCTCTGAATGTACTACATCACCCTCGCCTCCCAAGCTCGTTCTCTCTCCTAGACCCTCTTCTTCCAGGTCTCCTGGGGCGCGTGCTTCCTAGTTCACACTCTCCTTGTCCCTCCCCGAGAGCTGACCCGGCCTCGGAGCAGTGGCTACTCACACAGGTGTGAGGCACGAGGACAAACAGCTGTGTGGCAGGGTGCAGGCAGCGCCAGGACAGTGCTCCACTCCAATGCAATGCCACTCCATGTGGGCCTTCTAGGGCTGCCTCCAGGAGCATCTGTAGGTGACCTGCTCCGTGATGCTTTGTGGGGGTCACTGGTTTCCAGGGGGCCTTGTTCGGGCCACCACTTGGAATTCTCTTCATGGAAACCCAGGGACATGCCCTTGCCACGATTCTACTCTGCCTCCCGGGGCGCTGTGTTCTTTCCTTTTAATCATTTCTATGGCTTCTTCAAGGTCTCTGTCCAGATTTTTTGATTCCTGACTTCTGCTTAAATCGTGAGCACGAAATGCAAGGGTTCTTCCACGAGATCGCTCCTCAGAATAGAAACAGGCCCTGTGGCTGCTTTCCCCACATTGGCCCACCTCGGCGCTTAGAAAAACCCACCTTGCCTCCCTCCCAGCCCCCTGAGGGGACTGCAGGAGCTCAGCTAGGCCCCTCCCCCAGGCCCACGCCTCACCTTCCCTTTGATGCTGAGGCCCCCGGTGTCATAGACGATGCCCTTGCCCACCCACGCGATGGTCTGCGTGGCGCCATGGGGGGTATGGCTGAGGACGGCCAGAGCTGGAGGGTGCAGGGCGGCCTTGCCGACACCATAGATTCCTGGGGGGCAAGGAGAGTGTGGTGAGACGCAGGTTGCACTGGCAGAGGCCCCTACATCTCCTGGAGAGCTGTGCTGCCCCGCGTGAGCTCCCCACCCCCTCCCGCCCCTGGCCAGTGTGGGATCGGGGAATGCAAATCAGTTCCATGTCTGAGACTGGAAGGGTCCTGGGCACAGTACTGCTAGGCAAGAAAACTCGCTGAGGGAAAAAAGACTGCATCCTTTCCACAAGGAAAAGCACAGGGCTGCAGAATGAGATGACTTTTGGATGATGCTTCAAGGCCGCCCCAGCCAGCACGCATACCCCCGTCCCTGAGCCTGGCCCCGCACTCGGGCCAGCACCACGCCCTTCTTCAGTCTGCTCCCACGGTCTCCGCTCCACTGCCTTGCACTGCGTCACATGCTTCGTTTCGCAAAAAAACCATGGGTTGCGGAAGAGCAGGGGCTGGGCTTCAAGGTCCCTCCATCACTGAGCTGAATAATGACAGCAACCTCACAAGCACTAATAATGGCTATCCCACGAACTCCTGCTCATCCGGCAGGACCCACTGCAAATGTCACCTCCTCTGAGAAACTTCCCCACATGAGGAGCTTATGTGTCTGCAGTAGGCACCGCTAAGATGGCCCCCAGGGTCCCCTCTGGGCTGTCCTCTCCACCTCAGAGTGGCCAGGTCTTAGTGTCTCATCTCTGGCCACCAGCACAGCAGAAGCAATGAGACACCTCTTGTGGGATACAAGGAAAAACAGGAGCTCCCACCCTGCTTGCTTCCTCTGCTTCACTCTCCTAGAGATGCCAGCTGCCACGCTGGGAGCGCCCAAGACAGGCCCACGGAGCCGGGAGCCGCGTCTCCGTCCAGCAGCCTCCAGCCCCGAGACTGCCCGAAGCCTGAGGGCTGGCGGCCTGGCGGCAAAGGGCTGGCTCCAGGAACACCTTCCAATGGCCACAGAGCCAGCTACAGGAGGGAGACGCCCCCAGCCACAGAGGAGCCCTGCCACCCCACAGAGATGCAGAAGGGAACGTGTCGCCTGCAGCTGCCAGTCATCCTGCGATCATCTGTCTCACAGCACAGATAACTGTGCCTGCGACCACCCCCTAGGTAGCCTGGAAGCGCCTCTGGGTGGCCAAGCCACAGTGGTCTTTCTTTCCTTGTAGTCCTAGCAGTGGAGGATCACGGTCCTACGCCATCAGGGAAGGCCTGTCTGAGGTGACATTGGAGCCAAGACACGCAGGATGAGGCAGCTTGTGCCATACGAATGCCTTGGGGAAAAGTATTAAGATGGAGCGAGCCATCCGTGCAAAGCTCAGACATGGACGTGAACTTGTGTATTCGAGGAACAGAAAGGCCCTGCTTAGCTGGCTGGGAGCGGGGGTGTGCAGGGTGTGACGAGGCTGCAGCCGGGGAAGGACTTGGGTCTAGCTGCTTCCAGAATATGCCTCAGAACCTGGACAGCTGCCGCTTCCTCCTCCAGGGACGGTCAGCTTCCCAGGCTCTGGACTTGGGCTGAGACAAGAGCTGATTTCTTCCAGGTCACAAGGAGGATGAAGTTGGGGACAATGCACCATATGACCAGCCAGACTCTTGCCACCGAACTGCCCCTAGCCACTCCCTGAGGCCAAGCCCTGTGGGTTGGCAGCACCCACCCACCTCCAAATCCTCTTGTCTTCAGCTCCTCATCACGGATGATGGTTGGGGCAATTCCCAGCTCTTTTCCAACTTTGTTAATCTCCTGGACATGTTCATGGAAAAAACAACACAAAGACATGTGAAGACGGCTTGACCCAAGGCGAGGCCAGGGCTCGGGGCCAGGGATGAGCCATCGCCTGTGCAGTGAGAGAGCAACCAGCTTGGAAGCCAGCAGCCTTGACTCTCGTGATTAAACCCAGGAGAGAAGGCTCCCCCAGCAAGCTCCCCAACTTCCTGCAGCTCATGGCTGCAAGCCTACTGCAGGGCCTTAGCACGGTCTTATCCCCCCCACACCCTCTGTGGAGGCTGCTGGCCCTCGGAGCTGGGTGGACAGCAGAACTCCACGGCTCCTGGGCAGGGTCAGAGAGCACAGACAGCCCCCAGGTCTCAGGTCTCCTCCTCCGCTTGGGGCCTGCGACCCCCACACCAGCCCAGCCTCTCCCTTAGGATAAGGCCACACACCTCAAGGAAGATGTCCGTGTTCATCTCATTGCAGGGCGTGTCCACAATGCGGGCTGCCAGCCGCACACCTTCTGTGGCGTTTGCTAAGCACTGGGAAAAAGCAAAAGGCAATCACTGGGGCCCTGGGCCTGGCAGCAGGTGGATGTCCCCAGGAATCCAGTGGCATTGGAGGGATACGCCCCACATCTCCCTGGGAGGCTGCAGGGCTGCACTCAAGGCATTGGGGAGGCAGAAGCAAGACCACGCCGGTGCCCCCTCCCCAGCAGCTGGGCCCCACACAGCCACCCTCAGGAAAAAAGTTCCATGCGGCCCCACCCTGCAGCCCACTGCCCTGACCTCACGCCAGGGTCCTTTCGAAGTCCCCACCTTGCTCCTCCCCTCTTCTGGCCTCTGCAGACTGCACCCTCCTCCTTGGGTTGGGACCTCAGCACCTACGTTCAAGACCTCCTGGAATGCCGTCTTTCCAGGGGCCCCTACATGCTCTCCCCTGGGCCCTGGAGAGCTGCTTTCCCACATGTACCCATGGGGGTAGCCCACGGCTCCTACAGGACACCCAGGTCTGGCTGCCTTTGTTTTCTCTCTAACTGGGCAGCATGCTCTGGGCACGGGGTGTGGAAAGGAATAGCAGGCCCAGCCTCAGGAAGCGTGTGTCTCCTCGGCACCCAGCAGGGAGTGGGAACCTGAGAAAGTGGATGACACAGCCTCAAATGTGGAGTCCAAAACCCCAGTACTCCAGAAAGCTGCTCGAAGACAGACACAAACGCGAATGCAGATGCTACATGTGCCCAGAGAGTGGCACTTAGCAGACAGCAGTGGTCGTGCTCTTGCTTTGGCCAACCGGGAGGCTTCGGCCTGCCTGCTCTTCTCTGCTGGTTCAGCCTTGCTCTCAGCTAATTCCCAGGACACCCCACCCCACCTCGGTCTTCACCTCCCACCCCCAAGTCTCAGAAGCTCCAGGCAGCTGGCTGCGTCAGTGCCTCTGAGCCGGCCAGAAGGAGACGCTATTAAGAGAAAAGCAGGTGCACACAGTGACAATGAATTTCTCATCGCCTCCCCAAGGTCCACCTTGTCAGGGAGGGCAAGCGCAGGGTCAATTCGCCAGCCTGGCTGCCACCCCCACCCTGTCTGATTGCTGCAAGAGCCACTGCCTGTCCTGGGTAATTAAACCCCAACACCTCAAAGGTAGAGACCTGGGACTTGACAGTTCAGATATGAGGTGTGTGTGTGTGTGTGTGTGTGTGTGTGTGTGTGTGTGTTCGTGCCACCTGGCAGTTCTCATCCTGTCTGAGAAGCATGTCAGGGCCACAGGACTGGCTTCGAGGGAAGCAGGTGTGACCTGCTAACCCTAGCGAGCTCACAGCACTGGCACAAAGCGGGGAGTGAGAGGGCAAAGAGTGCCTCAGTTTCTTCACCACAGGAGGAGGTCATTCATTCATTATGTCCACATTTATGTGAGGACCCAGGCATCATGCTGGATTCTGAGAATCCAAAGATATCTGAGGGACTCAAGGCCAGCAGAGAATGACCACCCACCCACCCACCGTTAAAGCTTCAGAAGAGGAACTCAGCAGTAGTAGGACCTAGAACACCTGGGGCGTGGATGGGGATTGAGGAGGTAGCCCTGGCAGGGAAAAGGGGGGAGATCACATGGGGTGTCAGACCTTGAATAAGCGTGCCAGGCCGAGGCACAACAGGAACCACCAAGGCTGCATGGGGGGCAGTGTGGGAGGACGCAGAGGCACAAGGTCAGGAGTGGATGAGAAGACTGCATGGGTGAGGGGACCTGAGGGTGGTGCTCAGGCTTCCAGGCTGGGATCTGGCACACAGTGGGCTCAGACCTCAGAAGGAACTCCCCCAAGATGGGTTGGGAGTCGGCATCAGGGTCCCACTGCAGGATGGGGCCCAGAGGTGGCTGACACCAGCCAGGGAGGACAGGATAAGGTCAGAGAGGCTGTGATGGGACAGCACAGGCTCTAGACAAGCAGCCGTGCTTCAGGAAGGCCGACACCGCTCCAGCCCAGCAGCGGTGGCCTTAAAAGCCACACTGGGAAGGAGGCCCAAACTAGCTTTCCGTAGGAGAAAGTAAGGAATCAGAATAAGCAAAGCAATGAGTTTTTAAAAGTTTGGTGATGAAGAAAAATGGAGAACTCATCCAAGATGGCAAGATGGAAGCGAGTTCCTTCTGTCCAAGGAAGGGATCTGGCTGGGGGAACGGTTTTGTGCCAGCGCTATGCGCTCACTGGGGTTGGGAGAGGAGACAGCGGACCAGGCAGGGTGGCTGCCAAGTCCTCAGGCGGGGGACTCGCCTGGGGCTCAGCCTTCTTGGGTCAGAAATGAAAGGTAAGCACTGAAGCAGGAAGAGGGACCATCTGGCCTGGCTGCTAGAGCAGGTGGAAGTGGTGGGCAAGGCCCCCGGAGTGGGCTTGCGGACAGCTGTGTGGGAAGGGAGCCCAGCATCAGGCCCACACTCAGACCAGAAATTAGAAATCACTTCCAGCCTTGCCTGCCTGCAAAGCATTATTCTTAGGATCAAGTGAAATAACATATGTAAAAGTGCTCCCTTTATGGATTCAGTACACACAGGCAAAAGATTATTGGTATTAAAACACGAAAGTGCCCGGCTAGACGCACAATCAACACTGGCATAACAGAACAGGACCCTGGAAACGAAGACTGCCCTGTGGGAGAGGGGGCTGCTGCCCCCTCAGAGCTCCCTGGAACCATGGCCGCCCTCCCGTCCCTTTCTATGGGAAGGGAAGAGCTCTCTCCCCCTGAGCTCCTGGGGGACCTGGGACACAGTCTGCACCTCCAGACACCCACTTGCAACGTGGACACTTCCACGGGCCCATTGTCCTGTCCCACCAGGAAAAACTCCACTGTGACAGTCCTCTTCTCCGAGCGACGGGAAGTCCCTGAGCGGTGGGTGAAGAGCGGGAAGGCCCGGGCCAGGGCACAGGCAGATGCGAAGACGTCAGACTGCTCGCAGACCATCTGTAGCGCAAGGAGGGCAGGCAGGGCAGGGGCTGAGGGCCACAGGGTGAGACCAGGACCTGCCCTGCAGTCCCACAGCCTGACATCAACTCCCAGGGGATAAAACCCACAGGAGAGGCCTCCACAGAAGCCACGATCCCATCCCCCCATGCCTTCACTGGGATGGGGACCTGAACCATGTCTTGCTACCTGAGAAAGAAGACACTGGCCACCAGATGTTGTCAGGTGCCTCAGCGTACAGGAGCACAAGGTATGGAGGCTCAGACATGAGCCTCGGCCTCAGGAAAGCTAGGCCTCAGTCTCCGACTGGCCACCAAAACTGAACTGGGGTAGACGACTTGTGTCTGGACCTGCCGCCCTGTCTACCCGGCAGGGATGATGATGTGTAAGGCTCTCTGGGTCACTGGCTCAGTTGTGGGTGGAAGGCTGAGCTCCCTGGACCCACTCCCGGGCCTTCTCTCTCACAGACACACTCACCAGGATGCAGCGCTGGGCTCCGGGGGGCAAGCAGGTCCGCACCAGCCGGGTGATGAAGTGGGCAGCTGAGGGGCTGTTGTGCCGGCTCACCCTGGAGGGCAAGGCCGCCACGGTGGCGTAGTTCAGGTGGAGCGGACAGCTGTCCGTGGGGTTGGGATTGAGCGTGGCCAGAGCAGCCTGCCAGAGCTAGATCAGAGGGGAGACAAGAGACAGAGCGACTTGAAACGGGGCCGCGTGCCAGGAGCCCGCCCTGCCTGCCACGCCCGCATTCCCGGGCACCCCATCGGGCCACTGGGCGCTTGTGTCTCTGCCTGGCACCCTGCCACACTCGTGGAATTCAGCCTAGGGGCCAGAGGGCCGGGCTGGGACCCCTTTGCTTCGAACACTTGGCACCCCTGCGTCGGCTGGGGCTTGGCCTGTTTCCACTGGCGCGGGGTCAGGGGCCGGGCGCCACGCGGAAGGGCAGGTGGCGGCTGCCACCCGGCTGCGGGCGGGCGGGCAGGGCCGCTGGCGCAGGCCTGCGCGCAGGTGTCGCGGCCTGGCAGGCGGCGCCGGGCCCGGGACAATGGCCGGGCCCTGGTGCGGTCGCGGGCTCCAGGCCGTGTCCCGGGCGGGTCCTGCGCCGCCGCCGGGCCTGCGCTTCCGCGGGGCGCATGGCGGCCGCGGCCCGCTCACCTCCTCGGTGACCCGGGGCTGCAGCTTCCCGCGGACGTGGCTCCAGGGCACGCGGTGCAGGTGGTGCAGCTGCCCGAGCAGCAGCAGGGGCCGGCTCTGCGGGTCCGCGTCCCCGGCGCTCGCCTGGAACTGCAGCCCCACGTTCGCCATCTTCCGCCCGCGCCCCCGGCCCGCGGCCGCCCGCCCGCGCCCGCTCCGGCCCGGCTCGACTCGGCGCCGCCCCGGCCTGCCCGGCCGCCCCGCCTCCCCCGCCGCCGCGGGCCGCGCGAGACGTGCAGGGCCCGCCCGGGGCGCGAGGGGGCGCCGGCCGCGGGGCGGGCGCGAGGTGGCGCGGAGGGGTTCCGGGCAGGGCCAGGCCGCCTGCGGGCCCTGCGAGGCCTGAGTTCCACCGGCCAGGCCCTCTGCCGGCCCAGCGGGCCCCAGGGGACCTCCCAAGGCAGACGGGGCACGTGCCAGGCCCCATCGCTGGGGTCGGACTGGCTCGTGATCCTTGGATCCGGGCCAGCTCCCCCGTCTGGTGGGCACAGTGTCCACAGTCACGTCCTGGCCGCTTAGTAGTAGGTGCCCCGACACTGATCAGACCCACCCTTTGCCAGGTGCAGTCCCTCCTGGGAGAGGGGTGACAGGTCGTGGGTTTCCCTCCAGGCCGCCGCTTCCAGGGTGGCCGGTTAGAAACGGTACACTGCCTATTGGGGGCCCCTCCTCGCCCACCCCGCCTGAGCAGCCTCCCACCCCCTTCAGGGAGAGGAGCCCAGCACATCACCTGTGTCACCTGTTGGGCAGGGAGTGTGTGGCACATGCTGGGTGGTGGAGGAGCCCCGGGTGAAGGTCCTGGCTGCTCTGAGCCTTGGGAAAGGATGGAGTCATTGAAACAAAAGTCTGTTACCCTGCGATGCCCGCGTCTTCACTGCTGCAGGACTTGTTTGGGCACCCCTTTCAGTGGCCTCCAGCTAGTTCCATGCACCACTCTTCTTATTTTGAATTTCTTCATGATCAACCTTAAAAAATAGCAAAGCAATTCCATAGCGTGGCATTCCGCCAGCCCACCTTCCCATTGCCCAGCTCATCACTGCCCACAGCTTCCCTGCCCTCCGGCTCCATGTCCCGGGCTCATCTCTGAGCCACCATCCCATACCAGGCAGACCCTCGACAGCAACACAGGCTGGAGTGCCAGTGCCCCGCAGGCTGTCCTCGTGCCTGCTTTTGCCCTCCAGTGCCCGGCATGGAGCAGGCATCACAAAATAACTGTTCAACAAGTGAAAGGAATTCCTTTGAAACCCTGGCTTTCCCGACATAAAAGTCAACGCTAATTGGATCTTATTTTCTTCAAAAGATTTTACAGCAGCTGAATGTTTTCACACATTTGTAAAGGGTACTAAGAGCGGCAAGAAGATCTATCACTCTTTTTTCTGTTTGCAAATACACCGTGGAAGACAGGCGCATGGCACTCCAGAGGGGGCTGAGATTTCTGGAGGGCGACAGGCTTGGACTATGCCCTGATGAGTGAGTCAGGACTTCTGCAGGCTAGGACAGGGTGGGGAGAAGTCCCTGGAGGAAATACAGAATGTCCAGGGGACTCAGGAACCAGAGGGCAGCACAGGGGTCTTGGAGAAGAGCAAGAGTGGAGGTAGAGATGAGCAGGAGAATCTGGTTCACTCCACTGATTTTTGCAAACCGAGGAGGGATCTGAAAAGCATTTCAGAAAGCCAGCTCTGGGGAGCCTGAAGAGGAGACAAGCTGCTGGTAGAGAGGTCAGTCTGTAGACTTTCCTTTTACAATTCTCCCTTATTTGAAAATGGACCAAATAACCTCGATGACCTCAAATAAGGATGAACAAGATGATTCAATTTAACCAACATTTATTGAGCACTTATTACACACAAAAGCAAGAAAGAAATGTTAGGTGACTGTTAGAAGCGAATATTCCCCATTCTGGTTTCAAGCCACTCCTGTATCGAAGAACTCCAACCCAAACAGAGAGCTAAGGAATTATTCCATTTCAAATGCCTGCCAATTTCCTCAAGATGCAGCCTGTGACAGATACAAATAGATTCCAGGAAAGTACTTTCCCCTCTCATTGCAGACTTTACAGACTTCAACATAAATAAGACAGGCAGCACTTTGTTTAGATAAATTTTTATGAAGATATTAATCCATGGCTTAGTATATATTTCACTGTCAATGAAAAATTCACCTCTATTTAATTTTCTTTAAAAGTGAAAGTTTAAAATAAATTACCAGATCTTTGATGCAACCCAAGAAGCAATTTATGGTTTTGATGACTTGAGACCCATTCCAAACTCAACTGGGTATTCTGACTTAACTTGGAATTTAAGGAAAATGTTAAAAACTGCTGGAAGAAATCAGAATAATGTTCCCAGGACTTATGAGAAAGCTTTTTGGTTCTGTTCACATTCTAAGACACATTTCTGAAATCATATCATGTAAGATGGCTCTAGTTGTCTGAAATGTGCATTTATATGTTAATTTCATGCCAGAATCACTACAAAATCTCCTAATGCCTGCTTAGACTCGGCTGATCTCCAGGAGGTCCCCCTTGCCATTGTATCTGAATGAGAAAGAAGCTTCGTGGCTTCCAGTGTATTCATTCATTCCATATACATTTATTGATCATCAGTTCTGAAAAGGGCTACCATCAGGCTTTAGGGATTTCCATGGTGCACGTGTGCGCGTGACTGCGTGCGTATGTGTGCGTTTGTGTGTGTCGGTGGGGGGGGGTGATCACACAGCAACAAAATCCGGAAACTTTCAAGTCCTCAGAGAAGGGTGAGTTAGGGAAGACTCCACAGGCTGGGATGAGACCTGACTTGGGTCTTGAGGGATGAGCCGAGGGGTGTGCCAGGCAGTCTGCCCCAGGCCCAGGGAACCAGTCACATGAAGGTCTGAAGTGGTAAAGGACAGGGTCCATTAGGACGTTGTCTGCAGCACACGGAGCTGGACACACAGTGAGCCATGGACTTGGCACTTGACCGTGTGGCCAGCTGAAAGCCAATGAAAGCCTTTGTCAGGACTAATGTGAAGTAAGAGTAGGGCTCGTTCCTGGTTGGCAATGATCTGCCCCTTCAGGAGTACAGAGAGGACGTAGAGGCCAGCTCCACTGATACCATCCCTCCACGATTCCTTCTAGAGCCTGTGGACTGGAAGGGACCCCCTAACCAACTGCCTGAGGCACTCGCATGACTTCCTGGGCACTGCCGTGGCTTGTGGGTGTTTGTGCCTTCCCTTACCATGTCCAGAGTTACATTTTGTAACTGGTGCCAGACGTGCCACCTAGATTTGCACTACATGTTCCCTGAGGGGAGGAAAAGGAACTCAACTGTTGTGAAAGGCATATGTGTGCAGAAAGTTTTTCAAAAAATTCCTTAACTTCCAGATAAGCTGAAAAACTAATGTAATGAGCAAACTGTATGCCCTCCAGCTAGCTTCATCTATATGTGCATACATGTATTGTATATACACGTATGTGTCCACATACGCGGACACTTCTGCACTATTGACAGTAAGCTGTGTACAACTGCCCCTGAGCAACTCAGTGTGTATCTCGGGACCAGGATGTTGGCCCACATAATTGTACCTGTGGACACTGGACATTCGAACACTACTATCATCTGATAGACTGCCCACACCGAAGTTGTCTCCAGATGTCCTTCATGGCTTTTTCCTTTTTAAATTCAGGACTCTATGTGGTTGTCAGGCCTCTCTGGTCTCCTGTAATCTACAACAATCTCTGCTTCTATTTTTCATGACTTTGACACATCTTATAGAAGGCCTCAGTCTGAATTAATCTGTTGCTTCATGATTAAATTCAGGTTAAACGTTTCGACAAAAATACATTTCTGTTTCCCCTTGTACCCCCTCTGGAGGCACATAATCTAAGTGTATCTTATCACTGGCCAAGATTGTTTACTTGGTTTAAATGGTTCTGCCAGATCTCTTCATGGTAAAAGTACATTTCCCTCTTTTATGATAGAATTACAATCAACATCCTCTCTACAATCTGTGGAGTGACATTCTAAGGCTATAAAATGTTCTGGTTCCCAACAATATTTTCCCCAGCGCATGGAGCGTCAGTGATGATCTCCGCCTGGGTGCTGTACCGGTTGTGGTATGATGGTCTTCAGCTCTGTCATTTATTACCTGGTGTTCCTTAGCAAAGACCACCTTCCCCTGCCCCAGAACTGCTACCTCATTTGTGAAGTCCAGGACAAAATGAAAATGCACAACCTCCTCTTGAAAAAAGAGTTTTAAGACGGCAAATAGCAGGGTATTAAACCAAGTAGAGGGTCCCGTAACTACACCTCTGAAGCAGGCCCCGCCCCCAGGATGTATATACACTTGTGTGCTTTGGTACCACTGCTCCGACTGTCCCCATTTAGGCCAAGAAGAGCCCCGCCAAGCTGGCCTGTATGTCTTTTTGACGTGTTCTTATCAGTGTCGGAGGACTTTGGTCCTTTCTGCAATAATATGATCCCTGGGCTCACTTTGCTCCTTCCTTGCCCCCCGAAATAGTCAACCATTTCTCCAGGCACCCATGGCTTCTACTGGGGGGCAAGGTTGGTTAGAAAACAAGAGCATGCTGCAGTGCTCACTGCTGCTTGGGTGCCCTTGCTTTTGGTCCTCCCAGAGGACAGGGGTGGGATGCACGGAGTATGCACTGACTCCTCCACTCAGACACCGCACCACAGGGGTCTCCCCACCCACCCACCTCGTCACTTTTACCTCTTCTCCAACTTGGAGGTCCCTGGCTCCTAATCAGCCTCCCAAAGATACCCATTTGCTTCTTCCTGTAACGGTCACCAGCAGCCTCCACTCCTATCAGCAAACCTGCTATTTCTTTATTCCTTTTGTACTGGGAGTGTTTTCCACTGATATATTAAAAATTGATTGCATTGTGTGGTTCAGCAATGTGATGTACATTTAGTTTTATGTTTGTTTCTATTCAGTGTAATGAGTTGTTGTTTTCTTTTTTTTTTTTTTTTTACATTTTCTTTTTTGAATACATAAATGCACGGTTTAAAAGTCAAAACCATACGTGTTCAAAGGAGTCTCCTCTCATTACGGTCCCTTAAATCCTTTTCTCTCCTCAACCCTCGCAGGCAACCTTTTTACCCCCACAAGTAGCCATCTTTATTAGCTTTTAGTTTATCTTTCTTATCTCTTTGGGAGAACAATAAGATTACAGATTTTCATGGATTTTACAAAAAGGTAGTGCACTGCACGCACTCCTGTGCACTTTAGTTGAAAAGCACATTTTGTAATCTGATGGCGAGCACTGTGTCTTTGCTTTCTCCTATCAGTGGGATGAGGGCGGAATGTGTTAATAAAAGTGTACTAGCAGAACCATTTATTAACAGTAGAAAATGCTCCTTCAGACACTGGTTTTTAGGGCTTCTCGATAAAATGAGGGGCTGAACTAGTTGCTCTTGGAGTCCCCTGCTGTCCCAACAGCCTAAATTATTCTCTTAGGAAGGGCACAGTGTGAGATAGCAATAACCCTCATGTCTCAGGAACTAAATTCCTATTTACTTGTGAACACCAGCAGAATTATTTTTCTAGTTGTAAAAATTTTCAGGGGTATATTGAAGACCTGGAGCCTTAGGATGGGAAAGCTGCAGGAAGGAAGAGAAATAATTAACTGATCAAACATGGTCCCACATTCCTTTAAGCAAATCCAACCTGTGCAAGTGGAGACCGACGGAGAAGCAAAACGAGGAAGCAGATGCTTATTTTGATCAGAAAGTCTTTTCTGTGGAAAACATTCGCTTATAGGATCCTGCTCAATAGTACATTTCTCCAGTGGATTGAAAATGATTCACTCTTCAACCTGCGTCACATTTTCCTCAGAAACATCCTTGTACTTATTACACATCTATCTGTGGTATCTGAATATAGATCTTTTTAAAAAGATCATGGGCCGGTGAGATGGCTCAGCGGCTTAAGCGCCTGCCTTGCAAGCGCGAGGGCCCGAGTTCGACTCCCGGAACCCACATACGAAAAAGGGGCCGGTGATATCGCTCAGCGGCACGGGCGCCTGCTGGCGCGCGAGGTCCTGAGGTCGTCCCCCTGGTACCCACAAAAAAAAAAAAAAAAAAAAAAAAAAAAAAAGATCATAAATCTGTTGCTGAGGATTTTGGCAGCTGAGCAGTGTGAGGAAAGGGTAGGGGAGGCAAAAACTAACCAAAAATTGTTAACCCCTCCCCCCCAGGGCAATGAGAAGGAAATTCAGTATATTTTTTTCCTCACTGGATCTGGAAGGTTCTGTATTTCAAGCTGGTTCATAGTTATGGATAGAAAGTACTGAAATGCACCAGCCTTACTTATATGAATTACAATGCAGGTTAAAATGCTAGATTGGAAATAAGATCACTTATCTGTTCTCAATGATTTATAAAACTTGTGTGACATTATAGCGCAAGCAGAGTAACAAGTATTCCAATCAGGCTGCCGTTTTCCCAACATCTTCATAAATTCGGTAACACTTAAATATTACCTATGAGAACCATAAAAAGACATTTTGAAGTCTTTTCCTTAACACATTCGGAATGTGTAGTAAATATGCACTATTATACTATTTTTAAAACAGGATTTATTTGTTGCATTATAAACTTGGCAGTACATTCAACCAGGTGGCGCCTGTATCTTTCTTTTAAATGAGAGGCTACTTTCCATGTCCCATTATTCTTGGGATTTCAGAAAGGGGAGGAGGTAGCTGTCTGCTGAGGCCTAGCCTCTCCAAATCTGAGGGGAAGAAGTCACAGTGCCAGAAGGTCACTGGGGACTCACCAAGTCGGGGACCCTGCTCTGCTGGTGTACCCTCACCATAGCTAGGGGCTTGGGTAGGGCCTGGTTGTGCAGACACAAAACGTATACATCCGCAAAGCACAATACAAGTACTGAAGTTCCGTGTAAATCTAATTATTAGCGTGAACCAAAGGTACTGTCATTGTTTAACTCATCCGACCTTTTAAATGGATAACCAACCTTGAGACTTAATTGGATTTAAAAAAAATCAATTTCTAGCCATTGCATAGTGTTGAAATGAAGTATCGCATTTTCAGGCAATTGTAAAATCAGTTTTGCTCAAGACTATTTTTTATTGTTTACAACTTTAAAATGACATTATCCATCTCAGTAAGTGTTTTATGTACACATATACCTTTTATAAACAACCGCAAACCCACATGTACGTACATCAAGTCACGTCACAAAAGAATCATTATTTTCTGTTCAGCAGCAGGCTGATTCATCAGCAGCAATCTCTTCACACCAATTACACAAAAAACTGAACTGGGGATAATGACACACCACTGTTTGCAAATCTCTTGTAGCTGCAGCCTGGTCTCATCTTTGTAATAAGAAAAAAAATCCTTGAGGAAGCTTTTTACCAAGTCACATCTTGACCATTAAATCTTTCTTGAGGAAGGTCATTTAATTTTATGGAAAGAAATGAACAGTTAAAATGGCATGAGCAGAAATAGTGCTGGTCTGGAAATTAGAAGGCTGACGATTCTAGTTCTAGCCCTGAGTCGCACCCAATGTGTGACCTTGGCAAGCCCTGGCGCAGGCAGGTCTCAGTTTCACCATCTGGAAAAAGGGGAGGTTTGGGTGGGGAAAGACATCCTCTGTCCCCCACAGTTGATAAAGACAGAGGTCTATTATGGTGCCCTGGGTCAGAACAAGTTAAAAACATTTGATTCCCTGAGCACTTAGTCTGAGAAAGAGACCAATGATGCAAACCAGAGCCCTTTGCCTCCATTACAACATCTATAAAATGAAAAAAACAGTGACTACTAATGGTGGAATTTGGATGATTAGCTAAAAGCAATTATAGAATTACAGTTGACAAACAGAAAATGCTAAACCCAGTTGTCTATTTTAGCTGAGCCCAATTTAAATGTGCATTGTGTTGAATGGAGCTTCATCTAAATGGTCCATTTTAGCCAGATTATGGAGCTAAAGTGGAGAACCACACAATTATCCCGAGCATTCAGGACAGTCCAGAGAGCTAATTTGGACAAATGGACAAATGATTATTTTCTTTTGCCTCAACTGACCAGATAATTGTGCACAAGTCTCTGCCATTTGGCTCTGTGGAATGTCTCTTTGTAGAGTGAGAAAACCCAGCCACAGGCTGGTACGACGACATCTGTCTGAGGGTGGCATGCAGTTGGGGTAAGGTGCATGAGTCCTACATCAGAAACACTTTTACATGAACTTGGAGTCTCTGCCTGTCACCCAGGGCCCACATTAGCTTGTTCTGAGGGGCTGCTTTCCCTCAGTTTCAGAAAACAGCTGAACACAAACATCAGGCACAAGGTTAAAGGTGGCACCTGGATGGTCAAGAGAATCTGCAGAGAAAGCCAGGAGATTTCGAGGACCGGTACACACAATTCAAGGCACACATTTAAATGCTAACCTCTACAATGTAGCTAACCCCAGGTGAATCAGGTCTGACACCCTAAATCCTAGAAGAAATGGAAACTTACCATTTTTAATCAGTGAATCAACAACACTGACAAGCAGGAATTCTTAGTGCTGTCCTGTCCCCTACACCCAACTAATCATCATCCACGTCTACGAAAAGTTCTCTCGCTATGATTCTCATGGTTTGACTAGAACAAGGTCCCTGATGATGAAAACCGAGGCAGAAGATGGAGCGACCCGCTACCCTGTCATGTTTAGATGCACAATGTGCTAGACCAGGCACATTGTTTCGTTGTGACTACACAACGACGGATGGGGAAGATAGCTTTATGGGTTACGATCTGACTCCTTAGAGTATTTGCTACATTTAGCGGAGGAAATCTATCTCTAGTCCGTTTTCTAGCAGTAAAGGTAAACATTCAAAGGGGACACAATAGTCTACCACCTCCGCACCACAGCCTAAGTCTTCAGCGCTCTCTGCTCAACAACGTTCTGGATTTTATCTGCACACTTTTGCAGCACCATTTCAAAACCGGGCCACCAAAGTCTCCATTGGAACATAACCAAAGAGGTTTCCACTCAAGAACCTGCGTGTCCACGGGTATGTTTCCACCTTCCCGTGGTCCATCGGGATGGATGACTTGTTTCATGTTATTATCAGTAGCACGAATGTTCTTGAACCCTGTGACAGACATCTATCTATCTATCCCTTGCGATGGCTGATGAGCAAGTTGGTGGGGGGAAATGTAATTTCTAGCCAAAGAACCAGGTGAGGGCACAATAGGAAGAGGCTGCTTCTTTTGCGTGCTTTGTCAACAGGCTGTGAAGGTAACTGCCATGAGCAACAGCAGCATCTCAGGACTAAATGCCCGGTGTGCCGAGGATGCCCACACAGATGCCGGTGTTTAACTGGAGAAACACACACCCATCACAACTCGATGGCCACATCTCTCCCACCAGGTGTGCACATGTGTGAAGGTCAATACTTTGTGACAAAGGCCATTCCAAGCCCTCGGGGATCCTGGAAACAGTCTTGGCTTTGGGCTCAACCGACAAACATCATCCCGGAAGTTTTCAGTGTACAGAATAGGGGATACTCAAAGTCACATGGAAAGTGTCCTGGAGCGTGTGCGTGAGAATTACTTTAGGCACACTACAGTTTTACTTCAAGATTTCCATGTGTGCTTGGTATGGATGGAAAGCATATGTTTTCATAAGAAAAATAATTATGTGCCTTTCAGGCAGTTTCCCTATTTGTATTTGGATAGCAAAGAGATTAGTCCCGTTGAAAGCATGCATTAGGCACACAAATGGACTCGCAGACACTGAGGCAAAGGCCTCAGGCGCACAATAAATAGTCCTTGGCCAAAAAGAGCACAGAATTGGTCAGGCCCTCCCCTAATGCAAACGCATTTGAAGAAAACATGAACCCATCGTTAAAATTAATACCAGGATTGCAGGATGTTCTTTAATCTGCAGGATTGCTTTATTGTACAAAAAGTTTCCAGTAACAGTAAATTAATTTTTAAAAAAGGACAAAAAAAGTCATTTTGGGTAGAAGCGCTTCACTAATTGCTTTATTTAAGCATACAAGAAAAAAAGTCTTATCTGACCAATTAGGTTGAAGGGTTTTATTACCTTTAAGAAGCCAATAGCTGGGATAAAACACTGCAAGCACTTGTGTCAAAACAAATAAATAATGCTCTCTCAATTAGCAGAGAAAGCGGTAAATCCGCTAAATTAGAGACACACATGGTTTCACACAACACGGCCTAGCCAGGGCCCCCCCAAGAAATGACAGCAGCTTTCAGTTACAATCTTGGGACGGATCAGGAGCTTCGAAAAACTGATATTAACATCTCCGCTTTTCCTCCTGGCTTCACTCAACAGGAGCCAGCCAGGACACCTGGAAAGGGACAGGGGCCCCAGGGCTAGACCCAGGTGCCCAGAGCAAGCCCTCCCAGGCAGGGCCTCTTCCTGAGGGTGCTTCCCAGACCATGACTGTCACCTCCACGGCCCAGCAGGGACTAAAGAGCATGACGATGGGCAGGCCAAGGAATCCATCTCTTTCAGAGAGAAAGAATTACCCTGAGGTACCAGGACATGATTACCAATTTTCCTTTACTTTCTCAAATGCTACTGATCTTCCCACACAAATACAGGGTCAAAAGGAAAATACAGTGGTTTAAGGGCACCAACGAGTCAGGCATGGGCTCTGGGGCCAGCTCCAGGCTGGCCTGTACATCTCCCATCGTGGGGCACCAGTCACTGCAGCAGACAGCTAGGGCTTGGCCAGCACTATACTAGCTTCAGACTGAAGAGGACAGTTCCCCACCCTCACACGAGATTCTTACAATTTCTAATCAGATCCATTATGTCACCCGGATGGGTTGTGGGAGAAGGCAACCCAAATTACCCTATTTGGGGAAATAAATATAAATAAATGGTGGTCCTTTCTTAAAGGGTCTATTTCCTTCAAGGTTGATAAGACTCAGCATTTTCAAAAGCATTTAACAATTATCCAGCGTGGTCTCCATGCCTTGCTTTTCAGGCAAGTTCCCTAATTCAAACAGTCCCACTCCAAGGAGTAGCTGGTCTCAACGAGTACGCAGCACAGGGTTAAAACCAGCGGGGACTCTGCAGGTCCCACCCTTCAGAGGTGATGAGGGAGGAAAGGGCTCCTCAGTTCTTCCTCCCTCACCAAAGTCCACCATGGGATGCCAGACACATCTCTGGAGTCTCACTGTTCTCCAGCCTGCAGTAGTGAGAAAACAGGAGGCTGCCCGGAGGCGGACGCAAGGTGGGAAGCCTGGGCAGGGCTTGGCGTTAAAACACAGTCTGTTTAGATGACTTGAGTGTAAGTTTCTGGAAGCCACTTCAAAAGCAGTTCTTGAAGAGGCCATTTATGTGACTGGCCTAAATAAAATACAACACACTTAATGGGGTCATGCTTTTCTTAAATTTTTTAAGAGAAGCAGAAACAATGAAAAAGCTATCAAAAATTACACAAAAGCCACCAAAATTATACTGGTATCAATTCAAACAGGGCAAAAGAAACACAACCAACTTCAGTTTTCAGAGCTATCATCGCTTCCCACATTACAGTTCCAAGGATATGCGAGCACCATAACAGTGACAACAGGCAGGTAAACAACAAAGTCCTGCTTTGGCAACCTGATCCACGCTCACATAAGCAGAGGATTTTCTAGTCAAGATTGTCACAACCCTCAGGAGGATGCCTGCTTTCTGGGCACTGTGAAGTGGCAATGGAAGAGCCAATAAATCAAATCACTGGTGGAATATTTTACTTTGAAATGGAGTGATGTTTGGTTAACAATTTGAGATCCACTAATCCTAAATGGGGTGACCCATTTAAAATGGCCTCTGTGTCAACTCACAGTTCATTAAGTGAGTCTGGTTTGAACAGGTCATTATGTAGTTAGTATACAGTAGTGGATTAAGTAGGGATGGCTGGGGACACCCAGAGAGACACACTTGCTCAGTCTAGTGACTTCTGTGACACTGTCGAGCTTCCTTTTAATGTGAGGTTGGTTCAAATTACCAACTTTTAAATTTAGAAGGTTTTGCTTGGTAACCCTTTTTGGTATACAGTAGAAAATGCAGTGCAAAAATTTTAAATGAGGAATACTCTATTTACAATTAATTTAAACTTATGAAGCTGTTTTAACTGGCCCATCTATATGTGTTAATTAACATCAATGATGGTTTCTTATTTTTCACACTTTGTTACTCTGATCATTAACAGTGATGGAAAAGCTAAATTAAGTTAATGGGGAATGGATTATAAATTCTGAAAGGACTTCTTTGTTTTCAACTGGAAAATATATAGAGAAAAATGAAGAGGCATTTTTGCCTCTACTCATAAATTTTTGGTACCAAATTTCTTAAAAACCAAATGGTTTAAAAATTTTTTCCCAAAAATTATTTTAACATGCTGCTCAGACATAACTGCTAAAAAAATAGCATATACACATACAACACTGAACAGCTTCAGCAGTGCCTGTGAACTTTCAACTCATTTTCACTTTCTAAAAAATATATATATTATAATTGATCACAGAACCAATCTCTATTCTGCAACAGTATCAAAGGCCCTTAAAGACTTGACGATGATGGAAAATGCAAACAAAGGCCCCTTCCCCTCACTTGAGCACGACAGTGAAGAGGAATCTATGGAAAGCTTTGCTGCTCGGTGCCCACAGGGCCCGCTGGCTGCACCTGGGCATGCAGCTGGAGGGATGCAGGCTGAGCCCCCACACCGGGAAGTCCATGAGGTGGCACACAGCGAACGCAAGGCCACTAGCGAGACTTCACGCCAACGAGGACAACAATGAGGACAACGATGATGACAAATAATATTAAAATCACAAGCATCTTCCGATTCTTCTTCTGGTACTGTTCTGCCTAGAGAAAGAGGAGGAACAAAGGCAGTCATTTTTCCCAGGAATCCCAAGCCAGTCTCCCTGTCCCCTGTGCAAGGCTCTGGTTCTTCCGCACAGTGAAGGTGTCACTGCTGCGGGCCAGGCTGTGTTCGTAACCTTCCCTCAGCGTGGACTCAGCTGGAAGAGCTCCATGACCCTGCGCTACTTATCTCCCTGGACTTGGGAAAACACCAGTTCAGAATCTACTGGTTAGGACAGAGGCTGGCAGAGATGCTATGGGTGATGCTCCTCAGGCTACGTGGACCTGCTTCTCCCCATTCCAGCCTCCCCGGCTGTCAGGCAGAGGTCCTGTATACGGAAACACGCATGCCTCCTGCCCTGCAAGAGACAGCTGGATGCAGTTACCACAACCAGGAATATGGAACCAATGGCCCAAAGAGGCCCATGTGCTACCTCTCTGAACTTGATTGGAAACAAAAAGCCCATCCTTTGAAGTAGAAATGAGGAAGCCAGCTGAGGTGTGTCCTCCCAGAGCTAATGACGTAGTGGTGGCATTCCCTGAAGCGCAACCTGGGGGTGAGGCCTACCCACCGTATCTCTTCCCTAAATACCACATACTGAAAGTGCCGTCTGCTCCACCCGGCCTGGGATGCAGAAGTACAAACGTGCCCAGGGCTGCTGGTAGCAGACACACGCCCCTGAGCAAGGTGATGGAGGGCTGTGAGGGGTGCCGGAGGCCCAGAGGCAGAACACACCCTACCCTTTGCAGACACTGGCAAGGCACACTGAAGAGAAGACCAGGTAAGGATAGTAGTCCCTTCCATCTCACCTCCATGGGCGCCCAGCCTGCCGACTGAGCTTTCTCAGTGAGCCCGCCCACCTGCCTAGAGGAGCCCCCCTCAACTGGGAGGAAACGGCAGGAGGAGACCATCTCAAGAGTGTAGCCAGGGGGAGTGACTCCCGAGGTTCAAGCATCCTCAGAGGAGCCAACTGCCAAGGACAGCCCGCCACGCTGCCGATGTCAGCGCCGTTCTAAGAGAAGATGGAGCACACCTTCCTCCCCAGTAAACAGCCCGGGCACTGGGGAAGCCACACCAAATAATACGCTCGGAAACCTCTCACAATGATTTATAAAGTACAACTTAAATCAAAATTTCTTCTTCCCATTAGATTTGTTCACTTCTGCAGAGAAGGCTTTCCCCTTTCTCTGTGTTATAACAGAAAAACATGTTTCACTAGTTTTTATTTAAGAAACTTCAAAACCCATGCATAATTCAGCAGCGTATCAAAACCTGGGTATTACAGAATGAGAAACTAAAGTTGGTTTCCACTTTTAATATACAGAGCTTGGTAACCGCGTCCATCTAAATGCGTAAAAAGCCTCTGCCTGTCTAAGGCAAGACTTCTCCCTGCTACGTGCTGCTCTTGTTCCCGCTCCCACCAGGCAGCAGCACCCTGAAGACAGGCCAGGTGCGCAGTGCAAGGCTAGATCTGAACACCTGACGCCATGGCCACGGGCAACGTCTGCTGCAAGCAGTGACTGGTTTCAGAAAAATAACAGCGTAATAACTTAGTGAATTGGAAAGGTGCTCATTATTTGGTTAGAAATACCATTGAGTCTCAATGATACAAGGAAATAAATAGAATTCACATAGAATTCATTTTATCTGTGAACTATTATTATATTCCTTTTAAAGAAAATATGTGCCCAATTATACACTAGCACGCAGCAGTTCGTGCATGTTTCTCATCACTGAGGATGAGATTTCTAAGATGCTTTCCATTGTTTTTCTTTAAAGAGAAAGAAATTAACAATATGAAAACATCCTGAAATAGGCACCTCGTTAGCGAAGAATGAGAGCCCTACTACTTCATTTCCACAAACTTCTCTTTTCTCAGGTAACACACAAATACACTGTGGTAATTAAAGGGAACATTAGATTTTTATCATCTGCGGAATGACTCTACCAGCAATTCATCAGAAGTACATCGCAACGAGCAAAGTATGAGGCAGCAGCAACAAGCAGATTTCTCAACACGTATTTTAGCAAATACCCATGCAACTGATTTCCCCAAACAAGTCTCAGAAAGGATGAAAGAAGGAAAATCCGGTCCTTTTAGAATTTACTGTCCCAGAACGGAGCTCTCAGCAACATCTGACCTCAGGGCAAGGCACACACGGAAAGGTAAACCGCAGTCAAACAGCAACGACCCACACGGTGGGCTTCGCACGAAATGACAGGGTATGTGTTACATGACTGCATTGATAGCCAACCGTAAACGTGAACGCTTCACAGTTATGCCAGAAGAGAATCCTCTTATGAGTTCTCAAGATTTGATAATAGTTCCTAAAATTCTCAACCAGTGAAAGACGTTATTACCTTGTGAAGCTGTTTCAAGCCATCTTCGGTTTTGACACAGGACTGTTCAACGTTATAGTCAATTCTATCAAGGACTGTACCCTGAGTAATGAATGACAGTTACAGGTGATCAACAACTGCAACGAGGGAAACTGAACCTCAAATACAAGACGCGCAAATTATAGACACCATCTGCCATAAGATGGCGTTTTACCTAATGTGTGATAAAGGTACGCATGGGAAACTCTGGGATCCACCCTCGAGCAGTGTGAGGTACTTGGTGGCAGAGCGCTAGGTTAGCTGCAATAAAATCTAGCTCGTGAGAAATACCGAGAAACTGAGGTTCCTTTCTTAGGTTTAGCTGATATGCCATATTCAGACTTACTGGGGCTTCAAAGAATATGTCGTTCAGTGGACATAGGCTCTGCCAGCAAAAGGCCAGCTTTGATGTCCACTTGCTGCTTAAATATTGGAGTCAAGTAAGCAGAGAAAGCCAGCTAAGCTCAACCCCGAGGTAATTAGGCCTGCAAACTGACTGTCACATCTATAAACCTGAAGGTGGTTCTCCATGGGTCACAGCAGAGCGTGGAAAGCGCCAATTCACCATCCAAAATTAAAAACTGGGCCTCAAGGAGAATTTTCCAAAAAATGCTTAACCTCTTGGCTCTTACAGGAAGAAGGGGCCACTGAGCTGCCTATGATAGGACTCTCATTGGAAACGTGCTGGCTCGGGAGAGACAGCAGTTCGCAGGGCGACACGGTAGGAATTAGGGTAACTGGATCTTGCGTGGCCTGAACACTCCGTTCTGCAGTTGGTTTCTGGGGGATCAGGACCCAAATCCCTGCTGGCAAGATAATAAAATGCCCTAATCAGATTCTAACAGTGAACAACAATTTAATTCTACTTGAAAGCTAGTGGTTCCAATGGCCATTACACAATAACCTGCCAAAATTAGAAAGGAAATCTTATCTACTGCCAGAATCAGTGCTGGGCTTGGTCAGAATCAAGCAGGGCTCCATACTACAGTGCTCACAGGAGTACCTTGGGGCAGGGGCAGAGTATTAGAACTTCTGTTTCTTTTTGAGTTTACTAATATTTTTATAGGGAATGACAGAAGTCTATATGACTTGTAATATATATATATATGCACACACATGTACACACACACATACACACACACAGGTTCAAATTTTTTCCTGACAAATACAGGATCAAAGGATTTTGAGAAGGAACAGGTTCAAGAGTAGAAGAACACATGGATGGGATGGATAACCCACATACCTGCTCTACAATCATGGCTCCTAAGTCCCTAAAGATTTCATTCAGGTCAGAAATAGACTGCACAATCTGGCGGATCTCTCGCTCCCTCTCCTCCACCATCAGTGTATTCTGCTCCACCAACACCAGCTGGTCATCTGTGAAACCCTAGCAAAACAACAGTGCAGAATTTCCCCTTTAGGAAACCTATGCTGTACTACTTCAGATATAATTCAAACAAAATGAAGTTATGAAAAATATATCTATAAGACACATGACAATAAATAGGCATTTATTTTTCCCTAATGGGGAAGATCCAAATTCCCCAAAGCATTGGGTTCTATGGCACTGTGGCCACAGCAAGGGACACAAGAGAAGCTCAGCGTGCAGCCATGCAAGGACTCTGGGATGGCCCTGTGCTTCTTTGCATTCTTCCCAAGAAAGTGGTAAATGCCGCTCTCCTGAAGGCTCCAGAAAGCAGGTCGCAAGGTCTCCTGTGGCTTTTGGAAAGGAAGAAACAGTATGGCTGTTCTTCTGACTGCTGTAAAGATCACTTGATGGACACTCAAGCCCAACAGTGCTGCTCCCTTTGCACTGCACAGGGGTTAGAGACACAGAATGGGGTGCAAATGTACAGCAGCCATTTCTTAGCCCCTTCACGTACCCGATCATACAGAGCATTACCGTCTCCATCATCCATTAGTGGTACTGATGTGTCAAAAAAATGCTGGGATCTTTCCTCTCGATTCTTCATGCCTATCACAGATAGGAATCCACTTTACTTGACTATGTAAACCATCCTGGTTACCGTTCCACCATGGAAAAGGGGAAATCTAGAGTAAAGCTCAACAGTCAAAGTGGAGATCTCCTTAGAGCTTTAAAGAAGCCCATCTCCAGGGGGTGAGGGGAGAATAAAAAGCATTAAAACACACAATGACATGCAAGTATTGGGGTTATTCACGACAAAGCCACACTCCAAATGTGCACAAGTCACTTGATGCCAACACAAAAATGACATGATCATTTGAGAATCTCTGAGCGAAAACAAATATTTACTCTGACTGCTGTCACAAAACATGAACAATAACAACAACAAAAATCAGTATTTCTCTCTGGGAGCATCTCTAGTAAAAACTCCGAATGAGCCTAATCAAATTTCAGAAGAAATAAAATTAAAATACACATATGCCCCTTGTCAGAACCAGGAGGATGGGGAGGGTAGATAAGGCGATTTCATTGATTACAATGGCAGCAAAGCAAACTCATGGTTACAGGGCAAGTAAGATGAACATGTGACTGGCTTCCAAACGCTTGAAAGGAAAGGTGTGCTCAGTGGGCAGGTGATAAGGGCAGGAGTGTTTATAAACTATTCTCGGGAAGTTTTCTCAGGTACTCTTAAATGCTTTCCTTATTATGCAAATATGTGGCTTTAAGCTGTGGTAACTGTTTTTACCTATTTATGAGCAGCTCCCTAACCTCTACATCTAGAAAACAATAGTTCTTAAAATGTGCTCAGTTGTTTTTCAAATTCTTGCTTAGATATGAACTATTCTGTGGCGCCCAGAGCTGTGCCTTCACTCCCTGCCAGGGTCCTCGAGGGGAGCGGCCTCCTCTTGTTATAAAAGGTGTGAATGTGCTCAAAGGCTAAGAAGGGAAGGTACAAGACTACATGATGAAACATTTACAAAAAAGCAAAAAAAACTATATCAAAAACCCCCCAAAAGTAGTTCTTCTCCACTTAAAAAACCCTAAATCAGACTGGGCAGCACTCACGTTTGAGGTAGCCAGACTGTGTGTGCCGGAAGCTGGTGGACAACTCCTGCAGGGTCTGTGCCAGGGAGGCCACCACATTCCGCAGCAATCGCTCCTCCTGCTCAGAGCAGGCCCTTCCGGCTCTGCCAGGCAGGGCCTGCACCGCTCGCTGACACCTGTGGAAGAGCTGAGAGAACAGGAGAGCTCAGGGCGAGCTGCACACAGAATGCTGACAGAGCCTCTCTACTCACTCACAAGCAGGAAGAGGGTAATGACCCGTTTGTCCAGCTCCCACAGAGAAAAGTGAGCGAATGAAAGTAATCTGAGGCTTCATTTACACACACAGGGAGATTTACTGTATTTCAGCTCCTATTTGTGCAGAGCCTGCTGTGCACTCCACCACATTCTGCCATTTCATTCCCTACCCGCTCCCTGCAAGCACATTATGAGGCAGGTCCTAGTATTATTTTTATCCCCATTTTACAGATGAGAATGCTAGAGTCAGAGAGGTGAAACAAGAAACATGCTCCTGCTCCATTAAGAACCAGGTTCATGTATTCACACCCTCTTCCAGACAATGGGCCCCCTGGAGGTCTAGATAAATAAAAACATAAACACTAAAGCTTAAATACTAGTGATATCACCAGCCAACAGGATACTAACTTTCTTTTCAATTATGAGAACTATATTTTAGTACAAATTTTTTAAGCACTAGAAGTTATGTTTTTAAATCAAATGATTGAGCCCAGGAGTATTCTGAGTTTAATTTTTAATCAACCCATAGCAGCATCTACCAACAAAATAACTACTGAAAAATAGTCCCTCCGCAAGACATCATACACATATACTGGCACACTTGGTGGACCTTGCAGCCCCCAGAAGTCCCTTTGTGAACTCCCAGTTGGGAAGGGAAACTCTTAGGAAGCTGTCTGCCAGCTGCTTCAGAATGGCGACACTTGGTGGCATCTGTGGTCCCCAAGACCTGCCTGCATCCTCACCTGTGTAATCTCCTGGGTGGTTATTTCAATGGCATGCTCCTCTTCGCTGCTGTCATCCAGGGTGGGTCTGTTTAAATGCTTGTCGTGAAGGCTGGCTAATTCTTTCATCTTCTGTTTAATCCGGCCAACATCATATTGTATCTAAACAAATGGCATCACCAGAACTCCACTTAAGCCTGGCAGGTATCTGTCTGCCTCAGAGACAATTAGCTACACTCAGAGCACAGAGCTGGGTCTGCAGGGAACCAGCTGGCTTACTGATATGTGAGCAAATTTTAATTTAAATTACCAGAAAAATTTTTTGAAATCTACTCTTCTTTATGGTACAGTTTAATTTCTGTAATGCAGGTGGCCACTACCAATGTTAAAACTAATGCCGGCGCACGAGGTCCTGAGGTCGACCCCCGGTACCCACAAAAAAAAAAAAAAAAAAAAAAAAAAAAACTAATGCCGGGCCGGTGATATAGCTCAGCAGCATAAGCGTCTGCCTGGCAAGCGCGAGGTCCTGAGTTCGACTCCCGGTACCCACATAAAAAAAAAAAAAAAAAAAAAAAAAACAAATGACAAAAACATTAACATATACAAAACCTTTTCTTATGTAAAATGAATAAACCCAACAGTTAGGTATTTCTAGCTCTGTACCCTCTAGATAAATTAGTTTATATTGCAGATATATTAAAATATGTTGGCATTATTACGTAAAAAAGAAACTGTGAAACTAACATTCAACTTACTTCATCCATTCCCTCTGCCCATTTCGGAGGTGACCGTTTTGTTACGCCAATGGCTGCTTCCGGATCTAAGCTAATGCCTGACACCAGTGCCATACGGTCGTCGGCAAGCTACAGGAAAATAAATGAACATTACAAGAGTTACTTGGATTCAGTGTAGAAAAAGATACTCTTATTCCCTTTTAACTGTTAGTCCCTAAGAAGACACAGAATGCAAGAATAACATGACTAGGATTTGAACTGTTTTTCTATCTTTTCATGCACCAGTTCTTAATTTCCTTGGACATGCTTATGAGTATGAATCTGACTTGATTTGCCTATATAAATGTAATGAAAAAGTCAACAAAAGATGCTTAAAAGAAAGACCTCTTAGGACTACAGCTATGATAAAAGACATGAACCTCAGCAATTAATGTGATACGATACAAGTAAAAAGAAATAAATAGGCTGCAAATAGAACTAATTCAAAATTTTTGATGGTAGCAAGGTTTACTTACATTCACTTAGCTAGTTTCAAAAATAATGCTGATCCATTACCTTAGTCCCAAGATCATCAACCACGTGTCAACATGTGTGAAACACATGCCCATTGCTTGCACCAGTGGGCAAAGTTCACCACCCTGGGCAAGGGCCAGCCTTAAAATCCCACAATGATCCCATGCTGTCGCGCCTTTCCTTCATTTGGCTGTCCGCCAGCAACATTTTCCTTACTTTGAAATGATACTCAAAGTTCTTGTTTTTGAACTATATAATATACTGTCTTAGCAAGCTTTCAAAAAATAGGCAGGAAATCTCCGGTTTACACTTTTTTTTTTTTTTTTTTGGCCTGGAGGCAATGAACAAGCTGACAGCATCGTAAGATAACCATCAGGAATGCAGAACATTTTTTCTTTTTTTCCTTTTCCTTTCTTTTCTTTTTCAGTACTGGGGATTGAGCCTAGGGCCTTAGCACTGAGCTACAGTCCCAGCCCGTTTGTGTTGTGTTTGGGTTTTGAGACAGGGTCTTGCCAACTTTCTAAGTTGACTAGACTGGCCTTGAACTTGAGCTCCTCCTGCCTTAGCCTCCCACAGTACTAGAATTCAGGAGTGAGTCACCAAGCCTGGCTCCAGAGCTCAGAATTTTTAAATGTTAGTTTCAAAGGATCCGAATGATAATCAAAATATAATGGTAAACAGTCTATAAAAAAAGTCCCTTAAAAATAATACTTTGTAGGGGCCGGTGAGATGGCTCAGCGGCGTGGGCGCCTGCCTGGCAAGCGCGAGGGCCCGAGTTCGACTCCCGGAACCCACATACGAGAAAAGGGGCCGGTGATATCGCTCAGCGGCACGGGTGCCTGTTGGCGCGCGAGGTCCTGAGGTCGACCCCTCGGTACCCACAAAAAAAAAAAAAAAAACAACTTTGTAAATGTTCTATAAAACTGGGTAAGGAATTTGTATTGCTTTTCTTCTTCCCTGTAACTGAATAAATTTATTTTTTTATTAATTTGGTAAATACTTGCTTTCCAAACAATAAAGGAACAGGCAAACTTTTAAAACCCACAGATGAAGGGGAAAGAAATACCACGTAAGGAAAAACCTAGATTTTAAAAACTCTTCAAGCAATCAACCCTAAACCCTAAACAGAGGGTTCTTGGGAAAATTCCTAACAGCAAGTTGATGCTCACCAAAACCCTCCACCTGCAGCCCTCCTCCAGCTCTGCCTCCATCTGCTGTCAGCATGCTGTGTGCCAGGGAGATCCAGGCCACTCAGGGGGTGCATCTCGCACATGACCACTGCCCTGAGCCCCTGGGAGCTAGGATTAAGGCCACCGGAGTCGACCACCGAGACCAGTGGGCCACTGCAGGCCCAGGGTCACTTCTGTTCTAAATGACAAGTTGTCAAAACCTATACTGCTTGCAGCTCTGCATCCCTGAGATGGGAATTCTCGCCCTCCACTACCACCTTTTGTTTTTAAGTAAGAGTTCACTAATAGGAATTTTAAAATTCTTTTTATTATTTTAATTCTCACAAAAACTAGGTAAGCTAGGAAATATTATTCCACTATACAAATACAGAAACTGAAACCCAGAGAAAGTTAAGTAGCTTGCCCAAGGCCACTAAGCTCTCAGGTGACAGCTTAAAACCTGAGTCAATGGATTCCAGACACCCCTTTCACCCTGCAGCTGCCAGTCACTCTGGGAGGCCCGTGAAATACAACTGCAGTTTGCTAAGGAAATGAATCAAGACAAACCATCAGATCGGAACAACAACAAAACCCAGCACTCTGACTAATTCCCCACCAACTGCACAGGGACCGCAGGCGAGGTCCCAAATGAGCACGTAAGTGTCAATAAACTAGACCTACCTGCGGGGCCATCTGTGGAGCAGGCAGAATGGGGGGGGGGCTGCTGCTGGATGATTAGAGGCGGAGCTCTTCATCCCGCCCACCACAGTCCTGCTCCAAAGCCACCGAGCGGTACCCAATTTTGTGCAGGGAACACCAACTACAGCAGAGGAAAACCTATGTGGCCGGTACTCGGCCAGCACAGTGCATGCCGGACTCAAGAGTTACTGCTGCGCTACAGCAGAACTCGAATTTGTAACCAGCTGTTTACACAAAGCAAAACTTAAAAAGTGCCTAGGTATACCTTTTGATGAATCACAGAATTTCCACAATGCCAGTTTATTATCTAATCCACCAAATTCTGTTATTATACCATATTTCAGCAGAATAATGACTTGTTTGATTTATAGTGACTTTATTTCTAAGTTCAAGAACAAAATAAGTTGTACTGTTTTTTACTGTTTACAAAACCATATTAAACTAAAAAAAGATACATAGAAGAAGATACAGCTCTATCTAAATTTACCTACACTGTGACTGGTACCATTTTATCTAAAACAAATAAGAAATTATAAACCATATATGACTAGCCAACTGACGTGGTTTCAGCTCCTTCAAACAGTGCTTTATTTTATACAAGAAATGTGTTTCCCAAAATTAGATACAAATCTAAACGGGGGAGAATGCACTCTCCTCTGGGTCCTAAGGAGGCTGCTGACAAGGAGGCCCCCGGGACGGGCAGCTGCCACCCAGCCTGCCGGCTGCAAGCTTTCCACACACTGCCTCAGGCTTTGCCCACAGGAGAGAACAGCTGATTCTTCAGGACTGCAAACTTTAAACAGCAAATCATTTGTCCCCTTTTATGATAGAATCTATAGCCATAGCTCATCGTGCTGGAAGTGCTGCTCTACTGAGGAGAAATGTCATTTCTCTTATTGGTAGCAATTTATAATGTGTATGACAGTACATATTATTAAAAAAGAAGATGGCATGTTTTGGGAAGGGAAAACAATTGAAAATAAATGTCAACTATCTGAAATGGAAACAAATATGAACATTTTAAGTGCAAAATAATCACCCTTTCCACTTCCAAAACCTCACTTTCCCACTTAAAAACATGTTTTCTTATTTGGTGAGGATCCAGCATATACATCAATTTATAAGTTTCCATCCTACTCCATACAGACCTTAAAAAACTGCCAGATTTATCTTTTTCTCCCCTAATGTCAACTCAATCCCCTCTCCAAAAATATATTGGTTATTAAACCTTTTATTTTTTTTTTTTTTTTTTTTTTTTTTTTTTTTTGTGGGTACCGGGGGGACGACCTCAGGACCTCGCGCGCCAACAGGCACCCGTGCCACTGAGCGATATCACCGGCCCCTTTTTTCGTATGTGGGATCCGGGAGTCGAACTCGGGCCTTCGCGCTTGCAAGGCAGGCGCTTAAGCCGCTGAGCCGTCTCACCGGCCCAACCTTTTCTTAAATAAACATAATTTTGAAGGTAAAAAAATCTTTCCATATCTTTTAAATAAGAAAAAAAAATGTTATGAAAGCTAGCCTTAGGAGAATTAAAAATTGAAGATTTCTTGGGCCGGTGAGATGGCTCAGCGGCGTAAGCGCCTGCCTGGCAAGCACGAGGGCCTGAGTTCGACTCCGGGAACCCACATACGAAAAAGGGCTGGTGATATCACTCAGCGGCACGGGTGCCTGCTGGCGCACAAGGTCCTGAGGTCGAGCCCCGGTACCCACACACAAAAAAAAAAAATTGAAGATTTCTTGTGTCCTTGATTTATGGCTTGGTCCTCAAAGAACAAAGGGGTGGGGCAACTACCCTAACCCAGAGTCACCTTCCTGTGGGACATGCAGAAAACTCCCACGGAGTCTCAGAACAGCACACTCCAAAGGCTTTCAGTGCGGGTCTCCCTACATTAACTTTGGCCCTTGATTCACTTCAGATATGGACAGCTGTCCCTTTTGAGAGTACCGGGCAGTACAGACAAGACTTTGCTCTATGGAAGGAACATACATATAATACATGCTGTTACCAATCTGGCTGCTTCAAATACATGGCCTTCCTACTCTTACAAAACCTTGCCTTTACATGTAGGCGAGTCAGCGTGCCGTGAGACTAAGCAATCAGAGCCTCTGTAGAAACTGGAAAAGTCAGAAACGCTTCCTCCCCACCTAGAGAGCTCAACCAACTTCAGCTACACTACACTGGAATGGGGACAATTCTGGATGTCCCAGCAACAAACATTTAAGAAGTCCAAAAGGGACAAAGAAAATGTCAGCCTGGCGACTCTCACTTCTGTGGGGGACATGTGTGACAAAGTCAGAGGATGTGCACACAGCGCCCCACACCCGGAAGGCTCAAACCCCTTCGCTAAAACAAGGGGCTTAAAAAACCTCAGGTTCTTGGAGGAGTCAATCAACGGGCAAATGAGAGAATCAACAGATGTCAGCACTGTATTCCTTAAAACAGTGATTGTTTAAAATACTTGCCATTTCTGATTAAGAAATTATTCAAAATACTTTTTGAACTATACAAAAAATATAGAAATTAAAAACTTGAGAATCATACCACTCACCACCCTGACATTAATGTTGCTAGTTTCACTGACTTTTCTTTTTTCTAAACTGATACACACGCTCACACAAGTCAACAACTACCTGCTCCAGTAGTGCCCCATTCACATCTATGGGCTTGACCTGTGTCAGTCGCAGCGACAATCCCTCAGAGGAGGGCTGCTCCCTATTTTACAAGCACGGGCTGGGGGCTCTCCCAGCTCTCATGACATGACCAGTGGGGTCGACCCGGATGCCCGCCACATCACCTTGCCTCCCCAAGCTGTGTACTTTTGGAGCCTGACATGTATACCTTGTGGTTTTTTTTAAAAAAATAGTTTCTATTTTGAATTTTAAAAACTAACAACTTGGGAGTTTGTCACAGGAGAGGTTGCCTCCTCCTCAGGGGACATCTTACTTGACTTAGCATTTTCTGAGGGTGAAGATGGCATCTCCAGGAGATAGCAGGGGAGTGGATGGCTAGCATGGAGGGCCTGCAGGGGCCTGGGTGAACAGGAGCCATCAGACAGATGATTTTTCTCTGGGAGGCCTAAATAATGGGCATTTACCATCTCCAGCGAGGTCAGCCTCTAGTGCCACTCCCCAGCAGATCCCCAGCTCCTAGGGCAGCACTGCGTACATCACAGTAATGAGTCCACAATTACAATTAACTGAGTGCGTCAACAGTAAGTGGATGGATGGATGGAATGAATGAATGAATGAATGAATGAAGTATGAGGTAACTAACACATGTCATGTACAATTCAGGAAGCTACACTCACGAAAGACAATGCCCTGAGAACAGAGAAAAAAGAGCGAGTGGAATGTGCAAGGGGATGGTGGCTGTGAGCAGCCACATGAAAAGACTGGACGAGCGGGCGAGGACACCACACTGCCATTTCCATTGGTGTGCGGTAAAGGGGGCTCTGAGCAGAAGACCCCCCTTCTTAGAGACTAAGCATAAGACAAGCAAACGGCCTGCTGGATTATATGGTGCATGGCCAGTTTCTAGAACTTACCACCTGAAGAAGTGGGAAAGACTAGAAATGGGACCAAAAAGTGATCCTTACTTAGACCATTAGGACCACTTCCACGCCCTCTCCACTACAACCTCGTCAATGCCTCTTCACCCGAAGTCCTTCTAGTGTCTGCTCTTTCCCCTCATCATACACTGCCCTGGGGAGGGTCATCACTTCTATATCTGCAAAATACTTGGTAAAGAATAACATCTATACTCACATCTACGTTAGAACTGCCTGTGTTCTACATTCTTTAACACTGTCAGGGTTTGGTCAGCAAATCTACCATGTCCACGGAACCGCAGAGATGCGTCACTTCACTGTGCGTGAGCCCAAGCGAGCTTGCATCTCCAGGCCTAGTGCCCAGACTTGGTGCTGGCAGCGAGGCTCCGGAATGGGGTCAGAGGTTCCCATACAGGCCTGACTGCCACCTGCTCAACGAGCTTCTGGCTGAGGCTGTTTCTAGTGACAAAAGTAATGAATGCATGTGGTTAAAAATGTTTTCACGCTAAGAAAATCTGCAATAGAAAAGAAGTTCTCTTAATATCCTAGACTTTTCTTGGGAAGTATCCACTGTTACTGGTTTCTTGGATATCTTTTTAGAATTTTTTTAAGGCACACACAAGGATAAAGATTACTTTTCTTAAAGGGGGGCAGGAATTGCATTACCCACATATTTTGCATTTAGCGACCCACCCATTTGGCCATGTGTCTGCAAGCTCATGTTATGCAGTCTTCATAGACAGGCTTCACTGTTATAGGGGCACAGACCCTATGCTATTTGTTGGTTTGTTTGTTTGTTTGTGACAGGGTCGTGCTATGTAGTTTAGGCTGGTCTTGAACTATGTAACCCAGGTTGGCCTCAAACTTGCAGCGATCCTCTTGTTTCAGCCCCACAAGTGCTGGGATTACAGGTGTGCACCACCAGGCCCAGCTATGTAATTTATTTAATTGGTTCCCAGGGAGGAATATTTAAGTGTGCTCAGCCTATTGCTATTATCAACTAGTTTAGGTTTTTTTACAGGTAGATCTAATTTGCTAGATAAGACCCTGGAGGTTTGGAAGGCAGTGATCCTAATCCTGCCTTACTGTACAAACTGATAAATTAAAAAGAGCCAACCTTCCCCTCTTTTTAAAAAGTTTTCCTCTCAGGAAAAACAATGTTGCCACTTCACGGCTAAGAAGGACAACAGACACAGGAACAGATGCAGTTTCCTCTCAGATGTCCTCGGCCCTTTTAGTCGAGCTGCTAAAACGAAGTGCGTGAGTGTATACTCTCTCCATCTTTGGGGAGAGACGCGAGGAAGCAGTGAAAACACAGAGGCGTGCTGCTAGGCAGGGACACAAACGGCCCTCTGCGATGATTAGCTCCGGAAACACATCGAGGGGCGCCCTCTCTTCGCCCCAGGCACGCGGCTTCGCGAGGCTTCCGTCCTAGTCCCACCTCGGTGGGCTTTTCACACGCACGCCGTGCGTGACCTGAGCTCTTGCGTCACACTCCTCTCAGAAATCAGGAGGCCACTGGCGCGACCCCACGGGCAAGCTGTCTGCCGTCACGTTCAGAAAAACGCTCAACCTTGACGACTTCCGAAGTTGAGACATTTCCCAAGAGTAGTAAATCATGCTCTTAAACCTCTAAATTATCATCTCACACGGTGTGAAAATACACTAAACAAATTCTAAGTACTAAATTGTTAAACACAATATAAAGTAATCAAAACAAATGCTAAAATATGTACAACCTCTGTTACCATTTTATATATATAACCAGAAACTGTAGGGAAACAAGTCTTTTATAAACTAAAATCACCTAACATATAAAAATATCCAAAACACAGTACCTCGTCCAGCTCCTGCGGATGTGTGGTTGCCATCGGGCCGTCCAGGCAGGGAGAGCAGGAAGGAAAGCATGGGCAGATAGACAAGGCACCATCAGGTGAGAAAACAGGTGTTAAGCAACTCTTAAACTGACTAAAAACAAAGATCCACTAGCCAAGGCATTTAAAAATGTCCCCTTCTCATTTTCCCTTAAAAAAAAAAAAAAAAACTACATCAATATATATTTTTATTTACTGTGGTTGTTGTTTTAGTAAATGAGGTAGGAAACAAGCAATAAATAGTTGTAAAAATTAAAACACACTGGAAACAAAACACACTTGCTTTGGTTTCACTGAAGTATATTGCTAATCTGTTTCATAAATATCAAATATCACATACAATATATAACATTCTAAATTTCCTTCAGAAGAGAACAAACGTAATGCAACTATGTCAAAATAAATGCATATTTAAACATGTAAGTCAGCCCTGCAAATGCAGCACAATTACAGAATGAACAACCCACGAAACTGTCTACGGCTGCATTGAGGTAGCATCTGAGTGACCACATATGTAAGGGCTCTACAAATTAAATCCCGCAGACATGGCTTTATCCGTGGCGAGCGCTGCAAAACCACTGTTCCCGGAGAGACACAGGTGGGAAAATCAAAGAAAAACTCTTACCATTTGCTCGGCATGTAATACTATTAGTCTAAAAAGCACACATTTATTTACAAAGCTATTATAAAAGCAAGCAAACAAGACAACAAAAGGTAAGGAGAGACCAGGGAAAACAGGCACCCAAGGGTTAAGTTTCAATAGAAAACTAAAGATTCTTTTTTAGATCAAGGTAGAACTCTATCTTCTGGACAGTTACGAATGTCAGATAATCTAAATTAGGACTTTTTATTTTTACAATATTGATCACAAAAATAACTGGTGAATTTCAATAATCAACTGTCTTTTTTTATGTTTAGCCATAAATTTAGAGCATCAAAAACATTAACTTTCTTATTTAAAAATTAGTGCAAATGAAGCTGGTCTATCAGGGCCAAAATATTATTACACAATGATAGCAATAAAATATAATCAAACAACACTCCGTGTAATACTTCAATTAGATATTGTAGAATGCTGAGGACCCTCCTCACTCCTGCAGTTGCCGAGGAAAGAACTACTTATACACACATGCCACCGTGTCAGAATCTAGAAGGCACTGATAGAGGAGACAGTGTCAGTGGCTGATCTCATTACGTTTTACTTCACACAGGAAAAATGTTTGTATTTCTAAGAGCTTAACATTTCCAGAGAGAGCACAGACATCTTTTGTCAAAAAAACCCAAGGCAAAACCCCTATGTGCAGCAACAGCCTCTTCCATTCTATAGTCTCCCTGGCATTTAATCTTTGAACAAACTATCCCTGCAAATCGTGGTCAAAAATCTCTGCTACGCATGAGCCTGTGCTGTCGGATTATTAACCGAGCGCGCACGCATCCCGATCTTTTCTTTTGATTTCTACAATTACCAGATGATAATTGGAATCATGAGATTCTAGGGCTAGAAGCAACTCTTTTTTTACAAATAAGAAAACTAACCTTCAAAATGTATAAACGCATGCCCTGAAGTCACAGAGCTTGTTAATGGTTAACATGGGGACAGCCCCAGGTGTCCAGGCCTCTTTCCACTCCACCCTGCAGCGCTCTAATTTTATAAACAATTCAGAGAATTACCTGTGATAGGCAGCTCCCATACCATATCAGGAATTAAATTCAGCCCATCTTTCCAAAGATCCCCCAGCCCCCATTTGGCTGCTTAAAAACAGAAAGCTTTCAAAACTCCCCCACACCAAAATTACCTGTAAATTTAGTCAAGACTCGAATTAAAATATTTGGAATTACCATCAGAAAAGACCAAAATACAGCAGAATGAAAACACATTACTACATATCATCACCTTCTAAATCTTTATAATGTTTAAATCTAGGTTTTTGACCTGCCAATGGCATGAAATCAAGCAAATATTGAAAACTCCAAGTAGCATGTGGAATTTATAGTCTGAAGAACTTTCTACATAAAATTGAAAAATAAGTGGAAACCCATCTGTGTTTACTCAGGAAGTCTGGAAAAGTTGAGCAAAATGAGTTGGAAATACAGGTCTATGCTATAGTGATATTTACTTTATTTCCGTTACTGCCAAAATAAAAGTATGCTTCACTTTTATCCAACAAAGTATCCTTATTCTCAAGTAAGCCTCACTGCTCAAATGGAATCTTTAAAAGCAGAAAAGCAAAGAGATCTAAAGAGAAATATACAATGATTTCATACTTGGATTCTAAAGACAGAGAACTGATTTTCCAGCAGACTCAGCCCGACCTAAAACCTGAGAACCTTTGATGTGCAAGTTAGAACTGACTGCAGAAGGCTGTGAAGAGAGATAAAGATGCTACTCCATTGCTAGAAAAATAAAATGCATTTAAATATTAAGTCTTTCCATTTCCCAGGATCTACAGCCCCAGTCCTGGAAAGCAGCCAGCTGCAGTGTGGTCCTGGAGCGAGTAGAGCGCTGGCTTCACGGTGCTCCACCCCCAGCCCCTATGCTCAAGGCGCAGGATGCTGACTCAGTTTCCAACTCCTCTACACCTCGGTTTCTCCGACTGTACCATGGGCACCCACCTGATGGACACAGTGAGAAGGACACGAGGTTTTACAGGGAAAGGACTCAGACCAGTGCCAGGCACACAGCAAGTGCTCAATAAATCTTCACTAATGATGCCATTAAGACTGAATAAGGATCTCAGGTTTCTTATAATCGGTTAACCTGGAATTTTTTCTTTTTTTTCTCATAAAGCACAGGTTTTATTAAAAATAATGTGCTAGTCTCAAACTAATCTAAGACCAATTAACTCTAGCTTCCATTTATAGATTATGCATTATTTTAGAGCATAGATTAGGCAGTAAACACTAACAAAGTAGCTCCAGCCCCTGTATTAAATTCATTCCAGATCAAAAAAAAAACCACGAATCGATACAGCATCTCATCAGATCAGAACAGCAATTCCACTTCCACTCTTCATTCATTCATGTAAGACTTTACACTTATAAAAAAAAAAAAGATTATTTAACTTATAAAGCCATTTCAGGTGCTTGAAGCCAAACTGCCTAAAAATGCTTGAATGAGGTGCTGCCTTAACACGTACACTTACTTGGCTGACAAAATGTCAAAGTTACTTTTGCACAGTATTGGGGCTACTCTAAGGATTTTGCCAGAAACCTTGGGCTGACAGCCACAATACTGTGGTTGACTATGGATTTCTCCTTTTCAAAATTAAAGCTAAGGCTGCGTGCTTTGGTCACGAGAAAGAATGAATTAAGACAGAATTTGAGAAAACATTACCAAATTGATAGGGCCACTAAAAATCACCTACCTCAAACTCAATTTACAAATGCAACAAAAGATGTCTAAAAAGATGAAGTCCACAGCTGATCGGGACTCACCCTAAATTCCCAGACTCACTGTCTAATGCACTTCCCTTTATTTCGAGCTGCCCTGAGGCATAAACCTGCCAGGCATCAAAACTGAGGCCAAAACAGAATTGTTTGAGAATTTGAGAACTGCCAATAAGTGCATTTTGCTTAGAGGCTAAAACCAAAGCCCCGTCTGTTTTTAACAATTAATTTTACTAATATCAACACAATAAAAAAAAAGTAAGTAGAATTTTATTCAGTTCTGGGTGTTGAATTTTAAAAAATATACAGGAAAAACTAAACATCATTCATAGGAAAGAAACTTAACCATGCGTCTGAGCCGGGATTTCTGAGCCTAGAAAAAACTCCAGGAATAAGAAGGCTGCAGGGTCAGGGTGTAGGAGGGAGACGCTTCTTGCACTGCAGACCCTAGCGCAGGGACAGAACTAGAACGAGGACCACAGGATCGGAGATACAATATAACCAGGATCACGACAGGAAAAGACATTTTAGTAGTAAAAAGCACGGAGGGGAGGACTAGCTATTGGAATTTGAGGGCTTTTCACAAATGGGAATGTTAGGCCAAAAGACCTCTAGGTCCCTCTGACCTTGGGGCTGGCTTGCTTCGCTACTGCACATCTTCGGTAAATTACTCATTATTGGTGACAAATTTGCTTTTGCCCGAATGCTGCCTAAATCCGTAAGCACATATGGGTATCTACAATAACTCCCATCACCAATAATCTTCTAGTTTTTTCTCCAAACTAGTATTCAAAAAATTCTAAGTGTAATTTTTTAAATGAAAAGCTTTAGGTGTGCATTATTTTGCGATATGTGAGATATACACACATGCCATTTTGTAATCAATTTCTGCATCTTTTTCAAGGACGTGAAATTCACATTTTTTAAAAAAATCTGCTATTATAGGTGATTTACTTTTAATTGTTCATGAGAAAACAAATACTCCAAAATCAACTTCTACAGTTTTCTAATTAGGAATTTATGATTTTAAAAAATTAAGTCCAGGTTTAGTTACTTCCTTTTTAATTATTAGGCAACATACATGTATTTGTAAATTGTCTCTTTTTAATAGTGGTACTTTACTATGACAAATGTATTTGTTGTTTTTATTTATAATTTTTCAAACACACAGAATAGTATGTAAAATGGTAAAATGTCTTCCTACATATTCATCACTAGACTTAACAATTAGTAACATTTTGCCTTATTTGCTTCCTCTACTTTTGAGGGGTGTTAAGTACTTAAAATAATAGCAATCTTGACATTTCATTACTAGACATTTTAGTAGTCATCGCTAATGAAATTAACAAATTTAATTATTTATAATTAATCTAATTAGTAATTTCTTAATAACACCTAATACGCAGTCCATACTGAAATTTTACAGATATAGTTTTGATTTGCTACATGGCTTTACAATTTACAAGTCAGAAATGAGGATTTTAAAATTTTTATGAGCTAAATATGCAGTGAGAAACATTATATGAGTTACTGATACAGTTTTTAAAAATTATGTTTGGTATGTCTTTTTTTCCAAAATGTTTATACTAACTTTTCTAACTTTCAGAAAAATTGAAAAAAATTGTATTCTCTACTTATGTTACCACCTTGTCGTACTTGATTCCGTGTTTGTGCAGAAACAGTTCCTGTTAAATCACTTATAAATAAACGAAGCACTGCTTCACTTTTAAACACTTCAGAAATTCATGGCATGTCGTATATATTTTAATGTAAACATTTCAAATGTATAAATGTGTGCTTTCTTTTTAAATTCTAACTTAGACAAACTATTTTTGTTAGATTGCAGAATCTATTTTTCAGACGGCCTAAACTACACAGATATTTCAAATGACCTGACTGCTTTTAATGCTAGTAGAAAGATCTTAAATGCTAATACTGATATAAGCATGTAATATTTTCAATGGTGTGAAATAAAAAATTTTAAACGTTCTGACTTATATATGTATTTTTAGTTGAATTTAGAAATCTACTTTCAAGAAATAGTCTGAATTAGCTAAATATATCTGTACATTTCTGGACATACTATTTTTCCTAACTGTGTAGTTTATCCATTGTTAATTATTATTTAACTTATGAATTTTTAAAAAATTGTCTAACTTAGAAAACCATTTTTAAAAGCTGTTTGACTCAGAGATGTACTTTTGAAAAGCTGCCCATATCGGATGGCACAAGATTTTTAAACTGTCTGAATAGTGGTTAAAAAATTTTTTTTCTCATGTTACCCAAAGCTTCAGGGCATGTTGAACTTTATATGATTAAAAATTTTAAAACAAACAGTATGTTTTTCAATCAATTAAAATTGAGACCCTAAAAGCATTAATGCGTGTTTTAGATTTTTTCCCCCCACAAGGTAGCATAAAACCAAGTGGTTTAATGAACATGGGATTCTTCTTATTTAACACAACTAAAGATCCATTGAAAAATTTTATTCATTCAGTTTCCATTCTATCTCTTGCCTTATTTCGGGGCACTTCAGAATCAGCACTAGAATTTGCCATTTTTCCTCCTAAGATACCTTTACACTTATTTCTGTATGGTATCATTTCTTTCAGTTTATAAATGTAAAAAAAAACTTCAAATTTTTATGTACATAAAAATGCAAACACACCCGTCCTTGCTATGCTTTTTGACCAGAGGTTGCACCCTTTCATTCCTGAAACTGCTCACACGGCTTAAAAACCGCTTTTCTATGAGTATATGGTGAAAGATATTTCCCACTGTGACTTAAAAAAGGGAAAAATTGTCTTAGTAGACGTGTCAATAATCATGACACACGACACAATTTTTCTATTTAGCATTTCAATACATGATAATGAAAAAAAAAAAGTAATACATTTCCTAAGTGGTGAATTAGTACGGGATTTCAAAAACTGTATTTTCCAGCATAATCCCCAAGGGTCAGGTTTTGGGATGACAGTTTCCTCACGCTTAATGCTGTTTCCATTTAAATCTACCCTGTCTGTCCATAGCAGACAGCCCCTAGAACCAGTCTCCTACCTTCACTTTTCAGTTAAGGATAGACAAACCTAATCATCACCATCTTGTTCAGACCACCCAGTCTTGCCCCCTTATTTAACCCACCAGTAAACTGAGACTCAGAAAGGGAAAGTAGCCCCCACTGAAAGCAAACCCAAAACAGTAATCTTTCCAGGACCTTGTCTACAAAACACATGTAACAAAATCTCCACGGCTAGGCTAAGTGAAAGGTCTGGTTAATACAAAAATAAATAAATAAGTAAATAAATAAATAAATAGCTGTTTTGGAGGGTTAATTTTCACATACACATCATGTTTTTTCAAAAAGTTCGAATGGAGACGGAAGATTAATTTCCTGTCTGGGAAATGGAAAACGAAGAGCCTAGCACCTCACATTCTCACAAACACAAGCCCCCAGGAAAAAGAGCGAAGCAATTACTCATAGGGAACGCGGCTACACAGAGGACCGTGAGCCCATTGAAAGGGGGGGAGGGGGCAGGGTGGAAACACACACATACACACAAACAACAACACAACTCCTTCCTCTTTGAAGGGGAGGGAGCCGTTCCTTTGCAAGGATTTGGTTCTGAGATCCTGCAACTTGCCTATTAGAGCCAAAATGAGGCTCACTTGGGGGCGGGAGGGAGAGCTTAAAACAAAACAAAACAAAAAGGCATCAGAAAGGCTCCACGCTTCCAAGTCCTAGTGTTAAAACATATGTAAATTGGAAGCTGCCGGTCGTGCAGTGACGACGGCGGAGGGGGGAGGATGGGGAGGGCTGCGGAAGTGAGAGAGGACAAGACAGAAGTGTTGGTGGGCCTAATGCTGTTTCCCCGTCGAGGATCCTAGACGGCTCTTGGCTCTAGCCAAAAGACCTTGCATTTCCGTATTAGTCTTATCATTCTTATCTTTTCTTTTTTAAACAGAGAGACAGACAGAGACAGACAGACAGGCACAGCCGCAGTGCACACGGTGCGTGTGTCGGAGAGGCCGTCAGGAGACTCACCGCAGCAATGCTACGTGAATGCAGAGGGCTGGAGGTGGTGTGACTACTCACTTGCTCGGCTAACAGCTGCCGGTTTTGGATGGAATTATTCCGCAACAACAAGAAAGCGTCGGTTAAACGCCTGGTGGCCATGTCTCACCCTTTGTGACCCCCCTCTCAGGGTCCCCCCACCCACTTATAGTCCAATTTATTCACTTTCTTTCCCTTGGTCTGGCCTAGCTGGCCCACCCTTTCACAGAAGCCTCTCTTGACAAGATCCCAGGCCTCAAGCCAAAAGGAGCAGCTTTGCACTCCGCCAAGCGCGAAGACCCCTCCCCAAATAACCACCTAGGCTTTCCAATTGTCTGACTCCCCCTACCCAAGACCTGAATTTGATCTCTAAGCACTTGAATCCCCCCAATCCTTGCTTAGCAAACCCAACTTCCCAGAGACCCCTCCCCAATCCAACCCTAGATCTACAAGCGTCTAACTCGCCAATCCCACTCCGCTATGGGAGGGTCTGAAGCCCCCTGCCCGTCTTAATCCATGAGCTCCCCTAAAGGTGTTTGCTCCTACTCCTAACTTGGCTTTTGGGCGTCTAAGCCCTGTCCTGATTCCGGGCTCTGACTCATTCACTACTCCCACTAGAGAATTGATCTAGTTTCCTGGTCGAAAACCCCGAACCAGGCCCGAGCCCTGAACTCAAAAGAGGCTGCAGCTCCCTCCCTAACGGAGTGAGTCTGAGCTTGCTAAGTCTCAGCTCCACTTCCTGAACTCTTTCTTTCCTTGGTGGCCTGGTCCTTCACTGCCAGCAGACTGCCGGCCTCCAGGAGGTCATAGGGCCTGTCACCCCGGCCTCCTCACTCCTCTTCTCCGGCTCCCTCCATCCCCGGATCTGACTGCAGCCCAGCCCCGGGCCGTTTCCGTGCTGCGGTCCTGGGTTCTGGCGTCCCCCCGGCCCTCTTCCTGTCCGTCCCTCGCGGGTGCCCCCCCGCGACGTTCCTAGGGCTTGCTCGCAACGTTCCGGGTGTGGGAGCTCCCTGCCCCTTGCCCCGGGCGTGGGAGCACTCTGCCCTCTCCTGGGGGTGCTCTCGGGCTCCCCTTTTCCCTTTCTCTAAGTGGGATCAGGAGCTGGAGCAGGAGAGCGGGCGGGGCCGCGAGTCTGGAGTGTGGCCCTTAAACTGAGAAAATTGCTCTCGGGGGCCTCGCGCGCGAATTAGAGTGGAAGTTGTGCGGCAGGCAAATCGGTGCGCCTGCAGAGCCGCGCTCGGTGACGCGACGCGGGGGCGGCGGGCGGCGGGCGGGCGGCGAGCGCCTCTGCAGGCCGAGCACGCTCCACTGCAGGCGCCGCGCCGCGCGCTTTTATTTTTTTTAAGAAAAAAAATATATATATACCGAGAAACAAACGTCGGGGGGAAGCGGCGAGGAAAGAAGGGGGAAAAGGAAGCGCGCGCTCGGCCCCGCGGGCCGCCCGCCCCTCTGCCGCCCTCTGTAGGGGGCACTGCAGGGTCGCGGATGTCAAGTGGAAGAGTTCCCGGGGAACTCGGACGCTCACCCCCCAAATAAACTGCCCAGTGCCCGCGCCCCGGCGAGCTGGGCCGCGACCACCCGCTGGTCCCGCCTGGCCTCCTGGCCGCGCTCTCGAGAAGCCCCCGGCCGGGCCAGCGGGACTCTGCGGGGCGCCGCGGACCCCCGAGCCCGGGCGGCGACAGGCAGCGGCCCGCGTGGACCGGAGCCACCTTGGGGGGCAGGAGCTCCACCCAGCGGCCCGCGTGGACCGGAGCTCCACCCACTCGGGGGTCTTCTCGGGGTTGCCCGTGGGTTTGCAAAGCGGGGCCTGCACTTGGAGCCCCGCACCCGAGGTGTTTCTCTACGGGAGAATGATCCATGCGTTTGTGCTTGCGACTAATAATGAGTGTGAAAATATCTTTGAAGCAAATTACACAGTGCATAAAATGAAAAAAGAATCGAGCCGGGCTGGATGCGTCGATGTGAGGCCTCGAGGGCCGGCTCTGGCTTCCCAGCCCGAGCGCGAGCCGGACGAGGGTGCCCGCGGCTGCTGGCCCGGGAGCCCCCGCGGAGCCTGCCTGGCTGCCCTGCAAGTCCACCGCGCCAGGTGTCGCCGCCGACCGGCCCAGCCCGCAGCTCCTGCAGACGACCACCAAAGCCAGAGAGCCGGCCTTAACGCGTGGAAGGAGATGTGGGCAGCCCTGGGTGGGCACGCGGGGGAGTATTTGTCCAAGGGGAGAATTCAGTCCTGACATCGCGGCTGATCCCCCCAGCTCTGACCCTAGTCACATGGCCAGCCCCCCTCCTCCCTCTTCAGGGATCCGGGATTCGTAAATAACAACCGAGCTGGTTTTCTACACAAACATCAAATCGTGAGATTAGAGCCATGGTCCCCATTCTTCTTCATGCTCTTGAGTGCTCCCCCCCTTGCAAAGCAGGGCCTTGTTTACTTCTGGCTAGAATGTGGTCTTCCTCCTACGCAGGGCTGTGTTTGGTCATCTTTGTACCTACTGCCGTCTCATCTGGCTTGCAACAGGCTCTGGATAAATGTCTTTTAAATATGAGCACGAATGAATTAGAGACCCGAGATTTAATCCCCAAACCGTTTTACTTCCTTCCAGTGACTCAGCTTTTTTAGCCTTTATCTGTTAAGAGAGAAATAATGAATATATATATATATATATATATATATATATATATATATACAATCCATACCCCGTCTACCTCTCTGGGATTATTGTGAAAATCAAATAAGATAAGTGACAACACTTTGTAAACAATCAGGTGCTGAACAAATGTTATATAGGATGGTTATTCATTCATTCCCTCCATGCGGGAAGCTTAACAAAGTAATTCCTGGTATTGTGTTTCAGCAAATGGTGATCACCCTTCCTGGTCAGTCTTAAATATTTATTGTGGAACAGTCTCCTTGTTCTTACATTTAAGAAATCAATCAGGCTTCTGTTTTCTTTCAGAGAAAAGAACAGGGTTTGCACACGTAAATAATGACAGAAAAATCTTTGTATTCCCAAGACAGCCACCTTAGGCAACCCAAGAGCCCAAAAGCAGGGAGACGGTGAAGAACTCAGGAGCTAGGTATAGCACGCCAAGGGCAGCACCGTGCAGCTCCACCACATTCCAGCATGGGACTGTGTGTGCAAAATGGTGTTAAGCGGAAAGACAGCGCCTTGGGAAGGCATGCCCACTGTCTGTGGTCGTGGCCATGTACACCCTGACCCGTGCTGGAAGGGAGAAGGATGTAAATCATTATATTCGAATGTTCCTTGGCTGTTTCATTTTCCTGTCAAGTGGCTTAAGCTTGATTAAATAGAAAAAAAAAAAAAAAATCTCTCATGGCCAAGTATGTGTTTCCTTAGAATTGAAATCTAGGTTGATGGTTTTACATTTTAAAAGCTTTCATTGTGAGTCACTCTTGGCCGGGGATGACATTCTGCAACACTCCCCAAGCTTGCAGAACCTCGGTGTCCTGTTGCTTGGGCTTTGTAACCACTTTCTAACATTTTGCCGATGGATCCAAGGACTCAGTTTTGGGGGAAAATGTTTCACTGTCTGCTTGTCGCCCTAATCAATGGGAAGGGAACCATAAACATGGACTTTCCCCAGTGAAGCCAGTGGACAACAAGGGTAGCGGTTTTCAAGTGCTAAAAGGCTAGTGGCTAGACAAAAATCAGGCAGCAGTGCAGATTTCGGCGAAGATGGTTTTTAAATGACATAGGTCTAGTGAAGCCCTCACATGGGCTCAGCCGTGGCAAGTGCTCCATATGTGGGCAATAAGATTTATGACAGCAGCGTGTGGCTGTCGGAAAACTCACATGGGCTCTCCTCTCCCTGGAAGACATCACAGGCTCCGGAAAGTAGTGCATGGCTGTGGGAACCCAACACTATCCAAGCACATTGTGGAGATTCTTGTTCAGTAGCTTGGAATTCCAGATGTGCCTGCAACATACTGCCACGTGGAAGAGGAGCTCAGATAATCCGCAATGGACACCTTTTAACTTTGGCCTTTCTAGTGCATATAGAAAGACATAAGGTCATTCTTTTATCAAGATGAGCTGCAAAAGCCTAAGAAATGTCTCATTTGCACAGATCTGACAAAACAGGCAGATTCAGGAAGCAGGAGATTTGTATCCTGTTTACCCAAATAATTCCTCAAAACCGTGAGGTTTTCCAAACCCAGAAAACTCCTAGCATTGTCTTCAGCTGTGATGCCTCTCCCCAGCGGAGGCTGGGAAGAGGGATCAGTTTTGTTTCGTCCAGACCACATTTGCTTTTTAGCCCAGACAATTCAATTCCGTGTGCATTTCTAAAAATCTACCAGTGGCTGAGCCTAGCTCTTGCTGAAACGGAGGAAACAGACCCAGACTCTTGCCCTCAACTAATTTGCATCTCCGTTGCCTCTGCCCAAATGCTGGTTCTCATCACACACGCTTTTCCAACAGCCTCCTAACAACCACCCATCTCTTCCCCTTCATCCAGCCTCTACCCCACAGCCACAGTGACCTTTCCAAAGCACAAATCAGATCATGTCACTGCCTGATCGAGGCCCTGAAACAGCTCCCTCTGGCCACAGCAGCAGATCTCAAATGATGCACAGCAGAAAGCAGGTGCTCTCAAAGCTGCACCATGCTGGGCTGCGGCTAATATTAACTGATGACGGTCTTCTCCTGGTTGGCAGAAAAAAATTAAGCTAATTGATGGAATAGTCTCCATCTTAAGTGCTTCTCTCCTCGCTTTCTCTTAAACCATTCAGTCCCTGCTTCTGTGGGGCCGTATTAGAATATAATACAGGACTAAGTCTGCTTTATGCCAGAAGCACACATTGCATCACAGTTTTTTTCATGTGCCTATCCTTCCTGCTGTTCTGCTCGCAGGTGTTCTGTTCTCTCCCCAGGCAGCATGCCCCTCACTCCCTGACTGTGGGCTGGCATCCAGAGCCTCCTCTAACTCCTTCCCCTCCGGGACCCACAACTTCGCTTTTCTCCACGATGGTGGGCCCTTCCTCTTCTGCTTGGGGAGCTCGTCCTTATAGACTTAGCGCCCACACCATTTGCTGTAATAAATATCTGTGGAATGGATGAGTGATGGATCGATACAAACATGGAAAGATGAGATTGAGTGCCGGAGAATACCAGACAGAAAAGACTCAAAATGCATGGTACAGAGAATAGCGTAGTGGTGCTCTCCACCCTCTCAGTGTGGCTGGTCCTGGGGTTCTCATATGACTGGGTCCTTTTCACAACTCAGGTCCACTTAATATTAAGCAGCCCCCTACCTTGTCCGCAGTGTGGGCAAAGGTTTCTCCTCTCCCACGGCCCATCCTTGGTCAACCTTAAGATTCGAACAATGTCTAACATCCTGGCTTTCGGTCTCTGAGGCCAAGAAAAAGGCCTCTTTGGTAATAACAGATGCCTGCAAAGCGTATCTACATTCTACTTTTTTTTCCCCCAGGATGATGTTGACACATATGTACTGAAATAAATCAGTCTCCCATCTTAACCGTCTCCCTTGGCAGGAACATGAAGTCGTTGTGCCAACCCAGGGCTGACCAGTATGACTCAACCCTTGAAATATAAAGGAAGTCATTGTGTTTTCACCCTAGCAGGTATTGAGATGCAGCCAGCTCATCAGTTTCTAGTTCTTTTCCCCCATGGCCATAACCACGGACCTGCTCATGGTAATTTGTGTGAAGTGCACATACAGGGATGGACTCTAGCCTCTTCCAGATGCTACCTTGTCACCATACCCTCTCCTCCTTTGGTTGCAAATGACAGAACCCAAATCACATTGGCTTAAGTTTAGAAGCAAAAGTGTTGACACAAAAAAAAAAAAAAAAAAAAAATCTAAGCATAGTTGGACCCAGAAGGTAAACAGTGTCAACAAGAGTCTTGGTGTCCCAGCTCCTCCTTCTTCTGAGAGTCACATTCTCAGGGCAGCTCTCCCCAGGAGGTAACAAGATGATATCCGGAAGCTCTGTACTGGTGTCTTTCGGCATGGCAACCCTGATGGGAAGAACATTCTCTGCCAGTGATTTCACCAGAAGTCCTAGAATTGACTTTCTTTGGCATGTCTTGGGTCACATTCTTATCACTAAACCCCAAATTGTAGATTGGATCACATGACCACTTCTGGGTCAGGGACATAAGGCCACCAGGGTCTGATTCACCCCAACAAAGTAGAGCTTGCCTTTCCTGAAATCAGTTGAGTGTTCAAATACAACAAATTTCTGCCTCTGGCCAGTTTCTAATCCATTCCGTACCCTCTACACATGGCCATATGCCTTAAAACTCACTCCCTTGGCTACTGGAATTTTGGTTACAACCAATTCTGCTTTCAAATATCCCTGGGGCCAATTTTTTGCAGTAATTTAAATTTTCTGCAGTGCTTTAATCTTTGATGTTTTGTTACCCTTCACCTACCATGAGTTCAGGGATTACCTGCCTCTGGGTTTTCTCTGCCAGCTCTACCCTCGTCTTCCTTCTGAGCACTCCGGGGCGTTTCCAGCTTGCAGCACCAAGCGGCCTGGTGTCCTGCACATCCAGCACAAGCTGTCGGTTTTCCACCCAGGTGTATACCTCCTGCTCTATTCCTGATCTGTGGCAAGAACTCCCTAATGGAGCCACTGGTTTCCTCTGCTGTGCCCTCTACTCCTTGCCCCACCACCTGCTGATGAACCATCCATGACCAGAGTGGGAAAGAGCCTATGTCCTGATTAGCAACTGTCCATGTTCCTGACCCTGTTCGCTTCCCACGGCTCTTACTGAGAAAATTACAAGGGCCAGTCTAGCTGGATTGTATACTTCCAAAGCTGGCTCCCCACAGACTATTCTCCAAACACCACTTTTCAAAAGAGGCACTTTGTTTGTGTGCCTCTGGCTGATGACTGCCTGTTTTGTCTTTATTCTGTCTATGAGAAGAAATGAACTTGGATTTTGCCTCTACACACCGGAGGTCCCATAGCCTCCCCCCCACACCTACCTCAAATCCTGTTGCACACACTATGCTTGCTGTTTTTGCCCCTTTTCACATCTTCTATCCTCTCCCCTGCATACCTGCCTCTCTTTGCACCACTTCTAGAAAATTCTCACTCAGTTTCCAGAATGTGGCTCTGGAGTCCCCGGTGAGATCTTCCCCAACCCAGGGCTGTGATATCAATCACCTTGGTTTCTTGGTGCACAAGCACCATGGTCCTACATGGCTCTCAGGACACACCACACTGTCTTGTGTTGATCTGCCTTCACATCTGTGTCCTCCACTAGTTGAGGAACGTGTCGAAGGCAAGCACAGACCAGCTTGGCCCTGTGAGCCCTTGTGGGAGTGGGGAGTAGGTGTCTTTAGGATGTGCTACCTGTAATCAGGACCCATGTCTAAGTTCAAATGCCTTGAGAAGACTTGGGTTAATGAGAAGGTTATATAAATCCAGGGCAGAGATTTTGCGCCTCTAATTGGCATATCTCCCTCCTTCTGAAAAGCCAACTTGTCCTTAGCTGGCAATCTAAGTCAATTTGTGCCTCAAGGTTGAGTTGTCTGTGATAAACACATGTCTTTGACTCTTTTTCATTTTTTTTTTTCCTTTCCAAGTTCAATTCTAAACCCAGTTATATGTTTCCTTTGGCTCTATCTTCCTTTAACTTAACCAAGCTACCCCGACAGGATCAACAACCTGCTTCGTGTCCTTGATGGAAATAAAGGCCGATTGCACTGGATTCACATCAAATTATGTCTGAAATATGGCTGGACATAAGGTCTGGATGTAGCTCATTCTATACTCTGAGTGCTCCGTACCTTCTGGGGAATGGAGGCTCCAGGAGATGGTACTGCAAGACATATATGCTGAATGTCTTCCAAGGGAAAGACTTCTACGAGGAGGAGGTGTTCAGTCCAGACCTTCAGAGTAGTAGAATGTGAAGTATCTGAGAACCATTCTTACAGAAGTTCCTACGTAAGTACAGTGGGGTAGAACAACAAGAGAGGAGATCCCATGCGTTCTTTACAGAAGTGCCTCCCACTGTGAAAGTTAGCAGGATTATGATTTTTAGCACTTCTTTGGTGTCCCAGGGACAACATCTAGCAGTCAGTATCAGGACCTGATTCAATCAATGACGGGACCAACCAATCTGTCTGTACAGAAGCATTAACAGCATCCACGAGCCTTGCCTTGTGCTAAATGCTAGCATTATATAACATGGTCTGCTCTCAAAGAATGTGCAGTCTAGCTGGGGATGCAAAACCAACAGACGGGAAATCATTAGTGAGCAATGGAGCTTGAAAAAACACGACAAAGTGACTATACAGGCAGCAGGCTTTCAGAAAAAGGAGAGATGGTGTTTCGGTGAAGGTTTCCATCACGGAACAAGTAGGGGAAGGCCTGTGCCTTGAAGGATGGGGAAGGGCTCAAGGGTGTCCTAGAAGAGGACAGCAAGAGCAAAGCTGGAGGAACAGGACTCAGAATAAGGCAGATGTGTGAGCAGCAATGGGTCTGGTAGTAAAGATGGATACAGTGGAGTGAGATTTGGAGCTCCTGAAAATCACGGGCATATGTTTGATGTTTATTCAATTTACAAACATCTCTCAAGACCCTGCTGTGTGTCGGGTCCTGAAAATTGTGCTGGAGACTCAGAAATGAACAAGACACAGGGAAGACAGACACATCAATATTTTATGGTAGGTCTAATGGTGGACATATGTACCTTGTGCCAGAAGCCAAGAGGGGCAGCCAACCTGTGTGAGTCAGATTTCCACCACTGTGACAAAATACCTGAAATTATCAATGTAGAAAGAGGAAACAATTTATTTTTGGCTCACAATTTCAAAGATTTCAGTCTAAGGTCTACTGGTTCAGTTGTTTTGGGGCCTGTGGCAAGGCAGAACATCATGGTGGGGAGCTCACGGTGAAGCAAAGCTACTCGCCTCATGGCAGCCAGGAAGCAGAGAGAGAGGAAAAGAAGGGACTAGGATCCCAAGATCCCCTTCAAGGCCATGCCTCCAATGACCTCACTTCCTCCCACTAGGCCCCACCTCTTAAAGGGTCCACTGCCTCTCATTATGGCCACAGGCTAGTGACCTAGCTTTTAGCATATGGTCCTTTGGGGGACATTTAAGTTCCAAATCATAATACAGCCTAACCTTTAAAAGTTTAGGTGGGATTCCTGTAGCTGGTATCATTTCTACTGAATTCCATAGAGCACCAGAAGTCAGCCAGATATAGAAGGTGCAGAAACATGATCTAGCATGCAAAACAATGTTTACTGCAGTATTGCTTATCTACGTGAAAACAGAAACAATTTGAATGTCAGAAAAATTTATGGTTCATCCATATGGAATCCCATGTGGTGCCATTAATAAGAATAGAGTGATTCTATCTATTTTGATTTGGAAAGATCTTTGAGACATAATATTAAAAGAAAAAAATGCAAGACCTGGAATTTCACATGAGACAACAAGAAATACATATTTTCTTAGCTAATGACTACACCATCTCTGGAAAGAGACACAGGAAACAAGGCATCATAGTTGTTCCCAGCAAAGGAAATTGAGAAGGAAGTGCAGAGGAGGTTGTGACTCAAAGTTGGCATGAAATGACTCCAAAAGGAAGTATTGCATAAAGTTTGAATCTTAGAAAGTGCTAAGACCCCTAGGTTTGGAAGTGGGTGAGAGGTGGATGTGCAGTCTCGGGGGGGTCCCACTGGAGCCCACAGCCACACCTGCAATGTATCTATCAGGACTGCTGCAGACCCGGGGGGCGGGGTGAGGGAAGGCAGTCATGCGGCCAGCTCCGTTGCACATCCTGGAATTCTCTGTATTGTATGTTTACAGTTCAGATGGGCGACAAGGGAGATTCATGCGAGATGCAGAAGACAAGGGATGTGGCAGCCACGTTTTGTAGCTGACATGCATGGCTGCAGATTTGCTGGCAGCCTTCACTGGTGGGAAGCAGCTTGTAACCACACCTGCAGCTTTCTCTGGTATCCTCTTCTGCATTCCACGCCTTGGCATGGTGTAGGTGCTCAGCTGTGTGGTAAAGAGCTCAGCTCCTGTGACGTGCCTGTGTCACTGTGTCTGGGACAACGCGAACAGCAGAAGCTGTTGTCCTGGGGCTTTAGCTCATGTGTGTGGATCCAGCTCACTCCTGCTCGCCCACTTTCTATCCACCTTCGCTCCTGAAGGCCTGTCCCGTGGACCTCAGACCCCAGCAGTCGCCTTGAGGCGCACCCTGAAGGAGGTACTCTAACCGGCTCCTACACACGTGTCAGCCAATTCTCCATACTGTGTCCCCAAACATATTTATATGTATGTAGCTCCGATTTCTGTTTTTCTGGCAGATACACCCATCATGTGCCAGGTGCTGCTTCTGACTCTGAGTGGTACCATGATGAATAGAATCAGTGTGGTACTTTCCTTCCCACCCTTCACTCTCTGAGAAGAACCAGAAAACAAGAACAACTAAGGCGAGATGATAAGTGCCAGGAGGAAACAAAGGAGTGCTCTGCTTAGACCAGGACAGCTTCAGGAGGGCACTCAGAGCAAGCAACATTTGAGCCCTGAAGGGGAAGGGACCATACCCAGGCGCAGAGGCTGGGCAGCAGGCACAGTGAGAGCAGGGCTCATCTGTGGCATGAGCCCGGGGCAGGCTGGGGGGAACCAAAGGTGGGAGCTGCAGGGTGAGGTGGGAACCAAAGGCTGGCTCTGATCTTGTTGGGCTTGGAAGTCGAAGTGAGGAGTTTGGGTTTTATTCTCAGAGCATCCTGGGGTTAAGGCATCTTTCAAAGTGGGCCAAGTGAAAGCCCACACACAGTTTTTCTTTTTACAAATGGAGATAACACATGGATTTGTGTTCTCTCTCTCTCTGTCTGTGCCTCTGTTTCTGTCTGTCTGTCTCTCTGTCTGTCTCTCTTTTTCTCTCTCTGAGAGGTGGGGGGGATTTCATGTCTTGGTCTTGGCCTTGGCTTGACTCACAGACAGACCTTTCTTGCCCTCTTCTGTGCTTGGAGGGCTCAGCTCCCTGCCGGCCTCCCCAGACGCCCATCTTTCCAAGGAAACCAGACATCCTCCCACTAAGGGATTCTTTCCAGGGCCTCAGATAAAAGCATTATGTGAAGCTGAATAACACGTGCGGTTTTACACTTCATTTCCTTGGGATGCCATTAGCAACGTCAAGCACTTCTGTCTTTATTCGACACAATTTCCTACCCTGCCCTGCCTGGAACTGAAGGAAAAGGAAGGGAAGAGCTGGTGCTGGGGAGCTGCACTGGGGTCAGGGGAGTGGCCACTCGGGATGGGGGCTCTGGAGCCCAGCAGAGGGGGAGCCTGTCCAGACAGGACAGAGCAGTCATCTCCCCAAGGGATCCCTGGGAAGTCCTGCATGCTTTGGCTCCTGATTCAAGCCTTGGGGCCTCAGCCACTTCTCTCTAATTAATTTAAAAATAATGAATCTATTGGGCAGATGCCTAAAGATAATGTAGCCCAGAGAAGGGAGGCTGTTTAGCCATGGAGGAGTTTAGACCTGAAGCCAGATATTTGACCCTCAGAGCAGCCCAGTACACACCTCGAAGAAGAACTGGTTTCTTCCCCATGTCCTCTACAAAGGCCAAGTTCTGCCATGTTGGTTCTCCAGACAGTTGGTATCATTTCTCACTTGGGAGCTGAACCACTTAGGCATGGATCTAGTTTGGAAGCATGCGGTGCAGAGAGTGGGCCAGGTAGGTTGGTGGGAACCACATATATGCTGGTGAAAGACCCAGACCCCCGGTGTACAGTATAACCTCACCTAACACCGAAAAGATACCGAGCAGGTGGACAATGGCCACATGTGAGTGTTGGCTGCACTCTTTTTTTCTCCCATCTTTTTGGGGAGAGAGGGCTACTAGGGATTAAACCAGGCTTTTGCGTTGAACTATGTCCCAACTCTTTTCTATTTTTTATTTTAAGATAGAATCTTGCTAAGTTGCTAAAGTGTCCAGGCTGGACTCGAACTTGCACACCTCCTGCCTCGGCCTTCAGAGGGCTAGAATTATAGGTATGAGCCACCATGGCAGCTTTTTCTCGCATCATTTTTAAGACATGAAGCTCCACCTTCAGGAGACCTTTCTGGGTCAGGAAGAAAAAATAGATTCTTTGGCAAGTTGCATTGGCAATGTCCCATTTTGGGACTCAGGGATCATCCCAGTAAAGGTTTCATATCCGAGTTTAAGTGGCCTCAACTGGGTCATCTTCACATACTCCAGACCAATCTAGGGCCCTCACTGGGCTGAGTTGGCCTCTATCTGCCCCAGCCAAGTACATCTGCTAGTGAGAGAGCTATAGTCAGGTCATCCCCCCCTCCCCAAAACATTGGCCAGGAAAGTGGGGAGCATTATCCCAGGGAGAATCGGGGTGTTGTAACCAGAACACCCTGGCATGAAAACAGAACAGCAAGCCCCATGAACCACAAACACAGATATTCTTATCTCCCTCTCAGAACCACACAGGGCTGTAAGACCATGTGTACTTAATTCATTTCTGTGCTCTCCTCACCCAGAGTGAAAGCTTTGTAAATATTTGTTGAGTGAATGAAAGAATAAATGAATAGTAAATGAATGAATGAGCATTATCTTTATCTTCCTAGGAGATAAAGGCAGTCTTCTTGGTCAGGATAAAGCAATGACTCCACCACACATTGGGGGGATGGGCAGGAGCTCCACACCCGGGTGTGACTGGCCCACACGATGCTTTCGGGTACCCAGGGGACCCGGGCAGTGCACGGAGCCACAGCAGGCAGCTGGCACTGCTGCCAAAGGCACTTTGGCCTAAAGTGAAAGAGGAGCTGGTGCACTGAAGATGGGGCTGCTAGCCCGGGGTGCAGCGCGGCGTGAAATGAGGGACTGCTCCGCTCAGATGTGTCCACCTCGGCCAGTGGCCGCCCTGGTGACAGGAGAGACAAGAGAGAGCCCCAAGCCTCCTGCAGCCCACATGGAGCACCAATAGGCACTTCTATGGAGCTGAGGCTGGACTGCTGAAGGCCAGTGTGACCTGCAGGACAGGTGACAGGGCAGTGTCCCTTCCTTGAAGGCCAAGCTGGCTGGTGCCCCTCTCCTCTGCTCAGCCCAGCGCTCTGAGTCCCTGCCAGTGGACCTGGTGTATGTTAATGGCGGAGGATCCACACAGAAGGTCCCAGCAGGCTGGCTTCATCACGAGGGGGTGCGGCAGGAGGGGACCCCAAGTCCAAGGCCAAACAAAGCTGCTCTGGGAGACTCTTGATGCAATTCTTATAGCTGAGCATTGTCCTGGTCAGGAGCAGCTTTTTCACAGTTCTGTGGTCTTTCAAGACGACAGCCCATGGAAGGGGAAACGATTTGGTGGCCTCCAAAGGACCTACTGGGAAGAACGTGCCCAGCCTCTTGTCTCATGCTGAAAAAGCATCTTGGGTTAGGAAACCTGTCCTTTTGTTCAGATTCCTAAACACAGGATACTTTTTCAGCATGACAGGAGAGTTTGGCACTTGGAAGCAGTCGTTTCATTGGCTCTCTTTTGCTCTCCCATCTACAGACAAAGAAGCAGTTTCACAGCTCCCGTGATGTATCTGTGATCACAGAAAAGAAGAGTCAAGATGAGAATCAGGCCTGGCTGGCTCCAGGTCCCACATCTTTGCCCCTAAATCCTGTTGTTGATTTGGGAGAACCTACGGGCATCAGCCATAATGATCTTAGGTCAGAACGCCCAGGAATAGAAGCTCTACCCAAGCAATGAGATATTGACAGAGGAACTACTATGTGCCAGGCAGAGCTGGCTGCTGGGGACACCATGGCCCGCAAAACACAAGGTCCGTGCCTCATGGCCGACTGTAGACACACAGAAAGTGTGGTCAGGGAAAGCCTCTGGGAGGAGGTGATATTGGAGCAAAGACCACAAGTTAAGTCCTGGAACCACCCAGGGGAAGAATAAGTGCATTGCAGGGAGGAAGGGTGGGGCGGTGAGGCCGGACTGCAGTGAGGCCACTCACCAGAAGGACTTTGGCGGTGGTGGAGACTCACTGGGCTGTTGCCAACTCCTGGAATGATGCTCCACGGCATCTCGGGGCTCCATCTCTACTTCTGAGATGCTCAGAGCCCTAGGGGCTGAGCTCCTGAAGGCAGTGGCTCTTTCAGCCTAGAAGCAGTAATTCTGGCCTTTCAGAGAAGCTTCTGGGGAGGCCTCTCCTTCCACAGTCGGACTGGCAGGCTCCCACCAACTGGGTGGTCTCATTCCCACATCCCTGCGGTTGCCTGCGCTCGCCGCTGCTTGGATGGTAGGGCTGCAAAGCTCTTCTCCTGAAATTTCTACAGAGCATCTCCATGTGACACACACACAAAGAGATTTACCAAGGAGACCTCTTCTTCCCTCCCTCGCTCCCTCCTTTCCTCCTTCTTGATATTTTTTGGTCTCTCAACAAGGACCCTCCAGTTGGCTTTATTTTCTTTCCTCTGATGGAAAAGATTGTGAGAATGTGGCTGGCTCTCTCCACTGGTTTTTATTTTTATAGGTGTATCAGGCCACCCATCAAAGGATGGAATAAGAACGAGTGAGGAAGGAGGGAGAAGGAGGGAGCAGCCTTTGAGAAAGTCCTCTCCCCACTTGATTCCCTGATTTGTTGGTCACATCCACCCCTGACACACGACACACAGGCGGGTCCTGGGGGACAGAAGGAGGGGCGGCCTCAGGAGTGGTGAGGGAGGCAGGGGACTGGGCTCTTTGGCCCAGAGCTGCCCACCAGTGTCTCTTGGACTGGTCTGGTTGCTCACTGTAGGGTGTTTAGCAGCATCCCTGACCACTGCCTACTAGGTAACTGCAGCACTCTCCTACAAGCTGTGATGCCAGCTGTCCCCCAAAGGCAAAATCACCCAGTTGAGAGCCATGCATCTTCTCATCCCATGGCCCTGGATAGCATCCCTGTGACTGGTAGCTTTCTGGATCTGGTGACCCTCCAGATGGGCCGTTGGTGTCTCAGAGCTGGAGCACAGTCACCCTAGAGAGCAGTGCCCACCACAAGCACCATGACCCAGGGGGGACTTTGCCACAGAACAGTGGCCTCAAGGCAGTCCCCCCCTTGGGCCTAGGCATGAGGTCACCCCAGAAGCCTCCCCCGATCACTCAGAAAGGCAAGTGGGAGGCAGAGAAGCCTCTGTGGCTGCCCCTCTGTGTCCCCATGAGAGTCAGAAACTTGGGGAGAGACAGGGACCTGAACATTTCCAGCCTCTCGGGCCCCAGCAGGGGAGCATGAGGGCTACGGGAGGGCGTGGGGTACTGGGCTTGCAAGAAAGCACTCATATACGGCCACCCAAACTGTGGTAGGTATGACCTTTACTTTCCTTACACTTTCATTTTTCATTTTTTTCCCCTGGCTCTTGGCTCTGGAAAAAGTAGAAAAACACATACAGCAACCATACCGTGGATGTCTCGGTCCGAGGAAGAAATATCGCGGGATAACTGAGAGGAAACACTGACTGGTGTACGGGCCCATAAATCACACCCACACGGGATGCCTTTGCAGTGTGCGTCTACATGGTATTTTTCCTTTCTTAAGCAGAGAATTTAAACTCTAGGCACTCGAGCCCAGGCTCTGCGGTATTGCTGCTCACCTCTGCAAAGACAACCTGAAAGGCCTCCCGGAGGTGGTGATACCACTAAAGGGCCTTTCCCCAGCCAGGCAGGCTTTCTTAAGAGTGCTTGTTAAATAGAACCTGAGTTACCTCCTCAGCACCTTCATGAACACGAGGGCGAGGCTCCCAGTTCTCAAGACCTGTCTTGGGGGAGGCAAGCAAACCTCTTCCATAGCGTTTATGAGCTTAGAGACCTAAAGGTGAAAAGTGAAAGAAGAAAAACATCTTCCTAGGCAAGGGTCGTGATGCCACAGCATCTGGAACCACTGTCAGGCAAGGGAAGAGTAACTTCTTGTGCTCAGATTGGCAAGTGGTTGACTTTTGTCTGACGTGCATCTCTCATCCCCCATCTGGCAGCCAGATTCTTCTGGCCCACACCCACTCTCTTACCCCACATAGCTTGTGGCCATTAGGCTATACAATGACTGCAGAATAAATTATTGATCGAATAACAAATATTCTCAAACATCTAGTGTATGTATGCCACTGGGTTAAGACCTAGAGAGTGTATGGGGTTTGGGAGGGGAATGAGGCTTTTGGCTAGGAAGGATGGCAAATATACAACCCTCCTGAGCTGCCAATGTTCCTAGCAGACATGACTAATCCACCACACACATGGAGCTTCAGAATTCTGTTTGACATAGAGATATGGGTTCCTCTTCCTTGGGAAGGTCTTTCAGTAGATAGCTCTGGGAAATAGAGTCACCACTTGACTAGCCAGATGTGTCACATCAAGCTTGGTGACCTGTAACAGACATCATGGATCAATCACTCACATATTACCCTACTCTGAGTATAGGTGGGGGGATTAGAGACTTCTGGGGAGATACTGCCCCTCACAAAACGAGGAGCCTTCAGAGCAAAGCCACAGGTGACGATGGCCAAATGAGTCCATGGCAGGAAGCCCAGCCTCTGCAGTGTTGCCGCTCACCTCTGCAAAGACAACCTGAAAGGTGGTGATATGCAGCGCTAGCTGTCTCACCTCTCCTAGGGTATTTGTCCTTGGCCAAATGACAAGCCTGAAGCCCTGTTCCTCACTGGGGTCTTTAAGACCTTCCTGCTGTTCAGCCGCAGCTGCCTCGAGCACATTCCAGGACCTAGCCAAGTCCTTTGCCATCTCAGCGTCCTCACATCTGCTGTCTCCTCTGCCTGAAACACTCCTCCTCATTTGAGGCTGGTTTCTCTTCGTCCTTCTGGTCTCGGACTGAATGGCTCCTCCTGGGAGGGTCTCTGGCCACACTTTTGGTGGGTCTTCCCGTAAGTCTATTCTCCACCTCTAGTTCCTTTATGTTCATGTTTCCTACTAGGACATTAGCTGGCCTGCCCACCACGGCAGCTCCAGGGAACGAGGTTCTGGTGGCTTCCTGGAAGGTGCTGGTGACAAAGATGCCCCAGAGACCTTTGCAAAATGTCTCCACAGAGTAACTAACTCCTCCCCCGTGGAAAGCCACAGAGTGACCCGCGTGCCCCCGCATCAACCTTTGCTGAAGTTGGCTTTTGAGACCCCCACCTGTACCCTGGGGACTCAGCTCCCACAGGTGAGCAGCAGAGGCAAGCACTGGTGTGGCCACTCCACAGACTGACAGAAACAATCGACCACAGTCTCGACGCAGAATCATACAAAACACGCACATGGCACAGGCCACTTCTGGAGGCCAGAGCTCTGAATTCAAGGAGTGGCCATGCTCCTCCAAAGGCTCAAGGGAAGGATCCTTCCTGTCTCATGCATTTGTGGCGGTGCCCAGTGTCCTTGGTCTCTGGCTGCAGCACCCCGTGTCATGTGATCCTCTTCCTACATGTCTCAAATCCCCCTCTCTTCTCATAAGGACCCTAATTATTGGATTTAGGACCCTGTAAACCAGAATGACTGGAATATCCTTAACTAATCACATCTGCAAAGGACATTTCCAAATAGGGTCATTTTCTGAGGTTCAGGCTGGATGTGAAATCCTCCTGGTTGATACGGGGTTCCTCCACGAACTTGTAGTCTCTAGGGTCACTGCAGAGGGGCCAAACATTGCTCCCTTTTGGGGGGACAGATGAAGGTAAGATCGCCTTGGATTTCCTCATCATTCTTTCTCTCTCTCCCTCTCTCTCTCTCTCCCCACACAACACACCCCTTTGTTTTTTATTTCTTTATTTTGCAGTGTATATGTATTTTTAAAATTTGTTTTGTTTCCCAAAAGGCTCACCAGAGCCAGAAAGTGTCGTTAGGTCCAGTAATGTACACTGCAGGCTGAAAGAACATCCATTGTCCCTGGGCCACCAATCCTTGGGGACGTGCAGGTCTCTTTCCTTCTGGGGTCCGGGGCTGGTCTCAGCTGCCCTCAAATTAGGCTTCTGCTGGGGAGCGAGCTGTGATATGGACCCCGTGAGAGTCACAAACCTCAGGCAGGAGTGAGGCGTGGTTCAAAATGCTCAGCTGTGAGCGGAGTGATAAGCAGCCTGGGAGATAAGCCCTTCCCCTCAGCTCCAGCATCTGGCTTGCTCTAAAAAGGCCACAGATGGAATTTCTGTGAGGACCTGAACCCTGAAGGGGCTACAACGATCCGCCCGGCTTCCTCCTTCCTGGTGTTCAGTGAGCAGAGACAATTAAGCTAAGGCTTTGCCCTCATGGATTCCCCCTTGAGAAAACAATCAGATGCAAAGTGAGGAGGGGCCGAGGGCCCTGGATGTGGAGGGAATCGGGAACCCGGGTTGGAAAAGTCCAGAAAGAAAGCTTCTCTCCCCGCCCTCCACTCTTCCCTGACCCAGGCCACCACTGTCTGGATGACCACGACACCCCCACACTGGGCTTCCCCTGTACTCCAACATTCTCCATACAGGAAACAGGAGCTTTGAAAATCAGGGGAGAAAGCTGGCACAGGTAGAGTGAGATCTGACAGTCCGGTGAGAACGCTCATTTGAAATGACCACAGCATGCATGATACAAACGTCTTGACTCTCCCTGGATGCCAACCCACCTTCAGGGCTTTTCTTTTTTTTTTTTTTTTTTTTGTGGGTACCGGGGGGTCCACCTCAGGACCTCGCGCGCCAGCAGGCGCCCGTGCCGCTGAGCGATATCACCGGCCCCTTTTTCGTATGTGGGCTTTTCATCCCAGCCTCGGGCCAGCGAGAGGCATTGCTGGTACATAAACGATGTCCTCCGGGGCAGTGGATCTGGGCCTCTCTGAGTCCCCCCAGGCTGGGGGACTCCACCAGGACTCTCCCTCCCTTCCTGCCTTCTCTGCGGAGGGTGATGGGGATTTTGACCCACCTACTCTTCAAAACCCACACACTGCTGTCGGGATCCAAACAAGCTCCTTCACCCAGAATTGAAGTGTCCTTGACACCCAACCAAGGGCCTTTAAGAAAAGGCAACTGAGGCAATAAGTGCACCCCCTTGGGAGGGCCTGGAGCCTAGAATTTCCCACCAGATTCCAAAGGCTTCAGGGAGAGCCATGGAGGCCACCCTCAGAGGGCTGCGGGGCCTCTGTGCAATGCCTGGATGCTCAGTGGCTGTGTGATAAATTAAACAACACTAACACTGGTACAGGTGCCGGTACTAATAGCCCTTTCTTGGTCACTTACAAGGTTCCTGTCCCTGCGCTAAGCACCCTGCATGCAAACGCTATTCTAGGCAGGGAGACACAGCCTGCTCCCTGTGGGGATCACACCAGGCTCATTTGGGCAATGAGCATGGGAGACAGAGATGGGTGGACACTTGCCAGCCCTCCGGATGTTCAAGCTGAGCTGAAAGACAAGATATTGGAAACCTCACCACTGATAAGGATTAAACAACCGTTCGATACAACAGTAGAAGAGATACTCAAGGCAGTGCATGATTAATTCCCCGGTGGATCACAGGGATGATAAATGTTTTAGGAACTCAGAGGAGGGAGCCGTTTCCCCAAGTCAGGCAGAGGAGACCAACACCAGGAGGGTAATTGTGCCCTTTCAAAAGGGCCTGTGGGTCTGCTGTGTGAGATGTCATTGTCCCATTGTTGGAGTTGAGAGAGAACCTTTTTTTTTTTTTGTGGGTACCGGGGGGTCGACCTCAGGACCTTGCGCACCAGCAGGCGCCCGTGCCGCTGAGCGATATCACCGGCCCCTTTTTCGTATGTGGGTTCCGGGAGTCGAACTTGGGCCCTCGCGCTTGCAAGGCAGGCGCTTACGCCGCTGAGCCATCTTACCGGCCCAAGAACCGTTTTTTAAAGGACTAGATCTGATGCTGAGTTGCCCACTTGCTTTCGTCTACCCCCTCACTTTAGGAAACCAGCTATTTCAAGGAAAGGAGGAGCCAGTGAAAGCTTAATATTTATTTCCCTTCCAGCTGTTTTAGCTTCTCCAGGACAAGCCATTCATCTGACATCCCCCCTGCAGAAAGTGGAACTGGAATTTGATGTTTGCATTATGGAAATAGAGTCTGGAGACATTGCCTTTGAGCCCTCAAAGCAGCTGGGCCATCTCTCCCTTAGCAAATGGGTCCCATGTAATATTACAGAAACACATCGTTTTTCATGGAGTGATAAGACTGACAGATGTTTGGATTTTGCCTGAAATTTCAAGAGGCTAAAGCTGAGAACTTTCTTTGAAGTTCTCTGGCCTCTGGGTTGTGTTCCGTTTGGGTATCTATTAAGAAACCAGCCATTTCATCACAGCACGTACCATAAATTGGTTCATGGATGCCCAAGGCTTTATCTCATTAAATTGTGTCACTCTCTATAAGTGGTGTTCAGGCTGTGTCCCTGTGAGCATGGTTATCTGACTGTTTAGAAACTCCAGCCCTGGATGGTGAGATGCTGCAGACCTGGTCAGACGACATTTCCAAAAGGCAAACAATCTGGAGAAGCCCGATGCCCTTTCTGGGCTGTTGCAGGGCATGGTGCTGATTCCTCCCAGTCTGCGGGTGCCACCGCTGGCTTTGGCTGTTTGTAGCAGTGAAAGCAGATGGCTGATGATGCATCGCAGGGCTGTCATCTGCAGAGGCCAGCTGGTGACATTGTAGCTGGGGAGGGGGCTCCTGGAGCTAGGAGAGGCTGAGACAGAAATGCTTTGAATTGGGGGCTGAATTTGCCACAATAGCTCCTATTTCCCCCTCTCTCATTCTCTCTCTCTTACTCCTCCTCCTCCTTCTGCCTCTCCTTCTCCTCCTTCTTTCCTCTTCCCTCAAACCTAACTAACCCGAACCCCTCGTGAGCAAAGTACCACCTGCAAAACTACAACTGAAATCATCAAAGAAGTAAGTGATGCCAGCACCTGCCCCGCAGCTGTGACAGTTTTGAGTGGCCACCATTGGATCATGCTGGGAGCACTGTCACAGATTTATGAACCAGGTTTTGGGGGTCAGAAGTGGGGCCAAATCCTGCCCACGTGATTAAACTTTGGGTGAGTTATTCAGCCTCTCACAGGCTCAGTTTCCTAGCCTGTAAAATGGGCTTTGTAGTGAGGATGAAATCAAATAATGCCCACTGGGGGTTAGAAAACACAGGGCCTATGGCAAGAGTGCAGGTAGCCATATCAGCTTTAGTACCACGTTGGCATCAAGAGGCGCTGCCCTTCAACCCCAGGGAGGCTCCAACTTGCCCTGGATGGCCAGATCTGCTGAATGAATCCCCTCTGATTTTTGGCTTACCCTCGCCAATGATTCAGGCCACAGCCCTCTTCCCATAACTCTCCCCAGCACCGAGAAAGCGGAGGTGCCCGAGAAGGGGCAGTGGGAGTCAGCTTGCCTAGAAGCACAAGGAGGCCTGTGGTGCTGGCTTGGCTTCAGGGGCCAGGCCAAGGGGGTGGGCAAGAATTTTCAAGCAGGACAAATGTAACAAAGCCTCTGAGGCAGCAACAGTTCCCTGTTTACAGGATTGTTAGGAGAGGCGGGAGAGGAAGGGTGGGGGGATCTGTTGTTCTGTTAAATTAGAAATAAGTTCCATCTGTTGATGGTCCCCCAGGAAGACAGCCTTGGAGCTGAAGGCCCTGGCAGTGATTTGAAGACAGGCTCTTGGGGGGATAAGTCTTATGGAGAATATGTCACCAAATATGTCACCAGTCATTTGAGTTGTTGGGGGGACACAACATCTCGTGAGACACCCTGGCACACAACGCTGTCAAGACAGGAAGCTGGAAAGAGAGGGAGAGAGCCTTCCAGAGACTGCACAGGACGCTCCGCAGCGATGTGCTGCCGAGACAGAAGTTCCAGAAGCAGGAACAATCGTGGCCACTCTGCGACCCGAGGTCCCTGTGCCTTACCCAGCACAGATGCTTCGGGGGCGAGCGTCCCTTCCCCTCCCACCACGATGGAGGCCAAACCCCACAGCCTAGCTTTTGAAGCCCTTCAACAGGGTGGCAGTAAACACAGTGGGGAAGAGCATGGCTCTGGGGCCACAAGGCCCAGCAGGACAACAGCGACTGTCCCTTTTAGGCACCTGCTCCTTCTCCAGCCACATGGATATCAGGGAGGAGAATACTTCTCATGAACTTGTCACAAGCGTGCACGAGTGCAGAACAGGGCTCAGCAGGGCACAGTCCAGGGTCAGCTTCCCAGATAGCTTTGTGCACGCAACTAGGGGCTCACACAGCTCTGTCTGCAACAGGGTCATAAATATATCACCAACCACAGAGTATGTGCCAGGCAGGGGCCAGCTGCTCAGCAATGTCACCTATCATTCACTTGCAAGGCAAGTCCTTCTTTATTGGTCAGGAAACAGGATCCCAAAGTGGACGGGGCTCAGCGAGCCCACGGTGGGAACTCAGACCTCCATCTGCTTACCCTCTTCACCTTTTTGTGTTCTCTGTAAATACCTTGCTCCCCCGCAATGGTCCGACCACCATGGGCACTTGGTCCATCTCATTGTGGCCCCATGCCAACGCCACTTTTACCCAACGGCATCTTGGTTCCTGCCACCAGACCCAGGCCTCCCTCTTCTGTGCTTCCAGTGGCGTCGCACCTGTCTGCCTTGCAGGGTGGCTGCAGAGGAGAAAATCGTGCAAGTTCTCAGTCAAGTGCAAGGCCAAGCAAAGTAGTAAGAAGGCCCAAGCCAACCTGTGGCTTCCACACGGAGCACGGCAGAGATGCTCACGTCGTTTATTCCCAGCACAGCATTCATGATCAGAAACACCCAAAGCCCAAACTTATTAAAGTTTCTGCCACTAATAGCGTGATTTCTTTCTGTGCTATCAGTGGGAACAAAGTGATCTATAAAAGGTTTGGATGGGGCCACAATTGCTCCTCCAGTCCCCTGGAGTCAAGCTCATCGAGGACACAGCTGATTTTATCGCTGCCCGCTCACCTGGGTGTTTGGATGTGGTTGGCGGAGTGAGCGCACCTTTTGGCTTGGGGTCTTAGGGCTTAGATACCTCCGGGAGAGGCTCCTTGAGGGCTGCCTGGCTGGCTTCTTGCTACCTGGGGTGGGATCGGGGGAGGCACCAGATTTAAGGTGGCATTCAAGCAGGTTCTTCTGCAGGGCTCACATCTGAGGGCAAGGGCCTCCTTCAGTTTTGTACCCTGGGTATCTCACTCTGATCCTGACCCTGGGTGGGAGAAAAGGAGCACAAGGCCCTACCCTGCGCGTGTCTCACTTTGCTCCTCTGTAAAGCAGAATCACCTTTCCCCCCTTGGCAGCAATTTACTGACAGTGCAAGTTGCACCAGGCGAGGTGCCCGGTGCTAGGCAGGAACACAGAGCAAAAACACAACACAAACATGGGTCTGCCCGCAGGAAGCTCAATATCCAGGAGGGCTGCAGGAACTCAAGTCTCAGAGGTGACAACCGCCAGGCATCCAGGGACATAGGCTGGTGTAGAGAGACATCTGCAGAGCGCGTGGGAAAGGCAAGGTCCCAGGAGAACTGCAGGGCTGCACAGAGGCCAGCGAGGCAAGGCCAGGGTGCAGACGATGAGGGTGGGGAGGTGACACTGCTTGGAACCCAGGTCTGTCTCTGGACACTCTCCCCTCACTCCTGCAGCTCATGGCCTGGGTCTGGACAATTTCTGAGCTAGCTGCATGTCATCTAGACCTATGCCTCCTGTGTCACTGGGCACCCTGTTCCCTGCTAAGTGACAACAACAAATTTGTACCTACACTAAAGAGTCATTACGCTGTTATTTCTTCAAGAAAATGTGGGGCCATTTTCTAAAGGTCAGGCGTTCTGCTGCTCTGTCTGTCTCGCAAAGGAGGCCCATCACTCACCCGCTAAGAACCCTCCCCTGCCCTCCCATTGCCCCGGGGTGGAATTCAGTCTTCTTCTCCCAGCCTCAAGCCCATCTCTATACCCTCCCTTCCCTCCTGCCTCTCCTCTCTAGCCCCTTGGCTTTCCCCAGTACACCCAGCACATCACACCCCAGGGCCTTTGCACTGGCCACTCGCAGCGCTTAGAACACCTTCCCTGGAGCAGCTCTCCCTGCCCCGCCTCCTCGCAGCGCCCCATCCGCTCCTCTGCCTTCTCGTGCATCCGGCTTCACGCAGCACACATCTCCTGGGCCCTGCGCTACACACCAGGGACACAACAGGAACAGCGCAACCCTGTGTGCATTCCAGGCCGCAAACAAAACGTGGGTGATTATTTTAAGCAGTCCCAACAGTTATGGAGGCACACCAAACAGGGCGTCCCTCCATCTGGTCCTTTTCTTATTATTCATCTATCCCTCCCTGGGGACCCTCAGCTTCCTGAGACCAGGGCTCCGTGCTGTGTGACACTTTCCTCCTGATGCTTCCAGAGCAACCCCCGGTGGAGGAAGGGATGACCTGGTGGGGTGTGGATGGCTCCGCCACAGGGAGGCGGCACCCCACAGACTTGGGATCCTGCTGACCCTACCCCACAGGGCTTCTGAGAAGAGTGACGGGGCACGCTGGCCCTCTGGTCCCTCTGACCTCGGCGTCTGGCCAGACAGCGTCCACCGCCTCCTGAGCCAGTCGCTTCCCCTCCCCCTCGGAGCGGCGAGTCTGCGGCACCGGCCCCAGCGCAGGCGCAGGCGTGGGCGCTGGCTTGGTGCGGGCAGGCTGAGCGGGGGAGCCCAGCGGGGACTCTGTGCCCAGCGGCTGAGCGCGGCCCCCACAGTCTGCAGCTCAGCCTCAGGGTGACTCACTCAGCTCTGCTCGGACACCCTCTGCACACTGATGAGACTCCTGCTTGACAGACACCCTTGGGGAGCGGGATGAGCAGGCGGGGGCACGGGAGGCCAAGCCACAGGGCTCACACTCCCCTTCCCGCTGGCTGTGGCCAAACTCTTCTACACCGGCCTTTCCCCGGCTTGCCTGCCCTCTTTCCCTCTTTTCTTCCTTCCTTCCCCAGCCCTCTGCCCTCCCTTCCTGGTTAAGAATGTGGGCTTTGGATCTGGGGTCCCACACCCCAGCTGCATCACACTCGTCACGTGTCACGTCCAACCCCAGCCGTGGACAGGTCGCTTGGCAACTCTGTGCTGTCTCCTGTCTGTAAGCTGTGGAGACCATTAACACAGCTTCCGGGGATTAATCTAAGTGTGAAAGGTAGAGAACAAGGCCCAATGCTCTGCTAGTCCGGGCCCCTGAGGCCAGGATCATTCACTGAGCCCTGCATCCCACAAGCACCTCGGGGTGACCAGTCTGTGACGCTCAACCTTCCTCTCCACACGCCCCCGGGCGGGGCAGAGACAGCTGGTAAATGGGTGGATCACACACAAGGCGGCCAGGGAGCAACTGACCTGAGAGGCGGGGGGCAGAAGGGGAGGCACAGCCAGCTTGGGGCTTCAGGAAGGAAACCATAGCGGCAGGGTTTTGTTTTGTTCTGTGATGCTGGGGACAGAATCCAGGCCCTCATGCATGCTCAGCAAGTGCTCTACCACTGGGCTACACCCCCGGTTCTGTGGCTGCCCTTTGGAGGAGGCTCGAGGGTGGAGGCCAATCCCAGATTGGGGCAGCGTGACTTTTTAGTCACTCCGCAGGACACAGGGGGAGAGCAGTCCACAGGGATCTGAGTGCCAGGGAAATAGCTTCTGCCCAAAGGAGCCCTGAGATGGCCAGGACCAGGTGGGGACCCGGTACTTCTACTTCTCACTGACTTGGGTGTGGAGGTGCGGGATAGCTTGGCACAGTAACAGTGTGCTTTTGGTTTGCCAAGAGCAGAAACCACTTCAGGGGGACCCAAGGGAAGACATGGAACTTTAATGCTGCTTTAAAGTGCTTATCTGGGGTGACAGGGTGGATTTCAGGCAGACAAGAGCAGGGACACCAAAGCTGCCTTCGGGGATCTGTGTCTCATTCCACTCTAAGCTCTGGTTTCTCCACCTTTGCTTCATTCCTGGCAGGCTGGCCCTGTGACTCGTGGTGGGTCCCAGCACGCAGCCCCTCAGATTGGCCATCCCACAGGGCAGCCCTGTTTCTCTGCAGTCCTACCCGAGCCCACCATGGCATCTCTTCCACCCCTCTCCAAATGAGCCATGGTGGCCAGAGGATGGAAGGCCATGATTCACAGCTCCTTGCAGACCTCATGGGTTGAAATTAGGGAAGGGTCACCTGTGAAGGAAACCAAGGCACTGTTACCAGAAGGGAGCCAGCAAGAGCATCCGCTCCCTGCTCTAGCAGCAGGACTGAGGATTTGGAGGCCAGAGAGATGGTAGCTGGGGGTTGGGAAACGATGGGCTGGAATTGGGGAGACAGGGACCAGTTACATCCCTGATTACAGGCTGGATTTCATGTGAACATATTGCAAGGTAAGGCGGAGGGCTCTGTGGTGGGTTGATGGAGCTCCCCAGTGTGGGAGTACTAGATCCCATAGAGGGATTTCACTGATTTCTGAGGCTTGCCATAATAAATTGCCACAGAAGCAGACAACTTCAAACCATAGACATCTATTCTCTCACAGCTCTGGAGGCCAGAAACTCAAAATGAAGGTGCTTCTGGGGCCATGCTAACTTCAAAAGGCCATGGGGAAGTGTTTGTCCTTCCCAGCTCTTCCCCCAGTTTCCGGTAGCTGCCGGAAGTCCTTGGCATTTCTTAGCTGCCAGCCACATCCCTCCAATCTCTGCTCCACCTCCACACAGCCATCTCCTCCTGTTTGATTCTTAGACACATGTCGTTGGATTTAGGGCTGTCCCTAATCCAGATGACTTCCTCTCCAGATCCTTACCTGGGTTATGACTGCCAAGACCCTTATTCCAGATAAGGCCACATTCCTAGAATTCAGGTGGACATATATTTAAGCATGGAATCCCCTAGAGGGGTAATTGATTTTTGAGGGGGAATCTACAAAATTCTGTTTGTGCTGAGGACAAAGGAATGCACTCATTTATTTACTCATTTATTTAAAATGCTCATTAAGCACCTACCAAGAGTGCGACATGGTTCTGAGTGCTTGGTGACATCCCACCCTCACGGCACTTACTGTAGCTGGAGATACTGCCATGCAAGCCAGCAGTGACACTTTGAAGAGGTGCCCATTGCCCCGAGATAATGTCCTGTCCAGCAAGCACCTCCCGCAAGGGGGAAAGTTGGTTCCAAGGTCAGCAGAGAGCTCCTGGAAGAGAGGACAGGGACAGCAGCTGAACTGTGAGGAGCAGGTGGGAGTGAGGCAGGGGACAAGAAGGTGCAGTGATGAGGAACAGCATAGGGGTGGCCCAGAGAGGGAAGTCACTTTGCTGGTGAAAACGTCCATCTCGTGTCTGAATATCACTCAGCGACTGGGTCATGCCCAGAATGGCGATTCCCATTCCATTCCCAGGAAGCTCTGAGAGAGAGAGGAAGGGGAAAGGCAGAAAGAGAGACATTTGGTTCCTGACACTTCCCAAACTCAATGCAATCTGAACTCTGGACTGACATTGACCTTGGTCCCAGCCCAACTGGTAGCTTAACTCTAACTCCAACCATCATTTAACCCAATTCCATTTTTAAATTCAACTCTCCTGCATTCCTAAACCCAACCCAAGTCTAACCCCAACTCAATCCAAGCTAACTCAATTCTAATCCAAACCCTAATCCTAACCCCAGTGGCAACCCCCGACCAGACTCTCCCAGCTCTCACTTCAAGATGCTCCACTGCTCTTCAAGGTAAAGCAGATAAGCACTGCTCGGCCTGTGGCCAGAAGGCGAAAAGGAAACAAGGAAGAAGTGAACCACAGGAGACCAGGCAAAACCGGGAGTTAAGTTCTAGCTTCCCGGGCTCAGCTGGAGCTGCGGGCAGGCTTTGCTGGGCAGGGCTGGATGGAGATGGACGTCAGGGCCTCTCCATGCCTGGGTTTCCCTGGGCTGCCTGTGGCCTCATCCCCATGTGTCCTGTCTTGGAAAGCCTCCCCTGGTAGGGGCACTGTGCTGAGCATATGGCCCAGATTGGCTGGGGGAGATGGGTGGCTTCAGGCCTGCTGGGAAGGAAGCGGCCTTGAAGGGCAGCATAGAGACTCAGAGCAGTGCTCTGGGCAGGAGGGAGCTGGGGATGAGAGATATGAGGGACCTTCCAAAGGAAAGAAAATAGGGCTGTCACCAAGATGCTATTAGCCTGCTTCATCCAATCTGTTTAATCCTCTGAGTGTGGAGCTAGGGAAGAGGAAAGCATCCAAAAAGCAGACACCCAAGCCCAGCATACTTCTCCACTGAGAGAAGCAGACAGTGGGTTCCAGATGTCGGCAGCAGCTGCCTCCCAAGCCACAACTTTTGTCTGATCTCGGCTGCTAAGTGTACCCCATACCTGTGTCCCGCCGGCCCCGGGGATGCTGGTGTGTGCAGGGCATGGAGCCGCACTCGCCAGCTCCGGGATGTGGCTCTCTGTTGGACATCAAGGGGGGCCTTCTGGCTCTGAGATTTGAGGTGTTCCCACATGCTTGCTGACACACTTCATTGTCCCCAGCCAAAGGGAAACGTGTGCAGAGGCCACAGTTTCCACAGCTATCCAAAGTGGTTTGGGAGCTCGGCTGTTTTCTGTGTCCCCCACCAGTGTCTCGGTGTCAATATGGGGCCTGAAGGATGCTGGGGTAGACCAGCCCTGCAAACGGAGATGAGCACAGCACTTACTCATGTGGCCGCTGCCAGCTGTTACGTTTGGATCTTAAATGTCCCCCAAAGGCTTGTGTGTTAAAAGCTTGGTCTCCGGCTGAGGGTGGTACTGAGAGGTGGAGGAAACTCCAGGAGGTTGGGGGAAGTAGATCACTGGGGATGGGCCTTTGAAGGGTAGATTTTGTCCCCAGTCTCTGCCTCTGTGTCTCTCTGCTTTCCTCTGGTCCCCAAGATGCTTCTGCCCCATGTTTCTGCCTCCCCACAGGCCCAGAAACAATGGAGCCAGCTGCGTAGGGCCTAAAACCACTGAAAGCATGAGACCCAGATGAATCTTCCTTGTTCTCCTCAGGTATTCGATCACAGTGACAGAAAGCTCACTAACACACCAGCATCAAATAAGTCAATCCCCATGAAGTCCAAATTCATAAAATGTGTACCACACTCCCTTTAAGCACTGAAAAATTACTGATGATTATTATTATTGTTACTCATCTTTCAGTAAAAATTTGGATGCCTCCTACCACCTTGTCTAAAATAAGTAGGCTTTGCTGTTACCTCTCATCACATTGTTTTCTTTTCCTTCACGGCTCGTCACACATTTATAATTATATGTTTACTGTACAATTCTCTCATTGCACGTGTTTCCTCTACCAGACAGGCAGCCTCGAGGGGGCGGGACTGGGACTTGGTCTCTATGGCATATCGGGGCCAGTGCTGCCCCAGTGAATAGCAGGAGTCAATAAATATCGAATGAAAATAGTCATTGGATGATTAAACATGTTTTGATGCCATTTTGTTAGGGAAGGGACAGGATGCCAGCACAGTTCTGCCTCAATGAACACTGAATGTGCCAGCCACCTGCTGGGTGCCTGGACTTCAGAGTGAGGCAGGACTGCGCCCTGCGGGCACACAGCCCGAGGATGACAGGCGGACTCATTGAGCACCAGCTATGCCAGGGACCAAGAGCTGCGACCCCTGCTGAGAGGTTGTGAGTCTCTGGCCACAGCTGACCTCACACGCTTCCACCCTTGAGGACCAGGGACAGCCTTTGGCCACAGAAGACGCTGCCCTCCCTCCCATCTCAACTCTGAGGGCGCATACGGGGCATCCTGAGCTATCTGCATGATGGGGTGGGTTGGGCCGCTCCTGAAACTGCCTCTGCCCTTGGGGTGAACTGACCTCTGGGACACAACCCCGTGCTTTGCCCTGGGTCTTTATTCCTTTCAGGGTGCCTCTCCCTAGGCTCCCCGATGTCTCTGTCTCTCTCTCTCTCTCTCTGGCTACACTTGAACCTAGGCAAGTGGGCCCTATGGCTTGACATTAACCCCAAAGCTTATGGGGGTCCAAACTTGCGGGAGCTTGTCTGGCATCCAAGGTGGATGCCCCTATGCTGTCCATGAAAACGCATGCGTCACTCAGCCCAACCCCCAGCACCCCAGGGCAGGGAAGACAAGGCGCAGCGGGGGACACCAGCCAGCCATTGTCTCAAATCCCAGCGGACAAGCTGAGGCTCAGATGGATCCTGAAATACAATTAGCTGCCACCTCCCCCGCTGGGCCGGCAGCTCAGAGGCCGCAGAACCCCTACAGTGGCCTGCATTTTCGTCTATCTGCACCACGAGGAGTGTTTTCTTCGCTGATTTCTTCAAGGTGCCATTTTCTAAAACCTAGCAGCTGTAGTTGTAGAAAAAGAAAAAAAAAAAGGTCTCCACACACCCCAACACAAAATAAACAAACTCACTTTTCACTGAGGAGTCCTAACGGAAATGGATATGCCAAATACCTGGAAAACAGACAAAAGGAAAATCTGAAAGACAATCAGCCCATGCCAGGGACTGAGGGAGAAGAGGGGAGGCTCGCGTGTCACAGTAACACTTTGCGTAAAGGTGGCATTTGGCCAGAACCCACATGGGGACCACGGATAGGAAGACGAGCTTTGTCCAAACTGAGCCTCCCAGGGGTGGGACGCAACCCCTGAGCTCCACATTCCAGCCCTAAACTGGAGCAGGAGGTGGAGACCTTGAACAAGACATTTGCCTCCTGTCAGAGTGTTTGGTGTAAGGAAGCTGGAAGCCCCATCAAATACAAATCTGACACTGGGGGAGGAGAGGGTCCCCTATACCCATATCACTGACACAGAAAACACCAGGGTCCTCACATCTGTGGAGTGCCACATAGCTGGGACAGACTGGACTGGGCCCAGGAGGGGCTGGGTGTGTGAGTGAGATGCAAGAGTAATTAGGAGTTCACCGCACGGACATTTGTGTTTAATAGTTCCAGAGGTGCTGCCAGCTGCTTACATGTGTCCAGTTGGTCAAAAACGTCCACTGTGCTCGTCCCTGTGATTTGTATGGCATCATTGCAGACACAGCCACGCCACCCCTTAGGGACAGCTCACGCAGCTGGAGGGACCCCATCACACTCGCAGCCAAGCTGTACCAGGTCGCCCCTGCCTGGACGGAAGAGCGGAGGGTGCTGACCACACCTCTGTGGCTGGGCAGATGTACACAGTGCCCAGCATACGAACGGCGACCAATAAACAATAAGTGAAAGAAGGAAAAAATGCTGAGTCTCTGATCCCTGTCTTTTCACAAAATTCTTGTCCTTCAGAATCTTCTTCAAAGGACCCCGAGCCTAGGGTGTGCTGCTGCCTCTCTCTGAGCGCCTGTGGCCACTTAGGTGCCAGTGTGTTCTGGGAGGTGAGGGCCATGCCCGCCTTCACCCCACCTCCCCAGACGGGAGCGGATGCTTCCTAGGCGCTTGCTGAAGGCCTGGCAGGGGGTTGACGAAGAGCGAAGAGCGAGAAGCATGGCCTGACCCACCTGCAGGCAGCTCCAAACCTCGGAAGTGCAGCTGAGCCGCAGGTCCTGCCACCTTGAGAGAAGCAGCGCCGGGGTGTGGAGGGCATGGGAGGAAACGTGCTCCACTCATTTGGTAGAGGAGGAGGCAAGATAGTAACAGTGATGGAAAAATTTAAACCCCAGTGAGAGGCTGCGTCATGCGCACTAGGTGGCTAGATTCAAAGAGGTAATAACAAGTTTTGGCAAGAGGTGGGGAAACGAGAGGCTTCCTACCCTGCTGATGGCGGCTATTTTGAAAAAGAGTTTGCGAGTCCCTATATAGCGAAACAGGTCACCAAAGATCTAGCCATTCCACTCCTAGGCGTCTACCCAAAAGAAAGGAAAACAGGTCCACAAGCAATTGCACAGGTGTGTTCCTAGCACCATTAACCCTAATGGCACAAAATAGACACAATCCAAATGTTCACCATTTGACGATTGCATACACAAATGTGGTCTTTCCAGATGATAGGAAAACGTTCAGCCACAAACGGGAATGGAGCTTGGTCTCATGCTGCAACGTGGAAGAGCCTCGAAATGCTGTGCCATGTGAAAGAAGCCACAGAGAAGAACGCATACCGTAGGTGACCACTTCCACGCATGCCCAGAAGGGAGGACGCTGGAGTCTCTGCTGCCACAAGCTCCTGCCTCCCCTTTCCTTCTTTTTCCTCTTTGCTTCTTTCAAGGAAATGACCAGTGACTGTGATCCTCAGCGGGGGAAGAAAGCCCCGAGTGTCATTAGTCCGGCTCCGCTGTGTGGAAGCCCATACCAGCCCACGAGTCTCACATGGAAGCACGAAAGGAAAACTGAAAAGAAAAACAAAGCAAACCCACTCCGCCTCCCACACAGCCCCTCCTGCAAAGGGAAGAAAAGGCTCTGGACACCAGCGTTCCCACACTGACACAATGTAGGTTTTTAAAACAACACATTTACCTTGGCCCGTGGCCCTGGGGGAAGAATAGGCAGTGTCCACCCACTGGGATGACTACAAAAGCTGAGGTGGCTCCCCAGGAAGCGGGACAGGCACTGGGCCAGGGGTTTCTTCCTTCACAGGAGCTGGAGGGTACAGCCCGGCCTGTGAGGGGACTCTGCCACCTCTCTCTTCGGCCCCCTGCGCAGTTCCACCTCAGGGCCTCCGCATGCCAACTGTCCCCTTTGCACACCTAAAAACTGTGCCAGGACGTGCCTACCACTGGGCAGTGGGCACAGGACTGCCATGGCATCCTCTGCCCTGCAGCCTGATAGGAGGACATTGGACAGGTCCTGCTGGAACTCCTGTCCAGTGTTGGGACCAGGAGCAGTTAGACCTGGGACCTAGCCAAAAAAGCATTAGTCAGTCAACAAAGTCACTGTCACCAAAAATAGGAAAGGAAGAGGGAGAGAGGGGGAACGTTTCCTCTCAAGCCACCTGGAGGTTTTAGGCAACGGGACTAAAAAGAAGTACTGGGGGGAAAAGCAAAAACTCTGGAATTCAACCTGGATCTGAACCCCAGCGCTACCGCGTCTAAGCACAAGACCTCGCTGGGCCCAGGATCATGCCGGGCCTCAGTTTCCACAACTGGCTTACGGGTGGTTGGAAGGTGAAATGGAGCTTCAGCTCTCCCGCACACTGGGGTCAGCACCAGGACAACACAGTGGCTGTTGTGGTGACACGGAAAGAAAGCCAGGAGGGTGGCCCTGGGGGGACTCCAGGTTCTGCTTGGGGATGTCAGCAGGGTCCTGCCCGAGACGCGAGTGTGTCCCCTCCACACCCTGAGAGAGCTCCATCCACGCTCAGGAAGATGAGGCTGGGCACAGCATGGTCCCACTTGCACCTCTCAGCAGGGACCAGGCCCACACCAGTCTCTGCTAGAGATGGGGAAACTGAGGCCCAGAGCAGGTCAGTCACCCAGCCAGTGCACACTCATCACCCCCACGTGGCCAGGAGACTGGCCAACAATCACCAGCGGCAGGGCCCCAACTTCCGCCCGTCAGTACCTCTACCTGGGGGCCCAGCCCAGGAGTGAACCCCAGAATGGCATCTGAGGCCCCAGGGGCCCAGCCTATGTCTGCCCATGGGACCCAGTGCCCCTATCCCCCAGTGCCCACCAGGGAAGATGGATGTTTCCATGTATGAGCTCTGCCCTCACAGCTCTGATCAGTGCCACCTGTCCTGCTTACCCAGCTCTTTCCACCTAACTGAATTCCGGGTCCTTCCATAACCCTGCGTGCACATCCAGAGGTGACAGGGCCCTTGTAAGAAGCACTCTTGAAGAGAAATGTAAAAAGCCAGGGCCCATATGTCTTCCGGTTCTTGTGACCTCCTTCCTTGAGACCTGGGAGAAGGTTCTGGAAGCTTCCCAGAGGTGTTGCACACGTAAGGAATTCTGCTCTCAATGTTTTCATCTGCAAAATGGGACAGTGCCTCTACAAATGACCAGGGAGGGCAGTGAAGGGTCCTGGGGCTTCGTTCTCACAACAAGGAGGCGCAGAGGGCCTCCCTGCATAGTCCTGGAGCAGAGGCACAAGATAGATAGAGCCTTTGCCTCGTGGAGCTTGTGATCCTACCCGGCGAGAGGACCACACACACACACAGAATAGTTGTTTGTGGTGGGAAAAGGACAAAAGAGGGACAAGAGATGAGGAGAGCTGGGGAGGGGACAGATGAGAAGGACCTAGCTATGGAGAGAGTTGCACACAGGGCAGGACGCCTGCGGGTTTGGGAGAAGCAGGTGGCCAGCAAGAACGGAGAGAGGCAGAGGGGCCACGTGGGCCTTGGAAGATCCAGTTCCCCTGAGACTGTGGGTCTCCACCTGGCTCTGGGGTCCAGACCAGGACGATGCGGGCTCTGCACCCACCTGGGAGCCACGAGGAGGGGCCGAGGGGACGTGACTGAAGACTGGGGACGGTGGCCCCCGGCTCTCAGCACATGGTGGCCTGTGAAGCCAGGATTTGGCCCAGGCCTTTGCCTGGTCTCCATGGGCCCGGGGTGTGCAGCAGTGTGCTCCACCTGCTGGCTTCTGCTCCCACCCAGCTGCCAGCCAACGCCTTCCCCAGTGCCGAGGACAGCGCTGGTGACTGGACCACTGGCTCCCAAGTCCCCGTGCCTGTAATAATCGATAATTTCAGGAACAATAGTCACCATCACTGAGTGTGCTGAGCTGCATGCACTGCAGAAGTCCGCTCATCAGGAGCCTCAAGATGGCGGATGAGTAAGAAGCAGGCAACGAAACTCTCTCTAAAAGTTACCATTGGAACACGAGAAAATAGCGACCCGGAAAGCGCAGGAGGGGGGGAGATGCCTCCCCGAAACCCAGAGAAGTTCTGAAGCGCAATCTGGGACCCCCAGCACCAGTGATGGGTGACTTCTAACAAAGAAGAAGGAAAGAAGGAGCAGACCGTGCGCGCGCACCTTCTAATATCCCGGGAGTTGGAGCGCCGGCGGAGGCTCAATTCTACGGACACACGGTGGCAGCTGGCGCCCAGGGAGCCCCCACGGAGGATCCTGAGACAGCGGCGGGGCAGGGGAGCGGCGGAGAACGGCGCTCACCGGCGGTGAGTGTCTCTCAGCCACAGCTGCCCCGCGCCAGAGAGCGACCGGCCGGGCGCCATTGTGGGGGGTGTGGCGAAACTCAGAGCGGCTCGGAAACTGCTCTGGGAACTTGTGCTCCGGACAGGGCAGCACGGGGCCTCTCAGGCCCACGAAAGTGTGCTGAGGTCAGCAGGCGAACGAGACTGGACTCTCAGCCACACCTGTCCCGCGCCAGAGAGCGACTGGCCCGGCGCCATTGTGGGGGGCGTGGCGAAAAACCAGAGCGGCGGGAACCAGTGCAGGAAATCCGCGCTCGGACAGCGCGCTGAGCCTCTCAGGCCCAGGGATCGTGAAAGGGCGCTGAGAGCGGAGGCGAGCTAGACTGGTCTCTGCCTGAAAGTACGCGCCTCTGCTCACCGCCCGCCAGAGGGCGCTCCTGGCTTACTGGGACGGACCTGCACAGAACAGGTAGCTGCCTACAACAAAGTCAACACCTGGAACTGATTCTTTTTAATTTTTTTTTTTTTCTTATTTTTATTTTTTTTTTTATTATTATTTTTTTTTTCTTCTCACTGATTTGTTTTTTGTTCTGGCGAAGGGTTTTTTTGTTTGTTTTTGTTTTGTTTAGTTTTGTTTTTTGGTGGGGTTTTATTTTTGATCTGTCTGTTTTATTGCTTTTATCTTCGTTATTGTTTCTGTATGTGTATTTGCTCTTTCCTTCATTATTCTCTCTGGTTTTTTATATGAGTGTAAACAGCACCTCTAACTTCTTTGTGATTGTGGTTGTGATCTGTTCTTCCTTTTATCACTTCCTTCTCTTTTTACCACCTGTTCTCTGCACTAGTGTCCCAATTTTAGTGGGATCCCTCTTGGTCCTCTAACCTTACATCTAATTCCTTCCTCTTCTCCCAATACTCTATTTCCTCCTTAACTCATTTTAAATTTAAACTCCTTAGGGAAAAATTGACATACATAGGACTTGTATACTGCATATAATTTTTCTGGTGTGTTTTAGATTTTGTTATATAACCGCAACTCTATACAGCTAAAAGTGGTAAATAACTGGTTAGCTCAGTCTGTCATTTTCTAGGCTGTGTTTGATGCTTTAGTTAACATTATAGCCAAATGTGAAATAATTGTTCTAAACATCTTTCCTTCCTGATATTTCATGATTGAGATTGACTAAGGGACACAGAAAATACAGTGGCACAGTACCAAAGAATCAAGGACTGGGCCAAACAGGTAGCAACTTCGCATACCCAACGAATTGAAGAGGTAGGATCTGGCAGAAAGCTCAAAACACAAAAGCAAGCTCCACTTGGAAGATACTGCAGAGAAGTAGTCATCTTCTAAAGATCTTAAACACTAGCAATAAAGTAACCTACTATAGGTAATTTGCAAACATCACCCCAGGAATTAAAGAAAGAAAACATGAGACGTCACTTAAACAAGATGCAACCCCACACATCCAATTCACCAAAGGCAAACCTAGGGAGCAACGAGGTGGGACAATCCGAAAGCCACCCACCTGGCCTATCTGAAGTGGTAACAACAAAGCAACTGAATGAGGTTCTGGAAAAAATTAAAACAGAAATAATCTCACAGATAACTGCAGAGATAATGTCTACAACGAAGACCATGCTTAAGGACACTATAGCTGATACAGACAAAAAAATAGATGAACTTAAGAAAACTATAGAAACCATGAATGCTCAGCATAGGAAAGAAATGGAATCCATAAGGCAGATTCAAACAGATATCCAAGAGATAAAAAATTCCATTGAAAGTATTTGTAGCAGAATAAGCCAATGCGAGGACAGGATCTCAGATATAGAAGATAGGCTTGCAATTAGTGATCATGAAATGGAAAAATTCTTAAAAATAGCAAGGGACCATGAAAAATCAATTCAGCAGCTGCTGGATGACTCAAAGATAAACAACTTAAGAATAATTGGAATAAATGAAAAAGCAGGAGATAACATCAACGACATTAAAACCTTGTTCAAAGACATAATCAGGGAGAACTTTCCTGGAAGAGAAAAGGAATTTGACACCTCTATAAGTGAAGCTTTCAGAACACCAACTAGACATGATCAAAAAAAAACTTCAGCCAGACATATTATAGTCAAGATCCCAGAAATTCAACAGAAGGGCAGAATCTTAAAAGCTGTTAGGGAGAAGAGACAAATCACCTATGAAGGAAAACCCATCAGAATCACAGCTGACTTTTCAGCACAAACCCTCAATTCAAGAAGAGCTTGGAATGATGTATTGCAAGCTCTAAAGGAAAATAATTTTCAGCCCAGATTGATGTACCCTGCAAAACTATCTTTCAAAATTGATGGAGAAATAAAATACTTTCATGACAAAGAACATCTGAGAAAATTTATGACCACCAAACCAGCACTCCAAAACGTTCTGAAGGACATTCTAGAAAGAGATAGGAACCCCAACAGAAGGAATCCACCAGGCAGGGCAAATAATTAAATAGCCGGAAAGCAGAAAAACAAAGAGTGGGAACCAACAACAGGAAAATATCATGACAAGTCAATACATATCAGTTTTAACCATCAATGTTAACGGTCTCAATTCACCAATCAAAAGGCACAGACTGGTGAAATGGATCAAGAAGCAAGATCCAACAATATGCTGTATACAAGAAACACATTTAATTCAGAAAGAAATTCATAGACTGAAAGTCAAAGGATGGAAAACAATACTCCATGCCACAGGAACCCAGAAAAAAGCAGGGGTAGCTATTCTTTTTGCAGACAAAGTGAACTTCAAGCCAAGAAGGATTCAGAGAGATAAAGACGGTCATTACATCCTTGTAAAGGGAACAATCCAAGAGGAAGAGATAACGATCATAAATATATATGCGTCAAATACCAATGCACCCAGCTATATAAAACAAGTACTAAAGGACATGAAAAATCAAATAAGCACTAATACAATTATATTGGGAGATCTCAATACTCCACTGTCACAAAAAGATAGATCAACTGGACAGAAAATCAATAATGAAATAGTAGAACTGAACCAAACTTTTGAACAAATGGACTTAGTAGATGTCTACAGAGTGTTCCATCCCACAACATCAGAATACACATTTTTCTCAGCTGCACATGGGACGTTCTCCAAAATAGACCACATACTAGCTCATAAAACCTGCTTAAGTAAATGCAAAGGAATTGAAATTATCCCATGCATATTATCAGACCATAGTGCAATGAAATTGGAAATCAATGGCAAAAGATCCCACAAAAACTCCCTAAACACATGGAAATTAAACAGCATCCTCCTGAACAACCAATGGGTCACAGATGAAATTAAAGAAGAAATTAGTCACTTTCTACAACTGAATGATAATGACAGTACAACATACCGGAACTTATGGGATACAATGAAAGCAGTCCTAAGAGGGAAATTTATAGCATTAAACACTTATATCAGGAAAATAGAGCAAGCGCAAATAAACAACTTAAGGGTGAACCTCGAGCTTCTAGAAAAAGAAGAGCAGGTTAAGCCAAAAGCCCGTACAAGGGAGGAAATTATAAAGATCAGAGCAGAAATTAACGTATTGGAGAATAAAAAAACAATACAAAGAATCAATGAAGCAAAAAGTTGGTTCTTTGAAAGAATAAATAAGATTGACAAACCCTTATCCAACCTTATTAAAAAAAGAAAAGAAAAGACTCAAATCCATGCAATTGAAAATGAAAAGGGTGATATCACGACGGACCCTGCAGAAATCCAGAAGATCATCTATACCTATTTTGAAAATTTATATTCTACTAAGATGGAAAATGCAGAAGAAATGGACAGATTCCTAGATTCGTATGAATTACCAAAGCTGAATCAAGAAGATTTAAAAATCCTAAATAAACCAATATCAGCCAGTGAAATTGAAGATGTAATTAAAAACCTCCCAACAAAGAAAAGCCCAGGCCCTGATGGATTCACTGCCGAATTCTACAAGAAATTTAGAGAAGACCTAACGCCCCTACTTCTCAAACTTTTCAATGAAATTGAAAGGGAAGCAATACTCCCAAATTCATTCCTGGAAGCAAGCATTACCCTGATACCAAAACCAGAGAAGGACCCAACTAAGAAAGAGAACTACAGGCCAATCTCCCTAATGAACATAGATGCAAAAATCCTTAATAAGATACTGGCAAACAGAATCCAACAAATCATCAAGAAGATTATACACCATGACCAAGTTGGATTCATCCCAGGGATGCAGGGATGGTTCAACATACGTAAATCAATAAATGTAATACAGCATATTAACAGAACCAAAGACAAAAATCACATGATCATCTCAATAGATGCAGAAAAAGCTTTTGACAAAGTCCAGCACCTTTTCATGATAAAAACCCTACAGAAAATTGGAATAGAGGGTCTTTATCTCAATCTGGTAAAAGCTATCTATGACAAACCAACAGCCAATATCATACTAAATGGCCAAAAACTGAAAGCCTTCCCTCTAAAATCAGGAACAAGACAAGGATGTCCACTGTCCCCACTCTTATTCAACATAGTTCTGGAAACTTTAGCCAGAGCGATTAGACAAGAGAAAGAAATAAAAGGAATAATGATCGGAAAGGAAGAAGTTAAATTATCATTATTTGCAGATGACATGATACTCTACACAGAAGACCCCAAAAACTCCACTAAAAAACTGCTAGATTTGATAAGCAAATTCAGTAGTGTAGCTGGATACAAAGTCAATACTCAAAAGTCAATAGCCTTCCTGTACACAAATAACAAACTTACTGAAAGAGAAATTAGGGAAACAATACCTTTCACAATAACATCCAAAAAAATGAAATACCTAGGAATCAACCTCACGAAGGATGTAAAAGACCTCTATACTGAAAACTACAGTACTCTGAAAAAGGAGATTGAAGAGGATATCAGAAAATGGAAAGATATCCCTTGCTCCTGGATAGGAAGAACCAATATAGTGAAAATGGCCATACTTCCAAAATTGTTATACAGATTTAATGCAATTCCAATCAAAATTCCAACAGCATATCTCACAGAATTAGAGAAAACAATCCTAAAATTCATTTGGAATCAGAAGAGACCTAGAATAGCAAAGGCAATTCTGGGCAACAAAGGCAAGGCAGGGGGCATCACAATCCCCGACTTGAAATTATACTATAAAGCTACTGTGATAAAAACAGTGTGGTATTGGCAAAAAAACAGACCTGAAGATCAATGGAACAGATTAGAAGATGCTGAAACAACCCCAGACATACTAAGCCACCTTATCTTTGACAAAGGTGCCAAACACATTCGCTGGAAGAAAGATAGCCTCTTTAATAAATGGTGCTGGAAAAACTGGCTCTACACATGCCGAAGATTAAAACTAGACCCATATCTTTCACCATGCACTAAACTAAATTCAAAATGGATCAGAGATCTAAATATTAAAACAGAAACATTAAATCTGCTGGAAGGTAGGATAGGTAAAACCCTTGGAGACATTGGTGTAGGCAAAGACTTTATGAATAAAAACTCAACCGCACGGGAACTATCCCAAAGAATCAATAACTGGGATCTCATCTTATTAAAAAGCTTTTGCACAGCAAGAGAAACCACCAACAGAGTGAAGAGACAACCCACAATGTGGGAAAAAATGTTTGCCAGCTGTTCCTCAGACAAAGGATTACTATCGAGAACATATAAAGAACTCAAAAAAATCAGACCTCCCAAATTTAAAGACCCACTCCAAAAATGGGCATCTGAGATGAATACACATTTCTCAGATGAAGAAATACTAATGGCAAATAAATATACAAAAAAATGTGCAACATCACTAGTCATTCGAGAGATGCAAATTAAAACAACACTGAGATACCATCTCACCCCAGAAAGAATGGCTACTATAAAGAAATCAACTAATAACAAATGCTGGAGGGGCTGTGGGGAAAAAGGAACCCTTCTCCACTGTTGGTGGGAGTGTTGACTGGTACAGCCACTGTGGAAGTCAGTGTGGAGATTCCTCAAAAAACTAGGGTTGGAGGTCCCATTTGACCCAGCTATTCCCCTTCTGGGCATCTTCCCAGAAGAATTGAAAACATCGTACCACAGCGATATATGTGCACCCATGTTTATAGCAGCACAATTTGTAATAGCCAGATCTTGGAAACAACCCAAATGCCCATCAACTGAGGAATGGATAAGAAAGATGTGGTATTTTTATACAATGGAGTACTATTCAGCCATTAAGAAGGATAAACTGGAGACTTTTATAGGTAAATGGATGCAACTCGAGAAAATACTCATAAGTGAAATAAACCAGAAGCACATGTGTAAGCATCGTATTGTCTCTCTAGTATGAGAAACTGAAAGAGTATATAAGATCCAAAATGTACAATAGACATGGTGAATCAAAAAGAAACTGGTCAAAAGGAAAGAGAGACTGGAATAAGGAAAAGAAAGAAGGGAAAGGGAAAAAAAATTGTATATATATATATAAGATGGTTAAGATAGATACACTACGATTTTTACTTAGTTCATTGAAGAGTAAGGTTTGTGCCAATAATGTTTGGATAATTAAATGCTAATGTCTGGTATCCTGAATAACTAACTTAAAGATAGTAATACGCAATGTATTAACCATTCTTACCCTCCTATTATGTTGTTTTGAAAATTTGTTCTTCTTTTGATTTGTTTTGTTTTTTCTTCTCTTTAAAATAAAATTAAAAAAAAAAAAAAAAAAAAAAAAAAAAAGAAGTCCGCTCATCTAATCCATTGATGAGTGCACGAGACAGGGGCCCTGATTAGCTCTGTCCACAGAGGGGAACAGGAAGGCACAGAGAAGTCAACCTACTTGTCAAGGTCACAGAGCTGGAACCCGGCAGAGCCAGGAGCTAGACCCCTGTAGTGAGGCTCCTAAGCCCAAGCTCTTAAACGCTCCTCTGACACCTGCTGTCAGAAAAAATAAAGCAGCAAATGTGACATAGTATGAGCCACATTTTGTGTCCCAGAAACCATCTTCCAGTTCCCACCCCGGTGTTTTCTAAAATTTTTGCCTTATTGTCCCCTGCAAGAAGACTTTAGACAAATTTCTTCCCAGCAGCCCCTCCCATGAAATCTACGCCTCACAGAGCACTGCGTGTTTGTGTAGGAACTATTCATGGAGCCGTGCTTTATGCACAGGGCATAAAGATTTCTGTCCCCCTCAGAAACAAATTCTGCTCCCCTGGGGGTGACCCCGTGGGCCCTTGTAACAGCTCTATATGGCAGGGGTGGCTCTCTTACAGTCTTGTGATGTGGCTGAAGCTCGAAGAGGCTCCAAGAAACTCTAGGCCGGTCCCCTGGGCCTGGGAAGTCAACCTGCCTAAGGCCACACCTTGCCCCTTCCCTTGCATGCAGACAGCACAAGGCCAGAATCAGTCCTGTGACTTAGGCAGGTCCCACACATGCACCAGGCTGGCAGGGTCTGTGTCCCTGGAAGATTTTAATCGTAGGTTTCTGGATTCTTAGGGATCTGAGGTGGGGTCCCTTGGAATCACAGGGATTTCCTGGAGGAGGCGGGCGCTTCCAGGCTCAGCAGGGGCTGGTGCTGCAGGGACACCGCCCCCTTCCGAGAGGAAGCTGGGAGCACAGGAGGACAGGAGCCAAGCGCGCTGCACCTTCCTCCTGAGAAGAGCAGGGTGGCAAGTGAACAGCCCAGGCCTTCTCTGGCACCTCTACCCAAGCCTCCGCCACCAGGGGAAGCTCCCCAGTGCATGGGGACAATGGGGCATTGTTCAGCCTGCAGCCTCCAGACAGGAAGCCAGGTCATCATCTCCCCAAACAGGCTTTCCCGACCTGCTCAGGTCTCTCTGTCCTCACACGGTTTCCTGCTCAGCCCGAGGGCTGACAGATCGTGATCCGGCTGTTTGCTGGTTGAGCTCTGCCTCCTGCAAGTGTGCAGGACGCAGGGACGAAGGGGCTTGGCTGACTCTCCCGGTGTCTATGCCATTGTGTCGCATAGCGGGTGCTCCATTGGCGTAGGTTCAATGTGCGTGGCTTCCACCTTCATCCCCATTTGACAGATGGAGAAACTCAGGCTGTTATGGAGAAAATGGGGTGTGGAGAGTGTCAGGGAGGAGGTGGGACTTTGTGAGCCAGGCCCTGGAGCCTGAGCCCTGAAGGAAACTTTTAATCAGGGGGTGGGCGTCAGCCGCAGAAGCAAACAGAGTGATCAGGACCACCTGGGAAGCTGCTACATTCCAACAGGCAAGAAAGAAGCAAAGGTGGTCGGGCCCAGGGAGCAGCAGGGCCAGAGAGCTCGGGGACAGATGGCATGCTGCACGATGAAGGGCCTCCTTGCGGATTCCCTTAGTTGCTGCTGAGTGACCTTCGAGTGAGACGTTTGACCCCTCTGAGACTCACTGGGGTGATGACCGCAATAACGCGGGGTGACACTACCAGCGCTGCCTGCAGGCAGAGGCCTGCAAGTGTTAGTTATTGTTGGGTGAACCCCAGGAAAGTGCTGTTTTATCACTGATCCAACAAGTCCAGTATTGGCAATTTCCTGTGGCTCAAACTGATCACAGTTACTGTGGAAGACATTATCTACAGTTTAAAGCAAGATACTCTCTAATAAAAAAAAAAAAAAAGGCCATCGGGGTGCCCAGAAGGACACTGTAGAATCGTGTAGGAAAGTACTTACCGAACTCTTAGCATGATGCAGACGCTATTTACAAGGATATGTGGGGAATTCTTTTTGAAAGAAACCTTGGACCTTGGTCCTTGAAGTCATGAGCGATAAGGGTTTGGCCATCCAAAGAGAGCCCCCAAAAGAGGATAATACCTTTTCAAGTACAGAAACTGAGCTCTTACAGGCACCCCAGATTTTAATCTCGTGGGATGGTCTCGTTTCAAACAAATTCACAAGAGGCTGATACCTAGACCTCGTGCCCGCTTTCTCCCTTGACAAGGTACAAGCGGGAGTCCAGGCCAGACACTGGATCCTTGGGTCTCTTCCCCACACCTTTTACTTGTAGTTGTGAAGGATTCTGGGAGGGAAGCAGGCCTTCAAAAGGCTGACAGGGGAGTGGGAATCGGAGAAATACTAGCCAGGAGATGGAAACACGAAGTGAATCCACCGGGCCCCAGAGGCGTCTGATGAATTATTTGATTCACAACAGAACCCACTGGAAATCACAGCCTGAGGCCTAGCATCTCTCTTGGATGATGGTGGCTGAATGTTGACAAATCTTCAACCTCTGACCTCCCCTTTCTCCTCCTTTTTGCCTAGGTTCCCCCATGCACGCTCCCCTCATCCTCCTGCAGCCCTCTGCCCTGCACTGTGGCTCAGAGCCTGCTAGTGGGAGAGACAACAGGAGCTGGTGGCCAATGGCTTTATTTTGATGCTTGGGAGCTTACAGGGGTCCAGAGAAAAGCCGCAGAGTAAAGGTCAGGGCCTGGTGGGGAACTCAGGCTCAGACCCGCTGCGTGCCCCCTCCCACCACCCCATCTACTCTCACGCACACTTATTTGATGGGAAAGGAGCCCACCAAACCCATGGCCATCTAGCGCTGGGTTGTCCTTTAGCCTTTGTTGTTGTCCTTTAGCCTTTGTTTTTGTCCTTTAACCTTGGCAGCCCTTGTCTCGATCCAGTGTGCAATGGAGTGGGAAAGGCAAGGGAGCTGCTGCGGCCCCTGTGATGTCCCTGATGCCTCTGGGCCTGGGACATGAATCGGAAGCAGGATGGGGCCAGAGGCTGGCGATGGGATAGGGCGCCCCTTTCTTTCCAGCGCTAGGTGGTTCCTACCACATCCAGGTGGGCCTGTGGGTCTGTAGCATGGGCACCATCCTGATAAGATGGGAGCTCATGAGCAGGAACGAGCTGATGGTCGCGTGGCCTAACCACCCAGTGTCATGGACCAAGGGACAGCAGGGCTGGCCCCGGCATGTCTATGGGGCAGAGGTCCCTGCCATGGGCAGAGAAGGGATGGGAAAGAGCTCAAGGGCTTGCCGAGTGATGAGAGCAGAGGACTTGTGACCCTGCTGGGCCTGGGCGTGCTCGATGCATTCTAGCAGGGACTGTTATCCTTACCCTCCGAGCATCATTAATCACCACTATGTCGAAGGGCAAGTTCAGCACTTTCCATGCATGTGCTCCATTCACCCTGGTGATGATCTGTGCAGCGCTCGTGTTTCATCTCTGTGAAAAACTGAAGGTCAGAGGGGCCAAAGGACTCGCTCAGAGCCGCATAGCCAGGGAGTAGTGAAGACGAAATCTGAACCCGGCACCACCTTCTCCTGTGTGCAGGGATCTGCCCGATGTGCTGCCCACCAGAGTGAGTGTCCCACCATGGCCAGCGTGAGGGAAGGATGGGCATGCGCAGGGCACGAGGAGCTGAGGGGAGACCCGGCCCTCCACTCACTCCCAACCCCCCACCTCAGCCCGAACGAGACTCGGTGTCTCTGAGTTGGCACCAAAGACTTTGTACTGTGAGCCGTATGGAAAATGAGGCAGGAGGATTGCAAGTTCGAGGCCAGCCTGGGCAATTTAGTGAGGCCCTACTCAGTTAAATTTGAATTTACAGATGAACAACAAATAACTTATAAGAATATGCCAGGTATTTCATGGGGCACACTTAATGCTAAGAGATTATTCATTGTTTATCTGAAGTTAGGGTATAACTGGGTGCTCTGCGTTTATCCTGGTTGTCCCTTCCCCAGGTGATACAGATGCCCAAGGAACGAGAATTCTCCTGGGGGCCTCCCTTTGGGAGCCACATTGGGCAGATTCTGATGGAGCCCCCAACTATGTGCCACCCGGTACAAATGAGATCACAGGTGAAGTCCCGCCTCGTGGGAGACTGAATGTCAGCTCGCACAGGTGGGGAGACAAAGCCCCAGCAGGGGCATGCTTGTAGAGGGAGCCAGGGACCAGTCAAAACCCCAAGCACAGCCCAGGCCCCAGGCCTGACTTCCCGGTGGGTCGAGGCCATCTGTGCCCAGACACCAACATCTGGGATCTCCCGAATGAGTGGGAAATGGCCTGCCCTGCCCTACTGGGGCCACTTCCCGCCCAAGTGGCCAGATGGCCAAGCAGAGCCAGGGAGTGGTGGCCGTGGGCCAGACGCCTTCTCAGGGCAGCGAGCAGCAGCGGGCTGTTGTCTCTCCAGCCTGGAGCCCACCCTGTTTCTGGGAAGGGGACACACACACACACACACACACAAACACACACACACACACACACACACACACTCCTCAGCCCTCTGGCTGTTTCATTTCAAAGAAACCTCAGGTTTGGGTGGAATCTAATTAAGCATCTCTGCAGACATATCTTGCATGAAATATAATTCTCCTGAAGCTCAGCTCATCCCTGACCAGGTGGCGAGGGTCAGCAACTCCGCTGGGACCTGGGGGGGTTGGGGTTCCCAGGGGCTCCCTTAGTGACGGACACTGGAGCACGTGACTCCTTCGTGCTCCTTTGGCTGCTCCTCAACTCATCCAAACGCCTCCTTAGGGCCAAGGGGGTCTGGACTCGCCTCTCCCAGGCTCTGAGAGGCAGCGCTGGGCAGGCCCTGGCTCCCTTGACCCACTAAGTCCTTGGCAAGTTGGGCTCACTGTTGCTTTCTAGGATCACTGTGGGATTCTGTGAACCCAGTGCCTGGGCATCTTGGATGATCGCTGAGTCACAGAGCTATTCTGATGATTCCCCTGTCCTTCTACTGTGGCTCTGGGTCTACTTCCTCTCCAGGAAGCCCCAGAAAGGCAGAAATATCGTCTTTCTGAGGCTGAATCAGGAGCATTTAGCATCTGGAGGAGCTGGGGCTGGAGGAAGCTATTGGGCGAATATATGAATGCCGGGATGAAGGTGGAGGAGCTACAGACGATGTCGCAGAGCTAAATGGCAGCAGGTGGTAGTGGACTTAGAGGGATGAAGAAACACATGTCCACAGGGTGCTTTGAAAGAAGTCACCTCCTCCACTGTGAGGTTATTGCTCCCACTTTCAAAAGGGAAACTGAGGCTCAGGAGGAGAATCAAAGACCCCAGGCAGCTGGTTTTTGAAAGACATTGAAAAAATGAAACTGCAAACACACTCACCAGCTATCACGATGGTTCCCAAAGATTCCTGCCTCTTCTTGTTCCTTCATGGCCTTCTACAATTGTGCGGGGCTAAACTGTAAGTAGGTCTGTGCATAAATGACCCTGTGGAACTGCCCAGGTGGTGGGTAAAAAAGATTCCAGATTCTCCCCAGTTTTCTCTCAGATCACTCCTTCACAGGAAGAGGCAGCCATATTGTAAGGCCGCTCAGGTGGAGCTCTGGAGTTGAGTGCAGTTGAGCTCTGGGAGGAACTGAAGCCTCCCACCAACAGCCAGCCCCAGAGGAACAAGGCATCTCAGACAGCAGAAGCAGCCCTGCCTGGGAGCTCAACTGCAGCCTCTTGAGAGATCTCACACCAGGAAAGCTCAGCTCAGCTGCTTCTGAATGCATGGTCCACAGAAATTGTGCAGGATGAATGTGTATCCTTTTCATTGCTGAGTTTGGAAGCAATTTATTATATGACGATACATAATTAACACTACAACCCACAGTTGGGAGGAAATGATTGCCAGACACATACCTCATAGCACGAATGTCCAGAATAGATAAGGAGCCTGACAACACAGCAATTGAAAAACAGACAATTCAAGAAAATGAGCAAAAGATTTGAACCAGCATCTCACAAAAGATATGTGGATAGACAATAAACACATGTTTAACACCATTCGTCATTTGAGAAATCCAAATTAAAACCATATTAAGATATATCTACATGCCTATTAGAATAGAAAAATAATTTTAATCTGATGATGCAGAGTGGCAGCAAAGACATAGACCAAACAGAACCCCCATTTATTGCAGGTGGGAAGGTAAAATGATGCAACGTTTGGAAAAACAGTTCGGCAGTGTCTTATACACTTGTCCTATGACTCAGCATTCCCACTTACAGATATTTACCCAAGAGAAATGGAAATTCATGTTCACACATAAAACTTGCATGTGTAATTGTCCAGTTTAGAAACAACCCAAATGTTCCTCAACAAATTGCGGTATATCCTGATAGTCAATACCACTCATTATTAAAAATGAACAAACTATGAATCCACAATGCAGTTGGACTTCAAATGCATTCTGCTAAGTAAAAGTAGCCAGACTCAAAAGGTCACATGCTGTATGGTTCCATGTACATGTCATGCTGAAAAAGACAGAATTATAAGGACATATAACAGATTCACGGTTTCTGAGGACCTGAGAGTCAGAGATAAGTTGAGTACAAATGGGTAGGAGGCAACTTCTGGAGTTGTAACACTCACTGTTCTACACCTTGATTGTAGCAGTAGCCACATGGTAGAGGGTTGGTCAAAATTCATGGAAACATTTGTCTGCAAAGGGTGAACTTTACCCATGACGAATTAACCGCAACAAACTTGACCTTAAAAATGATACCCCATTTAACAAGAATGCCAAGACCATCCAATGAGGAAAGTTTAGTCTCATCAACAAATGGTGCTCAAACAACAGGACAGCCAAATGCCAAAGGACGAAGTTGGACCTCCTACCCCACACCATACAAAAAATCAACTCAGCACAAATCAAAGATCTAAAGGTAAGAGCTAAAACTCTAAAACTCTTGAAATAAAAGATAAGAATAAATCTTCATACCATTGGTTTGGCAATGGATTCTTAGGTACAATGCCAAAAGCATGAACAAAACAGAAATAGATAAATTGCATTTCTTCAAAATTAAAAACTGTGCTTCAAAAAATACCATCAAGAAATTGAAAAGACAACACATAGAATAGGAAATCATTTTTCTGATAAAAGACTTGTGTCTAGAATACATAAGGAACTCATACTACTCAAGAGTAAAAAGACAACCCAATTCAAAAATGCCAAAGGACCTGAACGGACATTTCTCCATGGAAAAGATACAAAGGGCCAATAAGCACATGAAGAGATGCTTTTCACTGCTCAGGGAAATGTGGATCAAAACTACAATGAGAGGGCCAGTGAGCTAGCTCAGCAGCATAAGCACCTGCCTGGCAAGCGCAAGGTCCTGAGTTCGACTCCCGGTACCCACATACAAAAAAAGGGCCGGTGATATTGCTCAGCGGCATGGGCGCCTGGTGGCATGCAGGGTCCTGAGTTCAACTCCCGGTACCCACACACACAAAAAAACTACAATGAGATACTATAGCTCACCCAGTGGGAGACCCACTAGTATGCTAGAATCAGTACAACCTCTAATAACAAGTGTTGCCTTTCAGAGGATGAGGATGAATTGGAACCCTCAGGTACTGCTAGTGGAAGTTTAAAATGGTGCTGCTATTTTGGAAAACAGTCTAGCAGGTCTTCAAATGATTAAACACAGAGTTACGACATGACCCAGCAATTCCAGGCTTAGGTATCCTCAAGAGAAATGAAAGCAAATGTCCAAACAGAAACTTGTACACGAGTGTTTATAGCAACATTATTCACAATAGCTGAAAGCACTCTGAATTTCCATCAACTGAAAAATGGATAAACAAAAAGCAGTCTATCCAATGGAATATTTATTATTCAACCATTAAAAGGAATAAATATTAATACCTGCAACAGCACAAAAGAATCTCAAAAATGCTAGGCTAAGTGAGAGAAGTCAGGCACAAAAGATGGTGTAATGTAGGATTCCATGAACAGGAAGGTCCACAACAGGGAAATAGAGAAAAAGGTTGACTGTTGTTTAGGGCTGGGCAACAGGGGCTAGAGGTATGATAGCTAAATGTTATGTGGCTTCGTTCTGGGGTGATGACAAAGTTTTAAAGTTGACTGTGATGATGATTGAACCTATCCGTAAATACATTAAAATCTATTACATTGCACAGCTTAAAATGGGTAAACCACATAGTATGTAAACTATATCTCAAGCTGTTTTAAAAGAAAGGAAGGAAAAGAAGAAAGAAGGAAAGAAAGGAAGGAGGGAAAAAAGAAAGAAAGAAAAAATAAAGAAAGAGGAAGACAGGAAGGGAGGAAGGGAGAGAGCCCGGTCCCTGCTGGGCTTGGGAGGGACTCGTGGAGGATGCTATCGGTAAGATTTTGTGCTCCGTGGGAGATGCCTATGAATCATGTGACCTCTTGGTCAACAATGCATCTTTTATTTTTATTAGTCCATGTTTGCGGTACATACTGATTGTAATTATCTTGGGGAGATGATACATGTACATAATACACCTTCATCCCCCCTCCCTTTTTTGTTTTTCACCCCCTACCCCTGCCATTTCTCCTTCTCCTTCTAACTCTTGGTCCCTTTCCCATTTGCAAAGCTTTATTTTCATCATTTTTCCCCTTCAATTCTTTTTTTTTAATCCCCTTTACCTTCCCTCCCTCCTACCCCCTCGTCTCTTGTTCTCCCGTCCATTTGAAAAAGATCTCCCTACTTCCTCTTTATCTATCTTCTATTTTGTTCTTTATTTATTTTTAAAAGTTTCTCATATGAGAGAAATCATGCGATGTTTAAGCTGGTATGTCTGGCTTATTTCACTTAATATGGTCTCAAGTTGCATCTATTTACCTATGAACACTTTGAGTTTATCTTTCTTTATGGCTGAGTAGTATTCCATTGTATATAAATACCACATTTTCTAAATCCATTCATCTGTTGAAAGATATATAGGCTGTTTCCAAGATTTAGCTATTACAAGTTGTGCTGGGTTTGCATGTATCCCTGTAATATGATGTTTTTAACTCTTTCAGGAAGATTCCTAGAAGGGGACTAGCTGGGACCAATGGAATTTCTATTTGTAGCTTTTTGAGACATCTCCATACTGATTTCCATATTGGTTGTACTAGTTTACATTCCCACAGACAATGTAGAAAAATTCCTTTTTCTCCAGATCCCTGCCAGCATTTGTTATTATTTGATTTCTTGATAAAAACTATTCTTTCTGAAGTGATGGAATCTCAGTGTTGTTTTAATTTGCATTTCTTTAATGACCAGTGATGTCAAACATTTTTTCATGTATTTATTGACCATTTGTACTTCTTCTGAGAAGTGTCTATTCATTTCAGATGCTCATTTTTTTTTTTTTTTTATGTGGGTACTGGGAGTCGACCTCAGGACCTCACGCTTGCCAGCAAGTGCTTGTGCCAGCAAGCGCTTGTGCCACTGAGTGATGTCATTGGCCCTTTTTTTCCTTTATATGGGTTCTGGGAGTTGAACTCAGGACCTTGTGCTTGCCAGGCAGGCACTTATGCTGCTGAGCTATCTCACCGGCCCTAGATGCCCATTTTTTGACTGGGTCTTTCGTGTTTGGAGGGGGTCTAATTTTTTTTTTAAGTTCTTTATATATTCTAGATGTTAGTCCTCTGTTTGAGGAATAGCTGGCAATTTTTTCCCCATTCTGTAGGTTGTCTCTCCATTCTGTTGGTTGTTTGCTGTGCAGAAGCTTTTTAATTTGACATGATCCCACTTGTTGATTCTTGGTGCTATTGCTTGTGCCATTGGGGTTCTATTCGGAAAGTCCTTGCCTACACTATGTGTTCAAGACATAGGCCTATTTCATCTTCCAGCAGATTAAGTGCTCCTGTTTCAACACTTAGATCCCTGATCCACTTTGATTTCAGTTTAGCGTATGGCAGGACGCGTGGGTCTAGGCTTAGTCTTCTGCATGTGGTTATCCAGTTTCCCCTGCACCATTTGTTAAAGAGGCGACTTCTCCTCCCACGTATGTTTTTGGTCCCTTCGTCAAAGATCAAATAGTTGAATGTGGCTGGGGTTGTTCATGCTTCCTCTAGTCCATAATCCATCTTAATGGTGATATTTTCAAGGTATTCCCTTCCAGTATTTGTTTTCCTCTGTTCCTTAGTTCTTAGATGGTAACCACCATCATGTGTCATCTCGGAGGTATGACTTAGGATCTAGGAAGAGGATTCGGCTGTGCCCCTCATGGGGTGAGGCCCCCCTTCCTTCCATCCTGCCTTCTCAAGACAGCTGTTTAACTGCAAGTGTCCCCCACCCCAAGGAAATAGGCATCAAGATCTTTGGTGAAGAATTAGGAAAGGAGATAATTTTTTTCTCCTCAACAAAGAAGAACCAGTGGCATCTGGGAGATGCTAGAAGCCTAGAAGCTCTTTGAAAGGAAAATGAAGCCTTCATTACCACTTGGCTGCTGCTAGCTGTTGAATGGAAGAACAACAGATTACCTGAGGTGGGGGTCCTCAGAGTGACCCCTCTGCAATGGCACCTGAATACCTGTTGGTGCAGATTCTCAGGCCTCACCTTAGACCTGCTGGGTCAGAAGCTCTGAGTGTGGGGTCCCCCTAGCAATCTGCAGGAGATTCTGATGTGGGCTGAGAACCACCGAACTGAGTGCTGGAGACTCAAGAGTAAAATACAGTGGAGAACAAGGTCCAGCGGGCTACATGGTGCACCCCAAAAGGCATGTCCCCAGAAGCCTGTGATTATGAATTTATTTGGAAAAAGGATCTTTGCAGATATAATTAAACACAAATCTGGAGTTGAGATTATCCTGATTACCCAAAGGGCCCTCAACCTCATGACAAGTTTTATTAAAAGGTACCCAAAAGGAAGAGATACAGAGAAGAAAGCCACGTGAAGGGAGAGCAAAGGTTGCACTCATGTAGCCACAAGCCAAGGACACCTGGAGCCACCAGAAGCTAAAATAGGCCAGGAAAGATCTGCCATCCATAGAACTGTCAGAAAGAGGCAGCCGGTAAACACCTCGATTTCAAATTTCTGGCCTCTGATTCTCTGTGAGAGAACACGTTTCTGTTGTAACAAGCTGTCTGGTTTGTAATTTGTTCTAGCAGCAGCAGGAAACTAATACACAAGGTAAATAAAGGGTCATGTGTAATAGAGCTTACATTTTAGTGGGAGAGAGAGAAGAGAGAGATATCGTCGGTGGGGACCCACTCAGACTGCTTCAAAGCTCAGGGGCATCTAAGGACGCCTGAGGACGTGACCCTGCTCGTCTAGTGCAAGTACACAGTGGGGTACACTTAGCTGCTGGTTGTTGCTGATGCCTTGCACACATGCACTCTTTAACCTGGGGTCCTCACTCTCGAAAATCTCTCTTGGGCCCCCCTAGTGGGCCAACATTGCCTCTCAGGATTTCAGTGGCTGTTGGCCAGATCAGCTCCCTGCCACATGGTCCTCCCCAGCTTCGTCAGAGCGAGCATGTGAGAGCAGCCAGAGAAAGGGCAGAGGAGAAGTCAGTTTTTCGGAAACCTAATCTCAGAAGTGGCCTCCTGTCACTTCTGCCATACTCTGTGGGTTTGGTCAACGGGTCCATCCACACACACTGGGTGGGGCCCGCGCACGGGGGGCCTGCTACTTCAGACGGCCTGCCGCCCTGGGGAGGACTTTCGCTTAGGATATGGTATGTGTTGGATGCTTATATGTAATCGATTAAGATGGCAGCATGGCTGAGGAAGATGGCTGAATCAGTGGATGAGGCATGAAAGAATGGAAAGAGGAGCAGTGGGCTGAGAGAAGGCTGGACGGTCTGTTGCTGAAGTCTTGTCCTGCTAAAATCATTTGAAAGACCCCTGACCCTGTCCCCAGGAGTAAGTGGTCTCTGAAGCAGTGGCCTTCGTCTACTTGCCCTGTGACAGACACTCCCTCCCCTGCTGCTGCATGGATCAGGCTCCTGAGAGGACAAGCTCAGAGGTGGTTTTCTGCCCGGCCTGTGGAAACATGGGCTTCCACCGCACCGCAGAAACGTATCAGTGTGCTGGCCCCGCAGGGGAACCACGCTGCCTTGGAGAGCAGTGAAGAGATCGTGGAATTCCTGTGGCCCTGCCATCATCTCCAAGCCAATGATTGTGAATTATGACAGAGGGATTAGGGGCCGGTGGAAACTTGGAGGTCACCCATGAAGACATCTGAACGTTTGTTTTCTAGCTCCAGCCTTGGTTTTCAGCTGCGTGGTACACTTAATCCAACATGAAGTATTGCATATGAAATTTTCTCCCTGACTGTGGGCCTCCCCGTTTCTCCAGTGATCTCTGGCACCCAGTGGGCACCTTCTGTGATGGCTCTGGGTGTGTGTGGCTGTACATGGTCCAAGCCAAGCCTTTTGTATTTTGCACTGTTTGCTCTCAGAAGTCTGTGCTGCAATGCTGGCTGGATGAGGGCCGGGGAGCCTGAAGCACGCCCTGGGACTGTCAGTTAAGCTGAGAGGCAGGCTGCGGAGATTGGTCCTCAGGAGTGGGAGCGGGAGATAATTGGTGTGGGGAGGGCAAGAGCAAGGCTTCTCAGATTAGCGGGGCTGTTGGGGGTGAAGATACTGAGCTTCCGAAGCAGCCTCCCAAACTTGAGGCTATTAAGTTATTATGGCTGATCACTTTCAAGGGGCCTCGGCTGGCAGGCTTCTTCTAATTGGCAGCGCTCCTGTGATTTTATGGGAATGGGGCTGGGATACCCAGGGAAGGGTGAGATCACCGAAAAAGCAGCCCTGCCTGCGGCCCAGTGGAGGCCAGATGAGCTGAGGTGAATTATTATGCTGACATCGTGGTAGGCCCATCTGTAATCTCTTACAATCCTTTGTTACCAGGGGCCCCCTGTGCACAGCTGACCTGGACTCTTCGTGGGCTGCCTCTCTTCGCAGGGAGGGGGGAGGGAGGCCAAGGCGAAGGTCAGGGGGCTGCTGAGGACTAGGAGTCCCCATTGGCCTTGCTGACTGAACACCTCTGCCCTCCCTTGCAATCCTCCCTGCATCCCAGCAGTGGTGAGGGAGCTGGCAGCTGGTGTGAGGAAGATGCGTCCTCGTCAGACGGAGGCTGCCTACACGCTGGGCAGAGACGGCGGAGCTGCTGCATGCACCACCAGGGCCCCAGAATTCCCAGGTGGGGAAGCTGCAGAGGAGCTTCATTTGCATAGCAACCCTACTGTTTTTATTTAGGATGTGTGTTTGTGTGGACTGCTTTGCAGGTGTCTCCTATTATGAGTCTGGCTGCTACAACAGAGACCCAAAATGATAGTGACTTAAGTAAGACAAAAATCCACATCTTTCTTCCACAAAGCCCTAGGGTCACAGGCCAGAGCTGGTAGGACAGCTCCACAGTCACCAGAGACCCAGGTCCTTTCTACTTCACCACTCCTCTGTACCCCACACTCAGAGCTTCCAATCCAAGATACGCAATTACTGCTCCTGCCCCTACCACTACCTCTGCATTCCAGCAAGTGGAAAGGAATAAAAGGACAATGAGTGAGTTTATTCTGTCCCTTCGAGAGCACCATCTGGAAATGACCCACACCACTTCCAGTTCCATCACATGGGTCGGAGTCTACATGACCATATCTCGCTGCAAGGGGAGTTGAGAAATGTGGTCTTTATTCCGGGCAATCATGTGTCCTGGTATAGTCTGTTAGCATAGAAGGGAGATGAGCAGTGAGTACCACAGACGAGGTAGGACAGGGAACTACAGCCTCCAGCCCCAGCCTCTCTCAGGCACGCCCTCTGGCTACAGAAACAACAGCCCCTCCTCTTCTCTCATTGTCCAAGGCAGTGTGCAGGGTCCACTTCCTCCGGGAAGACTCTGGAGGACTGGTCCGGGCCACTGGCCACTTGGACAAGCTGTCTCCGATCCATCTTCTCTCCACCAGGTGCCTGGCTATTCTGGAGCATCCCCAGCAGACTCAGTGTACCCTGAGCCAGCGACCCCATTTACTCCTTAGTGGATACCAAATAAATGGCCTCCAGCCCCCGTCCACATCAGTCAATGCCCACAGCCACGCTCCAGCTGTTTGTAGAAGAAAGCACCATGTCGGCCAGAATAGTGAGAAAAGGACTTCATCTTGCTCTCCGCCCTGGCCCCAGAGCTCAGCTCCTCTTCTCTACCTTAGTGACTAGCTGCTCAGCAAACACAGATCTTCTGGCATCGTCATAATAATACAGCAATAATAAATAGTAAAGCAGTAATGGGAATCATTATCCCTGCTGTTCACTGAGGACTCACGTGAGCTATGCAAATGTCACACAACAGTCATCTCAAACAGGAATTGGCAGACTTGTTCTGCAAAGCACTGCGTAGTAAAGATTCTTGGCTTTGTGGGCCAGGTCTCTGTCGCAACCATTCAACTTGGTCAGTGCAGCACCAAAGCAACCAAAGATGATATGTAAATGAGCAAGCATGGCAGTGTACCAATAAAACTTTATTTACAAAAGTAGGTGCAGGTCAGATGTGGCCACGAGGTTATCATTTGCTAACCCCTTCTCTAAAGCAATCAGAAGTCCTCTGTTGGGGCACAAAAGATCTAGAAGCATCTTGTAGCACTGGGTTGTGGGCATTGATACTCGCAAGGGAAGAGGTGCCGGCACATCCAGTGTCGAAGCCTGAAGTAGCACTTCTGGGATGCTGTCCCACCTCAGGCTTCCTCCGTGTGGGGGAGGGGCCGGCAGAGCTCTGGTGGTCTACACACTGCCGCCCTTGGTCCATGACTTATGGGGCCAGGGTGGACACTGACCTGAGGTCGCATCTGGAATCAGGACTCAGCCCCACCTCCCTACCTCAAACTGAGTGCACATGGATGTGTGAGCTGGACGAGTGGGGCAGGCTGGCTGCAGAGCACCCAAGTGGATGCCAAGTGGGGAGCAGCCAGGGAGGGGCCTCAGCTCCCCAAGACCTACAGGCAGACCCTCCCTGGGGGCCAGGCACGCTGCTTCTTCCTTTCTCCTGCAGGGGCACCCAGACTTGCATTCCAGGGCTCTTTTTTCCGGTGGAGCTCAGAACTGCACTCAGCTCAATGAAGAACGTGGAATACTTGAAATTTCCACTCACACACTCCTGGAAAAAACACATTAACCTTTAAGAAGGGAATAATGGCTTCGTTTTCAAGTGACTTTATGGATTAACCCTCAGCAAGCTCTTTCTGGAGAAGGAAGATGGTCATGACCAGGACCCAGTGGGTACAAAAGAAGAAGAAAAATAAAAACTGGCTGAATTCTCTAGCTTGTCCTTAATCAAGGCAGATAAGCATGGATGCAGCATAAATAACACCACCCCTCACTGCAGCAGGACGCCAGAGCTCTCCAGCGAGAAGCACCCACCGCAGGACGAAGTCAAGGCCACCTTCCTCGGATCTGCTGCGGGCCGGCGGGGACTGAGTGGGCAGCTGCACTTGGCCAGCAGGGCCAGTTGATGTCTGTGGCAGTTGAATCTCCTGCAAGCCCCGAGGAAACCTTTTTCTTACTTCTCATATCAGGACCCCAGGATCAGACATTGCCCCAGGCTGCCCCATAAACCCCATCCCTGAAACACCGGCCCCAAGGTGCGTATATTGGAGACAAGTGCAGAATCTGTGCTCCTCTGGGGAAGTCACAAAGTATATTAGCATATTAAAGGCTCCTAGAAGTCCTGTCTGAAAGAAATCTGTTCAACTTCGTTCAGCATTATCATTTTCATTATTATTCTGGCCACAAGAGTCGCCCCTTCCACTCCCTTTTAAAAATGTTGTGGATGACACCTGTGAATACCAATCCACAGAAGATGCCTTGGAAAATGCAGACCACAAAACGCACCTTCTCCGAGATCATTCGAGCTACAGAAAGGACCAGAGCTCACTTTTTATTTTCTAATTCATCCCTTCATTTATCACACGTGCATTCATCCCTTCATCCATCTGTCATTCATTCATCCACATAGGTTTCTGAGGTCAGGTGCTGCGAAGGACCAGAGGCAAACCTGAGCAGTGCTCTGCTTTTGCCCAGCTTCCCAGATGGCAGGGAAGATGGCAATGCCCATGCATTACAGAATATAAAAGGCACCTCTGTAGTGTTCCTGGACATCAAAGGCCCAATTTCCAAAGATGCTTTTTGAAAATAATTACAGAGCAATTTCAAAAGCCTACCAAAAAGTATCAACGTTTAGGCATCAGAAGCAGCTTGAAAGAGAGGGCTGGGAGGAGGGATGCAGGAAGACAGGCAGCAGGTGAATTCGTCTTGTGGGAACATCACCCTCCCTACCTCTCAGCCCAAGGGAGGCTAATCTCGTGACGGCCACCCCTTCCTGGCAAACTTACTGCAGATGAGCACAAGCCTGCCTGGCAGGCAGATCTGCACTTCTCACTTTTCAAAGGGAGCCTCTGAGCAGCTGTAGGCAACGCTTCTCTTCTCTGCCAGTCTCTCTCCTGCCTTTTCCAGAAGGTACTGTGCCTCTGGCCCTGCGGAGGGTAAGGAAGTCAGGAGACTCTGGGTGCAGAGCTCCTGCTGCTGCCAACAGCTGCCTGGTGCCATGAAACCAGCAGATAGGGTGGCTGAGGACAGCACAGAGGGTGGCTCAAGTGTGCCCTCAGAGCCCTAGTCTGATCTCCATGCCTCCCAATTTGTCTGGCACCCCAGGACCCCCATAGAAAACACATGGGTGGTGCCACAGTTTGACATTGTTTCTGCAGAGCCAGTCTTTATGAGTTTCCTCTGGGTGTTGTAACAAATCTCCACAAAATTAGTGGCTTTAAACAATATAAATTCTTTATCTTACAGTGTTAGGAGTCAGAAATGCTACAATCAAGATGTCAACAGGGCTGCCTTCCTAGCGGAGTCTTTAGGAGAAAATATGTTTCTTGTTTTTTTCCAGCTTCTAGACATGGCCCGCATCCTTTGGCTTGTAGCCCCTGCCTCCTTCTTCAAAGTCAGCAGTATGGATCTTCCAGTCGCTCTCTGATTCTGTCCTCCTGCCCTTTACTTATAAGGACCTGTGGTTACAATGACCCATGCGGATAAGCCAGGATAATCCCCCCTCAAGATTCTCCATCACATCTGGAAAGCCTTTTGTTGGCTATTATTCTGCTACCGGTCTATCCCTCAGGCCTCTGGACCTGTCTGGCATGCCTGTCCCAATGTTAAGGACATTGGCCAGGGCCTGGGGGTCTGGAGGGCAAAAGTGACAGAGGAATTTCTCCTGCCTCCAGAGTGCATCAGGCTATCTGGTTCCTCTCCCCTTGGACGTGGTGTCTCATCTACAAATGGGGCTCATGAGAGCAGCTCCTGGGACACAGAGGAAGCCCCATGATCTGGAGCTAAAGAGCCCACTCCTGCTGAGTGGCTGCGGCTCCCAGGGTCAACCCCTTCCTATGTCGTGTCTGTAGCTGGGGGTCCTTTTCTTATGAGGCCTGTAGAAGGTCCCCTGAATTCACAGAGGTGAGGCAGGGTTAGGATGGCACCTTGGTATGCGCGAGATGGCAGTGCTGGGCTTTCTGGCTCAGCCTGGGGAGTTGGGCCCTTTTCTCCATCCCTGACCCACGCAGGCACCTGTTCTTAGTCCCTAACAATAACCGCCACAGAGCTGATCACTTCTGAGCATTTGCCCTGTGTCTGCCCTCTGCCGAGCACCTCATCAAATGCCGCATTCAGATCTCAGCCCAACCAGGGCAAGGAGGGGCGCTGGGAACACCCCAGTTTCACACAAGAAAGGATCTTGGAGGGGTACGATGGCACAGCAGCAAAGTGGCCTGGCTCGGATTTGAGTACAAGTCGCTTTGACTTCTGAGCCTGTTTTTGTTTTGTTCTGCTTTGTTTTGTTCTGTTGTTTTGGTTCGGTTTGGTTTGGGGGGGCATTTTGTGGTTTTTTTGTGGTACTGAGATCACATCCACGGCCTCACACGTGCTAGGCAAGCACTGTACCGCTGAGCTACACCCCATCCTTGAGTCTTTGTTTTTAGTGCACATCGGCCGCTCCGGCCTAGCACGGTGACCAGCAGCTGTCTGGCACAGTACGGTTCATTCATTCATTCATTTACTCCACTCATATTTATTGAAAACCTACCATGTTCGGTTTGGCCTGGGGGTCTACATTAGACAACAACTACTGGAGGGGCTGGGAGAAGAGGAGTCAACAATGACCCCTAGGAAGGGTCCGCTAAGCACCAGGCCTGGTGATCCCAAGTGCAAAGACTTTCACCCACTTCCTGGCCGGCAGTCAGGTGCGCTCTGAATCTCAGCATCAGAGGATGGAGCTCCAGGCGAGCATGGCCCACACACATGCAGGGCAACAGGAGAGCTATACTTCACCCCAGCCTTGGCTGGCTCTGCTCGTCCCCCACCCGGTGCCTGCCTGTAGCCCAAAGACCTGAGCAGCTCTGCAGGCCATTTCTGCCGAGCTCCACTTGGAGCCACATAAACACTACGGCCCCCAAAGACCAATTGATTGTGGCTGTGGCCCTTTGCCTAGCAACCCGGGCAAACAGATTCTCTCTAGCGGCCTGCATTCATTCTCTGGCTGCCCCACAAACACTCTCTCTCCTGTGTCCCAAGGTCTCAACTGCCATCTTTTTATTACAAGAAGAAAAAGAAGGAGGAGGAGGAGAAATCACCCTTTGCTCCCCCAGGCTTGCCAGGCTTGGAGCCTTTGCACTTTATTCCTGGCCCGGGATTGCTGTGAGACACATTCAAGCCTCTTTGTGCCTCTCTCCAGGGAGACACTGATAGATTGAGGGGTTTGTCCAGGACCCTGTGGCCATTTACCCTCCATCCATTCATCCAGTAGTTACTTCCACACACTGGCTTAGAGTCTGGCACCTGCTAGATGTCGGAGGTGAGATGCAAACCAAGAAGACAGAATCCTTGGCTCCATGGTGTCTTTGAGCAGGGAAAGATATGTGGACGCCAGTGCCCTACCCGCCAAATACCCCAAAACAAACACAGATAGACCAAAGTGCTCAGAGCCAAGCCCCACACATAGCTCAGCGTATGCTCTGCCAGGCAACAAGGGCTCCTGAATCTCCTGGACCTCATTCCCTGGATGCCTGGTAATCCTGGGGCATTTAGGGATTGTGCCTTGAAGCAGTTCAGAGAGGTTCAGTAACTTTCCCTAGACCAGTGGTGGCAAACGTACGGCATGAGCGCCACATCGGGCTGTTCGTAGTGTTGAAAGCTCTAAAAGGTTCGCCGTCACCGCCCTAGACCCCCCGGCTAGCAAGCAGTGGGGCGGGACTCCTCCTGATTCTAGAAGTTCATGGTCTTAACAACTCAGCGCACGGCCTCCAAACCCCGGCAGTCTCCGAGAGGACAGATGTGTGCCGTGCCCACAACACAGGGACCCAACAAGCAAAGAGACCTGAAATAATCAGGTCACCTGGCGACAAAGAAACTGCAAAAAGTTCAGAGTAAGTGGTGGGTGCAGACCCTCCAGACAGCCAGAGGGGTGCAGAGTGGGGTTGCCATGGGAACGGCAGGGGCCAGCCCCACAGATGCTGCTTACCACAAGACCAGTCCTCAGCGGCCAAGTGAGCCCTCTGTGCCCAGCCCTGAGTCGCAGGGATATCCACCAAAGTAAGTGGGCCTCACCGCCACCCTCTGCATAGCTCCAACTTCTACATCCATGTTCTCAAGCAGAATTCAAGTTAAAAATTATCCAATGGGCTCACTTTTTATTGATGAAAGTTACCAACCATCGTGAGGATTCATCACAAATGTTTTTAAAAACAGTAAAACAATCTCTTTAAGGCACATACTCTGACTCAACAGTTCCATCTTCAAGAACTGGTTCTAAAGAAATCACTGTGGATGTTCCCCCAAGGCTGTAAACAGAGAGACTCACTGCAGCATTGACAATAATGAAAAATTGGAAACAACATAATGTGTCAAGGAAAATCAGTTAAACAAATGACGATACATTCAAACAATGCAATACTGCGCAGGCAGTAAATATGGTGATAGAGGAGACCTGTGTTTATTGACAAGGAGCGGTAATTATAATAAACTGTTAAGAGAGAGCAGAAACTCACAAGACAGTATGTTTAAAAGGGTCTCATTTTTCACTGAAAATATATGGATGGATGGATGGATGGATGGATGGATGGATGGATGGATGGATGGGAGGGATGAATGGATGGGTGGAGAGATGAATGGATGGATGGATGGGAGGGATGGATGGATGGGAGGGAGGGAGGGATGGATGACTGGCAAGATGGATGGATAGATGGATGGATGGATGGATGGATAGTGAGATGGAGGGAGGGATAAAGGGATGGATGGAGGGAGGGAGGGATGGAGGGATGGATGGAGAAATGGATGGTGAGATGGATGGATTGATGGAGAGATGGATGGATGGATAGAGAGATGGATGATGGGTGGATAGGTAGAAGATGGATTATTGATAGCTAGATAGATGATTAATAGATAAATGATACATAATAGATACGACAGTTAGGTGACAGTAGATAGATGATAGGTAGATAATTGATAGAAAGATTATAGGTGACACATAAATGAATAGATGACAGGGGATAGATGATATATAACTGACAAGTGATATCAATTATAGATTATTTATAGATAAATGATAGATAGATGATAGATAAGTGTAGGATAATAGGAGGTTAGGGAGGGGATCCGTTGGCTGGAAATGGCAGAGGAGCAGTGTAGACGAGTTTGGGAAGGGGCAGCCTCTCTCCATCACCCAGTGTCCTGCCTCTCTTGCCCCTGGCCAGTTCACTCCAGAAGCATCTAGAGCTTCCCGAACCACTGAGAGAGAGTCCTGTGGCCCACTGTGACAATTTCACTTTTTGCCTCAGCTGCCAGGATGCTGGGAGCCACCCTGGAATACCTCATCTGTTACCATTTCTCTACGCCTGAGGATTTGGGGGATTTTCCCTGGCTCCTCTAGCAAGTTGTTCTTGATTTTTCTCTTTCTAGTTCACAGCCTTTCCATTTTATGTGTCATTTATCATAAACCACCTCAAATCCTTTTTGGAAGCAGGCCGGGTATAAATTATAAATAGATTTAATTTTAAAAACTCAATAGGGGGTCGGTGAGATGGCTCAGTGGTGTAAGTGCCTGCCTGGCAAGCGTGAGGTCCTGAGTTCGACTCCGGAAACCCACATACGAAAAAGGGACCGGTGATATCGCTCAGCGGCACGGGCGCCTACTGGTGTGCGAGGTCCTGAGGTTGACCCCCGGTACCCACACACACACACAAAAAAACTCAATAGGGCAGTTTCTCTGTAGGGCTCCCAGCAATTGCTTCTGTGGACATTTCCCTCATTACCCCAGCAGAGGGGGAGGGTGGGAGCAGCTGGCCAGGGCTTAACCCTTGGGGTGCTGCATGTGGGGGCTTTGCCTGCCCGGTGCAGCCACACCTGATGACCCCTCTGGCTGCTGAGCTGCTGGGGACTCATGACTCGCGTGGTTCTGGCAGCCCCTCCCCACCCCCCAGGAGTCCATCTTTTGCCCCCTCTGTGCGATAAGTGTGCACCGGGATGCACACCTTTCCTCCATTCTCTCTTACATGCTGCCCAGGTCTCTCACCTTCACAGTCCCCACGCCAGCTCATAAAATTCTGGAGAAATGACACTGGAGCCTGGCCCAGTGTGCAGGCGAGCTGGGGGAGGGGCGCTGCTTGCCTTTCATGGGTCCCTGGGGCCATGTAACATATTTCTCTCCCAGTCCCTGCACTGTAATGCAGGCCTTGTGCTGGCTCGGGGTCAAAGGCGGGGAGGTGGTCATGGTGGGGATGTGTTCGGGGGGGCGGGGAGAGGGGTTAGAATGCCAGTGCCCATGGAAGTCTTTCTACTCGCAACACAGCCAGCTTCCCAGGGCTGCGTGACCCCAGGCTAGTTATCCCTGTCTTTGAGCTTCAGTTTCTTCATCCGTCAGGCAGGCATAATAACCGTACCTATTGGCCAGGGATATAGCTCAGTGGCACAGCACCTGCCTGGCAAGTGCGAGGTCATGAGTTTGATTTCAAGTACAAAATTAATAATCATAATCATAATCATAATAACAGTACCTATTTCAGAGAGTGGTTGGGATGGTGAATTGAACTATTAGAACACAGCCAAAGGGTTCAGAATGGTGCCTAGCATATTGTAAGAACCTCCGACAGAGACATTTTTATAATTTTTAATCCCTTATCCCTGGCTTCCCCTGAGAAGCCTGCAGCGTTCAGTGGAGGTGGAGTCATAGGATGTCTGACCCATCCCTCCGGCCTTCAAGTGTGTCAAGTGCTTTCCTTGCTCTGGTCAAGCGGGCCACCCCAAGGTGAGAACATTGGAGGCCCGAGTGACGACAAGAAGGAGCCAGGCAGAGGATGGCAGGTGTAAAGGCCTTGGGGCAGTAGGGAGATTGGTGGCTTTGGGGAAGAGAAAGATGGCGGGGCTGGAGCCGACTGAACCAGCAGGAAAGTGGAGGGTGGAGAGTGGAGGGAGGTACAGGCAGGGGCTCTATCATGTAGGGTCTGGGGGGCCTGTAAGGAGCCTAGATTTCCTTCTACATGGCTGGAGCAGAGGGAGAATTCCAGGGGCTTCTGCTCTGGCTATGCCTTGCCCTCTTATATGTCTCCGGGGCCAGTGGACCCTAATGATGGACTCACGGGTCGAGACTTGGGAGAGCTGCAGTGGTCAGAGGCCTCTCTGGTGACCTGACCTGTTGAACCTGTCTGTTGATTCGGGTTGTGTGGGGACTGGCAGGGCTGAGCCCCCCAGGGCGCTCGCCTCTCTGGTGCTGCCGCCGGGTCTGTCCACAGTTCTAATGAATAGCCAGTGGATCTATTGACGTCATTGGTTTATGTTCCATCTGCACAGAAAGTTTGTACTTTATTAAATATACATACGCCTCACATTTTCCAAGGGGAGAATGGTTCTTTTCCCACCTGCCCCAAGCCAGCTATAGAACTCCACAGCTTCCAGAAATGGTGAATTGATTCATTTGCTTCTTGACGAGATTTGTTTTGCTTCCCTTCCGTGGGGATGCCAGGCCTGGAGGATGCAAGGAGGAAGGATTCTGCCCTTAAGGAACCTGCAGCAGCAGAGCAGACAATATTAGCATAAGCCGAAAGCAACAGGATGGCGCACAGAAGCCCGCGGGGCTACATGCTGTGGAATATTCCTTCTGGAAGCTGCTCGTGGAGGCTGCGCAGGAGGCTCCTGGCCAGACAAGTTGGGTTTAAGAAAAGTTAGAAAGCTTCTGATGCTGCAGGACACGTCAGAGCCTTGCCTCCAAGACAGGAAGGGAGGAGGCTGCATGGCGCCCCCACTTGCTTGCCCAGAGACGCTGAGGAAGGAGAATCCCCTGCCGAGAAGACTCTGGATTCCGCCCTGCATGGTGGGGCAGGATGGGTGACTTGTCGCTCAAGGTCACACAGAGAAAGGGAGGAGGAATTTATTATTCAGAATGCGGACATGAGCTCTTGTAGTACTAGAGGTTGTACCCAGGGCCTTTGCCCTGAGCTACATCCCCAGCCCTTTTTTATTTTTCATTTTGAGATAGGCCCTTGCTAAATCACCAAGTTGCCCAAACTGGGCTATGTTTCCACCATTAAAATAAGGATGCAGAACAGAATTTTTAAAATCAGAGAGCTGTGTTTAAAACAAAAGCAAATATAGGCTGAAGGTAGACGCTGGGGAGACCTCCAGGACACATGGTTAAGTGACAGAGGCCAGCTATAGAGGAGAACTATGCAGTAGGATCCTGTCCACGGGAGAAAATGACTCAAAGCAGAGCTCACAGGGCCACTTCCGCTGAGGGGAGTGGACTGCAGGGCCCAGGGTGGAGGAGACGCTCACTGAATCTTTCTGCTAATGTCTCGGGATTAGCCTGTGTGCTCGTGTTGCTTCCTTCTCCCCAACTTGGCCTGAGCCCGCGCCTGTCCTCTCCTCCATATCTCCTGGACGTTTAGGCATCATAAAGAATCCTTTCTTGGGGACATTCTCAGCCTCCCCGTTCTCTCTTCCCCTCTTCCTATCACTTGACCAGCTTACTCTGGGCTCAGCCCGGCCCTCCAGGACTCCCACCCAGTGCCCTAAGAAGCTACATCCCGCAGAGTGGCAAGTACCACGAAGGGCCGGCAGCAGCCTTTGAGCGTCAGTCTCAATGAAGCTCTCAGTGGAAGATTCTGCAAGTGCCACCAGGAGCCCGACAGCTTGTGGAGGTGCTCAGTTACCAGGAAGCCCCAGCCCGCCGCCAGATCTGCTGAGTCAGAATCTCCAGGTGGCCAGGTTTGGGGAGCCCTGCCAGCAGCAGCCATCTCCAAGCACGACAGTCTGCCCACTCTTCCACAGCCCTCCTAACATCCCACCTGAGCCCCGGCGTCAAGGTAACTCATGCTTCACATCGGCTTCCCTGGCCCCCGGTCCCACGGAGGTACTTGGAAAATATTAATGCCCCAGGTTGGGAAACTTTCGAGCCAGCCGCGGGGCCTCTGCATCAGAGCCAGACCCCTGCTCCTCAGCAGGGATCAATAACCTGCAGCTGGAAATGACTTGGGTTTGGGAAACGAGTGTGACATTGGGTCCGAGCTGCCAGTTAGCCTGCCTTTCAGGTCCCTGCCAGCAGGCCTGTTTGCTCAAGGTGATGGTCTGCTTACGGAGGTTATAGGCTTTTTATGTGCCAACCTGCGCCATCCCAGCCCCTTCGCCAGGCCACTTAGCTGTCCCAATCAAGACATCTCAGGCCACACGACCGTGAGATATTCATACAGCGGGCTGCCTTGCCTCCCCTTGTAATCTAAATTTAATTTATTGGCCCAGGGACGTAGGGAGCAGCCTAGGCACGTACCTGGTGTGCAGTGAAGAATATAATATACAATGTTCCGGTGTAATAAGGCTCTTCATAGAAGGCATTAAGTAGGGTCTGGCTTGGAACACCAGTGAGGCCCTGATTAGTTTCTGCCTGGAAGATACCTATGTGGCAGACCTCAGAAGTCTCCGAGGGGACAGCACAGAGCTTGGTGCCTTGACTTGTCATGCTGGCTTTACATCTGGTGGTTGATAAGATCAGAAGTCCTTACGCTCCCTGAGGGCAGGAGCCATGTTTCACAGGCACCTGTGATGAAAGGTGTTCAATAAAGCCTCGTCGAATTAATCTGGAAGGGACTGAAGCAGAAAGTTATTCTCCACGCGCTTGCTGTGACTTTGAGGCTTGCTTCCTCCACTAATGAGCTGTGCTCAGCCTGCTTTGGAAGGTGTCACCACCCGTGGGGCTCCTTGGCCGGGAGGCTCTACTTATGTCCTATGGGACCAGGCAAGTCCCCGGAGTAGAGAAGCCACTTAGAGGATATGTGGGGTATCGGAGACCCTTGCAGTTGGTTCCAATCTCCTGCCAGAGTTATGGCATGGAGGGAAAGGAAAGAAAGAGTAGGAGACAGATTAGGGGGCAGGCAGGGATCTGGGAGGACCAGTTGTTCTGTACGAACAAAACACTATGAGCCACCCAGAACGCTGGTATTTATTCATTACATCTGAGTCAAGGACAATGAGTGAAGGGCAGTGGGTGTTTCCGGGAACCGTAATGATGACTACGGTGGGCTAGGAAGATCAGAACATCCTTGCAAGGACAAGGACAAGGACCAGACAGGGGGCAATAAGGAAACTGTAATTTCCCCAGGTGTCTTCAGCAGGTCTTATCTTGCCCTGTGAGTGCCACAGCAGTTGTTAGCCCTAGGGCTTCCAGCTGTGACCAGAAGAGTGGAGTTTCCAAGTTCCGATCTGGCCCAAGGGCAGGACAGGAACAGCCTCAGACATCCCCTAGACTCAATTTACAACTCAAGGTCCCCAACAGCGGGGACCATCCATCCTTCCTCCCAACACTTGCCTATGCTCCTGAATCACTCATTCACTCCTTTATTCATTCACTCGACAAACAGCAAAAGCTCCTTGCTTCTTAAGGCAGCTTTTCACGCCTGATGTGGATGAGTCCAAAACCAGGATGCCTTGCAACACACCGACATCTTTGGTTTGGCATTCACCAAACCACAAACAAAGTCCACACCCCAAATCCCATCACTGCCAGTGTCCTCAGAACTCAGCCATGCCCGCTCGTGTACGAACGCCTGCGGCTGCTCTGGCACAAAAGCAGCATGGTGACAGTTATAACAAGTGGACGGCCTGCAGAGCCGAGGTGTTTACTATCTGGCCCTTTACACCAGCAGGTATTTACGAGGTAGCTGCAGTGGGGACAATCAGGAGAGCCAGGACCAGTGCAGCAGCTTCAGGGTCAGGCATGGCTGGATTTGTGTCCTCCTACCACCTCTGACCAGCTCGTACCCTCTGGCAATCCACTGGCCAGCAAATGGGGACTGCTACAGTGCTTGGTTTACGGAGAGCACTCAGGAGTAACAGTCCTTTCTCTATCTTATTTCCAGTTTCCACAGATGAGAGAAAACATACACTAATTGTCTTTCTGGGTCTGGCATATTTCGCTTAACATGGTGTCCGCTAGTTTCATCCCTTTTCTTGCAAATGACATAGCTTCATTCTTCTTGATGGGTGGATGATACTTCACTCCATATACATACCACATTTCCTTTGCGCATTCATCTGTGGACAGGCATCTAGGCTGGTTCTGTAGCTTGGCTGCTGAAAATAGTTCTGCAGTAACCCTGGGTGTCCAGGCACCTCTAGAGTAGGGGTCTCCAAACCTGGGCCACTGGCACTGTCTGTAGCCTGTTAGGAAATGAGGTGCACAGCAGGAGATGAGTGGCAGGCCAGCTGGAGAAGTTTCATCTGTATTTACAGCTGCTCCAGGGTGGAGGGAAACAGGAAAATGAAGTGAAGAGAGGTAGATCCTGTATAGAGGATTCCAGGATCTAGGGCATCCAGAGGCAGCACCTCGCTTGGCTGGGAGATAAATTAGGAAGGGCTTCCCAGAGAGGTCAGGTCTGTACTCAAATCTAAGAGGTATGTAGGGAGGAATGAGGGCTCGAGCTAAAAGCAGGGGCTGTGTGAATCTGTTGACCTAGGTTTTGGACCCCTGCTCTCATACTTCCCGGCTGTGTCATCTCAGCTCTGTCCCTTCACTGCTCTGCACGTCTGTCTCCTTGTTTATAAAATGTAGGCAATGATGTGGTGGTGAAGCTTCTACGACGACCACGAATTATAACAATAACACCAGCCTCCTAAGGGGGTTCAACAGCAGTTACTTACCAAATAGTTATCCGTCACTTTCTATTTGCCTGACTCTGGGGATGAACAGAGAGCAAGCGTGTACACAGTCGTCAGAAAGAGGAAAAAACAAATAAACAAGCAAAGAAATAACATGGTCATAAAGCTGGGTGAATGCTCAAGAGAACCAAGGGAGGGCAGTGCTAGAGAGAGGGCAGAGGGTAGGGTGAAGACACTGAGGAAGGTGCCAGGCACGTAGCTCGTGGGCTGCAGTGCCCCCTGACTGCCACCCTCGTCCCGCAAGCCCTTGCAGGAGGGCAAGTCTCCCTCGATGGTTCGGCTCCTTATTTCACAGCTCCCACTGACTGGAAGTTCTAACCCAGCCACCCAGGAGTGATACCCAGCTCACAGACAAATTGCATTTCTCCTGTCTACAAATTGTTTTCTTTTCAAAAATTTGATTCCACTGCTAAAATTTAAAATCAAGAGATAGCTCAAAAGAACACCAATTTCCAGTTTCTGCCCAAACACATACACAGGGAAAGTGGCCACCGCGGAAGGGCCACTTTCCCTGCAGGCATGAACAGTCCAATTCTCCACCCTCCTCCACCCTTGTCGCGCACACCTGTCTGGCTCTGCCACATGTACCCGGCCCTGTTAGGCCCCTAAGCTTGTGGAATTCTTGACGTGGAGCCACTGTGGGAGCAGCTGCTGCTGGCCACAACCCCCTGGCCTACGCGTCCAAGGCCACCTTCTCTGCCTCGATCTGGGCATGGCCTTGTGGACTCTCTAGTTTCTGGGCCCTTCAGCCAACGGAGTTGTCCCCAGGAGACCTAGGGGCATTTACTTTCTTGCCTCTCTTCCTTCTGGGCAGGTGACATAGGCTCTGGGTCCCTTTCCCAAAGGCCCAGGACCTGGAACAGCCCCCACTGTGATCTGTCCTCTGGGGCTGCACCAGCCCCTTGCTTTTCCTGAGCCCTGCCCCCACCCCTTCTGCCACGCTCTTGGACAGTGCCCTTACTTTGGGGCCCAGCCCCAAGGCCAGTGTGGCATCTCTCATGGGACTTGGCTGGTGGCAGGTGCTCAAGGCATAGGTGTTAGAGGCATGGAGAAACTGTTACCACTGTGTCCTCCGGGCTTCTTCAAGACTGAATCCTGCAGCCCCTGTCCCCCACTGTCTTAGTTACTTTTTTCATGCTGAGATGAAATACCCAACACCCAAAGTTAAAGTAGGAAAGGTTTATTTTGGCTCACAGTTTGTAGAGGTTTCAGTCCATCACTGGCTGGCTCTAAGGCAGGGTGGCATGGCAGACAGGCATCGCAGAGGAGAAACGGTTCATGGCGGGCAGAAGGTAGCAAAGCGACCAAGGGACCTTAGCAGTTTTTTGTTTGTTTTTTCTGCTCCTTTTATATTCTATCTAGGCTACTGGGATTCGGGTGATGCCAAACCAATCAGTGGACTGATCTAGTAATCACCCACCTTTAATCCTAATGCCCTTAATCCCAGCATTGCACCAGCAATCAGTCACACACTCTAGATCCAGCCACCTCTGAAAAAGCCCCACCCATGACCACATGAGGTTTTGGGGTGACATCTAGACACAGCCATAACACCCACCAACCAGTCCTCTCTCGCCTCATCAGACTAAGTCTGGGCTCCTCAGGATGTCACCCATCCCAGGAACTGTGCCACCTCCCTCTCTCAAATTCACTAGGATGCTTTAAATGTGAGTCCCATCTGTGCCGTGCGCATCAACAGAGCATGGTTTAAATTGCGGTGGCAACACAGGGCCAGCCCTCATCACTGGGGCTCTGGGAGGAAATAATTGCTGCCCTTGGATATTTTAACATGGCCACAGAAAGCTATAGCAAGTGAGGGTCAAAGTCACAGCATTCGTTTTGTGGCCTTTTTTGGGTGACCAGGGAGCCTGTCACAGAGGCAGGGAGTTCTGACCACCCAAGCAGTTTGCTATACATTTGGGAAGAGAAACAGAGAAAAGAGTGATCCCACCCACAGCCTCATGGTCACCCAGAGTGGGCCTTGTCCCCAAGCCAGCTCTGTGAGTCCTCTGGGAATTCAAGCCACCTTTGATCAAAGTGCAATGCTGATAAATCTTGTTGGAGTTTGGGCATTATGTAAACCCATTTTGTAGGAGAATGAACTGAGGCTGAGATGACAGGGTCCTCTCCCAGGATTGCAGAGCAAGTAGAGGGACAATAGAGGCTAAGACTCTCCAGCAACGGCACCTGGCACTGGCCATAATGACTCAGGTCCCTGAGGCACCAGCCCAGGGTCTCCCTGCATCCCCCACCTGCCTTGCTGATGCTGCTGGAGGAAGTCAGGCTGCAAGGCGGCCAGGTGCGGAGCTCAGCCCCCAAACCACAGGTCCATGACCACCTGCAGGTACCTGCATCCATAAGCCTCCTTGGACAGCCTTGGAGAATTGATGGAGGTAGAAGCAAGGCCAGCCTGGCATGGGGGAAGACGAGACTCTGACATTAAATAACCCAAGTGGAGCAGCTGCTCCTCTGTGGGAGGACCAGGATGAAAAATGAAGCACGAGCTCAGAGAACAGTTCCTCTGAGGTGTCCCGGAGAGCACATTAGCCATGCAGGGACCCGTGTGAGTGTCCTGCACTACATGCTTACCGAGCACTCACCAAGTGCCACTCCTGTGCGGGGTGCTGGGTGCTGGGTGCTGAGTGCTGAGACTGAGAGGAGCTGGCAGTGGAGAGAGGAGGCATCACTAAAACCAAGGCAGTCCATCTGTGTGTAAATACGTGTGGGAGACTCACTCAAAGCAGTGTATCCTAAACAGCCAAAACGCACTAGAGAAACACAAAAAGAATCCCACCCTTTAACTTGCATCTTGAGCTAAAACAATAAAAACAGCATTAGCCAGGTATCATGGTGCATCCAGCTACTTGGTAGGCTGAGGCAGGAGGACTGCAAGTTCAAGGCTAGTCTGGGCAACTTAGCAAGACCCTGTCTCAAAATTAAAAATAAAAAGGGTTGGGGGTAGTAGAGCACTCAGTGCTCAGTGGTAGAGCACTTGGCTAGCACGCATGATGTCTGGGGTTCAACCCCCAGAACTGGGAAAAAAGGCAGCATGAAAGGAACCCTGATTCCCAGCCCAGAGAAATACTTCTTACACACTACTTCCTCTCCCCAAGTCAGCTCATCCCTCTTTTCCCCCAGAGGCTCTTATTCACTTAACCTCCCTTAAAACTCACTCCTGCCCGACACTACACAGCTTTTCCCATCTCCTCTTTCCTTCCTCTCTCAGTTTGCTGCTAAGAAGTTTTCAGCCTCCCGCCAAGGAAGGGAAGGAGCCCCTCTGCCCTGCTCACCCCTAACTCTCTCCGTTTGTCCTGAGTCCTGGCTTACAGGGGTTGACGGTACCTCAGTTTACAAGGTCCAGTCCTGCTTTGTGACTATTGCCCTAATTTTTAATTGCTCCCCCCTCACCTTCACATCTGTTCCAATGACAATAAATTGTGTAGTCTCTCTACACTTCTGTCACCCCCAAAACCTCTCTACATGGGTCCCCTGATGTCATTATCTTTCAAGACAGATCTCTTTCAAGATCCCATATAGGACTTCTTACTCTGAAATGTCCCGTTTGTTTGGAAGAAGAGAATCCGCTTTGCTTTCTGTCTGCTCTAGGACCCACACCGTCTTGGGACATAATAAGCACTACACACATATATCGTAGGTGGAGGGAGGGGTGGAAGGATAGAGGGAGGGAATAATAGATATTGGAATGGATGGATGGGCGGATGATAAGATGGCTAAATGGATGGATGGATGGATGGGATGGATGAAAGGATGGATGTATGATGAAATGGATAAATGGGTGGATGGATGCACGATAAGACGGATGGTAGGATGGATGGATGGTGGGAGAAGCAGCAGGAGGGATAGATGAATGGATGGATTTTAAGGAAACTAGTTAGGAAACTGTAACAGAAGCTGAGGAAATAGAAGGATTTGAAATGACAGTCAATGAATTATTTTGTGAGCTATTTTAGAAGTAGAATCGAACAGACATGGATATGCTTTGCGGAAAAGAGCAATGAGCCTGCGTCCCTTTTTAGGTCCCTGGCCTGAGTCTTCACTCCCCAAGCACCTCACCCGAGACGCAAAATTCTGTGACTTAGCGACTGCTGTCCTGAAGGCAGGTTCAGAGCAGAACCGGGAGAGTAAGCCAGGCCAGTCCCAGACATAGCACTGTGGGCTGGAAGAGGCCAGGCCTTGGGGGCGCCTCATGATCATGCCTCTCTGAAGGTGCCAGCCCCTTAGATGACAGGTAAGCAGTCTTTCAAACCCTCAAAAGGTGAAAACTAGGCTCAGGACACATCATAAAAGTTAGAAAATCTGGTCAGACCAAATGGAGCCAACGCTGATCAGCAGGGGGCTCCTGTACATTGCATGCTTCCCATTCAGTGTGTGACGGGGGCCGCTCCGGGCCTCAATTGTCTTATAAGTAAGGCAGAGCTCATCGGTGGTGGTCCCTGCCTCCCAGGTGGGTTTGGAAGAGTACACGAGTAAACTATCACATAGGGCGGCCAGCAACCCCTCCAAGTGCAGAAAGTAATCCCTGGCTGGGCTAAGTGTGATTAGCACTTGTGCTGGGACCTTAAAAGCATCATTTCATTTCAGACTCATAACCAGCCTCCAGACTGGCTCTCTCTAGTTGCTGAGGAGGAAACTTAAACTTGGGGGATGAAAATGTCTTGCCTGGTTTGTGCAGCCAGCGGAAGTGGGGATGGACAGGCCACCCTGTTCTGCCTCAACAGAACCTGATGCATTTTACCTTCTGAGCTGATCTAGGACACAGGTCAGCACACTTTTTTTGTGAAGGGCCAAATACGTAATATTTTCAGCTTTGTGAGCTCTACAGTCTCCATTGTAACTATAGATGTTTCCCAACTTATGATGGGGTTATTCCCAGAGATCCATTGTAAGTTAAGAATATCCTAAGTTAAAAAATGTATTTAATACCCTAAAAGCAGGAGACACAGATGGACATTTTGTACTCATGATGGGATGGAAAAACACAAAACACACACACACACAAAGAACCCCACAATGTCGAAAAATCCTGACAATGCTATTTTTAGTGCTTTTTCTTGTGATCTCACATTGCTGATTGGAGCTGCAGCTCACTGCACTTCATGACTACTTAGCATAATTAAAGAATTTTGTACCACATATCTCCAGCCTGGAAAAAGATAAAAATTCAAAATTCGATGTATGATTTCTCTTGAAGGCATATTGTTTTCACATCATTATAAAGTAAAAAAAAAAAAAAAAAAAAAACCATAAACAGATAACATTAAGTCAGCTTTGGTAGTTCAAAATAGCCGTGAATAAAACACAAGCAAATAAACACAGCTGTTGCAATAAAACTTTATTTACAAAAATAGGCACAGGCCAACCCCCACGCTGTGATAGAGAATGAAAAACCTTTAGGTACATATATTATCTCAAAGATCAGTTATCAGATTTGTGTATTTGATCAGTCTGGACATGGTGGGGATAGCAGCTCATATTCTGGTGTTTTCTGTGAAGAGATGTCCTGGGAGTCTATCTCTCCTGACTTTTCTCCGCAGAAGGACACTGAAGTAGATTTTCTGACTGAATGTTAACCTTTCCAAGTTGCTGTATCCATGGAGAGGCCTTCTTCCCTCCCTCAGTCTGTTTTAGGAAAAGCGAACCATTCTTCCCGCATCCATGAGGAGGAATAGCGGCACAGGTTGAGGGAGATAGGTTATCTTCCAGAATGACTCACTGGCCACCATCTTGGAACTATGTTTCTCCTGCGAACCATTCTTCCCGCATCCATGAGGAGGAATAGCGGCACAGGTTGAGGGAGATAGGTTATCTTCCAGAATGACTCACTGGCCACCATCTTGGAACTATGTTTCTCCTGCGGTTACATTTGATTGTGTGAACAAATGTGATCGTCAATGGAAAGAAAGCTCAGATACGTTCTTTAAAGGACTGTGTTGCTTCTGGACACCAATACTGAGGCTTCTTAGAAGTATTTTCTGAAAGGTTGGGGGACACTGGTGGTAAGGCCACTCCACAACAGAACCTTAGGTCTCTGCCTTCATTCCACTGAGCTGGTGGCTTTCAAAGTCACCACATGGAGGTAGCAGGAAGGAATTGGGTAGGGGAGGGGCTGTGAAAATGGATTTTTTAAAAACCGTCAGCACATTTATAACAGAATTGTAACTGTATAATGTTATGGTATCATTTAACGGACATGTCTTCTTTGGAATGTTTATAACTACTGTAAATCAAGAGGTCGCCAAGCTGGAGCAATGGCCACACGTAGGTATTCCAAGGAAAACATATAAAATAAATAAAACAATCGCACAGTATCAACATTCCATTCTGGGCTAGAAAATGGAAAATATAATAGTGCCTGCACAAATGCAGGCACCCAAAAAGGAGTTTGCTGGGAGTGGAGGTGGCTGGGGTCTCCTTGCTAGCGCCCAATAAAGATGTCAAGTAAAAGAAAGGTTACTAAGCCAGTAAGAGCAAAATGGCTGACCCCAAAGAGCAATCTCAGCTGATGCCTGGCTTTCCAGGCCCTATCACAGCATTGCTCATAACAACCTATTGTGGGAAGCTCATTTCCAGTCCCTGGTTTCCTGTGTGGAGGGCTAGGAGAAGAATCGCCTATTTATGACTTCTGCTCAATTCACATTATCTAAAGAGAAATAAAGATCTGCTATCCCCAAGGTATAAAATTTTATAGATTTACAAACTGCTTGATTTCTGCCTTCGGTGATTTCCCCCCCCCGGGCTTAAACTACTTTTATGTCTTGACCAGTGGCTTGTAAGATACACATCAAAATGAGTTCTAACTGTAAACACCTGGTCATTAAAACGCTGTGGGGGGCCGGTGAGATGGCTCAGCGGCGTAAGCGCCTGCCTTGCAAGCGCGAGGGCCCGAGTTCGACTCCTGGATCCCACATACGAAAAAGGGGCCGGTGATATCGCTCAGCGGCACGGGTGCCTGTTGGCGCGCGAGGTCCTGAGGTCGTCCCCCCGGTACCCACAAAAAAAAAAAAAAAAAGCGCTGTGGGCCCTAGTTGGAAGTCAGTGGCTACATAATTCTCAGGACACCTGGCACTTTTCTTTAATCCACACCCTGGGTGCCTAATTGAAGAATTAGAACATGAATCCTAAAACTATTGGGGTTTTGGTTTTTTTGTTTGTTTGTTTGTTTTGTGGGTATCGGAGGTCGACCTCAGGACCTCGCACGCCAGCAGGTGCCCGTGCCACTGAGCAATATCACCGGCCCCTTTTTTCGTATGTGGGTTCTGGGAGTCGAACTCGGGCCCTCGCGCTTGCCGGACAGGCGCTTATACCGCTGAGCCATCTCACCGGGGTTTTGGTTTTGTTTTGGTTTTTTAAATGTGTGCAAAATTCTTTGGGGCCATCTTGCTAGTCTTAGGGCCTCTGTGGTAGAATGCATAAGTTTGGATAATTAAAAGTATCAAAAGTTAAAAATTAATAACCACCAGGGATTAATCACATCTTGGAGGCCTTTGAGGCAGTTTTTCTTCCTTGCAGGAGAGGGTCTTTGTTTCCTAATAGTGTTGGAAGAATACATCCCAGTCATTTCCCCCAAAATGTTCAGGATGGTTTCAAGGCCTTCTTTAGACATTGCACTTTTGTTTTTTGTTTTGAGTTCAGTTTTTCTTTGTTCATCAAATCAGGAACATGGACAGACTTTGTATTTTCCAGAGATTGGGTTTGGGAGTCAAGGAGGAGGGGAGGGGATCCATTTTTCCCCTACTTCTTTGATGGCTTGAAAAGGATTGTAAAAGTTAAAATAAAAACCTACAAATTCACAGAAACAAGCAGCTGCAAAAAAAAAAAAAAAAAAAAAAAATGGCGAGAGGAAGAAAGATGCCATGCACATCACAGCCCTTTTATCTCTCAGTGAGCTGAGATTCTAGAACTTAATCCAGAAAAAAAAAATAATAATACTCTTCAAACTCATGGTCCAGAATTCATATTTTTAACCCAAGATAGAAATAGAAAAGACAAGTGCAAATATTTGATTAAGTCTGGCTTCTTTCTTGGTGCTTTGCACACCAAATTTGTTCTGAGAGTATTCCTTCCAGGCCTCTGTCCATTTGGGTCTCTTTGGACTGTTAGTTGCTGGAGGGCAGGGGTCTGAAGGATGCCCATCAGCCTAGCGATCTCTCCTCAAATGACAATCCAGCCAACAAAATGGACAAAACACTCTTTCACCTTCTTCTCCCTTCACCGCTATCTGCCCATGAGTGGAAAAGTAACCGTGCCCAATGACTATAGCATTCCCTTTCGAAACAGGGATTTAGATTGCAGAATTCCAGATGTTGATATTTGTGTTACTGGATCATAATTACATTTCAGAAAAATTACTGCAAAAAATGACTATTTCCTGGAAGTTAGATTTATTGTCCATTCTTTGTCCTTTGTCTGCCTCCTCTCATGGCCTCGTCTCTCACTGGCCCTCAAGTGATTTATTATTTTGGAGATCCCAAAGGGGACACAGCACTGCTCCTCTGTAAAGGCCACACGTTTAGTGAAGACTTTATCCAGGTCAGAAGTTGCCCTCGGACACCAAGGGGAAGCCCTCGATGAAGTTAATCAACAACCAGCTGGATTGGGTCAGTAGCCAGCACCAGAGTGGAGGAGGGGGTTTTGGCTTCGGGGTGACCCTCTCAGATGGAGAAATTCATGTTTTCATAACATTTGCAGTTCTGATCTGGTTCTCACTGCCTGATAAAATCCTGGAAATCCATTTTCCATGGAATTATGCTTTTAAAAAAATCATTTAGCCCAGGCTTTGTTTTTCTTTCATAGGTGGAGAGAGGGACTCCAAACATGTCAGTGGCCGGCCCCTGATGCGCATGCCGAAAGTCCCAAGGGGGCCTGCGTCAGGCCTCTTCAGTATGTCCAGCATGCAGACACAAAAGGCAAAAGGAAAAATCCAGAAGGCAAACCCCAAGTCACCCCCTGGTCCTGGGGGCCTTCAAGGTTGTTGGAGGTGACACTCCTGAGATTTAGCAGTCTTAAAACTCATAGCCACACCTTCCATGTCCACATGGCTTCAGAGGAGGGAGTCTCATCCACCCAGACCGGGGCTAGACCCCACATCTTCACACTTAATCCTCTCTAACAGACAGCACGGCAGAGCATCTAAAGATATTTCATCCTGAAGTCAGGATACCCTCAGGCCCCACAGAACTTCCATGTTTCATCTGTTAAAGGGACTCAACCAGGCAGGCAGAGCTGTGCACAAAAAGCCTACTTGGGACTGTATTTCTTAAGTAGGTGGAAGGTGGAAGGAGTGTGAAAAAGAGATGGTTTTGGAAAATTAGCCTTAATTCCATTCATAAATGCCCGTAAGGCTACCTCAGTGGTACAGCACTTGCCTAGCACGTGCAAGAACCAAGCTTCCATCCTCAGCACTGCAAAATATGCATAAGAATTAAAATACTATAAACACTAAACCCAGCCCTCTGTCTCTTCTTCCTGTCCAGGAAACAGTTATGAAAAGTGGCAGCGGAGATGGCCTCAAGGGTCAGGACTGAGGGTCCCTGGGGCCCGGGCCGGCAGCTTCCCTGTCATTAAGTCAGTCTCGCCGGTCTGAGCACGCAGGATGATACTTTCATGTGGCTCCCAGGGCTGCACAACGTGGGCAGAGGCGCAATCTGGGATAAGTACAATTATAGTGACTGACTGTCTCCTGCTCTGTATTAATCTTTCCAAAGGGCCTCACTTCGGAGGGAAGGTATTAGGTGGCTCAGCCAACTTCTTACAAATGTTACTCTTTCTTTACAGAAAGTCAAGTGAGATTTCAAGGGGGAATACTTCATAACCCAAGAATGTTTTCCTCAGGGCAATAAACCACCACTCTTCCCGGCTCCAGCCCTCCAATCCCAGCCAGACCGTCATCTGTTTTCCAGCGAAACAATAACAACAACGGAAACGGAGGTGTTTTCTCCAAACATATGGGCAGCCCCTGCTGTGTGGCAGAGGAAAGGTGGGCTTTAAACTTTATACATCCAGAGGGAGAGCTGTTTTGGCGGCAGTGGGGAAGCGAGTGGAGTTTTTCAGTGTCATTGAAAACATCGCCCGACAAGGCCCTGTGGCCCCAGTGGGTGACTGGGTGGTAACCAGGGCCCAGAGCCAGGCTTGCCCCTAATCCTGGGTGAGCATCAGGCTCTCCAGAGCCCCTGGTGAGTGGAGGAGGGGCGGTGTGTAGAGGCAATCTGAGTTAAGTAGGAACCACAGTGGATCAACCTGATTATTCTCAGTCCTGGGGATCAAAATAGCGCAGTTGAGCATACTTTCCACCAACCAACGAAGACTGGAGAAGACGGGAGAAAACTGCCGGCGAGACCTCCATGCATCCTCACCAAGACATGCTCCTGGGCAGCCCCAGGGGGATGGTTCAAGCACCTGAGGGCACATCTCTGGGCAGGGGAGGGGACAGGGGGCTTTCTGAGAGAGGCACAACCAGGGGCCCTCTCCTGCTTTCTGCAGGGAAGTGGGACTCATCTAAGGTCATCAAGTGAGCTAGGAAGAAATAATCAGCTCCGAGCTGGGCCCTAACAAGCAGAATCCTATAAAAAAGAAGAAAATGGCTCTAGGGATTTGAACAAAGAAGTCAGGCTATAAATCTACTCTCTGCACAGCTGCCACTGAGCTTCCTGAAATGCAAATCACATGCTGCCATGTGGCCAGGCAGTGCCTTTCGGAGGTGTCCCAGTGCCCTCAAGAGAAGGACCCAGATCCTTAGCCCTGGCTGCAGAACCAGATGATCCACGACCTGAGACATCTGGGTCCCACACCCAGTGCCCCCCATGTCTACACCCAGGCATGAGGCCTCCTTGGAGTTCTCTGTCTCTCTCTCTCTGTGCATCTCGCCACCCCACAACCCTGAAACTTATGCATCAACACAGCCAAGATTTCTCAAATGGGCCCTCTGCCTGAAGGCCATGCTGAGTACCAGGGATACGATGACGAGCACATCAATTGTCTCTGTCCTCATTGGGCTCCCAGTGAGTAGAGAACACAGAAGCTAACTAAAGAGTCACACAGGTATTTTAAATACATATATGAACCCTGCAGAGGAGCTCAGGGGACCTGGAGGGAGTCCAAGAAGATGCCCCACTGAGAGAGGGGCAGGGGAGACCTCTTCCCTGAGAAAGACTTCTCTGGGGGTGGAGGGGTGGCTAAGCCTGAGGCAGGAGGGACCGGTGAGTTCTGGGCTAAAGCCAAGGATGGCTGAGAAGAACCAGGTGAACGGAGCAAGCTCCATGTGTCCCTTGCTGCCCTCTCCACGGCCCTGGCACTCCACGTGTGTGGGGGTGTCCAGGCCTAGGTGTGCATCACAGTTTACCATGGTAACGCATCCTGCCCATCCTCCTTCATTCCCTCCACAACTCCAAGAAGTAGGTTCTGGGGAAACTGAGGTTGAGATATAAGTAGAAACACCAAGAGTGACAAATGACTGGGACTAGAATAGAGTCTTTGGGTCTTTGGATCTCTAGAGACTGTTGTCCTGCTCTCCCCACATTTGCGTCCCCATGGACCCCATGCCTGGTACATCAGGGCAAGCTCAAGTAGACACTTGGGAGGACGGAATGAGCAAGTGAATGAGCAAAGGCGCAGTGCTCACACACGTTGGCCTTGCTCCTCTGGATGACAGCTGGGCCTTTGTCCATACTGCACACAGTGTCCCCAGGCTCAGAGCTGGAGAAGAGTCCTGGCCAGGAAGGAAAGGAGCTAGTTCCACCATCACACGCGTAGAAGACACAATATGCTCAGCGAAATGTCTGCCCGGACTCCTGAGTTGTGCGGCACTGCAAACCCCTAGGCCAAGCACACACTCGGAAGAAGGGGTGGTGTTGGCAGCTGGGGACCAGAAGGGACAGCCTGAAACGACCAGCCTGACACACGCCAGTCTGTCTCAGAAGGAAATCCGGGGTTTGGAGGAGGGACTGTCAAGACGGCAAAGCCGGGTGGGAGCAGACGCACAGGAAGGGGAATGTGTACCCCGGGCCCCTGAAGAGCCAGCTGAGGCTGCACCGAGCTGGGTTTGCCCAGACCAGTAGGGGAGAGAAAGGTACCATGTCCAGCAGCCACCACATCAGTGGTGTCAGAGTGCTGACAACTATATGCAAACAGAGGCTGTACAACTAGAGCGGCACCCCACCTGCGCTGGGACCAGCCGGCTCCTTGGGGAGGAGGGGGCTTCAGCCCTTAGTGGTTCTCAGAAGGTCCTGCACCTGGCTTAGTGCCCTGCTATCACTACTTTGAATTTCTTAGTATTTTTTAATGGACGGGCAGTAGATAAAGAAGGACCCCTCAGGGGTAGGAGACAGTGCATTCAGACACACCTAGGTTTCTGCCACCTGCTTTCTGCCCTCCTGGCATGGCTTTGGGCAGCATGGGCTCACCAGGTGTATGTGACTTCACATCGTCCCCAAGGGGACATGCTTAGGAGATGGTGGTGTTTGTCACTTGTCTAAAGTTACCACTAACTGTGGCTACCTAGTCCCACTGAGGAAGGCTAAGCCCTCACACACAGGAGCAGAGAAGCAGGAAAAGAGACCACCAGGCTCCGGAGGACCCCATTTTCCCTGGGAAAAGCAAAGGCCCCCAAAGTCCAAGGATGCCTCCTTTCTCCACTGCCTGACTCTGAGGTCCAGGTCCCTCCTGCCAGGGAAGAGGCAGGAGCTCCGGATAAGCAGCTCCAGTTAGGTGCTCATTTGCATGGACCATGTGCACTTCGGTACCACAGACAGGGGTGGGAAAGCCCAGCGGGGACATCCGGGCAGCTCCCTTTCAAGTCCTATTCATGTGGTCAAGTGCAAGGCCTTGGCCTGGCCTTCAAGGTCTCGCCATAGTCCAGCATGAAATCTATTTTGCAGTTAGTTCTCCTTCCATCCCACCAGGTCACCCCTGGACCTGTCCCTTGAGTATGTCTAATTGGGCTTGTGGCTTTTCCCTGCCACTCAGAAGCTCCAGTTTTGAAATCTGTTCTGCCCCTTCTGGAAAGCCCACCTGTTCCCCATACAGCCACCTCTGTTACTGCCTGTGTAAATGTGGTGCTGACCTCTGAGCTCTTGGCTCATACTATCAGCTCAGTGTGTAAGAACAGGCTGGAGCCCAACCCACTTGGTTCTCAATCCCAACACTGTGCCAGAGCTGGGGACCCCACAGGAAATGAGAATGACCATCCCTCCCCCAGGAGACAAAACTAGGTAGTGCTTGAAAAGGCATAAAGAAATGAAAGTTGGACCATTGTCATAATAACAATCAGTCTCCTTGCTTGTGTTAAGAACATTGCAGGCCAATCAGAGAAAAGATCAATAAAGAGTTATCCTGGTAGTCAGGTAACAGCAGGTAAGCTAGGAAAACCATCACAACTGGGCACAAGCTCATAAAAAGCAGATCATACCCACAGAAGACTCACACAGCCCTAGACTCTGAAGGAACCAGAAGTGTGGCCACAGCAGACCTGCATGGACAACAGGTCTTATGACCAGCAATTCTTCACTGGTGTCCACCTCCATGGGGACACATCCACAAAGTTTGATTGCCAAGTCAAATAACAACATATTTTACTTTTTAAGAAAATGCCAAGCTTCTTTCCTAATTTTCCAAAGTGGGAAAATTCCAGTCCTTCCACATCCTCACCTCTACTTGGTGATGTCTCTTTCATTTTAACCATTCTGGTGAGAGTAGTTATCGCTTATTGTGGTTTTAACATTCATCACCCTGATGATTAGTGATGCTCCACGTTTATACTCCTTTTTTCTCTTTTTTCTAATCTGCTTTTAATCTCATACAGTAAAGTTCTCATTTCTAATATTACAGTTTTCACCTCTAGAAATTCTATTTGGTTCTTTTTATTTCTTAAATTTCTGTCCTTATTATATTCATATTTTCTTTTTTTTTTTTTTTTTTTTGTGGGTACCGGGGGGACGACCTCAGGACCTCGCGCGCCAACAGGCACCCGTGCCGCTGAGCGATATCACCGGCCCCTTTTTCGTATGTGGGTTCCGGGAGTCGAACTCAGGCCCTCGCGCTTGCAAGGCAGGCGCTTACGCCGCTGAGCCATCTCACCGGCCCTATTCATATTTTCTTTAAAGAACTGAATGTACACTTAATAGTTGTTTTAATGTCCTTGTTTGCTAATTCCATCATCTTTATCATTTCTGGGACTATTTTTGTGGACTGATTTTCTTCAGATTGTAGGTCACATTATCCAACTTCTTAACATGTCTAGAAATTTTTGCTTGGATGCTAGGCAATGTGATAATTACAGTGTTGAGGTGTTTGAAGACTCACTCTGGCTGTGGAATAGAAAGGTGAAACTGTGGTCATGGCAGTGACAGTTAGAGAACTGTGTGGGCCAAGCAAGAGATGTGCAAGGTCTAAACTGTGGTAATGGGGAAGGATGGATGGGATAGGTTAGAGGCTTCTTTCTCCAATAAGTCCTCATGGAGCACCTATCGTGGGCCTGGCACTCTGGTTGCTGCTGGAGAAAGAAAAGTGAGGAAGACAAATCCATGCCCTCAAGGGACTTGCATTCATTTGGGCCAAGCAAAAACCAATCACACAGAGCGGGTTTTGTCTGGATTTTGTTGTGTTCTTTCAAAGAGTTTTGTTTTGATGGGCAGATGATGAAACAAAGATTTCTGGCATATAAACTTTTTCAGATAAACAATTTGTGGTTCAGTTTGACTCCTCTGAGCCTTATTTTAATCTTTGAGTAATGTAGTCATTACTCAAGAAATAGTTTAGGTCCACGGGCGTGGGCTCTTCTGGTTTCTCCAATGAATGCCCTGACTGATCCATGGCTAATCTAGACTCTAATGCCTCCCTGGGACATTCAGCTCACAGCTCCTGGGTTATGGTTGGTATAACTTCATGAAGTTTCTCCTTATACATTTGTATTTTAGTGCACACCAAGATTCAAGACCATGCAAATTTCTAGATTTTATTACTGCAAAGCTCCCTTCTCTATATAATTCTATCCCTCACATTCTCCCCGCAGCCTCACCAGATTCTCCTCTGTATCTCTTCCCCCTATGAAGATTGCCTTGTTCTGCTTGGGATTTCCCTCCCTATTCCACAGATGGCACCAGGACTCCAGGCAGAATTTGCTTCTTTCTCTGTGCTTCCTTTTAGCCCATGTTTGACAACACTCACTGTCACCTCTTTTGTCCAGTTCTCTGTTTACTCCATTCTGTCCCTGTTACCCACCATGGCCAGAAGTAGACAACAATATTTCACAAATTAAAATCATGACATGCTTTAAATTCTTGCTTAAAACTCATCGTGACTATGGCTCCCTATTACATCTATCTGTAACACATTATGCCACTCCTATAAGGAGCACCCATTAGTAATTTTGTACTCTGTGTGATTGGTTGTTGCTTGGCCCAAATGAATGCAAGTCCCTTGAGGGCATGGATTTGTCTTCCTCCCTTTCCTTTCCCCAGCAGCTACCAGAATGCCAGGCCCACAACAGGTGCTCCATGAGGACTTACTGGAGAAAGAGGCCTCTAACCTGTCCCTGACCCTGTCCCTCTTTCCCCCTTACCTTAGTTTAGACCCTGTGCACTTTTTTTTTTTTTTTGCTTGGCCCACACATTTCCCTAACTGTCACTGCCATGACCACAGTTTCACCTTTCCATTCCACAGCCAGAATGAGTCTTTAAACACCTAGGAACAGCCATGTCACTCCCCTGATTACAACCTATGTGCAACTTCCTGTCACAACTAGAAAGAAAAGGAGGGAGGGGGGATAAAAGATTTGACCTTTGCAGTCTCTCCAATCTGCCCCCTTCACATCTTATCTCATTTGTGACTGCCAGCAGAATCGAACAACTAGTGGTCCCCAAACACCCACGCGATAGCAGACCTCTGTCCTGTGCCCTGGCTGTCCTTGCTGCGTGATAAACCACAGATGTGTCTCTGAGGAGGAGCAGATGTGCTGGCCTTTCCAGAATCACTACCACTTTGAGTGAGAAGGGACCAGCAAATGATGGGGGTCAGAAGTCACAGGGCCAGTGATATCGCTCAGCAGCAGGGGCGCCTGCTGGCGCACGAGGTCCTGAAGTCGACCCCCGGTACCCACAAAAAAAAAGAAAAAAAAAAGTCACAGCTTGGGATTCTAGGACATCTCTGCTACCCTGGGTTCTCCCCCAGGTCCGATGGGCCGTTGCTGGACATAGCCTACCATCAGTGCACCTAAGGGTGCTGGCTTGGCCCCAGAAGTGCATGCCTGTGGCTGGGCAATACAGAGGCTTCTGAGCCAGATCTGCCCTGAGGACCTGGGAAACAGCATTTGGCAGCACACTTGGATTCTGCTGTGTGCCAAAGTGTAAGAGAGTAGCCATTCTCCGTCTCTAAGCAAGAACTCTGGAGCCACTCTCAAGACACAGAGCCTCTCCTAGTCTCATTGCTGTCCTCTGTGCAATGAAACTGTACCTCCTTTGGAAGGGGGATGATGGGCAAAGCCCCTCAGTCCTGCAGCTTTCCAGACCAAGCCTCTCTCCAACTGTGTTTTGCCTCTTCTGATGCATAGGACACCTGGCCTCCACCGCTGTCTCCTTCCCAGTGGGTTAGGAGGGACCCCTTGCCAGGATCCCAGGAAGCAATTGGTGGCCATCACTGAACAAACACTTGATATAATACGTGGGGTGGAACGGGTGTCGCGCTTCGTGGTGACATAGAGCAACTCAAGGTAACTGGGCTGAACATGCAAGAGGAAACCGGGTACAAGAGGACAGGGCAAACTGTTTAAAAAGCAGCAGCAGCAGCAGCAGGCAGTGCACAAGGGCGGAACCAGGCCCCTCCCTCCTGGCCCTCATGCTGTTCCCCTGCTTTGGAAAAAGGCATCTAATAAAATTAATGTGACCCATGGTGGGAGTCGACCTTCCCGGCCTGAGGAAGGTTCCAGATGACTGGATAGATTCCTGACAAATCAGACTTTCTCCTGCACCCAGCGAGGGCAAGTTTGGAGGTGAGAAGGCCATAAACCTTGTGGCACCTTCGAAAAATGAGACGATGTGTTCAAGCGATGCTGGCTATTAAATGAACTGGGCAGCGGTTGACATACTGTTTCCTCGGAAGCCCCAGGCTGAGGGACCAGGGCGGCCAGGAAGTGGTAGGGTGGGTGGGGATGGGGGCTCACATTGCCAGCCAACAGATGGACCCGGGAAATTTTCCTTGAAGCAAATGATAACTTAATGAGGCGAAAAACTTGGGTGGTTTTGAAATTCAACCATGATCCCCACCTCCAGCCAAGGGCGCTTCCACCCAGAGTCTATGAGGGTTGCTGCTGGGCTGTTCATGCTTAATTCAGCCACCGTCCACATCCAGCTGCTGGGGAGGGCTGGAGGGGAGGGAGCAGAGGAAGATTTACCCCAAATCACAGCAGCCACCGACCGCATGCAAGCTTCCATCCAATGTCTCCCCTGAGCCTCTTGTTTTGGACAAACTCTAGGTAGGTGCCACCGCAGTGATTACCTGGCTGCCATTTGAAGGCGCCGTGACATATAATAAGCCGCTCAAACCATAGGTCAACATTTATCTGCAGGGAACCACATTCTGCACGGCTAGAAAAGGCAAATTTTCCAGATGAGAGGGACCTTGAAGATTTTCTACTTCAGCGGTTTCCATTCGCACCGCCGAGGATCACTTTTGTTCCTTTCCTCGCCAGGCCTCGTGTTTTCAAAGATTGTGTCGTCCAAACTGCCTTCATTAAGTAATAATTAATTTGTTTCCCAATTGTTTAATTAATCAAACACATAAATAACTGCCAACCTGAGCTTTTAATCAGTGTGTATGGCAGGGAGAGGAGGCCAAAAGCGGATACTTAGGAAGCGCCTGCCAAGCTCCAGTGGCTGGCTCACCCGTCCCTGTGTCTTTCATCTCATCCTCACTTGGTGCATCCCGGGGAGGGCACAGAGGGACAGAGAAGCCCGTCTCCTTGTCCAAGGTCACACAGCAGCGAGCAGCAAAGCCAGGACTAGTTCCTGGGTCTACCTGATGCCCAAATCCACTCTTTTTACCACCCTGATACAGCCTCTTCTCAGCCCAGATATCACTTCCTTGAGAAGCTTTCCCTGACATCCCTGTCTAAAATTGCCCTCTCTTTAGCTACCCTCTAATCCATAGCTCTGATTGTTTCCCCAGAGTAATTGTCACAGTGTGTGAACACCTTATTTAATGACTGGGCGGTGGCTTGTTCTCTGCTTTCCACCTTAAAATACAACCTCCAGTGGTTGTGCCTGGGTGCCTGGCTGACCTCTGTACCCAAGCTCAGGACCTGGCTCCCACTCAACACCCCCCATCAGCTGTGCAGCAAATGGTGATTTCTCTGCACAAGGATCCAGGATCTCAGCTCCCTCTGGGTGCACATGGGGATCTCACCAACTCTGTTGCCCCATGGTAGAATGTTCTAGAAAATCAGCATCTGGGGCTCCAGGTGAAATGTAAATAATGCTAGGCAGTAGTTTCTTCTCACACCCAATGCAGCCATAGATGGGCTCTGGGGACCTTGTCTGTGGGCCCTGTGATCAAAAACACGTATCCACCTCTGATCTACATAAAACTCAACAGCTCTGAAGCCAGCACCAAAGAAAGGCATGCCGATGAAAATATTAGTCCTCATTAGAGACGGACTTACCAGTGATGAGGCAGCAGGGCAGCAGCTTTTCATCTGTGCTGCAGTCACGACTCAGCCCAGCAGAGACACGAAGAAGGAGGGGAGCATGACGGCTCTCCTAGGCTCCCTTGTTGAAGTGTTGGCCCCACTGGGATCCCTGGCCCCAGCTTTTAGCTTTCCATGTCCAAATACCCCTTCAGGTGAAAATGCCACCTACTCCACAAAGTCCTCGAGCATTCACAAAGAGAAGGAGATTCTCTCTTTTCTGAACTTCTTGTAAAACTTTCCCCTAAGGACAGAAAAAATTATTACTTTCCATGCAGAAATCTGGTTATCTGTATAGGGGGGAGTAGTTTTGCATGAGATTAGAAGCTCCCTGAGGACATCTTGGAATATCTACCAAAACCTTAGTATTGTGCCCAGGGTATAGAGAGCTCCATGTGCTAAATGTTGGTTAGCTGGATGGTTGCTTGCTTGGCTATATGGATGATGAGCATATGGGTGGGTAGGTGGACAGGTTGATGAGATGGACGGGTGGATGGATGGATGGATGGATGGATGGATGGATGGATGGATGGACAGATGGATGGATCAGCAGGTGGGTGGGTGGATGGGTAGATAGATAGATGGGTAGATGGAGAAGTGGGTGGACTGATGATTGACTGGATGAATGGACAGGTGGTTGGTTGAATAAGTGGCTGGACCGACAGTTGAGTGGATGAATGGATGGTTGCTCATTGCCATTTTAAAAATTATTCTTGATGACAACAATGGCAGCAGGGTGATAATATCAGAGTAAAGCAGTGTATCCCGAACTGAGTTCTACAAACTCCTCAGCCCATAAGATATACCTCAAAATAAGCATTCACATTTAGCTGAGTTTGAGAAATACTATACAGACAAAAGCCTCCTCATGGGGGGTCATAAGGCCTATTATCATGTGAGCCCCAAGGTTTCCTGCAGTCAGAACATGTGTTTCAGCCTATTTCATTAAATGTTGGCTTAAAGTCTTCACGATGAACTCACTCACAGCCCATCCCTCATCCACCATCTTTTACACAGATGAATGTCCACGCAGGTGAATGAGATGGTAAAGACCCCAGGCTCTACACCTCAGTGTCTGCTAAATGGAGACCCACTGGAGTCTGGCAGGCCCCCAGGGGCCCCCACTCCTGCCAGTTTCCCTTTCTTGCACCTAAGCTGAGGGGAGGGGAAAGGGAAGCAGTGTTGTCTCGCTTCCCTGAGCTCTCACGACCCAAGACTGAGTCATCCCACTTCATCTTCCCTTTGTTATGCTGGCACGCATTCAGATGGTTTTAGCTGTAGCTATGATACAATGCCACAATGATAAAATACTGCCTCTTCTCCTTGGAACAAGAGGTCATGAGGAATCTGATCATTTTTTCTGAAAAAAATGATCTTACATTTCAAAGCAAAGACTCTCCAACCTCTTCAGTGGCTACAGAATACAAAAACTTAAGACGCAAAGACTTAAAAGCTGAGGGAGAAATCTGCCTGCCCACGGAGGGAGGCCAGCTGTGTAGACCCCCTTGGGACTGGAGACCCTAAATGGGCCTGTCCATTTGGAACATGTGAAGATGGCCTTCAGACTCTGCCCGCTTCTCTGTCTCGAATCCTTCCCTGTATCTACCACTCTAGCCCCAAGGACCTCTGCCGGGTTCTCAGATGCTCCAGTGGCCTTTGTACGTGCCACGTTTTCAGTTAAGGACCCCTGTCCTCTTTGCAGAGAGGCCTGTGGGCTTCCTGTGGAGTGAGCTCAGCCACCTTCAAAATCAGGGTCGCTCTGCCCACCTTGATATGCCTCCTTTTGTCTTTCCGGAGTCGATTCTTGTTTGGAGTTCCTACATTTGTCTACTGTTGGCCCCTTGCAGGTTACCCCCCCACACAGCAGCTGGACTAGGGTGGAGCATTCTCTCCTGTCCCTGCCACAGTGCCTGACACACTGTGGGTGCTCAGACAAGATTTGCTGAACTAGTGACTCCTCAAAAGTGGCATTTTCAGATGTAATGAGAGAGGCATATTTCCAAGATGGCATGGCTCATCTCCTCCGTTGGAGTGACTGGCTGTCTTTTCTCTTCCATCTGACCAACTATGGAGCTGATGGAATTGAATATTTATTCTCAAATGAACCTCAGTGTGATCCTGAAAAAGACAATGACCCTGTCACAGCCCACAATGACAGGCTAGAGCAGAGCACTCAGTTCAGAGGCTCCCTGGGAAACGCACCGCCCTCAGCATGGGCTTCCAACAGACCTGGCCAGCACCTGCTGCACTACCCCAGAAAGATGACGGCAGCATAGAGTCCTGGCCTCTCAGTCTGTGGCTGCAGATATTTCAGTCCCGTGTGTCAGATGCTGAAGCCCCCCCCCACACACTGGTTCTGTGTGGCCCCAAATGCCCACTGGTGATGTCACACTTGGAGGACGTCACACTTGGAGGACCCTGCTCTGTAATTAGCCCCCACAAGCAGGGCTGACTGGAGCCAGGACAGTGTTCTTTCTTGGTGCTTCAAAGCCTCGGGGTGCCCCCCCTTCTCTAATTAGGTAATAACAGAGAGAGGCAGCCACGTGACTCAACAGCAGCAGCTCTTCCAAATGTGGCTTTGCCCTCACTCCTCAGAGAAGCCACTTTTAGCTTCCAAATTGTGTTGGTGGGTAAGTGGGGGACACAAAAGACCTTCAAAACTGTTTCCGGTTCCCTGAGCCCCAGTGAAATCCTGCCCCAGGAGAAGGCTCCCTGTGCCCACCCGACAAGGGCAGAGAAGGAGCTGGGACATGGATGCTCCTCTACCAAGCTCCGATCCACTCTCCAACTGGCCACAAGTCCTACAATTGGCCACTCTGCAAGGTTTACAATCCCTGGATCCTCAGCCCCAGCCTCAGCCCCAGCCCCAGCACCAGCCCCAGCTCTGAGCCTTTCTTCACGCTGCTGCCATCCCCAGAACAAGCTTACACCATCACCAAACTCACCCACCAAACCCAGCCTCAAAACCTCCCTTCCTGAGAAACCTGCCCTGACTGCCATAGCAGATGTGGTGCCTTTTCCTCTTCTCCTACGGTGCAGTGGGCACAGCCCAAGTTGTCCTGTGGCCCAGCCATGCAACGAGATTGTTCATGTAATGCCTGCCCGAGCAGCTCATACCTCAGGGCCTCCCTGGGCACCTGGACAAGATGGGCGTGCTGCGAGCTCCTCCTTCTCCCTGACTGAGCCCTGCCTTTGGAGTTCCATGGCCTTGGTTTGAATCCTGGATTTGCCACTGATTCGTTACTGACTCCAGGCAAATCAATCCACTACCTTGGCCCCCCAAATTTCTTTCCAATAAAATGAGGGGCAAGGATGTGCTTCACCATTCTGGGGTGAAGGATGACTAGAACAAGGAGCCCAGAGGAAGTCGGGTGCAGGAGCCCCTCCCCTTCTAAGGAATGCATCTAACAAAAGGACTGGTGTCCTGCTGTCTCTCCTTTCCTTTTCTCTTCCCCTCTCCTCTGGTCCTGCCCGCTCCCTGCATCATGCAAATTGCCCTTGGAGCACATTCCACCAGGCCACATGGAGAAATGTGCCTCCAGCATGCACCCCCTTCTGGGTGACCACCAAGCTGCTGCAGTTTCAGCACCCCATTAAGACCAGATTGACTTCCTGCAGCAGCAAAACTGCGACCAACAGTTTACAAGAGGGTTCATCACCCGTCCCCACGCCCCCACGGCATTTTGTACCCACCTTCTCTAAGTACAGTTAATCAAAGAATGTGCTGAAGTCCTTCCCCACCTACTGCGGGGACTTCTCTCAGGGCTGTCGGACAGCGCATGGCCCTTACCTCTGGGGCAGCCTCTGTGTCCCCCACATCCCAACTGTCACACTGTGCTGTGGCCTCACCTGTTGCTATCTCTGTGTACCTGTGGGCCCAGGGGCATGGGTGACTGGACAGCAGGGTACTGGCCTCGCAGACCTGCTCCTCCGCTTCTCTGAAGCAGTTCAGCCCACTCAAGAGAGAGGTACTATAGAGCTCAAGCCCAAGCAAAGAGTGTCTCTTGAACCCCAAGTCCTTTGGAAAAGAACTAAGGGCTCTTAGGCTTCATGCTCCCTCTTTGAGCCTCAGTTTCCTCATCTGGTAAATGGGGGTCATGATTCTCTGCCTCTCGGGGTTGACTGGTGCTGGTGTAAATGAAGCCCGAAAGCTCTGAAAATATGAACAAATTGTGTCCATGTTGTGACCAAGACAAATGCAAATTGATACACTGCAAGGGCAAAGTAGGATGGGAGTCCCCTGGGGATAAAAAGGAGGCCTTCTATTTTGATGGCTAGGACACAGTAACATTCAACTACAACCACTATTTTTAGGGAGAGCTAAAGAAGCACTTGTCCTTTGGGAGGAATTTCCATAGTTCTATCCCCCATCAACACTGAAGTTGTATTTTACTGAAGTAAGATGATGACCAGGAAGTAGGAACAGACAGGGCCTGGGGGAACACATGCACCCCATTCACTGAATGAGGATTCTGGAGGTCAAAAAAGACTTTGTCCTGATCCACACAGCAAGGAGATGGACTTCAAAATGTGACATTGAGTGAAAGAGGCCAGACATACATGTCTGTGATTCCATTCATAGGAAATGTCCAGAAGAGGCAAAGCCATAGAGAGAGAACGCAGACGAGAGGTTGCCTAGGGCTAGAGGGGATGGGAGGATGGGGGTGCCAGCTAAAAGGTATGGAGTTTCTTTTTGAGGTGATGAAAATATTCCAAAATGGACTATAGTGATGGTTGCACAACTCTGAATATAGTGAAGACTGCTGAGTTTTACACTTGAAATGGATGAATTGCATTGCTTATGGGTGATATCTCAATAAAGCTGAGAGAGGGAGAGAGAATGAGAAAGAGGAAAGGGCTAAGGGTTAGCCCAAGGTCAAACAGCCAGAACATCCTGGAGGTGGGCCTGGCCCAGGCCTGCCTGCTCATTCTTCGCCATTCCTAGACCCATCGCCATTGCTCCAGCCCCGGTCTCCCAAACCCTCTCAGGCCTCACCACTGTCTATGGGAAGGGCAGAGCCACCTACCCCCGTCCTTCTGAAAACGTGAGCCAGTAATCCAACTTCCTGACCTCACCAACAGTCTCAGCCTGTGAGTTTCCAACGGATGGTACTTTCGAGAAGCCCCCCGCCCTCTCCACAAGCCCTAGCTTATCAGATCAGGCCCAGACGACCATAAATAAACAGTTGCAGACTGCCCTGAAATGAGCCATTTTCCGAGATCATATGAACTTGCTTTTAAGTAGCAGCTTTTCACAGATCGGTTGCTATGAGGCACTTTATTAAAAACCACCCATTTGCAGCTAAAATCCAGCTCCAACCAAATCCAATTTTCGTATCTACTGCTTTTTTCGACATAATGATCAGGACATCGTGGCTGTTTCTATGGGGAAGAATGGATTCAAAGGACTGTTTTTCTCTGTGTTTTTACTTTCTTAACAGGCAGGTGGACTGTGCACGTATAAGGCTGCTGTTTGCCATGGCCCCGGAGACCTTCAACAGAGACCAAATATTTATGCTTTGTTAACGCACACAGACATCCTCAGCAATGTTGATTAGCGCGTGGGGTTTATCCAACCAAGGTCAGGGGCTTTCGCCCCCCCCCCCAAACTGGGCCCATTAGCTTCTCTTTAGAGGTAAAGTCACTGCTTCATTGTGGCCGATTGCAGCCCACACACCAGCCTCTCTTTGGCGAACGTATACGACTGATCATCCTGGAGACCAAGTGGAGTACACTGGTGGGTGGAAAATGCTCTGCGCTCCGGCGAAAACAAAGACGGTGCCCTTTTCAGAATGTATCCTCCACAGGCCTTTGCGTCATCCAACCTTTTTAGAAGCCAAGAGATAACAAGCATGGCAGGGAGAGGCAGGGACACAAAGTCCCCTAATGTGAGCCCCGTTGCTCGGCTCAGGCAGTGCCTGCAGGGTGGTAGTGGGAAAGGCTTCTGGAGCCTCCATTGCCTCGTCTCCAACGAGGGTGGGCAGCAGGACACGCACACCAGGCTCTCAGGAGGCCCGGACAAGGGAATAGGTGCAAAGCTCTCAGCACCGTGCTCAGCCCATCCCAGATGCTTAATCCACAGCAGCCGCACGATATGATAATGATAATTTACACGTTTCCAAGGTAGCACGAGAACACTGAGTGTCTTTTCAACTGTTTTTTTAATCATCTTTTGATTTCATAATTTGCAATTCACTTTAAAATTTGTTAAGAGGGTAGATCTCATGTTAAGTGTTCTTAGTACAGTAAAATAAAAAAAAATTTAAGAAGGGCTCATTCAAGTCGGAAGCTATTTCTTGGAAGCCTTCTGTTTATCAAATCCTCCCTCTGATCCTTCTCCTCCATCTCCTGGGTTTGAATACATGTGCATTCATTTAATAAATATTTGCAGAGACCTACTGTGCTTCAAGCCCTGTAGGGGAAGCAAAAATTCAAATGAACAGAATGCAGACCATGTCTCGGGGGTGCTCATATCTTCTTGAGGAAGCAAACAGATACGAAGTTGGGTAATAAGCGCCAAGATCAAATATACAGCAGGAACACACAGCAGGCCTGGAGGAAGGCATAGCCGGCTGCACTTTGAAAGAGGAGGGGCCAGGGCTCTTGCAGAAAGACCAAGGGTTTAAACTATAAAGAAGAGCTGCCCACAGGGACAATTGTGCAGGCAGATGCGCTGCGAGAGAAATGTCCACAGGAAGTGTAGCCGTGGGTCTGAAGCTGAGAAGACGCATGGAAACTGGAGCCAGAGATCTAGCGGCCTACAAATCACAGGAGGGGGCACTCAGCCAGGAAGAGTTGGCAGCTACAGAAGGGCTCCGTGGGAGCCACCATGGGCGTAAGAGGAAGAGGAAGGATGCAGGAAGGGCAAGGAGCTTCCGACCTCCACACGGGGCTGTTGAGGGCCCCTGCTGTAGCTCTCACTGCCGTGCACGGACTGATTGCTTACTCACACCTCATTTTTTAAAGCTGGTTGTGCTAGCCCCAGTGTTTCCCTGTAGGGAGCCCTTATAGGGTTCTCTCTGCCTGCATCCTACCAAACCCAACCGGCACCTGGACCACTTACACCGGCCTCCCCACTAGCTGGGCTTCGTTTAGAGAGCAGCCGCTAGACTTCTGTGTTTGGGGGAAATAGCTCACTACTTAAAAAAAATTAAAACACCCAACCATTGGGCTGAAATAAAACTGCAGCCTGTGCCAACAACTTCAAAGTAGAGATTAAAGGCTGATCTTAAGACTTAAAGGCACCGTGCTGATGGGTTTGGGTAGGAGCCTGTTTCTGAAGAATTAATAGCAATAGCAATTCACGAAACAGGTTATAATAACAGTACTCACCAAAGACACACTATGTACTAAGGTCTCCAGATGATAAAGTGGATGGAAATAGCTTATTTCCATCCCCAAATTCCCTAACAGAGAGCAGTTAGTCAGGGCAGACCATGGGTAATGATGCTTGGTTGTCTGTGAATTAATTTCTGGATGGGACTGCCAGGAGCTAATGCATTTTTTTAGTGAAGAGGAGCTCTAGAAATCTTGATGCTAGTGTGGATTGGTTAATCATTGTATTTACTTTGCCTTGGTGGGGCGGGGGCCAGCTGGAATGTCCTCTGAGGTTAATGGACATTTTGGAAGACATAAGAATGCAGCCTTGGCAGGGGAAAGATGCTTGAGACACCCATTTCCACCCTGGGGCTGAGCAACTGCCTGTCCTCGGGACAGCCGAATTGCTGCTCGGTCATTTCTGAATTAAAGATGCATCTACTTTTTGATTAGCCGAGTTCAGCTTCTTTTGTGTAACTTCTCAGACAGTTTTATTCCCTGGTTATCTCCACATTTTTTCTTGACTCTCTCCTCCACGGAAAGGTTGGTGTCAGGGCAGAATTGATTTGGCAGCTTAGTGTTAACATGATTTATCGATAGCAGGGTAAGATAGTATACAAATTTGGCTTATCATTTTGATGTATTGGGTATACCTGATGATAAGGTATACATTACTACAAAAATAAATGCATTGTGGCTCCTGAATACCTTTCTTTTTTCTTTGTGGCTGCACAGCATTCCCAGGAAATGATTAATAAGATGCTTCATTTAAGTACCAAGCAATCCAGACATGAGCAGGAGCTCAGGCACCCGGATGCAAGAAAGCTTGAAATTAACAGGCAGGCATAGAAAGTATAAGATTAATTTCATTTTCTTTTCTTATCTTATGCTTTCTTTTATGTCTTTCCCTACATAAAGGAGAGATTAACTAATCCAGGAACAGTCTTTTTGTTGGCAATTTTATATTATGTTTGACTACTTAATAGAAATCGGAACTACAGCAAGGGAAGATGCGGAAAGCACATCCCAAAGGACCAGTGGGGAAGTCAGCTTCCAGCAGAGGTAGCAGAGTTCATGGCTACTCTCAAAGCTGATAGCCCAGGGAGCAAAGCAAACACTACGAGGCATTCATTCATTCACTGATTCCTTCATTTGCAGAACATTCTCTGACAACCACCTGGAGCCAGGCTAAGGACCCTCCCACTCACTGCCTTCTGGAGAAAACCTGTGGGCTGCACCCGATCAAGTTTTTAGGGTGATTTGGAACCAAAATGAAATTCAGCTCAATTCACTAAATATTTATTGAGCAGCGGCCATATGTTCAACAGCATCCTGGCTGTGTGGGGAATATCAAAAGGGGGTGAGACATGGTGGCTGTCACCACGGATCTCACATCTAATTGGGGAGATGAGATATACTGACACAATACAAGGCAATTATGGTAATAGCCTGCATTTAAATACCACTCTCCTGTTTACCCACATTTTCATATCACTCTCTCCTACACTGTTGATATCTCTCAACAACTCAGGGAGGGGAGACCCAGCAGATAGGATAAGATTCATTTTGCAAATAAGAGCCCCAGGCTCAGCAGGGAGGGATTTGCCTCAAGCCCCCAGCCATACAGGACACCCCCCCGCCCAGGCCATGGACTCTCCAGCTGGGGGTTTTCAATGAATCAGCTAGGCCAGACACAAAGGTTGGGGGGCTGAAGGTGGGTTGAAGGAACATTAACGCACCCCTGGAACCCAGCAGAAAGCTGGGCTCAGCAGGGATATGAGGGGCTCCGTCCTGGGGGAGCTTGGGTGCTGTCAGTCTTGCTTTGTCTCCTGCTGCAGTTTCCAGTTTCCACCAGGGATCCTGAGAGCAGCATCAAAAAAGGGTCCCTGCTCCCGAGCACCCCACTACCTTAAGAATCCTTATGGTAGAGAGGACTAGGCAGCAAGCCAACACCAGGCATCTCCGAGGCAACCCAGGGAGCAGGTGGCTGATTCAAGAGCATGGGGCACCACAGTTGGCACCAGCCAACAACAGAGCACTATTTGATATTGCAGGCAAGCATCAGTTTTGGGCACCGTGCCAACCTCACGGGTACTCATGGGAGCGCACCTTAGGGAGGGCTCAGGCCACCCCTGCACTCTGCAAGACAGCCTTCTGGCACTCAGCCCATCTTTGCTCCATTTCTCCTTCTGCCTCTCATTCCAAGTTCAAAGGACGAATGAAATCATTCCTCCTCAGGCCCATTAACCACACAGATCGATGGCAAGAAATAAAGTTTAGATTTTTCAAAAATCTTTGCAGCAGATGGCCCCAGGAGACCAACTGTAGGCTAAAATATGACAAGATCCTTATTTAAACATAATTAAATAAGCATTAAAAGAAAGGCTGACACATCTTTTCCACATCACACCATCGTGTGCCGGAGAGGACCAAACCAAGAATGTCATCCCCTGGAAAAAGCCACAGAGGTCACACACCCAAGCCCCTGGTGACCAAGCTGGGGAGACTAAGAACAAAGAAGCTATCAGTGTCTGCAGGGGTGCAGATTAGTGAGAGAAGCCCAAGAATGGAGAGCAGATCTGTGTACCAATCCCCATCCTGCGGTCACGGGTTAGCATCTTCAGGGCCCTGGCACTCGGATGCAATGTGACATTGTGCAAGTCACTTTACCTCTCTGTTTATCTTTTCTTCATCTAGACCAGCACCTCACAATAGAAATGTCATGAAAGCCACATCTGTATTTTTAAATTGTCTAGCAGAGACATTTCCTTTAAAAGTAAAAACAAAAGTACAAAGTAAAAAGCATATAATTGCAATAATATATTTATGGAACTCATTATGTCCAAAATATTACATTCTAGGCATGCAATCAATACAAAAATGTTAATTAAATAAGTGACAATCTTTTTTTTTTTCCTGCTTGAAGTCTGAAATCTGGTGAGCCATGATTACAGGCCATCAAGTGTGCAGCAAGTGGCCGTCTTACTGGCCAAGGAACAGAGTCTAACATGTTGCTTCGAGTTTTTTTTTTTTTTTTTTTTTTTGGTGGGTACCGGGGGTCGACCTCAGGACCTCGCGCGCCAGCAGGCACCCGTGCCGCTGAGCGATATCACCGGCCCCTTTTTTTGCATGTGGGTTCCGGGAGTCGAACTAGGGCCCTCGCGCTTGCCAGGCAGGCGCTGACGCCACTGAGCCATCTCACCGGCCCTGCTTCAAGTTTTAAAATAAAGAGGATGTAAAATGTGCTTAGCAGTGCCCCTGTGTGTCATTAGCACCCAGTAAATATTAGTTGTGATTATTATCAGAAAACCAATGTCCAGACAGGTCATCCAGAAAGAACTATGATCCATAGCTCCTATTGATCACTTCCATAAAAACAACCCTGAGCAGAGAAATTGGGGAGGGTGGGGATTTCTTTAGTCTCTAGGTAAAGCTAGTGGAACAAAGGGCAGCTCCTCAAGCTCACCCTTAAAGCAATCGTGGATCCTAAGATTAAAATTCAAGCAGCAGTGAAAATCTGTTATAAACAGCTCCTCCTCCACCTGGGGTCTGGAAGCCAGGCAAATGTAGCCCACTCTCCTGGGCATATGCTGGTGAACCCCACCTCGCTCCATCACCCAGAACCTTTAAATCAGCTGTGATTCCCTGCCTGGTACCAGAACTACAGCATCTTTCACAGTCCCTCTATAGGGCTCTCTAAATTTTGTGGCCATAGCTTCCTGAGGCTTGGTCTTACCCAGCAATCCAAATAAAAGTAGCACTATTGATCACAAAGGCATCAATAACGTCAGCCCTAAAGCTGCTCGTGCACATTTTTAATTGTCTTGTCCCTTTTTATATCTTTAAATATCACCATAAGCATCTAAGAGACTCGAGACCTCAGGCTGGAAGAAGGAAATCATGCCCCCCCTCAGTGCCCCACATTGGCGAGCAGTAGGGAGCAGAACTTGTTGGCGATGAATAATTGCAAAGCCCTTTTTTGTAAAAAACAAAACAAAACACTGACTGATCCCACTTCGAGCTCGGTATTATAACTCGTCAGGAAATGCCGCCCAATTACACCTAATTTCTCATTGTTTTCTCCACCGCTTAGCCTCCCTACAATTATGCTTCGTTTGCTGTAACAGGGAAAAGTAAAGTGCCCAGCTGGTAGGCTGATCAGAAAGCCGACGTTCAATAAATTAATCAAGAAATAAGGAATGAACGTTGCATTCGATGTTTGCAAATCATGCCTGTGGATCTCCAGATGTTTGGACTTAATTTTTGCTGCCATAAAAACTAAGAAGGAGGAAAATGGGAGTAACTCCAACCGCCAGGCAAGCCCTCCCCATGGCAAAATCCCCAAGCAGCCTCAGAAATCTTTCTCTCACCTCCACACAGCCGAGAAACAGAGCAAGCCTCCCCACTTGGAGCCTTAACCACAGGCTTTTCTGGGTTCTGTGCAAGTGAACTGGGGAGTAGAATTATCAGCTCTGAAACACAACAAGAAAGCTGTAAAATCAAAATTAATAAATGCATCATTAAACACCAGCCAAATGCAGCAACGTGGCCTTCTTGCCACTTGTTGGGTGCAGTATTCATGATGTAGTAATCATAAAAACTTCATTACGTTTGAGAAAAGAGTTGCTAGAATTCCTAAGGATGCCAATTGGTTGTGGGGCAAATCATAGGTAATTGCAACTATGACGAATTACCCACCTCCAGATAATTGAAGAAGCAAAATCATTAAACCCCTTCCAAATATCTTTACTGCAAATAAATTCTAGTGGAAGTGTGGGTGCGTTTTAATTTGTTTGCTACAATGGGGAGTGAGTTGTCCAAATAAAAACCTGCCTGGAGCTCACAGAGGCCATAAGACAAGTTTCAAGTTTGCATCTCCTGAAGTTTCCTCCAGTGCCTGTTCCCACATCCAGGAAGCTCACATCAGCCTCGTCACCTGCAAGGATCTGGCCACTGTCCCCGGAAGACAAGCAATGCAGCATCCAGGCTCCAAAGCAGATGACACCACATCTTTGTCATTTGAAGGCCAGTGTCCCTCACACCCACCCCCAAGATAAAATCCCTGTTTCTGCCCCTCCTCCCACTTGCCGGCAGCAGACAGTGCAAGCTGGTAATTACATGCTCGCTTAGGCAGTGACACTTGCGAGCGGCGCTGGAGAGCGGATGAGCCACCTGGTTTGCGGGCACAATTCAAAGGAGCACCTGGGAGGCAGCCACAATTATTGGTAGCGTGGCTGCCCAGGCAGATGTGCATAAGCACAAGGCAAACAACAACAATAAACACACACACACACACACATACACACACGCATGCACTCTCTGAGTCAGAGGGGCTCCATGTCTGCCATCCAGGGGCTTGCAGGAGCCCAGAGCATGGCACCTCCCCTGCTGATGGGAAGGCATATCACCAACAATCCACTCACTGAAAGGCCTCCCAGACCACTCATCTCCCTAAATTGCTACAAGGACGACTTTAGCTCCCCCAGGCCCAAGGCATTAGGCAATGTCTGGAAACTCTTGTGGTTGTCACACCAGAGGAGTAGGAGCTGCTGACACCAACTAGCAGGTGAGACCAGGGATGCTACTAACCATTCCACAGTGCTCAGGTGGCCCCCGCAACACCCAGTGATCCAGTGTGGAATGTCAGTAGCTCTGCATTGAGAAACCCTGTGCTCGAGAACCATCCAGATCAAAGCAGCCTGCCTCTTGGAGGGTCTTTCTTAGAGACTATGTACAACTCATGAGGACAGGAAACCTCAAGCTGAGGGACCTCACAAAACTCCCCGAACAATAGACCCAGACCTCCAGGCAGGAGAAACTGGGGGGTCTCTTTCTCGGCAGCTCTTGGAACTGAATATATTTTTGATGGAGTCGGACCCCAAATGAGGTCGTGAATCACCAACTTTCAAGAAGAAAAAGCTCTCCATTTATAGCCATAAATTAAGGAGCAGCCCTCCCGAGTATCCGCTTCAGTAGCCGCCAACCCCCGCCCCTGGGTCACTGCCCTTTCTTTTCTGTGAGCAGCATTCCATCTCTCACGTACATTTCCCTTTTAAGGAGACTTGATTCTGTCCAGGGCTGCTTTTAGATTATTCTTTCAAATAAAATAACATCAGAAGAGATTAATCATAGCCTGAAATTGAAAGGGATGAAGCCACATCCCATTGTGACCTTCTAATTTCCTCTGTGATTGCCTGACCAGCCTCAGATGCAGGCCGGGGGTGCTGGGGTGGGGAGGGATTTTTTTTTTTTTCAAAGTGGCCCTCAGCTCTGATTCTCACTCACTGCAGTGCTATGACAGCTCCTTGGATTTATGGATTGAGTAGTGACCTTCTAAGTGTTGGTTTGAAGCCTTGTGATGAAAATGGTGATAATAAGCGCTGTTCGTCAGCAGCTACACCATCAGATGTAATTTGGGGGCTGTTGGTGGAATTGTCTTGTGCTGGCAAAGGTATGAGATTAGCACTCATGAAACAATGACTAATTCCTGTGTTCCTGTGAGCAGGGTAGATATTAACTCTATTCTCCAAGAGCTGAAACTAACACAGAAGGTTAGGCAAGGCCGGCCCTGACGCTCAGGGAACTGGGCCTGAGGTGGGAATTAGAACCCTAATGTCGTAGGCACCAAACAAGAGATAAAAACTTCATCCACATGATAGATGACAGCTTGAAAAATCCCTGCATCAGTGCTCAGGTGTGAGAGCACAACATGACCACTGATACAAATGAAAATAGGATGGGACTGGAGCAGGAGAGCGGCGCAGGAGGGGTGGGGGAGGTGCGTTATTCCCAGCCGACCGGATCTGGAAGCCATCCGCCTTACAGTGAAAATTTCCCACCCTCTGCTTCGGATTTTTTCCTGATTCCAAACACCTTCTTTGCAAATAGGGGAATCAGATGAGCATCTTTGGAAGCGAAGCCCAGTGGGCCAATTCCAGGGCCCACAGCTCGGCTGCAAGGCACATGAAAGAAAAAGCCAAGACTGATAATGATTCATCGTGAGTTCTGAAAAATGACCCCTTGCTTCCTTTCATAACTTTTTTTTTTTTTTTTTTTTTTGTGGGTACCGGGGGTCGACCTCAGGACCTCGCGCGCCAGCAGGCGCCCGTGCCGCTGAGCGATATCACCGGCCCCTTTTTCGTATGTGGGTTCCGGGAGTCGAACTCGGGCCCTCGCGCTTGCCGGGCAGGCGCTTAAGCCGCTGAGCCATCTCACCGGCCCTCCTTTCATAACTTTTTAGGAAACACCACACAATTATCCTTTCCCTTCTCTCACTTAAAATTTGAACTGAAATTAATTTTTGTAAATAAGCTGGTTAGAAAAGAAAAATGTAATGCCTTGCCACCGGGCAATTCCTTCTTCATTAAAGATGGGGGTGTGATGAAATGGATGCCCATTAAGCTCACGGTGGATGGAGACCTGAGTCGATGCTACTTCTTGGCTTGAGTTGGGTCCTCATGGGTTTGCAGGCAGGGAATGAACATTGTAGGGCGTGAGTGTCTAGTAAGAAAGTGGAATGAAGTAGACAGAAGTTGGGAAACTGGCTGGCGGCACCATGGAGGAAAGGCAAGGAGAATAGATTGTGGGCTTTTTCCTGCCAAGAAATAATTCATCATTTTTCTTGTAATAGCTCTTGCATTTTCCTTTGAAGACTCTCAGTCCAAGAAGTTCACACAAGGATGCCCGAAGCAACCCCTCCCTCGCTGCCTGCCTGCAAGGAAGAGCGCACAACCCAGCCTGGTCCTGTATTCTCACAGCAGTTCCTGCTTCCATGGGAACAAGAAGCTTTCTGAGGGGTCTGCAACCCTCGCAGGACAGCAGCTTGGCAACATCATGACACTCATCGTTGACTTCAGAAAGGGACAGCCTTCTGAGGACAGAGCCACTCTGGAAGAACACAAGAGCTGAGAACAAAGCAGGGCCACCACATATAGCTGCGCAGGCTGTGCACTGCTAAAGGTCTTCCAGCTGACAGGACGTGTGAGGACCAAAAGGTCACCAATACTCTGCTCACCAAGCCACATACCTGGAGGAGCAGAAAGCCACGAGATGCTCCCCAAAGTGGGTACCTACAGGGCTATCTGCCCGGAAGAGATGCCTTTTTGTAATTTATGCAGAAATACCACACAGGCCAGCACTGGCCTGAACACAACTGGATTTGAAGTCATTCTGACCCGAGCTCCCCAGTTAGATGAGCCAATAAATTGTTGATTTATGGCTTGGCCAGCTGGAGTTAGGTGTTCCACACATGCTCTAGAAAAGGAGTCGGGACTGAACTCCAGGCCCCTTCCAAAAACCAAAGCAGGGAGCATGGAGGAGGTGCTCTAGAGAAGTCCCGGGGACCAGACCGAGTGGGCCAGAAAGAGTCCCTCCAGCAAAACCCACTGAAGGCCATCCAAACACACTGGGCAAGCCAGACTTTCCGCAGCGCACTTCGCTTCATCACTTTGGCTTTGGAACTATGAAATTTTCTACACAGTTGTAAAACAAAGGAAAACTTTAAAAAAACAAGCAGTCCCTAATAATTGCAAAGAAGAAACATATAAATATTCATCAGATTGATGGCTTAAGCCAAAGGTTGGCAAATTATGGCCTGCAGGTGAGCCAAATTCAGCCCTCTAAATGTTTTTGTCAATAAAGTTTTATTGGAACATGGCAAAGCCCACTCATTTACATATTTTCTATGGAGCTGGTACTGTGCTACGATGGCAGTGCTGAATACAGAAGTCTCCCCTTATCAAAAGGAGATGCTTTCCAAGAACCCCAGGGGATACCTGAACCAGCACCACACGCTATAAAGTAACATGTGTTTTCCTATGCATACACAACTATGACAAAGTTCACTTTATAAAGTAGGCACAATAAGAGATTAATAATAACTAATGATCAACTGATCAATTAAAACAATATATTGTAATAGAATTGCCAGCATTTCTATTGGGCTTTGGGGCCATTATTATATGAAATAAAGGTTCCTTAAACATCAGCACTGCAGTACCCTAACTTAAGATCTAATAACACAGGTGCCGCTGAGTGACTAAAGCCAGGCAGCATACAGCACGAGTACTTTGGACAAAGGAATAATCCAGGTCTCGGGCAGGATGGAGCCAGACAGCACACAATTTCATCACAATATCACAATACTCAGAAGAGCACATAATTTAAAACTTAGGAATTTTTTTTCCAGAATTTTCCATATACTATTTTCAGACCACAGTTGACCATGGATGACTGAAACTGAGGAAAGCAAAACCTCAGACAAGAGGGGATGACTGCGGTAGCCATAGAGACGATGTGACCTGCAAAGCTGAACATAATTGTTCTTTGGCCCTGTAAGAAAAGGTTTGCCGACCCCTGGTTTAATCACTCAGAAAAGAATCATTTCAGATGATTTTAAAATACACTAATGTGGATATATGTCCTGGTGGGACAAAAAGCACTTTGAGGAAATCTTAAAGTGTTTTTAGGAATAATCACACTGTTAGTAATGGTGTTGGTATTGTAATTTTGAAACATACATATGTATGTATATATCTATATGTATCACATTATTTTCATATGTACCATGCCTAACCAACAATTATTTTAAATACCATAAGCCTAGGAAAAATATACAAATATAGATGGACATGGTAGCACACACCTATAATACCAACACTTTGGAGGCTGATGCAGGAGGATTGCTGCAAGTACAAAGCCAGCCTGAGTGACATAGCAAAACCCGTCTTGAAAACAAAATGAAAAAGCAAAAACAAAAACAAAAACAAAAATCAAAGCAATCAAGTAAAATCTCTGGGTTTTTTTATTTGTTTATTTTTATTGTTGTTGTTATCGTTGTTTGAGGTACTGGGGATTGAGCGTGGGGCCCCATGCATGTTAAGTAAGTGCTTTATCACTAAGCTATGTCCTGGGCCCTGTTTTTCTTTTTTTTTTTTTTGTGGGTACCAGGAGTTGACCTCAGGACCTCGTGCGCCAACAGGCGCCCATGCCGCTGAGCGATATCACTGGCCCCTTTTTTCGTATGTGGGTACCGGGAGTCGAACTCGGGCCCTCGTGCTTGCCAGGCAGGCGCTTTCACAGCTGAGCCATCTCACCAGCCCCCCTGGGCCCTTTTTAAAAAATTTTATTTCGAGACAGGGTCTTGCGAAGTTGCTCAGGCAAGCCTCAAGCTTGTAGTCCTCCTACCCAGCCTCCCAAGTAGCTGGGATTATAGGAATGAGCCACCACGCCTCTATTCAACTAGAAGTGAAAATATTAGTATAGCTGGGTGTGGTTGCACACACCTATAATCCCAGCACTCTGGAAGGCTGAGGCAGGAGGATTTTATTAGGTTCAAATCACCCTGGATAATTTAGTGACTTAGGAAGACACTGTCTCAAAATAAAAAATAAAAAAGACTGGGGATGTAACTCAGTGCGAAGTCCCTGGGTTCAATCCCCAGTACTTCGAAGAAGAAAAAAGTGGGGTGGGGGAGTGGGAAGGAAGACCACAGTCCATTTTTCCTGTATCTGTTTCCTAGGTCTACTGAGATAGCCTAGAAACCATGCTGAGCCAGTCCAGGAGCACCAAACATCTGCACTGCCCAGATCACGGTCTCTAAATGCTAATTCCCACCGGAGGAATCAGGGTGCCTTAGAGAAACGTCTGGTTCCAAGCCTGAAACAGGAAATGTGCGATGTGAACCTTGAACTTATGGTCCTAGAAAGCAAGGGAGCCGTCAGACTCTCCCAGGGGCAGAGCAGAGAGTTTCAAAAAAGCAGACATAACTTGAAGAGGCTCACTGGCCCAGGATGGGACAGTTCGAATGTCAGAAAGAATAATCATTGCAATGAATTAAAACACCAAATATGTTAAAATCTATGAGTTCATAATGATGTACAAATTTTAAAAGACAGCAAAACTCTATAGACCTAACCTCTTACTCTGAAAATTGGTAAATAAACAGGAAAAGGTATCCTGCCTTTCCTCTACTGGCTATATTTCTTTTTTTTTTTTTTTTTTATGTGGGTGCCGGGAGTCAACCTCAGGACCTCGCGCTTGCCAGCAAGCACTTGTGCCACTGAGCAATATCACCGGCCCTTTTTTCCTTTATGTAGGTACCGGGAGTCGAACTCAGGACCTTGCGCTTGCCAGACAGGAGCTTATGCCGCTGAGCTATCTCACCAGCCCTCTACTGGCTATATTTCAAGATAACCAAATAATAATGTCCTTCTTTATAGAATTCCAGCTAATGAACATAGAAGGAATGACACGATTCTAATGTCACCATTTTGCAACTCCCCACTGATATCATGGATCTAGGCCAGTAGAGGTGAAATTATGGCATGAGTGTTATTTGTTTTTCTTTTAAGGCAAAAGATGTTAATGTATAAGTTGTTTTTATCTAACCTAAAATTTCAGCATTCAGGTTTAATTTCAGTGTTGGCACTTTGTGATAAATAAGTGAGTTTTAGGTTGCAATTTGGGCACTCATCTCTAAAATATTCACCATCACTGATGCTAGGCAGTGATCATCATTGGCTGAGGAAACCATTCTGTCAGAGTCTAATACAGGAAATAATGATGGATGGATCAGGCTGACATCGTCCAAGGCCCCCGATCGAACTTAGCATTGAAACAAGCAGATACCATGTGTCTCCTGGAATGAGGCATGGGTGCACACAATTACCTCTGAAGAATTATTGCTAAAAAATCAAATGTGATTTTTGTCAAGCTTCTAGATCCAAGAGCGAGCTACAGGTTTGAAAGAAGCACAGTGGACAGAGGAACACGTTCAAAGATACCATGTGGATGCAACTGGCAAAATCCAGACAGTGGCAAATCCTACAGGACAGACGACACAGTTTTCAACAGAAAAATAGCGAAAAAATAAAGAAAGGGAGGGAGAATTGTTAAAGATTTCCAAAGACAAATCAGCCAGATGCAATGTGTGGACCTTGTTTGATCTTAATTTAGCTTTCTGGCCTACTTAACCAATCAGACACTAATCCAGATGTTCCGTGAAGGTTTTTGCGCATGTATTAACATCCACTGGCAGATATCTCTGCATAAGACTATCCACAATAATCTGGGTAGCTAATCCGATCAGTGGAAAGGATTTAAGAGCAAGAGTAAGGTTTCCCTGAGGAAACTTACAAACTGTAGCCAGCTCCTGCCACAGGCCTCAGCCTGCCAGCCTTCCCTACAGATTTCAGACTTCCTGAGCCAGACCCCACAGTCCTGTAAGCAAATCCTCAAAATAAATCTCTTAATATGTGTAAACCACCAATTCAGTTTCTCTGGTATACCCCTTCCACTACTCCATCTAAATTTACAAGTGGGGAAACTGAGGCAGGGGCAGATTTCTATAGCTTGCCCAAGGTGAGTGTACAATGGGTTCAGGCTGCCATGCTACAGAGCTGTGTCCTCCCCACAACTGGGCTCGCCTGCACCTGAAGCATGAAAACTTCCTTCCCCACCCACTCTCCTTTATTAGAGAGAGGGGCCTGGGAGTGGGGTGGTGGGTCAGGCACAGAGGAAGTGCAGAGCTCTACAGCAAAACAGTTAGAAATTCCTGCTGCAGTTGGGTATGGGTTGAGTTGGGTCAAGGGTGGCAATCAATAAGATTAATAAAGCATAACTTGAGTTTTCATTCCCCCTGTCATGATGGATGAGGCCTTTGAAGCAACTGGCGGAGGCCTCGCCCTGAGCGTCTGAGAAAGATTTGTGGACACATTTATATGAAGGATCTCCTTTCTGCTCCCACGAGTGTTTAAGTTGACTTGCTTCAAACCAAGATCAAAGAACAGGCTGGAAAGATTGTTCCACCGATTTGTATAAATCAGCCAGACAAACCGAGGCCTCGACAACTACTGATGTTTCTCCAGTTGGAGGTAACTTGTTAAGAAACATGTCAGGCAGCCGCAAAACTCCGAGTACCTCCCTGGGAAAGAAACACGGAGAGGAATCAATCATTTGCTGCCTGACTTTACTGTGAGTATTTCTGAAGCCATAATTGAGGAGGCCCTGAAGTCTGCTTCTCACATACCCTCCACCTTTCAAAACAGATTTGAGCATCGTTTTTAACACTAACGCCGTAGGTGTTTGTAGAGTTTTCAAATGGATGCAGACATTGTCTTGGCTCAGCTTCATAACAATTGTATGGGGTGATGAGGGCAGCAAAGACTTCTGCCATTGTATCTTGCTGATGAGACCTGGGCCCTGGGAGATGTCAAGGGTCTTCCCCAAGGTCACCCAGACACAACGGCTGACGAAAGTGGAACCTGTCTTGGAGGAGGACTATCCCAGTCACACACTCCCACTCCTTCTCTCTGTAGCTCTTCTCTTTTCACTAGAGTTTCCTGAGTGCTGTCTGTATAACTAGCCTCAGGCTAGGTATTTTTACGGCTATCACTCTCTCTGAAGATTTCCTGATGTATGTGTCTTCCTTTGCCCCTGGATATGCATGAGATGGTGGGGGAAGTAGCAGAAGCTACTTCAGATAATTCCACTAGTGAACACACACACGCACGCGCGTGCCTCACCCAGAGTCCAGGAGACTTGAGAATCCCACAGAATGAAACATATCCATTTTCATCTTCCTCATCTGTACATCTGGGGCTGTCTCCTATATCGCAAAGAAGGTCTTCAGATCTATGAAAATGAATCACCTCCATTTACAAAGTGCCTAAATCAGCCAAGCACTTTTCAGATACTAGATCTTTGAAGTCTTTGGAGTAGATAATAACATGTGGACTCCACTACACAGCTGGGAAAACAAGCTGAGACTCAGAGAGGTCAAGTCCCGTACCAAGGACATATAGAAAGCACGAGATGGAATGCAGAGTCCAAAGTCTTGTACCTAAATCACACCTTCAGCTATCACCATCCCAACTACCTGCTGTAGATGCTTCATGTTATTTATTTTGCTTCATTTTGCTTCATTATTTTGCTTCATACTAACTTATTTAAGGACTCATTATCTTTATTGGAAAAAAATATAATTATTTTTAAAAGATGTTGGACTGCTTCAGATATACAAAGTGGAAAAGAGTTTAACTACTGCTATCCTCACTGTAACAATGACAAAAAACAAGCCAGATAATCTGCAGTCTTGAAGCTTGTCTCTTGTGCAGCAGAGAGTTGAGGTCAAGGGTAACCAGCTCTCCTGAAGTCTAAGGACAGAGGCAGGCACCCCTAGGGATCTTGCTTACCAGGATGGATGCCACCAGACACTAGAAAAGTTCAGCTGGACTATTTAACAAGTTGCCACAGCCCAGTGTCAACTGGTGAGACAGGGTGCCACTCCTGGAAGCCAGACTCGAGAGGATTTCACACACAGGTTTGTCTCCACAGCTGAACTATGAGCTCCCCAAAAGATAAGGAGGGCAAGGATGGGTCCTGAGACAGCACCGCTCCCAGTGTTGGCCAGGGAGGGGACAGCAACAGCTCAGGCACAGCACAGAGCTCCACCTGGCTCCAGCCTCCCCTCAACAGGGGAAGGCAGTAGAACCAGCTACCATAGGGCACCAGAGAAGACCACTGGGGCTGCTTGGAAGAAGTAGCCACTGCCCTGTGCTCTCTGGTGCAGTGGGTGCACAGGAATACATGCCCAGCTCAGACCCATAGCCGCTAAGAGCAACACAAAGAACGCCGTCCCCTCAGCCGGGCAAACCTGCATGGTGCTTGACCTGGGACAGGGACCAGGGTGGAAGAGACTTACTCGAGGGCAAAGAGCAAAGGAGGCAACAGCTGAAGGGGAGCACATGCGAGAAACACCTTCTGGCAAACCAGTCCCACCTGACTACCCAGAAGAACTCAAGGCAGCTGCGACCTGGGCAACTATACAACTCCTGAGCTCCTGGAAGTCAGCTCAGCCCCCGCCCCTTCACTAAGGGCCTAGCAGAAACAAAAGCCTGCTGTGTTCTCAGCCACCCAAACCAGGTGCCTTTGTCTCTACCATCCTGCACAAGATGTGTGACTTTCAATAAAAAGTTGTGAGGCACCCAGAGAAGACAGAGAAAACAACACACTGTCAAGAGACAAAATAATCAGTGTGGAGGACCGCCTGGATGGCTCTCCTTGAAAAAGAGCAATTATGTCCATTTTAGCTAAACCTGGCCCTATTTCCACGTACTGATATGTACAGAGCTGGCTAGGACTTTTCCTTATCCCCTCAATTGGCTTTAAGCAATGCAAATAGGTCTAGCCGAGGTGCTGATGTGTAGTCTTTGAAGCAAGGCGACAGGTCAGTGTTGCCCCACCCTGTAGCTCCCAAAAAAACATGTGTGAGCTGGGCAGGAGGGAGAGCCACGCTCCAGGGACATAAAAAATTACACATCAGAGCTGAAGCCCGACTCCACAACATCAGATACTGCCTCAAATTATGTTATGCAGATTACTCTTTCTGCATATCCTTCTCTCTGCATATCGCAGAGGTGATCTCAGGCCACCTACCTAGCCCAGCTCACAGCACTCACGTACTTCCCGCCACTCTCACAGTCACACATCCCTGAGCCACCCCCCTCTTCACGAATTAATAAAACCTGGGTTTGGCCCTGGGTTGTGGCCTTTGTTCTGGTTAGCCAATGTTCTGACTGGACTTAGGACCCCCTTGACTCCCCACAACTGCAGATATGTCTTTGTCTCTTTAGTCTCGCCATGGGTTGCATTGGAAGTGGTAGATTGGAATTTACTTTCAAGCACTCCAATAACCTTTCCCTGGGATTACAATTTATAAACTCCTCCAGACCGAGATGAGGTCCAGATGGACTCCTATACATTTAACACAGATAAGGAAGGAATCAACTAACTTGGAGATAGTTCAATGGAAATTTTTCAAGTGAAACTTAAAGATGAACAGGGTTTTTTTGAAAAAAATTTTTAAGTAGGGAATCCAAGTTCTGTATGACAAAAACAAATGGCCTAGCAGAAGAGTAATTGGGATTTCCAAAGAAGAGACAATGAAACAGAAAAAATATTTGAAGAAATAACTATCTAACTGACACACATTCAGACACTTCACTCAGCCACACAAAGAACCATATTCTGTGCCATGAAACCAACACCAATGCTTTAAAACAATTAAAATCATAGCATTTTCCAAAATGAATGACAGCAAACCACAGATCCAGGAAGTTCAGAGAACAGCAATCAGGATAAATTAAGCCAAAGCAAACACCTAGTCATATCATATTCAAACTGCAAAACACACCCAGGTGTGGTGGCATACTCCTATAATCTCAGCATTTGGAAGGCTAAGACAGGAGAATTCCACCAGTTCAGGGCCAACCTGAACTACACAGTGAGAAACCCTGTCTAACAAAACAAAACAAAACAACCTGCAAAACACTAAGGCTAACTAGAAAACAACAACCAAAAAAGAAGAATTACATCACACTACTCATCACAAATTAGGTAAGCCAGAAGACAATGGCATCTTTAAGCTCCTAAAAAAGAAAAAAAAATTTATCAATCCCAAACTTACATTACTTCCAGCCTGTAGGCCAAATCCAGCCTGTTGCTTGTTTTTGTAAATGAAGATTTTTATTAGACCAAAGCCACACAAATTCATCGATGTATTCTCTGCATACAGACTCTAACTACAATGGCAGTCTTCAAGAATAGTGACAAAGACCATAGAGTATGAAAGATCTAAATTATTTACTATTTGACCCTTTACAGAAAAAGTTTCTCAACTCCTGGTATAAAAGACAACTGACTTCAAGATAGTAATAGCAATAGCAAAAGAAGCAGCAAGCTATTGTGTACTCATCACACGCACCAAAGCAAAACATACAAAACCAACAACACAAAGACCTGCAGGGAAGAATTATTAGTGTATCATAAGTTTCTGAGACAAAGCAACATTTTTACTTACTTGAACTTATTTGGAGGTAGAATTTTTAATTAAGGATGCATATTGTAAAACATCACAACCACAAAAAATTTTAAAGAGATATAAATAATAAACCAATAGTGAAGATTAAATGGAATCATAAACAAAGTATAAATAGAAAGAAATAATAAACAGAAAAGCAGAAAATAATGAAATTGAGAACAGAAAAATAACACAAAAATGAAACTCCACTCTGCTCCTTTCAAAAGCACCAATAAAGTGCATATATTTCTAACCACACCAAACAAAAGAAAAAGAAAATAACACAAATGATCAATTCAAGATTACATACCACATGCTAAAGATTAAGAGGAATATTGTAATCAATTTATGTTCTCAAACTTGACAACTTAGATAAAATGGAAAAAAATTCTTTAAAAAAATGAACTATTAAAGCTTACTTGAGAAGAAATAGAAATCTTAAATAACCCTGTATCTATCAAAGAAATTTAAAGTATAATTAAAACTTTTGAAGAAGGAAAACTACAGTCCCAGATGGCTTCACAGGTGAATTCTACAAAATAGCCAAGAACGAAATAATAACAATTATGCACATATTCTACCAGTATTCAAAAAAAGAAGGAACTCATCCTATGAGACAGCATAATCCTGACAGACATTACAATAGAAGAAAACAATGAAATAATCCTCATGAATATACATAAAATCCATAACAAAATGCAAGTAAATAAAATCCAACAATATATAAAAAGATAATGAACCCCCGGTACCCACAAAAAAAAAAAAAAAAAAAAAAAAGATAATGAATCAAAACAAGAATGCAAGGCTAGTTCAATAATATTTTTTAAAAATCAATGTAATTCACTGTTTAAGCAGACTAAAAAATTAAAATCTTGATATTACAATTAATGCATAGAAAGCATTTTATAAACACATATTCATGAGCAAAACTCTCAGAAAATAAGAACTGGAAAGGAACATCCTCAACCTGATAAAGGGCATCTATCAAAAACCTACAACTAATATTACAGTGAAATACTGGTGTCTGCTCTCATCCCTCCTTTTCAGTACTGTGCCAGTATAGCAAGGGAAGGGGAAAAAAGTATTTATATTGGAGAGGAAGAAATCAAACTGTTTATATTCATACATGACATGATTATCTACACATAAATTCCAAAGAATCTATTTAAAAGCTTTTAGAACTAAGATTGAGTTTAGCAAGGCTACAGAATACAAGGCCCAAGTACAAAAATTAATTTTAATTCTATATCCTCACAATGAACAATTGGAAGTTGAATTTTTCACACAAAAATCCATGAAGTACTTATGTATGATTCTTACAACATACATGCAAGCTATATATACTGAAAACCCAAAGACAATGATAAAAGAAATTAAAGACCAAAATAACTGGAAAGAGATGTTATGTTGATGTACCAAATACAATATCAATAAGATGTCAATTTTTCCAAACTGATTTCTACACTCAACACATCTCCAATCTAAGCCCAACCAGGATTTTTTTTTTTTTTTGCAGAAATCAACAATTTGAGTCTAAAATTAAAACAAATGAACAAACAAACAAAAAAAAAACAGCAAAAGAAGATGCTGGAATCCAATATGTCCCCCAAAAGGCTCATTGTGTTCAATGGCTCATTGGTTGCTGATAGGCTTTGGGAAGTGACTGGGTCATGAAAGTTCTAACTTCATCACTGGATTAACATAATTACTAGATCACAATTTGATGGCATCACTAGTGTAGTGGTGGAAACAGGACGTGGGACCTAGATGAAGGATATAAAGGATATACTTCCTCACCACCATGAAGTGAGTGGCTCTCTTCATCCACACCCTTCCACCATGATGTTTCTGACTCATTACAGGCCTAAAATTAATAGAGGTTGTCAACAATGGACTAAAGCCTTTGAAAGTGTGAGCCAAAATAAACCTTTCCTCTTTCAAATTGTTAATCTTGGGTATTTCAGAATAGCAATGGAAAGTTGACTAACACAGACTAACCAAAACAATAAAAAAAAATAATCAAGTTAGAATAAAAGAACATACTTGAAGGGAGAGAACTGCACCATACCATTTCCAGACTTACTATAAAGTTAAAATGGTCAAGACAAGGTGGTATTGGAGAAAGGGTAGATATATAGGTTAAGGGAATAGATGAGAAAGTCCAGATGTAGATGGGTACATATAGGGCAATTGATTCATGATAATGTTGCAAAAGCAATTACATGGAGAGAGAATGGCCTTCTCAACTAATAGTGCTGGAACAATTGGATATCCACGAAAACAATAAATCTCAACCTATATCTAGTAGCATATACAAAAATTAGCTCAAAATAGATCACAGACTTAAATGCAAAAGCTAAATAAAACCTTCATGAGAAAATATAAAAGAAGAACTTTGTCATTTTGGATTAAGCAAGTACTTCTTAGATATGGCCCCAAAAGTCCAGTGGTACCTCAGTTCACAAACTTAATTCTTTGCACAACTCTGGTCACAAACCGAATTGGACAAGGACCAAATCAAATTCAATGGTTAGGTTCAATATTGACCTGATGGAGAAATTTGATTTAGTCCTTGTCCAATTTGGTTTGTGATCAGAATGGTGGAAAGAATTAAGTTTGTGAACTGAGGTACCACTGTATAATCCGTAAAAGAAAAAAGTATAAATTGTGCTCCATCAAAATTAATAATTTATAATCTCCAAAAACATCATTAAAAAAATTAATAAGAAAGCTACCGACTGGGAAAAATGATTACTTAATGATCTATCTCCTAAAGAACTTGTATCCAGGATATGTGAAGAATACTCCAACGAACAAGGCAAATACAAAATGGGCAAAAGATTTGAACAGACACATACAGGAAAATATATGGATTACGAATAAGCCCACGAAAAGCTGCTAAACACCATTAGTCATCAAGGAAATACAAATTAAAACCACAGTGTGATACCACTATGTATCCATTAGACTAAAAATTATTTTAATTTCCAACAAGTACTGATGAGAGCATTAAGCAACAGGAATGCTCATACATAGCTGTTGGGAATACAAAATGGTACAGGTACTTTGGAAATAGCTGGAAGTTTCTCACAAAGTCCAAAATACATCCATCATAGGACAATCTCACTTATAGGTTCTTCTCAAGAGAAATGAAGACGCATGCTCATACAAAAACCTGTACGTGCTTATAGAAGTTTTACCTGTCACCCCCAAATCTAGAAACAACCCTAATATTTGTCCACAAATCATGGTACATCCCCGAGATTGAACACTATTCACTAATATAAATGAATGAACTATGCACAACACAGGTGGACTTCAGATGCATCGTGTCAGGTGAAAGAAGCCAGAGTCAAAGGCTATACATACTGTGCGATTCCATCTGTGGACATGCTGAAAAATGCAGGAGTATTAGTGAACACAGATCATCAGTTGCCAAGGACCAGGAGTGAGGAAAGTTGTCACCCCCAAGAGAGGACTGAGTGGTGATGAAACTTTTGTATTCTCGGTGAATGCTGTATATGTTCATCAGAATTGACCGAGCTGTACACTCAAAAGGCCTGACTTTACTGTATGCAAATTATACGTTAAAGAAGAGAGAGAGAAAGAGAGAAAGAGAGAGAGAGAAGCAGTTCCTCTCATAGCAAATAAAAGATAACCACAGTATTCAACACCATGACCAAATACCTCGGTGAAACATCTTTAAGAAGGAAAGATTTGTGTTGGCTCACGGTTTCAGTCCGTGATCTGCCAGTTCCACTGCTGAGGGCTTATGGAAGAAGGGCGGGATGCAGCAAAGCTGTTACTTAATGATCTATCTCCTGAAGAACTTGCATCCAAAATATGTGACCCATACTCTAACAAAGAAGGCAAGTGTAAAGTGTTAGCCAGGAAGCAAAGCGAAAGGGGCAGAGCCAGAGAGAAAGGGGACTGGATATTGTCCCCAGGGTTAGGACCCCAATTTCCACTCCTTTGATCAGGCCTTACCTAATGTTCCCATCGCCTCCCAATAAAGTCATCAAATTATGATCTTATCAGTGGATTAACCCCTGAGGAAGTTAGCTAGTGCCCTCAGGACCTACTCACATCCCCAAAAGCCTAAAAGCTGGCAACTAAGACTTTAAGCACTTGAGTTTTGGGGGACATTTCAAATTCAAACCATAACACCACCCTTTTTGAAGGGCAAGGAAAACAGAGGGTCAGCATTCAATTTTGGCTGGAGATGTGCTCCCCACTCGCCAGCCCTTATGGAAGGGGAGGTTGGCAGTGTGAGGGGTGCTGATACACCACACCCAGCAGAGCCTTTCTCCTAAATGGTACAACTGCAAAAGAAGCCCATGGCATCCCCTCCTCTATCCACAGAGGACCTGAAGTCGCCTCAGCTTTCCCTTATAGGAAACACCAACGCCTACTCATGGCCAGGCCTCCAGGGCAGCTATGGGTCCCCCTGCCTTCTCCGGAGCTCCCCACCCACTTTATGGAGCACATGCGCACTGCAGTCTCTTCCTGGGCCTCCCTCCCCCGGGCCTGTGCATCCCCCTGCTCCCACCACCCCTACAGGGCGCTGAGCCTCCCTCCTCCTCCCGGACTCCGCGCTTCCTCAGGGAGTAAGACCCTCCAAGGGCGCCGCCTCCCGTCCCGAGTGCCTGTGACTGGGGACAGACCCAAATTCTCTGATGTTCGGAATCTTTAGTGACTCTCATCTCTGGGAGAAAAGTCCGTCTCCAGCCATTCCCCACCTTGAGCTCCTCTTCTACCCTCTCTACAGGCATCTGTTGATGAACACGTGAATGATGAGCTTTTCTGTTTTGCAGAAAAGAGAAGAAAACAAACGTCCTGCCTCCCTCCAGCGTGCTGTGGGTGTTCTGTGGAGGAACAGTCTGTGACTAGAGGTGGGCAGAGACTGTCCATAGTGGACTCCCGGTACCTGGCCTGCTCTCTCTGTCGTTGCCAGGAGCCAACGTCACACAGCGCTCCCAGGGCCGAGCACGCACATCCTCTGGCTTACTCAGAATGGTCGTGCAAGGCTGGTTGGCGTGGTCCAACTAATGTACATCTCCAACACCAAAACCCTGCGGGATGGTATGCACCCCACTAGCAGAGGTTCCAGGACCCTGTATTTCCCCCGGGAATAGCAGGGCTGTGGTTCCCATCCCTGTCCATGCTGGGGGCAGGATCACTGGCAGTTTCATTGTTCTTCTCCTGCACATGAACATTTTTCGTAGAGGAAAGACAATTGAAATCCACCATCCACTCTCCTTTCCAATAAGCCACACAGCCCTGGAGACATGGCAGGACCCTGTGGATTTGTATGGGATGTGGGAACAGGCCACCCAGAGCCACTTAGGAGACCAGCTTCCAAAGGAATGCCCACTAGTCCTTGGGACGTTCGTGTGGGCCTGCCAAAGCACGAAGGCAGAACCCATCAGCTTCCCCCAGGGCCAGGCTGAGAAGCCCTTTCTGCTCTCCCCTCTCTGGAATCATCAGGCCACAAATGTCTGAACTGTGAGAATGATGGTGGGAGAACGGTCACTGCCACCACTCTTATCGCCCATAGCTCACCTCACTTTTTGATAGCTTGTCATCTATGGCCAGCAGTACCCGTAGGGAGGCCAGGCCCACCACTACCAGGGTCTCCTTTGGGATCCTCCACCATTGCAGGGAGGTCTGGTTTTAGTTTTGCTTCAATTGTTTGCTAAAACTAATGACGTGTTCTTAATTATCTGGAGCTTTGGGAAGACAAACAAGAAAAAAAAGAAAAATCAGCCTCCAACTCATTTTCTCTCTGCCTTCCCCAAATGAAAGGGAAGACGGCATGGATGCCTGTGGTTAATAAATGCAAGTGGCTTAAATCAAAGCCCTGCTTCCCCTGAGGCGAGATATGACTGTGCAGCTCCTCAGTGTCTTGGAAGCAGCTCGTTTCAACAGGTTTCAATGAGTGCCATGCCAGCCACAAAGGCACAAGCAACTCTCAGGCACACCAAACCCGAGTCTGTCACCTGGAAGCCTAGTGGAACGACGCTGGGGGCAGTGGGGTGGGAGGAACAATGTCTTGTTAACCCTTTTTCTTAGAGGCATATTGCACCTTTCTACCATGCTAGGTTGCATTTACCTTGGCCTTGAAGAACTGGGACATTCTGCAGCACAGGTTATAAATTCTTTTTTTCAGCTAGCATGAGCCAAATATAACAGGTAGCTGTCCAGACCTGTTTCAAAAGGATAAACCCCAGCTAAGCACATCAGTAACATCCACTGCCTTTTACCACATAAACACAGCCAGAGCGCCAAATGCATTAAAGGGCCTAGACACAGGTCTCATTGTTATCTTATTAAGTCCGTTAAATACGTAGGAAGGAAAATGCTTTCACATCTTGGGTCTGGTTTAAACTATCAGGGAACAGATTAGAGTTAATTAATGCTGTGAACTTGGAAACCGGCTGCCAGGGAGACTCCCGATGGGATCCAGGTTCGCACCTGTCACAGATGGAGTCCAGAAAACTGAAGTGGACAGCGACACGCCCCTCTTTCCTGCCCCCACCCCCCAGTGCTGTAACCCCGAGTGCCTAATCTGTAACTCGCAAAGCTTGATCGGGAGATAAAGCTGCACACCCGAGACGGGAAGTCGGCAGACTGCAAGCAGAAATTGTGCAAAGGTCTCTCACCAGCGCTCCGGAAATTGCCAGGGGTTGCAGGCCACAAGCGAGACTGCTAAGTTGCTTCTGGCAAGTTGGAGAGAGCTTGCCAATTATTCATGCAACTGGATAAACAGGGATTTTATCTTGTAGCATGAATCAAGAGATAAAAATTCCATTTCAAGAGGGGGTCGAGACTAAACCCTGAATGTTAATTTTAAACTGAAAAAGAAGGAAGGAGGGGGAAAGAATCTGTAAGCTTTTGCTTTGGTTGTGCTGTGAACACTTGAAAGGTCCCCCGTCCCCAAATTCCATTTTTCCCATTCTCCAAAACCTCCAGACCAAGCAGCCAACCAGAAGAGCGTTCTCTTCTATCCCAAGTTTAGTTCGGTTCCTCTCCCGTGCTCCAGGCCTCTTAGGAAAGCTCCAGCCACAAACCACCATTTGACAGCTGGGGAGGGGGCAGGGTAAACCCTCAAACTGCAACACCTCAAAGTGTTTCTAATTTAAAATCAACTGGCTGCTCCCAGGCTGAAATCCAAAGCAGATGGAAGTTTACAAACAGCTACCTAGAAAGGCCCAAAACAAGGCAAATCCAACACAAAAGATATTTTGGCCAGCCATGTGTGGGAATCCCAGCTCCTGAAGCAGGAGGATCTCAAGTTTGAGGCCAGCCAGGGCAATTTATTGAGATCCTGTCTCAAAAATAAAAAATGTTTAAAGGAGGGGGACATAGTTCAGTGGTAGAGCCCTAGGCCAGCATGCATGAGGCCCTGGATTCAGTCCCCAGTACCCAAAAAAAGGGGGCCAAAAAACAATGACTTTATTTTTGTCTTTCTGCACCCCTACTCCACTCATGATCTTACAACTGACTGATAGTTCCTTAAGGTCTGGGAAATAACTTCAAAAGATGAAATTGGGGAATTGATGCTTTACTTAGGTACTAGATTTGACCATACATTGAACCATATATACTTATATATACAGAACACATATATATGTGTGGAGCATATATATGGTGAAAAAAAAATATATATATATACATTTGGAGATCTACACGGAGAAAACATATTCAGAGATATATTTGGAGAGAGATGTAAGAAGAAATACATATATTTGGAGATGTACATATATGTACATATTTTAGAGCATATATATATATGGAGAAAATAATCATACGCCCAAGTGTCAGCAGGGGTTGGCCTTACACGGTAGGAGTTTGCATGACTGGCATTTTACTTCTTTCTTTCTCTATTTTCCAAACAGTATATTAGAAGCATTGCTAATTCTAAAATGGGAGAGAAATAATGAACTTCGTACTTTATTAGGAGCATGTATTGATTTGTAGACGGGAGGACAGCTAAAAACTTCGTAATCAACATAGCCCGAAGCCACACAGACTGACTTATCTTTCCCCCCTCCAACAAAGCAGAGGAATTCAGCTCGGTAGGTTTGCCTTTCTCGGCACCGGCTGGCAGGTAGAGAGGAACACTGCAGGGGTGGAAAGATGTGCCCTGCCCAAAACAGCGCCTCCAAAAATACAGGTGGAGAATATGCATCCTGTTCATGCTCCGCAGTCTTGGCAGAGCGGTGCCAAAGGAAAAACCAGGAGAATTCAGGAGCATGGACTCTTGCTTCACTTAGCACAGTTTGCCCCACCCCCATTCCCCTTGCCTGTTTCCCAGGTCAGAAAGAAGGAGTCAGAGGTTTACCTTCTCTTTTTGCTTTTCTTACTTTTGAAGACATAGAAAGTTACATAGATCTCCCTGAGTGTTTACCTATGTTAGATCTCCCATTTGTCTTATAAATTTTTCTTTTAATCCTCCCATCTCCTTGTCCACTTCTTTTCTCTTGCTTCAAAAAGGCATCCACTTGAATTTATCTGATGTATTGCCTTACACACACACACACACACACACACACACACACACACGAGAAGCATGTAGTGTTTACGTGCAGTTTGTGTTCTCAGTTTACATGAATGAGCCTTTCCACTGGGTACTTCTTTCATGAGGCACTGTGCTTCGTAAACCTCTCCACAGTGTCGCTCTAAAAGCTGAGGATCTCTTTACAGGCCTCAAGTTTGACAGACAATTAAAGGGTCCCCCTCACCCCAGTAAGCACTCTGATGACTCTAAGACACATCCTGCATGGGAGTTGCTTAGGCCAGCGAGGAATAAGGCTCAGGGACAGGCCTCTCTGCCTCCCTTCCCTGTCCTCCCAACCCGGGATGATCTCATGGAACCATCTAGAACTGTGCTGATGATCTCCAGAGCCCTCCCAACCCCAATGCCCTGCAGTGCTGAGCCCAGCAAGGGGTCCTGCACACATGGGAGTCACTCAGCTGCAAGCAAACTGAAATGATGGTAACGGCCACTGTCTCACCAAAAAGCTACTCTGACGTCGTTCCTCGCATCATCTTGCTGTATTCACCCCCAAACCCTCAGGGGATTCTCACATTTTAAATAAATGATACCAGGCTCAGAGAGGGTACCCAAGCATGCATATGATGTGCATCGGTGCCAAGACAGGAACTCTATTAGGTACCCAGTCTTCCTGACCCCAGACGGGGCTGCCACTCTACCCCAACACCTTTCCCAATGAAGCCTTTCTCACACTGAATTTGTTTGCTTCTAAAGGAAAATATCCTGAGCTGCCCCATTCTTCTAAAGTCTCTCTCTGAGCCCTGCTATGCCTAAATAGCTCCAAACTGTCACTGTCATGCACAGAGGAATCCACCACAGCCCACTCCCACGGTGAACAGAGGGAACAAGCTGAGAATTGTGTGGATGGGGCTATGAATGCCCTGCCCCCCGCTCACCCGCTCACCCAACCACCAAAGCCCTGACATCACTTAGAGGACCACGCTGGACTGGGGATCAGAAATTTAAAAAGAAAAAACATTGACCCTCTCACATAGGCCAGGCTGCTGACAAGAAGTTTCTCTTCGCTGACCAGAGTTTAAGCGCCTACCCATCAAGTTAGCCCTATGCCTACTGATGTGGGGAAAGCATAGCCTATTTTTGTAGAAAAGAGACCCTTGATGACAGGAACTAAGATGTGTCTCCACAGTTTGGGGGTTGGAAATCCAGTGGTGAGTTAATGAGTTTATTAATGAATTATTACTAATAAATTGGTGAATGTGAGGATAAAATCAAACCATTCAGCTTGGGTACCACCCAGAACAATTGTGACAACGGCAGTGCTAGTCAATCCATCCATCCTTCCACCCATTCATCCAGGTATCCATCTGTCCACCCATCTAGCCATTTATCCATTTACCCATCCATCGATTCATCCATTTAGGCACTCATCCACTCATCCATCCATTCAGTCATCTACCTACACTTCTTCCCATTATCCATCCGTCCACCCGCCCATCCTCCATTCACCCATCCAGCCACCCATTAATCCATCTTTCCACCTAGTCATCCACTTACCCTCCATCCAGCCACCTGCACATCTACACATCCATTCATGCACCTATCCATCCATTTATCCATTCATTCACCCAATCACCCAACAGTCCATCCACTCATTCATAATACATCCACTTATATGCCAGGTTCTGAGTTCAGCCCTCTGATGCTGTTCTCTCCCCCATGCACACAACAGCTGCTTAAAACAAGGAGATTGAGACTCGTATAGGGGCTACAATAGAGAGTCTCCAGGAGCCCAAGAAATTTCCCCAATTTGGCACCCAAGGGGCAGGTAGACAAGAAGGCACTCAGGATCCAGGCAGTTAGGGTCAGAATGAGGAGTTAGACTTCCAACCACAGACTAGGTTCCTGTCCAGGCTCTGCTTCACACTAGCCGTGTGACCTTCAACTTCTCTCCAGGGAGTTTCAGGGCTGAGAAGGTTGGCTCCTCCTCTGGCCCGGCCCCTACTTCATCCAGAGCAGCCTAGGAAGGCAGCCTGATGTTTATTTGGTTATTAGATAACCGGGCCCGGCACCATTTCTTTGATCAGACACCCCCGATAACAAGCAGAGGAAACAGACCGTTTTATAGCAAGATTTTGGAGGGTGATCTTATCTTCCCGCGGTGCTTTTAACAGGGACAAGGATGGGGAGGTAGGTGTTTGAAGAGGAGGGGGGGGGAGAAAGGGCCTGACCTGCAATGCTTTCCCATCCACTTACCCTGGACTTTGGCTTAAGGGGAGGCGCAGGAAACACACACAGAGCAGGAAGGCTGACCTCCTCCCTCCCACTCCTGAACATCTGGCCTGTAGCTGCCCCTCCCTCCTCCTGTCCCCAGCAAGACTCCCATGTCTGGCCTAAACCCGGGGCAACGCTGACCACCTGGGGCGCCCCCCTGCAGTTAACAGTGCTGCAGACAGCCCAGCTCTGGAGGCCAAAATGTGATAATGCCCTTGGACATGACCCACAGCCAGCACAGATGACCTTATAGTGGCTGCCGTTTCAAATCCACCCCAGCGATTGTTCTGTGTTTCAGGAAGAAGTCAGGAGCCGAGTGCTCATCCCCGCTCCTCTAGCTAAAGGCAAGATCTGGACAATGTAACTTTTTTCTTTCTTTCTTTCTTTCTTTCTTTCTTTCTTTCTTTCTTTCTTTCTTTCTTTCTTTCTTTCTTTCCTTTCTTTCTTCCTTTCTTCCTTTCTTCCTTTCTCTTTTTCTTTTGTTTCTTATCATAGTTAAAGATATGTTTGAAGCCAATAAATGAATCTTAGCTTCAGTTTCCTTCTTCCATTCTCATTTGATATGGTAACTCAAGGAGAGTCCTGTTCAAACACCATTTGCCATCCATTTTCTTTGGGTTCTTTTGTTTCGTTTCTTACTTTTTTGGAGTGACGCTCACATTCCTCCATACAGGTAGGTGTGGGGGGCTCAGCTGCCCTGGGCTTCTTTCTCCTCATCTGTGCAACAAAGGGTGCTAGACCACTCAGCCCAATGTCCCTTCTAGCTTCACACACTGCCCTAGCTCTGTGCCCCCGTGGGGCTTAGCTAAGACTTGGAGGACGCCGTGGAATCGCGCTTCCCAACATTCCCAAGCTCTGCCAAGTGAGGCTGTTGTGGCCTGGGCATTTCCACTGGTGATCTTCAGACTTCGAGTGGAGCTGACAGTGCCATGAGATGGACTCCTCGTGGAGACACAACAGCATATGACCAGCAGGGACTCAGAGCTCTTTTGCCTTCCAGCTGTGCAGCCTTGGGGCAGTAGTCCCTGGTCTTGGAACGTATTTCACAGCTCCATAACATGGGGCTGACACTGTCTCCTACTTCTCACTGGGTTGCTTGGACATAAAGGACTCAGCACCCGGCTAGCACCAAGGTCTCAGGAAGCATCCACGATTCCTCTTACTTGTAAATAAACCAATACAACCATCGGCACACGGGCCCCACACTTTGTGGGGAGGCTCCTACCTGTAACAGCGCACAGTCAGCTCTGAAAGTACTGAATTACAATCCTGCCTGGGACATCAGTGCAGCACACCCATCCCACAACAAGCCATTAATGCTTGACCCCCCATCTTCACCTGAGACTGAAATGCCCAGTCAGAAACCCCAGAGGGGGCAGTCTCCAACTGCTATGACCAGAACAGCATGTCACTTTTAAGCTATCATTATAAATTTTGCATATTTAAAGACACATAATTGCCACAAATAATCACAATTATGCAATTACAAATAATCACCCTGCGGAACTCTCCTCTGGCCCCTAACAGTTGTCCCTTACACACCAACTTAGTGTGTGGCCCCTTGCTGTTGTCTGCCGGAAACGCTCACAATGAACTCGGTCTCACCAAGGCCACCTCGAGCCTCACGCTGCTCACAGTAATGAACGCAGAGACCAGAAGAAAATGTCATTTTCGGGAAGGAGATTGGTCATCTTCACCACACTTCCATTTGTGTGGGATCACGCTGAGTCCTGCTGCCTCTGGCAAGGAGGAAAGCAAGGGCAGTCAGGGGTCCCAGCTGGGGGTCCCTGCGGTTGAAGGCAATGGGCTTGTGCAGCTCCTGGGAGCCTCACCTAAGCTTCTGGTAAGAAATCCAAAGGAGAGGTGGGGTTCCCCTGGGCCCTGTGGGAAACCAGTCTACAAAAGTGGGACAGGTAAAACCATGAACCCTTTGGAGGGGCAGACTCACTGCCCAGACAGGCACCCTGGACACAAACCTGCCCCAAGAGACAGTCTCTCTCCACTCTTCCCTTTATTCTCTCTCTCTTTCTCCCTCTTCCTCATTCTCTTCCTTCCTCTGTCCTTTTCACTCCTTCTTTCCTTTTCTGTTTCTTTCTTGTTCTCTCTTTTCTCAGCTCTGTCTGCTTTCTTTCTCCTCTCCTTACCCATCCCCTTTTTCTTTTTTCCCTTTCTTTCCCTTTTCCAGTTCATGGCAACACAAGGAAATGGGCCTTGGGATCCGCACATCTCAGGCCCCAGCCACTCCCAGCCCCCACTCCAGTTACCCGGATGATCCATGTTGGGAGGAACAAGCCAGATTTACATTTCCCATACAAGCGATTTTCATTCTTCATTCATAAATCCAGTGACTTGCCATGGTTCTCCTCCCCAGGTGCCCACACACCTTTCTCCAAGGCTTGCCTGCCAAATAAGATGCCACCAGGGAGGCCCGGTGCCAGGCTGGGATCCGCAGGGACCAGTTTGGAGGCATTCTGTTGTCCTCCCCCTCGCAGCTGCCTCGCCTCTGAGCTGCCACCCCAAGCTGACTCACCCAAAGGAGAACTGCGGGGTGGTGGCAGGAGGAGGAGTTGGGGTAGGGGAGGCGACCCGCCCTCGTCGGCTGCACACTTTGCCTAGACGCAGCAGAGCTGGGGACAGTTAATTACAGAGAGCGGCTGCTGGCTTCGGGGCGCCCTGGCTTGGCCTCTTTCGCTGCACTACTGTGCTTGCTGGGTTCCAAGTTGACGCGACTTTTCCAAGAGTATCTGGAAAGCCTGAATAGAAACTTCAGGGCTCCCGGGACCGGCGGGGCTTGAAGGAGCTTCCCTTTACCCCACGCCCTTGCCCTTCCGGGGACCGGCCTGGCCAGGGGTGCGCTTTGGCACAAGGTGGGCACCGCTCTGGCTTAGCGGAGACGAGAGTTTTGGGAAGTCTTCTTGCCCAGTGAAAAGACTTTGGGGGAGACAGGGCCAAAGGACAGAGGGGCGTCGGCTCGGGGTCTGCACGCGGGAGGGGCTGTGCGCGCCGCGCGGTGAGCGCTCCGCCGGGGGCGGTCTCCACCTCCTCCGGAGGTCGGACCTCCGAGTGCGCAGCTCGACTTCCAGCTCCGCGGCCGGGGAGGTGAGCGCGTGTGAGCGCCGAGGGGCGCGGGACCCTCGAAACTCCTTCGCGGGACCCAGCCTGGCCGCGCGGTCGGCGTCTGCGGTCCGCGCCGCCCCGACGGGATGCCCGCAGCCATGCTGCCCTACGCTTGCGTCCTGGTGCTGCTGGGAGGTAGGTGCCACCCTCGCCCGCCGGCTCGCTCCTGAGGTCGGGAAGGGAGGGAGCTCGCGGTCTGACGGTCCCTGCAGGCCCCCGGAGACTGCCGGCCTGTGCACCTGGCCGGTTGCGCTGTGTCCCTCGGGCCTTTCTCCAGCCTCACCTGGTTGGCACCTGAGGCGCCACGGGATCCTCCTGGGCCTAACCTCCGGGTGCTGGGAGCAGCTCCTGGGACTGCAGCACCCCAGGGGTGCTGGCGCCTCCAAAAAGATGCAAGAGTGTCCCAGCACAACAAGCGACAAGCCCAGGGCGAGGCTGCTGGAGTTGGTGTTGCCCTCTGAATCGGAGACCTGTGGGAGCTTAGGGCTGTTTCCTGCAGCAGCATTAGGGGAGAAGGGGGGGGAATAGTGCTGCTACTTTTAGGTTGGTGCCCAAGAGGCCTGACGGAGTCCAAGGGGACCCCAGAAACCCCTGGTAAAGGAAACGGAGTCTTGTCCAGTGCTAATGGCCTCCCAGTGGTTCTTGGGACTTGCTACATATGGCAGCTGACTTCATTATGCCATCATGGGGGCTCAGTCACCACTGGCAAAAATGACAGTAATAATCACAGTCATCAAAGTGTGCCAACCCCAAGCGCGTTCACATAAGAATTCCGGCCCTGATGTCAGAGTTTCTGCCTCAGAAGTGGAGTTCAGCTTCATATCAACCCGTGTGGGTGTCCATCAGCTCTCTCAGTCTCTACTTTTTTGCCTGTCAAATGGGCTCACAAAGCTCTAAAGCTCTTAGGATTCTTGTGGGATTAGAAGAAGGCATGAGGAGGAACCCTGTACTTGCTGCCTGGCGTCGCCTGGCACTGAGCAAGCATTCAGCTAATGGCAGCCACGGTCACCGGCTGTGAGGTCGTGCAGTGGGACGTGCTGCCCACATCCATGGCCACCCCCATTCATAGGCACAGAGCAAAGCGTGATCTGTTACAGAGCTTTTCAACCACAGCCTTTTCTTCCCAGCCCCAAATGTCTATGCAAGATGTTTTGAGAAAAGATGAAAGGGGCCTAAAGGAGGGTCAAGGGAGCTTGCGCTTGCAGTTTGAAGAGTTGCAGATGCATCCAATCAAAAGGTACATTCATCAAGGGCTGCTTTCCCTGCTCAGCTGGAAGTGAGAGGTCACACAGCTATCCCTTGCCACAGAGTCCCCATCTTGGCAAAAGTAGGCCTAGCAGCCCTACTGGCTTCCTAGAAAGTAGGATCCCGTAGGGATTGTTGGGGCAGCTGGGTGTCCAGATGGGAGGAGAGGGAGACCACTGCCAGTCTCTGTTCCTCCAGCTCCCTGAGCTCTTCTAGCCAGTGGCGCTGAGGCAGTCCAGAGCAGTAGGACATATTACCCCCAAAACCTGCGGTCTCGGTCACAGCACAGGGCTGTTGTCCTTGGCAGGCCCTAAGCTTCTCGTCATGCCAATAAAAATCACTGGAAGTTTAGCACTGGGGCTTGCTCTTGGGGAGTCTGCTGCTTCACTCCTTGGTGACCTTTCGCCAGGAAAGTCACACAGATTCTGCAGGAGAGACGCCTGAGGTGTCCAGGGGGCCGATGAGAACGGGGAACACACTCCAGAGCCCACCAGCCGATAGCTCAGATGCAGAGGCTAGAAAGGCAATGACTCCATGCTGGCCACCTTCGTAGATGCGAGTTCTAAGCCAGGCGCCATGTTCTACTGGGTGCTTTTCTCAAAAGTCCTTTGTCCCACTGGCTGCATCCCCAGATCGCAAGATCCTTTTGCTTTAGTGAAAGGAAACAGAGCCCAGTTAATCCTTCTGCTGATCATGTAATCTAGGTGCCTGAGCTGAGGCAGCCTGAACTGCATGCCAGAAACTTTGGGTAGAATGAAATTCAGATTGAGGGTACACACACACACACACACACACACCAGGGTTTCTCAACCTTAACATAATTCATATTTGGAATCATTCAGATTCTTTTTGAGGGGTGGGGGCCGGGCTTCCTGCCAGATGCCAGTGTCCCCCTCCCAGTCATGAGAACCAAAAATGTCCCCAGACATTGCCAGATGTCCCTTGGGCACAATTGCCCCCAACTGAGAACCATTAGTATGGACAGATCAACCTCAACTGGTAGCTTTTTTCACATGAATCTTTTCTCCAAATCACTGGATTGGATGGACTTTGTTATTCTTGTTCTGAACAATCAGGAAATCAAGGGCACAGTGGGGCCTCAAGAAAAACAACGCAACCTAGGTGGTTTCTAATCTGGACGTTGATTTTTCCCATTTGTTCTCTTTCTGTCTGTATTTGACAATGTCCTGTTTTTGACAATGTCCTCGCAGTGGATGACAGGAGTGAAGCCAGGGTACATGCAGTTACCCACTGCAGCGAACCTGCCTTCGTCCCGTCCCGGAATGCCAGATGTGTCTTGGGCCATTTATTCAGCTGCCAGATTTGGTTCCCTCCACAGCAATTTCAGCTTCTAAAAATCTCCTTATTCAACAATTTATGCTTTGGGAGGAAAATAAGAAACCACAGCTACTTCTTCCTGTGTGTGTGTGTGTGTGTGTGTGTGCGCGTGTGTATTTTTTTTCTAATTTTGGTTCTGCTTTATCTGTAGCCATATACTCTGTGATGGTAAGTTATTGTTTAGAGACAGATTAACCAGGACAAAATCACAGGCTGTTCCGCAATAAATTAGTCTTGATGTGGGGCTCTGTTTCAAATCCCACAGTAAAAGTGGGGAAGAAAATTAACTTAAAATACATTTTTTTTGGGAAAAATCAAATGTGAATAGAGATCAGTAATCATATTAATTATTTAAAACAAAGAAAATTATCCACAGAAACTTTGTCTTGCCACTTGGCAAGTCCCAAGCGAATCATTCTGGCCAGCTGTTTCACTTATCTTCTGACCGAGGCTATAATCTCTAAACTCAAAATAACCAGCTCAAGGCAAATACAGCAAATTCCTTGATTTCAAAACCATCTGGATGGCAAACCAGTTAGAAGCTACTCATGAGGAAATATTTGTGCAATGTATTGGAAGTTAATTGTGCTAATGAAAGCTTTAAGCCAGAATGAGCCCCTTTTAAAACTTTCAGGATATGGCGGTTCACTGCCAACGTCGGTCTGCAAAATGAAAATCAATAGCCCAATGCAGAGGGGAAGCGAGGCTATTAAAATCAGTTTGAACTTGAGGGCAACTAAGCTGAGCTAGGGGGACTCTGGGGAAAGAACTAAATCCAGAAGCTGGCGCAGGGGCTTGTTACGAGCCGAGGCTGGCAGTCGGGTACGGTTGTTCCTTAAATGGGAACGGCTTTCAGGAGTGTTGTGCAAAGCCAACCTCTGTCCCCTTCGGATTTTCTGATCATCTCCAAAAGACCCCTCTCCAGGAAACTGACACCTGGGAAATAAGATGCACACAGAGAGGCTGGAGTGAAGCTGCCACATTGGCAAACTTGTCCCAGAGAATGTCAGACCTCCTAGCGGGAGGGGCAGCCAGTGGTCCAGTGGGCAAAACTTGTGACCACCAGGACGACTGCCTGTGCACTTAGCAACCAGCTGGGTTTGGCTGAATCTGATACATTTTGTGTGCTGCAGGGAGCTTGGGACCACCATCATGGAAATAGACGCTGGTCCCACCCTGGCTGTGTTACCTTCCCATCGGCCTCCCGGGCCTAATCAGTCTCCCTGGCCTAAGTCTCCTCATTGAGTTGGGAATGGTGACAGCTGTGGTATCAGTGTGCCTGAAGGATTTATAGGATGATGTGTGGTCATACTGAATACCAAGCACCCAGTGACCCCCTGTCCTGTTATGGCAAAGACGAAACCTGCACTATGCCCCCCAAGCCCAGAGAAGGAGGAGGGTCTTGTGCCCAGCAGACTGCATTCAGCTTGAGCTTGGGCGGGTTATTTAATGCCCATCTTTGTAGTGGGCACCATGTTTTCTTCCTCTTTGATGTACTGTGTGCCTACAAGGACCCCTTGTTTCTTATAAAGAAACCAACAAATATCAGCAACATCTAACTGGGCATCTACCCTTCTTAAGGGCTGCAGGAGCATTATATTATTTCTTCAACTATCTGTGACATAGGCACTGCTATTAGGAACTTTTGACACCTGAGGAAGTGGCTGCCATTGGGGTAGGTTGCTTTGAAGGGCAGAACCCTTGCTGGCTCTCACTTGCTCAGGAGCCACTCAGAGCATGGGAAATTCTGGACCCAAGAAGCCCAGAAGTCACTGTTCCCCGGGTGGTCCTGAGGTGCCAGCAGTCTCTAAGCACGGTCAGTCCATTGCCCACTACAGAGAAAAGCAAGCTGGGTGGGCTCCTTCACAAAAGCCAGGGAGACACATTGTGATACTTGCTGATCCCATTAATAGTGCAGCTTTTTCCACTATAGTGGAATCCCTGCTCCGCCCAGCTCAAGTCCAGCTCTGTCTGAGACAAATGGACAAGTGATCATTTTGCCTACCTAGGCTTCAATCCCCTTTATTGAGCTACAGAAAAATTTCCTTCATTATCTCTAGTCCTTGGGAGCCTCACCTCTACCTGGGATGTGAGTCTCCAGCTATGCCAACAAGATGCTTGTTCCGGGACCTTGAATCTTAAGCAGAGTGACCAGAAAGTAAATGCATTCGTGCCTACACGGGCTAGGGAAAGCTGCAGAATAGTTCTCTCCCATTGGATTCCAAGAGCACCCGCTGGTGCAGTGAGCACCCATCCATTCCAAGGAATCCTTTTTCACCCTGCAGGAATCACACTTGGCTTCTGTTGCTTGCAATCGAAGCATCTAAGCAATATGCCTATAATGTCCATTTGGGGACCATGCTCCCTGAGAAGTTCGCTAAATAGTGGACATGCCCTAAGCCCTCACTGCTAACTACTCTTACAGCTCAGTGTGCCTTTTTCTTTTTTTAAAGCTGAGCTGCCCGCACCAGGCCTCAGTATTAAATTATACGGCAAAGGGGAAGAAAAGCAATAGCTCACACCCAACCCCACTCTTCCCCGAAAGCATGCACAAATACAGAGCAGGACATGGGTGGTTTTTTTGTTTGTTTGTTTGTTTTGTGGGTACCAGGGGTCGACCTTAGGACCTCGCGCGCCAGCAGGCGCCCGTGCCACTGAACGATATCACCGGCTCTTTTTTCGTATGTGGGTTCCAGGAGTCGAACTCTGGCCCTCACGCTTGCCAGGCAGGCGCTTACACTGCTGAGCCATCTCACAGGCCCAGGACATGGGTGTATTTAGATTGGAATTACAAGTGACCACAGTGAAACGAAATTACTTGTTCTTTGAAATGTACAATTAGAGTTGTCTTAGCATGTGTTTTTGGTTGGGCGTGGTTTCTGGATAGTTGGAAACTTAAGTCTACTGTTTGACCCATCAGATATAACCAAGTTCTGTTGGGCTCGGATTTCCTTAACAGCAATCCACAGTTACTGAAATGAAAATCAACTTGCCAGTGAGTGAGAGTAGCTAGACTTTTACCACGATCAGTGTTGGGATTTGTTGCTTCTCCTGCGATGTTACAATACCTTTGCATTTTCATCTAGCAGGGAGTCAATTTTTGGCAACCATTGAAATCTCAGCGAGGGTAATAACCTTCAGGACTGAGTGCCTACTTGCATTTTGCTACTAATCCCCGGGGGACTAAATGCTGGTGTGGGAAAATTCAGCGACATGCGTTTCCATCTCTGGTGCTGATCAGCCTGATTTTCAGAAAGGAAAAAAAAAGGTCACAGTTCCAGATGACAGGTAAAACCAAACCCACTGCTGTCCAGGGTGTTCATTATTACTGCTGGCGGGGCCCCGGGGAGAGAAGTCAGGACCCTGAATCCCTAGAATCCCATTAAGGCTTCTTCAACCAGCATATGGAATCGCTTGGAATTTGCATGTTTATTGCCAGAGCAGTTTTGAGAGTATGCAAGGCCAGAGCTGGACTTTATTAATAAGCGGGTGAAACAGATTCCCTGTTTACATAGGTAATTTGTTTAGAAAATTCTTTTCTTTTTTACTCACTTTAGTACAAAGGCAAACTTCTTTCTCTAGTTTCTCCAAATTCTAATTTAGGAGAGCCTAAGTGAGCGCGCATGCAGTGGTGGAAACATTCTTCGTTCACGTATTCAGCTCTTCAGGGAGCACTCTGTGGGGACTGCTGCATGCCAGGTACTTTTCTATATGCCAGGGACATGATAGGGAACCAAGTGGACCTGGCATGGCCCTGGTGGGTTCCTTATTCCAGCTGTGGAGGGGGGGTTGTTGGACAGACAAGTTAGGAAACAAGTCAACAAGAAAACGACTGACAGTGTGTGTCTTAGTCACTTTTCTGTCATTGATACACAATACCTGACACCTGCAACCTAGAAGAGGAGAGATTTATTTTGGCTCACAGTTCCAGAAGTTTCCATCCATGTTCAGCAGGCTTAAACACAGAAACAGCATGGCAGAAGGGCCTGGGCAGAGGAAGCTGCTCACATCATGGCGGTCAGGAAGCAGAGAGAAAGGAGGAACCAAGGAGGAAGACAAACCCTTCCAGGTCACGCCCGCAGTGACCCACCTCTCACCATGCCCCGCCTCCAAGCAGCGGGTCACTGCATCTCCCCCATGATTCAGTCAAAATGTCACCAGCGCTGGTTTCCGCCCAGACCTGTCTCCTCAGTTTGTCTTCTTGCTCTGCCCTCTCATGGCCGCTCCTCTGTGGGTGTACATCCTTGGTGTCTCTTTGTGTACCCAAATGTCCTCTTCTTTAAAGGACACCAGTCAGACTGGATCAGGGCCACTAGAGCCTCATTTTAAATATATCACCTCTTTAAATGTCTGTCTCCAAAATGCAGCCACTAGAGGTTAGAGGAGCTAGAGTTTAGAGCTTCAGCACTGAATTTGGGGGGAACACAGGTCAGCCAACCACAGAGCTCCTTAAAAACAGCCAGGCACAGAGGTGCACACCTGTATTCTCAGCTACTCAGAAGGCTGAGGCAGGAGGATCATAAGTTCAAGGCCAGCCTGGACGATTTAGCAAGACCTTGTCTCAAAAAATTAAATTAAAAAGGCTAGAGATGTGGCTCAGTGGTCGAGTACCCTTTGGGTTTGATCCTCAGTCCCACAAAAAACAGACACAGAAATGTATTTTAAAGATATGCATTAGATACTTTATAGTCAACCACGGTCAGTCAAGGGAAGGGAACGGTTTACCCAACATTCGAGCCTGTGTTTGCCTGGATGGATGCGGCAGAGGAGGAGAACCCAAGAGGCTTCAAAAAAGCCTGAGACCATTTAGTTCTTAGCCTCATAATGATTCCCAGGGGCATCTTTAAAGTGAGTGTTATCTGTCCTACGAACGGCAGAATGCAAACCCTCTCAGAAAGCACTGCGCAGTTGCCTCAATCAGGGGCGACATCCAAAGGCCAAGTCTGAGTAGGAGCAAGAGCACTGGTGACAAGAGGCAGAGTTATCAGGACTTCTTGACTGGCAGAGGGGAGTTGACACAGTGGTTAGCCTGGTAGGCGGATGTGCCCCGAGCAGAGAGGTGGCAAATTCCACAAGAAATTCTTTGACTTTCAATTGCCTATGGTCCTTCCAAGAACACGTGTCCCGGGCCATGAAGAAGTGGGTGTGGAGAAAGGGCAGGATGTCTTGAGGACATGGGATGGCCACGGTGAGAGTCTGGGCATAAGGAAAGCCCCGAGGGTTGAGAAGTGGGGATTAAGGGGCCTTGGCTTCCATATCTGTAAAACGGGGACAGAACCCTTCTCCATAGCAAAACACTGCTGAGAAGATGAAAAGAACTCATGTAAACAGGTCCTGGCAAAGTTTCATTCTCAGATATTTCCGAGGTGCAGGGCTAGAGCAGAGGATGGCATAGGGAGTGGAAACAGACCCATCGGGATATTCCGGCCCAGAGTGTTGTGACACACAGACTGGCACTGACAGGCTTTGTGCCAGTGGGGGCGCAAAACCCCAGAACCATGGCCATGGCCACCAGCAGGTGCTGGTTGGATCTGTTCTGACACAGCCGCATGCTAGAAAGGACGTGGAGAAAGATGACTTTGGGTTGGTGGGAAACCATCTCTACCAATTAAATGAAAGCAAAGAAGAAAAACGGCTTTACATTCACGCATACACTTTTCCATGATAAATTATACATTGATCATTCTCTAGAAAAATGCTCAAGAATCTGATAAGAATTTTTGCTTGGGGAGTAGGGACTAGGATTCAAGGAGACAGAAACTTCATCTTAGGCCTCTGCAATACACTTTGGAATTTGTTTTTGTTTTTTTTCTAGGTACCAGCTGTAGTTACAATAAGTCTTCAAATATTAAGCTGCATGGTCTCATGCTGGAGTGTAGAAGGGGATGTCACCCACAGAGTAAGAGCAAGTAGAGCCCACATGTTTGGGAGGGACACTAAGTTAAAGAAACACAAGCCAACTAGGAGGAGCCATAATTTGTCCCGTGGCCATTCTAGTCCCCAGTAATCCAGTGGCCCTTGGGGAAAGTAGGTCAACTGACTGGTCTTTATGAAGCAAAGCCTCAGAGGTCATGGCCATGAGAAGGCTGGCAGAAGAGTCTGAGAAACCAGAGGGTAAGGGTGATTGCAGTAGAAAATTCCTTCTGAGACAAGCATGGTCATGGTCAGTCCAGAGCAGTGTGGGGTGACACTTTCTCCCAGGACCCATGCCTCCTTCTCTCATGTCAGTCTAGAAGCCTTGTCTTTACATGGGGATGTAGCCAACCAGAAATGGTTGAGCATTTCCCCGCTTCCCTTGCAGCTAGTGTGGCCCATGACATGGCTAACTGGAAGACACTTCTGTCCCTGTGGCCCTCCCCCTGGGAGAGATGCAGACACACTCTGTGCCCAGCTAGGCTGTGTGGATGAAGGTCACACCCGAGGATGGAGCAGAGCCACAAGACAGAGGGTGCCTGGGCAGAGCTGTGGACCTGGCCCCCCTTCTCACAAAAGAAATGCACTTGTCTCTTGCTGCAGTGACCACTGGCGTGGGTCTCTGTCACAGCAGCCAAAGTTGTGTGTAATTAACTGAATGAACTGAAGAGTTGGATGGCTTGGAAGCCAAGGTGGCCATGGATCACCCAGATGGACATTGATGGAACTTAACTCCAAGAAAGGAGGTCACTATGGGTTAGAGGCATCCGTGAGCAGTGCCATGGCTGGAGACAACACCTGTGAGGAGGGGCAAGCATGGCAAGAGCTCCAAGGACAAGAGGCTATTGTGCTGGGGTGGGGGCACATTCTGTGGTGAAGGAGGTGACATGTGGATGGACACCAAGGTTATTGGGGCAGAGGATGTGAATTCAGCTAGTCTTGGGGTCCTAACAGAACTCAGGTGGCCATTCAGTCAGACCCTCTCCGACCTCCTCCTTCAGGCCTGCTACACCCTGCACGTTCTCTTCTGGCCATGCCTGTCCCCATCAGCTTCTGCCCAGACCAGTGGCATGTGGCATTTCTTGATGCAAAAGGGCCAATCAGGAAAACCAAAGATATTATCAAAATCCTTTCTTACCTTCTTCAAGAAATTATATCCTTGTTAATCGGGAAATGCGCTATCTGACACAACGGTTATGCATCCTTTAGGAGGTCTCCAGGTGCCAAAGGGGTTGATTTTGGAGACTAACATTTCAGCAATGGCACAGGCAGCCCACACCACAGCTCTCATTGTGATGCTGCCCCGAATGAATTTCATCATTGAACAAGCCGCTTTTAAAGCGAGTTTACATTGTCTTTACTTGGCTGACCTTGTATGCTATTGAATTGGAAAATGCGGTTTGTATTGTAAGGCCTCTTAATAATGTATTTTTTTCTTTGAAACAAGGGACTTTTCCATTGCAAATGAGGCACAGAATACCATGCTTCACACGAGACTGCCTCAGTCTATTTTGAAACATAATTTTCATTAGCTAGATTTCTCACCGTAACAAGGATTTAAATTTTATTTTAAAAACAGCCTGATAAATACCCTCCCAACACATGTATTTATGTATATTCCTCCAGAAAAAAAAACCAAAACACAAAAATAAACAAGGTCTAGAAATATACATAAACCATTATGAGTGGTCGCGGATGAGAAGGGGAGAAGAATGACTGGGGAGGGGACTCTAAAGTGTATCCTGCTTCCCTGCATTGGATTATTTTTTAATACAGGAATTGTTGCTTAATAACAGAGACACATTCTGAGGCAATTTTGCTGATGCACAGGCGTCACCGAGTGCACTTATACTAACCAAGACAGCTGTGACTTCACCAAATCGAATCCTCCGGGACCGCCGTGGTATGCACAACCCATTATTAAGCAGACACCCAGCTTGTGACTTGTATTCTGAGAGCCTAAGGCAGGAAGATAGAAAGTTCGAGCCCAGCTTGGATAACTTCGTGACTTAGGGGACACTGTCTGAAAAACTAAAAGAGGGGCTGGGGATATAGCTCAGCGTACTGGGCTCAATCCCCTGTACCGACAAAGAAAAGAGACCCACAGAGTGCTCCTCCCATCGGCGCGCTCTTGGCTGTGTGTTACAGGCTGGACTGGGTAGCTCCTGCGTTCACAGTCACGCGTTGAAGTTGTCACCCCAGGCCCTCAGAATGAGGCCTTGTTTGGAGGCAGAGTCTTTACAGAAGTAATCGCCTTAAAATGAGGTCCTTAGGGTGCACCCTCACCCGGTGTGTCCTCATCAAAAGGGCACATTTGCACACAGACTTGCGAAGACAGGAGGTAGCCTGCTGCGAGTCACAGAAAGGCCTGCACCTCCATGCTCTCCGAAGGGGCCAGCCGTGCCAGCCACACCTTTACCTCAGACCTCGGACCTCCAGAAGTGTGAAGAATACACTTGTGTTGGTTAAGCCGCCCATCTTCAGGCACTGAATAGCGCCTCAGTTCCCTGGGGCCTCCAAGTGGCACCCCCACTCCACCAGCTGAGACTCCGGGGCAGGAAGCTGGGGCCTCCTAGAGAGCACACTCCCCGAGGCGGCTCTGCTGGACTCCCGCTTCCCTCCCATACCCACTTCTGCCTTCACCCTAGGTGGCCTCCAGGCACCTCAAGCTCACCCCAACCTCAGTTGCCATCGCCAGCTCCCCCACCCCACAATTCCTCTGCCCAGGGCTCTGAGCTCCCCAGGAGTCTTCCTTCTGTACCCTCCTTACTAGCCTCATGGACCCCAAGTAGCTTCTGGGGATCCCCATGCCCCTGTACCCTGTTCTTCCCCGCCCATCCCCTGAAGGCTTCTGATGACCCCAAATAAAGTCCAAACTGCCCCCTCCTATCCAGCTTCAGGGCCAGTGCTGCCCAGCAGGATTCCTAGTCCATTTGCCCCTTGCTCCCTGGCACTGCTGAGGACTTCACAAGCCTCAGCCAGCTGGGCCCAGTTCAGCACCCCATCCCTCTTCCCCCCCACACTTCTGTGAGTCCCCAGTCCTGGGTAGGCCTTGCCATTCTCACCTACAGGAACCATGGCTGTGTTTGTCACTCTCTTTTCATCCATGAGGTGACCTGAACAATCTCTCTCCCCCTAGACCCAAGGGCAGGTGTCAGGGGATCTCGTGTGAGCCGCATTCCTGTACCCGGCCCGGGGGCTGCTCCAGCGTGTGGTAATCGAGGGTATGTGTCCCCATAGCACCCACCGCACATAACCAGGCACCTGGGGCCCAGGGCTGGACTCGAGCTCCCCGGAGCCGCACCCATGAGCCTCTCCGGGTCTCTCCCACCACTCCAGGCTCTGCACAGGCTACTGCGATATAAAAGCAGTAATTGCGTCCACTGAAAGTCACTTTCGGGATTCAGAACACCAACATACACTCTTTAACCCTAGGGAATTGGGACCACATAGAAATGCCCCCTTCCCTCCTCTGCTCATAAAAATAAGCCCCAGTGCGACAGGACCCTGCTGCACTGTCCGCCACTCTGTCATTCGGCTGTCACGCCCAGTGCTGGGAAGGAGTGAGGTGAGAGCAAGGCTGTGGAGGAGGAGCGGTCCCCTGGAGGGGTGGGGTGAGGGCTGCAGTCACATGAGCCCAGAGCTCAGAGCTGGGGGGCAGCTGCCAGCTCAGGGAGGCCAGGTGCCACACTCACGGCCAGCTGGAGGGGGCCTGCAATCAGTGCGTGCCCATCTGCACACATTGTGCCCAGAGCTGGGAAGGCAGTGACCAGACCCCCATGGCCTCTGCGAAGGCAGTGGAGGTGACAGCAGGCTCTGGAGAGTGCCAGAGGACCCACCTCGAGACAAGGTCATGGGCAAGTTGTCACTGAAAGGCTGACTCTTGGGAAGGACGATAAGCCAGAAGGCCCTAAAGAGCATTTGTGACCACGGCCTGGGCAAAACAGCAGCCGTTCAGAGGTGGGCAGAGGGCAGGAAGAACATGGCAAGCAGAGTTTTGTAGGGCTTTAGAAGGGGAAGAGCATCGAACAAATGTACCTTTCTATTACATAATATTTGATAATTACAAGAAAGTCTACTTTGAAATGTCACAAAAGAGCATCACAAGTCCGCCTCTCACTCCAAGGCCCGCAACGCTGCCCACAGGCACAGCTCTCTAAATTGCACGTTCTCCCTTGCCTGGCTTTTTGTCCCGGTGTGGGTGCTCCCAACGTAATGAGATCTCTAACAGTTACACCTGCCCGCACCGCTTGTTCCAGGCTGGCTTTTGTCACCAGATATTATGTGTCTAAGAAGTGAGTCAGCTCTCGGTCCAGCTGCGGCTCCTCCACTCTTCGCTGCTGGATAATATTCCGAGGTGTGAAGATGCTGCTGGCTAGTTTTTGTTTTTCTGTCTACGGATGTGCCACTTGTGTCCTGTTTTTTGGTATTATCAATAGGCTGTTAGGAGCCTTCTTGTACTTGTTAGCAGGTACCCATGCCTAAGTTGCCAAAATCTGAGTCATGATCTGCTAATGAATCATGAAATCCCATTACCGGGGCCCAAGTGACATTTTTTTTTTTTTTTTGGTACAGAGAAGAAAACACTTGAGAGTTGATGCTCCTAGCGAGGGCCGGTATTTTTCCAGAAACTTCTGCCTCCATCATACATGTGTGCACGCCTGTGCAGCTAGCGCAGTGCGCGTGTGCACCTGTGAGTGTACACACGAGTACCTTCCAGGTGGTGACTGCTTCTGACCGTGAGTCACAGAAAATGTTTGTAAACTGCTGGCCTCACGCCACAGAAGTCTAGGAGGTTCATGTACAAAAACTGTTTTTCAAAGTAGTTATCCCAATTCACGGCCCCACCCGCAGTTCCCCTTTCTCCTCACCTGCGCCTGCTATTTTTGTTTAATAAATTTGTTTGATAAATTATGTTTATACAATGAGCACAGATTACCTCATCATGGCTTAATTTGCATGGCCTAGGAGTGCAAATGTCTCTACGGGTCTTTGTTTACCCTCTGGCTTCCTCCTTCTGCGAAATTTCAGCCCACGTCTTGGGCCTGTTTTTCTATTGCATGGTTTCCCTTTTTTTTTTTTTTTTTATATGCAGGTACTGGGAGTCAAACTCAGGACCTCGCGCTTGCCAGGCAGGCGCTTATGCCACTGAGCTATATCACCAGCCCTAGTTTGTGGCTTTTCACCCTCTTTATGGTCCCTTGTGGGTAATGGAAGTTCCTGATTTTAATGTGGTCATATTTACTAGCTTGTCTTTCAGAGTGGTTTTTGCACTTTTTTAAAGAGAAATCTGTTGCTATTCTGAGGACATACTCCCAAAGCTTCACAGTGCTTTACCTTTTACATTTAAGTCCCTATCCATTGGAAGTTAATTTGGGGTGTGTGTGAGGAATGAATCCGACTTGTTTCTCTTTCCCATGTGGATCACCAAGTATCCCGGGCCTCCTTGCGGCCAGCCCTGCCTCTCTTCAACTGATCAGCAGCTGACGGGAACCTCACGAGGCAGTACAACATCTCAGCCCTCAGTTCTGTTCTTCTGGTCAATTTGTTCTTCTCTTTCAGAATATACGGTGTCCCAGTAGATCTTCATCTCTCCACAAAATGCCCTTGTATCTTATTTTCCTTTGATTCTTAACACATTTGTTCTTTCTTACATTTTATAACCGAATTGTCAAGATCCCAATAAAATAAATAAGATGACCTGTTGGGCTCTCAGTTGCAATCCATTGCATCTATGGATTAGTTTGGAAAGAATATCCATCCCTTGATTTATCCTATTCATGAATAACCTCACTTCATTTACTTATATCTTCTTTAATATCTTTTGGTAAGTGTTTATAATCTCCTCCAAGTATGTCTTGCACATTTTTATGAAATATATTCTGCGGTATCTTATACTTTTTTACTATTATTGCAAAGGGCACCTCCCCCCCGGCTATCTGTGGCTGTTTGGGATACAATTGATTTTCGTACATTGATTCCTTTCATCCAGCCATCTTGCTAAACACTCTTATTATTTCTAATAATCTGTCTGTACATACTGAGTTTTTACACAGACAATCATAACATGTACAAATAGTCATAATTTTATTTATTTTCTAATCCTTTCCCTCTTATATTTCTTGTTTTCCTGCCAGGACATTGAGTAAAATGTTGAAATTAATTGGCATTCACTGTGATGATAGCATCCTTGTCTTACTCTGTGTCTCAAAATTCAGTATTTCATCCTTAAAAAAATATCATTTAGTGTAGGGCTTTTCGATAATGCCCTTAATCAACATAAGGACATGTCAAACTATTTCTCTTTTGATAATGGCTTTTGATAGAGAATGGGTGTGGAATTTTATTAAATGCTTTTTCTGCATCTATGAATGGGTATTTTAATCTGTGAGTGTGATGAGTGGCACTTACAGGTTTTTCTGATGTTAACCATTCTTGCATTATGGGATGGACGTAACAAGGACATAATGTATTCTCTTTGTTCCTGACTAATGTATTCCATTTGCTAATATTTTATTTAGGACTTTGGCAGCCATGTCCATAAATGAGATTTCCCTCTCACACCCTCCTGAGTTTCCTTCCTCACACTGTCTTCAGGCACCTTGCAGATCTCTCTCTTGCAAGGAACCTTTCCAAAGCCAGGAGGGAGGCAACGTGTTCATGTGGGTGTAGGTTTTTGGAAACATGAAAAACCTAAGATGTTTTAACATGAACTGCTTAAGACTGTCTCTTCCTGTTCTTCTGTGCTTTCACTTTTCTTTCTTCTTTCTTTTCTTCTGCCCCACCATAAAGATGCCTATGCATGTGTCCTCTAGCTCCAGTCTTGGTGGAGGAGAGATAGGCATGGAATACATAGAACCAGAAGCGGTCTGTGCGGATCGGTTGCAAACCTCATAGCTCATAGGTGAAAGAAACTCAGAGAGGCTTTCCAAAACCTGACAACAATTCTAAGCAAATTATAGCATTATAGTAATGAGTTGTGGAGTTGGAAAAAAAAATTATCAGGGGCTGGTGAGATGGCTCAGCGGCATAAGCGCCTGCCTTGCAAGCGCAAGGGCCCGAGTTCGACTCCCGGATCCCACATATGAAAAAGGGCCGGTGATATCGCTCAGCGGCACGGGTGCCTGTTGGCGCGTGAGGTCCTGAGGTCGACCCCCCGGTACCCACAAAAAAAAAAAATTTATCAGTAACAAAACATATTTGCAGGGGCTGGGGATATGCTCAATGGTAGAGTACTTGCCTAGCAGGCAGGAGGCCCTGGGTTCCATCCCCAGCACCACAAAAATATGTATAAATGTATTTTATGTATGAATATTTTAGGCTGGGAATGTAGCTGAGGTAGAATGCTTGCCTAACATGAGGGAGACGCTGAATTCAATCCTGAGCACTGAAAAAATAAATGTGCATTCTTTTTCTTGAGAGGGCCCCCCAAACTGAGTACACTTTAGGCTCCTCAAAACCTAGACCTTGAATAATAAGAACTCAGACCGAGTTGAGATGACTCACTTTTTCTACCCTCTGGAAGAATCTATGTAAACTTGGATGGTTCTGTTTCCTTAAAGTTTGGGAAGAGCTCATCTGTAAAAATCCACTGACTTGAGATTTTTGGGGTTTAGGCGGTTTTTTTGTTTTTGTTTTTGTTTTGTGATTTTATGGGGAGGGATATTTTAAATTTCTACTCAATGTCTTTAACAGATATAGAACTATTTAGGATAGATACAAAGATATTGATCGTAAACTTCTTTCAAATTTGGGTAGATCTGTAGCTATGTTCCATTTTGTTCATTTTTTAAATTTCTGTCTCTTCCCCTATCCTCTCACCCACTCACTTTTTTTTTGATCAGTGTCACCAGAGGTTGATCTAATTTATTAAGAGGGTGTCAGAGAACGGACTTGACCTTTTTCATTCTCTCTTCATAGCATTTCTGTTTTATTAACATATGTTTTTCCATATTATCTCTTTTTTCTGCTTTATTTGGACTTACTCCATTTTTTTGTAGCCTCTTAAGCCAGATAATTGTCAGAATTTCTTCTTTTAAGTATAAACATATAAGCCTGTAGGTCTAACTCAAAGTATTATTTTCCCTGCATTCCATAAGTTTTGATGTGTACTATTTCATTTTTTGCTTAGTTCTAATATCTGCAATTTTTAAAATTTTAATTTCTTCATTTATTTCTGAGTGTTATAGAAATTTTTTAAATTTCCACATGCATGGAAATTTTAAAAATGTCATTATTACTGGCTTTTAATTTTGTTGCCTTGGGGCCGGTGAGATGGCTCAGCGGCTTAAGCGCCTGCCCGGCAAGCGCGAGGGCCCGAGTTCGACTCCCGGAACCCACATACGAAAAAGGGGCCAGTGATATCGCTCAGCGGCACGGGCGCCTGTTGGCGCGTGAGGTCCTGAGGTCGACCCCCCGGTACCCACAAAAAAAAAAAAAAAAATTTTGTTGCCTTGTGGTCGGAAATGTGGCCTGTACAATACCAATTCTTTGAATTTATTCAGACTTATTTTATGGTCTTTCACGGGATCAGCTTTTGTAAATGTGGCATGTTTTCAAATGTTTGAAAGGAATGTGCATTTTCTAATTGTTGGACACAGTAATACATGTGTGGGTACCTATACTTACCCAATGTGCATGAGTACATACACACACACACACATAAAAAATACAGTAAAACCTTGGTTTGCGAGCATAATTTGTTCTGAAAACATGCTTATAATCCAAAGCACTTATATATCAAAGCCAATTTCCCTATAAGAAATAATGGAAACTCAGATGATTCGTTCCACAACCCAAAAATATTCATATAAAACTCATCATAATGCTGTAATATAATGTGAAATAATAAAGAAAATATAAAGAAAATGAACAAATTAGCCTGCATTTACCTTTGAAACCCTTCATGGCTGGTGTGAGGGGGACGAGAGAGAGGAGGGTTATTGTGTCGGACGACTTTCACTGTCACTAACGGAACCACTGCTATCTATTGGCTCAGCAGAATCTTTTTCTTTTCATGCAGCTTTAACAAGGAACCTATCCAATGTCACTTGCTTTTGCCTCCTTTTTAGGATTTCATGAAAATGTGACATTGCATTGTTGTTAGACACATACATCTCTTGCTTTTCTACAAAATTTTGCACTGTTTCCCACACTTTACACATTCCCTAATCTCACTTGAAGTGAGGGATTCCTCCACTTTCTCTCCTCCTCTGCAGACAAGATCTCTTCCACAAGCTCTTGCTGTTGGTAGATAATCACCCACAATCCCGCAGGAAGACAGAGAGAAAGGGACCACTGGCTCAGCTGTGATCAAGTGATGTTTGGCATCGTGTACCACTCGTATTGCAAGACATTGCTCATTTATCAAGTTATAATGTATTAGAAATGTTTGCTCATCTTACAGAACACTGACAGAAAGGGTTACTCACAATCCAAGGTTGTACTGTATAATGAATTAAATTCTTTGTATTTTTAAATCTTTGCATTATTACTAATCTTTCACTACTTGGCATATAAATAGTTTGAGGACTGGAGGTATAGCTCCGTGGTAAAGTGTTTGCCTGGCATGCAGGAAACCCTGGGTTCAATCCCTAGCGTAAAAAAAAAAGAGTTGGGTTAAACTGTCTCATTATGATAGTGGATTTGTCAATATCTCCTCGTAGCTATAATAATCTTAATATTTGAGGGATTAGTTCAGTTGCGCTTATCCCCATGACTGTCTTTTCCCCTTCTTTTGGTTTGGCAGGGATACAATGCTTCCGTTGTTTTAGTGGCTACCTCTGAAACTGTAGTATTTTAACCCTTTTCCCAATTAATGCAAGGAACTTAGACTATTAACCTAATCATCTTCTCCCAAATTACATGGTACCATTTTCTAGTATTTTAGCTCTGTTGTTTCTTTTTGTCTTTTCACCCCACAAAATTAGAAATTATTGTTTTACCTTTTTTTCTTAGATGTACAACGTTTTGGGTTTTATGAAACATTATTCTATCTTTAAAATCAAACTTTCCTCCCAGTAAATTTTCCTTCTTCATAAATTCCTTTGTGTAGAAGGATCATTTAATAGAAAAGCAAACACTCTTAGTGCTGTTGATCTGAAAACTCTTTGTTCTACACTTGTCTTGAAGAAGTATCTCAGTGGCTGTTTTCCTTTTCCCTTTGATATTCTCCAGACTCAAGTGCTGATTTCTCTTTATTAATCCTACTCAACACTCACTGTGCTATTGAGAACAGTGGTTTCAGGTCTTTTATTGCTTCTGGAAAATTATGACAGTTTTTTTCATCTCCTGCTTCTCATCTACCTTTTCTTTTCTTTCCTTCTGGGAGACATTCGTTAGTCTATCTCATTATAGTTTCTATGTCTTTTAACCCCTTTTTCTTAGTTTTTCAGGCCCCTCTCCTTCTTTTCTGAACTTGGATTAGTTTCTTTTCATCTGTCTTCCAGTTCACTGATCTCTTTTTCAGCTACGTCTAATCTGCTCCATGATTCAGTCACTGTGTTTTCATGCCAACTATTAAATTTTTATTTACTTAAAGTTCTATTTGATTGTTTTTAAACCTGCTTGGTCATTTTCTAGGTTGATGATGTTTGCTTATTTTGTAAATTTCATATTCTATTTCATTAAACATTTCATACATTTATTATGTATTCTGTTGTAGATAATTCCAATAATCTATGCTCTTGGGATACAAAATGCTTTTGTTTCTGCTCTTACTCGATAGTAATGGGTTATTTACTTGTGTATTTAGTGATCTTTGATTGGGAACCCATATGTGCTTGATCTTAATCTGTGGATATCTTGGAGTCTAAAATGATAATGCTTTCCTCAAAAGAAAATTCACAATCACTTCTCCCAAGAGCTGGTGGGCATCCACAACCTAAGCCATGTCTTATGCCACAGGCACAGCTGACATGGACGCCTCCCTCAGCAGGCTTCCTCGGGCCCCACTTCAGCACCTTTGGGCTTCCAGGGAGCTCAGAGACGTCCCTGGTTTATGAAACAGTTTCACCTGTGTCGAGTCTTATGTCTATAATGGAGGTCCCTCCAAATATTCAGATAGCTGCACTGCAGAAGCGGAATGCTCCTTTGAGTTTCTTTTTTTTTTTTGTGGGTACCGGGGGGTCGACCTCAGGACCTCGCACGCCAGCAGGCGCCCGTGCCACTGAGCGATATCACCGGCCCCTTTTTCGTATGTGGGTTCCGGGAGTCGAACTTGGGCCCTCGCGCTTGCCGGGCAGGCGCTTACGCCGCTGAGCTATCTCACTGGCCCCTCATTTGAGTTTCTTAAAGATTACACTCGCTGCTCTCTGGAGGGTAAACTGCAGGGGCCAGGGTGAATGCCAGGGAGGTAGCAAAAGGCCATGGTCAGTCCTTCAGCTGAGAAATGACAGTGGCCTTAGTCAGAGTGATGGCTCTAAAGATAGAGAGGATACACATGCACGGCGGGAAAATGGCTACTAATTCACTTACGCCCCTTGTTTATTTATGGGCACAAAAAATGTGTGACTAACCATAAACTTTCATCAACATGTAACTTCCAGTGTTCAACTGTTAGACTTACAAAATGAAAACACCGCTTTTTATGTTTGATAACATCCAATGTGGCCAAAGGTGTAAGGACACAGGTACTGTCATCCATCATTGATGAAGGATAAATTGAAACAGCATTTTTGGAGGACATTTTGGCCAAATCTGTCAACATGTTAAATGCACATACAATTTCTCTGTTAGGAAATTCTCCATCAGACACATAAAATTTACACCAGGATATATTTAAATGAATGTCCAATGTATTATTATTTTTGACAATAGAAAAAAAGAGGAAAAGAGAAAAGAAAAGGACCACAACCTAATACTCATCAACAGAGTATTGGTTAACTAAATCAAGATTCATCTATATGATGGAATACTATTTTGTCTTTTCCATGAAGAGCTAAGTCTAAGATGGAAAAATATATCCGATAATTTAAGTGTAAAAAGCAAAATGCAGAACAATGTGTATAGAAGGATTGCACCCATAAAAATATTTTAATAGCCAAATAAAAACATATACATTTATATGCAGAGATCAGCAGGAAACCATTTTCTTGGAGGATACACAGGAAACTATTAAAGTGATTCACTTTGGAGGACGCAACCAGGGCTTCAGGGTAGAATGTGACTTGCACTTTCCATTTTACACCTTTTTTATACATTTTGACAATTTCACTGCAAGCCACAGTTGCTTTTATTTGAAGAGTTTTGCCTCTTTTTATTGGGCTCACATTGATTAGGGCAACCGCTTCCCTTGGTTATTACATCTCCCGCTTCTCCCTCCGCGTCAGTTCTAGTTCTTCCCCTGCAGCCCGTGAATATGCATTAGCCCCTCTAGTCTTTAAAAAAAATCACCCTTCTGCAAAGACCTTGAAAATCTATTATTAAGTCAAAGCAGATTTCAAGTAATATGTACAGGATAATACCACTTTTATAAAAAGTTATTGAGTAAATGTATTACACGTGCATAAAATGAAGAAAAGCCTAGAAAGATTAATTCAGTCATTCAACAGCATACAAGGGCCATGCATTGTGGCAGAGACAAAAGTTCAGAGGGGACCTGAGTTCCTATACTGTGGAGCTCAGGTCCTTGCTCAACTCTAGAATCTGACAGGGAAGATGCAGGAGCAGGTGCGCAGCCATTCGCCCTGGGGGAGTGGGCGTGGGTGAGTTCGGAAGTCATCTTCATGCTTTTCTATATTTTCTGATTTTATTTATTTATCTATATATATTTTTTTCCCCTGGAACTTATATAATATCTCTCTCACACATTCCTCTGGTGTGGCCTCTCTTCTCTGCTCACAGGCAAATTCCTGCCATCGCCCCTGCAATATTTGGGATGCACAGATACTTTAAAACTTTTCATGGTGTATCTGGAAGTCAGATTTTTTTGTGTGTGTGTGGGTACCGGGGGGGTCGACCTCAGGACCTCGCGCGCCAGCAGGCGCCCGTGCCGCTGAGCGATCTCACCGGCCCCTTTTTTCTTATGTGGGTTCCGGAGTCGAACTCAGGACCTCGCGCTTGCCAGGCAGGCGTGTACGCCGCTGAGCCATCTCACTGGCCCTGGAAGTCAGGTTTAACCAGGTGCCCCATATTCCATCTGCAACCCTACACGTAAAACCACTTGCTCCCGCACTCCCGCGCCCCTCTGAGGCGCCCTCGCCTTCCTCGCCTTCCTTTCTGAGCCGTGTCCTCTCCACCGCTGCCCTCGCCCGAGTGCACTGTGGACGGGGTCTTGCCCCAGCCCATACCCACCCCACGTTAAATAGCGCACCCCCACAGTTCTCCAGCTCAGGAGTGGCACCCTAAGACTCTGTCTCCACACCAAGAACCTGCACCCCACACCGCCTTCTTCACCCCACAGAATGGCTCTGCCGTCTCCACTGCTGCCCCGCTCACCCCCATGGCTTCGGCCTTCATGTTCAGGACCCGAAGTGTCCCACAGGCCTCGCGGACCCTCCTGCCCCAGACACCCACAAACACACAACACGTTGCTCTTAGCACAAACATCCAGGCCTTAGAGCCTTGGCCCCCCGCTGCCTGTCACTGTGTCCACTGTGGCAGTTAGGTCACCTCTGATAGCTACTGTCCTACAGCTGAGTCAACATTTCGTGTCAGATCAGCTCTCTCATTTTCACTTAACTTCTGTTTGAAAGAATCTATCCCTCCATGGCTTATCTATGTCCCTTGTCCTAACACCCTCCCAGGCGCCATGCGTCAGTTATGGAATTGAACCAAATATAAAATGACCACCGCCACCCCGCAGGCACAGCACCCTTCGGACCACACCACGATTGAGAACACACACCTGGCTTTGTCCCCATCCCTTCTCCCCGGGGAACACGCCGGCACCCCCAGGCCCGGCCACTCCTGGCCTCCCTCTGTCCTCTGATGACTCCCCAGGTCACCCTGAACCCAGGGACTAATTACATCCTCCTGCAGCTCTCTGTGCTTCGCACCTCTCTGCCACCTTCACAGCTCTGCCCAGAGTACCCATTACACTCGGCTCCATCTGCCGAGCCGCTTCTCCTCCTGCGAGACCCTTAAGGAGCAGGCGGCAGGCAGTAAGGCCCCCTCCCAGCCCCTCCTTCTCCTGCCTGCCTCGGAGCGGGGACCAGCGCCGCGCAACACTCCAGGGTTCCATCCCTGGGCTCGAACCGAACGGAACACGGAACGTCAGAACTAGATCGCAGGAAGACGCGTTTTTGCAACCTTGTGGCCAGGCACAGAGTAGGTGCTCAATAAACATGGAGTAAAGACCAGGAACTAGAAGGGCGTGGGGGGAAAGAGCCTGGGGTTTAGTTTCCAGACCTGCCTTCGGTTGGAGCCTTTCTACCTGTGGGTTGCGGGAGGAACCCAAGATCCTGCCAACTCCTTTTGAGCCTCTGTTTTCTAGGCTGGACGACAGGGACCCAGACCCAGACCCAGCCCTAAGGCTTGTTATGAAGATGGAGTTGACACCTAAACATGGGCTGGGTAACTCTAGCCCTTCCTAGGAATGTGTGCCTCGTCGCTGTGATGGTAGCCTGGCCGCCCAGTGACTAATGACGAATCCATGGTGGTCACCCATCGGTGAGGTGCCTGGGCTTGCCGAGCTGTGCACCCCCGCCCCAGGACAACAGCACCGCTGGTCCAGGGTCCCCAGTGAAGGCGGGGGTGCCGAGCCAGTTTATTTAACATTTAGGAAGCCAACGCATTTTCTCGTACCTTGTCTGCAACACTTAAGCCAATATTTGCGTCTTTGGGATTCTATTTGTATGGTAGTTTAAAAAATAGGGTTTGGACTTACAGTCAGCCTTTCTCCCGAAACTCTGAAATACATTAACTTTCTCGACGGTAAAATAATGCCATAATTAAATATTACCATTTCTCTTAAAATCTGGTAACTCCTAACAAAACGGGTTTTTTGAAACATGATGTTGGTTTTCCCACGAAATTGCGCTCTAGGGAAATTCCTTATTTTGAATGTGAGATCGAGACCACGAACTTCATCTCAACACAATGTAAGAAAAACTGATTTGCTGAATTGCAATACTTTTCTTGCATTTAAAATCTCCGCTCTTCCTCTCGATGCCGCCCCAGCGTCTTTGGGGAAGGCCCCAGGCGCGCGGGTGCTCTGTTTCGCTGTTTGTCACGCGTCCCGGGTGCGCCTTCGTGGGGTCCCAACTGGAGTTTCGGTTCCGAGCTGCGAACTCCGAAGGAGGCGAGGCTGGGCTGCTACCCGTCGCCCCTGCCGATCGTGTCCACGTGCGTCTTGTGCACGAGTGGAAACGAAGGTTCTCCACGTGGAAGGACGCGTGGGCTCCACTGCTGGCCTTCCAGGGGCCCCGTCTTCCCCAAGACCGGGTGCAGCGAGCAAGGCCGGGTGCGCGGGCTGGAGGCCGACGCCGAGGAGACAGCGGGGTTTCACCCCGGCTCCCAACGGCCCCAACCAAAGCTCAAGAGGGCCCCCTTGTGGAGACTCCCAAGAACAGCCCAGCAAGTGGAGCGCTTCCCCCTTCACAGGGGTGGCTCCGGGTCACCCCCGTACGTCTTCGGGAGTCCTCAGAGCCCCGACACCTCACGGAGACCTCCGGGCTCCATCGTTGTCCTCTCAGAACTGACGGACTCCTTGTAGACAAGAAGGCTCCCAGTCCCTAGGGGAAGACCTGGTGGACAACCCGTTCCCAAGGCCTGGAGAGGAGGCGAGCTCCTCCAGGCGCCAACCAGTGTTCCTTGTGGTGTCCTGCGCCCTTTTCTGGGATCTGCGGGGAGTCTTCTCCACCGTCCACACAGACGTCTTCTTTCTTAGTAGATGTGTCAAAACCTTGCGATTATCTGGCCCAATTCCTGTTCTTCAGAACAATGAGAGCTTGAGACTCCTACCAAGAGCACTAATGAGGATTCCGTCCAACAGGACACTTCCAGACGTAGGTTCTGTTTAACAAATGGACCTCTTCCACACCCCGAGGTGCAGGTGCCCAAGGGCTCCCCGGGACCCAGGGCTCAGAGCCACAGCAGGAGCCGAGCCCACCTCCCCTCATCCTACTCCTCAAGGCCCTGGGCGGAAGGAGGAGACGGTGGCGTGCGTGGACCCAGTTCAGGGCAGATCGGGAATGTCTAAGGATACGCGTGCAGCCCTGGGAACACAGATGCAGAATCGAGCTAACGAGGCTTTGTCTCCAAGACACCAGCACATCTGGGCAAAGAGGGAAAGACTCCCATCAATCACCCTGATGCTCTGACTATTGGGAAACAGCTGGGCTTTGGCTGGAATTTTCCTGTTTTCATCTGGGTGGGAGCTCCAGCCAGAGAAGAGTAATTAGCATGACCATGGGGCTGAGGGAGAATTTCGATGTGAATAGTTTATGTTCTGGAACATTCCTAAGCAAACAAATGGAAAAATCTGGCTTGGTGGGCCAGATCTAGTCTCCCCAAGTCCCCCATTCCTTTCGATTCTGTGAGTAGGCTTCCTTTCCCTTATCAGGAAATGCTAAGCACAGGCTGCAGGATGTCCTCCCGGGCTAATGCTCCTCTTTACAAAAGGCTTTCAATCTTGGCACTGGGCACAGGGACACAAGCAGTCACGTTCTCCCAGCAGCCACCTTCACCACCAGTGCCTTTGTCCAGCCCAACCTGGGACTGTTCGAGCAGAAGTGGGAGGACAATGACAAGACAACTGCATCTCCTTTGTAGGCTTTCAAAGCACGACTTCCCCATCAGAAGGCCTGCTGCTTCTCACACTGGGGGGTGTGACTTGCAGGTGCCTGGTCCCTTCTGAGCTCCCCAGGGAAAACTTCAACCCTCAGAGGCCACCGCACAGAGGAGGGCACATCCCAAAGGCCTGGGACACTGCCCAGAGTGGGGCCCAGAAAGCACTCTTTCTGGAACGCACCATTTCTGAGTTTCCCGTGATTGCTAATTCCCCCACCCCTGGCCCTAAGCACAAATATCCTTAGATTAAATAGATGACGAGACTTGATTAGGGCCAAATGACAGCCATGCCATGTGTCTGCAGACCAGCCACCTCAGCAGGCCGTTGGCTCCTTAGAATTACGAACTGGTCGCCTTGTTTCTGTGATTGGCTGGTACCGGCACATGGGCCAACCTGTAGCCTTCTCGGGGGATTTCGATGGAGACCCTGCGTGTTTCTATGTGTGGCTTCATTGCAAAGGTCACCTTTCATTGTAGCAACACAGCAATGGCTGCCATTTCAACAGCTGGTCTCGAGCTCGCGGGCCTAGTGACCGGCTCACAGCAGCCAGTCCAGCTGATCAGACAGCAGCCTCCTCTAACCGAGGCGCTCATTGTCGGGGCCGGATCTGTGGCTGAAACCGTGATTTAAAATGTTACCTGTGGGCCAGGGAGATGGCTCAGCGGCACAATGCCTGCCAGGCAAGTGCAAGGTTCCAAGTTTGATTTCTGGTACCAAAAAAAAAATTTTTTTTAAATAAAATAAAATGTCACATGTAAGCCTCCAAGTCCAAACATTCCAAGCAAATTACCTCAAAGTAAGGGTTTTGAAATAAACCAGAACTTTTTTTTTTTTTTTTTTTTTTTTTTTAGTATTTTCTTTAAAGCAAATCTTCATCAAGATTCCAGTGCATAAACCTGAGTGAAGGGTGGAGTTACTTGGGCCAAAGCCAGGCTGGGACCCACTTACAAAGTCTCCCCCCTTTCCCGAAGAGAACTCGGGGGTCTTCCGAAGCCAACGTGAAGACTTCTAATACTGCAAACCCTATTTCTGACCTGTGCTCTGTCGCACACAGCCTCCCCCGAGCGCCCGAAATGTGGCCAGTCACAACTGAGTGGAGGTACACGTGTAAAACAGACACCCCATTCTGAAGACTTGGTGTGAAAGAAAAGCAATGAGATAGCTCACTAAGAACTTTTATATGAATTACATTTTGAAATACAATATTTAACTCAGGTAAAATTTTAGTTAAAATTAATTTCACCAGTTTCTTTTTAGATCTTTTTATGTGGCTGCTAGAAAACATCCTGCACTAGTAAAATCACAGCCAGGGCTTCCGTTTATGGCTCCCATTCCGCTTGTACGAGGCCGTGCTGTGTGGCTGGAGGCCAAATGACAGCCTCCAGCTGGGAGGGTTAGGACCACGCTGGGGCTGGTTCCCAGGGTTAACGGGCTTAACAGCAAAGTCTCTGGCATTAGTTTCTTAGGCTGGACCCAGCCCATCTGAGCCCTTGACAGGGTCTGATGCACGCATCAAATCTCACTTCAGCTACTTTTCTTTCCTCTTTACCTATTTGGATGAGCCCAAGACCCCAGCTCACTGGGAACTCCCTATCTGGCCATATTTCACTCTCAGCCTGACTCCTAGCAACCCCAACAGCTGTAAACCTCGTTCTTCTCTCCTACTTCCATCTGGACCCTAACAGCCACACGCTAAGGGGCAGGAGAAGTGCTGGGACCCACAATTCATGTGCTGTGATGCAGCATGAATTATTCCTTCATTCAACTAAAAGTAATTATAACCAGCACTCGTGGAGCACTGATCATGTAAAGGGTTCATTCTAGAACTTTCCATAAGCTAACAAATGTCCATGCAGCATCAGTCAAGTGCTGGGCTAGGTACTGGGAATCCATGAGCAAGAGATAAGGACTTGGGGCCGGTGAGATGGCTCAGCGGCATAAGCGCCTGCCTTGCAAGCGCGAGGGCCCAAGTTCGACTCCCGGATCCCACATACGAAAAAGGGGCCGGTGATATCGCTCAGCGGCACGGGTGCCTGTTGGCGCGTGAGGTCCTGAGGTCGACCCCCCCGGTACCCACAAAAAAAAAAAAAAAAAGAGATAAGGACTTTATCCTTATGGGGCAGGCATACTATCAGAGAGAGAGTGAGGAAAGGAGGAGGGAAAGGAAGAGAGGAAGGAGGAAGGGAGAGAAGGAAGAAAAGGAAAGAGACGAGGAAGAAAGAAGGGATAGAGAAAAGAAAGGAAGTAAGTCAGTGAGAAAGGGAGGGAGAGAAAAAGAAAGGGAGAGAGAGAAAGAGGAAAACAAGAGGAAGCTGGAGTGACACCCCACTGGCAGTGAGCACACCCAGACTCTGGACTGTGGTCTCTAAGCACCATTCTCCAATAAAAGGAACTAGAGCTCCTTGGATAAATGGCTGAGTCCTGGGCTGGGGATGAGCATGTACAAAATGAGCCTGGAAGATCCGGCACCAGGAGATAAGGAAGCACTTAAAAAAAATGGCAGGGCCAGATTGGAGAAACGCCCAGTAGCCTAATCAGCGACAATTTAAGCAACAAAAATATTGATAGTAATGGATTACAATCTATAAAGTAAAATAACTATCCAGGAGTTCACACTAACAAAAATAACAAGCAGATAAATATTTGGGGAGAAAACGGACAGTACTTCCTTACAGCACAATTTCAACTAATAAATCAGAAAAAAGCCAGGTACAGTGGCACATGCGTAATTTCAGCACTCAGGAGACTAAGGTAGGAGGGTTGCCATGAGTTTGAGGCCAGACTGGGCTATGTCACAAGTTCAAAGCCAGCCTGAACTACATAGTGAGACTCTATCTTTAAAAAGAGAGAGAGAGGGCCGGTGAGATTGCTCAGCGGTGTATGCGCCTGCCTGGCAAGCACGAGGGCCCGAGTTTGACTCCTGGAACCCACATACAAAGAAAGGGCCAGTGATATCGCTCAGCAGCACAGGCGCCTGCTGGTGCGTGAGGTCTTGAGGTCGACCCCCGGTACCCACAAAAAAAAAAAAGAAGAAGAAAAGAGAGAGAGAGATTGAAAGAAAGAAAGAAAGAGAAAAAGAAAGATCAGAAATAATGATGGGACTAGAGAATGACCACTTGGAAAACATTGCAATAATAATCGTAAGCAAGAATCACCGGGGGGGCTGGTGAGATGGCTCAGCGGCGTAAGCGCCTGCCTTACAAGCGCGAGGGCCCGAGTTCGACTCCCAGAACCCACATATGAAAAAGGGACCGGTGATATCGCTCAGCGGCACGGTGCCTGTTGGCGCGCGAGGTCCTGAGGTCGACCCCCCGGTACCCACAAAAAAAAAAAAATAGAATCACCAGGGGGGCCAGTGAGATAGCTCAGTGGCATAAGCGCCTGCTTGGCAAGCACAAGGTCCTGAGTTCGACTCCCGGTACTCACATTAAAAAAAAAAAAAAAAGAATCACCAGTGGTCATCAATAGATGCTAAAATCAGTGAGAGCTGGGCACATTGGTGCACACCTGTAATCCCAGCACTCGTAAGGCTGAGGCAGGAGGATTGCTGCAAGTTTGAGGCCAGCCAAGACTACATAGTGAGTGTAAGCCCAGCCCAAACTACATAGCGAGACCCTGTCTCAAAAAAATAAATAAATAAATAAAATCAGTGGGATCATGAGAAATTGGATGTTCCCATTACCTCTAAATGTATCCCCATAAGTAAACAATTAATTACAAAGAGAAAAATAGGGGCTAGGGCTGTCACTGAGTGGTATAGCACATGCCTAGCATGCACGAGGCCATGGGTTGAATTCCCAGTACTGTGAGAAAGGAAGAAAGAAAGAAGAAGAAAGAAGAAAGAAAGAAAGAGAGAGAGAGAAAAGAGAAAAACAGTAATTAACAGTGCAAACACCTGGCAGACCCCTCCACTGAGCAGCGACCAAAGTCAACAGTACCAGGAATGGGTCAGTTGACATCAGGGCCCCCTGAGTTGAGGAACCAAGAAGCCAGTTGAGGAACCAAATATGGTTTCTACAGCATTTTCACAAAAATATGTAAGATGAACTTAATCATGAGGAAGCATCATACAGTCCCAGATTAAGGAACACCCTGTGAACTAACTGTGCAGAACTCTTCAAAAGTGCCAAGGGCGTGAAAGAGACGGAGATGCGTCCAAGACTGAAGGCGACACGACGGCTAAATGCAGTGTGGGACCCTGGACCAGGAAGGGGTGTGAATGGGACAATGGTCAGCTCGATGAGGTTGCAGATTGGCTCTGTTCTAAGGTTGTAAGTCTAAAAGTATTTCCAAATGAAAAGTTGAAAAATGGAAGGAGATAAAGGATTGCCAGATGTGGTGAGTACTATCCGGGAGAGCGGGGAATGGAGCAGAGCAGGAGTGCTGGGATCCCCCTGGGAGGACGCCGTGGGGAAGAGGACAGGCGGATGAGAAGGGAGGCGGAGAGGGCTGGCTCATTGCTAGGGCCACACAGAGGTGATCACGGCCAGAGCTGGTGGACGGCAGCAAAGCCAGGAGGTCACTGATTTTTTTTTTTCCCAGTACTGTGGTTTTGAACCTAGGGCCTTTGCACTGACCTACATCCCCAGCTCTTTTCTTTTCATTTCTTATTTTGCAACAGGATCTCACTAAGTCACTAAGTTGCCCAGGATGGGCTCAAACTTGCAATCCTCCTTCCTCAGCCTCCCATGGTGCAGGGATTACAGGAGTGCACCACAGGCCTGTCTAAGACGCTGACTTCGAAAGGCCTCAACGGGCTGAAAGGAAAGACTGGACGTGATCCCAAGTGCCCTGGAAGCCACAGAAAGTTTTGGGCTGTGTAAATTTCCTTCAAGAATAGCTTGAAATTATATCCCATAATGGGCCTGTTTAACTGGTTCCAGCCTCTCCAGGAAAACAAGGATCCTGACCATGGTGCGCAGCCTTATAAATCCAGAGCCTGCCACAGCGCCAGGCATACAGCAGGCAGTCAGTAAGTGTGTCGGCGCGAAGGAATGAAGGTTAGGTTACTTCAGATGACCTTGGAGTATCTGTTGTGGGTTGAAAAAGATCTGTTCAAGTCCAGACTGCCCTGTCCCCTGTGACCATGACTTTATTTGGCAACAGGGTCTTTGCAGATGTCATCAAGCTGAGATGAGGTTGCAGCAGAGCAGGATCTCATCCAGTGACTGGTGCCATCCTATGAGAAAGGAAAGGGAGGTGTGGAAACACAGAGAAACACAGAGAGGCCTGAAGGATGAGTGCAGACAGAGGCGGCAACTGGAGTGATGTGGCCACAAGCCAAGGGACACCTGCAACCACCTGGAGTTGGAGGAGGCAGGAGAATCCTTCCAGAGCCCTGCAGGGAGCACAACCCTGCCTACTCTTTGACTTCAGACTTTAGACTGAAAATTAGGAAACTAGGAAAGAGAAAGTCGTGTTGTTTAAGCTACACAGGTCGTGGTCCTTTGTTACAGCAGTGGAAACTCATTTGCTCCCCTGCTGGGGTCTTGAGGATTAGTGCTGATTTAACCTAGAGCCAGCCCTCCTCCTCGCTGTCTGCCCTGCCCTCAGCCCCATTCCCACATCCGTGGGTGCCTTACACATCTACTTATTAAATGCTACTTACTTAAAATAGTAATCTTTTAAAAATCAAGCTCAGATGAGCCGCCTTTTTAAAAAGTCCAGTTTTCTGCTAAATGGGGTGTGAATGCACAAGTGCGCTCTGACTGTGTCAGCTGTTCTCCAACACCCCCTAAAGTCAGCGCGGAGCCCCTGGGCAGGACACGCCCACAGCTGCACCTGCAAGCCCCTCTCACACCCGCCCGCTGCTGGAACCTGCACTACACAAGAACGAGCCGACTGGCAGGGGAAGCAGTGCTTTCCTCCTGCTGTTTTGCCCCCAAAAGGAAGGTAACCGAAGAGCGAGCGGCTCTTCCTGCATCTGCTCCAGCTGTGTTATAAACGCTGCCCTCCTCTCCACGCTCCTCCCCTTTGGGACCTGACCATGTTGGAGAAAACACAGATGGCGCACGTGGGAGAGGAGCACTCCAGCCTTCTTCCTGTGTCACCTGCAGAACAGGGACAGCCACATCCACCGAGGCACTGTGCAAAGCGGACTGGAAGAGGCACATGTGATGGGATTCCGCTCGTGGGACCTACCCAGGATAGGCGAGTCCGCGGAGACTGAATGCGGACAGCGGCTGGCGAGGGGAGAGGGGAGTGGCTGCGCCCGGGAGAACGCAGTCTGCACCTCGGTAGAGGGGGAGGCTGCACGGTCCTGCGAATGTGCTAAATGCTACTGAATCGTACACTTCACAATGGTTAAGGTGCGGAATTTAGGGTAGGTGTATTTTACTACGTGAAACCACCGCTTAGAGAGTGACAAGAGCTAAGGCCCCCCAACCCCCTGAACCTCAGTGTCCTCATCTGCAGAGTGGGGGCACTGAAAGACACCATGTCACGGTACACACTGCGCCCGTCCATCTTCGGGAATGGCCAGGCCAAGGAGGTGCTGCATCCCCTGGGACTTCTGCAAGGGTCACAGCCATGAGCAGACAGAGCCTCTGGCCAAGAGGACAGCACAGCACGTGCTCCGTGGGTGTGGGCGTCAAGGGGAGGCTCTGCAGACAACCTTAGCCCCGTCCCCCTCTCGGTAGGGGCTCAGCAAGTGTCAGTTCCTCTTAAGGGCCCAGGTCATCTCCATATGGCATTTGCCTGAGTGGCCTGTCCCTGGTGTTCTGACTCGCAAGAACACATCAGGCTGCCGCAGCTCATATTTTCAGCTCTGGGAGCCTGGTCTGAGCAATTGGGCACTCTAGATTTAATTCTGCAGGTAATTTGAACGATGCTATCTAATTTCAAATGTCCCTGCTCTTATGAATGCAAAAGCAGCATAATTTTTAATTAGTGGGTAAACAGTAAATAATGAATGGCAGTAAGTGGACACCACTGTTAATTAAAAAAACATGGTTGATAAAAATCAATTTGGTCCCTGCATTTTAACTGAGTCTATCAGGTCCCTGCAAAAAGTTGTGTAACCCAGCCACAATACCGTCCACCTCCAGCTGTTTATCTTGTTAAGACTTTTCTGGGGGTGGAGGGGAGAGAATGGGAGGGAAAAAAAGAGAAGAAAATCAAAGCCTGCCCCAGAAGCGACAGTGGAGCAAATGTCACGGAATTATTTATAATTGGCTGAGTTTATTGCAGCCTTGAAGCTGAGGTTCACAAACAGCCAAGAGGCGGCACGGTGCTCAGCTGTGGCGTTTTCACCGGCAGTGTCTGCACTTGTTTGTGTGCTGAGGACAGAGCGGGGCTGAACCATACCCCAGTCTCCGGACATAATTAAGCCCTAATTTCTCCCAGGAAAACAAGATAAACTGACACACGGTTAGGGAGAATGTAGCATCTGAGGGTTCGCTACAAAACCCAACATCTCCACCACCTCTCCTCAGGGACTTCGGACGGGGCGCAGGAGGAAAAGGGTTTGTTTTCTTTTGAACAGAAAACATTTTCTCATGAAACCCAGTTTCATGGAAACAATGAGAATATAATTTTCAGGGCCCATTTGCTATTTCATTGTGAAATGTAAGCTTGATTTTCCTACAAGGCAAATAAGGCTGACCCCTTCTGATGCTTTTCTTTGCGCTGCTTCTATCCACTCTTCAAATCAACACTTTCGGACAGATTTCATTGACACTGGTGATGTTCAAATTAACCTGCAGAATTGAATCCAAGGGACCTGGTGTCTTCTGACGAAGCTGGCTGCCGAGGCACCAAAGCGTGCATGGAGCTGATGCTGAGCCTGTCTCTCCAGCTCTGGGGGGGAGGGCACTGGGACGGGGCCCAGCGTGGATTCACACCCCACCCATGATCACGTCCTGGCTCAGGTCCCTTTTGCACATCCGCCTTGCGCCAGGTTCATGCAGAATGACCCAGCTTGTCTCTTTCAAAGCCCAGAGCGCCCTCGGAGCTGCCCGAGTGACAACACAGGCATGCGAGGACACCCTAGCCCTGGCTGGATCTTTGTTTTCATTTCCCTTATTTGGCTCATTGATGCCAACAAGTTGGTTGGCCAAGAACACAATGGGACCCAGCGCCACCCTGGCATATTCACTCATCCGCACATCGCAAACTCAGCCAACATGGTAGCGCCCTGCAGTCTAGGTCTCCAAATCAGTCCCCTGGGCCCTCACTGGGGACGAAACACAAGCAACCCGGTTCTGGCAACCTAGGCCTGAGTCCTGACTGTATCAGACTCGGGGTCACAAACCCTGGTGAAGCTGAGGCCCTCGTTTCTCCGCCCTAGGAGGAAGATGACACTGATGCCTGGCTCCCAGGGTTGCTACAGACAGGAGCGGCGACGATGTATAAAAATGCACAGAACAAGCCGGGTGTGGTGGTGCACACCTGTAATCCCAGCATTTGGCAGGCTGAGGCAGGAGGATCACTGTGAGTTCAAGGCCAACCTGGGCTACATAGTGAGTTCAAGGCCAGCCTGAACTGCATTGCGAGGCCCCGTCTGGAAAAAAAAAAAAAAATGCACAAGTGCACTGGTGTCATCCATGTCTCTCTTGCCTTCTCAGCTCCCCAGGGAGGCTGGATGTCACTCCCAGCCACCAGCAAACTGAGGAATCTGCTCCACCTCATTCTCCCAGAAGGCCACTGAGGCAGAGAGTTTGGGGTTGATCTGTCCAATCAGACAGCTCTGAGGAGGTAGTGAGGACCCCCAGCTCCCCAAGAATACCACGTGGGAAGGTGTGAGTGGACGCCAGGAAAGCGAGGGCCAAAGCGTGTGCTTCTCCACCAGCCCGCCCCCCCCGGCCCTGGCTGGCTGAATCTGCCACATCCATCACCCCTGGCCGGAGCCTGAAGACGCAGCCCCTCTCCGTCCATTTCAGCCTCAGGCTTGGTCGAAGGACCGGGCTGGAAAGCCTGTGCTGTGGCTGGGTGGCCGGGTCTGGGGCCACTGTGCACACAGCCCGTTGCTGTCATGTTTGGACACCGCACACGCATCCCAGGACATCCCGCCACCTGGGCCATCTCAGCCCGTCCCCTTGGAATGAGGGGTGACGGTTTCTGGAGGAATTGCTGTTCTTCGGCAGCCGAAGGTCGTGGTGCTCCCCTCAGAGCAGCGCCTAGAAGATGAGGCGAGTTGTCCCACCCTCTGGCTTGACTCTATCTCCACGGCCCGGGCCAAGCACATCTAAAGATCACCCAGAAGACCTGGAGCCCCACACAGTGACCCCTGCTGCTAGCATCCGCCCTCCGACCACCTCCTTCCCAGAAGCACCGACTCCTGCCCAGGCTTGGGGGAAAAGGACGGGGTGTGGCCTGCACCGTGGGCCTCCTGCCTTGGCACTGGGCATCTGTTAGTTGGCCGCGCCCTCATTCGCTCACCACCCATGTGCTGAGTGCCAGGTGTGCACCAGGCACTGATCTGGGTCCCACGGATGCAGCAGTGGAGGATCCACAGGGCTGGCGCGGGGGTGAGAAGGGAACTGAGTGGCCGGGATAGGCACAGATCTGACGACCTCGGCCTTCGTGGGGGGAGTGATCTGCTCTGGGGAGGACCTGGGGTCCTCAGATCGGGGTGGCCCCTGTCCAGGAGTGTAGGAGCCATGAGCACCGCCCAGCAGGGCATGGCTGCAGCAGCAACTGCGCAAAACGGCTTGGCATCTAGGAGTCTGGCGTCCCAAGCTGAATAATCCAAGGCTCCCAGCCTGGGAACTGGGCCGGCCTCCCTCCAGGCTTGCTTTCCCCAGGGAGTCACATCTGGGAACCCTGTTACCTATCAAGCTGGGGCCCTGGCTCAGTGGAACAGCGGGTGAGGTGGGGTGTACCTAGGGATCTCTGACCCCATGTGTCTGGTTTGCAGCTAGCACCACAGAGGCAGCTGGGGCCGTGGGGAGCAGCCGCCTGCACTGGGAGCCCCGCTGCCAGCAGCCAGTGTCTGAGGGCACGCCTGTCACTGCCGTCTTGCCCCCGCGCCTCGATGGGCCCTGGATCTCCACTGGGTAAGACCCCCCCTGGATCCCTAACAACGGGCTCCTAAGTTGGGAAACATTTCCCTCTCTGAGCCTCAGTCACCATATCTGTGAAGTGGGCCCAGTTTCCTCAGTTCCTGAGAGGCTCGCTAGCTGTCAAACACATGGTTCCGCTCACTTTCCCTCTCCAGATGGCACATGGGGCAGGGACCATACCTCAGCCAACAACAGCAAGGGCACACGGGGTTAGCAGAGGGACATGCACTGAATATACAACCACAGAAATAAACACTACAAACTTAAGAATGTGCTAAGCTCTGAAATGAAGGAAATCAAACTGAAGGTATAACAGCAAATGACCTGGAGAGGGCACAGTCAGGGGTGGCTTCTTGGAAGTGGTGACCTGAGTCCGCTGCACCGAGATCCAGGGAAGAGCCAGGCAAAGGACGCAGCTGGGGCAAAGGGCCTGAGGCGGGAAGTGGCAGGCCAGAGCTAGCCTGGGCATCCCCGGCCCAGTTCTCTTTCAACCTGACAGGCTCGGCCAGCACTTCAGAGGCCAGTGGCCCTCACCTCACCGTGCACAAAGCCCATAGCAGCCGGCGGAGAAACCTCCCCTGCCAGGAGTGGTGGGAGAGGAGGGAAGCTGTGGTCGCCTCCACTTGTCTCCCTCCTGACCTTCTCCTTCTCCTCCTTCCTCCTCCTCAGCCAGACCCATTCTGGGGACAAAGACTGGGCTCTCTGTGTCCTCTGTGTGCCTCCTGAGCTCATGGAGAAACCCCACTGCCAAACATCTGCTAGCACTTCGGGTGGAGGGAGGGGACAAGTGTGCCACAAAGCCGCTGTGAACATGTTCCCTGGCTCTGCAGCTGCAGGCAGCCCCCACCCTCCACAGTCCAGGTGGGGTCCAGGTACCTGGCACCAGCATCGCTCTGAGGCAGAACCGAGGTTCAGGGAGGGGGACCTGGGTGCAGGTGGCGGCTCCCAGCCCGGGGCCACCGCATCCTGGAGCAGTTCTTCTAAGATGCTTCTTCCGGAACATTTTTCCTAGAAAGTTCCCCACTGTGCTCTCCAGTCAGGCCTGCTGCCTCCTGGGAGGAGTGCAGAAAAGGGTCTAGGGCCTGGGACCCCCAATATGTCCAGTGTGACCTGTTGCATCCTTGGGCAAATCTCCCTGCTCTCTAGGCCTTGCCAGAAGCAATCAGGGGTGTGGGGGACCTCTCCCCTTTTTTGCAGTACTGAGGATTGAACTTAAGGCCTTGGCACTGAGCTACATCCCCAACCCCTTTTTATTTTTTTATTTTGAGACCGGATCTCACTAAGCCGCTAAATTGTCCAGGCTGGGCTTGAACTTGTAAACCTCCTGCCTCAGCCTCCCAGGGTGCTGGAATTTCAGGTGCTCATCAACACAGCCATCTCCCCTCCCTATTTTTAAACACCACCTGTTCTGGTATTTGCTCACTATTTTTCTTTAAACCAACTTGCTTTTATTTACTTAAACATCTTCATTCATTTTTACAGCTTTATTGAGATATAATTGGCATACAGTAAACTGCACCGTCTACACTGTAATATAATTATTTTTAAAGGAAGCATAATATCACCCTGGATACGGAGAACAGAGCCACTTGCCATAAATAAGAAATAATTGTAAAAAGAAACTCAATGAAACAAAACAGCATAATTAGAGTCTCTCTAGATTCATGGCTTACCTAAGGCTCCAAGTCTGTTCTCTCTGGGAATTAAAAAAAAAAAAAAAAAAAAAAGAAAGAGGTTGGTGTTAAAGATGCATAAACTCTGAGCGCAGACTTTCTCCTTGGCATTAGCCGCAAGATGAAAAGAAAAGAAAGGGAACTGTTGCTGCATGATAACGTATTCCCTCTGCTCCAGCAGCCTTGGTATTAAAAAAACACCAGGAAAATAGCAGTGTAGGTAGGTGGGACCTGGTTAGGGTAAAATTGTGAGTGGGGGTTTATCTACCATCTGTCCCATCTGTGCCCTGATGGGTAAGTCCCAGGGCATGACTGTGACTCTAGGGGTCCTTCAGCTTCCCTTTCTCTTCCCCTGGAATTGTTCACATTACCAGCAGAATACAGCCTGGGGCCAACACCTGCCCACCACCTGTTTTTATAAATAAAGTTTTATTGGCACATGACCAGGCCCATTCATTTACACGTCATCTGTGGCTGCTTTAGCTCTACAACTGCAACCTTGAGTGGTTCCTGCAGAAACCATCTGGCCCACAACATCAAAATATTTATGATCTGACCCCTTTATAGAGAAAGCTTTCCAGAAAGCCCATCGCGGGTCCCAGGTCAGAGACGTTAACGTATCAAAGAAGAGGGGGGACAACCCTTTCCTGGGCTTCACTCATTCCTTTATCACTAAGGACACAGGGAGCAACCAATGTGTGCAGCTCTGTGCCAGGCGTCCGGAATCCAGGTGAGCGGGGAAAGCCAGGGTGCTGCCTCCTGAGCTCACAGTGCAATGCCCCCCACCATGGTGGTCAGTGCCCGAGGACTGAATGGAAGAGGCATTACTGTGGGGGCCACAAGGCATTGTGTGGAAGCCTGCCAGCCCCGACAGTGCAGCTGACTACCCAGCTCTACCCAGGGCAACAGACTGTGAGCGTCCAGGCCCTAGCTCAGAGGAGGCTGGAATGCAGGCGGGGAGAAGGGGTTCCGGGGCTGGCTCTCACTGTTCTACCCACCTCATGTCTCCTCTCCCTGGCAGCTGTGAAGTGCGCCCAGGACCAGAGTTCCTTACCCGCTCCTACACTTTCTACCCCAACCGCCTCTTCCGTGCCTACCAGTTCTACTACGGGGATCCCTCATGCCAGGAGCCCACCCACTCGCTGCTCATCAAGGGCAAAGTCCGCCTGCGCCGGGCCTCCTGGGTCACCCGGGGTGCCACAGAAGCTGACTACCACCTGCACAAAGTGGGCATTGTCTTCCACAGCCGCCATGCCCTGCTTGATGTCACCAAGCGCCTCAACCAGACTTGGGCGGACCAGGACTGTGTGGGGCGGCTGCCCCAGGCCGGAGCCTGGCTGCCCGGGGCCCTGTATGAGCTGCCAAGCACCCGGGCCCAGGGGAACTGCATGGCGGCGCTGGGCTTCAGCATGCACGAGCTCAGCCTGGTCCGCGTGCAGCGCCACCTGCAGCCACAGCCCCGGGCTGTGCCCCAGCTGGTCGAGGAGCTCTACCTGGGGGACATTCACACCGAAAGGGCAGAGAGGCAGCGCTACCGGCCCACAGGGTACCAGCACCCACTGCAGAGCGCCCTGGTGAGTCTGGGCCCCAGGGAGGGGAGTTCTAGGGCCCAGCCCAGCAGGCCCTGTATGATCTGGTCCCTGCCGAGGGTCCCGTCTGTCCTGCTCCTGTCTCTGCCGCTCCCTCTGCCTAGGATGCCTCTCCCCAGGGCTTCGCGAGACTGCCTCGCTGTTGCTCTTGTTGCTGGTGCTGTCTCAGAAGGAAAGATCCGTTTGTTCTCCCCACCCCGAGCCCTCACGGCCCAGATGTGGTCCCCATGGGCCCTGCAGGACCCCTTTCTGCCTCTGCTGAGCACAAGGCTTGGGCAGGTTTCCTCTTTTCTTGGTTCTCCAATCAAATGTCCCCTCTGGCACTAGACCCTTTACAAGGGCAGGGCCATGGCACCAGCTGGTACAGGGTCTGGCTCCTGGTCAGGGCCAACAAATATTGGTGAGTCGACGAGGCAGACAGCACTTTTTCCAGGCTCTGCTGGGGCTGCAGCACACCCTCCAGGGTGGTCCTCCTGCAGACACACACCTCCTTGTGATCATGTTGTATACAACCGTATGAACCCCAGGCTCTCAGCGTAGGACCTCCAGAGTGCAGGGCCGGGCGGGGATGGGGCTCTGCATCTCTAACCTCACCCAGGCAGGCAGTCTGCAGTGCCCTCTGGGCTGGGAGGTGCCAGGAATGGCTCTCTGCGAGATGCACCCCAGGCTCTAAGGTGAACCCCACTGAAGCCTTTGACCCCAGATTGTAAAGGTAGCCATTGCAGACACATTGTCCTAATCTGGAGAAAATCTAGGAGCCCTTTTTTGCCTGGTGAGCAAACAGGCGGAGGGAAAGGTGTCTTTATGTGTATGATGTGCTGCTGGCACACAGCCGGGACAAGCGTGGGATTCGCGGCCTTGTCAGTGTCTAAGCCAGAGAGGGCAACCCCTGGACGAGCCCGCTGGAGGCCCGGGAAGCCTAAGGACCCTCCCTCCCTTCCAAAAAATGCTTTTAAAAGCATAAGATAAAAATACAATGGAAACCAATCCCATTAAGATACAGTGGTGTAGTTACCGGAGTCTTAAAGCATGAATGTGCAATACAGAAATACTGAGAATAGGAATTTTCTCACCCTCATGTCCAAGCAGTGACGAGTGTCAACAGTGTTCCCTGTGTCTGTGACACTGATGACACTATCAGAGAGTCTACAGATTCTGCTGGGGTGTGCTGCCTACCTTGTCAGCTAGAAGACACTGAACTCTAGTTAGTTAGAGGGTAATGGCCATGAAGCTGAGGTTAGGGCTCTGGCTTAGGAAATGCTGTACAAGGCACCCAGGGAGTATTTTTTCAAAGTGCAAATCAATAGAGGGACGGAAGAAGGGATGAGTGTAGCCCGCCCCATCGAGTGCCCTCTGAGCCCTCAGACACCTCAGCACATATTGAGTGCCTGCTGTGTACGAGACACTCAAGGGGCTGAGCCAGACAGTGCCACCTCTCACCTCCGGAGCAGCCACTTGTCTGAGCCCCAACGGGCAGGCCACTGGGATGAGACAGACCCCAAATCCAACTGCCTTCCGCTTCCTCTCCCACTCCCTCCCTGAAACCCAGGACCTGTGCAGCAGAGAAGGGATATGACAAGGTTCTTCTAATCAGAAAATCAGCCTCAGGGTTCTTGGAGTGACCTGGAAATTACTCCCTTTTCAGCAGCCAACGTTCCGGGCTGCTGTGGCATTCATCCTACGTAGAGAAGGAGGCGCTGGTGGCGAGCTGATTACCAGCCCTTGCCTCCTCCTTAGGAAGGGGAGCTGCTCGGAATGCAGAGGGCTGCCAGGGCTGACAGTTGCTGTCCTCGCTCTCCCTGCTGCGGCCCACGATGTGATTGTGAAGTAAGACGCATAGGAATGCGTGCATCGCCGAGCAGTGCCAGGTGTACAGACATTAAATGAAATGTCCGCTCAGCAACCCCCCTCCTGAGGTGGGGGACAATTTCAGAGAAGGAAATACTGCAGATAAATCCCCAAATAATGAATTAGTTGTTACCTTATGCTCTCCGGGACCCAAGCCTTGTCCACGACCCAAACCAGATGGTAAACATGAACATTTTTAGAAGTTAATTTAAAATCAATTTGATCCCCACATTCATTGCCTGGATATAGAATCCTAATCAATCAGCCAACACGCAACCTAACTCGTCTGAGCCTGGTGTCACCTCCGGGGGTTAATTAGAAACTGTTGTGTGCTGTTTGAGAAATAACTTTATATAACAGGCTTAAGCCAGTAAGAGTTTGGCTTCCACACAAGTGTGAATTTGGCTGGCTGAGGGCCTTGTTTATTAACATGTGCAACCTGAACCTCTGCAGAAGAGCGCCTGGGAGGTGTTTGAAGGCAAGGGGAGCCTTGATTCCCCAACACTTTCAAAAGTTCCCAACATGTAATCCCGGGTCCTTGGGAGGCTGAGGCAGGAGGATCACAAATTCAAGGCTAGCCAGGGCAATTTAATCCATCTCAAAATTTAAAAGGAAAGAAAGAAGAAAAAAGGCTGGGGATATAGCTCAGTGGTAGGACATCTTTGGTTCTGAACCCCAGTATTCTACCACCACCCCCAAAAAAAGTTCCCAAGAGGGAAATGCATTTATCTCCCTTCTCTCCCCCTTAAAACCCTACTGGCTCTGTTTGTCTCTGCTGTGCCAAAAACCTCTTCCCCCAAATTATCTATTAGCATCCCAGACCTCCCCTCTGCACAGGTATCTGTGCCCGTGTGCCTGAGCAGGCGGCAGCGAAGGTTGCTCTGGAATTATTTTGATGTTACGCATTATGTCCTGTCAATACGCATTAGCGTGACAATAGTCGGGATGTGGGTTAAGATGTCTAAATTAGAGTGGACTCTTATCAGCCCCTTCCCAATTACCAACACCCAGGCTAACAAGCGAGCTTGCTTCTCTCCATCATCGGCACTTCTGCCACCATTTACTTGCATTTCAAAGTGCCTTCCAGCTGTCCAGGTCAGAGTCCCCCAAACCAAAAGTGATACAGTCTCCTGTGTTATGGAAATCAAGGAACACTTAGGTTCATCATCGAAATAAATAATAAGAGCTTCTAAAATGTGGCAATCCAAAAAAGAAAGGGGGAGGGGGACCTTCCCTCAATCATCCAATATTTTCTTCCTAATCCCATCCAGTGCCACTTGTTTTGTTTGTTTGTTTGTTTTTGTGGGTACTGAGGGTCGACCTCAGGACCTCACGCGCCAGTAGGCACCCGTGCTGCTGAGCAATATCACTGGCCCTTTTTTCGTATGTGGGTACCAGGAGTCGAACTCAGGACCTTTGCGCTTGCCAGGCAGGCGCCTACGCCGTTGAGCTATCTCACCGGCCCATGCCACTTGTTTTTCACGTGAAACTCACCCACCAACAATCTGTGAAGATCTTTTGAGGCTTTTTTTGCATAAATATATATATATATATATATTGCAGCTGATTTCACAGCTGGGCTCTCGAAATGCCCCCTTCCCCTTTGGACCCTGAGTTTCCCCAGGAATGGCAAAAGCAGGGGACTTTTGCTCATTCCCAGGTCAGGTTTGACAGGTGGTTCTTCCAAGGCCATTGACTTTTCAGAATGATGCTCTGGACTTAATTCTGGACTGCAGCTCCCTTTAAGGAAAAAAAAAAAAAAAGAAGAAGAAGGAGATTGTCGGTATTGGTTCCTTTTTGGCCTCTGCTGAGTTTTTTTCATTCCAAAATGCAGACTGACCACTCCCTCAAAATGTGATTTAACATCTGCTTCCTGTTGACATGTTTTACTGTAAACTCACCTCAGGAGAATCTGGAAAGCCGGTTAAAGAAGGCCAAAGACAGAGGAACCCCAGAGCAGGGCCTGGGGTAACCAAGGGCTCTGACCTTGTTTTTTCTGTTATAAATAACACCAGAAGGGACATCTTTGAGCCACAGCTCTTACAGTTTAAACTACAATTTAAGCCATTTCCTTAAGACCTCTTCAGGCAACAGGGTTCCAAAGGCCTAGATATTCTGACGACCGTTGGTCTTCCTTGCCACATCCAGTTGCCAAGGGGGTGGAGCAGAGGACGCTGACCTTCCAACCCCAGAGTTCTACAGACAAAAGCATCCATTCTCAGGGGGAGGAGGGCCGCGTGCCTGTAATCCCAGCATTCGGGAGACGAGGCAGGGGGATCCCAAGTTCAAGCCCAACCTGGGAAATATAATGACTTGGTGAGACCCAAATAAAAAATAAAAAGGGCTGGGGATATAACTCAGTGTGAAGGCCCTGGGTTCAATCCCCAGCTGGAAAGAAGGGAGAGAAGGAGGGAAGGAGGGAATCAAAAAGAAAGAAAAGAAAAGCCTCCATCTCGTAGAGGAAACACAAACTGCTGGGAAGATTTGGCACAGAAATGTGGGGGACTCGGGCAAGTTTGTAACAGGCCGTGCCTCGGCTCAGCTCGACCACTTCCAGCTGGGACACCTTGGCCGGCCCCTGGGCCGTCTGGATTTCGGCTTCCTTGGCTAGGCTAGGATGCGTGACAGTCTCTCGAGAGGAGATGCTCGGGGTAGTTCTTAGGCGTAGTTCTCAAAGGCGTGAGGGGTGTTAACAATGAGCAAGGAGAAAGATCAACTCTAAAGGCCCAGTTTCAGGACCAAGCAAGCTGGGCATGAGGAAGACAACATCCAAATTCTGAAGCACAAGGCCAGCCTTCGCTTCATTCGCTTCCATTCGCTCACTCAACAAGCTGCTGCTTGCCGTGCGCCAAGCGCTGTGCTGGGCGGGGAGGGTGGAGGAGCCCAGAGACAGTCAACGGGGTTGGGGGTGGCAGGGAATGGTGTGTCTGCCAGGGGATGGGACAGCCCCGGAGGCTACTTCTGTGGCTGCTCTGGGTCTTTCAGCAAAGACCTGAAAGAGGAGAAGGAGCTGCTGGTCCTTCTGGCTGGGGCGTCCAGGAGGAGGGACTGCATGTGCAAAGGCCCTGGGGAGAGGACAGCTCGCTGAGAACCAAGGGTAGCGACGAGGCCGCCCTGGATAGAGATCAGGAGAGCGGGAGAGAGATGAGCGACCCGACGTGCTTGTCCTGGGTGCGGCGCCCGGGGTCCCTCCCAGGCTGCACCCTGCCACCTCCCCCCGGGGGCGGGACAGTGACCGCTCTTCCGTTTCGCCCGCAGCACCACGCGCGGCCCTGCCCCGCCTGCGCCCTCGTGGCGCGCGCCGACGAGCACCACCCGCCCGTGCTCCCGCGCGCGCCGCTGCTGCCGCTGCGCCTGGGCGGCCGCTGGGTGAGCGCGGGCTGCGAGCTGCGCCCGGCCGTGCTCTTCCTCACGCGGCTCTTCACCTTCCACGGCCACAGCCGCTCCTGGGAGGGCCGCTACCGCCACTTCTCCGACCCCGCCTGCCGCCAGCCCACCTTCACCGTGTACGCGGCCGGCAGCTACACCCGCGGCGCGCCCTCCGCGCGGGTGCGCGGCGGCACCGAGCTGGACTTCGAGGTCACGCGCGCCCGCGTGACCCCCATGGACCAGGTCACCGCGGCCGTGCTCAACTCCTCTGAGCCCGGCAGCTGCGGGGGCCCCGGAGCCTGGGCAGTGGGCGTCGAGCGCGACGTCACGGCCACCAACGGGTGCCTGGCGCTGGGCATCCGGCTGCCGCACGTGGAGTACGAGCTCTTCAAGGTGGAGCGCGACCCCCGCGGGCAGAGCCTGCTCTTCATCGGACAGAGGCCCTCGGACGGCTCGAGCCCCGACACCCCCGAGAAGCGCCCCACCTCCTACCAGGCCCCGCTGGTGCTGTGCGGGGGACACGCCGGGGGCGCCCCCAGGCCTCCGCCGCACAGGCCCCCCAGCGGCGGGGCCCCGTGCCCCCGAGCTGCCCCTTTCCCCCTTCTGCTCCTGGTTCCAGGGCTGGCCTTCCTCGGGGGGCTATGACACCGGTCTTCGACTCCAAGGCGGCTGCCCCGACACCGTGTGACCCTCCGGACTCCCACCAGGCCGGAGCCCCTCGCCGTCCCGGGAAGGCTCAGCTGTCCTCCCCCACCCTGAGGTGGGCGCCGTGGGCGGCCTGGCCACCTGTGTCCCACGTGGCTGCCTGCGAGGTGTGGCTGCTCCCGGGTGCGGGGTGAAGCTCCCTGCCGTCTGAGTTTCCGAACCCTCACCCCGATTTTTACACCCCCCTCCTCTTTGGTAGTTGGAGGACAGGTGCCAGCCGGGGCCATCCTGAGTGCCCCTGCCCACCTGCTCCCTGCCCCTCTCTTCCTTGCCCTTGGGATTGTGGGATGGGAACGGGAAGACACCCTGAAATTCTGCCCGGGGACGACACCTGCTGCTCTGCCAAGCCTGCGGGTTGTGGTTTAAAGTTTATTAACTCCGATTTAGCAATGCAGACGCAAAGTGGGGCCATGAATTAAAGAGGCCGCTTCGGGCCTTCAGTACTTATCAGTTTCCTGGTAAAGGGCTCGTCTCTTTGGGGGCAACTCCGCTTCTTGAGTTCTGACTGCTGGCATTTGCCGGCATCTGCCTGTGCTTCTGCGAGTCGAAGCTCAAGCTGTCAGCGCTGCGTGGGGATAAATCCAGCCCTCCAGGGCCAGTGTGCGAGAGGAGAGGGCTCCGTCTGAGCTGAGGAGCGTGGCCTCTGAGGCTCCGCCGCCCACAGAACCCCAGCGAGCGCGGGGCTGGCGCCGGGGCAGGTCTGCGGGGGAAGCCGCGTTCCCAGCCTTCGGAAAGTAATTAATAGTAATGACAGCAGCAGCACCAACATGCTCTGTAATTAGCCCTGCGCCACCATCCTGTTTTGCAGATTTCCTGTGCTGGACTGACAATGGTGGAGAATCTCCAGGCTACATCTTTGGGGTCACCCTAGAAGGGGTCAGGGACCCCACCAGACCCAGGAAGCTTGGCCTCACCCCGCTGCCTCACTGCAACGCTAATGTATCAGTGCCCTCGGCTCGGAGGGGTCTGTCATGGTGGGGACAGGCTGTGCCTCTCTAGGGATCCTGCCCACGTGCCCAGGGCCTCATCCATACACTGTGAAGTTAACTGGCATGGTGGTAGGCTGGAGGGTTTGGGGACCATGAGCCAGAGTCACCCTCTCCCTCCTCCCGATCCCTATCCCTGACTCTTGAAGAACCATCTTCTGGAAGGCTAATGACGCTTTCCGAGGGAAGCCCTTGTCCCCCCTGAGATTGTGGGGGCTTCAGTCAACCCGCTGAAATTGCTCAAACGTATTACCCATTCTTTAGGGGAAATAAAACCCCACCAATATCCTCTGTAGGTCTCAGACAGCTACAAGTGTCCGTGGCATATTTACCAAAGTACAAGAAATAACTAGTTCATTTATGGTCTTCGACGACACTGGGATGGGGGCAGTTCCTGGTGGGGACGACTGTTCGTGTTGACAGTAAGTCCACAGCTGAGCAAGTCTTGTGTCTGAGGCTTGAAGGAACTGTGCCACCATTTATCATCAAATTTGAATCTTTTAATAAAATTAAACAGCCTGAAAAGTGTTCTTGCTGGCTATTAAAGTCAACCAAGGGGATTATGGTTCTAAAGAAAGGAAGTAAAGTGTCCACCAGAGGATGTGTGAAGGAGAATAAAACCAGTGGAGGGCAACTCTGGCTGTCTTCGCTGTGCCTTGCTGCACTGCCCGCCTTCATGCAGCTCCCCAGAGCCTTCCACGGCTCCCAGACAAAAGCCCCAGGTCTGGCTCCCTGTCGCTTGCGCGGTTCAGCATGGCTCCTCATTCCTTGTGCACGCGACCTTTCTGTTTCTCCATCTGAGCCGTCGCTGCCTCTGGGCCTTTGCATGCCCCTGCCTCTGCCCCTGCCAAACATCTCCTCCCCAGACCTCCAGATGCTTGGCTCTTTCTTTTCATTCAACTCTCAAGCGAAATGTCACCTCCATGAGGAGGCCTGCCATTAGCAACCCCCCAAAGCAGCCCCCTCTTCCCCTGTCCTACCTATCCTGTTTTATGTTCTTTATAATGCATTCGTATCATTCTGAAATGGTCTCATTTACTCACACTTGTTCTCTGCCTCTTCTGCCTAGAAGGTCAGCTCGCAGGGGAGGACAGGGCTCCCTCAAAGCCATCTCTCCAGTGGGGTCAGCGGTGCCTGGTACCTGTAAAGAGGCTCCGTAAACACTGCTGACCTGAAAGCCTCACGGAGACCTGTGAATGGGCCACCACCTTGGGCCAGATGTGGCGCCCCTGGGGCCCAGCTGCATCCGGTGAAGGGGCCAGTTCTCTGCATCTTGCACACAAGGACCCTAAGGCTCAGAGAGGAAAGGCATTAGCCTGAGGCCACACAGTAGGTAAAGACCCAGGCTCTGAACCTGAGCAGCTGGAACCCAGAGCCAAAGACCTGGGCCTCTGTCTCCCAGCCCCAGCAACTGGGTGACCAGATTCCTCACTGTGTTTGGAAAAAGCAGTTTGGGGGCGCTTTGTGGGACCTGGCAGGAGCCTTTCCCACTAGGAGGTGTGCTGAGCAAGAGACCCTGTCCGGCTGCCGCCTCTTTGGCTGGGAGCCGATGGTGCTGACCAGAAACGCGAAGGTGGAGAAATGTCAGTGGAGGTCAGTGATGCCCAGACTGTGGGCTGAGGCAGGAGGGCTCATTTCAGGCCCCTTGCCCCCCCATCCCCACCCACCCAGAGGCCTTCCCTTCTACAAAAAACCAGAGAGCTTTCAGCCACAGAAAGCAAGCCCCAGCTCTATTTCAAAACAAAACACAATTAATGTTCTCCATTGTCTGTTCAGTCACGTTTGGTGGGGGAGGGGGGGTTCGCTGTTGATAATTTCACAGTGCAACTCCCGGGAGAGTAAACGAGCTTTGTTTTTAAATAAAAAGTTTAAATTGTATACAGCTCTCAGAGGCCCATTAACTAACAGATGCTGGTTATCAAAAGAAGTTATTTCTTTGCCTTTCTCTAAGCGAATGTGTTTAATCTCCCAGCGGTGCTACTGGGCTGAGCAGCGGGCGTGAGGCTGCCGGTGACGCGCAGCCGCCTGCACTCGGCCCTGCTCTGTGCATCCTCTCCTGGGAGCCGGGTGACTCAGGCGTGGGCCGGAGCCTCTGACGCAGGACGTGGAATTGTACTAGGGCTGTGGCAGGGGCTGCTTCACAGCCTTTAGTGTCACAGATGGGGGTAGCGGGAGGGGCCGTCCCCACTTACAGAGGCAAGCTTGGGCAGCAGCCTGAGACCTCTCCTTTGCACACATGTAACTCCCCTTAAATGGATGAGGGCGGGAGTTCATTACCTGTCCACACTCCCGAGAATGAAGCTTTCAAGCTCTGAGACCCCCTCTCCCCTTCCCACCACCTGCCGCATTCTGCAGCCATGTGTGCGCCCCACCGCTCTCTGCTCCCCACCAGCCATTCCCCACCTGCGCCCCTTTCTTCTTCATCACACGGATCACTGTCTGAATCTGGAAACCTGTGCGTTAGGTTCCTGTCCTTCAGAATGAGCTGACACTGGACCCTCCTGTTCCCCACTGGATCCCCCGCCTGCAGAATGACACCTGGCCCACAGAAAGAGGTTAGCAAATACAGGCCACACGAATGGCCACGCTGAGTTTGGGCTGGGGCTCTGATTTTGACCATAAAGGTGACAACCACACAACTGAGTGCTGGCTTGGAATTTCAACACTGCTGTTTTTTTTTCTGTTAAGAACTCAGAACTTGGGTCTGAGGACCTGGTTTGCGCTGGCCTGGCTATTTCTAAAAGGGCATTGAGGACAATTATTGTTCCTGAATAAAGGGCCCCAGGGCCTGGCACAGGCTTCCTAGAGTCTATATCCCAAGTTTCTCATTTGACAAAGGCCAGGGAGACCGGAGACCCTCAGCCCCACACAAGATCAGATCTCTGTCCCAGCTTCTCCTCAGCGAAATGAGCTGAGACCTGATAGACCCTAGAGGAATGGCCTTAAACGAGGCCCCTGCGAGGATGCGTCTTTACCAAGTGCTGTATCACTTATTTCCTACGGCTTATTCACAACCCACCTCTCTTCAGTCTACATTTGATATTTTTTAATCAGAAAAGAGACAAAAAAGTAACTCAGAAAAAAAAGTAACAAAATAGAGATGGTCACCCCAATAAAATCAGCTGTGTGTTTAGTAAGCAGCACATATACCTATCGAGCACTTATCAGATGCTAAGGTGAGTGGGGGGCACCTGCTTTCATCTCCTCTCCCAGTCCCAAGAAATGATGGGGAAGGAAATGAAAGACACAAAAATCAGATGGCTAAACAGAAAACAAGAGAATGAAGACAGCAAGATTCCGGAAGCTGGAAAATTGATGGCAATTTGTTGAACGCTGACTGCAGAAAGCAAAGCCTCCTCATGCCACAGATCCCCTCAAGGGCTTAGGAACTGGTAGCCCAGGCACCCGGAAGGCAAGAGAGCAGTGGGGCTGGAAACGGGGTGTCTTTACAGTATCTCACAACTTGTAAAAGGTAAAAGGGGTGGTAAGCACCAGGTCCTCTCCCTAAGCCCTGGAAGGAACCAAAAGTTTAAATTGGGATTTTGAACTTGGCAATAGTCTAGGGCAAGGTATCATGCTAAATATAGATAGAAAATAAAAGTCTACACATTCAATGGTGACATGGCACTGCCTCTTTCTCCACTTAGCTCCTAAAGAAACGGTGGCAGTTGTAGTCAGGGTTTGCAAGGGAAAAGATATAATACAGGACACATAATTTATAGGATTATTTTTTAGTAGTCACCCAAGAGTCAAAAACAAAAAGAGTGCAGGAAATCTGTTCACACTCTAAAGACCCAAAGAATCCCACAGCTGAGGGCCTGGATCCTGCGGCAATGCCCTCACGAGTCCAGCTGGAGGCCTAGCGACCATGGCAGTGCCCTCACGAGTCCAGCTGGAGGCCTAGCGACCATGGCAGTGCCCTCACGAGTCCAGCTGGAGGCCTAGCGACCATGGCAGTGCCCTCACGAGTCCAGCTGGAGGCCTAGCGACCATGGCAGTGCCCTTACGAGTCCAGCTGGAGGCCCAGAGCCCGTGACAATGTCTCATGCAAGTCTATGTTACGGATCTGTGCCGGGAGGCCCAAACGTCAGTGGTGGAAGCTAGAAAGTCTGTGTCAGCGGGATGAAGGATCTGTGCCAGCAGGCTGAGGGATCTGCACTGGAGCCAGGAAGTGATGCTCAAAGTAAGGACCAGAGCTCCCCCGAAAAGTACCACATCCATCCTCAGTGACAACAAGGTCCCGAGCTCCTCTGATGATGAGAACAGCCAAGTTCCTATCAGAAAAGCCAGTGCAACAAGCTTCTCCAGGAGAACCAACAGCACCACCTCTTCCTCTCCAGTTCTCCTTTTTATGCTGTTGACAACAGTCCTCAGGTGGGCCCTCCACACCAGGCACCACTCTGATTCAGTTCAGGTGGGTGTCACAAGTTGACCACCAGTCGTCAGTCCACCACAGTGGCCAAACGTGTGTCACTAGACAGATGCCAGGAAGACTTAAGCCCTGCACCACACAGCTGAGGGTGTAGCTCGGTGGCACAGTGCTTCCCTAGCACACATAAGGCCCTGGGTTTGATCCCCAGCACCATGGAAAACAAAACAAAGTAAAAATCCACCATTTTCCAATTCCTCTCACAGAATAAGAAAAAACAACTTACACAGTAATAAAAATTATAGTGTCATTGGGGAGGTATATATAAATCAAAAGCAAATTACTATCAACAAATAATAGAAAAGAAAGAATTTATGAAAATTACAAATAGTGGAAAAAAGTCAAAAGAAGATTGGAAATTAAAGTTGAAATTTTTTTCCAGAAATAAAAGAGAAAAAGGATTAGGAACTCAGATGGCATTAGATTTCTTAAGGGCAACACTAGAAGCTGAAAATCAGTGGAACAATGTTTCCAAAATCCTCAGAATGATTTTCAACTTTGTCTTTTATACCCAGTACAACTATCAACTAAATGGGAAGGCAGAATGGTACATTTCCAGATATGTAAATCTGTCAGAAAAATTATGTCCCATATATTCCCTTTTTTAGAGATAGGCTGAAGGATGTGCTCTCACAAAATTAGGTAGTAAAACAAGAAAGAGGAAGCTAGATATCCAAAAAGAGGGGATCCAACCCAAAAGAGAGTAAAGGAAGTGCTGGTGATAACAGAGAATGAAGTGAGTGGCAGGGCCGGACAGCAGCCAGTCCAGAGAAGAGCAAAGGGCAGGGCCCAGGACCGACGTCTCGAAGCAGCCCATCCAAACCACTGATGCCTGATGCGTGGGAACGTGTGCGGGAGAGGCACACCTCCGTCAGGTGTCGGTACTGAACTCTGCACGGACACATAGGAAACCAGGGAAACAAAAAAGGAAGATTTGTAACTCCACGGAAAACAAAGGGTTATGCATAAAAGGTCAATATAATCATAAAAGGTCATCCAAAGCACAGCTGTAAATATTTTCAGTCTTTATCATGCGGACATAGCCAAAATTATGGCAGAACTTTTAGGGGAGAAGGGGGAGGAGATCTGTGCTTGGAATAGGGCTGGGAGAAAGATGAGAGTCAAGTCCTTATCTTCCTTAGGAAGAAATCAATAGATAATACCTAGAGGCAAAAGTAAAAATAAAAATAAAAAAATAAAAAATATAACCACATTATTTGGAGCTATAAAGGTTAATGCCAGGAGAAACAGTTCAAAGTACTAACCTTGCTGCCTCTGAGAAGGGGAAGCCTAGAGTGATGTGGACCACTGGTTTTCATTTCGAGCCCATTAGAACCAATTAGACTTTTTTATTATGCACCCAAATGGAGAAAGAGGGGAAGAGGTGGAGGGGAAGGAAATATAAAAAGCTATGTTATATATGTGTACCAACTCCCCATGATGAGTATAATCATTATGTACTACAAACATGTACTAATAAAAATAAAAAATTTTTAAATTATGCTCACAGGGCCAGTGAGATGGCTCAGCGGCATAAGCGCCTGCCTGGCAAATGCGAGGGCCTGAGTTCGACTTCCGGTACCCACATAAAAAGGAAAAAAGGGCCAGTGATATCACTCAGTGGCACTAGCACCTGGCAAGCACGAGGTCCTGAGTTTAACCCCTGGTACCCACATAAAAAAATAAAATAAAATAAATAAATAAAAGAATAAAATAAAATTATGCTCACAAAATGCTCTGGTATAAAAATAAAAATACCGGGGCCAGTGAGATGGCTCAGCGGCATAAGCGCCTGCCTGGCAAGCACAAGGGCCCGAGTTCGACTCCTGGAACCCACATACGAGAAAAAGGCCGGTGATATCGCTCAGCGGCACAGGCGCCAGCTGGCGCACGAGGTCCTGAGGTCAACCACCAGTACCCACCAAAAAAAATAAATAAATAAAAAATAAAAATAAAAATATCAAATAAATAAAAATAAATAAAAATACCTTAAAACCAAATTGAACAATAAAATTATTACAGATAGCTAAATTAGTTAGAAACATTATATGCAGTCAGGGCGAGGCCCTCACCAGGGGAATACATCACAACTGTGGGTGGAAGCACATTCCTTAGAGGCCAGACCTCAAGACGAAAGACAGAATGACTGCACCCATGTGCTTCCCCTAGGGATAAACAATAATGATCGATATTCTAAATACGCATCAATCACCTGGGAGGGGGGCCAGGAAGAGTCCCTGACCCGCCCCCTCCAAGAAAAGTCCTTGTTAGTCCATGTACACTTGCTGCATGACTTGCTTCCCCATTGGATCAATATTACCTAAGCAACTATACTTGTAATCCGATTAGTTGACCATAGTTTTTTCCCACCTTATACCCACCCCGTGATTTTACTCCTCAAAGCTTCCCCTCAGAAGTGGTCTCGTGGGTAACCCACGTTCCAGGCCCCCCTTCTGTATTTCTTAGACAGGAGCTTTCTTTCCCCCAATAAAAATTTCCTGCTCTTAACCTCCTTTGCTCCTTAGAATTCATCCTTCGGTTTTGGGGAACACAAACCTGGCATATTGGACATCTAGCAGATTGGGAGTTAAAATATTTCCCTTACATTATTTGGATCATTTGGAGGTCCTATATCATCCCTATAACATTTGGAGGCCCACACGGAGATAACTGGATGGAGGTAAGAGTTTGCTTTTGTTTCATAGATTCTGGATTGTGACTCGCTTAGGTATTCAAAAACTGTCATCCTTGTCTTTGTCAATTGCTTATGCCTTGAGTTTTTCCTTGAATTTATGCCTTGTCTTTGTCAATCACCCATGCTTTGAATTTTATGCTTTGTTTTTGTCAATTGCTTATGCTAAATACTTATGCCTTGTCTCTTTTATGCATTGTCCTTTGTTAAAAATGATGATAAATTTAAGTTGAGAACATGGGAAAAATTATTGTTTGCTTTTATGGGCAAGGGCTTGTATCCCTGTTTTGTATATATTGCGTTTGGACTAGGTGTGGGATTTACTAAATTCCTCCTGTGGTTTTCTATCATTCCCTAGCAGCACTAGGGAAAAGCAGTGTTAGAGCACCCCCTAGTGGACTTGATATAAAATTCTGTAAAATGGGTCTTTTTATGAAATCTAGTCTATATTTAGTTCAGGCTTTTATCTGTCCCTTATAGAACTTTAACCAGCAGTGGTCACTCTGCCAGCTGGTTAAATGCTCTTAGAGCAGCTGCCACTCTTAAAGCAGAGGACAGATTCCCCAGCACCTTCTGGTGAATCCCCATTGAAGCCAATGGCCAATCGAATGTTGACCAGACAGCTGGAGTCCTGTCCAGTGATGAATCTCAGTGAAAGCTGAGAGCACAGCTGAGGGGTTATGGCCAGGGTGACTCTCTGGTGGATACCCAAAGGTTCCTCAATGGAAGCTAGGTCCCAACAGCCTGACTGGGTAACCAGCAGAAAAATCCCCACTTATCTATCATACTTTTCTGTTAGTAGGTTAGAAACTCCCCCTAAATTTTTCCTGTAACTGAATGGGAGTTCACTTTGGAACCACGTTGTATTAGACCGCCCCTCCCTCCAGGAGGTCAAGCTGAGGCAGCTTGCAACAACTGTTTGCCTTTTGTGGAGAAAAACAGCTATCAGAGAAGCGACTTACAGTTGTGCCTCTCACTAAGCGTAAGAAAGGATTTTAGTCAGCCTTTCTCTTCTTTCATGTGCATGTGGAAAACTGATAAATGTGCCCTTACTAACATGTAGATTGTGGTTGCTAAGCGATGAGTGTTAAGTTTAACTTGTGAGCTTCAGAGACAGAAATTTTAGATTGAACTTTGAATAAAGCGTAGTCTTGTCTTGCTGCTCAGGAAGACTGCTCAGGTAGATAACACAAATGTATTAGAGGTTTCTTCGCCCTAGGGTCCAGGGCAGAATTTCTCTGAGCCATTTATTTGACTCTACCTCTAGAGGTGATCTCTTTTGTAGGCTGAAAAGTGCTCCAATTTGCCCTTGATATTTTCCTCACTCTTTTTTCAAAGAATTGGAAAGCAGTGGTTCAGATCTCTTGATTATTGGGTTTTTTTCTTTTTTGGTATTGGGAATCGAACTCAGGACCTTGTGCTTATCAGGCAGGCGCTGTGCTGCGGAGCTCTATCCCTGGCCCTTTGATTATTGGTTTTGCTAGCAATGCTTCCTGCTTTAAACTGACTGTTACAGCTGAAATCCATTGTAACTTGTGCTTTTAGAAGCACCTCCTGGAGTTAAAAATTCGAGTTCCTAGGGAAGATAGGGTAATGAGCCAGTGACTCGTCCCACCCAACCTATCTTCTGGTTTCTCTCCAGAGGGCAGCCACCTGCTCCGGAGTGAGTCACCTTAGGAGAGGCCTTGGGGACATGAAAATCAAGCAGAAATTAAAGGGACGCCAATTCTTTCTCTTGTATTTTCAGTCGGGAGATTCAATGTCAAAATCTCTTACTCCTTTGGAATGTATTCTTAAACATTGGAAAATGTTCAACCCTCACATATTGAGAAAAAGTGAATTAATATTTTTCTGCACCCATGCATGCCTGCCTACCCCCTAGAGCCAAAATGGAATGCAGAGGGAAGTATTAATTATGATACTGTTTCACAACTAGAATTGTACTGTAAGAAGGCGGGAAAATGGTCAGAATTACCTTATGTTCAGACTTTTTCTGCATTAAGAAATAATTCTTTTTTTTATTTTTTTTTGTGGGTACCGGGGGGTCGACCTCAGGACCTCGCGCGCCAGCAGGCGCCCGTGCCAGTGAGCGATATCACCGGCCCCTTTTTCGTATGTGGGATCCGGGAGTCGAACTCGGGCCCTCGCGCTTGCCGGGCAGGCGCTTATGCCGCTGAGCTATCTCACCGGCCCAAGAAATAATTCTTATCTGTGTTCAAAATGTAAATAAAAGCCACGGGAAGTGAATGGCAAATATGGGACTACACGCATTCATGTCTTTTCCTCTTAAAGATCTAGGAAAGTTTTCAGACCACCCTAATAAATACATGGAGGTCTTTAAAGGGCTTACTCAGACCCATGACCTAGGCAGGAAGGATGTAATGCTACCCTTAAGTCAAACACCGAGTTCTAGTGAGAGACAAGCAGCACTACGAGCTGCTATTACATTTGGAGATGAATACTATCTTAATTTTAAGAGGTCAAAAGACAGGCAGCCAGGGGAACCGCCGGTTCCTACCGGAGCCCAAGGAGACCCTACAGACCCCCTCTGGCCCACCAACCAGATGGGAGATTCGAATAGGAGATATTTTCAGACATGTATTCTTGAAGGTCTAAAAAGAACAAGAGGCCAGGGATATAGCTCAGTGGCACAGCACCTGCCTGGCAAGTGCAAGGTCCTGAGTTTGATTCCCTGTACAAAAAAAAAAAAAAGGATGAGAACTAAGCCCTTCAGTTATTTTAAATTTTCAACCATTCATCAAGGGAATGATGAGAACCTCTCTGCCTTCTTAGATCGTTTATGAGAGGCGTTGATAAAACATCCATCCCGAGCTCCTAATTCGATAGGACAGATTATTCTTAAAGATAAATTTACTAGCCAATCAACCCCAGATATTAGGAAAAAGCTGTGAAAGATAGCTTTTGCTCCAGATAGCACACTTGCTAGTCAAAATTGCCTCCTCAGTATTTTTTTAATGGAGGCCAGGAGGAAGCCAAGAGGAGAAAACAAAGAGACCAAGAGAAAATGCCTGCCTTTGTTGTGGGCTTAAAAGAAATAAACCGTAAGTCTGATTCTTGAGGCTCCAAAAAGAGCTTGATGACTAAACTAACTTGCTACCACTACAGAAAGCCAGGCCAGCTTAAGCGGGACTGCGATGAGAGGCCCCCTGAGCCATGTCCAGAGTGCAAAGTGACCACTGGAAGTCAGACTGCACTCTGAGCCAGGGCCCCAAAGCTGAGACCCATCTTACCAGCTGGTCCAGCGAGACAGAAGGGCCCCGGGGCACTCTCTGCCTTCTCCCTCTGGCCAGACTGTCACCTCCAGGGAGGAGATTGGGAATCGTGACTATAGAAGGCAAAGAAACCACCTATTTATTGCTGGACACTGGTGCGTGTCTCTCAGTTCTTCTTTTCAACCCTGGCCTTCCTTCCAGGCATCACACCTCAGTGAAAGGAGTCACTGGAGAGGAGGTACCTTGCTACTTCTCACAACCCTTAGGCTGTAACTGGGATGGCTTTCTTTTTACACATTCTTTTTTAATTATGCCTAAAAGTGGAGTTTCCCTCCTGGGGAGAAATATTTGATCTTGTTTCAATACTGTATTGTATGCACCCAGGTCAGGTACACTGCCTCCCCCACATGGAGATAGAAATAAATCCTGAAGTGTGGACAACTAAAGGTAGAACAGATGGAACAAAAAGAGCTGCTCCGGTGCAAATACGGCTCAAAGATCCTACTATTTTTCCTCACCAGAGACAACACGCTCTAAGGCCTGAAGTTAAGAGAGGATTATTGCCTATGATTGATAAGGGCACAAGATCTACTCTAACAGTGTAACAGCCAGTACAACACTCCAGTCTTGGGAACTCAAAACCCCAGTGGGGAGTGGAGGTTGGTACAGCATGTTCGATTGGTAAGTGAAGCAGTAGTGCCAATCCACCCGGTGGTACCTAACCCATACTCTCCTTTCTCAGATCCCAGAAGATGCTGGTTGGTTTTCAGCGTTCGATTTAAAAAATCCCGTCTTTTGTATTCCTTTACATACAGATTCCCACTTTCTTTTTGCCTTTGAAAATCTTCACGACCAGGCCTCTCAACTGTGCTTCTCGTGGATTTAGAGACAGCCCTCATCTTTTTGGGCAAGTGCTTTCCCACGACTTGGCATGTTTTGAATTTTCCCAGGTCACGGTCTTGCAGTATGCGGATGATGCACTGTTCTGTGCCCCCTCGGAAGAGCTCTCCAGCCAAGGCACCTGTGCTCTGCTGAATTCCCTAGCAGACAGGGGTTATAAGGTTTCTAGGGCTAACTTTGCAGCCTTAAGGTAAAATACTTGGACCTTATCATATCTAAGAGAACCCGAAGGCTGGGGAAAGAAACAATCAAACCAATACTTTCCTTCCCACAGCCCAGGATTCTAAAACAGCTAAGGGCATTCCTAGGAATTACAGGCTTTTGTCCCCTTTGGAAACAGGATATGGTGAGATCGCACGACCCCTCGATCAGCTTATAAAGAAGCCCAAAAGACAGATAGCCGTATTTTAACCTGGGAACCTGATTCCCAAACTGCATTCCAGAAGCTTAAACAAACACTTCTAAATGCCCTAGCACTGAGCCTACTGACAGGACACCAGTTCAATCTGCATGCTAATAAAAGGTGGGGCATAGCTTTGGAAGTGTTTGCACAGGAAAGATCGAGGACCTACTCAACAGCCTACAGGTATCTGAGTCATAAATTAGACATCGCAGCAAAGGGATGGCCTGCATGCCTTAGAGCTGCGGCCCCAAGCTAACTTTAGGCAAAGATCTGAGTGTATAAACACCTCAGAATGTGTGGGGACTTCTTTCTTCCAAAGGGAGCCTATGGCTATCTGACAACTGATTTCTTAAATACCAGACTCTACTTCTAAAAAGACATTTTCCTCCTCAAACCCTGCCACCTTTCTACCAGAGGAAAGAGAAATGGAGGCTGAAAGACATGAATGCAAACAGGTAATTCTCCATACTACCCAGCCAGAAAAGACTTGTTAGACACTCCCCTTACTGACCCTGACTTGACCCTGGCAGCTCCTTCATGGAAAATGGGACAAGGAAGACAAGGTATGCAGTAGCGACCCTACATCAGACACCTAAAGTTCCTCACTTGCCCCTGGGACTAGCGCTCAGCTAACAGAACTCGTAGCTCTGACCGGGGCTTTACAACTCAGTGAGGGACAGAAAGTCAATATTTATACTGATGATGATTATATGTGGTTAACTCCAACTATAGGACAACTTAATAGAAAGGACCTTTATGTTGAGAATAAAAATTACTGTTACTCTTGTTGGCCCAACTCTACTAAATATGTGGGGCAGATATCTTCCGGGCAGTGCATACACACCATAACTTTACAAGGCAGAGACTGGTTTGCAACAGACTGGTTTAATCACCCTGAAATTAGATAGGAAGCCCCAGTGGCACTCGTTGGTTCTGTGGAACCAATTTGTGGCCCTGACTATCCCCTGGATGGATAGAGAGATGCACAGTGGGATTTGCGTGGTTACAAGGCAGGAGTGTCGAAAATATCGACCCCAGCTACATCAATGGTCTAGAAGTGTGTTTCACTAGTAATGATCATCTGGCTTCTATCTTTATCCCTTCCCTAGGATTAGAGGATGTCAAGCAATACATCAAGGCCTTGACTAACTATGCTCAATGGGCCTTAAATGACACCATGACTGAATAAAAAAGTAAAATTAATGAAGCAAGCCGTCCTCCAAAATTGGATGGCATTAGACATTCTAACAATAACACAAGGGGGTACTTGTGTGATTGTAAAAGCTCAATGTTGTGTGTACATTCCCGATCCTTCTGCTAATACCGCGATGGCTATTCAAGACATTAAACAACAGGTTAATGCCATGTCGGATTCTGAAATTCCCTGGACCTTCTCCTTATCCTCTTTGTGTGAGGCTATTACTGGCTCTTCCTGGTGGAAACTTTTGTTGGTTGTATTCATAATAATCTTGTGGATCTTATTATTTGGCCCATGCATACTTAACTGTTTCTTTGGCTTTGTCTCCTCCAGACTTAATACCCAAGATAAAAATGCCTGGCATCCATCAAGGGCCTTTAAATAGACCCTCTGGAGAGTGTCCCTGACTGCCACTCACAACTGCGACCCCCTTCAGCCTGAAGTAGCCAGAACGGTCATTGCCCCTTCCCCCCTCACGGCAGTTAGGGGTACCTCTTCAGAGCAGGGAATATTATAGATAGCTAAGTTAGTTAGAAATATTATACGCAGTCAGACAGGGCAAGGCCCTCAAAGGAGCCAGTGCAGAACACAGGAATACTACGTAACTGTGGGTGGAAGCACCTTCCTTAGAGGCCAGATCTCAAGACAAAAGACAGAACGACTGCGCCCATGTGCTTCCCCTAGGGATAAACAATAATGATCGATATTCTAAATACGCATCAATCACCTGGGGGGGGCAGGAAGAGTCCCTGACCCACGCCCTCCAAGAAAAGTCCTTGTTAGTCCATGTACACTTGCTGCATGACTTGCTTCCCCATTGGATCGATATTACCTAAGCGACTACACTTGTAATCCGATTAGTTGACCATAGTTTTTTCCCACCTTATACCCACCCCGTGATTTTACTCCTCAAAGCTTCCCCTCAGAAGTGGTCTCATGAGTAACCCACGTTCCAGGCCCCCCTTCTGTATTTCTTAGACAGGAGCTTTCTTTCCCCCAATAAAAATTTCCTGCTCTTAACCTCCCTTGCTCCTTAGAATTCATCCTTCAGTTTTGGGGAACACAAACCTGGCATATTGGACATCTAGCAGGTTGGGAGTTAAAATATTTCTCTTATATTATTTGGATATTTGGAGGTCCTATATCATCCCTATACCAAAACCTAGAACTCCCTCTCAAATTGTTTTCAATCCAGTGAAGGGCAGACTCTGGTGAGAGGGGTTTCACATGCTTGGGGAGGTGAGGTGGAGGGCCCGTGGCTCATAGAGTGGGCAAAACACAGTGCAAACATGGGGGGTGACTCAGTGGTAGAGTGCTTGCCTAGCAAGCATAAGGGCCTGTCCCCAATACTGCAAAACACAACCATCATGGGTGGGGTGGGGGTACTGCAAAGGGCGCACAGCCTACATGTCTAAATTTATGGGAAATAGGGGAAAGAAAAAGTGGGAAATGATAGGGCCCTGGCCATAGGCCACCAGCCCTTCCTCATACCGTGGCTGAGTATTAGTGGGAGGTTTTATCATTACTAATAGCCAATACTTGCTGTAGTTGGGAGCCACTTTTAGGGCTGATACAGTGATTGTGAGGGAGTGAAACATATGGTGGGTCTTGGCTTGACTTTAAAGAGCCTCCTGCCTTCCTACACATTTTCTTAACATTTTTGAAGTAGCACAGAGGTACATTTTTCAAAAAGTCCATAACACTATTTTGTTTTTCTCCAAATTTTTGCCCTCTTTTCTTCTTTGAAGTGATTTTAGCGGTCGAACATTGCCGAGGAAACAGAAACAGAAGTTCTACTTGAAAAAAGAAAGCCTGGACAATAAGTGCAATTTCAGAGGGTATTTTCAGTTTCTGATGGGGCATGTCACTCCATGGGCAAATTCTTAGGCAGCAGATTCATCGTTTAATGCACTAACAGAAGATAATGGTGAATCAGTGTGGTTACTTCAGAACAGCTCCTCCTGTTGCAGCTGAGAGAACTCCTAGTTCGCAGCTTAGATTCTGACAGTTTGAAGACTGCCCCCCTTTCAGTCACTCTCCCAGAAGCTTCCTATGGACTGCATCCCCTGTGAACACCAAGGTCGGAAAGACCCCCAGGAATGCGAGGTTAACAAACAGGTTTAGACTAACTAGTGCAGCAGTGACGCTGCAGGATAGGTCAACGATCAGGGCACTAGTAGCCTAGCATAGCATTTACTTCCTCCTACCCTATCTGTTTCCAGACACTTTGCTGCAAGTATTTTCCTACGATTAAAATGTTGATTCCTGTTTCCGCAGCCATGACCTATGCCCCTAGACTCTTCCTTCTGTCATTCTGCCAACAGCCCTTTGTGTGACAGGCCTCTGTCCCCTTGATCTGACCTCACTGTAGGCTCTGTGAGCTGCCAAACAGTCTCTTAGTCAATGAACAGCTGCTCAGCTTTGGAAAGAAATGCAAACTAAAATCAAAATAAGCAAAGATCAAAAGGCAGGCCCTGCAAAATGCCACCCAAGGAATAAGGCAGTAGGCCCATGCAACTAGGAACTGCTACATCCTCTTTGGGAATAGGGGAAGCCATCTAACAACATTTAAAATGCGGATATCCTTTGACCCAATCACCTCTCTTCTAGGAAATGATCTCATGATATTCTTGCTCACTTGTGGGGACGTGTGCTGTAGCTCTGTTGCTATCAGCAAGATTAGAAACTGCTTAAAGACACCTTGGCTGATTAAGTCAATTATGAGCACTGCATTCTAAGGAAAACTAGAGCCACCCAGAAGGATGACAGCAGCACTATGCCTGCTGACATGAAATGATCTCCAAGATATATTTCAAAGTCAAAAAAACAACATACAGCCAGGAATTATGGTAGCCTGTAAGCCCAGCTGGTCAGGAGGCTGAGGCAGGAGGATCACAATTCAAGCTCAGCAGGGGCAACTTAGTGACTCGGCAAGATCTTGTCTCAAAAGTAAAAGGGCTGGGGATGTAGCTCATCACAGAGAGTTCAATCTTTGGGTTCAATCCCTACTACCACAAAAAAAAAAAAAAAAAAAAAGCAACATCCATACCAAGCAGACAGAGTACTGCTGCTGGTGATTTAAGAAGATGCAAGGTTATACACATGCAGACACACGTGGGCATAATTTCTCAGCATCTTTGGAGATCAAGAAAGAAATGGAAAATTTGGGCTGTCTCTGGAGAAAAAAAGTGGGTTTGATATTGGAGGAGAAATGACTTGGTCCTGTGCATCCTGTGGTCTTATACGAAATCCATTTATACGAAGTAACCATTTGCCCAGGTTATTTTTTCTGAAAGAAATTGAACTGTTCAGTAATGTATTTGTAACAAACTACTATAAGAGAATCGTCAACCACTACTTAAAGACAGAAAAGCCACCTCACCTTTCTGAGCTGGAAGCAATTTACACCAGTGGTTAATTTGTAAATCAATGAAACGAGCCTCCCCCACTGGAATACAAGTGCTGTTTGTGCTTAAGCTCTTGAGCAGAAGTCTCCTCATCAGTGAAATGAGGAAGCTGGCCTAAGTCATCTCTTAAATCTGTTTTCTGATGCAAAATATCTGTTATTTTCCTTAAATCCAATTTCATATTCCTAAGAAACAATGAGAGAAGAGCAATGGGCTCTCACTACATTCTCCAAAGCATATCTAAACACTCTTAAGCCCTCCATTTAAAATAATTTTACACTGAAGCATCCTTTAAATATATTCAGAGCACAGAATTTATTGAACACAATACAGAGACAGCTTGTACAAAAGTTTATGTGTTGGCAGGGTAGGTTTCATCAGACTGATACAGAACATGTGAGAACATGCTGTGAATGCTCTTTCAATCTGGACACCGAGGAAATGCATCTCCTTCCATCCAGGAAAAGTAAATCCAGCCATAAAACCATGAATTTATTGCATATCAGATAACCAAAATGTATTATGATAAAGAGTCTTTTCCTGAACCGACTTTTAAAATGAGTTCTGTGTCAAAACAGGAAATACAACTTAAAATACATAAAAGAAACATGAAAATGAAAGCATTCTAAGCCATCTAGGAATACTCAGTTCCTAAAATGTTAACATATGTTGAAGTCAGAATAAGCACACACATCACAAACTGCAGATTTTTTTAAGACAGGGAGAAAGATGGAAAGCAGGGTAGGAATTGCATGCATTATTGAAACTTCTTTCAGTGAAGGGATCATTTAAATAGATCATTTTGAGTTTCTTATAGGAAGTTCCAAATGGCACCAGTTTATAAATTGTCTTAGAGGGAAGGGAGGGAAGGGGAGAGGGAAAAGAAATGACAACCAAATGCATTTGGCATTTTTTTTCTCCCTGTGTGAGCTTGAATCACTAAACTTAGGCTGCTTACAAATGAAAAAAGAAAAAGAAAAAAAGCCGAAGTCACTTCCATTGATTAATTTCTCAGCCCCTCATATAGAATCTAACATATAGGAGGTACTTATTAAATGCTAAATTATGTGAGTCATGAAAAGCAAAAGGCAGTTCTTGTACACAAAGTCTCAGTATTACAAACAATAAATCCTGACTTTTCAATCCATGTAAAAGATTCAATGGGAAAAAAATTTTAAATGAATGCTGCACTAGAAGGTTAACAGCTGAATTTAGTTCACATCTGAAAAACAAAAGAAAGATGGGAATGAAGGCAGCCCGTTCATAAAAAGAACCGGGTCCCTTTGTGTTACAAGGAAAACCAGAGTCGATGTGTAAAACGTGCACGCTAATTTATCATCTTCTTAAGTCATACAAAGCTCTGCATTCTTGTTAGCTGTAAGCCTTAATGAGATTGTGTTAAAAGATCTCATTTGTCTCCTTTAGTTGGTGTTTTCTGAAGGGAAACAAAATGTAAAAGGAACCCATTTTATTTCAGCCAGACGTGGCTTTGGGTATCAGTGAAGCGCTGCTCTCCGCCTGCGGAAGCCAGGGCTGAGCTCCTGCGGCTCATCAGAGAGTAGTGCAGGGAGCGAGCCTCGGTCCCACACCCACATGCATTAGCCAAATGATTAAATCCACATCAGCCCTGTGGTGTCATAAAGCAACTGTAATAGGGCATTGTTACAGGATCAATGTTTCCTGGTTTAAAAATAAACATCAGCATTTATCTAGCACCAGCGAATGATGCTCCCACAGCACTGTTTTATTCAACTGACATCTTTTAATCAGAGCAATCCATATTATGGCAACATTCCAAGGTATCATAATTGCAAATATTTATGGCAAGTTGGATAATAGCTGTACTTTTGTTGCTTTTTCTTCCTTTCTATGGATTCGATGCAGACATTTTCTAATGAATTAATTCCATTAAAGAAAAAAAACCTAAAATAATTATATTTGAGACAACTCATCCACCTCCACTGGTTTCGCTTTTAGCTATAATACACGGCTCTTTATGCGTGGTCTCGTCTTTTACATTTTTCAAAATACCTCTGTAATGGGAATAAACTAAAATGAAACCTCTATTTTTAAGTGTTGTATACATGGCCACAAGCCCCCCAGGTCTAGGTCCCTCAGCACAGAGGTGGGTGACCTTTGTGTGCCCCAAACAACTTTAACAGCTGACCCTTGTGCGCCAAGCGTGCAGACTGGAGCAGAAGAGCTGCGAGTGCTGCTACGGAGTACTCTCACAGCCTCCCAAGCCTGCCTCTAGGCTGATGCTCTTTATCATGGTCTTCCATCACTTGCTCCTTTGATTTCCTGGAGAAATGAAGCGCTAATTCAGGAAGCGCGCTGAGACACCAGCAGCTTGCCCGTTTTCAAACCTCAGCAGGTCATTTCTGTAATGCCAGTTTTAATGAACTGCTCTCATTCACATTTAATTTACGAGTTATGTATAAAGCATTCCCATCATCACCTCACTGAGCCAGTCTGGTAATTTTCTTTCTAAAAAGTCCCCAAATTCATTCCCCAGGAGCATCAGGCAGAGATGTTGAGGCAGAGAGAAAATGGAAAAGGCATATTTCTTCACTGTCTGAAGTGAGTTCAGCTTCCAAAATAAAAAGAAGGGGCTTCTGAACTGGAGTCCTAATTCCCCCTGCTTTAGCTTGGAAATAACTGGGCCAGGTGTGGAAGCAAACACAGAAAAGCTGCACAGATGGGCAGCGACGAGGGCAGCTCATCCCTCCAGGGAGTTTCGGGGCTCAGAGCGAGCACGCAGACCTTCACAGAGGCTGGCTTAGTTCTAAGCCGGAGATTCTAAGTAGTTCTGGACAGGCCTAACTTACCCTGCTGGAGCCTTCATCTCCTCACGCAGGGCAGACACCGCCCTGGGGGCAGAACCGGTGCAGGGACTGAGCTCAGTGCGCACACGCTCTAGAGACGCTCTGCACGGACGGCGGTGGTACTGACAGCAACTTCTCAGAAAGGTTCTATCAGAGCTGCTCCGTTGGAGCAGGGAAAAAGCCTACTCCAAACCCAACCAGGCCCGGGAGCCCTGAGGAAGCCAACTTTGTTGGGACAAGTGACTTCAGCGCTGCACCGTGCGCCGTCCAAGAGGGATGGCTGGCCTCGCGGGACTCGTGTGCCGGGAACTGCACCCATCCGTCCGCACTCTACAGGGACCCCTCAGCACAGTTCCACTTCTGCTCGCCTTGGAAAGCACTCATTCTCAGCAACAGCAAACATGGCTCCCAGTGCGATTAAGATAACTTTCCTCTGAGAAGTACCTTTCAATTAATTCCAGGTTTTACTTCATTCTCTTCCTTCAAGTCGGACAGGCCCAGCAGGAGGTACGGGTGGCGCCACCAGCAGCGGGACTCGGGAGTGGGAAGGCAAAACATAATTCAGATGTACAAGGTCAAGTGCAGGCCCAGGCCCTCATGTCTTGATTATTTTTTTCTTCTTTAAAACCGAGGGTTTCATAAACCATAACCAGAAATTTGTATATGGGCCAGTTCTTTTGAGAGAGAGCTGAAAATGACAAATGGTACTGGATTTTGGCATGGATTCTGAGTTTGCAAATACAGATTTGTGTGCAAAAATATAGGCACCATTTGAAAACTGTCAAGCTACTTACATATGGCACATATGCTACACACACATGCACGCGCACACACACACAGAGCTTGTTTTCAAATTAATTTGAAGGGCTATTTAGCTCTGAGCTCTCACTACATCAGCTATATCTGACTCAACACAGCCTGCAAGCTGGGTACTGATACCTTTCAATAACAATTTTGCTCCTAGGATTTTTTTGAAAGCGTTTAGGTTTTCATGGATCACTGGAGGTTCCTCATTTTCCCCCCTTCTGTGTTACATAGGTATAAGCCGTCTCTCTAGGCATAAACTGTCCAGTGGTAAAAATCAATCTTGATTTTATCAATATTTATTACTGCTAGTGCCAGCATTTTAAAAAATTAGAGAGGAAAAACATGCAAACTAAGAGAAAAAAAACCGAAGCCAGGTCCTCACACCTACAAATAATGCGGCCTGTGGTCTTTAATAGGTACTTTGTATCATGCCAAGAGTTTAAATTATCAATTTAAAAATTCAATCAGTAAAAATTTACAAAGCCGTCACTACTTCCACCTCCTCCGTGAGCACACTGGCTGGTGTTTCTAAATCCAAGGCACCCAACAGAGGCGCTTCAGGACCAGTGACCAATGGTGGATTCCCTGGGCCACTTCCTGGCCAGCACTTGACGAGGTTCCAGCCTTGCCCTCTCTGGGCAGAACAGACTGCCGCGACAGAACCCCACATTTACCTCCACTTTGCCTCTCAGGTTTCCTTCTTTGGTCATTCCAGAAAAGACACTCACAGTGCATCCCATCTCCATGTTCTCCGGAGTGCTCGGGGCTCTTGCCCAGTCCCCGAAAGTGAGCAGCACTTGCTCCATACACATCCTCCTCCCCTGGCACGTCCTGTTGACCAGGGCGACTCGCAATCACCCACATTCCCAACACTAGCCTGCTCCTCTCTCCCTCTGGAGTTTCCTTCTTCCATCAGTCAAGAAGCAGCATAAGCTGGGTGTGGTGGCGCACCCCTGTAATCCCAGCACTCGGGAGGCTGAGGCAGGAGGATCGCCACAAGTTCTAGGACAGCCTGGGCTATGTAATGAGTTTAAAGCTAGCCTGAACTATATAGCAAGACTCTGTCTCAAAAAAACAAGCAGCAGCATAAACATACATTCAGCAAGTTCTAACCTCTACAAGGGAAACAAACTGCAGAACAAGATCAGTTAAAGATGATTTTGCTTTGTTTTTGGCAACTTTGCATTTTTTTGTTGTTGGTGGTGGTTTTTTGTTGTTTTTGCTGCAACCAAAATCTTGGTCCTCTGAGAAGCTGAGTACCTTTCCTTAGAGGTACACAAAACATTAAATCACCTTCCGAGACCCATAGGGCAGCCTCTTAGGCACTCTTTAAATTCCACCAGCTGGCTGTCCTTACAAACGGCATTTTATCGCAACATGGCCATGTCTTTGAAGTTTGCAGACCCAAACGTAGGGCTGTTCTGCACCCCAGGTACTGTTGGAGGTCCTCGGAATCACTCTCCTCTCAAAGCCACCAGGGGCGGAAAGCTACAGGAAGACTAATGTGCTGCAGCTCCTTCAATTAGCAAATTTTACTCCACATACTGAAAATTATGATGAAAACTGCCTCACAACTCACTTCTTTTCACTCCCTTTCCTAAGTATCAGGGGTCACGTTGAAAAGACCCTGGAGTCTAATGTATCATAGGGTGGCCCTCCCCACCTATCTGCTCAACTCTATCCAAGCAATAGGTGCTTGGGGAAAACCAGGATTGCTCGCCATTTCCTTCAAGCACCTGGGGCTTCCAGCTACGCACTTACTCAGGCCAGCCCTGGCTGCCCACTTCGTCAGTCTCGAGGTCCTAGGCCCAGCTCACCTGAGCCACTGGAGAGCAACGTGGCTCAGGGTGCATGACTTCTAAGAACGGTCTTCCTTTTGCTGAGCCTGTTCCCTAAAATACGCACACACTCACTTACTCTCTTAGAGGGTGTGCCGGCACCATCACCGCTGCTTTCTGGCACAGCTCCCTGACCACAGCGGGGATGCATTTCACTGAAGCAGGGAGGGTGGGGAAGGGCGAGGGCCGCAGGCGCAGAGGTTTCAGCAGTTTTATTTTTCATACTGTCATTTGAAGCCAACCAAAAAAAAATATACACATATGTATGTATGCATGTGTGTACAGTTAAATCATTAAACATATTTCTTACTGACGCAGCTCATTTTAAAATCAGCTTTCCAATGGCAAAATAATAATGATAAATTAATTCCCCCATACAGCAAATGTGACAAAATGACAAAAAGAATTCTTAATTTTGGGGTTTTATTTTTTTTCTTTTTTTTTTTTTTCCAAGATGCTACATAGTTGAACAGAATTGGATTGGTATTTTATGGCATAAAATTAACTCACAGTCAGACTCTCCATTAGCACTACATGGATTAGCTGAGGAGCCCTCCCGCCCTGTCCCGCCCGCCAGCGCCCTCGCTCTGCAGCCCGACTCATCTGCCCTGATTCCCCAAGCCAGGTCCAACAGGCAGTCAGGACAGGCCTAGGCCTGTGCGAAGAAACCCTGAGTGGTGGCTGCAAGGTGGTGGACAAACCTAGAGGACCAGCTGCCCTTCTCCACTAAAACAGGTGACCCAGAGTTGACTGTCACTGCTAACAATTTCCCTCCCTATGACAGCTGTTACCAACACCCAGAACACTCTGGCAGCTGTTCTTGGCATCTAGAGGACCATCCCCCAATGCCCAGAACCTCCAGAGGCAGAGCGCCAGCCTCCAGCAGCCACGCCGGCCCCACCCGCTGGAGCTCCACGGCACAGGTGATGTTTAGGCCGCAGCATTAACTGTACTCCTGTGACAGTAAGAACACATGAGATGAAACACATTAAATAAGTTAAATATGCATTAAACATCTCCAACAGCAGTGCAGTCTCACTACGTGAACCAAAGGTCATTTAGCTTGGTCCCTTCAAGAGAACAAAGTGCGGACTCTGATTTCCAAAGCGCTGCATCAGTGGAGCTGCGCCTCTCCTCCAGACAGGCACACCTGATGCTGCATGGCACAGTGCTTTTCGGCTTCTGCTGCTTTTCACCAGTCCCAGGGAACCGATGGCTTGGACAGAGCTGAAGACAAGGAAAAGCAGTCTGGGTGCGAGTGGGCAGCGCGGGGGAACTGTGGCCACAACTGCACACCCCAGCGCACTGTGCTCCAGCTCCCACGGGTGAGGAAGTGTTTTGTTTTCAGAGGTAATCCAGCAACAGGTACCAAGGCCTAGCAATGTTTCAAATGAGTTACAATATGCCCTGTGGCATTAATCACGGTTTCCCTTGTCATTAACAGAGATCATTCATTTCCCCTCAATCATTTACTATACATTTTTAACTTTCTAAAAGATTGTTATATTTGTGTGTACATTTGTGTGTGTGTGTGCGCGCGCAGGGAGGGGTAATTTAAAGGCAAGACCTGTGAGATGTCATCATATGTTAATTTCTTTTTACACATGGTTATGATAAATTTAAATCCCGTGACATGGTGGATCCATCAATCCAATCTGCCATCCTTCGCATGCTGCCTTTACAAGGCAATCTTCCCTATAATGACACCCACAATAAAGAACAAAACCACCAGAGCCAGTAACCGAGTGCTGAGGCCTTCCTCCTTCCCAGTTGCAGCAAGTGCTGCAATGGGGCTGTGGCTCTGCGCCGTCTTTCTCATCCGAAGTCCGTCTTCTTCCTGTGGGACCAAACGCATATTTCAAAACTAAGGCATAAGATGACATGGTTCCGCTATGCTCTGCAAATGAGCAACTGAGTCCTGTGGAGAAGAAGGACCTGTTTGAGGCTGCTGAGAAGACACAACCAGAGGCCCCTCTTTTCTTCCATCTGTCCTACTCGGTACTGTTAGCTACCACTTAACACAAATCCAAGCAGGGTACTTCCTTGCTTCCCACCATTTACAGGAAAGAGCTCTTCAGAGATTCAGCCAGGTTCTTTGCATCCTCAGCCGCATCTACTTTTCTGGCCTGTGCCTCTCTTCCTGTACCCAACCCCAATCTTCTGTCCTTCCTGCCTCGAAGGAACAGCCTTCCCTGATCGAATCACCGTTGACTTCTAAAATCACAGGCACTTCCTAGGGCATGCAAGTACAAATCAAAAGAAACTACAAAATGGGGACTTGAACCTTCCAAATGTAGAGCTTCATATGTAATTGGTACTTGACAAGTTACATGTAGACTGCTGACATTAAATGTAAATGACCTTCATTCATTCATTTTGAACATTTTCGACTTAAGGCATGCATCTCATTAAAGGAGCACCATTGTTTTTTTCTTTCTTTTCTTTTTTTCTTTTTGGTACTGGGAATCGAACTCAGTACCTTATGCTTGCCAGGCAGGCACTTGTGCCGCTGAGCTATATCCCTGGCCCTTGTTTTTTCTTATCTATAAAGACACCCAAACACATCTTCCCCCACAACTACAAGGATGGGTAAGGAACAAACTTCTTTCTTCCTTTGCCTCCACTCTGTTGCCTTAATTACCTTGTGCTGCCTGAATACTTTGTGAGTTACTCTGCAGCCCTCTAAGGCCACTTCCCATAACCTCTGGACCTCGCCCCATTCCCAAACAGGGCCAGTATGAAGGTCTTTCTGATCTGCCCTGACTCTCCTCTGCAGCCAGACCTCTTGCTAATTACTCCATCTGCTCAACCCTGAACCTCATATACCGGTGGCATTTTCTGTTCTTTCCCTTTGCTTCTTTCACATTCACCAAGTACCTGGGTGCTCCCGGAGTCCATGGATGATGAGCCACAGAGTGGACCTTCCCTGCCACCTGCCTTCTCTGTGGGACCCTGATCACACGGAGTGCGATCGTGTCTGTGTCTCTCAATCCCTGCAGCCCCATCCATGCGACTGGATGTGGCTGAGGATGCAGAGAACCAGGCTGAGCCTCTGAAGAGCTTTTTCCCGTAAATGGTGGGAACCAAGGAGTACCCTGCTTAGCTTAGTGTTCTGAAGTGGTAGCTAGCAGTACCGAGTAGGACAGATGTAAGAAAAGAAGGGCCTCTGGTTGTGTCTTCTCAGTAGCCTCAAACAGGTCCTTCCTCTCCACAGGACTCAGTTGCTCATTCGCAGAGACAGTGGAACCATGTCATTAGTCTTCAGTCTGTGTTTGCTGTGACTGGTACAGTCTGAGAACTAGTTTAAACTCGTGAGCCAGAGTCATTTCTACACCACCACAGGTCTCCAAGCTCAAGAAGTATCACCTGCTGCCCTCGCCACCCACTGACATCTGACCCACCCTGCCAGCTCCTCCTCCCAAACTAGACTGCGGCTTCTCCTCCATCCACTCCACTTCCCTTTACCAGGCCGGCGCTGCCTTTCCAGTCCCACTCCCGCATGAGCAGTTTCAAGAGCACTGCAGCTCAGGCCTACTTAGTCTTCAATATTCAGAATTATACCAGTGTTAGAACAGAGCACTGGTCAGTATTTAACCTCTTAAAGATACTTCCATCCAAGTGAAGGAGACAGAGTGGGCCTTGAAAATGCATGCTCAAAGTAACCTCTGCTGTTCTTCCACGTGACACTAACGGAGGTGCAAGTGTTGTGGTTTTTTGGGTTTTTTTCCTTGTTTTTAAAAGGACAAAAGTTTCGACAGTCGTGAAATTTCTGCCCAAGCAACAGTGGTTCTTAATTGTGGGGGATTCAAGAGCCCTTTTGAGAACCTGATGGAAGCTACAGAAATTTCTCCCCAGGGAAGGAAAAATAAGCAGAAAGCAAAAACAAAAAACCTTCAAATTCAGATGTTCGCCAACTTTCCCTCCAAAGATCCTCATGAAAATGGTCATTTTTTTTGTAGATGGGAAAATGAACGACTATTACCTTGAACTGCTTGTTCTCCTCGCGGAGCCTCTGGACTTCACCTTGCAGCCTCTTACATTCTTCCATCACCTTTTTAACTTCAGTGTCATCCAGAGATGAAGTCAGAGATTTAGACACTGAGGGCATTTCTGTCTTTGATGCAGTTGTAGATACAATTTTATTTATTTCTACATCATGCTGTTCAGAAATAAATGAAAGTCCAAGTATCATCAACTATGTAAAAAAGAATCTTTAATGCAAAGTATTTCTCAGTAAACACCACACATGGTAACATTTCAACCATACGGTAAAATGTCACAATTACTTTAAAAATGATCACTTTATCTAGTATCTAGTAATCTAAATAAAGCAACTGGCCCCTGGAAATTATGAGTAAGGGCAAATAATGAAGTTGGGCTGAGACTAGTACTTTAAACAAAGAGAAAAAGGCTACGCATATTGCACAAATTCCTGCCACGTAAAAGTTAGCATACTGTAACTGTGCAAGCTCAGGAGAATTATCAGCCACAAATTACTGCCACTGTGAAGATCTGGCTGGGTAGGTATGGGAGGTCAGGGAGAGCGCTAACAGGGGTGATTTACCTCACCAACTCAGAACTGGGAAGCGGGGATGGAGGCGGAGCAAGTCCCCCGCACTGCTGTGCTTCAGTTTGGGGAGGCCACTCAGACTTCCCAGGTCCCCGCAGGGACCGTGCTGTGACATCTTGAGGGTTCTGGAGAGAGTCAGTCAGAGCATGGAAATGCTCAGGTGTTGGGGGAAAAGTATGTGAGGGTCACTGCCTGAGGGATCTGGGGAACAATCGAAAGAATTAGACATCTAGCTCTACCCTTCACTTCCCAGAGAAAAGCCCTAGGAGTCAAGGCCCCAGGCTACCAAGTCCACCTATCAGAGAGCTGAAACTGGAATTCAGGTCTTACACTTCCAACTGACTGTCCCATGGCAACATATACAATGGGAAGACTAGGGGTGGAGAGGAAAAACACAACTGCTCATTCAAAGAAATAAGATAACGACACTGGTCAATCAGGAGAAGAAAATGCTACATATTTCTGACACAAATCAACAACATTCCTTGAGATCATTATGGATTATGTTACTAGAATGCTTGACAGCATTTCTACTTCCCAACTCCAACTACTAATGGCCAGGATAGTTTCAGATTCTTCATGGGCTTTTAAATCCCTTGTATTTTAAACATAATTTTAATCTTTTTGACTAGATTGAAGAGAGGTCCAGATGAGCATTTCAAATATAGTTCTTCTCTTCAACTGGTCACAGCAAAGGCAAAGGCCAGCTCACCTCTGGTTTCACATGGAAAGTGAGCTGACTGCTGGGAGACAGGCACTCCCTGCCCTGCAGGGCACACGTAGCCACTTCTAGAGGCCTTTTAGGTTGTTACAACTGGGGATGCTACTGGTGTCTAATGCATAGAGGGCAAGGATGCTGCTCTGCACCCTGCAGTGCACAGGAGGGCCCCAGCACAAAGAATGAGCCAACCCAAAACACTGATAGTGCTGAGGTTTAGAAATCCTCATCTAAAAGTTGTTTTTGACTGAAGAGGTAGGTGAGGAAAAAGGAGAAAGGAGAGGTGGCACTGAGAGAAAGAGCTGACAGAACCATTCTGTAAAATGGAACCAAGAGCTTTACCACCTGTCCAGTAAGCAAAGGCAAATGAGTCCCCATTTTGATCTCTCACCCACTGTTTAACCCATAACTCTGTCAGGCCACAGCAGCGCGCTGGGATTTAAGACATCTCAGCAGCCAATAGGGTGTACTTCTCAAGGGGAAAACTGTTTCAATCAGTTGTCTTTCTACAAAACTTTCAAAGGCTGATTTCATAAAGGCCCACTTATTTGTTGACTTCAGCTTATTTTTTTCTTTATACATTAGAGGAAGGAAAATAATTTGCCAACTTACATCTTGGTTTTGCAGAAGATGGAATGCAAATAAGCATCAGCTTGCAACATTCAATTACTTTTAACGATAAACATACTTACTGGTTTATCATTTTCTGCTGGCAATTCAAACACACATCTAAGTTTTGAATCCATAAGGTCTTCCGGTTTTGCCTCCTTCCACTAAAACAATTTAAATTCAATAATCAGGATATTATAAAGCTGCTGGAAGAATAATTTTCCAACTATAACTGACAATTTCAGAAAAATTCTCTTAATGAGAAGGCCCTGATGTATATCAAATAAAGAACTTAAGTCTGCTGAGATTTCAATATTTTTAACATGACATGATTAAATACACGAGCTTTCCTGAATATTTATCACACTTCACAAACCCCACAGCCTTGCTGCCTGACTTCTCACAGTCTACCCATGCTCTTCACATTACTGGTCTATGGGAAGCACAGAACAGTGAAGGCCACTGGACCAAGTGGGACCTTTCACATAATGCCTAGAAAACCAGAGGTAACTGGCTCTCCTTCAGAAAATGGAATTTCCTTTGAGGGCATAACCTCCTGAGAAAGTCTAAGAAGGTACCACCTGGGCATGGTTTTAGAACCATCTTGCCAACTACCAAAGGAGCATATCGACCAGCAAGCCATTTCCTACCACTATGGCTGTGTCAGGGCTGACCTCTGTGCTAAGAGCCCACACCCACTCCCTCCAGTCTGCAGGTGAGGCACCGCTGCTCCTGATTCACCCCTCCTTTCAGCAGTGTAGGGGGGAATCTAGGGTATTCTGAGAACTATAGATCAGCATAGCAGGTTACAACACAGCAAAGGAGTCAACAGCCTCCCCAAAACCATGCAGGAGGAGGGAGCCACAGCAAAATAAACCAAAAACAAGATACAAACTATGTGTCTGACACCAGGGGACTGCCACACAAATTAAGGCAGATCCATTCAATGGAGTAGCATGCCGCCACTCAAATGACACTGAAGCACATTCAATTACACAAGGAAGGGTTGCAGAATATTAAGAAATTACAAACTACACCTAAACCCGTTCCTCTGTGCACGTGTTCCAGAGGATATGTGCCTGTGTGTGTATCGAAGGAGGATCAGCCAAGGGTCACACCTGATGCTGATGCCACCCCATGACAGGCTGCTGGTGAGCAGGCTATTCACATGGTCTCAGAGTCTCAGACGACTGTCACAAACCACCTATTAACCACAATGGTAACAGGTGTGCTGTGTCACTGAGAGATCTGTCAGTGGCCACCTGAGACAACAGCGTCACTAACAAAGGGACAATCCTGAGCACGAAATGCCTTCTGATATGATGCATCCATGATGTCCACTAGAGTGTATTCTTGCCAAAAAATACTTAACTTGGATGATATCATGAGGAAATAACCAGATGAATCCGGAACATTAGATTTTCTACAAGTAAACTAGCTTACACTCTAAAAACCTCAAAGTCATGAAAAACAAAAGGGGGGGATCCTCTACTACAATAAGAACAACTAAAGGCCATTTTCTGAGAAACTGAAAAATGTCCACCATGGATTTTTCTATTAGATAATGATACTGAATTACAGCTCATTTTCTTGATTATGCTATCGGTAGTATGGTTCTGTGAGAGACTGTTCTTATTCTTCAGTACTTGGGGGTGACGTGTCATGAACTCTGCATCTTGCATGTAAATGGCTCTGCAGAAAAGAAAGTTTATGACAGAAAGGAAGCAAATGTGGCAAAATGTCAACAAAGGGCAAACCTAGGTTAAGGTGAGTGGTTACTGCACTACATTTCCTACTTTCTGTACACCAAAATAAAAAGAAACATCAAAACAAGCACAAGGCTCTCATTAACACTGATTAGGTCTAGGATGAAAGAATTACAGGTCACTGTTAGTTTTAGCTTTTGCTCAATTGTATATTTCCAAATTTTCCTACAATATATTTTTGTACAAGAAGAATTTTTAACTTATAAAAATAACCACACTAGAAAGTGAATCAACCCTTTAATGACACTCAGATAAACAAATAGAGACACTGGGTCAGGCGTTTACGAACACCACATTAATCCTCACAGCCATGTGAGCTGAATTTTTATCTTCATTATATAGGTAACCAAAACTTCCAGAGTTTCTGAAACTTGTTCAAGGCCACAATGTCAGCAGAAGGCAGAACTCAGCTTCAAAAATCAAGGTGACCGGGCCGGTGAGATGGCTCAGCGGCTTAAGCGCCTGCCCGGCAAGCGCGAGGGCCTGAGTTCGACTCCCGGAGCCCACATACGAAAAAGGGGCCGGTGATATCGCTCAGCGGCACGGGCGCCTGCTGGCGCGCGAGGTCCTGAGTTCGACCCCCCGGTACCCACAAAAAAAAAAAAAAAAAAAAAAATCAAGGTGACCAAGCTCCTGCACTTTTCAGTGTGTCCTGCACTGAAAGCCAGAAAGAACACTCTTGGATATTAGCTATTTTGTACCTATGTTTGTTTGATCACATAAATTAACATTAGGTGACACAACGTATTCCAGGAAATGAAAGAGAAAGGAATGAATGCCTCAATGATTATTCTTAGGAAAAAGTCAACCAGTTGTCACTGATCTCTCTCAACTTAAAAACACTTGCCTTGCCCTTCATTTTCTGTCCCCAAGCTAAACCTCAGTAAGATGGTCAGTTATGCTTTTCTAAGACTAAAAGCTGAGCAGAGACAATGGCGCAGAAAGATGTATTCTGCATGAAACAGCCCTTAAAATAAACTTGGAAAGAGGAAAACAACAGTACAGTGTAAAGCTAACCCAAATCTGCAGATGTATCTTGGATGACCTGGGCCTCTCTCTGGGCTGGCAAAGCTGGACACACAGAAGGTGGGAGGAGTCAATCCTGCCCTCTTTTCCTGGACTGTGAGGACCATGCAGCCTGCCCCATGCCGCCATTGTTTTGTAAGGTAGACTGTGATTCACACAGCACCAGTATGTCTGCATTCATTCAAAAGCTTGCTTTGGGGAGAATTTCCATTATAATCTCTCTTTTTATTAGAAACATCATAAGATTGCTTAATTTCTAAAAATGAAGTCATCCTAATTTTACCAAATTAGGGGAACAGTTAGACATATATTTATGCAGGGAAGGGATCAGGGTTAAAAAAATTAAAAAGAACTGGGCTGGAGCTGTAGTTCAGTGGTAGAGTACTTCCCTAGCACACGCGAGGACCTCAGCACCACAAATGATCCAACAAAGAATCACGCTTAGCAGAACCAAAGCAAAAAGGGGTAGAGAAAGTGTAAGCTGCAAAGGACTCTCACATCCTTCTGGGTTTGTGGGGGTGGATCAGGAGGCAAGGAACATTCTCAACAATGACAAGTTCTCTTTTCTGGGGAACAGGAGGGAGGAAGAAAGGGAACAGACCCCAATCACTCAAGATACAATCCATCAAAAGAAACTGCTAAAGCAAATTGAATTTATACAAGTCAGAAAAAAATAGTATTCTAGAATATTTTATAGAATGTTAAAATTATTCATCAAAGTTTAGAAAAACCACAGAGGTCATCAAACATAAACCTAGAAAACATCATTCCCCTGTAAACCATTTTGAAATGCATGCACCCACAATTCTGTACCTAACTGGTTTTTGTTACTATTACTGAAAAAAAAAAAAAGCATTCAGTACTTACTACTGCTTCCATATCAGAAGTGTCAGTTGGAGCAAACATAGACTGAACCATAAACTTGTGTTTACTTTTCTCATTGGGATCATAATCGAAAGGCTGTAACATCACTGAGAAAGAAAATATTTCATTAGGAGGGTCAGAACTTGGTTATCAGTGCCATTTGTCATGCTAATACTTATGCTGTGAGGTAAAGCACTCCCCCGCAATGCCTTGTGAAGGAAGCAAGAAGAGATGATAACATTCCCACTTTGCAGGTCACCAACCTAAAGTCCAAAAAGGTAGGGGGGACTTGCCCAAGGTCAGAAAGCAGGTAGTGGCAGAGGTGGGAGAAGGGCTGAGGACTCAGGACTCAGGTTTCCTGGTTCTAGTTCCCTGGTCTCACATGCCTACAAACCAACCATAAACATCTGCCTTGCAGCATAGGTAAGATGGGTAGGAATACCATATGCCTGTTTTGCTCAAGACAACATAGCTCTGAATGATCTTTTCAGGAACCAAAATAGAATAACACAAGCCATTTAAAGAATTGTTTCAGCTTCGCTCTACCCCATTTCCCTCACAGCTAATCAAGGTAATGCTTGAAATACAACTCTGCCAATAGAATAGAATGCTAGAGAATGCACACAAACACGACATTTGTAGAGCAGAAAAAAAAATATGTATCAGCTCATACACTACCCCTCTTTCTTCCTAAGATCCTAGAAGAACCTTAAGACGATCCTGTGGGTGAGTGGCCTGCACTGCACTGAGGGGCCTCCTTGGGTAGACTAGGAATTACCTCTGTTAAACAATGGCTGCTTTAAAATGTCACATGTTGTAAGACTTTGGTTAAACCACACATTCAGTTAATTTCCCTGAAAATAACTTCACATGTGGGGAAAGACTACTGCAGCCCTGACCACGAGAGCTAACATGGACTAAGTATTTCCATGTGCCAGAAACTGGGGTCTTTTTTTTGCCAATATTTTTCCCCGTCGTGGGGATTGATCCCAGCAGTGCCCTACCACTGTGCTACATTCCCCGCCTTTTTGTTTTTTATTTTGAAATAGGGTCTTGCTAATTTGCCCAGGTGGTCTTGAACTTGCAATCCTCCTGCCTCAGCTTCTCTCAGTGCTGGGATTACAGGTGTGTGCTGCCACATCTGGCTTAGGCTCCGTTCTTTAGGTCTACTATTTTCTCACTTAATCCTTAAAAGTTTGCTACTATTGTGTGCATGGGTGGGGGGGGTGAGGTGTTACTGTGAAGCCTATTTTTCAGACAAATAAACTAAAGCACAAAGAAGCTAACAACATGCCTAAGGTCACGCCACTGAGGAGCACAAACTCAAACCTAGGCAGTCTGTGTGGAGAGCTCCTGCTCTCAGTCTCCACAAATGACCAACGGTGTGTCCTCTGACACTGTCAGGCCCTCCCACCAGCATGGGTTCCCTGACCAGTGTTCCGACCTGACATCCCGTCTTAGGGTTTCCCGGGTGCTTCCTCTAAAGCCTCACAACCAACCATCCCCGAAGCAGATAAAAGCAGATAGAGTGTCTTTAGCCCCAGGCTATGCATAAAGAGTCTGGGACTCCACAAAGTAAAGCACCTCGCTCCAGGTCACAATGTTAGGAAGCAGTAAAATAGGAAAGGAGTCAAAACCCTATGACTGAGTATAGCCAAGCAGCCCTTCCATTTCACCAGTCACTCTAACATGATCTGGATTGATCCAGATCATGCACCAAGGACCCATGGCAGAACTTATGGAACTATGCACGGCAGGGAATAGAAACATCCATTTTCCTCTATCCATCTTGGAGGCAGGAACTCTTCCATCTTGGAGACAGAGAAAGTCCATAAAAGCCTGACAATGCACTGGCTTGAAATGCATGGGTGTACCTAGTCACCAGGCAGCTCTGCTGCCACGACACCCACCTGAGTGCTCAGAGCTCCAAGAGGCCCCACTGAAAGACTTCTTCAGGACAAAATTCAACAAATGTTAGAAAGCAACCCTTATATTAACTTAGAGCTTGTAAATGCACGATACCAAGTCTATCTAGTAAAACAAAATTCTTCATCTAGGTACCCAAAATCCGAATAGTATTACCACCAACAGAGGAATCAAAAGGTCACTGCAAAACACAAGGACGCTCTGCTTGCAATCTTACTCTCGCAGGTGTAAAGGCAAAGTTGCTCCAAGAAAAGAGGCTTTGCTAGTGGTGATGGACTCAGAATGCAATGAACTCTTTGTCTGGGATCACCAAGCTAGGGAAAGCTTTCCTGTAGATGGACCCAGAACATCATTAGACACCTGGGCCCGACTCTCAACCTCTAGGGCAAATGACCAGACTGGCCAGTCAAAACTCTCACTCTTCTCAAAGTGCAATTTCCACCAGTTTTTTTTTTCCCCCCGTGGAAATACACACCGTAAACTAAGCAACCGTTCTGTTCCATGTGCACTGTGAGCTTTCTTGGACAGTGATTATCAACCTTTTTCAGAATCTGGACACAATCTTCGCATTACTGTTGGACTAAAATTCAGTTTTGTTTTGTTTTGTTTTCGGTACCAGGAATCAAACTCAGGACCTTGCACTTGCCAGGCAGGCGCTTGTGCCACTGAGCTACATCCCTAGCCCATAAAATTCATTTTTGAAAGTAAAATGAATAGAGTTTTGAGGATTTTAGGTTTCGGTTAGCTTGGACAGAATGAAACTCACGTTCTTTAGTCTGGGAAAATAAAGAGAGCTCTGCCATAGACTACAACACTTGGGTTTTTGACAGGGCCCAGGAAGCTGTGTGGCCCCCTTTTTATTCTTGTCCCCCTTTCTTGGGGCAGTGCAAATGAGAATAGCTAAGCACACTCTGCCCCAAACTCACCAGCGTTCTAGGTATGCCCCACAGTGAAGGGCCAACTCTTGCTACTCATCTCTCCACCATCGCCCACTGTTTTCAACCCCAATACCTTCATCATGCCCCAACAAGGAAAGTAAGGAAAATAACCTTTACTAGCATCTGCTAGGTTCGAGCCTCTAATGAAGGCATGGGCTCTTTGGTCCTTCCATTCAATCCTCACAACAATCCATCAAAGAAGTTCATGTCTCTGTTTTCTAGATGAAAAGACAAAGACCTGGGAAGTGAAGCAAGCAGCCTCATGGCCACTATATTAAATAACAGAGCCAGGGTTCCAACTTGGCTCTGACTCCACCGTCAGACTCCCACCCCACAGGTTCTCCACGTGTGATCTGCGGACGCGGAAGGTCTGGCCGCTTCCCCAGGTCTGGTGGTACACGAAGTCCAAACTACGGTCAGAGTAATACCAAGACGTTACGTGCTCTGACTGCTGCGTTGATACTCGCGTTGATGGTGCAAACACAACAGTGGCGTAGGGGCTGGTGAGATGGCTCAGCGGTTTAAGCGCCTGCCTTGCAAGCGCGAGGGCCCGAGTTCGACTCCCGGAACCCACATACAAAAAAGGGGCCGGTGATATCGCTCACTGGCACGGGCGCCTGCTGGCGCGCGAGGTCCTGAGGTCGACCCCCCGGTACCCACAAAAAAAAAAAAAAAAAAAAAAAAACAGTGGCGTCTTAGCCCAGATGAGGGCTGTGGAAGCAAACGGTACTTAACGCCCTGCACCATGCACCACACACATGCAGGGAGCGCACCGGGCAGCTGTCTGGGCCAGGAGCTGGGCTGGCTGCCTCCACGGAAACCCTCACCTGAGTAAACAGCCAACAGACGAACTCTGGTTATCCGGACTCTGGTATGCGGCATATATTCCCTTGAAAATGAAGTGAGCCTGTCACTGCAAGGAAAACAGTCTGTGGTGCTTGCTGCCAACACTAAAATCCAGGCTTTCTAGCAAATTTATAATTGTGGAAAACTTGTATATGTCACCAAGAGCTTCATAGTTTTCCAAGTACTTAAAGACTCTTCTGGCTGGAAGTATAGATCAACGTAGAGTGCTTGCCAAGTATGCATGAGGTCTTGGGTTTGATCCCCGGCACCACAAAATAAATAAATAAAAATAAATATTCTTCCAATGATATCAGTGGGCACAGTAATGAATGTGCTTTTTAAAATACTGTATGATGAACTATGTCAACATTTGAAAGATCCATATAACCCAGCTAATCAATAGTTTACAAACGACCCATGGCAATATTACAAAATCCATTCAAAGTGCAAGAGAGACCAATGTATTTCAGTGAAACAAAATTCAAAAAGTTCACATATGTGGCTTTGACTCTACGTTATACCAATAAACTTTAGGAAAGTGCCACTTGTCTCTCTCGGGTCCTTGCTTCCAAGACGATAAATAAAGGAATAATCACACCCAAAAGAGCTGCAGCCACATGCAGCCTGTTCTCTGGATGTACAACAATGAGAAAGCTGAAAACTGCACCAATGATAAAGCCATTAGGAAGGTCATCTTCCAAACACAGTGGGGGTCCCCAGCGGTAAGAACGTTTCTGCAGTACGTGTCTTGGTGCCTATGTGCCTCTCAAGCTGTCTGTGAAGCTACGATGCTATGTGAGTTGTCTGTGCCCAGCCCAGCGGCTGAGGATTTGGTCAGGGACCAGTCTCATGACACCTGAAGAGCCCGACACTCCTTCCCCAGTTCAGACCTGCCGATGCTGCCCCATGGCCTCCAAAGCCCATTAAGGAGCTAAGTCCTTAAGGACTGAAGAAAAACTAGTCTTTGGGGAAAAAATGTAATGAAAATCATACTTTTTTAAAGGTGAAGGAAGGAGCTGGGGGTGTAGCTCTGTGGTAGAGCATTGCCTAGCGTGTGCAAGGGCCTGGATTTGACACCCAGCACCACAAAAAATAAAGTTAAATAAGAAAGCAGTACTTGTCAAGATCTGCCACAATATCAAAGCGGAATGTCTAGAATTATCTGCAGAGGTTATTAAGCAGACTCTTCCCTTTTCCAATTCTCTATCTGTGGTGACACATTCACCAAAACAACACACCAGTTATCAGAATGAATATAAAAGCAGATATGAAAACCCAGCTGGTCTTCTATTAAGACATTAAAGAAACTTGCAAAAAAAATGTCAAACAATGCCAGTCCTCTCATTAATTTTTTAAACAGTTACTTTTCATTAACTGAGTTACTGCTAACATGTAACTGATGCATTATTATTCTTAAAGGAATAATTCTTTACTTTCTTAATTTCTAATATGACAGATACTAATATAAAAATATTGGGCAAACAAAAAAGCTCTTTGGATGTTTAATTTTTAAGAGTGTAAGGGGTTCCTGAAACCAAAACAATCTGAACACTTATTCTACACCAGGCTGCCTCACAGGCCCTTTCAGGAGGAAAATGATCTAGTTGAATAATTCAAATTAATGCACTGATGGTTCTCTATAGTAGTCTTCTTGGGAGAATATGCAGTTTAAGAGAAAGGAGCTTGACACAAACCAAGCTTGAGCCTCTGGGGTGTACTGGGCCTCAGGTGGCAATCTAAGTACATACACACCTCTTACGGAGGGACCAGGGCCTGTGCTCTTCTGGTCTGGTGTGTGCTCCAAGACCCACTGTCACCTTACCTTACAGATGTCACCAGCAGAGCTCCAGGCCTACAGCACCCCACCTGCCCAGTCCCCACGGCATAGAGCTAGAAGACCCACTTACAGAGCAGGCAGGCAGAGGAGTGTCAACACACACAGCAGGGGGCACGGGTGGTGGCCATAACCCCAGGGGAGCTCTGGAGAGGACCCGCGGCAGCAGGTCCAACTGCCCTTCTAGGCACAAGCATACACTGAGATACAAACATGGGGGCCCAAATACCCTGGGGAGGTTTGGCAAGCAGAAACTTTTTCACTGGGGATGAGAGCCATAGTTTGCCAGAGAGTGAGCTGGCAGGAAGCCCCAGATGAAGGCAGGTGCTCACCCTTCCCTGCGGTGACAAGTGGAGAAGGTATCTGCTGTCTAGTGGCTCTCCTTTGCTAGTGGGCTCCCAGATCAGCAAGCCAGAGTGAAGTCAGGCGACCACCCAGCATGAGCGACACTCCACAGACCCATGGAGCACCTCACCACATCCTGCTTAACATGAGCCCTAACTCAGAAAGTGTGCATCTGCTAGCTGTTAACAGCTCGTGTCAAAGCCGACTTGCTCTACCCTATCAGCTGAAACTGTATGAGGCCACGACAGAATAAACGTTGTTAATCGTTTGTTCTCTCAGCTCCATACATACAAACTGTGACAGAAATTACGTACTTTTTTCCATAGCAGGCTATAAAAGAGCTTCCCATTAACTTAATTTATTTCACTTGAATACCAGAGACACTGATGATAAAACCCTCTCAACTGAGCCATCTACCCTACTTTTAAAATGTATCTGCTGATAGTACATTAAAAGAACCCTGTTACCAGGAGACAGCCTGGAGACCGGTCACTACTCACCCTCACTAACAGTTCAGGATATAATTTCTGCTGTATTACAGATTGTGAAAGTGAGACCCTGTTAAGAAAGGGTCTTCAGGGTCAGGCAACACTAGATCAATAAGATTAGACTTTCTTCAAAAGAGAAGAAATCTGAATATATGCTACTTAAAACACACCCCCTCAGAGAAATGACGACCTGATTAAATGCAGCATAAAAGCCGCTTCCAAGAATTCAAGCAAGTCACAGATCATTTTCATCTGCATCATAATGGTAACAGAGCAGAAAAATAAAAGTCTAACAAGCACCATAGCACACTATTTATTTATTTTTAAATACCAGAATTTTATCTTGGAAATGTCTTTTTCCACATTTTACATGCCCACAATCAGCTCGGGCACCCGCTTCAGGATTTCTTCCAACCAGGGGCTTTCTAACATCCTCACAATTTCCTTCACATCCAAATTACCCTGCATAATCCCTACAAGCCCCAGAAATTTAATCTCCCCCAACACTACTCATATCACATTAACACCTTATATCAAAATCCCATAACAAAAACTATTTCCCAAAAAGGACTAAGATGTGGTATGTATGTTCCCATGATGAATGTATTCATTATGTATTGCAAACAGGTACTAGAAACAAACACACAAAAACTAGTTCCTAAGCAGAATGAAATCAATTCAGCTCTTCACAATCTGGTCATCCTCAGATTTCCCAATGACAAGCCTTCCCTCCAGACAAACAGCTATGCATCAAGTCCCTACAACCCTACAGCCAGTGATGCTCTCCTGTCCTTCCGCATCATCCCCATCTTTGCACCCCTATATGACATATTCCTGCTGACGCTCCCCACCTGACCCACATCCCAGTATGCCACATCTTCCACTTCCACAGCCCTGTGAGGAGGGGTGTCCCAGCTGCAGCCCCTGTCCAAACCACCTGGGGAACTTGCTAAAACAAAGTGCTGAGCCCCACTCCCAGAGTTTCTGAGTCAGCAGGGCTGGGGTGGGACAGAAAGGTGGACATCCAGTGGATTCCCAGTTGCAGCACCTGGAAGCTGCGCTATGTTTCCTAAGGCCACAACCCAGCCACAACTCCTCACAGGCTGGGTCTTGCTGTGGGCACTTAATTCACGGGAAGACTCTCCTCACAGAGTCCCGGGCGCCTGCCTACATGCCTGCCTTCTCCAGGTAGACTGCGACTGGGACTGGGAGTTGTGACAGCTCATGTCAAGGGTTCTCATCTGCATGCTGGTTGGTGGTGTGTACTTTTTTCTCTTCCCGCATTCAAAACACCCCTGGATTGTATTCCCTCTGGAAATCTCCCGGGACCGCCAAAAGGAAGGGAACCTCTCTCCCCGCCCTCACCCAGCTGGCTTCTCTTCTGTCCTTTCCAGAGCCACTCTCTCCTGCACACGGCCTACTTGCAGCTGCTGGTCTTCTCATCCTTATCTCCTCTCACTCTCTGGCTCTCTCATCCCACACAGCCTGCACATCAAGTGTCCCTTCCCAACCAAACGGCATCTGTGGGATCATAATGAAGTCATGTTTCCCCTTATTTTGAAACTAATCAGCGACAAACATAAATGTCAACCAGAGCTCTTCCTGATCAGATGAAGACCACCAGGGCTACAAAGTAAGGTGATGCAATTCTAGTCCAAAGCAAAGAAGTCTGATATTTTAATTAAGACTGTGAACCCTTATCATATGGAAATATATTTCCTTTAGAATTCTCAAAATGTGGAAATCATGACCACCTTTCTGGGCCCTTGCCTATTCAGGGACCAGTGGGTGAAACTGAGTCTCACAGGTAAATAATTTTACTTATTTACATATAAATTAACACTGAGTTGTCTTTGCTGAAGATTTTCCACTTTGTATACTATGTCTCGGATAGTAAGTTCCTCACAGTCTGATTAAATTTACCTGTGCAGAGACTAGTACAAATGTTCTAACCCTTTCTGTAGGATCAACAGAAGATGAGGTATGCTATACACAGGCATTGGTCAAATAACAAGGCTCACTTATCTTTTTTATATTACTTTTTTTTGTTTTATTTCTAGTTTTTTGAGACAGGGTCTTGCTATATAGCCCAGGCTGACCTTGAATTCACAGCAATCCTCCTGCCTCAGCCTCCCGAGTGCTGAGATTACAAGTGTGCATCACCATGCCCAGCCCTACATTATCTTTCTTAATATAAATCTTTTCCAGCATTCCTATTTTCCATAATTCAATAATGGAATGCAACATAGGCTCTTTCTGGTTATGGCTATGCACCACTCTTGGACACTATCTTAGTAAGCCTCATAAGCCATGCCTCTTGGGACTGACCAGCTCCAGCAGGGAGAACGGTGTGACCTGAGGCCTGAGCAACTCCAGATTCCGTCCTACTTCTGAAGCCTCTCTCCCGTTCCCAGGGGTAATCCCGGGCAGTTTCCTTCACTTGTGCTACGTACTGTCAACAACTGCCCTTCTAATGCGGGCCCCCAGCGGCCCTTTTCCTTCCCTCTGTGATGAGCTGCAAACTGGGACAGGCGTAGCAGTGATCTAAGTCAGAGCGAACAGAACAAGACTCAAGGCTGTGGGTGTGGGGTGCAAGCAGGAAGGGGCCTGACTAAGAGCACACCCCTCCTGGCCGCTCAGCAATGCTGCTGACTTTGTGCTTCCTGGTCATGCTGAGAGTTAAAGGTACTTTCAGCTAAGTGAAGTTTGTCACATGTATCTTACCAGTCCTCTTAATCATGATCTTCTGAAGTATGAAGAATTATGTTATAGTCACAAAAAATGAAAAATGGGGTAGCTGCTAAGAAAACTAAATATCGCAGTAAACTTTTAAAATCTCTGAAGGCACAATTAACCTAAATTACTATTGGTAAAATTATTTTTTTAAGCCCAAATCTAATTTGGTGAAAAAGATTAAAGACGTCTTTTAAGTACAAATGTGAGGTGTTCTTATTTTGTAATGGTTCATGAAGAGCATTTATAAGAAGGTTGTGCTTCTCAGAGACTTCCAAAGCAAAGTACCAGACAAAGAACGCTACTGTGAAGCCCGAACTCCCCATCCAGCTCACGACCAGCACTTGATGGATGAACACCTGGCTTCCGACGAGGTGCACTACTGCTCCGGCACTAATCACCTGACAGCTACAGCCAAGGGTCGCTGGTCCAGGGCCACCAAACAGCTACCTTTCACTGAGTCAGTGAAATCTTAAAAGGATTAATTATCAATTGCTATACTGCCCAATTACACTAATTGACCAATGTTTTCCATCCAAGAAGAGTTGCTGATACTCATTCTCTATCCTCAGGATTTCACTGGAAGAACTTTATGCTTTAAATGTGATTGAAAAGAATGCTGCAGAGTGTTATATGTCAGGAACAAATACTGTTCCTTAATTCTCTGAATTCTAATCTAAAATACAGATTCTGACATTGGGAGGTCTGTGTTTGTCTTTAATCCATTTTCAATTCCCAGGGTACCCTAGGTACAGTGCATCTGTCCCTAAACATTGGTATCTTTAATGACTTTTCCAACGCCTCCCACAGACATTTTACATTTCTAATCTGCTTGGTGCACTAGCAACCAAAGTGCATAACTGAACTGCAAATGGAAGCTTGCTACTGTAGTGAAATTAGAATTCAGTGAAGGTTATAAAAATATTAAACTTAATATCGTATTACAGGAAGCGTAAGTATTTTTGATGGGCCCATAATTTTACCACCTCACCTGCTGTATCTGCCAGTGAACATGGTTTGGAATATTAATTGAAAACTCCCTCATTATTAAACTGCAGCATTAAAAAGAAATCCCAAAACCACCAAGAGCTTACCACAAAGACATTTTCAGAAACTATCAACCTTAAAAATGTTCTCCTACCATATGGTTCAAAAAACAGACTTAATTTTGTAAAGCTAGAACAAATGGGAAGACCTCCCACTGCCTCAAACAATTCATTAATTCAAAAAGTTTTCCTTTCCTTGCATGTAAGAGCTCCAGGGGAAAAATCCAATCTCCTTTCTACAATCTCCATTTAAGTGTGCCTATTCTGCTGAGGTCCAGATCTGAATAATTCAAAGCCAGCTCTAGTGGATGACGTGTATCAAGGAGCAAGAGCCAAAACTATGGCACCCTAGGCCAATTACTACAGACAGAGGGCACCTGGCCCCTCACCTACTGCACTGCCTCCCACAACAGGCACAGGTCCTTGAAGGGGTTACTAAAGGGACTCCAGACCATGAGGCTGAGGGATCATCCACACATTGTACTCCACAAAAAGCTTAGGCCATGCCTCTATCCAACTGCTGCTTTACTACTTGAGTTAACAGAAGAGGTGTTTTTTTTTAAGGACCCAGTAAGTAAGTGATCTGTCATGTTCTGAAGAAAACAGCATGACAGGTCAGAGCCTGAACTTCTGAAGCATAACGTAAGGTCTCTTGAATATCAGGTTAATCTGAAAGGTGAGAAGAGCTTCACAAGGTATGGCTCTGCCCATCACAACCCAGATCCGTGTACTTTAAAAACCTCAGCCTCCATGGGCAGGTATCATCATCACCATCCTTCTCCTCCTCTCTCTCTCTTTCCTTCCCTTCCTCCTTCCCTCTCTCTTTAAAAGAAAGATTTATAACCTCTCTTAATAGCTAGCGCATCCCAAGGGTTTTCAGAACTGGAAGAAATGCACTAGTCATGTCCTTTTCAAGAACACTGTGACGTTCTGTGTAGTAAGCAGGGAGATGCTGGTAGTATTTTAAGTTGATTTGATGGCCACATTTTTATAAATTATATTTGAAAATTTACTTGTAGCTTCTTATTATATAAAACAGAAACCTATTTTATAGAAAGAAAAAATTAATTTCTTCAAAAATTAAGAAAGGTTCATAAATTAATAAAATGTGTAAGATTAACTTGTTTCTAAAAAAGTAATTCAAATATTGTACTATCCATCTTCAACAAAAACTAGCCAGTTTTTGACAAAGCTGGTGGAAGAATAAATAACGGAGTCTCATGCACCACATTTTCAGTAATGCAATATCTGTAGATATTCTGTGAGATGAATGCTATTCCCCCACTACACAATGAGAAAATTAGAACCTACAGAGGTTAACAAACAGGTTAGCCAAAGATGAGCCAACTGGCTAAAGAACAGAGCTGAGCTTCCTGCTCTAGGTTCCTAACCTCAGATCCAGTGAACTTTGAGCAGTGTGTGTAAAGCCACACTTGGCTGTGCGTACTCCTGGGGAGAAGGGAAAGGTGGCCCTTGGACAATGTACTCCTGGGGACAACTCCTCTCCCAAAGGAGCCTGTGAACTCTGACTCACTACAATGTCATCATGTGGCTGTATTTCAAGAGGATCTTTGGACAAGGACAATGCTTTTTACCCCGAGGTATGCATACCTACTAAATGATGCAGTCACCCCTAGGCTCATCAAACTGAATGAAGCCCATGGGGGCTAGCTAGCCTCCTTTCCCAAGCTGGGTGGCTGTCCTGGAAACGCACTGGTATCTGGCTTCACCCAGGTTCCCCTTCAAACACTGAGATAAACATCAAAGAAAAACAAAGGAGTCTTTCTTCACGGGTAAATGTAACTGCGTCTGATCTGGGGGAAGGCCTGCAGACATACGGACATTTCTGTATTCAACTGGCTTATCCCCAAATACGTTACATTTCAGAGCCCTTTGTAAGTGTGGTCCACTCTACTGAGGCACGGCAGGATCACAGAAAGAGCACTGGCTGGATCCGGAGCCACACTTGGCCTCACACGTCAGCCCTGCCACTCATCAGTCACACGGCCCTCAGTGTGTCCTAGACCTGCTTTCTCATCTGCAAAGGGAAGGTCAGAATCACAAAATCTTAGCCTTCCTTGAGTAGTTAATTATAAATCAAAATAAATGCTCAGAGGTAGTTACTACTTTTTAAAAAACCCCTATGATAAAGGAGAGATGGATCTTTCTGAAGACAGACAAACCCATATTCATATTTAATACCAGAAGGCACATCTACATTGTACAACTATACTGAGATTACTTTCTTCAGAAAACCATGTTGCTTTTCTCATATTTACTTTGAATACTGGTCATTTTTGTCTACTGACAACCTTGCTCAAATCTGATATGAACAAGAAAACTGGAGGGAGGGGACGATTAAAAGAGAATGAAAGGGGGCCGGTGAGATGGCTCAGCGGCGTAAGCGCCTGCCTTGCAAGCGCGAGGGCCTGAGTTCGACTCCCGGATCCCACATATGAAAAAGGGGCCGGTGATATCGCTCAGCGGCACGGGTGCCTGTTGGCGCGCGAGGTCCTGAGGTCAACACCCCGGTACCCACAAAAAAAAAAAAAAAAAAGAGAGAGAGAATGAAAGACTTCAGCTCCCCATGATTTTAACAGAAAAACTTAAGTCATATGGATCCAGAAATGCCAACACTGTGGGCTGCCCCTTTTTTGCAGCACGCTGCAGTACACAGAGCATGGACTTCAAAACCAGAAAGAATGGACCACACTTTGGCTTTGTTACTTGCCAGCTTTGTGACCCTGCAACCACCAAGTCTCCTCCTTGGTAAGATGGAGATAACAATGCATCCCTCATGGGGCAGATGACAGCAATGAGATGACATATTATATATGCAGGTCCAGCACAGAGGAACCTTCAGTCAATTCCGGTTTCCACCCTCTCAACTGCTCCTGGACAAGAACCTGCTTCAAGAATCTTTAGCAGGTCTCACATGGAGAGAGCTGGTATGGGTGTGCCATAATGACAGACACCCAGGGACTCAGGGAATAGAATTTTGGTCAGATAATGAAACACCTTACATCTTTCTAAAGAAGTGAATCATTTTCTTTTAGGTGTCAAATGAATGGCCAAATATATCGCAATCAAAATCTATCACGGAAAAAGCCAGATAGGTACTCACTTCAAATGAGTAGCAGCTTCTAATGATGCAGAAGCCTCTGTGACATTAAATCACCTCATATTCAAAGGATAAGTTCATGCTTCCCTATGGCTCCTTCTTGACTCCAGAAGTTCTAATGAACTAAAAATTTATTCTATTTCTAAAATACATTTAAACTCAAACGCATCATTTACACTTCCTTAATTCTGAAACCCAACTCTCAATTTAGGTACTTTACCAGTCTATTTTCAGAAGCTGGACTTTGAAAAATATGTGCACTCTCAGACAGAAGGGGGGAACCCTTCAGACATGCACAAAACTTACACCCACGAATATACTTCAGTCTCTTCTGCCCTCCTCTCCCATAGCTTTTCACAATCAGTAAAGTACAGTTACCAATCATTGGAAATGACACAAGCTTAATGTCAGAAATCATTTAGCTTAAATAAGAAAATAACTCTATTTGCTTTCTCCCACAAACTAAAATTAAGTTTGTTTAGCCTTTTTTTTTAATTTATTGCCAAAGGGCAGATTTAATTTCAAGGGAGTGAAAGCCAAATTTATTCTGAAGTCCAGTCTGAAGTTACCACTTTAATTTTGCTCTGTTGAGGCACAAAAAGCTGCAAGCATCAAAACAAAGAGGCATTAATTACAGAAAACAAAAGTGATAGGGACCACCAAGTTTTTTTGGTTTAAGACAGGATCTCACTATGTAGTTCAAGTGGACCTTGAACTCACTAGGTAGAGCCCAGGCTGGCAACCGTCCTGACTCAGCCTCTCAAGTGCTGAGATTACAGGTGTGTGTCCCAGCTGGACCACCAAGCTTTTTAATGAGGGTAGAAGGCTGGGGGAGGCAGAAAATAGTCTATGATCTTACAGTACTCCACTGCAAATCCAAGCTTTAAGAAAGCCCATTGGCTCCAGGGTCTTTTGGCCCTGCTCTTTGGCCTCCAGTTTCCACACTTACCAGACACATTGATTGAGGCCCCAGCGTCAATGATCCCACTGTTGGGCCGCACGCAGTACCTACGTGGTGCTGTAGTCTTCACTTTAAAACACACATTCCGATCTGTTGGGTTGCCAAGCTTCAGGTTGGTGGTGACGACATCAGTGAAGGGACCTGCAGAGCGAGAAGGATCTTATGAGGGAAGATCAGAAGGCTGATCATGTGTATAGGAGAAGGAATTTGGAATGTGGTTAAGGGAAGATCCAAGATCCAGAATTATCCCATTAACGTGTAAATAGATCGGAGATATGAGGTTAATGTGCTAGTAGCAACAGGTAATATCATGTTCTCCCCACTTCACGAGGTACCCAGTAAACGTCCTGACACACGGCATCACACTGAGACCTTAATGCTCCTTCAAAGACGGCTCAGGAAGACAGGTTACTTGTCCTGTTTTCATACTAGTTGGCGGTAGTAAGGATCTGCAACTAGATGGCCTGCATTCAAGACCAGTTCTTACCTAAGTTAACAACAGCAAGATAAAATCTAACAAGGAACATAAAGGAATAGACATGGGTCCCAAATAACTCTTGAGCACAGAGTGTGCCAAGAGTAGCAGATGTCAGAGGGAATTTGGAGCACAAATGGTCTAAAACACAGAAACCTCGAACAACACAGTGCTGCTGCCAGGAAAGTTAGTGTCATCTTACAACTACACCAGGAAGTTCAGAGCCCTGTTGGACAGCCCACACCTGAAATATCACAATCAGTTTCAACCACTCAGGCTACTGGGAGGATTGAAACAAAGCTCTGTGCCCTGAGGATATCTTTTTATTACTATTATTTATTCATTTCTTACTTTATTAGTTTTAATTAAAAAAGTAAAACATGCTTCTTAAACCAAACAATAAAGGATGTATAAAAAAGAAGTTAATAAGCTTTCTTGTGTCCCCTGAGGTAACTAATATTAACCATTTGGGAGACCTTCCCACATCACCTGTGCTTACCAACAAAGTACACATACCTATGTACACACGTCGGGGTTAACAAGAATGAGAGCTGACTACTCACACTAATCTTAAAAATGCTGTTTTTCATTTCTCTATCTACAATGACCATCTAATCACTAGGTTTAAGGGCTCAAGTGGGAGGGGTTCAACTACAAAACCTCTTCAGTCCTTCACATGTTTACATACTTTCAACTTGCGATTTGTACCTTTGTGATTCCTGCTTTTGCATTTACAAGGAAGCAGAAGTTGGGGGGGGGAGTGTATGCTCCTATGATCACGAAGAAATACATAATGGTTCACCTACCCCATTTGAGAAGAACCAACAAAGATATTTAAATTTGTGCTTTGAAAATTCTTCACTCAGAGGAAGGAAGGTTGAAGGGAGGGGAAGGGAATGGGGAAAAAAAGAAGCATCAAGATATATCATGTACAGGTACAAATTCCCTATGATGAATGTGATCATTATGTATATCAAAAGTGTACCAATAAAATTAACTTTAAAAAAAAGAAAATTCTTCATTCAGATTCTAAGCTCTTGAGGACAAAGATTATGCACGACCTATCCCTGTATCCCCAGCACTGTGCCTGACATCAAGTAAAGGTCTCAATATGTGTATATATTCACCAAGAAAGAAACTACCTGTGGATCATCTCTAGCAAAATTAAAATCTCAAGCTAGTTTCCTCCAGAGGTGCTTAGAGTATGAAAAATCAATTTGATATGGGCTTAACTTAAATACATATTAAAAAATCAATAATGGTGGACAGGAAGAAAGGAAAGGGGACTCAATTCCAAAAATCAAATAAAGTACTGCTAATTCTGCTATAAGAAAACACAAATTTGTCTAAATATGATTGATGTGCATATTAAGGGGACAATCTGAGCATAAAACGATTTTCACATTTGCTTATGAATAATTTTGTCTGCAAAAAAACCTAGGCGAACACAGAAAACTGCACCCTGCTCAACCTAGCTGCCCAGAAATTCAATACCCATCTACACACACACGCCCCTCCACCACCTACATACAAGCTATCTCAGTTTCTGTGGCTCCGGTCAGGAGCCAGACCTGGTACTGCAATTTTCCACTGGATTTCAGGCAATCTTCCTTCCTCCACATCACTGTGACTTGCAGACTGAAACTATGCTGACACCATGGCCACAGGCAGACTCTGGTCTTTTTCCAGGTGAAGTGTCACATCTACTGTAGCAGTTGCTGCCCTTCTCAGGTTCCTATCCTTGCATGTGCATCACCAACAGAGTCACTGAGCACTGTACACCTAACCTTGCTCCTCCCTTCACCCTATGGCTTTCACTGCACTATGTTGTATAGTATGGTACTTTTAGGATTACACATGCTGCATTACAGTAGAACTGACTATGCTACTGAATCATCTGTTGTTCAGGGATTACTTATACTGAAAGCTATTCTCATTCCATGAGCAAGACACCTTCAAGAATTAAATGCCTGAAAAGAATTTCTCTATTATCTTTCCAAGAAACCTTCCTTTGACCCCCTGGGAATTAGGTTGGAAGCTGTGAGAGAAGGGTTCTTGAAAGGTCTGGAGGTGTAGCTATAGCCAGACGTGGAGAAAGGCCAAGTTCTTAGTATTTCATCTCAGCTATTGACTTCGCAAACAAGCCGTCTCTACACTCGAAGTCAGCTCCCTACTAAGAACATACAAGAGCTGGTACCCTGTGGCCCAAAGGATTTTCAGCTACCACGAGGGACGGCCAGGTGCTGACGATGCTCCATCCTTGCAGCAAGTTCTTGGCATCAAGAGAGAAATGGGATACTTGGTGCTGAGACAGTATCCAGGGATTACGGAGGCAGCAGCTCTCAGGGACTCAACTCTGTTCCACTCTCCAATGCATACGGTCTGACTCATAAGGAAGATGGAGAAAGTCCGATCCTCCATCAAGTCTCTGCTTGCTTAAGGAGGGGATCACTTCAGCAAGCACAGACTAAAAAAAGATTAGCTAAACACAGCTCTGATTTTCAAGGCCAAAGAAAGCAATGAGGCATACAAACCTACATGAGCACAAACGAATGACCACACATACATATTCCCTGCCCTTCACATAAAACCAGCCAATCAGAACTCCAAGTAAGCAAGGCTGCAGCTCAAGTAGCTCTTTTTTGCTGGGGGTAAAAAGAAAAGGTGGACAAAAGTATGTGTCTACAAAAGTGACACCTGAAAGGGGTGAGCTTTCAAATATAAAACCTAGGGGAAAAAGACAATTCAACAGTGGACTAAATGTGACTCACACAGTATCAGTCCTCAAAGATTTCTAGATATAAGCTTAAAGTCATTAGTTTCAGCAAGACTCTGCCTCAAGAACATGGATGAGTCGTCAGATCACAAGGCCAAGAATTCATAATGGCCCCAAACACATACAGACTTTTCACTGTGGTGCAGCTGAGAACACTTGTGAGTTCCCGCTCTAGTGTCTCTTCCCCTACTCCTTTACGAAGATGGGTTGAGGGAGCCCAGGTTTAAGTAACTCGATATCCATTATGCCAACCGCTTCTAAGCACTCTACAAAATTAAGGCAAATTTAACTGTAAATACTAACTTGTCTGCAGAAATTTCCCCAGTACACCTATTACATAGCAATCTAAACAGCATCTCAGTTTATATATGAGTAACATTAAAGATAGTCTAACTCTTTAAAAGACAAGCAGTATTTGCAATGATAAGCGGGGTAAAACGAACACCTCTTATTACCCCTTTAACACTCAATCCTAGGTCTTTATGTACCAGGGTTTCTCCGGCCTAAGCTTTTATTTATAAAACCTAGAGAGTAATGCTGAAAATATATGCAACAGAGCATTATTGATAAAACAGCAAATTTCCACTAGTAAAAATCAACATATTTTATAAAAACAGGCTAATCTTCCTCTCCCCACTCTGGGCAATTTACTATAAGAATTTTATTGGGGTCGGGGATATAGCTCAGCAGCACAAGTGCCTGCCTGGCAAGCACAAGGTCCTGAGTTCGATTCCCATACCAAAAAAAAAAATTCTATTGAAAATAAATCCCATTCAATTTGAGTAATTATAGGAGATAAACCATGTTAGTGTCCTCCTCTTTCCGTTTTAATGAATTAGGATACACAAAAGCCTTAATAAAAATGATGTAAAGGCTTATGAACATCATTCAGATTTTTACTAGTCACTTTCATTTCATAAAACTGCCATTTCCATTAAAGCATTATTTAAAAAATGGGATTTTACTATGCAAACATGCACATTTATTGCTAATGAATTTAAACACTGCTTATAAAGTACAAAATTAATTTTACAAATGAAATCTTCAAAAGTTAGAATTTTTCTTTTGAGATAAAAAAAATGATTTGTTACTCTAGAAGCACACTTACTTTTAATCATTTTTCTAATCTTCTATTCCTTATTCAGCTAATGTTTAGACAAAACTAGAAACTAAGCATCGCAAATATGAAATGGAAGGTAAAATATGAAGCAACGTGAATTTGGGAGAAATCAGAAATACTCTTTAAAATTTTTATTATTTTTAACAATTTGAATGGGCCGGTGAGATAGCTCAGCGGCATAAACGCCTGCCTGGCACACAAGCGCTTGCTAAGCGCAAGGTCCTGAGGTCAACTCCCAATACCCACATTAAAAACAAAACAAAACAAAACAAAACAAAAAACTTCCTCATATGTTAGAGCTGGTGAGATGGCTCAGCGGCATAAGCGCCTGCCTGGCAAGCGCGAGGGCTCCGAGTTCGACTCCCGGAACCCACATACAAAAAAGGGGCCGGTGATATTGCTCAGCGGCACGGGCGCCTGCTGGCGCGCGAGGTCCTGAGATCGACCCCCGGTATCCACAAAAAAAAACAAAACCCAATTTTAATAGTGTTCTTTATGACTTATATATTATACACATATTCACTCGTGAAAATGTACCTGCATTTGATACAGACGCTCAAGACACAGTATTAACTAACTGAATATGAACTCCCTGATGTGCTCTAAAAGATAAAGCAAAGCACAGCATAAACTATTTCTTCCACCTTCCCCCAGGCCCTACTGCTTGGTTTTTCTGTCTTTTTGTGTGTGTGTGTGTGTGTGGGTACCGGGGGTCAACCTCAGGACACCTCGCGCGCCAGCAGGCGCCCGTGCCACTGAGCGATATCACCGGCCCCTTTTTTTCGTGTGTGGGTTCCGGGAGTCGAACTCGGGCCCTCGCGCTTGCCAGGCAGGCGCGTACGCCGCTGAGCCATCTCACCGGCCCGGTTTTTCTGTCTTTTTAAAGTATGTTTAAGAAAGTAGGAAGCCCTAGAGCTGACCTGTTTTAGAAAGCAATTAGAGTAATAATACACAGTATTACAGTAATGATATGTAGAAATGCGCATACTATTAAAAGCAAAAGGAGAAAAGGTTGTGTCTCAGTTACAAAAAAGGAATCTTTTTTTTTTTTTTTTTTTGTGGGTACCGGGGTGTCGACCTCAGGACCTCGCGCGCCAACAGGCACCCGTGCCGCTGAGCGATATCACCGGCCCCTTTTCCGTATGTGGGATCTGGGAGTCGAACTCGGGCCCTTGCGCTTGCAAGGCAGGCGCTTACGCCGCTGAGCCATCTCACCAGCCCACAAAAAAGGAATCTTAAAGGTTATAAAGTTCTGGCTTAAAGACCAAAGAAGGTGGCCACAATCTAGCAAACTTCTCAGCCTTAAGAAGAGAGGTTCCAGGTGTTGAATATTACTTCAAAAATGACTACATAAATGTATCAATCAAGAAACCTAACAGCATTTTGTGGAAAAAGTATTCTATCAAATCCTTAATATTTTCCTGGTATGTGCATGGTTTAAGTACTTCTTGTGTGTAATCATTCAGAGACACATGATTAACACAAAACTCATCCCTTCAGGAACTGTAAGTGTCATCTTTACAAAAGAATAACTTAAGAGTTTGTGCTCACCAACTGTAAAAGGAAAAAGCGAAAACTCCCAGTGAACTCAAAACTCAGCCTTGGCCTTCCTCATCTGTGTGACCTCAAGCACATCGTATTGAAGGAGGGCCCAACCTCTGCTTGGCTAACTCCATTTTGCCTTTCTGAATTGTTCTTTCCCTGATTTATTCTCTCCTGAAGGACTCCAGGGACAACAGGTGTGATGGATAAACATCTTGCGACAAGAGCAGAAACTATACCCAGGCAGCAGCAATTTTCTTACCACTAGTAAGGCTCTGCTTGACCATCCTAAGATAATAAGGTAGACCACAGTCTGACTAAGATCACCACTTACACAAGCCCCCAACCTTTGGTTCAATTCCTTCCCTATATAACCCGACTGGGCCGGGGATATAGCTCAGCAGCACAGTGCATGCCTGGCAAATGCAGGGTCCTGAGTTTGATTCCTGGTATACCCCTCCCCCACCAAAAAATAACCCGACTGCGGTTGGCACCTGGGAGAAACAGAATTTAAGTCACCAGACTGCTGCTTTTCTTTCCAGTGTGGTCACATGGTAATAAATTCCTTTCCTGCCTTGACAACTACTCATCTCTTCAACTGGCCCGTTGGGTGGCTGAACCTGATCCGCTGGAAGTCCCAGAGCTGGGATTCTGCTAGGACTCCAGTAACAGTATCACTCCATCTATTTATTAAATGACAGGATTCAGTGTTTTAAGGGGTAAATATATAATTTTATTTTTAACTCAGAGATTCATTTCTACTAGAAAATAAAATATTCATAATACTGAACTATAAAACTAGAATACAGAAAAAAAGTTAAGTAACCCTGAGTTTGGAGATAACTTTAGATACAACAGCAAAGGCATAATTCACAAAAGAAATAAATGATGAACTAGACTTCATCAAAAATTTTTTTAAAAAATCTGCTGGGACAGTGTCCAGGGGATTATGGAGGCAATGTCAAGAGAATGAAAGGACAAGCAGGCCGTAGACTGGGGAGAAATATTTGCAGAAGACATACGTGAGAAAGAACCATCAACCAAATTACATAAAACTCTTAAAACTCAACGATAAGAAAATGAACAACCTGATTTAAAAGTGGCCATAACATCTGCACAGACTTCTCACCAAAGATGTGTAGAGGGCAAATAAGCATATGAAAAGATGTTTACATCACATGTCACTAGGGAATTGCAACTTCAAAAAAACGAAATACCACTACACACTTATTAGCACAGCCAAAATCTAAAACACTGACAATAAAGGCTGGAAAAGTTGTGGAGTAACAGGAATTCTCATTCATTGCTAGCAGGAAGGTAAAATAGTACAGCCACTTTAAAAGATGGCCTGGCAGTTTCTTATAAAATTAAACATATTCTCACCATACAAGCCAGTAATCACTTTCCTTGGTACTTACCCAAGTGAGTTGAAAAGTTATGTCCACACAAAAACCTGCACACAGATGTTTACAGCAACTTTATTCATAACTGCCAAACCTTGGAAGCAAACAAAATGTCCTTCAGTAGGTAGATAAAAATCAAATGGTACATCCAGACAATGAATTAGCATTTAGAACAAAAAAGAAATAAGCTCTAAAGCCATGAAAAGACATAGAGGAACTTTAAATGCATATTCCTATATGAAAGAAATCATTCTGAAAAGACTACATACTGTATGACTTCACTATATGACAGCCTGGAAAAAGTAAAACTATGGACACTGTAAAAGATCAGAGGTTGATGGGGGATAGCAGAAGGAGGACACAGAATTTTCTGGACAATGAAAATATTCTGGTACTGTAATGGTGGATACTGACCATTGTACAGCGGTCCAAACCCTCACGACACTCAGAGAGAACCCTAATGCAGACTCCACACACTGCGTGAAGATTATGAAGATTATCTGTCAGCGTAGCGCACCAGCTGTACCCAGAGTCCACCACTCTGCCGCGGACACTGAGAGTGGGACAGGCTGCTCGCGCACGGGGTGGGGTCTGTGGGACTCTACTCATGCTCAGTTAGCTTGGACCTAGAACTACTCTAGAAAGTAGTCTACTTTTTTTTTTTTTTTTTTTTTAAAGAGGGGGTGTTTAGCCTTTTATAGTAATTTACTTTTGGTAGCACCCCTGCTATTTGAGATTTTGAAAAAATGTGTGTATGTGAACTGACAGGAAGGAAGGAATAAAGAGGCTCTGTTTTGCAAAGACATTGTTCTTCTTTCTTTTCTGGAGTTCATGGAATTCTGGTATTACAAATATCCTCCTTTGTAATTTATATCCTGATGTAACTCCAGTACTTTGAAATTCACACTGTATGTGCTACCAAAAAGTTATATACCAGTTTGATACATAATCTATCAGGTCTCAGCTTTCCGGACCTAAACTTAAAAGTTATTAGCTTCACAACAGTTTTTTTCATTCTGCATAAAAAGAGCTATTTTATACTCTTGTAAATACACAGTATCTCTCCTTTTCACAACCCCTCCAAAAAACAAGTTACCATATTTCACTTCAATTCTAAAAAGATTACCTTCTGGGAAGGTAATAATCTGTCTCCAGAAGCGTATGATTTTTGATGGATTTTGCTTGGACAATAAAATTGTGCTTCAGGTTTCAATACGCTAAGACTCTGTTACATGGGGAAAGTACATTAAAATAGGGAAATGTGGGCCCTCTAAAATAAAACCTGTTGTCTATCTTATGTTTATGCTTTGAGAGTCTATTTTCATTAAAGGTATTCTATTGCTTTCTGCTTTCCCTACCCATCTGCAAGGCACCAATTCCCACATTAATTCCTCTGTTTACGTAAGACTTCCTCTTCTAGAGTGGAGATTATGAACACATTTTTGTCTCTCTTGTTTACAAATGATCATCAGCACCTAGAAAACTTCTAGGCATAGAACAGATTCTCAATAAATCTGCTAAAGAAGGGAATGGCCATGCCATGCTTCCCTCTACTTGGAGGCTGCATTCTTCCTACAGGCATCCAGACTGTGGGCGAGGGACACTGAGAGAACCTCCATTCACGTTCAAGCATTACCACCCCTCTCACCTTCTGCACACAACATACTTTGTGTGTTTCTTCCCTGTTTCCACGTGAGAGGGGCTATGTCTACCCTACTCATCATTATATCCACATCTAAAACAGGGCAACATGTATAGCGGTGTGTAACACAGTGTAACACATGGGCTGCACTGACAGCGAGACTTCTTCAGAGCATTCTTCTCCAATGCTGCTGCATGTCCTGTAAATAGATGCCTACTTCAAAACCCAAATCTGAAGTCATTTTAAGCTTGTCCCGTTCATACACAGGTTGAAGGTATTAAATGTTCACTTGTGTTGTCTTCATCATAATTATTTAGTAATTTTTAAAAATGCCCCTTTCCTAAAAACTGAGAGATAGCATAGTACTAGATACTCAAAGAGGATGAGCTCTTAAATAATGATAAATCAAGAGTACGGAATTGGAGAAGTTGGGTTTTCTAAAAATCTGTTTTCTTGATTGAAATTGTTAGCTCACACATTAAATCAATGCTTTGGAAACAAAAATAAAGCTTTGCAACCAGTGTGTTTTTAATGAAGCACATTGTATTCCAATATTTCAGCAGAAAGCCTTATTGTGCAGCTCTTATTCTGAAATAAACATATATAAATAACCCTACGCACAGACGCAAAACTTTCCTAAAGAAATTTTAGCATGCAAATGTTCTAAATTAATAAAGTAACCTTCCTATATCCCCATGAGACATCCGACTGCTGAGAAACATCGCACCCATTATTACAGCAAAGGAAATCAACACCACAAACTCTTATTGATGATACCACCAAACCACACTAGAGCAGTCTGACTGAAATAGAATACACCAACCCTGAAGGCTGCTTACTCAATTCCCTGGTTTCCTAGCTCCTTCAGAGCAGAAATTAAACCACCTCCACAGGTGGTGAAACTAGACTGCAAAGCAATACTGTAGTGTTAAGAATTCAATAGACGGGGGCCGGTGAGATGGCTCAGCGCTTAAGCGCCTGCCCGGCAAGCGCAAGAGCCCGAGTTCGACTCCCGGAACCCACATATGAAAAAGGGGCCGGTGATTATCGCTCAGCGGCACAGGCGCCTGCTGGCGCGCGAGGTCCTGAGGTCGACCCCCCCGGTACCCACAAAAAAAAAAAAAAAAAAAAAAAAAGAATTCAATAGACTACTTATAGAAGACCTCAAATCAAATTTGGAAAAGCCACCTGAAAAAGACATGACATTAGACCACAGGAACAGCCTGGGGCACAAACATATTTGCAGTTTATGTAACAGGTAAGTCACTTACTAGTATTCACAATACATAAGGAACTTATTTATAATAAATATGCCACATCTTTCTGAAGGAATACTCCACAACAGTGTAAAAGAATGAACCCTAACTGTATTTCAACAATTAATGGGTCTTAAAGATATGTTAATACATCGTGACACTTCATTAAGTGATTTAGAAAAATGGAAATGGTTCACATGAAACTCTTCTAGGGAGTAAGAAAAAGCGAGGAGTATGAACAGGTAGATATGAAGCACAATACATTATTAACATTTACTTACTCTGTATTTGGGTTATCACATTATCTGCATATTTCTGTATTAAATTCCTTCCAAATAAGAAAGGTACCTTTCATTTATGTAAGATTGATGATGCTCTTCTGAAAAGAAATTTCTCCTTGCCCAGAATGCCCTGTATATACAAAAATATTGGCATCCTGACTTGTGGACTGTTGAAAAACAATAAACCTACAGAGCCATTTTCATGTTATCTATGAAAGTCAAGGTTATCACTTAAAACATGTTTAGTGCAGCAGGGGTCTCAATTTAAGACAGACCCACACGTACGATTTTGACAAAAGCTACTTTATGGGGCTGGTGAGATGGCTCAGCAGCATAAGCGCCTGCTCGGTAAGCGCGAGGTCCTGAGTTCAACTCCCAGAATCCACATAAAGGAAAAAAAGAGCCGGTGATATCGCTCAGCGGCACAAGTGCTTGCTAGCAAGCACGAGGTCCTGAGGTCTACTCCCGGCACCCAAAAAAAAAAAAAAAAAAAAAAAAGCTATTTTATGAACTTAAAAATGAAAAGTCTTCACTCATCTAAAGATAAATACTGCTTTTAACATACTAGATATCTCTAAATAGAAAAATGGATATAAGCATCATATAAGAGCAGAAGCTTCATACATTCTACCTATATCTAGCACTAACACAGACTGTATAGAGCTGATTATTCACAGATGAATTCTATGCACGCATTCCAAAAGGGTCTCAAACGACTCAATAAACTGAAATTTTTTCAATGTACAATCGTTCTTCCATCGACTAACAAACAGCTTAGTAATTTTTCTCTAAATTCATAAAATAGCTTTTGTCAAAGTTGTAGGTACAGAACTACCTCAAATTAATGATTCAAAATCTGTAAAAATAAAAAGATAAGCTATTCTCATGATTATAGCTGTTGCTTTACCTTGAACTGAGTTACAAATGAACAGTTCAGTCAAGTGCACACTGTTAGCCTCAAATCCTCCCAAGGGTCCCTCTTCAGATGACAACCCACGAAAGCCTCACTAAAATGAGCACTGCCCAACTCACATCAGATACACAGACGAGTGGAGAACACATTGAGCACTCTGCACCTCTCTAGTTTAACTGGGATTTTCAATTGTGAACAATGAGAAATGGCAGAATGTGGTTTATCCGTTAGTATGTAACCTGGTCTGGTTTCCTTTTCAACAGAGAACCTAAGTGGCTACACCCGTGAAAAGAGGTTACCAACCAGGTCAGCAGCTTCTTAAGCAAATTCAACAAGAGGCGGGGGGGGGGGGGGTGTGAGATTTGGATGACAAATACCTTCTATTTTCCCCTTTTCCTACCTTTGGAAATTATGCTCATTCTTCAGAGTTTTGCTCAAATGCCTTCTCTCTTGGAAAAACTTACCTAATCCTTCAATCAGAAGAAATGATTCCTTCTTGTACTATAAAATGATGATTCCCAAATTTATATCTGCAGCCTGGCCCAGCCTGATCCTAAGCTCTAGACTCAGCTGCCCATGTTACATCTCTCGCCACCTGCGTCATCAGCACGTCCACAGAGTCTGTGTGAGACACACTCCTCCCCACTGCTTCTCATCTCAGTGCAAGAAGTCACCACTCAACCAACTGCTGGGACTAAAAGTAGTTACCTTAGCTTCCTCTCTTCCTCCACTTAATCCATCAGCAGGTTCTGAGCTCTGCCTTAGAACCAGACTTAAAATCGGAACACCTCTCTCTCTCACCACAACCACTGCCACTACCTGGGTCCACGTCAAAGTCTCTACTTGGCCTAGATCATCTTAGCAGCCACATGGCTTCCACACATACCACCAACCACAGATCTCCTGTATGCAGCCTACTCTCCCCACAACGGCCATGACCTTTTAAAAACGGGCTCCTGCACAGAATCATCCACAGCTTACCTTGTCACAACACAATTCAAAGTCCCTCTCGTGTCCTGCCTAACAGCAGGACTCCTGCCCTCTTCTTGCAGCTAATCTCCCAGTGTGCACCTCCATGACTCCAGTGCAGGCACAATGACCTTGCTGCTTTTCTTTTTCCCTAGTGTTTCTTTTTAAGACAGGGTCCAGGGTCTCATTATGAAATTGCTATGTAGCCCAGGCTGGCCTCAGATTTGTAATCCTCCTGCCTCAGCCTCCTGAGTGCACCACCACACCCAGCTTTTTGAACACACCAAGATCATCACCACCTAAGGGCCCTGAATTGCCCTTCTGGAATGCTCATCCCCCAAAGAGCTGCATGGATTGCACATGCACTTTATACAGGTCTCATGCTCAATTCAAATATCACCTCGAGGAGGGAGCTTCCCCACTCACCCTGTTTAAAATAGATCCCAGGCATTGGGGGCATAGCTCAGTGGTAGAGTGCCTGCCTAGCATGCTCAAGAAACTGGGTTCAATCCCCGTAACTATAAAAATAAAATAGAACCCATTCCCAAATGCATCCCCCCTTTTTTTTGGTTTACCATCTACCTTTACCTGATACCATATTACATAAATTTTCTATTTTTCTTCAGAGTCTGTGTTCCTAACTAGAAGATGGGCCCCATAAAACAAAGATTTTCTCAGTTTTTCACCTCAACCTCTCAAGTATCCATAACAATGCAAGCTTGCAGCCACCCACCTGTAATCTGAGGGAAGAAGCTGAGGGAAGAGGATCACACCTTTGAGCCTAACCTGGGCAACTCAGACACTTGGTGAGACCCTGTCTCAAAATAAAAAACAGGACAAGGGCTGGGGATGTAGCTCAGTACACAGGCCCTGGGACCAGTCCTGGAAAAGAGGGTGGCGTGGGGGTGCTCCAGGTTCTGTGCAAGGCTCCCGGGCCAGAGGGATAGCAGGGCACTGCTGCAGCCACCCAGAACACTGGGAAGACAGAGTAAATCTATTTACAGACCCATTCCAGGACCCAACCAGAGCTAATAAAAGCACAATCGCTGGGATTGAGACTCTGTGCTGATGTATCTTTACAAATCAAATGTGCCTTTCAGCTGGAAACCATCTTTCAGTAATTTGCCAAAATGACAAACACAAAGGAAAAGAAGAGAGGGACCTGGTATTTGCTCTTTAGGCCTTTTAGAAAACATGGGGTTATTCCTTTGGTCACAAATATGTGAATCTACAAAAAGGGTGATACTGTAGACATCAAGGGCAAGATACTTGCCAAGAGAATTAATGTGCATATTAAGCACTCTAAGAGTTGAGACTGCTTCCTGAAACGTGTCAAGGAAATGATCAGAAAAAGAAGAAAGCCAAACAGAAAGGCACCTGGCTTTAAATGAAGCACCAGCCTGCCCCACCCGAGAAGCACTCTTTGTGAGAACCAAGGGGCTTGAGCCTGGGTCGCCAGAGCCCATTCCCTATGAATTCATGGCAGAAGCTGGGGATGCAGCTGGTTTTCAGTACCTAATTAGCAGCTAAGGCACTCTAGGCCTGCTTAAAAATAAAAAAGGGTCCTGAATTGTAAGGATAGTTTTCTTAATTTAACAGGTGTGTGGTGCCCTCACCTCAGAGCAACGAATACTCGGTATAGATTCTCATTGCACCTAGTCAGCGGTGTCAGGCCTTTAATCCTCATATTCACTGTTTTTACTGCAGAAAGATGTGAAGTATTGTGTGCATGTATACCCAAATGGCCAGATGTTTATGAAATATTTACATTGGCTTGAAGATCCTCTAAATCAGCATGGGAAAAAGATGTATCAAAATACAGTAAATAGGGCCGGTGAGATGGCTCAGCGGCATAAGCGCCTGCCTTGCAAGCACGAGGGCCCGAGTTCGACTCCCGGATCCCACATACGAAAAAGGGGCCGGTGATATCGCTCAGTGGCACGGGTGCCTGTTGGCGCGCGAGGTCCTGAGGTCGACCCCCCGGTACCCAAAAAAAAAAAAAAACAGTAAATGGAAGCCAGTGTATGGCACTGCAAAAAAAAAAAAAAATCAAGTGCGACAGTCTGCTAACATTTAACAGTATAGGCTTATTCTAAGCATGTTATTTTATTTTATATATGTTTCTTTGCCCAGAGTGAAGAATCGGAGGCACAGAGAGGTTAAATACCTTACTGAAAGTAACATGACTCTGAGGTGGCACACCTAGAATTCACACCCAAGCTGTCTGACCCCAGATTTCACACTCTTAACAGTGGGGCTATATTAAACACCACCTGAAAGAGAACGTATAAAGTGTCATACAAACACAGGAAGGTGGGTGCACATCCAATGAGACAGCAGGAGGAAGAGACAGAGAAAGAAGGAAAAGGGAGTGGTAAGGAGTTCAGCTGGGGACATACTGTATTTAAAGTACCTGTGGCCCTATGTAGGGGCTTGGCTCAGGCCTGGGGTCATACATAAGTATATCAGAAACTAAAGGTACTGACAGAAGGGTGTCCAAGGGGAAGACAAGGAGGGGGGAAAGGGGAGAGACAGACTGGGAGCAGAGGGGGACTGTAACCCTAAGCATCGCAGACAGATCTCAATGACAGTGGGCAAAAAGTGGTCACACGGCTTAGAAAAAGAGTGACTAAGAAGGGTCTAGGTAAGTGTCAATGAGCAGGATGGTAAATGCTAGAGCACACACATGACAATACATAAACACACACACACAAAATGAGATGTGATGAGGAAATGATTGAGCTCTTTCATCTGGCAATGACTTCAGGAGTAAATGAATGTTAAGAACATAGAGACACTGAGTTCTCTCTCCAGAGGCTTGCAGAACAAGAAAAAAGTGAAGAGCTAAAGAGGGCAAATACAAGCCAGGAAGCAGTTTTTTATTTTCAAAGGCAGAAGAGATTTTAAGATGTTTACTGAATATGACTAATTGCTAAGCACTGTATTCAGTGACAGGTATGTAAAGAAAGAAAAGAAACAATCTTTGAAGGAGACTGGTAACAAAAGCAATAATTTAAAAATGATTATAAAATGAAATAAAAAGACCCAAATGAGCTGATCAGGATTTGCTGGCTCTTCTAGAAGACTCTGGTCTCTCCCACCTCTGCTGTGCTCTGAGTAAGGCTGGAGGGAAATTAGGAGGCACTCAAATTACACGAAGTTCTGACTGAGGGATTCTTTCGAGAGTGAGCCATGGCTCTCCTTCACCCATAGTAAAGCAGTGCTTGAATTTATAAAGGTCAAAGGCACAGATTTAGATTTTTCAGAGAAGTCCATTAGGATACATCTATACTCCCAACAAATCAATTCAAGCAACAGAATGAGAATTCAAATAAGCTTCCACAGGGACAAATCTTTTTTTTTTTTTTTTCCAGCAAATTCCTCTTACTATTCCTGTATATGCTTTTACTTCAAATGAACATACCAAACACTGAACAGATGACCAAGTCCAGGATGTGTCCCTGCTTTACAGTACTAGGAAAAGAAAACAGCAATAAGAGAAGCGTATATTCTACCAGGCACTACTGCAAACACTGAAACAAATACCTACTGAAGCTTATTTCTAACAGGGGAAATAAGGCAGCAAGTAAACGAAGCAAACAGAAAGTAAAACAAAATATACAAGTGATACACAATTCACAAAATGTGAGGTGATGCAGAAAAAACTGAATCAGAGTATTTCCAAGAATGCTCAAGAAAGACTGAAAATAGTGAGCTTCTGAATATGAGCTGAGGAGTCAATATTTAATGCATACTAAACATTTGGGAGCTCAGCAGTACCAAGTACTGGAGAGAAACAGAGTCCCGATTTCGGTCCTTAAGAGGCTTTCCATGTTCTTCAGCTAAAGTTTAATCTCAAACCCTCACACTTGGAGCTAGAAGGAACACCAACAGATGTTGACTTCCAGCCTCCATACACTACAGAATAGGAAATGACATAAAGGAGGTTAGCTAAGTGCCTCTGAGCGACAGCAAGGTAGGAAAGACAGCTCTGCCTGTGAGGCACCCAGGCCTCGAAGGCTGAGAGACTGCACACCAATGGACACCCAGCCCAGTCCTGGACCTCCACGTTCTCACCCTACACCCCAGAGAGGACGCTAACACTGACTTCCCAGCAGGTACCATTCCATTCCTTCCCATTTTCTACTATGCGAAAAATGCTGAATGATGCAACTAAAAGGCTAAAAGAGTACCCAGTAATACACGGAGTGACAGATAATAAGAAATAAAGGGTTTAAGAGTAGGGAATGGAGTGGCAGAAGGGAAGGTACAGTTAATAGTATTAGCACACAATTTTCACCACAGATAAGTATCTTAAAATAATCAATTTGGGATGTAAGTTCTTTTTTTTTTTTTTTTTTTTTTTGTGGGTACTGGGGGTCGAACTCAGGATCTCGTGCGCCAGCAGGCGCCCGTGCCACTAAGCGATATCACCGGCCCTTTTTTCGTACGTGGGTACCGGGAGTCGAACTCAGGAACCTGTGCTTGCCAGGCAGGCGCTTATGCCGCTGAGCTATCTCACCAGCCCGGGATGTAAGTTCTTAAAGAAAACACACAGAAATGGTAGAAAAATTGTCCTTCTTTCCTTTTTTTTTTGGTGGTGGTACTGGGATTGAACCCAGGGCCTTGCTCTACCAGGGCTACAGCCCCAGAGTCATGCTAAGTTGCCTAGGCAGTCCTCAAATTTGCACTCCTCCTGCTTCAGCATCCCAAGTAGCTGGGATTATAGGTATGTGCCACCATGTTGAGCAAAAGATATTCTTCTAAAGGTGGCTGCAGTCATAATGTCCAGAGCAACTATGTGTTTTATGTAAAAAGGGCCAAAGGAGACAATTACAATTTAGTACCTTTACTTTCTTTCCTATCCCACTTCTCTCTTCATCCTTTCTCTATTCCTACTTTCATATTTCCAGTCCTTCCATCTTCCTAAAAAACAATAAATAAGAAAGCCAAGGGCAGTCACAGTCCCAGCTCATCTTTTAAGGGAGGAAATACAACTAGCATAAGAATAAAGAATACAGTTTTGCAGGCAGACAGATCTTGATTCAAATTCCAACTCCACCCCTACCTCTGCTTCATGGCCTGGGGTCAAGAACTTTAGGATCACAACTGTACCACTTCCTAGATGCTACAAGAATTAAATACATAAGCACTTACAGAAACATCTAGCTCACAGTATAAGCACACTAAGTCACATACCTTAAGTGCCATCTCCCCTATGAGATCCAAAGCCTAGAGAATTAACACAGCCTTTTCTTTCTTTTTTGTTTTAATTTTATGGAAAAAAGGTAAAACAAAATTTCATAACAAAATAATAGGAGAATAACAATAGTTAATACACTCGCATGCAAGTCTGATTTATTTCACTTATGAGTATGGTCTCGAGTTGCATCCATTTACCTATAAGTCTCAAGTTTATCCTTCTTTTCTTTTGTTTTTGGTACCGGGGATCAAACTCATGACCTCACGCTTGCCAGGCAGGCGTTGTACCACTCAGCTATTTCCCCGGCCCAAGTTTATCCTTCTTTGTGGCTGAGTAGTTCTCCATTGTATTAAAAAGACCACATCATTTTTATGAATTCCTTGGTTGATGGGCTTTTGGGTTGTTTCCAAGATTTAGCTATTACAAATTGTGCTACTAGAAACATGGGTGCACATATATCGCGTGGTATGATGTTTTTAATTCTTCTGGAAAGATACCCAGAAGGGGAATAGCTGGGTCGAACGAGACCTCTAATCCTTGTTTTTTGAGGAATCTCTGCACTCATTTCCACAGTGGTTGCACCAGTCTACACTCCCACCAACAGTGGGGAAGGGCTCCTTTTTCCCCACAGCCCCTCCAGCATTTATTATTGGTTGATTTCTTGATGATAACCACTCTTTTTGGGGTGAGACAGAATCTCAGTGTTGTTTTAATTTGCATCTCTTGATGACCAATGATGTTGAACATTTTTTTCATGTATTTATTTGCCATTTGTATTTCTTCATCCGAGAAGTAACACAGCCTTTTCTAAGCTCTCAGTGGGAGACAGGCCACAGGTATCCAGTTCCCATTTTCCCCTCCTGTCCCCAGAGGCTGGAAACTCTAAGGGCTGGGCCCTCTTCCCAGGTTCCCAGACCAAACTAAAGCCTGGCTCACAGGAAGCTTTCAGTGTATGGTACTGGGCCAAACCCCCAGGGAGATATCTGTTCATAAAGAAAACCTGGAAAGATTAGTTGTGCAAAAGGAAGAAACCCAAGTATCTCCACTTTGGACAATCACGTATTATGCACACAATTACATACATGTCTGTCACTAGACCCATTCTGATCTAGTTCATACGCTTATGATGCAACCATTTTGAGAAATGATGACTTCCCAAGGTAGGCCTCATACAGAATAAAACAGCACTTCTTGTCACCTTAAACTGACCTTTTGCCACACTGAGAGAAGTCTCTAGTTATGTGTTAACTTCTCTGCCCAAAGCAGTGGCCTGTCAGAAGCACACAGGGCTAACGGCTTAGATCTACTTGTAAAGTTTAAAATGGCACCTATAAAGGCCATGTATTTTAAACATTTCTATCTTAACATGCATTTTTTTTTTTTTTTTTTTTTGGTGGGTACTGGGGGGGTCGACCTCAGGACCTCACGCGCCAGCAGGCGCCCGTGCCACTGAGCGATATCACCGGCCCCTTTTTCGTATGTGGGATCCGGGGAGTCGAACTCGGGCCCTCGCGCTTGCCAGGCAGGCGCTTAAGCCGCTGAGCCATCTCACCGGCCCAACATGCATTTTTATATTTTCTCTAATTCCACTCTAGAAATCTGCAAGTCTATAAAGTCTCTATCACACACAAGCTTTGCTGTGCAAAGGAATACGCAGCAGGATCACAGGTTACTCACAAAGTCAAGGTTTGTACACATACAGAATCGTAAAACATCATCGAAACCTGACGTAAAAGAGAATTAATATTCACACATTAACCAAAGAATGCTTTGGAGTCATCAGTTTGACTGATTTTATAGTATGGTAAAAAAAAAAATTCAAAGAGTAATTCTTTAAAAAACTTTTTTATTAGTACATGTTTGTAGTACATGCTACTTACAGTCATCTTGGGGAGTAGGTACATGTATATAATATAGCTTGTTTCTTTTTTTATCCCCTTCCCCTTCTCTCCCCCTCCCTCCCTCCTCCTCCAGACCCCCTTTCCCCATTTTCATTCTTGTTGACATTATTAATCTTAGCTCATGTTTATGACATGTACTGTTTACATTCATTGCGGTTGTTAGGTTGCTGTGTATGACACATCCTTATTCTACTTATTTCCCCTTCCCCTCTCCCTTTGCCCCTGGTCTCCTGGACCCCTTCCCATTGACAAGAAATTCATCCTTCTGTTTCCTCTTACCCATCCTTTACTGCACTCAGCACTGTATTTTCCAGGTGCATCTATTTTCCTATGAATGTCTCAAGTTTGTCCTTCTTTATAGCCAAGAAGTAAATTTGTATTCCATCACGTAGCGGAACCACACCTTCTTTATCCATAACTGTCTACTGATGGGTACACAGACTGCTTTCAGGATTTAATTATTATGAACTGCGCTGCTATAAACATGGGTGTGCATGTGTCCCTGTAGTATGATGTTTGAAGCATGGTATCTTTTGGTGAAGATATTCTTAATTAACTGAATTAACACCCCTACCCCTAGTGAGGACTTGAAATCAAGCCCTTGGCACTAGGCTACATCCCCAGGCCCTTTTTTTATTTTGAGACAGGGTCTCACTGAGTCATTAAATTGCCAGGCCCAGGCTTGAATCCGTGAACCTCTTGCCTCAACCCCCCAGACAGCTGGGGTTACAGACACGTACTACCACGCCTGGCAACTGAACTGACGTTCTTAAGAAATTATCCCGACAGCCAGTAATGCTTCCTTAATGGTTATAAATTCTCTGCCTCTCTCTCAAGAACGAACCCCTAGGGGCCGGGGATTTAGCTCAATGACACAGAACCTGCCTGGCAGGTGTGAGGTCCTGAGTTCAATTCCCAGTACCAAAAAAAAAAAAAAAAAAAAAAAAAAAGAACCCCTTTATGAGTTAACTCTTAAAAAATAGTGGTTAAAAAAATAATAATAACAGCGTATACAGAGACATACAAAGGCCTTGGTAATGGAGACACCCAGGTCTGACACCTGCAAACCATCACTATTGCGGGACAAGACACTCAGTCACGGAGTCACCTCACAGGTTGTTACACACGTTAACTATGAAGATAAGGAGTACAGTAAGGTAAAGCACCTAGCCCACAGTCCCTGAACCTTCTACACTATCTTGTGGAAAGGAAGCATTTATCTTCCAGAAATGTTCATTGTTGCCTTATCTTTTCTTTACCTTCATATGGTAAAATGTATGTCTATCACTACTTTTAATTCCAGACCCAACCCAGTGAGAGTGGAGGAAGTCTACTATTTCACACCATACAGATATGCCCTCCGCTACCAGCTCCCTAAGTTCACTTTGCTATTATTCTGAGTGTCTTTAAGCCTTTAGAGGCAACTCAAGGACTTTGATGTTGTGAAGTTTCTAAGGCACATCTCAAGCAACAAAAATCTAGGTAAATGATCTAGGAGTTCAAGCACAATCAGACAAAACAACAGCAGACTCAATCTATTTCTCCCTCAAAATATTTATTTCCCTAACCCCCTTCCCAGATAAGCAAAGACTGTATGAGCCCGGTGAAATGCCAATAGTGTACCAATTCAAACACCTGTACCTATCGGCAGTGTGCCCCACTAGAACAGCTTAGGTGTCCATAGGAGGCACATACGCAAACCAAAAGTCTGATGAACCACTACCTGCTGATCCAAATATGACAACCCTTCTGAAAGGATGGAGAATTCTAGAAAAGTATTTCTACTGCTTTACAGTTGAGGCAATTCATAGAAAATATTAAAAGAAAGCTTTTCAATGTTTTCCCACAGGACTATGGCGTTTTCTCAACCCTGCCGCCTCCCCATGCGAGGAGAAAAACCCTGAAGCACCCACAAGGCATTGTTTCCAGACACTGACAGCTTCTGGAAAAGACGGCGTTTAACATTTTGAAAAATGGACATTCTAGAGATACTGTTTTGCCACACTGTTATTTTTTAAAATAATCTTAAAATGACCGTCAAGTTCAGTAACTTTGCTTCCATAACAAAGCTTTTTAAACAACTCTTGTTTTTGTAGAGCTTGCTGCCCAGGTGTGTTAGGTAAAAACTTCAAAGAATGCACACACCCACTGAGCAAGATGCCGGAACAACCCTGGATATGATATGCTGATGACAGCCTGAAAGAGCCCTAAAATGACAGAAAACAAGGAAGCCAGCCTGAAAACCACAATGCAACTTTGTTTTTAACACAATTCCCAGAGCAAAATAATGGTGCAGAGGCTTTTATTTTATTAAAAACACTCTACGGCGACCTTGTTTTGACTAATGGGACTCAGTACTCAGTGTTCATCTTTCCTGTCATTTTGCTGAAAGCTGTACTCATTTCTTCCAAATCGTGATTATTTTCTAGATGGCAAATTTTTCAACAAATGGGAGATATATGAAGCAATCTTGGAGATAATTCTTTATGCAAAAATTCAAGTTTCAGGTTTTAGAACTGGAGCCCGGGGCAGTATCTGAATGATAACCAGTATAATTCACTCCTTCGATCCCTCCCCTAATTTTCAACTATTTAGCGGTAATTTTGCAGGGTCAAAGCGCTCAGTATTTTGCCTTGAGCATTTGAAAGAAAGACGCTATGTAATTCTAATAAATAAAAGATAGTGTTAATGTTTAAGAGTCCAGCTCTTTAATAAGCATCAATTCAGACTAATTATTTTAATAAATCGACACTCAGATGAAAAGATACTAGGTAATTATGAAGATCACAGTGATACATGTTATGACCACTCACATCAAGGAAACATCACCACTTTCCAAATATAAGCACACAACTGAGAACTATACACCCACCCCCCAGGAGTTAACTGTGAAGAAAAGGAAATGAGTAGTAGATGAAAGAAAGTTAACTTCTACTTCCATTTTACTCCTAGGAACAAGATTTCAGAAGTAAATAGTACTATTTATGAAGATTTAAGTTTGACTGAAGCTTAGTAAATTTAGTGCCACTTGCTTCTGATAAGCCAGCTGGTTAATAATTAAATAAATGAAAATAATATACTCAGGATGGATTTAAACTACTACCATAAAGAATCTTAAGCACACTGGTGACATTTTGTTGTGCAGTAAACACAGTCTGCTCTATGTAATCACAAAATGTTAAAGAAAATCAGTGCTACACTAAAGCTAAAGAATTAATGTACTTAGCATCTGAAAGATAATTACTACATTGAATGGACTATACGTGGGGTTTTAGATTTTTTTTTTAACTTCCTACACAATCTTAAAACACATCAACTTGAGGGGCCAAACCAATGCTCTGTGCCCACTTTCCTTACATAAAAAACAGAGCCTCTACATTTACCGCTTCTAGTGCCCAAGCTGCTATTTTCCCCCAAAGTGATAATCAACTACCCCAATCCGATGGTGCTACCCCTAATGATAAAGGGCAAGACTAAGGCTTTTTTTGGCGATCCTGGGCACTGAACCCAAGAACAGTTTTTGCTAGTTGCCCAGGCTGGGCTCAAACGTGCCATCCTTCAGTTTCTGCCTTCCGAGTAGCTGGGATTACAGGCATGTGCCACCAGGCCTAGCTAAGGCTAATACTTTTTCTTTCTTTCTTTTCCAGTACTGGGAATTGAACCCAGAGACTCTGCCCTGAGCTACATCCCCAGTTTTTTTTTTTTTTTTTTTTTTTTTGTGGGTACCGCGGGTCGACCTGAGGACCTCACACGCCAGCAGGCGACCGTGCCGCTGAGCGATATCACCAGCCCCTTTTTTCGTATGTGGGTTCCGGGAGTCGAACTCGGGGCCCTCGCGCTTGCCAGGCAGGTGCTTACGCTGCTGAGTCATCTCACTGGCCCCCCCAGCTCTTTTTATTACTTTTATTCTGAGATAGGGTCTCAGCCTGGGCAACTTGTGAGACTGTCTCAAAATTTAAAAACAAAAGGGATGAGGAGCTGGGGATGTAGCTCAGTGCAAAGGCCCTGGTTTCCACCCCCCAAAGCACACACATACTCCACAGGTTTCTAAGTCCATCTGCTTGCTCAGAACGGTCCCCTGGTTTGGAAGAGCTTTTACCTTTGCCAACTTCTTAAAAAGATCTCATGGGGGGCCGGTGAGATGGCTCAGTGGCATAAGCACCTGCCTGGCAAGCGCGAGGGCCCGAGTTTGACTCCTGGAACCCACTTATGATAAAAGGGGCCGGTGATATCGCTCAGCGGCATGGGCGCCTGCTGGTGCGCGAGGTCCTGAGGTAGACCCCCGGGACCCACAAAAAATAAAAATAAAAATAAAAATAAATAAATACAACCATCAATCTCGTTTAGACCTGTATGTGTTTACAAAGCAGCTGAACAGCTCTAATACCGCCTTCCTAAACAACAACAAAACTTTCTACAGAAGGCAAAGTAGACAGGAGTGTCATCCCCATTAACTAAAGTCTGACTCCAGATTCTGGGGCAGCCCAAGGTCAAACATCTTTAAGTGAAAGAACTGAAACAAAAACTTGAATTTCCTCAAGTTAGTGTCTCCTTCATAACAACACATTACAGGAGAGTATATATTGGGGCTTGGAGTCCCAGGGAATCAATCCAAGAAAGGACTGTTTGAGGAAAAGCAATACAATTTTAACTTCGACGCTGGCAGGTCCAGGCACAAAGGACCTTGGAAGATCTGACTCCTGTCTGCTAAGTAGGCCTGCTTTGTCTCCTACTTTGTCCTGCACTCTCAGAAAACGCTCTTTGCTGCTGTTATTCAGAACTATGGTGGCATTCCAAAGAAGCAGGCAGCCCAGCTGTGTGCCCCTGTGCATGCAACTTCTTCTGCCTGATACACTCCCTGCCCATTCCTCGTTTTAACCTGCTTCCATTTGACCTATGTGACTCAGCTCAGATGACACCTCTTTCAGAAGCTGACCTCCACAATGTTCCTGAAGCATCTGGATTGCCTTACACCACTGCAATGTCCCGACTAGTTTTCCTGTCTGAATTTTCCCTACACATGAAAGTACGAGGGAGCAGGTTAAGGGAAAATGTGGGAGTACGGCTGATGTGACTTGGCCTCTCCCGATACCTGACAAATGGAACAAGGACTCAGTAAATGTTTATGGACTGAATGAATCAACGTGACAATTCATGGGAGAAGCCAAGCCAAGCTTCCTGGATAAGAGAACTTCAAGACAACTCCAGTGAAAACCATGCTCACTACATCCACATTAGCTACTTGGGTTTCTTTCCCAGCCTAGCTCCTCCAGAAGTAGCCCCTGAGAGTACACAAGCTCAAGTACAGATGTTCCTTGACTTACAATAGGGTTATATCCAAATAAACCTGCCACAAATTGAAAACATTGTAAGTGGAAAATACCTTTAATACATCTAACCTACCTAACATCATAGCGTAGTCTAATCTACCTTAAACATGCTCAGAATACTTACATGAGGCTACCGTCGCAAGAAAGTGTTTAACACAAAGCCTACTGTACAATACCGTCATTTTAAATATGTTGAGTATCTCATGTACATGCATAGATGAACATTTTGTAGACAAGACGGGATACAAAAACGCAAAACACAACATCCAAAAAAAGGGGCAACACGTTGCAGACTGTCAGTTGTTCCTCCTGATGACTGTGGTTGACTGGGAGCTGCAGCTCACAGCATGAGAGGGAGGATCGTACTACATAATGTGAACCGGGAAAAAGAACAAAATTCAAAATAGCTTCAACTGAATGCATATTACTTTCACATCACTGTAAAGTGAAAAACTCTGGGGCCGGTGAGACGGCTCAGCGGCATAAGCGCCTGCCCAGCAAACGCGAGGGCCTGAGTTCGACTCCCGGTACCCGCATAAAGGAAAAAAAGGGCCGGTGATATCGCTCAGCGGCACAAGCGCTTGCCTCTTACGCAAACCGTAAGAGTGGTGACCTGGCTCTGCAAACTACAGTGTATCGCCATCAAGCCAGTCCACTTTACTTCCTTCCCAGCACTCACCGCGACCTGCAGCGATCCTGTTCACTGGTTTGTTTCCCCTCATTAGAAGGTGAGCTCTACATCTCTCCAGTGTTCACTTCAGTTACTCAATACAGGCAAAAAGAAGGAATGAGGGCCGGTGAGATGGCTCAGCGGCATAAGCGCCTGCCTGGCAAGCGCGAGGTCCTGAGCTTGACTCCCGGTACCCGCATAAAGGAAAAAAAAAGGGCCGGTGATTTCGCTCAGCGGCACAAGCGCGTGCTGGCAAGCGCGAGGTCCTGAGGTCGACTCCTGGTACCCTCCCCAAAAAAGGAGGAATGAGCAAGATGGACAGGGCCCCTGTTGTTTCATGACCCTTACATTTTGATGAAAAAGGAAAAAATATAATATACGTGTATATATGCATTGACTATTGAATATATATACACATGCATATATATTATTATATTTATACACATATATGTTTGTGAGAATACACAAAGATACAAATTACAAAGATGGTAAGTGCAGGGGAAAAAAATCAGAGCCCAGACTTCCCATGTACACTTGCTGCGGCTTTCTCTGGTCTAGTTCCAAGTAGCTCTGAGGATGCAAAGTATCCCAAGACCCTGGCAGCCTCCCTCAACTGCACAGACGTGAGCGAACAGCACGAAGACAGCAGGGGGAAAGTTAAGCTAGTCCCAGGAGGTTCCGTTCATGAACTCGTTCAACATATCAGGCTCCTAACATGTACTGGGCATACAGCAGCCAAGCGACAGGACCCTGTCCTCAGTGTGTTTCTCTTCTAGCATCGAAACTCAGTGACTTTGTGTACTGAGAAGTGCCATGGTGACCGCGAAACAGTGGTGTGACAGGGAATGACAGCAGGTGTCCACGATGGCCTGGGTGGTCACAGCAGGCCTCTTGGGCGGGTGACATCTGACCTAAGACCCTACGAAGAGCAAGGGAGGGCCTTGAAGGTACAGGGGGCCGCCGGCGGTTACTCTAGGAGGGAAAACCACAAACTCGTCTGGAAGTTACAGTGGCCAAGGTGACAAGCGCCTCGAAGGCGAGGAGCCCCTGGGAGGCTGGGGAGGAGGCGCAGGCCCGGGCTCCGCACATGGCCCGCACGGCTCTCTGGGGTGCAGGCGGCTCCGAGGCGCGGCGAGCCCCACTGCCCCGGCGGCCGCGCCGTCGGACGGGGGCGAGCGCGGCGTCCCCCGGCGCCGGGCTCCGTTCCTCCGGCGCGGGCGGGGGCTGCGGCGGGCGGACGGCCGGGCCCGGCCCGCGGCCCAAGACGGCAGGCCTCCCGGGCTTACCTCGGAACTTGAGCTCGTGCTGCGGCTCGAGGCTCAGGACCTGCTCCACCTTCGCCATGCTCCTCGGCGGCGGGGCACCTCTGGCGGGGAGACCCCGAGAGGTCACCTGAGCAGAGCGGAAATGCTGCGCCCCCTTTAAATTCTAGCGCGAGGCGGCCGGGCGGCGCGGGCGGGGGTCGTCGGAGGGGCGCGGGGGGGGGCGGCCTACGTGTTGCAGGCGGAGGGGCGGAGGGGCGGAGGGGCGGAGGGCGAGGCCGAGGCCGCGGTGCCCGGCGAGCTCACGGCACGCACGCACGCACGCACGCAGCGACGCACGCACGCACGCAGCAGCTGGCCGGCCCGGGCGGCGGGAAGCGGAGCCCTACGCCAGCTCCAGGGCCGGGCGGGAGGCTGCGCGCGCGCGCTCGGAGGCCCCTCCCGGGCAGCGCGCAGGCGCAGCCAGGCCGCGGGGCGGGGCTGCGAGCTGAGGGGCGCGGCCTCGCGAGGCTTGGGAGGAGGTGGCTGGGGCTCGAAGCGACGCCGAGGTCCGCGAGGAGCAGGTGTTAGGGGCCCGCCGGGCTAGCGTTGTGCTGAGTGCTTTGCGCAATAATAATAATTAACAAGTATGAACTTCCACTTTTCTCTTGCTCACTTAGTGCCAGGCACTGTTAGAGACTTTGACTAATAATGCAAGTACTTGCGATAAACATATGTTTATGGGTGAACGATACGTGCTAGACACTGTGACGGATCATAAATAATAATTATAAATATAATAAACTACCAATTATTATTTGCTTTTTTTTGCCACTCTGCTGAATGCTTTCAGTAACAACAAACAACTGTCATAAATAAAAGCTGCTCCACATGAAATGTTTACTATGCAATAAGCACTGTGCTGAATCCTTTACTGAAAGACACCATTTATTTGTGCAACAAATGCTTCAGAATACAATGATCTGAAAAGTTGCCTTTATTCCCACCCTCTTGCTAATATTGAGTGAAGAGACATCCTTTGAATAACCACACAAATAAATAGCATGTTTAAAAATTGCTGGGAACCGAGATCTGTTTAACCTCAAAAATAAGATACTCTACATCATTACTGTTGAAATACTATTTTGTTATATAGCATTTACCACACAAAATAGGTGTTCTTAATATGTTCCTGTACATAAATATAAGTGAAACAAATATGGTAAATTGTTCACAATGGTTGACTCTATGAGAGAGGAATATAGATGCTTTTCATACTATTCTTACCACTTTTCTGTATACTTGAAATTTTTCATAATTAAGTTTTTATAGGATAATCTTTGTCTTTTAACTGAAGCATTTAGTCCATTTATATTTACTATATTTACCGATAAATCTGGATTTTTTTCCATCATCCTATATTGTTATTTCTGTGTCTTGCCTGTTTTTCTTTTTCTCACCCTTCTTCAAGGTTCGTTTTCCCCCCTCAATCTGTTTTTCTTCTCTTAACATACTCTTTGTCTATTGTTTTAATGGTTACCTTAAAATTTTTTACAAGTACTTGCCTTATGAAAGTCCAATTTTGAGCTGGGCATGGTGGCACACACCTATAATCCCAGCACTCAGGAGGCTGAGACAGGAGGATCGAAGTGAGTTTGAGGGCAGCCTGAACAACATAGGTCAAGGCCAGCCTGAACTATATGGTGAGACCCTGTCTCCAAAAAAAATTTTTTTAAAAGAGAGAGAGAGAGAAAGATCCAATTTCTAAAATATCTTTACCCTGCTCCCTCAAACTGTAAGAACTTTGAAGTATCTTAACTCTAATCATCTATCCCCACAATCATATTCCTTAATTGTAGTATCTTACATGTTTAGTCTTTTCCATTTCAACCTCGTACAACATTACTAAACTGTTTTATACCCGTCAGCACAGTTACCAATTTCTTTGCTTGTCATTTCTTCTTAAGTCTCAATTTATCCAACTGACCACTCTCCTTGTATCTGAGGTACATTCTTTACATCTTACTTTCATGAGAATTTGCTGGTATGAAATATCCAGTTTTTGTTGTCTGCAAATTGACTTTATTTTGCCCTTGTTCTTAAAGATACTGTGGCTGGCTTGCTAAAGTAGCAATTCATTCTCTCTCCACAGTGAGGGAGACACTGTCCCCTGTCCCTTCTCCCGTTGTTTACTTTGCAGGAGTCAGACAACAATCTCATCTTCATTCCTTCAATGGATATCTGAATTGTCTATTTTTGTGTTCTGCAGTTCCACCATGATGTATCTTTTTCTTTATCCTGCCCTGAAGTCTTTGGGCTTTCTGAATTTGCTGGTTGGTGTCTTTCATCATTCTGGAAAACCCTCAGATAATAGCTTTTCTTAACTTACTTTTACTTTTTCACAGAGATAAAATACACAATACACATAACATAGAATTTACCATCTTCCACTTTTTTTTTTTCTTTTGCGGCAGTGTCTCACTATGTAGTTTAGCTGATCATGGATTCACTATGTAGCCCAGGACGGCCTTGAATTTGCAGTGATCCTCCTGCCTCAGCCTCCACAGAGACATGTGCCACCACACCAGGCTCCATCTGCTATGTGTTGTAGGTACAGTTCAGTGGTATTAAGCTCATTGACAATGCTGTACAACCAGCAGCAGCATCCATCTCCAAAACTCCTTTCATCTTGCGGAACTGGAACTCCGTATACCTTAAGTGGTAACCTCCCATCTCCCTTCTTCCCAGCCCCTGGCAACAACCATTCTACTTTTCATCTCTGTGAATTTGACTATTCTAGGTGCCTCATATAAGTGGAGTCACACAGTATTTATTTATCAGTGACTGACTTATTTCATCTAGCATGATATCCTCATCTGCGTTTTAGCATGTATGACAATATCTCTTTTAAATGTTACTTCAGCACCAATCTCTCACAATTTACATCTGGAATTCTGATTAGTATTTTATTCAATTCATGTTTTTCGAACTCCAGGTTGTTTCCCAAGAGTAGTTTATAAAGTAAATTTAGGAGGTTTTTACCAGCATTAAGAACAAAAGAAAATAGAAAATATTAGAGTGTGCTGTATTATTTCATGAAACTTTTTTTTCAGTTGTACTTACTAATATACACATATCTCATGTAGCACAAGTAAAATTCATTTATAACTGTGGTAGAAGGAAGGAAGGATGGAAGGAAGGAAGGAAGGAAGGAAGGAAGGAAGGAAGGAAGGAAGGAAGGCCAAAAAAGGGAATCTATGAAGCACTTGGACTTTTTCACACCTCTCTCCATGTCTCTTAAGCTGTCATATCTTAATCTCGCATCTTTGTATCCCTGATATGGCTTGTATCTAGATGTGCCTCCAAAGCCTCATGAACTGATAGGCGGAGTTTTTTGGAGTGACTAGATCATGGGTGTGTGATACTGGATCATGGAGTGTGATACTGGAGTAGTCCACTGATTGGTTTAGCAAAGTTCTGGGTCTCAGTGATGGATTCACTAAAAACGGAACACCCACCCTGGGTTTGGGTGGCACCAAACAATAGGCTTGCAGCTTGGGTGAAATAAAAAGGGAAAGGAGGAAGGTTCACTGCTTCCTGCCTGCTGCACTATGGACTGTTTCTCCTCTGCCAGCCCATCTGCCATGCAGCCCTGCCTGGGAGCCAGCTGACAATGGACTAAAACCTCTACAAACTGTGAGCTAAAATAAACCTTTCTTCTAACTTGTGGGTGTTGGGTATTTTGTCCCAGCAACGAGAAGGTAACTAAGGGAGTTGCACTTTCTGGATATTTCTTCATTCCTTTCACTTGGTCACTAATTATCAATTAGGCTATTGATAAACGTATTCTAGGAACTTTTACTTGTATTTAATTTGGGGTGTTTTTATTCTTGTTCTTTTGAGACAGGGCTGGTCTTGAACTCACTAAGTAGCCCAGACTGGCCTCGAACTCATGGCGATTCTCCTGCCTCCGCCTCCCAAGTGCTGGAATTACAGGCATGTGCCACCACACTCTGCATTACTTTTATTTAATATTTTTAAAGCCGAAAGCTTCCCTTTGCTCTTTGCATATCTTCACAGTCATATTGTGGGATTTTAACTGGTTTCCAAACTCCCTCATCCTGTCTCAGGGATTGGTGACACACCCTTTTAGGGTTGGTCTCTCCTGCTGGTTCCCTAGGCTCTCAGCAGCGACAGTAGCCATCAGCCTGGTGGGGGAAGTTCATATTCTCCAGTGCATGCAGAGCCCCCACCCTTGCCACCAGGCCATTTTGAAACAAGTCCATTGAGCAAACAATGTGTATGGAAAAAAGACTGTCACACGCAGCATGTGTCATTTTGTCCACTTGGTTATGAGAGTCACTGCTATAATGAATGCCCCAGGTGGGGATGCCCAAGGGACACAGATACCTTCACACTGCCATGTCCTGAGAAGTGTCCCCACACTTCCACCCCAGACCTTGCCGCCAACCTTCTGAGTCTCCATTCTGTTCTTTTTTTTTTAATGTGGGTCCTGGGGGTCGAACCCAGGACCTCGCGCTTGCCAGGCAGGTGCCTATGCCGCTGAGCCATCTCACCGGCTCCTCCACTCTGTTCTTGATCACCCACTGCCCGTGAAATGGTGCCACAGGCACCAGTGGTGTTCCTGGGCATCTCTCAGGCACAGGCAGTAAACAACCGAAGGTACTGCCTGAGATTCTGACAAAATGTGAGTTGCATTCACATCGTAACTATGCAACCCATCCAATTAAATTTTGGGTCAGATTTTCAGCAAGTTTGAAAATCTATAGCTACAAGAAATAAATGATGATCTGAGGGATCTACAGACTCTCTCTGATTCTCCGAGTTTAAAGATTGGAGCTTGTCATTTGTTTTCCATAATGGCTCGCACGGACTCAGGGGCAGCCGTCCAGCCCACAGTCCTGAAATCCTCACCACCGTAGCAGGGCTATTGCTGCAGAGAGCGCTTCACATGCAGGTGACAAAGTGACGATCTCAGTACATACCGTGGGTAACTTGAAACTAGTGGTGCAGGGCAGGCTGGCTGATTTCAGTCCCCAAGTCCACCGATCACATGATCCAAAGCCCCTGCCTTGTGTCACACTGTTGGTTTTGGTAGTCAGCCCGTTGGTGTTATAGACAGGCCCTGTCTTAAATCACGTTAAACCTCTTCAGTACGATGCCAGGCCCTCAGTCACATAAAGATATTCTTATCTGTGAACATTCTAAGGGCCCAGAAAGCACTTTCTAGAAGCCGGGACAAAGGCCAGCCCTCTCTCTGGGCAGGGCCAAGACCTTCACCGTACAGGCTGCCCTGTGGGAGGCCTTGCGTGCACACAGGCCAGCGGAACATCTCTCTGCTACAACTTCGTGTGTTTTATCCACGTGCCCTCTCCGCATGGAGGCTGCAAGGAACAGGACTTCCAATACAGTGGCTCAGGACCCCAAAGCCAGTGTCAGAGACACACAGAGCGAGCGAGAGAGCCCGGCAGAGCTACATCGCCTTTCCTAACCTAACCCCAGAAGGCGTGCAGCGTGGCTTGTTTGCCACATTGCAGATAGAACCGGAGGGTGGGGACAGAGATACAGCCTCCTGGTGCGGTGTGGAAGGATTCTGGGACAGCATAGGGGCTGGGAAATTGTGTAGCCTTTTGTAGAATATCCGGTCTGCCACGCCTCAGCCAAACGTGGCTCCTCTGGAAAGGATTTGCCCTGGCTTCTGCTAGGTAGGGGTGCTCACCAGCCAGGCAACCTTCAGTTCTCAGGTGGGGTTTTTCAGACCACCTGGGTCGTGTGAATTTGGGCTGCAGCCCTTCAAGAAGTCTGCTCCTCGTTCTTGCCTCTCAAGAGACGCGGCCTTCTCTTTCCACCAGGGCCTCTACCTAACACTTTTCCTTCGGGCTGGGGACAGTATTTTTGGTTCATTGTACACCAAAGGATCCTGCTAGACTCCCGACCTTGGGCAAGTCCTGACCTTTGTCTTCTGTTCTGCGAAACTCCAAAGACAGGAAATTAGAGCGCTTGCCCACCGCCTGACACACTTGCCCAGGGGAAAAAGCATCAGGCTCTGGACTCAGCTCATCCCTCAGAGTTTCAGCTTCCCTTCTCTGGCTCAGAACAACCCTGGAGCCAGCTTATCAATGTATTCAAAATGTTTTATCCAGCGTTTGAGCTGTTTTGACCCAAAGGGTCTCTCAGTATAGCTAATCCTCCATACTGCCAAAGGCAAAAGTCTTCTGAGTAGTTTTCATGTTAAAAATATTTTATTGCATGCAGGCTTCAGCATTTAGTTTCTTATACCATTCCCCATAAATGGAACCAGGACTTCTTGGGAAAATGGATGAATCTAGGTCTGGAACAGGTAATACCTGGAGTAGCTCGTCCTGCCAGAAAGTAAGGAAATGCTCAAAAGATGGAACTATGGGACCACGTCACAAGGATGCAAGAGTCACCTGGGAGAATTCGAGCAATAAAATATACAACACAGTATTGGAGTGTAACCCAGAATAGAAAATAAATATCCTCGAGTCTATAATTATACAAATGAATGATTGACTAGAGTAGAAAAGACAAACCTCCCCTCTGGAAGAATTCCAAGTGATTTATGTGAGAAGCATCTCATTTGACGAAGTGGACTATGCCTTCCTCCCTTTGGCTGAGGGCGGTACTTAGTGACTTTCCTCCTCAGAGGCCAGTACGGGCAGTAGGAAAAAGTAACTTTGCAGTAGAGAAACTGGGAGGCGTCCACTGGCCAGGTAACCAAGGTCAACCTCCTCGTGGATAAGCCTTGTTGGTAGGAGGTACCCTCGATAGGATATGATGAGAAGTACACTTTGCCATTGGAGACTTCACTCTAAGACACCCACAACTTCATTATCATCATAAGATGGGCACAGTGACTCATGCAAGTCATCCTGGCTATTCAGGAGGCTGAGGCAAGAGAACCACTTGTGTCTAGGAGTTTGCAGCCAGCCTGGGTCACATGGCAAGACCCTTATCTCAAAAAAAAAAAAATAAAAAAAATCATAAGAAAAACTTAAACTTCAGGATGTCTTAGCCAGGTGTGGTGGTAGATGCAAGTAATGCCAGCACTCTGGGAGGCTGAGGCAGGAGAATCACAAGTTCAAGACCAGGCTGGGCAACTTAGCAAGATCCTGTCTCAAAATAGAAAGTGAAGAAGGGCTGAAGATATAGCTCAGTGCAAACACCCTGGCTCAATCCCCAGCACTGCCAGAGGGAGTGAGGAAGGACATTCTACAAGGCACCTGGCTAGAGCTCCTCAAACTCCAAGGTCATCAAAAACGAAGGAAGTCATCCAGGTGTGGCGCCACAGGCCTGTAATCCCAGCTACTCCGGAGGCAGAAGATCGTGAATTCAAGGCCAGACTGTGCAGTTTCACAAGACCCTGTCTCAAAATAAAAAATATAAAGGGCCAGGGGTATAGCTCTATGTTAAGGTCCTCTGTTCAATTCTCAGCAGTGCAAAAACAGACAAACAAGCAAAACAAGGGAAGTCTGAAAGGCTGTCACAGTACAGAGGGGCCAAAGCAGACGTGATAACTAAGTATCATGTGGTGTCCTGGATGGGGTCCTGGAACAGAAAAAAAGGACATTAAAGGGGAAGAAAAGAAGGATTAGGAGAAGGAGGTGAAGAGGAAGAAGAAGAAGGAGAAAGAGAAGGAGATGGAAAAGGAGATGGAGAAGGAGAAGGAGATGGAGAAGAAGGAGAAGGAGAGAAGGAGAAGGAGATGGAGGAGGAGAAGGAGAAGAAAGAGAAGGAGAAAGAGATGGAGATGGAGAAGGAGATGGAGAAGAAGGAAATGGAGAAGGAGAAGGAGATGGAGAAGAAGGAGAAGGAGAGAAGGAGAAGGAGATGGAGAAGAAGGAGAAGGAGAGAAGGAGATGGAGAAGAAGAAGGAGATGGAGAATGAAAAGGAGAAGGAGATGGAGAAGGAGATGGAGGAGGAGGAGAAGGAGAAGGAGATGGAGAAGGAGATAGAGATGGAGAAGGAAATGGAGGAGAAAGAGAAAAGAAGAAAGGCAGGGAGGAAGAAGAGGAGGAAGGGAAAAATGAAGGAAATCTGTGTGAAAGAGGGGCTTTGGCTACCAGTAACTTATTACCCATGTGAATGATTGTTCACTAGTTGTGAACAATGAGAGATGTTAACAGTAGGGGAAATTGGGCATCGGGGACACAGAAACTCAACCACTTTTGCAGCTTTTCTGTGACTCCAAAACTATTCTAAAATTAAAAAGAGTTAAAAACTTTTAAATCAATGTTTCCAACTCCAGTACAGCGTTCTCTGGAGGACATAAGGTGATTGCTGCCCTCCGGCAGTCAGACCCGCTGATCCACCGCATGGCACACAGGAAAGAACTGGGTGACTGAGGGAAGCTGGTGCCGTCATCAGCCTCCTGTTTCCCACTTTGGAGATGACACCATTGCTGGCTGCCCAGAGCGTCCCATGCTGTGGTGTCACTCGTTCATTTACTCATCCAGGGTGGTTTTGGTTTTCTGTTTTTGTTTTTGGTAGTCCTGGGGATATCTTACCATTGGGCTACATCCTCCCAGCACTTTTAAATTTTTATTCTGAGGCAGGGTCTTGCTAATTTGTTTGAGTTGGGCTAGAACTTTCCATCTTCCTGCCTCAGTGTCCCAGAGCACTGGATTATGGGAATGTGCCACCATGCTCAGTTCTTCCCTGCCCTTTTTATTTATGTATTTTTATTATTTTAAGACAGGGTCTTTCTAAATTGCTCAGGTTGACCTTGAACTTGTGATCTTCCTGCCTCAGCCTCCCCAGTACCTGGAATTACAGGCTCGCACCCCTATGCCTAGCTCATCCAAGTTTTTAAACAAATCTCAATTGACTTCCTTATGTATGTGTTATACTAGGTCTTTATTTATTTTGCTACTTGAGTGGTCACATGGTCTGCAAGTCTGCCGCGTGGGCTGGACAGTGGGTGCATTTGGGCTTGGCCACCAAGGGCCTCACTATCTAATGAGGGGCCCTTGGAGAAAAATACCAACATGATTAGAACCTGTGACAATGCTAAAATAGGCAAGAAGAAAGCTACCCCAGAAAATAAACCTTGCTGCAGGATCTGGGTGAAACTTACAAGTTTAGAAGATATTAGAAAACAGTCATTAAAAAATATAAGATCTTGGGCCGGTGAGACGGCTCAGCGGCGTAAGCGCCTGCCTGGCAAGCGCGAGGGCCCGAGTTTGACTCCCGGATCCCACATACGAAAAAGGGGCCGGTGATATCGCTCAGCGGCACGGGTGCCTGTTGGCACGCAAGGTCCTGAGGTCGACCCCCTGGTACCCACAAAAAAAAAAAATAAATAAATAAGATCTTGCCAAATGAAAAAGAGAGGCAAGGGTTCTCCAAGCAGAAGAACAACAAATGCAAAAGTCCTGGGGCTGAGGGGCTGCCAGGGACCTGCTTAGGCAATGTCAAGGAACAATGACAGCTTTTGCCTTTCCGTAGCTCCTCCTTTGTGTCAGGTACTGTGTAAGCATACAGCATAGTCTCCTGCAGCAGCAGTAACAAATGATCACAAAGTAGCTTAGCCCAGCAGCGGTGATCCATTATTGTAATCCCAGCAGGAGGCTGAGGCAGGAGGATGGCTGTGAATTCAAGGCCAACCTGGACTACATAGTGACATGAGGGTATCTCAAACACACACACACACACACACACACAACCAAAGTAGCTTAAGAAAATACCTACTTACTATGCAGTTCTGGAGTTCAGAAGTCTAACCATGGTCTTATGAGGCTAAAGCCAAGGTGTTGGCAGGGCTATGACCTGAGGCTCCGGGAAAAATCTGTTGCTGCCAGGCTCACGGAGGCTCCTGCCTTCCTCAGCTCTTGGCTGCTGGTCTCCAAAGCCAGCAGGGAAGCATCTTTGGATTTTCACTTGCTCTCTCCCTCCGACCTCTGTGTTGTCCCCACATGACATTCTCAGCCTCCTGGTTATCCTGCCTCCCTCTTTTGAGGGCTCACCCAGTTAATCCAGGACCATCTCCCCACCTCAAGATCCTTAACTGAGGCGCGCCACGGAATTCTCCTTCACCACGCAAGGCACCACGGGGACAGGTTGCAGAGCTGTGCCAGTCCTGGGGGAGCCTGTATTCTCCTCTCTGCTGCACAGGTTTGCGCTTGTAGCCCTCAGAACCTCGGCTGTTCTCACTTCCGTTTCCCAGATGGAGACGCTGAGGTTAGCAGAGGGGAAACGACTTGTCCCGACCACCAGGTCGCGAGTGGCTGTGGAAGTGGCAGCCATATGCGGAAGAGACACACCTGAGATCTAAGGGGGCAGGGGTGTGTTCCAAAGGCCTTATGTTTAGGGTGTCTTGAACGGGGGTTACCCCCACTTTACAACCGGGAGCCCAAGACACTAAGAAGGGCAGCTGGCCAGGGATGAGGGATGAGGGCTCATCTGTGTTATGCTGTAGAGTCTAGATTTTATCCTTGGAGTTTCTGTTCAGTTAGAGCCCAGGTCCTTACTAAGATATACTCTCAACGCTGACCCATGTTTTCATTTAGAAGAGGAACATTAATTAATATATACATATAAATTGGCTTTATTATATATTTATATACAATTTTTTATTATATATGTGTGTACTTTACCCCGAGCTACATTCCCAGCCCCGTCCAATGTTTTTTGTTTTTTTTTTGTGGGTACTGGGAGTCAAACTCAGGACCTCATGCTTGCCAGCAAGCACTTGTGCTGCTGAGCGATATCACTGGCCCTTTTTTCCTTTATGTGGGTTCCGGGAGTCGAACTCAGGACCTTGCATTTGCCAGGCAGGTGCTTATGCTGCTGAGCTATCTCACCGGCCCCCATCCAATGTTTTTATATGGAAGAATAACATTACTATATATATATGTAATGATACTATACTATATATATGATATATATGTATATATGTACATATCATATAATCTGACTTTCTTATATTCCTATACTGTATAATATATAAAATGTATACATATTACATATACTGTATAATATATAAAGCACATGTTACTATATATTTTATTATTACTATATATATACATATATATGTATATATATATATATATTTTTTTTTTTTTTGTCAGCACTGGGGCTTGAATTCAGGTCCTTACATAGGCTAAGCAAACGTTTTACCACTGAGCTACATTCCCCAGCCATATACATGTAATTTTAATGAGCCTGTACAGCGCCCTGCAACCCCAGGCTGTGCCCCACTCAGGAAATGACAGGCCTGATCCTGCTTAGTTTCCAAGATCAGATGAGACTGAGCACCTTCAGCACAGTGTGACCAGACACCCAAATATATTTTTAAAAATTTTTCAGGTCAGGGGCGGGGGTACCCTTCTGTAATCCTAGTGTCTGAGAGGCTAAGGCAGGAGGATTACTGCAAGCTCAAGGCCAGCCTGGACCACATTGTCTCCAAAAAGCCACAAAACAAACAAACAAAATTTTTATTTAGCAGAAATTTTAAATTTACAGGAAACTTGCAAAACAGTAGTAGAGAGAGTTCTCGTACACCCCTCATGCAGTTCTCCCTAATGTCGTTTTACATGATCTTGATAAATTTTTGCAAAGTAAGGCACTGACATTGCTCCATCATTAACTAAACTCCAGACTTCAGATGTCACTAGTTTTCCCACTAGCACCCCTTTTCTGCCCCCACATCCAATCCAGGATACCACACTACATTTGTAATTTATTTCAGCTGGGCCTGGTGGCATGTACCTAAAATCCCATCACTCTAGGAGGCTGAAACAGGAGGATCACAAGTTTGATTCCAGCCTGGGCAACTTAGTGACTTACCACAACTCTGTCTCAAAATGAAAAATAAAAAGGTCCAGGGATGTAGCTTAGTGCAAAAGCCTTGGATTCAATCCTCAGCACCACAAAAACAAACAAATAACTTACATTTATTCCTTGTAAAGATGCTGACCAGATGAGTATCTAATAATAACAGAAACTGCAGCTGCTATTGGCCAAGGGGCTCACGCACAGCGCCCACACATTCTTGCGACCATGAGGCAGTGACACCAGTATTTTCCTTGGTGCTCAGATAAAGAGCCTGAAGCACAGAGGGGTCTAGTAGCATGCCCAAGAGGAGTGAGAAGCTGGGGGTGCATGAGGGGTGCCCTGGACTTACTTATCTAATGTTGATCTTCCCATCTCTGCTTGACTTAACACCCCACATCCAGCACATGACAAGGGCTTACAGCACAGCAGGGACCCAACAGATGGAAGGAATGAAGAAATGAAAGGATGAATGAGTGAATAAAGATTCGGTATTAACCGGAGGTTGAAGTTTCAGGAGGAACTTGGATACGGGATTTGTGAAAACCTTTGGAAGACACCCAGCAGCTCAAAACCAGCCTGGACGGCGGATGGGGTGGTCAGAGTCAGATGTGCCCTGCCCCTTTCTGAAAAGGACTTGGAGGGCCCTCCAGAATGAGGAGCTGGAGAAAGATGAAGATTTTGCCCTCCTTGCCCAGGAGAAAGATCTGCCTATGGCCCTGAATTCCCTTGGTTCTTTATTGCTGTGAGCAACCAGGGGATGGATTCCTGGTCCCCATCTCTGTGCCTGTATGTCAAATGTGCTCAATAAATGTTTGATGAATGAATGAAGTAATGTATTAAGAACTGGAGAGGGTGGGGCAGAGGGAGAGAATCTTTTCAGTCCTTAGGACTTGTCCTCCAGCACCAAGAAGGCCCTATTTGCATACAAATAATTGATATTCTAATTACAAATCATTGGTATTGATTTATTAAGCAGATCCCCAAAGGATCTCTAGAAGATAATTAGATTCCACGCGCCTTAGGGGTAAGGACAGTGTGTTTACCTCCTTGTTCTCCCACGGCAATGTAAGGCAGAAGAACTACATGATAAATGTTTGATGAGGCAGTGAATGAACATGGGCTTAATTGTGGGGAGAGTTTATAGGGTCCCTACCGATCATTCCCAGTGTGTTGGGGAACAGGGGGACAGGGAACACATTTGTTTGTGTACTTGTGCGTAGGTAAAATTGGCAGTCCTCTCTTTTTCCAAGCCCTGGGGATTTTCACTGCATCGCCTTCGTTCATACCGCAGGCATCCGCGGAGAAGCACGTTGGCTGAATACAAGGACAAGAAGACAAAGACACCAGGCCCCTGTCTGCTTCTGTCCAGCTGTGAGACAAAGCGGATGACCTTGGGTGGCCCTGTCAGGGAGTGGCTGGGAGCAAGGGTCTTAGACCTTTTCCTTGTCTCTGTGTGTCTGTCCTTAAACCATTCCAAAGAAATAATAATACATAAAAGTTAAAAAAAAAAAGATTATGCAACCAAGGAGTGAAAGCATCATTAGAAAACATTGCTGTTTTCTTTGATTGGATTAAAAACTGCCCAGTCTACTCGAAAATGCAGTTTCGAGTCTCCCACCTCCACTGTCCTTCTGATGGTTCGGCCACCCCCAAAGGGCCTTGGAAAACAGAAACCGTGCAGGGCCTGTGTCCTTGGCTTGAGATGGGAGGCTTGAGTTTTCTGAACGGACAAGTGACAGGCAGAGACAGAGGCAGAGGGAGAGAGGGGAAAAGAGGAGGGGAGGCCTGCCGGGCAGGACAATGGCATTTAGTTTGCTTTCTCCATTCCTGATCCTGGCTCGCAAGAATGCAAAGAGCCAGCGATTCTCAAGTGAGTGTTACAACTTTGATTTTCCATCTGGGGGGAAAACAAAACAAGTGATTACAATAAATAAAGTAAATGTAGCGTTCCTGTGAGCTACAGCTCCTATTTGCTGTGTTCCTTCTTGATGCAGTGGGAGCAAGGTATCTGCCACCTGGGACCCCACCTGCCTCAGAGGCTCTGTCACTTTCTGGGCATGCAACTAATGCTAGTTACTCACTCGAGGGGGCAGACAGGGACCCCAGGACACACCTATAGGAGGACGGGCTGGCTTCCACTCCTGGGCTTGCGAGGGTGTTGGGACAGATCCAGAGGCTGGGTGGGCTGCAGGTGATTTGAGTGAGGAGTTAAGGACCACGTGGTGTTTGTATTCCCGGAGGGCGGACAAGAGCGAGCTTGTTGCTGCCGTTGGTAAAGCAGCAGCCATGACTTCGATTAGCTGTCTGGTCAACGTGGCGTTTCAGACAAAGTTGTTTTTGCCTGGACCCATCATTGTCAGAGTGGCCCTATAACATCGTGTATGTCCCACTGGACGGAGCACACCAAAGCCAGCTGGGGTGCTGCCCTGCTCTGGCATCCAGAGGTTGCTTTCCTCTTTCTTGCTGTCTGAGCCTTGGTTTCTCATCTGTCCAGAGAGGAAGAATGAGAAGTGCCCACCTCTTGGGTCTGGGTTCACTGATGTCCTGAGGTCAGCACACGGGTGGTGTCTCATCACCTAAAAGAGCTCCCTTTGTCTCTCCTGTCAGCACCTGGGGGCTTGCGCAGTTTGGGAGCTGGGGGCTGTGGTGTTGAGACTGGAGTTGTTGCAGGGTGGGTTTGGTTGTCGCTGGGTATCTTACAAAGGACTTGAGTCCTTCTCATAGGGTGGGTAAATCCCTGCATCTCAAATACACTAGACATCTAGGCTCTTCATCACCATTTTGTAACGCTATGAAGACACCCTCTTTTCCTCAACCTTTCAATGTTATTAAATAAAAGCAGATGATCCTTAATTTGAAGCAACTTGGAACAGGAAACTGTAGTAAATACCTTCTGTTACTTCCTCCTGTGGGAAAGTGGCCACCAAAAGCCATCTCCCCTTTATTTCTGAGCTTAATTCCCTAGCGGGGTCCTACTCTCTTTGTGTTGTGATAATGCATGGTATGTATTTGGAGTCATAAAGCCCTGTCCTAATTTTTCATTTATTTATTCCTCTGAGCTGAGACGCAGGACCTTGCAGTGGGAGTAATATTTTAACATTTAACAATACAAATAATGAACAGTGATGGATCAGCCTAGGAAAGCTGGCCTGGGGAGGCGACGGAGGCGACCTTTGGCTCTCAGCGGCAGTCAGCGGAGGTCAGCAGCAGTGCCCCCTGTGCTGCTCCTGGGGTGCCCTGCCTCTTCAGCTGTCCTTGTCCCTTCCCAGCTCCTCTGCTCCCTCCTCTGAGCCCTAGGTCTCCTGACAAAACCCCTTTCTCTGATCCTATTAATCTCCTGCAGCTAAGGCTATAAGGAATCTTTTCTTTTTCTTATTTCACTTTGCAATTTAAGTCATTTGTCATTTCTTCATTTTGTTTGTGTGTGTACACACACGACTATGTGGGCATTTTTCTTTTAAACTACAGCATCAAGAAAAATGAAGACAAGCTTTTGTATTGTTTAGGCCTGTATATAGCAACAACAGAGAATTCCCTAATGGAGCCATGGGGAAAAAAGCCAGGTACTAAATGTGCATGGTTTTGTTACAAGCAGTTGCATGAGAGGGCTAATAATGGCGTTTATATATTACTGGTACAATGGGTGACACTGATTTACATAGCTTGATTCTTGCATTATTCACAGGAGCCCCATAAAGTTTGTATCATTATCACTTAGCAAATAAAATCACACACCAGCTCACAGAGGAGGGAAGCAAAGTTCAAGTACACTCAGTGACTCAACAGAATAATGAAGAAATGTCCTCCAGCTGGCCTTGAAGCCTTTCTTGAAAAAATGACCTTGAGCCATTCATTTCAGAAACCATCCTGAGCACATACGATTTTACTCTTCTCCATCTGCTGTCTTCGTGATTTCACGATCATTTCAGGTTGCACATCATGATGCAGCTAGTGCAGAAGAGTTCTCCTGGGTTGGCTCATCTGATTCTTCTCCATCTCCAGGTGGCTATGGTATTTTGTCCCCAGAGAGTCTGATACACTCAATCGACATCTCCATATATGTACCGTAAGAGGCCTCCAAGCTTGCTGTCTGTTTAGCACCCGCAAGGTCATCTGGAGTCCATTTATAAAAATTGCCCTTTGGCCACCAACACTCCCATCTCCTATTGCATCAAGAAGGAATTAAAGAATAGGAAAGAAAACCCACAGGAACCTTAATTCTCTAATGTGAGGTTATCATTTAATTAAATTAATTAATTAATTAATTTTGGGGGAACCGGGAATTGAACTCAGGACCTTGCACTTGCCAGGCAGGTGCTGTGCCGCTGAGCTATATCCCTGGCCTGAGGTTATCATTTTAGAAATAGGACATATAGAAATAAATTCGCGCAAAACACTCTGGGCGGGACATTTTATGCTTTGATGGTCTGTATATTAATGACTCTTTAAGACAGCAAAGCACCCTGCTGGTAAACAGCATCTACCCTGTCCATGCCTCTCTGCTATTGTGTTTCTTTCTTTTTTTAAACTGTGATGTATTCTCATTTATATGCAAATAAGACATGACCTGACCCCATCATTTGAGCAGCTGATGGCAATTTTAATGTTGATGATAGTATACCAGGGGTGCAGAGTCTGTGCCCTAACATCGTGCATTAACCTCAAATTACCATTCACAACTCCACAACTTTCTTTTTAAAAGTGCAACCCTGGTAGCATTCCCATTTCATTTTCCATATGTTTTATTGAACAAAGGCCTGAAGCTCATCCTACATGGAATATTAATGAAGAGAAATGTGACCCATGTCCTGTTTCCCACCCCACTAACAGTGGGCTCTGAGCAGCCTCTTCATGAACATTTCTCAAAAGGTGATCTCTGGATTTTAACCTTGTTTCCTAGGAGATGCTGAAAAATTGTGCTGAAAACAAAAATCTAAGGTCTGATTAAGATAATAATAAAGTGATTCATCTTGATAAGGCGTTAGCTGTGATGCCTTTTCTCCCTTGTCTTACGGGTTTCACCAGTGCTATAAAGAGAAGCGACAGTGTCCCCAGAGAGTGAATTCTAGAAGGCTGCAGATGACTGCCTTCTCAGCAACATTCTTAGTGAAGAATCACGTTTGTGATCAGTAACAAATAAATAGAAATTTAAAAAGGTTCTGCAATTTATAATTTACAATCTCAGTAGAAGTCTGCCTTTTAATTCTAATGGAAAAAAGACCTGTGACAAACCTAGAGGTTGCTTAGAAATCTGGGTCCATAATTTAGTTTTTATATGTTCTAGGACAAGCAGCTAGGTACATATGGAGAAAATAATGCAAAGCTGTTTTGTGTATGCATTTAATGTATCTCTGTGTTTCTGGCATGTGCTAATTTGTCTCTTCCTTTTTGGCTGGGGTCATTCTCTTTTTCTTGGCATCTATGACACTGGCTCCTGCCATAGCATACCTTTGTCAGGCCACAGACTAATATTCTCCACTTGCCATTTTTATTTGTGTTCCACTGTCTTTTTTTTTTTTTTTTTTAATGTGGGTACCAGGAGTTGAACTCAGGACCTCGTGCTTGCCAGGCAGGCGCTTATGCCGCTGAGCCATCTCACCGGCCTCCACTGTCTTTCTTCCAGGAGGATTTACAGCATATTGAAAAGATGTATCTCAAATATTACAGTGAAATAAATGTGTGCTGTAAAGTTTTACACACTTGCTCCAAATCTGGCTCTAAGCTTTTTACTGACCAAATTAAGAGAGGCTGCAACTTTTAAAAAATATTCACTGACTGATTACCGTACTGACAACTGAACCCAAAGCCTTCATGCCGAGCTACCGCCTCAGCCTTTGTAAAATTTTTTACTTAGAGACAGGGTCTAGCTAAGTGGTCCAGGCTGGGCTTGAATTTGTGATCGTTCTGCCTCAGCCTCCTAAAGTGCTGAGATTATAGGTGGGCGCCACAAAGTCCAGCTTGTGTTTGTTTTTTTAAAGAGAAAAAATAAGACAAATATAATCTTAGTGTATTTACTAAGTCAATTTTATTAAAGTTTTGAAGATAGGATCAGGGTGCAAGAGTTCCTGATTTTTTTTTTTTTAAAGAAGAAAAAATACCTGTGGCCAAAAACTTAAAATGTACAGAAGTACTCAGAAAGTTAAAAAAAAAAAAAAAAAAAAAAGTGATGGGTCTATCATGCAAGCCTCTCTCCTCAGAGGTAACTTCTGTGGATAGCTTGGAGTACAGACTTCCAGACCTCAAAAGCGGAGAAGACCGCGTTGTTAGGACGTTGAACAACTGGAATTCTCATCTAGTGCTGGTGGGAGTTGCATCTGTACACTGCTTTAGAAAACTGTATGTACTAAAGCCAGAATAAACAAACAAACATGTATCTGCCACGACCCACTAATCGCCATTCCCAAGTAGATGCCCACATACACCAAATGCACGTGTGAGAATGTTCACGGTACATTCCTAATAGAAAGCCTGCGAATGATCCAGTATGTATCCAAACAGAATGGATAAATGGTGGTTTATGTTATGAATGTGAGAGTGAAGACAAACGTTACATTCCACATTAAAAGCCAGGCCCAGGAGTACATACCATATGTTTGCATACAGTGTAATAGAAAGTACAAACCCAGACAAAACCAACCTGTGAGTCTGAAAAAATAGGAGTGACTGAGGGGGCTGCTGGGATGTGGGTAATGCTTGCTTTCTGATCTGAGGGAGAGTAACCTTTGTGAAACTGATCTGTACGCAAGATTTACAGCATTTCCTATACATGCTATTTTTTTTTTTTTTTTTTTTTTTGAGACAGGGTTCAGGTTGGCCTTGAACTCACTATGGAGCCCAGGCTGGCCTCGAACTTGCAGTGATCCTCCTGCCTCAGCCTCGTGAGTGCTGGGATTATGGGGGTGTGCCACCACACCTGGCTGGTACATATTGGATCTTTAAAAATGTAAAAAAAACAGCAGCCAGGTACATTGGTGCACACCTGTAATCCCAGCATTCTGGAGGCTGAGGCAGGATGATCACCATAGTAAGTTCAAGGGCAGCCTGGGCTATATAATGAGACCTTGTCTCACAAAAACAAACAAAACCCCCAGCACACTACCAAACCAGTATCAAATAGCTGTCTTTCCTGAATCAGAAGGGGATTATCAGGGAGATGACTTAGAAAAATTCTATGAGTGCTTACTTGTCATCAACGCTGAACTTCATAAATGCCTGTCATTGGGCCATCCCACCAAAACTGCCACATGTGCTGTTATTAACCTCCCTTGGTGAAGACGAGGAAACAAGACTCAGAGTTAAGAACCTTGTGAGGGCCACACAGCCTGGAGGAGGGCAAAGCTGAGACTCAAACTCCAACCCAGTTTCAAACCCTCTCTGCTCTCTCTGGTTCCCTCCTAGCAAAACTGCAGAGGCAAACATGGTATCTCTGATGAAATCCCCTGAATAGTGGAAGAGGTGTAAAAACCTTTTTTCAGCCAGGAGTGGTGGTGTACACTTGTAATTCCAGCACTTAGGAAGCTGAGATGGGAGGATCGCCACGAGTTCAAAACCAGCCTGAACTATATAGCGAGACCCTGTCTGAAAAAAACAAATCACACCAAACCATCTTTTCTTCTAGGAAATAAGGCTCCTAAAGTGCCAATCTTTTCTTTTGATACTGGGGATTGAACCCAGGGCCTTTACACTGAGCTACATCCCCAGCCTTTTTTACTTTTATTATTTAAAAAAAATTTTTTATTCCACACTTTTTTATTTTTAGACAGGTTCTAAGTTGCTAAGTTGGCCAGGCTTGGCTCAAATTTGAGATCCTTCTGCCTCAGCCTCCAGTGTGCTGGGATTACAGCCATGTGCCACCAAACCCAGCTGCTTCCTTTTTTGTACAGGGCAGAAGGATTCCCTCAAATGCCCTGGTGGCTTTGCACTCTTGCACCAGCAACAACGCCCATCTCAACTTCTGACACACTGGGAGACACAGAGGAGCGTAAGACCGAGATGTGGAGGCTGCGGAGCTAGATCCACGGATACAAATACCTCAGTGCTCACAGACACCATCAGAGCCCATAAATGTTCTAGGAATTCAGTTTTCAAAACCCACTTTGAAATGACTTCAGAATACTTAGCTAAGAATGTGTGATGAATCGTATTGCAAAAAGAAACCACTAAAAGGCAAATACATATATTTGTAAACATAGTATTTTATTGACAAAATGTTTACACCCTTCTTAGAACAAATTTTATAGTGATTTAGCATGTTATACTCTATAAAAAGTATATTATAGAATATTCAAGCTAAAACAGTATCATCAAAAAGTATGCCAACTCTACCTTCATTTGCAAACTATCTACTACTAGCATAACTATCAAAAGAAAAATTACACAACAGAAGGCAAAAGGTTTAGTTTTGTTTTGTCAGCATCTACAAACAATACAGACATCATATGGTTTACATAGACTTAGGTCCAGCCCAAGATTAAGACTGTAAAAATAAAGTCTTCAAACAAACATACAAGCTTGGCAAACCATCATTACAGTATTTCATTATAGGTAACCAGGCAGTTTATCATGCAGTGTGAAGCCACAGCTATAAATCTGTTTATAGTATTACAAAGCAGCCAACATTGTAAGCAACTTTATTTTATTCGTAATAGGTACTTTTATAAAAAGGCACAAATATCTTACTCCTTACATCAGGTCTTGAAAAGGCATGATATTCTTAGGAGAAATAAGAATTGCTGGTATGACGACTTAGTTTTTTTTTTTTTTTTTTTTTTTTTTTTAACGCTTAGGCTCATCTCCATAGCTGTTTCTGTTCTAGACTTTTGACTTGGACGTCTACACACTTTAACAAATGCTCTGTTACAAACTCTGTGAAGTCCTGACACTTACGCTAATTATCCTATCACCAATGAGAAGCATTTTGGCCATCAGTTGCATTCCCATTGAAAGTGAATGCTGTCCATTCCCTTCCTGAAGCCCTGTGGTCCTTCACCTACCTTGGCCTTTGCATTTCTCACTGTGCTACATGTAGCTTGCCTCCCTAGCTGCACACAGCGGGCCAGCCCTGTCACTGCAACCACAGAAGGCCACAAAGACGCATGTCATGGGTGCTGAGGAGGGGGTCGCTGTAGCATGTGCCTAAGGGAAAGCCTTCAGAAAACTGAGAAGAGTAAAGGAAGAAAGGCAAGAAGCCTGCTTCAATCACAGAGAAGGTAGACATAAATGCGTAAGGTCAGAGGAATGGCTGATGATTACATGAGTGATTCACAAAGTGAAATGATGGAAAGACTGAGCTGGGTGAGAGCAAAACAGCAACCAAAAAACAAAACCAAAACCTCTTCCAGGGTGATAAAGCTCTGTCTACATGGACAACAAATGGTTTAAGAACAGAGCCACCAATTGGTTGTTCTGACTGGCCAGCTGCCAGTAATTTGCCCCTACTCTTAGTTGACTGGTCCCTCTGACATCACGTATATGATCTAAGGTAAGAAAAAGTTTCATCAACTCTGAAATAACTTCATATACAAAGTAAGTGAAGGTCAATAAATTCAAGTGATGGTTTAAAAAAACTTCAGGGGATACAAGCGATTATTTAAGTAAAAACTTAATGAAAAATAAATAATGGCCAAATATATCAGGTTGCGGCCCCAAGGCAAAGTCAAACATCACCACGGGCAGAAGGGCTGACGATGCCCCCGAGGGGCACAGGTACACTACCCCAGCGGGCCCCACTCCAGCTGGGGGCCAGTCGGCTCTGCACTGGGCTTGGGGGAAAACCTGACTTCAAAGGCTCCAGAGGTTTCCTTGACAACTTCAGTTCTAAGTGAAGATTACTGGCCCCATACACAAAATGCTATTTTAAAGATGATTTCCTCCAAAGTTTTGCATTAAACAATGTTTCCTTAAACACTGGAAAGTTCCTGAATTAAGAAGTAGCTTCAGTAAAACCAGTATGTTTTGTTTCTATTGCATGATTAAGGAGGGCATTAAGGTCTACAGTGTTTAAAACTGTCAGCTAAAGAAAGCTCTCTCAAAAAATTACTATCTTAAGACTTCTCATTAATTGGCAGAAAGGACATGGCCCCTGAGTTTTCCTTCACGGAAAGCTACCCAGAATTCTGTTCACTGCAATTATGAAGCATTTTGATGAGGCACTGCATGTCACACAGATCTCAAAATGAACCAGCAACAAATTAAAATTTTTTGCATTGAATCTGTTACACATCATGGTTTTAATTTCACCATCTACTGTTGGTATATCCTAATTTTACTATTGAAAATGCTCAGCATAATAAAAGGAACAGATAAAAGGTTTGAGATTTTTAACATTAAACTTCTAACTCCTTTTGTTTTGAAGCCAAAAATATTCTAGCGTATCTGTAACCGATTATACTCTGAAAGGAGAGAACACAAATATTAGTATTTCTGATGGTACAGATCATCAAATTAAATTTGATCTATGCGACTGGAAGTCCTTCTAGATTTAGAAAGTGAATCATTTTCCTATGTGCTGAGCGAGTCCTGGAGTCTGTACTGAGAAATATGGCGATTCTGGGTTCTATTTATTCACTTTCCTCATTACGTCTAATGAAACTTCATCACAACAGGCCTCTCAATTTTCATTCTCTTAGATGAAAAAAATGGAGGCTCGTGGAAAACGTAATGCCTTTCTAATATTTTTTAGACTTTCATTTGCACATAAAACAGGACAAATGCCCTGGAATTTCATTAACATTTCTTGCAAATCAGATAATCAAATTGCCTGGTTTTCTATTACTGGAAGTCAAGACAAGCAACTCTGCTGTCAAAAGAAATTTGCAGAGATTGTTTTTTAAGTCCTAGGCTAAATTCCATCCTCAAGACTTCCCTTTTCTAAAACTATACAGTATACTCTTTATCTCCTATATAATGTTTTGCTAGGATTTTTTTTTTTTAGATCATAGTATCATGGGATATCCTAACATTACCTTGAATCATTAAAAAATTTTTTTCTTCTTGTTTTTGCAGTGCTGGGGATAGAACCCTGGGCTTCTTTGCACATGCTAGGCTAGTGCTCTACCACTGAGCCCTATTAAACATTTTTTTGATGAACCAAGCTGATTGAAGGTAGGTATATAGTTAATTAACAGCTTGATCCTTGAAGATATATCCCATTTCTTCCTTAAAAAATTATTAACCGTTAAGAGGTAGAGTACCTCTTAAAAAATCAGAGAGTAAACAAAAATTCTGTTGCTCATCCGTTTAAAACAAATTTAAGTAATTTACGCCATCTAGGTTTCTACTGCCAGAGTCGGGACAGACATTCACAGCCTGATGAGTTTAGTAAGGAGAGCTGGCCTGAGTGGACGGGCTGTCCTTTCTCCAAATGCTCGAAAGCTGGTATTTAGTACAGACAAAGCTCAGGGATTTCCAGTAACTTTTCTCCGGAAAAAATAATTCTCCCATTACTTACACAGGTCTTAGAGAGACAGCCGGATGTTTAGGGCTCATCTGGTACAGAAGTAACACACTGCGTGCCTACAGCTCATGACCTAAGCGCCCATGCAGCATGTCCTTGCTCTGAGAGAATGAATGAAAAAGTGATAAACAGAATTTACATAGTCTTTCGCAATCTAATCTTAGAATATAAAAGGTACATACAACTGAACAAATGCCTTTTGGAGGCCAACATACCAATTAGTCCAGTGTTAATACGAACCTGACCTGCCCATTTAAACTCAAGGCCATAAAAATACATATTCTAGGTTGACAGTTCCAGGAAAGCCATGAAATATTTGTGTAAGGGACATTTTCATTACCATTATCTCTCCGAGTTTTAGGAGGCCTCCTAGATATATTTTCTTCCTTGAGCACAAGAAATTGATATAAAAGAGAAGTTCTAAAATTAAAGGTGGTTTTCTTCTCCTTTATATATTTAAAAATAAAGAGAACTGATAACCTTAAGAAGGACACTGGCCAACTTAAGGAGATCAAGTCTCTAATATAAAAAGCTGGATTCTTTCAGACATAGAGAGGTGTCCAGGAAATCTGAGCACAATGAGAGAAGAGGATCATAAACAGGGAACAAGGACGTACATTATTTTAAAAGGAATAAATCTTGCAGCTGCTCTGCGCAGAACTTATCCTGACTGTGGCCGACAAGCAGGTGATGGAGGTTTCACTTGGAAGCAGAAGGGCTTGCAGTAGGTACTTCTCCCCAATCACTTCTCACAGAGAGTTTAAAATGAAGGACACTTAATCATACTCTTACTTCATGTTCTTTTAATCACATGATAGTTAATTAGTTATCACAGAATCGGAAAATACTTATGTAAAAGGAGAGATCTGGAGACCAGTGGTTTTTAGGATTGGACACCTGCAAAGAGCTTATTTCAATTTCTCTGAAAAGAATCAATACACACTTGCAGCTAATTAATGATTTTTCCCTTCTGTTCAGTCCCCAAAGTTTTAAAATATGGCTGTGTCATGAGGGAACCAAAAGATTTTCATAGATAGACTGTGTCTTAATTCCTTTGAAGTCTAGCTTTTTCTCATAATTTTTTGATCACTGCTTAGGTTAATTCGAAATGTGTTTAAAATAAAGCACTGATTTGACTTTAATAATCATCTTTGCATTTTAGACACACACAAAGTACGTGAAGACCTTTTCCCCTCGTTTTCACTGAGTATGAGTTATGGAACTGAGATAAAAATCAGTTTTCATTACGAAGTATTAGAATGACACAAGCGAAACAGTACCCTGTCAATCTCTTGGACGGACTGATGAAAATGAGGGTAAAGAATCCTAGAAATGCATGAGCACGAACTCCATGCACGCCACTTGTGCCATTAATAAGACATGTGGCTGTGGTCAAACAGAATTACTCCCCACATATGGACAGGGGTATGTATAAAAGTCAGCAAGAGAAACCAGCAAGAGACACCAGCTGCAAAGGGCCAAAGAGATGGCCCTGCAGTGGGCTAGAACATCATGCTGAGATCCATCACAGGCACTGAGATGACACTCAGAGGACCTTGCATGTACCTGTGTACAGAGGCACCAGGTGATTACCAGCATCTAATGGCAGGTTTGGTGAAGATCATAAATTTGTGTGTTTTTTTTTTTTTTGGTGAAATAAGGCAGGAGAGGCCATACAAACATGGTCTCTTCCGTGATGAGTCAAGAAACCTTTGTTTTTGTTTTGTTGTCATGGAGATACAGGCCTAGCAGGGTGGAATGCTAGGGACAGACCAGGGTGGTGCCTGCATACCCTGGAACCATTTGAAGGTACATAAAATGTAATCAAGCCATCTTTAGGAATAAGGAGCTCATCCTTGGAAACACATGGTTTCTCTACAAGTTTGCTAATTTAATGCTGGCTTGGAAACAAAATACTGGGAAGATACAGAGTCTACGTGCACTTTATATAAAACAGCATTAGAATTTTCACTTACTGTATTCTTTTGATACGATTTTAGTAAGCATAAAACAATCTCAAATGCTTAAGATGTACAACCAGGAAAAGGTTTTGTTTTTTACTTAACCTGAATTACAATTTTCCCATTGAAATCTATCCATATCAAGTGGGGGGCACAAAAATATAACGATTTATTTTTTTATTTTTATTTTTTTTTGTGGGTACCGGGGGGTCGACCTCAGGACCTCGCGCGCCAGCAGGCGCCCGTGCCGCTGAGCGATATCACCGGCCCCTTTTTCGTATGTGGGATCCGGGAGTCGAACTCGGGCCCTCGCGCTTGCCGGGCAGGCGCTTAAGCCGCTGAGCCATCTCACCGGCCCATAACGATTTATTTTTAAAAGTTTTGACTGTTCAGTTTAAGGATAGCTCTGAAAATACAATTTAGTTTGAAATTCAAGCTGTTTCATTTCCTATTTAATCTTGTAAATTTCCTTCTCTTAAAATACTCAGGTTGGAAGGGTGCCAAATTAGACCAGGAACAAATTTTCACCAACTTCACTTCAGTGCTTTATTTTTAGATTATATTAAAAACCTCATTAGGCTCCCTGAGGGAAAAGAGTGTTAACCACTAACAGAAGCAGGGAAAAATAAAGGAAACAGAAAGATAAGCTAAACTGTTAACAAGGAAAGTGCTCTTAAAACAGTTGGTCTGAGGTCGCTAAAAGAAACATTACCAAAACCAGGTAAATGACTTGAGCTTGGAGCTTACTCTTTTACCCCAGGCTAGTAAGGACTAGTTAGGCTTGTCAAAGTAGCACATGTCTTTTATTATCTTTTCCAGATGGGCTGTGGAGGGAAGAAGGGTGGGTGGAAAGGAAGGCAGAGAAACCATGAAAGGAGTGTATCTCACAGACAGGCTGAAAAATGGGTGGGCATGTGCGAGATTAGGTGCAAGATTAAATGGTGTTGAATGAAACAATTTATTAATGTATTTACATATAATCTTTAAGCAATGGTCTCATAAATATAGACAACTTTACATATGCTAAACAACTTGTTTTCCTCACCAAAATACTTGAGTTAAATAAAAAATTGACAGCATTTACATTACTTCCTTTACTTTCTTTTTCTCTTCTTCCTCTTATGCTAGTCAGTTCGGAACATATGCAGTTTGATTTATTCCAGGCAGTTTCTCTACCATCACTGCTGTGTTCATGAGAGCTTAAAGAGGTGCCAATAATGCGTTTGGTGCCACATACGTGACAGTCAGAAGCAAACCCAAGGTGAGGTGGGAAGCTGCCCTATGGTGTCAGCTTACTGCATGTATCTTAGGTTAATACACTCAATGAAAGTGCTTCGGAGATGGCAGAAATGTAATCGTCTCCACCCATCCTATAAATAACCCATTTTATTTTTAAATAATAACTGCCAGCTCTCCACTTGCAAAATTCTACCATATTTTAAATGATACAATTCCCTAACAGTGGCAATGGGAAACCAAGGAAATGATAATCTCCACAAAGTCTTTTTTCCCTCTCATAGACCATGAAAGTGCTAATTTTCCCTTTACAAATGTTACATAAAATCCTGATTACAAAACTACTCAGCAATTTAATCCTACCATCCATACAATTAAATGTTCCTTTCAGCAAGGTCAAAAGCCAGTGATGTAGTCCCTTTGTATACCAGAGATTCTTGATACAAGTCCGCAGACTAAAATATACTGCTGCAGTCTTCAAAGAACACAACTGGTCAATTTCTACGAGTCCTTTCTGTATGAGGAAGACTCAAGAGCAGCTCGGCAGGGCCTGCAGCCCTCCTGCCAACTTCAGGCTCACCTACTTCATCAAGTCTGAGAGGCTGAGGCTCATCAACAGCAGTTTCGCTTTGGCTCTGATGGTGGTCTTCGGAGTTTGAAGCCCTTACCGCCAGATGGCGGGATAGCGTCAGTGGATGGAATTCTTCGACCTACATCGAGAGGGGAGGGAATTAGCTTCAACTTTCCAAATCTGTTCATTCTCAGACCAACAATTTTGCAGATGCAATCTGACAGGTTCCATTAAAGTAAAAAAAAAAAAAAAAAAAAAAAAAAGTTTAATAAATTTTACTTTGGAATAATTTACAGAAAAGTTGCAAAGATGACGGATAGAGTTCCTATGTGTTCTCATCCAGTTCCCCCAATGCTATTATAGTCATTTGTCAAAATGAACAACTCAACACTGACACATCACCGCTGACTCTTGATCTTTTCAGCTGTCACCAGATTTTCCACTAATGTTCTGTTTGTGTCCCAGGATCCAAGGATACCACATGACATTTAGTAAAAAATTCAGAATTAAAAATAATTACATGTTAAAAACATTTTAAGGGGCGGTGAGATGGCTCAGCGGCATACGTGCCTGCCTGGCAAGTGCGAGGGCCTGAGTTCAACTCCCGGAACCCACATACGAAAAAAGGGGCTGGTGATATTGCGCAGCGGCACGGGTGCCTGCTGGCATGCGAGGTCCTGAGGTCGACCCCTGGTACCCACAAAAAAAAAATTTTTTTTTGAGTAGGTAACATATACTAAAAAAAAGATTCCATTGGAATATGCCTGTCCCTCTCCCACTGGGACCCTTTTCTTGTGCAGCCTTCCAGAGACGGGCATCCATAAACATTCACTGGTGTCTCATTCCCCAGTCAGCTTCCCTTTCTGAAGCACAAATGGGAGCGAACAGTATGCACTGTTTTCTTCCTTGACATTTTCAGTTACTACGTCTTGGGGATTGTCCCATCACAGTATAATGTGGAGCTGCTGCTTCTTTAGTAGCTGTGCAGTACTGTATCGTGTATATGTATCATAATTCACTTAACCATTTCTCTACTGATGGATATTTATTCTCAATATTTATCAATGGTGTAATGTATAGGATAAATGAACGGAGTGCAGGAGCTAGGTCACACCATCCTACTCCCGAGCATTTGTCTGACACATACATCATATTCCTAGTGTCTTATCTAGCACAAAAGCAAGAAGGACATGCAATTTAAATTTTGACAAATGCTGCCAAATGGCTCTCTGAAGAGGCCGTGTCACTTTACTCTCCTACCAACAATACATGAAAATGAACAGGTTTCAGTTTATTGCTCTGAGAAGCATAATGTCAATTTGGAGAAACCTTGAATCACCCATTACCTATCTGGCTGATAACTCAAAGGCTGCTTCTTGTACAAAGCTGCTCTTTATGCCCCCCCTCCTCATTCTCCCCCAGCTCAGACCCTAAATACACCGAAACACCGAAGCACGCCATGACGTAGCTGTTTACAGGACAGCGCCATCGAATTAGAGCCTAAGTTCTTCAGGGAAGAGACCCTGTCTCCCCACTTCTTGGTGCCCCAGTATTTTGTGAACATGGAAGCAATGGGCGGCCGCCTTCTGGTTAGCAGGGAGGGCATTTGTGACAGCCCTCAGGTCCTGGTGGCCACGCCCTGAGCAGCCACCATCTCGGGCAGTTCATAACCGTACGAGCAGTACCAAGCTCGGCTTCTGTACCAACTAGAAAGTACACTGCGACTTTTCAAATGCTATATGCACGGCGGTGAATAAATTACAAATGCACTTTAGAGCTTTGCTGAACTTTATCATTATTTTTCTCAATAAATGGAAACAAATATAGCTGGCGTCACAGAGGCAACTGTAAAATGCAACAAAAATTTTTTAAAGAATGAGTATTTTTAGAAGAAAGCAGGAGAAAACATCTTTGTGAACTGGCAATGGTTTCTTAAAAAACTACTCACTATAAAAGAAAACAAGGACATATTGGGTTAGATTAAGATTAAAAACCAGTTTATATAAAGATTGATTAAAAAATGAAAGCCACCTGTAATCCCAGCACTTGGGAGACCGAGGCAGCAGGATTACTGACCGTTCAAGGCCAGCCTGAACTACATGGAGATTCTGCCTCAACACCCTCTCCCAAAAAAAGCCAAACCTAGAGTAGAAGATATTTCCTATACATATAATCAACAAATCCCTCAGATCCAAAATGAAGTACAAAATATGAAGAAAAAGGTAGGTAACCCAATAGGAAAACAGGCAAAAGATTTGAGTATGTAAATAAGTATTTGGACAAGTGCTAAATTTCATCACCATCATGGAAATGCAGAACCTGCTCAGCAGACATGAAAAGAGACTCTATCTCATATACCACTGGTGTGGGTGTCCACTGGCAGAACCAGCACTTTGAAAACTGGCAGTAAAGTCATGCTGAACACATGCAAATCCAATGACCCAGCAATTCTTCTCTTGGGCATAGAAAGAACAAAAACGTGTAGAGATGTCCACCAAAGGACATGACCAGAATGTTCAGAGCAGTACTATCTGTAATAGCTCTAGATTGGAAACAACTCTCCAAATGTCTAATCTGACCAGATAATTACACTGTGGATAGTCCCTGCTTGCCTGTCTCCTGACAGTGACATATGCCAGCCATGAGAATGCATGTTTTACAGGTATGCAATGATACAGATAATCAAAAAATATAATGAAGAATAAAAGAAGCCAGACAACAAAAGGTGAATAGGATGTTTTAAAACACATAAAGTTGCCAGGAGGGGTGGTATACACCTGTAATTCCAGCACTTCAGAGGCTGAGGCAGGTGGATTGCTGCGAGTTCAAGACCAGCCTGGGCTACACAGTGAGACCCTGTCTCAAAAAGAAAAAAGAAAAAAGAAACCCAAAACAACCACGCCCCCCCCCCCAAACACTACAAAACAGGCGAAACCAATCTGAAGAGTTAGCAGTCAGGATGGTTACTCTTGTGGGGTAAAAGAGCCATGTCTCAGCCTGAGTGCTAAGCACAGGCTCTGTTCTATTTGTGACAACTCACTGAGCTTGTACTTCTGATAAGTGTTCTTTTCTATATGTATGTTATACTTCAACACAAAGTCAGCATGCCAGACACTGTGCTCATGTAATTTTACAACATCCAGTGAACAAAAAATTCAATTCCCATCTCTGTTGATTCTCATCTTTTTGAATATTTTTATTTTTCAGTTAAAACGAGTATGTGCACATTAGCACACTCCCCTCCCCCTGCCTTGCTGTGGTGCTGGGGAACCTAGGACCTTATCACACATACATGCTAGACAAGTTCTCTTACTACTGAGCCACACACACCCCTGCCATACTAGTTTCCACGTAAGGTTTCCATTGTTGGTATAGCTCACTACCTTCCTGTTTTTAATGCTGGCATAATAAAGAACACTTAAAAAAAAAACAAAAACAGTGATAGTTTTAACGTATTACACCCTACACAGATATTTAGCTAAAACTGTTAAAAATTCCTGATAAGCCTTATGCTGCCTTTGAAGAATGCACCCGGATACCTGCCATTTACATCTAGGGCAACAATGAAAATCATGTCTTTTAACCTTGAAATGAAGGGCTGGCCAAAAGCATGTCACTAGCAGGCCCTGGGCCGTCAGATGGGTCTGCAAAATACTCTGAGAATTAGTGGTCAAATCTAAACAACGGAACACTGCATAAAAATAAAGATCTTTAAGAAAATTAGATAGCAATACAAAGACCCGACCAAAATATAACTTGAAAACAACCTCAGCAAGTGGGCAACCAAGGCCCATACTCTGGCCTGGGCCCGACTGCTGCAGCTGCCCAGGCCCAGCTAAGGGCTCCTCTCAGGCCTCCTCCACTCAGGCTGCCCCTGACTGACCCTGGTGGGCACTGGGATTCACGGCCACTCACCTTTGAGATGGCCAAGAGCCCTCTTTGCTTTGGCTGTCTTAATGGACAAATCCACTGTTCCTGAGTGCCGGCTGACTCCCTCCATCTGCAAGTCTACAATGTTCAGTTAACGTGAATCCTAGTTCTATCGGATTTCAGCTCCGATACCACCTCTTCAGAGAGGCCTTCCCTGACCACCTGCAAGGACTCATTCCATCCTAAATTATTTTCTTCATATCTCTTATTATTATCTGAAACGACCCTATTTATCTGGTACTGTCCGCCTCCCTCAGCAGAACATACACTCCAGGAGAGCAAGGGCTGTGTCTATCCTCTTTCTGTTGTCTCCCCTGAGCGTGGCACAGTTCCTAACAAATATTTTGATTAATTTGAATGAAATGAATAAACACAGATACAATCTGCAGAGGATCCCAAAGGCACGCAGCAGTCTCTCTCCCATCTAGCGTCATCATATTAACACTCTGGAAAGGGAAGGGGAAGGTGGGAAAGAGACAACTTACCTTTCCTTGCCTACTACCAATTTTTCAGGGTTTTCTTACAGTGGAATCATACCTGCATTTCATTTTCCTTTATTTATTTTGTTCATTTTTGTTGACCTTGCATGACTAATTGAAACATATTTAGATACAGAAAGAGCTAGAGACACGACAGCTTCCATGACCTCAATGCCCCGTGTATTATTTATTCAGCAGCGACATTCTTTCCAGAAGGGCTACCGTCATCAGGCAGCAGCTCTCCAGCAATTACACCATGACTGGAAAGCAGGCCACCCTTCTATCCTCAAATCTCATCTCACTGAGGACAGCATCAGAGACCAGACTATTTAAACTAAGGCAGGGACTCTCACTGGGAAGATAACTGTTTGAAATTGTTCTGCATAGAGGAAACCCATAAGACAAAGAGATACTCACTAATTTCTATAAAGAGTTCATTTATGTTTATCGCATTTTTTGCACTGGTCTCTACAAAAATCGCATGAATGGAGTCGGCGTAGTCCTTAGCATCTCTCTCCATGACTTCTCTGGAAGGCAACAATTGCAAATCAGAAATTCTACCCATTAAGATCTTAACATTATCCCCACCTACCCAGTTATTAACCAGATTTATGATGACAAGGTATACCCCAAAAGGCTGCTGAATGAACCCCGACACATGGTCTTCCCAATTTTACTATTTTTGTGTTTAAATAAAACTCAGTAGCACTAGCAACATAACAGTGCAGCTAAGGGAATGATCAGGAAATGGCGAAGTTTTCTATACCCCTCCTCCTAAATAAAAAGAAAAAGCCCTTGCTTTAAGAATCATGGAAGTGGTGCAGAGAAACTGCCAATAAATGTGCTTTCCGTATTCAAGTACCCTGCATCATAGGAGTCTTGGGGCTGCACCGATCTCAGATAATGGCAAGTGCAATGTGACCAGTGTTTAAGTAAATTACACACCTGTCTCTCTCTATAGAATATAATTAGCTCCAAATGCCTGAAACCTTAATTTTAGTCTGAAACTTCAGGACTCCAACCACATAACAAAAAGAAATTTTTCAATGTCAGAGATAAAATAAAAGCAAGATTCTTACACTGGATATTGCTCATTAAGAAAAGGCACACATAATCAGCATTGTGATCTCTTGTTCTAATAACTTACCTGACATCGATAAGATCACACTTATTTCCTGCAATGGCAACTACAATATTAGGTGGGCCATGCTGTCGAAGCTCCTTTACCCAGTTTTTTAATGTTGAAAATGTCTCCTGCAACACAGAAGTAGAATAACTGGAGATCTAAGCAACTCAAGGGTTTCCAAAGTAGTGTAAGGAAAACTGAATATTGTCTTACTTCTTTTGTGATATCATAAACGATTATAGCTGCAGCCGATCCTCGGTAGTACATTGGTGCTAAGGCACGAAACTGCACAGGAGAAAGGAAAATAAACAACAAAATTGGGAAAACTAGTTAAATTTTTTTTTTTTGGTTTAAATATTTAAGCCCATTATCCCTGCACAACAGGTAATCTTTCTCTTAAGCCAAAGAGGATGACATAACGCTTTAAAGCAAATGAACCAGTAATTATCAAAGGCAAAAACTTTTAATGTAACACTGAAATGTCTCTCAGAAGATAGTTTAGAATACAGTTTTATAGGAATTAAATATGGTGCTGTAAACAACTGTTTTAGCTAAAAAGCCTTTTTAATTGAACTCAATGCTGTAATTCCCAAATTCATTTGTTCAACAGTCCTTTAAACTTTGGCTTCCCAAACTATCAAGAGAGATAAAAATAATGCTATAAACAATTTTCCAGAACAGTGGCTGTGCTGGGGTGTCACAGAGATCACCCTGTAATCTAGAGGCTGATTGTCTTAGATATAAGCACATATTTATTTATTTATTTATTTTGTGGATTCCGGGGGTCAACCCCAGGACCTCACACGCCAGCAGGCGCCTGTGCTGCTGAGCGATACCACTGGCCCCTTTTTCGTATGTGGGTTCCAGGAGTGGAACTCGGGCCCTCGCGCTTGCCAGGCAGGCACTTACGCCACTGAGCCATCTCACCGAAGCACATATTTAAATTCACTACTTGAATGAGGTTGCAACTTGCTCTTCTACTATCTTCATGCAGGGTTAATTCTCAAATGCTAGGTATGTGTCTCGTTTCATGTTTATGAATTTAACTCTGCATGTTTATCTCCTCCCTATCCCTCTTTCCCCTCCCTCACTCCACTGCACACAATCGAGGGATGAGGAGGAAAGAGAGAATAATCATTTCAACAGGAAGTGTGATTTAGTGGACCATTTCTTTTGATTAACATGAGATGGAAAATCTCTTTCTCCATCAAATTTGGCTCCTGGGCACAGATCCTGGTATGGACATCATCCACCAAATGTGATGCCACTGTCTAAAGACAAGAATTTTACCTCTACTTGATCTGCATTTTGCACACTGATGGTGAAGCCTGGCCTCTGTGCACCATGTGCTGTAACTGCATTGCATCTGGCTCTGTTTCTCATGGCTCACCTCCCAACACAGGAGCTCTCCTCACAGGGCAGCACCTGGTGCACATACAGCGTTCACGTACAGAACTGTGGACCCTGTCACTTCAACAATGAGTTCAGCCTTTTGGCTTTTAAACTTTCATGTTGAATTTCCCAAAAGAAAAGTAAAATGACGACTATAAACTGTGAGGGAAGGCAGCATGTCTGTCTAGCACACTATTTCAGGACTCAGCACCTGGTGCACCATAGGTAATCAAGTACCCATAAATAAATGAGTAAGAATTGTGTAAATACAGGAGGATGCCAAATTAAATGCCAGATCCAGATGTCCACAAAGAAACGTCCACTATTTTTTGTGAGAAAAATATCAGCCTCTTGGGTGGAAATCTGCTAACTTCCAATAAAATATGTTAAGTTTTAGAAGAAAAAAAATAAAAGCTGTAAGAAAACACTATTGAAAAGGAAACTATATTATTAGCTGAAAAAGATTTAAACTGTTAGATTGGCTTCCACATAAGAAAATGAGATAGAACCATACAGGTGGAACAAAGATTACAGTATTAGCTTTCTTGTTTTTTTGAGACAGGGTTTTACTATGTAGTCCAGGCTGCTCTTGAAGTTGGAGCAATTCTTCTGCCTCAGCCTCCCAAGTGCTGGGATTACAGGCGTGTGCCACCATGCCCAGCTGAGCTTTCATTTCTGATGTACTTATAATGGTAATGTCTTTTATAGGGTTCTTTTTTCTTTGTTCACACTTGTAAAATTCACACAGAGAAAAGCAAAGATCTTAACTGTATATTCTGATAAACTGACAAATCTATACATTCATATAAGCACTATCCACCAAGAAAGAAAACATTTCTTCATATCAACACAGAAAATTCCCTAGTATCCCCCTTATCTTACTTCTTTAACCTTAGTAATAACCCTTGTTTTCAAGTCTGTTTGTAGATAAGAACACAGCCCTAATGGTTTCGTCCTGCTTATGATTTGCACAGCATATCTTTTTCCATTCTCTTACTTTCAGCCTTTTCTTTTTTCCTTTTTAATTGGTGGTACTGGAGATTGAACCCAAGGCCTCTGCACTGGGCTATATATTTTGCCCTTTTTGAGACAGGGTCTCACTAAGTCACTAAGTTGCCCAGGCTGTGTTAAAACTTTGTGGTCTTCCTGCCTCAGCCTCCCAAGTAGCTGGGATTGCAGGTGTTGGCCACTGTGCCCAGCTCCCGTCTGTTTTTATATATAAAGTCATCTTCTTTAACCAACACACAGTTGCATCCTGCAGTTTTGGTACAATCTGACAACCTCTGCCTTTCCGTAGAATGTTTAGTTCCTTTACATCTTATGTACTCACTGATGTACTTGGATTTAGGTTTACCACTTTTATATTTGTTCCATTTCTTTTTAAATTCCTCTGTTCTTCCTTTCTTCTTCTCTTTTGCATCGATTATACTTTAGTATTCAATTTTAAAATATTAATTCTATTGGCTTGTTAGCTAGATTCTTTTTTTTTTTGTTTGTTTTGTGGGTACTGGGGGGTCGACCTCAGGACCTTGCGCGCCAACAGGCACCCGTGCCGCTGAGCGATATCACCGGCCCCTTTTTCGTATGTGGGATCCGGGAGTCGAACTCGGGCCCTCGCGCTTGCAAGGCAGGCGCTTATGCCGCTGAGCCATCTCACCGGCCCTTGTTAGCTAGATTTTTATAAGTGTTGTTCTTGTTAAGTACAGTATACATTTTTCTACAGTCTATTTAGAGTTGAAAACATAGCACTTTATATAAAGTATCAGAACCTTGCAAGAGTGTAATTCCTGTTTTTTTTTTTTTTTTTTTTCTTTTTTCTTTTTTGACAGGGTCTCCCTATGGTAGCTTAGGCTGGCGTTGAACTCACTACACAGCCCAGGCTAGCCTCGAGCTTATAGCGATTCTCCTGTCTCAGCCTCCTGAGTACTGTGATTATAGGAGTGTGACACCAAATCTGGCAAGAGTGTAATTCCTTTTATCCCACATTCTTTATGCTACTGTTGTCAAATATTTTACGTGTATATACACTATAAATTGTACAATCCAATGTTATAATTTTTTTTTTTTTTTTGTGGGTACCGGGGGGTCGACCTCAGGACCTCGCGCGCCAGCAGGCGCCCGTGCCGCTTAGTGATATCACCGGCCCCTTTTTCGTATGTGGGTTCCGGGAGTCGAACTCGGGCCCTCGCGCTTGCCGGGCAGGCGCTTAAGCCGCTGAGCCATCTCACCGGCCCCAATGTTATAATTTTTGAACTAAATAACCAGTTGTCTTTTAAAATTGAGCCTTCAACACCTAGATTTTTGTATTTACCATTTCCAGTGCTTATTATTTCTTCCTATGGATCTGGACCTGAGTTACCATCTGATGTCATTTCTCTTTATTCTGAAAAATTTTCTGGGACTGCTATTGCTGAATTTGCTTAGTTTTTGTTTTTCTTATTTTGATTTCATATTTGGTAGACTGGCAGGATTTTTTTTCCTCTTGCTTTGAGCATATTAAATATATTGTACCTCCCACCAGCTTCTGGTCTCCATTGTTTCTGGGAGAAAGTTAGCCATCATCCATATTGTTTTCCTGTATATAATATGTCTTCTATCTCTGATCACTTAAGATTTTCTTTTTATCTTTGGTTTTCAGCAATATGATCATGATATACCTGTATGTGGTTTTTGTTGTATGTACAGGTTTCCTGAACTTGGCTTTGTGAGTTATCAGTCTCACCAAATTTGGGATGATTTCAGCCATTATTTCTTTCTTTTTTTTTTTAAATATGCGGGTACTGGGAGTCGAACCCAGGACCTTGCGCCTGCCCGGCAGGTGCTTATGCTGCTGAGCTATATCACCGGCCGAGGCATTATTTCTTGAAAAACATTTTTTCCCTGTCCTTATCTCTTTTTTTCCTCCTAAGTCTCAAATTATATGTCTGTCACACTACTTGAGTCTATCCCCAGCGTACTGAGGCTCTGTTCATATTTTTCTACCCTTTCCCCCCTATTCTTCTGTTAATTTGTTTGCCCAGATCCAGGGAATTTTTCATCTTAGCTACTGTGGCTTTCAGTTTTAGCATTTCCATTTAATTCTTTATTAATTTCCATTCTGTGTGAGATTTCCCATTTGTAGTTCATAGTTACGATTATTTTTCTTTAAATCTTTGAGCAAATTTAAAGTGTACTTTCCGTGTCTGTATATCCTAACACCAGTGTTGTTTGGGGTTTGCTTCTACTCCCTGGGTACTCTTCTCCTGTTCATATGTACAGTGATTCTGACAGATGCACCGCAGACTCTGTAGTCTCTATTATCTGCTCTGAAAGGTGTTAAGTTACTGCCCAATCATAAGACTGGCCTCACAATTGTCAGGGAGGGTCTACTTGGGTTTGCCCTTTGTCCCAGAACATGATCGCTACTCCTAAGGCCTGGCTCTCTGAGGTTTCAATGGAATCCCCAAGGTGTTTACCAATCCCCTCTGGATTCAAACTCCAAACTACAGCTCTGCTATAACGTGCAACAAATAACTCTGCTCAGTCTCGTCACCCTTCTAGCTGTTGGTTTCTATTGCATTTTTTAATATCCTTCCTGTACATTCACAATTTGGGGTTAATCAAAGACTTGAGTGGAATTTATAAACAGATTTTGGGGCTTCCTTCCTTACTCTGAGCATCTTTTCTGGGCCTTGTCTCCTCTTTTTCCAGCTGTACTAGCAGTCCCAAATTCTGTCCTCAATTGTCACAAGTTAAAAAGACTGGCTTTCTGCTTGAGTCCTACCTACCCTGTGGCACACCGACTAGGGCACTCACTGATGGTGAACTTTCTGGAGACTGAGTGTCCAAACTGCAACCAAAACCCACTTATTTATTGCAAAGTGCCAACACTGCAATTAAACCTGAATACTGAGGTTTTAGTTAAAACCAAACCAAACCAAACCAAACCAAAACTTTTATCCAATGCTCAGCTGCTGGGGCAACTTGGCTTGCATGCTGACAGAGACCTGTGTGTGCCTGCTGTGGCATGCATGGCATAAGTTCAACACCAGTGGACTAGGGAGTGTCAACTGGGGAAAAGTTGTAAAGATGTGGACTGCATCTAATGTAGGTCCCTTTTTCAGCTGCTGTTTGCATTTGGTTGCTCTATGGTACCTTTAAATAGTCACTTTTTAAAAAGTTTTGTCCAGAGTTTATATATTATATGTAATTACTTATTATATATTATATGTAATTACCCTGTGGGAGGGTTAGGCTGTTATAAGCCATACTTCTGTTACTGACATTAAAACTCTTTCCATATCCTTTTGGTGTAAAGAAAGACGGAAGCATATACAGAGACTCGAAAGATCTCAGCACATCTGTGCTTCAAATCTGGCTATAGATCAGGGGACAGCTAACTTTCTGGCATGCTCTACATAGTAAATAGTTTCAGCTTTTGGGCCATACGAGTTCTGTTGTAACTACTCATCTCCGCTACTATAGAGTGAAAGCACACACAGACAAATAGAAACAAACAAGTGTAGTTATGTTCCAATGAAACTTTGACTTACAGAAATAGGCAGCAGGTTGGATTTGACCCTTGGATCACCCTAGATGATCCCAAGTCACTTTATTTATTTCTGATTTTAAATATGAGGACGAGTCTTTACATGACTTTTGTGACAATAAATGGGTGTGTGCTTTCCTGGTGTTCTGACCTCTGTAGGAGGAGCCATCAGGAGAAAATACATTAAGATGCAGGGATATAAATCCTTAGGGTCTGGATGCAGTGTCTTAATATTAAGAGTCTGGTTAAGGGCCAGTGAAATAGCTCAGTGGCATAAGCGCCTGCCTGGCAAGCATGAGGTCCTGAGTTCGACTCCCGCTACCGCATAAAAAGGAAAAAAGGGCCGGTGATACTGCTCAGTGGTACAAGCGCCTGCTGGCAAGCACGAGGTCCTGAGGTCGACCCCCGGTACCCACATTAAAAAAAAAAAAAAAAAAGAGTCTGGTTAAGAAGCTTTTTTCTAGGTCGCCTCATGGAGATGGCAAGTACTTGACGTGTCCTGCTACGTTTACGGTGTACTGCAGTACATATCCATGGTTCTTGTGCATGAGCTGTGTCTGCCTCAATGTAGCTGGAGAAACCTTTGTTCGGTAATTCGTGGGAAAATGTGACAAATTCATCCAGGACTGCAAACAATATGGACAAGAAGGACGCATAAAGGCTCTGCCTTGAGAAAATTAAGTTTAAAATCATAAAACTAATTTCATTTTACCTGGTAGTTGAAAAAACTTAGGTTTTTTTTTTACATCCAGGAACTACTTTTTTGGAGGAACACTGAATCAAAGTTAATTGATAATTTGACAAGTCTTCTGATAAAACTATATACTATATATAGCTTATCTAGCATACCACAGCTTGGTATCTTTCATTTCATATTTGACTTTCATAGTTCTACTATAAAGTGGCAATTTCTTTCTTTTTTTTTTTTTGTGGGTACCGGGGGTCAACCTCAGGACCTTGCGCACCAGCAGGCGCCCGTGCCGCTGAGCGATATCACCGGCCCTTTTTTCGTATGTGGGTTCCGGGAGTCGAACTCGGGCCCTTGTGCTTGCCAGGCAGGCACTTATGCCGCTGAGCCATCTCACTGGCCCCTAAAGTGGCAATTTCTACAAAAATATTTGAGGGTGCTGTCAATTTTCCCATAGCCCCTCTTTACCCTTTAATATATAAACTGTTATCTGCTGAAGCATCTGTATCAGCATTCTGATTAGTATTTCTCTTTTTTTTTTTTTTTTTTTTTTTGGTGGGTACCGGGGGTCGACCTCAGGACCTCGCGTGCCAACAGGCACCCGTGCCGCTGAGCGATATCACCGGCCCCTTTTTCGTATGTGGGATCCGGGAGTCGAACTCGGGCCCTCGCACTTGCAAGGCAGGCGCTTACGCCGCTGAGCCATCTCACCGGCCCAGTATTTCTCTTTATTTAACAAGATACTTATGGTCAAGGGCTTTCTATGATATTTAGAAAATTCTCCAAAATCACTTTCACCGGCTTAATAAAATCACTTTGCAACCAGTTGTTAACTTGACCATCAGAAAGACAGCCGAGTTGTCAAAACTGTGTTGCAACAGATGCTAGGATCAAGTGGGGAGGGTATCTGAATGGCCAGGTTATCAAAGAGGATTCCCATTCTATAACACTTTTTGGTTCCATTATCAATCTCATAACTGCAGAGAACTAAATAATAGACAATGTAAACACCAGAAAATTACAGTTTTTTTTTTTTTTTGTTGGTACCGGGGTCGACCTCAGGACCTTGCGCCAGCAGGTGCCCGTGCCGCTGAGCGATATCACCGGCCCTTTTCTCGTATGTGGGTTCCGGGAGTCGAACTCGGGCCCTCGCGCTTGCCAGGCAGGCACTTACGCCGCTGAGCCATCTCACCGGTCCCAGAAAATTACAGTTTGAGGCATGCTCTACTCACAAAGTAGGCAGAGGGTACATAGGACAGCAATCAGTTGATACGAATCTAATGGCATCAACACCGTGTGCTAAGAGGAGAGATACGAAGACAGTCCCTGCCCCAAGGAGCTCAGAGTCTAATGGAAAGCAGATAAGTAAGGGAACAGGTGACAACTGCATAAACGAGGGCAATCAAAGACTGTTCAGGACACAGAGAATTCATTTCCTGATTCATCCAACCAGTATCTGAACATGAACTTTATGTCAGGCACTGTGCTGGGACTGGTAGAACAAGACACTGTGGTCTTAACTCTTGAAGTTTACAGTCTAGTAGGAGAGATGGTCAATAAAGGTAAGTAGATGGACAACTAATTACAACTTGCAATGAGTGTTCTGAGGAAACTGAACACAAGCAATGACAAAGAATGAACTGGGGGGCCTAGCTTAGGTACAGAGAGGTTGGGGAAAACTTTGAGGATCAACATTTAATCTGAGACCACAAGCTGGTAAGGAGCCTATGAATGGAGGAAAAGAGTGTTCCTGTGAGGACCAATGAACATGAAGGCCTGATGGCAAGGGCTGCCGAAGAGCTGCACAGAGGACAGCGGGCTGGGACACTGGGCAGAGTGAAGGTGGGTTGGGAGGGCGATGAGGAGAGAAGTACAGAGGGCATGTGGGCTCTGTCAGCCTCTTCGGAGAGTGGCCAGAGAAAAAGAGCAGTGGTCAACCATTGAAGGGTATTAGCAGGAAGACAGCAGGGTCTGATTTATGTTTCCAAGAGACTGTGGGTCCTGTGAGAAATGATGTAGGTCAGGGCTGGCTACAGGGAAAGCAGTTAAAAGGCTACAGGAAAACTTGAGTAAAAGGTGGCTGAAAACAGTGAGCTGCTAGTGGAGACGGAGAACTGAAGTATCTCAGATACAGCGGTATCTCAGTTCACGAACTTAATTCGTTTCATGATTGTGGAAAAGATGACCTTGTTTATGTTCCTTCAGGAAAGATAGCCGCGTTCATATTTGTCACCTGATGTGGAGTTCTCAAACAAAAGCATTTGTGAACTGAGCTACCACTGTATATGTAGACAACAGACATATCAAGACCCCAAGACAAGCTCCAGATTTGGGTCTGAGCAGCATGGGTATATGGCAACATGGTTACTTATCCGAACAACACAGGTGGTTAGGAAAGTGCTCCTTCAGGTGACAGCAGAAGCGGGCAAAAGGGAGAAGGAAGGGTAAGAAGTTGTAAGACTGTGTGGCATGCTAGAGGTCTACAAGCAGTTTGGTATTAGAGGACAGAATGGTGGGAAGAGGTGAAATAAGTCTGGTTGCAGCTGGCACATTCAGAGCCTTGAAACCTTGCCCAGGAAAAATGGGCAGTCCTTGACCCAGAATGGGCTCACAGGTATGTCTTGCATGGTTGACCCTGTATTTCAAACAATCTGCGATGAGCTATCAGGTGCTTAGCTTTTCTTATGCCCTGTAATCTGGCAACCCTGGACATGAGCTTTTGCCCAGCAAGACTTGGTCAGAGTCTCCTGACTGGCTCCCCAGTGCAGGGCCTGCTAGTCAGGGGCCCTACCCCTGGCCTGGCCTAAAGACCATCTTCTGTTCAGCACTGGGCTGCATGATGGTGCTTAAGGTGGTGGGAAGGCAGGTTCACATCTCAGATCAATTAGAAGCAGGCAAACAAGAGGTAGCCAATTACATAACTTCACAGACACCTGCAATCACGCCAGCAGAAAGGGAGGGGTATATACCCTTGGGTTATTTCTTTTATCATGTTCCAGAAAAAGGGATGTTATACATCACTGTGCACCCTAGGACAGACTCTTATGAAAGCACAATGGGATCTATATTCCAGCATGATCCTTTATGATAGGGGTTTTGCTGTACCATTAAATATCTGTAAGGAGTAACTGAAACTTGGGATTTAGTGGAAGTGCACACACATTACTAGTAGGAAGAGCCCCATGAGTTTGTAGTTAATGGGACAGATCCCAGGTTTGTGTGTATGGCTATACGAAGGAGGATTCTGGTAAATAACACTTCTAAAGACTGAAAAGTGATGCTTAGCAAAAGGCCCAACAATCCTAAACGTCCCATTATAGACACACAACACCAGCACAGGAGTGGAGTTTGGAGGACCAGAAGCAGATGTATCTCAGATGAATAACTGGATGGGAGCATGATATCCAGCATTAAAAACAGAAAAAAAAAAAAAAAACATAGCAAACTTAAGACATTAAATCTGTACAAATATAGAGTGTCTACATCTAGGACAACAGTAATGGCTTGTTTTGTTTTCCTCCATTTGTCTGTGATGACTCTTGTCAGATTTTATACCATACACAATATCTATGTTGTCTTAGATAAGACCATGATGACAGACTATTTTTCCTGATTACTTCTGGTATACTTTTAAGAGCTTAAGATAGCACTGTGCATCCATCAGATGCTCTGTTTTGATAGTGCTATTTGAAAATAAAATTGAATGGCAGCTGAATAATGGGGTGGCCACCGCAGGCACCTAGTCAGTGAAACCGAACTGGGGTGATGAGGCAAGAGGTATGTTTCCAACCCCTTCTGATTTGGGTGGGGTTAATCAAATCCCATCTGGCCCCATGCTGCTGCAGACAGCCCCACTGTGGATTAGGCTCTTCCTCAGGCAGATTACCGACGTGGTCAATTTTATCATCAGGCATTTATTAAGTACCTTGTGCAAGGCACTGTGTTAGCTCATCCATTTCACTTAAATCTCAAACTCTATATGCTGTGAAGTTCCTTCTTTAGTTTTAAAAGGCGGCTATAAATGAATTGTGCTTAACTCTCCCTTTCTACCACTAATTCTTTTATATCTTTACTAGAGGATGAAGCCCCAAATTACACACAGTGCTCGAGAGGGATTTTATCAGGCCTGTTAGTCAGCATTTACTTTAAGACACTAAAAAGTATACAAATGCCCTCAGTACCCATTATCACTTTCTCCATCAGTGAACTTTGTGGCTCTAATTGAAAAGAAAAAGGCTGGCCTACACAAATGGAAATAAATATGTCTTTGGCGCATAGAAGAGAAGTGAGTAACGTGAACTGACAGGGACGCTGACAGTTTAGTTGGAGCTTTAATTTGGTTTGGGCCTCAGAAAAACACACAGTAAATTAAAGACAGACTTACTCGTTCTTGTCCAGCTGTATCCCAGATTAGGAATTTATGTAGCTCGTTTTGGTACTGGACAGTCTTGGTCATAAAAGATGCCCTATAAAGAAAGACCTAAAATGATCAGAATACAATTATTTAAAGCACGTTTCCAGCCCCAGTCAGAAACATCACTTAGACTTAATCTCAAACTCCCAGCTCCATGCCATATCCTAATTGTGTTCCTCTCTGGAGTACTTATAGGATGCTCAAATGCTAGCTGTATAGTCTGTCAAAATAAAGAAGTATTAGGCAGGGCCGGTGATATCGCTCAGCGGCATAAGCGCCTGCCTGGCAAGTGTGAGGTCCTGAGTTCGACTCCCGATACCTACATAAAAAAAAAAAAGAAGTATTAGGCAGGTCTGCCCAACACAAAGAAGGAAGAATTCTTGGGCTTTTGATTGCTTAAGCTCCATATCTAAAGAACTAAGAGAGGGTCTAGTAATTTAGACATTAGCCTCCCTTACAAAACACAGGAGTTATTATTTTAAAAGATGTTATAAGAAAACTTTCTAAAAATCAGTGTGTCCAGAAAATGTGTGCACTAGTCAAAAAAAAAAAAAAAGGCCATTTGAGTTTGTCCTTCTCCAATTCTCAAACCACATGCCCACATAGATGGCCGAATAGGAACTAGTGTATCACCGAAGTTAATAAAGTTAAGATGCCTAAGAACGAGCAGAATACCTGGAGAAGCAACAGCTGCACCACGGTGACTTGATGCATCCTCAGCACCTGGTGACCCCATGTAGTTTTATCAACAAAACAGGTTTTGTCTCCACCCCCATCCATTTCTCCCTCCCTTCTCAACCCTCTTTTTTGGGAGGGGGTGGTGGTGGTGGTACTGAGGATGGATCCCAGGGCCTTCATATGAGCTACACCCAAACCTCCTTTTAAATTTTGGGACAGGGTCTCATTAAATTGCCAAGGCTGGGCTTGAATTTATCATCTGCCTGCCTCAGCCTTTCAGAATACTGGGATTATTCCATGCACTACCATACCTGGCTTAAAACAGGTTTCTCAGCTGAGGTTCAACCCCTGAAGTCAGGATTTCACCCAGTCCTTGATGGAGGAAGGAACCATGATTTGCAAGTCATATAGCTCATTGAAGGCAGAGGTCCCTATTACTTTTGGGATCCCCTACTTTTTGGAAGATCTTCAGTAAGACCTCAAAGCTTGTGTATTTCCTGTGGACTCAGTGGCCCACAGCAGGTGCCTGGATACTCTGGGGGTTTCTAAATACAGTTTTGAGAGGGCTACCCTGCTACTAGATCTCGTACCCACACTACCTTCTGCTCCCCACCTCACCTAGAAAGCAGTCTCCTGGGAAATCCTTTCTCTCCCCATCTCTGTACAGCATCCTAGTCCAGTCCAGTTCATAGAACCTAGAGGTCTTTTTTTTTTCTTCTTCTTCTACTGGATAATAAGCTTTTTGGGTCCAAAGTCTCAGATATATCTATCTATCTATCTATCTATATCTATCTATCTATATATCTATATATATCTATATAGATTTTTTTTTTGGTATCAGGAATCGAACTCAGGACCTCGCACTTGCCAGGCAGGCGCTGTGCCACTGCGCTATATCCCCAGCCCATCAGTTGTATTCTTGAACCATACCCCAATCAATTCAATCAAGACAATGAAGCCTGCGCCAGTGAGATAGCTCAGTGGCATAAGCGCCTGCCTGGCAAGCACAAGGTCCTCAGTTCAACTCCTGGTATCCACATGTGAAAAAAGGGCCGGTGATATCGCTCAGCGGCATGGGTGCCTGCTGGAGTGCGAGGTCCTGAGTTCGACCCCTGGTACCCACACACACACACACAAAAAGACAATGAAGCCAATGGCTAGGCCTTTTTATACATGTTGAGAGTCTGAAATATTTTTGTTGAGATTCAAGCAAGAGATAATCTTCAACGAAGTGCAAGTTTACTAGAATGACTTCTGGAAGAATCACCAAGCTTAGAAGAGTATCAGAATTCTTCGTTTTAAAAACTTTAACTCTGAAATAATGGATTCCTGGCAATATTTATATAAACTTATGGCACAACAACTAAATTTCAAAATAGTGACTGTGATGAGGAAAGGAAAGTGAATTAGGAGGCAAGATCATAATTACTGGATCGGTGCTTTTTATTATTTACTTACTAAAAACTTACCCCTTGGTATACTTAGTGAAGTGACTTGTGCATAGAAGATACTCAATAAATGGTAACTGTATCAAAAAACTTTTGAATAAAATTTTTAAAAACAAAACAAAACAAAAAAAGGAAACTTTTGGTGATTCCCTATGATTAAATCAGGTTGTGTGTGGAAATGTTTTCTCACATAGAAAAGATCTAAGCATTCCAAAACCACTGCTTATTACAAAGATGAAATAAAATGATGTACGTGAAAGTGCTCTGTAAATGGTAAAGCTCTATATCTATACAAGGTATTAGTATTATTAAGGGCAGCTGCAGGAAAGTTTGGACTTTGCAATTAGTGCCAAAAGCACAACTGCAACTCAACCTTCCATCAGTTATGGCTGTGGAGTTACATTGAAGAGTAGCAACAGGCATCCAACAGAAAACGTTTCACAGAACCTGTGCATTCAACACGTCTATCCTGTTTGCTCAAAGGACCAGAGAAGTATGTTCCAAGCACACCAAAACCTGACAAAAGTAGACAAAATAATTAAAAGGAAATGTTTCATTATAGAATTAAAACTCACTGAAGTCCAACCTGCTTGCCAATCATTTCTCTCTAATAAAATAAACTTTTATCACTGAGTTATGAGACAGACAAAACAACAGATAATCAGAATAACAAAGGAATAGCCCAGTTTTGACCCTGGATGACCCTTCCAGCACATCCACCTCGGCACTCGTGGTGACTCATTCTGGTCCACTCTCACGTCCAAAGCTCTCTTTTTGGGTCTCTGTATCTGCTGCTTCTTGTCCTTTTGTCATTGGTACCACTTGCCCACACTACTACACACTACAGCAATCCTTGTCCCAGCCACCTGGAAAAGCCCCAAAAGCCTCTCCACGTGCTTCCTTTCCCTGACTCTGTGGAGTGTCTGTCTTGCTGGAGGAAAATCACAATACTGGTACACATGCAAGAAGATTCTACCCTGCGTCAGCTAGGCTGCCTCTCAAGCCTTTACCCATTCCATGCAGAAGTTATGCTGCATTCTTATGCCTATATTCCAGCTCCCTGCCACTTCCTGTTACCCTCTTTCCTCAAGGCACCAGCTTCTCCCAACATTCTCTGGAAAAAAAAAAAAAAAAAAAAGCTTGTAAGTCCTCTGGCTCCCAACAAGTTTCCCAGTTGACACTCCCGACTTGAGAAGGGATGAATTTCCATCAACACCAGCATGATTTTCACTTTCCTGACTTTGGCCGAGTTAGAGATGTCTTATCCTTTGCTCATGCATCACTGCCATTCTGGTTCATAATCCCAGTACTTCTGGCTTGGGCCACTGTAGTCATCGAATTGTTCCCCTCCTCCCAGTCTGAAATCCTTCCAACAGTACCCACTTTGACCTCCCACTTACTGCTTCCTGCAAGTATTCTCTGGCTAGATGCTCCGTACTCTTTGGATCTCAGCGGAAATATCAATGATCACAGAAGCCTGGGACATCCACCCAAATCAGGCAGCTTCCTATCTGACTGCATTTCCTAAAGATTTCCTACTACAATGGCTTATCAGTTCATTTAAAAAAAATTTACCTGTTCAATGTCTAACTCACCCATGAGAACTCTAAGGTTCATAAGGGGTAGGGAATCTGCTACAACTCTCCCTCTGTAAGAGGGCTATCTTCCTCGTCTCTCTCCCTTGCTATCCTAGAACTCTAATCCACATTTTCTGTGGTGCCCATAAACTACTTCTTCCAACAACTCCTGAAGCATAAAGTGAGTACCACCAATCAAGTGCAGGTAGAGAGTCAAGATTAGAGACTTTGGCTCTTTAACTGTAGCCTGGGGTGTGGTGTCTACAGCATGAGGGAAGTGGTTCAAGTAGGGCGGGGTGGACTATGCCCAGGATCCTGCCTGCCTTCTTCTGCTCAGCCACCAGCTCCAACCCATACCCTAGCCAACAAGCCACAAGTAAAATCTAGCTACTGTGTTCCTCCATCACTCAGACCTCTGGAGTTTTAGGAAGTCATTGTAGTTTATGGGGGTATCTCTGCTGCTCACCCATGCACTGAATTTGGAGTTGCTTCCTGAGTCTGCACTCAGGTGGCTAGGGTGACATAATCACATCTCTCTCACCTCTCTTTCTCTGGGCCCCACAATGTCTCTTCAAAGCAATAAGCATCTCTGTTCATTTTTAAGAGATGAAATCTTGAGCTATCACATGTGTAAGAATCAATGCTTCCTCCTCAGCATTCGGATTTGGTTCTTATATGTAGCAATAACACGCTGGACTCAGGGTCAGACTTGGGAAGGGGTATCGCATGTTATACCTCTCAAGTGATCCACACTGAGCTCTGGCCTTGCCCCAGAGCAGAGGCCTTCCCACTGCCTCAATGGCGAATTTCTTGCCATAGCTCTAATCTTACCTGTTGAGGACAGCAGTTTTTCAAATCTGATTGACTTCAGTTTAACTATATAGACACTTCATCACACTTAACATCATGAAGATAGGGCTTACTTCCATCTTACCCTCACAATCATCCCAAATTCCAAGTTCTGTCTTAGAACATTAAGTTTCCTTCTACAGAGCAGAAACTAGCCTGCAACTATATTTTTGTCCTTTTGTTACTTGCATCCAATTTTGCAAAAGAGCTGTCTGGTTCTTCATTTTATATTTAATCTACACTTACACCTCAATCTCTGATATAAATTCATAAATTGGACCCTAATCTTTGGGCAGGATTACAATTTTTCCCTTCTACTGTCGCTCAAACTCCTCTAACATTCACGTTAAATGATGCAGAGGGTATGATAACTTCAATATCTTGCTTTTTGAGAAACAGGCAGTGGTTTCCTGCCATTCAAATGATACATTTTTATTTTCCAGCCTGCCATTTACTTGTCTGATAGCCTTATTTTTCACTACTAAACCGTCTCTCTTCAGTCTGCCTAAGCAGATCTTATTACCTCTTTAATCTAAAATCCCTACTAGCATTATTTCCTAAAGCCTGAATGCCTTTCATATACTTCTCCATTTTTCATGACATTCCAAAAATTTGACTTCCATGCACACCAAATAGTCATGATCTTTGGTCAGAGTACGTGTTCCTAATGAAAATGCACACTATGAGGTATTTTAAAAATTTCTTTACATTAACTGCAGTTACTTGTTTAGCTGTCTTGGAACATAGATGTACTATGACATCACATTTGAGAATCTCTTACTTCAGAGCCTTTTTCTTGGAATGGCACATGAGAAACTGTCATTTCTAAAATGGTAAAAGAGTGCCTTTGGAAGATGAACAATTCAGTACACTTAAAAATTAACAAAAGACCATTACTTACAAACACTTTAAATCTTGCCTGCCCAGCAAGCATAAGGCCCTAAGAAACAACAACAACAACAAAAGAAACCATTTTAAATCTCAAACAAACAATACCTGGGTCTTTAGCGTATATACACGGAATGGAAACAGCATCAAGTACCAAGATTGGAACATGAAAAGACCAGCTGGATGTGGTGGCACACGCATGCAATCCTAGCACTTGGAAGGCTGAGGAAGGAGGATTGTTGAGTTCGAGGCCAGCATGAACTACATAGTGAGACCCTGTCTGAAAACAATCAATCAAATAAACATAAAAAGACCAAATACAACAGGGTACAGCGGTGCACACCTCTAATCCCAGCACTCTGGGAGGCTGAGGCAGAAGGATCATTAAGTTCCAGCCCGGCCTGGGCAATTTATCAGTATAGCAAGACCCTGTCTCAAAAAATAAAAAAAGAGTTGTGGGTGTAGCTCAATGTGAAGACCCTGGGTTCAATCCCCAGAACCATAAAAAGGAGAAAAAACAAAAAACACAAACAAAAAATGCAAAACACATGTGAAATATAGTGGTTCCTCTAACAGAGATATCAAGGGGCCTTCAGGAAGTTTTTGAAAGGTGCAGGGAACCTGACAGGTGCTCAGGGATGGTTAGCTTTACACAAGGGTATATCAGACTAGCCAGACCTAAGGAAAATCTTGCCACTCTGCATAGTGCTTTCTTCTCAGCAGCCGCTACCCACTGAAACCTACAGGTTCATAGTCACCCCGAGCAAACCATTTATTACTTACACTTGGTCATCTGTTCAAAAACTTTTTGGAAAATATTTAAAATCAAGGAAAATATTCATTTAAACACAAAGGTAAGTACATAACAAAGAATTTAGCCTCCCCTTTCCCAAGTTAGTCAAAAATAACTTACAAATATAATCCTTTCACATGATAAACATCATCAGTGAAAAAACTAGCTGCCTTGACTAGGTTTTCGTTGTTGCTGGGTGCTCTCCTACTGTCACGTGTGCGACCCCATTTAATCTTACTGTGAACCCCTGGGTTGGGTTGATTCTTCACCACCACTGAATGAATGAGATACTGAGGAAACAGAGGCAGTAAGTGGAGGAGCCAGGAACCAAGCCTGTGCTCTGATCAGCAGTACCACATGGCTGTCCTGCACTGGAGTTCTGTTCACTCATTCAAACAGCTGCCCTTCCACTGTATGGCAGGAACTGGGCGGGCAAGACGAACAAGACCCACTGCCTCTGAGAGGCCCAAGCTGTGGGGACTGGTCAGGTAAACAGATAATGACAAGGCAAATATTCTACAAGATAGTGAAGAAAGGACAGAGTGTGGGAGCAGAGAGGTAAAGCCAAGTGTGAGTAGGAAGGAGAGTGGTGATGCCAAGTGTGGGAGGCTGAACAGGGCCTCCCCCTCCAAGCCCACACCACAACCCAAGAACCTGTCGGTAGGTAATCTCGTATGGCAAAAAGCACTTGTCAGATGTAAGTTAACGATCGAGTGATGAAGAAGAGGATTCTGAATTACATAGGTAGGATGGATCTAAGCACAAGGGTCTTTTTTAAAAAATGTGGGTACTAGGAGTCGAATTCAGGACCTCGCGCTTGCCAGGCAGGCGCTTATGCCGCTGAGCCATCTCACCAGCCCCAACACAAGGGTCTTTACAAAAGGAACCAGGAATAGTTGGAGTCAGAGGAGAAGATGATTTGAAGATGAACGGGAGACAGAAGTGATGGACCATGAAGATGGAGGAAGCGCCACACACCGAGGCAACCATTCGAAGCTGATAAAGACAAGGAAACAGATTCTCCCCTTAGAGCTTCTGGAAGGAACCAGCTCTGGCAACACTTTGACTTTGAGCTAGTGAAAGTGATTTTGGACGTCTGATCTACAGAGCTGTAACACAGATTTGTGTTCTACTAAGGCAGTTAGTTTGCTGTAATTGGTTATAACAGCAAGAGGAAATGAATATATCAGGGAAGACTTTGGAAAAGAGGTGAATTTTGAGCTGAACCCAGGAGTTAAGGAATTTGACCTGATGGTGCAAGAACTGAAGGGAGTCATGTTCCGTAACTGAACACCAGAAACTGAAGCAAAGAACTGTGAAGTCGCAAGAAATAGCCTGATTGTTACGCAGGGCTGGACCTGGTGTGGCTGGGCAGAGAGGTGAGTAGTTTGAAGACCACGGAGAAAGCTCCAGGCAGGCAGGGGACAGTTGATGAAGGCTAGAAACAAGCGCCTCCTCAGCGTGAGATCCCATTTCCCGTAAGCCAGCCTATCCCCAGAGGCTAGTGCACCATGGCCACCATTTTTACTTTACCTGTGCTCCGTCTACAGTACTACTGAATATTTTAACAAATCACTTTTATCTTTTAAAACTGAGGCTTGTCTGAAAAATAATATTGGTAAAATTAAAGTTTCATGGACTAGTTTTAGTTTTTCCAACAGATAACAAAACATTTATCAATATAAATTAAAAATTTTACCTATGGACCATCCAAAATCATCTCACATGGTATTTGAGAAAAGACAGCTAAAGGGAAGGAAGTGACTGAGAAGGAATGATGCTACTTAATTAGAAGGCAAACTCTCTGAGACCCCAGGCCCCTAACAACACATGGATGAACAAAAGCCACCCAACTACTACTTTTAAGGACCTTAAAAGGCAGAAGCAGAGACATATATGTAGGTAAAAAACAGAAACAAAAACAAAACTGGAGAACACCAACCATTATAAGAGTACAGACGAGCCAGCGGGAGCGCAACTGAAAAGGGTAGCAAGAAAGGGAAGCAAGTTAAGAGGCTCCTGGAAACGCTGCTGGACAAAGATGGAGTAGGCTTTATAGGAATGGAAAAAAGAGACAATTTTAGACTGACTGATACACAAAAGCCACAGGGTACTGACTGGGGTGACAAAAGGGAGAATTCTGAGCAAGTCTAAGCCAGGTTTGTAGGAGCTATAATGATTATTTCAGTCATTTCAAAACTGTAATTGTATTCCTTAATTTTTGGAAGAGGGAGTATATTCATATGCTTCAATATCCTGAATGTACAAAATGGGCATATACTGAAATGTCTCCCTCCTACCTCTCCAGCCAGCCAGCTCCTCTCCTTGGAAACTTGATCTTACCAGTTTCTTTCTTTCTTTTTTTTTTTTGGTGGGTACCGGGGGGGGGGGGGTGTCGACCTCAGGACCTTGCACGCCAGCAGGCGCCCATGCCGCTGAGCGATATCACCGGCCCCTTTTTCGTATGTGGGTTCCGGGAGTTGAACTTGGGCTCTCGCGCTTGCCGGGCAGGCGCTTAAGCCGCTGAGCCATCTCACCGGCCCCAACCAGTTTCTTTCATAAATACAATCCTGTGTAGTTTTCCCTGTATCTCTTTTTTTTTAAAAACAGTTTTTTTTCCCCACCCTGGACTATACCTAAGATGTCAATGTATATAAACATATAAAGTTTTCTCGAGCTGTTTTTTTTCCTTTATTGTATTACACTGGGTAACTGTACTGTACTTCATACAATCAGACCCTTACTAATCAATGATGTTGCCAGCATCAGCCTTGCATAATTATGAACCTGTCATTTGGAGCTTATAGGTACTTATCTCTATGTACAGTCCTAAAACTGCTGGGTCAAATGTTGTAAAACTGTACACTGGGTAAGAATGCAGAGCTCTAAGCCAGACTATCTAGCTTTATTGGTTTTGCCACCAACTGGGTACCAACCACTAGGCATTAGTTAACTCTCGTTACCTCAGTTCTCTCATCTGAAAACAAGGAATAACTTCATGAGTGTCTTCCAAAGTTTCATGTGTTAAATGCCTGGTTCTCAGGGTGGCACTCCTGGGGAGCGTTGACAATCTTCAGGAGGTGGGGTCCAATGGGAGGCACCTGGGTCACTGTGGGTGTATATCAAAGGGATGGTGGGAGCCTGACCCTGTCCGCTTCCTTTTTCACTTTCTTTGCTCGCTGCCCATGAAGTGACAGTTTTGCCCCCTCCATATGTTCCCACTATGCTGTGTCACCTCACCACAGGTTCAGGTGATCAGGGACTGGAAGCTCCAACACTATGAGCCAAAATGAACCTTTTCTTTTTCTAAGTTACTTATTTCAGGCATTCTCTTATAGTGACAGAAGGCTGATTAACACAATTGGACTTCACACAATTATATATATTTTACTGAGATATAATTGATGTATAATAAAATGCAAATGTAGGTTTTTATTCCAATGAGTTTTGAAATTTCACATTTTCATGTAACCATGACCCAAAGTAAGATAAACAGTACTTTTATAACCCCAGAAAGTTCCATTGCATTTCCAGTTCATTCTTGTTCTCATCCCAGGCAAACCACGGAGTCTATAAAAAATATAAATGCTAGAAATTAAAGAAAGTATAGCAAATATATATATATATATATATATATTTTTTTTTTTTTTTTTTTTTTTTTTTTGGTTTTTGGCAGTTTGACTGCATCATAACTAGGCTATGGTTGTTTTATCCTGATTGGATTTTGCATTTATTCTTGGATTTGCATAATGATCACTCCTTTAGTTTTGGAAAGTTCTTGCACATTACCTTTTTTTAATTTAATTTAATTTTATTTTTTTGTGGGTACCGGGGGTCAACCTCAGGACCTTGCGCACCAGCAGATGCCTGTGCTGCTGAGCGTTATCACCGGCCCTTTTTTCATATGTGGGATCCGGGAGTTGAGCTTGGGCCCTCGCGCTTGCCAGGCAGGCGCTTACGCCACTGAGCCATCTCACCAGCCCTCCCACTTTTTTTTTATTTTAAAGAGAAAAAAATAGAACAAAATTTCAAAACCACGTAATAGGAGGTTAACAATGGTTAATACATTGCATACTGTTATCTTTAAATTAGTTACTCAGGGTACAAGATTATCAGCATTCAACTGTCCAAACAATATTAGCACAAACCTTTCTTTTCAATGAACTAAGCTAAATTAGTAGTGTATCTGTCTTAACTGTGAGAGAAATTTTTCCTCCTGGGAATGCACAAATCATGATGTTCCCCTCCTTCCTGTGTTCTGGGAATTGAGCTGTTACAAAAAGCAGCCCCAGATAGATAAAACAGAACAAGCTGACTTCAGACCCAGGAACTGGGCTACCCGATAAGGACTGACCCTGAGCTAAGGAATTTGCAAGAGTTGCAGAATGCGCTATACCGGACCATCCGCAGCCCATATTAGGTAATGGTCATTACCGGACCATCCGCAGCCCATATTAGGTAGTGGTCATTACCTCCCAGCCTTTAGACCCCCCGTATAGACATCTTCCCCAATGAATGTAAAAATCTGTTTAAACTAACCAATGCTATCTGCTTCTGTAACCGCGCTTGCTGAGACCCCTCCTCCCTTTGTTCTATAGACATATAAGCCCTACACAGGCAGGCCTCGGGGCCCACTGTTCCTGCGTGTTCAGTGTGCCCCACGCATGCTTGGATAATAAAAGCCCTTTGCCTTTTGCATGAGAGAAAGCTTCTTGGAGTCTTCTTTCACGCGGCGGGCGTCCCGACCCTAACATTAACTATCTTGTGTATATACATTTTTTTCTTTTCCCTTCTTTCTTTTCTGCATTCTCCCATCCCAGTTTCTCTCTCCTTTTGAACAGTTTCTTTCTGTTTTAATTATCTATTGTGCATTTTGGATCTTATTTACTCTTTCAGCACTCACACTAGGGAGACAATACGATGTTTACACATGTTGCACATTACCTCTTAAATTGTTTCTTCCGTTCTCTTCCTCTAGTCTTTCTGGAAGCTGACTGTGTACATGTGACACCAACATACCTGATTAAAAAAAAAATCTTTTTCTTCTCTTTGTGGTTTTACTGATACGATTCTAGGAGGACATCTTATCAAATAAGCTTAACAGCAGATGCCACACACCAGAATAGAGAATGTGTAAACTGGGTCAAGGTTCTGAGGATGTCTGCTTGCTATCCAGTTCCATTCCTATTTGGAACTGGATAGCGAGGCTTCGCTGTGGTCACTCTACGCCCAGTGGAGACAGTGATCACTTGCCCCAGAGCCTCCCCAGTGGACAGCCCAAGTGTTTCCATCTATGGAAGACTCTATCCCTCTGTTTTAGTAGAGGACAAGAGCAGCCATGGATCTCTTCTGAATGGCCTGCTGCTTTGAGAAGTTCAGTTCATTTGAATTTCTTTGTTTACTCAGCTGTCTAATTGGTTTTAAGAAATTTATCTTATTTTGGTGATTTGGATGTGAATTAATCTTTGTGACGTTTATATCTAAACTGCAAAGTACACAGGGTGTTTATTAAAAAAAACTGAGGTATTATACTTAATAAGCACAGTATTATTATTGCCACTACCCACATTTTGATGGATCTTGCCAAGTTGCCCTCACAGCGACTGTACCTACACCAAAGAGCAGACTTGTTAACTGCTCCCTTATTGACAGGGCAGGGCCAAGTTTCTGCGGACGAGGAGTGGAAAGAACAGTGGTGTGGGGTGGAGGTCCAGGAGCGTCTACGCTGAAACAAGAGTCCCCTGGAGTCACTGGAGAAATTGGCTCTCAGAGCTGTGAGAGTGCACAAAATCACTAAGGAAGGCACACAGCCATGCAAGAAATTCTCACTGTTTTAACATTTTTGGGATAAACACCGAGGCTGAGAAACGGGAGGAGGAAGACTGCTCTGAAAAGTAGAAAGAGAAGGAATCAGAACCATACAGAAAAAATAACATCAGATGCTTCCAGAGAAAACAAATTACACTAAAAAACCTGAAGATTACATTTGATCACAGGTTAATGTTAAACGCTACAGTAATAGTTGCAGTGGAATAATGGCTGCAAAAGGTAACTAAGAGTCACATTAGAAGACATTGTTAAATAGTGCCAACAACTGTATACAATCATTCCATAGGTTTTTATCCTACAGATTTTTTTTTATTGTGCTATTATGGGCTGTGCATATAGTTGTGATCATTTCAGATAAGACTCCTCTCATACTGGGGTGCTGGAGACAAGATGATAAATCAGTAAGTAGATAAATGATTACAGATTGTAACACATACTATGAAGATAACAAAATACTGTGTATGATAGTACTCAAGGTAGTTTGAGATAGGATGGTAGGAAAACCTCATAGATGAATTCTCAAAAGTGAGAAGACCCAACCATGTAACCATCTGGAAGGAAGAGAACATTTCAAAAGAAGGAAAGAGTAAATACAAAGGCCAAGGTTGGAGACAGAATCAGATGTTTGGAAAGAAGGGCATGTGGCCAAGATGCAGAGAATAGTAAAAAAAAATTATGCTAAAGACAAAAACCATCAGCACCGGCTGATGGTTCAGGGCTAACAATGTAGTTGGAAACTGACAGCACGTGTCTTAGAAAGGAAGGAGCTAGAGAGGAGGAACTACAAACCTACATACAGATGCTTCTCAAATCCACAGCTAAGGGCCGGTGAGACGGCTCAGCGGCGTAAGCGCCTGCCTGGCAAGCGCGAGGGCCCGAGTTCGACTCCCGGATCCCACATACGAAAAAGGGGCCGGTGATATCGCTCAGTGGCGCGCGAGGTCCTGAGGTCGACCCCCCCAGTACCCACAAAAAAAAAAAAAAAAAATCCACAGCTAACTAATAAACTGCATGCAGCTGGAGAGACTCCGAGGAGTCCAGCAATAGCTGGAAGGCTGGAAAGAAGTTAGGGAGAGACATCAGCTGGTGCCAAATGCAATGGAAAAGAGCTGAGAATTTGAATTCTGTAAATTGCGCAGGCTCACTGAACACACTGAAAGAAATCCAAGTAGGCCATATTTCAGAAGTAAGGATAGTGTACCAGGAAGAAGGATTTGCAGTAAGGATAAAGGCAACACTGTAACATAATCATGTCATAAAGTATGAAACAAACTTCCACAAGTTCAAGACAATTAGCCCATAATTTAACTTTCTGCTAAACCAAGACAGCATTCAGAAGAGAAATCTAAAATCCCTAATCCAGCTCTTGCAGTATTTAGTATACAGAAACAAAAACACAAAACAACCTATGTATGTAAAGAAAATGTGACCCAAAGCCAAGAGAAAAAACAGTACATAGTAACAGATCCTGTGACGATCCAAATGTTGAAATTAGTGAGAAGTTTACAAAATTAGCTATTATAGGGCCGGTGAGATGGCTCAGCGGCATAAGCGCCTGCCTGGCAAGCGCGAGGGCCCGAGTTCGACTCCCGGATCCCACATACGAAAAAGGGGCCGGTGATATCACTCAGCGGCACGGGCACCTGCTGGCGCGCGAGGTCCTGAGGTCGACCCCCGGTACCCACACACAAAAAAAAAAAAAAAAAAAATTAGCTATTATAAATATAACCAGGACCTAAAGAAAAACTCATTTGAAGCAAGAAAATGGGAACTGTAAGCATATTAAAAAAAAAAAGAGGCAAATGAAGATTCTAGAATAAATGGCAGCATCTAAAAAAGAAAACCTAGATATGCTAAACAGAATATTAGCTGCAGTAGAAGAAAGGACCAACTCCTGAACTTAAAGACAAATTAATTAAAATTATATGATCCTAAACACAGTGAAAAAATAATGAGATTGGGGAAAAACAAATCCAGAGCCTCAGTGGTCTATTTAGTAGTTTAACATATATACAATTAGAATTCCGTAAGGGGGTAGGAAAAAAAATACCTTGTCTAGAAAAATACATTGTCTAATGTCTAGATACATTATACATAGAAGTGTTCAAGATGATGACAGGCCATTCAGCAAAAACAAAGCATGTTTACATTCAGCAAAATCCACCAATGTTTACATTCAGCAAAGCTATCCTTCCCAAGCCAGGAAGGGAAGTTGCACAGGGCTGCAGAAGGTGGGGAGGTCTCCACAGGAACTAGAGTTCCTTGTAATTTGATTGTTGGAAGAAAGACAAAAAGAATGATGGTAGGGTTAGCTTGAAGACCATAAAGATATGACACAAAGTGGGCAGACATGATTAACTGACTGCCAAGGACAATTATGAAAACAGAATGCATAATCTGAAAGTATTGTGGGTCTAAATACTGAGGAGCTACTCCATCACTTATATTTATAAGAAGAACACAGTAATAATTCCAGTAGGACAGTGGATACGTGGAGCGTACCAGTGTTACCAAAATGGCAAAATTCATATAGCATTAAAGTTGTACTTCAAGGGCTAAGATCTCCAAATATAAAGAAATGTGGTCTATATGAGTGGAATTCTACTTAGCCATAAAGAATTCAAGTCATTTGTAGAAAGATGGATGGACTTTGAGACCATAATGTTAAGTAAGTCAGCCAGAAAGTTAAGCATCATTTTGTTTCTCTCATGAGAGAAACCCAATTATAAATAAATTTTAAAACTACATAAATGAAGACTTTTTGTAGTGGGGAGGAGCAAGGGGAAGGAGGAAGGAGAAGGAGGAAGAAGAGGAAGGAAAGGAAAGGGGGATCAAAAATGAATACATATGTACCAACCCCTAAACAAATGTAAATTTCATGTACTATAAACATATACCAAAACGAAAAAAACTAAGATGTGCGAAGAAAATACGAAGCTTCCCAGGTACCACAACAATTAGTTTTAGTGGATCTCGAACTTGTTTTAAGTCCACAAACTTCTATTCATATTAATGTCTAGATTAAATATCACAGGGCAACCTCACTTCTGGGAAGATGGCAGTGTGTTAAGCAGCAGAGAAAGAGCCTCTCTGAGATTTGGTGTTCAGACACTAGAATATGGCAACACAAGGAGGAGCAGGGAAGTGGATCCCCTGGGTCCAGGAAGGATCTGAAGCGAGAACTGAAGCCCATGGGGAGAACTAAGAGAGAAACTTCAATGGAGGAGGAGGAGGTGGCAGGCGGTGCTTTCTCCTTGAGTTGGAAGTCAGTGCGTGGGAGGAGTGGTTTAAACCTGCGGACACACGGTGACTGCTGGCAACTCCAGAGGCCTCCGCAGAGAGATGCAGCACTGCAATGGAGCAGTGGACGCCATAGACTACTAGCTGGTGAGTGGTGTGGCTTTGGCCATCCCGCGGGAGAGGGCAATAGGCTGGGAGCCATCTTGGAGAGGGGCCAAGTGAGCTTGGAACTCAGAACAACTGCTGGCTCCATCTAGCAGCTCCCAGCTGATTCAAGCCCACAGAAGCCAGCCTGAACTTCAGGGGAAATAAAGGTTCAGGCTGCTGAGATTAACCACTACCCTGCTGTGAAGCTACTGCCGGCTTGCTGGGATAAATCAACACGGATCTGGACTCTGTCTCCACACGCTACCAGTGACAGCAGAGACAAACGTTGAAGTGGACTTTTTTTCGCTCTTTTCTTTGTTTTTGTTTTTCATTGCGTGATCTTGTTTTTACATGAGTGTGAATGTGGTTTCTAGTTTTTTTTTGTGGTTTTTGTTCTGTTCTTCCTTTTATTCCTTCTCTCCTGTCTTCTGTACTAGTTTCCCAATGTCTGTGTGATGCTCCTTTGTCCTCCAGCCTTGCTTCTGATCTCTTCCTCTTCTTCTATTTCTCTATTTTTTCCCCTAACTCCTTTTAAGTTTTCTCCCCTGGGGGTAAAACCAGCATACTGAGGGCTTATTTACTGAATGCAATTTTCTGGTTTGTTTTAGATTTTGTTAAATAACCACATATCTAGTTTATAGGCTTAAAGGTGGCAAATTAATGATTACCTTAGTTTGTCATTTTCTAGGCTGTGTTTGATGCTACAGTTATTGCTGATTGTACCACTTTAGCCAAAGTGACATAAATGTTTTAATCCAGCTGTCCCCCCTCCTGGTATGCGAAGACTGAGATTGCCTAAGGGTTATAGAAAATGCTGTGGACCATTGAAAAAGAACCAGGGGCTGGGCCAAGTAGGCAGCAACTTCTCATTCCCAATGAATTGAAGAGGCAGAATCCTGCAACAGACTCAAAACCCAAAAGCCAGCTACACCTGGGAGACATCAGTGAGAAGTAGTCATTTCTAAGTCATACTAGTCATTCTAGTCATACTAGCAATAAGGCTACTCACCATAGGCAATTTACAAGCATTAACCCAGGAACTAAACTAAAAAAAAAAAGACGGAAAATGCAAAGACTTAGGCAATGAGATGGGACAATCTGAAAGCCACTCACCTGGCCTCTCTGAAGTGGTAACAACAAAGCAAATGAATGAGGGTCTAGGAAAAAAAAGTCAAATCAGAAATAATTTCTCAGCTAATTACAGAGATGGTAACCACAATGAAAAACATGCTTAGTGACTCTAGAGCGGATACAGATAAAAAAATAGGGGAGCTTAGTAAAATGATGGAAATCATGAATGCCCAACATAGGAAAGAAATGGAATCCATAAAACAGATGCAAGTAGATATCCAGAAGATTAAAAATTTCATTGAAAGTAACTGCAGCAGAATAAACCACTGTGAGGACAGAATCTCAGATACAGAACACAGGCTTGTGGTTAGCGATCAGGAAAAGAAAGATTCCTTAAAAATAGCAAGGGACCATGAGAAATCAATCCAACAGCTGCTAGATGATGCAAAGAATAACATAAGATTGAATGGAGTCAATGAAAAAAGCAGGAAATAGCACAAATGATATAAAAAAACCTGTTCACAGACGTCGTGGCAGAGAACTTCCCTGGCAGGGAAAAAAAATCTGACATACAGGTAAGTGAGGCATATAAAACTCCAGTTAGCCAGGACTTTAAAAATCTACATTAACTGTGGGGGACCACCTGGGTGGCTGTCCTTGAGAGAAGAGCAACTATCTCCATCTTGGCAGAACCTGGCCCTAATTCCACCTACTGATATGTACAGAGCTGGCTAGGACTCTTCCTTATCTCTTTAATTGGCTTTAGGCAATGCAAGTAGGTCCAGCCGAGGTCCTGATGTGTAGTCTTTGAAGCAAAGCGACAGGCCTGTGTTTGCCCGCCCTTTTGCTCCCAATACATGGTTGAGCCTGGCGCTGGCGGGATGGAGAGCCCTGCTCCACGCTGTCGGCTGGGATCGAGCCTCGAGAAAGAGGCTATGACTTCCCAGGGCATAAAAGATTATACATCAGAGCTGAAGGACCGACCCCAAAACATTAGATACTATCTTGAATTGTGTTACACAGATTACTCCTTCTTCATATCCTTCCCTCTGCACTTACAAAGGTGATTTTCAGGCCTAGCCCAGCTCACGAGACTCACGTACTTCCCCCACTCACGTACTTCCCGCCACTCTCACAGTCACTCATCCCCGAGCCACTCCCCTCCTTCAGAATTAATAAAAATCCGGGTTCGGCCCTGGGTCAGGGCCTTTGTTCCAGTAGCCACCATCTTGGCGGGACTTAGGACCCCTTGGCTCCCCACAACTATAGATATGTCTTAGTGTCTTTATTCTCGCCGTGGATTGCATTGGATGTGGTAGCTTGGAATCAACTCGGTAGAATTCCAATAACTTCTTTTTGGGTTTACAAATCTAACTTCCTGGACCGGGACGAGGACCAGGAAGAGCTCTCTGTAATTAACGTATATAATAGTCAAGATTTCAGAAATTCAACACAAAAACAGAATATTAAAAGCTGTTAGGGAAATGAAACATCACCTATAAAGGAAAGCCCATCAGAATCACAGCTGGCTTCTCAACACAAACTCTCAAATCAAGGAGAGCTTTAAGTATTTCAGGCCCCAAAAGAAATCAACCCCCAGTCCAGACTGATGTACTCCACAAACTCTCTTTCAAAACTGATGGAGAAATAAGATACTTCCATGACAAACAACACCTGAGGAAATTCATGAACACCAAACCAGCACTCAAAATATTCTGAAGGACATTGAAGAAAGAGATAACAAGAACTACAACTCCATGAACCCTAACAGAAGGCAAACAATTAAACAGAGGGGGAATAAAAGGGAGGCAACAACAGGAAAATAACATGACAAGGATAAGTCAATACATTTCAGTTATAACCATCAATCTTAATGGTTTCAATTCACCAATCAAAAGAAAACAGACTGGCAGAATGGATCAAGAAGCAAGATCCAACAATATGTTGCATACAATAAACACATTTAATTCAAAAAGAAATTACAGACTGAAAAGTCAAAGAATGAAAAACAATACTCCACACGACAGGAACCCAGAAAAAAATCAGGGATAGCTATTCTATTTGCAGACAAAGTGGATTTCAAGCCAAGACTGATTAAGAGAGACAAAGAAGATCACTACATCCTCAAAAAGGTAACAATCCAAGAGGAAGAGATAACAATCATAAAAATATATGCAACAAATACCAGTGCACCCAACTATATAAAACAAGTATTAATGGACATGAAAAATCAAATAAGCACTGATACAATTGTATTGGGGGATCTCAATACCCCACTGTCAAAAACAGATCAACTAGACAAAAAAAAAAAAAAAACAATGAAATATTAGAACTGAAGCAAACTTTTGAACAAATGGACTTAGTAGATGTCTACAGAGTGTTTCACTCCACAACATCAGAATACACATTCTTCTCAGCTGTTACACATGGGATGTTCTCCAAAACAGACCACATACTGGCTCACAGAACATGCATAAGCAAATGCATAGGAACTGAAATTATCCCATGCTTATCACCATAGTGCAATGAAATTGGAAATCAATGGCAAAAGAAACCACAAAACTTCATAAACACATGGAAATTAAGTAACAGCCTCCTGAACAACCAATGGGATGAAATTAAAGAAGAAATTAGACAGTTTCTACAATTAAACAAGGGCCGGTGAGATGGCTCAGCGGCGTAAGTGCCTGCCTAGCAAGCACGAGGGCCTGAGTTCGACTCCTGGAACCCCCATATGAAAAAAGGGGCCAGTGATATCGCTCAGCAGCACGGGCACCTGCTGGTGTGTGAGGTCCTGAGGTCGACCCCCGGTACCCACCCACACACACACAAAAACAATTAAACAATAATTCTAATACAACATACTGGAACTTACGGGACACAATGAAAGCAGTTCCACAAGGGAAATTTATAGCAGTGATTACCTGTATCAGGAAAACAGAGCGAGCTCAAATAAACAACGTAATGTTGAACCTCAAGCTTCTAGAAAAAGAAGAGCACATCAAGCCCAAAACTCATATGAGGGAGGAAATTATAAAGATCAGCGCAGAAATTAATGCAATGGAGACTAAGGAAACAATACAAAGAATCAATGAATCGAAGAGTTGGTTCTTTGAAAGATTAAATAAAATTGACAAACCCTTAAGCAACTTTATCAAAAAAAGGAAAGAAAAAACTAAAATCCACACAATCAGGAATGAAAAGGGTGAAATCACAACAGATCCTGCAGAAATCCAGATCATCTATACCTAACTCAAGAACTTGTATTCTAGTAAGATGAAAAATGCAGAAGAAATAAGACACTTTCCTAGACACATACAAATTACCAAAGCTGAATTAAGATATAAAAATGGTAAATAAATCAGCATCAGTCAATGAAATTGAAGATGTAATTATAAACCTACCAACAAAGAAAAGCCCAGGCCCTGCTGGATTTACTGCTAAATTGTACAAGAAAATTAGAAAACACCAAATACCACTACTTCTCAAACTCCTTAATGAAACTGAAAAGGAAGCAATACTCCCAAATTCATTCCTGGAAGCAAGCTTTACCCCCATACCAAAATCAGAGAAGGACCCAACTATGAAAGAAAAATATAGGCCTATCTCCCTAATGAATACAAATGCAAAGATCCTCAATAAGATACTGGCAAACAGAATGCAGCAAATCATCAAGATTATACACCATGAGCAAGTAGGATTCATCCCAGGTATGTAGGTATGGTTCAACATATGCAAATCAAAAAATATAATACGCCTTATTAACAGAGTCAAGCACAAAAACCATATGATCCTCAACAGATGCAGAAAAAGCTTCTGACAAAGTCCAACACCCATTCATGATAAAAACCGTAAAGAAAATTGGAATAGATGGTCTTTATCTCAATGTGATAAAAGCAATATCTGACAAAACAACAGCTAGCATCACACCGAATGGACAAAAACTGAAAACTTTCACTCTTAAATTAGGAACAAGACGATGTCCACTGTCACCACTCATTCAATATACTTCTAGAAACTTTAGCCAGAGCAAGTAAACAAGAGAAAGAAATACAAGGAATAATGATAGCAAAGGAAGAAGTTAAATTATCATTATTCGCAGATGACATGATACTCTACATAGAAGATCCCAAAAACTCCACCAAAAGAATTCTAGATTTAATAACCAAATTCAGTAGCATAGCTGGATACAAAGTCAACACTCAAAAATCAATAGTCGGGCCGGTGAGATGGCTCAGCGGCGTAAGCGCCTGCCTTGCAAGCGTGAGGGCCCGAGTTCGACTCCCGGAACCCACATACGAAAAAGGGGCCGGTGATATCGCTCAGTGGCACGGGTGCCTGTTGGCGCGCGAGGTCCTGAGGTCGTCCCCCTGGTACCCACAAAAAAAAAAAAAATCAATAGTCATTGAGAAGAAAGGTTTGTGCTAATATTGTTTGGACAACTGAATGCTGATATCTTTTACCCTGAGTAATTTAAAGGTAATAATACGTAATGTATTAACCATCATTACCCTCCTATTATGTTGTTTTGAAATTTTGTTCTATTTTTTTCTCTTTAAAATGAAAATTAAAAAAAAAAATCAAGTCTTCCTGTACACAAATAACAAACTCACTGAGAAAGAAATCAGGGAAACAATACCTTTCACAATAGCATCCAAAAAAATGATATACCTAGGAAATTGATCTAATGAAGTAAAAGATTTCTACATTGAAAACTACAGTACTCTGAAAAACGAGATTGAAGAGGATATCAGAAAATGGAAAGATATCCCTTGCTCTCCAGTGGGAAGAACCAATATAGTGAAAATGGCCATACTTCCAAAATTGTTACAGAGATTTACTGCAATTCCGATCAAAATTCTAACAGCATATCTCACAGAATTAGAGAAAACAATCCTAAAATTCATTTGGAACCAGAAGAGACCCAGGATAGCAAAGCCAATTCTGGGCAACAAAGGCAAGGCAGGGGGCATCACAATCCCAGACTTGAAATTATACTGCAAAACTACTGTGATAAAAACAGCATGGTACTAGCAAACAGACCCAAGGATCAAAGGAACAGATCAGAAGATGCAGAAACAACTCCACACATACTAGCTACCTTATCTTTGACAGGTGCCAGAGACATTCAGTGGAAGAAAGATAGCCTCTTTAATAAATGGTGCTGGAAAAACTGGCTTTCCAACATGCCGAAGATTAAAATTAGGCCCATGTCTTTCACCATGCACTAAACTAAAATTGAAATGGATCAAAGATCTAAATATTAAAACAGAAACATTAAATCTGCTGGAAGATAGAGTAGGCAGAACTCCTGACATTGGTGTAGGCAAAGACTTTATGAACAAAACCCCAATCTCACAGGAACTATCACAAAGAATCCACAACTGGGATCTCATCTTATTAAAAAGCTTTTGCACAGCAAGAAAAACCACCAGCAGAGTGAAGGGACAACCTGCAGTGTGGGAAATAATTTTTGCCAGCTGTTCCTCAGACAAAGGATTACTATCTAGATTATATAAAGAACTCAAAAAAATCAGACCTCCCCCAATCCAAAAATGGACATCTGAAATAAACAGACACTACTCAGATGAAGAAATAGAAATGGTAGATAAATACATAAAAAATGTTCAACAGCATTGGTCATTTGCAAAATGCAAATTAAATCAATGCTGAGATTCCATGTCACCCCAGAAAGAATGGCTATTGTCAAGAAATCAACCAATAACAGATGCTGGTGGGGCTGTGGGGCACAAGGAACCCTTCTCCACTGTTGGTGCGAGAGTAGGCTGGTGCAACCACTGTGGAAATCAGTATGGAGATTCCTGAAAAATCTAGGAGTAGAGGTTCCATTTGACCCAGGTATTCCCCTTCTTGGTCTCTTTCAAAAGAATTAAAAGTATCATACCAGAGGGATATACGCACACCCATGTTTATAGTGGCACAGTTTGTAATAGCCAAATTTTAGAAACAGCCCAAATGCCCATCAACTGGTGAATGGATTAAGATGTGTTTTTTTTAAATACAATGGAGTACTACTTTGCCATAAAGAAGGATAAGCTCAAGACATTTCTAGGTAAATGGATGTACTTTGAGACCATACTCTTTTTTCTTTTTTTATTTTAAAGAGAAGAAAAAACAAAACAAAACAAATCAAAAAAACAAATTTTCAAAACAACATAATAGGAGGGTAACAATGGCTAATGCATTACATATTGTTATCTTTAAGTTAGTTATTCAGGATACCAGATATTAGCATTCAATTGTCCAAGCATTATTGGTACAAACCTTACTCTTCAATGAAATAAGTAAAATTAGTAGTGTATCTATCTTAACCATCTTATATATAAATACAATTTTTTTTCCTTTCCCTTCTTTCTTTTCCCTATTCCCCCATCCCAGTCTCTCTTTCCTTTTGACCAGTTTCTTTTTGATTCACCATGTCTATTGTACATTTTGGATCTTATTTACTCTTTCAGTTTCTCATACTAGAGAGACAATACGATGCTTACACATGTGCGTCCAGTTTATTTCACTTAGGAGTATTTTCTCGAGTTGCATCCATTTACCTATAAAAGTCTCCAGTTTATCCTTCTTTATGGTCGAATAGTACTCGATTGTATAAAAATACCACATCTTTCTTATCCATTCCTCAGCTGATGGGCATTTGGGCTGTTTCCAAGATCTGGCTATTACAAATTGTGCTGCTATAAACATGGGTGCACTATATCGCTGTGGTACGATGTTTTTAATTCTTCTGGGAAGATACCCAGAAGGGGAATAGCTGGGTCAAATGGGACCTCCAACCCTAGTTTTTTGAGGAATCTCCACACTGATTTCCACAGTGGCTGTACCAGTCAACACTCCCACCAACAGTGAAGAAGGGTTCCTTTTTCCCCACAGCCCCTCCAGCATTTGTTATTAGTTGATTTCTTGATAATAGCCATTCTTTCTGGGGTGAGATGATATCTCAGTGTTGTTTTAATTTGCATCTCTCGAATGACTAGTGATGTTGCACATTTTTTTGTATATTTATTTGCCACTTGAGACCATATTAAGTGAAATAAATTGGACACATGTGTAAATACCGCATTATTTCTCTGGTGTAAGAAACTGAAAGTGTAAATAAGGACCAAAATGTGTAGTAGGTATTGTGATATAGAAAGAAATTGTTCAAATGGGGAGGGTAACAAAGGAGGGGGAAAGGAAAGAAGGGAAAGAAGGGAAAAGTAAAAACAAAATGAGAAAAGAAGGGAAAAATGGAAACAAAGCTTTTGTAAATGGGGAGGGAAGGAGAGGTTAAAGGGAGGGTAGGGGAATGGCGAAAAAAAAAAGAAGTTATATCATTTACAGGTACAAATTCTCTGTGATGAATGTGGTCATTATATATATACCTAAATTGTACCAATAAAATCTGATTGGAAAAAAAATATCACATTGTAAAATACTCACATTAAGTAAAAGATGTGGAGCTGGTAAGCATGATGTGTACATTTTTAAGAATATATTCAGTACATTCTTATGTAGAAGTTCTTCTACCTGTTGAGGCACTGTTGTTTAAATATAAACCTGAATGCTTGAAATAGAATTCAGGTTTACAAACTGAAGGATGGCAGAAAGTACCACATGGCAATGGAAACCTGTATTTCTGAAAAGTAAAAATCTCAAGAAGGAAAAACATAAATAGCATACTTTAGCCATCTTCCTTAGTCAAAGACCTGCACTTGAAGTTGTTTAATTAGCAGATAAAATGAGTACTGTCACAGATTATGTTAATTTTAGAAGCAGTGTGGGTCCTGACTACTTGCAGTAGTACTGAAAACATGGTCATGATTGTTTTGATACCTGTATTTATAATAAAATGATGGGAGAAGTTGACAAATTTCTGTTAAAAGCTGTTCCTGTGTATGTAACAGATATGCTAAGTATTAGTTTAGAGTCTTTAAGAAACTATGCCTTTAAGTTTAAGTGAAGTCAACAAAAAGGAAACAGGTATATCCACATCTGAGTCTGTTTATATGGTTGTGACACCAAAGTTAGTTGTAAAATACGAGACGTGTCCTGGGGCTGAGGAAGAGGGAGGTGAGGCTGCCACACAGACATTAGATAAACAAATACTGAGGAACTTTATAACTAGTGGCTCTGAATACACAAAATGCTAAAAGTTCTTTATACTAAAGGTAAATGATGGATTAAAATTCAGTTTTATAGGCGTGAACAGCAATGAAAATGGTAATATGTATGTAAGTTATTTTTGTTCTTTGCTTCCTGCTCTGAATAATTATTTAGCATAAAAGTCAACATTAGGTAGGCTAAGCAAGTAGTTCTCCATGGTGCGTGCATGTGTGTGTGTGTGTGTTTTAAACAGAACTAAAGTGTCCCGCGGTGGGTATCAAGTCTGACCAGAGTAAAAAGTACTCATATAGGCGGAGTAGTGTGGTTAACCTGGGCTGGTAGAACCTGCCCATGAAGACAGGATCAATAACACAATCTTATAATTTTGTGTATCAAATAGTCAGCTGTTCTTTTTTTTTTTTTGTGGGTACCAGGGGGGTCGACCTCAGGACCTTGCACGCCAGCAGGTGCCCATGCCGCTGAGCGATATCACCGGCCCCTTTTTCGTATGTGGGTTCTGGGAGTCAAACTTGGGCCCTTTCGCTTGCCAGGCAGGCGCTTAAGCCGCTGAGCCATCTCACCAGCCCAGTCAGCTGTTTTTTAATGACACTTGGGTGTCACTGGGTGGAGTACTTTACAGCGAATATTTTTAAAAAACTCTGAAACACTGTCAGCCAGGTGCAGTGGCACACACCTGTAATCCCAGCTACGTGGGAGGCTGATGCAAGAGGTTTACAAGTTCAAGGCCACCCTGGGCAAGACCCTATCTCAAAATAAAAAGGGCTAGACGTGTAGCTCAGTGCTCTACGGGTTCAATTCCGAATTCAAACCAAACCAAACCAATCTCTAATTTACAAGTATAACATAAAGAATTTACTTTTTCTTCAACTGGTTGAGAGACAAGTTATAAACACTGAATTTATCCTGAATCATTTGATATTAAATTGACTTTTTACCTCTGAATGTTAGTGTACGTTTCCTACAAGCAAGATTATTTTCCTACATAAGCAGAATAAGATCATCAAATTGTAAAATTGACACATTACTACCATCTATTCCTCAAAACCCACTGGAGGTTTTTTTTTCGTTTTGGTTTTGGTTTTTTTTGTGGGTACCGGGGGTCGATATCAGGTCCTCGCACGCCAGCAGGTGCCTGCGCCGCTGAGCAATATCACCGGTCCTTTTTTTGTATGTGGGTACCGGGAGTTGAACTCAGGACCTCGTGCTTGCCAGGCAGGCGCTTATGCCAACTGAGCCATCTCACCGGCCCCCCACTGGAGTTTTGTCAACTGTCCCAATAGAAATCTTCTGGCAAAACATCCAGTTCAAAACCACATGTTGCATTTAGTTATTATGTCTCTTCAGTCTCCTCAATCTGGATCAGTTTCTTGGGTCCCTCTTTGACTTTTTATATCTTAAGACTTTTGAAACTTAAAAACCAGTTGTTTTGTCAAATGGTTCTCATTTTATCTGATGTTTACTATAAGATGTAGGTTATCCCACAAAAAAAGTTAAATTTCTGAAATTAAATTGGTGGAAGCTCTAACATAGGCTCACTCTTGTGCACTGTGTGCGTGATACTGTTCCCTCTAAGGGTGGAGCTTACTCCCCTGGAGTCTGGGGTGGGTTTAGCAACTCTGCTACTGAGTAGAGCCCTCGTAGGTGACTCTAGTCCTGCAGGTTACAGGGACACTGTAGACTCCTTGCTTTCTCTCTTGAATCACTTACTCTGGGGAAAGGTACCTGCCTTGTTGTGAGGCCACGTAAGCAGCCGTAGGGAGATTCTCACACGGCAGAGAACCGAGGAGCTGGGGCCTCCAGTCAGCAGTCACGGGAGTGAGCAGATTCTTTAGCCCAGCCAGACCTTCAGATAACGAGCCCGGCTGACATGTGGACTGAAACACCATGACAAGCCCTGAGCCAGAACCACACTAGCGAGGCCATTCGGCTTCTTGAGCCATAGAAAATGTCAGGTAATAAATACTCACTGCTTCAAGCTACTAAGCTTTGGGACAATTTGTTACACACGATATACAAATACAGTCACCCACCATATGAACAGAAAAAAAAACAGATGTAATTAAGTATTAAGACAAAATTTAAGACCCACTCTTGATAAAAACTCTCAGCAAACTAGGAGTAGAAAGAAACTGCTTCATTCTAATAATGGGCAACCTACAACCAACATCATACTATATGCTTTTGAAAATATTCAATGGTACAAAATTTAGTGTTTTCCCCTAAGGCTGGAAAGGGCAAGGTTGTTGGCTCTCATTGCTTTTTTTCAGTATGATACTAAAAGCCTTAGCTAGTGCAACAAAGCATGGAAAAAATAAAAACTGAAAGGAAAAAAAAAAGTTAACAAAATCTTAAACAAAACAACACAGACAGAAAATACAGACCTAAATAAACGAGGAGAGAGATAAAATGTTCAATGATCAAAAGGCTCAATATAATATTCATTCTTTCACTTATCTGCAGTCCCAGGGACTGAACTCAGGGCCTTCACACTGAGCTACATCCCCAGCCCTTATTAAAAATTTTGAGCCAGGCTTGATGGCACAAAGCACCTGTAATCCCAGTACTTGGGAGGTTGAGGCAGGAGGATCACGGAGAGTTTGAGGCCAGCATGGATGACATTGTGAGTTCCTGTCTCACCAAAAAAAAAAAGAAAAAAAAATTTTTTTTTTTTTCTGAGAGACTAAGTTGCCCAGACTGGGCATTAATATGCTATCCTCATGCCTCAGCCTCTCAGACTGCTAGGAAAAAAGGTGTGTGCCATCACTCCTGACTCTCCATATAATTTCTGAAGTACTCTTCAAACCCTTTAGCAAATGATGCTGGGACAACTGGACACACGGACACATAATGAACTTGACCTCACACAATAAAGGGAACTAATTTGAGATGGATCAAAGAACTCACTGTAAGTCAGATGTGGTGGTGTATGGCTATAATCCAAGCACCCTGGGAGGCTGAGGCAGAAGGATCCAAGTTCAGGCGCAGTTTGGGCAACTTAGCGAGACCTTGTCTCAAAAACAAAACATAAAAAAAGGGCTGAGAATGTAGTTCAGTGTGAAGGCCTGGACTCAATCCCCAATAATGTCAAACAAACTAAAGTTGAAACTAGAAATTCTAGCGGAAAACATATGAAAATATCTTTTTTTGGAAAGAGTATTACTACATAGCTCAGGCTGGCCTTGAACTCACTGTGAAGTACAAGCAGGCCTTAGACTCTGTGGTAACCCTCATGCCTCAGTCTTTCAAGTGTGGAGGTTACAGGCATGAGCCACCTTGCCTTGTTTAGGAGAATATGTACTACTGCGCTCTTTGGGCAGGCAGAGGTTACTCAGGACAAAACAGCGCGTGAACCAGACAAAAGTGATTACCAGGGCTTTAATACATTACACTATACTTCATCAGAAGACATCGTTAAGAAAATGAAAAGACAAGGTACAAGATGGAAGAAAATATTTCTGATAAATAAAGAATATATAAAGAACCTGCACATTTGTGAGTCAAAATAAGCCTCTCCCCTTTCAAGTTGCAGATGTCAGGTGTGCCTCAGCAACCCAAAGTGACTAACACAGATGTGTAATAATACACAGTGGTGGATTTGTTTTGTACTTCCCTAATAACTCATGATGTGGAATACCTTTTTCATTTGTCCTGGGGACTAATAAACCTGTACCCCAACTCTGGGGGAAAAAAAGAATTTCTACGAATTAATAAGAAGTAAGAAAAAATTGCAAATAATAGGCAAAAGACTTTCAAAGTGACTTCTTCATAGATACATGAGTGACAAACATACTAGTCATCTTGAAAATACAAATTAAAACCACAATGAGATGTCATTCTATAGCCACTAGAACTACTAAAATTAAAGACAGTACCAAATACATATTGGTGAGGACCCAGAACATCCAGAAAGCTATGTAACTCCAGTGGAAGGGTAAATGATGCAACCACTTTTTTTTTAGACCAGGTTTCGCAAACTTCTGGCGATCTTGCCTGAGCGTGGAATTATAGGCTTGTGCCACATGGCCGTTTTTTTTTTTTAAGAGAAATGTTTACATGTGATTGAGCAGGGGCTTGTAAGAATGAGTTACAAATACTGTGGTCATACTGAACTCTAGGTATTTTCAAATTTTAAAAATAAGGGGATTTTTAAATCACTGTCGCATACAATTGATCACTCAAATTAAAACTGAAATGTAATTTGGAGATTGGAATATTTTGGACTGTGTGTTCTGCACATCAACTTAGCAAAAGCATGTCACTTTGTCCAGGAGGTGGCAGGCTCTGGTGGAACGTACTTGTCATATGTAGACAAAGCACAGGTGCACTGCGATACAATGACTTTGAACGACTGCTTGGCAACTTTTTAGTAAGCTCTATAAGTACCCACTCTATGAACTGGCAATTCTATTATTTATTTACCCAAAGAAAATGAAAACTTATGCCCACAAAAAGAGTTGTAAAAGAATGTTCACAGCATCTATATGTGTAACAATCAAAAACTGGAAACAACCTGGGATGTCCACAACTAAGAGAAAGGATAAGAAAATTATGGTCTATTTCTCTCTCATCATATACTACATTAAAATAAAAATGGATCAAAGATCTAAACATTAAAACAGAAACATTAAACCTACAGGAAGATAAGACAGGTAAACACTTGAAGACACAGGTGCAGGAAAGGGTTTTCTAAACAAAACTTCAATTGCACAAGAAATGACAGCAAGAATCAATAAATGGGATTATATCAGACTAAAAAGCTTCTGTACAGCAAAAGAATCAATTAGTGAAGCAACAGTCTACAGAATGGGAAGAATTTTTTTGCCAGTTATTCCTCAGACAGAGGACTAATATCTAGACTACATAAAGAAAAAAAAAAAATTAAACCACCTAAAATTAAAGACCCAGTCAAGAAATGGGCAAGAGAAATAAATGAAAACTTCACAGAGAAAGAAATACAAATGGTCAACAAATATATGAAAAACTGTTCAACATCTGTGGCCATTACAGAAATGCAAATTAAAACTACACTAAGATTCCACATTACTCCAGAGAGAATGGCAATCACTATTGTCAAACAATAACAAATGCTGGTGTGGCTGTGGTGAAAAAGGAACCCTCCCTCCTTGCTGGTGGGAATGTAAACCAGTACAACCATTATGGAAATCATTATGGGGATTTCTCAAAGAACTGAAATTAGAAATTCCACAAGACCCAGCTATCCCGCTGGAGGTATCTTCCCCAAAAGCTTAAAACATCATATTACGAGATACACGCATACCAGTGTTTATAGCAGCACAATTCATAATTGCTAAATCCCGGAAGCAGTTTGTATACCCATCAACAGCAAGTGGATAAAGAAAATGTGGTATCTATATATGTATAATGGAATATTATTTAGCTCTAAAAAATGATAAATGTGAAACAGTTGTAGGAAAAGGGATACACCTGGAAAATATGTTGAGTGAAATAAACCAGATGCACAGGCTTAACTTCTGTATTGTCTCTCATTTGACTGAGGCAAAGCACAAACAGAATAAAGGATGCATAAGAGGGGCTAAGGGGATGAATCTCTTGCAATAAGGAAGTGGTCCAAAAGAACAAGGATGAGTAGTGTGGAGAAGGGCAGGGGAAATAAGCAGAATAAAGATATGCCATGTACAGGAACCTAAGACCCTCAGTGAATGTAAACATTATATGCCATAATATAAGCTAAGACTAATAATAACAAGAATGAAAATGGGAGTAGGGGAACTACAGGAGGGAGAGAGGGAAAGGAGATTAAAAAAAACAAGAAACAGGCTGTATTATGTACATGTACCCAAGGCTGTATTATATACATGTACCCACTTCCCAAGAGGATTGTAAACTGCATGTGCTGCAAACATGTACTAATTAAAAAGGTTTTAAAAATTATGGTATATTCACATAAGAGAATATTATGCTAAGTGTGGTGATACACACCTGTAATCCCAGCTGCTCAGGAGGCTGAGGCAGGACAATCACAAGTTGGAGCCAGCCTGGGCTACTGAGTGAGCCCTTGTCTCAAAAATTTAAAAAAGGGAAGGGATGAACCTTAGTGATAGAACATTTGTCTTGCATGCATGAGGTCCTGAGTTTAATCCCTGGTACTGCAAAACAAAACCCATAAACCTCCCCAAACCAAAACCAACACCGCCCCCCCAAATAAAAACCAAAAAGCCTAAGAGAGTATTACTTTCCAATTAAAAACAAAAACAAAAACAAAAACAAAAACAAAAACAAAAACAAGACTATGAAACATGCAACCATGTTGACTCTGTAAAACCTTATTTCGTGGGGAGGTTTATCTTCCGTAGTATTAATTCAAAAATAGATAAACTATACGATTGAAATCATAACAGTGATTTCTTATGGGGAGGTGGACTTACAGAAGGAACTTTGTGAACTGAAGGGAATTTCCACACTTTGACTAGGGTGGTAGTTACATGGAGTATACTTTACCAAATCAAATCATAATCCACTTTTACAAGGGAGCCACTTTAAATATAAAGACACAGAAAGGCTGAAAACAAAGGGATGGGAAAACATTGTACCATGCAAATATAGACCAGAGAAAATAATGTTGTTATAGAACAGAGAAATTGGACTTTAAAGCAAAACACTTAACCAGAGCTAAAGAGCATATTTATCAGTAACATAAAAGTCTAAATCTGTAGGTACCTAATGTGGTTGCAGAACAGACTGAACTGATGGAACAGAGAAGAAATCAACAAATTAAGAACCACAGTGGCAGATTTTAACCCATTTCTTTTAGAAACTGATAAAGTCAGATATACCAAAAAACCAGCAAGGATAATGCGCGCGCACACACAGACACACGCGCGCGCACACACACATGCGCGCGCACACACACGCACGCGCGCACACACACTCTGAACATGACTGCTGGGGACATAGCTCCAAAGCACTTGTCTGACATGCGCAAGGCCCTACATTTGATCCCCAGCACTCCCAAGAAAACCAAACCAAGACAATATAATAATCTTAACCTAATTCCCCTCATAAAACACAGCACCCTGCAGTTGCAGAGTACATAATCTTCTCAAATAAACAAGCAACACTTAACAATTATGCCGGTAATCATTAAGAAAAAGTTAAGCAGATGTTATTCCTACATTTGAAATTGAGAAACGTGCATCTAAATGACAGCTGGATAAAATATGAAACAATAACAACTGAAAAATAGAGTTAATTAAAGGCAAAACTAGTATCAGAAATAAAACAGTATCACCTTCTATGTTAACAGCATAAAACTGAATTTAAAACATCAAACCCCTGGAATAAATCTAATGAAAGATGTGCAAGTCCACTATGCAGAGAAGCAGAAAAAAAATACTTGAGGGAAAACAAAGAATTTCAATAAAGGGAATGATAATCTATGTGCATATATTAGAAAATTCAATATTAAAAAGATGTCATTTCTCTCCAAACTGATCTAAAGTCAGTGTGATGCCAATCAAAAACATTTAGTGTATTAAAATGCTGTGTGTGAAAATAGAGAATATGACTTTTAATGTTTATACTGAACTGTAACAGGTCAAGAGCAGCTAAGACAGTCTTTAAGAATAAGATGGAAGACTCACACCTCTGTACACTATGAATTATTATAAGATACAGAAATTAAGACATTACGATAGGGACATAAGGATAGAAGAAAACAAGTAGGGTCTTTCTAGAAGAACACTAAGGCACAAAAAGTATACTGTGGATTTTAAAACATAGAAGTAAAACATGACAATAACAAAATGGACTAGAGAATGAAAATGGAAATAGAATCCTTTAAGATTCTTACATTATACATCAAATTACATACATTTGAACATAGACTGTACAAAGCAGCATATTGCAAATCATAGCACAACCACTAAAATAATAAAAACAGAGGTAGAGCTAACAAGACTAAAGCTGAATAATTAACATGGAGCAAAGAGAAAAATGTAGCAAGATGACAGATTTAAACCAAGCCATACTGACAGTTACAATAAATAAGAATGGGTTAAACAAGTGTTACACAACAGAACTTTGTGTGATGGGGACTGAAATCTAGCTAGCAAGACCAAAGATCTGAATTTTTAATTTTAACACGTGGCTAGTAGCAACTGTATCAGTGCAGTCTAAATGCTCCAATTAAAGGCAGAGACTGTCAGATTAGATATAAAAGAAAAACCTTTAATTCTGCTGCAAGAAATCCACTTGAAACATATAGCTAGCTATAAACAGGTTAAATTAAATGGATGGAGGAAGATAAGCAAACAGAAAGTTGAAGAGCCTACATTAGTATCAGACAAAGTGGAATCCAGAAAAAGTGCCCTTACCATGGGAGAAAAGGGGACATTTTATGATGTAAAAGCCTCAAGTCATCAAGAAAGCATAATGTACATGCATATATACTCAATAACAAATGCTTCAAAACACAGGAAGCAAAAACAGATTAAAAACATAGACAAAGCCTCAATTAGGCTTGTTTCAAACACTCCATTCACTGTAAACAAGAGGAAAATAATCAGTAAGAGTACAAAAGCTACAAACAATGCTATTAACCAAACTACTTTTTTTTTTGGTAAACATTTTATGGAATACTCTATCTAGCAACAACATAAGATACATTCTTCTCTAATGCCCATGAATCCTTTACAAAGACAGACCACATTCTAGGTCATAAAGCAACTGTTATATGTAAAAAGTTTGAATACTCAGAATGTTCTCTGACCACAACAGATTTAAACTAGAAATCAGTAATTGAAAAATTTCTGAGAAATCCCCCCAAAATTGGAAGTTAGAAATATATTTCTAGTCTGAAGCCAGCTTGGGCAATTTAATGGCTTAGCAAGAGCCTGTTCTCAAACTGAATAGGGCTGAAGATATAGCTCAGTGTGAAGGCCCTGGGTTCAATCCCTAAAACCACACACACACACACACACACACACACACACACACACACACACACACACACACACCCAGAATTCTAAGAAACCATTGGTTAAAGAAGTCACAAAGGAAGTTGAGAGATAGTTGGAACTAAATCGGACCCCTAAATCAGTACTTAGGGAAATTTATAGTTCTCAATGTTGACATTAAAAAAAAAGACCTTAAAAAAAAATTAGTGGCTTAGGTGTCTACCTTAAAAACTAGAAAAAGAATAAATTAAGCTAAAATAAGGGGGGGAAAAAAAAAGACATGGATAAAAGCAAACATCAGTGAAGTAGAAAAACAGAAAAATATTAATGTAACCAAAAACTTTCTTTGAAAAGACCAATAAAATTGATAACATGTAGCTGGACAGATTGAGAAAAAGAAGATTCGAATTACTAGTATCAAGTGTGGAAGAGGGGCTATCACTTCAGATCTTAAAAGACATTAAAAGGATGGGGGGTACTGTGAATAACTTTATGCTAACAAATTAAAAAAATAGATACAATGAACAAATGCCTTGAAAGACACAAACTACTCAACCTTACTCTAAAAAAAAACCAAAACAAACAAACAAACCCAAAAACCTACATGCCTGAATAGTCCTACATTTATTAAAAGAACTGAATCCATAGTTAAAATTTTCCTGAAAACAGGGCCGGTGAGATGGCTCAGTGACGTAAGCGCCTGCCTTGCAAGCGCGAGGGCCCGAGTTCGACTCCCAGATCCCACATATGAAAAAGGGGCCGGTTGGGCCGGTGAGATGGCTCAGCGGCTTAAGCGCCTGCCTTGCAAGCGCGAGGGCCCGAGTTCGACTCCCGGATCCCACATACGAAAAAGGGGCCGGTGATATCGCTCAGCGGCACGGGTGCCTGTTGGCGCACGAGGTCCTGAGGTCGACCCCCCGGTACCCACAAAAAAAAAAAAAAAAAAAAAAAGGGGGCCGGTGATATCGCTCAGCGGCACCGGTGCCTGTTGGCGCGCGGTCCTGAGGTTGACCCCCCGGTACCCACACACAAAAAAAATAATAAATAAATAAAAAATTTTCCTGAAAACAAAAACCAAAAAACCTCCCTTCTCAGGTGGCTTGATTTGTAAATTCTACCAAATCTTCAAGGAAGAATAGTACCTATTCTATGCAAACCTCTGAAAATGGAGAAGAGGAGAAAACACTTCCCAACTCATTTTATGAGGCCCTGATACCAAAACTAGAGAAAGACATTACAAAAATTATGGATTGGGCCAGTGATATAGCTCAGTGGCATAAGTGCCTGCCTGTCAAGCGTGAGGTTCCAAGTTCGACTCCCAGTACCCGTATTTAAAAAAAAAAAAAAAAAAAAAAATTACGGATCTACCTCCCTCACGAACATAGGCATACATCCTTAAAAAAATTTTAGTAAATTAAATCAAGCAACGTACTGGTATGAAAAAAGACAATGAAAACAACGAAGAGAAATGTATTCTAGGAATACAGAATTGGTTTACCACTTCAGCATTAATCATTGTAATGCATCATTTTAACAGATTAAAAAAGAAAAAAGTTAATAATGTTTCAAAATATATAAAACATTGCCTAACAGAGCACCCTCAACCTGAAGTATGCATCTATAAAAAAGCAAGAGCTAACCATCAGATTTAATGATAAAAGACAGAACAATGCTCCCCTAAGATCAGGAACAAGACAAGAAAGTTAGCCAACACACCAATGGAGTAACCTAACACCAACCTAGTGTAATATGGCAAGCAGAAGAAACAAAAAGGATACAGTTTGGAAAGGAAGAAGCAAAATAGCCTAGCATGATGCCATGACTGCACACCTAAGAAAATCCTAAGGAATCTACAAAAAAAGCTGCCTCAGCTAAATGAATTTATCAAAGTCACAGGATACAAGGTCATTAACGTAAAAATCAATTTTATGTCTATATATTATTAGCAAATAATTAAAAACTGAAACTAAAAATACCATTTATAGTAATATCAAAGACCATAAAATACTTTGGGACAAAATTTAATGAAACATACGTAAGGACTATACAGTGAGAACTAAAAATCTTTAATAAAAAGCAAGGAATACCTGTAAAGAACAAAGTAATATATCATGTTCATGCATCAGAAGATGAAACATTGTTAAAATGTCAATTCTCTCCCACACAGTCAATAGTCAATGTGTTCCCCAACAAATCTCAGTAGATTCTTTTAAAGAATAGGGCATTATGAGTATAAAATTTATATAGAAATGCAAATGACCTAGAGGAGCCAAACAAATCTGAAAAGTAAAAATACAATTAGATGACTACCAGATTTCAAGATCTAAAAAAATCTATAGTAATCAGCAGTATTACATGGGCATAAGGACAAACAGATCAATGGAACAGAAGTAGAATTCAGAAATACACACACACGAGTATTTATTTTTAAGTAAGATGCCAAGGTACTTTAATCCAATAAATGCTGAATTCAACATTAACAAATGTTCCCAGCATAATTATACAAAAATGATCCTTGACCCTTACTTCACACAGTAAATAAAAACTAGTGGAAACAGATCATAGATCAAACTTAAAACAAAAAGCTATAAAAGTTCTAGAGAAAGCAAAAGAAAAAGTCTTCGTGATTTTGGATGTGTAGGTCACAAAAAGCATGAGGCAGCCAGCTGTGCTGGCTTGTAGTCCTAGCACTTGAGAGGCTGAGAGAGTTGGATACTGCAAGTCCAGGAATTCAAGACCAGCCTCGGCAGCATAGCGAGTCCATCCCACCACACACCCCCAAAAAGCCCAAGGCATAAAAAGAATTGACATATCAAACTTGAACAAATGAAACACTTTTGATGTTTAAAAGATACTGTTAAGAAATAGGGATGGAGAGCAAGGAGAAAAAATAATTGAGATGTGTTACGTACATCTACCATTACCCCACAATGAATGTAATCATGTACTGCAAACATGCGCTAATAAAAATAAAAAAAATTTTAAAGAGATACTGTTAAGATAAGAAGCTAGAATTTGAGCTATTCCTCAAATTAGAAATAGATAAAGACTGAAAAACACAAAAAAGCACATGAAAGAATGAGCAACATCATCAGTTATTAGGAAAATACAAATTAAAATTAATGAGGTATGAATTAATACCTAATACAATGACTGAAATTGAGAACATTAACAATTTAAGAGTTGGAAAAGATGTGGAATAATTACAACTTTTATATATTGGTGAATGTAACATAAAATGGTGTTACTATTCTGGAAAATAGTTTGACAGTTTCTTAGAAAGTAAGCACATGATTTGGAAATTGTACTTCTAGATACAGATCTAAAAGAAAATGTATGCCCACAAATATACTCATGAATATTCACAGTAGCTTTATTCACAATAGCAAAAAAAATTATAAGTAACTCAAATATTTACCAAATGGTGACTTAATAACCAAATTTGGTATATCCCAGACAATGGAATATTACTCCATAATAAACAGAAAAGAACTACTAATGTATGCAGTAATATGGGTAAATCACAAAAAACATTACCCGAAGAACATAAATGGTAGTTGCATTTATAGGAAAATCTAGAAAAGACAAAATCTAAAAAGAAAGCTGTTTAGTGGTTGCCTGGAGCCAGGAACAAAGGTGGAGTTGAACAGAGTGGAGCAAAAGGGAAGGAATGATTAAAATGTTCCACATTTTAATTGTGGTTGTGATTTGTGAAAACTGATGAAAATGGAGGCAGAGGGTATAGCTCAGTATTAGGGCCCTTGCATTGTGCAAGGCCCTGGGTTCAATCCCTGGTACTTTAAAAAAGAAAAAAGATACAAAAAGCACTAATCAGAAAGAGAAAGACTGGTTAAATGGACTACATTAAGTATAAGAACTTCTATTATTAACAAATCCTTTCAGAGAGTGAAAAAAAATTAGGAGAAATGTCTGCAATACACAGAACCAATGAATGACTATTACAAAGAATATATACATCACGCTTAAAAATCTGTAAAAAAAAATAACTTAATAGAAAAGATTTGTAAACACTGTACAAAAATTAATCTCCAAATGGCTGGTAAACATATGAAAAAGTGTTCACTAACTTTAGTCATCAGGGAAATAGAAATTAAAATTAAAGTGAGATAATACTACACACCCTCCAAAAAAGATAAAAGTATGCCTGGGGACATCACTCAGTGGCAGAGTACCTGTCTAGCATGCGCAAGGCCTGGGTTTGATCCCCAGAACTGTGAAGAAGGAAAAAAAGAAGAAACAAAAAACAAAACAAAACAAAACAACCTAAAGGACTATACCAAATGCTGCAGAAGATACAAAGCACCTAGAACTCCCCACACCCTGCTAGTAGGAGTGTAAACTGGTATAATACTTTGGGAGATACCTAACAGACTGGAAGGAAAAATATTCACTGTGACTTAGTAATTTCACAGCCAGATGTATGTGTGTGTCTGTGACTGTGTGTATCCCCTCAAAGAAATTCACACATACAAAGGTACAAAAGTTTTGTACAAGAATGTTCAAAGCAGAATTACATGTAATAGTCCCAAATGAAAAGCAATGCCTAAATAGAGAAACACAGTAACAGTAGAATTCATAAACTATGGCACACTGATCCAAAGGATACTTACATATTGACAAAAGTGAAGGACTATTAGGACACAAAACAAAGATGAATCTCACAATGCTCGAGAGAAGCAGATACAAACCACACACACACACCCCTCCCAAATTCCACCTAAACTCGACTATAGTGTTAGTTTACTAATAAATGATTGCTAAGTAACAAATTCTTACCATATGCCTATTGCCATTCTAAGTAATTTTTGTGTGTTTAACACAATTTTCACACAACCTTCTAAGTTAGATGACATACAGCATTCCGAATGTGCAAATCTGGTCACAAAGAGGTTAAGTAACTTGCCCAAGCCCACAGAGTAACTAAGTCCTAGAGCTGGGAGGTGAAGGTAGACAGCCTGCTACGAGTATGTATTCTAAACACCATAACACACAGTAGCTCAGTGACAGAACTTTAATGGAAAGATGGAGAGAGGGTAAATATGCAGGAGTGGGGATGAGGAGGATGGATAAATTCCTACATTGCTAAAAAAAACTCAAAAACAATAGATAATGCCTAAAATTGGTAGGGAGGGAGATGAGGATCAAGAACTACCAGTGTGAGCATGTTGTGGAAAAATCTGAAGAAAAGATCAGAAAAAATAGCTAATGCCACAGCAATGTAACTGCTTCTAGGAAATGGGTCAGAGTGGACCAGGAACTGCTATATTTAACTTAAAAGCTCAGTAACATTATTTCGTATTTTAAAAACCATATGCACAGGTCAGGCGTGGTGGTGCACACCCGCAATCCCAGCACAGGCTGAGAGAGGACTGCTGCAAGTTCAAGGCCAGCCTGAACTGCATAGTGAGACCCTGTCTCAAAAAGAAAAATCATATGCACATGGTTTGACAAAAATTTTTTAAAAAACTGAGATATTTAAAAAAGAACATCTATCATTTTTATTGAATCCCAGTGTCCCTGGCATTTTGCTAAGCATTTTAAATTAATTTTCTCAAGGAATGCTAGGTTCTATGTTGCTGATGAAAAACCAGATTAGCCAGGTGTGGTAGTGCACACCTGTAATCCCAGCACTTGGGAAGTTGAGGCAGGAGGGTCATCTGGAGTTCAATGCCAGCCTGGGCTACACAGTGAGTTCAAGGCCAGCCTGAACCCTGTCTCAAAAAAACCATAAACAAACAAACAAACAAACAAACAAGGGCTGGGGATGTAGCTCATTACAAAGGCCCTGGGTTCAGTCCCCAGTACTGAAAAGAAAGAAAAACCAGATTAAGGATTCACTTGCCTAAGGCTCACTGGCTTGCAAGTGTTAGAAGTGCAGTGCAGTGAGATTCTAAGGCCCTTGTCTCTCTGTGAGCATGGAAGATAAAGGTCTACACGTCAGTGGCCGCGAGCGACACGGTGGGATGTTTAGGAGGCAGCCTAGACAGGAGCTGGTGACTTGCTACTGGCTTTGAGGAGGGAACATGAGTTAGGAGGGGACTTGAGAAGGAGACCCAGGCTGCTGATTTGAGGAAATGAGGGCATGTTGTTTGTCTGGCCTCCACAGGGTCCATAGAAAGAAGAGTCAAGGTCCAAGGCTCCTGTGGTTTGTTCAGAAGCTCAGTCAAGAACACTGTAGTGTCCTAGGTGTCTGTGGGCTACCTGTGGGCACAGGCGCTGGTGAGTAGAACCTATAGATTGGATCTTAGGAGAGAATTTGGTTCTGTTGGTGTGGGACTCATGCACATGTAGAGCAGTGGCTGTCAACCATTCCTCTACCCCTGTACACCTGAGTAGCAACACAACAAGCTCCCACTGGTAACAACAAGTCACCATGAGGGTGATCTGAATGGGCGTGACTTCCTCCATATATATGTATTGGGAGGTCCATATATATATATGGAATCACAACATGGGATTAAGGTATTACTAACCACCACCAACATTTACTGCACATTTCCTGTGCCCATTCTGTGCGCAACCTGAGGCAGGCCCAACTAGGACCTCCCTACCGCCAAAGGAGGAGTTCGGGCACTTTCACGAAAGTTCGCCCTCTTAGTGCTACGCTGAGACCCTGATTTAAGTTCAGACAGGATGGTTCTTTGAGGCATAGGCTCTTCCCCACTACACAAAGTTGGGCCCTTACGGAATGGGATTTAGGAGTGGAGGAGGAACAGTTCTGCAGGGAACTAGGTCCAAGTCACGGGTTGGTGATATGGTCCAGAACCCAAAGAAAAGGGCTGAAAAAGTCAATTTCAGATTATGCAGGTGAAGGTGAGCTGTGGGAGGCGAGAATAGCATTCAAGGGAAATGAGGGAAGCCAGGACAAAGCCTGGGGAAGACCCACACTGAGCTCATCAGCAGGGGACACGAGTGAGAGCACCAGGCCGCAGGTGGAGGGGAGGAGCTGGGAAGGCAGGAGTTTCACTCTAAGAAGCTGGGGGCGTGCCTGTGATGTTGGGCCCTTACCCATCTCCAGGGCTCTGTTGCTTGCTACTTCAGCAGCCTTCTTGGTTACACCTCCAGTTCATGCGCTCTGTCCTTTAGTCACTCCAGCCTTCTGGCTCCCTCCAACCTGCCCTACCCTCCCAGCACATGGTCTCTCTGTCCCCCATGCTTATTCCAGTTCTCTTCTACTCACCACATCTCACCACCACCAACCGGAACACTTCTGCTGTTCAAATAACTGTTTCCTTGAACTTTTTATTGAAATATAATCCACGCATCTTTCGAAACTTAAATTTCAGTGCTTTTAAGGTACCCTCTCTTACCCCTGTATCAGTCACCCCCAGAACAAAGGCAAACCCCTGCTCCATGGTCTCACAGCATGTCACATTTCTCCATTGTACCACAGAAAATGGCTGAATAATTATTTCCTGTATATTAGTGACAGAATACATCTTCATCTTTACCTGCAGGTAAGCTCCATAAGGGTAGGAATTGAGTTTGTTGTCAGCAAACTTGTTTTGGCTCTATGAGCCATAGGATCTTAGTTACAACCATTCGATTTGGTCACTACAGCCTGCAAACAGCAAAGATGGTTGCAATTGTTTCAACAAAGCTTTATTTACAAATCAGGAGGCAGAACAAAAGGTTATACTTTCCTGACACCTGATCTAAATCACCAGCACCCAAGCTAGCATCTCACACATAGTTGGTACTCAATGAATGAAGCTTAAAGAAGAAGCTGTTGGGTTTGGTGATGGACTGTGACTGGCATCAACAGAAGGTGGTTTTAGTGGCATGGTAGAGTAGAACGGAGATGACAGTGCTGTGGAAACAACACTGATAAAGTTTCCCTTTCAGGAGGTACATACTTTGTGGAGCAAGGTTGGGGAATGGCGATCTTGTAGTGGAGGGGGTGGACAGGGAACATGTTTACAGGCTATGCCAAGAGGTAGGGTAGGGGAGAAAGTGATGTTCAAGAAGCAGGGATCCAGAGCTCCAGGGTGGAGTTGGTTATAAGGGAGGAGGCCACCGAAAAACAAGGAAAGATAGCAGGAAGAGATGAGGAGAAGGTCTTGCATCGTTCTTTCCTGGGAAATGTGAGCCAACACACTCTGGTGGAGAATAGACTAGAGGCAGCTAAGGACCACAAGCATGTGGCATATTGGGAACTACTGACACCAGGGAAGAATGGAAGCCCAGTATAGGCTTACTGGGACCCACGAAGCTATATTCTTCATTTTTTTCTCTCTTCATTTGAGACTAACCAAGGTTTTATCTAAGTATCTTATAGATTCTGGGTTTTCAGATCTGACTCAGTGTGAAGTGTGTCACTTACTGAATCACCAGCTCTACTTGCTGCTACTTCCTATCACTTCACTTTCCCATGCAGGTAGTGACACGCAGGGCCTGAGGAGGATGAGGTCATGCTTTAAACATGTGGACACATCCAGTTCATTCTCTCTCTCTTCTTTCTGTTTTTTTTTTTTTTGTTTTGTTTTGTTTTTTTTGAGACAGGGTCTCACTATGTAGCCCAGACTGGCCTCAAACTCGCAGCGATCCTCCTACTTCAGCCTCCTGAGCGCTGGGATTACAGGCATGCGCCACCACGCCTGGCCCCAGTTCTTTCTTAAAGAATACTGAAAGACATTTTACTTGCAGAAATAATTATAGATTTCATCCCTGTAACCTCAAATGTGAGGGTAACCCACAGTTTGACAAAGTGGATATTAAAAATACCAAGCACATAAAGTAACAACAGGAGATTATAATTTCTCAGTGGATGATCCTCTGGGAGTTTCCCTCTCATAGGCTGTAAAATATTTCTTTATGAGGCACAGAATGATCTGAGTAGAGCACAAAACCATATTTCATTCTAATGATGGATAATACAGAACTATTTTCTTAATGGAGAAAACCATTTGATCGGTGGGGGTTTGATAATAAGAACAGAGTGTAGCAGTTATTTAATTCTATAGGATAAACACAGTATTAAAACCTATAAAACATAACTTCTCATACAGAGAAAATATTAGATATTTAAATATTAATAATTTTTGTAGAATAAAAAAGAACTATAGCAGTCAACTTCAATTATCCAAAACACCAGAGACCTGAAAAAAACCAAACATCTCAACACTGATTCAATATTACTACCATCATAGGAATGTTATCTTCTTTCTGATTTGGGGTTTGTACTCCATTCTAGTTGCTTCACAGAAATACTAAAACCACCTAAATACCTTTTACTTGACATATCTGAAAGAATACCAGGACCTATTTTCATCTGCTTTCCAAGATGTAATTACTGTTGATAATTGTACACTGAAGCTTCTATGTCTATTGCAATCCTAAATAAGATTCTAATTCATATATTCATTTTGAGCTTTTCACTTCCCACAAGTCTGAAGATAATTTCCCTAAACTACACTAAACCTCACTGTCATTTTGGAGATGATGACAACCAACTCAGAATTCACTGGGCTCTACCTGTAACAAACTTTTTTTTGTAAAGGACTTTCAATGTACCTTGAGTATACATTAAATAAATTAATTTCTTACCCTATTGTTGGGTTGATGTTCGGATCAAAACTGTCTTCCACAAACCGCCACACAATACTCGATTTACCTACACCTGTATCCTGAAACAGAACGAGATGAGTGACAGAGAAAAAGTTAACCTTGTGCAGATACCAAAAAAAGAACATTGTGGCCTAAGTTCAGGGTCTCAGAAAAATCACAGATGTGTCAGTTTTGTAAACTGAGGGACACAAAAGTGGTAACACAAAACAGGTAATAACAGGGCAAAGGCTTTGCAGTTTTTAAGAGACTAGGACCTTTGTGAAAGACCTCATGTTTCCGCCTCATGTGAAAAGTGACAAATACACTTGCTTTTTTAAAACATGTGTTAGCAAACTATGAATTCCAAGATTAGTTCTGAGTAATCCCTGATGAACCCTAGCCCCACCCTATCTGAGGCATAAAAGACTTGTTACTGGAATTCTTTGTACTCCTTAAAGCAGAAACTCAGGAAGGAAAGCATCGACCTCATAAAGCTTTGAAATGGACGAACTGCCCTGACAAGACGGGACGCCGAAGCGTCAAACCCGTCTTCGGGCTTCTTGGTCTGAACACCCCTCCTCTGCAACGCAACTCTGCCAGAAGTGTCAGGAGTGTCCCTCAAGCTCGAGATCACCACACAGGCGCGAAAAGAGGTCAACACGGCTGGTGAAAGCTACAGCCCTGTTACCGGTTTTACTTTGAGAGACTTGGCCAACTCCCAACTCGTACCTCGGTGAGCTGGGCGCAAACTACTTTGGGGCGCCTCCCACCTGGACGTGATGGAGCCGGGAGGGCTGCCCGCCGCCCGCGGGCGGGAAGAGCCCAAGGCTCCCGGGGCAGGGCGAGGGTCCTTCCCGGCTCGGGCCCTCGGACGGCTGCAGCGAGGTGGCGGGCCGGCCCGGGGCCGCGGAGGGCGGGAAGGGGTGCAAGGGCCGCGGGGCGCCTGGGTCCCCGCCCGCCCGGCCTCCCGCCGCCCTCCCCGCCGGGCCCACTGCCACTCACCCCCAGCAGACACACTTTGAGTTCCCTCAGCGCCATGGCCTGGGAGCCAGGAGCACGGGCCCGCCTCCGCCCTAAGTTGAGAAGGGAGAGGCCCGGCCCAGCGCGAGCATCCCCGGCGCCGCCGCCGCCGCACGGCCCGGCCCCAGCCGCGGGGCGCACAGAAGCGGCGGCCGCTCGTCCGCCGGTCGTCAGCCCGGCCTGTCCCTCGCCAGTGGCCCAGAGTCGCCTCAGCAGCCGGTTTGCCGCCCCGGCCTCCCGGGCGCCGCCGCCGCCGCCATCTTGGGACGCCGGCCGGGTCACCTGACCTCCCCGCCCACCTCGGCAGCCACCTTCGCCGCGAGGGCGGGGCGGCCGGCGCGCGGGGCTGGCGGCCGGGGCGGGGCCGGGACCCCCGGTCCCGCCCAGGAGGCCCCGCCCCAAAGGCCCCGCCCCCGTCTCCAAGCCCATCCTAAGATGGCGGGTGAGTGGGGCTGGGCCCCGGGGGCGGCGGGCGGCTCCCTTTCCCTGCCCGGGACGCTTGGGGAGCCGGGGGCCTAGCCCGCCGCAGACCCCTCGTAATTCTTGTGTGTCTCTCGGTTTTCAGAGATCCCTCTGTACTTTGTGGACTTGCAGGATGACTTAGACGACTGTAAGTAACAGTTGGGGCGACCCCGCCCCTCCCTGGTCCCTCTCACGGAATCGGGGTTGCGCGCAGCCCGGGGCGGGGAGCCAGACACAGGGCGTGCCCTGGCGTGGGAACCTCGACGGCTGGAGCCCCCCTGCCCGCTGTGACTAGCGGCGGGCCTCCCTCACTGGCGCCGAGAAGCGGAGCGCTCCCGGGGGGGTTCGGACTTGGCTCGTTCCCGGGAAACTCACTTCCTGTCACTTTCTTCTTCCCGGGCTGCACCCGGGGGGCCGAGTCCTGGCTCGGGCGCGCTCCAGCAAGAGGGGGCGTGGCCCTCTCCGGGAGGCTCCCACCCTCCGGCCGCGCCCTCCTTCGTTGGACTTCTAAGGCTGCAGGACCGTTCGGGAGGTCCGCTTCTCCGTGTGCCTGGCCGCGGGCTGCGTGGGCTTCTCAGAGCCAGCTCCGTCTCCTATCCTGTGAGCCCATCCGCCCCTCGTTTCTTGGGTGGGATTCTTCCCCTTTCCTCTTCCTACCCTCCCCTTTTTCTTGGAGTCATTTTAAGGGCTGATGCGGGGGGAGGGGGAGAGGATGTCATCCTGGGAATACAAGTGCCCATTTGTGGTGAATGAAGCAGTTCCTTTCCGTTCAGCAGACATTTTGAGCACCAACTTGTCCTGGGTCAGGCCATGTGTTAGGTTCTGGACTTACAAAGATGAGTTAGGAACAGTCACGCCTCACAAGGAGCCCTCAGGTCGTGGGGAGACCAGAGATGTCACAGAAAATTACCAAACCTAGGGGTTTTTTTTGCTGGTGAAGAAGGCCTACATATACCACCAAAATAGCTAGCAGTTGTTTGGGGCTTCCTGTGTCCCAGTCAAGTGTGATACTTCCTCTCATCTTTTCCTCCCCATCTGCAAGTTTCCTAATGGCAAGAGTTAGTGTTCGCTGAAAACTTACATAGACAAGGCACTGTTAAACTTTTTACTTTATCTCTTTTAAGAGAGGGGCAAGTTTACTAAAGTAAACACTTGAAGGGGCAAGAGAAGTCAGTGGTTAAGGGTTCTGGTTCTAGATTTAGGTGACCAGGGTGTGAAATCCTGTGTCACTATTTACTGGTAGTGTGATCATTCTAAGCCTCAGTGACCTTGTGTGTAAAATGGGCATAATAGCACACTTCAAAGAACTTTGTGAGAATTACATGAATGAATAAAGGATATAAGATGAACCTTGGGCATTGTGAACACTCCGTAAACAGATGCCATTATTGTTACTGTGATCATTACTGATATGTGTTTAACATTCTTGAGCCAGGTACAGTGTAGATCTAGTCGTGGAGCTGAATGTTCCAGCCAATGCACGTCTTAAAATTGAAGCAATGATCTGTTTCCGTTGTGTGTTAAGTTGAGCTGCAGTCAAGGTGCCTCATTTATAGATTTGATATTTGGCCTAGCTGGAAAAGCTATTTTTAGTTGTTTCGGTTATCTAAACAACCCCAACTCAGTGGCTTCAAAGCAAGAGCATTTTAGTTTTTCTTACAATTCTGTGCATTGACTGAGTGGTGCTCCTGCTTCCTGTGGTCTCAGCCAGGACCCTGGGAGGGTAGATGGTTGAAAGGGGCATCTTTCCACTGGCGGCACCAGTCCTGGAGATCTGTGGGACTGTAGGTGCCCTTTCCACTTGGCTTGATTGGCCTTCTCATGGCCTGGTGGGCATAGGGAATGGAAGATCTTTGCTGGCAGCTAGCTTTCTTTAGACTTTTTTATTTATTTGTGTGTATGAAAAGGAAGTAAGAGATTATATAGGGAAAAAAATTACAATTTTACTTTGACTCTATTTGAACAAATATCAAGTATGTGAGACTTGTGATTAAAAAAGGGTTAAATACTCTTGCAGATGGCTGAAGGTTTTTCCCAATAAGGAAGAGAACCATCATTAAGGATCTGAACAAAACCATACCTTGAGTAGGACGACTCTGGGAACCTCCTAGAGCTTCTGGTTTGGGCAGGAATGGGTGCTATGGGGTGCTGCATCTTGCCACTTTACAATATAGTTGATCTAGGAGCCTTAATAAGAGCACACCCCCCCCTCCAACTTATGGTGCCTCAGGTCTCATCTTACACCTCACTGGAGGTATTTGGAGGCAATATCCACACCATGATTGACATCAGGAACTCTTAAAGTACCGTCACCCACTTCTTGGCACTCTCATACCTGTAGCTGAGTTAGCTTGGGTGGATCACTCACCCATTTTGTCAGTATCTTTGGAAAATGGCGTAAGAGTAGGAGCTGCATCATAGGATTGGCGTTAGGGTTAGAGGGGGTAGTACACAAACCATTTTAGTTCACTATCTGGCATTAGTATGTATTTATTCAATATTTTATCTTCATTGTTATTGTTGCTGCATTTTCATATACAATTTTCTGGTTCAGTGTCAACAGCTGCTACTCTGCGAGGTAGGTTTGAATGATAAAACAGAGAATCAGGTGAAATAATTTATCTAGTGTGGCACAGTTCATAAGTGGTACAACTGACAAATTCTGTTGCTTCTGACTCTTGTTCTTTTTATTCCACCATGCAGATCAACTTCACAAGTACTCCTTTTTTTATTTAAAAAATGTTTTTTGGAGGGTAGTTTTTTGAGACAGTCTTGCTATGTAGTTCAGACTAGCCTTGGACTACTATGCAGCCCAGGCTAGCCTCGAACTCGCAGTGATCCTTCTGCCTCAGCATCATGAATGCTGGGATTTTAGAGTGCTAGAATTATAGGTGTGCATCACCATCCTCGGCTTTGTTCTGTTCCGTTTTTGTTTTGAAGTGAGGTCTTACTGTGTTGCCTAGGCTGGCCTCAAACTCCTGGACTCAAATGTTCCCCCTGCTCCCACTTCAGCCTCCAGAGTAGCTGGGACTGCAGATGTGTACCACCATACCTGGCTACAAATATTCTTAACATGGTGCTTGGAGCATGGATGTCAGTTTGAGTAGTGCTGTCTGTTGTCTCCTTGGGCATTTTTGTCTAAATGATGCCGTGCTTCTTGGTTTAGACTGCAAGTGCCTTTGGGCAGGGACACAGGTCATTCTCTTTATTATTCAATGTCCTGCATGATCAGGTGCTCAGTTAATGTGGTTACTGTTAACAATAATAGATTCCTAGGCTTGTCTGATTTACTTTGTGATTCTTGATTGTTTGGCTAATTTAAAAAAGAAGCGGTAACAAATGAGTGCCTTGTTTTTTAAATCATCAGAGTCTTCAGGCCATCGTAGCACAGAAAAGATTTAATTTTAGAGAATTGGCTTGCTAAACCAATCTAAATTCCTTCTCTTGAGAGCAGGAAGTATGGGGGATGGCTTGGCATATTGGTTTTCATATAGGATTATATGTGGAAAGCGGAGCTCAAGAGAGTCTGCCTAAGGGTCGCAAGGTCTGTGAATGTCTGGGTTCACTTACAACAGATGGAATCTAGAGAAACGTTTCTGTTGGTAAGGTTTGCTTGGCTAATTAGAATTTAAATGTATGCTAGTGATGGGGGAACAGAAAATGAGAGGAATCTATTACAGATATAATGAGACCAAGGAGACCTATCCACAAAATACAATATGTAATCATATCTGGGTCTTTAGTTGAACAAATCAACTATAAGGAGACATTATTGGGACAGTTAGGGAACATTGTACTTGGACTGAGTGTTAGATAAGAATTACTAATTTTGCTAAATGTAATAATGGTGTTACTTTTTTTTCCCCAAAGGAAAAAGACTAACAGAAACAAACAAGCATTCATAAATGAAATGATTTGACGCGTGAAGTCTGCTTTCAAATACTGCAACAAATAATAAATGAACCAAAGGTCTGAAAGAGGAATCAGTTGAAAAAATAGCACAATGTTGATACTTCTGGAAGCTGATTGCTGGGGACTGGTCTCTATTTTTTGCATATGTTTGAAAATTTCTGTAGTAGGCTTTAAAAAGTGAGATGAAAGGGTCACATGTGATCAAACATTTATAAGAGTGTTGGAAGGCTGGATTTCAATTCTCAAGTCATACAAAGTTGTTTGTAAGGTGCATTAAGCTTCAAAGACTGACTCATACATTAGTATTTGGGGGACAGTATTTCTTTTCAAATGCTTAGTTTTCAAGAGGTATCTCTGAAAGAACTTCGGAGAGAGCATACTTCTGTTTATGAGAAAAGTAAGGTACCAACAAATGGTATCTGCACAGTTTAGTGGAAAGAGGGTTACCTAAGACAGTGAAATATAGATAGAAGACATCTCCCAGAGCAAAAAGCATTCCATTTCACCTGCCCACTTTGTTCCATGTTTGCAAAAAATGTTCAAGGACTGCAACCATCTATGTGCCCTAAGGCAGAGATACTATATTAATTTGAGCCCTAAACAAAGCCATTGAACCTTTCCTCTGAATAACATAAACTTGAATCAAAGGTTATCAATTATGTTTATAAAAATCTCCTTGTCAAGTGAATAATTTGAATAGGAATAGGAATTCCTAATTCCTAATAGGAATTCCTAATTTCTAATTCTTAAGAAATAGAACAAAACTCTATTAAACTGTTCTCTATATCAAATGGTTTTCTAAATGACAGATGGGTTCTCTCAGTTCTACAAATGCAGCCCTCAAACAGCTATAAACTACACATAAAAGAATGGGCATAGCTATGTCCTAGTAAAACTTTATTTACAAACACAGGCATCGGGTTGAATTTGGCCCACATGTGGTGGTTTACCAACCCGTGCTCTAAATCAAACTTGGTTTCATTCCATTAGAGCTGCTATGCGTGTCCATGAGCCACTATGTCTTTGAATGAGCCAATTGAATAGGGTGTCTTTGCCCTGGGTTTAGTGAGTAGAGCTTAGCCTTGTGTGAGGACCACCCCTGTTTTGTTGAATAATCCTTGACAAGTTGTGCATACTTGATGTCTTATTTTTCCTGTAGTTGAGGATAAAATATTCTTTTAGTGGGAGGAGAAGGACGAGCAGCCAGTGTCAGAGTGGTGGAAGCAGAACAAGCTTTGCTTTCCTTCCATCCTGACGCATTTTATTTGGTTGACCTGTATTTGCCATTTCCTCTGAGGTCATGGATGAATGTCAGGAATTTCCTGAAATTGTCTCTGTTCAGAAAAGAATTGTAAAAATGGTTTTTTTCATCATAAGATCGCGTCATAAAATTAAAAGAAAAAAAAAAACATTTTAAACAAATTTTGCAACAGAACCTAGCTAATGAATGTGGTTTTGACCTTCAAAATGCCAGTTATTTTTTAACCCTCATAGGGAAAAAGAGGGGTGAGTGTATGTGGTCGGCTTCCACATTTGGATAGTCATTCACTCACATAACAAAATTCTCTCCCACTTCTCCAAGATGCCAGGTCTGTGGGAGGTGCTGTGGATAGAAAAAGCTTTGGGACCAGCTTTTGAGCTGCTTCCAGCACAGAGGAGTAGCAGCTGGTAAACATGTTGCAGAGGGAGGGTGTCTGGACGAAGCAAGAGAGCGAGCCTGGGAACTGGGGCATCAGGAAGACAGTGAGTGACTCAGTCTGCCCAAGAGGATGAGGGGATGTGACATTGCAGTTAGGTCATGTCAAAGAAGGTGATGGGCATTCTAGGCAAAGTATGTTCAGAGGTTAGAGTTTCAAGATGGCCTGCTTTGCCTGGGGCTTGTCGAGAATTGGGAGACTTGGGAGCGAGGGGTGTATGGAGAGGAGTAGGGGAAGAGTGGAAGATACGATTGGGAGCTATCAGTGAGGAAGATGTCTCACCGGCCAGCAGGGTTTAGGTCTAATCTGGAGGTAGTAAGTCCCTAAATTTTTTGCTTGAACTTACCTCTTAGGAAAGAAACTCAGGCAGTGGTACAAAAGCTTTTATTTCTTTAGGACTAATGATGTGACAAAGCTCTGTTCTGAGTGCTTCTAGTATTTTAACTTAAGTATGAAAACCCTATAGGGGCAAGTATTTTTAACCCCATTTTATGGCTGATCCAGGTTCACAAGGGGCACAGAAAGGCTAAGTAACTTGCCCCAAATAACACAGCTAGCGAGTGGCAGGGATGAAATTTAAATGAGGGACTCTGGCTGTAAAATTTATGTTAGCTGGTAGTCTTTGGAGGACTCATCATCCATTCGTACATTCATGCATGCATTCATTGATAGGTCTGATTTTCTTTAAGGACCTTATTAAGTCTCAGGCATTACATGATATACTGTAGAGAGTGAATGAAACAAAGCTGGTTTCTCCTCTCATGGAGCTTTGAGTCCAGCAGCAGAGACACATCAAACAGGTAAACATGAACGAGGGAGGTAATTTCAGGTTACATTAGGTGCTGTGAAAGATGACTAGCAGGTAAATGGGATAAGGCCAGCACAGTGTGACTGGAGGGATGCAGGTGCTGTTTGCGTTGAGTGGCCGGGGAGGCTTCTTTGGATCTCTAAAAGGTGCTCTTGAGTTGAGATTTGAGTAAAGATGGGATTTTCATATGAAGAGCCAGAGAAAGTGGCTGGGTGTAGCTCTTCCTCCTCAAGGAGTAGAGGGAAGGCTTGTGTGTCTGGAGTGCAGTGAGTGATAGACTCTGAAGGCGGGAGAGGTAAGTGGGGCCATACTGTACATAGCCCTTAAGTCCATCTCAAGGTGAAGTGTTTGCTTTTTTTTGCAATGTTGGGTGTCAAACTCAAGGCCTTACATGTGCTAGGCAAGGGCTTTACATCCCCAGCCCTGAAGTATTGGTCTTTTATACAAGGAGTTGTGGGTAGTCACTGGAGAATTTTTTTTTTTTTTTTTTTTGTGGGTACCGGAGGGTCGACCACAGGACCTCGCACACCAACAGGCACCCGTGCCGCTGAGCGATATCACCGGCCCCTTTTCCGTATGTGGGATCCGGGAGTCGAACTCGGGCCCTCGTGCTTGCAAGGCAGGCACTTACGCCACTGAGCCATCTCACCGGCCTGTCACTGGAGAATTTTAACCAAGGAAGTGACTAGAGCTGAGTTGTGCTTTTTAGAAAGGAGGAACTGGTGGAAAAACAAGCTAGAGATGGGATGTCCAGTATGTTCTGAGATCCTGGCAAGGGGAGTAGGGTCCCCATAAAGGAGATAGCCATGAGGGCAGGGAATGGGTTGATAGCTCTTTCTGATGGTGAGGGAAGACTAATACAGAGACAGGCCCGGTGGGAAGCTTTTGTTAGATACCCCTGTTCCCTTCTACCCAGACTGTATTAGGTGCCCATTTTCTTTGTTTCCTGAATGCTCTGTTGCCCTGTGGCGGCATTTGACACATGCATGGCCAGATGTCTTCCTCGTCCATTAGAATGAGATGTGTCCATCTTGGATCACTGTTGTCTAGTGTAGCGAATGGCATCAGGCAGTACACTGAAGCATGCTTTGGGTGATGGGGTAGAATGGGTGGGATTCATGTTTCTGAGACAGTTACTTTTGAAAGCTTATAGGAGATCCTGGTGGCACTGTCTGGCCCTTGAAAAGCCCCTCATAGGCCTAGTTTTGGAGCACTGTTAGATTAGACCTAAGAGTCCTTAGGACTGGAGATTAGACCTAAGAGTCCTTGGTGGTGGGTGGTAGTTGGAGCCATGGGAGGGTCTGAGAGCTACAGATGGTGCGTGTTGGAGGATGAGAAGATAAAAGGTATGATCTCCGGGCAGCAGGAGCTTCTAGTAGTTAGCTGTAGAGAAACCAAGAGGCCCTTGAAGCTAAGTTTTTGTTGGAGGTGATTATTTATGACATTTGCCCTAGAGGGATCAGGTAAGATTAAGGACTAAAGACAGACCGTGGAGTTTGGCATTTGGGAGATCTTCAGTGACCTCAGTGGGAAGTTATCAGCACAGCCAAGGAGCAGAATCCACATTGGAAGTCTTGGAAAGGCACTGGAAGTTTGAGGCAATGTAGACTGTAGTCCAGTTATTTGGTGGTCAATTATTGAGCACCCACTATATCCCAGGCAGTGGCTGGGCATTGGACACTTTGGGGAATGATTACTGCTTTGTTTACTTATTTTTATTTTTGAGACAAGGCCTCACTATGTAGTTCAGGCTGACCTTGAACTCTGTGTAGCCCAGGCTGGCCTCGAACTCATGGTAATCCTCCTGCCTCAGCCCCTGGGATTACAGGTGTGTGCCATCATCCCCAGCTGGTTACTGCTTTTGGGCCTCACAGGAAAAAGCAGGAAAAAGCATACCCTTTGAAGAAGAAGGTGGTGGATGGGGGCGGGAGCATTTCTTCATGTATGGAAGATTCCAGAACACATTGTTACTCTTTGTATTTACTCTGGAAACTGTAAAAAAACTCTTTTCGTTGAACAATCCAGCAGTTCTTCTCTTAGTTATATGGCTAACAAATTGAGAACATATGTCCTCAAAAAGACGTGTCCATACTACTACTATGCTTAAGAGTCAGAAACTGGAACCTACTCAAATATCCATCATGAATAGCTTGAATTATAAATTGTGGTATGTTCACACAAGGGAAAACTATGCAGCTGTAGGAATGAATGATCTACAGTTCTACTGAACAGTGTAGATGAATTTCACAATGTGCAAGAGCCAGACTCAGAAAGGTATGTACTGCATGATTCTGTTTATACAAAGTATGAGACCAGCAAAGCTGCTCTAGGCATTTAGGAGGCAGGAGAGTGGTTACTTTAGGTGAGGTAAGGAGTGGAAAGGGACCCTTAGTTTTGGAGATGCCTGTGAAATTCTCTTGTTTGCAATGAGTGCTGACTACACAGGTGTTTTCAGTTTGTGAATATTCATTATCTGGCATACTCATTTGTACACTTTTCTGCATGTATATTATACTTCGATTGTTAACAAAAGAAGTAATTTTTAAAATCAAGGCAAAGGAGAGAGCATAAATGTGGCCTGAGGGGCTGGAGTCAGAAGGGGAAAGATGGCAGGGAGCAGGAGAGGCAGATGACCCTGGGATTGGGCCGTGTAAGCTGTGAAGGAACTCAGAGTGTCCCTGGAGGAGTTTGCTTCTTTCTAGGAGGAAGGTGATCCTCCTAGCGGTTTGGCCAAGATGATCAGTAGAGAAGTGACTTTATTTGGTCAGCATTACCTGATTGTTTCAAGTATTTCAAACAGTAGGAAAAGAGACCCCCTCCCACACACTCACCCCAAAAGTTGTTGTGTTTCTTCTGTACTTTTTTTTTCCTTTTTGAATCTGCCTCAAGTCTGACTAGAGAACTCACTGCATTTAAGAGTAATATTGTTCCATTCATCAGTACTGTGTCAACTAGCACCCTTACCTTCTCCTTTTCTGTCCCATAACTGGGTGAATTGGCAGGAAAATTGAGGTGTGTAATATCACAGTGGAGCATATGAACAGCTTTGAGGTGCAGAGTTCTCGCCTATCAGGTAACCCGAGTAAATGTTTGCCATTGACCATCACTGTAAAAGTCAGAGTCATAAATAATGGCAGGTTTTGGAAGCTGTGATTAAAGCCACAAATCAAAGAAGAATTTCCATGTATGCATGGTGTAGAAAGGATGGCTGCTCATGAATTTGGTCTTTTCATCCGGCCCATTGCATAGTGCTAGTAATAGCCATCAGAAGCCCTCAAAGATTTGTAATATAAAACATTATGCATTGGACGGATCTGCTCATATGAGAGCTTATAAATCAGTGTGAGTCTTGTTAGAGAATGACACGCATATAGAGGAAGTTTGCCTGTGCAACTTGCCGTTGAAATTTAGTTAAGTCAACAAGGACCTGCAGTGTGTAGGGGCCGGTTGCTCCACAAGAGCTAGTGAGAATTCAAGTGTTGTTTATCTTTTAGATGGGTCAGGTTTGTCTACTCTAGCTAGCAGAAATAGCCCCGATTTAAGAATTTGCATTAGTACTTGTAAGCCTGTTATCAAGAACAAAACCACTTTAAATAACAGTATAGGAAGGGCTTACTCAGGTTCCCCAGAAATCATTTAAGGTTTTACAGAGTTCTTCAAAGAACGATAAACTCTAAATGGCTACTAAACACTCTAAAAGTAATTATTTCCATAAATTCTGTATTTGTTCGTTCTTTTGTAAAAAAAAAAAAAAAAAAGTAGTTTTGCAAGTAAGGCTAACCTGCTTTTTGGCTACCACCAGTCATTCTTTTAGCATTTCGATTCGGACATAGAGTGGACCACGTCTATCATGTTCCCCATCCAGTGTCCCCTAGTGCTATGTCAGAGACAGAATATTGGATTGTATGGATAATTGGTCTGGCCCAGGGTGTCATATCTCACACAGAGTTATAGTGGTAGGATGACATGTCGAATGGAGCATCATAAATATTGGGAATGCCTGGAGAACGGGTTCTTAATGAAAATGCTTGCTGGGATGGACGTGCCATCACATTCTGCCTCCAGCCTCAGCTCTGTTCATGTCTAGGCCAATAAAGGGATCTCAGTGGGTATGTTTTATTGTGTTTATTTTTTCCCACCTTTCCACTTAAAACCAATTACAGTGTGGCTGCTCAGTCAGGGCTTGGTGGCTTTTGTGAAATCTCTGATGTTCCTGAACTGCTTGAAAGTGGCTGACAGTGTACTTGCCTCTGGCAGTGCTCGTGTCTCCATTTATGATGTTATTTTCCCTTTCCCACCTCCTCTTTTTCCATGTGGCAGATTCTTACTTGATCTTCAAGGTCCAGCTCACAGATCACTTCCGTTGTTGGGTCTTCTCTCCCTCTCCCTCTCCCTGTCTATCCTCTTCGCAGTGGAGTCAGTTTCCTATTTCATACTTGTGTCCCATGGCTCCTGCCATCATGGCAGTGTGTGTTACTTCTGTATCACTTTTATTCCCTTGGGAACTTTTGGAGTCTGGGGACCCGGTCTGTTCACCTCTGGATCCCCAGGATTGTGTTGAATTGTGGTTTATTATTGAGGTTCACCATGGAGGGAAGATGATGTTTAACATGGGTTTGCTGTTAACAGGCCTTCTGTGTTCATACTGGTCTGTTGATTCTTTTTTTGCTACAAAATAATCTGTAAAGTTCCCCCATCATCCTGACTGAGGATTGAACCCAGGGCCTTTGCACTGAGCTACATCTCCAGCCACCCCCCCCAAGACAGAAGCTCGCTGGCTAAGTCACTAAGTTACCTAGATGTGGCTTGAATTTTTGATCCTCCTGCCTCAGCCTCCCAGAACGCTGGGAGTACAGGTGTGTGCCACCACATTATTTTTACTAGATTATATCATACTTTGAACCTGTGAAGCACATTCACCTAACATCAGACTTATCCTATTCTTTGCAAAGTGGACAGGGCCTCACTGAAGAGGGACAATTCTGATTTTGGTTGTGTGAGCTCAGAACCACTGGTTGAGATTGGATGGTAGAGATAAGCTGTCTATGTTGTAGCTACTAAAGAGAAGTTTGAAACTTGTCCCCAACCCCAGGCAGGTAGCAGCCACAGCTGCTGACTGCAGGACATTGGGGACAGTTCAGGGAGGTTGGGCAGCCTGTGTGTGCCCCATGGCATGTAGGGTGCTGAGCATATGGGATGCTGGGAAGGGCTATCCCTCTTGTACTTGTTCCAAACCCTTTCCCAACTGTTCTTCGCTAGCTTTGATTATTAATCCTTTTTGATAGAGTCAGTGATTTCCCATGTAAACTTGCCTGTGAACCTAATATGTGGCAGTTTATCATAGTGTCAATGCCAGGTGAACTCAAAACATGATCAGTATTAGTTTATTTTGTATTTTAAATTGGGCTAAGAAAGTGGGAAGTTATTACTACAAATGATTTTCTTCAGAAAACTTTGCTTTTCTACACTGTATTAAGCTTTCATGAATAAAGTTGGTAACTTACTTTCCCCCAAATGTAAAAAATACAATGAAAACAATTTCAACAAGGAATTATTTGTATGCTACTTCATATTTCATTCCTGACTTGAATGCTTAAGATTTCTGATGTTTATGCGTGGTCTGGACTTGTCAGGTCCCAGAATAATCGACTGCCCAGCCCCTTGTTCCCGTCTACAGTTGCCAGACAACATGTCATCTTAGCAGTGGCCAGACATACAAATTCTAGAAAATTCTTTTAAAAACAGGAATCATTTTATGTGCTACCTTCCATTGTCAGGAGACACAACAAACTGGCTTGGCACAATTCTACCATTCATTCATTCATTCAGCAACTTTTATTGAGTGCCTGCCACGGGTGGGCATATCAATGAGTTAATCAAAGATGCTTTCCCTGGTCGGGGAGGGAGGGGGAAGTAGACACAGCTGATTGACAGTAAACATAGAAAGATGTGTGTGCATGTGTTAGAGGTGATGAGTTCTCTGGAAAAATAGGCAGATCAGGATAACGGGTATAAACTGAGGACTTACAATTTCGTAAAAGATATTCAGGGAAGACCTCCCCGAGAGGATGATGAATGAGCAAGATCGTAAGGAGGAAAAGAGGTTATTTGAGAGGACATCTTGGGGGGAAGTTCCAGGCAGAATGCCAAGCCCCTTTGTTGGGAGGTGACGGGTGTCTGGGAGAGAGCTCTTCATGTGCTCTTGAAGGTGTTTCTCAGTTGAGGGTTTTGTCACTAGCCCACCTCCTCCTGCACATCCGTCAATGTCCAGAGACAGTTTCGATTGTGGGGATGTGGGGCAGGGGTGCTCTGAGCGTGTGGTGGGGAGAGGTCAGGGGTGCTGCTCGACATAGTGCCCAGGACGGTCCCAGCAGCAGAAGTCGACCTGGCCAGGGATGTCAGTAGTGCTGGGGTTGAGAAATCCCGGTCTGTTAGTATGTAGTACATCAGCTGTTGATTGATTTGGTTTGTCTTTGAAGACTTAATAAAAAAAAAAATCGAAATGTCACGGGAAAGATGAATCACAGTGGCTGGTCAGAATTCCTTCACAGCTGACTTTGAAGCTAATACTGTTTTCATTCACTTGGAGGAAAAGTGGTCCAAATCTTTCTTGTATGTACATTAGTCAACCCTGGTGTTTTTAGGAGTAATTAAAAAAGTCTGGTATACCATTCGCAAGTAAATAGTGATAATCTCAGTGATGATCTCATTTGTTTGGGACTCAAGTGGGCTCTTCTAATTTTGAAAGGGTCTAGGACAGTGGTGGCGAACCTATGGCACGTGTGCCACAATGGGCTGTTTGCATCCTTGAAAGCGCTAGAAGGTTTGCCATCATTGGTCTAAGGATATTGATGCACACAAGAGAAAATGTTTACTTACATGAAAAAAAAATTGAATTTCAGTACTTGGAATAAGAGGTACTATTTTTGCATATGAATGTAATGTTATTAAGAATATTTTCCTTGGATAGTCCTAATCCAGATTTTTCAGAAATCAGTCACAAAAGTGCCACTTTTCTTATTTTTACATTATCAGTGTATCACCTGTATTTTTCTTTATACCAATATCGGCTAATTTTTTAAATTTAAAACCATTTTGGAAAATGTTGAGACACAGCACAAAAAGAAAACTTTCTTTGTTAATTGAGAATTAAGAGGGGGAATAACTTTCTTGTTGTGTGATTCACTGACTTTCAGTGTATCTTCCACCTGTCGCAGATGTGGCTGTCCTGGCTCAAGGACTCTGTGAGTGACCTCTGTGAGGCAAGTGACCTCTGTGAGGCAAGTGACCAGCTGTGCATTCGCAGCCTTGCTGGCTGGGGTTGGAGCTGCAGGCCGACAATGAGGAAGCAGCTAGTGATGTAAGGGAGGCCGTTTCTTTCGGGCTGTGACTGGCCTCTGCCATCTATTAGTGCAGAACTCTCCCAGGAAGTAGCAGTTAGACAGCCTGGTGCTTTATTGTGCATAGGACTAAGATTATAATTCTGTTTCTTAAAACAAAAATCTCTATAGCTCAGATTTCTTACTATTTCAGATAAATCTTAAGGATCTTTTTCTTTTCTCTCTCTGTTCTTCCTTATATGCTTACTATGAGTTACCAAAATTCTACTGTGTTCATTGTTGGGATGATCGAACACTTCTGATACATTATATCAAACATTACAGTTCATTAATTTTAATCTTAGCGGTTACATGGCAATTTTGGACCTATTTTTTCTCTCTTATGAAATTAGATATCTCATTTTTGCAACCAGAAGTGAATTAATTAGTGTCATTGGTTGCATATTTTGAGTGTTGCTTTGCATGGTTGTAAGGTAGATGTTGCATCTCAGGTTTTTTCTGTTTTCTCCAAGATTACTGGCCTCTCATGAATCCGGCTAATCAAAGACTCAGGAGTCTGATTTCTGCAGAAAGGAATATTTATTGTTTGTTGTGTGCCCAGCATTATATGATATGATCCAAATGTCTAAAGGACCTCCAAGTCTAGTTATGGAGACAGAGTTAATATTGTATCAGTTTAGGTAAAATGTCGAAATTAACAATTATATAGTTCCATTTATTGCCTTCCTCCCCACTTTATGTCATAGTTTTCAATATATGGTACCTCTATATACTGTATATTATAAATCCCATAGTGCAAAGTTGTAATTTTTGCTTTAAACCATCATAGACATGTATATGAAATATATTTTTCCTTCCTTTTATTATTATTTTGTGTGTGTGTGTGTGTGTGTGTGTGTGGGTGGGTGGGTGGGTGGTACTGAGGTTGAAACCCAGGGCCTCATGCTTGTGCATGGTAGGCGAGCAGTCTAGTGCTGAGCTACATCCAGCTCTTTTTATTCTGTTTTGAGACAGGGTCTCACAGAATTGCCCAGCCTGGCCAGGAATTTGTGATCCTCCTGCCTTGGCCTCCTGAGTGGCTGGGATTATAGGCATGTACTACCATAACTGACTCCATCATAAATAGTTTAAAGAGAGTAAAAGGAAAGTAATTTTTTTCTATTTATCATTTCCAGTGCAGTTTGTTCTTTTTGAAGATAAAAGTTACCAAATTGTATTTTTCCACTTCAGTTTACAGATCTTTCAGCATTTGTTGTAGTCAACATTGGCTAACTATGTTAAAGAAGTAAGTTTTCTTCTGTGACGTTTGTTCAGTGAATTTTTAAATTTCTTTTTTTTTTTTTTTTTGTGGGTACTGGGGGGTCGACCTCAGGACCTCGTGCGCCAGCAGGCGCCCGTGCCGCTGAGCGATATCACCGGCCCCTTTTTCGTATGTGGATTCCGGGAGTCGAACTCGGGCCCTCGCACTTGCCGGGCAGGCACTTAAGCCACTGAGCCATCTCACCGGCCCTAAATTTCTGATATTGATTTAATTTTAGAATTTTCATCTGATGCCCTTTTGTAAATACAGTAACAGTTCTTTGCTGAGATTCTTCATCTTTTCACTCATTTTCCTTTATATCCATAAATATTATTATAATAGTTATTTTAAAATCCTTGTCTGTAATTCCAACTTTTTTGTCCCTTTCAGAGTCTGTTTTGATTTTTACTTTTTTAACTAGTTGATGTTTTCCTATTTTTTTTTTTTTTTTTATATATTGAAGACTTTTGAACTATAACATGGATATTTTGAATATTATGTGTTGTAGAATCTCTGGATTCTGTGTGTGCCTCCAAAAGGTATTGATGTTTCGTTTCATTTCATTTTGTTTTTAGTAGGCACTTGAGCTTAAATTGAATGAGGTCAAACTGCTTAACTCATTTTTCATGTAGAGAATAATATTCCAAATCTCGGTTCAATCTTTTAGCCTTAGCTATGTGTCATGTAGTTTGCCACACAAATGTAGGGCTCAGGAATGAAGCCTGGGTTGGGACAGAGTTTAATAGAGACCCTTCTCCAATCTGAGTGTCTCCTCTCTGGAATTTCTCCCATCCCTTTCCCTGCACCTTTAGTGGTTATGGTTGCTCTGAACTCTGGAGATGAAACAAACAATGTCAGTAATAAAGTATACTTAATAATTTAAAACGAATAGTAATAATACCTGATAAAGTCAAAGAACTTAAGTATGTCAGATGTTATAGAACTATGTGTCTGTGGGTCATCTGTCTTATATCATCTTGTCCACACTGCAACAGTTACCCAAAATAGGCAGCTATTGCCACCCACCACGTTTTTGTTTTTCAGTACTGGCGATTAAACTTAAGTCTTTGCACTGAACTACATTCCCAGCCCTTAGTTTTTATTTTGAAGCAGGGTCTTATGGAGTTAGTTGCCCAGGCTGGCCTGGAACTCATGATCCTCTTGCCTCATCCTCCCAAGAAGCAGGGATTACAGGGCTGTCCCACTGTGCCTGGCCTGTTATGTCCATTTTAAGCTGAGGAAACTGAGAATCCGAGGTGTGAGGTACTTATCCAGGGTTATATATCTAATAAGAGGCAGAGCTGGGTGGCAGAGTCAGGAATCATGACTCAAGGTCTCTCACTCCTGTTGATTATACAGTTATTCCTCTAACATCTTGTCAGTGAGAAATCTGGAATTTAATCTTCATTTTTTTTCAGTTTTCTTGGCCATTGGTATTCAACAATGCATCAGGGTCTGGATTTGTTACTAATTATTTAGTTTTGCATTTGTGCTTCAAATTTAATATTCATCTTTTTTCCAGTTCTGAAAAATATTTAGTCATTATCTCATTGAATATTGCCCCTTCTCATTTTCAATAATTTCTTCTGGAATTCATTCTTATTGTACTTATCTTAGGCTTTTGCATGCCATCCTTCACGTGTCCTAATTGCTGTCCCGTATTTTCCATCTTATTTCTCTGTGCAGTGTTCTAGATGATTTGTCATAGCAATCTTCCACCTCACTAACTCTCTCTTGAACTGTGTCTAAACTGCTATTTAAGCCAGTTACTGAAATTTTAATTACATTGTCTCTATTTTTCATTTTTTTTTCTGTTTTTCATTTCTACTTGGTCTTTTTCATACATATCTACGCCTTTCCCCATTTTCCCCTCTTGTCATTATTATGTCAGTGTAAAAAATTTTAACTCATTCTAAGCATAGTTGGTAATTTATTTCAGATTTTTCTAATATTTCTAAGTCTTGAGATATGAATTCTCTGTTTTGTGCAGTCTTTCTGAAGATGGTTTGTAGCCACATGTAGTTTGAAATTTCTTTTTTTTTTTTCTTAATATGCGGGTACTGGGAGTTGAACTCAGGACCTCACGCTTGCCAGGCAGGTGCTTATGCCGCTGAGCTATATCACCAGCCCATGAAATTTCTTAATTCTACTTTATATTCAGGGGTGGTTTCATGAAGTTTCACATGTCGTGGGTTGTGAAAAATGTGTGTGTGTGTGTGTGTGTGTGTGTGTCCCGGCCAGTACTGGGAATGGAGTCCAGGGCTTAATGCATGCTAGATAAGTGCTGTACCATTGAGCTACATCCCTAGCCTTAATGTGTTTCTTTAGAACAGTCGCTTGTTTGCTTTTGTTGGGGTGCCTGGGATTTTAATGAATCTGGACTGTGATCTTCTTAGTAGCTCGGTTTGGGGTTCCTGCACTTCAGGGGTAACATAAATTTGGACTATAGTGGTTTTGACTTATCAAATTTCTCCCACCCTAGGCAGACAATTCCCTTATATTAGGGCTTTTATTTCAAATTCACTGCCTGTATTTTTCATCCCTACATAGGCATCCAGGTCTTCAGTGCTGGGCATAGGGTGTCAACTTCTGCTTACTGCTCTTCCTTTGATTTCTGTCTTCCTTTCTGGCCTTAGGAATGTCCTTCGCCTCTCCTGCCTACTTCTGCCTTACTATGTTTTAAAATATTTTATTGAAATATCTGTATGGGGTGTGTGTGTGTGTGTGTGTATGTGTGTATGTGTGTGTGTGTGTGTGTGTGTGTGTGTGGTGAAGGGATTCCATTCTCTTCCATTCCACTGACCTGTTTTGGAAATCTCAGTAAGTAGGATTTGAACCCCATCCTCCAAAGCACATGCTACTCTGGTCATTGGGCTAGGGCAGTGACCATAGGAGATGGAAAAAGGGAATTAATATTAGAATAGAGATTAGATCAGTTTATTGTCTGTTACAATGAAATAAGTATTTGCCTGGAAGTTTGAGACATCCAGGCTGATAATTCAGTAGCTTCCTGCTGGACAAAATGTAGAGGAAGAATTTGACAATGCTTTTCCGGTGCCATTCAGGAAAATAGTAACTTACTGCCAAGCAAATAACCTGGTGATTTCCACATATACTCCTGCATACTCTATAGTGAAGTGAAGGTATCCTTAAGGGCGAACAACTTTCTGTAGTTTTAAAATTATGATGCTTTCTCCAGATTTTAATTGAAGTTCTCAAGGAGATAAAGATCACAGGATCACTTTGTAAATATGGAATCAGAGCAAAGGAATTTGATCCTTTGAAAAGCTTTCCATCACAGCAGTGCTAGCATCTGGCCAACTTGATCCCTGTAATCTCCATAAGACATGGTTGGGGAGGTGGGTGTCGTGGCACAAGCCTGTAATCCCAGCACTGATGAGGCTGAGGATTGCTGTGAGTTTGAGTCCAACCTGGACTACATAGTGAGTTCAAGGCCAGCCTGAAATATGCAGTGAGAGCCTATCTCAAAAACTGAAAAAAAAAAAAGGAAAGAAAGAGAAACATGGCTTGGAAAAAACAGAAGGACAGATGGATGTTGCATCATCTGCTTATCTTTCTTTACTTTTTAAAAGTCACTTTGATTTATGCATAATTTACACAAAATAAAATTCACCAAATCTTAGCAAATACGTAGTTTGTGACCACAGCCATGTAACCATAATCAGGATATACATTTTCCAACACTTCCAGAAGTCCCTTAGCCCCTCCCCTGATTCTACACAACCACTGATCTGCTAAATACTACTATATTTTTGTCTTTTTTACAATTTCACATAATTATGTTTTATGAAATCTTTTGTTCTGCCTTCTACTTGGCATAATGCTTTTGAGATGTATCTGTGTTGCTGCATATTAACAAATTGTTCCTTTTTATTGCTGAGAAGTATTCTACTGTGTGGCTGTTTAACAATTTGTTTATTCATTTAGCAGTTGATTGCTATTTTGTTTATTTCCAGTTTTTGTCTGTTATAAGTAAAGCTGCTATGAATATGTTTTTTGTAAACATATGCTTTCATTTCTGTTGGGTAAATACTTAGAAATGGGAATTACTGGGTCATTGGCAAGTGTGTATGTGTATTTATTTAAGAAACTGCCAAAGCAGGACTTAGTGGTGCATACCTGTAATCCCAGCCGCTTAGGTGGCTGAGGCATTTGGATCACAAATTTGAGGCTAGGCTGGGCAGTTAGTTTAGTGAGACTTGTCTCAAAATTTAAAAAGAGTTTGGGTGTAGCTTGGTGGGAGAGCCCTTGCCTAGCATGTGTGAGGCCCTGGGATTGAGCCTAGTGCTTTCGGGGTATGTGTGACTGAAGGAATGAATGAATAAATAGATAGATAGATAGATTAGATAAATAGAAACTGCCAAAGCATTTTAGTAGCCGTCACATTTTGCATTTCACCAACAATGTATAAGAAATCTAGTTGCTTCATTTACTTGCTAACATATTTAATATAGTCAGTGGGGGAAAAAAAATTTAACCTTCTTTGTAGGTACCTAGCAGTGGTAGTGAACGCAGAACCCTCTGTCCGCATGTGAGCCAAGTTGCCCCAGCAGTCTCTCCAGCAGCCAAGCGTTCACCTTTAATTGCAGTGTTGGCACTTTGTGATAAGTAAGTGGGTTTTGGGTTGCAGTCTAGGCACTCAGTCTCTAAAAGGTTTACCATCACTGTTATATAGTACTAACTTATTGTGGTTTCTTTCTTTCTTTCTTTCTTTTTTTTTTTTTTTTTTTGTGGGTACCGGGGGTCGACCTCAGGACCTCGCGCGCCAGCAGGCGCCCATGCCGCTGAGCGATATCACTGGCCCTTTTTTTGTATGTGGGTTCCGAGCTGAGCCATCTCACCAGCCCCTCATTGTGGTTTCTTGATATTTCCTTAATTACTAATGATGTTGTATATCTTTTCCTTATTTAACTGTCATTAGTATATCTTCTTTGTTGAGATGTCTACTCAAGTCTTGTGCCTATTTTTGGAATCAGGCTCTTAAGTTTTTATATAACCTGGATTCAAATCTTTTATATGTTTTGCAGGGCCGGTGAGATGGCTCAGCGGCTTAAGCGCCTGCCCGGCAAGCGTGAGGGCCCGAGTTCAACTCCCGGATCCCACATATGAAAAAGGGGCCGGTGATATCGCTCAGCGGCACGGGCGCCTGCTGGCGCGCGAGTTCCTGAGGTCGACCCCCCGGTACCCACAAAAAAAAAAAAAAAAAATCTTTTATATGTTTTGCAAATATTTTCTTTCTTTTTCTTTTTTTTTTTTTTTTTTTGTGTGGGTACCGGGGGGTCGACCTCAGGACCTCGCGCGCCAGTAGGCGCCCGTGCTGCTGAGCGATATCGCCAGCCCTTTTTTTGTATGTGGGTTCTGGGAGTCGAACTCAGGACCTCATGCTTGCTAGGCAGGCGCTTATGACGCTGAGCCATCTCACTGTCCCTTTCTTTTTTTTTTTAATAAATTTTTTTTTTTTTAAAGACAACAAGTAAACATTCTCATGTATTAACAAACTCAAGAATTACAGAATGTACAAATACCTTTTGGAGAAAAACATTACGCAGTATAAGATTAAGCCATGTAAAAGCTAAGTAAAGATAAAAGACTAAGGAATGGAATAGTCACAGTGAAATTACGTTTGCACACTAGGGAGACAATACGATGTTTACAAATGTGCATCCAGTTTATGCAAATATTTTCATCTCGGACTGTGGCTTAGTGTTCCATTTTCTTCTTTGGAGAGCAAAAATTCTTAATTTTGATGGAAGTTTATACAGCACATGCTTTTTGTGCCATCTTTAAGAAATATTTGCCGTACTAAGAGCATAAATATTTTTTCATTTTTTTTTTTCCTAGAAGTTTTATTGTTTTGCGTTTTGGATTTATGTCTATGAAAGATTTTGAATTATTTAAGGATCAAGCTCCCACGTTTATTCGGATATTCTAATACTGTTTGCCAAAAAGATTGGCCTTTTCCCATTGAATTACCTTGGCATCTTTGTAAAAAATGAAATGACCTTAGATTTGTGGATTACTTTATAGATTTTCTCTTGCATTCTCTACATGTTTATGCTTAATCTAGTACCACAGTGTCATGACAGTAAGTCTTTTATGAGTCATTCTAGTTGGTTTTCCCTTTTCAAAATGGTTTTGGTTTTTTAGGTCCTTTGAATTTCCATATACATTTAGAATCAGCTATTTTTTTTTTTTTTTTTTTTTTTTTTTTTTTAAAGACATGGTCTCCCGGGCCGGTGAGATGGCTCAGCGGCTTAAGCGCCTGCCTTGCAAGTGCGAGGGCCCGAGTTCGACTCCCGGATCCCACATACGAAAAAGGGGCCGGTGATATCGCTCAGCGGCACGGGTGCCTGTTGGCACGCGAGGTCCTGAGGTCGACCCCCCGGTACCCACAAAAAAAAAAAAAAAGACATGGTCTCCCTATGTAGTTCAGGCTGGCCTTGAACTTACTATGTAGCCCAGGCTGGTCTTGAACTCATAGCAATCTTCCTGCCTCAGCCTCCCAAGTGCTGGGATTACAGGTGTGATCCACCATGCCTGGCAGCTTATTTTTTCCTACAAAATTAATTGCTTGGCTTTTGATTGGGATAACATTGGATTTATAGGTAAATTGGTGAAGGGTTAACATTGTAACAGTATTGAGTTTCTGATCCATGAAAGTGTTTTAACTCTATTTAAAATAATTCTTTTAACATTTTTCTCATTATAGGATTTATACATTGCTTGTTAAATTTATTCCTAAGGATTTTATAATTTTGATGCCATAATACGCTGTTCATGTATTTAGTTGTATCCTGCAATCTTGAACACCTCACTTCTAGTTCTTTCAAGTTTCACTACAATCTTTTGCATAGACAATCATATTCTTTGTGAATAGACAGTTTTCCTTTTTCTTTTCTAATCTGTATGTCTTTAATTTTGTTTTCTTGGTTTACTGCTATTTTACTTCTACATATGCTATAAATGCCACAGTATATTGTCATTATTTTTGCTTTGGTAGTCAGTTATCTTTTTTAATTTAATTTTTTTTATTAGTACATGTTTATGGTACATAATGGTTATATTCATTGTGGGGAGTTAGTACAAATACATAACACATTTTTTTTTTTTTTTTTAGTATGAGGGTACTGAGAGTGGAACTCAGGACCTCGTGCTTGCCAGGCAGGTGCTTATGCTGCTGAGCTATATCACTGGCCCTATATAACACATCTTAATTATTTTTTATCCCCTTTTTCTTCTCTCCCTACCCCTTCCCTCCATCTCATGGTCTCCTTCCCATTTGAAAAAGCTCTATCTCCCTGTTTCTTATTATTTATCTTTTATTTTGCTCTTTAATTTATTTTTAGTTTGGGTTTCTCAAGTAAGAGAAACTATGAGATATTTAAGCTTATGTTTCTCATTTATTTCACTTAACATTATGGTCTCAAGGTGCATCCATTTTACCAGAAATGACTCAAATTTATCCTTCTTTATGACAGAGTTGTACTCCATTGTGTATAAATTCCACATTTTTTTAATCCATTCATCTGTTGATGGGCATATAGGCAGCTTCCAAGATTAGCTATTGTGGGCCGGTGAGATAGCTTAGTGGCATAAGCGCCTGCCTGGCAAGCGCAAGGTCCTGAGTTTGACTCCCAGAACCCGCATAAAGGAAAAAACGGGCCAGTGATATTGCTCAGCGGCACGGGCTCCTGCTGGCACGCGAGGTCCTGAGTTCGACCCCCGGTACCCACAAAAAAAAAAAAAAAAAAGTATTAGCTATTGTGGGGGCTGGTGAGATGGCTCAGCGGCACAAGCATCTGCTGGCATGTGCGAGGTCCTGAGTTTGACTCCTGGTACCCACATTAAAAAAAAAAAGATTAGCTATTGTGAATTGTGCTGCAGTGAACATAGGTATACATGTATTACAATAGTATGATGTCTGACTCTTCTAGGAAGATACAATCAGGCCTCTTTCTCCTCTTCCAGTTCTTCCTCTTCATCCTCCTCCTCCATGGAACCCAAATGCTCTGTCCCTAGAAGGGGAATAGCTGGGTGGAATGGAATTTCTAGTTTTAGTTTTTGAGGAATCTCCATACTGATTTCCATAGTGGTTATACTAGTTTACACTCCTACCAAAATGTAGAAGTGTTCCTTTTCCCCCACAGCCTCTCCAGCATTCGTTATTACTTGATTTATTATTTATTATTTTATGCTATATATCTGTCTTACTTACTTTTCTCGTTGCTGAGACAAAATTACCCGACACCCAGAGTTAGAGAAGGAAAGGTTTTTCTTGGCTCACAGTTTGTAGAGGTTTCAGTCCATAACCGGCTGGCTCCAAGGCAGGGCGGCACAGCAGAGGGGCATCACAGAGTTTGAGAAACAATCCGTGGTGGGCAGAAGGCAGCAAAGCAGTGAAGTAGCAAGGAAGCAGCAAGTGAGCAAGTGACAGCAGCCCTCTTTCTGTCCCTTAAATTCTATCTAGGTTACATACCCTTAGGGTGAGTAGCACTCACACCCAGGGAGGCCTTCCTATTACCCACACTTAGAACTATGCCAAACCCATCAGTCGGCTAATTTAGTAATCACACACCTTTAATCCTAGCATTGTACACTTAACCCAGCACCACACACTCCAGAGCCAGCCACCTCTGAAAAGCCCCACCTATGACTGCATGAGTCTTTGGGGGGACATGTAGACACAAGCCATAACACTATCTTTGGGTTTTGTTTCTTGATCTGTTCTACCAATTTGTGTCTTTTGATTGAGGAATTGAGACCATTCACACTGAGAGTTATTAAGGAAATAAGGAAATATATTGACTATTGTTTTTTGTTTATTCGTTTTGTGCTTAGGTTTGCAGGAGCTTATAACGGAAAGACTTTGTTGCTAGTAAGGTGATCTCTTTCATTAGTCTGCTTTTCAGTGATGCATTCTGGGTGTGGCTAACTATGCTCTTTGCCTGTGTCCCAGTATCTGAGCACCTCTGTTAATTTGGGAGGGAGGATGAAGTGCAATTGGCCTAACACCCAGTTCTCCAGGAGCGGACTGCGGTATTGTTAAAGTCACAAAAGTAATCTGGACAGAGGCATACAGAGATAACGCATTGCTAGCACAACTGTGTGACCCTGGCAATGTCAAGCAAATCAGCAACAGTAATACTGTTCAAGAAAAAAATGAATATTGACGTACCATAAGAATCAATAATGTACCATGTTTAACCATAAAAAGAAACCACAATTATAGTATAAACACTAAGACAACCCGGATGTTGACATACAGCACACATGTGCTAAATGGAACAACTGTGTCTTCACTAATGATAGAAAATAATTTAAAAGTGATAACATAGAGTTAACTAATGACTAATAAAGCTTAATGGTTACAATATTACAGACAATAGGGGATGGGAACAGGAGAATGGAATTACAAAAGTTTGAAAAATTCAACAATGGGAGGTGAGAAGGAAGAGAGAGAAGTGAGACAAAAGGATCACATTAAGGAGTAGAAGGATATTTATAGAATTAGATAAAAGTAACAGAAAAAATGAGAACTAGAAGATAAAAGATAAAAAGGAAGGAAAATAATATGGGGAACAAAAATAAAATATTAAAAGGAATAAAGAAAGGAAAAAAAAAAAGAAACAAGGAAAAATAAAAAACAAGGAAGAAGGACAAAGGAAAATTCCCCAAACCTCAGTAAGGCAGTGAAGAAGAGAGGGGGATGAAAGAGGCATAAAAAAGAGTCCAAAAACAGAAAAAACATTTTTTTCTCTGAATTTTGGAGTGAGTAGTTTCCTTCCAAAATGTACAGTTTTGGAGTCTAGCAATGTGTGGTTTTCTCCACCTAGCCTGCTGGCCTGTGGGTTTGTGAAGTCCCCGCCCACATTCCAGAGGCCTTTCTGTTTAGCCCAGGCTATGACAGTGTCAAGGAGACTCCCTCCGGCTAAGGAAGGCAGTGAGACGCCAGATCAGTGCTGGGTGCAGGGTCGGACGAGGGCCCAAGTATTCACTGCCAGCACTTTCAGATCTGATACTGTCCTCCTGCCTTGGGGGGAGGTAGTGGGGCTCATGTCCTTCCCCTGCCCTAGCTCAAAGCCCTCAGAGGGTCCAGCTGAAGGAAGAGATAAAGGGGGAGCTCCTGGAGCTGCAGGAGCTGGTGCTGAGGCTCTTGGGTGAGTGCAGTGAGCGGCAGGGCAGGTTCCTGGCAGCTGCCCATAGCCCTGCTAAGGAGCCCCCTCCAGGATTTGCAGATGCCACCAACTTGGTACTGCTGTGGCTGAGCAGGGTGACCTTTTGCTAGGTGAGCCTTGTGGACAGTGCCTAGCGCACACAGGAAGCAGCCGGCCAGTGTCTACCCCTGCGGCCCCTCCAGCCCCACAGCTGGGCAGATCATGTAGCTGCTGAGCCAGATCCAGAACCCAGAGGAGCACCCGGGCCTAGGCAGCAATCCCTGCATCCCCTTTTTCTGTCAGGCAGATAAGAACGATGAGATGAAGATCATGGTGGTCTGAAGAGACTGAGCACCAGACCTAGGGAAGTGCGGCAGGACTGTCCCCAGTGTCCCACCACTCAGTCCTTGACACTCTATCTTTGCCACCCTTTTATCTTTAGTGTCAGATTCCGGATCTCTGAGAAGTGGAATTTTGCTGCCACTTACCACTCCACCATCTTGATCCTGTCCCTTTTTCTGTTATGACATTAACATTTTTAAGGGATTCATTCCTTCCCTGTCTCTGTCTCTATCTCTGTCTCTTGTCTCTCTCTCTCTTTTTTTTTTTTTTTGTTTAGTCCATGCTGGCTTTGCACTCACTCTGTGGCTCAGACTCCTCAAACTAACAGTCCATTTTGGTTAGTTTCTGTTGCCTTTGAATTCTCCAAATTTTTTTCAGTTGTCTAATCCGCTGTTAATTTTTTCAGTATATCTTGATTCATTTATTATTTTTTCATCACTGGAACTTATATTTGGGTCTTATTTATATTTGTCTTAGTCTCCATCTTCTTAGATTTTTCTGCATATCTAGTGAAAAAACACTGGGCTGGACTGCAGAACCTTCAAGTTCTCAGAATCCTCAGGCACATTCATTTCCTTGTCTGTAAAATGATTTTATCAAGACATATTCTTGGGCTTCTTCCTGCTTCTCTATGATTCTATACTATAACATTCACTTTTTCAATGTCTTTTTCATTTATTTAAGTTTCTATTAGTATCATTCCTTCATTTAACCGCTTTTTGTGGAACACCTACTACTGGACATAACCTGCACTGGGTGCTGTAGCTATGCTACCTTCATGGGGCTCTCAGGGCCGCTGGGACAGATGTGTTGTCATGATGGCATCCAGTGCCAGTGCCTCTGTGGCCAGTGTTAGGAAGCTCCAGGCGAGGCCGTGGCAGCAGATTGGCCTTCTCCCTGGGGGCCAAGGAGATCTCAGTGGGACACTGAACTCAAGTTGGGGTTTAAGAAGTGAGGGCGTCTCAGGCTATGGGAACAGCAGGTACAGAATCATCAAGACTAGCACTTAGGAGATGCGCGGGGTTCCTTTAAAAATTAAAATTAATACGTAGGTTTCTTTTCTGGCACTATAGCACAGTGTGATGTCTAGAGTCTGAGTTCAGATTTTGACGGTGCAACTTGCTAGCTTTGTGACCTTTGGCAACTTTCTTAACCTCTCCAGGCTTCACTTTTCTTAGCAGAAACATGGAAATAATATGGTTGCTATCAAGATTTAATAAACTACTGCTACACAGAAAGCTTTTAGCACAGTTCTTGGTTAGGAAGTAACCAATAAGGGTTAATTACTATCTAATATTTTATGGCTTTTATTTCCTTGTTTTATATATATAGTGTAGTAGAATCATTAATATTCTCCATTAACAGCTATTCTCTTGTGGGACTAATTGCCAAGGCCTTAGTTCTCTGATTAAACAGTTTCTTGTGGAGTATCTGGGTATTTTCTTTTATCTTAATATAGCAAGTTAGTTCTTAATCCATGAAGCTCTCGGTGGGCCTCAAGGATCCTTTGAAAACCCTGCTCCTGCATGAGAAGTTTGGAGTGTTTCCTCCTCTGACTCTCTTTGGGTCCAGAGCCATCTGTGAGCCCAGCAGGTCCAGAACTGCTGCTTTGCACTTGGTCACTGTTTTGAATCCACTCCAGGCCAGCTCCGCAGGTGCTCTACACATCTGTGGAGTGCGGGGTGTCTCCCATTGGCCCCTAGGAACAATGCGGAGAATACTCATACCCAGCACTAGCACTCATGGCCTTGGCTGTAACCCCATCTAGGCCCATTCATGTGAGGCAGTGATCCTGCAGAGAAACCACATGTTTTGATTATGCTGTGCATGTTTTTCTACAAATGTATAAGTCTATATTAAAATTCTCTGAGTAACTGTTATACAATGTAAATTTTCAGTAAACTCTTATTGCTAGTTTAAAAGAATTAGTAGGTAAAAAATGTTTTCAGTGTTTCAGAGAAAATAAGCACCTAGGCATAAGCTTGTCATCTCTATTTTAAACTCTTATCAATTACTGCCTAAATTGGCTTTGGTTTTCTGTCTGCCAGGTAGGACTCTTCTGCTTTTTCACACCAGTAGTGCTACTGGCACAGCTATCTAATTTTCAGCATAAAGAATAGTAGGATGCATTTACACCTCCGTAGCAGGTGCCAATTGATCTTCCTGGACCCAACTATAGAGACAATTCTCTTGCCAAAACTAGCCCCAAGGAGGTCTTTGGCAGCCTGTTTCTTTATCTTTATTCTTTTTTTTTTTTTTTTTTTGTGTGTGTGTGTGTGTGTGGGTACCGGGGGTTCGACCTCAGGAACTCGCGCACCAGCAGGCGCCCGTGCCGCTGAGCGATATCACCGGCCCCTTTTTCGTATGTGGGATCCGGGAGTCGAACTCGGGCCCTCGCGCTTGCAAGGCAGGCGCTTATGCCGCTGAGCCATCTCACCGGCCCTTTATCTTTATTCTTTAAGTTATATTGCAGGGAGTAGGGGAATGGAGGACGTGGTATGTATATTTCTCTTTATTGTGCACAAACTCCAGCCAGGCTGTCTTTGAAACAGCCAGCTGCCTCTTGATAATGGAATTTCAAATTCAGGCACTTCCTTCCCTGCCTTATCCTTTTAGTGGATGCCCTCATCTCCAGCAGGAATGGAATGAAGAGATATCTGCTAATAGAAAAGATTATCATGACAGGGGTTCTTAAAAATGCCCATATTTTATAATATGCATAAATGCATACTCATATGCTGAGTTGTGATCTGAGCCAAGGCCTTGTCGAGCCACATGCACCCTCTTCTCTGTACAGCACACCCATAGGTTTCATCATTGTTCCAGGTCTTTACATGGAGTGAAAGATCTGTGCTAAAAACATGGACGTAAATCCTCACGTATGTAGTTATTTCCCACTTGTTTTAACCAGACCTAATTTTACAGCTGTGTTTTAGTAATTCGTCTTTGTTGAATCATTCTGAAGAATTCAAACTAATGTTCGGGAATACAGCTTTCTTTTTTTTTTTTTTTTTTTTTTTTTTTTTTTTTGTGGGTACCGGGGGGTCGACCTCAGGACCTCGCGCGCCAACAGGCACCCGTGCCTCTGAGCGATATCACCGGCCCCTTTTTCGTATGTGGGTTCCGGGAGTCGAACTCGGGCCCTCGCGCTTGCAAGGCAGGCGCTTACGCCGCTGAGCCATCTCACCGGCCGGAATACAGCTTTCTTTTAACAATCATATGCCACTGATTACACGATACTTCACTGAGATATTTAATCAGAGTAAAAAGAACAACTAGCATAAACAGCTTTGGGTACACAGATAACTCACTCTTAGTGAGCAGATAACCCCTGTGGCAACAACAGTGCAGGGTCCTACTTCTGCTTAGCACAATCTAGATGAATGATGGAAGGAAAGCTACGTAACCTCTCTGGATATTGATTTGCTCACCTGTAAAATAACAGATAAGGATAGTCTTTAATTGAATGAGTTGTGGGAACTGAATCATACCTGTAAAGTACTTTCCTGCCACTTACTCATTGTAAGTACTAGAAAAGTAGCTACTATTTTTATTTTTATGACTGTCCCAACAACTCCTCTTATCAGTGTCATTCTTGGAGAGTAGCCTCTTAGCTATGAGTGTGTCCTAGGATTAATCAGTGTGTTTTATAGAGTGGATGGAAAGATTAAGCTAATTCAGTAGTTGGTTAAGAGGTTGCTTGGTGAAATGCATGGCTTAAAAGTGAATTTATTCATGTGTTTCATGAGCTTCTACTGTGTGCCAGGCATCATGCTAGGCTCAGAGAATCCAACAGTAACCAGCTGCAGTCCTGCCTGTGAGAGCATCTGCTGGCAGCAGGACGAATTGATTGTACATAACAGTGAACAGTAACACAGCAGGAGATCAGCCCAGGTTGGCACCAGCTGGGGCACTTGAGGTGAGAAGACAGTGGACAGGAAGTCTTTGCTGAAGGGTTGCACCCTAGCTGAGACCTAAAGGTCAGAAGGAGACGAAACATGGGGAACAACATTTGTAGAAGGCCTTAGGGGTGCAGGGCCCTTTGGTGTGCAGTTCTGCCGCACCAAAGCAGAGGGTGGTGATCTGTGGTCAAGGTTGGCCAGACCATGTGGAGGTGGGCGAATCTGCATGTGTGAACTCACATGTCCCACTCTATTTCGAGAGCAAGGGTAGAGTTTGTCCCCACTGTCAAGATGAGAACATGGAAGTCTAGGTAGGTTCAGTGATCTACTCTGGGATTCCTGCCACCCCGGGTGCATTTGTCTCCAGAGCCCGTGACCTCAGCCACCCACCACGCTGGGGAGAAGGGTGCGCCCTCCGTCATGGATGTAAGGCAGAACAGGCTTAGAGAAGACGAGAAAGGATGAGAACTGGTGAATTTCTCACCAGTGCGAGCTGGAGGAACCTCTCGGGCATCTGTGGGGAGGGTCAGGTGGGTGAAAATTTATGTCAAGTGCGTGAAGCTTGTGAGCCCATTAGGGCAGGCAAAATGTGGGGAGAACTTTCTGTCAGATTCTTGCTGTTTGGGCAGAACCAGTTTGCTTTTCCTTTGGCTGTTTTAAATGTGTTTGAGTAGAGCTACGTAGCCACTTTTTAGAAGGGTGAGCCTCTTTGTTCCCTGGCTTCTGAATTCCCCAGTAGAGGAGTGGTGTCCATCATACTGATTGGAGCTGAGGCTGGCCTCAGACAGATGGCAGTAGAAGAAACCATCTGGCTTTTCTGTATGACTCTGGTCTTTACGACCTTTGACTTAGGGTTATATGGCTGTCCATTTTAGATGGATTCTCAAGGTTGTCTTCCCTGGGAGCTTCAGCTGGAAAGGACTGACAGTAGAAAGCTGTGCCAGTAGGCCCCATCTTTGCCCATGTCTGACTTGTCACAGTGAACGGACACTTACGCAGGTGGTGTTTGAGTTTTTTCCTCTTCTCTTCTAGATGGATTTGAAGACTATGGTCCAGATTGTGACAGCATGAGGCTAACAGCCTTCTTGGACATCCCAGGCCAGGATGAGCTGCCCCCGCTTGCCCGCCTGGAAAAGTATGCTTTCAGTGATAACATCTTCAACCGGTAAGCACACCTTGTACACCCACAACCTGCTGCTTTATTTGCTTTACACTGATGCTGGTGCCCACTTCTCTGTGACAGCTTTGAGGGGACTCACGGGTGAGGTAGGATACGTGCTGTCTGCAGGATTCTTGGATTCTGTCTGAATGGCACCACTTTATTAGTCATTTCTCTTGTTTCTCTTACTGTTTTACTGACTACCAGGTAAATCAGGAAGGCAGTAGTGGTGAAATTTAATGGTGTTGGGGATTAGTACTGCTAAGTGCATTTCTTTCGCATATAAACACTCAGAATGTAAGTTGAATGCATTGCTGTGTGGAGAGACGTGGGGAAGCATCAGTTGCAAGTGTTACCTGAACACTTCGGGTTTGGCTGCACAGTGCTTCAGGGACAGTGACAGCAACCTATTCTGCCACGCTCCATTGTCAGTCCTCATGGTGCTGCCGGATTCAGCTGCAGCTCGGACTCTTTCTCTCGCTTTAAGGTGACCTTGATTCTAATCTCTGAAGAAAATAGAAACTGAGCCATCTCTTTCCATCTACAGTGCATCCAAACTTCCCTGAATCTGAAAGTCGTCTTCCTTCCAGTCTCTGTCTTGTTGTTCCACCCCTTTGGCTGGCCCTCAGTGCCTGCTGCCTTTCTTTCAGGCATAGCTTTTTTTTTTTTTTTTTTGTGGGTACCGGGGGTCGACCTCAGGACCTCGCGTGCCAGCAGGCGCCCGTGCCGCTGAGTGATATCACTGGCCCCTTTTTCGTATGTGGGTTCCGGGAGTCGAACTCGGGCCCTCGCGCTTGCCAGGCAGGCGCTTACACTGCTGAGCCATCTCACCGGCCCTTGTTTTGATTTTTGAGATAGGGTTTGGCTATGTAGTTTAGGCCTGCCTCGAACTCACGATGTAGCCCAGGCTGTCGCTGAACTCGCAGCAGTTCTCCTGCTGCAGCTTCCCAAGTGCTGGGATTACAGGCGTGCACCACCATGCCCGGCTCTACCTTTCTTCTTTAGAGACTAGATGAGACTCAGAGAGTTTCTGTCTTTACCTTCTACTCACTGTTTTTAAAATTCATATTCTGTTGGGTGTGGTGGCACATGCTTGTGATCTCAGTACTCAGGAGGGATCTTTGTGAGTTCAAGGCCAGGGTAAACTACATGAGACCCTGTCTCAACAAAAAGAAAAAAAAAAAATTCGGATTCTGTGCTAAACATAGACTAGGTTCCTTACATTATTGAATCATGGAAAGCTACAACCATATTACTGGGCGAATTCCAATTATTCTTCCCATTTTACAGATAGGGAAATGATGGTACTCATTTTGGATTTAAATGTTCATAGTTAATCAATTTTTTTTCTTCTGTGGTGAGTGCTTTTCATGTTATGTGAACAAAGTTGGATCTAAAGTTGAAGTTTTTTGGAATTGAATTTTTTGGAAAAAATTGAAGTATTTTGTTTGTGTATGATGCGAGGTGGGGATCAGGTTTTGTTTCCTTCCATATGGAGCTCAGGGGATCTGGTGCCATTTATTGGAAGTGTCTGTGCTCTGAGCCGCCACCCTTGCCTGCAGTCCGATGTCCACCTCTGGACTTCCTGGTGTGCTCCTCTGGCCTGTTTATCTGTCACTGCAGCAGTACTGCACTCTCTTCTTTACTGAATTTTGTCACATCATGAAAATTCTCCCACTTTGTTCTTCTTCTAAGTTCTTAGCTATGCTCGGCCCTTTGTGTTTCCAAATACTTTTTAGCACCAGTTTTCACTTTCCAGGGGGAAAAAAAAAGAAAGAAACTGCTAGGATTTTCATGAAATTGCATTGCACCTATGAATCAATTTGTAGCGAATAGACATCCTTCCTGTGTTTAGTCTTGCAATCCTGTTTTTTCAGATTTTCTTCAGTTTCTCTCTGTATGTGCTTGGAGTTGTGTATATACACACTTACATCCATATACACACGTACACAAATAACTATGAAGCAGTAGTACATAGTTTTCTGTTACAGAGACCTATATCATTAGATTTACTTCAAGGTATTTGATTTTATATTTGTAAGAATTATATTATTTCTTTAACTTTCTAATTGTTGGTGATACATGAAAATGAAATTTAAAAAATATTTTTAGTCTGTCTTATTGATTAAGCTGAATTCATTTATTAATTTTATTGTAGTTCCTATGAATTCTTTTAGGTTTTCTACATGTCAGTGATGTTGTTAGCAAAAAATGATAGGTTTTTGCGGGGAGGGGGTTGTAGGGGATTGAACCCAGGGCCATGCTCATGCTAGGCAAATACTCTATCACTGAGCTACATCCCCAGCCCAAACAATGAGTTTTTTTTATTCCTTTCTTATTTTATTTCATTCACCTAGTTTTTTTTTTTTTTTTTCTTTTTCTTTTGAGACAGGGTTTTGCTATTTTGCCTACACTGATCTCAAACTCGTGGGCTTAAACAGTCCTCCTACGTCAGCCTCCCAAGTGGCTGGGACTGACTACAGGTGTGTGCCACCACACCTAGTAACTCCCCTTATAGGCTTAAGACAATGTTAATTTCTAATTTGCAAAGAGATAATTTTTAAGTTTTAAAAAATTTCACATAGAAAAATGCTTTAAGAATAGTAGAAAGAATTTTTGTGTCTCCTTCGCTTGGATCATTCTCTGTATTCCTTATCTTCACATTGTTTTCATCTGAACCATTTGAGAGTAAGTTGCAGATCTCATGTTGCTTTTTCCCTAATTGCTTCAGTGTGCATTTTTCTAAGAGTAAGGACATTCACCATGCACTCATATAATCACAGTACAGTTGGTCTCATTTGGGAAATCTAACTGATACAGCACTGTTACCTAATAAATAGATTTTAATTAAATTTTGCCGGTGGTCGCAATAATGTCCTGAATGTTGTTTGTTTGTTTTAGGACCAGAATCTAGTCTAGCATCATATATTTATTTATTTAATTTATTTTTTTGTATCAGGAATTGAACTCAGGACCTCACGCTTGCCAGTCAGGTGCTGTGCTGCTGAGCTATATCCATGGCCCCAGCATCATATATTTAAGTTTTGTGTTTCTTTAGTCTTTCATAATCTCTTAAATTTCTCAGACTTTACCTCTCATAATAGATATTTTTGAAGAGTACACATCATTTATTTTGTGAAATAAACTCAATTTACTAAGAGTTTTAAAAATCATTCATGTACTCTAAATTTTATATAGTGCTTCTTTTATATCTACCGAAATTACCAGATGGTTTTTCTCTATTAAAAATGAAAATTGGATAAAACAAACATATAAAGTCTGCTGGGTGTGGTGGTGCACGCCTGTAATCCCAGCACTCAGAAGGCTGAGGTAGGAGGATTGCCGTGAGTTCGAGGCCAGCCTGAACTACATAGCGAGACCCTGTCTTAAAAAAAAATAATAATAATAAATAAAAAAGGAAAAAAAAACCCCATACATCTAAAGTCTAAGGGATATTTATGAAGAAAATGCCCATGTAGTCCTGTATCCAAGTCAAATAATTGTACATTGCCAGCAACCTGGAAGGTTCATCAGCACTTTCTTATCAGCGCTTTCTCCCTACCAAACAGTAAGCACTAACTTGACTTTTATTGTTAATCATGTCCTTAATTTTCTGTCTAGTTTTAGCACCTGAGTGTTTGCCTCCAAATAATCTAATTTTATCTTTTCTGCATTTGAAGTATGTGAAATCAAACAGGAAATACTAATTTGTGGACTTTGCATGTAGCTTGTCTGTATTCTTTTTTAACAGCATTCTTGTGATATGCTGACATTTGTCCTTCTACTATTGTGAGAGTATTGTTACTAATGTTGTCCATGTACAACAGTAGAGATATTGTTGAATATCCAAATTGAACAATCTTGCATATGTACTTTGGGCACATGAGTATTTCTAAAAGACACATACCCAAAAAGGATACTTCTGATGGAGTGTGCCTGTCTTCTGCTTGAGTGGATAATACCAGTTTTCTGAAGTGGTAGTATTAGTTTGTACTCCTGTTTTCACCTTACATTTTATCTGCCGATTGGTATTATCAGATTTTTAAACTAGAGCCAATCAGGCAGTGTGGTAATGTGTATATGTAACAATATTCCTTTGTGATTTGAATTTGTATTTTCCTTATTCTGAGTTCGAGCCCCTTTTTATGTGTTTGTTGAATATCTGCATTACTTTTCTTGAATTGTTTGTTCAAATCTTTTGGTGGAGGGGTAGCGAAATATAAAATGTTTTTTTTATTGATTTGTAGGAGTTCTGTGTACATTCTAGCATTTTTTTTTTTTTTTTTTGAGGGTCTTGCTATGTAGTCCAGCCTGGCATTGAACTCGCTATGTAGTCCAGGCTGGTCTTGAATTTACAGTGATCCTCCTGCCTTAGCCTCTTGGGTGCTGGGATTATGGGTATGTGCCACCATATCTGGCTTTGTGTGTTGTGCTGTAATGTTTTTTGCATTGTCCTTTTGGTGACCAGAAGCTAGTTATTTTAATGTAGTTAAATATCATGTTCGAGGGCCGGTGAGATGGCTCAGCGGTGTAAGCGCCTGCCTTGCAAGCGCGAGGGCCCGAGTTCGACTCCCGGAACCCACATACGAAAAAGGGGCCGGTGATATCGCTCAGTGGCACGGGTGCCCGTTGGCACGCGAGGTCCTGAGGTCGACCCCCCGGTACCCACAAACAAAAAAAAAAAAAAAAAAAAAAAAATGTTCGTTTGTTTTGCAATGCTGAGGATCAAACCCAGGGCCTCATATGTGCTAGGCAATCGTTCTACCATTGAGCTACACTCCCAGACCCTTTTCTTTCTTTTTTTTTTTTGCTTTACAGGCTTTAGATCTTTCTTTAACTTTTAGTTCTATAGTCAGTGTAAAATTAAGCTTCTTTTATTGTTTGTAAGATGTGTTCAGTTTCATTTTCCTGTTGTCATAATACCATTTATCAAAAGTGTGTCCTTTCCCTGCTACCCTGGAATGCCACCTCTATTGCAATGCAGTCTCTGCCTGTGAACAATTTGTGTGGAGTTTCTGCTCTTCCAGCTATTGATTTGTCTCTCCCTCACCTCCTCCCACATTGTCTTGATTACTGTAGACCTATATATAGAAGGCTTACAGATATTTGTGGAAGATTTATAGATATTTGATAGAACAAGGCTTTCCACCATGTTTTTCTTCTTTGATGTGACTTCTTATCTGTGGTCCTTTGCATTCCCATAAAGATTCAATTTGGAGATAACATCCCTCTTTTTAATATTTAGACTTCCAGTCTATAAATAGGTATGTCTATTTATTTTGGTTTTATCCAATGTCCCAGTACAATGTGATCATTTCCTCTCTGTTTTTTGTTTCTGGTATATTTTAAAGGAAATCTAAAACATCCTATTATATCTAGTTAAGGATTTAAAATAAATCTAACTCTAGTATCATTATCACACTCACAAAAATTAACACTAATGCTTTCTAGTCTACCAAGCTATGTCCAATTTTCCCTGATGACCTCAAAAATGCCTTTTTATGGTTGCCTTATTTGAATCATGATCCAGAAAAGGTACACACGTTTCATTAAGTAGATGTCTCCTAAGTCTCTTATTACAGGTTTTTTAAAAAAACTTAAATCTGTTTTAATCTGTAATGGTTCTCTCTTTCATCTTTCCCTACTTCATTTATTTGTTTAAGAAGTCACTGATCTTGTAGGATTTTCCACATTGTGGATTTGGTGGTCATTATTTCTTCCTTATCTTTTCTCTAAACTTGAATTTATGTTTGAGATTTGATTAGATTCTGCTTCAATTAAAAAATATTCACATGGTGTTTTGTGTACTTCTTATAAAATGTAACAATATCTGGTTGTCCTGCTTTTAGAAATCTTAATACTGAGCCATGGGCTTAGGTGTTTGATTCTTTAATACTACAAAATTTCTCACCAATTCCTTCTAATGATTCTTGTGGTCACAAATAATTATTGTTTGGATCTGTTATTTTATGATGAGTTGGAGAATGGCAGTTTTCTTTTTATTGTCTGTGAGATCTGTGGTGGTGTTCCTTTTTTCCATCCTATTGTTATTTGTGCCTTTTTTTTTTTTTTTTCCCTAGATAATTCTTACCAGAAGGTTGTCAGTTTTATTAGTTATTTCAAAGAATCAAGTTTTGGCTTTGAGTCTCTTTATTGTATGTTTAATTTCTAGCTCAGTCATTTCTGTGCTCATCTGTATTACCTTCTTCCTTGAGTTTTAAAAAATTTAATTGTAGGTTTTTTTCTTATTTCCTTTGAAGGATACTTAGTTCTTCATTTTATTTTATTTTATTTTAGTCTCTCTTTTGTAATATCTGCATTTTACATTGTGTGAGTGCCTCTTGTGTTAGTCAGGTTTTTGTCACCCTGACAAAATATATGAGAAAATCAAGTTAAAAAGGAAGAAAAGCTTATTTTGACTCATACTTTCAGATGTTTCCAACCTTGTTGTTTGGGCTACATTATTTGGGGGGCTGTGGGGAGGCCTGTGAGGAGTGTGTAGTGGAGCAAAGCTGCTTACCTCAGTGGTGGCCAAGAAGTGAAGAGAGAGAGACAGGAAGGGGCCAGGTGCCAGTGCCTCTTCCAGCGTACCTTCAGTGACCTAACTTTGAGCAGGTCCAACCTCTCAAAGGATCCACCACCTCCCAGTAGTACCATTGGCTGGGGAAAAGGCCCCCAGGACCCCTTTGGGGGACATTACATATCTAACCAGATCACCTCTTAAGTATTAGGTTTATGCTCAAGTTTTTGGTATGTTATAATTTCATTTTTTTTTAGTAAAATACTCTGAATCCCCATAATGATTTCTCCTTTGATTAATGAGTTACTTAGAAGTGTGCTGCATAATTTTCAAATATTTGAAGATTTTCCAGATATCTTTCTGTTAATGATTCCCACTTTACTTCTTTTGTGGTAAGAGAACATTCTTTATGTTATTAATCTTTTTAAAAATTTATTAATATTTGTTTTTATGACCCTGTATGTGTTCTGTCTTGAACTATTCCATGTACACTTGAAATGATGTTTGTGCCACTGTTTTGGATAGAGTACCGTATAAATATCATTTAGGTTAAATTGGTTGAAAACATTGTTCAGGTCTTCTATATTATTATTTATTTTCTATGTACTTATCAATTACTGAGGGTGAAATGGTGGCATCCTCGACTATAAAAAAACCTATTTTTTTCCTTTGAAAATTTTTTATGTATTTTGACACTGATGTTGGATTCATACACATTTAATATTGTTCTGTCTTCTTGAAAACTGATCTCAATCGAATTATGTAGTGTCTTTAGTAATACTTTTTTTTTTTTGTGGGTACCGGGGGTCGACCTCAGGACCTCGCGCGCCAGCAGGCGCCCGTGCCGCTGAGCGATATCACCGGCCCCTTTTTCATATGTGGGTTCCGGGAGTCGAACTTGGGCCCTCGCGCTTGCCGGGCAGGCGCTTAAGCCGCTGAGCCATCTCACTGGCCCAATACTTCTTTTTCTAAAGCTTACTTTTCCTGATATTAATATATAAACTCCAGCTTTCTTTTGCGGTACTGGGATTAAACCCAGGGTCTTATGTGTGCTAGGCATGTGTTCTACCACTGAGCCACATCCCAAGCCTTCTAGCTTTCTTTTGATTAATATTTGTATGGTGTATATTTATGCCTACTTTTAACCTATGTCTTTCAAATATTTTTATTACAGAGACATGTGGTTGGTTTTGCTTTTTTATCTAATTTAAACAATTTCTGCCTCTTAAGAGATTATTTACATTTGACATTACTATTGATTTTGAATATTAAATCTACCATCTTGCTATTTGTTTTCTATTTATTAAACTGTACTTGTTTTTCCTATTTTCCTGCCTTTTACAAAAATGAAGTTTTTTTTTTTTTGTTTGTTTGTTTTTGTGGGTACTGGGGGTCGAACTCAGGACCTTGCGCGCCAGCAAGCGCCTGTGCCGCTGAGCGATATCACCGGCCCTTTTTTCATATGTGGGTACCGGGAGTCAAACTCGGGCCCTCGTGCTTGCCAGGCAGGCGCTTATGCTGCTGAGCCATCTCACCGGCCCATTAAGATTTTTTTATAATTCTATGTTATCTCTATTATTGGTTTGTTAGTTATACCTCTTTAAAAATTTTTTTGTTGGTTCTTCTAGGGATTACAATATACTTCTTTCATTTATCACAACATATATTAAATGAAAGTATACCACTTTGTGTATAGTGCAAGATATAGTTTAAGAACTTTACAACAATCTGCTTTCTTTTCTCTTCCCAGCTTTTGTGCTGTTTTCTTACCTTTAACTTTTACACATTATAAACCCCATAGTACCTCAATACTATATTTGTTTTGGATAGTCAACAGTCCTTTAAAGCAATTAAACAGAAGAAAAGTATGTTTTGTATTTGCCATAATATTTATGCATTTTATTAATTTTTGTGAAATGCCCATTTCCAGCAGGTATTCTTTTCCCTCAAGAACCTCCTCTAGGGCCGGTGAGATGGCTCAGCGGCGTAAGCGCCTACCTGGCAAGTGCGAGGGCCCAAGTTGGACTCCTGGAACCCACATACGAAAAAGGGGCCGGTGATATCGCTCAGCGGCACGGGCGCCTGCTGGTGCGCAAGGTCCTGAGTTCGACCCCCGGTACCCACAAAAAAAAAAAGAACCTCCTCTAACAGTTCTTGCTAGTGCAAGACTGCCGTCCAGGAGTTCTCTGCTTTTCACTTTCATTTTTTAAAATTACTATTCTTGATTTACAAGAACAATTTAGATTCACAGAAGAATTGGGTGAAAAGTACAGCGTTCTGTATTCCTTCCTTGTCCAGGACTGTCCAGCTCTCTTGGTAGACCTTTATTATATAGATCACATTCATTGTAAGTCCGCCTCTCCTAATTCTGATTCTGACGCGTTCGTCCCGCACATCTGCCTGCGCACCACTCCTCATCTTCTGGACAAGTTAACGTCCTCTGTTTCTGGAGCACCCTGTAGGCACTGACAGATCTTGTCAGTGTAGGCCCTGGTGGATTTTCTTTTTCTTTTTTTTTTTTTTTTGTGAGTACCGGGGGGTTGACCTCAGGACCTCGCGCGCCAGGAGGCGCCCGTGCCGCTGAGCGATATCACCGGCCCCTTTTTCGTATGTGGGTTCCGGGAGTCGAACTCGGGCCCTCGCGCTTGCTGGGCAGGTGCTTAAGTTGCTGAGCCATCTCACCCGCCCCTGGTGGATTTTCTTGCCTGCTTCTGGGCCTGGCCTGTAAGTGCCTGTGGGCAGGGTCTTGACTTTGCTCAGCTTCTCTTGCTGAGTCTAGAGCTAGTTAAGCTCAACACATGCCTGTTGCTGAGTGAATGGGTAAAGGGGAACATGCAGGGCTATTTCCCTGGTTACGTTTCTAGGGAACATTGCTTACTCTGCCATATAAAATTGAGCTATCTTTTTTGTTTTGTTTTGTTTGAGAGAGGGTCTCCCTACGTAGTTCAGGTTGGCCTTGATCTCACTATGGAGGCGAGGCTGGCCTTGAATTCAAGGCAATCCTTCTGTCTCAGCCTCCTGAATGCTCAGATTATAGGCCTATACCACCACGCCTGGCTCCATCCTCTTTTTGTTTAAAAATATTCCCAAAAATAATACATGCATATTGAAACACTTAGTAGTTCTGGGAACTTAGGTAGTGAGAGTTTCCCTTTCTCCCCCACTCAAACTGAACAATTTGTTCTGTATGCTTACAGTGTTTCTTAAATAAGTATATGTACACATGTATTTGTATGTACGTATATTACACATACATTCCTAAATAAGATTTGTATTAAGAAATGAGCTCATACTATGTGTAAAATTCTTCATCTTGGTTTTTCATTTATCATAGACATCTAACTTACTACATAAATAGGGGTACCTTTAAAAATGGTTGCAAAATATGCCAAGGTATAGATGTGTTATAATTTCTTTAAGCTTTTCTCTGTCGGTGGAGGCAAGGTTGTTTGCAGTTCTCTGCTTATGTTATACTATCATGGCTGAAATTCTGGAAGGCTCGTGCTGTGCCAGGTGCTATGTTAGGAGCTTCCTATGCACTGTTTCACAGGGTCCTCATGACAGGCTTTGAGGGCAGGGTAGGCAGTCTCTCTAGAGGGACTCCTATCTCATTAGCATAGCTGCCAGTGAAAGGTGTTGAGGCTGATTCTGCTTATCCACTGTTGTCTGTCCTGGTCATGCCAACTCACAGCACCAGATTTTCCAAAGTATTGTTTCCAAAGAACCAATTTGTTTTTCTTTAGCTCTTTCCCATCTGTATTCCCTGCAGTGGATTGTCCCTGCTTCAGGGTATATTCCTTTGGTCTCTTTTCCTTAAGAGGGCAGGTCCTTTGTGACCACTTGAAGCTAGATGCAGATTTGTCAATCCATTCTATGGCCTTATAAGCAGATCAGGGATCTTAGTTGCTTGATTTCCCAGGGGAGGCTGACGTGAACGGGGTCCAGTGCAATGTAATCAGTGACTTTCTCTGTAGTGTCTCTTTTGACTTCCCCAAGCCTCCTGGCTGCCAGATCTTGACCTGCCATCCCTAGGGTGGTATAAGTCTCCCTGTGGACAGGCTTGAGTTGATGGATTTCTCCTTGTAATGTGCTGCACCAAAGGACTGCCTCTTCGAATGCCGTATTTCTAGTCTTTCTGCAAATCAAGGTGGGTTTTTGACACATGCGTGGCCAGGGGAGCCTGCAGAAGCAGGCAGAGGCAGGGGCCAGTTTCCACTTCCTTAAAGGATGTTTGCAGGAACTGTAGTTCCTCTTCTTGCACACTGAGACCTGCAGGCCACCAAAGCTACTGCTGATCACCCTGACTTTTCCACCTCATCACTGTCTTTGTTTAGAATGACTTTACCAAGTCCTAGTTTACATTACATAAAATTCGCTCACTATAAGCATCTAGTTGGATGAGTTTGGATAAATGTATGTAGTCATGCAACCATTCCATTACCATAATCCATTTTGAACATTTTTATCACTCAGCAAGTTCCCTTGTTTCCCTCTTTGCAGTCAGTCCCTCCCTTGGCCACTGCTGTGAACCCAGGCAACCACTGACATGGTTCCTAATATTTTCATAAGGTTTTACTTTTCTAGAATTTAATTTAAAGCAATCATATGGCATGTGCTCTTAAGGTTTCTGGCTTCCTTTCCTTAGCAAAATGCATTAGAAATTTGTTCCTCTTGTTATCAATAATTTGTTCTTTTTTATTTCAAGTATTTTGCACTGTATGAATGCTCTGCATTTTGTTACGCATTCACCAGTTGATGGCTATTTTGAATAATGCTTATATGAACATTCTCATGCTTTTTTGTGTGGACATGTTTTCATTTCATTTGGGTAAATAACTAAGAGTGAAATTGGCAGGTTGAATGATAAGTGTGTATTTAACTTTTTGAGAAACTGCCAGACTCTTTTCCAAATCACCTGTACTATTTTGCATTGCTACCAACAATGTCTGTGGGTTCCTTTTACTCCAACTTGGTGTTGTCATTATAATTTTAGTTCTTCTAGTGGTTTGGTATTATCTATTGTAGCTTCAGTTTGTCTTTGTGTTTTGTTTTGTCTTTAAGTTTTTTATTTTGAGATAACTTATAGAAGGGCTGTGACGGTGGTATGAGAATTCCCTTATATCTTCTGCCCTGGTTCTTCTAATGCACCAACTCTCAACCAGGGTGATTTTGCCCTATGGGACCTTTGGCAGTATCACTTGTTAGAATAACATTCTTGGTTGTCCCATCACTGGGGAGAGGGGATGCTACTAACCCTAGTGGGTAGAAGCAAGGATGCCACTAAATACCCTCTACTGCCGAGGACAGCCCCAGCGGTTACCTGCTCGAAAACAGCAATAGTGCCAAGGGCAAGAAACCTTGCTGCAGTTTTTATCTCAGATAAAAACATAATACATTTATCAAAACTAAGAAATTAACATTGGCATTGGTCCAGTGTGAGTAATGAAACGATAGACTTTACTTGAACTTTGTGTTTCCATTGTTGCTCTTTTTTCTTTCCAGAACACCACCTAGGATACCACGTTGTGTTTAGTTGTCATGTCTCTTTAAGTTCATCCAATGTATGACAATTTCTTGGTCTATCCATATCTTCCATGATCTTGACATTTTGAAGAATAATGATCAGATATTTTGTAGAATGTTTCTCAAAATGTATTTGATATTTTCTTGTAATTAGACCAAGGTTATGAAATCTGGGATTGCACACCCCAGGAAGTGCTGTGTTCTTCTCATTGCTGCACGTCAGGAATGCACGATACCCATGTCTTCTTATTGGTGATGCTGACTTTGATAACGTGGCTCGTGTTATCTGTAACGCCCATTGTGATCTGTATTTTCCTGAAGACTTGTGACATTTCTTGGCTGTTTATGTATATGGGTGTATTTGTACGTGTGAAGTTAAAATCTTTTACACTTTTTAAAAATATGACAGCTTTATTGAGATTTAATTTCTGTATCATACAGCTCACCACCTAGAAGTATACAAGTTCATAGTTTTTAGTGTGTTCACAAAACTGTGCAAGATCACAATGAATTTTTAAAAATTTTTCACTTCTCAAGAAGAAATCCTGTTTCCATTAGCAGTCATTATCCATTCATCCTCAGCCTCCTACTGTAGCCCTAAGCAACCACTAATCTACTTTCTGTCTCCAATGATTTGCTTATTGTAAACATTTTATAGAGATGTAATCTTGTAATATGTAGTCTTAGCAGGACGTGGTGGCACATGCCTGTAATCCCTGCACTCTGGGAGACTGAGGCAGGAGGACTGCAAGTTTGAGCCCAGCCTGGGCAACTTAGCAACTTAGCAAGATTCTGTCTCAAAATTAAAAAAATAAAAAAAGGGCTGGGGATGTAGCTCAGTATGAAAGCCCTAGGTTCAGTCCCCAATACCAAAACCAAAACCAAAACTAAAACCAAATAAATACAACAAATAGCATGGTCTTCCGTGACTGACTTTTTCACTTAGCATGCTCTTTTCAGGGTTCATCTATGTTATAGCATGTGTCAGAACTGCAGTCCTTTTTATCGCTGAACGAAATTCCACTGAGTGGACATATTGTATTTTGTTTATCCATTCGTCAGTTGATAAATATTTAGGTTGTTAACAACTTTTGTTGGTTATGAATAATGCTGCAGGGAAAATTTATTTATTTAAAATTTACATTTTAAAAAATTGGGCTATCTCCTTAGTATCGAGTTGTAAGAGAATAAGAGTGATTTATATATTCTGTATGTATCTGAATTGTCAGATATTTTCTCTAGTCTGTTGCTTTTTGTTGTTGTTTGTTTGTTTTCTTAATGATTTGGAAAGCAAAATTTTTAAATTTTGATGAAGTCCAGTTTATCAGTTATTTTCTTTCAAGGTTTGTGTATTTTGGGATCTCAGAAGAACTGTAACTTAAGGTCACACAGAATTTTTTGTTTTTTTTTTTTCTTTTCAGGAAGTTTTATGATTTATAATTCATTTTGAATTAATTTTTATGTATGTTAAGAGGTAAGAATTAAGATTCATTTTTCCCCATATGAATATTTATTTTTTATAGCACCACCTTTTGAAAAGATTATCCTTTCCTTATTCCCTCTAGTAAAAAATCACTTCATGACAGATGTGTGGGTCTATTTCTGAACTCTTACACTGATTTTTAACTATTTCTCTTGCAATTTTATTAGTTTTTGCTATATAGTTTGAAATTCTATTCTTAAATACAGCAACATTTTAAATTATTATGTCTTCTTTATAAATTTATCCCTTCATCACTGTAAACTTTCTTTATCCCTAGAGATAAGCTTTGTCTAAAATTCAGCTTTCTTTTACTACTGTTAGCGTATCTTTTTTTCACCTTTGACTTTGTTTGTTTGTTCGTTTGTTTGTTTGTTTTTTAGGCAGGGCCTTACTGTGTAGCCCAGACTGTCCTGGAACGCAGCATGTAGCCCAGGATGCTTCAAACTTGACCTCCTCGCACCTCAGCCTCTGGAGTGCTGAGATTACATTCGTGCACTACCATGCTTGGCTCATCCTTTTATCTTTAACTTGCTTGCATTTTTATATTTAAAGCGTGTTTCTTACAAGCAATATCTAGTTAGGTTTTTTTTTTATATATACACTGTATCAATCTTTTTATTGTTTTGGAAAGTTTAGAACATTTATATTTCATGGAGTTATTGGTAGGTGGCTCAGAGCATGCTGATGGAATATATGTGAGGCACTTAGTTCTGTCCTTTGATCCTTAGCTGCAGGCTCACGCTCTGCCCTCCTGTCTGTTGCTGAGGCCCTGGGGCCTCAGACACTGACTCTGTGCTTTAGCCTTTAGGTTGTCTCTGCAAAGCCTGCCTCTAGCATTCCTTACTCCTTCAAGTCAAGCATTGGAGTTCCTTCTTCTTTTATGTTTTTTTGTGTTTAATCAGCACAGAGAGTTGGGAAAGGAAAAATACTAAATGGGGAAATGTCTGAATTTTAAAAATTAATTAGACTCTTATAATCTATACTTCCTCATTCCTCAGTCATTGAGAGAACCACTAGATGCCTCTCTGGGCCTTTTCATTTCCTTGCTTAATTCACTCCTGCTGTCAAGGGCTTTTCTTACAAGTCTCTCTGGGCCTGGAGAATTGTTAGCAAAACAGAGAGATGGTATTCCTTTATCTCAAGAGGAACTGGAAGTGGTGGTGCACACCCAGCACTTGGGAGGCAGAGGCAGGAGGATCACTGCGAGATCAAGGCCAGCCTGCACTGCATAGTGAGACCTTGTCTCAAAAAGACAAAAAAAAAAAAAAAAAAAAAAGTAAAACCTCAAGAGGACCGTTTCAAATTCTAATGACTGCCGGGCTGGAGAGTATGTGTTCCCAGTCCCTACAGGATTGCGATCCACATTGGAATGATGGTCTTTGGATGGTCCTTGATGGTCTCTGTCCTCCTGGACTGAGATTGCGGCTCTCCTTTGCTCCAGGTATCTGCTCTTAGCACAGTTCCTGGAACTTAGCATCCTTTAGTTAATGTCACCCAAATACTGTATGGATCATTTCTTGTCTCCATAGTCAGATTATTGCCAGAGGACTGCTTGATATTTTCCGGGACTTCAGTAACAATGAAGAAGACTTCTTAACAGTAATGGAGATTGTAGCCAGATTGTCAGAAGATGCAGGTTTGTATAATTACTATGTAATTTTAGTTTTTACTTGCACATTTCTAAGAAATTATATATAATCAGTAGTAGCTAAATTTAAAAAACCTGTTAATTAATCTACCCACTTTAAGCAATATCTGACCATCAGTGGGTTTTGTCATGAAGAATGGGCATCTTATTTTAAAATGACTAAATTGTTCCTTTTTTTTTTTTTTTTTTAAAGAAAATTAGAATGACTAATGGCTATGAATGCCATTTGCCCTGGCAGTTAGGCCTTTTGTATTTCCTGAGTTTTGCCAGACTATCGGTTGCTAAGAAATACCCAATCAAAAGAGGTGTTTTGGATTAGAACAATCCCAGTCATTAGTTTCTCTCACCTATGATCTCTGTGGGCTAATCTTGATTTTTCTTTTTCTTTCTACTTCTCCATGATTGCTATTCTGGAAGAAAAGCACATTGCTGTACAGCAGACGCTATGCCCCCCACCACCACGACTGTAAGATGAATGAGTCGTGGGTTGCTCATACTGGCAGCCGCTCCGCAGCCCCCTTCCCTGGACTCATAATGAATGGCGAGCTGCTTCAGAAAGTTTTGGAGATCATAGGCCTTAGGATTTGATCATTTTAACTGAAAATAGAAAAATAAGCCTTCCACATAGCTCCCGTATTAGTTTAAAATATTCATATGAATACTACACAACGCTTTTAAAAAGACCCAAGTGGATGTTTTGAGTCTTTAAATGGATTCTCTTTGTAAAGGAATCACCATTTGCAGTGCTGCAGCAATTATATATTTGTGTTAAATTTAATGTGGTATATTGGAGCTAGAGCCGCTCTTTTGTTTAATGCTTTGCCTTAGAAATAATTGGGATGTGTGGATTATGGGGGAGTGCATTTATGAAAGAATTATTTATAATGTGTACATTCTGGCTGGAATTTAAATAAGCACAATCCATAGGTCTTGCATATAAGCCATTAGTTGTAATAGCTTTTGGACTCTGGCCCAGCATGCAGACTTCTTGCTCCTTCCTCGATTTATATATGGCTTGTTATAATAGAGTTGTCATTCTCTCCTCTTTTTATGTTTTTATATTGCCATACAGCTTATTAGCTTTTTAAGCCTGTCCGTAGCATAAATATTCTAAATGGGAAATTATTTTTAAACTGCATTTGTCTAATTTCCTTGATGAAGTATTTTAGTAAGAAAATCTAGAAGCTATCAGTATATACTATATAAGATGCTTGGCTTATTCTTAATATAAATCTTTCTGTATTTTCTCTTGCTGTAGAGCCCACAGTGCGGACTGAGCTGTTGGAACAGATTCCTCCGATTGCTACTTTTCTACGAGAAAACAGACCAGATTTTCCAGTGGTGTTTTCTGAATATCTCATACCTGTGCTAGTGAGGGACCTTACAGACCCAGACAATCAGGTTTGAAAATTGTCAACTTAAGATCTTTATACTTAACTTGTTCAGAATGCATGAGCCTCTGGTTTCAAACCTCAGTACCGGAAAAAAATGAAAAAGATATCTTCAGCAAATTTTCTTCAGTCTTGATTTAGCTGATATTCATAAGTTAGAAAATGCTTTTACCAATAATTGATTTAGGGACTAAAGGTCTCTTTGTGCCCAGCTGCTCTCATCATATGGGAAGATAGGCAGCACTCCTTCTTACAGATGCAAGATTTCTTGTTTTCTTTGATTTTTTCTTTCTTTGTTTTTTTTTGAGACAGGGTCTTGCTGTGTAGTTCAGGCTGGCCTTGACCTCACTATGTCGCCCAGGCTGGCCTAAAATTCGCAGCGATCCTTCAGCCTCAGCCTCTCGAGTGTTGGGATTACAGGTGTGCGCCACCATGCCCGGCCTCTTTAATTTTTTTACCATGGAAAATTTCTAACACACATACTAGTAGAGATAATATTAAGATGAATGCTCATGTTCCCTTCATCACTTCAGTGATCATTAACATTTGATCAGTAGTTTTTACCTTACCTGGGTAAAATCTAGCACAGATAAAAACTATTCCTAGATACTCTGTCACTTTAATTGTAAATACTTTAATATGGTTCTCTAAAAAATAAAGACCTGTTTTTAAAAACATAATGTTAATACTATTATTATAATTATGAAAAATACCAATAGTTACTTAATATCATCTAATATCTAGTCATTGGTCAAGTTGTCCCAGTTTTCTCATAAATATATTTCCTGCAGATGATCTGTTCAAATCAGAATACAAGGGAAGTCCACAAGTTGAATTTGGTTAATGTGTGAATCTCTTAAATCTTTTTGATGATCAAATTGCTCCAGTATTAACCAGTGGGAGCCCTTTGGGTTGGCTCCAGAATCTTTTTGACAAGACTGAGTAGAGTTTGATAGTGCACTTCTACCCAGAGTTGACCATTTCTCCGAGGGGCCCAGGTTCCTTTATAGGGAAAATTATAGAAAACCAGAACATAGGTACTGGGGGTGCTCATAGCTGTAACAGTGAGATTGCTTCTAGTGACAGAGCAGTTTTTTTTTTTTTTTAAATAAAATCCCTCATGAATTTATATTGATATTTCCAACTCAAATTTAAGATTGTATGGCTTTTTTTTTTTTTTTTTTTTTTTGTGGGTAGCGGGGGTCGACCTCAGGACCTCGTGCACCAGCAGGCGCCCGTGCCGCTGAGCGATATCACCGGCCCTTTTTTTTCGTATGTGGGATCCGGGAGTCGAACTCGGGCCCTTGCGCTTGCCAGGCAGGCGCTTACGCCGCTGAGCCATCTCACCGGCCCTGTATGGCTTTTTCTTAACTGCCTTGATTTTATAATTGTATTATTTTTTACAAAATGATACATAATATAAATGTATTATCACATGGTATAAATCTTGCTTCTTAATGACATGAACATGTACATGTATTCAAAATAAAAACGCTAGTAGTTAACTACTGACAGTGTGATAGGATTACTGAATATAGTCTAAGATGTCTTTGGAGTTCTTTTTGTCTTTAGGCCACTACCTTAGAGACACAGTCACATTTATGCTTAAAAGCTTGAAATCACTTGCATTAACCTTCTCTTTGCAGTTAAGTCACCAGCTTCATACCGAGATATGTTTATTTGTTTATTATTGTGGGTTGTATGTTTTCTTTCCTTTCTTTTTTTTTTTTGAGATAAGGTCTTTGTTGCCCAGGCTGACGTTGAGAGCTCCTGGGCTCAGGTGAGGGTACACCTCCTGCCTCAGCATTCTGAGTAGCTGGGACTATAGGCACATACCACTCTGTTTATTTTTTTTATTTTTTTTTCACTCTGTTTATTTTTAAGACCATTTGTTTATTTGATAATACCTTCAGGTTTGTGTTTTGATTTTGTTATTTAAAGTGTGTACTTAATTCCCAAATCAAAACTCTAAAACAAAATATATTTGGCGAAGTCCCTTCATTTCCTATTTCTCTTACCTGTTCTCTCCCTCCTCTCTAGGTAGCCATTTCTTTCAGGTTTTGGCTTATTCTCATCTGACCATTCGTGAATTATCCTCATGTTCTGTAGCCTTCTCCTTTCTCAGGTGCATGATGCCATGCCCTTCTGCTGCTCTGCCTTGCTTTCCCCTGTCAGATGTACCCCGGACTCCAGGCCACAGCTATCTAGGGAGCTTTGTTTTGCCCCCTTTACCCACAGTGTAATACTCCATGGGGGCACAGAGTATAGTTTATTGAACATTGGTGTTATTTCTAGTCCTTTGCCTCTGTAAAATTTCTACAAGGAGTAGCCTTGCATGATTTCTGTTTGTGTCAGTGTATTTTGAAGAGGCTTTCCACAAAGGGTAAATGTACTTAATTTTTAATGATATGGCATATTTTCATTATTTTCAAGAAATTCAAAAATTTTGGTTTGTATTTCTTCCTTAATCCAGTTTTTTTTTTTTTTTTTTAAGGTTCAGGCATTCATTTTTAATTGTTAAACATTGTGACAGGATTAAGTAGAGTTTTCAAATAAGGAAAAAGTCATCCTATTTCCACTCTGCTAACTTGAGTATTTTGATTATTTTTACATTTTCTTCTCCAGGTGCTTGCATTTGTTCCACAAGGTTCTAATCATAGTGTGACGCAATGTCTTCCATTCATTCATTTACTCTGACAGTTTCTGAGTGCCCATTAGGAGCCGAGCATGTGCTTTGTGCCTGAGGATAAAGAGATGATCAGGGCAGATTTTCTGACCTTCGAAAGCTCATCTCTGGGCCACAGACATTTTCCTCTGTTTCTTCATAATCTTCATCTTCTAAATTGTGCTGAATGCTTAGATTTTTTTTCCAGCTTTTTTTCCACTGTAGATAACAGTGAACATTGTAAAGGATACAGTTTTGTTCTTCTATTGAGTTTTCCTTTTCCTTCAGAGACATCCTTTTTTTTTTGTTTTGTTTTGTTTTGAGACAGTGCCTTGCTATGTAGTACAGGCTGGCCTCAAACTCACAGTGATTCTCTTGCCTCAGCCTCCCGAGTGCTGGGATTACAGGCATGTGCCACCACACCGAGTGCTTTCAGGCACATCCTTAAAAATGCGATTATACTGGGTTGGAAGATTGATGTTGCCTGATCTTTGTCATCTATCATTGCCACATACTCTGTTCTGGAAGGGGAGACCAGAAAGCGTAGTTTGATTCCAGGATCTCTTGTGGTGCCTGACACCTGCTTTCTCTGAGGAGGCGCATCAGCAGGTACTGCCTGCCCTCAATCCAGCCTGCTTCTCCACTTCAGCCTTCACCCCACTGCCCTCTGTGCCTGTCACCACCTGGTTCCCCGCCACCTGCCATGTCCAGAGCTGCTGTGTCTCTGAGCTCCCAGAGCTGGCCTTCTCCTCTTTGACTACTACCTGCCCTCCGTCCTCTGCCCACTACCTTGGCCTTCCAACCCCTGGAGGCCCCTGGCTTCTCAACCCCATTGTCTACCTTCTTTTACTTCCTGTTTTTGCTCAGCTGATCTCTTATCCCACCCTCTCAGGGCCATCACCACCATCACCTCTGTTGTTTTGCCATTTTGACAGAATGGCTCTGCCTGCTGCCTGCCACCCCCAATCCAGTCGGCCATTCTTGGTTGTTAAGCTTGATGGAACAGAGTCCCATCATGCATTGATTGGTGCCATTGCAAATTTATGGGTTCCAGTCGCAGTTGGTCCTGCAGCATTGCTTGCAATCCTTTTCTTTGTCCCTCATCAGCTGCTTTTCACATTATCCTTGGCAGCTCTCTCTCTTAGACCTTTGCCACTTTCATCAGGCCCTCACACCTCACCCTGCCTTGCTCCAAACAGGTGACCTTGCCTTTTACATCACGAAAAGATAGAGGCCCTTCAGTCTTCATCCTCTATTGCAGTGAATGGAATCACCATCTGCTTTATTCAGTTCCCCTGAGCTGCAACCTGGGAACCATCAAAATCTTTCCCTCTCACTTCCTACATCCAGTGAGATCCACGCCATGGCTCCTTTGTTTCTATCATAAATACATAACCTTGAGGGCACCCCTTCCTCTCCAGCCCTGCTATCTTTAAATCCGGAAGTGTGAGGAAGTCCGTCTTACTTAGCTGTCTTCAGACCTGTCAATGCCTGAGGCACAGCCCGTATTCCTTCCTGTGCTGCCTGTCCCTGTCCTGCCCTCAGCCCTGCTGGGATCTGCTCATTTCAACCTGCCTGCTCCCTGAGGGCCCCTCCCCTCTCCTCCTGTCGTCTTCACCTCACATTAGTGGATGCCAGCCTTTGAAGGCATCCACAGTGGGGGCCACTGACAGTGGCCAGAAGTCCCCAGTGAGTTATGACTCAGAGACGGATTGTTTTGATGTGGTGGTGGGTTTGCTCTGCCTGGCAGCTGCTCTCAGGCTAGCCCATCAGCAGGTATTTTTCGTGACTGCTGAACATCAGTCACTCAGGTGAGGAGACCCACTCACAGCACTAGGGGTGATACCCATATTCTTGTGAGCACCCTGCTTGTGTTGGTGGTCTTGAGGAAGATCTTACCTTATTTTGGGTGCTTTAACACCTTCAATAAATGGTGTTGGATTGTGCCTGCCATCTGCCAATTGCTTTATTTTTCTCTGTTTTAGATCCATCAACATTGATCTGGATAGCTCTTGGTCATTCATTTTAAATGTTTTATGACAGCACATTTATATTTTCCCCACAGTTTATTCATCTGTACAGTGACTTCTCTCCTTTTTTTCTTTGTTTGGTGTATTTGCTCCATTTGTCACTGTTAACAACTTTTGAGTTTTTGAAGAAAGTTATTGGATGCCTGTCAGGTATATAACATTGTTCCACCCCAGGCAGTGGGAGGAAGAGGTGACTGGACGAGACCTTGAGTCCTCCTGGGTTCCTGTGCCAGGGTCCTGAAAACACTCCCTTCCTTAGCTTCTGGTGAGAATGGCTTTGGTGACAATGATAGCCAGCATTCATTTTGGCATCCTGTGTCCCAGGCCCTGTTCTTAGCCCTTTGTGCCTGTTAAATCCTTTTATTCCCACGGCAACCCTGTGACATTGTTAGCCTTCTCTTTCAGCATTTTCTTCTCGTTTTCTCTCTCATCAAGACATTTATGATGGCTTTTGGGGCCCACCCAACTGATCTTGGATGACCTCAGAATCCTTAGTTTAATCACATCAGCAAAGACCCTTTTCCAAAGAAGGTCACTGGGTCACCTTTCTGTCTCCGTGACAAAATACCTGAGATAATCTTTTAAGGAGGAAAGGTTTATTTTGGCTCATGGTTTCAGAAGTTTTAGTCCATGGTTGGTTGGCTTTGTTGATTTGGGGCCTATAGTGAGGCAGAACATTTATGCAGGGATCCTGTGGTGCAGCAAAATTGTGGACCTTGTAGCAGTCAGCAAAAAGACAGAGACTGGCGTCCCTGGATTCCCTTCTAGGGCACATCTCCAGTGATGTAACTTCTTTCCTTTAGGTCTCACTACTACCTCCCAGTAGTGCCGCAGGCTAGAGACCAAGCCTTCCATACATAGGTCTTTGGGGATTCCAAGATCCAGACTGTAATAGTCCTATCCATAGATCCAGGGAGTTGACATGGATTTCTCTTTTGGGAAGTCATTACTGTTCTTGGCAAGTTCCTGTCTTTTGACGTCTGACTTCATGTCCACTGTTCAGGGCCTTCTCTTCCCCCCTTGGCACGACTCCCTCCTTATCCCTTTTCCCTCTGAGTGTCCCCAGTGCAGCAAGGCAGTGGTGGGTTTGTCTGTCCTCGTCTGTGGTCCTCTCATGTTCTCAGTTCTTGACACATGCCAGAGCCTCAGTCAGTGTTCGGCACCTCAGAGTCATTGTGGATGTTTGCTTTCCTCTAGTTGCAGCCCCGTCCTGTCTCCTGTGCTGGGTAGTGTGCCGGGCATCACCTTTCCTCATCTGGCAGCCAGCCTGAGCCCCGTCCTTCCCACCTGGATGGTTGCAGTCACTGCTTTGCTGACCTTTCTGCACTCAGTCTTTCATCGCCTGGCTTCCAATTCTGTCAGAACACCGCTGTCAGAATGATCTTTCTGAAATACTGTTTTCCTCTGTCTCTGCTTAGAAGTGTTGGTGTCACATTGCCTCTGTGGCAGCAGAGTTACAGGCTTGCCCTCTCATAACCTGCTATCAACTAATCACCTGTGACTCTGCCTTTATTCTTTGGGGCCTTTTACTATTTTTTCCTTTCCCATCATAGTGATAGATTGTATATATTATTATTTTTTCTGCAAATGGGAATTTTATGTGCTTTCCTTTCCCTAAAAACAGCTCTCTAGCTTCTTTGGATCTCTCTGAGTTCTGGTGCTTGCTTACTCCATGCCAGTGGCAAGGGACAAGAGTTCCTCTGGCCTCGTCTTCTGTCAGACAAGCATTCTTCTTTAGGCCCCTTCCCTGCACCAGATACAATTCATGCCTCAGGCATGCAGGCTAGGGTTTACAAGGAGCAGGAGGAGGGTGCTGTTTTCAAATCCTACGCCTGTGGAGGAAAGAAGGCACTTTGTCATGTTATCCACTTGTTCTGCAAATCCTAATAGGAAGAAAAACTGTGTGCTTCATGCTGCCAGGTCCTAAGGGTATGCTGAAGGACAAAGGACAAATAGACGTGGTACCTGCCCTCTGAGTTCACCCTCTGCACTGGGGGAGACAGGTGGCAATTATGAATCACATAGGAAAAAAATTTGTATGTGTGTATATTTGTATGTATATGCAGAAGCCTGGGATAAGAGCTATGGAGAAAAAGTGCAGGGCAAGCTTCTGAGTATCAATTGAGGACCTGGCTTGAATGGGGTTTGGGGTGACAGGGCCTTTGGGCTGAGAGTAGAGTGATGATAGCATTAGTTAGGCCTCAGGGACCTCAGGAAGAGGAAGCCAAAGTGCAGGAAGACGAGTGGCTCACACCTAAATTCAGGGAAGGACAGAGGGTTAGCTTGGGAGTTCAGTCTTGATCCTGAGAGCACTTCTCATTTTGTTTCACTTTTTGCCTTTTTTCCCTCCTCTAGGTTAGAAAATATAGTCAGGAAGTTCTCTTGATTCTTCTGGAACAAGATCTAATTTTCCAGAATGATATTGAAAACAGAGTATGTCCGATTCTGCTGGAACTGTCTGCCCCGGAGAGTGACGATGAGTACAGAGCGGAAGCCGTGAGTGTAAGTCTATTTGGGGATTGACTGTCAACACCTGTGGGACTGTCCTATCTGTTGGCTTATGCATGATTTGAAGTATCACATGCATTCAGTTTTGGCCAGCGTATTTCCTGTAACGAGGTAGCCAGTGACTCAGCCTAGGTCCGAGAAAGCTGTGTAGCTCCGAACCTGTTCTGGGAGCACTGGTTGTTTTAAGAAAGTGAGGCCCAGGAAATCACAGTAATGTGGGCATAGCTGAGGCAGCTGGCCTGGGCTCTGCTGGTAAGATGCTAAGGCTGACGGGAAAGTACTTGAGCTTGCTTGGATCATGGGCCTTGTTTCTCAAAGTAAGGAACCTAGTATGGTATGTGAGATAATTTTAGGACAATTAAAAAAATTTAATAGACCCATGTGTCTGTTTTGTAAATTAGGAGAAGAGTAAAGTAGATTTGTAAGGAAATAAGAAGTCACAGTGAAGAATGCAGATAATGGCAAGACGTTTACAGCAGTCTGAGAAAAGTATAGAGCAGTGATGGTGAACCTTTTAGAGCTTTCAGTGATACAAATAGCCCACTGCAGCACGCATGCCATTAGGTTCGCCACCACTGGTGTAGAGTGTTTGTATTCATATCAGTTAAAGATACACTAGGAAGAGAATACTATAGCTACATGTCTTCTACATGTATAGGTTCTTTGTTTGTTTGTTTTTGAGACAGTGTCTCACTATGTAGTGCAGGCTGGCCTTGAACTCGCTATATGGTCCAGAGCTCGCAGCAGTCCTCCAGCCTCAGCCTCCCAGGTGCTGGGATTCAGGCCTGCACCACTATGCCTGGCTCTACATTTATAGTTAATAGTATGAAATCCTTGAGTGTGTAAGACTCTGTACTCACTGTTGCATGAGTGTGCAATCAGGACTTCCTACTCTTCCTGGGCAAACTAGTGGTAGATGAGCCAGTGCTGGCTTTTACTGCCCTTGGGCCAGACGCCTGGTCTGTCCTTGTGTTTTTTCCTCTATGGCTCAAGAAGAGGTCATCGTGAGCCTCTTGTTCGTAGCTTCTCTGCTGACCCATGTAATGGTGCTGGATGAAGTGACCTTTTCTGTTTGTCTCAAGGAAATGCATTGCTCCAGGATTATTCCAGTATATTAGGAAGAATTTGTACATAAGGATTTTAAAAATTATAAGCTTTGATTGTGAGTACAGTAAAAGATAGAAGATAGTTGTTTTCTTGTTTCAAAAAGAATGATGTTAGAGAAAGGAATTATTTTCTGTTCCCAAGTACAAAAACATTATATGCCACGGAGCTAAAAAATTGTATTGCAGCATCAGAACATTTGGCAATTATTCTTTATTTATGTAAAAGTTTTCTTCAACTATGTGTTAAAGGTCTGGCTTTTTAAACTAATTTAATTTTTTGCATATTCCATATGTTTATAAGATGAATCAGGCTGAAGAATAATTGATTATTAAAATTCAAATTCTCCAGGGTTCTTTTATAAATTTCAAGTTTCTCTACAAGAAATTAAATTTATTTTGCAAAATGAACCTGGATAATAGCATTTAGCTGAGGTATTTGGCAGTTGAGTAGTGAACTTTGCCAACTAGATCATCTTTTTCATTTGGAAGTTGGTTAGGCAAGTTTCCAAGGTTACGACTGACAACCAAATATCTTATCCCTAGAGACTAATAATATATGAAAAATAATGCTAAAGGCATTTTTGCATGATTTCTGTTTTGTTTTGTTTCCAAATGCTCCATTCTTGTCAGCAGTATTCTTCTTTTTTTGGTAGAAATATTTGGAAAATATAACAAGCCTTCCAGAAGCTATCTGCACAAATCACTTGCAGAACAAATTAGTTCACATAAATTTTGTTTTTTATTCAATGGGAGTTGCTGGTATCATGGTTTGAACGTATGAACTTTCAAATGAGGTTGCAAGAGTGGAAGTGGCCTTGAACCCCCGCAGTCCACCCCCAGGCCAAGTATGCATTTTTGTTCTCCCGGGCTTCTGAAGGGCCTCTCTTTCTCTTCTTCTGGAGTTCTGATGGGAGCAGGAGGTGAGGTGTCTTGTCTGGCTCATGTGCGTTTTGGTCCATTTCTTTTCCCCAGAGCCTGGAGGCCAAGGGCCTTAGGGGAGATGCAGCCCTTGAGACCCAGAAAGCTACAGAGCACAGACAGGCTGACATCTTTTCAGTGGGGAAATGACCATGTGGGTAGCATGTGGGTTCCACTCTTCAAGGACCACAGTGTGTTTCGCAGGGCTTCCTGGGAGAGCAGTGCTCCCATTCAGCTGGTCTGTGAGTGATACCCCAACACTGGGGAAGCAGTGTGTGTTTGTTAGCTGATGATTTGGAGAGCTGTTAGCTTAAGGGTTGACAGAGGTGGAAAGAGGCAGATTTGGCTAGGCTGATGTCCTCTGTGTCTAGGCCTGGCACTGTGTCTCCCCCTCTCCCTCCCCCACTTCTCCCCCTCCCTCTCCCTCTTCTTAGTGCTGGGATTGCAGGCATGCACCACGCCTGGCTAGGGCTCTCTTTGAAGCCATATGGGATGCAGGTGCTGAATATACACAAACACACGCCCACTATGCTGCTTTCGAGCGATGGCTTCTCGCTTCGGAAGGTCCTGCATGTCACGGGGACAGAATGTATGTCTTTTCACTAGACTTCACATTCTTATTAGGAGTTATAGTCAGTTGATTGTGATGCTAGCAACTCCGGTGCATATGTTACTGCGACAATCAGATAGGGCAGCTTACGTGCTAGATTTGTGGGTTCTCGTATGCTTATGCATTTTCCTTAATGAAATCTTCTTAGATTCTCCAAGCTATGTTAGTGACTCTTCTTTATGCAGTCATCAGGGTTGGTGTATATCTCTCTTCCGTCACTTAGCAATTGAGTTGTGAAGTTGTTGACTTCTCCCCTGAGGCAGCAAGCTCTTTAAATATGGGGGCATGGCATCTTTGCATCATCAGCACCCAGCACAGTGCCAGGCCCAGAGTCAGTACTGAATAAATGTTAGTTGTTGGATGAATGGATTGGTAAAACTGCAGGAGCTGTATCTTGTAATTACATCTAGACGGGATAAACAGGCCACTGGAGACCAATTATAATTCCTCTTGCTTGCAGGGAGGCCATTAGCATTCTGAGATTATAACTAATTGTCAGAAGCCTATTTTTCTCTCTCAACACATTTTCACATTAAGGCTTCCTCATTTTTTGTCATCATTCCTGTTTTTAAGCTCATTTTTATTTGTGCATTTATTGAAAAAGAATGCTGTGGTTATGTGCTATGAAGACTACTTGGCTCCAAGCGACTAAGTGAAGATCATCCTTCTATACAAGTGGTTCCCAGGGCCACAGGAATATAATTTCTTGTCACTCTTGTGTACTGACTTTTAATGATTCCGGGTTTGTTTTATACTGTGTAATAATAAGGTCATGTGGGTATGGCAGAAGGGAGGAGTGGATGGAGATACTGGGAACTCTTTAGTTGCCTGTTACCCTGCATACGGAAGCCACATGTCTTCATTTATTACGACTGTCACTTTGTATAACTCTGCTAAGCATCACATCAAAAATACACATTTCCTGAGTTTGAAGACACAGCCTTTTCTGTATTTATGTTATGGGGCTGGTTTCCTCTCTCCCACCCCATCCTGATCAGTGTACTTCTCTGCTTATCTGCTTGTGTGCAAATTCCAAACAGAGTGATGTGTTGATTGCCTACTTAATTACTAGTGGCAGTGCTGTGTACATACCAAGAATGAGACTTCAGAGGAAGTCCGCTCTCACTTCCTTCCTTCTCGTCTCCTTTTTTAACTTTTTGGGGAGAGTGGAAAAGTTCTTTTTAGATATTTTGGGGGTAACTTCATTTTGTTTTAATTTCAACTTTCAGAAAAGTTGCAAGAATAGTAATATGAACTCCAGAATACACTTTATCTAGCTTCTCTAGTAGTTTATATTTAGTTTCCTTTGTGATATTGTTTTCCTCCGCCCCGAGAAAGAGAGAGAGAGAGAGGTTTTTTCCTTTGAGCCTTATGAGAGTAAGTTGGAGGCCTTGTGTCTCTTCACATCTAAATACTTTAGTATTTATACCCTGAAGATGAGGAAATTCTCTTGTACACAGCCATAGCACAATGATCAAAATCAGGAAATTTAACGTGGATGCAATGCTAATGTCTCTAATCCACGGTTCATACTCAGATGTTGTCACTTGTCAGGGAACTGGGTCGGATCCTTCATCGCATTGAATTGTCCACTAACCTAGAATAGTTCTCGAGTCTTGGAATTTTGTCGTAGGAACACGTTGAGAAGGTACAGCCCCGCTCTTACGTAGAATGTCTCTGGTTTGGTTTGGTTGCTGCTTCCTCACTGTTGGGTTCAGATTCTTTCTGGGAGGCAAATCATGGAAACACTGTGTTCTCAGTGTGTCAAGGTAGAAGGCACAAACTTTATATTGGTGATGTTAGTTTTGGTAACTTGGTAGATAGAGGTGGTGTACATTCTCCAGTATGCTTGTTTGTTCGATCCAGAAGTGTTACACAATATTACTTGAAACTATGTGAATGTATTTTTCCTCATCAAACTTTCACCCTTAAGTAATAGTGCCTATTGATGATTCTAGCTGGCATTCACTGGGAAGAGTGTTCCCATCTCCATTATTTGTTAATGGTTAATGAAAGATTTTCAAGCCTATATTTAGGAGGACTGTGGTAGGCAGTTTTCATTTTCTATTGTATATTTATCAGATTTTAGAATCATTATTATTCTCAAAAAATAACTTGGGAAATATTCTCTCCCCATCTGTTTTTTGAAAGATTTTGTTTAATATTGGAGTTGTTTTTCTCTTATTAAATGTTTAATTCACAGTAAAAGCTCTGGTTCAAGTGAGATGGTTTTTTGATAACATTCAATATAAATGTAGGGCTTCATTTTTGTTCTCTCATTTGTGTCACTGGGTAAATTGGATATTTTAGAGAATTTATTAATTTTATCTAAATTGTCAAATTTATTGAGTTAGAGTTGTTCACAGTAGTTCCTTATTATCCTCTTAATGCCCGTGTGATCTGTAGAGTTATAACCTTCATTTGTGAGATTGGTAATTTGTCTTTTCTCTGTTTTTTCTTTCTTGAACAGTCTTGTTAGGGATTTATCAATTTTATTAATGTTTTCAAACCAATTTTTGGCTTTATTGATTTTCTGTGTTGCTTTTTTTTAAAGGATTGAAATATTTTTTATTTTAGTTTATTAGTATGTGTGTGTAGTACATAATATTTATATTCCTTGTGGGAAGTTGACACATGTATATAACACATCTTAATCCCTTTTTTCATCCTTTTTCCCTTCTCTACCTCCCACCTCCACCCACCTCTTGATCCCTTCCCTTTTTTTTTTCTTTTGTACATGTCTACAGTACACAATGTTTACATTCCTTGTGTGGAGTTGATTCATGTACATAAAATATCCAAATTCATTTTCGTCATCCGTTATCCTGCCCTCCCTCACCTCTCCCTCCATCTCTTGATCCCCTTCACCTTGGAAAATGATCTATCTCCCTACTTCCTATTATCTTTTATTTTGCTCTTTATTTTTACTCTGGGTTTCTTGTATAAGAGAAACCATGTGATATTTAAGCTTGCATGTCTGATTTCTTTCACTTAACTAAATTATCATCTCAGAGTACATTAATCTTTCTTCAAATGACTTGAGTCCTTCTTCACAGCAGAGTAAAATTCCCTTGTGCATCAATACATTTTCTTTATCCATTCATCTACTGATGGACATATAGGCTGCTTCCAAGATGTAGCTCTAATGAATTGTGCTGCTATAAACATGGGTATGCATATGTCACTGTGATAGGATCTCTTTAAGTCTTTGGGGAAGATACCTAAAAGGGGAATATCTGGGTCAAATGGAATTTCTAGTTTTAGCTTTTTGAGGAATATCCGTACTGATTTCCATAGTGGTTGTACAAGTTTACATTCCCACCAGCTATGTAGAAGTGTTCCTTTTACCCTGCAGCCTCTCCTGCACTTGTTACTGATTTCTTGATGACGCCCATTTTTTCTAGGGTAAGATGGAATCTCAGTGTTGTTTTAGTTTGCATTTCTGTAGTGACCAGTGATATTGAGCATTTCCTCATGTATTTATTGACCATTTGTACTACTACTTCTGTGAAGTATCTGTTCATTTTGCTTCCCCATTCTTTTGGTTGGGTTTTTTATTTTGGGCAGTCTAATTTTTTTGTATTCTTTATATATTATAGATATGAGTCCTCTGTCTGAGGAATCACTGGCAAAAAAATTATTTCCCCATTCTATAGGTTGTTTTTTCACTCTGTTCATTGTTTCTTTTGTTGTTTAGAAACTTTTTAATTTAATATCATCCCATTTGTCAATTCTTGGAACTATTTCCTGTGCAACTGGGGTTCAGTTCAGAAAGTCCTTGTCTACACCCATGACTTCAAGTGTTTTATCTATCGAGTCTTCCAGCAGGTTGTTTCTGGTTTAACATTTAGTTCTTTGATCCACTTTGATTTTAGTTTAGTGCATAGTGAGAGATATGGGTCTAGATTCAGTTTTCTGCATGTAGATAGCCAGTTTTCCCAACACCATTTATTGAAGTGTTATGTTTTGGCCCCCTTGTCAAACATCAAATAGTTGAATGTGTCTAGAGGTGTTTCTGTATCCTCTGTCCTGTTTTATGGATCCTCAACTCTGTTTTTTTGTCAGTACCATGCATTAAAAAAAAAAATCACAATAGCTTTGTAATATAACTTCAGGTTCGAGATTGTGATGCCTCCTGCTTTGCTCTTGTTGCTCAGGATTGCTTTTGCTATTCTTTTTTTTTTTTTTTTGTGGGTACCGGGGGTCGACCTCAGGACCTCACGCGCCAGCAGGCGCCCGTGCCGCTGAGCGATATCACCGGCCCCTTTTTCGTATGTGGGTCCCGGGAGTCGAACTCGGGCCCTCGCGCTTGCCGGGCAGGCGCTTAAGCCGCTGAGCCATCTCACCGGCCCTGCTTTTGCTATTCTTGTTCTCTTCTGGTTCCTTGTGAATTTTAGGACTGTTTTCTCCAGTTCTGTGATGAATGCTGTTCAGATTTTAATTGGGATTATGTTAAATCTGTATATCAATTTTGGAAATACGGCCATTTTGACTGTCTTGGTTCTGCCTATCCAGGAAAAGGGGATGTCTTTCCATTTTCTGATGTCCTCTTCAATTTTTTTTCAGAGTACTATAGTTTTCATTGTAGAGGTCTTTCACTTTCTTAGGTTAATTCCTAAGTATTTAATTTTTCTTTGTGCAATTGTGAATGATGCTTTTTCCTTAATTTGTTTTCTCAGTGGGGTCATTCTTAGTGTACAGGAACATTATTGATTTTTGTGTGTTGATTTTGTATCTTGCTACATTACTGAATTTGGTTATTAATTCTAAGAGTCTTTTGGTGGATTTTGGTGGTTTTATCCTATGTAAAGGATCATGTCATCTGCAAATAATGATAATTCGACTTCTTCCTTTCCAATGCACATCCCTTTTATTTTTCTTGCCTATTTGGTCTTGCTTATCTTTCATCTACTATGTTGAACAGGAGTGGTGATCTTGCTTGTTTTCTGGTTTCTTTCTTTTTTTGGTCTTTTTTTGAGGCTGGGTCTTGCTATGTAGTTCAGGCTGACCTTGAACTCACTTTGTAGCCCCGGCTGGCCTCAAACTCAAAGCAATCCTCCTGCCTCAGCCTCCCAAGTGCTGGGATTACAGGCGTGTGCCACCACGCCTGGCATTGCTTGTTTTCTTTGACATAGATTTCTATTATTTTTTTTTCTGTCTTTTACTTTCTTGAGCTCAATTTTCTTGCATTTTTCTAGCTTCATAAAGGGGAAACAATATTTTTAAGCCTACCTTCTTTAAGTATGTAAACATACATGTTTAATCTTTATGTTTTTCTGATATATTGACCCTTTTATCATTAAGCAACATTTCTGATAGTAATCCCTGTGTTTGTCCACTGTAATATTAATGTAACAACTCCAACATTCTTAGGCTTATTACTGTTTATTATATTTGCTTATATTCTATTCTCACCCTATCTGTATTTATGTGTAGTGTTTCTGCTTTCATTAGCATATGGTTGGGTCTTGCTTTTGTATCTAGTCTGATAGTTTCTGCCTTTTAATTGGAATGTTCAGTCCATTTATCTTTATGTGATTATTAATATGTTTGGATTTATTTCTGCCATTTGGCTATTTTCCATTTTTCTCATCAGTTTTTGTTTATTAATTTTTTTCCTCCTTTCTGTTGGGTTAATTGAATATTTTTTAAGATTGTGTCTTAATTTCTCTCTTAAGGATTTTCAAAAACTACGGCAATTTAGCCCGGTGTAGTGGCTTATGCCAGCGCTCTGGGAGCTGAGCGAGAGGATCCCACGTTTGAGCCCAGTCTGGGCGTCTTAGTGACTTAGGAGACCCTGTTTCAAAATAAGAAATAAAAAAGGGCTGAGTTCAATCCCCACTACTGAAGCGGGGTGGCTGGAGGGGGGTGAAAACTATAGTAACTTACAACAGTGTCATTTGGTTCACTTTTATCCTTCGTGTTGTTGTTTTCATATATATATATATATATATATATATATATATATATATATATAAAATGTTATAAATTTTTTTGAAGAAGTTAATAAAACAAAACATACAGCCTTTTATGCTCCCTTTTTTACCATTTTGGGGGATTGTCATTCCTTCTTTTCCTAGATCTGAGTTACCTGGTGTCGTTTCCTTTTGTCTGGAAGAACTTACTTTTCAGTACTTTGTATAGCCTAGGTCACCTGGTGATGAAATCTGTTTTGGCTTATCTAACAGTGTCTTCAGTTTACCTTCATTTTTGAGTTACAGTTCTGCTTGATAGAGAAGTGTGGACTGATGGGTTTGGTTTTTCTTCTTTAGCATGTTTTAAAAAAATCATTCTGTTGTCCTGTTTCTCATGGGAATCAGTTGTTATTCATATTATGCTCATCTTGTTAGTGACACATGTGATTTGAATGCTTGGTCTTTAAGGTGACTCTGATTTTCTTGTTATTTACAGATAATCTGCAAAATGGCTTCGATGGTGAGTAAGAGCACAGTTGAACGCCTGCTACTCCCTCGGTTCTGTGAACTGTGTGGTGACGGGAAGCTCTTTCAAGTTCGGAAGGTGGGAACATAAGAGTTTCAAATATTAGTTTCAAGATATTAGTTAAAATATTCAAAATCAGTTCCTCTAAGATTTCTGTCTAGCTCTTCAGCAGCCACAGTCTGGAGGAAAATGTGGCCAGCATGAACTGTGTAGGAAAGTATGTGAACAGCATTCTAGTTTTTATTGCAATTAGGAAATACTTAGAGCCCTGGAGATAAGAATCTTTGTGAGCAAATCAGCTGCTCTTGGGTGCAGGATGAGAGGAATGGGGTCTTGTTGGCTGGTGGTTAGGTGTTGTTAATCAGACCTGCGAGGTCTTTGATTTCTGGGGGTGATTTGTGTCAGAACCCTCTTATCTTTGCTGTACCTTCCAACCCCAGCCCCAGCTTCCCTGTTAGTTGCTTGCCACTTTGCTGTCAGACGCTTCCTTTGGAGGCTGTTGCTGTCCTTCCCTAAACAGCCTCAGCCTCCACCTTGCTGCCCGCCTGTAGGCCTTGCTCCTCTGGCCTCTCTGCACAGTTCGTGGCCAAGAGGATGGCCTCCCTTAGTAGGCAGAGACTGTAATAGGTCTGTTTTTTCCCTATTGCTAGCCAGATGCATTATGTATCAAAATAATTAAGAGCCAGAAAAACCCTAGAATTGGTTACCTTGTAAATGTTGTGTTTTGGATGCAGCAGAGGCACCTTGCAGGGTGCTGTGTGGTGCTGGGCTTGGTAAGGGCTTGTTAGCTGCCCCACGAAACGGGTAATTGCTCTCCAGGTCCCTGCTTGTTAGTTTTTACAATTTGTTAAGACAAAAAGGAAAGATAAGAATAATGGGTATGTCTTTTGCATTCTTAAGGTGTGTGCTACGAATTTTGGTGATGTTTGTCATGCTGTTGGACGAGAAGCTACAGAGAAATTTTTGGTATGTGATGTTTTTCAGTACTAATTGCCGATTCACTTCTTAGTGCACTTTCTGAGTCAGTTGCAAGGTTTTATGCTTAGGAGTCTGTTACTTGGAACAGCAGCTCAGTTTTACATTCATCAGTATCAAATTTCTTGACAGTTACCCTTTTTCCTAAGCACTAGGCAGCTCTTGTGGGGAATGGGATGGAAGCAGCCTCAGGCCTCTTGCCCCTGGAATTTGCTGTTGCCTCCTTATGTTCAGAGTCCCTTGTTTCTTCTCACTGTCTTAAGCTGCTCTGTCCCCTCTGCACTTCTCATTCTAGTATACTATCACCTTGCCCTTGGGCCTCAAAACCATTGGGGTTTTTTTTCTCAGTTGTAGGTCACTGGCCTTTCAGGTCTCTTTACAAATAAATACCCTTTCCGCCTCACTCCCCATCACCTTTTTCAGTTCTGTACACTACCCTGGCCTGTGTGGGTTTCACCTCTGGCTAGGCATCTGGGTCCTGGGGGCACTGGGGGAAGAGAGGAGAGCCCAGTCATCTGTATATTTGATAAATTCTCATCTGATTCTGATGTACAACACAGAAGAAAACTACTTCACCAACCAGCCAAGGGCTTTCAACTTCCTTGAAGTTTCCTGCTGTTTCACCCTCTAGGCCTCTGCTTATTACTGCCCCTCCCCCTGAGTGTCTTCCCTGCCTGGTGGGACCCAGCTTGAGTCCACTCCATAACGTTCTGTCCTTGTCCAGACACCCCTCCCCACTGTAGTACAGAGTTTCCGTCTCCCCGCTCCACCCCCAGCTTTTGTTCAGAGTACTGCGTGAGAGTTTCGTGCCTGGGGATCTTGAGGGTAGGGCCCCATCGTGCTCATCTCTGTTTCCCTAGTGTTCACCTGGTGCCTGACACCTAGAGGACAGCTGAATGCTCAGAAGCCATTTGTTACTGTTATTCGACAGAGTGCACTACCTGTATGGTTGGAATTTAACTTCAAAGAGTATAAACTTCAATAAATTATTATTATTATTATTTTTTTTGTGTGTGTGTGTGTGGTCACCGGGGTCGACCTCAGGACCTCGCGCGCCAGCAGGCGCCCGTGCCGCTGAGCGATATCACCGGCCCTTTTCTCGTGTGTGGGTTCCGGGAGTCGAACTTGGGCCTTCGTGCTTGCCAGGCAGGCGCTTACGCCGCTGAGCTATCTCACCGGGCCCCTAAATTATTTTTGAAATCTAAGTTCAGACTTCATTTGTTTTATTGGACGTATAGGCCATGTCAACCTAGTTCTAACCCAAGAATAGTTTTTAATGGTCTGCTGCTTTGAGCAGAGTGTTGTCATCTACTTATGTATCTGAATAAAGAACAGCAGTGACCAACATGGTATTCGTTGTGTAGGTGGATATTTCTATGACCATATCATAGTCCCATTTGGGAAACATTATAGGCTATTTTACATTAGATATTAAAATCAGAGCCTTTTAAAGGATAAATTTTAAAAGAAAATATAATCATGACCTTCATGTAAATATAAATTAACATATGTCAGAGATTACATTTAACATCTGGGCATGGTGGAACATGGCTATAATCCCAGCATTTGGGAGGCTGAAGCAAGAGGATTGCTGTGAGTTTGAGGCCAGCCTGGATTACATGTGAATTCAAGGCCAGCCTGAACTACATAGCAAGACCCTGTCTCAAAAAGCCAAAAAACAAAACAAAAACAAAAAGCATAAACCCCCAAGATTATATTTAAGGTGATATTTAACTCATTTATGAAATGAGGGAAGCCGGTAAGATGTTTAATGGAGAATTCAGAGTACCTCATATTTCTAGTTAAATCAAGGAATACCAAAGGGAACTTACAAAAAGATTCAAAACTGGTCATTGTCTAGGATGGTAACCGATTGCATTCTACTGGACAACTTCACGTTTCTGCAGGCAGGAATTATGTGTATTACTATCAGTTTGTAACAGCTTTCCATCTCTAGAGAGTTGTATAATGCCTTGTCAAAGGCAGTGACAGCTGAGCCAGCTAATTGGGACATCCACTAAGTTTCAGTCTTTTACAGTCTTTACCTACATTTCACGTGATGAATGTGTCATTCTGCTTTTTTGGAGTTTTCTCTGTTTTATTAAATTTAGCCAAGTCACTTACCTAAAGTTAAAAGGTGAAGAAAATGTTACTTTCTTCTACTTATCACACTTTCTATTTGTTTCCAGTGATTCCTTCTAGAGTACTGTGTGTTTCCCTTTGTTCCTATTTTCTGGATTTGTCTTTACTACAACATTAAGACAGGTTCTGACCATCCTCAGAGTAATTGGATTTGAGTAACTCTATTTTTTGTTGTGTTTTTGCTAGCTCTTCAAATTCTTTGAGCTCTGCTCAGATAACGTATGGGGTATGCGGAAGGCCTGTGCGGAGTGCTTCATGGCCGTGTCCTACAACTCCTCCCCCGAGGTCCGCAGAACCCAGCTGTCGCCTCTCTTCATCAGGCTCCTCAGCGACCCCTGTCGGTGGGTAAGTGCTGGGAGCACTGTCACCACGTTGGGCACTGTCCACCCCTCCAGCTGTGTCCAACTTCTGGTCTTTGCTGCAGTTTCTAGACTTGTATTTTATCCTTTCAGTTATTGATGGGCGTAATTAGATTTAGCTCTTGTGAGGTCTAAATCTAATTCTAGGGTAACTAAAATCTCCAAAACGTGGAGGTGAATATGGAGGTGAATATTGAGGTGAGTCCCTCAACATTTGCAGCATGTAAACACCATAGAGATCAGAATTGAGGAGGAGGACACTGTAACTGAGTTATTAGCCTTTGTGTTGCTACCGTAAAGCTGCCTATGACGATTAATAAGTATTATTCGTTGTGGAATTAATATTCTAAAAGCATAAAAAGTACATGATAGGGCCAAATTTCTGCTTATTTTCTGTTGAAAAATAGTTTCTTTGGAATTTAGGGGCTAGTCTGGGAAGGAGTAGATTTGTACAGACCCAACTTGGTGGGCGTCTGGGATCAGCTGTCTGTCTCAGCCTGGGGTCAGCCTGGCCTCCACTACCCTGTTCTTTCTCTCTGGTTTCAGGTGCGCCAGGCCGCCTTCCAGTCCCTTGGCCCCTTCATTTCCACCTTTGCAAATCCCTCCAGGGCTGGCCTGTACATCCGAGGGGATGGCACCCTGAGCATGCAGCCACCAAGCCAGGATCTGAAGGCGGACTCTGCCTCTGGCTCACCTGGTCCTGCTGCCTGTGGTAACACCTCCCCTACCAGGTGCGCTCCTGGCAAGATCATCGCCAGAACTCCCGCTTCAACTCAGGCATCCTCCTAGAATTCTAGCAATTACCTTGTCTGGAATTTTAGAAATGGTGACCTTCTGGGCAAGATGGAATATTAGAGCTTTAATTATGTAAAGAAGCAAAAAGCAATTACAATAATGATTTTGAAAACTGACTACTGGGCTATAAATAATGAAGCTACTATGTCTCCTAAATTTAGATAAAATATTCATTGAGAGTAGTGATTAAATAAGCTATAAAGAAAATTTTCTCTTACTTTTTTTGATTAATGAAGTTCTTTGGATAATTTACATGGGGGAAAGTGTGAATTCTTGCAAAGTCCTATGTTCTTTTGTAAAATAGGATGTTCTGTGCACATGAAGGTGACATTCCTGGCCACCATTAATAAACCCTGCAATGTTTTGTATGGCGGTCGATCTTGGGTTTTTCATCTTTCTTCTAAGGATGATGCACCCACCACACAACCTGAGGTGGTTTATAAATTTCTCTCCCTTGTTAGTGTCATGCAGGAGTGTGAGAACAGGCAGGTAGTACCTCAGATAATACAGGTCCTCTTAAGACTGCTTTGGCCTTCCCTTCGTCCTTCCTCCATCAGAGTTCACTGAGCTCCTGCTAAATGTCAGGCCCAGATGCCACATACATGATTGGAAAGTACTCCGATATGATCTAAAGGTATAGTGAACATCAAAAAAAATTTTTTTTATTTTACAGATTTATTACAGTAAAAGACATGTTACCATTAACCTCCACCCCAAATCCTCCCTCTTGCTTTGAACACACTGGTCCCATCATTCTTACCACTTTCCGAAGCAGTTCTGGAAGTCCTCTTTTGTTTCTTTAGTTATGCGGTTGTGGCTGCCTCAATATCCTGTATTGACTCAAAACTTTTGCCTTTTATGGTCATTTTAACTTCGGGGAAGAGCCCAGAAGTCACGTGATGCCAGACGCAGTGAGTAAGGTGATGAGGACGCACCGTAATGTTTTTACAAGTCTGTCTTTCCACTGGATGGCATCCGGGAGCAGGATTTGCTGTATCTTTTATCATACCTCATAAGAACACTCCCGAAACAGGACTTCCAGGACGGCTTCAGAAAGTGGCAAGATCAATGGGTGTGTTCGAAGGAAGAGGGAGGATTGTGAGGAAGATTGATGGCAATATGTCTTCTACTGATACACATTTTATTCAAATGTTCACATACAGTTTGATCTCTCCTTCTATTCCCTATCAGGACTTGCAAGGTGGGGTACAAATAACCAGCTTTTGCCAGTTTCGGCGCCTTTTTATTTCCCAGCAGCTGCCTGCGGTGGAGGTGCTGCTGGGCCATGAACTGGTTAGGTCTTGGCAGCAGGAGTTTCTGTGGCAGCCAGGACGCATCACCGCTTGAATTCAGTGAGGGCTTGGCTAAACGTCCATGTAGCATTTCCCATGTACGTCGTACTGCCTTTGGAGCAAAGGGGGCTACTTTGATCTTTTCCTCGCTCATGAGGCTTTAATTTTGTGACACCAGGGGTCACCAGGGGGGCTGGTGATGAGTTAGGGAGGAAGGACTGGGCTTGTGAGAATTCAGGTCTTGGGGGTCTCCATGTTACCTCCAGGCTATCACATGGCACTGAAAGTCTGCTTCCTTCTGTTTAACCCAGTTCAACAAGGCCTGTGCAGCGACAGCCAGATCTCCGTGTGGAAAGGACACCAGCAGAAACCAGTGTTTTCTGGCATGGCGATAACTCTTCTAACGGCCTAACAGAAAACCTAAAGGAAAGCCCTGCTTTGGCTGGAGCTGAGTTGACTAGGCTTCCCCCAGAGGCCAGTGCCATCTCAGAACTCCCTCCTACTAACAATTCCCCCATCAACAGCCACCCAGGGAACTCAGAAGATGTATTCAGTAATGTCTTTTATTGGCGAACTCCTCTCCCTGACATAAGCAAGGACATGGAGCTGTTTCCGAGTGAGGCTGGGGCTCAGGAAGAGGGCCGCGGGAGACCTGAGACTGCGTACAACAGCTGTGTGGCCAGGAATGAGATTCAGAAAGTTCTCAAGAGTTTACAGGAGCATATGATAAATGATCCAGATGTTCAAGGTAAATGTTCATTGTCGTAAGGAGAAAATGGGATAGAAAATTTCTGTGTTATACATTGCACATGGCCACTTCCTTCTTCCCTAGCCCGTGTCCTGGTGCACGTGTCTCCTGTGTTTATTTACACTGTACATGCATGTGGGGAAGAGACTGGTTCGGTCTCACCATGGCCAGTAGAGTCAAAGACGTTTGCACGTGGGACCTGGGCGAGGACCGTGCCTCCTTGTTCTGCAGACAGATGTGCGTAGCCTGAAGTCAATTCTAATAGAACAGATCTGTAGCAGTAGAAGTTTTATTAGCTTCGTGGGCGCTGTGACGTCATTTCCCACATCTAATTCCCTTTCTAGTTATGAACAGCTAAGGGTGGTGTTCCTTTAGGAACTTATTAAATCATCCCTTAGCTAAACTCTAAGGTTTCTGTCTTTGTACTGCTTGGAAAAGTACAACAACTTCTTGGGGTATTTTTCATTTTATGACTAGTGCTCCCACTGAGTGTCTGATCTGAGAGCCAGACCTTGAAATCCATATCCATTATCACGACTCTTTTTTCTCTAAACAGTGCTATATTTGTATTCTTCCTTGAGTTGGAGAAATTGGAAAAAACAACACTTGGTGCTGTTGCTGGACGAAGATTTGTGAAGCTTTCGGGAAGGGAAATGTGAAGATCCAGTTAGCCCTGTGATTATTCTTTGTCCTTAAGCTTATGAAGGAAATTAAATCAGTGTTTGCTGAAGGAATGGGCACGTGTAACATATCACATCTAATAGCCATAGACAAAGGTCTGTTTTTGGAAAACACATTACTGGATTTGTCTGATCCACCGTGTTAGGACCTGAGCTGGGGGCCAGGCAGCGGTGATGGGCATGTTTTGCCCTGGGGGTCTCGTTGAGGAGACTGTACAGCAGCCCCACGTAAGCCGCGGTGAGGATGGGGACATGATGTGTTCCGGAAGCACAGGCAGGAAGCTGATCTTTCCTGGGGACACAGCAGATGTCTGGGAGAAGACGTCACAGAGCAGGTGGAATTTGACCTGGGCTTGGGGAGGATGGGAAACTGCTATCAAGGGAGGTAGAGAGATGAGTTCCAGAGAGTTCTTTTAGTTCCTTGAAGCCACTGTTTGTAGTGTATTACATGTATATGCTACTTAGTTTCTTTGTAAGAAAGAATGTATATGCTACTTAATTTCTTTTTTTTTTTTTTTTTTTTGTGGGTACCGGGAGTCGACCTCAGGACCTCGCGCGCCAGCAGGCGCCCGTGCCGCTGAGCGATATCACCGGCCCCTTTTTCGTATGTGGGTTCCGGGAGTCGAACTTGGGCCCTCGCGCTTGCAAGGCAGGCGCTTACGCCGCTGAGCCATCTCACCGGCCCAATTTCTTTGTAAGGTCTTTTCCTTAGATTTTTTTTTTTTTTTTTTTTTGTGGGTACCGGGGGGTCGACCTCAGGACCTCGCGCGCCAGCAGGCGCCCGTGCCGCTGAGCGATATCACCGGCCCCTTTTTTTTTTTTGTATGTGGGTTCCGGGAGTCGAACTCGGGCCCTCGCACTTGCCGGGCAGGTGCTTAAGCCGCTCAGCCATCTCACCGGCCCTTTTCCTTAGATTTTAAAAGGATCTGTAACCCCAAAAGATTCAGGAAAATGAGATGTTTTGTTTGTGGGCTGGCCATGGCAAGGAATGTCCCTCAGGTCATTGGGAAGGATCTGGTGTGCTTCTCTGAGGAGATGGGACTTGCTCTGGGCATGGTGGGACTTGTCCTGAGCCAGCTGTAAGTTCCAAACATTTTAATGAGTTTTAGGGTATGTTGGATCTAACTGGTGGAAAATAGGATGCCAGAGGTAGTTTGTGTGTATTAGAAGGTTGGAGATATGAAAATATGCGGTTTTATTTTTATAGAAGGATATGTGAAATTTTTATTGTTATGCAGTATCAGTCATCTTGTAGACAGAAGGACAGGTAGCTCTGGGATCTTAGTAAGATAATTACTCACTAAATTTGTTTACTCATGCACAGGCACACCGGGTGTGTGTGTGTGCGCGCGCACGTGCAGCAGAGAAGGTAGCATCCTATTTTATAAGTGGGGAGAAGGACACCCCTTCCTTGCCAAGGTGGAGTACCTCCCAGCCGTCTGTTCTGTAATGTTATACTATCTTTCTGTGAAAGACAGTGGAGTCAAACTCTAGTTTTCCTGATTGAGGCTTTTCCAGTTCAGATTTGATGTCTCTCTCTCTCTTTTTTCTTTTTTTTTTTTTTTGTGGGTACTGGGGGTCGAACTCAGGACCTCGCGTACCAGCAGGCACCCATGCTGCTGAGCGATATCACCGGCCCTTTTTTCGTATGTGGGTACCAGGAGTCAAACTCAGGACCTTGCGCTTGCCAGGCAGGCGCTTATGCCCCTGAGCCATCTCACCGGCCCTATTGTCTCTTACGTAGCTTGCATTTAGTTGAAATGGTTGCTCTTAATGGCCCTAACTTTTCACCCTGCTGAGGCGACTCCAGAGCCCTACTGCCACACAGTCTTTGACCCAGGAAGAGGCGTACCTGTCTGTGTAGTACCCACATCTTGTGGCACGGTGCACACCAAAACCCACATAAAGTTATTAAAATTCTTGAAACTTCTCTCCCTGCAGTTCAAGTTCAGGTTTTATCTGCTGCACTGAGAGCTGCACAGCTGGACTCGACAAGTGAACCTGAGAGCAGGCTGCCAGAAGGTCTAAATGAAGTGTCCATTTCAGATCCCAGCTCTGCCTCCGACAATCAGATCCCTCCGTCAGCTTCATCATCTCAGAATGAGCTCTCTGTGGCCAGGATATTACAAAGCACAGTAAGTATTCACCCTATCCCTCAGCCACCAAGGATGTGACAGAAATCACAAAGCTGTGTTTTCTTTTGTTAATATATCCCCACAGAGAAGATAAATGGCAAGTTTCATTTCATCCTTAAGGTCATGTTTTGGATAACTAGACAACCAATCAATCAGGTGATTGATAACTCTGAGTCTCTTCCATGGAAACAGGGTGGGGACCAGAAAGTACCTTCCCTCTTCTCTGATGATGACAAGAACTGGTTCTTTGGGGAAATTAACAGTATAAATGTTCTGTGTCACTGCTAATAGTCATTTACATCTTTTAATAATGGCAGAAAGTGAATTCATGCAATTTCTAGAATTTAAAGTTGACAGAGGCCTGAGAGAATGATTGTCACATCTAGCCCTTCATTTTACAGGAGCCCTTTAATACGTGGCTGTGCCAGCAGTGGCATTAGCATGCTGCTCTTTGGAGGGTAGATTTTGAAAAACCATCAGTGCTTGCTTTTCATCCTGCAGCTCCAAGCCAGCTCCTTTCAAGACCAGGGCCTTGAAGCTGGTTGGGAAGCAGCCTGACTTACGTCTTCCTCGAGTCTCTCCAGAAGCCTTATAACCTCTTGTAGCTGAGGGCTCCTAGTTCTTGCTAAGCGTGCACTTGGACCACCTTAATCTGGGGCCTCCCACAGGTAGGGGTGAGAGTAGAGAATTAAAACGAGGGAGTTGTCTGTGATTGTGAAAGTCAGAGGCAAATTAATATTTTCTCTTTACTGAGGGCTCTGACAGACAGGCTCTTCAAACTCATGGTCTTCCAGATGAGAGTAAAAAATTAATTCTCTGTTCATCTAGTTTATAATTTAGCTTAAGCAATTAAACTAACTTTTCACCTATTGCCCCTTAGAGACCTACTCCAATAAGGCAAAGTAGGACAAAAACTGTAAAAACTCAAATATGAAATGTTTAGAATTGGTGAAGGTTATCATTGATTACTAACACATGAGATGATACCTTGTTTTGCTGGTTTGTTTCTAAAAAATTGGCAGGAAAACTCATGTTGTTACCCTTGTTCCTTACTACAGAAACCATGTGTGTGAAGTAGAGAGGTGTGACTGCATTGACTTTGGTGGGGTGTAATGGTATTTGGACATTTATCAGAGACAAAAGAGAAAGAAAGAAAAAGAAAGAGGGAGAAAGAAAGGCAAAAAAAGGAAGAAAGGGAGAGGAAGGAAGAAAGAACGGAGAAAGAAGAACAGATTCTGCTAAACTGGGGCCTCGAGTTGGGGATTTGAGAGGCTTTGTGCCACCAGGCCTCCGTCTTTATGGCATAGGAGTTCGTGCTCTTACATTTGCAGCTTGACTCAGGCCTGAGGCTGCCAGCTGCAAAAAAAGAAAGAGGAAACGGACTCGGGGAGCTTGGACAGTGCAGGATGCCGGAAGAAGTAGTGCCATGGGGGAGACCCCAGGGCTGGGGAGTCGGGCACCTCCTTGCTGACCACCCCGCCCGCCACTCCTCGTGGCGCCTGTTTCTGCATGAAGTGCTCAGCGAGGAGGGTTTGCGCCTCCCGCTTGGCTCTTTTGAAGAGCATAGAACCATATGGCAGAAGCCCATCTCTGTGTCCTCTCCGCAGACCACTCTCGCGGGCTGCAGCTGCATCGTGTATTTGTGGGGTTAGCGTGGTGGGGTGGGTAAAAAACACATGAATCTCCTGAAGACTCAGATTCTTCTAGAAAAGGGGTTGAGGGCAGTGAGTGGTGGGTGTACAGAGAGCCATTCCAAGTGTGCTGCCCCTCTGCGGGGGGCTGGCTGGGAGATGGACTCCTGGGGCTTGACTTGTGGTGGTTTGCTTAAACCTTGACTTGGCCGCTGAAGCAAGTGCTGTATATAACAGTTGCACTGAATACTCTGGAATAAAATTAATTCCTAAAATGACAATAGTGATTCCAACCACACGTCTTGGTATATGTGAATTTATTAACTTGGAGAAATAGAGGTTACCATACCCAAGAGAAATCTTAGGTTATCATTCCAAAATAGTTCTGTTTTATCATGTATTCTGTTAAAATAAACAGTACCTTTCTTTCAGTGAAAACCTTGGGAATTGAAGGTTCTGGTAGCATGCCTCAGAGTAAATGAAGCATCTATCAGTATATTAATTGACTTTCCCAGATCATATATTGAGCTGATTTGTCAGAATCCATTAGGCTGGTAGACAGTATGACATTTCAAGTGCAAGTTGGAAATCCATGTTATGGTTGAAGGAGAAGGTCAGGTTCATCTCAGTTAATGTTAATCAATGATCAGAGACCAATATGTCACTGCTGAATATTCTTGCTCATTTTAATTGTTAACCTGATGTAAAGGTTCATCACCAAACATTAGGAGTGTTTGTACATGCGAAAACTGAGAAGAGTTTGTTAAGTAAATACTCCTTTGTCAGCCACATCTTTTCATTCAGATTCACTGTTCCCCTTCCCATCTGGTCCCCTCAGTTTTCTCTCAGAGGTCACTGTAGTGTCTGATTCCTGAGAAAAGCTGCAGGTACTTGCTCTGCCATTTCTTGCAAACCTTATCTTTCCTTCTGGGGTGATCTGTGCCATAAACGTGTGAATGTTGTTTGAGGCTGTTGGCTAGCCACACTGGGGAGATTCCGAGGCTCAGGCTAGTAGATGTAGGCTCAGGTTGTTGGTAGTCACCAACTTTGATGTCAGCCTTTGCTCTTTGTAAGGACCTGAAGCAGTCTTGAAATTAAAATGTATGAAATCTATTTTCCCTAGCACTTAAACTGACTGGTCTATAAGTGTGCAAATATGGTTTTTAACATCTGAAAAGATAACACTGACTTTAAGGTATGTTGTTGGGTTGGCTCACAAAGGCATTTCTGGCATGAAAGAGGATTCTCTGAAGGGGGAACGTAGGACAGCTTCCTCCTTTGGCATTAATCGATAATGTGTCAATCAACTTTGTAGGATCCTGGTGATGCCCAGAATGGAACCAGTAAGACTCAGCAGAAGCTTGAACCAACTACACTTGGAGAGAATAAATCTAATTTACAGGTTCGTTATTTGAAAAGAAAAAAAAGCAAGTCAAACCTTCGTATTTTCTGAAAGTTAAATTTAAGAATGGCCACTGAAGCTGGATGTGGTGGCATGTGCCTGTTAATCCCAATATTCCGGGAACCTGAAGCAGGAGGTTCACAAGTTTAAGCTTGTCTGGGGCAGTGAGTTAGCAAGATCCTATCTCAAAAAAAAAAAAAAAAAAAAAAAAAAAAAAAGCCTGGAGATGGAGATAGAGCTGTGTGAAGCCTTGGGTTCAATTCACAGTACTGCAAAAAAAAAAAAAAAAAAAAAAAATTATTAAAAGCCAATATTTTTCTAGCATTATTAATTATATATCTTAGTTCATGATGCATTTTACTAATGTTTCCTCTCTAACTTAAAAATATAAATTCTATTTACCGTCCTCTGAACAATCTTATACACTGTTTTAATAAAAACTAACCAATATAAGCAAAGAACTTCCACATCCAACATTAATGTTTAGAGTCTGTGTATACGAATCATTTGCCTTTTCTTTTTCTTTTTTGGTCTAGGTCTTTTGTGGAACCATGTTTGATTCTGTTCTATCTTATGGATTGGCTTCTTGTGCCGAGTAATTTCCCTTAAATGTTTTAAAATATCATGCATTGCTTTTACAGAGATAAGCTTGAATAGGTCAGGTCTTATAAAAGAGACATCCCATCAGCTGGAGAAACAGCAGTGTCCTGAGTGTAGATTCTTGGGCAAATGTAGGTAAGAAGAGGACGTCCGCACACTCCAGAGCTGAGTGAGCGCACTGAGCAGACTGCTCTGGTAGACCAGTGAGCGGAACCTTCTAGAGCTTCCACTGATGCAGACAGCCTGCTGCAGCACGCATGCCGTAGGTTCACCACCATTGGCTTAGACGGTTTTCTGTGATGCCAGATGCATCAGTCTAGAAAAGACGAGCGTAGGGACTGCTTTAACTCCCGTTAGGCTTGAAACCCCACTCCTTGGATAAAACAAGCTCGTCAGCCCAAAGCCCTTTGGCTTAGGTAAGGCTCCTGCTCCTCTCATATTTCTGCTATGCTGTTTTCGCGTTGAAATTCCATAGTTCTTGTTTTTCATGAGCTGACTCCTCTCTTTGACCTTATTTCCTGCAAACCTGATGGTTTCCTTTCTCCACTGTTTCCTAGGATGTAATTCCTCAGCCTCTGCTAGATGAGTTCGTGTCGATGACGGACCCTGCTCGAGCCCAGACCGTGGACACTGACATAGCCAAACAGTGCGCCTACAGCCTCCCCGGGGTGGCACTGGCCCTGGGGAGGCAGAACTGGCACTGTCTGAAAGGCACCTATGAAGCACTGGCTTCGGATGTTCAGGTAGAAGCAACCATTGCAGAGGCAGGCAGTTATTTTATTAGGTGGCAAAGGGAAGCTGCTGCAGTAAGGCTTGTTGACTTGCGTTTCGTGTACATGCAAATTAGCGTGTTTACTGGTCTCTGATGAAGTACAGCTTTAAGCGGCCAGTGCCTGGCAGCATCCATTTTGCTCCAGAAATGCCACGTAACGTGTTAGGGATGTTGAATTACACTTGCTTGCTGTGATTCGTGTGTCTGCTGTGCACCCCTAGTGGAAGGTCCGCCGGACCCTCGCCTTCTCTATTCATGAGCTGGCTGTGATTCTCGGGGATCAGTTGACAGCAGCTGACCTGGTGCCCATCTTCAATGGATTTTTAAAGGATCTGGATGAAGTACGGATAGGAGTGCTTAAACATCTGTATGATTTTCTAAAGGTAGGAAGAAGGGTTAAAAACAAACTAGAAAACCTCTCCTTTTCCAGCCAGTTTTGTTAAACCCTGGATAGGTATAGTACCAGTGAAAAAAATACAGTTGCCTGATTTCTTCCATTGAAATGCACCATCCAGTATTCTGAAGTGGGTGTTCTTTCACTGATGGGAAATATTTTTCTATCTTTCCTCCCACCTGTCCTGTCCTTTAGAGCTGTAGTTTTGTAAAGGGTGGTAGATGCATGGCCCAGCATGCTTTGTGAGGAGGAAGAAACCAGCACCCCGGCTAGTCACGTGACTGCCCGAAGTCACTTGGTGAAGGGCCTAGGCTGAAGTCCAATCTCAGTTTCTGCAGCATGTTGCTGCTTCCCTTCTTGCATTTTCTTTTCTTTTTCTCGTCCTTAAGGAATGATGCGTGTAAAAATGAGTCTAGAAATGACTAGAGAAACTGATTACCTGCACCCACATGACCCAGAGCTGCCCTTGTGGGACTGTGGTGCGCGGTGCGCCGTGCAGACCCCTCTTCCTGGTGCAGAAGCCGTCACAGCTGAGCAGCAGCAGTGGCCTCATCCTCAGAACACACTGCCTTGCTGCTTCACGGGGAAATTATGAAAGGAGGAAGTCCTGGGGGCGTGTAGGAATACACAAATACACACACCCACCAGGAAAAAGGCTGGGAGCATGCAGGGTGCATTTGATGTCTGTTAGCAACAGTGGTTAGCTTATGGTCCCACTGGGCCATAGAGTGCAAGGGCTGAAGGCAGAGCAGAGTTCTTGCTAATGACGAATATATAATCTGAAGCAAAATAAATGGGGACCCTGGGTTCATTTTGAGGGATATATTTTTACTCATATATATATATACATTTTTAAAAATAGTTGCTCCATGAAGACAAGAGGAGAGAGTATCTTTATCAGCTTCAAGAATTTGTAGTGACTGATAACAACAGGAATTGGAGGTTTCGATACGAACTAGCAGAGTAAGTAAAAACCTATTTGGGGCTGTGAGAAGGCAGATCAGAAAGAATAATTCTTTTTTTTTTTTTTTTTTTTTTTGAGCGGAGATCTTGACCCTCGATGGTAAAAATGGTGGTTATGGGGACAGAGCATCCTAGTGCCTAGGACTGAACTAGAAAGAATAATTCTTAATTTTTCTCCCTTATAATTGATTTCTAAACCAGCAGTGATGTTTTTTTAGATAAAGAGATTATGTTTTATTCAGGTATAGACTGAATTTCAAAACTGTGAGTTACAAACACCACAGTCTGGGGAGACATCATTTTCACATTAAAACAGGGCTGGAGTCACTCTGGAATTAGTGTGTTCTGCTGTTCTCTAAGGCAATTTATTTGAACCATATAAAAGATGAATCACCCACTTTTCAATATTTTCCTATTAATCAGAGCAGTTTTTGCAAAGCTTTCTTGAACATTCCGAGCGCAATCCTCTCTGTAGGGTACATTGTGCTTTATGTACTTCAGCTTCTAAAGAAAATTGGGTGACAGAGAGAGATCTGAAAAGGTCTAACCCAAATGAGATGATTATTAAATAAAAATGTTGCCCGGGGTGGCTCGTATCTGTACATCATTTCGTGTGGGAAGGAGTTATTCAATTCCGTCTTGTGCTGGGAAAAGGAATGTTTGAGGCTCTGGTGATTTTAGGCAGTATCGTTTAGAATAACTCCCCTCCCAAGGTGTATGACGTGCTTTCCATTGTATGAAGTGGATTTGTTTGTGCTGATGGTGGTTTGGGTTTTAGTTTCTGCCTTGTTGAGATTCATTTCGATATCTTTTCATTTTTCTTATCCACAACTAGAAATCTCTCAAATAATTGTCTTCCCCAAAGAAATTCATCAGGCTTTTGCAGCTATTCAGGATGTGATTTGGCTGATGCCAGGGGCACGCTGAAAGATTTTCTCTTTGCTATGAGCTTTAATCATTGTGCTTAATTTGAGAGATTGAGGTTTAGTCATTATGCTATTATGTTCCAGGCTTACTACTCCGGAAGGATGGAGAAAAACAGGCCCGGGTTTTCCGCGACTGCATTGCGACCTCTAGCGGCCGCCTGCGGGAAGCCTCGTGGCCGGCCCGCGTGGCTGACCGCTTCCCGGGAGACGCCGGCTCCATCGCCGCCGCTGTCTCCCCGCAAGCGCTCCTATCTTCCATCTCTGCCGTGCTTATTGAAGCCAGAGCGGCTGATAAGAATTCTGTGCTCCCGTGCCCATGATATTGGTATCATTTTTCTGAAAACAGTGCTTTTCGATACGAAAGTATTCACCGGCACTCCTGGCTTCTGGCTGTAACTTCCTCCCCATCTCTTTTTCATTTCCTTTGGGTGCCTGGATGAAAATAATGCCATTTATTTTCCTACCCTTCTCCCGCAGCCCCGTTTAGAAAACAGTGAGAGCTTTGGTAGTGGTTTTCTCGGCCAGCTGTCACAACGCCTTGTTCCCTTTTGTCTGTCGGAGGAAGAGCACGCGCTCGGTTCTCCGCACGCGGACCCCGCGGGCCGACGGAGCCGAGCGGCGGAGCCGCAGCCGCCCGCAGCGCCGCGCGTTCGCGCTTGGTTCGCAGTGGCTGGAGCGCCCGGCGGCCGCCGCTCGGTGTGCCCGTCCTCTGTCGATCTTTGGGGACTTCAGCACGTGGGCTGTTTTTATGTTAATTGATTTTAAAAAATGTGCTTTTCAACTGATAACCTAAAATTGAAATATTAAATCTGTCTTCATAAATTTCTCAGCCTCTATTTGACAAAGTCTAATTTATTTCCTTTTTGTTTGGTGTGAATATATGATGAATTAATTTTTTTTCCATATTTCTTCACATGACCAGTTCACTTTACTTACTTGCTGTTGGCATCTTTCTGCCCGAAGTCCTGTCAGGTCTTCGGTTTATTTCCCAGCCTGGCTGTTTTTATCTATGAGAGGAAATGAGAGTAAAGAGGAATAAATAAGGTGTTTATTGGACTAAAAATAATTTTGTTTTTCCTTTCAGACAGCTGATACTGATTTTGGAACTCTATAACCCCAGTGATGTTTATGATTATTTAATGCATATTGCCTTAAGATTGTGTGCAGATAAAGTTTCTGAAGTTCGGTGGATCTCCTTCAAACTAGTAAGGAATCGCTGCCTTTCTGTCTGTGAGTTTTAAATAGGAATATTTATGGATCTCCCATTTCAACCCCTTTTTTTCTGGACCTAGTTTTTCAGTTCACCTTTAAAATGGGTTTTTGAATTTTAAAATTAAGAACTCTATTGTGTCAAATTGTAGGGCAGTTTCTTTGTTAAATTGTATGCTTCAGTGATAAATCATTTAATATATCATATCCTTTAAATAATTGCTTAGTGTTTTGGTTTTTTTTTTTTTTTTTTTTTTTTTTGTGGGTACCGGGGGGTCGACCTCAGGACCTCGCGCGCCAACAGGCGCCCGTGCCGCTGAGCGATATCACCGGCCCCTTTTCCGTATGTGGGATCCGGGAGTCAAACTCGGGCCCTCGCGCTTGCAAGGCAGGCGCTTATGCCGCTGAGCCATCTCACCGGCCCAGTGTTTTGGTTTTTTAAAAATACTCTACAGCTTGGTTTTATGGCAGTTTAGTAAGCAGAAACTCCAGTATAGAAAAGCTGATCCTGTTTTATGTGGCTTTATACCGGCTGAATACTGACAAAGACCATTTCATTTGAAAATACTGATTTTAAGATACTTTGATAGTATTAAAATTTTATAAAAATGACATGTTTTGAAAGGTGATAATTTAGTTATGCAAAGGAATATGTTCTAAAATTGGAGAGGTTAGCTTAATAATATATTTTGTTAGTACCAGTACCTTGGATAATTTAATTTTTTATGAAGGCTTTTACATGAACTGCCATATATTTAAACATATTCTTCTTGTGTTCTAATGATTACTGTGAAAAAATTCACTTTCTCTCATGCTTGTCAATTTATTTTAAAGGTAGAAGGGTGCATAAAACTGTCCAGTTCCCATGTACAGTAGTATTCATAGTTCACAAAGATGGCGTTGTTTTAAATTTGCTCTTGTGATATTTTTCATAGGTTGTGGCAATTCTGCAGAAGTTCTATTCAAACAGTGAAAGTGCATTGGGGTTAAATTTCATCAATGAACTCATCATAAGGTTCCGGCACTGCTCAAAGTGGGTCGGAAGGCAGGCTTTCGCTTTCATTTGCCAGGTTAGCAAGGCCTGGGGAGAATCTGCTGTGTGGATGCATTTGCCGTGTGATGTGTCTTCAAAGACTCCCAACCCTTGGGCACTAACAGGGAACATGGGGACCGGTTTCCCTAGCCTTCTTCTCCCGCGGGAGATTGTGACCATGCCAGTGAAGCAAAAGGCCGTGCCCAGGGCTGGCACAGGCAGTGATTGAGCAGCTGCAGTGCGCTGGGCATCCTCTGTCTGCAGATGACTGCGTGAACCAGGCCGGTTCTGCCACACCTGCCGTCCAGCCCACAGTCAGCCCTGTCGCGTCCAGTGCTGGGCCATTCTTGTGCCTCACCAGCCAGCAGCCTTGTAGGGGAGGGGGAAACAGGTAGGGAGGAGGGCGGAGACTGTTCAACCTCAGTTCAGGCCAGCTTATCCAGCTACTCAGATCACTCACTCTGCTGACCATCGTGGAAATGAAGGACTTCTTGGCTGGGGACATTGGCAGTGGTGATGGCTGCCATTTCTTGAATGCCAAGCATCCAGGGTACCAGCATCTGATTCTCTGTAAGAGCTTCTGTGTATTGGGCATGGTATACTCATTTACATTTGGACTGTTGCTATAGATGAAGCATTTGAAGCCCAGAGAGGTTAAGTATCTTGTTCAGGATCACACAGGAAGTATAAAGCCATGATTTGTTTTTCCTGCTGAAGTTATTTTAAACGTCTTAATTTTTCATTGTGCACATTTTCCAGCACATACAAAGGTAAAGGGAATGGTGTAATGCATATCCAACCGTGCTGACAGTACAGTAAAGCCACGGGTGGACGCTTTCTGACCTCAGACTCCAAATCTCCTTTCTTTCCCCTCATAATTAACATCAATCGAAGGACCCTGGAGCGCCCCCTGTTGAGCTAGAGGGGCATCGCGGCATACTTTGGCCATCTTCTTTGAGAAGAGCCAAGTTTCAAACCACAGGCTCCACAGCACGGCCTTTTGTGAAGAAAACGTCAGGATTCTAAATCATTTTGCAGCAAAAGCATAAATGAAATATTTTTGCTCTTATTTTTTAATTCTTTGAGATTTAGAAAATCTGAAAACAAAAGGAAATGACACCAACTAATTTTGTTCAAGAAAAATTAATGGGGTCTTTTTGTTGTTCTCGTTAATTATTAAAGATCTAGAAAACCCACAAAATAAAGGGTACCCAACAGCAAAGAATACCGCTGAGGGATCTTGTTGGTCAATATTTGAACACAGATCTGGGTAGATGTCACTAAGAGAGTACAGGGGCTGATGTGGAGTCAGACCCACCTGATTTGAATGCAGTTCCACTCCTTCCCTGGAGGGTGGCTCTGCAGCCACCAAGTGCATGCTGGGTGCCAGGCACTGTTTCAGGCACAGGACCCTGGCTGGGCACTGGGGCTGGCCTCAGCTCAAGGAAGGGCACATACTACTGCCCCCGCATGAGTTGCCCTGCATACCCAGAGCCCACATGCCTGGCTCTGATCCCCACCCTGCTGCCACCTGTTGGCAGATCTTTGGATGTGGCCACCACGTTGGACCAGAATTTTCTGACCTGTAGAACTGGGCTAATTTTGATCACTAAGGCTAGTTCTGAGAATTAAGTGAGGGAATGTACATAAAACTCTTTGAGGTAAAGGAGCAGTGTGCAGATGCTGGAATGTACAGTGTTTATAAGCTGCTTATAGAGCTCTAGGCCCCAGGGTGAGGCCCAGGATTTGGCAGATAGCCAGGCCCCAGCCCTCAGAGCCTCTGACCTGGTGAGTACAGAGGTGAGATTTGGAGCCCTTCCTGGCCGGCAGAATGCAGTGTGGCAGGACTGTGGTGCAGCTGCTCTGCATAAAGGACCTGCCATTGTACCGTTGAGGAAACTGAGGCGTAGAAAGGGTAAGCCACTTGCCCAAGGCCGTGCAGCCAGTCTGTGGCCAGGTTAGGTTTTGAGCCTGGACAGATGAGGTCTGACCCCAAAGCCTCTGCTTTCCCCTCCAGTTCTTATACTACTCATAAACCAGTACTTGGTGGTGAATTATAACAAGAAATGTGAGAAGTATTAACGACGTTCATATTAATGATGCTTCTAGCCAGATTCAGTGCTTGAGACTTAAGAGGTTCCTAGACACACACCTCTCAAACCTGTAGACCCTGAAGTGCCTGCTTTGGAATGAGGGGATCTGTTTCCGGCGTACTTGCCAAATGCTGCTCACGCGGCAGTGTCTCCGTTGCTGCAGGCCGTGGTGAGTGAGGAGTGCGTCCCGGCGGACCAGTTCGTTGAGCATCTGCTTCCCAGCCTCTTGAGCCTCAAGTCAGATCCTGTGCCCAACGTGAGGGTTCTGCTGGCCAAGGCTCTGCGGCAGACCTTGATGGCAAAGGGTACGCGTTCTCAGTGAACTCCAGCAGTGGCGAGATGTCCTCTAGGAAATTAGGACAAGTTGTCTGATAGCAGACTTCAGATGCATTATGTAAATTAATATACTAACCTTTATGTATAATACTATGGCATTCAGTCTTAAGAGAATTCTAGAAAGGAGGGAAACTTGTAAATTCTTTTATTGTTTTTGCAGTGCTAGGGATTGAATGGAAGGCCTTCACACTAAGCTACATCCCCAACTTTTTTTTTTTTTTTTTTTTGAGACTTGATCTTGCTAAGTTGCCCAGGCTGACCTGGAACTCGCGATCTTCCTGCCTCAGCCTCCCAAGTGCTGGGATCACAGGCGTGTGCCACCACGCCCAGCCAGTTACTATACTTTTAAATACATGCATAGCCACTGGGAGTCCACCTCTAAAACTTAAGACTTTGATTAAGGCATTTTATTATTTGAAAGGACTTATGCATATGACTCTTCTACCAAAAATTATTTATTCCCCTGATACGTGGTTTAAAACAACCAAAACAAAACAAGAGTATGTTTTTAGAACACAGTTCATGGCACATGTGATTCACATTCCTGTTTTCTTTCCTTAGCATATTTTAAAAATGCTGGTAACCCTCATCTTGAAGTCGTTGAAGAGACCGTGTTGGCTTTGCAATCTGACCGGGATCAGGATGTTTCCTTTTTTGCCACCCTAGAACCAAAGCAGCAGAATGTAATAGAGACCACTGGCCTAGAAAAGCAGAATTAACTCCTCGGTGATGAATTGCAGGCTCGTGGTTTCATGCTCGGCACATGTGGCTTGGAACTTGCAGGCGAACTGAGTGTTACACCTGCTGAAGGAGAAGAGGTGTGAATTGCTCAGACCGTGCACTCAAATGATCGATCCTTTCCTGTCTGCAGCTGCGGGCCTGAGCCCCCGCCGGGGGCTCATTCAGGTGGCCAGGCCAGTGTTGTGCTGCCCACCCCTCCAGGCCTGAGTGGGGACAGTCTATGGAGAGATTGCGGGCCCAGGCCACTGATGGGCATCGGGCCTCCGTGCCATCTGACTGCCTGCTAGCGATTTGTTTTCTCTGCGACAGACTCATGTTATTTAACATCCCCTTGGCCCCAATCAAGTAGTTTATTAGAAGCTCTTAAGTCTTAATAGACCTGCATATTTACTTCCTTTATGCTTACTTATAAAATCTAGTTTATGATGTTATATTTTATTTTTAACTGAAATACTGTATATATGTAAACTCTTGACAGGAAGAAAATATATTAATGTAATATTAGCCTCCTATCAATGAGCTGAACAAATACATCATGTAAATTTGTGCTGTACTTTGAGTTGCTGCAGATATAACCCAGTTTGTTTACTTTTGAGCAATGTGATAAATCTAAAGATTTACAGTCATCTTTCTAATATTGTACTTTTGTTATCAACTGTACTTGGACCAACTCCTCAAACCCTCAACGCTCCCTTCTTGCAGGACGTCTGTCCATGAAGATGTGGGTTGGCCTTCAATAGGGCCTGAAAGCTGAAAGGTTTTTCATTTTTTATGTGGATATATTGTCATATGTTTAAGAACTCGGGAAACTGATAATTGAGATGCATGGATATTGACTTTACATCTAATACTTTGAGATCTTAACAAAAAAAAAAATAAAGGAAACCATAGTACTGATCGGGACTTGCTCAAAAACCAGTGATGCGGGGGCGGGGCGAGTGGCATACTCCTCCTCAAGGTGATTTAGGTACACAGAACTTCGATTTCATGCTTTAAAATTTTACACTAAGAGAAAGATGCTCTGGAATTTAAACTGGTTATTCATTAACTAATAATTCAGGGTTCCATAACATCTGCTTCAGTTCTGTGTACACATAGGCTTCTGTTGCTTTTGTTTCTACTTCTGTCTTCTCAAAGGTGTAGGCGCAAGGGAAGGAAGGAGCAGCCTGTGGAAATTCAAGAACTGGCTGCAGAAGCAGCGTGAGCTATTTCTGGGTTCTCCTTTGATCATTTTCTTCTATGTCTTTTCTTTTTTAAAATAAAATTTATGAAACTCTGTATTGAATTTCCTGGTATACCGGATGTCCCTTCTCCAACCGCCAAATTCCATTGAACTGATTCTTTAAAAAAGAAGGAATCTATCCTGTGCCAAAGAAAATAAGGTATGCGTGTGAGAATTTCAAATAGTCAACCAGGGTAGCATCAGCACGTTTGGCAGAAAGTACATTAAAATTAGAGGTTACATTAAAAAAAAGACTATCTTGTGATTAATACTTGGCTAAAGTAAATAGGTGGTTTTGCTTTGGTATCAAGCAATTTTTAGATTTTATTTTTTTTTATTGTCTAGAAAGTGAGGCTGTCACGTTGTTAAAGTCTGCTGATTTAGCAGCAGGTAGAATTATTCGGTTGCCATCTTGTTTTTACACGGAGCTTAATGTTCCATTAAGGAAAGTAAGCTTCAGCGTGTGAGGTGCGGCGCTCCCGTGCTGAACTACAGTGTGTCTCGTTGGACTAGACGCTCTGGTAGCTCTGGTTTCACTTTATATGTTAAGAGTGTCCATCATTTAAGACGAATGCCTTTCCAGTGCAGTTTTATTTTTAATGGCTGTTACTTCTTTGCAAAAAAAAAAAAAAAGTATTTTTTTAAGCTTACATTTTATTCTTCTTGTTTTGTAACAACTGGGAATTACTTGAAATCGTTCTGGCTCCCCTTGCCCTTCCCTGGCTTCGTCCCTCTTCGCTTGGCTCCTGTATGTAGTTTTTAGTCGTTCTGGGGTCCCCTGCAGGAGTCACTGTAACTAGAGCCCCACAAGCGAGCTTCCGGTTTGAGGTTTGAAGGCGCTCAGGAAATCGGTCTCTCACGGAGACGTCGGTCCTTCTCCGAAGGCGGCCGGGCGTCCCTCAGCCCGCTCCAGGGGTGCACTCCCCGGGCTGAGCGGGTTCGTCCAAGCATTGAGCATTTGTACGTTGATGGGTTTTGATGCCGCTTTGCAAATGTAAATGCCCTGTCTGGGTGCAAGGTCCTCGTCGGGAGGGCTCTGCCGAGGGGAGTCGTATTTCTGCAGTGTTGGTTTTTCCCTTCCTGCTGAAAACGTTTTTAAGCCTGACTGAAGACCGCACTTCACAAGCTCTGTAGACACGCGCGCGTTAGTTTCTTACGCATAATTCCTCCAGGTGGTTTGCCCTAAACTATGCAAGGATTGTATTTTAGACAGAGCCTGAGAAGAGGTAGCAAGTTTCCCAACAGCAGCAAGAGCCCCCTCCCGTTTTCCCGGGTAGAGGAGGACAGCAGCTGGCAGCTGCGAGGAGGGGACTGCACCGCTGCGGGGCGCGGCCGCGGTCTCCGCGCCGCTCCCAGATCTCCGCGTTTCTCCGAGCGCTGTGCCCACCTGCATTGCTTAGGAATCGGCCTGAGCCTGCAGATGCGCCCCTGTCCCCGCGGGGCCGCCGGCCCGGGCGCGGCGCGGAACCATCGCGGGGCTGGGCTCGCGGGGCTCGGCCGCCCGCCGGGGCCGGGGCGGCGACCTCGCCGAGCCCCGCGCGGAGGCGGCCCGCGGTCCCGGGCGTCACAGTCGGGCTGGGCGCGGGCGGCGGGGGCGGCGATGACGCGCGGCCACCGCACTCGAGCCGGGATGACGCGCGCACCATGCGGCGGGCGGCGGGCACGGCGGGGGGCGGGCGGCGCGCGGCCGAAGAGGCCCTCGGGGGGCGCCTCTGCCCCGGACCCCGCTGCGGGCGGGCGGGGCGGCGCCGGGGCCCTGCCGTCGCTCTGCGCGGCCCCCTCAGCCCTGGTCCGCGTGCGGAGCAAGCAGCTGGCCAGTGGCCCGCAGGCTCTCGACCTGGTCCCTGACGCCTTTTTCGTGCGGGTGAGGCTGGAGGAGACCGGGGAGATGTTCCGAGTGGCAGACTGCCGCAGCGACATGACCGTGCGAGAGCTCAAGGAGGACCTGGACCTGATGGTCGGCATCCCCTTCAACCTCCAGCGGCTGCAGTACCTGGACCAAGGTGTCTCCCGCCCGACCCATTCCTACCTTGCTAGCGCTCCCTCAAACCCGGGGGCACCCGGACGATTTCTGATGCGAGTCCCAAAGGGAAACCTACCTACGGGAGGACCTCAGATGTCAAAATAAACCCCAGCCACCTTGAAACCCTAGATGGAAGAGCCACTTGGAGTTGTGGCCACATAGGGACTTCCCAAGCCCAAACACACTGGGTTCACATTGGACCCCAAATCTCAAAGCAAACCTTGTGCAGCACAGTACCCTAGTCCACAAACAAGTCCTTTCTGTATTAGGCGACATCTACCAACCTTGAACAAATCTCGTTCATACTAGAACCCCAAATCTTAAAGCCACAGTAGGACACCCCACTCTGGCCTTCAAGTTCCCCATCTCTTCATAATGGACCCAAATCCCCAAACCAACCAGGTTTACATAAGACTGTAAACTTGAAGCAAAATCTGTCCTCAGTAGGACCCTAAAACCCAGGGCAAACTTGCCCCAGTTGGAACCACTGAAGAGGACACTTCACAGCCCTCTGTGGACTCACATGACTTAGTTTTTTATGCATAATTCCTCCAGGTGGTCAAATCCCAACTGGTCATGCTGACTTGTCAACATCAGAAACCCAATTGCTCTAGCCATCTGTGTCCATGCAAGGATGACACAACCTCAGGACCCCAAAACCTAGAGCAAGCTTGCCCAAGACTGAACCCCAAATCTCCAGGCTAACCAGCTCTACCTCAGAAACTCCAAACACATCAATGATGTCCATGCAAGGACATCCAATGTCAAAACAAACCCTCCTGGCCATACAAGGACTCTAAATCCCAGATCACATCCTTCCCAAGCCAAGACCCCTAAACAGGCAGCAAACCTTGCTTTCATTGGAACCCCAAATCCAGAATGAATTCTGTCTACATTTCAATCCCCGTTGTTGTCACTAACCCAATCTATATCAGAACCCGGAATTCCAAGTTGTGTCCTTGCCCAAGAGCTCAAAGCTGTCCCAACTGGAATCAGAGCCCAGTACCTGTAGCTTGCCATCACTAAATCAGGACCCCAAGGCTCCCTATCCAGACAAAGCCCATGTGGGAGGAACCCAGGGGAGGCCAAGAACCCTGTAGCCTCTTCTCCTTCCGTCAATGTCCTTCCCTCAAACTGAACATGTGGCTTTCCCAATTCTCTATAATATTTAGGATATGAGAACCAGATCAAAGCCCCTGGGCTCCATCATCTCCCCACCCAGTTGAAATCAATGCAAAACACTTCAAGAAAATAAAAAGAACAAAGTGTCTGGGCTGTTGCGCAGAATGTGAGCAGCCGGGGTTACAGAAAGACTGCAGGGCCCAGGCAGCGATGGAGACAGATCGGAAAGGAGCCTGACACTGCCCTCCTGAGCTCAGTTTCCTCACCTGTAAGGCAGAGCCCTGTCAGCTCCAGAAGTCTCCTCGTCATTCCCTCTGTGGACAGAAATGACTTAGGAAACTTTGAATGTGCAGGGAAGGCCAGAACTCCTTTCTTTGCACTCTTGCAAGTAAGCTGAACATTTTTCATGACGTATTTTCCTATAGGAGTACTCAAATGAGGCGCTTGGGCATTTTGGAGGTTTTATTTAGCAAGAAGCGTGTCTTGAGTCTAGTCCGTATTTCACATGTTAAGAATGAGGTGAATCATTAAGGACTAAGAGCTCCCCAACAAGTAATTTGAGAATTATGTATCCCCAACTACAAATGTCTGGACCCCTTCTGTTCATTTATTTTCACTGATGAGCTATGCTGAGCAATAAATTCAAGGAAGCTAAGAGGGAGAGAGAGAGATGGGGTGACAACACTGATGTCACAATGCTATCACTTAGCAGTCACTTAGCAACTGCTAGAAGCTTGACCTTTCTCTGCTATGCAGCCCTTACTGTGCATGGCAAGCAAGCAAGAGAGAAGGTACTATTTTGTCGTAAAGAGAAATTTGGGCTACTGCCCATAAATAATTGGCTGACACCCCTTCTGCCCACCTCAAAGGTTGCAGAGGGAAGATCAGCTGAGATCATGTGGGTGAAAATCTTGAGATGCACAAATCTAAAAGGGGTGAGCAAATTCATGGGTGAGGGTCACCCTTCATGTCTGTTATCAACTTGGATAATTGATTTAGCTGGTAGTAATCAGTATTCGAGCCCAAGGCAGTGACTACCTTGTGAAACAGATGTGCTCTGACTTCTCCAGGAGCTCATCCTCTCATGCCTGTGTTTCAGGGAAACTGAGGTTTCCCTCAGTATTTTCAGTTGTTAGGAAGTCAGCCTCCTTACTGATTATCCTCTGCTTTCAAACCACACTTAGGACCCTAATTAACAGATTTGCTAATCCGTATCCCCTGTTTACACCCATCCTCCTGAGAATGGCTAGGCTACCCAAAGGTGTGGTGCTGATGGAGGCAAGTCAGCTAGGAAGCTGCTCTGCCCAGTCGCGGTGGATGAACCTCAGTGTGTGCAGGCAGATGGAGGCCACTGGCCTTGGAAGGTTGTCATGGGGACTAGGGATGCAGCATTTAGCACAAGGACGGAGTAAACACTAAAGTACTTAGCACATGGGCCCGACGTAATCACTCCATCACGAAAGTAGAATGCTTATGAATTCTGCCCCCTCAGAATGTCCGAGGATTTGGCCTGGGTGGATCTGAGATTTTATGTTTGCCATTGCTTATGAAAAAGCGAATTCTACTGTTATCGTTAAGCTTGTAGGTGGCTGTGCCCCCAATGGGTATGTGCCAAAAAGGTAAACTAGGTACAACTGCCTTTCTTAAAATGTTCTTTGTATAATTCTCTCCCACTGCTTCTGACTGTCTTCTCCACAGTCTGTATTCGTGCCGTGTGAGGAGCTCAGCCTGCTCTTTCACAGGAATGAGACGCCTTGCTGGGTGACGGCAGGCACGAGAGCTCTGGCCTCCAGATCCAGATGTGGCGAATGTCACATTGGCTTCTTACATCACCATAGGTCCGCACTGGTACTATCTTGTCCCCCAGTGGCCATTGGCAATGTTTGGAGCCATTTTTTACTGTAAGAACCGGGCGTAGGTGCTGTTGGCTTCCGCTGGGTAGAGGCCAGCGATGCTGCTGAATGTCCTGTGGGTAGTAGAACAGAATTATTTAGTCCAAAATGTCACTAGTACCATGCTTGACAAACCCTGCATAGGCTGGCATTTGAATTATCCAACCATTTTTTGTCACTGTCACCTCTTTAGCCAGCTAATGGCAGCATTTAGCAGAGTTGGTATTTTAGTTGAACATACATAGCTTGTGCAAGTACATTGTGTTCTGTCCATAATATATAGTTACTTCAAGCTTAAGTAGTTCTATTTGTAGAGTTTACCTCAGAAAATTACTTTACTGACTAGTATTTTTTCACAACAGGACAAGCTATAATTATGGAATTTTATAAATTGTAGCCATTTTTTTTTTTTTTTGGTCCAGCTTCTATCTGAGCTGAGCCAAATTAATTTTCTAAAAAGCATTAACGATGGCAAACAGACTCATGGGGAATCATCAAATGAGACTTTTTGTTCAAGATTCTAAAATTATCTTTGTGATATTTAAGCTCAGATAATCTCTTAACCAATGTGATAGTTTTTCTGTAATACACAAATTGTTTTAAAGGAAAACTTGTTCCCCATAGGAGATTTAATGGACGACACTACCCTGAAGTTCCATGACGTCGTGCCGGGTGGAGTTCTTTCTCTGTGTGTCTGGCATTATGATGGTTGGACAGATCTGGTTGTGGCAGCAGTGGAAGGGGACCCCAGTAAGGTGTTTTCATGCTTCTTTGAAAGGATGCTATGTGAAGCAACCATAAATTGTGAATGAAAATCAGTCTTTGGTATATTTTGGTAATCAGTCTTTGGTAATATTTGAGTCAAGTCTTCAGAGCAGGAAAAAAAAAAAAGATAAGGACCTATGTCAGGATTATCAAACCCCATATCAAGTGTCTCCTTTCCCTCTGGGTTTATGATTTTACTGGGTTTCTTTATGGTTTATAAACCAACCCACCCCCCAAAGGAGTCAAGGGAGACCATTTTCTATTCATACGGTTATTCTAAAAATTTGAAAATCTAATTTAATGCTAGTGAAGAACTCCTGATTATTTCGTATTATTTGGCCCAAGAGCTGGGGCCTTGTGTGTGACAAACACACAGGGGTCCACCCCATTCTAGGGCAAGTCCAAGGCTTGGGGACAGCAGCAGGCATGGGCTGTTTCTGGGTCTCCTGCTGGGGCCCTGCAGGCTCTGGGCTGGACAGGGAAGGTGGGTAGAGACTGGGATGTTTACCCAGCAGGGAAGATGAGTCACTGGCCCAGGGCAAGTGTACTTTCTAGAGAAGAGGTTTGGTAGGGCAGAGGAGTTGGAGCTCCCATGCTGGGAGGGTGCCAGAGGGCTGCTGGGCTTTGGCCTGGGAAGACCGGGTGGGTAGCTGGGGACGTGGGGCCGGGGCCCCACAGCCCCCCTCTGCTCACAGTACCCTCTGCAGGAAGGGGTGCGGGTCCTGTCCCAGCTTTTGCACACCTTCTGGTACCTTCCCTGCCTTTCCTCCTTTCTGCCCTCCTCGCAGTCCCCTGTCTCCCCTCTTCCACCAGTGATTTCGTCTGGGCTCTGGCTTTCTGGCTCTCTCTGTGGATGTGGAGTTATTTCCCTCCTGTCTGAGGTCCTGAGTCAGAACTGCCATTGCCTTTGTCCCGTGTCTGCATCCCCTTTGTTCCTCCCTGCTACTCCACACCTGACTCCAACATCCGGGGAAGCGTTCCTCCCCATGGGACCCCATAGCCTTCCTCCCATGCTCGATTCTCCACGAGATGGTTCTGTGCTGCGCTATTCATCTGGGAGTTAGTTCAGAGTGTTCCAAAAGGCAGTGGAGACAATGGCCACAAAAATAGATCAGAAGGCCAAAATCCATTGTGTCTCCAGGAAGACTTCCCTTCTTGGGCTCCTCTCCAGGGCCACGCTGTGTTGGCTGATGGCCCCCTTAAGGGCCACAACTGCCTTCCCCTGGGCATCAGCAGAGCTATTTTCTCTCTTCCAAACATGGACAGGAATACCCTTCTGCCTCCCCAGCCTGACTGATGGTGACTGCATGTCCTTCGCCCTCCTACCCTGCTATTTCACACTTTCTCCATGAAGCATTAGGATTCATGCCTCTCCTTTCCCATCATGGACAGTGACTTAGTTTAGGGTCAAGTAAACCTTCCCCCGAGCAAGCCCCGTCAGCCTCTAGCCTCTCATGCCTTGCTTTCTAGAATAACCTGTGCTCCTGGGAATAACCACACTGTGATTGTTTTGCCCAGCTGGCCTGTCTTGGGACCACCGAAGATTCTTTCTACCGAACTGCGAATTCTGAACGTCTTGAGGGTGCGGAGTGGAAGCAGTGGACATCTCAGAGGGCCTTTGTGGCGCTGTACATCACCTCCCACAGAGGTCATTCTGAGGCTGTGCGGTACCTTCTAGAACATGGTAATTGTGGCAGAATGCTTACTATAGCTAAAGCCAGGGGGGACGGGCACAGGCTGTCTCTTCCTGGTCTCTTCTGCAGTGATTTCCTGGACCTGAATCTTGTCACCCTCTAACCAGGGTCCCTGCTGGGCCCCTCCTGCCCTGTCTGGGTCCTGTCTAGGAATGTATGTGTCTTTAGGATGTACCAGTTGGAAGCCATGCCCTTCTCTGAACCACATCTCTTGAAGATGCAGGACACCAAGCCATAGAGAGTAGCCACAGGGTTTCCTGGCTTGGCATTTCCCTGGAGACAGGTTGCTGGGAACACCCTGTGCTGTTTGAAGCTGAAATTCTGCCACGGTCCACACTGGCCTGGCCCCAGGCCAGAGCAGCTCCTAGGTGATGGGTAGGCTGTCTGGTCTCCTTTCCTCCACCTCTTTGAATTGCTTCCCAAGCAAGCAGACATCCCAAACCCTCCTCACTCCCTCTCTACTTAAGGGTGACCTTGTCTTTGTGTCTCTCTGTAGATAGAAACAAAAGCTTTAGCCAGCAGCATCTCTGAACGAAAGTACTTCGTGTGAGCTTCTGCAGGAGTGCCCTTTATTCTCTCTGGAGTGGGATATTTGTGGGGAACAGCACCCACTAAGATGAGGACCATTCAAAAACAATAGATAAAAATAGCTGTGCGTGGTGGCATGTGCCTGTAATCCCAGTACTCTGGGAGGCTGATGCAGGAGGACTGAAAGTTTGAGCAACTTAGCCACTTAACAAGATTTTGTTTTAAGAAAAAACATACAGCTGGGCGTGGTGGCGCACACCTGTGATCCTAGCACTCGGGAGGCTGAGGCAGGAGGATCGCTGTGAGTTTGAGGCCAGCCTGGGCTACAAAGTGAGTTCAAGGCCAGCCTTAACTGCAGAGCAAGGCCTTGTCTCAAAAAGACAAAAACAAAAACAAGCGAAAAACAAAAAAGTCCCAAAAACAAGTTCTAGGGATGTAGTTCAGTGCAAAGGCCCTGGGTTCAATCCACAGTGCCAAAAAAGAAAGCTACTCCAAACCAAACAGACAACAATGCAGACAACCCAGGCCACCAAAAGGAGGACCGGGCAAGGCTGAGTTTGCTCCAAGGTCGCACATTCTTGCTGTCCCCACACCGCATCCCTCTTTCCTGCCTGCCATTGTGCCGGCCTCTCTCCACTCAGTCTTTGCCACTTTCCGGCCTGGTGCTGGGGGCAGGATGACAAGGCCGCGTGTTGGGCCCATAAACTCCTGTGATGGGAAAGGGTGACACCGCTGTGCGCTCTGCTTCCTCCACCACCTTTCGCTCCTCTCCCGTTAGAAGATGAAATACGGGCTTTCCACAGCCCAGCAGTCCTTTAAGCTCATAAAAAGTCATTTTCACTCTGACAGAACTGTGATGTATTTGAAGGCACTGGTTAAAAATGACAGCCGGCTTTGCAAAGTTTCCCATCCGCTGCAGGCACTGCTTGGGAGGAGATCTGTGGCTGATGCTGGATTCTGAGAGCCTATTTAAAACTTTACCTCACCAACCAAACATAGCTCATAAAAACTGGCTACTGAAATGTCAGTTGAATTTAATTGAATTGCCTTGTTTTCCGTGTCATGGTATTTGTTACCCAGTATGTGATGCAATGCAACAAGTCCACACCGGGCGCCTGTCATGGGCCCATCTGTCTCCCGCGGCAGTGAGGAATTGAGTCAGGGTAAGATCTGTCCATGGGTCAGGCGGCTGGTCGTCTGTCACCGCTCCAGGGCCTGTCCTCTCCAGGCCCCGAGCTACGTGTCCCGGATGAAAACCATGCTGATCAAAACAAGTGTGGAGTTTATGAGGGGAAGTCAGCGATTTATTACGAATGATCCCATGGTCCATTCCAGACGGGGCGTGCTGAGGACGAAGGGAGACTGCTGAGCGTGCGCAGGAGGTGGCGTGGGAGGGTGGGCTAGGAAGGGTCTCCCGAGAAAGCGAGTGAAACCTGAATGAGGGTGGGCACTATGGGGGGGTGAGCGTTGTTTGCAAGGGAAACAGCATATGCAAAGGGCCTGGGGAGGGTGCCGAGCAGGGCTCTCAGAGGGGAAATAGGAGGCAGGTGTCACTGGTACCAGAGGTGGAGTAGGGAAAGCATGGAGGTGGCAGTGTTGGGTGAGAAAGGGGAAGATCAGTGCTGGACCCGGGATCTTCCCACTGAGCTACATCCTCAGCCCTTTTTAAAATTTTGGCACAGGGTCTCGCTAAGTCACTAAATTTCCCAGACTGGGCTCAAACTTGGGATATTCCTGCCTCAGCCTCCCAGAGTGCCGGCATTCCAGGTGTGCGCCACCGCACCCTGCTCCCCGAGCATCTCTGATGACAAGGGCCCTGGCCGGCCCGGCCCAACCCGCTTTCCTGTCTTCCAGGAGCCAGCTGCCTCAGCAGGTCCCCGGTGGGCAGGACGGCCCTGCACGTGGCCGCGGCCATGGGCTGCCTGGACTGCATCAGTCTCCTGCTGGAGCACGGGGCCTCCATCCATGACAGGGACGCCCGCGGGGAGACCCCCATCACCGTCGCCCGCCGCCTGCACCGCAAGCTGAGCATGCGGCGCATGTTCCTCCTGTACTGGATGGCGCAGTCAGGGGCCAAGGGCCCCAGCGAGCTGATCCTGAAGAAGTTCTTCAGACAGGCCGTGCTGGGCTGAGGTCTGCGATGACCCTGAGGCGGCGGCTCCGGAAGGCTGCCCGCCAGGGCAGGGCCGGGCACTTTCCGGAGCTGAACCCCACCGGGCCCCCCGCCATGGTCATCAGAGCAGAAAAACAACACTCCTCTCACCCAGAACCCAGTGTGCTGTCCTGTTTGCCATGGGCTCCAGGAGGGCAGGCGCCATGCCTGCCCTGAATTCTAAGCTATTTGTACATTGTGTCCAATCGCACTGTTTGGGGTGATGGAAACCAATTACCTTCTCTCCCTTCTGGAGACTAATGCAGCAGCATAATGGAGTAATAACAATAATGATAATAGCACTATTGTTTTGTACAAAACAAGTGCCGCGGATGTCAGGAGGTCGCGCGTCGTGTGGGCTATGAACTTCGGTTGGTGAAACCTGTGGAATTTATCGCTCTCATGCTGCTAATGTTCCAGAAGTTTGGCCGAGCCATCTTTGAGGGATCTACTTACTGATCGAGTCGGGAGCAGCGGTGATGGTGGGGGATGCGCTTCTTCAGAAGGGTCACCTTGTCACCCTCGCTGCAGGGTGACTTGCTGGCATCAGGTGTGGAGGAAACAGTGCGGCAGATAGAGTTCACAGAGGAGAGAATCGAGCTGGCCACCTCTTCCGGTTGTCCCCAAGCGGCTCTCCCACGAGCTTTCCCCTGCCCCGCCCACCTCCTTCCTTCGGGCAGACCCCTATGCGTGTCTACCCTTAACTCAGGCCTTGGACCTGCAAAACCTTACACCAGGGCCCACTGGCCTCGAGGAGGAGAAAGGCGGGGGTGCCACACAGCAGGGAAGGTGAGGATGGGGCCCTGCTGCAGCTGAAAGGTGAGCCAAAGACTGCCAGATCCTTCAAGAGCTTCCTGAGGGGAAGCCTAGCTTTTTTTTTTTTTTTTTTTTTTTTTTTTTTGTGGGTACCGGGGGGTCGACCTCAGGACCTCGCGTGCCAACAGGCACCTGTGCTGCTGAGCGATATCACCGGCCCCTTTTTCGTATGTGGGATCCGGGAGTCGAACTTGGGCCCTCGCGCTTGCAAGGCAGGCGCTTATGCCGCTGAGCCATCTCACCGGCCCAAGCCTAGCTTTTTGATAGTATAACTCTGGAGTTTTAAGTGTCGGCTTGAAGTTTTGAAGACCGAGGTACGGTAGGAAAGAGGCTGTCCCATGGGGCTGCCATTCGCCATCACACTCGATTTGCTTCATTGGGAAAAGTGCCAGACACAACCTGAGTTCCCTAGGGAGGATTCACAGCTCTGAAGCCACAGCCAGTGAACAACCAAGGGCCCTGTGGGGTGACCCGCGTCGCCCCCGCCTCCCCAGCTGTTTGTGGCTCCAGAGACTACGTCCTGACATGTAGCTGAGATGCGTGGCAAAGGTCCCTTTGCGTCACAGTTCCGCCTTTAACCACTTACATCCCAATAACTGGATTTGGCTTTTAAATTAATGGGCTGTGTTTCCTGCTGTCATAGCGAGGAAGATCTGTGTCGACAACGTGGTCTTACACAGTCTACGTGGCTGTGCCCAGCTGAGCAATCTGTTTGACAAACAATGGGAAAAAATATAGTTTAGCATCAACGATGTCAAAACTGAGATATGCTTTTGGCAAGTGTACGTGCTCCAGTGTCAATAAGCAGGTACTCAATTGCCCAACCTGACGGACCAGTTCACGCAGCTAATGAGCTGGTGCAGGAGGTGGCATGGGCACCCTTTTAACTGGTAGCATCAGTCCAGGTCGTGTGTCTGGCGTGAGCACGGCTCAGCTGTCTTTGTTGTTGGGACTCCCCTAGACTCACAGCCAAGTGCCTGGCATCTGGACCCACAACTTGGGGGGCAAGCACTGTGTCTTCACACGCCCCCGATTCAGCTAGACAGTGGCAAGTTCCAGGCTCTCTGTGGTGATGTTTGGGTCAGTCTGTGCCAGGTTATTTGAACACACTCCTAGGGTCTGGGCGTTCTTCATTTTAGACAATCTAAACACCCTACTTGGGGCCTGGGGTGTAGCTCAGTGGTAGAGCACTTGCCTAGCGGGTGCTGGGCCCTGGGTTGCAGCCTTAGTACTGTAAAAACTAAAAAAAAATCAAATATCCCAGCCCTTTCCCCCAACACCCTCTCTAGCACGTGGAAATTGGCCTGTGTCACATATACCTATGGTGGCGAACCTATGGCACGCGTGCTGTGGCACACTGCCTGTATCATGGAAAGCTCTAAGAGGATCGCCAGCACTGACGCACGCAGAAGACCACGCGCTACTGCGGTTTGGAGCTGCTTCACTAGATGTTTACTTGGAAGTTGTTTTCCATACCTGCTGCTCCAGACTCTTGGCCTCTCCGGAGGCCTCTTCTGAGCACCTGGGTCTCAGGCCCCACCAGGCTTCCAGTGCTTTGCCTTCTCTCCCCGGGGGCTTCAGTGCTGGTGAGGGCTCCTGCCACTGTCCCCTCCCTCCTTCACGGACCCCGATGCTTCCCTGGCTGTGACCTCGCAGCACAGGGAGTGCATCCTTGGGGACTATGGGTGCCCCTCACCCTGCATTAAGTTACCCTGAACCCCCTTTCAAATTGCTCTCAATACTTTTATTATCAACACAGAGCAAGTGTCGTCTTGGGCTAGTTTGTCTCCAGCACCTCAGGACACTGGCTAATCTCCCCCTAGACTCTCAGAGCAGACTCGGGTAAGCAGGAGTGGCTCGCCAGCGCTAAACAATACCATCTTGTTTTGAGTCTCTGGTGGGCCAGGTGTTGACCAAGAACCTCAGCTTCCTCACGCGCAGTGGGAGTCTCCCCCTTCTCCTCTCCAACCTGGTCACATTGGGGAAATGTGCAACTGCTGTGAATCAAGCCCTCAAGACCCGAGGTCCCGGCAGCCTGAGCCTGCCGCGCCGTGGGACAGGGCTGGCCTTGCGGTCTGCCAGATCCAGTTCAGGATTCTCCTCTGCCATCGACCGTGTGGCACTGGGCCAAGCACCGGCACCTCTTGGTGCCTCAGTTTCCTCCTGTGTCATATTCGGATGATAAAATCTGTCCCCTGTTGTCACCGGAGGGATTAAATGCCGGGCACAGAACTGACACTTGAAAAATGGTAGCCATTATCGTTATTATTACAACCACCACTTAATTTGCTTAAAATGTTTACTCACTGGGAATCAATACATTCCCTGTTTCCAGAGAGCCTCGTAAATTCTTCTACAATAAGAGTCTCCGACTAGAACTAATAATTCCCCCAAGTGGGAGATAAATAATTTCCCTTCAACTTGCTGATTTTGAAAGCAAGCAGAAGGCTTTCTCAGCAACGTGCACAAAAGTGCATTCTGAACTCGAAACGCCAGGGCCAGTTCTGCAGGAGAGGAAAACAAGCTCCTGGGGAAGAGGAAAATTCCAGTCGCCAGGCCCTGCCTCCGCACTGCGCACCCACTGCCGAAGCAGCCAGCAGAGGGCACAGAAACCCATTAACATTTAGAAAAACACCGGTGTTTGTGTTCATTGCAAATGTCAGATGCCTCAGACTGTGCCACTCAGAAAACTCAAGAGCGGGCCTCGGCAGCCAGTGTCACAGGTGGGCGTTTCTGCCTGAACCCTGGGACTGTGGCCAAGTGGGCACGTGGACACAATGGGGAGCACACGACGGTCTCGTGTCCCCCCCTAGAGGACATGCAGCTCCATCCCTGCCCCTAGCTTTGACAAGAGGCCTCACCACCCAGGTGGGCAAAGAAATCACAAAGCATCACCTTTGCCCCTCCTGGTCGATGTGCATCCCGATTCACAAGTGGAAAAGTGAGGAATCCTGATCACATCCGGGCCGATGCCGTACAGGGGGCCTGTGAGCCCTGCACTCTCGCGAGAGGAGTCTCGGTCAGCAGGCATCAGAATGCCCTGACCGAGCCCAGCGACCTCAGTTCTGTAAATCACCCCATAGAGACAGAGCCCGGAACAGAACAGGACATGTTGGCCAGTGTCCGGGACAGCTGCTCATGGTGACAAGTGCCTGGAAACCCTCCCGATGCACCGGGGGGAATGCAGAGGGCACGTAGGGCAGCTATTATGAAATGACTCGATCTGTATGTAGAGGCCAAGGGACAGTCACGAGGGGGTGTGTGTGATGTGTCATGCCGGGGAAAGCTGCAAGTTGCCTAGGAGATGCGTGTGCGCTTGCTGAGTTATGATGTTAAAGAGAGGCGAACCCAATAAATGTGTATGTGTGTATTTGAGCATAAAGGCTGATGTCAAAGGCAAACCCAAACTCCTAACACTGCTTGTGGCGGGCGGGGGTGGGCTTGCTTTACACACTTGTGAGCTGTGAAAACTGGCACGGCTCCTTTCGCATTGTGGGGAAAGACACATGAACTTTACCATTTGTGACATTTAGCATATTCACAATCTTGTGCAACCAGCACCTGTCTACTTCCTGAATATTTTATCACCCCTCCAAAAAAACCTCTATTCCATTCACAATCATCCCTCTAAGTCTCCCTCCACCCCTAAATGACCACCAGTCCGCCTCTGTCAATATGGGTTTGCACTTTATTGACATTTCACAGAAGTCAAACCATATACTATTTGGCCTCTTGTTTCTGACTCCTTAGTGTCGTGTTTTTGAGGTTTATCCACACTACGGCATCTTTACTTCATTCCTTTTCATGCCTTGATAATACTCCACGGTTGACTCACTGGCCATCCCTCTGCTGAGGAACGGGTGGGTTGTTTCCACCTTTGGCTCTCGTGAGCAGTGTTGCTATAAGGGTCGGTGTGTGCGGATTGGTGTAGGGTTGTGTTTTTGCTTCTCCCGGGTATACACCTAGGAGGGGAAGTGTGGGGTCACACTGCAATTCTGTTTAACAGCATCTCTTCCTTTTGTAATAAAAGTGTAAAAAAGGAAAGGAAGGAAAAAGAAAACCCCTCTGGGAGCTCCCGAAGTAGGTGTTAGAGCAGTCACGCTCAAGCACTTCCCTCTTCTTTCGTCCCTCGGGTGGCCCTGGAAGGCGGACACGCTCGAGCGTACTGGAAGAGGGCGTTGGTTGAGTGGGGCGCTGGCCCGGCCACCCCGAGGGTGGAGTTTGGGGCAGAGCCTGAGTTCTGCTTTCCTAACCAGTTCCCAGGGGCGCTGGGGTCCCGAGCAGCGCTGAGCGAGTTCCGTCCCGCGCGCTTTGCATTGAGGAGGCGGGCGCAGAGCAGGCCAGCAGCTCGCCGGGGACGCGCGGCGCGGGCGGCAGAGAGGGCGCGGCCGCGGGTGGCGGTGGGGTCCCCGTCGCCGGCTCACGGCGGGCTCGCTCTTTCCACACCTCCTTGCGGGCGGGCTGGGCAGGGCTGAGGCTGCGCAGCCTGCTGCTCGCGGGACCCCGGCGGCCGAGCTCGCCCGCTCCTCCAGGGCTCTGTCCTCCCCCGAGACGCCGGACGCGGGCCCCCGTCCCCCGCGCATGGGGGAGCTCAGCCGCAGCCCCCGGGAAAGGCGAGGCGGGCCGGGCAGCACCAGGCCGTGCAGAACGAGCACGGACGGGAGGCGCTCGGACCCCACGGCCACCTCGTGGGCTCCTCGGAGAGGCCCAGCGCCCGCCAGGACGCGCCCCAGGGTCCCAGCGCTTTCTCTCGCTCTCGGTTCCAGAGAAAGAAAGCGCTCCCAGGTCAGGGCGGCCCGGAGCCGGCTCCCGCCAGGGGGCGCTGTCGCGCACGGCCGTCTAGGCTGAGCGGCCACGGTAGCCACTAGGGGGCGCTCTGAGACCGCAGGTCAACTCGCAGCGCGGAAAAGTTACTTCGGTGTGAATTTAAGACCTCCACCAACCCGGGCCTGAGTTGTGGATCCTGCTGCAGTCCTTAATTTTCTCTTCTTCCTTATATCCAGACGATTTTCCACTCGTGTTTATTTTGTGCTGTCCTGATCTTTGCACAATTTAAAATATTTTAAAAAACATGTAACTTTATGTGGATCATATTTTCACATACAATTCATAGCATAAAAAGTTTAGAAACGGTCTCCAAAGTCTCCCTCCAGGGGCTTGCACATTATGATCTCACAGGTAGCCAGCGTTAGAGGTAAATTGCACTTAAAAAAAACCCCTAGGACTTTTTTTCCAACTCTAATGAACATTTTCATTAGTGTCCCTGTCACCCAGCTGTGCCGTGGGTAGTAGATGCAGCAAGAAAGACAGAACCAGTTACCTTAGGTATTTTGAAGCTGATGATCCCATTATTTTTCTCTAGGGAACGATAAGACACACATGCAGAGCAGGGCTGAGATGTAAAAGGAGCACATGGAATTACAGTTTTTGCCAAATTACACTTTCAAAGAAATCAATCACTTATCCCTAGCTTTCTACAAGCTGCAGTAGACTTCACATCTGGCACATCCCACGTGCGGTGTAAGAATTATATTTAAATAATTTAAAAATGTATAGGTTTGTCTATGCTATCAAATATCTCACACAGTGCTTGAAGTGTAAGGTATATTTTATTCCCACCCCAGCGTCAGAGGCAGAGGCTGGAGACCCAAAGCTCCCAGCCTTGAAGAGAAAGGACTCAGCTGGGAATGGCCAACCCAAGGAGATCACTGTGTCCCGGGGCAGGGGACAATGGCCAGACCAGGGCGTGACATGAGGGGAGGGGACAGCATCTGGTGAGGCCTGGAGCTGTGGGGTTGGGTGGGCAAAGTAGAATTCAGAAAGATGCCTGACTCTTTTTTAAAAACATGTTTTTACTAGCACATGTTTGCAGCACACAGTACATACATTCCTCGTGATAAATTGGTACATAAACATAGCAGTCTTAGCTGATAGGCGGGTGGCACATGTCCAGCGGGATCACCGTGAGTTCGAGGCCAGCCTGGGCTACATAGTGAGACCCTGTCTCAAAAAACAAAAAACCCTATACCACTCTTGGTCCTTCCCCCTCCCTCCCATCCCCCATCCTCAGCCCCCTTCCATCTCTACAAAATCTATTTCCGTTTTCTATCACCTATCTTTTTATTTTGCTCTTTTATGCACACGCTGGGTTTAGAGAAACCATGTGATATTTAACCTTCTGCAACTGATTTATTTCTCTTGCCTATGGACTCAGGGTGAGATGCCTGACTCTCTGATGGAGCTGCTGGGGGAGACGGTGCCAGCGAGCAGGGAAGGGGAAGACCGGAAGTGATCCGAGGGCTTCCCTGCTGTCCTGTGGCTGCCATCGCACCCCGTTGTGAACTCAGGGACTTAGGACAATAGCACTGGGTTCTCTCACCATCTGGAGGCCAGAAACTGAAACCGAGGTGTGGGCAGGACCTTTGCCTTTCTAAAGGCTCCACTGAGAAACCTTCCTGCCCCTTCCAGGTTGGGGTGGCTCCCGGTGCCCCCGGGTGGAGACTGTACCTCTCTAGTCTCCGCCTCTGCTGTCGCGTGGCCCCGCCAATCTGTTTCTCCATCTTACCTCTGTGAAGGACTTGCTGTTGGACAATGCAGGGTGATCTTGTCTAAGGACCTCTACCTAGATCCTAAATCTCATCTGCAAAGACCTCTTTTCCAAATCAGATCACATTTCCAGGCTCTGAGTGGACAGGTCTTTAGGGGCTACCAGGCGGATACTGAGTGCGATTCTGGGCATCCACAGCTGGGACTCCCCAGCAGGGGCTGCCTGGATGTGCAGGTCTGGAGTGAGTGGTGGCCTGGGAAACAGGGCTGTGGACACGCAAAGAAGGCACCCAGGACTCAGATGAAAGGAAGCCAGCAAAGAAGAAAGAGAAGCATGGGCTGGTGAGGGAGGAGGGGACCCTAAGAGTAGGAGAATGTGGTCACCTTGAACTCATGGGGATCTTCCTGCCTCAGCCTCCAAAATACTGGGATTATAGGTGTGCGCCACCATGCCCGGCTCTCAGCTACATTTAAGTGTACAGCTCATTGGCATTAGGTACTTTCATGTTGTCCAACCATCACCACCATCCATCCACAGAACTGTTGCATCTCTAAGAATTGAGGGCCGGTGAGATGGCTCAGCGGCATAAGCGCCTGCCTGGCAAGCGCGAGGGCCCAAGTTCAACTCCTGGAACCCACATACGAAAAAAGGGGCCGGTGATATTGCTCAGCGGCACGGGTGCCTGCTGGCGTGTGAGGTCCTGAGGTTGACCCCCGGTACCCACCAAAAAAAAAAAAAAAATTGAACATGAGCCAGATGTGGTGCACATCTGTAATCCCAGCACTCCGGGAGGCTGAGGCAGAAGTGTAGCAAGTTCAAGACCAGCCCGGGCAACTTAGTGGTAACTTATTAAACAAAACGTTGAATAAAATTAAAAATACAAAACCAAACCAAAACAAACCAAATCAAAACAATACAAAACAAAACCTGGGGATATAGCTCAGTGCAAAGACCCTGAGTTCAATCCCCAGTATGGATGTAGGGTAGCAGACGTGAAAACTAGGTAGAAAGGAGACAAATCAAGATTTAAAAAATTGTACTTTTAAGAAAAACTGCAGCTTCAGGACACAAGCCCAGTTTGTTTTATTTTCTTCCTCTTCTCCCAAAACATAGTAAACCTGGGCAACTCCCTTTTGCCTACACATGGGTTTGCCCATCCCATCTACTTGGACATGTCTTCTTTCACCTATGAAGGGACCATCTTTTTAGGGTTTCCCATATGAGTGGGTGGGCCATGTTTTCCCATCCACTGGACAAGACTAAGACTACAGATTATCAAACTCCACAGATTTCCACCTTCCAAAACACGTGAAAGGTCCCCAGTTCCCAGATGCACGGTGCCCCCCTTCTCGGAGCACCGCACTCTGCTCTCAAGTGCGTCCCGCATCTCCCTCTGTTAAACCCTGCCCTCCTCTCTTACTGGTGCACCCTGAGAATTCTTCTTCTGTGAGGGGAGCCAGCAGACTCACAAACTTATTTTAAAAGGGGTGGGTTAAGTTTCTCACGTCAGCCTCAGGGTCTACAGACCCAATCCAGGGACGGTACCACACACAGAAACAAGCCAACAACCAACAAACAAACGGACTAACAAAAGGGGTTGAGCAGGAACTTCCTGCGTGGCCTTTCCTGCCCCTCCTGGAACCCACCGTCCTGCTCCGAGTCTGCACGCATTTGATGATTCTAGGGACCTCGTATGAGTGGATCCATCCTATGTTCATCCTCCCGTCCGCCTTACTAAAAAACCCAGCATTGTTGAGATGTAATCATTTGCCGTGCAATTCACCCATTTAAAGTGTACAATTCAGAAGCTCGTATGTTGTACGACTATCACCCCCGTCTAATTCCAAAATACTCGCCTCGCTCTCCAAAGAGAGCTGAGCTCATCCATCCCCGCGTCCCTGGCAACCACTCCCCCCTGACAACCCTGGTTAGGCTTCTGTTGCTATGGCTGTACCTACTATGGATATCGTATATAAATGGAATTAAACAATATAGGCTGCGTTCGGCTTCTTTCCCTCGGCAGAGTGTTTTCAAGGTTATCTGAGCGGGAGCGCACGTCAGCGCTTCCTTTGTGTGGCTGACTCTACCCCATTCTGTTTATCTGCTTACCCCTGGGTGGCCGTCCCTCCCACCCTACTTTTGGACAGTAGGGACAATGCTGTCACGAACATGCGTGGATCAGTTCTTTGCATAGAGTTTAAATTCTTTTGTCTCTGTGCCTAGGGGCGGAATTGCTAGGTCAGGTAACTCCCAAGCAGCGGCACCATCTTATTCTCCCCCTGCAGTCCCCGGGGCCTCTGACTTTTCCTCATCTTCCCCGACACGTGTCACTGGCTGTCTTTTTTTTTTTTTAGACAAGGTCTCACCATTTAGTTTAGGTTGGCTTTGAACTCATTAAGTGGTCCAGGCTGGCTTTGAACTCGTGGTGATCCTCCTGCCTCAGCCTCCCGAGTGCTGGGATTACAGGGGTTTGTCTCTGTTTACCTTTGATCAAACCGATCCTACCTGACGGCTGTGAGAAGTCGCAAAGTGGCAGCTTCCTAATTCTGCCGCCCCACCGCTCCTTGTCTGGCTGGCATTCCTCAGCGAGGAGCAGCTCGGCTTTCCCTCCGCTGCTACTTGGCTTTCCTGAGAGCTCTTCCCCTCCCTGGGACAGGAAAATGCTCAGTTCTTGATCATTCTGGGTGCTGGGATATTTATATATTTGAAATGTTTTACCAAGTTATACTTGTTGTTGTTGTCGTCCTTGCTTTTTGGTCCCAATTTGGCCAGAGAGTGAGACACATTTTAAGGGTGCCATTCAATGATTGTTAGTGAATTTACAGACTTACACAATCCAATTTAAGAGCACAGTTTTCATTCGAAATGTCCATATCGTGCTTTTTCCGCTGATACTCACCCCAAGGCCGAGAGTGGTCCAGAAGCCTCCATCCAGCCCTCTTGCCCTGGGCACGGCCCCCCCCAAGTCTCCGCGCTCCTGCAGCTCAAGCTGACCCTCAGATGCCCGTGAGCATCCACCTGCCCTTCGCTCACCTAGGACAGAGGTACCTTTAAGGCTGACTTCTGAGACCCCAAAGCCAACAATCAACTCTGCTTTCTTCTCAGAGCAGTGGCACCAGGAGCAGGGGCACAGAAAAGCGGAGATGGAAGCATGGCTCCGATGTGGATGCTTTTGGGCTGCTGCCAAGCTTGGTCAGGTGCCAGTGGTCCTGGCACTCAGTCCTCAGAGAGAGTGATGGCCCAGGGCGTATGTGTCCGTTTGGGGGTCCCAAGGGTCTTTGGCAAACCCAAGACCCCAGTGTCTGCAGTTTCCTTTCTGGGCAAGGCCTGGCTGGGTGGAGGAGCTGCTGCCACCCGCTTCCTGATGCCCCAGGCCCCCGCCTCCCTCTCTCCTCTTACTCCAGCCCCAGCGCCCACTCCAGCCCTGCGAGGGTCCTGATGGCAGCGGGTGCTGGAAACAGGGGTCAGGTCTCCGCTAGTTTGGACTTTTCTTTCCATCTAAAGGCATTTCCAGGTCTGCTGGAAGAGAGGGGTGGGGAGGTGAAAAACACAGACATGAAATTATTTAATGTTTTTGTAACTCTGGCTGCTGTGAATGGTTGATTTATTTGGAGAAAGGCTATAGATGGAGCAGGTCCCTGCTGTCCCTTCCCCAGGAAGCTGAGAATTCAGAACTGGAGGGTGGGACTCTATTGAATTTCTGCCAGAGCAAGTTCACGAGAGAAGACCTCGGCCTCTTAGATTCGGTTTCAGATCTGTGACCTCCTTTTGGGAAGAGAAAAAATCCTTGTCTGGTATCTTTCGGGAAAAAAATTATATATATATATACTGCCCAAAAATACATATGCACTTCAGAATTCGCTGTACTAATAAACGTTCGGATGCTAACGGCCTCCGCTTTGAGCACCTCGTGTAATTGTAGAGGCCAAGGGGAACTCGTATCACTCTCACAATTTCTCTGTAGATTTAGTATTAAAATATTTATACAAGGGTTTCTTTCCCTGATGTATACGTTTTTGGTGGACTCTGTATATATGGATGTATATATAGATATTTCTTATAAATCCTCAGGAACAAGAAACCCCAGCACCCTGTTTCTATGTGCCCAGATCAAAAGATGAGGCTCTAATTTAGACTGTGAGCGCAGCACCCTAAAACACTCTCCCGCTGGGCAGGGCACCTTCTGTCTTCCAGGACCTGCTGCCCAGATGAACAGAGTTCATGAAAATTTTCTTTCCCTGGGAGCCCTGAGGCTGGGGCCAGGTTTGGGCGGAGAGGAGCGAGGACCGCAGCCTTGGGGGTGTGGGGGTCTGTGGCTGGGCCGTGGGGACCCCCGCCGTGGGGCGTGGGACTCTGCAGGCCAGGTGTGGCCCCTCGGAGCTCTGCGGTGTAAATCAGCTGCCACCAGCGGCGGTGGCCTAGCCAGTATTGATTGCACCGAGCCCTGGTGATCCACTGGGTGGGTAAATCAGTCAGGAGTCAAAGCGGCCGCGGTGGTGATAACACTTAACCGCGAGGCATCGACTGGGAGGGGAGGTGAACTCTCAGTGGCCTCAGTTTGTTGCTGACATGAAATAGCGGAGTGGCAGCTGCCTGGAGGAACCGGGTGGGGTGGACGCCTTAGGCCATGGGCTTGGGGCCCCAAAGCCACCAGCCGGGGTGCTGAGCAGGTGGTGCCCAGCCTTGCACACTCCCAGCCTGGTACAGCTCCCCCTGCCAGGCCCAGCCTCCCTCTCACTCCTGCCCCTCCCTGGGGCCCATGGTGAGTCCCCCACCTTCTCGCCACCGCGCGTCTTACCCCCTTCTCCCTCCACTCCCAGCTCAGCCATCACAACCGTCCTTCCCCAAATGCATGATCACTCCACTCCTCTTTTGACACCTCCCCGGAGCCCTGCTTCTCCTTGTCTGCTTGGTCCTGACTCACTCTCCCCTTCTGCAGCCTCTTTGTTGCCTTCCCGGCTGGCTCCCTGAACTCAGATGTGATAGCCAGCGACAAGGCAGCCATTTTGTGAGCGATAAGACCAAGAAAATTGCAGATTCCAGCATTTGTTCCACAGAGCTGTCGAACCAGGAGTGTCAGTGGCCACCTGCCTGTTTCTAATGAGAGAAAGCAAATTCCGTTTTGTTTGTTTTTTTAAAGCCACATTAGTGGATTCTTCTGCCATTTTCAGGCAAGAATGTCCCAATTGACGCAGCTTCTAACTTTCTGGGCCTTTCTCCCGATATGAATATCTATGTATCTACTGTACTTTCTGTGCTGGGAGTTGGATGGGTGACATCTTTCTGCATCAGTACCTCACTTGACCCTCTGGACAGAGGCTTGGGCCAGGGACAGAGTTTGAAATCCATCTATGGCTGGCTCCGCCCCTCCCCCAACCTGCACCTTTTACACCTGGAATCCCAGGCTCCTCCTGTGAACTCCTGTCGTTTCCAGCCTCTCAACTTTGGGTTTGGCCCTGTGATCTGCTTTGGCTCTCGAAGTGCCTGTTCCAAGCCTGGGCTTTCAGAGGCTCTGACACTTCCATTCTTCTTCCTGTGCTTTTATCAGTGCCATGAGAAGAACACGCTCAGGCGCTCTGCGGGTCCAAGGAGAAGCTGAGAGACACACGCAGGCTGCTGTGGCCAGACCTGGCTGCAAGCTGTGAATGCATGAACTGCACATGTGCTGGCAGATGGACGGCAGAGATCCTACTGTTTGTTACGCAGCACGAGGCAGCACTAGCTGACTGCTACAGTGACTGAGAAGTGAAGCGAAGAAAGAGGAGGGTCTGGGATGGAGTCCCAAGAAGGCTCACATTTCAGGGATTCCCAGAGGTGTAGCAAATGACCAAAGCAATCAAGAGCCCTCCCTGTGAAGCAGTTTGGCAGCAGGGGAAGGAGAAGCCCATGACAGGTAGATCTGGGGAGGTGCGGATGAGGCGTGGAGCAGAGAGAGGGAGGAGGTGACTGCGGACACATAGCAGTGTGGATGAGCTCTACCTCCTCCCAGACTTGTCCCCAGCTTGGGCTCTCACCTCGGCTTCTGCTCCATCCAGAGGGACTGGGAGCCACCAGGCTCGGGGGCAGCATGCTCGAGGGCCCGAGGCTGGGCTCATGTCTGACCGTGGCGAAGAGGAGGCCGGGTGGTGCCCCGGTGGGGGCGCAGGCTCTGCAGTGTAGTCGCTGGCTGGGGCGCCTGCCTGCCTGTCACCCTGCCACAGGTGATGGCAGGGACAGGACCCGGCTCTCTCCTTCCCCAGCCCTGCATCCCTGAGGGCACATGGGGTGGACCCCAGGTCTCTCCTGCTTGGTTGTACAAATGCTCAGGTAAGTGGAGGGGGCTTCCAGGAGCTGCCAGGGTGCAGCCTTTCGGACACTGGGCCGCTCTTCCGCTTCCCTTGCTCTGCTGTCTCCGCTTCACCCCTAGACTTTGGGGTTGGGCGTGGGTAGGGGCAGCAGGAGTGGTTGAGGCTCCCTACAAAGCCACTGCAGCCGCGGCTCAGCGGCTATGAGAGCTCCTGCCCGGTGGCATTGGGTGCTGCTCCTGCACCGGGTGCCCTCCTGGGGTGGCTCCATCCCTGCAGATGTTTCTGTGGGTCCAGTGTTGTCTTCTGTGGAGAGGAACTCGGACCTGTGTTTCCTGTTCTCACTACCTGACAGGGCCACACGGACAGTCCAGATGTCCCTGAGCCTGCTTTTTGTCGTTTGCTCTCCTGGGCTTCTGAAGCAGCCCCCTTGCCCATACCATGCCAGGAGTCCCCAGCTGTCACACATGCTTGTGACCTGGCCTTTCTGCTGGTCGCCGCTGACCTCTGCTGAGTTCTTGGGCACTGCCACATGGCCACAGTCACTGGGCTGCAGGAGAGGGAACAATGGTCCTCAACCCCAGGCCCCCATGGTGCCCTTGGGCCCCCTCCCCATGCATCTCACAGGGCTTTTCGGTAGGGTGCCATCCCAGTGTAACTTCCTCGTCTAGGTGTCGGGGCAGGCGTTGCTCCCCGTTCTGCACCGCACTGGGTAGGATCTCCTTGGAGTGCTCACAGGCCCATGGGGAGGCCGCAATCTCCGCTACAGGGGGCACCTCCAAGGCTGGGGGGGCTCGGAGGAGCTGAGATTTGAATCTGATTGGCCCAGCACACCCGATCAGGGGAATTGTCATGTAGTTCCGGCTGGGGCCTTAATGTTGTCACTCCAGGGGCGGAGTTCAAATGGCAGGTCTGCTGCTCCTCTCCCACTCAGAACCACCTTGCCCTCCACACTCCCCTCTGCTGCACGTACATCTGTGTGTCCACATGTGCCTGTGTGTGCGCATGTGCACGCAGGACATCTTGGTGTGTGCCTTATGCATGTGGTTGGTTCTCAACGCCTGTGTGCAGGCGGACGCATCTCCTCCTCCTGGTTGTCTGTGTGTCTGGTGTCCACATGCCTGTCTCATAGTCAGGAGGTGCTGCCTCGAGGAGTTAGCTCTGGAAAGGAGGGCTGAGGAGTGACAGTGTGGACAACAGGCTTGGGTACGTGGGTGCTCAGGGTCCCCCTGGTGGGGAACATTCTGACCATGGGACAAGAGGACACGCAGGGCGGGTGGCCTGGAGAGTGAGGAGAGGCTTTGGAGATGAGGTGGGTGAGCTGCACAGGGCCTGGCGTTATGGGGGGGCTCTCTGTTTACACCTCCCTGCTAGGGCTCCGGGTACCTGCTCTGAGCAAACAGGAAGCGCTGTGCCCTTGGGGCGCTTCTCAGGCTCTTCTCCAAGATGCTATGACTGTGGGGACCTAGCTGCTCTGGGGCTCGTCTTTCCCTCGAGCTTATTTTCCCCAGCTGGTGTAGGGGGACTTGTAAGGCTGGGACCCTCATGCCATCCTGGAGGGCTCCCCACTGCCACGGGCCTGTGAGCCTCTTGGTCTTACACGGGCCTCACCCTTACAGGGTGAAGTAAACCCTGCAGGGCTCAAGGGACCTCTTCAGACTGGTTTTGGGCAGCTGTTGTACCCCAGGCTGTGCCAACAGCTAGCGAGGAACATGTCTGTCTGTACTGGAGGGCTTGAAGATTTCTCTCAAGAGCGAAGAACGACAAATACTATTATCCCCTCTAAGTAGCAGCAATCGTGGCTTTGTTGTTGCAGCCCAGGCTGCCTCAACGTCCTATGTGCTGGTGGTGGCTCCTATAGGCTCAGTGGTGGCTGTTGAACAAACAAAAAGAAATACCTGGAAATCAAACCAGGCACTTTAGGAACTGTTGTCACATCTCTCGGGCACTGTCTAAGGAGGATGCCCGGTTCCCCTGGCCTCCCCCAGTGAATCTCATTGTGCTTGTCTTGAATGCACGCTGTGCAACTACTTATCTAATGACCTCTGCTCAGCCCTACTCCCTGTGCACCTGGGACTGTGTCTTTTTTGTCAGAATGAATGAATGAATGAATGAGTGACAGGAAATTCTCTTTCACTCAGGACATTTCTGGATGTAACTAGCAGAAAATCAATTTAAACTGGCTTAAATCCAAACAGGACACTGCTGGTTCCTGAAACTAAAAAGTTCAGTGGTGTCACTGTGTTTTGGGGCTCCAGCGAGTCAAATGATATCATCAAGTGGTTCTTTTTTCCCTCACATCCCCACTGACCTTTGCATTTTCTTTTCTTTTTTTTTTTTTATGTGGGTACCGGGAGTCAAACTCAGGACCTCACGCTTGCCAGGCAGGCGCTTGTGCTGCTGAGCTATCTCACCGACCCTGCATTTTCTTATATGTTTGTATCATCCTCTTTTCCTGCAGATAGATCCATCGATATATAAGGGAACAATGGCAGGAGGAAGCTCCAGTTTATGCAGCCATCACAGCTTAAGACCCCAGAAGAAGTTCTGTCTCCTCCCATCAAATCTCAGGAAAGTCCCTGATTGGTCTGTTTGGGTCACATGTCAATTTTACACCCAATCACTGTACCTCAGTAGGATGGAGTATTCTGATTGGCTAGCCTGGCTCATGGCTTGGCCCTATATATGTGTTGGAGGTACCATGATTGACATGTGATTGCAGATGCTGGAGGAAGGAGGAGGTTTACTGAAGGAAAGAGTGTTGAACAGGAAGAATATGTATTTCTAGTCATTATATTCTTCTGTAATTAAAAAATCCAAATCTCTTTACTAGATTGACCTAGTTAAGAAACCAAATTTGACCTGTAACTTTTACCTAACTTTGAGAACTCTCGCAGTTCTTGTGATAAAAGGAGCTTAAAGTGAAACAAAATAAAATGAAAAAAGGTAGAATCTGACAGTAATTTCCTGGTTACTACATTTTTGCTTTTAGTGATCTATGCACTAAATAAGTTTATAGTATTAACTCAGAATGTGGCCACCAAATGGCTTTTCCCTGTCATTATAGTTTGGACATTAGGTTTTTGGGACACATTACCCCAAATATCACTGGGAACAGTAAATGGACAAGATCCATTCCCCCATAGCCTGGGGGAAGAGATCCGTATGGCTGGTCATTAAAAGCTTTAGTTGAAGGATTTTTTTTTTCCCCATTAACACAACAGAAGCTGTGCTGAAAGCCAAGTTATTATTTTTGGAAAGTGAGGAGTTTCAGGTAGGTGTAGGGGAAAAGCTGTGAGTTTTCACACTTAAAGCGGTAGGTTTTGGGGAGTCTGAGGGGCCTTGTTGCTGGTGGCCACCTGTGATTTCAGTGGCGGGGTCTGGGCCAACACTTTAGCCTGCACGGTGCCCCAGGGTCACCTTGATGTCCCTGACATCTGTTGGTTCCTGAGGTCCTGGAAACTTCTCTCCATGTTTGTCTAGTGAAGTCTTAAAAGTTGGGTCTTATTTTATTTTATTTTATTATTTTTTTGTGGGTACCAGGGGTCGACCTCAGGACCTCGCGCGCCAGCAGGCGCCTGTGCTGCTGAGCGATATCACCGGCCCTTTTTTCGTATGTGGGTTCCAGGAGTCGAACTCGGGCCCTCGCGCTTGCCAGGCAGGCGCGTACGCCGCTGAGCCATCTCACCGGCCCAAAAGTTGGGTCTTAGGATGGAATATGATTCCTTGGCTCTCCTGATCTCTTTTGCGACCTTTATGTCCTGTGTCCTGACTCTGCCTCCTGTCTGGCAAGTGCCACCGATGAATTCATTGACAACAAATACCGCCTAAGCTAGGAAGACCACTGGAACAGGAAGTGATTCTCTCCACCTTCCTAACAAGATCTAAAAATGAAGAGCCATGTAAATAAAAGGATCAGATGTTCTATTTGAAATGTTTACTTATCTAGTCACATACATAGATTTAAAATCGCACACCACCTGACCCAGGGGATGACGCTGGAGATATGGTTGGTTCCTTCTTGCACATTTCATCAGTCAGGTTCGTGTTGTCTCTTCACTGGGCCTTGCCCAGCACCCTGGTCATCACTGGCCCCTGGGGGGTCGGAGGAATGTTTTCCATAGCCTGGCACCTTCAGTCCTACCAGGGTTGTAGGAGATGCAGCACTTTTCAAATCCGCTCGCAAGGCTGTCACTGAGTGTTTTATGGTGAGGCACATTTGCCTAATACTAGAACAATTCTCCCCATTTGTCCTGTAGGTGTAAGTCAGTGATCTTCACAGTGTAATCACTTACTTTATTGCATTTTAAAGAGATTTTAATAGGCTCATTATATCGGCTTCTATTGCTGTGGAACAAATGAGCACAAAATTAGTGGTTTAAAACAACACCCATTTATTAGTGCACGGTTCTGAGGTCAGAGTCTGGGCATGGCTTGTTTGACTTTCTCCTAGGGCCTCAGACTGAAATGCAGGGTCAGTGGGTGGTAGTCTCCTCCGCAGGCTCCACTAGGGGGCAGTTTGCTTCTAAGCTGCCTGGGGTCAATGACAAAATGCACCTTGTGGCCGCGGAGTTCAGACAGCTTACTTCTCTAAGGCCAGCAGCTCACAGAAGAGCTGGCCTCACTTCTAAACCTCCTCTCCAAAGGCTCCTGGATTCAGTCAGTTCAGCGTGGGTGGTCTCCCCTTTGTGGAAACTCAGAGTCAACTGATTAGGGATCTTAATTACATCTGCAAATTTCCTTCACCTGTGTATTAGTCACAGTCAGAGTGGCGTCCCTCAGCTCTGCCGACTGCTGCCAGTTGGAAGCAAGTCCCAAGTCCCACTCGCATTCCAGGGAAGCGGAGTCAGGAGCCATCTTAGACAGACATACTTGTTTGTAGTGGGCACCAGTTGCTCCCAGATAACAAATCAGGGGGTTTCTTTCTTACTGGTTGTTGATGGCATCACGGTCAACCTCCCAAGGTGGCACTTACTGGACTGTCCTTCTCCCTTCTGAGGTACACACAACCTTGGATTTCTCCAACACAGCCTCGTGGTCAACAGAAAGTATTTGGGGTGCATCTGAGCTCATGAGATACTTTGTAAGGGGTGCTAGTTCCAGCACCAAGGGTGGCTGTATCGGGTCCTCGTGTACCAGTCATTCCTCCTTGGGGGGACAGCGCCCCACCCCCTGTAGGAAGGTGGCCAATTATCCCTATGCTGGTGCAATGGTGCTGGGTGACGAGCGTCTTAAACGCTCACATGTGCAGGTCCCTTGTGCCCTCTGACCTCGACAGGCCAAATTCCATGGGTATCTTGTATCCTGCAGCAGGGCTCTGCCGTACCCATCTGCCTTTACTATTCAGGGGCTCTGGTACCAGCTGGTAGCAGGCGTTTCTGGCCATGTGGTCCCCTGGTGCCATGCTCAGATGCACGGTCCTGCCAGAGGAGCCAGCATGTCAAGTGGCTGCTCGATGGCTGTCTCTGCTCCCCGGGCCACAGCCTTGCTTTGCCACCCAGCGGGCTGCGTCACCAGCCTCCTGCAGGCGCTTGCCACAGCTCTCCCACAGCACCCCTTTCTTTTTTAAAAATTTAAAAAGCTTTATTTTTAATTTGCATGTGACGATCGTACTTGTTTATGGGGCGCAGGGTGATGTTTTGGTAAATGTGTAATGTGTGCAAGTGATGAGATCAGGGTTGTTGTCACATCCATCCCCCAAACACTTATTTCTTCATGGCGAGAACTTTGAGATCCTCTCCTCCAGCTCTCTTGGGATACAATCCTTCTCATTAGCGCTAGTCACCCTGCCGTGCAAGAGGACTCCAGAATGCATCCCCCCTATCCTGACTTTGTATCCGTCCACCCTCCCTCCTGTGCCCTTCCCAGCCCTGGCCACCACCCTTCTGCTTCCTACTGCTATGGATCCATTGAGACTCCGCGCAGGGGTGAGATCATGTAACTGTCTCTCCGCACAGCATCTTTCCGAACTTCCGGTTCCCTGCAGACTTCCGGTGTCCTGGCTCAAGCTGGGAGCAGCTGCCTGCCTCAGAGCCTTCCTGGCCCTGGGCCTTCTGGGCCTCCTGCCAGAGGGTTGAACAGTACCTGTGGCGCCGAATGTGCTGCTCTAAGCCCAGAGGGGCCTCCAGGCGCTGAGCTTCCCGCCCGGGGGCACCAGGTGCCAGCTGCTGTCCTGTGCAGTAGCTGCCTTGGTTTTACAGTGAGCGGCCGGGTCCAGGGGCCTCCCTGCCTCCCCATGTAGCCACCCATCCGATCCTTGCTGTGCTCGTCTGCGGTTCTCCTGCGGCTGTCTGCGTCTGCGCCACCTCTTGCTCCCTGGTCCCGTCGCTTTGGGCTGAGGACCGGCATCGTCACTTCCTGTGGCCCCTCGCCATCCTCTACATTCATTACTGGGTTCACAGGGGCTACACAGTGGCACCTCGTCCTCTGCTATCTGGGCAGGAAGGGTGGCAGGTCCGGGGGCTTCTGCTTGGCCTGCCCCACTACGGCTGCTCTTTCTCGACAGGCCAAGGAGCCCGCGTAGGGGTTCTGCCAAGTAACCCCTCCTGCTATGTCCACCCAGCGACACACTCAGGTCCTGGGCAACATGGTGAGAGCCATCTCTAGAAAGAAAAAAAAAAGACTCCCTTTAACAGTGAACCGATAAACTCACTGTGCCACACCCGGACGAGAGCGAGTCGCAGATGTCCCACAGTGAGTTTAACGGTTCACTGTTCAATGGGCGCTACTTTCTTTTTTTTTTTTTTTTTTCCTAGAGATGTGTCTCACTTTGTTGCCCAGGCTGATCTTGAACTCCTGGGCTCAAGTGATCCTCTTGCCTCAGCCTCCTGAGTAGCCAGAACCCCAGGTGTGCATCACCAGGCTCTGCTTTGCTCGCTCCCTTTTGGTCACGGATGTCACGCAGGGCCCTTGTGGTGCCCAGCTGCTGTCCTGCCCCTGGAGCACCCCATGCCTTGGGGTCTCCGCAGTCCCTGTCTCAGCTGCCACCTGCTGATCTGCCCACCTGGCCTCCCGTGCTCAGGGGCTGCCACGTGGCCTCCGGGATGCTGGGGCCTTTCACTGAGTTCTGTGATGGCAATGGCCACTGTGGTCCCAGCCAGATGGGCCTGTTGACTCTCTTCTTTGGCAATCAGCTCCGTACAAATGGTTTAGAGATAATTTATGTGCTTCCCTAAGTGACAAGGGCTGGCCTATATAATTAGCAGTTAATGATAAATACAAATAAAATGTGGGGATATATGTGGCTAGTTATGCATGTTAAAGCTGTGATTCCATCTGCAGGCATCATCAACCACCAAGTGTGTGTGGGCAGCCCTGTGGATTCGCTCCTGTCACTAGAAGTCACATACAGTGACAGCTGGCCACATGACAATGCCACACATCTATCTGGAAGATGCGGCGGCCCTCGGGGCTTTAGGAGCTGGGGGAGTTGAGGTCCAGGGAGGATAGGAGGACTGGACCACAGGGGCCCTGTCACTCCTGGGGGGTCACCTCCTACACTGCACCGCGGGGTACAGGCACTTAGAAAGCAGCTGGCCTTTCTACCCGCACCATCTCAGCACCATCTCATTTAATCCTCCCAACCAATGTTTCAGAGCACGGGCATTGTCCCGTTTCACAGCCCTGCAACTGAGACTCAGAGGTGTCAAAGGTCAGGGCCAAAGCGCTGGCACCAGGAGTATGGAGACCTGGCACTAAGACCTGACCCGCGCCCTCAACTGTGATGCCGCGAGGGGACAGCGACACTGTGAGAGGAGTGTCCCTGAGTGGCCTGCTGGTGTGAATTTGTGCTCCCAGGAGCCTGTGTGACATGAGCAGCATTCCAGAGGCTGAGGCTCCCAGGGCCCTGGCAAGTGAGGGTGCAGCTGGGTGTCCGCAGCTGAAGTCCCCCCTGTGTTAGGCACTGCCGTGTGCCTGTCCCAGAGAGCAGCGGGCATGTCACATCACAAGGCGGTGGGAGGCCGAGCCACGGCCCCACGGGTCTCAGGTCCCAGGCTCCTTATGCGTGATTAAGTCATGGACTGTGGGTGTGGTGCTCATCTATCCAGGGAGCCCTAGTGCCATTGCAAATGTCCTTAAAAGGGAGAGAGGCGGAGAGATTTGAGGCGCAGAAGAGGAGGGGCGAGGTGACCCATGGCAGATTCTGGAGGCTGGAAGGAGTGCGGCCCGGCTGATGCTGATTTCAGACTCGCATCTCCAGATGGTGAGAAAATCAAGCCACCCACTCTGTAGTCCTTTGTCACAGCAGCTACAGGGGACTCACGCAGGGCCTCCAAGAATGACGAGGACCTCTCCCTGCTGGATGCAACTGTCTCGGCATCGTCGTGGGGTCCTGCACTCCTTGAAGAGCGACAGTCTCTGCAGTGGGCGCTGGTGCTGTCAGCAGTCGCAGGCTCAGGTCCTCTGACCTCACAGTCTGAGGGAGGAGCAGGGGTGTGACGTGGGTGGGCCAGAGTCAGGGGCTGTGCTTTTCCGCAGGGTCCAGGGAATCTCTTTCCTTGACTGTTCCATTCTCTCATCCTAGGACAACTGGAAAAAAGAGGAGGCGAGATCTAGCCAGGTGAAGAGGTCCAGAGCCCTGGGAGCTGCCGCACCCTGGGGAGGGGGGTCACAGGAAGGAGAGAAGGGGGACCCCACGACCAGGACTAAGTCTTGTGAAGCTGGTGACACCCATGCAAAAAAAACCAGAACAAAACAAACAAAAAACCAAACAAAAACAAAACCAAAACGGCAAAATAAAAACCAAAAAAAAAAAAAAAAAAAAAAAAAAAATCCACCAAAAATCCAAACTACACCAGTAATCAAGATAAACGACATTTTAATGCAATTTAAAAAGATCAAAAGTAATGCACACAAAAAATCCAATAATAACAAAATATTAAAGCTTTAAATAAAGACGGATGCATTACAGTGCTGTGCTGAGCCATACAGGGGCCCGCGGCAAAAGGACAAAGCAGTAATTTACCGATCCTGTCGGCTTCTAACATTTCGCTATTTTGTCCATCATGGCCGTGTTTGCACTGGTTTTGGATTTGTGAAGTATTATTTATCAGAATATTATTTTTTAGCACGCTTTTAAGTTCCCCCACCTCATTTCACCCCACTGCCGGGCGGTCCCTAACGGGAGCTGACGTTTCCAGGCCACCAGCACTTGGTACCGACCCACCCAGGCCAAGCATCCTGCAGAGCCCCGAGTGCCCGGCAGGGGGCAGCGTGGGACCGCGAACGCCGCTTCCTCTCGGAGACCCGACCGGGACCAAGCGCTCAGGGTGCGCAGCCTCGCTGGGGCCTCGCCAGGGAGGGCGGCAGGGAGGGATGGTTTGGGAGTCCCGGGTTGGGGAGCAGCGTGTGTTTCTTGGATTTGAACTGGAAAAAAAAAACCAAAACAGCATTGAACATTAACTTCTCAGACGCCCTTCCCGCGGGTCTTCCCGGCGTCCTAAGAGGAAGGAGGGACCGGGACAAGGGTTCCAGCCAGGTTCCTGATCGAAAACTGGGCACAGGACCTCGGCACCCTGTCCTGTGGAAGACCCCTGGGGTGGGACCTCTCCAGCCCACCCTCCAGGACCGGTGGCCCCGGCCCGGCCCAGACTCTAAGCCCCTGCCTGGTCCTGCACAGCTCCTTGCAGTCTCCTAACCCAACCCTAAACCTAACCCTAACCCTAACCCAACCGTAACCCTAACCCTAACCCTAAACCTAACCCAAGGCTAACTGAACCCTAACACTAACCCTAACCCTAACCCAACCCTAACCCTAACCCAACCCAAACCCTAACCCAACCCTAACCTAACCCAACCCTAAGCCAACCCTGACCCTAACCCAACCCAAACCCAGCCCTAACCCTAACCCTAACCCTAACTCTACCCAACCCTAACCCAAACCCTAACCCAACCCTAACCCTAACCCCGAAGTTCGTGAGCCCAGAGGGGCGCCGGGCTGCTGGGTGAAGCCCCCACTCCCCAGAGCTGTCTGGGCAGAGCCTCCCCCACCCCTAGAGGTTCCCACCCCAAGGGGGCTGCTCCGGGGAGGGGAGGGAGCGCATTTTCCTTTTTGTGCATTCTATCCTTTACTCATTTTCTACTGCAGGCAAGAGTGCATTACGTTTCATAATTTGAAGAGAAAAACCATACAATGTAAGACTTTCAGGGAAAGGAAAAAGCACATTTAGACAAAAATTAACTGAGAAAATGTAGCTGAAGTGAGCTCGTGGCAGGAAGCTGGTCAAAGATAGTCTTTGGGATGACAAAGAGTAGGGACAGAGTGATTGAAGGCGGTGATCAGTGTGTGGCCCAAGTCCCCATCACAAGGGTGGGGACCATGCCCCCCTCTGGAGGGGCCTCACCCTCAGGGGCGCAGTAGTTCCCAACACGCGTGTTGTGACAGTCAGATCCCAGGAACGATGCCCGCTTGGGCCCTTTTAATCTCCACAGTGACCCTGCCAGGGAGATATTACTATTTTAAAAATTATTCCTATTTCCCAGGAAAATTGCTATCCAGAGAGGTAAAATAAATGTCCCAAAGTCACATGGCACAAAAGGATTCTGGCTGCAGAACTGGCCCAGTGCCAGCTCTTGAGCCCTGGGGAGGCTGCAGCTCCTGGGCCCCCGGCACCCCCGCCCTGGGACTGCAGCGCAGACTGCGTGAAGAGCAGACGTTTCTACCCGGAAAGGTTCGTGTTGGATGAATCAGAACCTTTGAGGCCCACAGAGAGAGTAGTGTCCTTGAGAAAGTGAACTCTGGTTGTCCCTGGCAGCTCCACTCCATCTGAGGTCTCTGATGGGGAAACTGAGGCTTAGGGATGTCAAGCTACCTGCTCAAAAGCAGCTGTCCCTCCTCCGTTACTGGGCCTGGGCTTCGTGTCTGCCCCTGGTCCCCAAGGCTGGAGGCACAGGGCTCTGCCTTCGAAGGGCTCACAGTGCTGTGGGAGCCAGCGGGGCGGGGTGGTGAGCCCTCTGGGACTCCAGGCTCAAACTCCTGCCCCTGCTCTGCCTGGGCACTGCGTTTTCCCGACGTGCACTGCACCTGCCCCCACTTCCTGCTCCTCCTGCTATGAGCCCACTGTCCACACCTCCCTCTGCCAGTACCACCTCCTTGCCAAATTCTCAGCACTGCAGCAGTGGCCTTCTCGGGGATCCTTCCTGAGGCCCCGTCTGCAGAGTGGGACCCTTTTCCATCTCTCCCAGTGACTTTAGCTTTGGGTCCCAGGAGCAGCTTGCGATTCTCCCTTCAGGTCTGTGTGGCCCTTGGTCTGCTGTCGGCATGGGACCGTCACCCTGCTCAGGTGGGCACTTGCTGAGTGGATGGAGTGGACAGATGAGCAGAGCTGGCTCGTCCTCCCGCCCGGCCCGTCGCGGCTCCCGCCTGGTGGGGAGCGCAGAGTTCTTTCTGTGCTCATGGTTGGAGCCCCTCCCTTCTGTGGCACCACAGTCTGGTCAGTCTTGTCCCCATCCTCTGTCCCATCCCCTATCTGGGGGGTTAGGGGTCCACCCCACCGTCCCCTGACACCCCCCCTTCTTAAGCAGGGGAGAAGCTCTGGCCCCAGCCCAGCGCCCCGCTTTCGCGCCACGTGGCTGCCTTGGCAGCGGACGAGGCTTGGACAGCCACCCTGCAGCTGCTGCTGCAAACCAAGGTAGGATGGGGTGGGTGATGCTGGGGCAGGGAGGTGGCCAGCCTTGCTTTGCTTCTTCCCCAGCGCAGAGGCCGCCATGTGCCCTGGGGGCTCTGGTGCAGGTGCGGGAAAGACCCTGGGCTCCTCTACTTGGAGGCCAGCCTGGATGTGTGACCCCAGGCAGCAGGGGCCAGGCACCCAGGAGCCTGTGTCTTCCCCAGGCGAGGACAGAAGCAGGAGGATGTCCCCTTTGATGAGTTGGGAGGGTGACAGGCCTGCGGGCGGGGTTGCTGACCAGTGCCCTCTTCGCCGTGTGGGGCTCTCCAGGGCAGAGAGGCAGGGGAGGAGGTGTGGGCGGAGAGAGACGGACAGCAGGGGCCGCCAGGTGCGACAGTGATGGCTGGGTTTTCTGTGGGTGTCTGGCTGGTGACCTTTCAGAGGAATGGATTCAGAAGCGACTGCTATTTATCGAGGCCCAGTTCAGAGACATCGGAGGGGGTCACCTCCTCCGCGTTAAATGTCAGGCCCCCACCGTCGCTGGAAGCGAGAGGCACAGCCCAGCAGGATGTGGGCGGGTTGAGCTTGACGGGCTCCGGAGCCCCGGCACATCCTTGGAAAAGCAGTGGGGTCTGCCTCGTTTATCAGGACCATAGTCTGTTGCTCGTGCATGTGTGTGTGCGGTGTGCGTGTGGTGTGTGTGTGTGTGTGTGGTGTACGTGCATGCACGTGTGGTGGGTGTGGCGTGTGTGGTGTGTGTGTTTCCCTATTTCCTTCCCAAAAGGTAGTAGGGCCCTCCATCGAGGTGTCGTGGCGTGGAATAGAAAATCAGTTTGCTTAAGGATGGGGACTCCTGGTCTTTATTTTCAAGGGGGCGGTTACCTGGAGATGTGAGGCTGAGGCAGTGAGACAAGAAGCCACCAAGCTGGGGAGGGTTCCCAGGGCCGGGGGTCCACGACCCAGCCCCTGCAGTGGTGTGTCTTTGGGCACCGATGCCAGGAGCCCCTGGGTGCCCAGGCCCCTGCTACTCCAGATGCCCCCCTGCTCTGCCTCCTGGCCTCTGTCCTCTAAGGTCATGCAACTCAAGGCCCAGGGGCCAGGACCAAAGCATCGTGGTTTGAAGCGGGCTTGGCCATGTTGCTGGGGCCTCAGGCAAGCCCCTGCGCCTCTCTGTGCCTCAGTGTCCTCATCTTCGGATTTGGGATAGGAACAGTGCCCGCCTGCAAGCTCTGGTGAGGATCAAACCCAGACCCCCCCTGGAACAATACCTGGCAGGCAGCAGGTGCTCACTTTGCTGTCCTTTGCACAGTGACTGGCCAGCGTGGACCGCAGACCTCTGCCTCCCTGGGAGTTGGGCTCTTGCTGGACTCCTGAGGCTTTGAGGAGGAGCCAGTAGCTGGATGGCCCTGGCAGGAAGGAGTATCCCGTCCACCCAGTGGGATGGGCCAGGCCTTCTGAGGGTCCATAGAAGCTGAGGAGTCTGAGGGTGGCAGTGAGACCCAGGCTCTGCCCTGTCTTGCCCGAGGCTCGCTGGACTGGTCCCGTGGTCTCCGAAGCTAACACGAGGCTCGCTGGCACTCGTGGACTGTGTCTCTTGAAATGAACTCCTTAGGAAGCAGACCCAGGGCCACCATCAGGGGCCACCCCAACATTCATGGCAGGGGATCGGGGACTCGGGGCTCCTTCACATTAGACTCAGCTGCCCTTCTGGGGACAGTGACTTCCCCAAGGGCACCTGGCTTGGGTCTGTAGTGACAGCTAGCTCTGTACAGGGCCCTATGCCAAGCCCTGTGTCTGAGCCCAGCCAGGTCCTGATGGCCAGCTCAGTTCAAGTCAGCGGTGGTTGGGAGCTTGGGTCCAGGCCAGCCCCCAGCTAGTGACCAGCATGGATCACCACCACCACCAGCCTTGTCTAGCCTGACACGCGGGGACAGTGAGTGATGTCAGCGGGACGCTTCTGTCTGGGACGGATGCAAAACCGGACAGTGGTGTCAACTAGGCCCATCCTGGGTAGTTGGGGCTGTGGTCCCTTCTTACCGTGGGAAGCTTGTGGGAGAGCAGGGACCGGGAGCGGCTCTCCCTGCCTGCTGTGGGGACAGCAGGGAGTCGGCGCCTCCTTCTCTGTGCCACAGGAGGCTGCAGATGAGGACCGTCACCCTGTCACCCGCAAGGCAGCTTACGCACCTGAACAGCCACACAGTGTGGTCGGGTGTGGCCAGCTGGGACTCGAACCCGTGCAGCCTGGCTCTGTCCCGACGCCCCATGCACCCTGGCACTGCTCAGCTGTCCCTTTTGGGCTCTTCAGGGGCCTCCTTGCCCTGGGGGTGCAAGCAGAAGCCCAGCCAAAGGCCTCAGCTCTTCCTGCCTTCTCGCCTCCCCTCGTTCTTTTTAGTGTATTTACTTTCTGTTTTCTCTTTCTGTGTCTCTTTCTCCCTCTTTGGCTCTGTCTCCCTCTCTCTTCTCCTGAGCCTCCCTCCCTCCTTTTCTCTTTTAGTCCTCTTCCTTCCTCCCTCTTTCCCCTCTTTTTCCCTCCCGCCCTCCCTGATCCTTTTTCTTCTTTTTCCTTCCTTCCCTCGCCCCTCCCCTGTCTCCTCCCCTCCCCAGCCAGCGGTGGAGCTGGGCTGGATTTGTGTTTGTGCCGCTATGGGGACCTGACCTTTCCTGTGCCAGGGAAGGAGCGGGGTAATTAGCTTATATAATCCCTGGCCTGCCTGCAGCAGAGACCCGCAAACTCCCCTGGAAGTGGGACGGAGCCCCGAGCCAGTGCTGCAGGACATGGGGCACGGTGGGGCGGGGGGGCGCGTGCTGGCCTGGCTGTGCTCGGACCTTTCCCCGCTTTCCCTGGGCTCCCCACGGACTCAGTAACAGATTCTAAAACACGGGAGAAATGTTTTCTGTTTGCAATTATATTTTTGTTTTCCTGATTCTAAGTCTGAGAATAACATTGGTCATCCGGGGCCAGCAGCTTTCCCGTCCTGTCCTCACAGCCTCCCTCGCTAGGGAAGGTTGGGGCCCCTCTGCCCCTGCGCCTGTGAGTCACGGTGACAGCTGTACTTATTCCCTTCTGTAGGACAGAAAAGCAGCTGTAAGAAGCAGCATTTGGGGTTTGCATCTGAACGGTACCCCAAGCATGGAGATTTGGACCCACACAAACTTCCGGCCTCTGCCACCTAAAGCCAAGGGCTCAGCACCCACCAGAGGTCTGTCAGAAATTAACGTATTGGGTGGATTTATGCATTTATGATTTATTTTAAAACTTCTTAAACTGAAGCAATGCAGGAAAGTGTACAGTTATACACGTACAGCTTGTGTCTTCTCCACCTGAATGCTTCTGTGTTCCCAGAGTCCGCGGAAGGGCAGAAGGTGACCCCCACGCCCCTCCTTCCCCGCCCTGACTTCTGTCAGCATTGATCAGCTTTGTCTCCTATGCACTTCATATAAATGGAATCATACAGCGTGTTCTCTTTGTGTCTGGCGTCTCTGGCCCAACATTCTGCAGATTTATTTTTATCACTGATCCCACCAGAGCAGGTTTCCTGAGGCTGGGAAAGATCCCCATAAGCAGGTTCCTGGGTGCTGGGATGGATGAAGAAATGGCCCCAAGACCAGATGGCCACGAGGTGTGATGAAGAGACCAGGTGACCTGTCATGGCCCTTCATTGTTTAGTTTGATCTGGGCAGGAGGTAACATATATTCTCATATGTATCTCAGAAACGGGGAAAAAATCTCTGATTGCATACATATCGCCCAGAACTGAAAATTTACAAACTTCCAGTCATTTTTTGTTACACAAAACTAATTAAGTGAACAATACTGATAAAGTTGAAGATTCCTCTTTGCCTTAGAAGCACCTCTGTTGCCCTTTCCGAACACCATTCCCATCCCTGGGGGGATGCCACCTTCTTGACATTAGCGCATGACAGTGTATTTTGGTTTTATTTCTATATTGGTAATTGATCACAGGAGAATCTGAAGTTCTACCTTCTTTTGGCAAATCAGAGTGTCCCACCGCATGGAGCCTTGGCTCACGGCAGCCATTGGCTGCCTCTGTGCGGCCCCACCCGCAGGTGAGCCTGCTTTTGCAGACCCCAAAAAGCCCCTGCCTGACTGCTTCAGCTGTGAGCGCCTCCTTGCTCGGCCTCTGAGTTTGTACCCTGTAAAGGGCTCCCCACTCCAGGGGCTCCCCAAACCCTGTCTGGGCCCCAGGGCATCTCTTTAGCGAAGCGTCATTTTTGCTGATGTATGAAGCACATAGATACATATTTTCCATCAAAGTCAGGTTTGACTGCTTTGCTTTCTCCGTGGTCAGTGGTCAGTGGTCCTTTTAGGAGATGACTGAGCATGTGATGGTAATGATTTAGAGTCATGCAAACCCTTCCTGTAAAGGGCTGGTGGTAGATATTTTTCCACTATGTAGACAGGTTGTCCTTATTGCAGTTACAGTCGCCTCTCGGTGACCGAGGTTGGTTCCCGGACCCCTATTGATGCCAAACTCCGAGGACCTCAAGTCCCTTGTATAAAATGTGTGGTGTTTGCATGTAGCCTACACCCTCCCGTTTACTGTAAAGCATTTCTAGGTGACTTATAACACTGACTACAATGTAAATAATATGTAAATTGTTGTTCTACTGTGTTGTTTGTGGGATAAAGACAAGAAAATCAGAAGTCCCTACATGTTCAGTACAGCTGCATTTTTTTCCTCAGAGATTTTGGATCCGAAACTGGTTGAATCCACCGAGGTGGATCTGCTGTACTCTGCGCTGCTGCTGTGTAACACGACAGCAGACAGAGGCCAAATACACAACCCTGCGAGGCTGTGTGCCAAGGAAACTAATTCACAAAAACAGGTTTGGGGCTGGCTTTGCCCAGCGGGCTGTAATTTGCCCCCCTCTGTTTTAGGAGATAGCAGTGGCGGTGGCTCTATATTTTTAAAAGGTTCTTTAACTTGAAAAAATAAAAATGTAGCAATGGCAGAAGGTACGGTCCCTGTGGCAGACATCGCTAATGCGAATGAAACTTCTTGTGCCCTGAAAGCGAGGCGGTGTCAGGTGATTGCTTTGGGGAAGGAGATGGGAGTGGAGGGACACATGTTACCTGTAGGCTGAGCGTTTCCACACCAATGTGCAGTTCAACAGCGTCTAGGGCCCCACTGCCTCTGTGAAAGGTGCGTGTCGTGGTGTTTCTACGCCTGTTCTTTTGTAGTGTCTTGGTTCATTTTCTATTCCTATCACAGAATATCTGAATAAAGGAAAGAGGTTTATTTAGCTCATAGTTTTGGAAGTTGAAAGTCCAAGATTGGGGGCCCTGTCTGTTCAGCCTCTGGGGAGGGCCTCTCCCTTGGTATCATCGTGGTGGGAGGCAGTGCAAGAGAAAGAGGGAGAGGGAGACAGCAACAGGCAAGGAGGAGGGGGAAGTCAGAGAGATTCAGGGGTCAGGCTCATTGTTTAAAATCACAACCTGATCTTTTTTTTTATTTTAAAGAGAAAAAACAATAAAAACAATGACACAAAATTTCAAAACAAGATAGTAGGAAAGTTAGCAACGGTTAGTACATTGCTTATTGTTATCTTCAAAGTAGTTACTCAGATTACAAGACATAGGCATGAAAAATTGATCAAACAATATAAGCACAAACCTTTCTTTTCAATGGGCTTATAGAAATTAGTAGTATAGCTATCTTAACTACTTTGTATGTATAAATATATATATATATATATATATATATTTATTTACTTTTCCTTTTCCCTTCCTTCTTTTCTCCTTTCCCTCATCCCAGTTTCTCTTTCCTTTTGAACATTTTCTTCCCATTTCCCAATATCTATTGTACATTTTGGATCTTATTTACTCTTTCAGCTTCTTACACGAGGGAGACAATAAGATGTTTACACATGCGAGTCTGATTTATTTCACTTATGAGTGTGGTCTCAAGTTGCATCCATTTACCTATAAAAGTCTCAAGTTTATGCTTCTTTATAGCTGAGTAGTACTCCATTGTATAAAAATACCACATCTTTTTTATCCATTTCTCAGTTGATGGGCATTCGGGTTGTTTCCAAGATTTAGTTATTACAAATTGTGCTGCTATAAACATGGGCGCACATATATCACTGTGCTATGATGTTTTTAATTTTTCTGGGAAAATATCCAGAAGGGTAATAGGTGGGTCGAATGGGACCTCTAATCCTAGTTTTTTGATGAATCTCCACACTAATTTCCACAGTGGTTGCACCAGTCTGTATTTCCACCAACAGTGGTGAAGTGTTCCTTTTTCCCCGCAGACCCTCCAGCATTTGTTATTGGTTGATTTCTTGATGATAGCCATTCTTTCTGGGGTGAGATGGAATCTCAGTGTTGTTTTAATTTGCATCTCTTGAATGACCAATGAAGTTTAACATTTTTCATATATTTATTTGCTATCTGTATTTTGTCATCTGAGAAATGTGTATTCATCTCAGATGCCCATTTTTGGATTGGGTCTTTAAATTTGGGAGGTCTGATTTTCTTCAGTTCTTAATATGTTCTAGATATAAGTCCTTTGTCTGAGGGACGGTTGGCTAAAATTTTTTCCCACTCTGTGGGTTATCTTTTAACTTTGTTCATGATTTCTTTTGATGTGCAAAAGCTTCTTAATAAGATGAGATCCCAGTTGTTGATTCTTTGGAGTATTTCCCATGTAGTTTGGGTTTTGTTCGTGAAGTATCTGCCTACACCTATGTCTTCAAGATTTCTACCTACTTTCTCTTCCAGTAGATTGAGTGTTTCTGTTTTAATATTTAGATCTTTGATCCATTTTGACTTTAGTTTAGTGCATGGTGATAGACATGGGTCTAGTTTTAGTCTTCAGCATGTAGACAGCCAGTTTTTCCAGCACCATTTATTAAAGAGGCTGTCTTTCTTCCAGTGAACATGTCTGGCCCTTTTGTCAAAGATAAGGTGGCTGAGTGTGTTTGTAGTTGTGTCTGCATCTTCGGATCTGTTCCACTGATCCTCAGGTCTGTTTTTTTGTTTTTTTTTTTTTTTTTGCCAGTACCATGCTGATTTTATCACAGTAGCTTTGCAGTATAATTTCAAGTCAGGGTTTGTGATGCCTCCTTCCTTGCCTTTGTTGCCCAGAATTGCTGTTGCTATTCTAGGTCTCTTCTGGTTCCAAATGAGTTTTAGGAATGTTTTCTCCAATTCTGTGAGGTATGATAATGGTATTTTGATCAGGATTGCATTAAATCTATACAACAATTTTGGGAGTATGGCCATTTTCACAATTGGTTCCTCCTATCCATGAGCAAGGGATATCTTTCCATTTTCTGATATCCTCTTCCATCTCCTTTTTCAGAGTACTGTAATTTTCAATGTATAGATCTTTTACTTCCTTTGTTAGATTGATTCTTATGTATTTCATTTTTTTTTGGATGTTATTGTGAAGGGTGTGGTTTCCCTAATTTCTCTCTCAGTGAATTTATTTTTTGTGTACAGGAAGGCTATTGATTTTCGAGTGTTGACTTCGTATCCAGCTACACTGCTGAATTTACTTATTAAATCCAGAAGTCTTTTGGTGGAGCTTTTCGGGTCTTCTATGTAGAGTATCATGTCATCTGTGAATAATGATAATTTAACTTCTTCCTTTTCTATCCTTATTCCTTTTATTTCTCTCTCTTGTCTAATTGCTCTGGCTAGTGTTTCCAGAACTATATTGAATAGGAGTGGTGATAGTGGACATTCTTGTCTTGTTTTCAGTCTCATTAACTGATATTGGGTTATTTAGAATTTTTATATCTTCTTGATTCAGCTTTAGTAATTCATACATATCTAGGAACCCGTCTATTTCTTCTGTGTTTTCCATCCTATGAGAGTAAAGATTTTCGAAGTAGGTACTAATGATCTTCTGAATTTCCTCAGGATCTGTGGTGATTTCACCCTTTTCATTCCTCAATGCATGAATTTGAGTCTTTTCTTTCCTTTTTTTGATAAGGTTAGCTAAGGGTTTATCAATTTTATTTATTATTTTAAAGAACCAACTCTTTGATTCATTACTTCTTTATATTGTTTTCTTAGTCTCCACTGCATTAATTTCTGCTGTGATCTTTATAATTTCCTCCCTTGTATGGGCTTTGTGCTTGTCTTGCTCTTCTTTTTCTAGAAGCTTGAGGTGCAACATTAGTTTGTTTATTTGTGCTTGTTCTGTTTTCCTGATGTGAGAATTCACTGCTATAAATTTCCCTTGTAGGACTGCTTTCATTGTGTCCCATAAGTTCCGGTATGTTGTATCTGCATTCTCATTTAGTTGTAGATATTGTTTAATTTCTTCTTTAATTTCATCTGTGACCCACTGGTTGTTTAGGAGGATGTTTTTAATTTCCATGTGTTTATGGAGTTTTTGCAGTTTCTTTTGCCATTAATTTCCAATTTCATTGCACTCTGGTCAGGTAATATGCATGGGATAATTTCAGTTCCTTTGCATTTACTTGAGCAAGTTCTATGGGCTAGTATATGGTCTGTTTTAGAGAACGTCCTGTGCGCAGCTGAGAAGAATGTGTATTCTGATGATGTTGGGTGGAACACTCTGAAAACATCTACTAAGTCTATTTTTTCACAGGTTTGGTTCACTTCTGATATTTCTTTGCTGATGTTTTGTCTAGTTGATCTATCTCTTTGTGACAATGAGGTATTAAGTTCTCCCGTTACAATTGTGTTATTGATTATTTGGTTTTTCATATCTATTAATATTTTTCTTACATAGTTGGGTGCTCATATTGGGTGCATACATATTTAAGGTTGTTACATCTTCCTCTTGAAGTTTTCCCCTAACAAGTATGTAGTGACCTTCTTTATCTCTTTTGATCATTCTTGGTTTGAAGTTCACATTGTCTGCAAACAGGATAGCTACCCCTGCTTTTTTCTGGGTTCCTGTCACATGGAAGATTGTTTTCCTTCCTTTGACTTTCAGTCTATGGATTTCTTTTTTGAGTTAAATGTGTTTCTTGTATACAGTATATTGTTGGATCTTGTTTCTTGATCCATTGTGCCAGTCTGTTTCTTTTGACTGGTTAATCGAGGCCATTTACATTGATGGTTGTAACTGATATGTATTGGCTTATCTTTGTCATATTTTCCTGCTGTTGGTTCCCTGCTTTTCCCCTCTGTTTAATTGCTTGCCCTGCCTGGTGGTTTCTTTCTGTTGTGGTTCTTGGAACTGTGGTCATTTTTATCTCCGTCTAGAATATCTTTCAGTATTCTTTATAGGATTGGTTTGGTGGTCATGAATTTCTTCAGTTGTTCTTTGTCATGGAAGTATCTTATTTCTCCATTAACTTTGAAAGACAGTTTTGCAGGGTATGTCAATCTGGGTTGGAAGTTGTTTTCTTTCAGGACTTGAAATACTTCACTCCAAGCTCTTCTTGACTTGAGCACTTGTGTTGAGAAGCCTGCCGTGATTCTGATGGGCTTTCCTTTATAGGTGATCTGTTTCTTTTCTCTAACAGCTTTTAATATTCTGTTCTTCTGCTGAGTTTCTGGAATCTTGATTATTATGTGTCTTGGTGTAGTTTTATTTTGGTCATGGCTGGTTGGAGTCCTATATGCTTCATTTATTTGTATGTCAAATTCTTTATCCACGTTTGGGAAGTTTTCTGCCATTATTTCTGTGAAGAGTTTTTTTTTTTTTTTATAGCATTTATGCTGTCTCCAGCCTTTTCACTGACCCCTATCTTATGTTATTCTTCTTTGTGTCATCTTGTAGCTGTTGGATTGATTTTTCATGGTCTCTTGCTATTTTTAAGATATCTTTCTTTTCATGATCACTTGCCGCAATTCTGTCTTCAAGATCTGATATTCTCTCCTCTCCTTCATTCAATCTGTTGCATATACTTTCAACAGAGGTTTTAACTTCTTGGATTTCTGTTTGGATCTGTTTCATGGATTCTATTTCTTTCCTATGTTGGGCATTTTTTGCTTCCATCATTTTTCTAAGCTCATCTATTCTTTTATCTGTGTCTTCTCTAATATCTTTGATTTTAAGCATCATTTCTTTTGTACCTGAGAGATTATTTTCTTTATAGCCTTTTACACTTGTTTTTTCACTTCTGTTGCTATCATTTCAGAAAGTTCTAGTGTTTGACTTCCAATTTCATCTATATTATTGTGTTCCAGGCTTGTCCTGGGTGGGCTGTGGGTCTGGGTTTGCATTTTGCTTCTGCATCTTGTCATTTTCTATTTTCTCTATTTTATTTTGTTTTCTATGTTGATGCTAATTTCTTATAGGTAGCTTTATCACTAGTATTGAGGATTCTCTAGGAGATGTCTGTTCTTTGGAGATGTCCTCTAGATGCAGGCATTTTTTATAGCTATCCCAAGGGTTTACCTTCCCAATTTGTAAAGGATGCAAAGTTACTATTTGGCTCAGCACCCAATCCTTTGGTACTGGGCTGTGGTGGTGATTATGACTCGATACTATCACAGTGTTGTCATACAGGGGAGAAAAACTGATTATAACACGTATGACATCCTGGTAAAGTAGTACAGTTAGTAATAACAATAGTTTTAAGTACAGCTTAACTACTGACAAACTATGATAACCATTAACCTGCTACCTCTGACCACAGGAGCAAACTCTAAAGTTATATAACTAAGTCAGACATGTACCATGTATTTTTTTTTTCTGTGTGTGGGTTCTGGGGGTCGACCTCAGGACCTCGTGCACCAGCAGGCACCCGTGCCGCTGAGCGATATCACCGGCACACCATGTACTTGTATGCAGTGATTTTCTCCTTAGTGGAGTGATTTTTACCCTTCTGTGGCAGGCAGGGGAGGTTAAGATGGATAGGGGACAGGATAAAGTGATGAATGAGGTCAAATATAGTAGAGTCAAGGCTGGAGGTCAAAGGATGATCACCCGAGTTTTGGGAAACTGGAGGACACAGGAGGGAAAGAATGAAATAGAATGTGAAGGAGCAATCAGAAAGGGAAGAGACAGTGTTTACTCACTTGAAAGTTTAAATTCAAAAAGTAGTTGAGGAAGGAAAGGAAGAGGATAAACAGAAAAAAATGAAAAAGAAAGGTAAGAAACCTAAACAGTGAAAAAAAGAAGGAAGAAAGAGGAGAATAGCAAAGAAAAGAAGAAAAGAAAAAAAGTAGACCTGAGAAAGAGAGGAGAGGGGAAAAAAAAAAAACTAAAACAAAAATAACCACAAAATACAAGACAAAACAAGATGAATTCCAACCAGACAGGAAAGGGGTAGCCCATCAGACAAATAAGGGAGAATAAAAGTAGTAAAATACCTCTGGTGTTTACAGTTCCGTGATAGTGTCCATGTCAGATCCCAGAAATGTGCCGTACACTCCAGCCACGTTTGCCATGGGAGTTGTGCTGGGTATGGAGCCTGGCTTGGCCTCTGGATGCGGGGCCGGGACCGGTCTTCTGTTGGTGGCGCTCTCCAGAGCCCCGCTGCTGGCTCCTCGCTGCTGCTTTGCACACTTCTGTGTTGCTGGTCTCACTGATTACTCCACGTGCCCAGGGCCCCACTGTCCTGGGTCTCCAGGTTCTGGTCGGTCTTCCCACCAAAGGCATGTGTGCACCCATGCCCAGGGCAACAACCTGCTCTGGAGGGAGCTAGGGAGGGTCTGAGTGAGAACCACATTAATCCCTTGCAAGGAATGTGCCTGCAACGACCCAACCCCTCCGCCAGCCCTACCTCCTAAAGTCCTTTCACCTCTTCCCTCGCCACATGGAGGCCCCATCTTCCAACACAGAACTTCTGGGGGCCATACTCAACCGTGTGTCACAGAGATGATGGGGTGACCACCAAGCCAAGGGGAGGGTTACACTGACCGGTTCTGTTGAAGCACTGTGGGGGAGGCATTGGGGAGAGTAGCAGGGACTCCTGCCCTGGTTGTGCCCAGAGCTGTGGTCATTGTTGTGCATATAGCACTGAGGAGGGGATGCGCTGTCTGAGTCAAACGTGTCATTTTTATGTGTCAAGTTGGGGAGGCCTTTCGTTGGGGTGTGTATCTAGATGTCTCCCAAGGGCCCCATGCGCTCCTGAGGGGGACTTTTTTTTTTTTAAATGTGGGTACCGGGAGTCGAACTCAGGACCTCACTCTTGAGAAGCAGGCGCTTATGCCGCTGAGCCATCTCACCGGCCCCCTGAGGGGGGCTTTTGGAAGGTAACTGGATGGTGGGGCTCACAGCTGACTCTCCGCTAACAGGGCACCTGGTGGGCGTGGCCTGAGGGCGTGGCTCCTCTCTGGCCCCGCCTCCTCGCTCTTCCCTTCCCACCCGCCCTACCCTGAGCCTTCGCCTCCACCCCGCCCCTCTGCCGTGCAGATCCAGCTTTGGAGCTGGCAGATCCCGGAGGAAACATGAGCCAAGATAAACCTCTCCTCCTTTAACCTGTGGTTGTGGAGTATTTTGTCCCAGCAGCGAGGCGAATGACTAAGACATCTTTAGACATCCACGGGGAGATATCAGGAAAACAGTTGGAAATTTGAGTTTATTTTAGAAATGATAAATCAGGGTTGCTGCCATATTTGCTTTAACTGGCATACTATTTAATAATGAAACACGAAAAAAATGTAGAAATATTTAAAAATTGAAGTATTTTACATTTATAAAATCCAAATTGATCAGTTTCTTTAAAAACAATTGCTCGGGCTGTTGGGCACCCAGCGCCCAGGGCAGCGATCCTCTGCAGTGGGGGAGTATCTCCCCCTTTTAGCAGGATGTGGGCTCCACGGTTGTCACCTCTCGAAATATCTTTAACCTTGAATCTGTCAGTTGTGCTTTGTTGTTTTGCTCAAAGCAAAGAGGAACTTTATTTCTCCACCCCCGGGTTGCTATTGAAAGTTGGAAAACAAAAGCTAGTGCAGGAACATCATGTTTCCGAGTAAATAGGCCAGTAGTACCCTGTCTCCTATACTTGGCCTATTTTGTTGTGTGCTTGAGGATAACTTAGTCCATTTCCTGCTGCTAATAGCACAGACTGGGTAAATTATAAAGAAAAGAGTTTTTATTTATTTATTTATTTTTAATTTTTTTTTGGTCACAGTTCTGGCCAAGGTTGAGAGCTATATCTAGTGACAGTCAGTGGTAGCCTTGCTGTTTCAGTAGTGCGTCCTGGCACCATTTTGGTGGCTTTCTTGGATTTCGTTGGCCAAGGGTCTGACTATGGTCCTGTATTTGGTATAATTATTTCATAAAAATGAGTAGGAGAAATAGGAAATTGCTGACAACAAGGACAAGAAGTAAAGGTCTGTGTCACCAATGCCACTGCAGCTGGAATTGGTGTCATTAGACAGCACAGCAAGTGGGCGCTCAAGGGGAGTAAATTGAATGATTTTTAGTTAAATCTTTAAAAAAACCCACTACAGAACAGACTTCAGGTTTGAAATATGGCACTGCTACATCTGAGGCAAAGGGTAATTAGAGACTTTGTAAAAACGTTTTCACTTTCTAAGAAGAAAAGCTCCCTAATAGCATGGGAGGAGGCTGCTAGGATTTTAAACACTTAACCTTCAGGTATGTTTCCAGGGCAGTGTTATGTTTGAGTGTTGGAGAAGCCTGCAGTTTTCTCAGGCTGTTCTACAGCGCAGAGCATACTGGACTGCGGGTATCACAGGGCTCAGCAGCTCTGGCCGCGCCACCAGCCATCTCTCCCTTCTTTCAACAAGTGCCAAGCACCAGCGGGCTGGGTGTCATCCTAGGTGTCGCGTCTGCAGGAGAGGAAAGCCTGCATGAGCCCCGGCCCACTGGGAAGGCTGACCTATTAGGGGCGTAAGTGGCACAGATACCTCACAGATCATTGTAAAATAGCTGATTTGTTGCTCTCGTAGCACAGAGGAGGCAGGACAGAGAAAGCAGCTCCTGGGGAGGGTCACCAGCTGAGAGTCGTAGGTAACTTGGAGTTTACTGGTGAAAGAGGAAGGAAGTATTGCCTTTTCTGGGATTTTACTTTACTTATAAACTCATAAATAACCTGTTCGATGTCTTGGGCGCTGCCAAAAGGTGGAGACTCCTGAGTCAGACAAAAGACTTTATTACTTTCAGTACAGGAAGTAGCATGAGCATCAGCATGTGTTGGTCCTCTGCCCTCAGGCCCCAGGAGTGGCACAATGGGTGTCATGGTTTGTGTCTAGATGTCCCTCCAAAGCCTCATGTGGTCATAGGGTTTTTTCGGAGGTGGCTGAACCTAGATTGATGCGCAGTACAATGCTGGGATTAAGGGTTCTGGGATTGAGGGTGGGTAGTTGCTGGATCAGTCCACTGATTGGGTTGGCACCGCCCTAATCCTGGTGGACTGGACACAATGTAAGGGATGGAAAGAGACTCATCTCCCTCCTCTTTTTGCTCTTGTTGCTTTTGCTGTCTTCCGCTGCCATGAACCGTGGCCCCTCTACCATGAGCCGCCCTGCCTTGGAGCCAGCCGACTATGGACTGAAACCTCTACAAACGGTGAGCTAAATAAACCTTTTCCCCTTTAACTTAGGGTGTCAAGTATTTTGTCTCATCGAGGAGAGAAGAGTAACTAAGACAATGGGCTTGTGTTACAGCTGAGGGCCACAGAGCTTGGGAACCAGCCGCTCCCTACAGGCAGTAAGCCCTGCCCCTGCTCCTGAGGGAGACCCTGCCTCGTCCCTCAAGGCTGCAGGCTGCAGATACAATCCTGAGTGGCCGGGCAAGAGTGGAGACTTCATTCTTGGCCTATCTGGTGCATTAGCTTCTAGGTCATTGCTGCTGGAATAAATTGTCACAAGTTTAGGGGTTTAAAACAGCTCCCCTCCCTGGCCATGTCACAGCTCTGTGGGTCAGTGGCTGAATAGACTGGTGTCTGCTAGGGGCTCACAAGTTCCCAGGCGAGGTGTCAGCAGCCTGAGCTCCTGTCTGGAGCCCTGGGGAGATTCCACTTCTAGGCTCATTCAGATTTCAGACAGAGGACAACTCAGTGTGGCTTCAAGACCAAGGTCCCCACTCCCTGACTGGTTGTTGGCTAGGAGTGTTCTATCTTTTCAAGCTGCCACTTGAAAAGCATGCATGGCCGCTTCTGTTTTCTGATAGAAAGCATCTATCACCCATCAAATCCTTGTTTTTCAATGTTTCTAATGTCCCTTTCTTCTCTTTTTTGTTTCTTCCTTTCTTTTCTTTTCCTTTCTCCTCTCCTCCCCTCCACATTCCTCCTCCTCCCTGCCTTCTCCTCCCTTCCCTCTCCTCTCCTATCCCCTTTTCTTTCTCTTCTCTTCCCTTCTTCCACTACCTCCTCTTCCTTGTTCTAATTCTCCTCCACCTCCTCCTCCTTCAATCCGGGTCTGCAGTACACGTATTCCTTATGTGGAGTTGGTACCTGTACACAATACATCTTAATTTCTTTTTTCATCTCCTTTCTCTCCCCACCCTTCCATCTCCCTCCATCTCTGATCCCATATGAGAAAGACCTATTATTTGTCTTTGATTTTGCTCTTTATTTATAATTTGGGTTTCTCGTATATAAGAGAAACATATATGATATTTAAGCCTGTGCATCTGATTTATTTCACTTAACTAAATTATTGTCTCAAGGTGCATTCATTTTCCTACAAACGACTCAAGTTTATCTTTGTTTATGGCAGAGCAGTACTCTATTGTGTGTGAATACCACATTTTGTTGATCCATGCATCTGTTGATGGACATATGGGCTGCTTCGAAGATTTAGATATTATGAACTGCACTGCTGTAAACACGTGTGTGCATGGATCACTGGGATATGATGTCTTTTAACTCTTTCAGGAAGATACTTAGAAGGAGAATAGCTAGGTCAAATGGAATTTCTAAAAAATAGAAAAAAGTTTTTTGAGAAATCTCCATACTGATTTCCATAGTGATTATGCTAATTTACATTTCCACCAATAGTGTGGAAGGGTTCCTTTCCCCTGAAGCCTCTCCAGTATTTGTTATTATTTGATTTCTTTCTGAGGGTGAGATGGAATCCCAGGGTTGTTTTAATTTGCATTTCTCTAATGGCCAGTGATGCTGAGCATTTCTTCTTGTATTTATTGGCCAGTTGTTGCTCCTCCTCTTCCCCTTTTCTGTCTCCCTCACCCTTCTTCTTCTTCTTTTTTTCTCCTTTCTTCTTCCTCTTTTTCTTCTGTGAAGTATCTGTTTCAGTTGGCATTTTTTTTAATTGGGTCTTTTATTTTGGGAAGTCTAATTTTTTTTATTTTTAAAAATATATTCTAGATATAAGTCCCCTTTCTGAGGACTAACTAGCAAAAACTTTTCCCATTCTGTAGGTCTTCTTTTTACCCTGTTAGTTATTTCTTTTGCTGTGCAGAAGCTTTTTAATTTGGTATGATCCCATTTGTTGATTCTCGGTACTATTTCCTGTGCAACTGGGGTTCTGTTTAGAAAGTCCATGACTACGCCTATGACTTCAAGAGTTTTACCTACTTTGTCTTCCAACAGGTTAAGTGTTTCTGTTTTAACGTTTAGTTCTTTGATCCATTTTGATTTTAGCTTAATACATGGTGAGACATATAGGTCTCGACTCAATCTTCCACATGTGGAGAGCCAGCTATCCCAGCACCATCCATTAAAGAGGCGATCTTTCCTCCAGTGTATGTTTTTGGTCCCTTTGTCAAAGATCAAATACTCGAATATGACTGGGGTTGTTTATGCATTCTCTATTCAGTTCCATTGGTCATCATGTCTGGTGTTTGTGCCAGTACCATGTTGTTTTTTTTTTTAAAAAATTACGGTGTGGGGGGGGCGTTAAAACCGCAATGCAAATGAGATTGGGTACAGGCCAGAGCCATGTACTTTGGGGTCTTGGGGGGGCAGGGTGACCTTTATTTATTGGTTTTCTGATATTTTGACATAGTCATGGTCGCAGTCTGTCTGGTTTCGTGATTCTTGTTCTACAGCTTTCAACTGTTTACTTGCCCTTGCTCCAACTCCTAATTCATTTTGGAGGCCGTCTATCATGGCCCAAAGTGACCTGGAGCACTGGAGTTCATTTTCAGGTCAGTTTTGACAGTGGACGCTTGCTTTATCCATTGCTTCACCAGCGGCATTCATTCCCCCTGCTTCTGGAAACCATCTCCCGATTTCTTTCTAGGTAAACACCTTCCTCTCATTCGACTGTGTGTCCTGTGTGTTGTGGTCCACTCTGTCCTAGGCCTAAGCTACTCAATAAACTTCATTTCTTGCACTGCACCGAGTGGCTCAGGAATGGGCACGTTAACTCAATCAAAGTCAACGAGACACAGTGAGACTTATTTTGACAATCCCAGGAAATGGTCTTTGGGTCTTCCTCCTACTCTGCTTCATTCCGAGAGCAAGGAGAGTCAGGAGCTGCTGCAGCCTCTTGTGACCATGAGTGAGCTTGTATGGGAATGAAGTCACGGAGGATGTTATGCTGACCCTCTACTCCTTTTTACTGCTCTCCTGCCAGTAGTCACAGTGCAGTGCAGAAAGAAGTCAGCCTGGTTGACCAAAGGAAATAATCCAGGGATTGACTGGGAAATAAGGACTTGATCCATTTCTGACTAATGAAACCCCCAGAGAGATTTGCCAGATAGAAGTGGGAAGCTACCTGCCAGAGGTGAACAAGAAAGCATGTGGCCCTTGCCGCTGATGGCGCCCATCCTACACCCATGAGGGAAATCAGCCTTAGAAGAAGCCGAGACTGGGAAAGCTAAGGAAGGAAAGACAAAGTAGCTCGATCTTTGACAACATTGTTAAGTTAGAAGATTAGGCTGGGACTCGGCTTCTCTGGACCTCCTCTTTGTGATCTAGGAAATGTCCTTGTTGTGACCATGCTGAATCATATCACTTACAGTTGAAAACAGTCAGATAGACCAACCTGAAGGAAATTGGAACAAAGATCTTGGGTCCTGATGATATTGTTTAAACCCTATATCAAACCATGCCTGAAGCGAGTTTCCTCTTGAACTCCCCAGTTGGCTAGCTTGGTTGGGTTACTTTCTCTTACAACCAAGAGAATCCTGGTATATATTCATAACTCTAGGAAAATATGGAAAAATCATCACTACAATATTTTCTGTAATGGAGGTATTAGTCATCTTTCCATTTTGGGACAAAATGCCTGACATACACAACTTAAAGGAGAAAAGGTTTATTTTGGTCATGGTTTCAATTCATGGTCGGTGGGGTATGAGGCAGAAATGTCATGGTGGAAGATGTGGTAAAGAAAAGTCGCTTGACTCATGGCATCCAGGAAGAGAGCCAGAGAGAGAAGAGGCCAAGGACAAGAATATACGCTTCCAACTCATGCCCTCAGTGACCTACTTCCTCCAGCCAGGCGAGCCCATCAATGGAATAGCCCACTTATGGGCTGGTGGACCTATGACCTCATCACCTTACAAAAATTCCACCTCTGAACACAGGTGCCTTTTGCGGAGGGGCATTTTAAATCCAAACATAACAGATGGCAATGTTTTATTTCCTCTACCTCGTATCAGTTCTAAACTCCAAAATGCACCGAAATCCCAAAATATTACTTCACTTTGACACCAGTGCTCATTTGGTGACAAAACCTGAACCAAACTGATTGGAATCTTTGTTCTAGTTAGTGTGGAGATTCCTAACTTTCACTACAAAAATATTAGTGGATTTAATTTTGTGGGGCTGCCCAGACCTTGCCAGCAGGGTTATACGGTATATACTCGATGCTGTCCCTAAAATGTACGAGGTTCTAAATTCCCAGATGATCTGGCGCCAGGCTTTGGACCCTTGAAACGGACTCCACAGGGACAGTTGTGTTTCAGTGTGTAAGACCAAGAGTCATGTTTCCCATACTTTTATTTTTTTATTTTTTTGGTACTGGGAATCGAACTCAGGACCTTGTGCTTGCCAGGCAGGCGCTGTGCCGCTGAGCTATATCTTCAGCGATTTTTTATTTGATTGTGTCACTTTCCTCTAACGCAGGCTCAAGAGCTCTTAGTTTGTCCTGGTCTGAAATGTGCTTGTGACAGAACCCATTCTGGATCCCCAACCCAGTTACGTTTTGCCTTGTTTCAGAGACTGCCCACTTTGATCGAAGCCGGTCCGGTGTTCATTGCTGTGATATATTTCGGCATTGTGTGTACGGGCTCGACGCCTGCGTCTTGACCTTGAAGATGCTGCGGTATTTTACAGTGCGTAGTGACATTTATGGGCCCATTTGGACACCCACGAAGAGGTTGATTTCCATAGATGAAATGTCAGGTTTGAAATCGCCCAGGGTAATTGAATCCTTGAGTGTTGTCCACTTCGATTCTCTGCTGGGCCAGTGACTGGACGTTTGGTCCCATTGTGAGCCCACGAGTGCAGGCCAAACTGCTTAATGCAGAAAGGGCCGACTGGGAACCAGGGAAGGGGGTGAATTGGGAGGGTCACAGCGCGGTGAAATCTGATACCTACAAAAAGCTGCCCCATTTTCATCTCTTTAAATAAAAGCATGCATGCAGTTAGTTGGTGAATTACTTATGGAAAACAGAAAAAGAAAACAAAATTCATCAATGGAGGTTACTTAGACGTTGGTTAGTTTAAAATCTAGCCATCTGTGTATCGACAGGCACAAAATGGGGGAGAGGAATCCTTACTTCAGTGTCTAAGTAGAAGTATTTTTAAGGGACATAAATTTGGAGTAAGCTTCATTTAAATTAAAAGGCAGCATAAAAAGCATCATATCGTTTCTATTTCCTAGTTTTTTTTTTTTTTTTCAGGATAGAGAATTGAACTGAGAGTCTTCACACTAAGGTACATCTGCAGCTCTTTAAAAATTTTTTATTTAGCTATAGGGGCTCACAAAGTCAACAAGTTGCCTGGGCTGGGCTCCAATTCATGATCCTCCTGCCTCAGCCTCCCAGCGTGCTGGAAATACAGGTGTGTCCAGCTGTTTCCTACATAATTAAATGTATTTGTGTGCTGATTGTTCAAAGGACAGGTTTGTCTTCAGATACACCATGCCCACTTCCTTGGCTGCTGTGTGATCTACAGGAAGGGCCAGTCAGCCTCAAAGACCTTTGCCGGCCATCAGGATGTCCAGTCTTGCTGAAGTTTCAGCTGTCCGCATATGGTGTGGCCTGATCAGCTTCACTCTGGTCATCCCCACCAACAATACCTGTTGACGGGTCTCCCTAAAAGTCAGCTGTCAGTCAACACAGACCAGTCGGTTAGAATCGGAGTTAAAGTCAGCTCGCCAGCATGTTTCAGAAGACTCTAAATGGACCTGTTGGCTTCCTGTCTACCCTTGGGATCCAGACAGATCCAGAGTCCACCCATTTTTGCTGAGTCTTTTTGCTGCCCAGCTGTTGTGGTCACACAGATAACATGGAAGAGGACTCCTAGATACACTTCGTGACTGAGAATTAGAACAAACAAGGGCTGGGGACGTAGCCCAGTGGTAGAGCACTTGCCTAGCATGCGTGACTCCCTGGGTTCCACCCCCAGCACAGAAAACAAGAATGAGAACAAACAGTGCCTGCCATTGGAGGTTCGCATCCCCAACCACGGTGTGAACTGCCTCCCGCATGGGGATCTGTGGTCCCTGTGATGCTGAGAGGGAGATCAGCTAAGCCACTGCTCTTTCGGGCCACTTTGCTCTACTGTGGTGGGGACATCTGATCACAAGAAGAGACCCACATTTCTTCAAGGGCAGATGTCTCGCCTACAGTGGCGGCCCAGATGCCAAAACATTAGGATCTAATAGGGATGGGCATGGCTGAGCGTCCAACTGTTTAGTCTACATTGGTCTAAACCTGTGCATTACTAGAAACTTCTCTGGAGTTAAAGGAGCCACATGAGCTGGTCCCACACAGAGGCAGCCTGGGTCAGGAAAAATGAAAGACACATGGTTGGAAGAGGGTGTTTTCTAAGCGTATGTGTGGGTCGGGGGAGAGGAGGAGACAAAATGTATTCAGGCTGTGTTTATTCTCCAGGGCTGCCGTGGCTTAAATTTATTCTCTCACCTCTCAGGAAGAGTCCAGAAGTCTGAAGTCAGGGTTGGCAGGACCACGTTCCCTCTGAAATAGGTGGGGTAGGATCCTCTCTCGTCTCTTCCTAGCTTCTGATAGGTTGCTGGCAATTTTTAGCATTTCTTGGCTTATAGATGTGTCACTCGGATTTCTGCCTCTGTCATCACATGTTCGTTTCCTCCCTGTGAGCGTGACTTTCTCCTTTTCTTCTGGGGATACCAGTCACATTGGCTCAAAAGCCCAGGGTGACCTCATCTCAATTTAACTAGTCACACCTGCAACGACCTTATTTCTGGTTAAGGTCATTGTATCAGTTAGGGTCCACTAGAGGAGCAGATTTAATATATAAAAAATATATATGATATATAAAGGATTTATAAAACTGGCTTAAAATGGCCACCTGTGGAGTCAGGGGTGGAAAAATGAAAAATGGCCACCTGTGTGCTGGAGGCCTGCAGCTCACCGCAGTGTCTGGCGTGAGTCTGTTCCAGGAAGCCAAAAGGTCTGCACCAGAAGGCTGAAGAGTCCGCAGTGGAAGCCTGAGGAACTGGAGACAAACGTCCAAAGGCGATGGTGAAAACGGGAGCTCTTCTAGAGAAGCAAAAAGGGCAGACTTCCTTCTTTCCCTTTTTATTCCATCTAAGCCATCGGCCTATTGTTGGTGCTACCCACATCCTGGGCGGGTCTTCCTCTTCATTTGTGGCCTTCACGTCAATCATCCAGAACACCCAGAACTGTGCTCCACTAACGCGCTTGGCATTTCTTAATCCATTCCAGTTGATGTCACAATTAACTATCACAGTCACATTCACAAGATCTGCAGGACTTCAACAGATCTTTCTGGGGGACAATATGCAACCCATAATGCTCTGTTTTCTCAGACCTAAGGAGCTGTGGCAGGCGATGAGCATGGTCAGCTTGGTCAGAGGTAATGAAAGGCTCTTGGGCAGCTGTCCCTTTGTGTGCTGGCTCTTCCAGGCTGGGAAGCCCATGAAAACCTGAGTTGCCCACCCTAGGGCTGGAAGAGGGATGTCGAGAGGCAGAGACGCATCCAGGAGGCAGGGAGAAGTCTTTTGACTTGTGGCCTGTCCTCAGCCCCAAGGGGCTGGCTCTGAAAGTGTTGGCTGCTGGCCCCTTAGAGGTAAGAAGCCTGGTCTCGAATCACACTCTGGAGACTTCTACCAAGAACAGTGTCCCTGAGTAGGAAAAGCTCCTCTGCTGGGGCTTCTGAGGTTGGGAGGCTCTGAGACCAGAGCTCACTGGTATTGGGTACCCCAACAGTCATGGAGTCCCATTAGAGGTGGATCAGGGGAGTTGAGGCTGGTATTCAAGGGCATGGATGATCCAAGGTCCTCAAATGATCCTAAGAGAGGGGATCCCTGCACTGGTTGCAGTATACCCACCCATGGCTGGATAGAAAAGGGAGCAGCAGGTATTTGGGTGGATGGGCCTCATCCGTCCCACCGGGGAGATAGAGGCCAAATGCAGGGAGGAGTGCCCCCTGCCAACAAGGAGGCCTGACTTACCACAGGAGGAAGGAACCCGTGACAGTCAGATGAGAAAGAGTGCAGAGGGCGTCTGCACACTGGAGAATGGAGGATTCCGTCCAAGGTCTGGAGCTCATTGCAGTGTCCCACGTGAGTCCGTATCAGGAGGCCCATGGGTCTGCGATGGAAGGCTGAAGAGTTTACACCGGAAGGCAGAAGGATCTGTGCTGGAAGCTGAAGAGTCTACTCTGGAAGCCAGTAGATGATGTCCAAGGTGAAGGTGAAGCCTGGAGCTCCTCCAAGGAAACAGCCAGAAACGTCTTACACCCTAAGGTGTGGAATTGCTGAGCCAATTTAGCGAAGCTTCTCTTAACCAAATTTCTCAATTTGCCACAATCAATCAACCATCACAAACCCCCAACGATGAGCCAAAATAAACTCCTTTAAGTTGTATACATCAGGCATTTTGTCTCAGTAACACAAAGGTGACCAACACAGCATGTGTCACTGTGGAGGGCAGATGACTGTGCGTGGCCCCTCCGTCCTGCCCATGCCAGGTCTGAAGAAGGCATTGATTCTGTGCTCTCAGAAATGGACCCGTGCCAGCTTCCCCAGGCAGCTACATGCTGTCCCCCTTGCCTGTGTTTGGGGTCCATCCCAAGAGGCCTGAGGACCTGCTGGCTCTTCCTCTTTGGCCACATGGATGCCCCCTTCCCCACCCCTTATTTGAGGACCAAGAGTAAAAGCTACAGAGCTAGGTAGGGGTAGGTGTAAAATGCTAACCAAGGAGTTGATGTGTGGGGCAGGAAGGCACTTGTTGGCCAGCCTGGCACTGCCTATGCCAGGATGGGAGCCATGGGCAGTCCAGGAGGGTGGTGGTCTTAGTTCCCTGGGGAAGCCCTTCTGGAAATCTACACTTGACAGCAAATCTTGGGCTCGTTTCTGCCCTTGAAACTGCTGCAAATGTCTCAGCAAAGAGGGGACACTGGAGATGCCTAGCATGAGCCAGGACCAGGGTTCCCTCTACAGATTTGAAAAAAAAAGACATAGACAAACATTTCTAAACTTAAATCACTACTGTTTTTTAAAAACCTATACAAGCAGAGCGTGGTGCAGCTCGCCTACAATCCCAGCACTCTGGAGGCTGAAGCAAGAGGATCACTGTGTGTTCAATGCCAGCCTGGCCTACATAGTGAGTTCAAGACCAGCCTGGATGACAGAGCAAGACCCTGTCTCAAAACAATGACAACAACGACAATGACAACACCCATGCAGTACTTCGAAATTCCCAAGGTATTGAAAAACAAGCAAACAGTATCAGGGTATCTATTTTGCCTTATTCATTACATGAGTCAAGAACCAGTGTTTCACGTGGACATTTGGAAGGATGGAGCCAGGTGGTTTTAAAAAGGTGAAAGACTTACGCAATCTGAAGAGAAACCAGAGTATGCCAGATGGTTTAAGGCTGACTTTGTGTTCTTTGCTGCATCCTTGGGCGAAGATGTGGAGACTGCGACCTCAGGGATGTGGGGTGCGGTTCTTCTTCACTCCACAGGCACCCGGGGTCCCCGCTGGCTGGGCGGAGGCTCAGTGGATACCCTGCTTGGGCCAGCCGAGGCTCCGGGCGTAGGCCCCTTTGCAGCTCCGGATGGCCCTGTCGTGTTCCAGGCACTTGTTGAGGCCCGGCACCGCGGACCGCCAGCCGATGAAGCCCTGCGTCGTCTGTGGGACTGGGGGCGACGGCAAGACCTGGGGTGGAAATGCAGGGGCATTAGTCACCGGGGGCCGCAGCAACACAAGGAGCGTCCCCAAAAGTCCCCAGAACTGGCACAAAAGACCGGGTGTGCAGAAGACAGAAAGAAAAGCAAGTATCACCAATGTGGGCTGAAAATAAACGAGTTCCAGGGGCAGGCACCTGGAGCTTGTGTCTTTCCTCCAAGTCATGAACGTGGAACGTTTCTTTATCTTGTGCTTAGCATATTTAATTCATGAACTGCAGGTAAGTTAATTTTTATTTCATAAAAAAGAGCAAACAAAAAAAGATATAAAAGGTAAGTTACATATTAAATACCCTCAGTGCCTTTTTAAAAATATATGACAATATTGTTAGATGATATTCTGGCAATTTAAATCTTGTTTTAATTAGAAGGCTGTGTCACACACACACACACACACACACACAGAGGAAGGTATTTTTAAAGACTCATCACACAATGAGGCAAAAGAAAGGAGAAAAGAGAAACCATATCCCATTTCATGGGTGAAGATGGATGTGCAGGGCAAGGCAGAAGCAAAGTAGCTTTCTCCCCTCTATTAGGGTCCTTGTCCCCACCCGGTTGTCCCTACTGGCACTGTCTGGTACGTACGGTGTAACATCTGACCCTTGTTGTGCAGGACCCTGACCAGCCAGGAGGAAACAATGCTTCCCTGGGTCACCAGGAGGGTGTTCTGCTCTTGTGTGTGGCTGCGCGGAGGTCCTTTGAAAGGGACGACTCTGGCCCCAGCTGCCGCCCACTGAGCAGACACTGGGACCATTTGTGGCAGAAGAAAAGGTCCAGCCCAACACAGGAGAAGCATCAGTGGGGACAGCTTGTGCTGATGTGCAGATGTGAGGTGGGTCCCTTGCCACTGAGCTCTCTTCCGGGGCAAAGGTGGGGAGTTGGTGGGATTCATACTCAGCCCCAGAAAACTACCAGCCCCACTTCTCATCCCCTCTTCTCTTGTTTGCCAGCTGCACTTACTGTTCTGGTAAGGACCAGCTTCCCAAATGTAAGCGTTGCCAGGCACACATTCCAAGAGAGTTATTGACCTAGAGCAAAATGCTGTTGTCTACGAGGGTGTTCCTTGCATATCATTCTCCCAAATCTCAAACTGGAAACCACCTGGATGTCCAGGGATAGGGAATCGGTTAAATAAATTACAGCAGTGAGACAGATTAGGAGGACCCGACCTTCCCCAAAGGATACTTTTCCTTTTTCTTTGCAAAAGCATTGGCCAAGAATAAGTGCTGGATGCAGTTTACTTGAAAAAGATGCTAACTTTATATCGAATTTTGGATTCACTAAAGAAGCAAGGTATCCAGTTTCTGTAGTTGATGCATAGCAAGCAAAGTGCTCTGCACCCAGATAGTCATACAAATGTTTTCCCTTCCTGTCATAGTTTTAAAAATATCTTTTCCTGGGCCAGTGAGATGGCTCAGTGGCATAAGTGCCTGCCTGGCAAGCGCGAGGTCCTGAGTTCGACTGCCAGTACCCACATATGAAAAAAGCACCGGTGATATCGCTCAGTGGCACAAGCGCCTGCTGGCATGTGATGTCCTGAGGTTGACCCCCGATACCCACAAAAAAAAAAAAAAAATCTTTTCCTGTTTTTTCATTTTAAACAGCTGAAGCCATCAAGGATTGGAGAAAGTAGGTGCCCATGGCTTGGCTGCTTGACTGACAGCTGTCAAGCCCCCATCTGAGTGCTTGGCTGTGACGGTCACCACTATCCAGAGGGACGGCCAGAGAAAGCATTGTACCTGGCAGGGAAAGATTACCATTATTGTCTCCCCAGCCCTGACTCTGGCTGCCTACGATTATCACTGTTGCCCATCACTGCTCTAGAGATTGCGGCCTCAGCCCCGTCACTGGAGGCTCCAGGAAGCTGCTAGCTCTGGCTTCTGGGAAACTTGCAGGAAGATGCCAGGAGCAGCAGGCTCTGGCTGATGAGAGCTATAATCACTCAAGGCTCACAGCTGCAACACTGAGTAGAGAGCTGCTGGCACACAAGGCTTAGAGCTATAACTCTAAGAACAAAGTCACCACCACTTAGACATCAGAGCTGTTAACACCAGCTTCTAACAGAGCTGCATGTTGCCAGTTAGCAATTTCCATCCAAACTGAGCCAAAGAACCCTAAGACAATTGGTAACTACTAGGAAAGATATTCAGGATGTATTGATAAGTGACAACAGGAAGCTACAAAGTAGCCTGTACAGTTTGACTTTCAAACATGTATTTATACATATAAATAAGTGTTGCCCTCATAGGTTTGAGGGGTAGTCAAGGATACCATTTCAGAGCAGAGCTCTGCAAGCAGACACACCTGCTGTGTGACCTGGGGAAGGGCATTCGGCCTTCATCAGCTTTAGCTTCTCCATCTGCAAAATGGGCTTGATGGTGACAGTCTCCACCTTCCGAGGCTGGAGGTGGAAGGAGATGAGGTGACCCATGTAAGACACTCAGCGCAGTGAATGTCATGGTTTGTGTCTAGATGTCCCCCCAAAGCCTCATGAGGTCATAAGGCTTTTTCTTTGGAGGTGGCTGGATCTAGAGCGTGTGATTGATTTGTAGTGCAATGCTGGGATTAAGGGTGGGTGACTGCTGGGTCAGTCCACTGATTGGATGGGCACCAGCCTAATCCTGGTAGACTGGATACAATATAAGGGACAGAAAGAGGCGTGTCTCTCTCTCTTTCTCTCTCTCTCACTTGTTGCTTTTGCTGTCTTCTGCCCACCATGAATTGCTCTCCTCTGTGAAGCCACCCCATCTTGGAGCTGATTATGGACTAAAACCTCTACAAACTGTGAGCTAAATAAACCCTTCCTCCCTTAACGTTGGGTGTTGGGTATTTTGTCTCAGTAATGAGAAAAATAACTAAGACAGTGAGTAACTGAGAGCCCCTAGTTAAGAGCTCGTGCTTATTAGGTCATTGCTCTCGTGGGTGCATAGGCGCATAGGAAAACCTCCAGAGAGAGCAAAATGATCACCATGGACAGGCATGCAGAGCATGTGGGTATTTTAGTTACCTTTACACACACACACACACACACACACACGCATTTTTTTGGTAGTACTAAAGATTGAAACCAGGGCCTTCACACTGAGCCTCAGCACTTTTTTAAAATTTTTGTTTAGAGTCAGGGTCTCTCTAAGTTGCTAAGTAACCCAGGCTTGGAGCTGTGATGCTGTCACCTCGGTTTCCCAGCATGCTGGGCTAATCAGCATGTGCCACCATGCCCAGCATTAAATGCTTTTCAAAAAACTATGACTCTGTATTGCCTTATAATCAGGGGGAGAGAAACCCTCAACATCTCAGCGAAGTCTCTCCCTTATTCTTCCTTCCCTCCCTTTTCTCTTCCCTCCCTCCTTCCTTTCTCTCACTCAGAGAAACACAGCGACTGAGTGCTCTCCATGTGCCAGCCACCCCGTCACTCCTCAGACTCCAGGACAGGTCCGGAAGAGGAAACCACAGAGCCGAAAGCGCTGGGCCCTGCTCCTTCGTTCCGAAGTCCCCCCCCCCCGCCCCCGCTCCTTCTGCACGCAGAGCCTTCTCCGCAGCCGACAGAGGCAGAACCCGAGACCCGGTGACAGTCTCATGAAAAGAAGCCCTGGGACACACGAAGCTGGACGATGTCCAGAGGCACCTGGCCCATGTCCACGGCTGAGTGTGTCTCTGGGGGACACTTGCCTTCTGTGGTGATGCCTGCTCACTTCTGACCCCTGACCCCCGTTCGTTTGTTCTCTACTTGGCAACCACAGTGGCCTTTCAACAGATGCTTGCTCTGTGCCACAGCCCTGCTTAGGACAGCGGCTGTCACTGCAGACAGACTCTAGTCCCAACTCCTTCCTGCCTGAGGCCCAGCAGCGTCTGCCCCACCCTCTGTGCCCCGCCCACACCCTTTCCCTGCCCCCGACCCTCCACCCCAGCTCACTAAGCTCCAGCGACATCACCATCCCTTGCTGCTCCTGACACATGCCAGCTTTTCTTCCGCTTCAGGGCTTTCGGATGTGGCATTCCCTCTCCCTGGGATGCTTTCCCCAGAGCCGGCCCCTTGGCACCCTTTAGTCCTCAGCTCAGTGGGCACCTCCACAGGAGCCTGCCGTGACCATCCCATCCCGTTCTCCCCTAGCACATCACCTGCCTATCTCCTCCACAGCATCTAGAACCATGTATGACCGTTTTGTAGATTTTCTCGTGTAGTGTTAATTCGCCAGCCGAGGTGTGTGGGCTGTGGTCTCGCCTTCTTGCACATCAGTTTGTCCATCCAAGCACCCGGATGCTGGTAATGGCTGACAGTCATCAGCACCCTCAAACATGCTTAGCCCTGTTCCAAGTCCTTCACACATTATCTTGCTGGACCTGACATAACTCATCAAAGTAGGTGTTCCACTAACCCAGTGACAGTGGTGCCAGGAGCACACGGGGACACAGAAAGGTCAAGCCACTTGCCCAGTACCACACGGGAGGCGAGCAGCAGACCAGGACTTGGGCTCTGGTCTCATTCCAGAGCTTGAGCCTCACCTGCCCTATTTTCATGCTCAGCTCCTATACATATTTCCTGCGAGAATCGGTGGACCCCCCCCCATGCCTGGCTTCCCTCTGACTGCAGAGCAGGAGGCCGTGGCTCCTGCAGGCATACAGATGTCTCACCTGATGTGATTCCAACATCTGGGCTTGGAAGAGGCTTGGACTCAGGACGCTGTGTGCTGCTCACCACAGGGTTCTTTTGGATTTGGATGGATTCAATTTTTTTTTTTTTTTTTTGAGGCAGGGTCTCATGGTGTGGTTTTATTTTTTTTTATTTTTTTTGTGTGGGTACTGGGAGTGGAACTCAGGACCTCGCACCTGGCAGCAGGCACTTGTGCAGCTGAGCAGTATCACTGGCCCCTTTTTTTTGCCTTTACGTGGGTACCGGGAGTCGAACTCAGGACCTTGTGCTTGCCAGGCAGGTGCTTATGCCGCTGAGCCATTTCATCGACCCATGGTGTGATTTTAGGCTGGCCTTGAACTCACTTATGTAGCCCAGGCTGGCCTCAAACTCATGGCAATCCTCCTGCCTCAGCCTCCGTAGTGCAGGGATTACAGATGTGCCGCCACCATGCCTGGCTAGGATTCCCGTTTTTGACAGAGCTCGTTTCTTAGGAAAACGAGAATTAAAACCTGACTTCTCTAACCTTGATGTATTTCTCCATGGGGGTCACTGGCCGGATGCGGAAGTGCTCAGGAAGCTCGATTTTTGGCTTCGGGGTGTGAGGTTCTTCACCCTGGACCAACTGAAACAGAAAGCAGAGATGGGAACCCTCAGCGTGTGGCTTGGGGACGTGGTCTCTTCAGCATCCCCTCCAAAGCTCACGTTGGGTAGATGTCAAAAGTGGGGCTCAGAACATTAGGTGGATCTGGTCCTGATGACACAGCTGGAAAGTGCAGAGTGGGCCCTGCCTGCAGGCCGATGCAGCCTGAAGCCACGATTAACCGCTACCCCTCCTACGGCTCATTGCAGCCTACTAATTTCTATCTCCTGTGTCGTGACTTGAGAAAACTCTACAGGTTATAGACTCAAATTAAAAAATGCCAGAAAGGCTCCAGGACCAATTTTTCAAATCATAAAGGAGAGCCCCCATCCCCCCTTTGAATTTTTAAAGCAATTTTGAACACTTTGAAAACCCAATTTAATTACATATAAGGAATATTAATATGGACTCATTTTATGCATATTATATTAATAAGGTCTCATTTTATGCATACAATTTTAAATTGTGTAACTCTAAGAATTAAAAAAAACTCATTAAGAATGGCATAATTTCAAGGCTAGTGGGGCGGGGCGGATTATGGGTGGAATGTCTGCCACCTTGAATCATGAACATTTTGAATTAGCCAGTTATTCAGTGCCACATCCCTCCAGAGAGTGTGGCTTCCTTGCAGTTGGAGGGAGATAGTTTGAGAGGTCACAAAGTGGCCACGACCCCACGGAAACCCACACAAACAGTTCGAGTGTCTGTACAGTGGCTTCGTAGATTGGGGATACCCATTCTAGGCGGAAGATTTCATTTGGACATCTGGGTTTTGGGCCTCTCCGAGGTCTCCTAAAGATTTAGAATATATGATTGGCCTTCCTGTGCGGTAGCGCTCAGCTGGGCTCATGGTGGCTGCCTCTTTGGACAGGGCGAATACTCTCTGCCAGCATCCCCCTCCCTGTTAATTATGCTGGGCCCCTTCTCCTGTTTCCGTCCCCTGTCTGACCCCTGTAGACTTCTGGACCCCGCTTTAGTTCACACCCATGGTATCTTCCCAACAGTCCTTTGCAGATCTCCCAGCCTCTAGCTTGACAGGGGTTCACATGCCTTCTCCTCCCGCCTCTCTGCAGTTACGCAGTGAGGTAGGTGGGACCCTCGCTCCACCTCACAGATGGGAAATCTGAGCTCAGGTGGCCATGGAGCTAGACTGACCAGATTCTCACCGCGGCATGTCCTTCAGTAGTTGTGTGACTCTGCAGTTCTTTGCGCTCCTTTCCCTAACCTATAACATGGGCACAAAGCGGTAGCTCTTACTCGGATTAAATGGGCTGGTTCTGGGCAAACACTGTGTGTGCGCCTGGCCCCACGGCAAGGGCTCAGTCACGTGTGAGAGGAAGGGAACTCCTGGCTTCAGAGTGGTCTTCGGCCGCCACATATTCTTAGTCTTACTCTGGCAAATGACACACTGATTGTCCCAAATCACTGACATGATACACATGGAGTTCATAAAATTTATATTTACCTCCTCAAAGGGGGTTGTCAGAAATCCCCAGTTCTGGGCCCAGTTTTTCCGTGCTTCAGATTCAGCCTTGAGGCGGTATCTCCTGAAAAACAAGGTTCCCCAGTGCTGGGCAACATCTGAAAGAGGCTCGAGCTAAAAACTGTCAAAGGACAGGAAGTTTCACACCCTTCAAGCTCAGCCATGGGGCTGTGGCTCTGCAGGGCAGAGCTGGGAGCCAGAGTGCAGAGCGGGGGCTCAGTGCCTCCCACCAGGCGGGGAGCCCCTGGGCTGAGGCAAGAGGGGCGCTGGTGGTTGTGACTTGGGGAAGGCACCCTAGCAGCAGACCAGAAGGGGGCTGGCTCTGCCCAAGGTGCCAACTCAGTAGTGGATGGCACTTGATGCTTATTTTGGAGCCCCCGTGACCCACATTATTCTGTACACCCCTCACCCTTAGATGACAAGGAGTAGCATGGCCTCGACATCCAGCCCCTCCTGCTGCCTGCTCCCCAATGCCTCCCACCCCACCCTCACCGACCCTGCTGCTGCCTCGTTTCTGTGTAATGCTGGTCAACTGAGTCGAGTTGCTGTTGACAAACTGGGGTGCTACATCTCGCAAATATCTAATGAAACATTAGATATTTCCATTTTTCATGTTCCTTCTATTTTGGCATCAATAAATATCTCAGCCATCCCCTGCCTGGACAGTTTTGGAGCCTCTGATCAAGCTCTTTGCCTTGGGCACTGAGCATCAAAGCAGAGTGTTTTCTAACAGAGATGTAACATGAGCCACAGGTGTGAGTCATATACATGGTTATACATTTTCTAGTAGCTCTACCAAAAACAAGAAAAATAACCAAGTAACACTAGTTTTAATAATACTTCTTTCTGTATGAATCTTGGAAATCTGTTGTGTATTTTACATTTAGAGCAAGGTGCAATTTAGATCAGTTACATTTCAAGTGTTCAGTAGCCATGTTGGACATTGGACACCAAGTCTAAGGCTTAACAGCCCCAGTTCATGAGGTCAGACCATCTGACTTGGGTTTGGAAGGATGGGTAGGAGTTCTTCTGGTGGAAAAGGGAGGAAAGAGTGTTCAGGAAGAGGGAACAGATCTTACTATAGCAGTGTTTCCTGTTGAGGATACTTGGATGAAGATAAAGATTTTTTTTAAAGGTCAAATCATATATTTTATGCCAAATAGCAGTTTTCCATTTATAACAGTGATATAAAGTTTGCTATAAAAAGAAATGTATGAAGTGAAACAGTCAATTTAAACACAAATATAAGGTGACTAATCAAGGTGTTACAAGGAAATGGTAAAATCACAGACATTAAATAGGATAATTGAAGTAAGGTAAACAATTACATTGAGTTGTTACTAAAACTTAACTTGCATCTAAATTAGTAACTTCTCATATTGGTTAAAACTTCAAAAGAATGAATTAATATTCAGCAGTCCAACAGAATGCCAACTAAGAACATCTATTACAAAAAAAAAGAACATCCATTACTTGTCTGCTGAATGTAACTCCTCTAGAAAAATGGATCTATTTTTAAATTTAAAATTTGTTATTACTTAAAAGTCCAGGAAAATGGAGAGATAAAGTGTATGTGTATGACTCCTTCAAATTGAACAAATACTAATTTTTTTTTTAAGCTCAGTGAATCTGAAGAATAAGAAAACGTCTTATGTGGCCTGCGACAAACCTGTGAGGATTGTTGGAAAAATTTTTGGCCTTCGTGGGTGGGCTTGGAGGGAAGGGGAGAAAGATAGGGAGGTCGTTCGGTGCCCTTAACACTGCCCTCTTTCCTCAAGATCCTTGACTGTCCAGAGGAAACCCTTCCAGCACCCAGAGGCCGACTATCTCCTGGACTTGGTGGGGAAACTGAGGCTGGCAGGTGTGCACACTCCAGGTGAGGATGGCCTAGGCAACAGGGCTAGCGAATCCAGGATGGTACCAGATCTCGTCTTGGGCCACAAGATTCATGCGCTGTGCCGCCTCGGTGCTGATCATTTTCCCTGCCATGGGGCCGGGGTCTCCTTACACCCAGCACGCAGGGGTCTGGGCTCAGCGTCTCGCGTTGCTAGGGAGACCAGTTGCTAGGCAGCGTGAGATGCGGAGGCGGCTGCAGCGGTGCACCTGGAGGGGGCGGGGCCGCTGGGCGCGGGCTGGTCAGACGAAGCTTGCAGCAGGCTGGGCCTGACTTCCTCTTCTTGCTCTGAGCCTTTAGTCCATCGCCCTGCCCACCTGTCCCTCTAAGAGAGACCTCAAAACTGACACCTCCGACCACTTTTACGATTTAAACCTGCTATGGAAGCACGGCGCACCTTCCAGTGCGCAAGTTCCCAAGTGCACAAAGCTTAGTGAAGTAGGGCAAAGAGCGTCACCACCCAGAGGCCGGAAGCAGAGATTTCCAGCCACCCTCGGCGGCTGTGGCCACCCTCCCCACTCTGCCCCGTCTACGTCGCCGTGTAGACGGCAGTCCAGGCATTGTTTTGGGTGGAATCACCCGGATGGTCTTCCTTGTGCCTGCTTCCTTTGCTCCGGGTCACTTTCCAGAGGTCCCTGGCTGTGGCCGTGTCCCCAGAGTGCTCACATCTACCCCCGCAAAGTGCTGTGTTCCGCTCTCTGTGGGGGAAGCAGTACGGTGAACGCGACTGCGCCGGAGTTTGGAGAACACAGGTCCGCATTTCTGGGGGCATCCACTCTTTGTAACCATTCCTCAGCGAAATTCCACTCAGTCTCGTCCCCGGACCCCAGCACCCCACGCTCTCGTCTTTCACGCCCATCAGCGTTGACTAATGTTTGGTGATCAGCTCTCCGAGGACAGTGGCATGGGTCTAGGCCTGGAAAATGGCCCTGAGACATCAGCAAGGGGACCAACTGTACAGAGCAGGGGGCAGTTTTCTGCCCGAGCAGCCAGGAGACGTGCAGGTGTCGGGTCCTCAGCGGGCCGAGTGCACGGTGGCCGCACGGCTTGGTCCGTCACCTCCCAGATCACTACCAAGGCCCTGGGCCCAGAGGGTGTTTCTATACCTCAGATGTGCAGACTCTCCTGGGCCTGTCCCCCTGCCTATCCCCACCAGCAGACTTGTACCTCCCTGTGGTGACTGCAGGTGGCTCAGTTGGGGCGGTGTCCTCCGAGGATGACTCTCATGCCAGTCCATGAGCTGCTCTTCTTAGCTGTTCAAGGGGCCTGGTAAAAGCCCAAGTCCGAGACCTCCCAGCTGCCCACTGCGGTAGATTAGTGGCGGGCCAGGCAGGGGCTTGATCAATCAACAGTCAATTAATGATTTAGTCGGTGTTCGCTACGGAACCGAGAGCAAAGCCGGTGGGCTGGGTCCGACTGCTGGAGGGTGGACACATCTCCAGGTGGGCTGGGCTTCTGTTTTTGTCCTTGTCTCCAAAGTCACTGTTCCTGTGACAGGAAGGAAGACATTCTGAGAGGAAATGAGCGGGTTGCCAGGAAGAGAGAAAGATCCATCATGGAGTGAGGACAAATTCTGCTCCCCCTTGGGAGGCTACTAAGATATTTCTGTTAAAATGATTAATTGAGAATAAATTCACTTGCCGCAAGTCCGTCTCAGCCTGACGCCGAGGGTCATTCATTCTGCAAGTGCTTGCTGGGCACCTTGATGTGTCTGATGCCAGTTAAGTGCTAGGCACAGAGCAGAGCTGGAGTGACAAGGATCGGCCACCCAGAGTGGGGCACAGATAATGGAACAAGTGAGCAAGTGCACTTGAGACATGATGCCAGGGAGAGAGGAATGCTGTCCAGAAAGTTAAATCAGGGACTGGCGCTCATGGTGACAGAGATAGGGGAGGGGTCTGGGGGACTCTGAGAAGGGACATTTGAGCACAGATCTGGTGGAGGGGCTGTGCGCATGATCCTGAAGTGGACCAGCATGGGGTGTTTGAAGACCACACGGGCAGCTGGGGCAGCTGGAGAGTTCCCTAAAAATGGAAGGGGCAAGACTTCTGCCTTCCAGGAGTCGGGTCTAGTAGGGACAGAGGTGTCAGTGCAACGAGACGGTAATGCAGCCAGTTTGTGAGGTGACAGTAAGGAGTGTATGTGATTCAGGTGAACCTCAGATGAGACAGAGAAGTACAGAGGAGGTGACGAGTGGCTTGGGCTTTGAAGGATGCATGAATGTGTCAGTCCTGTCTATTGTCCTCGGAGATATCTGCACAGGATACTCTGGGGTTTGCATCCAGGACCAGAAGTGGGGAGAGTGCTGTGGTTAAGTGCGCAGGTTTGGGGTTGTGATGATCATTCCACCAACTTGCGGGGATCTCGGAGGCTGCCAGGAGCAACTGCCAAGAGCTCTGTGTGGTGCTGGGTGCAGCTGGTGGAGGCCATGCTGTTGTCTGACTTAGTAGCTGCCTCAGCCCAAGACATGAAGGCTTGGGTTTGGCATGAGAGGAGGAAATGCGGGTTTGGTTGGGGCCGGGTCTTGTTCCTTAAGGATGTCAGTGTTGAAGAAGAGGTTGTGGACCGCTGGCGGCTGGTTCCTTCCATGGTCAGTGTAGAGAGGAACTGGAGCCACCCTTTCCCTGGCCTCAGAGGCCGAGCTCTCTTCCTCAGTGAAGATGCCCTGGAAAGCAGGATTCAACATTTCTGGTTCTTCTCTTTTAGCCACCCAGCCTCCTCTTTGTTGGTGACCATCATGCGGCTGACCTTGGCTGTGAATCTATGTGGCAAAGGAGAGTTGGGGAAGTTCAGGCTGGCCGTTTTCAGGGTGGCACCTGTAAGGCTGAGTCTTTCCTATCATGGTGGCACTCAGCGGTGTACCAGGACCTGCTGCATGTCGTTGCACTGCTTCCGGGCAGCCGAAGCCCACAGAGGACAGAACATGTAGGTATTCTGCAACGCACACCTCCCGGTCCTCCCTGATACTTCTGCTCTGACCAATGGGCCAGGGACTCGGTCAACCTGCTGAGTGGCAGGCAGACTGGCCCTGTCCAATCCAGGTGGCCCTCACCAGCCTTCTCCTTGGAGGGCCACCAGGTGCTCTTCTTCCTAGTGTCAGACTCTCTCCCTTGGCCAGCAGGTGGCCAGGAGTCAGCAAATCAACACGCAGGATGTTCAGGCACGTTTGATTGTCACAGGACACACATCTCTGCTCCACTTCTAAGAAGTTATTTGTGTACCAAACATTCAAATCCACTGGGCACTTTGTCCTTCTCTTCCCACCCCAAATCCATGGACTTCCTCGCCGGCACCCCCGCCATGCTCAGCGAGATTCGCACTTGTATGTCACACACCATCGCAGTGCTGAGTTCCGCTGGCCGGCTTTTGCTTTGATTTCTGCATCCTTCCCTTTATTCCGTTCCTAAGGGTTGAGACCTCTTCCCTCTGATATTTGAAACAGAAAATTCACAGGCCTCTGGCAGACAATTTCTTCATCTAATACTTTTTTTTCCCCCTTGGTGAAATTATTCTCCAGCAGAGATTTCAAACAGGAAGGGTGATGAGAGATAAAAGGACTATGACGCTCGCTGGCGATACGTGGCAAACTAAGAAAATATTTACAGTGTGCAGCAGGCTCTCCATGTTCCCGTATATTAATATTTTTGGCCTTCTCTCAGTTCTCTGGGAGTTTATTTTTTATTTTTATTTTTTTTCATTTTGCTGTTGCTTTATAAAACATTTCAGCAACTGGAGCCAACTGCCTCTTTTAGAGTTTTTAAGCTTAAACAGTTTTCTTTTCTATTTGATGATTTTTTTTTTCTTCCCAAAGAGGGCTTTGTGCAGGGAAGGGCTGCTGCCTGCCGGGTGTGCCTGTTCCGCGGCACGCGTGATTATTACCTCAGCTGCACAGCAAAGGTGCGAAGGCTTGGGCGGAAAGTGCCAATTTGCAGGGAGTGTTTGCTGGCTTAGGGATCTTGACGCTCTCTCTTTACACACCCATTAGGCTCTCCTGCGCCGTAGTGTAAGATCTCTGTCCTTGATTCACAGACATCTATGCGCCACACACCTACAGTGACAATTAGCATCGTTCTAGGGTTTATTGAAGAAGGAAAAAGCTGTCCCCTCCCACAGCATCCTAGAAACCTCTCTCACACTCCTGCATTTGGCCTAATTAACAATTGCTGCTCCAGTTGGCCCCTGCCCCCTCCCCGCAGGCCACTCCCTCCCTCTTCGGGTGACTGCGGGCCTTCCCTCTGGAGGCATCTGTGTCAGCTCCAGGGATGTGGTAAGAACCCGAGCCCAGAACAAGAGTGAGAGCGAGACCACCTTTGGCTCCCTTGGCCTTCCCAGCCTGGCTGCCCAGAGGCTGCCTGCTAGCTCTCCAGGGGGCAGCCTGATGTCCCTGAGTTGGAGAAGGCCCCCACCGGAAATGTGTGCCCTCTGAAAGGTTTCCAGGCAGCTTTAAGTCACAAATACTGAACTTGAATGGGACCGTAAGGGCAGTAATTATCCATGATTAGAGACGTATTTGGCTGGGCTAGCAGTAGGGAGGGCTTCGCAGCCTGGGGAAGGATACGGCTCAGAGGGTCAGACAGGGGGCTTGGAAGGGGGAAGAAGGAGATGGTTTCTAGTTCTGTTGCATAAAACGACAGCCTCTGAGGTTGATCCCTGGTACCCACATACAAAAAATAAATTAAAAAAAATAATAAAAATAAAACATATGATGATGTGGGATTTGGGAATTCTCTTAATGGTTGGTCAGGGTCCCTAGTAATGCAAGGAGGCCACTCCTGGAAACAGCAGGAGAGCATTCCTGGGGGCTGAGTCTGGTCAGGCTTGCATGTTGGGGCGGTGTATTAGTCTGTTACCCATTGCTATGTCAAAATGCCTGAGGTTGGGTAATTTGTGAAGAATGGAAGTTTATTTGCCTCACAGTTCTGGAAGTGCAAGAGCAGCGCTGGCTTCTCTTCAGCTCTGGCGAGGGCTTCACAATGGTGGGAACACATGCAGAGAGATCACATGCTCTATCAATCAGTACTCAGAAACAGATTAAATGCAAGATATACAAATATATAAGGAGTCACAAGATAGGCTTACAATGGCTGCTGGCAGAGTCAGGTGTGGAAAAGTGCAGAAGGGCTGTCCGTGCACTGGAGATCTGAAGGATCCAGTCGAAGGCCTGGAGCTCACTGTGGAGTCCCGAGCAAGTCCGTATCAGGAGGCTGACGGGTCTGCGCGGGGAGCCAGGAGACCATGTCCAAGGTGGAGATGAAGAGTAGAGTTCCCCTGAAGAGACAGAAGCAGCCTCCTTCTTCATTTCCCTTTTATTCCACTCATGCTATGAGCCTATTGGTTGGTGCCATTCACACCCAGGGTGGGTTTTCTGTCTCCAGTAAATCCCTTCAGGCACACCCAGAACTATGCTGATCCAGTTTAGTTGGATGTTTCCTACTCAAATTGACACAACTAGCTAACTATCACACATGGCGAGACAGGAAGGGAGAGATGTGGAGGACCAGTTTTCCTCTTTTTATTACCACCCTCTCTGGAGAAGATTAATCTGGGCTCCCCAAGAACTACAACTACATCAGTCCCTTCTGAGGGCGATGCTCCTGGTGACCTAGCCACCTTCCAGGAAGTCTCATGTCTTAAAAGTGTCATTTCTACACTGCCACACTGAGGACCAAAATTCTAAATGGGAGACACATTTCAGGAGTATCAAAGCGTTCAGGGCTGAGGTGAGACCTGGTGAGAGAGAGGAGGAAGATGGCCACTCCTGAACCCTTTGGGGGGAGGCTTTCCTTCCAGCTTGCTGTGGTTCTGGGGTAGCAGCTAATTTTACTGCAGTTTCTCTCCGTTCCAGCAGGGCCATAGGCCTGACCAATCATCAGGCTTCATCTTCCTGGCTGCAGTGATTGGGCCTCAGGAGGACACGTGACTCAAGCAGGGCCAATCAGGGTCCCTTCCTCAAGCTTCTACAAACACTAGATTCTGTCACTAGTCTGGAATAAGGAACACTGGGAGTCTTTGGTCCAAAGTGTTGTATTCCTACTCACTTTCCTGTGGTTTTCCCTGTATGGAAGAAACCTAAATGTTTCAGGAAAAATTGAGGGCATTGGCAGAAAGTGGAGAGATGAGAGACGGGAAGAAGACACAGAAATGCAGACAGAAAGATCTGATTAGTTGTATGCAGCCTCCGGAGGTCAGCTCTACCTTGAATTTCTCAGTTACTTGAAACTTGTGATGAGATTCTAACACTTACAGCAAAGCCAATTCCAGACTGCTTCCCTCTGGAATCTCACTCCACTCTCCTGCCCCAGGAAAGGCAGTGTGGCTAACTGGATATTTTAATATTCTCCTTGCCAAATGGTTTTTGCCTTAAGTTGCTTGATCCTGGTGCCCAGTGGCCCCAGCTGCTTTCAGGGGCTGAGTCAGTGTAGTCCCAGCTCATCTGTTCACCTGTAAACATTTGAAACCAGGGCCTGGGTTAGATACTGAGGATGCCATGTGGATAGGGCACATCCTCTAGCCCACCTATGGCTGGGAGAAATGGCAGCTGCTGGGAGGTGGAGGAAGCTGCCCAGAGGAGCCACACAGGACACACTGAGCACTCTGGGCATTGCCTCGAGACTGCCCCTGACCCCAGGGTGCATTAGGCTGCTCTGTGACCGTTCCTTTCAGGAGCTTTGTTTTCTCTACTGCTATGGGAGTATTTAGCTCTTGATCTGCTGTTGTTGATGATGATGTTAGAAATAATAGCTGAAATTTATTGAGCACTTATTAAGCAATTCCCAAGCATCATTGCATTTCAGCCTCATGATAGCCCAAAGGTGTAGGGACTGTCACTGCTTATTTTGTAGAGGCAGACACAGAAGTTAAGCAAAGTGCTCATGGTCACACAGCCAGAAAGCTAATGTTCAGATATACATGGTTATCAACAAAACTAATTTCAAGGACAAAGATCACCTGGAATGTCTGTTTTGGTCTCTTAGATAGTAGGCAGGAATATGGCGTTTCCCTAGTTAGGACCTGAACAGTTTGAAAGGCTATAAAAGAAGTGAACAGCGTTGCTCTTTTCTGCTGGCCCCTTCTCTTGGCCATGAATGAGAAGCCTTTCAAATGAATATTTGTTGGATTTAATTAAGGACCTACTATGTGCCCAGCTCCTGTGTGTTACAGGTCAGCACACGGTGCGTCTGGAAAGACTCCCTGTGGACTAGGGTTTCAGTTTCATTTTTCCCCAGACTCAGCCACCTGACAGTGCTTAGCACACAGTAGGTCCTCAGTGGATCCTCATTTTGTTGAACAGCAAAAGTTGTTCTAGCCATTCTGAAGCTTCACCAGCACCTGAAATGACAACACGAATGGTCCCCATCTCTGTGTTAAGGAGAGGAGACAGAGGCAAGATGCATGGAGCCTCACTAGCATTTATTATTGGTCGATTTCTTGATGACAGCCATTCTTTCTGGAGTGAGACAGAATCTCAGTGTTATTTTAATTTGCATCTCTCCAATGACCAGTGACACTGAACACTTTTTTCATATATTTATTTGTCATTTCTACTTCTTCATCTGAGAAGTGTCTATTCATTTCAGATGCACATTTTTGGATTGGGTCTTTAAATGTGGAGGGTCTTATTTTTTTTGAGTTCTTTGTATGTTCTAAGTATTAGTCCTTTGAGGAACAGCTGGCAAAAATTCTTTCCCACACTGTGGGAAACACTGTGAAGCTCCACTGGTGGTTTCTCTTGCTGTGCAAAAACTTTTTAATAGGATGAGATCCTAGTTGTTGATTCTTTGGGATAGTTCCTGTCCAATTGGGGTTTTATTCATAGAGTCTTTGCCTGCACCAGTGTCTTCAAGAGTTCTACCTATTCTATCTTCCAGCAGATTCAGTGTTCCTGTTTTAATAGATCTTTGATACATTTTGATTTTAGTTTGGTGTATGGTGAAAGATATGGGTCTAGTTTTAATCTTCAGCATGTGGAAAGCCAGTTGTCCCAGCACCATTTATTAAAGAGGCTATTTTTCTTCCAGTGAAGGTGTTTGGCTCCTTTGTCAAAGATAAGGTGGCTGAGTATGTCTGCAATTGTTTCTGCATCTTCTAATCTATTCCATTGATCCTCAGGTCTGTTTTTTTGACAGTACCATGCTTTTTTTTTTTTTTTTTTTTTTTTTTAAATCACAGTAGCTTTGTAGTATAATTTCAAGTTCAGGGATTGTGATGCCCTCTGCCTTGCCTTTGTTGCCCAGAATTGCCTTTGCTATTCTAAGCCTCCTCTGGTTCCAAATGAATTTTAGGCTTGTTTTCTCTAATTTTGTGAGATATGCTGTTGGAATTTTGATTGGGATTGCATTAAATCTGTATAGTAATTTTGGAAGTATGACCATTTTCACTATATTTGTTCTTCTCACCCAAGAACAAGGGATATGTTTCCATTTTCTGTTATCCTCTTCAATCTCCTTTTTCAGAGCACTGTAGTTTTCAGTGTAGAGGTCTTTTACTTCCTTCGTTAAATTGATTCCTAGGCATTGGTTTTTTCTTTTGGATGCTATTGTGAAAGGTGTTGTTTCCCTAATTTCTCTCAGTGAGTTTGTTATTTGTGTACAGGAAGGCTATTGATATTTGAGTGTTAACTTTGTATCCAGCTATGCTACTGAATTTCATTATTAAATCTAGAAGTCTTTTGGTGAAGTTTTTGGGGTCTTCTATGTAGGTATCATGTCATCTGCGAATAATGATAATTTAACTTCTTTCTTTCCTATCCTTTTTTCTTTTATTTCTTTCTCTCGTCTAATTGCTCTGGATAATGTTTGCAGAACTATATTGAATAAGAGTGGTGACAGCGGACATCCTTGTCTTGTGAAAACAAGGTTTTAGAGTAAAAGGTTTTAGTTTTTGTCCATGTAGTATGATGTTGGCTGTTGGTTTGTGTTAGATGGCTTTTATCAGATTGAGATAAAGACCATCTATTCCAATTTTCTGTAGGGTTTTTATCATGAATGGGTGTTGGTCTTTGTCAAACACTTTTTCCTCATTTATTGAGGTGATCATATGGTATTTGTCCTTGGTTTTGTTAATATGGTGTATTACTTTTATTGATTTGCATATATTGAACCATCCCTGAATCCCTGGGATGAATCTTATTTGGTCATGGTGTATAATCTTCTTGATGATTTGCTGCATTCTGTTTGCCAGTATCTTATTGAGGATTTTTGCATCTATGTTCACTAGGGATATTGGCCTGGAGTTCTTTTTAATTGTTGAATCCTTCTCTGGTTTTGGTATCAGGGTAATGCTTGCTTCCAGGCATGGAGTTGCAAGTATTTCTTCCCTTTCAATTTCATTAAACAGCTTGAGAAGTAGTGGCATTATGTCTTCTATAAATTTCTTGTAGAATTCAGCAGTGAATGTGTTAGGGCCTGAGCTTTTCTTTGTTGGTAGATTTTTAATTATATCTTCAATTTCAGTGACTGATATTGGTTTATTTAGAATTCTTATATCTTCCAGAGTTAGCTTTGGTTGTTCATACGTATCTAGGAATCTGTCCATTTCTTCTGTATTTTCCAGAATACAGAATACAGGTTCTTGAAGTAGGTATTGATGATCTTCTGGATTTCTGCAGGATCTGTTGTGATTTCACCCTTTTCGTTCCTAATTGCATGGATTTGAGTCATTTCTTTCCTTTTTTGATAAGGTTGTCTAAAGGTTTGTCAATTTTATTTAATCTTTCAAAGAACCCACTCTTCGATTCATTGATTCTTTGTATTGTTTCCTTAATCTCCATTGCATTAATTTTTGCTCTGATCATTATACTTTCCTTCCTTGTATGAGCTTTGGGCTTGACTTGCTCTTCTTGTTCTAGAAGCTTGAGGTTCAATATTAGGTTGCTTATTTAAACTTGCTCTGTTTTCCTGATATGGGTATTCACCACTATAAATTTCCCTTGTAGGACTGCTTTGTGTCCCATAAATTCCAGTGTGTTGTATTGGTATTATCATTTAATTGCAGAAATTGTTCAATATCTTCTTTCATTTCATCTGTGACTTATCAGTTGTTCAAGAGTGTGTTATTCAATTTCCATGCATTTATGAAGTTCTTGTGGTTTCTTTTGCCATTGATTTCCAATTTCATTGCACTATGGTGATAATATGCATGGGATAATTTCAATTCCTATGCATTTACTTAAGCATGTTCTATGAGCTAGTATGTGATCTATTTTGAAAAACATCCCATGTGCAGCTGAGAAGAATGCGTATTCTGATACTGTTGGATGGAATACTCTGTAGACATCTACTAAGTCTATTTATTCAAAAGTTTGGTTCAGTTCTAATATTTCATTGTTGACTTGTCTAGTTGATCTATTTGTGACAATAGGGTATTGAGGTCCCCTATTACAATTATACAGTGCTTTTTTGATTTTTCATGTTTATTAATATTTGTTTTATATAGTTGGGTGTGCTGGTATTTGATGCATATATATTTGTGATTGTTATCTCTTCTTCTTGGATTGTTCCCTTAACAAGGATGTAGTGACCTTTGTTGTCTGTCTTAATTAGTGTTGGCTTGAAATCCACTTTGTTTGGAAGTAGAATAGCTACCCCTGGTTATTTCTGAGTTCCTGTCGCTTGGAATATTGTTTTCCATCCTTTGACTTTCAGGCTATGAATTTCTTTTTTAATGAAATGTGTTTCTTGTATGCAGCATATTGTTGGATCTCATTTCTTGATCCATTCTGCCAGTATGATTTTTTTTTTTTTTTGATTGGTGAATTGAGACCTTTAACTTTGATGGTTATAACTGAAATGTATTGACTTATCTTTGGCATGTTATTTTCCTGTGGGCTCCATTTTTCCACCTCTGTTTAATTATTTGCTTTGCCTGGTGGATTCATTCTGTTGGGTTCAAGTTGTAGTCCTTGTTATCTTTTTCTAGAATGTCCTTCAGAATATTATGGAGTGCTGGATTGTTGTTTATGAATTTCCTCAGGTGTTCTTTGTCATGGAAGTATCTTATTTCTCTATCAATTTTGAAAGATAGTTTTGTGGAGTACATCAATCTGGGCTGGAAGCTCTTTTCTTCTCCTCCCATCACTATATTCCAGTGCTTGGACACCAAATCTCCAGCATTTGTTAATGCTCCTTGATCAAATATTATATGGTTAAAAGTGCACAGGTCTATTGCCATGTCTTCTGTTCTATTCAGTTGTCCTATGTGTCTATTTTTGTGCCTGTACCAAGCTGTTTTTATTACTGTAGCTTTATAGCATAACTTGAACTGCGGGATTGTAGTGCCTCCTAGTTTACTTTTTTTGCTTAGGATTGCTTTGACTATTTTTAGTCTCTTCTGGTTCTATATAAATTTTGGGGTTGTTTTCTCTCCTTTTGTGAAGAATGTTGTTGGTATTTTGACTGGAATTGGTTTACACCCTATGTATCAATTTTGGTAATAGGGACATTTTGACAATATTCATTTTACCTTTCCAGAAACAGGGGATGTCATTCCATTTTTTAATGTCTTTTTCATCTCTTTCTTCAGAGTACTATAGTTTTCATTATGGAGGTCTTCACCTCTTTGGTTAGGTTGATTCATAGTATTTAATTATTTTGACGCTACCATAAATGAGATTGTTTTCATGGTTTCTTTCTTGGTAGGTTCATTATTGGCACATGGGAATGCTACTGATTTTTATGTATTGAATTTCCATCCTGCTACTTTGCTGAATTTGTTTATTAGCTCTAAGAGTATTCTGGTGGATTTTTTTTTTTTTTTGCTCTTTGGTGGAAAGGACCATATCATCTAGAACTAAAGATAATTTTACTTATTTCTTTCCTATTCATATTCCTTTTGTTTTATTCTCTTGCCTGATTGCTCTGGCTAAAGTTTTTAGTCCTATATTGGGTAAGAGTGGTGAGAGGGGATACCCTTATCTTTCCCCTGATTTTAGAGGTAATGCTTTCAGTTTTTCCCCACTTCGTATGATGTTGGATGTGGGTTTATCATAAATGGATTTTATCAATTTAAGGTCAGGTTCTTCTATACCTATTTTCATCTGTGTGTGTGTGTGTGTGTGTGTGTGTGTGTGTGTGCTTAAAATCACAAATGGAGGTTAGGTTTTGTCAGAGGCCTTTTCTGTATCTATTGAGATGACCATGTGATTTTTTATACTTATTTTTATTCATGTGGTGTATTACATTTACTGATTTACATATGTTGTACCATCTTTGTATCTCTGGGATGAAACTGACTTGGTCTTGATGTATGATATTTTAAATGACTTTTTGCTTTGTTTTTAAGTATCTTGTTGAGAACTTTTGCATCTGTGTTTGTTAAAAATACTGGTCTGTAGTTTTCATGCTATTTTTGCGTCCTTGTCTGATTTTTATATCAGGGTAATGTTGACTTCCAGGAATGAGTTTGAATGCATTCCTACCCTTTCACTTTCCTAGGAGAATTTGAGAAGTATTGACATTTGTTCTTTTCTGATGTTCTGGTAAAATTCACTGGTGAATCCGTTGGGTCTTGGGCTTTCTTTAGTTGGTAGAGTTTTTATTACAGCCTCAATTTTATTTAGGATTATTGGTATATTCAGGATTTTTATAACTTCCAGGTTTAACTTTGGTAACTATTATGAGTAGGAATTCACCCATTTTTTCTAGATTCTCCAATTTATTGGCATATATGTTTTCAAAATAGTTTCTTATAATCCTCTGGACTTTAGTGACATCAGTTGTGATTTTCCCCTTTTCATTTCTAAGTGCTCTCATATGTGTATTTCCTTTTTTCATAGGCTTGGCTAAGGGTTTTTCAATCTAATTTATCCTTTCAAAGAACCAACTCTTTGATTTATTGATCTTTTTTTTTTTTAAGTCTCAACATGATTGATTTCTGCTCTGATCTTTATAATTTCCTTCCTTGTACTACTGTTGGATTTGGATTACTCTTGCTTTTTTTGTAGGACCTTCAGATGCATCATTTGATTATTTATTTGGGATCACTCTATTTTTCAAATACAGACATTCATAAATATAAAATTCTGTTTTAGAACTGCTTTCATTGTGTCCCACAGGTTTTGGTATGTTTTATTGCTATTTTCATTTGATTCTAGGATTTTTAATTTCTTCCCTGATTATTTCAGTGATGCACTGATTATTCAAGAATGTATTATTTAATCTCCATGTATTTGTGTAGTTTCTGTGGTTTATTTTGCTGTTGATTTCTATTTTTGTTTCATTGTAATCTGATAGGATGCAAGGGATAATTTAAATTCTTTTGTATTTATTTAAACATGCTTTGTAGCCTAAAATATGGTCTATTTTGGAGAAAGTTCCATGGGCTGCAGAGAATAATGTGTATTCTGCTGTTGTTGGATAAAACAATAGATATCTGTTAAGTCCATTTGTTTAATGGTATGGTTCAACTCTGATATTCTTTTTGTTTGTTTGTTTGTTTGCTTTTTATGTGGGTACCGGGAGTCGACCTTAGGACCTCACGCTTGCCAGGCAGGCTCTTATGCTGCTGAGCTATCTCACGGGCCCTTTTTATCTTTTTTTTTTTTTTTGTGGGTACTGGGGGTTGAACTCAGGACCTCATGCACCAGCAGGCGCCCATGCCACTAAGCAATATCACTGGCCCTTTTTTCGTGTGTGGGTACTGGGAGTCGAAATCAAGACCTCGCACTTGCTAGGCAGGTGCCTATGCCACTGAGCTATCTCACTGGCTCTTGTTTTGTTTTTTGAGACAGGGTCTCAGCATGTAGTTCAGGCTGGCCTTGAACTCACTATGTAGCCCAGGCTGGCCTCGAACTCACAGTGATCCTTCTGCATCAGCCTCCCGAGTGGTGGGATTACAGGTGTACACCACCATGCTCGGCCCCAACTCTGATATTCTTTTTTTGAGTTTTTATTTGGTTGATCTATCTGTGAGAATGGGATGTTGAAGTCTCCCAGTACGATTGTATTGATGTCTATCTGTTCTTTTATGTCAAGCAGGTTTTTTAAAGAATGAAATTGGGTGCACTAATATTTGGTGCATATATGTTTAAAATTGCTATTTCTTCCTGTTAAATTGCTCCCTTTACCAGTATGTAGTGACTTTCTTTGTCTCTTCTGATCAATTTTGGCTTGAAGTGCACTTTGTCTGAAAGTGGGATAGCTATTCCTGCTTGCTTTAGGGTTCCAGTTGTATGGAGTATAATTTTCTATCCTTTCACTTTTAGACTTTCAGTCTATTTTGGGTGTGTTTGTGTGTGTATAGATGAGGTGTGTCTCTTATAGGAAGTATACAGCTGGGTTTTGTTTTTTGATCAAATTTGCCAGTCTGTATCTTTTGATTGGGGCACTAAGACCATTTAGATTGAGTGTTATTATTGGAAGGTCTTTACTGATTCCTGTCATTGGTTTTATTTTTTCAGTGCTGATTCCTATTTTCTTTTCCTTTAATTACTCTCCTAGTTAGACGAATATTTTCTTTTGGGCTATATGAGGATGCTGGCCTTGTTGTCTCTGTTTAGGACTCCATTGAGTATTTTCTGTAATTGTAGTTGGATGGTTGTGAATTTCTTTAGATTCTTTTTGTTGTAGAAGATTCTTATTTCTCCATCAAAATTGAAGGATATAGTAATCTGGCATGGTAATTGTTTTCTTTTAGGGCTTAAAAAGTCACTCCAAACTCTCTTGGTCTTTAAGATTTGTGTTGAGAAAACAGCTGTTATGCTGATAGGCTTGCATTTATAAATAACTTAATGTTTTTCTCTAATGGCCTTTAGTATTCTCACTTTGTTCTCAATTTCTGGGATTTTGACTATAATGTGTCATGGAGGGGTTGTTTTCCAGTCATACCCATTTTGGGGTTCTAAATGCCTCATTTACATGCATATCCATTTCAATCTCTGGATTTAGAATGTTTTCTGAAATGGTTTTGGTGAATACACCTTTTATACCTTTAGTTTCCTTCTCTAGTCCTTCCTTGACACATGGTATTGTTTATTTCTAGAGGTCCCCCAAGAGCGCTCAGAGGTGGGGCTTTTGGGAAGGTGATTAGAATATGGGAGGGGGTCTGGTCAGAAGAGATGGGTCACTGTGAGCATGGCCTAGAAAGGTTTATCTCCCTCCCCATCTCCTCTCTTTATCTTGCTGCTTCCTGTCTGCCATGCCATGAGCAGCTCTCCTCCACCATGCCCCTATGCCATGCTGTCTTTCCTTGGAGCCAACCATGGTATTAAAACATGAACCCAAATAAAACTCTTCTCCTTTAAGTTGTGGATGTCAGATATTGTGTCTCAGTGATGAGAAAGTGACTAAGACACCTATAATTCTTAAGTTGTTTTTTACCTTGTAGATTCAACTAGGAACCCAGGAATCAACCTCTTGTGGTTTCTTGTTGCTTTCAGAGTGTCACTAAGTGATCTGCTTACATCATTCTTGTCCTCCAGTCTTGATATTATCTCCACTGGGTGGTCATGTCTACTGGCATGGCTTTCAATTGTGTTTTTTATTTCCAGGATTTCTGCTTAACCTCTAATTCTTTACTAAAATTATCATTCGTATCTTGCATTGTCTTCTTAAAATCTACCAGCTTTTTTTGTGTGCATCTTCTTTAAGCTCATTGAACATCTAATTAATTCAATCTTTTATCTGCTTATTTATATCTTCTTTGAGCTCATTGAGCATCTTAGTAGTTTTTTCCATGCATTTGCTTTTTTCATGTTGGTCTCTTCCAACATTTTAACTATTTGGGTTTTGAGTTCTTTGCCTTCAGTATCTGTCAGATCAGCTTTTGGTAATTAAGAACATTTTGAGTCATCTTATTGCCTTGTTCTCTCATAATTTGTGTATTTTTATGGTGAATGTTGTAGATAAATTGGACTACAAACTTCTGTCACTGTAGTAGAGATCTCATCAGTGGGTGGATTTCTCCCTGTACTGTACCCTTGGCTTTTGGTGTAATTCAGTGCACAGATACCTATTCAAGTTATTCAAAGCACAGTGAATAGTCCCTAGCACTGAATTGCAAGGGTAGAAGAACTACTGGTAATATTAACATCCAAAGAGCCAATCATATATCAATATATAATTTAGAGTTTGTTTAGCAAGTCTTCTACTCTTTCAATTACTCAGGAATATAAAGGATAAGCGATGATGGAGAAAAGGCTGGCAGACAGGAGAAGATAAGAGAAAAAAATTAAAAAATAAAAGAAGAAAATTTGAGAAAAACAGAAAACCAAAAAGAAAAAAAAAGGCAGATAAAAGAAAGTATTTTTGATAATATTATTTTCATACCTGGAATGAAGGGGAGGGGGGAGTCAAGAGGATATGTGTGAAGGCAGAGGGAAAGGAAGGAAGGGAGGGATTTTTTTTTTTTTGTGGGTACCGGAGGTCGACCTCAGGACCTCGCGCACCAGCAGGCACCTGTGCCACTGAGCGATATCACCGGCCGTTTTTTCGTATGTGGGTTCTGGGAGTTGAACTCGGGCCCTCGTGCTTGCCAGGCAGACGCTTATGCCGCTGAGCCATCTCACTGGCCCTGGAAGGGAGGGATTTGTAAGTAGAAAGTAGGGCAGTCTTTGTGGAAATAGCATGCAGTTTATAAACTGGAACAAACTCTATGTTAGAAGACTTAAACAACAACCTGTGGTAAAGAAGAACTTGACAAGGTCAATGTAAGACACTGTAGAAACATGAACAGTAGTTACCACTTGTACACCATTGCTCATAACCATAGGCCCCCAGATTCACTCTAAAAGAGAAAAAAGAAAAACTTAAGTTATTATAATAGTTTTTATACAGAAGAAAAACAGGAGGAGGGTGGGGAGACTTGTGAGGGTGTAGGGGGAAATGTGGGACGAGAACACGGGAGAGGGACTGTAAGTGGGTAATGAGGGGGGACACGGGGATGTTGAGGCCAGCTAATGCTCCAACAAATACACTAATTTTAGAAATCTCACGGAACAGTGCATAGTAAGATAGAACCTACTGTGTGATGTTAAGCTATTGTAGTATTTAGATTAATCTTAATAGTTTATATTAAAAGGAGAGGAATAGGTACGAAGGGAGAGGAAAAAAGAAAAAGAAAAATTATAAGGGGGAAGAACTGAGAGATGGGAGAAGGTATGGGGGGGAGGAATATAAAGAAGGTAGAGAAAGCGATGAGATTGCAGGTGGAGGTGAGAGAAGAGGCAGGGCGATTGTATCCAGTGTCGAACTCACAGTCCAGCAAGGTTAGAGAATACCAAGAAGCAGCCTGTGAAGTGGGCCATGTGACCTAACCACACAGAATGTTTTAAAAGATGCAGGAGGAAATTTACACACATAGCTATCACCGTTCCCATACCTACGCAAAGGCCTGCCATTCAAACAGTCTTAGGAAAAAGACAGAAAAACACACAAACACGCACACAGGGTGCTGTGGGCGGGAGCTCTGGTGTGGAGAATACCTGCAGTGGCCAGTCTCCTCCCCGACCAGTGGCCAGTCTCCTCCCCAACCGGTGGCCAGTCCCCTCCCCAACTGGTGGCCGGTCTCCTCCCCAACCGGTGGCCAGTCCCCTCCCTGACCGGTGGCCGGTCTCCTCCCCCTGACCAGCAGCAGCCTCAGGCTCCTGCTTGAATTTCTCTCTTTTTTTTTTTCTTGGAGTGGGTAATGGGAGTCGAACTCAGGACCTCGCACTTGCCAGCAAGCACTTGTGCCTCTGAGCGATATCACCGGCCCCTTTTTGTCCTTTATGTGGGTTCCGGGAGTCGAACTCAGGACCTCGCGCTTGCCAGGCAGGTGCTTATGCCGCTGAGCCATATCACTGGCCCCCTCCTGCTTGAATTTCTGCCTGTGCTCCCCACAGTCGGCCTCTCTCGGCCTCCCTCACTCTCCGTTTGCAGTGTGTCCCAGTTCTGCCGAGCCTTTCTCTGGCTGGCAGTTCAGTGGTCCTGTGGTCAGGCAGGAGGTAGTGTCCCTGGCCCCTCGGCGTGCTGGTGGCTTTCTCTGCCCCCTTTACCCCTGCTTACGGAGTTTCCACCTGATCTGGGATTTCCGTGGTTTCTGGGCCCAGCAGGAAATAGACTCCACGGGGACTGATCTGGATGGTTCTTCACGCACCCCCAGTGGTCTCGCTTCCCAGTTGTTCGACTTCACAGCATGGCTCTTTCCAGCTCACAAGTTCAGCGGTGTTCAGGGCTCAGAGGAAGAGAGCCCTTCTGTGCGGAATTAGTAGTATTTGGTGGGTGGTGGGAGGGAGCCCACACAGGTGCCCCTGGCCTTTGGGGGTGGGGAGAATGCCTGCGTGGTAGTGCTCTGGTGGCTTTCCTGTGACCTGGGATCCCCTCCATTCCAGCCCCTGCCAGCCCCTGATTCTCGCTGTCTCACAGACCCCTCAATGCTTGGTTCTGGGTCCCTAACCAGTGCCCTTTGCTCCTCTCTGTCGCTAGGGCTTTTTAAAAAATATCTTCTTTATTCAATTTTGTTAAGCCAGATGTGTCCAGAAATTTACCCATTTCTTCTAGATTCTCCAATTTATTGGAATGTAGGTTTTCCAAATAAATCCTAATGTCTGGATTTCAGTGGTGTCTGTGTAATGTCCCGTTTTCATCTTTAATTGTATGGTTTGGGTCCTCTCACTCTCTCTCCTTTGGTTAGTTCCACTAAGGAATTATTAATCTTGTTTATCTTTTCAAAGAACTCTGTTTTATTGATTTTTATATTTTTCTTTTGTCTCTATTTTGGCTCAGATCTATATTACGTTTTCCTATTGGGCTTCATTTTGGTTCATTCTTGTTTCTCTAGGATCTTGAGATTATTAGGTTATTTATTTGAGATCTCTGATTTTTTTTCTTTTTTCTTTTTTCTTTTTTTTGATGTAGGCACTTGTAGCTTTTAGAACTGCTTTCATTGTGTTCCACAGGTTGTCACATGTGTTTCTATTTGACTCTAGGAATTTTAAAATTTCCTCCTTGATTTCTTCAGTGACTCACTAATCATTCAAAAGTGACTTGTTCAATTTCCATACACAGTGGATTTTAAATGAAAGCTCAGGGGCTGTCTGAAATCTGGAAGGCCAAGCTGGGAACCTGCACTGTTTCAGAGGTTTGCCAGCACCGTGACTATAGATGAGCTACACACATGTGCGGGCTTTACAGCTGGTTAGGAAGAATTTCAGCTTTGGTGGCTGCAGCCTCTGATGCCTCATCATTGAAGGGGCTTTACAGGTGCAGGGGGATGGGAATTGGGGACACTGTTGAGGGGCTGTGATCTTCCGCCAGCCTTGTTACCCTTCACTTCTTTTTCTGTTGTTGGAGGGGGCTGTGGGAGGAAGGAGGAGGAGGCGGGAGAGCTGAGATTCCTGGGTTTTGGGATTTCTGCGATCCCCTGGCGATGTGTATGATGTTGGTCAGCATCTGCTGCAGGGTATGAGAGTCATGCAGCCTCACCTAAGGGAGCTGCTGCTTCTCCCGGAACCTCTAAGAAGAAAGGAAACCCACTGTGGGAGACTCCAGAAGTCCCACTGACACATGTAAGAACCGCAAATGTCCTGCTAGTGGGCCTGGCTTTTGTCCTAGCTGGGGAGCCTTTGAGCATTTTGGCTTGGGAAGGACACGCTGTGAACTATTTTGTTTCAGGATCCTGGCCCAGCAAACTGTCTGTGAACAAAACTGGAGGCCAGAGTCCAGGTGGGAGGTTGGAAATGATGTCCAGACGCACGGTGATGAGGCCTAGATCAGAGAAGTGGCATTTGGGTTGGGAGACAGAATTGAATAGGGCGGGACATGGGGAAGTTAGGAGAATGTGTTCATGAGGACTCCTGGTAATCAGGACTCGAAAGCGTTAAGCGTTCAGCCCAAATCAGCTTTAGTGAAAACAGAATTTTTAGCTCTCACATTTGAAGAGTATTGAGGCTTCCAGTGAGGCCAAATCCAGGCGTTCAAGTGATGCCCTCAGAACCCTCTCCCCTTCATCCTTGCCTGTGAGTGCCAGAGCTCGCTTATGTTAGGCAGGTTCTCTCTGGTGGTGGCCACCACAGCTCCAGGGCGCAGGGTAGAGGAAGCGCGCTTCCCCTGCTACCCCTGGGTGTGTCTCAGGGTTCTCTCTGACAGGACGGTCTCTTGCCCATCTCTGATGGCAACACCATGGCCAGAGGAGGGAAGAGCTGACTGGTGGGTGGGACGACACGCCTGCTCCACGCATGGGTCAAGAGTGAGGCCTGCTGATTCCCGAGGACATGACCCAGGTGCGGGAGGCGAGACTTCCCATTCCACTGCTCGGGCGTGGAGGCCCAGGGGACATGGGGGAGGGAATGGCAGCACAGGTGGTCCTGGGGTGTGGCCAGGAGCTGGGACTCGGGACCATGAGCCGGAGCTGAGCTTTCTGAGGAGGGGGTAGAGGAGTGGGGAAGATAGCAACAACATTTGGGCCAAATTAAATCCAAATGACCCAGTGGTTCTGCCTGGCTTATGTTCCCATGATTTGTGGATTTGCAATGATCTACTTTTCACCAGCCTACAGCTCAGCTGTCATTTCCACTCTATCTCTTATTTGAGACGGTGTCACATTGCTGTGTGTTCACTGTTCCTTGTTCAGGGAAAAAAAGGCTGACCCAGTGCAATTTTGCTGTTTATCTCCTGGGACATTTGGCTTTTCATGCTGATGGTAATCAGGATGGGCTTTGCAGGAAAACAATGCTTTTTGGGGGGTTCAATACAGAAATGTTTTTGCTGGTGAGTCCGTGGAACTGGGGAGCTGTTGAAGCCTGTGTTTGGGGAGTCTCTGTGGGTACTGGGGTGGCTCTAGCTATGTGGGGAATCCATGAGGCTCCCTCTGCACCCAGTGTAGGAGGCCCCTGCCACCTCTGGTCCTTTGCTGTGTTGTCTATGAAAAAGGTGTCTTCCCACCTGTAAGTTCCTCACCTTTTAAGACAGAACTCATGTCCTTGGGTCTCACAGGGTCCCCCATTGGTCCCCAAGACCCCTCTACTTGCAGGGAAAGGAGGGTCTGCCCCATCTCTGTCTCCTGTGACCGTGTCCCAGGACAGGTGGCTCTGCTCGCTTGGTTTTGTTCAGTGCCAATGAAAAGCCCAGACTTGAAGGACTCCTGGGTCCCACTGCTCCTGGACTCGATCTGTGACACCCAGATAAACCAGTACCCCTGCACAGCAGCCCTTCCACCGAGCCAGGCAGGGGCTGTGTATTGTCACACATTATCTGTGTGACTCTCCACCCTCACTAAGCCAAAATCTGTTTTAGAACAGAAAATGTGTGCTATCCCCATCACCATCTTGTGGTAAAATTCAGATATAATATAATAGTGTAGTGATGAGTTCAGGGAGAAGTAAAAAGAAAGTAACATTGAATAAGAAAATCAGATTTCCCCATGGAAACTCTGCAGGCTTGGCGGCATTAGGAGACCTGTGGGTGGTCAGGTGCCCTGTCTGGGTGGAGAACCCCGGGGAATGTGCCCCCACAGATGCTGTTTACTTGGGGAAGAGCATGTCAGCTGCTTTGATGCCACAGGGACGTTGCTGTGTGCCCCCAAATTCGCTTCCACCTGGGACCTGTGAATGTGACTTTATTTAGAAATAGATTCTTTTTAATTAGCTAAATTAAGATCAGGTCGTACCGGATCAGTGGGGCCCTGATCCAGTAGCTGATGTCTTTATTAGGAAGTCACCTGAAGGTACAGAGACTCAGGCTCACGGGAAAGGAGCCACGGAAGACCGAGGCAGAGGCGGGAGAAAGGTAGCGGCCAGACGGGGATTTCCAGCAGCCACCAGGAACTGGAAGAGGCAGGTGTGGGTCTCCTAGAGACTTTAGGGGCTGCACAGCCCCGCTGACACCTTGATTTTGGATGTCCGCTTCTGGAATGGTGAGAGAACACATTTCGTCTTTTTTTTTTTTTTTTTTTAATGTGGGTACCAGGAGTCGAACTCAGGACCTCGTGCTTACCAGGCAGGCGCTTATGCCGCTGAGCCATCTCACTGGCCCCACATTTCATCATTTTAAACCAACCGGATTGTGCTTGTTTATTATGGCAAGGCAGCGAACGAACACAGGGCACACGCAGACAGTAGCAGCTGCCGTGCAGCTCGCAAGTCCATGGACAGAGTCGGGTGGGCACAGTGAGAAACCCCCAGTCCAGGCTCATGAACCCCAGGAAAGCTTTCCCAAGTGGACCCAGAACAAAATACAGAAGCCAAATACTCACCATATAACCAGACTCTGAGAGGACAGAGGTCCTGTGTGTTGGCACGGGGAGAGGGCTCATCCGTGTGAACCGGTAGCCAAACATGGGCCGGGGGCAGTCCTGGGCTGGCACACTCTGACCTCATGTCTTACAATGGCCTTTGCCCCTCCCTCTAGGGGCCGAGGGTGCAGGGCAGGGAAGGTGTCAAATATGCTCTGGGGGCTCCCGAGCTGCTCCTCTGGCTGCCCCACCCTGGAGCCACATCCCAGTCCTACCAGCCCATCGGTGAGCTTTTGGCCTTGCTCCCAGCAAGATGACATGATGGCACTTGCCTCCCAGGGCTCGGGGAGGTGCTGGCCACTTGGTATGTACAGTGCCTTAGGAGGGAGACCAACCCGTGCCATCTGAGGTTGCAGAATCTTCCTGCAGCGGAGTGGCCTTGTCCTCTTCCAGTCTGCTTGTGCTTGCACTGTATGGGGTGTGTCTCATAGATGGATTTTCCCTGAAGGTACACGAATTGGGAAAAAAAGAAGAGGAAGGTCAAAAAAGTCACACATTGGAGGACAAGCACTGGACTGCTGCAGAGGGAGCCACACAGGATTCCAAGATGTCACCTGCATTGAAGATCCTCCCAGAAACATCTGCCTGGGATGTCCCCCTGTTTCCAGGAACCTGCCTCACCTAGTGCAGAAAGCATCTCAGTTTGCTCTGGGCATACACGATCCATTTTCCTTGTAATGCACTACAGGTTAGCTCTTTTTCGAGCTTCCCCAAGGAAACAGGGATTTCAGAAAAAATTCTGGGGTGATGTGAAAAAACTTTGGCCTTTTAGACATGTTTGCAAATCGGAATCAACACGGCCCGTGTCAAAGAAGGGCTGAGCGTTCTTCATCTCAGATCCTGGTTGTGCTGGGCACTGACTGTGTGCCATTGTTGCAGGAGCACGACTCTCTCTGGGGTCTTTATACCAGTCCTGCAAAGTAGACGTTATCTTTTAGTATGGCAGATGAGGAAACTGAGGCCCCAGGCAGCCATGCCATCAGCCGAGGCTGCCGATCACCATATGTAATAAAATCTAAAATGCCTTTGCATGTCTGACACTGCCGTTCCCTGCATCATGAAAATGCCATGATATGGAAAGAAAGCTCAGGTACAAATGCACATAAAGCGGGAAATCTACTGTAGGAGTTTTTAATCCTACAGGCTTGGCAGAGGAGGACTTGAGTGTGTGTGACCTCAGAGCTCTCGCTGTGCTTCGGCTGGGCATGGCTGGACCTCAGAAGGAGCTCTGGCTGAGACTCCCACCCTCGTAATGCTCTATGCGTGGACGGGGTGGAAGGTGAGGAAGACCTAATCCACATTCAGGGGGCCCATAGAGCACAAGGCCCCTGATCCCAGCAGCTGTTGTCCATCCATTTCTTTGGAGAGAACTCGGATCTGCAGAGACATCTCATGATCAGCTCCTAAAAGAGGGAGAAAGTGTCACCTAGGTGTCTCTCCTCACTCTGCCTTTAAACTGACACCCATCCATTGTAAGTTGCATGTCAATTTCAGAAATGTTAAGATGTAAAACAACGTGAGGCTCAGAATTCACAATATACAAGGTTTGTCCCTAGGTCTGGTGAGAACAGAGTCTTTCTCTATCTGAATATGGAGAGCACTGGCCCAGCCAGTTGCCCCATGGAGCCAGGTGTCCAGTAATACATACAGACCCCGGCAGGGGACCTGCTGGCTCTGCCACGCCCTGCTCTTTTGCCAAGTCACATTGCTGCAATTTCTCAGTACAGTTCTGGGGCTCCCACCTGAGCAAGGCACAGAGATGGGTTTAATCTTCTCACTGCGTGGCCCGTGTTGATGGTAACTCTCGAGGTTCTATCGGCAGGGACGTGGGGAGGACGGATGACAGTGTGCCTGTGGGAGGTGCTGGAGATTTGCTGTGAAGCAGGCATGAGCAGAGCTGGGCAAAGAGAGAGGGGCTTGCTCAGCCCTTGTGACTGCAGGTGTGGTCAGTTGTCCCCAGCTGGCTCTGACAGCTTGGCAGGCTCCTGGGACTTTGGCTTTATCACCACAAAAGTGTCAAATCCTTGCTATTGTTAATTCGGGAAGCTTTAAAGATTTATAACTCCATGCTTTGTCTGGTTTAGCCCAGTCACGTTGAAATTCACCCCCCTCATGCATCTGTCGTCCTTCACATGGTCATAGGGGCAGCCCGAGTCAAATCAAGAGTCAGAGGCTGGGCCATGTCCCCTTTCCTGGCAGCCCTTCCATGTTCCTAGAGGGACAGCGAAAGCTGGGCTGTTGAGAGAAGCCCCCAAGGCTCAAATCCCCTGATGCTTATGAGTTTTCAAAGGCTAAGGTTCTCTCATCTACAAAGTAGGGATCATAACGATACCCACATTGACAGCTGTTCTGAGGAATAAATGAAGTAGCATCATTCATAGCAGGCTTTTGCACAGGGCTTGGCATGGGCTAGGGGTGATGTAGGAGTTTGCTCTTGGAGTTAGGTCAGCTCCTTGCAGTGGGCACAGGATCCCCTGGGTGTCCATTTACCTTGATCCTTTCCTCCAACCTCCCTCACCCTTCCCACTCTGGTCTGGTTCCTGTCCAGGACACACTGGGTGAGTTCCTACCACAGTTTTCGCACCCTCATTTCCTGGGCCTGGCACACTCTTTCTTTCCCTCTGCCCATAAAATGCAAGCTTCGTGTCACTTCCTCTAAGGAGCCTGGCTAGACTAGGCAGATGCCTCTCATCATTTTGTCTGTCACGTTCCTGTCCCAGTGTGCTTTCCCGGTGAGATTTCACAGTTGAGGTAGCTGGACAATGAACCCTTGGCATCCAGGACAGTGATGGCTCCTGGCTAGCACTCTGTACGTGTTTGTTAAATGGATGAAGGAGGAAATGAGTGAGAGAGGAGAGTTTTGGGGAGGGGTTATGCTGTTCTTCTTACAACACACTCATGCCACATGGCTCCAAAGAACCAACCAAGTGATGAGACCTGGGTGTACGTTGAAAATGTTTGGAGAATGAGAACAAGGTGGATGCAAAACAAGGCTCTGTGCTGGTGCGCATGTCTTCGGACCTCCTTTAGGGTTTCCTGCTCCCAGCTGTGAGCAGTGCAGACAGAGGGACTGTGCACCCCCTAACTGGGTGTCTGTGGACACCCCCAGCTGTTCCCCAGCTCTGCTGCACACGTGCCAAGGTAGAAGTATCAAGACCCAACTTTGAGTTCCTTGGCTCCTGTGGGCTTAAGTCAAACTCTTCATGTTATTTCAGAGTGGTTTTCTTGGGGGAGGGGATATGAGCATATTTTATACAGAGCATGTTTTAAATCAAAGAGAGAGCATTCCCCCCCTTCTTCCCGTGAAAGGCAGGGGTCTAAGACATTTTAATAGCTTTCATATTCCTGGCTCCAAATATATTATTTCAGCACAATAGTTTCTTTGCAGGAGAATTGCTTAAATGATTCAAAGTGGATTTAAAAATATATTTCAAGTTTTAATTTTATGCACAGAACATTAATGAGCGGAGTGCCTCAGAGACTGCCTGTCAGTTTAACGTATTCACAATATTCTCAGCACAGATGTTATTCCATCCAAATCCTTTTTGAGGGAAGAAACCAGTAATTTTTTCTTGGGGGAATGTCAGAAAATATATTATTTTGAAATTATATTTTGATCCTAGAGTTCTTTGCAAAATATCACTGAGAGGGTCTGAGTTTGTCAAGCCACTTGGACATCAAACTTTAAAGAAGTCAGAAGAAGAAGAGGAGCCTTGGATCCTGCGTTTGTTCCATGCCTCTGTCTTCCCTCTGTGAGAGAAAATGAAAACTTTCCTGACCCATGCACACGAAAGGCTCAGCCTCCTTAAACAATGGGGTGGATGGAAATACTGAATGGAAGGCAGAAACATTTAGAAAGGGCAACTCTTATTTGTGTTTCATCTGCTCAAAGATGTCAGCTCTTGTTGTTAGTGTCAGTGCTGTGTTATCTTCTCTGTTTCTCCAACGAGGATTCAGGCTCAGTCACTCGCGTGTGTGCGTGTGTGTGCGTGTGTGTGTAGGTTGGCACTGAGTTCATGTGTACATAAATATGTACGCTTAGTAGATGAGTGTGGTGACAGTGTCTGGGTTTGTTAGCTGACACAGGAGCTCCGAGTCCCCCTAGCTGGGGGAACATGGGTCCAATAGTCATCCTGAAGCTTCCCAGTAAAATGGGGGAACGACGGAGCTCCTGGGCAGTGTCGTGGACTTGGGCACCTCCTTCCCGTGTTACCAGGTTTGCTCCGTCTGTCCTGGCTGAGGGCTGGCCTGGTCTGAGTCCTGCACTCAGTGTTACCCTCCGGAGAGCACCTTCCTTGTTTCTCTGCAAGCCAGAGCTGGTGCTCCGTTAACTGGTGCCGTCCCTGGCATCCGGGGAAGCACTGTGGGGCTCCCAGTCAGGAAAGTGGTTGAGAAGCCCTCAGTCCACAGTGCCCACCGCTGTGTGCCATCCTGAAGGGGCTTTCGTGGGTAGGCTGGGGCTTCTGGAGTTGGAGGCTCCGTCCACCTCACCTCCCAGCTACCAGGTTACCGGAGGCGCCAAGCAGGTGAGGGCCAATGGTTGGAAATAACCTCAGTCATTTCCTATTTGGGATGTTGGCGTGTTTCCTTCCTGATATATCAAAAAAGAGTTGTTAAAAGACCTTCCCGCCTTAAAAGACTTTATTTTTTTTAGGGGACTTTCAGGTTCACAGCAAAAACCAAGCAGAAGATGCAGAGATTTCTCATGCACCCCGCCCCCACATATGCAGCCTCCCTTGTCACTAACATCCCCACCAGAGTGGCCCACTTGTTGCAATCAATGGGCCCGCATGGACAATCAGAGCCAGCCACAGTCCGCGGTGTGCATGAGGGTCCCTCTTGCTGCCATGCATTCTTTGGGTTTGGACAAATGTCTGCTGGCCGGTGTTCACCGTTGCAGCATCACACAGCAAGGGTTCGCTGTCCTGAGCAACCCTCTGTGCTCCACCTATTTGTCCCTTCCACATCCTAAGCTCTGCAAACCACTGACGATTTTATTGTCTCCACAGTTTTGCCTTCCTCAAAGTGTCAGCGAGTTGGGGCAATGCTCTGTGCGGCCTTTGCAGATTGTCTCCTCCCATTTGGTAACACACACTTAGGTTTCTTCCATGTCTTTTCTGGGCTTGATAGCTCATTTTGTTTTAGCACCGAGTAACATTCCACTGTCTGGATGCAACATTGTTTATGTGTCAGTTCACCCTCCTTGAAGGACATCTTGGTGGCTTCTGAGGTTTGGCAACTATGAATAAAACTTATAAACATCCATGTGCAGGTGTTTATGTGAACCTGCTTGCAGCTCCTTTGGCTAAATATCAAGGAGGACAATTATTGTTGGGACCTATGGTTGAGAATGTGTTGAGTTTTGTAAGAAACTGTTGAATGGTCTTGCAATATGGCTGCCGTGTTTTGCCTTCCCATTGGCAGCACGTGAGCGTGTGTTTTTAATAAGAAAATATTTAACTTTGAAAGTTATTCTTAAATAAAAATAAAATCTTAGCATTCATAAGGAAGAATAAATGCCCTTAGAATAGCTGAGAAGAAAATAAGGAGAGGGATGAAAACGGATCCCTTAGAGTCATGGTGGCCTGACATAGTGGCCTGGTCAGTTTTGGTGCAAGAACAGGTGCAGTGCCAGAACAGTGAAGTGGGTGGTGACACGTGACTGCCATCGTAACTCAGAAGTCTCATAGAGAGGGCCAGCGTTCTGCAAAAGGGGAAGGACGAGCCCTCTGACAGGACACAATGCGAACAGAACTGATCATATGCATATATAGAAATAAATTCTAGAAAGATTAAATACTCATAGGTAGTACGATAATAATATTGTAAGAAATTTATGATACAAGCACAATCTGGGAGCTGGTAAGAACCCAAAGGCTAAAAAGTAAAGATTGATTTTTTTCGGACTCTGTATAATGGAGTTTTGCATGCCAAAGATACCACAACATTAATAAACAAATGTTCAACCTGGAAAAGAATATTTATATCCAAGATGTCGGACAAATTTCTATATCCTACCAAAATTCATACCGTCCAGATGTGTTTAAAGTAGAAAGTGAATGTTTTCCTATGGCCCCAAGTCCCTTCCGTAAGGGGAACTGCTTTTCATGGTTTGATGAATTTCCTTCCGGAACCTCTTTCTTCTCTATCACACCACAGAAGGAACTCGTTTTCGTTTTCTTTGGAGCTGCAGCAATGGGAAAGTAAGAGAACCAAGCTGACCTTTCTTTTTCTTGATTGAACTCTTCTCCAAACCTGTCATTTACATTCCACCTCCCATAATCTTTTCTCTGAAATGTACACACTTTAAAAAAATAGAGTTTTTAAAAAGGAAGCTGTATGGCTGCTCTGGTTTACATCTAACCTGTCTCCCGAGGACTCAAGTGTGTGGAAGGCGATTGCATCACGGGGCGCTATTCTCCTCAGCGTACTCATCCACCGAAGAGTTCAGGAGCTGACTGCTGTTAGGGCGTGGGGCCTAGGGATGTGACCTGCAAGGTGCGTTCTTGTCCCTGGCTCCCCACTTCTCTGCTTCCTGACTGCCATAAGTTGAGCCCTTTTTCCTCTGTTACTCCCCTCTGACATGCTGTTTATGCCTTGGAGCCTGCCAACCAAGGACTGAAACCGTGAGCCTAAGAAAACCTCTCCCCCTTAAAGTTGTAGGTGTCAGGTATTTTGTCCCATTGATGGGAAAGGAATTAAGACAATTACCATACATGGAAAACCAGTGCTGTTTGACGCATGCAGAAGTCATAAAAAGAATGAATGCTGATGTGATTCTCCAGTGTCCATTCTGGTCCGATGTGGTAGCTGCTCACTCATTGTTAAAAGGGCGGTGGCAGCATTAGGAACCCAAATGGAGACTGCCCTTGGCAGAATGAGAAGGATTAAAAAGGAATAGCTTTGCCAGTGTGCCTTTCTGTGGTCTTGATGCCACATGTACCTCCCAAGTCATTTTGTGACACCCACATGTCCTTCCCTCCAAGAACTCGGATGCAAGGAAAACAAAGCCCTCTCCTTGATGTCCGCACCTCTTAGAAGTCAGTCTTCAATCTCTCAAACACCACAGTTTTTCTTTTCAAATGAACATGACTTCAGAGGAGAACCCAAAAGCCAGGAAAATGTGCTTAATCTTACTGCTAAATTTCCCCAAACTCCCAGGGCAGTTTCTTAGGACTTGAATTTGTCAACGTAGTATTTTGAGAGACACTGAAATATTTAGAGAAATTTGGTTGTAGCCAATGACAACCAAATACCTTTGCCTTTTTGTGTGAAATAAAAGAAGGGGGAGTAATTCGGTGAAGTTTTTCTGAGCTGAGCAGTTGCCGGTAACTACTGGGAAAGATATCATTCGTTTCCAGCAATTCAGAGGCTCAGAAAGAGAGTCTGATCTTCGGAAGTCTCTTTTCCTTCATTTTCATTTCGGTACTTTTCTTCCTGACACGGAAAGATTTGTCTTTTTGACAAATTGCTGGAGAAGGCAGTGCACCTGCGACCCAAAGAGAAAGTGGAAAATCTGTCTAAATCACAGAGAGTTCAGATGTGGTGGCTTCGTCTGAATTGTAGAAATGATCTCACCGAGCACGTGTACTCTGAGTCATCCTGTGATCGGCTCAGGTTGGGGCAGCAGGGAACCCAGGATGCAGGCTGTGGACAAAAGGAGCCTTCGACCCTACAATTAACTGTGAATGGGGAGGGATTCGATTTCAAACAGAACCTTTCAAAAAACAAACACTTATCCTCCATCTTTTTTGTTGTTGTTGTTCTGGGGTTTGAAGCCAGGCACTGAACTGCATCTCCAGCCCTTTTTAAAATTTGAGATGGGGTCCTACTCAGTCACTAAGTTGCCCAGGCAGAGCTTCAGCTTGTGATTCTCCTGCCTCAGCCTCCCTGAGTGCTGGGATTACAGGTGTGTGCCACCATGCCATGCTTACTCTCCATTTTAATGCTATGTTCCAACATCCTGTCTTCCAAAGAACTCCAGAGAGAGGAGGCAATGTTTCAAAGTCCTGTTTCTCTGTGGCATTCATCTCCCTTTGCAATTGCATGGACCTGTGTCCTCATTTGTTAATCTATGTCCTCCGGGCTGCTCTCCATGAGCAGGGTGCACTGCTTGTCCTGGAGCGCTTAACTCACTGCCTGGCACAAATGGCAGAATTAAGATGGAAATGAAGGTTTGTTCCCTGAGGTGTCAATATATAAAACAAGTGAGTGTGTTCTGAGTGACTAGCTCGATAATTGCAGACAGAACATGAGCCTTCTGTGGTCTCCTGAGGAGGGCTCAGCATCTGAAACTCTCCCAGCATTGTCAAAAGCAAGTGTCCTAATTAAGGTAATTCAACTAAGGCAAAGAAGAGGGAGAAAGATGCTGCAGTTTGTTGCAAAGGAGTCAGGGGGAATGAAAATAAGAATTCACCAGAGGAATAAAACTGCAAACCTATCTGCCAGAGAGTCTCATTTTCTCATACACGCTTTCCCCTGAGAAGCAAGTTCAAAGCCATCAGCAAAATGATCACGAGCATCCACTGGACAGAAGGGGGTTGGGGCGGGAGAGAGAAGTGCAAAGTAACGAGGTAGCCTCAGCGTCCACCCGCTGCCCGCCCACTCACTGCCTCCAAGAAGCCCAGAAGGGTTTGAGTTCCTGGCACAAATCCTTAGGGGAAGCAAGTTTGAAAAGTATTAAAAAATTTTTAGAAACTTTCCTAAGCTGGAATTTTCAAAATTATTTATTTTTAAAAATACAATATGGTATTTAATAGTTCTGTTTGGGGATATAACCAGAATAAAAGAAAAAGAGAGAAGAAACCTAGAGGATAACTTGGATCCTCAGGGGAAAGGGGTCCTGCATGCACACTTTCCCCCTCAAGACCAGCTGCTGGGGACCCGAAGCAAGGACCAGGGGTGGCAGCCAGGGCCTGTGGGCATCATTCCACATCTGAGGTTTGTTTTGCATGTGGCACAAAAACAAAACGACACAAAACACAACAAAATTGAAGGTGGCCTCTGCTTCTTTCTGGGCGATGTACTCTTCTTGGTGCATGGGGTCACCAGCCCGGGTGGGTTTTGCCTGTTACGCAGTGGCCACGTGTGGGGTCCTGAGAGCCTCTCACACTGTCCGGAGCCTTGGTGTGCACAGCTGTGAGTCGGAGCCAGGAGGGCTGTGCTCTCAGAGCAGAGTGCCGTGTGTTGATAAAGCCCTCGCTCCACCTGGGACAGGCAGCTCTGCAGCCAGGATCACAGGTCTTGCAGCCTCGTAGAACTGACCTCTAGAAGGGAGGCTATGGAGGGGAGAGAAGAGAGGAGATACAACCTGAAACACAAAGGTGGAATGCCCTTTTTTTCCGGGAGAGGTTCTCCCCGCTCTAGCTCACATTTACAGTCTGCCTCAAATCACCAAGTATGTCACCTCATTGTTTTGGGCATGGGCGTGTGCACGTGGGTGCACCTGTGTGTAAGTGCATGTGTGCGTGCTTGCTCACAATCATTCCCATTTTATACACTAGGACACTTGAGGTCTCTGAGGCTTGAGGAGGTTAAGTTACCTGCTCAGTGTTACACAGCAAGCCAGTGAAGGTGTAGCTTGGGACTGTCTGTCCTGGCTCCTTACCCCTGCCACCCCAGGCAACCCATCCCAAGGGGGCTGTCCAATTTTTTGAAGATGGGAGCTCAAAGCAAGGTTTAGTTTGCTTTAAAGAAAATACAAAAAGAGGGATCTGCTAGTTTTGGGGCACCGGAGTTTGTGGCTTCACATTTATTTTTGGTGGTACTGGGGATTGAACCCAAGGCCTTTGCAGTAAGCTACATCTCTAGCTTCTCTTTATAATTATTGTAATTATTTTGAGACAGGATTTGGTTGAGTTGCCCAGGCTGGGCTCAAACTTGTGAGCCTCCTGCTTCAGCCTCCCAGAGTGCTGGGATTACAGGCATGTGCCACCGTGGATGGCCGTGGCTCTAGATTCTTGCTAGCTGTAGGAGCCTTCTGGTTTATAGATCCAAAGAACATTGATAGGCTCCCTCCAAAATGAAAGGGAAAAGGTCTTAGTTCCTGCCTGATTATGCTTGATGTGGTTGCAGGAAGACAGAGGTGTGACTCTGGGGCAATGGGGGAGCCAGGTGGGTTGGGGGCACTGAGAAGAGCCACCTGGAGAACGAGGCCACATGGTGAATGCTGCGGGGACCCGAAGGCAGCTAAAATTCTCTCTCCTTCCCTCTTGGCTGAAGTTCCACCGGAGCCTGTCCTGTGCGAGCAGAAAGCTTCTGGATCCTGGCTCCATGGGGTCCTTAGTACAGCTTCACAAATCGACCCTGGAGTTTCGAGACAAATTGAGGGGAAGCGCTGCATTTTTACTCACTTATCTTTGGCCCAAATCTCCAGCAACTTAAAATGTACAGGTGACTGGGACCATCCTGACTGATGCTTTGAGGAGAAATCCCCTGCTTGTGAACCAAACACTGCAACGACAATGAGACCAGGGCTCCAGATGAGTGGAGCAGGGGGATGGAATATCTTTTGGTTCGAATCCATGACTTTACTCCTGCTTATTAAATGGGATACAAAAATTCTGAGCGGGTTCCAATTCCCAGCTGAATGTGGCTACTCTGAGAACAGCTGTGAGCGGCATTTAGCACTGAGCCTCTCCGCCAGGCCATGGAGGGACATCACCCACCCGCCCCGGCATTCTTGTTCCTGCAGTCAAAAATGGAGTTCATGGTAGCAAGTCTGGTCTGGCCTTGCTAGAGGTTGTCGTGACGTTTCTAGGGCAGCCTGGGGTTGGATCTGGCTTGGGCAGGTCTAAACTCTGCATCTGAACAGGTGTACCTGCCGAGGAAGTGTGCAGGGTGGAAGGAAAGGGCTCCCTGGAAGGAGGGCCCGCACAGATGAAGGGTGCACATGCTGTGGCTCGGGGCATGGGAAGGCTGAAAGCCTGTGTGGGCAGCCACGTGAGTGGCATGCAGCCATGGGTGGTGGGGGCAGTGGGTAGACACCCCACAGGACCCATGTTCTTTGTGGAACCTTGGCCAAACCAGGTTCCTCCCTAGAGGCCTCCGGGGTTTCGTGATCCCCCAGTAGGGACTGATCTGGTCCATGAAGAAGGGGATGGGCATTGGAGGGACTGGGAAGCCTTCCCTTGAAGAGTCTGTCCTTAAACCTTTCTTCCTATTTTCTTCCCTCTTTCGCAGCACTTGTGTAACCAGAGGATAGGATGGTACAAGTGAAGCCTTACCAGAGGGTGGGCCCCTTAGAGGTGGCAGCTCTGTCTTATTTACGAGCCTAAACATGCATCTGCTACCTATCTGCACATCTAACGTACAGCCACCCATCTGTCACCCATTCATCTGTTTCTCTAAGAAGCAGCACAAACTGAGCACCTACCACATGCCATGCCCTGGGCTCAGCACTGGAGTCAAACAGAAATGGTTCCTGCTATAGCCTAGTACCTGCTATGTAGAAGATCGACAGTCATGTTTATTGAAGAAACGTGTGACATGAGAAGTGACACAGGGCTTATCTACAGTCTCCACATCTCATGAGCTGGCTAGTGAGGAACTGAGAGAAGGAGGGCTTTAGAATTTGGAGGTGGTCATTTGTCCAGCTCACAGGAGACAGCTTGTGAGAGCCCCCCTTGGTGAAGTCAACAGGAGGAGCAGGCTGCACTTCTGAGGTCAGCATCAAGTTCTGCGGAACAACAAAGCCAGCAGCGAGGCGGTTCCCTCCCAGCCTGCCCAGCTGTCAGTGTGGCTGAGACTCCGGGATTTAGAATAATGAATTCCGTTCCGACTGTGTGGCGAAAGAACAGAGGTAGAGATTTCACGAAAGCACGCGTGAGGGCCACGAGAGGAGGTGGGCAGATTGCCAGGGGCGGGCGAGACAAAGGAGAGGTCTGTGTGAGGGGGCGTCATTGGGAGGAAGTGAATAACATCCTTGACAGTGACTAGCTAACCACGACAAGCAGGGAGGAAGGGGGGGAGTTGGACTGTGGGCAGAGCGGCCCCCGTGTTCCACCTGTGGGGAGCCCAGTTGCAGCGTGGGCAGAACAGGAGAAAAGCTGAAATGCTTACCTGAGGAATATAGTCTTGCTGCACACATGTGTGTTGTACTGCATACATGCACATGTCCTTGCTCTAGGTGTGTGTTCATACATGTGTTGCATAAGGACAACATGCAGTATGCATACAGTTAAACATCTGCACCCATGAACACCGGCTTTGGGTGTGTGTGCAGTGGGCTGGGCACACCATCTGTGTTACAATAATGTGTGTGTAAATGTCTCGAGAAGCAGGGTGGGCTTGTGGCTGAAAGCTTGAATGCCAGACAGACTGGATTCAAATCCAGCTCCAACACTTAACAGCTGTGGGCTGGTGGCAGCTGACCTAAACACCTTAGTTTCCACCTCTGAAAACAAGGCTAATAGCACTGGCCTCATGGAAGTACTGCAAGGATGAAATGAAATCATCCATGTCTGGTGCTTAGCATGGTGCCTGACCCAAAGAATAATGGATGCCTTTGATGCCTTGATGTACACTCTCTTGCTTGACCTGTGATTTCAGCTATGTCTGCTGTGGGCTTTATGCAAGCTTTGACTCATCCTACCAGCTTAGCATCCTGACTAAAGGTGTGCTGTGTAGCTTTAATGATTGCTCCGGGCTTTGGGATTCTTTGGCACTGCAGACACTGGCGGCATCTGCTCGTCAAGCACACACATGCATCCTGACTGTGCAGGGGAGTTCACGCCCAGGGGAAACCCTTAAGCATCAGGGTATGGGAGCTGATGAGTAGATAATTCTCTAGGTCGACCCTTGTAGACAGATCTCTTTCAGCACTTCGCCGATGACATTCTATTGTCTTGTAGTCTGCATTGTTTCCCTGTGAGGTGTCAGGTGAAGCTCTTACCTTTGTTCCCCTGTACATAAAATATTTGTTTTTCTCTGGTTGCTTTCAAGATTTTTCTTTTTTTTTTAATTTTTAGTTTAACTAATATGTGCATAGTAACTATTATGTGCAAATGTGAATTTTTCCTTGTGATCCTCTTGTTTGGAGTTTGCAAAGCTTTTTGAATCTATAAGTCACCATTTTCTGTCAACTTTGAGAAGTTTTTAGCCATTATTTATTCAAATATATATTTTTGGGCCCATTCTTATTCTCTTTTCCTTTTGGGACACCAAATGCATATGTGTTAGACTCTGTGACCTTGTGCTACACAGGTCACTGAAGATTTAACTTTTCCTGAAACCCTTTCCTCTCTGTCCTTCAGGTTGATTTCTATTGATGTGACATAAAATTTACCAGTGGTTTGCCATGTTCAATGTGGTGTTAAGTAATCCAGTGGGAATTTTTAATTTCAGTTATTACAGTTTTTCAGTTCTAGACATTCTAGTTGGTTCTTTTTCATAATTTACATTTCTAAAGGTATAAGCATCTTTATGTTCTTTATTTTTTATTAGTTATACAGAATAGTAACTTTCATTTTGGCATATTTGTATATGCATTATTTTTACTCCTGCATCATCTCCTTCTTCTTTCTCTCCACCTCTTCCTAATCCCCTTCTTCTTAAGAGTCTTCTTTCTATTTCTCTGTCATCTCTTAAAGTTTTTAAGATTCCACATATGAGAGAAAATATGAGATACGTGAGTCTAGTTTATTTTGCTTAACATGATGATCTCTATTTCCATCCATTTTCCTGAAAATGACATATCATTCTTTTTTATGGCAGAATAATATAGCATTTTCCTTATCCATTCATCGGTTGGTGGGCATCTAGACTGGTTCCATATCTTGGCTATTGTGAATTATTCCATAATAAACATGGACATTCAGACATCACTATAGTATACATTGACTTTAATTCTGTTGGACGTATACTCAGGAGTAGGGTAGATAGATCAAATGGTAGCTGTATTTTTAGTCTTTTGAGGAACTTCCACTGATTTCCGTAGTGGCTGTACTAATTTATATTCCTACCAACAGTTTCATTCCTTTGTGATCTGATAGGATGCATGAGATTACTTCGAATTCTTTTTGTATTTGCTAAGGCTTGCTTTATGGCCTAAAATATGGTCTATCTTAGAGAAATTTCTGCGAGCTGATGAAAAAATGAGTATCCTGTTGTTGGATGGAACAATCTGTAGATGTTTATTAAGTCCGTTTGATCTATAGTATAGTTTACATCTGATGTTTCTTTGTTGATTTTTTGCATGAGTGGCCTATTTGTGAGTGGGGTATTGAAGTCATCCCTCTATAACTTGGGGTCTATTGGGGTCTATCTGTTCCTTTATGGCGAGTGATGTTTGTTTTATGAATTTGGGTGCACTAATATTTGTTTTATATATATTTACAATTGTTATATCTTCTTGATGGATTGTTCCTTTTACCAATTTGTAATGACCTTCTTTATCTCTTCTAGTTTAGTCTTGATCTGTGACTTGTTGGATATGAGTATATTCAAATACTCCTGCTTGCTGTTAGATACTATTTGCATGGAATATCATTTTCCATCCTTTCACTTTCAGACTATGTATGTCTTTTTGAATGAGGTGTGTTTCTTGTGGGAAACATATAGTTCAGTCCTGATTTTTTAAATTCAATCTGCCAATCTGTCTTTTATTTGGAGAATTAAGGCCATTTGCATTTGGGGTTATTATTGAAAGATGTGTAGTAATTCTTGCCAGTTTGTTATTTTTCTGATGTTTGATTCTTTCCTAATATTCATTTGTTAATCTACTCTTCCTCTTCTGCTGCTATTTGGATGGGTTTTTCTTTATAAGTAATTTTGCCTTTTTCTCTCACAGCTTTTAGTATTCTTTGTTCTTCACCCTTGACATTTTAACTGCAATGTGATGTGGGGAGATTATTTTTTTGATGATGTCTGCCTTGGGTTCTAAATGCTTCTTATACCCAGCTATCCATATCTTTCTCAAGATTTGGGAAAATTTCAGCAATTATTTCACTGAATAGATTTTCTATGCCTTTCTTCTACATCTGAAGCCTCTCCTGTATTCCAAAGACTCTTAACTTTTGTTTAAAAATCATATCCCAGAGGTCTTGCATTTTTTTCTTTATTATAGTCTGAATGTAATAATTTATCCACCTTATCTGTCTTCTCCTTGTTGAACCTGCTCATTAGGCTTTCCATTGAAATTTTTATTTGGCTCATTGAGCTTTTAATTTCCAAGATTTTATTTGTTCCAGAATTTCTATTTCTTCATTAAAATCCTGAATTGTCTTCCCATTTCATTCAGTTGTTCATTTGCTTCTCTTTTAGTTCATTGGTCATGTTTTGTAATCATTCTTTTGAATTCTTTGTCTGATGTTATGGTTTATATCTAGATGTCCCCTGAAAGCCTCCTGTGCTTGTAGGTGGAGCTTTTGTCAAGTGATTGGATCACAGGGGTGTGATACTTATCAGTGGATTAGTCCACTGATGAGTTTATAGCTAAAGGTGATTTGGGAGGTGAAACCTGGTCAGATGAAGTAGTTCACTGGGAGCATGGCCTGGAAGAGTCTATCTCCTGCCCTCTACCCTTGATCCTTCTCTCTGCTTCCTGCCTGCCATGCTATGAGAAATTCTCCTCTGCCATGCCCCTCTGCTATGCTGTCCTGCTTTAGATCTAGCTGACTATGGACTGAATCACTATAAACTGTGAGCCAAAATAAATCTCTTCTCCTTAGAGTTGTGGTGTTGCGTATTGTGTCTCTGTGACAAGAAGTTTACTAAGACACCTGACATTCCATCCATTTTAGTATCACTGGGATCAGTTACTATGACAGTGTTAGCTTTTGAAGAAGTCCTCTTGCCTTATTTTTTCATATTTCTTAGGTGTCTATGTTGATACTTATGCATCTATTGGAGTGGTTTCTTTTACCCTTTTATGTATGGATCTTCTTAGGGAACAGGTTTCTCTTGCTGATGTTCCCTGGGGAATTAGCATGTTGTGTAGTTTTGAGTTTAGTTGTAAGTAGGTCTCACTATGTGTTTTCTCTGTAGTTTCTTTGTCTTTTTTAGTGTGTTATTTTCTACCTTTGCCCTTTCCATTCTTATGTTTCACAGCCATACATTTTTGCTGTTTGGCTAGATTGAGTTTGTTCACATGTGGGGATTGCCACTGTTGTTATTTTCCCTTTGAAAAGTTCTGGGGAGTAAATTAGTCCTACAAGCATGCTAGGAGTGTGCTTTGTTGCTGAACTACGGTGCCAAAGCTTGAGTAGTTTCTTTCTCTGTACATCTTGCAAGAGTGGGTTCCATCTGATAGTTGAATCAGGTGTGCTTTAGACAACAGAGTATGCAGGGATGGACATTCTGAGGATCCTTTCTGATTTTTGTCAGCAAAGTGTATTCTGGAAGGTTATGGATTTACTCATTGCTGGAGTCCTTTGTAGGTGTGTTATCTACTAAAGTGTTATTTCTCTCTGTTGTTGCCTGGGAGTACATGGCAGGGAATTGAAGCAAGACTTCAGTTATCTTTTAGATGTGACTTTTGGGGCCATTTTGTTGACTGGGAGTCTTATCATTCTTATTTTTTAGGTTGAAGTTTCTACTGAAGATTGAGTGGAAGTAGGTTGTAGCTAAAGTAAGGTTCATTTTCTCTAGTTGGACTGGGGAGGTAGTTCAGCAGCACAGTGCCCTCATAGTGTGCTTGTAAGCCTGGTTTGCTCCCTAGCACTTCTCAAAGGGGTGATAACAACAGTGGACACCCCCACATATAAACAAACCCAATCTAACAATACAGCAAAAATCAAATAAAGACCCATAACCACAGCACCAATAACCATAGAAGTGAAAGGGGCAAAGATAGTTTATGAGACAATAAAATGTTAAAGATTAATAGAACAAAATATGACAAATCAATAATAAAAAAAGAGAAAGAAAAAAGTGTAACAGAAATGACATGTAAGGGAGAAAAAGATAAGAAAGTAAGAAAAAAATTTTAGTCAGGTAGTTAGACATTAGCAGGCCTGAAGGACAAATGGGAGGAGGTCTAAAATAGTATGCTTTGCCAGTTAAGTAAAGAAACAAAGCCTTGAATGTATAATATATTTATAATGATTTGTTAGGTCTCAGCATAATGACTTTTTAAGATTACACAGAGTGCACATTTCTTTTGATAACTGGCCACATTATTCTAGTTCAAGAACAAGCTTCCCTGGCTGCCATACCCTCCACCCCAATGATATCAGGACAGGAAATGTTCTTTAAAGACTCTCCTGCCCTGGGCTTGGACCTGTGTCTTAGTTACTTTCTTATTGTTGAGACCCAATATCCAACACCCACAACTTAAAGGAGGAAAGGTTTATTATTTTGGCCCACAGTTTGTAGAGGTTTCAGTCCATAGTCACCTGGGTCCAAGGCAGGGCAGCATGGCAAAAGGGCATGGTAGAGGAGGAAGAGTTCGTGGCATAGTAGGCAGGGAGCAGAGGGGGTTCAAGGGAGTAGGAAGGATATACACTTCCAGTCCAGGCCCCCAGCGACCCACCTCTTTTGACCAAGCTTCACCTCCCAACATCACACCCAGCTATAAATCTATCAGTGGACTAATCCAGTGATGAGTGTCACACACCCATGACCCAGTCATCTCCCAGAAGCCCCACCTATGAGCACATGAGGCTTTGGGGGACATCTAGGTATAAGCCATAATAATCCGGTTTAAATTATGAACTTATCTTTTGTAAATTTCTTTTGTTTTATTTATTTTTTATTAGTTCAGTTTTGCAATACATAATTACATTCCTCATAGGAAGTTTTACATATACATAACACATCTTAATTCTCCTTTCATTACCTTCCCCTCCTCTCCATTTCTGCTCCCTCCATCTCTTGGTCCCCTTCCCTTTTGCAAAAGATTTATCAGCCTATTTCATATTATATATCTTTCATTTTGCTCTTTAATTGGATTTTATCTTCCTCTTTCTTTGTATTTTTCCTTACATCTTGTTTTCAGAAAGCTGGACCCTGATGCAGTGATGAATCAGCCCCCTACTTTCTTGGTCCTCATTTCTCTGTGACACTATGAAAGAATTCATTCAAGATACATAGGCAGCCATGCAGACGTATAGATAGAATTTATTTTTTACAGAAGATACAGAAAGAGTTATGCCTTCGAGCAAGAAGGAGGTCACAAAGACATCTTCCCTAAGTGTGAGTCTGGATATATTTTTTATGCACACAAGAATTACATCTGGAATTCAGGGAACTTATGATAATTATGATGCTCATCCACATTTTACTTAGAAGTTATGCTGGAATTGCAAAGTGCCTTCCAGTCCTTCTTCGGGGGCTTTAATTATGTAAGAAACTTAACAAAAGATGAGGAGGCATCTCATAACTGACTGACTGTCCTAATCATGGATGAGGGCAGTACCTGGGGAGAGAAGGTAAGCCTGGAGGGCGTCAGCGGCTCCGGGGAGGAACAACAGACCAAGCTAGCAGTGTGAGCCTCAAGAAAACCCCAAGGTTATTATTGCAAAAACAGCATGGGGTTTTACTCTGAAAGTGACTTCTCCACACAGCAGGCTAGAGTTGGAGAAAAATCCAGGGAAGCACCCGCCATATTTGAGAGGATTTAATCAGGAGCCATTTTCAGAAAGCATTAATTGTTTAAAACTGAGCCACAGAACAACTACGAAACAACTTGATTTCGGGGTTTCCAGTGTTACCCAACCACAGTGACTGGGTAAAAACCACAAGAGATGGTCATGGGGAGGATGCAGGCTAGACATGGATTCCCGGAAAAGTTCAAGCCCAGGCTGAGAAGAATATGATGCCTCCCCTTCGACTGTGAGAAACCAGGCTTGGCATGTGTGGCTTTCAGAAGGAGCTGGGTCTGAAACTTCTGGCACTGAGATCAGTGGTCTGCTTAAACCCCGGCCCCACTGCCTACATCCGGCACAGAGACCAGTGGTCTGATTTCTTTTTCCATCCAGCAATGTGAGCAAGGATATGCCTCAGCTGGGACAGTTTCCACAGCCTGGGTTGTGCAGACAAGAGGGGTCCTGGAGCAGAGGAGGCTCTGGACAAACCAACAAGCCATGAAGCCAGCAAAGAAACTGACTCGCTGGATTCTAAGACTGCAGATCCTGGAAAGAAACAACTCATTCAAAAACACAAAGAAAATTATTTTCATTGCTCGTTTTTTTTGTTTTTTCTTTAAATTTTTACCTTTTTCTTTCTCTGCTTATTTTTTCTCTTTCTTTAATTTGCTCTCTGCTTTTTCTTTTTTCTACTTTTTCTTGTTTATTCTTTTCTGTTACTTTTATCTACTTTATTGATTTTCTTTTACTCCTTAATAAAATCCTTTACCTCACTTTCTCTCCTCCTTCTCATCCTCTGTTGCTTACCGTTTTGAATTCTACTTCTTTCATTCTCTTATTCCCCACCCTTTCTACCTTTATAATATAAGCATGTGGTATTTTGACTGGGATTAAGTCTGCATAACAGTTTTGGAAGTATGGCCATTTTGACGATATTAGTTCTGCAATCCAGAAATGGGATATCTTTCCATTTTCTGATATCCTCTTCAATTTCCTTTTTCAGAGTACTATAGGTTTCACTGTAGAGGTCTTTCACTTCTGTGGTTAGGTTAGTTCCTAAGTATTTAATTTTTCTTAACTTTATTGTGAACGTCATTGTTTTCCTGTCTTAGTTACTTTTCTCATTGCTGAGACAAAGTACCAGACACTTTAAGGAAGAAAGGTTTATTTAGCTCATTGTTTGTAGAGGTTTCAGTCCATAATTGGCTGACTCCAGGCAGGGTGGCATGGCAGACAGGCATTGCAGTGGAGAAACAGTTCATGGTGGGCAGAAGGTAGCAAAGCAACAAGGGATGGCCACAGCTCTTTCCGTCCCTTGTGTCTTATCCAGGCTACCCACCCTTAGGGTGAGTAGTGCTCACACCCTTGCTCCTAGTGCCCTTAATCCTAACATTGCACCATGAATCAATCCCAGCGTCATACACTCTAGATCCAGTCACCTCTGAAAAAGCCCCACCTATGACTTCATGAGGCTTTGTGGGGACATCTAGATACAAGTCATAACATTTTCTAATTTCTTTCTCAATGAGTTCATTGTTATTACATAGGAATGCCATTGCTTTCTACATGCTGTGTTTGTATCCTGCTACATTGCTGCATTTGGTTATTAATTCTAGGCATCTTTTGGTGGTATTTTTTTGGACTCCTATGTAGATCATATCAACTACAAATAATGATCATTTGATTCTAGGAACTGTATAACTCATCCCTTGGTTTTTTTTGTGCATGGATTATTCAAGAAGGCATTGTTTAATTTCCATGTGTTTCTATAATTTCTATGCTATTGATTTCTAGTTTCATTGTTTTATGATCTGATAATAATTCGTAGGATGATTTTGATTTACTTGCATTTACTTAAGCATGCCTTATGGGCTACCATGTGGTCTTTTGAAGAAATTTGCATGTGGTGCTGAGATGAATGCATATTCTGTTATTGTTTGCTGGAACATTCCATAGATATCTATTAATTCTATTTGTTCAAAGGTTTGGCTCAACTCTAATATTCCTTTGTTGAATTTTTTGTGTAGTGTATCTATCTGTGTGTGACAGTGAGGTATTGAGTAGTATATTTGTCTGTGTCAGGGGATCAACACTATAATGGTGTTGATATTTATCTGATCTTTTATGTCCAGTAGTGTTTGTTTTATGAAATTGAGTGTGTCTGTGTTTGGTGCATATATGTTCATAATTGATGTCTTCCTGTTGAATTGTTCCCTTAACCAATGTGTAGTGATCTTCTTAGCCCCTTCTGATCAGTTTTGTCCTGAACTCTACTTTGTCTGAAAATAGGATAGCTGGTCCTACTTGTTTTTGGGTTCCCAATGCATGACATACTATTTTCCATCCTTTGATTTTTAGCCTGTAAATTTCTTTTTGGATTAAATGTGGTTTTTGTATACAACATATATTTGGGTTTTGTTTCCTGATCCATTTTGCCAACCTGTATCTTTTGACTGGGGCATCGAAACATCTCACATGGAGAGTTATTATTGGATGAGCATCATAATTATCATAAGTTCCCTGAATTCCAGATGTAATTCTTGTGTGCATAAAAAATATATCCAGACTCACACTTGGGGAAGATGTCTTTGTGACCTCCTTCTTGCTTGAAGGCATAACTCTTTCTGTATCTTCTATAAAATAATAAATTCTATCTATACGTCTGCCTGGCTGTGTATGTGTGTTGAATGAATTCTTTCATCAGGGCATAGAGAACTGAGGACCAAGAAAGTAGGAGGCTGGTTCATCACCGCATCAGGGTCCAGCTTTCTGAAAACAAGATGTAAAAAAAAAAAAAAAAAAAAAAAAGAGGAAGATAAAATACAATTAAAGGAGAAGAGAGGAAGACTAGAACAATAAATTAAATATAAAGAAAAATAGTAAAAAATACAAAACTTCAAAAGAAAATAAGAAAAAATATGAGTGATTTGAGATAGGATAGTCAGAGGAAATAAGCTGGGATAAAGAACAGAGAAAATAAAAAAACCTAAAATTAAAGACTAGTCAGAGATTCCTCCTGTCTAAGTAATTTAGCTTGCAAATGCAAGGTCAATTTTGTTTGCTTCCTCTGAGTTTGCATGAGACTGCTTGGGACAGTTTCCTGTCTGTGGTGCCCTATTTCTTGCAGGGCATGCTGAGACGAGGAAGGCTGAGCCCGGGTGTATTTTCTGGGCGTATTTTGCATGTACACCCAAGTGTGTGGCAAGCAACTGAGTGGCAGCAGGGGCCCTTGCTTCCAACCCAGCCTCACAGGTATCTGGAGCACACGGGATAGGTGCACCTTCATTTCACCTCCTCTGTCTTGGTGCACTGGAAACGAGGTAAGTGACTTAGTGGCTGGCACAAGCCCCCCTCACTGGTCTAGGTTTGGCAGCCTCTGGACCATTCAGGATGAAGGTTCAGGGTCTCCCAAAATCCGTGGTCTTCAAGGCCAGTGGTGGCAGCTGAGTTTAGACCATAGCCCATGCTTTTTGTCCCCTGTACCTTGGTGGCGGTGGGCTTGTCCTCAGCCCAGATGACTCTGTATAGCACGTCCATGGGGAGTGGCAAATGGCCAAGCTGGGGAATGGCTGTGAATCCCTGAGAAACCTCAGAAGGGCAGGGTGGGTGGTGTGTAATCCAGTAGGTTCTGTGCTGGAGAAGTGGCCAGGAGGACGGAGCACTCCATGATCATCCCCCTCAGGTGCACACAGTTCTCAAGCACACTGCTATCGTTTCTAACTTCAGAGGGCTCAGCCATCTGCACCCTCTGGTCCCCTCTCTGTTGTAGCCTGCGCTCCCTGATGCTGACAATTCCTTTTGGGGTCCTCTTCCATCCTCTCCTCTGCCAAGAGTGTCTCCTGTGGCCTGCTCCTGCACGGTGGGTGCAGCAGGACATCTACTGGGGCTGTAACTGAGATCACTCTGAGCTTACCACTCCCTGGCCGGATCAGTTCCTAATAATACGACCCCTCCCAAGATGGCTTCTGAGCGTCTGCACAGTCCAATGCTAGGTTGTTGTGAGGGTGGTCACTTTCAGGCCTAATCCCCACTGGGGTAAAATCTTGTGTGGACTGTGGCTTTCCCCCACTGATAGTACCAGATTATAATGTCTGGGGTTATTTGAATTGGCTACTTACCTTATGCTTACAGCTTTGGGATTGCTGTCCCCAGCTGGGAACTCAGGGTTGAAGTTATGAATTGCTCGATACACCTCTCCACATTTCCACGCTATTTAGATTTCCTTTCACTTGTCTACTGGCTCCTAGAACTCTTTCTCACCTTCAGTGAACAGTACTTGGTTTCTCCTCTGTTGGGCTGACTCTATTTCTTAGTTGCACAGAGGTTACATCTTCTGTAAATCCTCATAATTTACATTTTTTTCAGTGCTGGGGATTGAACCCAGGGCCTTTGCACTGAGCTACATCCCCAGCCCTTTTAAATTTTTTTATTTTGGGACAGGATCTCACTAAATTGTCCAGGCTGGGCTCAAAACTGTGATCTTCTTGCCTCAGCCTTCCAGAGTTCTGGGATTACAGGTGTGCACCACCACCTGCGGCTCCCATAATTTACACTTTGCTTTCTGGATTTCCTGTTTGGTTAGTCATTAAGACTATACTTTCCTTTAATTTTGGAAACATATTTATAAAAGCTGATCTATCTCATTTCCATTTCTACTGACTGACTTTTTTAAGACTACAGGTTATATGTGTTTGTAGGTCTAATGATTTTTATAGAGATTATGGTGTGGAGAAACTATATCATACAGACTCTGAATATTGATTCTTGTTTTAGCAGTTGGTTCAGTTCCTGGCTGATCTTGAACCTTTCATTAGCTTGAGTTTATGCTTTGCTACTGTGAGTCTGTGCCAGGCCCAAGGTGTATCTGTTGCCTCTCTATCTTAGCGAGACTCAACCTGGCATCCTGCAGGTCTTGCCAGAGCTTGATTATAGTTTCTGTTGGGGAAATTCTAGAGTAGACTCTCTTCTAGGGTGCAGTTCTTACTCCTGAGAAAAACGTGGTATCTCAGCTTGATGCCAGGTTTGCTAACGAGGTGTTAATAACTTCCCTCCATGCTACAAGGGCCAGAGCTGCATCTCCAGTTCTGTTCATCCTTTAATATAATATAACCCAATCACACAACAGCTACTACCTGGTAGGCCTCAGACGATCTAGTGCCTAACCCTCATTTAAATAGGGCTTGCCATGTGTACCTCGGTCCCCTGTCAGCCTGCTTCCATATTTCTGATGCTCTAATCCATGACTTGAGGCTGCAATCCTTGCTTTGAACTCTGTTTTCTGCCTGTTCAGCTCGGTGGGACCACCATGCCCTCCGTGGACTCCTCTTACAACTGGCTGAGCAAGGCCTCTTGTTATGGACTGGGTGTTGGTTGTGCTCATCGTATATGCTTTTCTTTTTTAGAAACTAATCTTTTTTTTTTTTTTTTTTTTTGTGGGTACCGGGGGGTTGACCTCAGGACCTCGCGCGCCAACAGGCACCCGTGCCGCTGAGCGATATCACCGGCCCCTTTTTCATATGTGGGATCCGGGAGTCGAACTCGGGCCCTCGCGCTTGCAAGGCAGGCGCTTATGCCGCTGAGCCATCTCACCGGCCCAGAAACTAATCTTGTGATGTCCATGGTTCACTGCCTGAAAATGATTGCTTTGTTTATCCTGTCCAGTTTTAAGTTGCAAACAATGGGAATATTAGCACAGTATCAGTTTGTCCTGCTCAGGAGCAGATGCCTGAGAGAGGTTTATGTGTTCCTTACATGTGAGGGGCAGGAGTGGAGCCACTTATCCTCAGGGACAGGTTGACAATGCTTCCTGACTTTAGTGTTCCTTCTTTGTTCTTCCTGTTCCCTACCTCCTTGCCAGGATCATCTCCGAAATGAATTATTTATACACAAGTCCTTCTCTCTGGGTCTTTTTTGAGTGGGGAGAGAACCGGCCTTCATCTACCACTCTCACCCTGGTGCCTGGCACATAGCGGGTATAAAATAAGATTGGTTGTTTAAACCTGGTATTATTACTGGAGTGGCACATCTGTCAGGATGCAGAACACGAGGACAGCCTTTCTGTGTGTCTGCAGTGTGTGTTTGTGTGTGTGTGACTGTGTGTGTGTGCACATGAGTGATGTCTAGGTTTGTGCTCAAGCAGTACCTGTGCAACTTGTCTGTTGCACTGCATGTCTATCTCGGTGTCTGTGTCTCTCCAGGTCTCTGTGTGTGGGGACACAATGGACACTTGAGAGTCACCCCGAGAAGGCACTGAGACCACAGATACCTTGCTCAGCCAAAGACCACCACAAAATTCCTCCCAGTGCTGATGCCCTGGGGAGGGCCAGACACATTCTAAAGGCAGGAGTTCAGGAGAATAAACCAGCATCTGAATCGGACACAGCATCAAAAGCTGCATTTGAGGACGGCGTGTAGATCCCAGCCACGTTACAGAGCAAGATACACAGGGGTGGTGTGATGATCTTTGGGAACCCAAAGAAGGGGAAATCAAACTTCACAGAGTTGTGGGGCCTCATCGTCATCGTTCTCAGACGAGGAGGCTGAGGCTGGAGCATCAGGCCTGAGGCTCTCAGTGACTCATTGGTAGCTCTCTCTCTGTTTCTCTCTGTCTCTCGCTGTCTCTCTGTCTCTCTCTGTCTCTGTCTGTCTGTCTCTGCCTCTGTCTTTCTCTGTCTCTCTCTGTCTGTCTGTCTGTCTCTCTCTCTGAATTTGCTTAAGATCTTCTCTGTTGTGGGCCATCTCTCTGGTACAGACCCCGGCCTTCATCTACCGCTCTCACCCTGGTGCCTGGCACATAGCGGGTATAAAATAAATATTTGTTGGATCAGTGGGTAGACTTGGCTTTCATCCGCGGGCTTCCTAATCTGAGAGGCTGTGAGTCACCGGAGCCATGGCCCAACAGCCACGAGTGTACTGGTCCAACAGACTGAACTTATGGCTTGCGTTGAGTAATAAAAACCACTGGAAATGCATCAGGAAGACTCTTCACAGGGGACATTTGCGACATCCAGTGGGAAAGACATTAGCCTGGATGGCCCCTCTGTTCTGGAGCTGGGTCAGGGACTTCTGATTTGGGATTTTCAGCAGCAGGAGTCAAGTAGAAGGAATTCTCAGTTCTACTCAGAACAATAGGGACCACGAGAGGGCCATGCACATCTACTCCCTCCCACCAGCTCCCCAAATAGCAGCTTCTTATATTTATTTATCTTTAATTTATTACTACGTGCATAAGGTACAAGTTTACATTCCTTGCGGGAAGCTGGCACATGTACATAACACATCTTAATTCCTTTTTTCATCCCCTTTCCCTCTCCTTCCTCCCCCCTCCACCTATCTCTTGATCCCTTTCTTTTTATTTTTTGGTACATGCTTGCAGTACATAACGTCTACCTTCCTTGTGTGGAGTCAGCACATGTACATAACACATCCCAATTCATTTTCTTCATCATTTATCCCTCCCTCCCTTCACTCGCCCCCCATCTCTTCCCTTTCCTCTTTGAGAACAATCCGTCTCCCTATTTCCCATTATCTTTCTTTTATTTTGCTCTTTATTTTTATTCTGGATTTCTCATATAAGAGAGGAACCATACAATATTTAAGCTTGTGTATCTGATTTATTTCACTTAATATTATGTACTCAAGGTGCATCCATTTTCCTACAAATGACTCAAGTTTATCTTTATTTATGGCAGTGTTTATCTTTCTCTACTCCACTGTGTAGACAGCTGCTTCCAAGATTTAGCTATTATGAATTGTTCTGCTATAAACATGAGCATGCATGTATCACTGTAATATGGTGTCTTTAACTCTTTGGGAAGATATCTAGAAGGGGAATAGTTGGATCAAATGGAATTTCTAGTTTTAGCTTTTTGAGGAATCTCCATACTGATCTCCATAGTGGTTGTGCTAGTTTACATCCCCACCATCAGTGTAGAAAGTTTCCTTTTTTCCCTTGCAGCTTCTCCAGCATTTGTTATTATTTGATTTCTTGATGACAGCCATCCTTTCTGGGGTAAGATGGAATCTCAGCATTGTTTTAATTTGCATTTCTCTAATGGCCTGTGAAGCTGAACATTTCTTCGTGCGTTTATTGGCCATTTGTCTTCTTCTGTGAAGCGTCTGTTCATTTCAACAGCAGCTTTTTAATCCCTTGCTTTCAGCCTCATAATCCCCATTCAAAACTTCTGAAAGTCTCTCCAATCTCCACATCATGAAATCGAGTCCCCTCCCCTTGGCCTACACACTGTGCTCCCCACTACCGTAAGTACAGACAACCTCTGGCCTCCCTCATTTCCCCAAGGTTTTCTGCGTACAGCAGAGAGCATTGGTGTCCCAACAAGATCCTTTGTCTCCTTTTTAATGATTCTCTATGCCTTTCCCCTTGCTTTGCTACTGACACCTGGCAGTGACAACCTTTGGTACTGGAAGCCCATTCCCCATGTAGAGAGCTGGAGATGCCTGAGTGTTTTTCCTCCCCTGCAGGCCCAGCAGCCAGCGACTGACCTGTGACTGACCTGTGACTGACTGACCTGTGGATATGCACACCAGGTCCCTTGCCTAGAGACGGAGCAGGCTCCGGGTACGGTTCTTGTGCTGGGGCTCGCTGTGGGAGGAGGTGACATGGGACTTACTTTCTGGTTTCTCCCCTTGCCTCTCTTGCCCCTGAGAATGTGGCTTTGATTTGTCACCTGACCTGAAACCCTCAACCAATGACACTGGACTTGCTTCAGGTCTCTGTCCGTGTCCCTCTTCCTGCAATGCCCTCCATCCGGATCTTCTATAGCTTCATCTACTGCAGGGCTCTACGCAAATGTCACCTCCTGAGGAAGGCCTTCCCCACCAGCCCAGTTGTAGCAGCCTGCTCCTCTTACCCCTGGCCACTTCTCGGCACACCACCCTGCTTTCTGCCCCTTACAACACTTCTGTGTGCATTTCTTTGCCTTTTCTGTTTGTTTACTTGTTTCTCTCTGCTCTCCTTCAACCCCAGGCCAGAAGCTTCATAAAAAGGTTCACTCATTCAATAAGTATGTATTGTGCACCCACTATGGACCAGGGTCCATTGTCACAGGGGATAAAGCAGAGAAAGGCAATGCTAAGTCACTGTCCCTTGGAACTTTCAATCCCCTCAGGAGCAGCAGCAGATGAGTGAATGAATGAGCATTTAACTCTGCTCCATGTGTGGGGGCTGCAGCTTCAGACTGGGCAAGAGTGTGAGAGTGGCTGTGGCAGAAGGGGTCTTTCTTAAAGAGGATGGGTGGGTGGGGCTCCCTTCTTTTATAAAGGGAAGAAAACATTTCCCTGAAAGCCCCACGAGAATTGCCTTTGCATCTTCTGTATCCTGTGGTCACCTCTCACTGCAAAGGAGGCTGAGATCATGAGGGTTGGACAAATAGAAGCAGGAGAGCCAAGGCTGAGTGGTTAGGCAGTCAGGATTCATCCCTCGGGGTTGCTTCTGGAATAGTAGCTTCTGGCAATGAGCAGCATCTACCATGGCCAGCCAGTTCCTCCTCCCAGCTTTGCCTTCTGCAGTGGAGACCTTTGTCTTGCACGTACATCTAGGACTTGACAGTTTAGAGAGAGCGTGTCACACATCATCTCACATAATCTTTATTATGACCCACGGGGTAGTGAGAGTCGGTACCAATTCATGAGCCTCTTCTGTGTTCCGGGCACTGTGCTTGACATTATTGTAAATGCCTGCCGGACAGTTCTCTGGTGGCCTTGGACTGACCTGGATCTCCTCTTCCTCACTGTTGTTTTCAAGACTAACTGGAGCATGTGTGCTGCGGATGCCAGGTCCTCCGATAGGGTGGGGCTGATGGGACAGCCCTACTCTGTCCCAGCCCTGCCTCCCCCGCAGCGACATGTCCATGAATGATTTAGCCCAGAGACTCATGAATCTCCAGGGTTTAAAATCCAGGGAGGGCTGGATTGGGGGTTCCTTGGCTCCACTGCAAGTGGGGCACCCCTATGGGACTGCAGCCCGCACCTGGCAGGGCTCCTGAGCCCTGAGTGACCAGTGCCCAGAGAATCCCAGGCTTCTACTGCACTTGTCGCCATCTGTAAGGAGTGACTGTCATGTGATATGCCAGACGCAGGCACACTGGTCACCAGGGCAGTGAGCCTGCTTCACAAGGCTCAGTCCTTGTTGCCATCCTGTGGGGATGGGACAGTGAGGGTCCCACTTTCACGGTGGAGGAAAGTGAGGCACAGCGAGGCACAGCAAGCTGCCCATGGGCCCAAGTGGTGAGCAGAACCGAAACTTGAACTCTCATCTTCAGGCCTCCAAGGCCTTGCTCTTTCAAGTCTCTCCCATGAAATCTGTGGAGGAAGAATGGATGGAGTTTGACCATGGTTCTGCCAGCCAGATGGACCCGGGCAAGTCACTTCATGCTCTGAGCCTCAGTTTCCTCCACCGTGAGCCACCTGAGGGGCTCTGAAAACTAAAATGAGTACATTAAATAATTGAAAGTCTCTGACATCTTTACTGCACTTATTTGAAATATCGTGGATCTCCGCAGGGTGCTCTGGGAATGTAGTGTCATCACCTGGCACTTTTCTGGGCTGGTGACTGACCTTATGCCTTCTGAGTGGTGTCATGAACAGCTCAGATGTATGACAAGGAAATTTGAACTGAGAAAGAGAAGGGCTTGCTTGAGGTCACATGGTTTGAATCCACATCTAGGGGCTTGTGAGCTGCCAGCTGGAATGATGGAAATGACCGGGCCAATCACCTCTCATTCTCCACAGAGCTGCCCTGGAGTTTTTCCTCCTGGCAATGGTAAAGTTCAAGAAAGAGGGGAAGAATGCAAAGCTAATGGATGCCTATGATTGGAACTGGCACCATGCCATCTTTGCCAGACTCTACTGCCCAGACCAAGCTGCAGACTAGTTCAGGTTCAAGGGGTGGGAAAACAGGCTAAATCACTTGCTGGGAGATACTTAAAAGTCACATTGCAAAGTGGTGTAGATGCCGGGATGATGGTGCATGCCTATAATTCCAGGACTCAGGAGACTGAAGCAGGAGGACCACTGCAAGTTCAAGGCCAGCCTGGGCTACCTAGTGAATTAAAGGCCAGCCTGAACTGCACAATGAGACTTTGTCTCAAATCAACAACAACGACAACAGCAGCAGCAGCAACAACAAAAAACCCCTAAATGGTGTAGATGTAGAGAGGGCAAAAGAATTACGGTCAAATATGGTCAACAAAATAAATCCATCACTATGTTTTTTGAGTTTTAAAAAATAAACATTTTATTTAAGCATAGTTTTAGATTTACTCTCTTTTTTTTTTTTTTTTTTGTCTTTTTGAGACAGGGTTTCACTATGCAGCTCAGGCTGGCTTGAACTTACTTTGTAGCACAGGCTGGCCTCGAACTCACAGTGATCCTCCTGCCTCAGCCTCCAGAGTGCTGGGATTACAGGCATGTGCCACCACATCCGGCAGTTTTAGATTTACTTTAAAAAGTTGCAAAAATTCTATAGAGAGTTCCCATTTATCCAGTTTCCTCTGTTATTAACAGCTTATATTTGCATAGTCTGTTGTTAAAATGAATGAACCAATATTAATACTTTATTACTATGTATAAAATATTATTTGTTCAGATCTCTTTTGTTTTTACCAGTCCTTTTCTGTTCCAAATCCCATCCAGGACGCCACATTAAATTTAGCTGCTATATCTATTTAGGTCCATCTGAACCATGTTTCTCAACTTTTCTTTGGTTTTGATGACCTCGAGAGTTCTGAGGAGCTCTCATCAGTATGCTCCACAAAAGAAATTTGTTTCATGTATTTCTCCTGGGTAGGTGGGAGTAAGTCATTTTTGGAAAGGAAGACTACAGAGGCAGAGTTTTGTGCTTGTCACATCATTTCACAGTGTGTCCTATCACTTGGCTATGGTAACGTTTGCCAGTTTTCTCTCTTTCTCTCCCTTTCCACGTTGTGTGTGTTGGAAAAAAATTACTTTGCATAGCCTGTATTGAAGGACTAAAGACTGTGGGCTCTATAGAGTGAAGTATCTATGTGAAGTATTTGGATTTATGTCTTGCATTCCTGACCATATAATTTATTCAACCCTTTATTTATATTAGTTTAAATATATGGTATTTATTTTATACCTTGGGTTATAATCTGCTACTATTGTCTAAGTTGGCTTGGGCTACCACAATGAACACTGTGCTCTTGAAGAGGGGAGGGGAAAAAGGAGGAGAGAGAGAGAGGGAGAGAGAGAGAGGAAGAAGAAGAAGAAAAAAGAGGAGGAGGAGAAGGGTGAGGGTGAGGAGGAGAAAAAGGAGGAAGGAGAGGATGAAAGTTAAGGAGGAGAAAAAGATAATGAAAAAGAGAAAAGGAGAAGAAAAAGGTGGAGGAAGAAAGGGAGAGAAATTTTCTCTTCTTTTTCTTACAAGGCCACTGAATCCATCAAGAGGGCTCCAACCTCATGAGGTCACCTATCCTTGGTTACCATCCAAAAGCCCTATTTCCGGATACCATCACATCGACCATGAGGGCTCAACATATGAAATTCGAGGGGACATTAACACTTAGTCCATGAAATCTACTTTATTTTTTTCTCAAATTGTTCCAGCTATGGCCATCAGGAGCTCTTTCAGTTGGACCCCACCTCTCTTCAACATACACCTGTCAGTGTGTGTGCGTGTGTGTATGTGTGTTGAGCACTTCTTTACTTTTTGGAATTACAAGATGCTCCAGGCTCATCTTGTAATAGTTTACTCAAGTCCTAGAATCCGTCATTTCTCCAAGGAGTCCTGGCTCTTCCTACAGAATGGCATTAGAAGCAGGTACCTGGGCTTTCAGGTTCTTGCTGGTACTTGGCATTGTTACTTCTGTGTCCTCTCAGTAGATGGAACAGTGAGATACACATGTGTATATCAACCCACAGTTATTACTCATCTATAAATGTTTCTATATTTAACATATTCATTCATCTATACTAAGCTATACACAAGTTCATGCTGAGGACTCCAAATCTAATCCATTACTACGTGGATTGTTCTAGTTTACTCTTCCTGCCTACCTGCCGCCTTCTGCTCCAGGAGTGACAATGAGTACCTCATCCCCCACCAACCATTAGTCAATTCCAGAATACACGCATACCAGCATCAGAACTGTTAACACGCACCTCAGTGGGAAACAGCATCGTCAAGTACAGTACAATGCTGAGGTATGGTTTCATTTGCCTTTTGTCTTATTCCATTTATTTCCAAAATGAGATAGATTAGCACCTTCTTCCCCCGGTTCCTTTCAGTGTGGCTGTTGGACTTCTAAGAGGTTGTTCCTGGGAAGCGACTTCCTAAATGAGTTATTTTTAAAGAGTTCCATACATTTAGGGCTACTCGTGTTAAAAATTTCATGGGTTTAATAAATACACAATGTTATTTATCTTCACTAGAGTATCATAGGTGGCTTTCCTGTCCCCAAATCTCTCATGATTTACCGCATCATTTCCTCCCTCAACCCTCAGCCTTTGCCACCATGGGTCATTTTGCTGTCTTTAAAGGATAACTGAGAGTTTTTTTGTGTCTCTGTGTGGCTTGATAGTTCATTTCTTTTAATCAGTGAATATTATTCAACTTTACAGATGTACCATAGTTCACCTACTTAGCAGTTGAAGCCATCTTGGTTACTTCTGGTGCTTGACTGTTATAAATAAAAGTGATACAAATGGTTGGCTGCTATAAATATTTGCATACAGTTTTTTTGTGTCTATACATTCCCAAATGGTTTGAGTAAATTAAACTAGAAACATGATTCTGGATCACATATTAAGAATGTTTTTAACTTTATAAGAAATTGCTAATTTCTCTTCCAAAGTGATTATACTCTTTTGTGTTCTTTATCAATAATACAACATTTGGTATATATATTTATTTTTTTCAGTGCTGGGTATTGAATACAAGGCCTTCACACTGAGCTACATCCCCAGCCCCCATCTTTTTATTTTGAGACAGGGTCTTGCTAAATTACCCAGGCTGGGCTTGAACTTGCAATCCTCCAACCTCAAGCTCCCAGAGTGCTGGGATTACAGACATGTGCCACTTCTAAAAATTAGGTGTTCTAACAAGTATATAGTGGTATCTCAATGTTTTAATTTGCAGTTCTCTGTTGACATATGATGTTGAGCATCTTTTTACACGCTTACTGTGTATCTTTGTTGATGAGCTGTCTTTTCATATCTTTTAGCCCATATTCAAATTGATTTATTTGTTTTGTAATTGTTGAGTTTTACAAGTTCTTTGTTTTGGATACAAGTCCTTTATCAGATGTCTGGTTTGTAAATATTTTCTCCTTATCCATAGCTTGTCTTTGATTCTCTTAATAGTGTCTTTCATGGAGCAAAGGTTTTGGATTTTAATAAAACATAACATTATTTTTTTTCTTTCCTGGGTTTATACTTTTGGTGTTTTATCTAAATACTCATTGTCGAAATTAAGGTCACTTTTCTCCCAAATTATCTTCTAGAAATTTCATGGTGCTGCATTTTATATGTGGATCTGTGATCCATTTTGAATTAAATTTTGTGAAGGATGTAAAGTTCATGTCTGGATTCATTTCTTTTACATATGTGGGCCCAATCGTTCCAGTACCATTTGATGAAAAATCTGTCTTTTCTCCTTGAATTGCCTTTGTTCATTTGTTAAAGAGCAGTGGATTATTTGCATATGAATCTATTTCTGGCCTGATACTTTGATTTCTAGTTCCACATTATGTACCTGCACATATTTTATTTGATTTTTACCTCAATATTTCACCTTTTGGGTGCTATTTTAAAATTACTCTGATCTGGCCATTTTTACTGAAAAATCATAATTTTATACATTTATGGAGTACAAGTGATGTTTTGATATATGAATATGAAGTGGAATGATTAAGTCAGACTTATCCATCACCTTACTAACCTATCAATTTCATAGCGAGACATTTGAAATACACTCTCTTAGTAATTTTGAAATCTACAGTACCTTATTATTTACTAAAACCACCCTGCTGTGCAGCAGATCTCAAAAATGTATTTCTCCTATCTACCTGAAACTTTATATCCTTTGATCAACAATTCCCTCTCCTCCCTACTCCTCAGCCTCTGCAAACTGTCATTCTACTCTCTATCTCTGAGTTGCACTTTTTTAGATTTTTTTTGGTGCTATTATAAAAATTTTAAAATTCTATATCCCAACTCTTTATTGTTGGTCTATAGGAAAGCAAGTACCTTTCATATATTTACCTGGTATCATGCAAACTTAGTATAATCACCAGATGATTCTGTAAATTTGGTGGCCAGTAGGTAGATATTTTCTGCATAGACAATCATATTATCTGTGAATGAACAGCTTTATTTCTTCCTTGCTTATCAGTGTACCTTTTCTTGTCTTGTCTTGGTGCACTAGCTAGGATTTCTGGTATGTTGCATAAGAATGGTGAGAGGGGATAGCCTCACCTTATTCCCCATCGTAGAGAAAGCATCTACTTCTCACTATTAAGTGAGATTTTATAAATGTACTTCATAAAATAGTGGAAATTTCCTCTATCCCTAATTTGCTGAGAAATTTTATCACGAATGGACATTGGATTTTCTCAAATCTTTTCTGCATCAATCGGTAGAATTTGCCTCTTGGTGGCGTGTTGCAGTCACTGCTTTGTGGATGTGTAACCAGCCTTGCACACCTGGAATAAATCCCACTTGATCCTCATGGATAATTCTTTTTATATGCTGTTGGATTCAATTTGCTAATATATTCACGTAATTTTTGGTATTTTATACATAGAAAATCATATCATTTGTGTGAACATAATTTTATGGAAGATAATTGAAGAATTTTTTTCTATATTTATGAGAGGTATTGATTTGTAGCTCTCCTTTCTTATAGTGTTTTATCATGTTTTGGCTTAGGGATGATCTTAGACTCACGGAATGTGTTAAGAAATGTTTCCTATGGTCCTAGTTTTTGAATAAGAGTGTGGAGAATTTGCATTATTTCTTCCTTTCAGTGTTTGATAGAATTCACCAAACATCCTCCTGTGATCTAGTCTTTAAGGTTATTATTGATTCAATTACTTTTGCAGATACAGAGCTATCCAGGTTGTCTATTTTTACTTGTGTGAATTTTGGTAGTTTGGATCTTTCAAAACTTTATTTTATTTAAATTACCAAAATGATGGACATTGAGGTAGAGTTGCTTGTAGTGTTTCTTTAGTATTCTTTTAATACGTGTAGACCACTAGCGAGACACAATTCATTTCTGATTTTAACAATTTGTGTGTCTGACTCTTTTCTCCTTGGTTACCTTGCCTGGCTCCAAGTTTATCATTTTGAAAAATCTTTTCAAAGAATTGGCTTTGATTTATTGCTTTTCTCTATTGCTTTTCCGTTTTTATTTTCATTGATTTTTTGCCCTCATTTTTGTTATTTTTTTCATTTGCTTTAGGTTTAAATTGCTTAAGTTCTTTGTGTAATTTGTTACAATGTAAGCTAGATCTGTCAACTTCAGGTCCTTCTTTTCTAATATCTACATGTAATGCTATAAATTTCTCTCTAAACTAACTTTGCTGCATCGCACACATTTCATTTTTGTTTTCACTTAGTTCAAAGTATTTAAAAATATTTCTTAGTTTATCTTGAGACTTTTTAACTATTATTTATATTTAATGTCTTTATATTAAGATATTATATATAAATAATACATAAATATGAATGCATTACAAATAAGATGTGTACATATTTCTATTAGTATATTTATATACTGATTTATACTCAGTATATTTATATTAGAATAATATTTATATTTAATATCTTCATTGTTATTTAGAAGTTAGTTATTACAAATATTTGGAGAATTTTCTAACTATCTCTTTATTATTGATTTCTAGTTTAATTCCATTGTGGAATAATACTTTGTATGGTTTCTGCTCTTTCTGGCTTGTTGAGATGTGCTTTATGGACAAGGACACGGTGTGTCTTGGTACATTTCCAGGTGACCCTGGGCAAATGTGTGTTTTGCTGTTGCTGGATGAAGAATCCTATACGTTTCAGTGAGATCAAGCTGATGGATACCGCTGTCCTGGTTAACTACAAAAACTACATCTTTACTGATTTTCTGCCTGCTGATTCTATCAATTAAATGACATGGGGATGCTGAAGTCTCTAAACATAATCATGGATTTGTTGGGCTCTCTTTTTAGTCCTGTTTGGCCTCGTGTTTTGATGCTGTGTGGCTAGCGGCATGCACATTTGGGATTGTTACCTTCTTGGAGAATTGATCCCTTTATTATTGCATAATGCTTCTTTTTATTTCTGATAATTTTCTTATTTTGAAGTCTGCTTTGTCTGAAATTGACACGGTTGTTCCACTCTCCAACTTTCTTTTGATTAAGGTTAATTAAAGTTCTCTACCTCTTTACTTTTAACCTATCAAAGTCTTTATATCGCAAGTGAGTGTCTAATGCAAAATGTACAGTTGAGTTTTGTTTCTGATCTGTTTTGACAGTCTCTGTCTTTTAATAGGTGTAATTAGGCCATTCACATTTAAAGGGATCATGAATATATTTTGATTAATATCAAACATATTTGTAACTGCTTTCCTTTGTTGCCAGAGACTTCTTTTTCTACCTTCTCTGGTTTTAACTATTTTATATTATTCCATTTGTCTATTCTCTTAGTATATCAATTGTACTTGTTTTTTTTTTTTTTTTTGTGGGTACCGGGGGGGTCGACCTCAGGACCTCGCGCACCAACAGGCGCCCATGCCGCTGAGCGATATCACCGGCCCCTTTTTCGTATGTGGGATCCGGGAGTCGAACTCGGGCCCTCGCGCTTGCAAGGCAGGCGCTTACGCCGCTGAGCCATCTCACAGGCCCAATTGTACTTGTTTTAAAAAAGGTTTCAGTGGTTGCCCTAGAGTTTACAGTTTACATTTTTAACTAATCTAAATTCACCTTCCAATAATATTATAATGCTTCATGTATAATGCAGATATTTCATGGTGCAATGGTGAGCAGAAACACTGAAACGACACCCGGGATTTGCAGGCAGATTTATTTATGTCGACGGGTACTGATCGGGCTCACTCCCAGAATATCAGGCCCCGATCTCTGGTGGTCTAGGGCTTATATGGGATAAGCAAGCAGGAAGTACAGAGGCAGAATGGCTTGTCGGTTGGGGATTGGTTTATACAATGTGCATCATAGTGACAGCTGTGCATCACAGCGACCAGCCGTTTCTAGGAGACAGAAGCAACCAGAACTGGAACAGGAACTATTACCTGGGCGACTAAGAACCTGAAGTATACTGGCTGGGAGGGCTGCTTTCTGTTACAATGGCAGACTGTTCCCAATTCCGCCCATCTCTGTCCCACTGTTGTCCTTCATGTCTCTTATCCACATAATACGGTCACTCAACGCAGTGTTAGTTTTTTACTATTGACTGAATTGTGTCCCCTCCCCCCCCAATTTGTATGTTAAAGCCCTAGCCTCTAGTGACCATATTTGGAGATAGGCCCAGGAGGAGGAAATTTAGGTTAAAGGAGGCCATAAGTGTGGGGCTGTGATTTGGTAAGACTAGTGCATTTATAAAAAGAAAGTCCAGAATTTTCTCTTTCTTTCTCTCCTTCCTCTCTTCCCAGCTTGCACCAAGAACAGCCCATATGAATACAAAGTGGCTGCCTGCAAGCCAGAGAGACAGCCCTTACCAGAGCTGGGTCAGCTTGAACCTTGCTCTTGGATTTCCAACCTCCAGAACTGTACGAGAATAAATTTCTGTTGCTTCAGGTCCCCTGGGCTATGCCTTTTGTTATGGCAGCCAGGCTGACTAAGATATTATTATTTCTTCGAACAATTATCTTTTAGAGTAATTAAGAATAAGAAAGATAAAATATTTTACTTTTAAATGCAGATACAACTTTCTGACCTTCATCATTTCTGTGGGACTGAAGAATGTCTTGTGACCCTTCTTTGAGGAGGGGTCTGCTGGGATAGTTCCCCAATCTTGTGAGTCTGGGGAAGTCTATTTCTCCTTCACATCTGAAGGGTAACTTAGCTGGATGTGCAATTCTAAGTTGGCTTTTATTTCATTCAACACTAAATATATCAGTCTACCCTTCTTGCTTGTATCATTTCCAGTAAGATAGGAGCCATAATTCTGCTCTTCTAGTGGTCAGGCTCTACCGCCTTTGACTTTTTTTCTCTTCGCAATTCTCTTCATTTTTGTTTTTCTGCAGCTTCTGTGATATTCCCAGGCTCAGCTTCCTGGATCTATATTTCGATGATGTCATTGCTTTTGGGAAGTTCTTAGCCATTTTTCTTCATCGCTTCTCTCCTTCTAGCATTCTAATTGTATGTATGTTACATCTTTTGAAGTTTCTCATAATTCTTGGGTGTTCTGTTCTTATCAGGTTTTCCTCTTTGCATTTCAATTTGAGACGTTTTTATTGGTGTGTCTTCAAGCTCACTTATCCTTTCCGTGGCTCTGGCTGATGAGCCCATGTAAGGCATTCTTCATTTCTGTTTGGAGTGTGTTTGATCTCTATCATTTCCTTTTGATTATTTCTTAGAATTTTAGTTCTCTGGTTACAACACCTCTGTTATTTCATCTTGTCTACTTTTTCTGTTAGTCTTTAATACTTTAATCATAGTTATTTTAAATTCCTCGTCTGATCACTTTAACGTCTGTGTCATATCTGAGATTTGCTTCTGATGTTTACTTTGCCCCTTTAGACTGCGTCATTTTTTTCCTTTTTGTTGTGTCTTTTAAATCTTTTTTTTTTTTGAAACCAGCTATGTTCTATTTGGTAACAGGCACTGGGCTAACAAGGCCTTTCCCATGGGGATTTAGATTAAATTGGTTCAGAGCTGGGCTGTGTGCAGTGCTTGCCGTAGCTGCTGGCTTGGACTGCTTGAGTGTCCTTGATTTTTCCTTCCCTTTGGACCTTGACCTTCCGGAAGTCTTTCTCAGAGTCTCCTCCAAAGAGTCTGCTCCATGGCGGGGGAAGGCGTGGGGAGGGCATACTCTGTGATCTTCAGAGGAGAGCTCAGCCTAGAGTGGCCTGGTTGTCGGGCCTGTGACCCTCTCTAGCGCTCTTTATCCCGGGGCGAGACAGGGAGGCTGGCAGGCCCTGGAATGACAGTGTCTTTCCCTGGAGTCCTGGAGAACAGGCCTTTGTCATGGAGACAGCTCCGGGTGTATTTCGGGGGAACTATTCCTCCCTCCCCCAGTCAGAGCCAGGAGGACCTTTCCTGGATTTTAGCAGTGAGATCTTGGGGGTTCCTGGAGATAAACATCTCATGAAATTGTGGAGTCCCTGTAAGACTGTAGCCCCTGGAACTTTCTCATTCTCTGTTCTACATACTCAGCCTTTAGCATCCCTCAGAGTTATCGACCTGTTCTTCAGCTCTGGCTCCTGCCGAGTCTGCTCTGAGTGAGAAGGTTTGGGGTTGGTGACTGACACTGAAAACTCAGTTCAAGAAAGATCTTTGATTTCCAGTGTGTCCACCTTTCTGCTATGTTGTTGTGGGGCCAAGGACTCCCAAGCTCTTGATCTGTCAGCGCTAAGTCTAGAAGTCTACAGCGTATTTCATGTCATAGAATGCCTTTCCTCTTTTGACGTGTTCTTTTTTTTCCCCAGACCACAAAGATAAATTTTGGAAGGAGAGAATCAACAGATATCAGCTACCAGTGGAGTGTCTGATCCTTTGTAGTTGAAAGGACATTTTTTCACTTGTCATAACAATCCTGGTCCAAAGGGATTGATATCCCTGGGTGAGGTTTATTGAGTTTGGGTCACTAGCTCGGTCTACTGGCGGGTGGCAAAGCATGACTTTCTCTAGGTGCGATGCCAAAGTCATCCCCATCCCTCCTGCTGTTCTTTGGTTGTGACCCAACTGGAGTAACAGAAACATCTGCCTTTCTAGTTGCTCCTCACATCTATCCTAGTTGGTCGTGTCTTGGGGTGGGATGAGGTCAAGATTTCCAAAGACATTGGTTTTATTCCCTGAAATGGGGATTAGCAAACTTTCTGTAAAGGATTTATCATATATATTTTCAGCTTTTCTGGTCACATGATCTCTTTGCAAGTTACTGAATTCTGTTGTTATAGCGCAGAAGTGCGGATGATTTGTAAATGGATGGATATGGCTGTTTCCATCTTATAGACTAACATTGAAGTTCACTGATTTTCTCTAATCGTTAAAAACCATAATCAGTTGAAGAGAAGTATAAAGACAGGTGGCACCAGGGTTTGGCCCATGAGCTGTGGCTTGCTCGCCTTCTACACTAAGTATCACAGGCACCACCAGTACCAGGGTTAGCAGGAGGGCCAAGAATTGCATCTGAAAGGGGGACTTGAGCTTAGAGAAGTATCTAATAGAAGAGCCACAGAGATAAATAATGACAGGTATCGCTGAGACAGACACTGTGCTAAGTACTTTACATACAATATCCCCCCCAAGTCTCTCCACAGCCGGGAGGAGGCATTGTTGGCATTTCATCCACTTAGCAGACGGGAAACCCGAAGCTTGGAAAGTCACACACGAAGTAAGCAAGTGGAGATTCAGGCTGTCTGAATGGTTCCAGTTGGTTCCATTTTAGGGTGTTGGTGTGGGGAGGTTGGGGAATATAATTGGTCTGTGAAATCTGAAATCTGGGACAGATTCTCTATCATTTATTAAAAAGTTGGACCGAAAAGCTTTCTCTGATCCAGAAGCGGGGCTCTCCTGTTTGTGAGATTTCACGGACTCATTCTCTCTTCCTGGTGACTACAGGTATGCGTGGATTGTGCCTCTCACTATCTTCAAGGTAGTCAGCTTTCTCCGAATGCCAGCTGCTGGACGTGACCCCTAGATGTGTGCTAACATGAGAGCAAATTGCTGAGCCCTAAAATGCTGCTGTGAGCTCCAGCACGATGTGTCTTATTGCTGGTAAGTGCCAGTTATGCTGGGTGTACACCTATAATTCTAACTACTCAAGAGGCTGAGGCAGGAGGGTTGCAACTTAGAGGTCAGCCCTGAGAACCTGTCTCAAAATAAAAAGGGCTGGGGGTTGTAGCTCAGGGATTCCTGGATTCAATCCCCTGTGTACCCCCCACTCCATCTAAAAAAGCTAGTTAAGCCATCAAAGTTAGAGAACATAAAATTTAACATGTAATATGGCTTAACGGAAGCATGCATCCTGGCTCCTTAGCCAGAGCAACAGCTTCCTGCTTTTGTACAAGGTGCTTTGCACAGCAGAGTAATTACAGGAACTCACGAGGACGGCAGGAAGGTTCACTCTTCCTTTTTATGGAGAAAACAAATGTGCTTTTCTGCCGACTCTGCCAGGGCTTCTTTTAATGATTTTGCAGATGGAGCCGGCACATGGGAGCCTGCCGGGTGCAGCTGTCTGTGTTTCTCAGTCTCAGAGGTCTGTGACTGCAACCCCGGCACGGGAAGGAGCGGCTCCCCTAACTCACAGAGTCACTTACGGTGGAGCGGGGACCCTGTTAGGCGATAGGGCAAGCACAAGGCCGGAGGGTGGGCCGCTGCAAAGCTGCGTGTCGTCTCTTTGTTTCTCTGGCGTTGGGCTTGGACTCCCTTTGAGGTGCTCCGCTCCTCTGGGGTGGCTGCCCCTGGACAGTCCAGGAGTTAGGCGGGAGGGTCAAGGCTGCACCATTGTTTTTTTCTAGTGTCCCTCCTGCCTTGCTAGCCCCAGGCCACATCGCATAAACCACTGGAGTGCACAGGACGGCGGGGGAGAGGGTCGGGCATTTGCTTTTGGAGTTCACGTGGCTGTGAGTGTGTCAGCGACTTTGGCTGCATGCACCGTTGTTCTTTCCGTTAATTGCTTTTTGTTTTGAAGTCAACCAGGATTCAAAACTTGGGAAAACTTTTTTTTGTTTTGTGGTTACCGGGGTCGACCTCAGGACCTCGTGTGCCAGCAGGCGCCCGTGCTGCTGAGCGATATCACCGGCCCTTTTTTTTGTATGTGGGTACTGGGAGTCGAACTCGGGCCCTCGCGCCTGCCAGCAGGCACTTATGCCGCTGAGCCATCTCACTGGCCTGGGAAAACTTCTTGATCGACCCATTCTCAATATTGATAGTTTAGAGCAGTGGTGGCATGCTAGTTATTTGTTTTTCTTTTAAGACAAAAGATGTTAATGTGTGAGTTGTTTTTTTCTAAACTAAAACCTCAGTATTCAGGTTTAATTGCAGTGTTGGCTTTTTGAGATAAATAAGTGGGTTTTGAGTTGCAGTGTAGGCATCCATCTCCAAAAGTTTCGCCATCACTGGTTTAGGGGAAAAAGAAACAAGAATCTAAAAAGCTCAGGATCTGGGTTTATGAATAATATACTATCCAAAGTTGTGTTCATTTTCTATTGCTACAATAACAAATGCCTACAAGCTTGCTATCTCTAAACAACATACGTGTATTGTTGTATAGTTCTGGAGGTCATAATCAAAGTGTTAGTGGGGCTGGTTCCTTCTGGAGGTTCTTCTCCAAGACAGAGAATCTACATCTGCTTCCAGAGGCCATCTGTGGTCACTTGTGGCCTCTCCACCTTCCTTCAGGCCACCAGCATGTCATCTGCAAGTGTCGCTCTTGTTCTCTTCTCACTCTGACTCACTCTCTCACAATTACATGGAGCTCACCTGCGTAATTCAAAATAATCCTGCATCTCAAGATCCTTAATGTAATTATATTTTGAAATCTCTTTTGCTATGTAAGATCATATATCCACAGGTTTTGTGGATTAGGATGTGGGCATGTTGGGAGGCCATTGTTCTGTCTTCCATGAAATACATTACATTTTCATTTCCTAGCAGGTGAATGGCATTGCATAGGAACAGGGAGAGTCACAGAAACAAACTATGTGATTAAATTTTGGTCCCAAGGGACAGAAATCCATTTTTGTAGCATAAGCAGAGGGAAATTTGTTATTCCTATTATCTAAAGATCAGAAAACAGAGCCAGAGCCCAGGGAGGCTCAGAACCAGGAACCAGAAAGATTGAGGGAATTAGGGAAGCTTCTCTCCCTACACCCACGTGTCAGCTGCCACACATGGTGACACTTCCTGCTCCTTTCTCTGGACCTCGTGTCCACCATGCTCTTCCTCCTGTGGGGCCGGGGAGATTGTCAGCCCCGCTGCTCAGGCCACAGGCTCTAGTGGCAGAAACCCCCTCTTCTACAGCTCTGATGTCAGGTATTCCAGAGTCAAGGTGAGGGGTTGGCAGGGTTGACTTCCCTGAGGCCTTTCTCCTTGGCCTTCAGCTGGCATCTTCTCTCCTTGCTTTTACATGGTCATCCCTCTGTGTATGAGTGTGTGTTGTCCAAACTTCTCTTCTTGTGTTGAGGCCAGCTTTACTGGATTAGGGCTGACCCACATGAAGTCATTTAAATTTAATTATCTCTGTAAAGACTCTCACCCAGTACGATTTCTGAGTACTCAGTTTTAGGACTTTAACATATGAATTTGGGGGACACAATTTAGCCCAGCGCCAGTTGTCTTCTCTCCTCTGAGTACCCAACCACTCCACAGCTCCCGTTTTATGTATCTTGGGCAGCTGGTGGCAACTGCAAAGTTCCCAAATACCACACCCATATTCCCACAGGTCTAACCTGGGTGAAGCAGTCGGCCTCATGCCAGGCAACACTGGCCAAAAGGGTCCTGTGGTGAGTCCATCAGCTGTGACCAAACAGCCCCCAAATCTCAGAGGCTTCACACAGACTTGTTGGTCTGTGGCACAGCCCAGCAAGGGATACTCTGCTGCTGCTCCACACAGCCCTGCAGGGATCCAGGCTGTATGAATCAGCTTTTTGTTGCTGAGGCAAAATGCAGTACCTGACTCCTGAATCTTAAAGGAAGAAAGGTTTACGTGGCTCACAGTTTCAGAGGTTTCAGTCCATGGTTTTCTGGCTACGAGGCAGAACCATCAGCAGAAGGGTAAGGCAGAGGAAAGGTGCTCACCTCAAGACAGCTGCTGCAGAGTGCTAAGTAACCATTTTGGCTTTCATTTGCCTCACTTCAGAGTGACACACTCTGCTTCAAGATGAGTTGTTTCAGAAACTCGCAGCAAAACAGCCATTGGCATAGCTTCCAGTAAGAAGAGTGACTCTTATGTTGCCCCATATCCCTGGCACATATTTTATCATAGGAATTGTAATGGTTGATTCATTGTGTCAATCTGAGAAGTTTAGAAGCTTAACTCAGTGGTTCTACATCCTAGGGTGTAGAAAACATGTCCTGGGGTGGCTGTTTATGCCCCAGGATGTTATAATCATTGATACATTGTGTCAGCTTGAGTTTAGAAGTTTAACTAAATGACTCAGCAGGACACCAGGGTCCTCACCTTGTAAACATCCTGAGCCTATGCAAGAGGAGGGCAAGGAGATCCTATGAGTGCCACACCCATACCTGCTTACAATATAACGAGGAAAAGAGGCTTGTTCCCCCCTTTTTGCCCTTGTAGATTTTGCTGTCTTCTGTCACCATGGCTGGTTGACCCTCAGCCATGCCACCCTGCCTTGGAGCCAGCTGATTATGGACTGAAACCTCAACAAACTATGAGCTAAATAAACCTTTCCTTCCTTAACTTTGGGTGTCAGGTATTTCATCCCAGCAACCAAATAAAAGTAACTAAGACTGGCCCAAGGGAGACAAACTGCATGATTCTGTTCTCCCTGACATTGCTTCCTGTGTCCTTGGGTCCAAGCTACTCCCTCTTTCCAGCCCATGATTTTCCCTTTAAAAACAGCACCAGCCCTGCTTTGTGTACAGCCCTCCCGCCCCTCTTGACAGTGTACTCTGACCTAAATAAACCCTTGTCTTTTCTTGTTCTGGTCTTGGTAAATTCTTTTTCTGTCTATATCACCAGTCTCTGCAATGCTTTCTCACACCATAGCAGCCAGGAAGCCAAGTGAGCAAGGAAGAGCCAGAGGGGACGGGGCGATCTACCACATATGTTCACGACCCACTCAGACACACTCAGAAATATGCTTTGCTACTCTTCTAGGTGTCTCTCAAGCTGGTCAAGCTGACTATCGAGATTAACCATCATACAGTCCCTCACAGCAAGTCTGCCTGGGCAACTGGGGAGTTGTATGGTCTTTGTTTAAAAGCACAGCCGTGCTTGGCTTGGATACCACAGGTGAAGGGCAGAAGTGAGGTTTGACCGTGAATCTGTGGGGCAAAAGGTCTGTTTCCTCTTCAGCTTAATGAGCTCCCAGGGAGGCAGAAGCAAGTGTGTCTTTGTTAGGGCAACCAACTGGGTTTCCCTGAGGCTGAGGAGGTCCCTGGGATGCAGAGCTTTCAGATTTCAAAATAGGACCATCCTGGGCAAATGAAGATAAGTTGGTCAGTCTACTGTTTGTTTAAAGATAGTTCCAGCAACTGAGCCAACTCAAATTCTCTACCCTGGGCCCAAAGAGAAACAGTGGGTATTTAACGCACGACCACACCAATTCCCCTGCAGAAAAATGCCCACTTTCCGATCTCATTGACCAAACTCTTGGTTAGCATCTGGCCTGACTACAGAATCGACCTTGAGGCTCACTGAGCCAGGCACCTGCAGCATAGTTTTTGAGGGTTTGCTCTCCAATCCAACAGCATTCTGAGGGGGCCCTAGAAAGGTGATTGGGTTAATCCACTGGTGAAATCATAATTTCATGGCATTTTGGGGAGGTGATGGAAACTGGGAGTGAGGCCTTATTGAAGAGAATGGATCATGGGGGTGTGACCTTGGGGAGTATATCTGGTCCCTGGACTCTTCTCTCTGACCCCTTCCCTTGCTCTCTGCTTCCCAGCTTCCATAAAATGAGCAGCTTCTCTCCCACACCCTTCTCCCATGATGTTCTTCCTCAACCCAGGCCCACAGCAATGGAACCAGTTGGCCACACACTGATGCCTCTGAAACCATAAGCCAAAGTAAACCTTTCTTCCTTTAAGTTGACTTTCCCAAGTATTTTGTCACAGTGATGAAAAGCTGACTTAAACACACACACACACACACAACACCACCACCACCACCCATGTCTGCTTCCATCCAGCCTGCCAGCCTGGCTTCTGGGGCATTGAGCTGGCAATAGGTAGTGTGTGGTTTCCTAATTTTAACTCAATCAACTTTGGAAGAAGAAATGTGGGTCTAATTTCTTTTCAGGAAACACTGATTTCTTTGGGGTACTTAAAAACTTCAGTCCCAGGTCAGTTCCTGCAATCTATTTTGCTTTCACAGGGAGAAGGAGGTCAGGAAAGAGACAACTTGCTGGGTAAAAGTTTAGAAAGCATTTCTCCCCTTGTGATTTTGAGTTAATCAAGACCACAGCCAGCTTCCGCCAGCCTTGGAGCAGCAGGCAGCCCCAGGAGCCTCCGTGTTCCCGGGGAGCTCAGGCCAGTCATTCACTTGTCATTTTTTCTTAGGAGCAAGGGCTCTGCTGCCTTTTGGACTTGTCTTGGACAGTCAGACGTTTCTATTTATCAGCCAAAAAGGAGGAGAAGGGTCTGATGCTTGCTTTGAAAGCAATGCCTGGGGTTTGGATCGTGTTCTAAGTCTCATCATTTGTCTGCTTTTCACCCCAAATCAAAAGCAAGAGGAAAAAAGGACAGAGTGTGGTAAAAGTATTGGAGAAACATTAAGAAAACTCTGTCCTACTTTTCCTCTAAAGGAGTGAACTCAGCCTTTCAGACAGTGCACAAAGCTGTGGCAGTCTCCCCTGGCTCCAAGGGCTCCTTAAAACCCTGGAAGACAATGACAGGCGAGGGACCCCACGGAGCCCAGCTTTGTGACCTGGCATCTTACTGGGTGTGGGTGGTGGGGTGCATGCACCAGAGCCTCAGCAGCCAACAGGCTCAACAGTGCTTTATGGTGGTGTCCAGGGTCCCAGCAAATCCTAAGAGAAGGACTGGGTTAGGAGCGGTTTTCCAGGCAAATGTCCCCAGGAGAAGCTGCCAAGGCAGGGCAGAGCAGGGGGGGAGGAGGTCACCTAGGAGGTGATTTTGGTGATGTCTGTCTCTGCTGGGTCCTACAGGGAGCCCTGGAGCACGTTATACCTCGTGCCATCCTCGGTGGGGCGAGGCTGCTGGGAGTTTGTACGGCCTCACCTGTGCTCACCGACAGTGGTCAAGGGACAGGGACATCTCAGGATATCTGTCCACAAAGGCATGCCTCCAGAGCTCTGGAAGCCAAGGGGTGGCCAGACAGCGGTGGCCGTGGGCAAGCCCAGTGGAGAGCAGAGTCCATTTCCAAGCGCCGTCAAGCGAAGCCCGAGGGTTGACTCTGATTCTCTGTCCGGGTCACATGCCGTCCCTGAACAAATCGCAGCGGCAGGCCCTGGGAAACATGGCCACGGAGTGAGTAAGGTGCGAGTGGTGCTTAGAACACCACCCACACCTGGGAGACTAGAATGAGTGAGTCTCCCACAGACGACTGGAGAGAAGCTCTTACCAGAGGACAGAAGGAGATGTCCTTCTCAGCAGAAAGGGCACAGAGGGCCGGTGATATCGCTCAGCAGCATAAGCACCTGCCTGGCAAGTGCGAGGTCCTGAGTTCGACTCCCGGTACCCGCATATCAAAAAAAAAAAAAAAAGAAAAAGAAAAAGAAAAGAAAGAAAGAAAGGGCACGGAGCCCTTGCGTGAGGGTAGTTTGTGATGTCGCTTCCTTTAGATCAGCAGGCGACCTTCGACTGGCCCCTGACGCAGAGGCACTTGCTCACTCCAGACTCATGGTCGCGCTCCTGTGTTCTTCTTTGTGGTAGTGGTGGGTGGAAGTGATTGGGCTCAGCTTCGCTCCCCCATCTGTGACTGAGTCATCCATTCACCCCGTTCCCTGCGCCCCATCTTTCAACTTCAGATAATATTGTAGCTCTTTTCATAGCTATGTGGCAACAACTGCTTGATACTCATCACCGTGATTTACCCAGTGCTGTGGGCTCCTCAGACAGATCCACAATGGAGAAGACAAGGGTTGGAAGCTAAATCTCTGCTGCTTCGTGGGACACCCTTGATTCCCACCTGTGCCCATGGGCGGGGTTGATCTAGCAAGTATAATGAGCTGGGGACGTGGTGAGATTCTTGGACCTGAGTTTGAGGGTGTTATGTGTCACATTGGGTGGGCCACTGTGGAGCCAGCTGTCACAGGATTGAAATATGAAAGCATTTTGCTAGGCTGTTAGCATTCACAGAGCCTGGAGATTTTTGAGCCAAGTAGAGCCAAGTTGAGTCTCACCCAAACCCTACTCATGTCACCCCATCCTGAAAACTGCTCTGAAATTTGCCAGAGACCTCCCGAGCTTGGAGCATGCCTGGGCTGACACAGTGGCCTTTGGAAGTTTCATAACCAGGGTCTCCCAAAGCATGGGCTGCTGCTGCCTGTAGCACACAGGTGTGACTGCACTGAACAGCAGAGAACCACCCCCTAGTGACCTCAAAGATGGGTCTTGTCTTTAACATCCCATGATGTTTGCTCATCTCCCTGTTTAAAAAAGAGAGTAAGACAAAGGCTCAGAACCTTCAGATGAAGATATGTAACCAGAGGTGAATTAGATTTAGAAAATTTCATTTTATTTACATGATGGATAGTTTCTGTTTATTGAAAAGGATGCTTATTCTTCATTGGAGAGAATAATCTAAAATTTACTTTGCGATACACTTAGGAAACAGAACTCAGAGTTGATCTGAAGGAAATCTGAAGTGTGTGCATGGAGGAGGTTGGATACTGCGATGTGACCAACCTTGCCTTTGGCTGCAGCCTGCAGTGCATCCATCCTCTGAGGGCTGGAGACTGGCACTCAGGTGTGGGGTGGGGCAGAGATCAGCATCTCCTGGAGAAGGATAGAAATGCAGGCTCTCAGGCTGCCTGGAGCCTGGCTGAGCCAGAACCTGGACCTTAACACATCCCAGGTGGTTTGTGTGCAGGGTCGATTTTTTTTTTTTTTTTGTGGGTACCGGGGGTCGACCTCAGGACCTCGCGCGCCAGCAGGCGCCTGTGCCGCTGAGCGATATCACCGGCCCCTTTTTCGTATGTGGGATCCGGGAGTCGAACTCGGGCCCTCGCGCTTGCCGGGCAGGCGCTTAAGCCGCTGAGCCATTTCACCGGCCCCCTGCAGGGTCGATTTTGAAGTTTTCTGTTCTACACTTTAGATATGTGAATTCTGTCCTTGAGTTTAGAGACCCACTTCTCAAGCCCAGAGCCATGGATGTATATAAACAAGATACATAGCATCAAATAGGTACCTAGCTGCCAGCACACACCTCCCAGTAGCAAAGGTGGCACAAACATACCTGCGGCCAGAAGCGATGAATGGATGAATGAATGAATTGCCATAAAGTCCTTCCCTAACACCCACCAGTCCCTAACCTAGACACTAATTAGACAGATGCAGAGATGAGTCAAACAAGGAGACTGCCCTCCGGGAAGTCACAGTTTCCTAGGGGAAACTGAGGCATGAATGCATAATGATAATACTGTGGGATAAGGAAGGTGCTAGCCCTTATACTGACAGATCCCAGGAGCAAAGAATTTTAGTTGAGTTAGGCAAGGAAAAACTAGGGACGGCTGCCAGGAGGGGGACACTCTCCTTGTTGAATTTAAAAAATGAGCGGGATTCGGGCAAAGAGAAGCAGGAACGGAATTTTAGGAAAGGAGTATAAGGAAGACAGGAAGGGAGGGAAGCCAGGTGCTGTCACACAGTTCATGGCTCTGGGCCACTGGAGCTTTGCATTGCTCTGGAGCTCTGGGGGCAGTGGAGAGGGCCTTAGTATTGCCTAGAGTATTGGAAAGGACTGAGGATTTGCCCCACAGTCCTGGACTGGAAAGTTGGAAACAATCTTGTTAGCCAACAACTGGGGAGTCGTTAAAGAAATGACTAAAAATGGTCCCTTAAAGAAATGACCATTGAATCTGAGAATATGTTATTCTCAAATTAAGTTATTTGTAAGAGAGTCCAGTTTGGTCAGTAGATAGCCTGGATGGATAATGGATGGTTACACTAAAATGCAACCTTCGTTTGAGTGATTAATTTTAGCTTTGTCGTTGTTGTTATTATTGTTATTATTTTACAGTGAACTTGTGGAATTAAATTTCATATGTCTTCTTCTAGAACTGAATATCAGATAGCTCCAAAACTTCCTGGATGGTGACTTCAGATAAAGCAACTCTAGAACTTTGGTTTACTCATCTATAAAACAGGGATCAAAATAATACAATATGTAGCACCCCATGAATATATGTAACTTTTATCTTTTTATGTATCAGTTAAAATATATTTAATAAAGTATAGTAGTTTACTCATAATTATGAGGCTTAATTGAGGGAAATGAGATGAATGGAAGCTTTTTTAAAAAATATAAGATGCAACAGGAACATTATACATTATTAGTATTTCATCCTCTGGAGAATAATCTATCCGTGGTGACAACGAAGATGTGGAGGCCCAGAAGAAAAAACCCAAGGAACAGGCCACCAGGAGCACAGCCACTCTGAGCCTGTCCCAGTGTCCGTCCCAACGTCCATCCTGTTCCACACTGTTCGGGAAGTAGCAGCCCTGGCACTTCGCAGAGGAAGGAATGGGGTAACTTTCCAGAAGATGACGACAATCTTCTCTTCCCTTCGGACCGAGTCTCTGAGTCTCCACCTAGAGCCGAGCGTCCAGTCTTTCCCCGCCTCATTCCCACAGCAATGCTGTAGGGAAAGCCGCCCGGTTATCCCATGTTCAGAGGAGAGGAGGCTCCAGGAAGTTTGGTCATTTCTTGAGGCCGCCTGGCTCTCCTCCTCTCTCTTCTTCCTCCCTGTCTTCCCTCCTTCCCACTCTCCCTCACTCCCTCCCTTCATTCCTCCCTACCACGAATATTTACCAAGGGCCTTCTGTGCTCTTCCCTGGGCACTAGTGTAACTCCCAGGATGGAGAAAGACGTGGCCCTTTATCTTGTGGGAAGTCACAGGCTGGGGGGAAGACAGACTTGTTACCCAGTAAAGCCACGCAAGGCGACAGCTGCTCTAGGAGGTGTGTGTGAGGTCACATGGGAACACCTGCCTCCTGTTATTTACTGACTGGCTGGCAGGTTCTGTTCCAAGTGACGCCGTGTATGTACCCAGCTCCCTCGAACACTTCATCTGTTCCAATGAAATTCTATTCATCTGAATGCCGGTTTGACAAAAATTCATCAATTAAGCTATTCAGATGGAACACCTCGCCGCCAACGTTTGGCTGCAGGTTGAGGCATCCTCTGCCACCTTCTGGGGTGAGAATATGTTCTGTCTCTTTCCGAATGAGCCCTACTCCTAGCTGGCTGGGCCCGGTGCTACAGAAGAATGTGACTTCAGCAAGATGCTCAGAAACAGGGCCCTAACGTGGTTGAGGACAGCACTTCCCTTGTCTGGATGCAGCAGGGCCTGCTTTTTCCTTGGGCTTCCTCAGCACAGTTGTGTGGGAGGGCACTGCTGCTGCCCTGGCAGAAGCAGGAAAATGTGGAAGGGGGCCCTTGTCACCATCCACATGGGGCGTCCATTGGTGAGGGCTGTGGGGCAAGGAGCTGTCTCTAGGGGTGGGGTGGGGGCTGGTGTGCTGGTGTCATCAGGGCAACATGGTCCAGACACTCTTAGCTTTGTTCTTTTGCATGAACTCCTGTGAAAGATGAGTTGTCCCAGTGCTCCGGGTCACAGCCACGGGAGCTAATTCTGTAGGGTGCTAGTTCTGATGGGCATTTCCTCCTAGAACTCACATCTCTCTTGTCTGCCTACCCAAAGCACCCCTGGATTTCCTTGGGGTTCGTGTGCTTTGCTGTGGCAGGAGGCTCTCATCTAAGCCTATGGGGTGCTCCATTCCCTGACCCACCCTGACTGGCACAGGGACATGCATGGGACCCATCAGAGGTTCACATCAATGAGAGCTTAGAACATGGACTCTCGATGGGGCTTGGCTAAGAAATCTTGGGGACAGGACGGTGGACCGTTTCTTTTTTTTATTGCCAACATCCTGGAGTTCACACTCAGACTATTCATTGTGACTGTTAGGTATGGAGTAAAGATGTCCCTTGAGTTTCATCATTTCATTAGTCATCTGATGTTTTCCATGCCACCCGTGAGGGTAGTCTTTCTTCCAGCCTTCTCTCATTGCACCATAAGTCATGTTGCCCCCACTTTTGGTCTTCATTTGTAACCTAAGCAACTCCTTCAAGCTCGTCTCCTCTTCCACTGTCGCGGGTCACTTCTCAAGTCCCGCAGTCTCAGCATGGATGACCTCCATCCCACTGATGCCCACTGGACTCACCATTGCCAACTTTTGTTGGCCAAAGATCACACCAGCACAGCAGCATGGTGGTGCCACTCCAGTCTCTTTCTGTAGGTTTGGTGTCAGTGTTCATCTCTTTGTCCTTTGAGTCAGTTGGCTTGGCAAGGGTCACACCATCTTTTATTGGTTTGGGTCTGCTGACTTTATAATTATCTTCCTTCCCTTCAGCCCCACAGCAAGAGTGCCAGCATCCCCCCATGAAGCACTAGGGCTCTGATGCCTGCTCCATGCTGTGTCTTTGGTGTAAAAGTTCGGGGGGGGGGTGGGGCCAGGGAGTGGAGGCTGCCTCACCTGGTGCAGGACTGTGCGTGGTCAAAGCATTGCCGTGGGGTGATGGGCTGAGCGTTGGTCTAGCCAGGCAGGCTGTCAGGATAAATGAGGGACACAGGGCAGGGTGGCCAGGCCAATGAGTCCCTGTCCCTTTGCTATTTGATCTCTGCTTCTGTACCCCTCTGTGGAGGATGCCCCCATTCTACCCAGCTTCCCTCTTTTCTCCATTTTTTAGAACTCCCTTTGTTATTCTCATGTGTTTGTTTTCTCAGAAGAGTTTTATGCCCCCCTGTTAAAACCCGCCTCTCTCTGGTTCCTAAAGTCTATTAATCTGGTCATTGAAATTACATACGGTCCCTGACTTAAAATGGTTGGACTTACTATTTTGCACCTTTGCGAGGGTACAGAAATGCTACATATTTTGAATTTTAATCTTTCCCCAGTGTGATGCTCTCTGGAAATGCTGGGCCACAGAAGCCAGCCCCAGCTCTCAGCCATCAGTCTCAAGGGGATGCAGCTTTGTTCTCCATGAAGTATTGTATTCAGTAAGTTACATGAGGCGTTCAACACTTTATCATAATGTGTGCTTTGTGTTAGATGCTTTTGCACAGCTGTAGGCTAATGCAAGTGTTTTGAGGACATTTAAGGTAGGCTAGGCCACACTAGTACGTTCAGTAAGTTACTGTACTCAGTGCGTTTTCGATTTAACGGTATTTTCGTCTTACCAGGGTTTATTGGCACATAACCCCATCATGAGTCGAGGAGCATCCGTATATTAAATTCACTTATCGATCTGAAAAGGATGTATACATTTACAAATACTGAGTCTCTTCATCCAGAAGGATGGCTCGTCTCTCACATATTTAGGTTTTCTAGAATGTTATTTTTAAGTAAAACTTTGTAATATTCTTTCCTATATATTTTGACAGTTATTCCATTACTTCTCGGTATTCTATAGTTAAAAAACCGTTGTGACAAGACTATCTGGATATTTAAATTAAACTTTCCATTTGCATGCCAACTTTATTGCCTTTCAGTAACAAATTCATGGATATATTTATAAGTTCTGTGTTTTGTTCTGTTTTCTAATTTCCTAATTTTAAATTTTATCTTTATTCCTTCCCTTATTACGCTTTCTTTGGTTTATTTTTTATTTTATTATTTTTTTTGTAGTTCTTGCTTTGACTGATTTCTTCATTTAGTTATTGGTTGTTCCAATACAAAAACATTTCAATCTCTTTTTTTCCTAAAATATATACTTGGCCATATCCCATACCTTTTTGTGTGGGTTAGTGTTGTTTATATCTTACTTTATATAATTCCTAATTTCAGTTTTGATTTCTTCCTTGACTGGAGCCATTTCATAAAGTGATTTTTAATTACAGAAGGTGAGGGTCTTTTTGTTTCTAGAGTTTTTTTTTGTTTGTTTATTCTTTTGCTCTAAGGTCAGAGAATATTATATTTTTTTATAGTTACTACATTATGAAATTTATTACAGTTTTCTTTTGACCAAATGTATATGATGGGTTTTTGTACATACATGAGTGTTTAAAAAAAAAGTGTGTTCTCTGTTTCAAGGATACAACACTGAATATGTATCTACTTATCAAGCACCTGAGAAATATTTATTGATGCTTGACAGATACTGAGCATTAGGCTAATGAGCTAGATAGGGGTAGTCTGAGACCCTCAGGGCTCAAATTCCACTGAGGGCAGGGAGAGGTAATTAAACAGGTAACTACAAATACTGACCTAAGTGCTATAACAAGACAGGTAAGGTCTCCTAAAGAGCATGTGAAGCCCCTGGAAAGTTCTCTCCAAGAAGAAATAATTAAGCCTAACCACATTTCAAATCCATTTGCTTTATGTATTTTAATATTATGTAACTTGGTGCATGCAAGTTCATGACTGTTATGTCATCACTGTGGATACTAGCTAGCTTCTGTATATATAAATATAAAGTAAATCTCTTTGTAATGTTTATTCCTGGAATTCCATTGCTTAATATTTCTAATTATTCTTTTCATGGTTATTTCTTTGAGTTTGCCATCACACACACACACACACACACACACACACACACACACACATTATATGTTCACATATCTTTACATATCACTTTTCATATCAGTATATTTAGTCTTTGGGGAGTTATTTGATTTTAAGAATATTTCTTGTAGCTAGGCATGGTGGTACACGCCTGTAATCCCAGCACTTGGGAAGATGAGGCAGGAGGATCGCCTAGAGTTTGAGGCTAACCTGGGCTACATAAGTGAGCCCCTGTCTCAAAAAAAAAAAAAAAGTCTTTTGTAAGCAGTCAATTAGCATGTGTTCCTGCTAATTCACTTGGTGTGAATCCAACCAAAATGGCTTTCAATGCCCTTTATTCTCATTACAGAAAAGATAAAGGCTTGAGTTATTTAGGTGAATATTTAAAGAAATGGTTTTATAATGGCAATGAATCACTTGCCAGGTGCTAGTCAGTATGTTCAGCATTTTATGTGAGTTAAATTATTTGATTCTCCAAGACTCCTCTGAGGTAGTAACTATTATCATACCCATTTTACAGGTAAAGAAACTGAGGCACAGAGAAGCTGGGTAGCTTATCTTTGGTCTCACAGCATGGACTTGATTTCAGAGCATGTATACGTAAACTCTACAACACAATCTTCTGTTGGCACTTAGTGGCCAGGAAATGGAAGCAGCCAGAGGAGCAGCCAACAGTCTCCATCTTCCCGGGGCAGAGGCATCCTCAGTGCAAAAGTCACCCAGGAGCTGGGCTTCTGTTCCCCAGTGGTCCCACTGCCCGTGGCCTCCTGCCTCCCCTTCCTATTTGTTGATCCTGGAGACTTGCAAACACGTGAGGAGAGTAGGAGAAGACACATCTGAAGAAACAATCTGAAATTTGCACCTCTCTGGGCTCGATGGCACTCTGGGGCCTGGTCAGTTCATAGCTCCTGATCCCCTCCATCTGACACCCACACCCAAGTCCTGTGGGTGGCCCAGGAGGACAACGGGGCCTTCAGGGTGGGAAGAAAGGGCCCTTTCATGCCTTCTGGGACTGCTGTCATTTGAGGAACCCTCCTTGCCCCTGGGTTGGAGGCTGTGGGAGGATCAGAGCTGTGACACAGGCCCGGAGGCTGCTCGGAAGCGGCCCTGGGGAGGCTGGGCAGGGCCCTCTTAATGCCAGGTCATGGGGGAGAGCACCCTGTCCCCAGATGACCGTGTCCAGCGCTGCCTGCTTGCTTTCAAAGCTGAGCACAGCTTCTGGCACATAGCAAGAAACCAATAAAGGACTGCGAGGAGAAATCAGCCTCAGGAGAAACAGGGTGCTCTTCCTGCACATCAGTTCCGCAGAGGGCACAGAGCCCCACTGAGGCTGCTACTCAAAGTGTGGTCCTCAGAGCGGCAGCCTGAGCCTCATCTGCAAAGCTTGTTAGTAACGCAGATTCTCTGCGCCCCCCCTTCACAAGTCCTGAAGAGGAGGAGGCCCGGTAAGCTGTGCTTTACCAAGCCCTCTGGATGACCGTGTGATTTAGACACAGGGATCAGCTGGAGAGCCCCTCTGTCAAGGAAGCAGGACTATCTGGGTATGATCTGTATTGGGGTACACATTTCGAAGCCTTATTCCAACACCCAGTTTCTGAGTTGTCCAGCAAATGGGCTCAGCCAGTGTCCGTTCCCGCTCGGAGGTGATTTGGTGGAGGGTAGGGCATTGATTCCTGCCTGGTTCACTCTCCATGCGTGGACCCACAAGCCCTGCTGCTCTCCCCAGCCTCAGTTCTGAAGAGGGAGAAGCCCGATATTCACACCGACGTGGTGAGAGAGCCACTGCTCTCATTTACCTGCTCCCCACCTGCCTGGGGACAGACTCATCCCCGGCTAGGCTCACTGTACACCTGTAAACCTGAGCAGGTTGCCTCGGCTGTCACCTTCACAGGGTCTTTTATGGAAAAGCTGACTCTGGCACAAGCTACAATACCCTCCCTCCTTCTCCTCCTCTTTGTCCTTCTCCTCCTCTCCTCCTCATCCTCCTTTTCCTCCTTGGCCTCCTCCTCCAGCTCCTCCTCGTCCTTCTTCCTTTTCCTCTTTCCCTTCCCCTTCCTTTACCTCTCCACTTCTTACTCTTCGTGGTGCTGGGGACTGAAACTGGGCTTTTGATCTGAATTACATCTCCAGCCCCTTAGCCCCTTTTTATTTTTTATTTTGAGACAGTCTTGCTAAGTTGCCTAGGCTGGGCTCAAATTTTCAGTTCTCCTTTCTCAGTCTTCTAGGATGCTGGGATTAAAGGCATGCACTACCTCGCTGAGCCCCCAGCCACCCTTTTGTTTTGTTTTAATTTTTGAGGCAGGGTCTCACTAAGTCACTAAGTTCCCCAGGCTGGACTTGAACTTGGAATCTTCTTGCCTCAGCCTCCCAGGGTGCTCTCCTGGTTCTTCAGCTGTGTTTGCACCGCTGTGCAGGGCCTCAGCAAGTTATACCCTCCAGCCCATGTGGTTCATTTCCAGCAAAGTCTGCTGGGAGTCAAGTGCCCAGCATGACCACATTGCCTTTCTTTTATCCAATCCTGGGCTGTGGAGAGTTGTGGGTGACTGCTAACTTGACTCAGTTTACCTTAAGGTCTTTATTACACTCTCACTGCATTCTCTGGGAAACAAGGAGTACTGGGGGTGCTGTTTACTGAAAGAAAGGAGGTGCCTGTAGGCTTCCAATCCACCCTAGGAGTGTAAGATTCCCAAGCCAGGGCAACAAAACCCTGCAGACCATGTGGCTTCCATACTAGCTGTTCCTTCTCTTTTGTCCTGAAGGTGACATGTCTGACATGCAGATGTGGGCAGGGCTTGCTCCTGCAGGCTTGAGGGACCGTCTGTTCCAGAGCTCTGTCCCTGGACGCTGGTGGCCTATGGCCATGTCCACCCTCTCTGTGTGCTTCAAATCTCCCTTTTCTGATAAGAACACCTGCCATCAGCTCTAGAGCCCACCCTAAATCCAAGATGACCTCATCTCAAGATCCTTTATGTGATCACATTTCCAGGGATCTTATTTCCAAACAGGTCATACCCATAGTCCCAAGTGTTGGGACACGCACATATCCTTTTCAGGGGCTACCCCTCCACCCACTCCTGGGAGTCAGGACTAAACATGCAGGCCGGTGTTGGAATAGGTGAGGTAGAATGAGGCCAGAGAAGAGAGAATACTGGGTTTCTTTCTTTGCAATAGCCAGGGCTTCCCAGTGTTGGAACAGCTCGGCCATCTGGGGCGAGTCCCCCAATCCTCAAAGCTGGGGTGACCACTTTTTGGATATATTCAGCATCATGTCCCCCAAACCTGGCTAACAGTCAGAACCACGGGACCAATGGGCCCCAACCCAGAGACTGAATCAGTATGTCTAGAGTGCAGGCCAGCGGTCGATACTGCTAAGCTTCCCAGCCAGGACGCTTCCTCTTCAGCCAGAAGTGGAGGATCCCGTTAGATCAGGGCTAGCAGATTATATAGGACACCATGTTCACTTGAATTTCTGATCAATAATAACCAATAGTACTTTTAGTATAAGTATGGCTCAAATACTTAAATGTGTACTTATGCTAACAACATTTATTGCTTATTTAAAAATCAAATTTAGCTGACTTATCGTACTTTATATTGTCCATTTTTTTTTTTTTTTTGCTAAATCTGGCAAGCAGATGATACATTCTGACCCATGCAGTGGAGAGATGATATTCTATCTATACCTCTTGCAAGTTCAAGAGTCATTGGTATTTCAAGCATCTATTGAGGACTTTCTATGTTTCCAGCAACACTACAGGCGCTGGGAAAGCAGGAGAGAAGGGCTTCGTGGAGCCCCTGCCCTCGAGGAGCTTGCATCCTGGTTGGGGTGAGGAATTCTGCAGCCAGCAAGGGTAGAGGGTTGTCAGGAGGTTGGAGGAGGTGGAGCAGTGGGTCACAAAGAGCTCTGCTGGGTGAGGTACTGGGGGCAGCAGATGTGAAATCCAGGAGGAAGGTGGAGGGAGCTTGGTGTGTCCCAGGAGGGCAATGAGGCTGGAGGCAATGAGACAATGGTCATGGGAATGTGTGTGGCCCCCAAAATTCACAGGTTAATACCTGACCCTATTGCTATGGCATTTGGAGGTAGTGATACCCCAAGGGTGACATCCCAGAGAGTTACCTCCTCCTTCCACCATTTGAGGGCACAGCGGGAAGGCGGCCCTTGCAGGCAACTTGATCTTGGATTTCCAGCCCCTAGAACCATGAACAGTCGGTTTCTGCTGCTTGCAAGCCGCCTAGCTGATGGGACTTTGCTATCACAGCTTGAATAGATTAAGGCAGGAGGGGAGGCAGGCGGGGGGTGGGGGAGGAGCCAGATTGCCTGGGCTCCTGGGCCCCCAGAGGGGTGAACTCAAGCAAGCACCTGGATTTTTTTGTGTGCTCTGGAAGTCATTGGAGGGCTCATCACGGAGGTGATAAAATTGGGTGTGGTTTTACCAAGTCACCTAGGCTGATGCGGGGCGGCTGAGGGAAGGGGCAGGGAAGAGTACCCTCCTCACCCAGGTGAGTGAGGCTGAGGGACTGGGCTGCAGTGGGAGCTGTGCAGCTACAGAGCGGGGGGCTTCTGTGGGCGTTTGGGGTACAGTGGGAAAGACTGACATCAGAGTTGATATAGGGATAAGGTCAAGAAAGTTTAAGGGTCATGTGGGTGGCAGAAACTAGTGCCAGTGATGGTGATGAGGGGCTGGGGAGGACAGGGCTGAGGCTGGAGGGAATCAAGAATCAAGAACTATGACTCTCTAGGCAAGGATGGCTGTGAGGAGCAAGGAGGACAAGGTGACCTTGGCGGTGTGTTGAGGGCATTGTGGACACCACGTGGGGTTTGCAGAAACGTGGCTTGAGAGAGCGGCCATATGCTAGAAGAATGGATAGTACAGGCATGCATGATTTAGCTGCACCCCTTTGGGGTACCAGCCCTTGTTACTGGGAGGCCTGACAGCAGTGAAATTGCTTCCGGATGTCACCCCCTCCAGGAATTTGGCAGCTCATGAGGTTGGCCAACTGCCATGAATTTTTAATGATAATAAACAAGAGCCCTGATCCCTGCAGTGGGATGGATGGGAATGTGGGAAAGCACAGCTTCCCAGAGTTCTTCTCTGGGGTCCCTGAGTCCATTGTGTGTTTTCAGCCTGACTCTGGGGCGGAGAGGACTGGAAACTTCACACTTAACTGTCCCCATCTCATTCTTTACACTGGCCCAATGCAGGGTTGGGGAGGGAGAAAGATGCCCAGGCTGAGGAGCCTTCCCCTTGACCAAAATGCTCCTGTCTGTCTGCTGTCCGGGCAAATAGAAGGGTCTGCCTTCCTCATCCGGCTTCTCATCTCACTCAGAACTAGTCTTGGAAGGCAACGACCATTCCGGAAAAAGTCCTTGAGATGAGCACTGATTCTTGAAGGGCTTGTGATGCAAACCCAGGCAGGATGATGCATTCAGCTGCAGGTTAGAGCAAATCTTCCTGCTCTGGACTCCTCAGATGGCAAGACCGTAGGTAGGTGGGGTGTTTGCTCTGGACTCAGCTGTCGGTGATGTCATCAGAAACATTTACTGTGTTTCTGCTCCATTATCCTTGGCATAGTGACTGTTGCCTCACGATCACAAGATGGCGGTCATGGATGTGATAAGGTATCACATCTAAGTTCAAGCTGGGAAGAAAGGACACAGAGGTATGCTACCCAAATGACTCATTTATCAGGAAGATAAAACTTTCCTGGAAGAGCTACCGTCAGACTGCCATTTAGAATTGAGTCACATGGCTGTTCCTTGCTGCAAGGGAGGCTGGGATGCAGGATTTTCAGGTTGGCTTGGATGTTTCATGAGCCACAGCTGGACCACTGTTGTCCAAATCCAACCTGAGATATGTTCTTAAAGGAGGAGGAGTATGAAAATTGGGCCGGAAGATGACAGTGCCTCCTGGTCCATGGCGTTGTCCTTAATATTCACGTGCTGAGTCCAGGGAAATGGGTTTTGCTGATGTTAACTTCCCCATCGATTGCTGCACAAATGCTGCCAGGTTAGTCAGGAAGGACCTAGACAAGCTCCATATATTACATGCAATGGATACCCATGAGTCTAAAAATAGGAGCTGATGGTCCCTTGGGAGAGGATAGATGTCCCGCCCCACCCTTACCACAGACACGGGCACCTAGCGGGCCAAGCAGGAAAGGAGAGAGGCCCTGCACCACCCTGTCACCACCATCAGCACCTTGCACACCCTGGAGTGGAGTGGCAAAGGTGATAACCACAAGACTGACCTGACTGAAGATGAGGCCAACACCCAGGAGGAGAGTTTTGTTCCGGGACTGAAGTGTTACCACACAGGGACTGAGTAAGAGACAACCTTGGGAGACAGGCTTGGGGAGGGTGAAAGCTACACGGAGATCTCTTGAGGTCCCCTGAGAAGCTCAAGCTTAGGCCAGGAAGATCAAGGGCCTGCATTCCGTGGTGGGAGGTCAGGTTTGGTGGGTGTAGCCTTCAGAGGGGTGGATCTGAAGGAAATGCAGTTTAGTCCAGTGGTCTGCTTGGGCTTTTGCACTGCTGCCTACATGTAGCAGAAACTGGGGTCTCTGATTTACTATAGGTCACTATCTGGGATGCCTAAGTGTCTACACCAAAACCGTAGGCCTCTTTGCTCTGGTTAAGGGTGGTTGATGAGTGGCTCTTAGGGTTTGTCAGTACCCAGTTCATAGTTGACACCATTGTTGTCACCGACTTTACTACTATATCCAAGGTGACATAGTGGGTGCTGTCAATTGGTTTTTCCTGTGGGCCAATATTTGGATTGTCTGGGGGTCATAAACAATACTGAGGCCCATTCCTGAGGAACTGGGCACTGGGCCAAAGAAGCCACGAACCCTAGCACAGAAAATGAACAAGAAATAGAAACATAAGAAAACAAGGCAACAAAGTGCCTTCAAAAACTCCTAACTCCCCCAAAGCTGATCCAGGGGGCATCAAGAGAGAGGACATCATAAGTCACACAGCAGAAATATCTGAAAGGGTATCACTGGAGGTAACAAAACAGTTCAATAAGGTGCTTGGTGGGTTCAAAGAAAATATAAATAAACAGATAATGACCCAAATGAAACAAATGATCAGCGAGTCCAGACACTAATAAAAACCTAGGGGGAAGAGATGTAAAACATGAATGCCCAGCATAGAAAAGAATAGGATTCCATTAAAAAGTTCCAAACAGAAATCCAGGAGATTAGAAACATGACGGAAAGTCTGGGCAGCAAAACAACCGGTGTGAGGACAGTGTGTCAAATGGAGAAGACAGGGCTGCGGTTAGTGATCAATTAATGAAAGACATTAAACAACAACAAAAGGACATGAAAAATTGATCCAACAGCTTCTGGATGACTTGAAGAAAATGTAAGGGTAATTGGAATTCATGAAAAAACCTGCTCACACAACTAATAGCAGAAAACTTTCCAGACATGGAAAAAGAATTTAACTTACCAATAAGTGAGGCATATAGAACCCCAAATAGCCATGATTAGAAAAAACAAATGAACTAACCAAACCAAAAACCAAAACCAAAACCAAACAAATAAAATGCTCCACACCACATAATAATTACAATACCAGAAATCCAACACAAGAATAGAATCTTGAAAGCTGTTAGAAAAGAAGCAAGGAGTCACTTATGAGGGAGAACACATCAGAATTACGACAGACTTCACAACACAAACTTCAAAGGCCAGGAGACCTTGGAATGAAATGTTTTAAGACCTACATGAAAACAATTTCCAATCTAGATTGTTCTATCCTACAAAATGATCGAATCGATGGAAATAAGAAATTTCCATGCTAAAGAATACCTAAAGAAATTTATGACCACCAAACACACCCTCCAAAAGGACACGCTAGAAAGAGACAATGAAACTAACAATGCCAAAAGGTACCATAGAATGAATGCATCAGTTCAAGCTTCCAATTAAGTAGAAGGGAAAGAAAGTAAAACAGCCACAAGTAAATAATACAACAATAAAAATAAGTTAGTATCTATCAATTATAACTATCAATGTGAATGGACCTAATTCACCAACCAAAAGACACAGATTAGGGCCAGGGATATAGCTAAGTGGTACGGCGCCTGCCTGGCAAATGCAAGGTCTTGAGTTTGATTCCTGCTACCAAAAAAAAAAAAAAAAAAAAAAAAAAGACACAGATTAGCAGACTGGATCAAGAAACAAAATCCAGTGGTAGGCCATATACAAGAGACACATCTAACCCCAAAAGAAATTCATAGACTAAAAATCAAAGGATGGCACTTCCAAAATTGTTATACAGATTTAATGCCATTCCAATCAAAATTCCAACAGCATATCTGACAGAATTAGAGAAAACAATCCTAAAATTCATTTGAAACCAGAAGAGACCTAGAATAGCAAAGGCAATTCTGGGCAACAAAGGCAAGGCAGGGGGCATCACAATCCCTGACTTGAAATTATACTATAAAGCTACTTTGATAAAAACAGCATGGTATGGGCAAAAAAACAGATCTGAAGATCAATGGAGCAGATTAGAAGATGCAGAAACAACTCCAGACATGCTAAGCCACCTTCTCTTTGACAAAGGAGTCAAACACATTCACTGGAAGAAAGATAGCCATTTTAACAAATGGTGCTGGAAAAACTGGCTCTGCACATGCCAAAGATTAAAGTTAGACCTATATCTTTTACCATGCACTAAACTAAATTAAAAATGGATCAAAGATCTAAATACTAAAACAGAAACATTGAATCTGCTGGAAGATAGAATAGGTAAAACTCCTGAAGACATTGGTGTAGGCAAAGACTTTATGAATAAAACCCCAATGGCACAGGAACTATCACAAAGAATCAATAACTGGGATCTCATCTTATTAAAAAGCTTTTGCACAGCAAGGGAAACCACCAACAGAGTGAAGAGACAACCCACAATGTGGGAAAAAAATGTTGGCCAGCTGTTCCTCAGACAAAGGATTACTATTCAGAACATACAAAGAACTAAAAACAATCAGACCTCCCAAATTTAAAGACCCAATCCAAAAGTGGGCATCTGAGATGAATACACACTTCTCAGATGAAGAAATACAAATGGCAAATAAATATATGAAAAAATGTTCAACACCTCTAGTCATTCAAAAGATGCCATTTAAAACAACACTGAGATTCCATCTCACCCTGGAAAGAATGGCTATTATCAAGAAGTCAACTAAAAACAAATGCTGGAGGGGCTGTGGGGAAAAAGGAACACTTCTCCACTGTTGGTGGGAGTGTCGACTGGTGCAGCCACTATGGAAATCAGTGTGGAGATTCCTCAAAAAACTAGGGTTGGAGGTCCCATTTGACCCAGCTATTCCCCTTCTGGGCATCTTCCCAGAAGAATTAAAAACATCGTACCACAGCAATATATGTGCACCCATGTTTATAGCAGCACAATTTGTAATAGCCAGATCTTGGAAACAACCCAAATGCCCATCAACTGAGGAATGGATAAAAAAAGATGTGGTATTTTTATACAATGGAGTACTACTCAGCCATAAAGAAGGATAAACTGGAGACTTTTATAGGTAAATGGATGCAACTGGAGATCATACTCATAAGTGAAATAAACCAGATGCATATGTGTAAACATCATAGTCTCCCTAGTGTGAGAAACTGAAAGAGTAAATAAGATCCAAAATGTACAATAGATATGGTAAAACAAGAAGAAACTATTCAAAAGGAGAGAGAAACTGGGATCGGGGAATGGAGAAAAGAAGGAAGGGAAAAGAAAAAAATATATATATACAAGATAGTTAAGATAGATACACTACTAATTTCGCTTAGTTCATTGAGAAGAAAGGTTTGTGCTAATATTGTTTGGACAGTTGAATGCCGATATCTTGTACCCTGAGTAACTAATTTAAAGATAACAATATGCAATGTGTTAACCATTGTTACTCTCCTATTATGTCGTTTTGAAGTTTAGTTTCTCTTTAAAATAAAAAAAATCAAAGAATGGAAAACAATATCACATGAAATGGGAACCTGCAAACAAGCAGGAATAGGTATCCTATTCCCAGACAAAGTGGACTTTAAGGCAAAGGTGATCAAAAGAGGCAAAGAAGGACATTATATATTAGTTAATGGAACTATTCAACAGGAAGAGACAATTATAAACACACGTGCACCAAACCAAGGTGCACCCAACTTCATAAAGCAAACACTAAAGGACATAAAAGATCAGATAGACGTCAATACAATTACAGTGAGAGGTCTCAATACCCCGTTATCACAAATAGACATATCAACTAAACAAAAAACTAGCAAAGAAATATCAGAGTTGAACCAAACCTTTAAACAAATAGATTTAATATCTACAGAGTGTTCCACTGAAAAATGTACATTCTTTTTAGCAGCACATTGAATTTTCTTGAAAAAAGACCACATACTAACCAATAGAGTACGCTTTAGTAAATATAAAACAATTGAAATTTTACAATGCGTATTATCAGGTCACAGTGCAATGAAACTAGAAATCAATGAAATCACAGAAACTATGCAAAGGTATGGAAACTAAACAATACATTCTTTTTTTTTTTTTTGTGGGTACCGGGGGTGTCGACCTCAGGGACTCGCGTGCCAGCAAGCGCCCGTGCCACTGAGCGATATCACCGGCCCCTTTTTTCGTATGTGGGATCCAGGAGTCGAACTCGGGCCCTCGCGCTTGCCAGGCAGGCGCTTATGCCGCTGAGCCATCTCACTGGCCCAAACAATACATTCTTGAATCATCAACAGATCACAGGAGAAATTAAGGATGAAATAAGACAGTTCCTAGAATTAAATGATAATGTCAGTACAACATACCGAAATTAAGGGACACAGTGAAAGAAGTCCTACAAGAGAAATTATCTGTGAATGTCTCCATCAGAAAAACAGAATAAGCCCAAATAAATAACCTAATGATGCATCTCAAGGTCCTAGAAAATACTAGGCCCCACCCCAAGTAAAAGACCCAATAAGAAAATAAGCAAGTGAAATGAATAGACGCTTCTCAGAAGTACAAATGGCCAATAAACACATGAAAAAATGTTCAACATCGCTGGCCATCTGAAAAATACAAACTAAAAATTTTACCAGCTACTTGTCAGACAAAGGACTAACATCAAGAATATATAAAGAACTCAAAAATATTAGACAACACCTCATGTTGTAATCCGGGTTTGCAAGGGAAACAATACAATACAAGATACATAACTTACAGGATTATTTTATAGTAGTCACCCAGTCAAATACAAAAAGAGTGCAGGAAATCTGTCCACACACTAATGACCCAAAGAATCCAGCTGAATTTCACAGCAATGTCCTCCATGAGTCCAGCTGAAGACCTAGAGCCCATGGCCATGCCCCCACGAGTCCAGCTGGAGGCCCAGAGCCCACAACAAGGTCTCACGCAAGTCCATTTCACGGATCTGCACCAGGAGGCCCAAACATCAGTGGTGGAAGCTAGAAAGTCTGCGCCAACGGGATGAAGGATCTGTGCCAGCAGGCTGAGGGATCTGCACCGGAGCCAGGAGGCGATGCTCAAAGTAAGGACCAGAGCTCCCCTGAAAAGTACCACAGCCATCCTCAGCGACAATGAGGTCCCAAAATCCTCTGACGATGAGAACAGCCAAGTTCCTATCAGGAAAGTCAGTGTGATAAGCTTCTCAAGGAGAACCAACAGCACCACCTCTTCCTCCAGTTCTCCTTTCTATATTGTTAGCAACAGCCCTCAGGTTGGCCCTCCACACCCAGCACCATGCTGATTCAGTTCAGCCGGGTGTTACAAGTTGACCACCAGTTGTCAATCCACCACACCCCACATGAAAGGCCCAATAAAAATGGGCAAGTGAAATGAATAGACACATCTCAGAAGAAGTACAAATGGCCAATAAACACATGAAAAAATGTTCAATATCGCTGGCCATCAGAAAAATGCAAATTAAATTTTTTACCAGCTACTCCTCAGACAAAGGACTAACATCTAGAATATACAAAGAACTAAAAAAGTCAGACTCCCCAAATTTAAAGCACAGTCCAAAAATGGGCATCTGAAATAAGCAGAGATTTCTCAGATGAAGAAGTACAAATAGCCAAAAATATATGAAAAAATCCTCAACATCACTAGTCATTCAAGAAATGCAAATTAAAACGACACTGAGATTCCATCTCACTCCAGAAAGGATGGCTGTCACCAAGAATCAACCAATAACAAATGCTGGTGAGGTTGTGGGGGAAAAGGAACCCTTCTCCATTGCTGGTGGGAGTATAGACTGGTCCAACCGCTGTGGAAATCAGTGTGGAGATTCCTCAAAAAGCAAGGATTAGAGTTTCCATTTGACCCAGCTGCTCCCCTCCTAGGTATCTTCCTGAAAGAGTTAAAAGCATCATACCACAGCGATATAGGCACACCCATGTTTATGGCAGCAAAATTTATAATAGCTAAATCTTAGAAACAGCCCATATGCCCATCAACAGATGAATGGATAAAGAAAATGTGGTATTTATGTATAATGGAGTACTACTCTGGCACAAAGAAGGATAAACTTGAGTCATTTGTAGGAAAATGGATGCACCTTGAGACCATAATGTTAAGTGAAATAAATCAGACACACAAGTTTAAATATCACATTGTTTCTCTGGCATAAGAAACCCAAAGGGTAAATAAGGAGCACAATGGAGGATAGATATTGGGAAGCAGGAAGAATATGTTCAAATGGGAAGGGGAACAAGGGAGGGGTGGAGGAAGGGAAGGGAGGGAAAAGGGAAAAAAGAGAATAGAAGGAAAAATGGAAACAAAGCTTTTATAAGTAGGGTGGAAAAGAAGGGTTGAAGAGAGGGGAGGAGAATGGGGAAAAAGAATTAAGATATATTATGTACTAGTATAAATTCCCTATGGTTAATGTGATCAATATGTATGACGAATATGTACTAATAAAAAAAGCTAAAAAGCTAATTTGAGATACCATCTTACCCCAGAAAGAATGGCTGTCATCAAAAAATAAAATAACAAATGCTGGTTAGACTATGGGGAAAAGGGAACACTTCTCCAGTGTTGGTGAGAATACAAACTAGCACAACCACTATGGAAATCACCATGGAGATTCCTCAAGAAACTAAAAATAGAAATCCCATTCAACTCAACTATCCCCCTTCCAGGTATCTTCCCAAAAGAGTTAAAGTCATCGTATTGTAGGGATATATGCATACCCATATAGCAGCACAATTTATAATAGCTAAATTATGGAAACAGTGTGTATGCCATAAACAGATGAATGGATAAAGAAAATGTGTTATTAATACATAGTGGAATACTGTCCTGCCATGAAGAAAGGTAAACATGAGACATTTGTAGGCAAAGGGATGCAACTTGAGAACATAATATTAAGTAAAATAAATCAGATGCATAAACTTAAATAGTGCATGGTTTCTCTTACATGAGGAAATACATATATATATAGAGGGAGAGAGAGAGAGAGAGGGAGAGAGAGAGAGGGAGAGAGGGAGGGAGAGGGAGAGAGAGAAGATAGATAAATAGGAAGTTAAGGATATTCAAATTACTCCCCAAATTATTATGTTGTTTCAAAAATATTTTAAAGTAAATGCTAATTTCTTTCATTTATATTGCTGATTTTGTTCATTGAAAAGAAAGTTTGTTTTTTTTGTTTTTTTCTTCTTTGTGCAGAGATAATCTTTTTGTCTATGACTTGTACTCAGAGTAATATTTTGGCCATTCTTTTAAGATCACAATACACAGTATGAACCATTGTTTATCTCTAAAAATATAAATAAAAAAATAAAAATAGGAGTTTTATGATGTATGCATGACGTGTGCCAGGGACTGGACATATGATTCGGTTTTCTACTATATCAGTCAATTTTCTGTCACTGTGACAAAATACCTGAGAGGAATAATTTAAAAGGAGGAAAGCTTCATTTGGGTTCATGGCATCAAAAGGTGTAGTCCATGGTTGATCAGCTCCTTTGCTTCTGGGCCTGTGGTGGGGAAGAGCATGGGTGGCAGAGCATGAGGTGGAACAGAACTGCTCACCTTGTGGTGGCCATGAAGCGGAGACAGAGCAAGGGAGGTAGGGACCAGGGCAACATAGAACTTCCAGTCACCTACTTCCTCCAGCTCCACCTTCTGTTAAACAGTGAGTGCACCAATAGATTGACACATTCACAAGATCAGAGCCCTCATGATCCAGTCCCCTTCCCTATGTCCCCACCACTGAATATTGCTGTACTGGGGACCCAGCCTTCAAGACAGGAGCACTAGGAATATTTCAAATCCAAATTATGAAATACTCTCAAGACTAGGAGGTGAGTATTCTTATTTTCATTATACAAATGAGGAAACTCAGATTCTTCAGAATAACTTGCCCAAGTTCAGACGAATGGCAGGAGGTAGAGCAAGGGTCAGAGTGTGATTCCCAGGGCTGGGCTTGGAACCACTGGGCAGTGGCCTCTCCCAGGAGCTCTGGCCCAGACCAAGTTTACTCTGAGAGGAGAGTGCAGAACACCCAGCTTGAGAACTAGTCACGACAGACCCGCTTTCTGAGCTCAGCAGAGCTTGCTGGTTTCCAGGATTCTAGTTTTGGTCTGTCTTTCCCACTAGCATGAAAGCCATAGCTACAGGGAACATGTCTGTTCTCACCTTTGCATCCCCTTGAAAATAAACAGAATTTCAGTCTTAGTCCCACACCTGAAGTCATCTTCATGAAGCAGGGGCAAATGTTGGTTTGCAGTTGAGCTGCATCATACATGAGCAGTGTAGTGAGGTGAAACGTAGCAGGAATTTTAAAATAATAACACAGAGGAATGATTTTCTGGAGCAGCCCTGGGCTGGCCAGCTGAGAAAGAGATCAGAGTAAGCCCTCAACTACAGAGCAGGCCTTCTGGTTGGAGCTTCTGGCCCTGGCCACGAGGGGGCAGCACCTGAGAGATGATGGTCCTGGGTGGAGCTGCTGTCTTCCCGAGGTGCTTTGCAGCGAGACCTTTCATTCGGTTGGCCTTCCTTCTTTCTTCCAAGGACAGCCCAGCCTCAAAGTTGTTAGAATTGCAGTATTTCTCACAGAAGATGGAGGCCAGAGAAGGGGAGGTGGGATTCAGGTAGGAGTCCCCAGGGGCTGTCTGGAGGAGGTGAACCTTGTCCTGGGCCGGTTAAGGCCAAGTACGCACACAGCCATCCAACTCAGCAGCATTGGTTGAGCACCACAGTGTACTGCCCGAGGGCCAGGGCGAGACAGCGTGAGGCGGTGTGCGGGGAGGCCTTGGATTAGCTGGGTGAAGCCGACACTCAGGACTGTAATGTGAGACAGAAGCTGATAAGAAAAAGTAGAAAGTTCAGGCTCGATCTGACTGATGGGAGCTGGAGAGGCATTTGAGGTAAACCTGAGGAAGGTTGGCACTGGTCACCCGGGGCTTCCTCCGCCTGAGCGAATGCGAAGGAAGTGTCTCCGTGCAGCATCTGTGTGTATATGTGCGTGTGAATGTGTAAATGCGTGTATGTGTGTGTATGCGTGTGAGTGTCTGTATGTATGTGAACATGTGTCTATATGTGCATGCATGTGTATGTGTGTATATGTATGTGTGTGACTATGTGTGTGTGTGTGTGAGAGAGAGACAGACAGACGGACTGACTCAGGCAGAGGGGCTCAGAATGGAACCTTTAGTTCTGGGCAAACCTGGGTGCAAGTCTCAGCCCGGTAATCCTAGGCAGTGGCATCTTGAGACTCTCTAACCTTTTTGAGTTTCAGTTTTCTCATCTACGCAGTGGACATGCTAGTTATTCTTGGCTCATGGGTTGTTCTGCAGGCAAATCACATAAATAAAAAATTGTTAATATCTTGGGACTGAAATTCTAAACACTTTCTAACCTGAAGAGAGAGACATGAAGCATTCATGTATTCAGTATTTATATTTATAAAGCACTACTATGCCAGGCTGTGGGATACAGCAGGCTGTGAAAAAGAAAAATTTCTCTGCCCTGATAGCTGGTGTGGAGAGAGAATAAACAAAGGTAATTTACATCAGGCCAGTTGGCCGTAGAATCACAGAGGAAATCCATTAGGGATTAGGAAGGAAGGAAGTGGAAGTTTGGGGTGTGTATGTGTGCAGTTTTACGGCTTGCTCCTGGAAACTGTGAGAGGAAGCTCCCCAAAAGCTGTGTGCCTTTGGGGGTGGTAAGAAATCAACATTAAACTTTGTTGTCATTATTGCAGGGTTAAGGATTGAACCCAGGGGTGCTCTACCCCTGAGGTGCATCCCCACCCCTTTTTACTTTTTATTTTAAGATGGGGGTCTTGCTAAATTTCTCAGGTTAGCCTTGAACTTGTGATCCCCCGCCTCATCCTTCCAAGTAGCCGGAACTACAGGAGTGCACCGCCAAGCCCGGCTTAACCGATTTTGATACTGACAGACAAATAAAGGCTTAGATATGTTTGGTGAAACCTTTAAAGGCAAACAGTAGTCAAACATCCAAGGCCCGAGGGAAAAGACAGAGAAAGGCAAAACAATTTAATAAAATCAAAAAGAAAAAAGAGAACATGGTGAACAGGAAAAAAAAATTGGATGGTGAATGTATATTATGAAACAGATGGCATTTTGAACGGCAAAAGCCAACTGTTATTTGTAAAGCAGAGACACGCCCTAAATAAAGTGAGCCAAGCAGGTTAATAATAAAGTGGTAAGCAAAGATAAATGGGGCAATGTCAAAGGAAACAAAAGTCCAGGTGGAGCTGGCATGATGGCCCATGCCTGTAATCCCAGTTACTCAGGAGGCTGAGGCAGGAGAGTCTTAAATCAAGACCAGTCTGGGCAACTTAGTAAGACCCTGTCTAAAATTTTTTTAAAGGGGTAGGGGATGTAACTCAATGGTAAAGCTCTTGCTTAGCATGTGTGAGGCCTTGGGTTCAATCTCCAGCACTGTGAAAAAAATGGGGAAGGAATACTCACATCAGATTAAGCAGCACTAAAGGTCAACAGAAATAAACAGTGAAAAGAGGAATATTTTGTGTTGGTAAAATCTACAGTCCACAAAGAAGACATAACAGGCATGGATTTTAATCTGCCAAATGTTTCATGGAGTGCAAAGACTCAAATATAAAATCTCAGTAAAGCCTCAGTCGTAGCAACAATCATTAACATTCCTCTGTCATAATTCAGTAGATCACAGAAGAGCCTGAGTGACACAATTAATGAACTCGGTTTATTAAATATTAATATAAGTTGTTCCAAAGGGACCATCCCATTCCTTGGCCCACGGAACATACTCGACATTCAGTCACACACTTGGCTGACTAGTAAGGTTATTGGCTGTAGGAGGCGGTGAGCTGCCTTGGACAGGTTTAAATGAGGAGGAAGAGTATGAATGTACCTCCAGGAGGTTGGCAAAGGGTCGGCCACAAGGTGGGCTGTTCCAAAGGGCCTTGGTCTTTGCATCTCTTCCCTGGACCCTCAGGACGCTGCCTTGCTCCTCTGGTTGTGGGAGGCAGAGTGGCTGAGGAGAGAATCTCCTGGTTCCCTTCTTCTGGGAGAGAGGGAAGGACTTCTCCTCCAACCGGGGCATTGAAGTCCTTCCTTCTAGTTAGATGGGTTCACTGGTGTCGTATGCCCACCTTTGAATCAAGAGAAGTTTCCCAAGAGACTGCTCAGATTGACTTGAACCTGGAGTCACCCACCAAGACCCAGAATCCCCACACTTTCCAGGACTGCCCTGGACCCATTCCTGGAGCTGGGATGGGGTCAACTTCCCTATGAACTTCATGGGACATGGCAGAGCATAGAGCAAATCAGGATAAGTCGGAAAAGAGAAGGAGAAATGATGCTGAAAAGAACCAACAGAGTCCACTACTCTGGCCAAGAAGAAAATGCTAAGAAATTCCAGAAAGGAGGTGCCCTACAAACCAAATTCTCTGCCAGTGACGCTTTATGATATTTGTAAGAAAATTAGATTTTCCCCCTTTAAAATGGAGGTATATGCGTGTCATGTCAAAGTGCATGGTGTTCAGTGTGTACCTTGATGAGTCTTCACGCACGTCCATGCTGCAGACTGCCTCCTTGGCCAGTGTCCTGTGGTCAGTGTCCCACTACTGAATGCGTCTGACCCAAGTCACCGAGGGTCAGCACTGTCTCGTCTCAAATCATGTGTAAATGGAATTATTCAGCATGTGTTCTGTTGGGTCTGGCTTCTCTCCTTCCACATAATGTCATGGACATTCATACATGCTATGAGCATACCAGTCTAGTTCTTTTTTATTGCTGTATATTTCTTTGCATAAATTTATCACAATTTAATTATCTTTTCTCTGACTAATGGGTAATTTCACTGGGAAATTTTAAAGCATACTGTTCTAAACATTTTTTAGGTGAGGAAGGAAATAAAACTTAAATTTTTAGCTTAGATATTAATATGATAAAGCAACACTTTGGTTGTAGCCAAAACCATAGTCAGAGGAAAAGTCATAGCCTAAAATATTATTAGAAGTACATATAATTGTATAATGTATAAATATTATTAGAATTATACATATATAATTACATATATTATTAATATTGTTATATATTGCAGTGGTAATAACTTAAGTTTTCTTTTCTTTTTTTTTTTTTTTTTGTGGGTACCGGGGGGACGACCTCAGGACCTCGCGCGCCAGCAGGCGCCCGTGCCACTGAGCGATATCACCGGCCCCTTTTTCGTATGTGGGATCCGGGAGTCGAACTCGGGCCCTCGCGCTTGCAAGGCAGGCGCTTAAGCCGCTGAGCCGTCTCACCGGCCCCTAAGTTTTCTTAAATCAATCTTACACAGTATATTATCATATATTATAATTTTATATATAAAATAATGAGGGGCTATGAATGACTAATAACTAAATATAAAAAGGGAACAACAATGTAGATAAATTAGAAAATAGAAAGTTGTATTATTAGAGATTAAAGCAGAAATTCATTGGGAAAAACAATAAAATTGATAAGTAGCAAAGAATTGATTACTTCAAAAGTTTAGTAAAATAGACACCTACCTCATGAACTTGTACAATAAATAGCAAAATAAATATCTGCAGCAAAAATAGAAATAAGAAAGGATATAGAATCACATATATGAACAAAATTTTTTAAATTATTAGAGAATATTTAAAAATCAAGAGAAATGACAATGACTGTTTTTTATTTTTGGTACTAGAGATTGTACCCAGGGCCTTTGCACTGAGCTACATCACCAGCCCTTTTTTATTTTTTATTTTGCAACAAAATCTCACTAAATTGCTAAATTGCTCAGGCTGGACTCAAACCTTTGGTCCTCCTGCCTCAGCCTTCCAGAGTGCTGAGATTATAGGAGTGGCCTCCATGAATGGCTGACTGATGATGTCCTTCCAAAATAAAATTTGCAAAATTGATGCAAAGAAGACTTAAAGAACTCCCTGAATAGACTAAAAACTATAGAAGAAATTTAAAAGTTTACCTAGACTTATACTGAAACACCTTTATTTATTTATTTATTTATTTTTTGTGGGTACCGGGGGGTCGACCTCAGGACCTCGCGCGCCAGCAGGCGCCCGTGCCGCTGAGCGATATCACCGGCCCCTTTTTCGTATGTGGAATCCGGGAGTCGAACTCGGGCCCTCGCGCTTGCAAGGCAGGCGCTTAAGCCGCTGAGCCATCTCACCGGCCCTGAAACACCTTTAAAAGTGAGTTTGATTTTACATGGGTTCAACCTAACCTTCAAAGAAGTCACTTCATTTATATTTTGTCAGAAACAGAAAAAGAGAGTAATCAATTGAATTGATTTTGAGGGGACACACTCTGGACATTCAGTTTTGACTGGCTGGCTGGTATGCAGAGCCACGTTGGGTGAGGAGAGGATGCTGGGCACTGGGCTCTGGTCTGGGCAATGTCGCAGCTGGAGATGGATTTGGGCTGACCGGACCTGGCCTGTGAAAGGCAGCCAAGACTCAAACATGTCTGACTTCCCAATTTTTCTGTTTTCAAAACACCCAACTTGGACCAAATAAAATGTCCTGATTGGATTTGACCCTCATTTTGCAACTTGTATTAAGATGGACTTGGATTCATGACTTGAAATGAAGAACAAAAGAGGTAAGGACATTTTGCTAGAAGCTTTGGTTTCTCCAAAAAGAAAAGTTCAACCCTGCACTGTTTAATAGAAATGGAATGTGAGCCATAGATGCAATTTTGAATAGCCATGTTTAAAAAAATCAGAAGCAGATTAAATTAATTTTAAAATGTAGTTTATCTATTCCAAAAATTGTCATTCAACAAATTATTAAAATAACAGAATATTAAAATTATTGATTAAATATTTTACATTCTTTTTTGCCTCATTTTAAATCTTTTAAATCTAATGTGCATTTTATACTTACAGCACGTTTCAATTTAGCTGCTGGGTTTTCATCAGAAATGGTTGATCTGTATTTAGAGTTTATAAAGTTTACAATTGATAAAGAAGATTCCCATACCACATGGTTCCAAACATATTTAAATTTTCCAGTAACTGGATTGTGCATAATAATGTAATTTTCCTTCCACATTTGCAACCATATTGACAGAACTGGTCCATCTTTTTTTAAGAGAAGCAACTGGACTTTAAGACCAAAGCCTATCAGTTTCAAAAGTGTCCGAAGTTAAGAAATTCACTACCTTTTATGCTAAGTCAACATTATTCACACTGAATGCAAAGGGAGTATCATATAGATTGAAGAGAACTCTAAACTTATCCATATCAACACCCCATTCTCCAACTTTCTTCATTGTTTGCACAGCTAATTGACATGATGCTGTCAGTTGTGATTAAAATCTTCTATATATTGGCTCATGTTAAAAGAATGGGAAAATTTAGATTATTGACTTACGTTACAAAAGTGTTACATTTTGATATAAATTCTTGAAGTTGTCTAGCTAGGTGCGGGATAAGCTTTGCTACTCTTCCGAATTTCAAATTTAGCTATTTTTGCATGTTGCGTGATAACAGAGAGAAAACTTGAAATCAAACTGCCAGTTTTTGCCTTTGATTATTGAATATTTGGCAAGCATATCTTCTGTTCAAAGAAATCTTGAATTGGAGTGAACGCTACGGTAAATCTTTGTAAGATGCTCTCATGACTCAGCCAATGAGCAAGGAGCACGAGATCACTGAGTTCATCCTCTCTTCCTTTCGACGTTTCCGTAAACTCTGGTGACTCACCACGTTTGCACGTAAATACTTGGTGATTTCAACCACCGTGTCCATGACACTTTCAGACTCTGCTCCAGAAAACTGAACACAAATATTTTTAATATGTATCACACAGTGGAACCAAGCATGAAGAGAAACCTCGGCCTCTTGCTTAATATTCTAGCAAATATGGATTTAAAATCTAACATACCTGAAGGCTCGTCTGTCAAGATAGAAACTAATTTTCTCATTTCTAGCTGAAATTCTCCTTTGACAGATGTAGAAGATTTAAAACTGTCTATGTTATGAGTTCAATTTTTTAGGCTTGGAGTTGACATTTCCCTGTAAATTTGAAAATCCTTGAGTCAAATCATACTCAAAATGTTAATTGGGCAGTGGCCAATCCAACAACGTATGTGTAATTTTTCAAATCATCACTCAATTGATCTTTGACAGTTTAAAAAATGAGTTGAATTCTATGGTCAATTTTTGCTGGCTTAATTGAGAAGCTTACACTTTTTACAAAATATCATTTTTAGTCTTCCTATTCTAACAATTTTTTATAACTGAGCTAATAATTTTTAAAAACTCCCCCTCTAAAAATGTTTTTCTTTTTCTGTGCAACAATTGCAGCTATTTTATAGCTGTCCAGAGTTATAACCTGGCTTGTTAAAATTCATTAGAGTTTTTTATTGGACATTTCATTATGATTTTAGTTGATTTATTTTGTTGACTTTTTTTGACTGTCGAGAGGAAATTTCCTGTCACATTGCTTATGTATTCAATAAGAATGTCTGTTACTATTGTTCATTTTACTGTATTATCTTTAACCCAGTACATAAAATGCCTTCTGTTTTTCCTTGCTGAAATGAGCTGTAATTTCCATTCATCATGAAATGTATGATGTCCCGGGTTTTCTTACTATTCTGCTTCTCAGCTCCAATCTACATCAGTAGGATTCCTCTATTTTATATCTGTGTTTGTCCATGCTTATTTTTTTTAAACTAGAAAAACAACTTATTCATATTAAAATGGAAATGAAAATTTCAACCTACAGCAATATAACTATGCAGGTATAATAACTTGTAGTACCTGCGTAACATATTCAAATAAACTCATCGCAGTGTAACATTTGCACATAGAAAAGTCATCATCCCATCTGGACCAGTCCACCGATCCCAGTGAGGTTGGTGATGTGTTCATGGTGCCATGCCAGGAACAACGCACTTGTCTGACACCTGCATAGCAATACAACCTGCAAAGTTTAGCTAGGGTGGACTGCAGTAGGGTGGCCAGGATAATGGTCCCGAGATGTTCACCTCTGAATCCTAGAAGCCTGTGAATCTATTAATTTACACAGCAAGACGGGGTTAAGGTTGTTGTGCAATTAATGTTACTGAGCAGCTTTTTTTTTTTTAATGTGGGTACCAGGAGTCGAACTCAGGACCTCGCGGTTGCCAGCAGGCGCTTATGCCACTGAGCTATATCACCGGCCCAGCTGACTTTTTTTTTTTTTTTTTTTTTTTTGTGGGTACCAGGGGTTCGACCTCAGGACCTCGCGCGCCAGCAGGCGCCCAGGCCGCTGAGCGATATCACCGGCCCCTTTTTCGTATGTGGGATCCGGGAGTCGAACTCGGGCCCTCGCGCTTGCAAGGCAGGCGCTTACGCCGCTGAGCCATCTCACCGGCCCCCAGCTGACTTTTAAAAGGGGAGATCACCCTGGATTATCAAGGTGGGCCCAATATTACTATGACTTAAAAGTATAGATGTTCGAGTTGTGTGTGGCCAGAGGAAGCTGTGCCTACGGCAGCAGAGTCAGAGATACAACATTTGCTGGCTTTTAAGGAGGAAAAGGCCCTTAGCCAAGTCATGTGGGCGGCCGGAAAAGCCTCCTCTCCTGCCCATACCTTAATGTTACCCCCGTGAGCCACATTTCAGATTTCTGACCTTCAGATCTCTTAAGATTAAAAATTGTGTTGTTTTAAGCTTTAAAGTTTCTGGTAATGTATTATGGGAGGGATAGGAAACCAGTACAACAGTTCTACAAAACAAGTTGTCTTCATGGAAAAATAATTTACTGATCAGGTTTAAAGGTTTAAGTTCACAAAACTTAAAATAAGAAGTCCACCTCCTCAGCTGCACCCGGCTCTCGCTCAGCGATGCATGCTCCTTGGCTGCTGCTGGTGGCTCTGGTTCTGAAATGGGCGGTGGGTGTGGGGACCGCCCTGCAGGGTTGGGAGCTCTGTCTGGGGACATCTGACCTGGGTTGTAAGTGCATTCGTTTTGAGAACGCGATCTGAATTTCAGATTCCGTCTCAGCACTGGTTTTGGAGACCCGTGTATTTGGAAATGTTGCTCTGGTTGGCCAGGGAGGCAGGATCTTAGATAAAAACATCTTCGTCTTTGTTTCTTAGGTAGGATAAGGCTGCGGTTGCTGAGCAGGCATCCGGAGCCCAGGACTTCCTGTGAACCTGCCCAGAGCCTGATTCCGCTCCAAGCAGGAAGTCTGGAGGGGCTGGGAACACATTCTCTGTGGGTTCTGATTTCCATCTCCTCTGGCACAGGTGACCCGACCCTCTCTTCGCCCCCCCCACTCCCAGCACACCCCCTCCTGCCTCATCCAAGCTGGGGTGGAGTCGGGGAGGACTTTGGATCAAAGCAGCTGTAGGAATTGCAGGACCCAGGGACTGCCAAAAATGAACCGAGAGGCTTGGGGCAGGGCCGGGCGCGGGAGAGTGAGTCAGAGCCAGCTGTAGAGTTTGCTGATCTGTGCTCAGATCAAAGCAAACATCTAAGTGCCTCGCTTATTCTTTGGGGAAGGAGGGAGGAGAGGTGGGTGAGGACTCTGAGAATTCTGGGAGGAAAAATAACCCCAGTGCTTCTTTAGAGGCCTCTTGGGCAGTAAGCAAGCAAGTCAGGCAGCCCCGTCTGTCCAGCTTCTGCTCCCATCCACCTCTCCAGCCCTGCCGCCCTCTGGCTCCGCCCCGCCACCCGCTGACCTCGCCCACCGCCCTCTGGCCCCGCCCTCGACACGCCCCTTCCCCATCGGCCCCGCCCTCCCTTCTCCCCTTTATCTTTTCTGGGTCCTTTCCTACTCTCGCTCCCTCTCCTTTCTTTTGTTCTTGATCCTGGGCTTTGCCATATGGTGAAATGGCACAAAACTAAACCAGGAGGGAGGGAGGATGCCGCTCATTCGACTTTCTCCTTAAAATTTTAAGCAACATATGTCTGTCGAAAACATCTGAAAAAATAAAGCATGAAAGGAAAATAAATGCCACCTGTAATTGCCTAATTAGAGAAAAACACTTGTTTTTGAAAATTGTGGTGTATTTCTCTGAAGTCTCTGTTGTGTATGTGTGTGGCAGGCGGAGGTTGGGAAGTGCGTTTGCAAAAATGGAGGACTGTGGGTAGTTTAAGTCCCCCGCCCCACCCATGGGATGTTGTGTTGTCGAGAACTGCTATTTCCTTGGCAGTTCTTTTCCTTAAAGGACAGAGGGATGTGCTATCTCATACTAAGGGTGGAGTGGTATTGGAGTTCTGGATAAGGTCTCTAGAAAAAGCCCAATTAAGACAACCATTCTCTTCCATGTGAATTCAAAATGGCACCTTTAATATTGTTACAGCACTTTTCACATTTTTAAAATTGGAAGACCACTGAAAAGTCTGTTGCTAACTGGGTTTGTAGATGAATCAGTGACTAAATCTCTTTTTGAGATGACGGTCTTTGACGTCCATCACTTCAGAGCTTCTTTTTGTTGCAGGTGAAAAAACTGAACTCAAAAAGACTTCAGGGTAGAAGGGAACATTTTGATTCACAAAATTAAAATATCCAAGTGATGGTGCAGGCCTGGCTGCATCTAGGGCTCCGGTATGTCACCAGGAGTCTGCCCTCCCTTCTCCCTGTTGTGATTTATCTGCCTGTGTAGCTCTCAGCCCCAGAAGCTCAGGTGCCTCTCCCAATGGTTACAACTAACATCCCAGGGCTTGCTCTTACTGGATGGGACTGGGTCACTTGTCTACTCTGGAACCAAGTACTGAGGCCATGCAGCCAGAACAGGTTGGTTGAAGCTGCTGCCATTAGATCCCTTCTGAAGGTGGTGAAGTGGGTCAAATCCAAAGACTTAGAGCTGGGAAGGGTGCTTGTTCCCAAGAAACACCAAGAACTCATATCAGAGAGGTGAAGGATGCTGGGCAGGCAGCTGCTTACCCGGCATGCTCTTCTCATGCCTTGTTCCTCAGCTTTGCAGCCCCCAGCCCTTGGGAAAAGTCAAATCCATTTCTTCAGCTTTTCTTTTGCCTGGTGATTGTTTTCTCCCATTTTACAAATGAACAACCAAATGCATAAAGACCATAAATTATAAACGAGCAGTTCAAATGAGGCGAGTGATGGCAATCAGTGAAATCTAATTAAGCAGTTTGAGATCTAAGTGATATTGTTATTAAAGTGCCACATTAACAGAGCATTTGATCAGCTTCTCATCTGTTCTGTGAGTTAGTTGGAAGCAAGCTCCATGCTGATTGACAGTGAGATCAATTCCTTTCTGTGGGAAGAGATAAAGTGCAGTTCCATTTCAGGCCTGGAATTAGTGATGTGGGTTTGGCCTTATAAACTGCCACTCTAGTCCTGGCTTCTGAACTTCCTGGATAGCTATCAGGCACAATCAGGGCTGGAGAGTTTGAGAATACCGTTTCCAGAAAGAGTGAACATTTGTTTTTTAAGATCTCCTGGGGTGCCCTCCCCTGCTCCTCTCCCCTTCCTCTTCTTTCTTCTGTCTGCTCCTCCTCCTCCTTGTCCTCCTCTTCCTCCTCCTCCTCCTTCTCCTTTGTTTAGTTAAACAATAGTAATTTATTTTCTCAATTCTGGAAGCTAGGTGTCCAAGATCAAGGTGTCTGTCAGTTTAGTTTCTCTTGAGGTCCCTCTCTTTGACTTGTAGATTTCCTGGGGCTTCTTGAGCTCAGCCCTAGTGCACACTTTTTCAGAAGTTAAAAATCATTAATTGGGGTAGCCAGTGCTGTGCTTGCTGGTGGTGATGCATTGAAGGGAAGATGGCCATTTCTCTGCCCTTCAGGAGCTCTGGGTCTGTTCTGGTGGTGTCTGTCTTTTAGGGCAGACATGGGAAGTATAAGGGAAGGAAGAGACTCCAGGAGCCCCTGGGGGGGCCCCTAGCTGGCTGGTGGACTGTGCTATGGTATAGCTCCCGCCTCACTGGGGAGGTCTTTTGGGGGCCACTACTTGGTTTGCCCACTTCTGCATCTTTGAGTTGAGGCAAATTTGGTTATACAGTAATACCTCGCTTTATAAATGCTTCTATTTGCAAACAATATGGTTCACAAACAAAAGTGTTTGGCGAAATTTTGTTTTTGTTCTCAACCTTCACATTGGTGACAAACACAATCGCAGCCATCCCACATAAACATAAACACAGCCATATTCCCCAAAATTGTAAAACAGATTTATTCATCAACCAAGGTACCACTGCGTTTAAATTCCAGCTGGGGAAAGGTGAATTATTTCTGAAATAGCTGGGGAAGAAACAAAAGCATCAGCAATATCCTCTCCGAGCACCTGGGCTTCCCACTTGGAGAAACTTCGCTCTCAGGTGTATAGTGCATTGTCCCCTCCTTTCATAGAGGGGACTGAGGCACGGAGGGGCTGAACCCAGTTCCCAAAGTCACAAGGTCACACAGTCAGGAAGGGATGGCCCGGGTCAGATCCAGGGCTGAATCCAGAGTTGGGCTTGGTGAGACTTAGGGGTTGGTGCTGTGTGTGTGTGTGTGTGTGTGTGTGTGTGTGGTGCTTGGGATCGAACGCAGGGCCTTCGCTACATCCCTATCCCTTTTTAATATTTTTAAAATTTGAGACAGGGTCTCATTAATTGCCCAAGCTGGGCTCAAACTTGTGATCCTCCTGCTTCAGCCTCTCAGAGTGTTGGGATTACAGGCATGCACCATCACATCTGGCTTTGGGTTGGGTCTTGAGAAGGCTGACTACTGAGTCACATCCGTGGGACCTCCTCCAAGGTCAAAGTTTGACTTCGTGTGCAAAGCTGTCTCTGCGGGGTTGCTGTGGCTCCCTCGCCGAGCTCCTGTGACACCAACTGCCTCTGACCCTGCAGAATGTGGAGAGGACTTGCCAAAAGTCCCCACATTATGTAAATGATCAAATGAAGCCCTTTGGCCCTTGCGTGGGATTTAAATATTGGGAAAAAGGGAAAATGTAGAGGAGGGGCAGCCTCTGCCTCTTTGGGGAAGAAGATGACGCCCAAGCAGTAGGAGCCAGAGGAGGCACAGGTAGGAGGGAGGGCAGACAGATGAAACTGCAATAACCAACCAGAGTGCAGTCAGGAGAAAACGGAGAACTTTTCCAGCCCTTCCAGGGATTCCTGTGCTTTCCCTCCTTGCTGTTGCTGGGAGGGAAGGAAACCACTGAGCACTCAGTTCAGTGGAGTGGGGAGGGCGGGAGAGAGAGTCTCCTGGCACTGCTGTGGCTCACAGCAACAGAAATGCATTGTTCCCATCTGGGGCAAAAGTCCAAAGCTGAGGTGCTGGTAAGGCTGCGCTCCCTGCAGAGCTTCCAGGGAAGGACCCTTTGTGCCTCCTCCAGGTCTGGTGGCCCCTGGTGTCCCTTGGATTGTGGTAGCCTCCCTGTCTTCATGGGGCCTTCTCTTCTCCCAGTGTGTCCCTTGTCCTTAAAAGGGCGACAGTCAGTGGATTTAGGTCCACTTAAAGTAGACATCTGAAAAGATATAATGTCACATTCTAAAGTCCTGAGTGCACATGGATTTGGGGGATGCCATTCAATTCACTTCTGTGCCCAATGGGGCTGTTTAGAAATGTTGATTGTTATCTCTCCCTTTTATTCTGCCTTCCCCCCCCCCTCCAATTGGCTATTGAGTTAAGAGTTACTTGGGATCTTGACTGTGTTTGAAAGCTCACTCCTCCCACCGGAGACCCAGCTGAGTTTGAATTTTGGCTGTAGGATGATATTTAATGACCGTGAACCAGGCAGGGAGGTCTGGAGGTCCAGCCTCATGAAATATTTATATTAAGCAATAATCTGCCTGGGCAGCTGCCTGGGTGCTGGCAGGAGATGAGGCCGGTCTTCATCCAACACTGTTGATTTAGGGACATGGCTCATCATCTCCTGCCAAATATAATAACCCTATGTAAAGTTGTCCCCTGAGCAGTGCCTTCCGAGCCTAGGTTCTGTGGGTACATTTCCAGGAGTTCTGGGCCTGCATGGCAGCACTGTCATCTTGACTTAGAAAATCTGAGCCATTGGGTAGAGAGCAGCAGAGCTGGGGTCTGCACTCACCTTTTGGTCGTATTTCTTCACACCCTTGGTTCTCAGTCACTCTACCGCTAAAACTGGAGTTAACTTTTAATCACCAGATACTGAATGCATGCTTCTGTGTGTTGGACACTGGGCCTGCATGGTGAGTTACAAAGATGTGGTCCCTATCCTCACAAAGCTGTCCTTTATATAAGAGAGACAGATCACGAGCAGACAACTGAGTCTACACGCAATGGGTGAGATGCCAGGTGGGAAGAAATGCTAGAAAGGGAAGCAAGACTCGGTAAGTGGGTGGAGAGATGAGTCTGGCGCTCACCATGCGGTTTGGCCTGAACAATCAGGGAGGACTATTTGGAGGGAGTGGTGTTTTAGCAAGAGACAGGGAGGGAGTGGTAATAAAATTGGTGGGGTTAGGGACAGAGGAAGGGTCCTTGGGGGTATGGTGACAGGCTCAGATTCCTATGGTAAAAACATTACTCCAGCTGTTGTCTGGAGAGAGGACAATGATGCATAAATCTGAGTAACATCTGTCTCATCCCTCCAGTCTTCCAAGAGAGGAGCCAGGGAGATGCATTGGGGGTGAGGTGGGCTGTGGCAGGGAGGCAACAGAGGTGCACGATATGCAGGAAATGTACAAAAAACTGGGGGGAGGATGCTAATTCCTCAGGGGGTACAGGAACATTTGCTCTGCAGTGTGTACTTTCCCAGTGCAATTCCCCTTGGAAGTTGCCCTGTGTCTACTTCCTGCCAACCTCCAGGACTGGAGACCTGAGCAGTAGGTTTCAGTGCCCTGGTATTTCCTATGTGCTCACCTCCAGCTGCTCTCTGGGCCGCCTCCCCCAAAAGAGAATATGAGCAAGAACAAAGTAGAGGTTTTGGCATTCATTCATTCATTCATTCATTCATTCATTCAAGATCTTCTATGCCCGTGGTGCTGTAGAAGCCTACAGCCCAGCCTGTGTGCAGGCCCAGCTCAGTCTGTGGACTTCTGCTTCTGTTCACCATGTGGAGGGACAGGCCTCATGACAGGGTCAGGCCCCATGCCTTCCTGGGCAGAGCCAGACTTATGTTGGGACAGGCAGCTCTTGGCTTGCAATGACATATGTGTAGTTCTTGTTTATTTAATGATATTTATGCCTCTGCTTGCTTCCTAAAGAAGTATGAGACTTTACAACAAATGACAAAAGCAATTATACAATTATAAAGCCTTTATGACCAGCAGACAAATCCGCAGACAGAGGCACCACAGTGATGCGTCAATCGGACTGGCATCTGTCCCTTCCCTCCATGCTTGCCCCCATCTTTGGCAGAAGATGATGGAGCAACAGAAAGACCTGACCACAGGGACAAGGATCACCTCTAACTCAATTCCAAACCCCTTCTCCCTCCCAGGCATTTTGTCAAAAGAACCTTGATCTGTTCATCCTCCCCTTACTATGTTTTCCTAGTGGACAGCCAGTCCTTGTTTAACAGGACGCCTGACCTCATGGGAGGGCTGGACAGCAGCTTTGCAGGAGCCATGTGGAGCACAGTCCTGGGGAGCCACGCTCTGCGGAGGGAAGCTGGGTGTCGTGGGCCTCGCTGGATTCACCTGGGAGAAGGAACACTCCAGACCTTGCCAGAGAGCTCAGTGGATACCTGCTCTGAGCTGTGTCCTGCGCAGAGCACTTGTAATGACAGATTCAGTGAGTGGGAACCCAAAGGCAGGTATGGCTCCATTAAGGAGGGCCTTGGAGGCAGCGCCAAATTCCCAGGCTGTGCTGCAGCAGAGGTTTGAGGTTTGGCCTGCACAGTGTCTACCTCCGTGTCCTTGGGTGTGCACACCCCAATGTCCCTCCCCTGGCTTGCGTTCTAGGTGAATCAGGGCAGGAGTTTTAGGGGGCAAGGAGGCCAGCCTCGTAAACTTCTGCAGACTGGCACCTGTACCATGGTCCTTGGGGTTGGAGAGAGGACTCAGAACGGACCCCAAAATCTGCACGGCGGGCAAGGCAGGTGGCAACTCCTTTGCAGTGGTTTAAACGTGTGCATTTCTGGTATTGCAAACCCATCAGGCAGGGGCTGCCGCTGAGTTTTATTATTATTTCTCTCCTTCTAAAGGTCAGCAACTCACTGCAGCTGATTATGTCCCTGAGCCATGCAGACAGGCAGACCTCAAGCACAGGCTGCTCTGTATCACTCAGTGCGGAATCTCACCAGGACCCGTCCATCACTCGCTCGCAGCTGGCACTTGGAGATGAAAGAGACTCGTTCCATTCCCAATCAATGTCCGTCTGCTATGTCTGTCGATAACTGCCGGGCGGTCTAATCTTTCCCCTGACAGAAAGCCACCCAGGGGTCAGCCTGAAGGTGCTCTGGAGGGAAAAGGCGGCAGTTTGATTCAGAGCCTCCTTGCGGGGCTGGAATTAAGTTGGCTCTTTCTCTAATGAAACTGACTCCAAGGGTCCCTGTGAGCTAGAGATTCAGTGGCTCTCAGGAGAAGCGATGATGGGCAGTAATATTAAAGCAGTGTGCATGTGAAGCCTTGAATCCTAACCACTCGGACGATGTTTTCAAGATGCTTTGAGCCCTGTGGGAAGCAGTGTTGCCAGGCGTGATGAGGGGCACACAGTAGGGATGCAGTGACTGCAGCCCGTCCCTCCCCTTCTCATCCACTCATGGAGAGAACAGGCATGAAAAGGCCCAGGAACTCACTGCGGGTAGTGTCTTACTTTGTCCATGGTTTGTATGCTTGCAAGTAGGATTCCCCGTCCCAAGGGGACTTCACTGGGAGGATGAATGGAATCTCCCTCTAGGTAAAGATTGAGATTGGAGTCTCTCAGACCCAGGGCCAAAATACTAGGAGACGCCACCTGCTACCACCCAGGACCGGTCCCTGGCTTCTCAAGCGTTATCCCCTCCCGAAGCTCCCATGATCTTCCCTTGGGATACATTCATCTTCCCCTGGCCCGCATCCTTTGATGCAGGGTACCTTTTCCTGATACCTAGGGCTCGTCCTATTCTCTTCCTACCAAGATCCTTTGAGTCTCAAAGTTGATTGATTCTGGTGGAAAGGAAGACATAAAATATAAGTTGAACATGAGGTTGGAATTTCAAGCTGGCCTTCCTAACTTGTGACCAGCAAGTGATGGGATGTCATGAAAGGACAGCACCCTCTGGCGTGGCTGTAAAACCAGAAACCCCACAAACATCATTAGTTCAAACAAAATAGGTGTTCTCTTTCTTGTAAAGACCCCTGTAGGTAAGCATCGCAGCTGATAAGGTAGCTCTGCTCTGGGAAGCGCCAGGGTCTCGAGTGTGGAAAGCTGGGACTGGGAAGGTGTAACGTGCTCATTCCCAGCTGAGGTGAGGGTAGGAGGATTTCCTCTATGTTGGAAGCGGTGATGGTTATAAATAGGGACTCGAAGCACGGATGTCTGTCTAATTTTACATTTCAGACAAACGACAACTCATTTTTTAGAGTTGGTATGTGCCAAATATTTTGTGGGCCATACTTATACTAAAAGTACACTCATTGTTTATCTGAAATTTGAATTTTGCTGGGTAGCCTGCATTTTTATTTGCTCAATCTGCACCTCTGGTGACCAAAGGAGCTGCAGTGTCCCAAGGGGTGAGGGAAGGGCCCAAGTGGGGGTGGGGCTGCTGGTCATGGGCGGGCACCCTGCAACTTGGAGAGGGGCTTGCCCTGAACAGGGACTCACCACTCCCTTCCTCTCCTAAGAATGCTGGTTTTCCACTCATTGTTGCGATTACAATGGATGGTTTGCTAAGAATCCTCATAATTCCTCCACCAGTCAGAAAACTTGGAGACAGCCGCATTTATCAAATGGTACTGATAAATGACGTATGTAAGTGCATTTACTGGGGATTTATGTACTATTCCCTCCCACCAGTGATTCGCAGAAAGTTCAGACTGCTAATGAATTACATTTTTGAGGACATTTCATAAATTTCACCTGAAGGAAAAATATCAGGACAGGGAAAATAAAAAGCTCTAAGAGGAGCAGGACAGTAGAAGGAGGTCCATGTGGAATGGCCTCTGGGAGGATGAGATGCGAGGTGGCTGCAGGATGGAGACCAATGTCAGAGGCACGCAGAGATCTCAGGGTAGTGTGTAGAATTTAGTTTACGCGAAAGATAAATCAAGGTGTCACTGCTCACTTTATATTCTTTTTTTTTTTATGTGGGTACCGGGCTTGAACTCAGGACCTTGCGCTTGCCTGCAAGCGCTTGTGCCCCTGAGCGATATCACCGGCCCTTTTTTTCCTTTTTATGTGGGTACCGGGAGTCGAACTCAGGACCTCACACTTGCCTGCAAGCGCTTGTGCTGCTGAGCGATATCACTGGCCCTTTTTTTCCTTTATGTGGGTACCGGGAGTCGAACTCAGGACCTCGCACTTGCCAGGCAGGCGCTTATGCTGCTGAGCCATCTCACCGGCCCACTGCTCACTTTAAAAAGGCTAAAAATCTCCGTAGGTTTTCACTGTCGCCTGAATTCTCTGAATGAGGGTAGTCAGCGGTAGTGCTCTGCCTTGGTTAATCAGGAGACTCCTGGGGAAATTTTCAAACCTCCAGATGCCCAGGATCCACCGTAAACCACGGTATCAGAATTCCAGGAGTCGGCCTGGTGTTGGGATGCTGCAAGCTGCCCGGTGATGCCCATGTGCAGTCAGGGATGGGGCAACCGCAGGGGGAAAGGATTCTCTGCCATTTTCTTGAGGGGGAACAGAGACTCTGCCACCAGTCTCATGTTGGTGATTGTCATGGCTTACATCTAGATGTCCCCCTACATCCTCAGGTGATCATAGGTGGGGCTTTGGGGAGATGCCTGGGTCATGGGTGTGTGATACTAGATTCGTCCACTGGTGGGTTTATAGCTGGGTGTGACGTTGGGAGGTGAAGCCTGGTGGGAAGGGCTGGGTCACTGTGGGCGTGGCTTCTCCAGGGTGGGTGTGGCTTCTCCAGGGTGAGTGTGGTCTCTCTCCCTCCTTCTCCCTGATGACTTTCTGCTTCTTGCCTGCCACACCATGAACTGTTTCTCCTCTGCGGTGGAACCAGCCAACTACATGGACTGAAACCTCTACAAACTGTGAGCTAAAATAACCATTTCCTCCTTTAACTTTGGGTGTCAGGTATTTTGTCCTAGCAACAAGAAAGTAACTAAGACAGTGGTACTAATGGAACTGAGATGACAATCTGACCCCTGCCTCACTCCATATCCAAAATGTTTGTTGTGATACTATGTTTCAGATATAGGTCAAACCCAAGACTACACACTCATCCAAGGTCACGGCAGGGATGGGTATACTAAGAGTCAAATTTACAGTGCACGTACCATGTGGCAGATACAGTATTAGACAATTTATGTTGATTATTGCATTTAAGACTCTCTGCAGCTCTATGGGGTAGGCACCTAACCAGTGAGGAACCCAAGGACTAGCGAGGTGGAGGGACTGGCCTGCAGAGCTGGTAAGTGGCGTCCAGCTGGAATCTGGGCAGCTTGTCCTCTTGAGCAGCTCTTCCTGGACTGCAATGTCATAGGAGTGGAGCACACGTTGTCAAGGGGATCTTTGAAACAGGGCTGACTCAGCAGGGCCAGGTGGGGCCAAGACTGCATTTTTCACAATCTCAAAAGGGAAATTGGTTTGGCTGGTCTGGGAGACTCATCCTGAGTTGCAGGGGTGAAAAGCATTACTACTACTATTACTACTGGCAGGGTTCTGCTTATTTGTTTCATTTTTAAAGTATTTCACAAACCAAGTGAATACTGAGGATAAGGATGGGCTTTATGGGATGTCCTCATCTGGGTTCAACAAGATCACTATGGCTTCGTAAGATAAAATTAACTCATGGCAATGATATTGCAGTGACTTTGCTTTACTTGGGTTTCTGTTCCTTCTGACTGATGCTGTAGTCTACTTTATAGCCTGTTGACTCATGAGGTGGTCTCAGCTTAAAAATGTTGATTTTAGAGTAAATTCCCCTGTCAGTGCAAAATGAGCCCCCCTGCTTTGCCTAACAGGGATTCCATTAGAATCCCCAAATATGTCAATGAACTGTGTGTCTTAGCTTGGGTTCCTCCAAAGAAGACCTGAGACAAACTTTGGATAGAAGTAGTTTCTTGGTGGTAATCAGAAAGCACAGCAAGGGAGTAATGATGCTGGGGCAGCTGGGGTGTAGTACTCCTGGGGTCCCTCTGAGGGACCTGTGGACCACTCCCTGGAACAGTCACACCGAGAGCCAAGGAAACAATGGTGTTTAGGCATGTCTCCTCCATACAGGCAGAGATACAGGAGGTCAAGGCAGGGTGCTGTGTGGTGCACAAGCTGCCCACGTCCACTGGATGAAGCTGCACCAGTGCAGCTGGCTGAGGAACAAGGCCATGGCAGCATCTGTGATGGGTTGGTTGAAAAAGAGAGAGTTCACATGCAGCCTCTGTGATTAGGCACATTTCTAGGGAGAAGCTGACCTACTTCTAGAGGTTGAGGAACAGCCAAGTAGTGCTTGGACATCCTGAGAGACAAGGAGATCATTTATTTATTTATTTATTTATTTATTTATTTATTTATTTATTTTATTGTTTAATTTAAAGAGAAGAAAAAACAAAACAAAACAAATCAAAAAAGAACAAATTTCAAAGCAACGTAATAGGAGGGTAACAATGGTTAATGCATTATGTATTGTTATCTTTAAGTTAGTTATTCAGGATACCAGATATTAGCATTCAGTTGTCCAAGCATTATTGGCACAAACCTTACTCTTCAGTGAACTAAGTTAAATTAGTAATGTATCTATCTTAACCATCTTATATATAAATACAATTTTTTTCCTTTCCCTTCTTTCTTTTCCCTATTCCCCCATCCCAGTCTCTCTTTCCTTTTGACCAGTTTCTTTTTGATTCACCATGTCTATTGTACATTTTGGATCTTATTTACTCTTTCAGTTTCTCATACTAGAGAGACAATATGATGCTTACACATGTGCGTCTGGTTTATTTCACTTATGAGTATTTTCTCAAGTTGCATCCATTTACCTATAAAAGACTCCAGTTTATCCTTCTTTATGGCTGAATAGTACTCCATTGTATAAAAATACCACATCTTTTTTATCCATTCCTCAGTTGATGGGCATTTGGGTTGTTTCCAAGATCTGGCTATTACAAATTGTGCTGCTATAAACATGGGTGCACATATATCGCTGTGGTACGATGTTTTTAATTCTTCTGGGAAGATACCCAGAAGGGGAATAGCTGGGTCAAATGGGACCTCCAACCCTAGTTTTTTGAGGAATCAAGGAGATCATGTAGATAGTCCCATACATCAGAAGATGCCATGGAGGCAAGGCTGAGAGACTGAGTGTGAGTGTGTTTGAGGACACAAAATGATTCACTGTCAGTGTCAATTGAGCAACATTTTTGGAACAAGATATAGTAGATAAGATTTCAGACCTCTAGGAGCTTGCAACTAGTTTGGTGAGGCACCAGTGTGACACTGTTTCAGTCACTGTTCTTGTTGCTGAGACACAATACCTGACATCTGCAACTTAAAGGAAGAGAGGTTTATTTTGGCTCACTGTTTCAGAAGTTTCAGTCCATGGTCAGCTGGCTCAAGTGCAGAAACAGCATGGTGGAAAGGTCTGCTATGGAAGAAAGCTGCTCATGTTATGGTGGCCAGGAAGCAGAGAAAGGAAGAGCCTGGGAGGAAGCTATACCCTTGTAGGTCACACCCCCAGTGTGACCAAATCTACCTCCTAACACACATTCAGCTATGGATTAATCCATAATGAGTATAGCACCCCCTGTGATCCAATCACCTTCCAAAAGCCCCACATCTGAGTGCATGAGCGTTTTGGGGAGCATTCTGGATCTAAACTACAACAGATACACACAAAAGAATACGAATTTTCATCAACCATAACTTTTACAAGATCATTTCATGGCAGGATGAATCTGGGCAGGATAAGGCAAAGGAGGCATCTGGGGACATATAATGCAAGGAGGTGCTCACTCTTAGGGTCACACAAGTGCCCCATTGAATTACCCTGGCACCATTCCACTTCTACAGAAAGCTTGCTGGGATCTTGATTAGGATTTTATAGAATATACAAATTAATTTATGGAAAATCAAAAGCTTACCCTTATCTAGATTTTTAGTCCATGAACATCTACATCTTTGTATTTACTGTATTTAGGTCTTTAATTTGTACTGGATTATTTTGTGATTTTAAGTTTATAAGTCCTGCACATGTTTTGTCCAATTTGCCAATAAATATTTTATATTTTTATGCTATCATAATTGCTTATTACTAATATATGGAAATGCTGTGAATTTTTGTTTATTGATCTTGTATCTTTTGAACTTGCCAAGTTCAGAGCTTTTTTGGGTTGATTACTTAGGATTTCCTATTTGTGCAATGGTGTCCCCTGAGCAGAAAAGCAGATTTAACTCTTTCTTTCTTATTTGTGTGACTTTATTTATTTTACTTGCTTTATTGCACTGGGTAGACCCTTCAGTACAAATTTGAATATGGTACAAAGGGAAATCACACATTCTTGCTTTGTTCCTAGTCTTGGAGGAGAGTGTTGAGCCTTTTATCACTAGGAATGTTTTTAGCAATAGGTTGTTCACAGATACATTTACTAGGTTAAAGAAACTCCCTTTTATTCCTAGAGGAGAGTTATTATTTTTCTTTTTTATTTAATTTTTATACTGCATATTAATTTTATAGACAATGGGTTTCATTGTGACTTTTTAGGCTTGTACCTACTTTAACTGTATTCGTCTCCCCTTTAACTCTCCCATGCATTTGTCCTGCCCTTTCCTTTGGTCCCTTTCTTCTCTAATAATCTCCCTTCATTTTCATGTCCTCTTTTTTTTCCTTAGATGGCACATATGAGGAAAAATATGCAATATTTATCTTCCTGAATCTGTCTTATTTTGCTTACTGTGATGATCTCCAGTTCCATCCATTTTCCTCCAAATGACATGACTTTGTTCTTCTTTATGGGTGAATAATACTCTGTTGTGTGTATGTACCACATTTGCTTTATCCATTCATCTGTGGATGGCCACCTAGGTTGGTCCCTTATCTTACTGCTGTAAATTATGCTGCAATAAACATGGGTATACAGGTATCTCTATAGTATGCTGACTTTCAGGCACATTTCAAAGAGTGGCAGATGGTAGTTTTATTTTTGGTTTTTTGAGGAACTGCCATACTGATTTCCATAGTGGCTGTACTAATTTAAAATCCCATCAAGAGTGTGTAAGTGGTCCTTTCTCTTTTGCTAGCATTTATTTTTCTTTGTATTGTGGATGACAGTCATTTTGACTGGGGTGAAATGGAATCTCAATGTAGTTTTGACCTGCATTTCCCTAATGGCTAAAGATGCTGAATATTTTTCACATAATTATTGGCCATTCATATTTTTTCTTTTTTGAGAAGTGCTTGTTCAGTTTATTTGCCCATTTTGATTGGGTTATTTGTTCTTTTGGAGTTGTTTTTTGAGTTCTTTATATATTTTGTATATCAATCCTCTGTTTGAAGAGTAGCTGGCAAAGATTTTCTCACATTGGTTGTCTCTTCACTGTTGGTTATTTCCCTTGCTGTGTAGAAACTTTTTATGTTGATACAATCCCATTTGTTGATTGTTGTTATTATTTCCTGAACTTTTGGAGTCCTAGTCAGGAAGTCTTTGCCTGTGCCTGTGATTGCATGTGTTTATGTTGTTTTCTAGTAGCAATTTCAAGGTTTCATGTCTTATTTAGGTCTTTGATTCATTTGAATAGATTGATTTTTTAAAAATTTTATTAGTACATGTTTTTTGTTCATGATGATTACATTCATTGTGAATAGATGGTACACATACATGACACATTTTTTGTGTCCTTCCTTACCCCTTCCTGCATCTCATTAGCTTATTTATTTGAGAGCTGTTTGATTTTTTTGATATGTGCATGCTTGGTTATAAATTCCCTCTTAGAACTGACTGCATTGTATCCCACAGGTTCTAGTATGTTATATTTCTATTTTCATTTGATCTTGGGAATTTTTACATTTCTTCAATGACCCAGGGATCATTCAAAAGTAAATTGTTAACTCTCCATGTATTCGTATAGTTTTTGTAATTTCTCTTGCTGTTGATTTCTTGTTCTCTTTCATTATGATGTGGTAAGATGTAAGACATTATTTCAAATTTTGTTTGTATTTGCTAAGAATTTCATTATGGCCTAAAATATGATCTATTTTGAAGGAAAGATTATAAGCTACTGAAAAGAATGTGTATTCTAGTTGTTGGACAGAATATTGTGTAGATGTTTGTTAAGTTCATTTCATCGACAGTGTAGTTTAATTCTGACGTATCTTGATTTTTTTGTCAGAATGTCTTAGTTACTTTTCTTGTTGCTGGGACAAAATACACAACATACAAAATTAAAGGAGGAAAGGTCTATTTTGGCTCACAGTTTGTAGAGGTTTCAGTTCATAATTGGCTGGTTCCAAGGCAGGATGGCATGGCAGAGGGAGATCACAGAGAGGAAACAGTGTATGGCAGGCAGAAGGCAGCAAGGTAGCAAGCAGCAGACACAAAGCAACAGCAGCAGCCCTCTTTCTGTCCACTCAGGCTGCATGTCCTTAGGGTGGGTAGCACTCACACCCAGGGGGCTTTCCCATTATCCACACCCAGAACTATGTCAAACCAATTAGTGGACTAATTTAGCAATCACACACCCTTAAACCCAGCATCACACGCTCTAGATCCCACCACCTCTGAAAATCTCCACCTGTGACTGCATGAGGCTTTGGAGGGACATCTAGACACAAGACATAATAATAACTATTGGGAGAGTGGACAGAGGAAGTCACCCACTATCACTGTCTTGGGGTCTATCTGTCTATGTCCAGCAATATTTGATTCATGAAGCTGGGTTCTCTGACATTAAATGCATATATATTTATAATTGTTGATTTTTCTTGATGGATTATTCCCATTACCAATATAGTGAATTTCTTTGTCTATTTTGACTAACTTGGGTTTGAAGTCTGCTTTGTCAGATAAAAGTGTAACTGCATCTGCGTGTTTTCAGATTCCATTTGCATGGAATATTTTTTTCCATCCTTTCACTTTCAGTCTCTGTATGCCTTTGCCAGTGAGGTGTGTTTCTTGTAGGCAGCAAAGATGCGAGGGTCTTTGTTTTTACTTTTAATCCAATCTACCATCTGTGTATGTCTTTTAATTGGAGAATTAAGACCATTTACATTCAGTTATTATTGCAATATATGAAATACTATGAATTTGCATGTCACCCTTGCACAGGAACTGTGCTAATCTGTGCATTTTTCCAATTTTAGTATATGTACTGCCAAAGTGAGCATGAGTAATTGTTTTCATTCAGACATGATTATTGACTTTTTGGCATCTGTTAAAATGATCATGTATTTTTAATTTTATAGAATTTTAATATGTGGAATTACATTGATATATTTTTGTATATTAAACCAACCTCACGTCCCTTGGATAAACTCTACTTAGCAATACTATATTAAACTTTTGTATATTGTTACATTCCCTTTCCAAAAATTTTCTTAGGGTTTTTGCATGAGTGCAAAAAGGATATTAATGGGCCAGTGATATAGCTCAGCAGCACAAGTGCCTGCCTGGCAAGCACGAGGTCCTGAGTTCAATTCCCAGTACCCACATGAAAAAAAAAAAAGGATATTAATCTGTCTTTTGTAATGATGTCTTTGGTTTTGATGCCAGATGTAATTCTGGCCTCATAAAGGATTTTTTGAGAGCATCCTATCCTCTACTTTTTTGGAAGATTTTGGTAAATTACAATTATTTTTCCTTTAAATGTTTGGAACAATTAATGAGTGAAGGAACTTTGACTTTTCTTTGTAGCTAGATTTTAAACTATAAAATTCTATTTTTATTGGATATAGGCTAATAAAATTACTTACTTATTATAGCTTGTGCTTAGTCTAATTTCTAAAATTTATTTGCATTAAGTTGTTTATTCTTCTTATCAGTTTATCATTTATAGAATCTCTTGCTTTTCCTTCACATTTCAGGCATTTGTAGTGTGTTTTTTTTTTTTTCCTTCAGGTCAATCTGCTTAGATGTCTATCAATTTTTTTTGGTCTATCAACTTTTGTTGATCTTCTAAAAATTGATCTTTTGGTTTCATTTAATTTTTGTTTTTGATTTCCTTATTCTCTATTTCATTGATTTCCACTGTTCTGGTGTTGTTTTCCTTCCCCTGCTTACTGTGGATTTGATTTATTTTCCCTCAGTCTAGTTTCTTAAAATGGAAACTGAAGTCATTGACTTAAGGTCTTTCTTCATTTCTAATATATGTACTGAGCACTGTGAGTTTCCTTCTCTGCACTGCTTTGCTTGCATCCCACAAATTTTGCTACAATGTCTCTTCATTTTAATTCAATTCGGAATACTTAACTAATTTCCATTTTGACTTCTCCTTTGATCTCTGGGCTGTTTAGAACTGTTTTATTAAGTTTCCAAGTAATTTGTGATTTTCCAGATACCTTTCTATTATCAATTTCTAATTTAGTTACTCCAGTCTTACTGGTATTAATGAAATTCCTTAAAATTTGTTGAGACACATTTGGCCCAGAGTAGGGCTATCTTGGCAAGCATTCTGAGAACATTTAAAAATAGCATGTAATTTGACATTGTTTGCTGGAGTATGATATAAATATCAATTAAGTCAAGTGAGTTGACAGGATTATTCAAGTTTTCTATTTCATTGCTGATATTTTTCTATTTGTTCTTTATTCTATTTCTTCTGGTGAGTGAAAGCATTTCTGTGTTTGAGCTCAACTTCCCAGGACAAGAGTTTGTAAATATCCCCCTAGTCAGAAAGCCTGAGAGCATGTGGGACTTGCCTGCGTGAAACCTTCTCCCAAGGACTGCAGCTATCTGTTGTCTAATGCCTGGAAGTAGATGCTTCAGGTAAGTGTTTAGTTTTTAGTTTTCTCAGTATTTGTGGTGGGAGGCTAAGTCTCTAATATTCTTGATGACTGGACCTGGGAGTTTGGTTTTCTATTTGAACAACCCCTGCTGTTGGTTTAGAGCAGAGGGTGTGGGTTGAAGGCTAAACTTGCTGTGCCATCTTTTTCTGGAAGTCCACACAGTTTCCAAGAGGAGTTTCATGGGACCTTCTCAGAGATGTTGGTTGAATAACACTTTGCTGTAGCAAAAGGACTTGTGTTTGATGATTTTCCTGGTGGCCCAGACTAAGTCCTTTCCTGTATTTCCATAGCTCTCCATCACTAGGGTCATTCTGGATCCCAGGGTAGTGTCGGACCCCCTTAACAGTGTCTCCAAACTCACATTTTACCCACAGCATCTGGCAAAGGGAAGCCTGGAGTCAGGGAACTAAGGAACAGTTTTATTTTAGAATTACCGTCTTGATAGCTCACTGTGTGTGGCTGGGACTAGATGGGCCCAGGGGGGATGTAGGATGACAGAATTTGGGAACAGGGCAGGCATTCTGCAGCAGTGACTTGGAGTGTTTTCTCTGGGCCAGAAGCAAGGCAGTGACTATGTCCACAGACAACAAGATGTTATTCTAGATGTCTTGATGAGGACTTTTGGATTTTTAGGGGATGCATGGAAACCAGCTTGGTTAAGATAAGTGATTTGTCAAACTACTATTAATGATGTATACCAATTTATTGAATGGCTACTATTGGTGATTGTTTTACCTGCATGAATTAGGCATTCTCATCATCTCTTTCTACAGATGGGGAAATAGAGGATCAGAGAGACAAATTAACCTGCCCATGGTCACACAGCTGGTATGCGTCAGGACAGCAGGGATCAGCACTTGTGACTATGATGCTAGATACCTTCTGAGTTCAGTGTTTAAGCTCGACGAGGTTTTTAGGTATGGACATGTAGTTGTGGGAGAGAAGAAACAAGGGAATTAACACTTAACTAACACCTCCGATGGGAGGGAATGATGGTATATTTCATGAATCTTTTGATGCACTTTTCTTTTTCTTTGCAATTTCTCTGAAAGTTCGATTCATTTTACATTGATGATGTGTCATCATTTAGTTGATGGAAACTTTCTCCTAGCGAGACTTAGCATAACAGTGTATCTTACAATTTCTGGCATGCTCAGCAAACCTTTCCACAAAGGGCCAGAGGTTAACTGTTTCAGATTTTGTGATCCAAATAATCTCTGATTCAATTGCTCAACTCTACCTTTCTTTGCAGAGTGAAAGCAGCTCCAGATGTGGAGTGAACGAACAGGAGTGGCTGTGTTCTAATACAATGCTATTTGCAAAAACAAGGGTTGGGTAAGGTTTGGCCCAGGAGCTGCAGCTGACTGGATCCTGGGTTGGATGTGATGAAGCACAGTGGTATCAATGATGCCAGCTGCATCAGCAACAGCCTCTGTATCAGAGTAGGGAGGTACCAGATGCTGAATGCTCAGCTGTGCTCTATAATCTCACTTGAACTTCACAGCAACCCAATATAGCAATGCTTCCAAATGAGAAACTAGGTTCATAGAGGTTAAGGTACTTGCCTTATGTCCCTCAGCAGTGGATGACAGAGTGGGAACCGGATGTAGGTTGTCACCTGTTGGCCCATGAGGTGACCTGTGGGCCTGGCTGAATCCTCCCCTGGAGTTTTTTTAAGTGTTCTTTCCCCTGAGCTCTTCTCACTCAGCACCTGATGCTGCCAAATCAGTTAGGTATCAGGTGACAACGACAGAGAAAGCCAACTACTTGCTTCCAAAGATCAGCCATCTCTCTTGGTGTAGATGAGTAGGACTCCTTCAAACTAGGATTGGTTAAATAATTTCTGGTACAACCTCACAATGTAGTACTATACAGATATTAAAAGAACTGAGCTGAATTTGTATCTACATGCATTAAATTCACATAAAAAGGCATTCAATATATTTTGTTGAGTTATAATAGGTTGCAAAACAGTATGTACAATATGATCCCATTTATGTTAAAAATACACCAAAAAAAAAAAATCCACTCCCATACTGCACAGGAATAGGACAAATCTTTTATTTTCTAAAATTCAATGTTGTTTATTTTAAAAAATGTTTAGTGGTAAAATGTTGACAAGTGCTAAAGCTGGGTGATGGGTAAAATGTGAATTCATCACACTATTCCTACTTCTGTTTCATTTCAACTTTCTCGTTAATAAAAATTTTTATTTAAAGAATTGTAGATGAAGAAAGACAAAGCAACTGACTGCCTGTGTGCACAGTGAGATGCAAATTGGTGCTGGGATGAGTGTGAGCTCTGGACTTCACTGGTTTCCCACACATTTGGGTTGTTTCCAGTCTCCTGAGCCAGGCAGGTGCTGCATGTGGCCAAGGATGCTTCAGATCAAGACTTTTAGGCCCTGATCTTCTGAGAGCTCAGGCCTATTGGAAAACAGACCCAGAAACCCAGGTAGAGAAAGAATATTTCTCTTTGGCAACAGCAGACTCTGGCACACAGACTAGAAGAGTGCAGGGAGGGGCGCACAGAGGGTCCTCTCCCTGAGGGAGCCAGGTGTCACTTGCTTTGGACTCCTCAGCATCAAATGGAGGGCCACCAGGCACCACAGTGCTTGTGCTCTGCTCAAGTCTTCCTTTTGTCACTTACTAATGACCCCAAGCATGCTGCTTTACACTCTGTGCCTCAGTTTCCTCATTGGTAAAAGGATATATAACATTATCTAACGCCTGGAGTTTACTGAGAATTGAGCAGGAGAAGGTGCCTGAGATATCGCCTAGTATCCCAAGGGTGTAGCCATGAGCTTTTGGTTTACATAAATTTCAGTCTGTGACTTTACACGCTTGTTTCTGGATGATGGACATGAAGAATCCAGTTTTCTGGTTTGGGGCCCCACTACTGTGACGTTGCAGCATAAAATGAGAGGAAGGAACAACTGATGAAGAAGAGACTTGACCCACCATGGATGCTGTTATGAATCTTGGACAATCTGCATCCGGAGCCAGGTTTAAATCACAGACCAGGTCAAGACCCGGGTTTTGAATGCTGGTCGCTGTCCAGCAGCGTGCTCTCAAGTGAGCCCCTCAGCTTCCCAAAGTGAGAAACGAGGAACACAAAGCTCTCACCTCATTAGATTGTCAGGTGGGCCCACAAGCTGATGAGCTATGCAGAGCGACCTGGTGTACAGTGAGCTGCCCCAGCACTGCTCTCGGGATTGTCATGACGGTATTATTATTTGTGGTTATTCCTGCTGATGATTTCATGAGGTTCTGCATAAAACCACAGCGACCGGCACAGAACAAGTTCTTCAGAAATTGTCATCATCATTATTGTTATGACTATTATTACTAACAGTGGGTGTGGCTGAGGCCAGGCATTCCTGTGAGACTGGAAGTGACCCTTGGCCCTGCCTACACAGCTCCGTCCCATAGCTGCTGCCAGGGTGGAAAATGGACAGGTCCCATTGGTGCGGATAGCTTGTGCTCACCCTTGGCTCTGTTCAGGAAAGTCCCACCGAGCCCGCTCAGAGCCCTGTCTGCACCCCTCACCCTCCGCTGGCCCCCATGCTGGTCTCTGAGATGCCACGGCCCCCACCTTTCTCCTTCCCAGGTGGCAGCCTTGCCTCCCTGCTGTCTCTTTCCCACCATCATCCCTGGGCTGAGACGTGGCCAGAGAGCAAGCAAACAGGTGCCCATCAGGGACAGGGAGTCGTCTGGATCTGGGTCCTCAGCCTGGCGGACATTGGGCTTGTTGAATCGGGAGGGTGAGGAAGCCAAGAAGATCTTCGCCCCCAGGAGGAGCCCCGGGAGCCAGACTGAGTGTGAGCTGCTTTGAGCTGAAGAAGAGACTTGGGAGAAAGCGCTCATTGCTTTCCCTGAGTCTCCCCCGAGCAAGCCCAGCCCCTCAGCCTCCCCTCTGTGATGTCCCTGCCAGATCAGACTCTGAGATGCCCCCACCCCTGACGGCCCACACAGCCTCCTCTGCTGCTGACCCTCCATGCAGTGACCCGAGCTCATTAGGAGGCTTTGTCTACTTCCGGTCACCATGCACAGGCTATGTGCTTCCTGAGGCTGGAGCTGCAGACGCATGAGATCCGCTTGGTGTGGGGTGGGAGGTCTGGGGTCCAGTTGGAACCCTGGATCAGGCTCTCTTCAGTTTCTTCCCCTTGAGCTATGGGAAGCTCTGTTCTGAGCCTCAGTTTCTCTTTCTGTAAGCCGAGGATAATATTCATGCCTGCCTTGTAGGGCTGTGGCCAGAATTAAGGAATTTGGCATGTGTAAAGCACTTAGATTAGTACCTGGCACATATAGGTGTTCAGTAAATGCTGGTTGTTGTTATTAATGCAGTTGCTCCCATTGTCCCCCTTCGTGTCATCTGGATGTGCCACGTGACCTTGTGCCTTCCTAGCGAAGACCTCCACTGGCTCATCCTCAAATGGTCTCTGGGTGGGGCCTGTGGGTATTGGAGCTGGGTCCCCAGAATGTGCCCACTATGTCTTGTCTGTTACCTCTGCCCCGTTCAGAGTTCCCAAGGGCATTTATGTCCTCTTTCCATCCTCTCTTTCTTCCTCCTGGTCTTCCTCTCCCCCTTGCGGTTCCTCTTCCCCCATTTCCATCCTTGTCTGTATCTCTGACCCCATTTGAGGCTTGGTTTCTAGCAGAAAAAAGCGTGGGTCACTGCTCAGAGCGGCCAAGGAGCCTCCATTGGTGCTGGTGCTCCTTCCAGCGCCTGTCTCCAGGCTGGGGACAGGTGTCTGTCCTCGAGTGCCTGCTGTCCCAGTTTCCATGGGACTCACACCACGTTCTGGGTCCCAAGGCCCTCTTTCACAGATCTATCTATGAACATTTCTTCCATGGACACAAATGGTTTTGCCCAAATTTCCATCCTTGACAAACAAGTCACTTGGCTTTGCACTGGGTTGGCCATGTGTGACTCAGGCAGGGTCCCAGGATGGAGACCTCAGGCGGTGATGTCAGAGCAGCCAAATGTCAGGAGACTGGGTGGCCTCAGATGGCGGGCTGTGGACTTTAATTCTCCTTTGTCCCAACAATTAGAGACCTTCAAAAACATTCAGCGAGGGCATAACGGGAAGATTGTGTGCATATAAATAGGCCTTGAAAAACCCCAGAATGGATCACAATCACCCTTGTGTGAGATGCGCATGGAGATAGGATGGGGCCATTGGGGTTGAGCCAGGGCAGCTGTGGGGGAGTCTGACCTTCACCTTGGTGTTGATGTCCAGTCCTGGAAACATTAAGTTGGCCACTGCCTGGGACACCTTGTGAGGAAGCCAAGATACAGGCTTTTTAGCCTGGTGGTGATGGGTTTGAGTGTGATTTAGCCACTTACCAAGCAGAATGACCTTAAGCAAGCCTCTTCGGATCCTCACTGCCCTCCTCTAAAAGATGGGAATAATAATAGTGCTTCCCAGAAGGTAATACTAATATTAGCCCTATTATTGTCATTCTTTGAGACAAAATTGGCTATTTAAAACACACTTGTAGAGGAAAAGTGAGCTCAATCATTATATTCTTCCTACTAATGGTCTGGCTGTAGGTCAATCACCCTTCATTTCCTTGACCCGTGCAGGGTTTGTCAGTGAACCAAATGCACCATAATTAAGCCTCGTCATTTAACTACTCAAAATGGGTTGAGTCAGGGACAGATCCTTGCGTCTTTTCTCTGCAAATAGCTCTTCTTCTCTCGCCACTAGAATGTTACCAAGTTACACGGCCAAGGCTAAAACTACCTTTCCCAGACAACCCGGGAGGTGGGAGTGACCAGCGGGCTTGTGTAGGAGTGATGCGGACAAGTCTCTGGTTATTAAAGGGATGGTACCTGCTGGTTGTTTGAGGATACGGACATGAGGAATACATCTTAGTGGGAGGTGAAGCAAGAATATGCTTAACTGCCTGGCTAGAACCTCTAGTTGCAACAGGAATAGCAAGAGCAGACATTGTTGTTTCGTTCCTGCCCTCAGGGGGAAAGCACCCAGTCTGGCACCATTAAGTGGAATTTTAGCTGTGACTTTCTTATGGGTGCCCTTCATCAGGTTGAGAGAGTTCTCTTCTATTTCCAGGTCGCGGAGTAGTTTTATCCTGAAAGGCTGTCAATTTTATCAGATGTCTTCTGTATCTCTATTGAGAAGATCATGTGTTTTTTTGCTCTAAATTGCGTTGTCATGGTGTATTACATCGCTTTTCTTTCTTTTTTTTTTGGTACCGGGAATCGAACTCAGGACCTTGTACTTGCCAGGCAGGCACTTGTGCCGCTGATCTATATCCCCAGCCTTATATTGCTTTTCATGCGTGACCATTGAAGTAACTGCTCAGTTAGCTTACCAATAAGCTAATGACTGAACGAAGATTTACTTGCATGCTTGGAACCAGTGTCTCTCGATTTTTACCGTGGAACTCTGCATGTGTATTGCACATACCTTCAACACTCGGCCAGGAAGTTGGTGACTGTTCCTGTTTGTGGACACTCAAGATCAGATGGAAGTGAGAGCGGGGGGCCTTGTCATGTCTCTCTCGTGTGTGCACACAACGCTGCACATACGCAGGGCCATCTAGAGTCTCAGAAATATTCCAGAACTTTGCAAAGCCTCTGTGGACTGCTCATTTCCCAGATTTTTTTTTCTTCTAGGTGTTTGGTTGCCCTGTGGTTTGTACCAACTGTAATTCACTGCCTCAGGCAGGCAGGAAGCTAATCAGTTACTTAGCCCAGTCTTTGCTCACCAGGCAAGGTTTGAGTAAAGTCAAATAAAGACAGCCTCACCAGTAGAGTCATCCAGGCACCCACCAAAGTCAAGTAATGATAGTTCTTTGGAACGAGGCTTTGAAAGAGTGCCAACATTGTTCTGTCCCCTCCAGAGGAGGCAGGCTCCTGGGTTTCACGCTGATTACATTCTGTGGGCTTTCAAGGCTAAGTCAGAGCTGACGAGCAAAGTATGGAAATACGATGAGTTACAATGCCACAGAACTCACTGATCTTAAGGAGATTCAGCCATTTTTCTTGAATGCATGTTTTTTAGATTTCTGCAAGCCTTTGCTGAATTTCCAGAGTTCTGAAAAACTTGATTCTAGCATTTTTGCTAGTTTTTCCATGACTTTCCTGAAATAGAGAATTTTCCATTCTTGCTGATATTCCTGTGTCTCCTTTTATTCATGACAAACGCATCTGCATATCCACTTGTGGTGATGATGATATGAAGTTTCCTCTTTAAATAAATTTATGTGCTAAAAAAATGAGTGGAGGAAGCCAGTCTAAAAAGGCTGCCTACTGTATGATTCTAACTCTACAACATTCTGGAAAAGACAAAACTAGAGAGATGGTAAAAAGTTCCATGGGGTTCAAGAGTAGGGTTACATAGAGGAAGCACTGAGCATTTTTTAAGATGATGAACTTATTACATAAGATATGAATGGTGGATACTTGACTGGCATATCAAAATGAGAGGAAGTATTCTATACTGGTGAGCCCTAATGTAAACTTAGGCTATTACTTTGTTAATAGTAATGGATCAATCTTGGTTCCTCATTTGGAGCTTTTGGACCACATTAATAAAAGATGTTAAAAACTAGAAAATATGAACAGGAAGGAGAAAAGGTATATGAGAACTCTATACTTTCCTTTCAATTTTCCTGTAAATCTACAACTGCTTTTAAAAAATAAGACCTATTAACATTTATTTTTAAAGTGTGTTGATTTTAGAAAATATATTCATGGGCCGGTGAGATAGCTCAGCGGCTTAAGTGCCTGCCTGGCAAGCGCATGGTCCTGAGTTCGACTCCTGGTACCCACACACACAAAAAAAGAAAATATATTCATCATAGAATGGTAGGTGGTAGAAGAGCATAGTAAAAATCATGTGGAAGGTATGCAGGTGATTGACATTTGGGAAATGAGGTAAGAAATATGAGGTCTCTAATGCAAGATAACGCAGAAAAGAGCTAATCTTGAACAAAAAATTTTTTTTATTAACAACTTGAGATCTGTTGGAACTGTATGTGGTGTACGAGGCACAGCTGGTTGTAGTCTTTTCTGCTGAAAAGTTTAAGAACAACATGGGAAGGAGCAGGAGACAAAGGCAATCACAGACATCTAATAATGGAGATGTACTGGCCAGCAGAGCTCGTGGAAGGCAAGCGAGGAGACAGGACGGACACGGACAGTCCCAAGCAAGAAACTCGGGCTGTCAAAACCATAAATCGGTAGATGAGAATCTTTTAGCTTCCTAAGAATGGTTACAACCGCCGAACACTGGCTGACTGCGTGCTTCAGGACGGTACCACGGACAGAAGTGGGGTGAAAGGCTTAGTGATTCTGAAGACCAGGGGTTTCTTGTCTTCTTTCTGTGATGTTTAGCTTTGTGTCAGGTTCTTTTTGGAACACTGGAGTGGGAAAAGAGTTCATCTCCTAGGGGGAGAGCTGACCTTTTCATGTGGAGCTAAACAGAACCCAGGAAGCAGGAGGGTGATTTGGCCATAGCATAGCAAAACTGGGTCCAAGCTCTGCCCTTACCCAATGCCACAGATCTAGCGGCAGAACATTGTCCCTTCTTAGAATAACCCTTTTCTCCTTTACAAAATGGCCTTGATCCTTGATCAAGCCAGTTAGTGGCAGACAGTAGGTGCTGGATAGATATACAATGAAAGGCTTTCCAAACCTTCCTTCCCTTGGGTATGGGCAATATATTAGTCAGATTTTCTGTTGTTGGACACAATACCCAACATCCCCAACTTGAAGGAGGAGAGGTCTAATTTAGCTTACAGTTTCTGAGGATTCAGTCCATGGTTGGCTGGCACCAAGGTAGAGATATCATGGTGGAAGCGCATGGCAGAGCAAAGCTGCTTAGTTCATGGTGGCTAGGAAGCAGGACAGAGGAACAGTGCCACCCAGGAAATGGGCCAGGGACCATACATAGTAACTAAAGTCATGCCTCCATGGGCTACCCAGACACACCCAGAAGTGTGCACCATCATCCCATGGGCAGATCCCAAAGTCAATCAAATTGACACTGCCCTAACAGACACAGGAAGGGACCATGGTTGTTTTGTTTGGTTTTCTACTTTCGGTTCCCAGCACAGTATTTGACACATAGAGCTTCAGCAATTATTCAAGGAAGGGAGAACAGAGAGGGAAGGAGGTCAGTTTGCTTGGCTCCTACTTCTGCCTGCTCTTGGCCTACTACACAGGACCTGGCACCCAGGGAGACACTGCCCCAGCACCCCTTCCTAAGCACCCACATCTCTCTTAATAAACAACAGATACCAAGTGCAGGGGGCCCCCTCATCTTCCCAAGAGACTTATCTTTGGCAGCAATGAACTCATTAGAGTGTGGGGGCTTACAGCCAGGGCACAGTGCCCATTCCGAGGTGTGAGTGCGGGGAGCCTCGAAGATATTCTTTTCTTTTGTCTCTTAGTCTGGGAGCCTGACTTTAATGATTCCGCTCAGAATCATTCCTCCTACTTTATTTCTGATTGCAGACACCTGGTGAGGCCCAGTCCCCGGGGAGTCTGGTTTGCAGGAGGTGGGCTGGCCAGGCTTTCGCAATGAACTCACAGGGCTTTGATGTATTATTCAGCCTGCATCCCAGTGAATGCCAGACACCCATCCATCCTCGGCTGGTCGCCCTGCCTGGGCCTCTGGTATATCAGAAGCAAGTGCTAAGATCTGAAGGGAAATTGTCTGCCTTTGTCTTGTTGTAGCATAAGTACTTGGCACCATTTGCTGGGAGAAAAGTTCTTCCACAATTGACTGATTCTGTTGTTTGCTGATTTCTTGCTGGTCGTAATCACCTCTGTGCCTTTTGCCTGAGGGGGAAACCTGTCTCAGCAGCAGGTAAAAGTGAAGCATGTCTCAGACGTACAGCAATATCGCGTCCAGTTCTGTCTCCATGCCTGGAAGGAGATGTGATCAAAATGGAAATGCTGTGGAAAAGTGAGAAGTGATCATCAGGTACCGGTCACCAGGTACTTGTTACACACTTACGATGTGTGAGATGCTCGGAGAAGGATTTGGTCTCTCTCTGTCTCTGTCTGTCTCTCTCTTTCTGTGTGTGTGTAGGGTGCTAAAAGAGGAGTCAGGGCCCGGACCTCTTCTGCGTCTGCTGCCTCCGAGCTGAGGCGACTGTGACCAGGTTTCTTAGCTCCAAGGTGCAGAAACGGCAACCGAGGCACACAGCGAGATGACTCCTGTCCACCCTGCCCTCCTCGTGGGGTTCTTAAATAAAATCCAGTGGAACTTTGGCACCCTGCGTGGGGCCAGGGTGCTTTAACTATGGGTTTTCTCAGCTCGGTGGGTTAGGAGCTGTGTATGACTTTGCGAAAGTAGCTTCACCTCTCTATGTCTTCATTTCTTCATCTATGAAAAGAGGATCCTTATAGCGTGGGGTGTGACTAAAACGTACAGTGAATGAGTGAATTTAAAAAAAAATCATGCTAAAATACACATTGCCACGAATCCCCCTCCCAATACTCCCCCTTCCTTTGAACACACTTGTCCTATTATTCTCGTCCCTTTCTGACGTAGCCCTAGAATTTCTCTTTACAAGATGTGATCAAAAATATGGTGAATGCAGCCTCCAAGTGCCATCCCATGGAAAGGCAGCTCATAGAAACACGACAATGCATCCTCATCTAACTTATTCTCCAGATCTGGCACCGGGTGACTTCTGACTGTTCCCCCAAATTAAAATGATCATGATAGGTAAACGTTTTGAATTGATTCAGGACATCAAGGCTCCCACAATCGTTCGACTAAAATCACTCGCGAGAGGGCTTTCAACACTGCTGCAGAAAGTAGCAAGAAGGCTGGAGATCAGTGTGCTCAAAACAAGGGGAATTATTTCGAGGAGGATTGATGGTGATGTGTCTTTTACTGTAATGTATATATATTTTTAATTTAAGCATCCATCGTGTCTTTCGATCACTCCATGTATCTTAGCTCCCTCACAAGGCGTTGAGGGTTAAAGGTATCCATCTATTCAAAACACTCCAATAGCGCCTACTACCGTATTGCAGGTGCTTAATGAATGCTGGCTTCCGTTATTAACAGCAGTATTAATGCTACTACTCAAAAGTATTTTCAGGTAATCTCAATACCCACTGCCCTCCAGGCAGTGTCCTGACCACCATTAGGGTCTGATCTAATCTTCACAAGCCCAGAAGGGAAGTTTGTTTACCCCTCAGGACACCAAGTCCCTGAGGATGAAAGGATACAGCTGTGATCTGAGGTTCTTGTCCCCTCTGCTGGAGATGTCATGAGCTTGCCAGAAAATAAATGCTCAAGGAATGTTAAATACGGGCCCTGGGTTTCTGCATCGCCCGAGACTATGAATTCAGGCGCCAGTGAGGGGATACAGGTTGGCAGCAGCCCAGTCCCTGGAGTGGTGTCTGGAGCCGACGTGGGCTTCTGCCCCTCTCTGTTCTGTCTGCCAGGGCTCCCAGACTTATCTTATTTCTGTGCAGTTGTTTATCCTCCATCTTCCCCAGCCCATGAGAACAGGGGCCTCTACGGCCCTCTGTGTATCTTCAGAGCCCTAGGATCCCTGACATGTGGCGGGTGATGATGAACTGGCTGACGGGTGCCAGTGACCAGGTGGACGTGGAAGCAGTTTGAAAGTGGGGTGCTGCGCGGATGTACTGAGTTATTACTGGAGCAGCACCGTCCTGCTGCTCAGTGCTTAGTTAATGCCTGCTGTTTACCTCACGCTGGCTGGTCCTGCACCCCGGGAAAGGACCGGTGCTCTCAGGCTTGGATGGGGGCAGTGGTTTTGGTGCCCTCAGACCTGAATTTCAGTTATGACCCCTGCCTTTGTCATTGTGAGACCTCAAGCATGGCTTTTCTCCTCAGTCCCTTCCTGTCCTGTACCGTGGGGGTCACGACGGACCGTTCCGATCACGGTGTAAATGATTGGTCCAACTTATAACACCCGGTCGCTACACTTCCCACGATTCACAGCACCTTTGTCAGCCCATCCTAAAGTCACTCCTGTCGTTTTCCAAATGAAACTGAGTCCACAGTAAGCCGCCAGATCTGGAGCCCAGGGCTGCAAAGGCAGCTGGACAGTCTCCCTTACCTGTGACTTCCCTCTCCCGCCCTCTGCTCTTCGCTGTCCTCTCACTCCCCGCCCCGTCTGCCTGATGAATTGTTCTAATAAGACACCAGAGGGGACACAGGTCCCGTGGCACAGTGACTGAGTCTGCTTCTGTCTCCACCAATCACTATTTTGTTGCTGCCTCTAGGCCTTGGAAGTCCCACAGGTTTGGAAAAACAAATGACAGCGTACTGCTTTGTCCCCAGCTCTCCTGGCAAATATTTCCTCACTGGTCCCTCTGGGCAGGAGCCCGAGTGCTGGAGCTGGGCTTGGCCCCGCGGTGCTCACCCTGGGGGCGACCTCCTCACATGCTGCCCAGGTGGGACACCGTACAGGCCCAGGCTGTGGCACGCTGTTCGCAGCGGTCCCTTTCCTGCTCCTTGTTGCCCAAATAGTCCAGACCCCCCCGGAGTCCCACAGCCCCATCCCACCTTCCAGAGGCTGTGTGACCTTTTCACAGTGTGAACCCAATCAGGTCACTGCAGGCTTGAAACTCCTTAATGCCAGTATGCAAACCAGAGTCCTGGCTTCTGCCCTCAGTGTCCGATGCCCGCTGCTGGCCCAGCCCTGCCCACCTCATTGCAGGCCTCTTCCTCCCTCCTCCTGAGGGCTGCTCCTGGGCCTGGGCCTGGCCTCCTCCTGGAAGGGCCCCACCGCTCTCCCCTCATCTGTTGCCCCATCCCACAGATCCAAAGCTCCCATTCAGGACCAGTGCCTGCTGTCAGACCTGTGCTCAGGCCCCAGTCTCCTCCGAAGCCACTTTATAGGTTGGGGAACTCCCCTTTGTAGTGGCAGTTTCAGTTGCATGCTTTACTTTATGGTTTTGTTTCCTTTATTTCTATCTGTCTCCCCGACTGGCCCAAGAGGGCAGAATGCTGAGCTGCAGGTTCTTCAGCAGAACGTGCTGAGAAGGATTCGGAGCCTGGTGTCATTATTAGGAACAGCAGCTGTCAGAAGGAGTCTGAGAAAGGGAGGAAGCAGGAATGGGCTGTGAACTGGCCAGCAGGGAGCTCTATAGCAGGTTCTGTCCATTAGAGCCCAGGCTGCCTCAGCCCACCTCCTGCCCGGGAAGGGTGACCTCAAGAACGATGCAGTTCTTCCTTGAAGGGTGCCAGTGCATGTCTTCCCACATGGCACTCAAGGCTTACCTGGTTCTACACCCTCAGCACTCAGCAGAGGGCACACAGCCAGGCCAGGTGCCCCTATTTCCACAGGGGGCTGGGGACAGTGGCTTTCAAGTCACCCTAGGGGTCTTCTCCAAGGGCACTGATGGCCTGCAGCTGCCTTGGACATTCCAGGGGGAAGGAGTGAGCAAAACCCTTCAAACCCATAGCCTGGGTCCCCAAGCCACTCCCAGCTGCTGAGCCTGGCTCCCGTCTGCCAAAAAGCTGAAACCAAACAGGCTTGTGGTCGGTTACAACTCTACACCTATACCGGTTGCTTTGATAGAAAGAATCTTTACATTTCGAATCCATCAGCCCCTATGTCCCAACCCCAAACTGATCTAGATTCAGTGGTTGTCCCATCCCACCAGCAACAAAACTTCTTGTCCTCTCAGATATGGAATTACTTGCAGGAGTCTCCTTCTCCATCCCTGGGAGGAGCAGAGTGGTACCGACACGGATTCCAGCTTCCCTGCTTCATCATCTTCACGTAGCACTGAGACGCCTGTGTAACATCATGGCCAGCAGGGTGGAAGGACGGAGCCTTCGACAAGCCCAGACCCAGGCATGTGCTGGCCCTTCCCAACCTCGTCCCCTGCTGCCCCCAGCAGGGGCTAAATGCATCACATACCATCTTCATTTCTAACTGCAAAGCGACATTCATTCCAAACATACCCCACAGTATATCCCACAATCAAATAATAATGTTCACAAAAATGTGCAATGGAAAAATAAAGTCCTGGGTGAGTTATGGGAAACCATAGCATGGAGCAGAAGGAAGGAGGCCAGGTTGAAAACAAACACTGTGATGAGCTGATAATTCCTTAGAGGTGAATGGTTTCACAAGTTAATTTTTAAATTGTTTTCAATAGCCAATTAACTAGTTTAGGAGCTTTAAGCAGCAGGAAAGTCACCTTGTGAAGCTGAGACATCTCAACCTTCCCCAGAGGTGGGAATTGTAAGCCTCGGTACCATCACAATGGCTCCTCTTCATGGAGCTTCCTGTACACCAGGCTCTTCACTCATGGTGCGGTTTTCAAACAACCCTATGGAGCTGCCATTTGATTTCTGTTTCACAGAGAAGGAAACGAAGCAGAGAGCGTGCTACCTGCTCAAGGTGAGCACAGCTAGGTCTGGAGTCCACTGTCGCCTCGCTGGTGGTATTTGCCTGAGCCCAGAAGAGCGTCTCTCTCTGGGGCACTGGGGAGCCACGGAAGGATCGTAACTGTGGCAGGAGCATGATCAGGTTTGAGTCTGGGGAAGACAGTTCTGCCCCTGGGATGTGAGTGCCTTGGAAGAGCCCAGGGCAAGGAGGACAGCTTTGTAGGAAGGCCTAGTCTCCGCCCACTGCCAGCCCAGGTGGCCCCTCTCACGTGGTCACAACTGCTCCTTCAGTGCAGGGTTTTTGGAACAACTCAGGGTCAAGCACAGCCAAGCCTGGCACACTGTGTACGTCGTAAATGGCAGCAATTATCCTGTGGCCGCTTCAGGCTCCACTCTGGGCTCACTGTCTGGGTGACCTCCTTGATGTCCCTGTTGGTGCCAGGGGGGCTGGACACTCCCTGCCCATGCTGGCGTCGGATCTGCCAGTTACTCTGCTCCCAGATAATCACTTCCGAACCGGAGGGTGCGCGTCGGTGGCGGCAGCTCTCTGATTCCCCGCGACAGTGGCCTTTCTTTGCGGAGGCCCCTGCCCGGCCAGCACTCCCAGGGAGCTGAACCCCGCCGTTCTCACAGAAATATGTCTTTAATAGCTACTGTGACACTAGCTGATGGATGGGCTATGAACTTTCCGCAGTCCAAGTGCAGAGCTCAGGAGACAAAGGGATTTCAGAGCTGCCGGGCAGTGCCCTGGCCCCGTGTCCTCTTCCCAGGCCCTCCCTGGCCTCCGGCCCCTTTGTTTAGGGTTCAAGACCAGAGTCTGCCAAGTTTCTGACTGAAGCTTTTGCTCTGCGCCGGCGGTCAACATCTTAATGGCTCAACAAGCTGAAAAAGAAAAAAGCAAAAGGGACGCTCAGAAGGGGCCAAAAGAGAGCACAGTTAAGCGTTCACTCGGCAGCCGCAGGGCAGGGGTGAGGCAGGATTTCAGGGGCACTGGAAAGAGATGCTATTTTTAAAACTGCAGATAATTCTGGGCTTCCTGAGGCCTGCCAGGGAGGGGGAGCTCAAGCTGAGGAAAGCGTCGTGAGCCTTCAGACGTTTCAGATTAAGCTGGCCAAGGAAGAGGAAGTCCGCCGCCTCAGAAAACGATGTGCATGATAATTTACTGCGGAGAGCGACTTTGATCCGCGTGGCCTGTTGGGGTGCAAGGCAGAGTTGTGCACAGGATCCCGGTTCGGTTCTGGCTGGGAGCTTCCGGGTGAGGGGTCTTGGCGTGATCCTGACCTTCCGCATTCCCCTCTGAGGACGAGGTGGCGCAGGGAGGGTGAAGTGTGCACAAGGACGCCGGGGGCTGGGTAACAACGCTGCAGGAAGGAAACTGTGGGTGGCTGCCCCGGTGTGGGTTAGAAAATGAAACAGACGTGTCATGGGTACCTGCCCCTTGCTGGGTGCCCTCATTCTGGTGGGACTGACACCTGCACGAGGAGCAGGGAAGCAACAGGCCCTATGAAGAAACATTAAGTAGGACGGAGGGGTCAGGGTTCAGGTAGGGGGTTGGTAATGGTCTAGCTGAGGAAGTGATAGATGAACTCAGACCCAAAGTGGCGGGAGAGGGCAAGCCAGGTAGACAGAGGGAGAGATTGTTCCAGGCAGAAGGGTTTGCCGGTGCAAAGGCCCCGGGGTAGGAAGCAGTATGATACATATGAGGACCAGTAAGAAAGCCACAGAGCTGGAGGGGAGTGAGTGAGAGAGTGGAGGAGGGTCTAAGTGAGGGCGGAAAGGTGACAGGGTGAGGAGGCTGGGCCGAAAGGCCCTGGCGCTGTGCTGAGTGCTTTGGCTGTCAGAGAGATGGGAAGCTGGGAAGGATTAGAAGACTCGGATATGGAGACCGGTCAGTCTTCGTTCCCCAGCACTCATCCCACCCCTTCCAGCAGCCAGGGACCTGTCAGGGAGAAACACCTGGTCATCTTGCTCCCCTTGAGTGACAGGCTTGGGACATTGTCTAGGCCAGGGAGGTGTGAAGAGAAGGTTCTGGAAGGCTCTGGAAGCATCCCTTCCATCTTCCCAGAGAGAAAAGAAAGACACCAGTTCCTCTGCCCTGCAGGCTGAAAGAGGGAGGACAGAGCCACCACGGCTGCTGGCTCAAAACCGTCGTCACAGGGAGGTGAGTTTTGGGATGAACAGGGGACACACAGTGAAGACCCCTAGAACCAAACAGGACACCAGGGAGGGTCCCAGTGACAAAGCCCTTCCTCCTCCAGACATCCTGTTCTGTGAGCCAGTAAATGTCCTCATGCCTTTCTTTAGATGGGTTTTCTGTCACATCCAGATCGACACAGTTACACAGCCATGGGGCCTCCTCTCCCCATCCCCCTACTTCCCCAAGCTCACAGCTCTGGGTTAGAAACACAGGTTCCAGTACAGACAGAGGTGGGAACAAGTCCCAGTCTGGCCACTTGAGAGCTGTGTGGCCTTGGACAGGTGACTTAAACTTTCTGAGCCCTGGTTTTCTTTCCTCTGCCCTGGGGATAATAGTTCCTCCCCTACAGGGCTATGGTTGTAGGATCCAGTGGCCAGGCCACAGCACTTGGCACACAGCCACCATTTTGGTTTGGTTAGTGCTGCTTTTCCGCTATGATTTCTGCACACTGGGAACAACTCTGCCACACTCAGGGGTCTGCCGGGGGCTGGTCATCATGGGAAGGGCATGTCTCCGGTCATGCTGGCAGGGGAGCATCTCTGAGATCCCCACTGCCCCCATCACAGGGGACAGCACCTGATAAAGCCACAATATGACCCAGGGACCCTGGGGCCTCAGGTGGAAGGGATGATGCTTTCTGATGGATGGGTTGTTTTCTGAGAGGAGCTGAAGCAAGGAGGCCCACAGTACCCTCCTTTCCAGGATGTGTAAATATTCCACATCCCGCCACCATGGCTTTTTTCAGTAAGTGTGTTTCCCTGTCTTTTATACTCCAGCCATTGCTTCAGTGCTGGGAACAGAGTGGTGAAAGAGACATAAAAAATCCAAATGTAGACATTTTCCTGCTCTGGGACATTCAATTAAATGCTTCAAGATTAAACAAGTAGAAAGTAAACACACAGCTTTTTCCCTATGAAAATGGAAAAAGCCACAGTGGAAAATATGGAAAAGCAGAAAGAAAAAAATCATTCGAAGTTCTCTCCCGCAGAGATGACCAAAGTGACCACTTCACTGTATTTTCTTCTCTTTAGCTCATGGGTGCATCTTACGTACCATCAAGGTGATTCCGGGTATGTAGTGTTTTTAACCATTTTATTGTAAAACAAAACAGACCTAGAAAACCACATAAGACCATGGTATAGATGAAAGAGTTACAATAAGGCCCTGACGGCCATCGCTGGATCAAGAAACAGAACTTTGCTTTCTGCCCCTAAACATCCTCCTGCCTCCCCAGCCCAGCACCCCCCAAAGGTAACCATTGTCCTGACTTCCATAGCAATTCTTTCCTGATTTCTTCATAGTTTCATTCTTCTGGTGTATATTCCTGGCCTCTATGGTCTGTTTTTATCCATTTTTAAAAAAAAGTCGTATGTCTTCTAAGTTTCTCTATACTTACAATTTTCTCTTCTACTTTCCTACTTTCCCCACTCCATAATTTATTACACTCTATAGAGAACCTAAGGAAATTGACCCATGGGATTTCTCAGTCTGGGGTTGGCTGATTACAAACTCTGATTACAGCTTGACAGGTTCCTTCATCCTCTGTATCTTCTGCAAATTGTTGGCTGGCCCAGAGGTTTGATCATATTCAGGTTCAATCCCTTTGAGAGACCACCGATAATTTGCTTTCACTGATAGGAGTGCCATGTCTGATGTCCCTCTCTTTCTGAACTTAGCAGCTATCAATGCTCTGTGCTTTGATCCATTAATTCAGTGGGGATTGCAAAATGGTCATATTCTAATTCTATTGCTACTTTTTCATTTATCAGATGGAATACTTTTATAAAAAGAGATGTCTTCTCAACTACTCTTAGATTGCCCAGTGGTAATGGGTGGGTAGAAGTCCAGGAGGGACATGTAGGATTCATGTTTCATTTTCTTCTCTTCATGCTTCAGTTTTCAAAATAATGAGTTAATTACCCATCATTCTCCAAAGATAACCAAGTGTTGGCTTTTAAATATCAATGTGAACTTATAGATCTAATCATATTTGATTGGATTAAATCAATTACAAGTGTAACCCTTTTTGATGCTCAAATAATTGACTTGTAAGTCACTTACTGCTTTTGCCTCTATGTCCAATGGATTTTTTTAAGTTGATGATTTTACTTTAGAATGTGACTCATCAATATCTGGGTTGATATTCTCAGGTACTTACAATGTGTGCTCTTGTAGTGATAAATTATCATAGCATATAATAAAAATCATTCTGGGTCATACAGTTCTACCAGTTTTGACAGTCATACAACCATTACCATAAGCAAGCTAGAAAAAATTCCATCACTCTTCCAATACGTGTATTCAAATGTTCGTGTGCTCAGCGAAGTTTTCCTGAGCACTGCTTCCTGTATTGGCTGTGTCCTTGCTTTGGTGGTCTGCCTATGGGGACTCCCATTTTATGTTCATTAGATCTTCTTTGTCTGTCTTCAGTATTTGTCATGTTTTCCTGAAATTCCTTTTACCTCTTCCATTCTTTCCCTTTTTATTTAGAATATTTATGGTTACTACATATTCAAGTTCCATAATATTTTCTTCTGTCACCTCTAATCTACACTTAATCTCATCCAGCATATTTTTCATATCAGATGTGACTTTCATCTCTAGAAGTTTGATTTGGGTTCTTTTTATGTTTTCTGTTTATCTCTGCAATGGTCTCCTCTAACTTCTTGAACACATAGAAAGTAGTTATCAAAATGTTTCTAATCTTATCTACTCATTATATCATTTTTGCCTATTGATTAATTTTTCTCATGATGTGCCTGCTTTTAAAATTAGAATTATAAATTTTACCTTACCGTGTGTACAAAATAGTTCTGTATTCCTTTAATTCATGAATTTTATGGAGGAATGCAATAAAATTTGGGAGGGAGGAATGCAAGTACTTTGATCGTATTGAAGTTTGTCTTCCATCGTTGTTAGAGAGAACAGGATGGTCCAGTGTCATTGTGCCTCAGTGGTTGAGGTAATGCCCCTCCAAGTGCTCCAGCCAATGTCCCCTGCATTACCGATCTTTACATTCTGGCTGGTGGGAGCACAAATCATTCCCACTCCCTTTGGGGGATTCTTTCTCTAGATTGGGATCATTTCCTCAGGTTCACAAACAGATCTGCATGTATTTGGAGACTTGAGAGAAATCCTTTGTAGAGTTCTAGAGTTTTCTTTCTGGGTGGTCCTCTCTTCTCTGGCACATTGCTGCCCATTCCAGCCATCTTGACTTCCCTAAAGCTTCAACTTTGTCTTCTCTTCTCGACTCAAGATGGTACAGTTTAAATATGAGGTGTCTCCCAAAGACTCATATATTAAGCACTTGATCCTCAGTGCAACATTATTCAAGGGTTGGACCTAGAGAAGCAATTGTATCGTGAAGGTGCTGACCTTATCATTGGAGTAAACTATTGATGACCCCATAGCTGAACAGGCTATAGGGAGGTGGGGCCCTACTGGAGGGCTAGGTCACTGATGGCATGCCTTTGGCGGCTATGTCTTATTCGCAGCTCTTCCTTCTCTAGCTCTCTTACCGTTTTCTATGCTTTCTGGCTGCTGAGATAAGCAGATTTCCTCCACCATAATGTTTCTGCCTTGAAGTCAGTTGACCGTGGACTGAAACTGTGAAACCATAAGTCAAAATGAATCCTTCCTCCTTTAGGTTGTGCCTGTCAGGTATTTTGTCACAGTGATGAAAAGCTGACCAGTATGTGAAAGGACCACCATGCGGTTTGGGACTCCTTCCCAGCACAGTGCCTGGAACCTCTTTGGGCAGTAGGCTGGGGCAGCAAGCACCTGCCTTGCTTATTTGTCCCCTTCCCTTCCCTTCCCTTCCCTTCCCTTCCCTTCCCTTTCCTTTCCTTCTCTTTCCTTTGGAATCACTGCCCTGTGGTGTTTGTTTTCCAAAGCCTAAAATTTATTGTTTCAACTATTTGTTTGGCTTTTTAGTTGTTTGAGGCAAGAGCATAAATTTGTTCTCTTTTGCCATCTTGGCTCTTTATTTCTGAGTTTTAAAATTTTTCTGTTTCTCACCTTCTGTTTTTCTCAAGGCATCATTGGCTGCATCTGTTCCTGTGTGCATTTCTTTTAGTTCAGCCTTTAGTTCTGTGATAATTTTTTTCCCTTTTATTTCCAGTCTCTTCCTGAGCTTTTAAAATTTGGATTTACATGGTTTCACCTCATTTTCTTTATATCTTTTTGGTTCTTTTTGAAACAGAAGGTCATGCTGTTAGGAAGAGGTGGGGGCTCCTAGTTCTTCCTTTTCAGTTTTTTCTAGATAGTGTTAAAGATGGCGGCAATTTGGGCTGGTGGTTTAACTCAGTGGTAGAACACTTGCCTAGCATGTGCCAGATACTGGGTTCAGTGCAAAAATAAATAAATAAATAAGTAAAGTAGCATCTTGCCCTCTGAAAATTTACAAATCTGTTGTCTATCCCACTTTTATATAAGCCTTCTCTTTCTTGTCCCTCCTGCCCCTGGTGCGGAGAACAGAGAGAGAAAGAAGGGGCCAGCAACCAAATATAGTCCTGACCTCCATGCCTCCATGACCCACCCAGACAAGCCAAGAAATATGCTTTACTAAACCCCTTGGTGGCTCTCAGGAGAATCAAGTTGACCATCCAGCTTATCTGTCACACCAGGATATCTTGTTATTTATTTTTGTTAATCTCTCTGCATATGGAGCTATTTTCCAAATTTTTGCTATCATAAAAAATACAGTGTTAGACATAGTTCTACATAAATCTTAGTCTTTAGCTTTGTTTTCTAAGGCTGTATAGATGCCTAGATCCTCAGTTATTGGGCACAAGGGGCGGTCCAGTAAGCCTGGGACACTGTGGGGTCCTTACATGGCCCAGGTATCAGGAACCTTAAACCAACTCTGGGCCACTAACCCATTTTACAACCGGGAAAAATGAGTCTTAGAGGAGAGAAGAAACATGTTAAGCTTACGTTTCTAACCATCAGTGCCTTTTATGTCACTGTTTCCATTATTTGTAGCACAATGCTTGCCCTTGTTACATGAGGGAGAAATAGATCCCTGACGTTCACTTCCTGTTGATGGGCAGGAAAGGGACACGTTCTCCTCATTTGATAAATAGTGCACCCTCATCCTGCCCTACTGGCTGGCTGAGTCCAGTCCAAGGCTGTCAAAGTCACTGTGGAGTTGAGCAAGCAAGAGTGGGACTAGCAGTGCTGGGCACGGAGAAAGGGAGAGGGCACAGCTCTCCTCTGTAGGTCAGGGTGCAGCATCACCGATCATCTTGGCCATGCGTGATTCACGTGAGGGACTGCTTGCTCCTTCCCTTTATAAAAACTCAGCCTTCTGTTCTGACACCTGTCCGTGTTTGTCCCTGATGACTTCCGTCGTTCCTTTGACAGATGGATACTTTGCTTGGATCGGGTCGATTCACCAGGGTGCACCTCGAGGTCCTGTGATTCTGTCGTTGCCTCAGTGCACGACTTTGAACTTATCTCTGTGAGTCTGGGAGACACTCTGTCTTTGGGTCTCCCTTGGAGTGGAGTCCTAGCCCCAGGACACACGCACGCTCTGGGTCACCAACTTGCTCTTGAAAATAACTAGTCCAGTCCTGAAGGCACTCACAGCACACAAGGGCTGCCCTCTCCTTGGCTCTGATGGCAAGCGACTTCAAGGTCAGTGCTAATGTTCCTCAGTGTGAAAATGAGCCACCTCTGGGCATGGAGTAGTGACAAATTCCTGTATTCTCCCCTTGCGTTTCTTACCATTGAAGAGTGCCACCCTGTTCAGCTTTCCCGTGTTTCTCTCTGTTACTAGTCATGGTCTCTCTCTTGATTAAGTCTCCTTTTTCTTGTAGATTTTGCAGCATTTTCCTAAATACTTTCATATAAATTTTTGTTAGAAATGGCAAATACTCTCTCAATCTGTCACTTATTGCTGTCTCTGTGATGTTCTTAGCTGAGCAAAAATATTTAACTTTAATGTGGTCAAATCCAAGAAATCCTCTTGTATTTTTTCCTTTCCACATCCTGTTTTAAAATTCCTTTTCTACTCCCACATCCTAATGGGAATTCTCCCGCATTTTGTTCTCACAATTTGAAAGCTTTGCCTTGCTTGTAAGGCTCGTTAATCCTTTATCATTTTTGTACGAGATATGGAGTATAGACTGAATTTTAAAAATTTAGATGTTGATCCAAATTTCTCAACATTGTTTAGTTCCTTCTTCGGATTTTTGTGGATCTGTCTTGAGCCTGTTTCTGAACTTTTCCTTTTCTTCCACTGCTGAATTTCTTAATTTCTATGCTAGATCAAATAATTTAAATTATTATCACTTTGTAATAATATACTGCAAGTTTCATAGCATGATTTAGTTTTGCAAATTACTTTAGCTCTTTGTTCTTTGATGTTCTTTCTGGATTCAATTTGCCTCATTTCATTCCTACCCCAAATGCTACTGAGGCTGTTGATGGCCATTGTATTAAATTTACTGAAAAACACGGGGAGATGGTTGTCTCTACAGCATTAGCGCCTCCTCTCCTGTTACATCACATCATTAGACAAATATTCTTTTTCTGTTCTCTAACCAAGTCTTGAAATTCTCTCCGCAGAGCTCTGCATTTCTGTACATTAATTTCTATATACCTTATGACTTTTGTCCTGTGGTACATAGGTTCCTTTGCTTGCGTGGCTGTTTTTCCAATAGGGCATGAGGTTCTGATCAACCACTGCTAGATATAACTGCGGTAGGTTTGTTCTATCAGAGCACTTCTTTTTTTATTATTTATTTATTTATTTATTTATTATTATTATTATTATTATTGTTGTTATTTTGTTTTTTTGAGACAGGGTCTCACTATTTGGCTCAGGCTGACCTTAACCTTACTATGTAGCCCAGGCTGGCCTCGAACTCACAGCGACCCTACTGCCTCAGCCTCCTGAGTGCTGGGACTACAGGCGTGCGCCACCATGCCTGGTTTGGAGTGCTTAGTATTACTGGTGCTGCGTTGTTCCTTTCTTCTCAGGACAGGTTTATCCAGGGCTGGCTCAGGGCAGGGAGAGAAAAGCCAGGCAAGAGAGCTCGCTCGAAGGAAGAAGGAACCAGGCACAAAGGGCTAGACCCATCGACAAGCCCTGGCCATCACCAGAGCTTAGGTGTGCAGAGTTCTCACCAGGGACAGTACAGCTTCACGCTTAGCGGTTAGTTGAACTTGGCTCTTATCCCTGGCTTCTCCACTAACTGACAGTGCAACCCTGTTTAATTATTTAGCATCTCTCTTCCTCGTCTCTGTACCTGCAAAGTGAGGATAATAACCATATCAGCCGATCCAGCTTGTGTGGCTGTGGCGGGATGCCTGACACTCGGCAAATGCTTACCAGGACCATTTCAGCTGAGCCAGAAACTCACAGAGGGGAGAATCAGAGGATTTGAACTTTTTTGCTGGGGGTGCTCAGATGTGGACCATCTATGGGCCAGGCCAGATGGGCTGCAGCAGGGCAGCCGTGGCTGAATCACCTTTGCCTGAGCTTCCGAGGCTGCTCACCTCCTCTCAGCCCTCCTGGCAGCCTGTGGGCCACTTTGTGGAACTGAATAGAAAGGGCTTCAAGTGGCGACCAATCACGTCAAAGAGAAAAGCATGATTTTTCCACTAGATTCTTTTTCTTCTTAAAAATTCCTTATTAAAACCATCAAGATACACTTTAGGAAATCTGTAGTCTTGCTTGATAGAAGCATTCATTTTAATAGAGAAGCATAAACATCTGTGTACGAAGAACTACCCCACCACACCTTTCCTTTCCTGAATTTGAATCCTTTTCCATTTTCACTGTCACTTTAACAGAAGGAATTTTAAACTCTCAGAGTCAGGAAATGCTGTGCCAAACTTTAAAATGCCTTTCAAATCCAGAGACTAAGTCAGAGAAACTTAGAAATTACCAGTCCCTGGAAAGTCCCTCCATGGGTGCTGAACCAATAAATCTCCAAAGGACGCACCCAAAATGAAAGCGACTCCCCAGATGTTTTCCCACCTGCCTCTCTAGACTTCAGCCTTTCTCTTTCATGCCCCTGGCAGTAAAGAGAGGCGTTGTTATTCACTTGCCCATCTCTCTATTTGTTCAATGTGTGTTTATGGAGTACTTAGTACATGCTGGTCACTGGCTGGTACTAGGGATACAGAAGGAACAAGGCAGACCAGATATAGTTCCTGCTATCACAGAACCACAAGAAATAGAAACTCAAGGAGGCAAACATATAACCAGTTGGGAAAAGGAAGTGGATTTGGGGGAGAATGCGAGAGGGGCTCTCAGTAGAGGTGGTATTTAAGCTGATCCTGAAGGAGCAGAAGGATCCAATCACGCCAGGAACAGGGTGAGGGTAGAGGGGATTCGAGGCAGAGAGGATGTCTTGACCGCACATACGAAGGCAGGAAATGGGGCTGGGCCACAGCCAGAGTGTGGGCACTGTGGGGAGAGGAGAGCAAAAGACAAGCTTGGGGGCTGACCCCTGGATTTTGACCTTCATCAGCAATTAAGAGAGAACATTGAAAGAGCTTAAGTAGGAGAGTAAAACAATATATTAATTGTTTGCAAAGATCAATTGCCGTGTGGAGGATGGATTGGAAAGGGGATGGAAGCAGCGAGGCCAGCCAAGGGGAGTGTGTTTCTTCAGAAAAGGAAAGGCTGGCCCGGCCCTGGTCCAGTGGAAAGGGAAGGCTGCGTAGGCTAGGGAGGAGGAGGAGATTGTTTGTGGTGCAGGGAGCACAGAGTTAGGGGCAGGAGCCTGGCTTCTGTCCTGGGGTCCCCTGTGGTCAGGCGGAAGGACTTGGGCATCCCACATTCCCTCTTGTCCCCACTTTCACCATCTGCAAAATGCAGGTGCAGGGGATGGAAGAAGACATTGTTACCTTGGCTTCCCCCAAATTCTGTCCATCTCTAGCTCTGCTGCTGCTGGGTAGCAGAGGGAGTGTCCAGTCACTCGTCAGGTGTTTGCTCAAAGCGACTGCTCAGAGCCGCACTTCATTGAAGGTCTGGGTCTCTTTTGAAAGGTACCACGGTCCTTTTCGAAACTGTACCATTGTATGAGTTTCAAAAACATGTGTCAACAGAACTTAAATATTCCATAACTAAAGGAAAAAAATCGTACAGATTTTACTCCTTAACACACCAAATTATTTAAAATGCCTTTAATAAAGAGTACCAGCTGGGCAGGGTGGCACACGCCTGTAATCTCAGCACTTTGGGAGGCTGAGACAGGAGGATTGCGAGTTCAGTCCCAGAGTGGGCAACTTAAAGACTTGGTATGAGCTAGTTTCAAAATTTTTAAAAAAAGGAAGTGAGAGGTGCTGGGAATGTAGCCCAGTGCAAAGGCCCCTTGTTCAATTCCCATTACCTCCCCCAAAGAGTCACCCAAACATGCCAGACAAACCCATAAAGAGACTGTCTTTACCACTCAGAAGTACAGTAAACTCTAAGGCAAAAGGTAGAAACTATTAAGTGGCTTTACTCTATTAATATTGCATTCATTGTGTGAATGTTGGATTTTTAATTACTTATTAGTTTTGATGCACGAAGTACAGAGATACTCAGCAAATTTTTCACTGTAGCATGTTGGGCCAGTCCCCGCATGATGCCTGGAACCCAGCAGGGTATCAGTGGATCTTTGCTGAAAGACCAGATGGATTCTAAGAACTTCTCTCCCTATCCTGTGGAATGCTTGCTACAAACAACCTCGCACTGGGTACTGAGTGGCCCACTGGCAGCTATAAGTCTAGGAAGAGTCAGGCAAATCAGACTGTAATCTGAGGAGATTACAAGTAAGGTTTGCTGGTCCTTCCCAATACCTTCCTCACAAGCAGACTGAAATGTCATGTCCAAGGCAGGTAGTGGAGTAAGTTCCTGTAAGCTAAAGGCCATGACGTGGGCATCTCTGTGTTCACTGCCTTAGCACATGACTGGTGTACTTCATGTGTTCCATGAATGCATGGAGAGATACTTGGATGGATGGATGCATGCATGGGTAGTTGGATATACGTGGGTATGTATGTATGTTTAGGTAGATAAATGGATACATGGATGGGAGGATGGATAAATGCATGGATGGATAGGTGGGTTGATGGATGAGTGGATGGATGGGTGGATGGATGGATGGATGGATGGAGAGTTGGATGAATGGATCCATACATGGCTGGTTGGATGCATGTAAGTATGGATAGATGGATAGGTGGATGGAAAGATGGATCATGAACAGATGGATAGGTTAATGCATGAGTGGGTGGGTGAATGGATGGATTTGGTGCAAGAATAGCCTTTCTGCAAGAGATATTTCCTGGAAATTGTTGGCTTTCTCTAAGGCTTTCCAAGTGTAAGACACAGCTGGAGAGAATGTAGCTTGATGTATTTTAAACAGGGCAGGAGAGGATAAGAAGATTCAAATCAGTTGCCAAGGGTGGCATGTATTTTCATCAAATTAATTGCTAACTTTAAAAGTAAGGTTATTGGCTTCAAAAATCCAGATTTCTGAGCTGGAATGCTTTTAGGGTGTGGCCACATTGGACCCACGTTCCTGCCTGTAAATGGACTGCTGGAGCTGAATGTGGGTCATCTCCATTTGCGAAGCTAGTGTCTTGCCCCTGCACCCCATTTCCTAATCACAAGAGAATCAGCCATCTCTGGAGTGGTGGTTTGGGGCTCAGAGAGCTCTGGTCCAAGTCTAATCCCATTGTATCCCATGTGACCTTAGGAGAGTCACTTCCCCTCCTGCTCCTGGGTAGGACAAGGGGACCTGACAGCATGCGGGGCAGCTTTTGCTCGGGTGCGTCCCTCTTGCCAGCCGTTCCTCCTTGCTTTGTCCTGAGTCCTCATCTCTCACTTGAGGTTGATGACTGTGGCAGGCACTATTGTTATTAAACACGCTCAGTGCTGTACACTAGTCCGAGTTCTTCACTGAGGTTATCAGTATTGTCATCTCCATTTGAAGATGACACTCAGTCTTCCCAAGTTCACTCCCCATCCAGCCAGGAAGTGGCAGGGCCAGGATTCCAGTTGGGCATCGTGTTCCCAGCCACTACCCTGCTTCCTACAGTAACGCAAGGCGCTCAGCAGAATGTCTGCCTCCTCCGAGTGCTGCCACTGTCATTTATGGTGCATTTGCTGATAATTCCTGGGAAGGCTGGTCTGACCCTGCGCCCTTCCTTTGTGGCACACCCAACATAAAATGTTTGGAATGCAGTTCTTCCTTTCCCATCCGCGCTCCAGTCCTCCAGATGCTGGGCTGTCCCTTCCCACACAAAGGGCCCAGTGGGTGCTTTAAACAGCGTGACAGAGGGGGGCCCGTGTTCCCAGCCTTCCGGAAGCCCCAGGGACTGACTGGCCAGCGTGTTGGACGCTGCCCAGCTTCAAAGAGCTTCCCAGCCAAATGGGTCCAGCTGACAATGTTCCCAGGGGACAGTGTCTTTCCCACGGCCACGCAGGCCCCAGCAGTGGCCTTGGTCACCAGCCGGCCCTGCGGTCCTCCATCTGTGGGCTTTCCATTCCTTGGGAGACAGTGGGGCTGTGGTCAGAACCTGGACTTAGGACTCAGTGAGATCCACGTTTGGGTCTAATAAGTCTTTGATATTGTGCAAAGGGCTTCACGGGTCTGAGCCTCATCCAGAGGTCGGGGTTCCTAATGTCTGCCTCAAGGGGCCTCACTGGGTTTTTCAGCAAGGTTTTCTGCCAGACCAGCGTCAGACCACATCTGCCCCAGGGAAGTCCCTTGTTCACCACCTTGGCTGGGCTGGTTTCTAGTTCTGGAGATTGCAAAGCTGTCTAAGTGGTCATCTTGCCTCTGGCACCGAAACCAGGACGCAGAAGCTGAGCAGTGACAGCCGGAGCCTCGCTTCCTGGCACTATCTGCTGCTGAAGCAGATGATGCTTCGGAGAGAGTATGTGCTGCTTCGAAAGAAGCTTGTGAAGAACAAGGGCGCTGCTTCTGGGCAAAACATAGTGAAGAAAAAGAAAACGCACTTTACTGTTACATCAATAGACAGGACTCAAATAAAATAAAAAGGAGTAGGCCAGATGCGGTAGTGCACACCTTAATCTCAGCTACGCGGGAGGCTGAAGAAGGAAGATCGAAAATTCTAGATCAGCCTGAGCAATTTGGTGAGACCTTGTGTCAAAATAAAAAATTTTAAAAAGCTGAGGGTGTCGTTCAGCTGGGTTTGTTCCCCAGCACCATACAAAAACCGAAACCAAAACAAACAAGAAAACCAACCCCACAAACAGCCTTCAAAATATTACTGTTTTGGAGGTACCTCGGTTTACGAATTTAATTTGTGTTACGATTTTGGGGAAGATGGCTGCATTTGTCTGTGTGGAGAAGATAGCCGCGGCCGTGTTTGTCACCTGATGCAGAGTTTGCAAATGGAAGCAAAATTTTGCTGAATGCTTTTGTTTGAGAACCTAATTGTTTGCAAACAAAAGCATTCGTGAACTGAGGTATTATTGTGCTGTACCTAGAAAAAGTTTATCCATGGTAGAGAGGTCCTAAAAGGAAAAAACAAACAAATAACTGACAAATATATAAATTACCTATTAAATTATAAAACAAAATAACAGGTAAATATGTTATACAAATTCGAGGTTAATTGAAAATTTAGAAGTCTTCAGTTTGCCAAAGAAAGGGGAATATCACATAGAAACAGAAGGCCTCCCCCCCACCCCCACCATTGCACAAAATGCTCTCCTTTGGAGGCTTTGTGGGACTAACAAGCCACAGACTAAGGAGCCTTCAGCTTCCAGGCCACCAGCCACTCGAGTTTAAGTTCGTGGACTGAAGGTCCCACCTGTTTTTAATCCATGGTGACGTGCATTATGAACAAGACAGCGTAGGCTTCTGGACCGACCTTCTCCTTGCAGACGTGGGTATTAGTCACAGTGCTCCCGAGAAACAGAGCCAATAGGAGATGCAACTGTGAGTGTTGAAATGTATGTGGAAAGGGGTGGATTATAATGGATTGGCTCACAGGGCGTGATCGCTCATCGGTGCAGTTCCAGTCCACACTCAAAGGCCTCACCCCCAGGCTGCGCAGTCTCTGGGGGCAGGAGATAGCGGATGTCCCAACTCGGGAAGAGGGAGCCAGGGTGCCTTTCCTCTTCCTTCTCCTTCTGTTCGGGCCTCTGTGGACTGAGTGACACGCAGTCCTGTTGTGAGCTTTGGTCTTTACTCAGGCTACCAACTCAAATGCTCATTTTCTTCCAAAACGACCTCACAGACACACTCAGAAATCATGCTTTACCAGCTCTGTGGGCATCCCTTAGCTGAGTCAAGTTGACAAAAAAAATAACTGTTGTATCTTCTAGGAATACTCTGAATGTAATCAATTCAAAAAGTATTGAATGGCTGGTGAGATAGCTCAGCGGCATAAGCGCCTGCTAGGCAAGCACGAGGTCCTGAGTTCAACTTCTGGTACCCACATACAAAGGAAAAAAGGGCCGGTGATATCGCTCAGCGGCATGAGCACCTGCTAGCAAGCGTGAGGTCCTGAGTTCGACTCCCGGTACTCACACACACACACACAAAAGTATTGAAGAGTATTCACATTGTACACAGTGTGAAATGTCCTGAAATCTTACAGCTCACCAAGAAAGAAATACAAGAGAATACCCCAAATTTGACAACAGCCCTAAAACTACATTATATTACTAAAAAAGAGTTGAGAATTTGAAAGAACCTCTTATAAACTATTAAAAATACAGAGCAAATTTCTACCAACTATAGTAAAGGGTACTTTAAAGTATCTTTCTTTTCCTCTATAGAAAAGGGTGCTAGACATTGCCAAAGAGACTATCAATGTGTATACAACCAAAAAGAAAGTGGGAAAAAATAGAACAGTCCTTAATAAGTAGGAAAGAAAATCTAAGCTGTCATTAATAAAAACGTTTTGTTGGTCTTGTCATATATTTTGTGATATAACTTAATTTCTAAATATTTCAAAACCTATAATGATTTATTCCCTGCATCAAAATAAATATTTCAGATTAGAAAGCATAAAATAAAATACATTGCCATTACTGAAACACTCTAATCAGCATAAAATCGATGAATTTTTTTACACCATGGGAAGCACTGATAGGGATTGTGTTCTACTGCATGTTTTTAGGAAAATCCCACAGTGGCGATGGCCGTCTTTCTCAGAATGTCCCGGTCCACGTCACTCGAGGCTTTTGCTGGAGTTGCTGATGTGCCCCGGGGAGTGGAGAGGGCTGCCCTCTTTGAGGGCAGGAGGCCTCCCTGTTGGAAAGGGGACAGCACCCTGGGATCCCTCCAAAAGGGGGAGACAGAACTCCTTAGTCGTGACCTCAGGTGTTGAGGCGAGGTCATTTGTAGCTGTGATTCAGCCCCAAATCAGCGGACCATCAGAAAGGAGATTCTCCTGATGACCTGGGTGGGCCTGGCCCAATCAGGCAAAGGCCTTAAGAGCAGGGTGGAGGCTCCCTCATCTACCTGTGGATGCCGCCCGGGCTTTGCCTGAGGACCCCGCCTGTGCTCAGAGCCTGCTCCACAGTTGTGGAATAAATCCCTTGATATAGGTCTTCTCCTCCCTGTCTCTTTGGTTGACTCACACAGTAAGAAAACACACAGAAAAAAAAGTTTTCACTGATCTTTTGGGCTGTGTCCTCAAATTTCCTTTTCTCCTACAAACGCCCTGTCTTGTCCCCAGCCGTGGTGGCCCCTCTGCCTGGCAGCTCCTCCTGCAGGCTGGCACTTCACGTGGCAGCAATCTCCCAACTCAGCAGGCTGGGGACATTGCACCTGCTCAGAGGGCCTCCCCCGACCCGCGGTAGAAGCAGCCCCTCCTCCTGCTGTCGCCACACATTGTGTGTCTTGGCATTCGCTAATACGTTATCTTGTTGATGCACCTGCTCCCCTGTTTATCCCGCCCCTGCACCCCCTAGCATATGTGTCCCTTGGACTTTGTCCGTCCTGTGTCTGCTCCATCCGGACTCCGTGTCCCAGGGGAGTGCTCCGTAAATGTTGTGGAATAAATGAACAACCTGGAGGCTGGACAGTCAAGGGCTGCTGCCAGGATTTCAGATTCTGAGACACATGGCTGCCTGGTTCCAGTGCCCAGTGTGGGCAGCTCCACAACATCCCTCTCCCTGCTGCTGGACACCTGACCATCCTCTGGCTTGTCGGTTTTCTCGGAAAGCTGCTGGGCCGCAGTACGCTGCCAATGGCCCTGCCACCCCCAGTACGCGCACTGTGGGGCTCAAGTGTGGACGCTTTGTTCCATGTTGAAACATGGCATTGGACCCGCAGGAGAGCTCTGCCCAGCCCGGGAAGTGCTTCGCTGAACTCGAGCCTGGTTCTTGTCCAGGGCCCAGAGGTTGCAAAGTTCAGAATCTGTAGAGATTTCAAGGGTAGGCCAAGCCATGGCTTAGTGGAGGCTAAGGTTGAAACTTTTCATTCCTCCACCCTGGAAATTACTGAGAGTTTCTTCCATCTTCCCTCTGCACCAAGACCACACCTCTTTCAATAATGAAAACACTCTCAGAGCCTGCAGAGTGGTCCATTCCCATGATGCAGATGGGGAAACTATGGCTCCAAAAGGTGGAGTGTCTTGGCCCAGAGTCTGCAGAAAGGCCAGGAGCACAGCTGATTCCATGGAGACAGGGATAGGGGTATGGGACATGTGCTCCACTTCATGCATGGCGAGGGGCTTTGTGGGGCTGCTCTCTGAGCCCTACATGCCTTTTGCCTCTGCAGCACTTACGGGGTTCTCCTGGGGTGCCCTGGGTTGGAGAACTGAGGCTCTTTCTGAGAAGTGGCAGCTGCTCCAAGGGATGGTTAATGCTGTGGGAATCCCAGGCACCAGGATCCACTCAAGGAGAGCGCTCCTCTCCGGGACAGTGGCCTGGGAGGCTGAGGCACTCTGGGGTGCACCACCCAGGTCACAGCCAGCCAGGAGACGCTCCGCCCTCCTCTCAGTCTATCGCTGGAGCCTCCACAGAGCCTCGGTATCGCAGGCCCTTTGCACACGGGGTGGACAGAAGGAGCTGACCACCTGCCTCCCCAGTTGTGCTGTGCTGAGCTGGTAAAGGAACTGTGGGGACAGAGAAAGCCAAGGAGTAGAGAAGTGGCCAGGCCACCCTCACTGCAAGCAGCTGACTTGCCTTGGGGGCCTGCTCAATCCTTACCTAGGCTGAGCTTTTCAAATCCTGGTTAGAGACTTTGATTCCCCCAAGCTCAGTCTCCTGCTGAGGAGTGACAGGGCAGTTGACATCACTCCCCAAGTTCTTTTCTGGCCAGGGGCAAGACTCTGTCCCCAGGGATAGGTTTAAAGGGCTGCTGGGTGACAAAATTTAGGTTGGTTCCGTGACAAATCCCCTGTCTGGTACGTTCTGTCCACCCAGGCTCCCTGAGGGTGGGCCATGTGCTCCTTCCCACCGTGCTGATCTGGAACCTGATCAGCTCCCCCACAGGGGCGTCCCAGGTCCGTCTGAGGTAGGAGGCACCTCTTTCTGTTTAGTTTTCCCTCCACTGTTGCTGAAGCCGTCCAGTTATGATTTCTTTGACTTTTCCTCCCTCCCTTCTACATTTACTGAGCATCTACTGTGTGCCAGGTCTTGTGCCAGCTGCCTGGCACAGGGACATCCCTTTGCTCAGGGACTGTCTCTCCATGGGCAGGCACTGGTGCAGGTGTCGGGGTATGAGAGGGAGTGGGGCCAGGAGCCATCAGGCAGCAGCGCTGGGGAGGGGCCTGGGGAGGACAGACGGCCACATGTCCAGGGGCAGAAATCATGGCAGTAGGAGCACAGCACGGTGACTGAAGGGGGGAGCACTTTTGGGGTCACACCTCAGAATGCCTTGCATGAGGGGCTTTGATTTTATTCTTAGTGCTGTGGGAGGCACCTGAGGGTTTTGATCAGGGGGCGACAGAAGAGCTAGCAGGTCACACTCAGGGGCCCAGCCAACAGCTGTCTTCTACATGGAAGCCACAGAGCCACCCTTCCCATGGGACTCGCTGGGCACCTCCTGGGGAAGATTGCTGTCGTCATTGCCCTTTGGGGTGCCCTCCGGAGGGGACCACCCGCACGACCTCCCATTGACCCTGTCCTGCCGAGTCCGTGGCCGTTGGGCTCTCTGAATGGCCAAGGGATGAACTCATCGGCTGCCTCCTGCAGGGCCACTGTCTGAGCGCGTCTGCCGCTTCATCAAGGGACAAGGACGCTGTGTTCCGGCACTGGGCTGGCCAACATCCCTGATGAGTAACCGGGACCATCAAGGGACAGGGAAGTGGCCACAATGGCTCTATTGTGCTTTCGTTCCTGAGCACAGAGCGCGGGGCTGCACGGCAGACTGGGCGGGCAGCCGCAGCTGCTGGCGACACGGGCAGCCTCATCAGTCACCCCAGCAGGAGGCCCGGGCGAAGGCCCAGCTGCCCCGGGACACCACCTCCGCGGAGCTGCCAGAGACCCACAAAGCAAACAGCTCTTCTTGTCTATAAACAACAAAGGGTCCTTTCTGCAGGACCGGTGCGCACGCACGGTGGAAGGCAGCGGGTTCGCTTCTTCACCCCCTCATTTCTCCCTGTTCATTCAATATTCTTCCAGCACCTTCAAGAACTTTACTGAAGAGATGGAAATGGCAGCTCGTGCTTAACAGACGTACATTTTTTTCCGGGTTGGGCTGAGCTTTTTCAGACCTCATCATCAGGTTTATTCTTCCCACGTCTCCCGCGTGGGTTCTGTTCCCCTGGGCTGACTGGGGCCGAGGGTCTGGGCCAGACTCTCCCGGCTCCTGCAATGTGGGGCCTGGGCTGGTTCTGGCCCCTCCATAGCTCGCACATAGTGGGCGATTTCAGACGCCTCCTACAGCGATTGTCACAGGCCCTGTGGAGGGTCTGTACGATTTAACTAACAAACTCGACCCTAGAGACAGTGGAGATGACGTGGCTGGACAGGTGACGTTACCACCAGTAGTGACGTCTCCTCAGTAGTGAGAGGATAAACGAGCTATGGCATCGGTCCCTTACCAGGACACCAGGCAGCAGCCTGTGAAAGGTACTGCATGGTCACATCAGCTACGGGAACGAGCCTCTGGGACCAAGGTGGACAGGGTGGCCAAACAGAAGGATTTCTATTTTAGGCTTCTTTGTCTGGGAAGTTCAAAACCAGGCTAATGTACCACATCAGAATTCATGACTATGGCTCTCTCTGGATGGGGCATGGGGGTGTCTGATGGGCACGAGCGAGCCGAGCTGACTGCAGCCTTCTGGTCCTGTATCCGAGGACTGGCTAAATGGGCATGCTCACTTCTCAAAAATTCACTGAGCAGACATTTATGATTTCAGTATGTTTTAAAAAATAGGTTCGTACTCAATAAGAAGTGGACTGAAAATGTCAGAGTTATGAATAAAATAAAATAAAGTAAGATAAAAACAGAGCAAACCAAACTAAAAAATTATCTCCTAAATAACTCCAGGGCCAACAAGAAAAACCATAAAAGACCTGGAACACACTATTCTTCCAAGAATTTGTCCTAGGTAATTAATCATGGACATGTGCAAACACTAAGCAAAGTGTTTTTATTGCAGAGTGACTTAGAACAGTAAGAAACTGAATACTATCCAAGTGTTTACAGAAGAGATTGGGTGAAAATATCACAGCACAGCCATGATGGAATATTATTCAGTCATTAAAATTACATTGCAGAGAAAAACTGTTTCATAATGTATTGTTAAATGGTGATGATGGGTTTTTAAAATGGTGTTTCCTTGCTTTTTGTACAAGAAAAGATATCTATATAGACATACACCAAACTATTAACAGTTTTATAATCTCTGGATAATGGAATTGCAGGTTACAAAATCATGTTTTACATTTTTGCAAATGCTTGGCTCTGAGCATATATTACTATTGTAATCCACAAAATGTTCATTGAAAACAAGATAGCTCTCCTATTATTTTTGAAGCCAGCACATGGGAGGCAAAGAATATGTTTTCTGTAGATATTTCATAAATGTATGAGTGATTGACTTGTAGGGCAAAATCTGGGAGCTATGAGAGAAGACACATGTGGTGGAGGATTTGCTATGACTGATGGGGAGCAGGGACATTTTCATGGAGAATGTGGCAAGAAAGTAGCAAGAGAATACAAGTTTGCAAGGGGCAAGGGTAGAGTGGATTCTGACAGGCAGGTCGAGAATGTAACTGTGCAGGTTTTGGCTACAGTATGAGCAGAACTGAGAAAGAGTCCGTGACTGCGATTTCTGAGCTCTAGATTCTGCACTCCGCTCTCCACATTTTGAGGCTTCTGGCTTATAATAGTAGTAAAGAATCACCAAAGCAGGGTTGCAACGTGGTGACAAAGTGTGATCAAAATATATGGTGGATATGTAAATCTTAAAAATTTATCACAGTAAAAATCTCATTGCCATTAGTCTCCTTCAAAACACCCCCCCTTGCTTCAAACACACTTAGCCCATCATCCTTGACACTTCCTGAAGCATTTCTGGAAGTCCTGTCTCTTGAATGTCTTTATGAGTTGTGACCACACAAGTGGTGAGTGCCGCCGCCCAGGGCCATCCAGCGGAAAGACAGGCTGGTGAAAACGTTATGGTGCGTCCGCCTCTACCTTATTCACCAGATCTGGCACCATGAGACTTCTAGCTCTTCCCAGTGTCAAAATGACCATGATAGATACATGATTTAGGACATCGAGGTAGCCATGACAGCACAATGAGAGACACTTCTCCTCCCCTCGCCCTCTTCCTCCTCCTCCTCCCCTTCTGGCGAGCTGCAGCAGCCCCTTCTCAGTGCTGGAACTGCAGGTCAAGCGGCTTCTTCCACCTGGGCACAGTCTAACTTTTACCCTTAGGGGCTAGGTTTCCTCAGCACGAGGCCCTGCCTGCCCTGCGGTCAGGACAAACCCGTGCTCTTCCCTCAGCCTAGAGCATTCTCCTTCCACGGCTCCTACTCCTCCCCACCTGTGCCCTGCCAGGGACATTCTCACGCTGTCCTTCAGCACACTCACGTCTATAGCTCACGAGTGTAACAACACTGAAAATACTTGTGGAGCATATTCTGTGTGCCAAGCTTACATAAGATAAAAAACCACTATCTTATTTTTCTTAAGTCCCTGTCCCAAAGCCTTCCTGTACTTCCAGTGCCTTCTACACCTCTTTGGGGGCTTCTAGAGCTTACTTGCATACATAGCAGGAGCTCAGTGACAACAATGTCCTTTTTATATTAGTTCCTTACTCTTCGTTGGCTCACAGTCACTCTGGCAGTCTCTGTTTCGGTAGAAAAGTTGTGGATATAGCTGGGTATGATGGTGCATATTTATAATTCAAGCTACACATGAGGCTGAGGCAGGAGGATTGCACATCCAAGGCCAGCCTGGGTCACTTAGTGAAACAAAATAAAAATGGGTGGGGATGTGACAGAGTGCTTGCTTAGCAGGTGTGAGACTCTGGGTTTGATTCTCAGACACACACACACACACACACACACACACACACACACACGCAGACACACGCAGAATTGTGGCTCTTCCCAACAGGGTGTCTCTCTGAGCTATTTCTCTTCCTCCAGCCTAGCTTAATTTTCCCAGAAAGTTATATTTTCCTACGCGATGAACAGATGCCATTTTCACCTTTGATCAAGGCTAAAAAGCACAGTTGCAATGTCTGGTGGCAGCAATCAATATCGTAATAAAATTACACCTAATTTATTCAGTACTTCGGGTGCACTAAGGTTCATTTATCTGAAGAGAGTGTTTCAAAGTTTCAGAATGAGGAAGACACATTTAGCCATGAAATTTTTATGCCCAGCCTTCGCTAAAGCAGCTGTTAATTGCAAGACCGCCAAGCTCTGACCCACTTAGGAAATCGATGTGGTAGAATGTGAGTTGTTCTGGCGTCCCCAAATTTCCTAGTCATGGGACCAGACCTGGTAGCAGCAGGGTGGCCAAAACCCCGATACCTGATCTGGACTGCATTAGGTTGGAATTTGCTTGTATGTCCGTGGTATTCCTTAATGTTGCTTCCAAGAAAACGGAGTGCTTTTCTCCAAGCAGGAGAATGTGGGGGAAGAGCGAGTACAGGAGGAGCCAGGCCCAGAGGCAAATGGTTTCCTGGGGAACACAGGCCAAGCTTGGAGTGGAGAAGGTCCAACCCACAAGCACGCAAGGACAAGTGGCCCAATCCCACTTTCTGCACACGATCCTTGCGGTCAGCTGGAGGCTCTGATAATTAATACCACCGAAGTGGGCTTCTGGCTCTGGCAGCAGAGCTTGCCGTGGTGGGCTTGGATGCAGCATCTCGAGGGACCCGGCTCCAGAAAGTTCTGCCCAGTGGTTTCCTGGATGGAAAAGGCCATTCTCTTCCTGGAGACAGACCAGAGTCAAGCAGGTCCCTGGCCTATCGCCCTCGCAGCCTCCCATCTCTGTGAACAGCAGCACCAACCCCAAGACACTCCACTTCCTTCCCGGTCATCATCCACCCGTTACCAACCTCAGCCGGCGCGGTCACTTGGACTGTGTGATGGCATGCTTGGTCCTTTGACCCCATGACCTCAGTCCGACTCTGATCTGCCACTTCCAGCTGTGTGACCTCAGGCACATAAGTAAACCTTTCTGTCCCTTTGGTGCTTTGCCAGTAGAGTGGTGATGGTGATGATAACCAAAAGTTGAGTTTAATCCAGGATTCAATACAATCATCCAATAAGGCCATTAGAGAAAGGCGCTGAGGGTGGGGAGGGTGACACATCGTCAGCCTTTGTGACTAGTGGGACCTGTCTCAGTGCTTCCTGGAAGCAGCACCCACAAGGCTTGTGGTCAGCTGGAGGCTCTGTTTTGTCTTCAGATAATTAATGCCTTCCTCCCTGTCACTGCCTTGACTCCGCTGCAGCCCTGCCCCAGGGTACAGCTCTCTGTGGCTCCCCACTTCCCCTCCTGCCCACGCCCATTTCTGCATGCTTCAGCTGGAGGGGACTTAGTCACAGTGCTTTGGTTTCCCGGGCTGCTGAACAAATTACCCCAAACTGCAGGGCTGAAACAACACGAATGTGTCCTATTGCCATTTGAAGTGTGGGGGATTAATGGCAGTGTGTCATTTACTGTTGTAGAAAATTTTTAATTTAAACATTCACCCTGTTTTTCGGTTGCACCTCATACTTAGGCTGAAAAATGCTCGTTGTTGATCTAAGGATGTGCTGTATTTTTCTAGCCATCTCACCCTGGCTGTGTGAGAGGCAGGCAGGCCAGAGCAGGGCCAGGCCCCAGGAGGAAGCTGGAGCATTGCCCAAGGGAATGATGGTGGTGGTTCTGATGAGGTGGTAGCGGGATGGACAGAAAGGAGTGGCGGGCACATTCTCACAGGGCTCTGCCAGAGGCTGGAAAGTGAGCGGTCTCCTGCAGCCAGGACTGCGGGACCCAAGGAGCTGAGGAAAGGGGTCTGGAGAAAGAGAGAAGGAAGCAGGCTTGGGAAGGGTGCCAGAGATGTGGGGCACTGCATAATTAATGCCTTTCCTGGGATAAAATCCACCAGCCCCTGGCCCAGACTCAAGTACCAAAAACCCTCCACATGAGCCTTGGACAGTTATAACGCCAGCAAGTGTGTAGGCCTCTCCTATGTCCAGGTAGAGTGGGTTTACCTGAACTCCCAGAGTCTGGGCAGCAAAGGCGCTGTCCTTCCATTCTATTGCCTCCTTCCCATCCCTTTCCCATCTCTGTCAAGAACTTCAAAGGGGCTGAGATTTCCCTCTCCTTGCAGGCCGACAAGCAAGCTGCACAGTTTCACCGCACTGCTGAAGACACGAGAGTCCTGGGTCAGAGACAAGGGTTGTCATTATTCACGGCACACAGGCTGCCAAGGTGCCTGTTCTCCTTGGTTCTCCCCTGATCCTGCCTGTCCCAGAGGAACAGCACGGACCAGCCGAAGGGAACGATGTGCACAGTGGGCTTGTGACACAACTAAGGAGTCCCACGCTCGAGAAACCCCAGTTTTTGACAATGGACTGCAAGCCAACCAGCCCCACCTTTGCCCTGGGGGAAGCGTTACCTTATCGTGCTGGGCAGCAGTCACATCTTCGTTCCTCATGCAGATTCTCTGGTCTCAAAGCTGTTGGTAACATGTGCATCCCTGAAAAGATGGTCCAGAGAAAAGAGTGGGCTCCCAAAACATGCAGAAACACCTAAAACCCCAAAGAGCAGTCTCCCAGTATTCTTGCAGAGAAGATGGTGTGGTCTGCCATGTGACACTCGGGGACTTCTCTGAAGCTCTTCAGAACGGTCACTGCTGACTCCAGACTGTGCTCCGCCGGGTTTCATGAGCACCCGGGTCTCCTGGGCATCTGGCTAATGTGCTCCCAGGTGAGGCCAGGTAACACGAGGCAGCGACATTCTAGAGCACCAGTTCTCAAAGTGGTGTCCCCGGATCTGCGGCATCGGAGTCTCTTGGGAACTGCAGGTTTGGCCCACTCAGCTGTGTCACCTCCAAGGTATATGTGACTCATGGAGCTGGTGCTCACTGGCCTTCGAGAGCTTTGGGTGTAAAGGGCTTCTGAGAAGAGGGCAGAGGAAACCCCAGTGATTCCTAGCTAACAGCCTACGAGTGGCTCTGAACATCTCGGGCTGGACTTGAACAGGCCTCCCAGTGACACACCTGTGCTTCTATCCGAAGAAGAGGGTGAGGGAGGAAGGGAAAGGGAAGATGGGGAGACGAGGGGGGGATGAAGGGAGAGAGAGCGAAAGAGAAATGGGGAGAGGGAAGGGCGCCGATGTCCTCCTCCCCACTCGCCAGGTCCTTCCCACCTGACCGTCACAGCACAGGTCAGAGCCTCACGGCTCTGGGGCAGGGAGGGGGAAGGAGACATCTGCGCGACGTGGGTGACGGACTGCCTGTGGGAGTTGATGTGACTCATGGAGTTAACGCAGATATCCGGAGGCTTCACCAGACCCCTCTGTCCAGGGACTCAGGTCCAAGCAGCTGTTCCGGCAGCATCTTCCCTCCCTCCCTAGCTGAGCACTGCTCCGTCTCCTCTGGAAGCCCAGTCTGTAGCTGTCTCTGACAAAGGACACCCCGCATGTTCCTTTGTCCCGACTCTGGCACCCCAGGCCAGCCTCCAGGGCAGGTCAGGCACCAGGACACAGGGACAGGCGTCCCTGTCCTTCTCCAGAGACCATGGTGACTCTGTCTTTCTCTTCTGTTTCCCTGTCCCTGTCTGGGGGCACAGTGGCTCTTCGACCTGTCTTGCACTCAGAGTCCTGGAGGCCTCTGTCCGAGCTCCCGGAGTGTCACGAGAGCGGGGAGCCTGTTCTCAAGCTCGTCCTCAGTCTCCTCTGCTGTCCCTGCTCTGCCCTCCCAAACCCACTCGTCCCACTTGTAGAATAAGCTGGCAGAGTCAACGTTCCTGACAGGAGGAACTAGGGCTGCCATTGCGGATCTCCTTGGTAATTTGAAGGGTACACATTGTTCAGCCAATATTCCGTAACGCCTGCTTCCTGCCAGGCACTGGGTGAGGCCCAGGGAAGAAAAGGTGTTAAAGGGGAACGAAAGGGCTTGTGGTTTAAGAAAAACATAAAAGGCAATTATGATCAAAGGTGACACAGAAGATAAAAATGATGGCCAACTAGCTCTGTTCCAAAGCAATGACATGGGACCATACGTTCATCCTCACACACACCTGAGGATTAGGCACTGCTGGTGACTCCATTCTAGTCAGTGAAGCCAAAGAACAGAGGTTACTTACTGGCTCAAGGGACCCTGGGGGTCCCAGCGTCCAGCTCATATCCATGGTGTGACCCTCACAGGAGGGAGTGGCAGGGATGGGAGCAGCCTGGAAGAGGAGGTTAGGGCACCAGGGAGAACACCCTGGAGGAGGCGATGGTGGAGCTAAGCCTTGAGGGGTGAACCGTTCTGTGAAGCTCCCTGCATCCCTGTTGCTCTGCCTTCTAGCTGTGCTTGGGTAAGGTAGCAGGGGCTGCTACACACGGTGATCTTGCTTAGTTGTGATTTGAACAAGGGGAGGAGACCTAACAGACCAGATTAACAAATAAAGAAAAATATGGAAAATGTGCTGGCCAATGCAACTTCAACTTTGGGCAGTTTGTCAGCCTTTGGGCACAGCTGTATCTAGGGGCTCGTTTGACAACAGCAGGACTTACTCTCCTCTCAACTCCTCTTGGGTCTCTTTTTTCAACTTGGCTTCATTATCAGGCAGGCTGAGTTCCAAAGGACTGAAGTAGGGGTGGGCTTCTATTACCTTCATAGCTGGCAAGCTCACAGAGGAGAACACAATCTTTTTTCTTATAGAACCCATTTCATTCTCCCAAAGGATTCTGATAGGTTCTGTTTAGGTCATGTGACTATACCTTGGTCCATATCGCAAGGCATGGACTGCTCTGATTGGCCACTTTGGGTCACATTCCCAACCTGGCTAAGGATTCAGAGCTATATGCTTACAAATACTTCCAGGGGGGTGAAGGGCACACCAAAGGAAAAGAGGCCCAGAGCCCAGTGCCTAATGAAGAAGAAGAATTTTCCAAGGGGCAGGGGCTCCCTTCTTCTCTGCCTCAGGCACCTGCCCCACCCTGCATCTGGAAATGCATTTCTACCCTCCCACCCTCAGTGGCACTGGGTGCCTGCCAGGCTGTCTCCTCCTGTCCCTTCCAGCCTCAGCAGGCCTGGGGTGTCCAGCATGGGCACGGCCAGAAGGAGGGAGGTGGAGCAAGAAGGACACAGACAGGGCTTCCACTTGCACACAATTAAAAAACCAAACACAAACCTCCAATGAGTCCCAGAAAATCACTGGATTTGTTGGAAAAAGAAAAAGACAGGCGGATGGGAATCTTGAAAATGAGATGGAATTAATTGACTGTGGAACTGAGCACCATGAAATTAAAGATAATTTAATAGGAAGCCCAGGTACTATTGTCTGGCTTTCTGCTAAGCACAGGAGGAATATTTGATAAGCAGGATGACTGCTGAAAAGAGGACTTGCCGGGAGGGAGGCAGCATGGACACTTGAGGCTTGGCTAGGTGTCTGGGATCTCAGTGACAGGTCAGGAGCCCCCAGCTGGGATGGCTCCTATCTCCATGGAGACAGACGTGCCATCTTCCCAGGGTCCTGCTAGGGTGGGTGAGAAGGTCACAAGAAGGCTGGGTCCAGGAAGACAGCAAACAAATTAGCATCCGAGGTTCCTGGTGCCTGAATGAACTGAGGGAAGCCGCGTCCCCTCTGAACTATAGCTCACTCAATCTTTGACTGAAGTGGTTGAGTGGAGACTGTGATAGCCAGCATGTCACGCACCCCTTCGCTGGTAGGCGAGGTGAGTTTAGATTGCACAGAAGTAATTCTTAGAAATTTTAGTAGTGATGTGTTTACCATTACAATCACTTTCCAGTTTTGATTTTTGATCTACAGCTGTAAGACAGAATTTTCTTATAAAATATATTTGCTCTGAGTCCATTTAAAGAAGAATTCTTAGGGCTGGGGATAAAGCTCAGTGGCACAGCGCCTGCCTGGCAAGCTCGAAATCCTGGATTGGATTCCCAGTACCAAAACAAAAAGAAAGAAGAAGAAGAGGAAGAAGGTGGTCCCTACACGACTGGTGTTTGGGAAACCGCAGCTGGGAACAATGGCACCAGGGACAGGGGAGGGACATTACTGAACGTTGGTGTCAGAACCGCTGGTCCAAGGCACTTGGCCCAATGTGTTTGGCATTTGCACACCGACCTGAATGGCAGTGTGCGAAGAGCTCCAGGGACTGGGTCAGATCCAGCCCGAGGTGCCCACTGTTACCCCTCTCTGTGCCTGTGACAGACATCACTGTCATCCTTGATGACATGCCAGTTTGAATCCTGATCCTTCGAAACCTAATATTTCATGACAGTCACCACATGCCTTCAGACTTGCTCCTTCAGCATGGCTATCGGTGTTAACTGCTCCGTCTTCTGGAGGTCTGGTAACTGCCCGAGTCCCTCCCTTCAGAAGGCGGTTTCCTTTCTCACTGTGAGAAGCAGCTTTCCTGGCCTGGCCCTGGCCCGCCGGCCTGACCGTTTCCTGAGGACACTCTCCTTGGCAGGATGTGGCTGGATGCTCCTGTTTATGCTGGGGAGGAAGGATGTCCGCCGCCACCCATCTTCTCAGGGGCTCAAGTGGCCCGGTTGACAGGAAAGCCTGTCTCTCCCCCCCCTCCCCTGGCTGTCCTGGCTGCAGCCCAAGCAGCCAGCCTCATGCGGCGGGAGGCCATTCAGCTCCGGTGCTGTCTAGACAGCCAGCGTGCCAGCCGCTGCCAGGCCTGAGCGGCCGCATGTGTGTGTGTGTGTGTGTGTGTGTGTGTTAATTACCCTGGAAAGTCTGCCTCAGCCGCCACTGTGGAAATGTAGGTCATCCCAGTGAGGCGGGCGGTCACGGTTAGGGGGGTCGGGGTGGCCGGCGGCACACACACTGTATCGAGGTCACGGTGGCCTGGGAGCCAGCTTAACCGGGGCCGGGCACGTGAGAAGCAGACAGGCTGGCTTCTTCCCGGGGCTCTTTCTTTTAGTACATTTCAGAGTACTTCTCACATCTTCAGCCTAAGGCATGTGGCTTTCCCGTCACAAAGGCAAGAACAAGTATCGCATTGTATGTCTTAAATAAGATCTTTCATGTAGCAATCTTTTATTAAGCCAGAGCATTCTATTAAGCAATTTCCCCTGCATGGTCAATGTCATTTCATCCCCACGGCAGCCCTGAGGGGAGAATCCTGTTATTATCACAGTAACCCAATATATAATCTCTAGTTACGTTTTACAGACAGGGAAATTGAGGCTCAGAAAACCCACTCCGTTATTAGTAATAATAAGCAACAACTGTTTCACTGATGACACGCTGGTCTCATCTCCCCTTGACATGGCGGTGTGTAATATTGCCATTAATTCTCCAGCAACTCAGTAATGGTTGTTCCCATTTTATAGGCCAGGAAACTGAGGCACCAATCACAAAGAGAGACCAATCACAAAGAGAGTGTGGTTCCAACACACTTAGGCAGTCTTGGTCCAGGCAGAGCTCTCAAACCCTGCACCCTCGTTGCTGTGTTAAAAATTCCCAAATGAGGTTGGAGTCCATTGTCAGCTTGGATAAATCATTCCGATTTTAAAAGGTGGAGTGAGAAGTATTTGGTTAGAAAGAGTTGACCTTGTGTCCTGGTAAACAAAGGAGGCTTTCGGCGAGGTCTCTGAAAGCCAAAGCTACTGGATGTGACTGTTCCCAAGCCCAGGTCGGTGACATCTTTTATCAGCACACACCCTTCCCTCACCCTCCTCTCCCCAGGTTAAAAAAAAATAATCTAATCGCGCAGCTTTTTCCATCTGTGGAACAATAGCTCGCTGTGTGGGGGCTCGTTTGTACACCTGACAGAAACAATTGGTCAAACATTTATAAGCTGAAGGGCTGTGCGCAAAGGATTCGGAGAAAGTAAAACAAACACAAGGAAATGACGCTTGAACTCACCATCTCCTGGGGGCCCCGGGGCAGGCTGCACCCCAACAGTTTGCTATAAGGTGTTAAAAAATGCACAAGGTTGGAGGAATCAGTGCACACCCGGATATTCACCGCCTGGGTTTTCTGCGGAATGTGTGCTGGGCTGGTTTTTGCCATGGCCCTTGGTCCTCTCAGGGGCAGGTTGTGTTTTAAGAAGACCCTACTGTCCCAAGGTGGCTTCCCGGATAGGGAGGGAGTCCAGCTACAGAGGGGCTTTGGCCCTGACTTTCAAAGGCTATTTTTATGCAGATTATTGTGTCCTAGAAGGAGTGGGTCTGGAAACACCATCTGGGGTTCTCTTTCCGGCTCAGGCTGCTCCGTCCTGGCCCTCAGGGCTGCCCTGCCTGTTCTTCACAAGTGCTTCATGTGTGGCATTGTACTCGGTCCCTAGAGCCACCCTGAGCCCTGGTACTATTATCCTCCCCATTTTCCACTGGGAAAAGCCAAGGCTCAGTGGGGTTAAGTGACATTCTCAGGGCCACCGGCTTGGAAGTGGCAGGGGGTGAACGTAGGGTTGTAGGAACATGGGTCCCAGACACAGAGCCACAATGCCAGGGCTGAGTCTTCAGACCACAGGCTTATTAAATTAGCTGAGAAAAGGCCTAAATTCCCTGTTAAGGAATGCTCACACTGTGTGGGAAAACTGAGGCTTGTAAACTAGGTGGGCAAAGAGTTAAGAGACCCCCCTCCCTCCCCCGCCCCGTGCAGTACCCACCCAGCTGGTAGTCGCCACTTTCTATCCTTTGCTGCTGTGGGACAAGATGTTTCCTGCTCCAAATGTCTCCTCCAAGCATTCTGCGTCCTCCCTCCCAAGGAGCTTTCTTTCAGTTTCCAGATCAAAAAACACACATCCTGCTTGAGGCTCCTCTGAGAGCAGCTGGCTGACCAGGTCGGGCTGACTTCTGTCCTATGGAAAGGCTGGGTGGGGCGGTGAAAAGAAGCCCACCTCCTGCGTCCTATAAACTTACAGCGAAATTCAACCTCTGTCTGGGACTGGTTGTGTGAAGTTGGCCAAGTGATTCCTTCTCGGGTTCTTTATGTATGTGAAGGTCAGAGGCAGCTCCTGGAGACAGCTGAGGCTGGGGATGAAGGCACGGAGGAATGTGGACGCTGTCACACACAGAGCTGGTGCTTAATGAAGTGGCGTTCTCCATGAACGGCTGCCAAGCTTGCAGGCAACGCTGTGGGCTTCGCACATGAGGAGTTATACTGGGGCCTTTGTCAGCCACAGCCATGAAGGTAGCTGAAACCAGCTCTTCTGGGCAGGTGGCAGATACTCCATCGACCGATAGGTGCCTACTTATCTGGCCTTGCCCAGGGACAATTGTGATTCACGTGGGCAATCCCGCCAGAGCTTAACAGTGAGTCATACTTGATTCTAGACAAGTTTCTTTTGTTCTTATCCCTGTTTCAGCCCTTAAACATGCTGAAAGTCTATAGAGGAGACTTTTTTAATTTAACCTATTTATTTATGGGACCAAGAATACCCACCAAAGGGCTCAGTGTGATTCAGTGCTCCTAACAAAACTCATGCCAACCCAAACTCACCCAACCCAACCCAATGCTGCCCAACTCAGACCAACTCAAACCAACTCAGCTCAACCAATTTTAACCCAATTCAACTCGACCCAACTCAACACAACCCAATTCAACTTAAACTGATTCAACTCAACCTAATCCAACCAACTCAGACCAACTCAACACAAACCATCTCAATGTGACCCAATCCAACCCAACCCAATCCAACCTAATCTAACCCACCCCAACCCAACTCAATGGGTTAGTACAGCGGTAGTCAGTGAAGAGCACACAGGACTCGGAGCTAGATAGGTCTAAGGTAAAACCTCAGCTCCTCCACATACAGGCAATGTGACCCTGGTGAAGTCACTCTATTTTTAGTCTATTTCCTCATCTTAAAATGGAGAGGGAAATCTTATATTTGCCAGCATGTACAACTCATTTTTTCTGTCATACAGTGCCTCCATGTGTGACACCATCAAGTCCACCCAGGGTCACTGCCTGGGATCATTCATTAATTGCCCCATCCTTCCTCTGCCCTGAGAGGCAGGAGGGAAGACCTCACGAAGGGCAGGAGGGCACCTCGGTCCAGTTCTCTTAGTTGCATGGCACTTCTCCAAGAAGACTTGGCCAAGTCTGGTGTAGTAGATGATGCCATTCAGAAAAGGAAACACCAGCGTTAACACCCGTGACTTCTTATGAACCAGCTACTCTTTAGACCACAAATACGGCCCTCTTGTAGTGTTGTTGTCTTGAGGATGGACCTAACACAAGGTACTCACACCAAATAAAATGACTGTTGCGCTACTGTCACCCCATCAGGACTTGAGAACAGTGACTTTCCTCCCCTGTCTCTACGGTGCTGGGATACCAGACCCAGCAGCGCCCACCACCACCACCACCATAAGCGTTCTGTGTGTGCTGTGGTGCTCTGAATGGTTGAGGGTGTGTGTCAATCAGCTTTCTGTCACTGTCACAAATACCTGAGATGGCTAATTTATGAGGAGAGGAGGTTTATTTTAGCTCATGATTTTGGAGGTTTACATTCAGGACCAGCCAGACCCATTGCTTTCAGACCTCTTCTAGTGTCAGGTGCTCATGGCAGAGCGAAACCACTCACCTCATGTCAGGAAACAAAAAAGAGCAAGGAAGAGACTGGGGTCCTATGCGTCCCATCGAGGACAGGTCCCCCATAATCTGAAGACCTCCCACTAGGGCTCACTTCTTAAAGCTTTCACTGTCTCCCAACAGAATGTGTTGTTTCTATGAAGAAATAAGCCAAATACTTTGGAATGACTTGATAGGTATGAGTCACAAAAAATTGGTTGAAGAATTAGGTTTGAGAAAGATTACTGTTAAGATTTAAAAAGACATCAGTAATGAGAGATCTGCATTCAGACATTTTTGCAATTGTCCTTCCGTGTTTTACTTCACGTTAAAAGGCGAAAACCATAAACACTAGAGAACATAAAAATGGGGATAACTTTTGCAAGAAGATGACAATGGAACTCCAATCAGCAAAAATACAAATGTCTTGGTGTGCACATAAAGACTGGTGGTTGGATGTACCACTGGGCCATCAGCTTGAGCTGTATCAGGCTGTGGGGACTTTACAGCACTGTGACTGCTGGGTGGGCATAAGGATGCCACATGCACAGGGAGATGGTGACTAAAAGAAGTGCAGTGGGCAGTGCCCGAGCTTGGCATGTAGAGGGCTTGCATCCCCTTCCATCACTTGCTTGCCAAGCGAACTTGGGAGGGTCACATCACTTCTTGTTTTTTTATATTTCTTTTTTTCAGTACTCAGAATTGAACCCAGGGCCTTCACACTGAGCTATATCCTTAGCCTTTTAAATTTTTTTAAATTTTGAGATGAGGTCTCGCTAGGTTGCCCATGCTGAGCTCAAACTTGCAGTCCTCTTGCCTCAGCCTCCCAGAGTGCTGGGATCACAAATCACCTCACTTCTTAATGTCTTCCTGCTCAAGAAGGTGCTCAGATCTAGCTCATGGGGTGCAAAGGTCAACAGACGCTCCAAAGGGCCTGAAGAGGACAGGCTGGAGCTCCTTACCCTCCCTGCTGCGGCTGTCTGGTCCCATCAGCCTGTAGTGCACCCAACTTCCTCCCAGCTCAGAGCAGATGAGCCTCAGCTCTCAGTTGATGACATTCCTGGGTACAACGTCTATGAAACTGGAAAGGCGTCAATGAATCACTTGGCCCCTCAAGTTTAGAAAATGCTCATCCAGGAAGCTTGGCCAGCAGGGCTGGTGAGCAGAGAAGGGAGGTCCCAGAAAGAGAGGGGCCAAGGCTGCTTCCTGACTGTGTATGCACTTAAAGAAGCATGGTCTAATTAATGATGGCAGTCTCATTAACCGCTGTCCGACCTCTAATGTGCAGGCACTCTGGGTGGGCAGCGTGGTCTAGGGTCATTAACAATGATGTGCATGGATTCATTAGAGAGACAATCATTTTCCTCCAGACCCAGTTTCAAACTGAAAAATCCCTTGCCCTCTAGATCTTCATTGTTCTTAGTATACAAACCAGGAGGGAGGGCTGTGGGCCTCGGAGGAGCTGCTCTGGAGTGTGAGAGAAATGCCCTACCAGCCGCAGATGTGGGTGTTAGAAGGCTTCATGCTGGTGGGGGGCTGGAGAACAGGTGCACCATGGGGCAGGCCTCCACTTCTCCTGACTGTTCTAATAAAATAGCCCCGTTGAGTGCTTACCTGTCCCTGGCACTGTGTGGAATGTGTCCCTGTGCTGCACCATGTGGTCCACAGCTCTAGGAGGCTGGTTCTGGAAGGTCCCCATTTGGGGCATGGGACAGCTGAGGCTCTGAGACCTGCCCAAGGTTGGTCAGAGATGAATCCAGGGCTGAACCTTCTCAGTTGGACTTTGCAATGAAGCTCTATTGTCTCTATAATAATAATAATTTGGAGGAACAGCATTTGTCTAGCAGCGATTAGTGAACAGGTACTTGATGTATGTTAAGTTACTAGCATCTGGAGATGCCGGAGATCCTCATTCTACAAATGAAAACACTGATGTGCAAAGGGGTTGGGAAGCTCACCCTCACCGGATGGTCTTTAGTACTTGCCCCCCGCCAAAGTGGGGAGTGGTCAGTGGTCTTCCCAGGCAGTGGGAAGCAGCAGGGTCCCCTGAGAAGGGCTCCTGGCTTGCAGGTTGGGCAGACCTGAGCCACAGTTGCACGCCAGTCTGGCAGTGGATCTCACTGCCTGAGCCTCGCTCTGCTGAACTACAGAATGGGCTGAGGTGTGGGCAACGGCCCCATAGAGAAACTGCCCCAGAAGGGGGAAGGTGCCTTGACCCCTCTTGGACCATTTCAGTGGTTTGCTTAAAGGTGCTTTTTCTTTTCTTTTTGGCCTGGGGAATCAGATTTTATAAATTAGGGATTTTAGTTTGAGAGCTCAGAATACAAATTCCATCAATTGCTGTGACAAGTCTTCCCTCTGTCTTCCAGCCTCCAGCCTCCGCCCCACCCGATCCCTGCCCGGGAGAGTTGCCAGAGGAAACACAAGATGCCTGATTAAAGTTGAATTTCAGATTAGAAAAACAAATAACTTGTTAGTATCAGCGAGGCCTAGGAAATGTTTGGAGCATATTGATACTAAGAAATGTATTCACTGTTTATCTGAAATTCAGTTTTTATGGGGCGTCCTGCATTTTTCCTTGCTCATGCTGGCTGCTGTACCACCTGGCAGAGGAAAGGGGCAGGCCTCAGTGGACCCATGCTGGGACCTGAGACCTGGTCCTGTTGATGACCATGATCATGATTTATGTATGGGACAACTGCTCTGTGCCAGGCACTGTGCTGCCTCCTGAATCCACTTTCTCACCTGCAATCCATACAACCAATTTGTAGACGAGGGAACCGGAGCAGGGGAGACTTGCCCAGGGACACGTAGCACTGAAGTCTAAGCTCTTCGCTTCTACACTCGCTCACAGCGTCCTTACTTCCTGCTTGCCTGCTCCGGTCCCTCTGTTGGAGCTGGACCACTTCCTCCTCCTGCCTGGCTTGGATTTAATTCCTGCTATTTTCAGTCTGGGGTCTGTGCCAGCAATAAAGTCTTTATTTTTTCCATGCAGATTAGTTCCTGGGGAGACCCTGCGCCCTCCGTAGCTTTTTAAAGGCTTGAGTTGGCTCATGAAATGATAGGCATCACCTTAACAACTCCTCCCGGTTTCTAACAACACTGGTGGAGTCTTCCTGCTCTTGGCCCCATCCCCCACCTGGATGGCCACGAATTGTTATTTCCAGTAGACTAAGTGACTTAACGGCTGTCATATGGAACACATCAGGTGGCATCGTCTGACTTGCTTTGTCCCTTCATGTTTCACGGACCATGAGTAGCTGTAATGCTCCAAAGCACACAGCTTGGCTCTGTGTGCTGCTCCCTGCAAGAACAAGCAGCGTCACTGTCCCCACAGCCCAGTGTAATTTTGTTCCTTCGCTTTATGTGATCGGCCCCAGGGGCCTGGGTGGGTTTGCCAGCTACTAACCAATTCTGGTCATGTTCCAAAACCAGCTCCACGGAGCTGAAACTTCAGACGCATATCCAATTATTCTCTGTGACTTTGCCCTTGTTTTCTAAAACCCAGTTCCAGTATTAAGAGATAAGTAATCATGGAGATATAAAACCAATGACGCTATCTTGCAGATACCTGGGGACAAGTGGTTTGTGGCCACCAACAAGGTTCAGGGCTACTGAGGGCACCTGCATTTATTCATTTAATAAAACCCACTGATCCTGGGCTCTCCTGAGATGGCCAAGGCACACTCACTGCTTTTAAGGGGGTTCCCTCCTCAAGAGCAGGGTTTGGAGGGTGAGCAACAGCCAAACCAAGGGCCAATCTGCAAAGACCAGTGGGGACCTGGTGGAGAGTGGAGCAGAGCTGGCTGCTTCCCTTCCCATGCTGCTCAGCTCCTGGCAGTGGACAAGCCCACCACAGCCACACCAGTCCCCTTGGCTGGGCACCTCTGCTGCATCCAAAATGTCCCTATGGCAGCACAAAAGAGTTTTAAATTGCAGTCATAGGGAGTGTCTGAGAAGTATCTTGCTGTCCTGAGAAAGAGATCATATTCCTTCCCTTCTTTCCTTTTCTCGTTGGGAAAACATTGGCAGGATGCTTCTATCCTGAGATCATAAGACCACGGATGTGAGGACAGAAACCGATGGGCTCTGAACCTCAGAGGAGGGTGGGGAGAGGAGGGTGGTGTCGATGTCACTGAGCTGAGGCCCTGGCCATGTAGTATCCCTTCCTTACTCCTCAACATGAATAAACAACCAACTCCTATTTGCTTAAGCCACTGTTGACTGGGGATTCGGTTATTTGCAGCCTACAGTATTCTAATCTAATACCGAATTTAATGAATTTTATCTGGAAGGTTCTGAAAAATTTACGCATAAGAGATAAAAAGAATGCCCAAAGTCTCTTGTCCTCAAAGACTCACAATCAGTTGGGGACATGGAACTTGGGGCTATGGTCGCCTGTTTTGTGTTCACAAGTCCTGGCAGATGAAGCACCTTGCCTATTTGGACCTTGTCATGCTTTGTATCCAGATGTCCCCCCAAAGCTTCTTGTGTTCAGAGTAGGGCTTTCGAAAGTTGATTGGATTATGGGGTTTCATAGCTAATTTGCTGTTAGAAGGTGGATCTGGTCAGAAGAGGTGGATCCTTGGGGGCATGGCCTGGAAGGGTTTATCTCTTCCTGGCTCCTCCCTTCGCTCTCTCTGCTTCCTGTCCACCATGCCATGAGCAACTCTCCTCTGCCATATCCCTGTGCCATGCCATCTTTCCCTGGAGCCAGATGACAATGGACTGAGACCTGAGCCAAACTAAACCTCCTCTTCTTTAAACTGTGGATGTCAGGTATTTTGTCCCACCAACGAGAAAGTAACTAAGACAGTTAGAGAGACTTCGGTTCCAGGACTGTGGGAAGCAAAGTTGACTTCCCATCACTCAGTGTCCCTGAGGCTGCTCTGATCCTTATTCTGTCCTTTTCATCAGCTGAGCTGTGAGAACACTAAGCACACAGGCAGTGCCTCTCAAGCCTCAGGTAACCACCTAGCCATCTTCTCAAAACCCAGGTTCAGACCCAGGAGGTTGGGCATTTGTAATAAACTCTGGTTGCTGCTAATCCTGCTAGGCTGGGGACCACACTTTGAGTGGCAAGGATGTGGAAGGTGACCAGCAGTGTCTGAGACGTCCCACTGTCCTACGCCTGGAGTCAGAATCACATCAGATGTTGAGTTCCACGTCATATAACTGAGATGCCCATGTCCTATGTCTCTTAGGTTGTGCTCTTCTGTAGTTTGATAGGACGTCTCAGTTGTGGATGTGAAATTAATTCCCTGGGCTTTGCACACACTCAGAGGGACCAAGTATCCCGATTTCCCAGGACTGAGGGCTTTGGGGGATGTAGGACTTCCAGTGCTCAAACTAGGAAAGTCCCTGGCAACCCAAGATGAGTTGATCAGCCTGCACGAACTGAAGACTGAGCCACTAGACACAAGGCGAGATGACTCAGAGGAGGTCTTGCCAGCCAAACAGGCAGTGCTGGTGGGGATGGGTTAGCAGGGATTGGCATACACTGGGGGAGCTTAGGGACGAATCACTGCTCCCCACACCCTGAAGGTGGGGTCAGCTTGCTCTTTGAGGTGTCTTTTGGTTGCCCCACATCTGGGTGGACAGGCTTGGCCAGTTGAGGACAAAAAATTAAACTTCCCAATACCTTGGGCAGGCTGCTGCCCGTGGGGTTGAAGGAGGCAGCGTTGTCGCAGCCCCCATGCAAAAGCCAGGAAGACCGAGCTGGGGCAGGATGACGTTGGGCTCTGGGCAGTGTTTGCTGCCCACCCCCTTCCACCAGCCCTGGGCTGTTAATGATTTGTTCAGCTCCTTAGTGGAAAAAAAATGTGCTGTTCCTAGCTAAATACCCTTAATTTGCCTCATTTTTGCCTAAAGCACAGGGTGGTGGGCAAACCAATGTTAAGCAAAAAGGCCATTATCATAATGCCTTCTCCCTCTGGCGATGTCTCCTCTCGAAGACTCTCTTCTCCCTAACTAGACAGGTGGCCCAGGGGACAGTGCTAACACAGGTTCCGAGCAGTGGCTGCTCTGCCTGTGCACTGATTTTCATTTTAGCTCTTAGAAATAGCTTTGTGTTTTTAAGACATGACCATTTAAAAATTGAAAGCATTTCGGTTCATGAACTTAATTTTTTCCATGATTCTTCTGGTCACAAACGGAATTGGATGAGAACCAAATCAAATTCAACGGCTAGGTTCAACGTTGAACTTATGGGGAAATTCGATTAGGTTAGGTCCGTGAACCGAGGTACCACTGTACATTGCTAATCTCTCCCAACCACTCTCCAGCAGCGCTCGTGTACATCTGGACACAGGGACGGTGAGCTGGGGCTGAGGACCGGCTGCCAGGCAGGTGCTGTGGGGTGGGCGTGTGAGCCCTGAAGTCAGCCAGGCACCTCCCAGTCATCTCTTGTATTATTTTAAGTGAGCAGTGCCTATAGTCACAATGGTATTGCTATCAACACATTATCAGAGATGGATTCACTTTTACAAGTCATTTCCAGTACTCTGCCCCTCCCAAAGCTAGCCCTTCCCACACCTGTGGGACAAGGGGACCGAGCTGGAAAGCAAACATTCAAAGGTCCTAGGGTGGAACTTCGGAGTCAAGGTTTTGAACCTTCTTGGCACTGTGACAAAGTATGCATCTGTTGTGAAAAAGGGTATGAATTTTTCCAAGCAGTATTTGGAAGAACCGAATGAGTACCGTTTAGGGGTGATGAACCTATATACCCTCTGGAACACCCTAAGAAAATGCCCGAGAACATTTTCCCACCAGTGGTTCTGTTGTCTTTCCTAATGCAGCTTAGAGCAGGAAGTTTTATTCTGATACCTATGGGGATGTCTGCTAGTGGGAGTGTTGTAAAGAATCAATTCTTAGCAAGACTGAAGCAACTGAAAGGTCAGCCTCATCCCATTACTTGATTTGTTCTTTTTATTGTAACAGCAAGTGTAATGGCATAAAAAAGGTGTTAATATATAGATACGTGAAAATTAGCAGGTGATAAAACAACATATAGCGTTACTATTGCAAGTATATATTTGAATGTGTATATGAAAAGAAAGAGGAGGGGCCAGTGAGATGGCTCAGCGGCGTAAGCGCCTGCCTGGCAAGTGCAAGGGCCTGCGTTCGACTCCCGGAATGCACATACGAAAAAGGGGCCGGTGATATCGCTCAGCGGCACGGGCACCTGATGACGCGCGAGGTCCTGAGGTTGACCCCCGGTACCCACAAAAAAAAAAAAAAAAGAAAGACAAAAAGCTACGGATCGAAATGTATTTAGAAGTCATTATTGATGGAGAGTTGGGTTATGTTTTCTTTTTATTCTTGTTTTTTCAAAGGAGTTTGGCGATCACTTCTGCCTCCCAGGACAAGGTTCTTTCAAGCTGCGCAACGAGATTAGTAAACACTTACCAAGGACCCGGACTGAGTCCTGATTGAGAGACAGCTGTTTTAATGATGGTGTATTGATTAGGGATGTGTTTGGCTGTATGTAACAGAAATGCAGTGGCAGCTAAACAAAACAGGGCCTTATTCACCCCACCCGCATTGTAATGGAAATCCCAGAGATGGGCAATCCAAACAATGATGCTACAATGCTTCAAGAACCCAAACCCCCTTTTTCTCTCCTTACAGTGTGCTTTTTGTCCTTGTGAGAGCAAAATGGCTGCTTTACCCCCAGTCATTACATCCACAGTCCATGAAGGAAGAAGAGAGGTTAAGGAATGAGCAAATGCTAAAATCATTTTTCCCTTCTTTCTTCCTTTTCTTTCCTTTCCTTTCCTTTCTTCCCTTCCTTCCTTCTTTTCTTCTTTCCTTCCCTTTTTATTCCTTCTTTCCTACCCACCCCCTTTCCTTTCCCAAAAAGGCAAACCCTGCAGGATTCCTTCAGACTTTTCATTGTCTAGGTCTGGGTCACACGGTCATTTCTAACTTCCAAGAAGCCCGGGAAGGAGAATACCTTAACTAGGAGCACAGCCTCCTGAGAAAGGGGTCAGTGAAGAGGAAAAGGAGTGGGCATTGGCCAAGGATCTCACTGTGCCTGCCCCCCAATAACGATGGTGGTCATTTCCCATGAGTTCCACTGTGTGCCAAGATCTGTGCTTAATGCATTCCCTATTTTATGTCAGTCACATAGGGTCTTTCATTATTTTAGATCACAGGAAAAGGAACTGAGGCTCAGAGAGGTGGAGCCACTTGCCTGAGACCACACAGAGCGACAGGCGCACTGGGACCTTAATGCCATCCTTAGTTACTTACCAGGGAAGACCAAGAAGAACGGCACTCAGATGCACGCAGAAACATCACGCAGTAGTCAGTTGTGAGCCATGCTTTCTTGGGTCTTTTGACACCAGTGCTTCTCTAACTGACATGCATCGAATCACCTGAAGATCTCGTCCAAATGCAGATGGGGATTCCTGCTTGGGCCTGTGATTCTGCGTTCCCAACAGGCTCCTGAGCAGTGCCATGCTTGCAGCCTGAGGACGACACTTCGAGTGGTGAAGACTCAACTCATCTCCCAGGTATGGCCCGGCTCCCTGGAGCACGTCCCTGCGTTTCAGAGGCACAGGTAGTGGGGGTGGCATTCACTGGGGCCCCAGAGGGTACAGAAGCCAGCAGGGATGTGCTGCGGGATGAGACAGAGCCACGGAGAGCCTGGCTCCTGCTGGTCTCCTCTGGCCAGTGCTGCTGTGTGCCAAAAGTTACGTGTGGGCCTGCCGGAAGGACCACGTGATGCGCCTGGACCCAGGAGGCTCGTTAGGGATTTGGCGAGGTGATAGTATTGGCCTCAGGACCTGGTGAGTTGTGACTTTTGTTTAATGGAGCTAAGATGAAAGGGTGATGGTGAAACCAGTGACATTGGTGATGATGACGATGATCATCAAGAGGACTTGATGAAAAGATAGAAAAGAGAAGGAAGATAAAGAGGAGGAAGGGAAGGAGGAGGGGATCCGGAGGAGGAGGGAGGACATTCATTTACTGAGCTCACACTGACTGCCTGGAGAAACTGTGCTGAGTAGTTTACACGCTCATGACCTTTAACTCTCAGGAACCACTGGTGAGGGTTGTACTACATTCGTTCCCGCTATACAGAGGGGGAAACTGAGTCTCAGGAGGCCAAATAGCCTGCCCGAGCCACACAGTTCACTAGTGCAGGATGTTGAGTCCAAGCTGGATGTGATGGTGCCCGCCTGAATTCCTATCTACTAGGGAGGCTGAGGCAGGAGAACCACAAGTTCAAGGCCAGCCTGGGCAACTTAGCAGGACCCTGTCTCAAAATAAAATAAATGAAGGGCTGGGGATGTCACTCTGCTCTTTGGATTCAACCTCCAGTAACACACACACACACACAACACACACACACACGTAGAGTGGAACCAAAACACCCACAGCCTGTCTCTAAAAGGCACCTAATCCGTCATGTACCCTTTGTCCCTCCACAGGACTCAGATGTGGCCTTAGAATTTCTTGGCTACTCCAGACCAACCCATCTGGGGCCAGCTAGGATGAAGAGAAAGAAGGAAATTCTGTGAACTCTCCGTCTTAGTTACTTTTTGCATTACTGAGACAAAATATCCAATACCCAGGCCAAGAGAGGAAAGGTTTATTTTGGCTCACAGTTTGTAGAGGTTTCGACCCATAATCAGCTGGCTCCAAGGCAGGTTGGCATGGCAAAGGGGCATCGCAGAGGAGAAACAGTCCATGGCAGGGCAGGGCAGGCAGAAAGCAGCAAAGCAGCAAAGTAGAAAGTGACCCATCCTGCCTTTATGTTTTATCCAGACTTCCTGCCCTTTGGGTTGTGCCAACCACATCCAGGGTGGGGCACCCTGAATCCCAGCATCACACACCCTAGATCCAGCCATCTCCAAAAAGCCCCACCTATGATCGCACGTGGCTTTGGGGGGACATCTAAACACAAGCCACAACACTTGCTGCAGGAAAGAGCACTGAAGTTAGGGAAAATAGAAAACAAAAGCCAGTATTCCAATCAGAGCACCGCCCTTCACTGGGGACAGCCAGTTCTGCTCTGAGGCTTGTCTGGAAAATATAAATTTGCTCCAACATGATCAACATTTCATCGGACAACCTGGGCGTAATGTGGATTCTGGGTCTCCTGATGTGTGCCCCTGTCTTAAAGACTCACCAGGTGAACGCAGAGAAGCATATCTTGTGCTATGGGGCCCCACAGGTCACAGACTCACATTTCAGCTCCCCCGGGGAGTGACCACTACCTGCCCACACCTGGTGTCACAATTTTCAACCAGATGACAGGCGGGCCTTTTTCATGCCCCCTCAGGATCACTTGCAAACCCTACTTCTTCCTAGGCCCATGTCCACAGGTGAACTCTGCATCTTTTCCAAGCCAAATGCCATATTTACTGCAGTATTTATGCCTTTCTTCCCCATTTCCTGTGTGTAAAACTGTGCTTATTAGGTTTCTAGCTTTTTAAAACTATGTTACTAGTCATGTATTGAGTGTCGTTCTCCAATCTCACGTTTACTGTAGAAGTTTTATCCTGTTACTTCTGCATAGCACAGGGCCTTTGAGGGACCGTATGTTACCTTACAGCAGAACTGACCACGGGTGCGCTGGGCTAGTTGTCTGGTCTGCTGGGAGCCTCAGTTTCCTCATCTGTAAAATAGGCATGGCAACATCCATGTCCATTTCACAGAGGACAGTGAAAGGAACCTGCTCTTGGAGTCTGAGGCTGGGCCACCTTGTGGACTTGGGCTCTGGGGATCATCTCTAAGCATCAGCTTCCCTGTCTCTCCCAGAGGGACACCCCCCAACCCATGTGAGATTCACAGAACAGCTGAGCGACTGTCACCCATTGTCCACAGGCTTTGCAAACCCCAGTGGGCAGCGATATCCACAGGGACCTATGGGGCTCTATGTCATAGGAGACCAGGACTGCGCCGTAGGCCAGTGTTTCCCAAACCACTGTGTAGACCTAGCAAGAGCTGGAGGACTCCTGATGGCCACAAGCCTCTCAGCTCACACTCGGGATGTCAACTGGCCCTGTGGTGGCCCTGTGAGGGAGGCCTGTGTAGCTGGAGATGAGGATGAGGGCCGGAAGATGGCTCTGCTGCTTGTAACTCCAGGAGAAGCCGGAAGCAAGGTGAGCAGCTCCCCGCCTCCTCTCCTCCAGGTGGGGCTGCTTCTTCCGGGATGGATTTTTATAGCATTGCAATGGACTTACTTTACATTTGAATCTGATGTGAATGCACTAAGATTATTTGTAATAAAGTATAGTTATCTCACTCTTTATTGAGAGCTATTGCAATTACTACAACTACACACAGGTATAATCTTGAAAATCTCCTCTCTCCCTAAATATCAGCTAATATATTTAAAGCATTTACTGTTCTGCAATAAAATGAAATTGAATTAGTTTTAAAATTTTAATGAATGCACCAAGAAGATATAAATGAGAAAACAGAAGTTCCACCTATCACTAATTTCTCCATGGATTTCTTTCCAGGTTCTTCTCTCCAGATCTACACTGTGTGACAGTGCTATGTGTGTCGTTTTCACTCAACATTATGTCACAAGGCCACTGCTTCTTATAAAACTGCTCTGGAGCCATCACTTTCTTTTTTTCTTTTTCACAGTGCTGAGAATGGAACCCAGAGCCTTGCACAAGCTAGGCAAGTGCTCCGCCATTGAGCTACACCCCCAGACCGGGCATCAGTCTCACTAGTTGTATAAATATTCCATTATATGGACATTTTATAATTTATCTCATCGTTTTTATAGTGTCAGACATTTAATTTTTTAAAAAGTCAAATAATGCCATGATGAATGTCTGCTTCTATGAACCTGTTTTCATTTCCTGATTATTTTCTTGGGGCAGTTTGCAAAAATAGAATTACTAAAGAAAGTAGATGAATATTTTTAACCTTCTCTCTCTGTCTCTCTCTCTCTCTCACACACACTGCTCTTCCTGAAGGCGTCTCCAGAGTGTATTCGACAATATGATCCCCAGCACTGAGTGTTATTGTTTTATGCTATTTATTTATTTTTTGTGGGTACCGGGGGTCGACCTGAGGGCCTCGCACGCCAGCAGGTGCCCGTGGCGCTGAGCGATATCACCGGCCCTTTTCTTTTCGTATGTGGGATCCGGGAGTCGAACTCGGGCCCTCGCGCTTGCCAGGCAGGCACAAATGCCGCCGAGCCATCTCACCGGCCCAGTGTTACTGTTTTAAAATCCTTTGTTGAATTGACTTTGGGGATTGTGTCTTGTTACTGTGATTATGTTTGATTAACTCCAAAAGCGCATCTTCAAGATTCATTACTAACAAGCAGTCAATGCTCCAAAGCAAATGCCACAGCTGGATTCCACCGCTTGTCCTTTTGTCCTTGAAGACAAGGTCTCTGGGGCACCACCCAGCTGTCTGGCAGCTTCAGCTGCAGGCCAGAGGGTGGGGCAGGAATGCTCAGGCCTAAGGGAAGGGAGGTGGAAGTGACCTGTTCAACTCTGCAGCCATCTGAGCCTGTCTCTGCAAGGGGACCTGAGTGAGAGTTGCTGGCCTGGCCTTTCAGAGCTGGTGATCTGGGGCATCGGTGGTGCGGACCCTGGCTCTGGGGCAAACCTGTCTCAGTCATGGCATTCGGATACCACCTGGCACGATGGAGCTATCGTGGCTATCCAGAGGACATTCAGGACCCTGTAGAGGACTTCACAAGTAACAGGAACAGGTCATCACCCCAGTATGCCTCTTCTAGGGTTACATTAAATGGCAGAATTGAGGCTGAAAAAGAGGCGTGGCTGGCACAGCTGTGTCTCCTGGCCCCGCTGGCTTCATGACTCCATTTGACTTACACTCTAGGAAGCAGCTCCAGGACTCCAGGGTGGCCTTCACTTGCCCTGCAGCTGATATGCCAGCCTCGCTTTTCTTCCCAGCACCACATCATTTGCCTAAATCCAGGGGTAGTCTTGTCATTTATCATTTAGCTACAAAGAAATAATTTTGCGGGTTTGATGTAATCCCTGTTAAAACTATGAATTAAATTCCATGCATAGGGGGAATGTCAGATGCTTAAGCTAGCATCACCTCTGGGACGTTTGGGGCTTGTGAAATGGTAAGTGTACCTCCGGGAGGCCACGGGGCTGATGTAAAGATGGGGGCAGTTGTCAGGAGGCTTGAGTTTAAGTCCAGCTGGGTGACCTTGGGTGAGTCCAGAAGCCACCAACCTTCAGCACTCTCACCTGTGTGTGGTGACTAAAGTGGGGCAGCAGGGTCAAAGCTACCTGTGCTCGGTGGAGCAGCAGCAGCCATACATCAGTCATGGCAGGACAATTGCCATCATGGTAGACACACAGCAGCGGGAAGACTGCAGTCCCACACCTTCCGTGTTGGTTCTGCTAGCAATGACTTTTTTTTAAGTTTCAGTGTATATCAAAATAGGTATATTTTATACATGTACATGTATGGTTTGCATATGTACAAATAATATATGTATATATTGATACTTGTCACATGGTGATATAGCAATATATGTACAGTAACACCTTGGTTCACAAATGCTTTCATTTGCAAACAATTCAGTTCACGAACAAAAGCGTTTGGCAAAATTTTGTTTCTGTTCACAAACTCCATATTGGGTGGCAAACACAACCATAGCCATCTTCCCCACACAAACACAAATGCAGCCATCTTCCCCAAAATTGTAAAACAAGATAAGTTAGTAAACCGAGGTACCACTGTATACTCATAACATGCATATATTCATGTATGTGTATAATGATATATGTGTATATTGATGATATACATATGTATATATATATATATATATATATATATATACACACACAGACATTTCCTCTGTGTTTTATTTTTAGCTCTAATCATAAATCACATTTTTTGCAAAAAAAAAAAAATGATGCTGAGGAATCACATTATGTTTGGGTAAACTCTTATTTATTTCTCCATTGCTTATCCTATCAAAATGTTCTTTGAAGAAGACCCTAAAAATGAAATGAAACGTCTGATGGAGCTGTGATTTCCGTCCCAGCTTTGATTGTTGGCTGGAGTAACTTTATTGGACCATGCATGCAAAATAGATGCTAAGACAAACCCACCAGAACCCGAGCACACTGTGCAGAAAGGGTGCTGTTCCTGGGGACAGATTCCGCGTCTGAGCTATAGCTTCGTGGGTATCGAGTGGCTGTGGACTTTTTCTCTGTGTTTACTACAGTATCAACAACTCATCTGAGCTTTTATGGTGTTTCTCTGGGCAGGAGGCCACATTCGCGTTCATTCAGCCATGGCAGACTATCCTGCGTGGGCCACTGACTCCTTCCCCAGCACCAGATGCTGGCTGAGTTTGGTTCTCTGAGGCCATGGTGAATTGAGCTGCAGGTGTGGGGCAGCCTAGTAGAGAGGTTGTGGGAACATCAGTCCTTCCCTGGGGTCAGGCTGACAAATAACCAACAGGGCAGCTCAGCAGGACCCCATCTTTGACATGAACATGCATGGCATATCTTAGTTCCTGCCACCTAACCTGGCCTGCCCCACCCTGTCTACATTTACAGTCTTAATATTTTGTTCCTGATGGATCTTTTGGATTATTCTTGACTGATTATAAATCTTACACTGAAGTCATTAAAATGTTATTCATCTTGATCACTGAGTGTTTCAGCACTCCCTTAGATTTTGGGGTGCAAGGTGAGTGCCTCACGCCCTTCCCCACCTACAGGCCTGGAACTGTGGTCTTGCTCCAAGTGCCAGCCCCACTGGCCCCCTGGTTTCTCTCCCTTGCAGGATTCTCTTCATATCTGGCACTTGTTCAAGCTGGCTGATACCCATTTCATCCAGGCAAGGTCCCTGGGAATCTCGCCATCCCAGGCCACAGGACCAAGCTTTTGTCCTTCAGCACCTCTGGCTCTGTGTGGGACTCGCTGGCTAGTGTCTGTCTTCTCCATAGACTCCTTGGAGAAGGTACACAGCGACTAGAGAATCTCCGTGCCTGAACAGTAGTACCAGGCACATGGAAGAAAGAAGGAAAGGGGAGGGTATCAGCTAGCCCTCAGTGATGCCATGTTCAGGTAATTGCAATCGGTGAAATTTAGAATTTGAGAAACAGCCCTGTTGAGTCATCCTTGAGGGATATCTTATTGTCCAATAGACAGAGCTTATAGTGGTTTATCTGCAAGTCTCGAGTCTGCTCTCTACAGTCTTACTAATCACTGGGTCCCACAGGAGGTGTGAACTTGAGAACCGCCCAAGCTGTGACCTGCGATCGGTCACCTAACTCCACAGCAGCACCTTCGCCCCCAGCCCAGAGCCTGACACTAAGCAGCTCAGTTGTAGCACATGGATAAATGCATGTGCGGCCAGTTTTGCTATTAAGCACAGCACAGAATTTTAAACAGGACCCAGACCAGCTCAATGCGTCGCTCTTCTCCGTTCTGAAGTTTAGGAATCATAAGATGATGGCAGTGTGTGTTCCCTGTGGATTCACTAAGCAGCTGTCCTCTGTTTTCTATCTAATCCTTCAATCAACAGTTTAACTGGAACTTCTTTGGCCTTTGCACCCAGATCCTACTCCGGGAGAAGTAAGGGCTTGCATCTTGGGGCTTGGAGCCTGACTTCATTTAGATCCTGTGTTTCATCTTAAAAACCCTTTTCCATTTTGCCTTCTGCTCCTATCTTTTCTGTATCTTTATGGTAGACAAATTAGTCTCCCTGATGAGTCCTTAAATGAGCTGTTACTCCAGGGAGATTGGCTCTGTTTTCTCAGCAGATGGCCAGGGCAGGAATGGGGTGGGACAAGAGAGGGGCGTAGGGCTCAGAGGGTAGGGGGACCTCACTCGTGGATTCTGACTCCTACTTGCGCAAATCTGAGGATGATGCAGTCTTATGGTTTAAATTCTCTTGCCTCCCTGGACTCATCCTACACACCTCCCTGCGTGCACCCCACCGGGAGCTCCATTTTCAGACACAGGAGCAGACCCTCAAGAGAGAAGGGAATGGGAAGTGCCAGATACCTCTGGCCCCCTTGCTGCACCTCAGCTGCCCCGATGCCCATGTCCGAAGTGCCCACCCAGAGGAGATCCTGGCAAATGCCTTCTGCAGACCTCATGGAGGGGCAGGGTGGGGACAGTGAGGCTGCCCACAGTGTCACCACCCATGCACTCCGTGCTTCATGCTGACGAAATCATTGTTAAAAGCTGACTGTGTGCCAGATGCCGTACGAGATACAAGGACACTAGACCAAGCCTCTGGGGGGGGGGGGGCTTCTGCAATTCCCACAGCTTCGGAGGTTGCAAAACCAGACTGCAAAGGAGGAGGATGAATCCATGTTTCAGTGGATCTGGGTTCATTGTTGCAAAATGCCCTGGGTTCCCATTTCAGCATTTGCGAAAGCGACAAGGTCAAGCCAGGTACGACGGTCCATACCTGTAATCTCAGCCCTAGAGAGGCTGGAGCAGGAGGATTGTGAGTTTGAGGCCAGCCTGGACGCTCAAGCGAATTCAAGATTGACCTGGATTACATAGTAAGACATAATCTTTAAAAAAAAAACTCCCCCCAAAGTGATGAGGCTTTAGGGGGTGTTTTCTGCAAGAGTAAAACGGGGAGATTTGTAAAATAGAGTTGGAATGTGTAGGCAGTTGGGTCCTTGAAGAGGTTTGCAGGCTAGACTGTGAGTCCTGGGAGACAATTACGTCCAGCATTTCCACATTTGCCCCCTTTCCTGCAACATCTGTTAGCACCAGGCCAAACAGGTTCTACCACATCCACCTTCCCGAATGCTGATCTTTAATTTATCTCGTTGTTTGTTGGGCTCAGTGTCTTTGTCACTGACCAGCATCCGGGGCAAAGGCTCACCTGTCCCCGTGAAGATATGTGAAGCCAGGTGGGCGCAGCTGAACTGTGGTTTCCAGGCTACGTGCTGTAGCCTGCAGTTGCTGGATATAAAGTTGGCCCAGTGGCCCAGCAGTCGGGGGAGTTCAGGGAGGACATAGAGATAAGAAGTCTGACACTTCAGAATGTTTTCTTGCAGCCTGTGAAATGGTAATAACCACCCAGAAATATTAAAAATGCCAAAAAAATAGAAGGGGGTACAATCGCAGGAAGGAGAAAAATGTCACGCAGCGAAGAAGAGTCATTTAGAAATAAAATGGAAACAACCGCAGGGACGCAGCAGGTAGGCCTGGGAATTTTTGACAAAATCTTCCTCACCTCTGACTGCACATCAGAGCCACAGGCAGCTTTTAGAAAATGCTGATCCCTGCCTCACCCCCAGGGTGCCCAGGGAGGGCCTGAGCCACAGGGACCATTTGAACACCCCCAACACACACACACACACACACACACACACACACACACAGCCCTAAAGTGGGATGCTCAGCCAGAGCTGGAACCCCTGATTTTCAGGCCCAGGTTGGGGAAAGGAAAGTGTGCTTAGCCAGGGCTCACCCTTCCTTCTTCATATTCCTTTCTCTGTTGTCATGAATTATTTCAGCCCCTTAATAAAAGATCCCCATAAGATCGAACAACTGTGCTCACGTCTGCATCCTTCCAGTCTTTCATATTCTGTTTCTATTTCTCTTCCGGCTTTGATCTGCTCTGTAGAGGTTATTATTGTGTTGTTTTTCTCCCCTAATTTCTCCTCAATGTCAACATATGGAGCCCATCTCCCTGACTGTGCGCGCGCGCGCACACACACACACACACACACACACACACACACGCACACTGCTGTGGAGCAGCTCAGCATAAACAAACAGCTCCAGGATTTGCAACAGCAAAGATATTTTGGATGGCGCAGCTGCAGTCTCTCTGGGAATTCAGCTACAGAAATCCCCTGAAGGAGTCAGGACCCCAAGGATGTAACGACTCTCCTGTTCTTGTTCATACCGCGAGGACTTTGCAAGCCCTGGAGTCGTGTTGGCAGCTCCGGACACAGGTGTTGGTGGCTCTCTGTCCCCCAACCCCCAGGTGGCAATGTTTAGAGATGGTTTAGGCTAGTGGTGGGGAACCTATGGGGACGCGTGCTGCAGCAGGCTGTTGGTAACCCTGAAAGCTCTACAAGGTTCGCTGTCACTGGTTTAGGCTGCTGTGTTAAGGCAGAGTGCTGGCATCTCCAGGTGGTCGACATCCTGCAATATACGAGGCACCCCTCCCCCACACAGGTGATCTGACCCTGGGTCCATGGTGCCAAATGTGAGAACCCTTGAATTAGAATACATCTGTCAAGGTTTCTCCCCCTGAAGTTGTTTACTGCCGAAGTTGGGCCGGGACAGGGTTGACACAACCCCAATCATGTTTGTGCCACCCTTGTTCATTTCAAAGATTTCTTTAAATTAAGTCTCTTGGCTTATTTAATTCCGATAACTACCTGTAAAGTGAAAATTTTACACAATTACAGTATTTGGAAACTGGAATCACATGCCACAAATCCCGTTGTCGGGCTAGAGATGGTGAAGATTCTGACACGAGGCTCCCTGGTTGCAGGCGCAGTCTGGCGAGTGTCAGAAAGAGTTAGAGACGTATGAGCGCCCCGTGGAGGAAGCATCTTTGTCTCTCTGTGAGCCCACAGTTCCCTGTGCCCTGCCTGTGTGCCACCTCCCTCTTCCCAGGCTCTGATGAGGCCTCTACCTCACACTGTGGCAGATCCCACCTGCGCTTCTCGGAGCTCGTCCTGGAGCTCAGCTCCTCCATGTGGGTGCAGCCTAGGGCAGCTGTCACACTGGGTTCTGGACAGAACTGAGGAGCTCCAGGTCCACGTTGCCACTTCCAGCTCAGCTACCTCCAGCAAGTCCCTCAGCCTCAGTTTCCTCACTGTGAAATGGCAGTGCTGTTGCACCCTCTGCTAGCACAGTGCTGAGCGTTCAAGGAAGAACAGACACACACTCCGAGTTTGGCGTTGGGTTGCACACGATTTCTGCTCAACAATCCTCGCTCTTCTCAGGATGTATTGACAGAGAAATGAAAGCATTTTCCAGTGCGAGTTTAAGTAATACATGCCTACATAACTTTAATGAGTTTTACACATGACTTTAGTATGTGCACATGCTCACAGACACAGGCTGGTAAGTTCTCAGTCAAACTACCCTGGCGGGTCTTCAGACTCCTCAGGATGGTCGGTGAGCTTGAGTTACCCCCACTTCTTTCTCCTTTAGCGAGCTAGGCTGGCCTGTGCCCTGTCCTAACACGCCAGCCTTGCTCACAGTCTCAGGACAGCCCAGAGCCCAGGCAAAGAGCTTGCAAAGAGCCTGGGCTGCGCCCGGGCCATTTCCCTGTGGTGGGGACCCCTTCCTGGCTGAGCTGAGAGGCCAGCCTGTGTCTTGCTGGACTAGAAAGTGGCAGCTATGGGGGGGATTTGAGTCCCCAAGAGTTAAGTGCTTTTGCAGAGACAATGTTCTTATCTATAAACAGGGGATGACAATTGTCCTCTCTGACTGTGGTGACAATTTAGTGGGACTCTGTCTGCAGACACTCAATGGAGAGGCCAGCACTTGGTAAACAGGCGACTCAAGGCGGCTACTCTGAAGATATTTAGGTCACACAGAGCTTTGCCTCCTGCCCTAGAGCCATAATGACAGGAAGGCAAGGGGGGCTGTGTGCAGAAGTGTTTCTGAGACGTGAGCACTGGCAGAACTCTGTATCCCCTCTGATGTCAGAAGGGACAAGCATTATGGGGAAAAGTGAAGGGGCAGAGAGAGAGCTCAGTGGTGATGATCAGCGTGATGGTGATGGTGGTGCTGGTGGTGGTGCTGGCGGTGATGGTCATGGTAGTAGTGATGGTGGTAATGGTCATGGTGGTGCTGCTGGTGGTGGTGGTGCTGGTGCTGGTGCTGGTGCTGGTGGTGGTTGTGGTGGTGGTGGTCATAGTGGTGATGGTGATAGTGGTGATAGTGATGGACCATAGTCTTCCCAGTGGAACCTGCAGAAGGGAAGGCAGCTGAGCCATCAACTTCACTGCAGCCCTGTGACCCTGTGTAAAGGTCCCAATTAAGCTTGGCCTGTACTCCTGACTCTCAGGAACTGTGAGAGTAAAGACCGTATTGTTAAAAGCCACTCAGTTTGTGATAATGTGCTCTGCAGCAATAGAAAAATATTGTTATTAATAATAATGGATATAAATGTCGCATTACAGCAGCAGTGAATGGAGTCCTTGTTATGTCCATCCACCATCCATCCATCCATGCATCCATCCATCCATGCATCCATCCATCCATGGATACATGCATCCATGCATCCAACCACCCATTCATTCATCCATCCACCCATCTACCCACTCACCCATACATCCACCCACCCATCTACCCACTTATCCATCCATCCATCCATCCATCCATCCATCCATCCACCCACCCATCCATATATCCATCCACCCATCCATCCATCCACCCACTCACCCATCCATCCATCCTGTAGATGAGGGTTGTCACAGAGAAGTTCAGTGTCTTTACATGAGTGTGGTACTTTGACCAGCTCATCTAAAATCTGAGAGTCTGTGGCTCCATATTGGGTTTTCTTTTATTTGCACACTCATTAATGGATAGTAAATACAGACTGACTTTGAGAAGGCACTGAGAGTGTTACTATTTAAATATGCTCTAAGGAAAACTAGACGTGTGTATGTGCATGAGTGTGTGTGAGGGGTGGTGTTTACCCATGAAGCTAGGCAAGGGCAAAGTGGAAAAGACACGTTGTATTGTCCTCCCTTCCTCCCACCCACATGGGCTCAGCCCTGAGAGGCTTTGGGTGGCCAGGGAGGGAGTGGGCAGGAAGCTTCTGGGTGGATCCAGCTCTCTGGTTGCCCATTAGTAGCAGAACCAGACACAGATGTCAAATATCTAACAGGGAGTGCAAGACTGTTTAGGTACAATTTAGCAGAAACGAGGCATCCTACAGACATAAACATTTTAATCAGAGTGACAATTTATTCAAACAATTTGACAATGCTTACACATGCTGAGCAGATGGGCTGGAGGGGGGGCCCAGCAAGTGAGCTGATGGTAGAGGGAGCCCCCCCCACCCCCACAGGGAATGACTGGTCTGCTGGGGGAGCAAAGTAGAGATAAGAGGCTCCATGTCCCCTCTCAGGTGGCCCCTTAATGACCCAAGATCCCCGTCCAGAGGCATCTGCCTATACTTCAGATGCCTCTTTTGATGTCCCCAATTGCTGGGGACTGGAGGGAAATGCTAGAGAGAGGAAGGCCATTCATTCATTCATTCATTCATTCAGAGAAAGTTTGCTGACTGCCTGTGAATGGGCAGGCATTGTGCTGGATGCTGGGTAGTGTGTGTGTGTGTGTGTGTGTGTGTGTGTGTGTGTTTGTGTGTGTGTGTGTGTGTGACCTAATCCATTATTGATGTCTTCTGGCTTCTGAATTTGGAGTCCATAGCTGTCTGAGGGTAGCCCAGAAGCAGCCTCCAAGATGAGGAGTTGGTATAAGCAGTTTTTTGGGGAGGTGTTTCTAGGATGCTCCTGAAGGGGGCATGAGGAAGGGAGGGAAGCAGACCCAGGGTGTTCTAGTGAGCTGAGTGTAAAACTGCTACCCTTGCAGGCAACTTTGCTTTGGACCTGAGAGGTGGTGGAAGAGAGGCCTCAGTAGCCTTTGAAGTGGAAGGAAACCTTGAAACGACTCCAGGCCCAGCCAATCCCTGCCTGCCACTGCATGGAAGGCCATAGGTGAGAACCTACAGCAGTGGCCACCCAATTCCCAGAATGTAGAATGATAAAAAAACAGTGATGAGCATTGTGTAAAGCCACCAAATTTGGACTCACTTGTTACACAGCAATAGACAGCTGGAACATACCTTGGTATGAGGAATGAAGTGCCACCTGACACAGCGCTGGCTTTGGGGCCAGGTGTGGGCAGAAGCTGGCAGGGCACAGAGGAAGGAAGTGTTGCTGAAAGCCTGTCAATGCTTTGAGGAGGTTTCTACAAAGGGTTTAAATGAAAGAAGAAAATGCTACTGGAACTGAAAGAAAAGGCTTCCCTGTCCTGTCCCATCAGAAAGTCTGGCTGTGCTGTCACTGGCAGCGACATGGCCTCACATCCCAGCACTTGGGAAGGCTGAGGCAGAAGGACTGTAAATTCAAGCCCAGCATAGGCAACTTGATCACTTAGTGAGATCCCGTCTCAAAATAAAAAATAAAAAATGGGCTGTGGAGGTAGCTCTGTGTGAAGACCTCTGTGTGTGTTTAAAACACACACACACACACACAGATAGAGAGAGAATTTCCAATGACTATCCTACAACAACCTCACTAGCAGGTGAAGGTAGAGAGGGCTGATCTCTAAGATATTTGTGGGAGGGGCTTTTGTCTAGTGGAGCAAAGTATTCATTGCTCCACTTAAGAAGCCCATTAAGTGTTTGCAGGAATTGTGTCAGTTTGATCTGAAAGGCACAGATGGAAAGAGACTTCTGTGCCCTCAAATTCCTCTGGGGGAGGAATTGGACCAGAAAAACTCCCCAACTGCAAAGCAAAGGCTCTGGCTTGTGGAAAAGGAAGAATGACATAGACGACAGAGCCAATAGCCTTGGAGACCAACCTGTAAAGAGCAGAGTTGATCCCTCGTCCAGGAACAGGTGATCTTGTCTGCTGGACTTGAGAACTGCTGTGGAGCAGGGAGAGATGCATGCTCCCCCTTCTTGCTATGAAGAGGAGGGTTTCCACTGCCCCACCATTGTGTGTTGGGTGCACAGGAGGTGGGTAACCAAGTAACTTGCGTCTTAGACTCTGGGTCTTCAGATTGAGAGGAAAAGGTGCTTGAGAAGCTTAGCTGTGAAAATCACATCTGAGGAGGATCATGCAAGGACCTGATTCTGATGACAAGATCCTAGACACTGAACTGATGCTGAGATTGACTGAGTCTTGCTGGTCTGTGGGGCTGGGGGACAGACGGAGTATTTTGCATGTGGGAGGGAAGTGAACTTTTATGGCCAGAAGGCAATCTGTGACTGGGTATTTGTCCCAAGGTTGACAGCCCCAGTGTACCCTACAGCACATGTTCTTCGAAGAATCTGGTGCTGGCATTCCTGCTATTGAGGGATGGGGTGCTTGTACCCGTCCATGAGCTTGGGCAGAATGGAAACTGCTTCTATGAACAGAGTGTGGCAGAGGTGATGCCATATGATTTTCAAGGCCTGGGCACAGCCGTATCACACACTTTCACCATGTTCTCCTGGACCTCTCGGCCTTCCAACTCTGCTACTGCCCCGTGAGAAAGCCTGCGCCACATGAGGGGTCAGGTGTGTATTTTGGTTGATGGTTCCAGACTGGGCGCAGCTGGGATGAGCCCAGCCCATTACTGTCTGATCGCAACCACATGAAAGACCTTGCATGAAAACCAGCCGGAGAAGCCAGGTCCCAGGCCATGGGAGACAATACTAAAACAGTTGTGGTTTTCATGCCAGTAGTTGTTGGGATGCTTTGTCACATAGCAATTGATATTAGAGTATATGTGTGATGCTTTAAAATACGCTGCAATTTTTTGGCACTCTGTTGCAAAGATGAAGCCTAATTCCCTTTCCTTCATGTGGACTGGACTTAGGAACTCAGGTTCTGACTCTAGATGATAAAGGCATGCAGGCCCCTTCCCACGTGCATCACTTGCTCTGGAGGAAAACACATGGCCACGCTGTGAGGGTGCTCAAGAGCCTCGTCCTCCTCATGTGAGGAGGACCTCTGAAGAAAGTCCTTTTGGCCCAGCCAGACATCTGCCTGCAAACTCCTGAGAGACGCCATGACAGAACCACCCAGCCAAGACATACATTTCCGGATTCTCGACCCACAGAAAAGGGAGACGGTGTTTGTGGGTTAACACAGCAATAGATAACAAATACAACATCTGTCTCCTGTCCGTCCTAAACCAACTCGTAATGGGCAGAAGAACTGTTTTGCCCTCTTTCTCCAGATAAGGAGCTGGTGAAGCCATTGCTTTATAGTCGCATGGCTGAACGTGTCTAGAGCTGGGATTTGACCGCAAATCTCTCCTGGAGACTGTCCTAACCCCATGACATACACCTTCTTTCCTCTGTCCATCCCAACATTTGGCTTCTAGTTGGAGAGGAGAAGAGGTAGGTGACATTGAATTGAATACACAGTCATTTCAGCCTACTTGTCTTTCTCTTAATGGCAGATCCTTTGGGAAATGGCCATGAGTAACTCTGGGGTCCCACAGGGTGTGGGCACATGGCCCGCAGTCATGTGGGACAGGTTGGTCCTCTCCTCTGAGTAGCATGATCTGTGTCCTGTCCTCCTGTCTCAGGTTTTCTGAGTGTAGATTCCTTCCAATTTACTCTAAATATAACCTCCTGTTACTCACTTCCCCTCCCATGCAAGCAGAATGGTTCTACAATTTAATTTAATCACCCACTGAGTTTCCAAAATTAATTTCCTGCTGGAAATAAATATTGTACTATGAATTATAAATCAGACCAGGCAATAATTTACAGACAACCTGTAAATTAAAAATTTGACTGTTGTTCTCTGTAACAAATAGAAGAGGGAGCAGTTATTGACCTGAGGATTGAGCACTGGTAGCCACTTGGGGGAAGGACAGATCTGGGTGGACATGTCATCCTGCGGGGGCCCTGGCTGCCTGGGGTGGTTTCCCTCATAGTTGCTTCTACTCTGCAAGATGCAGTCAGCCAGATTGTGACAAGCGCACACTGCACCTGGAATAGGAGGATGATAATGGGTAAAGAGGCCCCTGACCCAGGACGCAGGCCTCCTGGTTGCACCCCACATGAAGAGGCGGTGAATGAGGGCCATGGGCAAAGCTCACCCTGCATGCATGTGGCTGAGGGCTGTTCTACCACTGGGTGAGTGACCACTTCCGCGGTCTGCCCAGGAGCCCTACAAGGCCAGCCCCACCCTTAGTTCCATTCTGTGGGCAAGGAGACTTGAGCAACTTATCACTATGGCCTTCAGCAGGTGGTGGTTCCTGTGCTGTTGTGAGGTGCTTGATTCCAGAATTGGGGCCCCCACTCTCCTTTTCCCACTTCCCTCTCACGCTGGGCCACTCCTGTCTCCAACCTTGAGGGCCAGCATGGCTCTCAAGCAGCCCCCACTTGCGCCCGTTGCCTCCACCCCCAGGAGTGGGAGAGCTCTTCAGAAATGTGAATTCCCATGTGGAAACCCACTGTGCCAACACCCCCAGATGGCCCTACACTCTCAGGACAGATGAGGCAGCACTCCTGTCCCTTGTGGCCAGGCAGGGGACACAGGACAGCAGCCATTGCTGCTAGAGCCTGCTGGAGGGGTGTGGGCTGCAGGCTTTGTGCAAGACAGCAATGGCCTCACTGGCTGGGGGTTTGAGGCTGGGGACAGAAGGCTCTTGGGGTGACATCTAAGCATTTCCTTGGGGAGCGAATTTACCGACTCAGTGCAAAGACCCAACATCTGCTCCATGTCCACCTAACGGAGTGTATATTGAGTGGAAGACTCCCTGGTAGAGGAGACAGACAGGACCCTTGTCCCCAAAGAGCTCCCTGGGCAGGAGGAAGCCGGGGAGTAAGCAGGTGACCCCAGTGCAGCGTGGCCTGCACTGTGATGGGTGCCTGAGGCAGCATGGGAGGTCCAGAGGCTCCTCCTGGCTTTTCCAGCCTCCCATGATGCCACGAGCCCGAGGGTGCTATTATCATTGCCCATCTTGTACACAGGGAGACTGAGAGATGAGGGACTTGCCCCAGGCTGCAGAGTTGGTTGTAACAAAGCTCAGCCCTGACCAGGCAATGCTGCAGAGCCCACGGAGTGACTGTCACCAGCCCCATCTGTTTTCCCCGATGCTTAGTAAGTTGTTAAATAAGCGGGTCAGGCTGGCAACACTCAGAAGCAGCTCAGAATGGGTCTTGAACCCTCAGCCCACCCCAGCCAGTCATTTTTTCCTTCCAGACCCTCTGTGGATCAATTAAGCTTTCTAGAGCAGGTCCAGAAGCCCAGTGCAAACTACCTAAGAAACAAAAGGAAAGCTTCTGGCTCAATTTTACAGGAGTTTTGGAAGGAATAGTTGCAGGTATGGGTGGGTCCAGGGCCTCTTTCTATCTCTCCTTGTAGGATTCTGCTTGGCTCGTAGCTCTCTCCCAGCACTCCCCTGGGGGTGTCCTAGCAGCTCCAAACCTAAAAGGAAAAGTCTCTATGCCACCAGCACCAAGCATAGCCACTTTAGGGAAGAGCCCCTTATGGCCTGGCAGAGGTCACCTGTTACCCTTGGGTCCACTGCCGTGACTGGCCTCCTGCTGAAGACAGGAGCTGAGGTGCAGGGTGAGAACGTCACTCCGTGCCTGCCTCACAGTGCCCCGGGAGCATGGCCAGGCCAAGTTTTCCGAGGCCTTGGGTAGATGTTCTTCTTGGGGAAGGGGCCCTAAGCTAAAACCATCTGTCCAGGCTCTGCCTTCCCAGCCTCATCCCCCTGGCCATTAGGGCTGTCGGTGGAGGCCCTGTGGGACGCCGCTGGCCTGGATCACGCTTACCGGGATGGGAGTGGAAGACAAAATCCCGTGAGGCTGCCCTGCCCTCTGGCTAGCGTTTAGTCTCAGTAAAGCCTCTGTCTCCTGAAGGAGCCTTTTACTGTGCCCTTTGAAGACCTTCTAACTGGGGTTAATGACATAAACCCGTGGACAAACCTCACTTGAAGTACAAAGACTGATCAGAACCTCAGAATCCCATTCCCAACCCTACAGGGGTGGCAGGTAACCCAGCCCGTCACGGGCCCATTCCTTGTCTCAAGTGATTGGGCCTGAAATGGTCCTTCCTGGAATCTCTGCGTTTGGAGCTGGAAAGGAAGGGACCTTTTGTTTTGTCCTGGGAGCGAAGGTAAGAGGGAAATAGAGCCTAGAAGACAGAGCTTGAGTCCCTGGATCCAGCTGTTCCCTGCATTCAGTAAGTTCCCTGTTGTTTCTTAGCTGCTTTGAGTCGGGTTCCAGACTGCAACAGCGAGCTTGGCTGATACAGGGTTAGCAGAGAGGCAGCCTTTGCCTTGGCACCCCCGCCTCCCCTTCCTCCATCCAGTGGGCACACACTGCTCCACGCACATGACAGCAGCACCTCTGTGTGCACTGTACTGACCGCTCGTGCAGCCCGTCCAAGCGGGCTTCCTTAACCCCTCGGCTACTCTTTCCAGGCGTCCTTATGGTACAGTTGTGCCTCACTGTCCCACCTGTGCAAATGAAAGAATAATTCAGAAGAACCATTCAGAAAATGCAGATGAAATGAAGAGATTCCTAGATACATATGAATTACCAAAGCTGAATCAAGAAGATATAAAAATCCTAAATAAACCAATATTGATCAATGAAATTGAAGAAGTAATTAAAAACCTACCAACAAAGAAAAGCCCAGGCCCTGACAGAGTCACTGCTGAATTCTACAAGAAATTTAGAGAAGACCTAATACCACTACTTCTCAAACTCCTTAATGAAACTGAAATGGAAGCAATACTCCCAAATTAATTCCTGGAAGCAAGCATTACCCTGATATCAAAACTGGAAAAGGACCCAACTAAGAAAGAGAACTACAGGCCAATCTCCCTAATGAACATAGATGCAAAAATCCTCAATAAGATCCTGGCAAACTGAATGCAGCAAATCATCGAGAAGGTTATACATCATGACTGAGAGGGATTCATCCCAGGGATGCAGGGATAGTTCAACATAACTAAATCAATAAATGTAATATATCATATTAACAGAGCCAAGGACAAAAATCATATGATCATCCCAATAGATGCAGAAAAAGCTTTTGACAAAGTCCAGCACCTTTTCATGATAAAAACCCTACAAAAAAATTGGACTAGATGGTCTTTATCTCAATCTGATAAAAGCAATCTATGACAAACCAACAGCCAACATCATACTAAATGGACAAAAACTGAAAGCTTTCACTCTAAAATCAGGAACAAGACAAGGATGTCCACTATCCCCACTCTTATTCAACATACTCTGGAAACTTTAGGCAGAGCAATTAAACAAGAGAAAGAAATAAAAGGAATAACGAAAGGAAAGGAAGAAGTTAAATTATCATTATTTGCAGATGACATGATACTCTACATAGAAGACCCCAAAAACTCCACTAAAAAATGCTAGATTTAATAAACAAATTCAGTAGAGTAGCTGGATACAAAGTCAATACTCAAAAATCAATAGGATTCCTGTACACAAATAACAAACTCACTGAGAGAGAAATTAGGGAAACAACACCTTTCACAATAGCTTCCAAAAAAATAAAATACCTAGGAATCAATCTTATGAAGGATGTGAAAGACATCTACATTGGAAACTACAGTACTCTGAAAAAGGAGATTGAAGAGGATATCAGAAAATGGAAAGAGGGCTGGTGAGATAGCTCAGTGGCATAAGCACCTGCCTGGCAAGCACAAGGTCCAGAGTTCGACCACCGGTACCCACAAAAAAAAAAAAAAAAAAAAAAAAAAAGAAAGAAAGAAAGAAAGAAAAGAAAAGAAAAGAAAAGAAAAAAAAGAAAATGGAAAGATATCCCTTGCTCTTGGGTAGGAAGAACCAATATAGTGAAAATGGCCATACTTCCAAAACTGTTATACAGATTTAATGCAATTCCAATCAAAATTCCAAGAGTGTATCTTACAGAATTAGAGAAAACAATCTTAAAATTCTTTTGGAACCAGAAGAGACCTAGAATAGCAAAGGCAACTTTGGGCAACAAAGGCAAGGCAGGGGGCATCACAATCCCTGACTTGAAAGTATACTATAAAGCTACTGTGATAAAAACAGCATGGTACAGGCAAAAAAAAAGAGACCTGAAGATCAAGAGAACAGATTAGAAGATGCAGAAACAACTCCAGATATACTAAGCCACCTTATCTTTGACAAAGGTGCCAAACACATTCACTGGAAGAAAGATAGCCTCTTTAACAAATGGTGCTGGAAAAACTGGCTCTGCACATGCCAAAGATTAAAATTAGACCCATATCTTTCACCATGCACTAAACTAAATTAAAAATGGATCAAAGATCTAAATATTAAAACAGAAACATTAAATCTGCTGGAAGATAGAATAGGTAAAACTCTTGAAGACATTGGTGTAGGCAAAGACTTTATGAATTAAAAAACCCCGATCACACAGGAAGTATCACAAAGAATCAACAACTGGGATCTCATCTTATTAAAAAGCTTTTGCACAGCAAGAGAAACCACCAACAGAGTGAAGAGACAACCCACACGTGGGAAAAAATGTTTGCCAGCTGTTCCTCAAAGGATTACTATCGAGAACATATAAAAAACTCAAAAAAAATCAGACCTCCCAAATTTAAAGACCCAATCCAAAAATGGGCATCTGAGATGAATACATACTTCTCAGATGAAGAAATGCAAATGGCAAATAAATACGGGAAAAAATGTTCAACATCACTGGTCATTCGAGAGATGCAAGTTAAAACAACACTGAGATTCCATCTCACCCTGGAAAGAATGGCTATTATCAAGAAATCAACCAATAACAAATGCTGAAGGGGCTGTGGGGAAACAGGAACCCCTCCCCACTGTTGGTGGGAGTGTGGACTGGTGCAGCCACTGTGGAAATCAGTGTGGAGATTCCTCAGAAAACTAGGATAGGAGGTCCCATTTGACCCAGCTATTACCATTCTGGGCATCTTCCCAGAAGAATTAAAAACATCATGTGACATATGTGCACCCATGTTTACAGTAGCACAACTTGTAATAACTAAATCTTGGAAACAACCCAAATGCCCATCAACCAAGGAATGGATATAAAAGATACGGTCTTCTTATACAATGGAGTACTACTCAGCAATAAAGAAGGATAAACTGGAGACTTTTCTAGGTAAATGGATGCAACTTGAGACCATACTCATAAGTGAAATAAACCAGACTCACATGTGTAAACATTGTATTGTCTCCCTACTGTGAGAAGCTGAAAGAGAAATAAGATCCAAAATGTACAATTAATGTCATACTATTAATTTCCCTTAGTTCACTGAAAAGAAAAGTTTGTGCTAACATTGTTTAGACAATTAAATGCCTATATCTTGTACTCTGAGTAACTAATTTAAAGATAACAATACATAACGTATTAACTATTGTTACTCTTGCATTATTTGTTTTGAAATTTTGTGGTTTTTTTTTCCCTTTAAAATAAAATTAAAAAAAAAAAAGAAGAACCATTCAGTAATGTCACAGAGAACCTGCCTCCCAAATGGCGAGAGGAGCAGCGCATTCCCCGGGGATGTGGAAGGCCAGGGCCCAGAACAGCTGGGTAGAACATCTGGCTTTCCTCTTTGCCCTGGAGTTTTCACCATGTAAATTCCCTTTTCTTTGCTGCTTTCATCTGGCCCCAGCCTGGTCCCCTGGGGACACAGAGGACCAAAGCAAATATTTACCTGAGGCATACTTGTCTCCAGTTGAGGCTAAACGCCTTTTAAAAATGTAGAAGTGGAAACTTCCAGAGCCCCGGGTTAGATCCTTCCAATCTCAGCTTGGCCCTGTTGACAAAATAGCAGAGGACTTTTTGAGGTGTCGGTGGATGGGCTGTGCTCGGAGACCCAGGGCAGTGGACGGTGCAGCTGTGATCTCAGCGTTGGCACAGTGGCTGGTGAGGCTGAAGGGAGCAGTGACAGGGTGACAAAGGAAGAACCTGAGAACGTCAGACTCCAGTTCTTAGTGATCAGGGCTTCCAGACAATGATTTGAAACCTTCTGCTGTTGATTGAAGCTTTGTGCAAATCTGGAATGCATTACATTTGCGAATTCAAAAGTGGCTTTTGGGAAAACCTCTCCAAATTGTGGCAAAATATGCATAAGATAAAATTTATCTTTTCAGTGTCCAGTTTGGTCACATTAAGTTCATTCACATTGTTGTCCACCTACCACCACCATCCGTCTCTAGAAGTTTTCAGGGTCCCAAACTGAAATTCTGTCCACCTTGAAAACCAGTTCCCCATCCCCTGGCCTCAGCTCCTGACCACCTCTGTTCTACTCTGCCTCTTTGAATCTGTAGACTCTAGGAACCTTTTCGATGTGGAATTACACAGCATTTGCTCCTTTGTGACTGGTTTCTTTGGCTTAGCATAGCTGTCCTCAGGGTCAAGCTCGTCAGGCAATGGTGGGTCAGTCTCTCCAAGTCCCCCCAGCTGCCATGTGTGTGCACTTTCCTGAATCTTCCCAAAACAAGCCTGGACCCTATGGGCCATTTTCTATGATCCTAAGAACCCATAAAGGTGATTTGCTCATTGAGGGACCAAGCAGTGCGATCCCAGGGCATTACCAGCGAAGAACGACTGCACCCTTGAATGATGAGCATTTGGACATCAACGTGACAAATCTCGTTTACATGACTAAGAACAAGCATGGAGCTTCTCAGAGGAGACTCCTGACAGTTTGTTACGCTAGCATACACCAATATTTAAGTAACAACAGAAAGGGTTTAGGGGGGCCGGTGAGATGGCTCAGCGGCATAAGCGCCTGCCCGGCAAGCGCGAGGGCCCGAGTTCGACTCCCGGTACCCACATACCAAAAAAGAGCCAGTGATATTGCTCAGCGGCACGGGTGCCTGCTAGCACGCGAGGTCCTGAGGTCGACCCCCGGTACCCACAAAAAAAAAAAAAAAGGGTTTAGAAGCTTTCTAACATCTCTGGCGTGCCGACCGTCTTTCTGTTTTCAATGTCCTCATCTTCCCTGGGCTTCCCATTTGCCCAGGTCCCTGGATCTTTGCTAAGTCTGATGCTTTGTTTTGTTTGAAATGCTGGCTGCCTGAGCCTCACACAGTGCCCCGCGTGGAGCCAGCTGACAGCACTGTGAGTGACTTGGAGTGGAACTGACTGAATTTCTGAGCGGGGTGAAGACAGCTCCAGGAAGGAGGCTGCTGCGGGCTCCCTGGCTCTGCAGGCACAGCTGGCTCCCTAGCGCTGCACCACTCCACTGTCAGCCTTTCCATGTGACTCTCCTGACTCGCCGCATAGTCTCCTTTCCTGCTCGTCCCTATATTTTTGTGTCCCTCTACTCTTATTAAGATGCCAGACACTGGGCCGGTGAGATGGCTCAGCGGCATAAGCGCCTGCCTGGCAAGCACGAGGTCCTGAGTTTGACTCCCGGTACCCACATACGAAAAAAGGGCTGGTGATATCGCTCAGCGGCACGGGCGCCTGCTGGCGTGCGAGGTCCTGAGGTCCACTCCCGGTACCCACGTAAAAAAAAAAAAAAAAAGATGTCGGACACTGATTTGGGGCCCACTCTAATCTATTATGATTAATTGACCTAATTACATCTGCAAAGACCTTGTTACCAATTAAGGTCCCATCTGAGGTTCTGGTAAGCACACGTTCTGGGCGACACTGTCTAGCCCTGGGGAGCTCTGGCGCTCAGGGCTGGGTGGACCTTATGCCATCCCCTCCTCCTGCCTGCCTTAGGAGGAATGGACAGTGTCCGTCCTCCTAGTCCAAATGAGGAGGGTGAGGCAGTGAGCTGGGATTCCTCAGGACCCATGACCATCTTTGCCTTTGCTGAATGCATCTTGTGTTTGCAGAGGGAGTGCACAGCAAAGCTCGGCTTCCCTCTTCTCTCCAGAGGGTGGTCTTCATGCAGAAGCAGACAGAGCAGTGCTGAGCTGGTCTCCAAACTCCCTGCGTTCACACTGCACAGCCAGGAGGAACGTCTGGCATATTAAGCAGATGTTGGGCAGACCTGCTGGGAGGCTGACAGGAAGGCGGGAATACTCGGCCCATTTCCAAGTCTGTGTCAATGGGGAGGGCAGAGCTGACAGCTTCAAGTGGAAGACAGTTCCGGGGGCTCCAAAGTAGACCCAGCCACGCCAGCATCCCAGCCTGGCCGGCAGGTTCAGGGGTCACACCCCTCACCTTGCTCCTTCTCAAACATGTGGGCCACCTCATCTTACCCTGGCACAGACCTTCAACTTTTCTGGGGACATGGTGACTGTTTGATGCTGACATCAATCAAATGCAGCCCCATAGTGTCCCTCCTGGGGTGGTGTGAATGGTGGGGCTCCTTCCAGGCCATCCTGAGGATGGAGTCAGAGGGATTTAGGGATGTGCTGGGTCTTCTGTGCTTTTGGAAGTCTAGCCAATGTGTTCACCTGTGCCCAGAAGAGCATGGTGTGTGTGTATGTGTGTGTGTGTGTGTGTGTGTGTGTGTGTGTGTGTGTGTGTGTGTGCAGCAGCCCACACTGCAAGGGTTAAACAGGCTGCTCCTGGCTTTTTCAGAGACACTTTCAGGTCCGTGGTCAAAGTGGAGTCCATTCCTGCTGCCACCTTACCAGCACCTGCTCTGTTCCTCAAATCTGAGCCGAGCACCTCCTGCAAATTCTAGTTTCAGGAAGTCCTTGTTAGAAACAGAGGCCGAGGCCCCAGCTCTCAGATTCCGACTCAGCAGGTCCTCCATGGAGCCCAGGGTACACCTTTGTCCACGGCTCCCGAGTGGCCCTCTTCAGGCAGCCTGTGTGCTGCACAGATAGCGGCAACGCAGATGAGGCTTGGGGCACCCAGGGCTCCAATCATCATACACAACTGTGGTGACTTAGGGGAGGTCTAAGCCAGTGTCTTCCAGTTGTGGGCTGCTGGTTGGGAAAGAGGTGATTTTAGATTTTAGGGCATTGATTCATATAGTGCAAAATTTACTCCTCTTTTGAAATTTTAGAAGCATGTATAAGGGAAATCCCTCATCTGTCACCAAGAGTCCCTAGGCTTCCTAAGCTCCCTTTGCAGCAGTGGGTAGGGTGGTCTTCAGCAGGCAGTGGGGGCTGCCTGGAATTTAGTCATGTTTGTTTGTGTTCAAGATGTTTATTTGTGCAGTTATTTTCTACTGATGGCAAAGAACACTAGTAGGATGATTTCTGCGTTAGTTTTCTGTTGCTCTGACAAATACCTGAGAACATCAACTTAAAGGAGGAAGGATTTATTTTGGCTCATGTTTTCAGAAATTCCAGTCCATGGTCACTTGGCCCCATTGCTGTGGACCCGAGGGGAGGCAGCATCTCATTGCGGAGAGCGTGGTGGAGCCGAGCAGCTCACCTCGTGGCTTCCAGGAGGCAGAAATAGAGGAGAGAGGAGAGTGAGCCGACTCCCTTCACCCAGGCCCCAGGCCCCATTTCCACCACCTCCCAGCAATGGCATCACCCTGTGATCCCACAGTGGGTTAATCCACTCATGAGTTCCGAGTCCGTGGGATCCGGGAACCTTCCAAAAGCTCCACCTCTGAACATGCTGGCCTGGGGAGCTGGACACAGGAGCCTTTGGGGGGTACATCACATCCAACCATAACAGATGGTGATACCAAGTTTCCTTTTAAATTAACTACGTGTAATTAAAAATGTGAGGTGGTTTATAGAAAAAATAACCCACAGCGACAGAATTCTAGTGCAGGTGACAGGTAAAGCCAGAATGACAGCGGTGAGTCAGGTGTGACTAAAATTTGCCAAATGTGAACATAGCTGAAGCTTTGAGTTCAGACCCTGAGGAAACCCAGGCCAAGAAAAGGGGAAGGACTGGCAGCACCAGGTGGCAGTCTCCGTTGTCACCTCCAGGTCCCGCTGGGAGCTCTGCAGAGCTGCCGCGTCACAGTGGCTGCTTTCTCTTGAACCTGGGGCCTGAGCTCACTGGGGAGGCGTGAGTGTCAAGACACCATCTTTAAAGCAGATGACAAGAAAGTGGCACGAGTGACCTCAACCCAGCCTGTGGTGGCCGTGGAGAGCAGAGGGCTGTAAAAATTCATTGCCCTCTCTTTGGTGACCTGCTGCAGCCATCTTCAAGGGGGTCACCCAAAAAGTGGAGGGAAAGGGAAACATTCTTGGGGACTGACGTAGTGGATCAACAGTGACCTCACCCGGCAACTGGGCCTGTTATTCACAACCCAATTTCACTGCGATTCTAAGTGTCCCCACCTGGCTGCCGGAGAAAATTCTGCCAGGAAATGAGGACTGTGGTGAGCGGAGGCAGAAGGTTGTTTTCAATATCTGCCAAGCTCTGGCTCCAGAGGGCACTTCTGGTTCTCCCCAACACTGCCGATCCATCCTCTTGGTCCTACTGAAACAGAGAAGTGAACACGGAGCTTTCAAATTCTGGGAGGCTGAGGCAGGAGGATCACAAATTCTCCCAGCCTGGACAATTTAGTGAAACTCTGTCTCAGAATAAAATAAATACATAAATAAATAAGGCTGGGGGTGTAACTCAGTGCAATGGCTCTGGATTCACTGCTCAGTACCACCAAAAACAAAACAAACAGAACAAAACAAAATAGGCGATGCGGTAAGCTACGTAAATTTAGGGCTAATAAACTTTTAGACAGACACTCCCTGAATGACTAACATGGCCACATGCAGGGCTGAGAAGGACCTGACCCAGACTTCATGAAATGAAGGTCAAGCTTTGTTCTGCTTTTAGTTACCTACTGGGCCTTTGTAGGCCCAAGTGAAGAGTCACGGTATTTGGCAAAAACCAATTTTAAGTCCCTGTCTATCTTAGTGAAAACACACATCATGCTTTTAATGAGTCAGTGGTTAAAGGTCCAGGAGCTTATGTGCCCTCTGTCTCTAGCAGAGCTCTTTATGTCATGTCTGTGTCACCCTCTGTCAAGGACATGGTCCCAGAAAAGGAGCCAGCCCACCAGGGCCCTCGTGAGCAGTGGTGGTGGAAACCAGCTCTCCCTGCTGGGGAGGAAGAGGGCCGCTTACAGCTGTGGCCCATTCCTGTGGTGTAAGCACTCGTCTGTCCCCACTGCAAAGCTCCTAGACTCAGCAAAGTCCTGTTATTTAACAGCGAGTCCCCACAGCCAGCTGCCCACGCAGCTGGAGGAAGCAGGGCCTCGGAAGAAAGTGTGGATGGGAACCGCATCTTTTCTCATTGGCCTGGATGACCCCAGGTGATTTCTAACCAGACTTTGACTTCCTGTGTCCTTCCCATGTACTTTTTCCTCTCCTGTGGGCAGGAATGTCTCCAAATGCAGCTCTTACGGCCACCATTGTACCCAAATCATTCACAGACTCCCACTGCCCACAGATGAAGTCCCTATCCCCACTCTGCCTAGGCCAGCTGCCCTCTGAGCTTCTCACACTGCTTTGCTTGGAGCAGGGGCTTTGTTACTTCTGAAAGCGCAGCAGCCAGCACAGGGCTTCATGGGAGATGAATGAGCATGAGTGAGCGAGACACGCTATCAATCTGTCGGATAAGGAATCACCAACTTCCATAGCTCCTGCCTGGTGACAAGTGCTGTCCACGAAGACCTCCTCACCTGCCTCTTTCTCTCCAGCAGTTTTGCTCCACATTTAGAGACAAGAATGGCAGGGGTTAGAATTTTAAATAACCAGCGCAGGACCAACAATTACCAGCTACAATCACTCTACAACTGGTGTTTCCTTGGCAACTTTCTACTTCAATGCCCACAGCAACGCTCCATCTTATCTGCCCCTCTGGATGTCCCAGTGCAGATGTCCTTCATCTGTTGAAACGTCCCCTTTTGAGCATTGGTGTCACTTCGTTTCTTTTTCCCTTTTTTTTTTTTTCGTGGGTACCGGTGTTGACCTCAGGACCTTGCGCTCCTTTTCCTTTTGTAAGCAATGCTGCAGTGGACATCTTTGTGTCCAGCTCTTTGTACACCTGTGTGAGTGTCACCATACAGGCTGGAGGAGGAAAAGGAGGATCAGGCCCAGGCCAAAGTTCACTTCTTGAGCTATTTTGCTGCTAACCTTGTGGGTAGTAAAGAATTAACATCATCTAAAGAGAGTTCTACTCTTTGCTCCTGACTCACGGGAAGTTACTTCCAAGCCCTTGGTGTGTCCCGTGTGATAAGAGTATCTTTGTTTCCCTAGGAGTCTTGGGACACACCAGATAGGCTATGCTGACAGTATTGTTCATGGTGAGGTCTTTGGGATACCCAATCAGCTGACCCCTGGGGACACTGGAGACTAAAGGCCAGCCTTTGCTGTGGGCCATATCATCTACGTGAATGAGTCCCAGCAAAAACCCCAGATAGCTCGGGGAGCTTTCCAAACTAGCGACACTTCATACATGCGGTGGCACATTGCCAGGAAAGTTAGTACTGTCTGTAAACCCCCGGGAGAGGACAGCTAAGATGCCTACACTCAGAACTTCCCCGGCATCTGCATAATGAGTCTTATTTTAATGCATGTCCTTTGCTGTAATAAACTGTAACTGTGAGTACAACAACTTCCGGTGACTGCAAGATCATTAGCGAATTACTGAGTTTGAGGATGGTTTGGGGGATCTCTGAAATTGCAGTTGCTACCCAAAGGCAGTTCTTTGACATTCAGTCAGCCCCAACTATTGCTTTATTACTCCCACTTTCCGCTGTGAACCTGGGCCCAGAGAATGAGGTGACTTGCCCAAACTCCACATACCTGTCAGGATTTGAACCCTGGCCTGAGGTTCCAAGGTCACTCTGTGTCATGCTGCATTCCTCTGTGTGTCCAGCTTTGTCACCACAGGCCTGGGAAATGGAAAGCTGGGAATAAGGAAGCCAGAAATCTGGAGTTCAAGAGGAAGAAGCAGAGAAAATACACAGGTATGGGTCAAGTCCAGGGCTGCCGTGGCTTTTCCAAGCTGGACTCGGTGGAGACCTGTCCATGGCTGGAGATGGTCTTGTCTGCTCTTCACCATGCCTCAGGGACAGGTGTGCGGGGACCTCTTCAAGTTATGAACGTGGTCCCCTCCCAGTGAAAAGCTGTGTTTTTATTACACAAATCTGTACTTTGAGTTGGAAGAAAAGAGTTTTCTATTTGGTTTTTGTTTGCATAAGAGGATTGGAGAACTGAGAGCTGCCTGGATGGATGATTAATGGGGAAAAAATTACATTCCAAAGAAGCCCCTCCTCAGAGGGGAGTACGGAGCGGAGGGCAGGTTCACTTCCTCACTTCTGTCTCAGATGGAGCTGGAAGAAACACTGAGGGGGAACAGGGCAGAAAAGGAGCTGTTTAAGGCTGAGAGGAGCTAATGGAAACTGCGGCTAACATCTGCAGAGCAGGAGCTGTGCTGAGCCTGTGCTCTACAGTCTCAGATACGCATAACAACCACCTGAACTAGGGGCCAGGAGGATCCCCATCTTACAAAAGGACAAGATGAGGGTCAGGGGGCTGAAGAAGTTGGGCCAGGGTCACAGGGCTTGGAAACATGGCAGATACTGGGTCTGTCTGGCAGACTTCAGAGGAGACCAGGCAAACGTCAGCACAGACTGGTTGGGGCTCATAGGAGCTCTCCCAGAGTGAACAAGGAGTGGGGTTTATGCCAGTACCATCTGGGGACTGTGGACCTGGAGATGCAGAGCCTCAGGAAGTTTCCTACTATGATGCCCTTGGCCATCAGTTTCCTAAGCATTTCCGCTGTTCTGTTGTATTTGAAGCCTGTATCAGTCCTTGGATGGATGGTGTTCCAGCCCTATGCTTTTTTTTTTTTTTTTTTTTGGTCATCTCCCTGCCCCACTCCATCTTAGCCAGCTCCTACAGAATGAGGGGAGGGTCCCCAAAGCAGGAAGCAGAGAGGACATGTTGGCTGCAGGGCCACTGAGATGCTGACCTGGAGGCCACCTTGACCAGCACAAAAGAGTCAAGATAGCCAAGCCACCTTCTCTGTGCTCCTGGTGACTCCAAGAAGATTCTGCTGTGGAGAATTGTTGCAGATCACAGATTAGGATTCACCATGTAATCCCATAAATATCTACAAGTGTGTTAAACTCTGAGGTTAGAGAAGTGAGCAGAACATCAGGATCCCTGTCCTTATGGAGCTGATAGTGAACACATGATAGATGGTGGAGTGAGTGGATGGATGGATGGATGATGGATGGATGGATGGGTGGATGGAGGATGGCTGGCTGGATGGATGGATAGATGCTTAGATAGTTGGATGGATGGATGAGTGGATGGATAGATGGATGGATGAGTGGATGGATGGATGGATGAGTGGGAGGATAGATGGATGGATGAGTGGATGGATGGATGGATGAGTGGGAGGATGGATGGATGAGTGGGAGGATAGATGGATGGATGAGTGGATGGATGGATGGGTGAGTGGGAGGATAGATGGATGGATGAGTGGATGGATGGATGGGTGAGTGGGAGGATAGATGGATGGATGAGTGGATGGATGGATGGATGAGTGGGAGGATAGATGGGTGGGCAGATGGGTGAATGGATGAGTAAATGAGTGGATGGGTAGACAGATGTCTTAGTTGCTTGTCTCTCATCACTGAGACAAAATATCCGACACCCAAAGTTGAAGGGGAAAAGGTTTATTTAGCTCACAGTTTGTAGAGGTTTCAGTCCATAATTGGCTGGCTCCAAGGCAGGGTGGCCCGTGGCAGAGGGACAACAGTTCTTTTTTTTTTTTTTTTTTTGTGGGTACCGTGGGTTGACCTCAGGACCTCGCACGCCAGCAAGCGCCTGTGCCACTGAGCGATATCACCAGCTCTTTTTTCGTATGTTGCTACCGGGAATTGAACTCAGGACCTTGCACTTGCCAGGCAGACACTTATGCCGCTGAGCCATCTCACCGGCCCGGGACAACAATTCTTGACAGTGGAAGACAGCAAAAGCAACAAGGGAGAGGATACAAGCCTATTTCTGTCCCTTATATTGTATCCAGTCTACTGGGATTAGGATGGTGCCAATCCAATCAGTGGACTGACCTAGGATTGCCTATCCTTAACCCTAGCACCCTTAATCCTAGCACTGAACCGTGAATCAGTCACAAACTCTAGATTCAGCTCCCTCTGTAAAAGCCCCATCTAAAAGTGCATGAGGCTTTGGGGAGACATCTAGACACAAACCGTAACAACAGACGTCTGGTCTTAAACCTCAGGTCCTCTCTTCACTAGTGTGTGACTCCTAACACGTTGGTATATCTCTGTGTCTCAGTTTCCTCATCTATTCAATGGGGATGATAATAGTACCAACTTCAGAAGAATTCACTGAACATGAGATGAATAAACAATAAACTCCGTAGAATAGGGTTTGCACAATTTAAATGCTATGTTAATGTTGGATTACATTAGTAAAGGAGACAAAAAAAAACTGCAAAAAAGAAGGGTATAATATAGTAATTCTGGTCAGCACTACAAAGGAGAGGAACAGGGGTTGTGAGAACATTTTACGGGGTAGACTGGGGAGCCAGAGGAGGCTTGACTGAGTCAGGGAGGGAAAAGAAGGCAAGATGAGGAGTAGGTGCGTGAGTACCCTGGGATGAGAATGATGTTTCCAGCTTGAGCACTGCATGTGCAAAGGCCAAGTGGTAAACACAAGTCATGTGGCTAAAGCTAAAGCTCAGGGGTGGAGGAGAGGGACCGGGAAGTCAGCAGGATGAGGCAAGGTGTCACCTTGCCCTAAGAGCAGTGGAAGAACAGGAAGGGGAGTAGGGATGGTGACCATGTTAGTGTTTCCAGGAAGTTGGGATTGTCCCACTGACAAATCAGAGGTGTCAGAGCTGAGAGCTCTCAGGAGGCCTAGGTTGACCATCTAGTAACAGGGCGGGTCACCCAGGGCTCTGCACAGATGGGGACAGAGGCTCCAGGTGTGGGCCGGGGGATTCCCGAGAGCCAGAGCCCAGGCCCCCACTCTCGCTTTGAGCAGAGAGACCTACAGCAATGTCTTTGCTGTTCTGCATTCTCGGACTTGCACAAGCTCTCATTCAAAACAAGGTCTCCTCTGCCAAGTAAAAGGGGCAGGGGAGGGAGCAGAAAGCCACACCTAAGCCCACCATTTATTACACAGCTGGGGAAACTGAGGCCCTGTGGGACAGCTGCACAGTACGTGGCTGAGCCAGGGCTCTGGACCGGGCCTATCCCTCCCTCCACCACGCTGTGCCTCAAGATCTGCTTGAGTTCCTGGGTGAGGGGACAGAGTTCTGTTGCCCTCACTAAGCAGCACAAACTTAGCAGCTTCCACGCTGTGAATTTACTACCTTGCTCTTCTGTGGGCGGGAAGTCTGATGCGGGTCCTGCTGAGCTACGATCAAGGCACCGCCGTGAGCTGAGCTCCTGAGGGTGCAGAGCTCGAGTCCTTGGAGCTGTGGGACTGAGGGCCCCGCTCCTGGCTGCTGCAGGCTGACTCTCTCCTCATGAAGGGAGGGGCCCTGTCTCAGGCCAGCACCGAGGTACAGACACGGCTCACTCTATCCTCCATCTGACTCTTCTTGGAATGTTGTCTCCCTCAGAGCAGCCAGCAAATTTTCTGCTATTTTAAAAATAAATTTTAATGGTGGGAAAATACATAAAAATTCAGCATCCTAAGTGTTGAAGGGCACAACTGAATATGTGAACACCACCATGCACCCTGCGCCAGCCTGCACCCGCAGAAGCTTTTATCCTCTCAGTCTGGACCTCTGTCCCTGACACACCAACCCCTCTTTGTCCCTTCCCACACCCCTGCACCCACCTCTCTGATGTTCATCTCGATGAATCCAGCTACTCCGGGTACCGGGTATGAATGGACTCCTACCATATTTGCCTGTTGTGCCTGGCTAAATTCACTTAGTATAATGTCCTCAGGTTTATCCTGCTGTAGCAGGTGTCAGAATTTCCTTCCTTTTTAAAGTGGAATCATGTCTTGCTGTAGCTCTGCACCACCCGTTTATCCGTTTACCATCGACAGACACCTGGGTTGCTTCTGCCTTTGGCTACTGTGACTAGCGCTGTGCCACCGTGTGTGTGCATACCTTAGTTCCAGTCCCTTCTTTCAATTTTGGGGGCATGCATGTATATATGTATATATCTCTAGAAGTGCAATTGCAGCATCCCATGTAATTTTGTTCTTAATTTTTAAAGAGACACCAGACCATTTTCTGCAATGGTGGCATCATTTCACATGCCCACTACAGGCACACAAGGTTTTACTTTCTCTGTATCCTTGCCAGCATGCACTAGCTTTTGCTTATTTTTTAAATTAAATTAAATTTAATTTAATTTAATTTTGAGACAGGGTCTCATTATGTAGTTCAGGCTAGCCTTGGACTCACTATATAACCCAGGCTTTGTCAAAAGCAATCCTCTTGCCTCAGCCTTCTGAGTGTGGGATTATAGACATGCACCACCATGCCCTGAAATCTTGTTTCTATTTTCATTTTCTGAATGACCAGTGATGTTGAGAGGGTCTTAGATTTTCAACTCATGTACCTGTATTGGCTCATCCCATACCTGGATAATCCAGACAACTTTCCCTCCCGAGATTTTCCACTGAATCATACCCACAAAGTCCCTTTGCCATGCAAGGTGACATAGCCATAGGTCCCAGGATGGGGCCATCGTCCTGCCTTCCACATCTGGGAGCCAAGAATGGACCTGCAGAGCTTCCTGGAGGAGTCTGTCCTCTCCCCACTCCTGGGACAGGTGTGGGGGACCATTCCAGGACCAGAGGACCCTGGCAGTGTCTGCAAAATGCACTTGCTACTGTCCTGTGTGCTGCCCACATCTTCAGGAAGAATCCCTTGGGGCTGCCTGTCCCTTACCTCCCCTTGCTGTGTCCACCCCATCAGCAAGCACTGGCTGGGCACCTCCTCCGGGCCAGCTGTCAGGCAGGTGTGCAGGCTCCGGGGCAGGCAAGGTGCCCGGTGTGACAGACCAGAGCTGTTCATCACACGTATGGAAACTCTGGATTTGGAAGTTCACCCAAGGCCTCATTGAGGAAAGGATGTGTGATTGTAGAAGAGAGAGGGTTAAGTGGTCAAGAGGCAGAGGGGAGCTACCGGGCTTAGGGCGCAGACTATGTCAAGGCCTAGGGGCTGGGAGGGACTCAGCTGCTGGGGACCCGAGCCACAGCAAAGGTGGCTGCGGACACTGAGCAGGCGTTGAAGGGCTGAGAAGTCAGTAGGTCCCCTTTCCATTCCAGAAACATCTGTGTTGTTAAGCTCTCTCAAGAAGGGATAGTTTCCCCTTCTGCCCAAGTACCACGGTTGAGAATTGGTGAGTGCATGGCCCATTACTCATGCGTAAAGTGCAGCGCAACTCCTTTGTAAGAAATGCAGTCATTGGTTTATTATTCCAGGGGAAGATGAGACTTGCAGCGACCCCGAGAGGAAGTTAAATGTGGGTGACCCTTGGGAACTTCCTCCCTCTCTCCCCAGCCCCGTGTCTCCGCCTGGCCAGCCTCCCCCACCCCAGGTTGTCCCCCTGCCATGAAAGGGCTTCCTCTTGAGTCACAACATGAATCTCTGGACAGCCTCTCTTGGGGAGGCCGGCACAATGGAATGGCTCCTCCCCACAGCGAGAGCCAAGCCCAACAGATTCATTTCGGATGCATCTGCTGTAGATTAAACATTTGGAAAAGCCATTTCATAAATATTTCTTCCCGCAACCACATCCCCATATGGCCGCGCGCTCCGGCCTCGTTCTGAGGCTGCTGGCGCCTGACACATATGCATTTAATGTATGCGGCAGCTCAGACTTCTGTCCCGGCCGCCGTGGAGCACTCCAGAGCGACTCCTAATCTGCTTTGGGGAACATGTCAGACTCCTGGGGGCAAACAAGGCATGTCCAGAGCGCTGCAGGTGGTGTGGGGCACAGGGCCAGTGAGCAGAGTGACCCCTTCTTGGTCTTTTCAGCCAACCAGCCAATGTCCTTTGTCCCTGCTTGGTGCTGAGCTAGACCCAAGGGCATCCAGAAAGCAAGGTCTTTCTAGAGCAGCTCTTGGTGATGGTCCTCCATGTTTATGGGGACACTTGTTTTGGATTCTAGCTCCGCTCCAGGTAGGGAATATGGGGCTATGAAGGACTGCCAGGTGGGGGACAGCTAGTGCAAAGGTCCTGGGGTGGGGACCAGCATGATGTATCCCCGTGGCAGAGAGCAGGTGGGGGTGGGAGGAGGGAGCAGAGGCGGGGATGTGTTGCTGGTCCAGTAGAACAAGTGGCCACAGCTCCAGAGCAGCACCAGGTGGCGTCCAGGCAACTCTGACTCTCTTGACCTGCGTGGTCCCCACTGAGTGCAGCAGCCTGGGTGAGCTTTCGAGTCTTCAAACCTGTTTGGAATGATGGATGTTACCAGCGTGTCCAGAGTCAGGTTCTTTTCTGCCATCCCGAAGCCTGGTCATTTGGGCCTTGCCCAGGAAGGGTCTGAGGGCTACAGGCAACAGAAACTGAGGCTGGCTGCTGGGAGCAGAGAGCAAGAAGGAGATGGGAGGCCTCAGGAGGAGGCCAGGAGGCTGGGGGAACTGATGTGTGAGAGGCAGGCCTGGGCCAGAACCAGGAGTTCTTGGCACCTGGGAACAATGACAGACTCATCTGATCTTGCAGGAATAAAGGATAATTGACCTTCTTAAAAAATTTTTAAATTTTTAAAAATTTATTTATCAATGGCACTGGGGATTGAATCCATGACCTTTGCCCGAACTCCTCTCCCCACCTTTGAATATTTTTTAAATTTTTAAGACAGGGTGTCACTAACTCCATAAGTTGACTGGGCTGGACTTGAACTTTGTATCTTCCTGCCTCAGCCTCCCAGGGTGCTGGGAGAGTACAGATGTGTGCCATTGTGCCCATTTAATCATTCCACGGGAGGCAATGTTTTAGAAGGAAGAACACTGCACCTCTGGGGTGATTATTCTCTATCTAGCCTCACCCCATCCTGAACCCTAGGAAGACCACCTGAGGACCACAGGAGCACTTGTCCTCTGACTTCGGTTGCGCTTGGCCAAAATGAACTTGTGCAGACCAGAGAGCAGGAGCAGCGACAGGGGAGGGCATTGTCCCCACCTGGCCCTGGGCTGGCTCTCCAGAGCCGCTGCGCCTCTAGGCTGCATCCTAATCCTCACCGTCCCCCTGCCCTTCTCTGTCTCTAGGCCCATCTGCTCCTGCATTTCAGTTCTTTCTTTGGAGAAAGCTCCTCAGTCCCCTCCTGGGGATGGGGCCGGGGCCCTGGCTGCTGAAGGAGCCCAAGTGGAGACATCTGCGAGCCGCTAGAGGTGCGAGGGCTGGGGAGCCACACCAGCTCTGGCCTGCGGTGAGCGCGCTCCAGGGCAGAGTGCCTGGCACCTCCCACCTGCCTTGTGTCTACACTGGGGGTGCAACAGGCTCACCTAGCCCCCGAAAACCCTCACACCAAGAGGTCTGCCATTAGTGATCAGGCAATTTGCACTAAAAGATAGCAGTACAGTGGTTAATGAAGGAGCACCGGGGAGCTGAATTTTGAATTTTATTTAATTCTAATTAATTTAATTTGTGGCTAGTGGCTTGTGCACTGGAGAATGCAGGTCTAGAAGGGACGATAGATAAATTGTATAATTACCACTTCGATCACCATAGTGTACTCTCGCTGCAGCCTGCACAGTTCCCTCCCAGCCATGGCAACAAAGGAAAGCATATTTTTGGCTGAGACTTGAAGGTGACTCTGAGAAGGTGGGGCAGGAGCCGGGGGAGGACCTGCCAGGCTGTGGAACAGCGTGTGCAAAGCCAGGAGCTGTAAAGGTTTGCACTTGGGGAGCCGGAAGCAGGCCAGTTAGACGGCAGGATAGAGGAGACCAGAGACAGCGAGGTGGGCAGGGGTCAGATCATAGGGGCCCTTTTGTTGTGACCCCATTGTACAGAGAGGGAAGTAGAAGTTTAGAGGAGAAAAGTAACATGTCCCAGAGCAAACCGCTACTCAGAGGTAGTGCAAGGATTTGTACCCAGTTTTGTGGGGCATCCAAAGCCCTTGGTCCCCATCAGGGACCGTAGCAGAGCCTGGGAGGCAGAGGCTTCGGTACACAGCACACAGCAGGTATGACATCCACACCACAGCCTCAGGGCAGGCAGCCACCTCCCCGGGAATAGGCTGGAAAGCAAACCTGAGGTCCCCCAGCTCACCCTGGCAGCTTTAGAGCTCCAAACAGGAACCCCCTGGAGGGCACAGGCAGCAACATGGCCGGGGACACGGTGTCAACCCAGACCTGGGGTAGACGGCAACTCAGGAACTTAGGAAGTGAGGAAGGGCAGCTGTTCAGCACAAGGTGCCAGGGCCATGGGGACGTCCAGGGACGGTTTGAACACGCCTCCTCTCTCCCGTCTGCTCCTCACGGAGCTAGTGGAAGAGGTACACCAGGCTTCGGAGTCCGAGGCCAGCGTTCAAATACATTGCCTAACTTCTTTTTTTTTTCTGACCCTCAGCTGCAAAATGGGTGGAAGTGTTTAAGAAGGGTTGGGAATTCTCAAAGCATGGAGCCCAGAGATCCCTGGGGTACCTGAAAGGGCCTTAGGGTGAGAACCACTTCCATGCTAACACTAAGCCACGATGCCTTTAGAGCCTCCTTCTTTTTTGGGAGTACTGTGGAATTTTCCAGCAGCACATGACAAGTGAGGATGCCATTGCTCCAGCGCTGATGGAAGGAACGCATGCTGGTGATCCTTGTGTTTGGAAGATGCATTGCTTTTCATTTCTCACATAGCAATACTGGTAGCTAAAATCTGCATAGACAAAGCCTCAGGGGTATTCAATAATATTTTTGTTGTTGTTTTGAGGGTACCAGGGGTCGACCTCAGGACCTCGCGCACCAGGAGGTGCCCATGCCGCTGAGCGATATCACCGGCCCTTTTATCCATATGTGGGATTTGGGAGTCGAACTCGGGCCCTTGCGCTTGCCAGGCAGGCGTGTACACCGCTGAGCCATCTCACCGGCCCCTCAATAATTTTTAAGGAGTCCCCAACCCAGTTTGAGAAGTCCTGGTGTCACAATTATCCCAGGGATCTAGGGAACACCCAACACCAATATTATTGGGAAGTGCCCATTTCACAGAGGAGGGCAACATTGCCCATTTCTGATAGCTGTGGTCCTGGGGTTGTGAGCAACGCTGCATAAACCAACTCAGGCTTCCTTAGCCATGAGGGTTTCCAGAATTCTCATGAAGCTGGGAAGCCAGTTCAAGAAGGGGACAAACAGGGCAGCATCAGAGGCCCAGAGTGCAGATGCTGCGGGAAGGTCTGACTGACCAAGGAGGCCACTTCGGGTCTGGCCATCAGACAGAGCTGTTAGGGAGAGCCACCCCACTCTCCATGTAACCAGCCCAGAGAGATTCCGCCTTGGAAACCTGGGTCTGAAGCAAGGGGGTGGGGGGCACCCAGAATGACTTTGGGACACAAGGAAATTTCAAGGACTGGGGATCCCTTCTTCTGCAAGCTCTGGAAAGTGAAATCCCCCCCAGCTCTCTGGGGCTGGCATTAAACTAACCCCTCTCCCAGAGCATTGCTCATTAGTTGAAAACAAGCCTGATTCGTCTGCATGTTCAAACTCATAAATCCATGTCCCTCTCTCCACTATCCCCAAGCCAGCAACATAAACAAACCTCAGGCCTGGCGCCCTTCAGCCCCTGAATCACACCAGTGTTTGTGGAGGACCGTGGGCACGCCGCCTTCCACCCGCAAGGAAATACTTCACTGGGTTTTATTGGAAAAATTTCCGCAGATATGATTATTTGTTTGGAGTTCAGTATATCAAGTTCTGCCGGGCTGACACGCTGTCGCACACAGTTTATAGGTATGTGCCAGGCGCTGCCCCATTAAACACCCCTAAACATACTTGGTTAAGAACAGCGATGATGACAACCTTGTTTACAGTTCACATAAACAATCACACAGTCTCTCTTCCCTGGGGACCGCCTGGGATTGGCAGCTATGTGCCAGTGCCCTCACTGCCCATGGCAGCCACCGCTGGGTCCCCTTAGGAAGGAGCCAGAAGCCAGACAGTCCTCTAGCTCTGCAGCTTGTTTCCTCTGCTGGGATTGCTGAATCACAGCAGGGGAGATCAATCTTGACCAAATAACCCCAGAAAAGACACCCATCTGGCTGGGCTGCAGTGATGTTTCAGACAGGGGTTTGATGGGCAGAATTACAAGGTTGAAGAAATCCATCCGTCCACCAGGCAGCCCTTGGGAGACAGCTTCTCTCTGAGGGTGTGCAGGACAGGGGTGTTTCATTCGGGCTTTGTGAGCTAGGAAGAGCTGTTGGTCAGGGCTGAGGTCCTCCTGGCCCAGCCTGGCTCTCCTTGGCCCTCCCTGATCCCAGCCTGGGTTTTTCCCTTGCTGGCTGAGTGTCTTGCCAGGGCTGGGAGGTTCTGATACCCATGTCTGATTGTAAATAGTCGATAAAGCTGACGGGAGCACCCCTCCCTAGGTCTACATTGCCGGGATGTGGGCACTTTTTGATCCTGGCCGTATTGGCACACACGTGCCTGAGTACATCTCGCCCCTCCCTGATAGATTCATTGGCCCAGACAAGGAGCACACCTGACACCACCACAGGCCCCTCCCCCAAGCCCTAGAGCACACTTTATGCTTTCCCTGTGCTGGGCTTTGGGACAGAGGCCACCTCAACTTTCCCTGGCCTTTCTGGCTGACCCCAGCTACAGGCCTGTGCTCAGCACAGGTGCAGCCTTTCTGTGTTGGGGTTTGCCCATCTAATGGAGGAAGAAGGGGTTCTGGCAGAGAAGAATGAGAGGGACCGTCTGTGATTTCTCAGGGCCGGGGGACAGCTGCTAACATTCCTCACCAAAGGCCGGAAACAGAACGCTGCTTGGGAATTGACGGGGAGGAGGTGCACTCCCAGCGTGTTAACATTTTCAAGATTCCAAGATACGTGCCTGCGATGAACAGGGGAAGATATTTAGGGGGCAGCCGGAGAGCCCTCAGCCACAGCACCCCAGAGACTGCCTGTGTGCCCACTTCCTGGATCCCTCATCCCCTGGTCCTTGGTTCAGCGAAACCTCAGGGAGGGAGGCTGCAGCTTTCATTTCCACACGCACTGGCACTGTCTCCCAAATTCAGCCCACTGGTACTTCAAGAGCTCCCTTTGTGGGCCGGTGAGATGGCTCAGCAGTGTAAGCGCCTGCCTGGCAACCGTGAGGTCCTGAGTTCGACTCCTGGTACCTACATACAAAGGAAGAAAAGGGCCGGTGATATCGCTCAGTGGCACGAGCATCTGCTGGCAAGCGCAAGGTCCTGAGGTCGACTCCTGGTACCCACATTAAAAAAAAAAAAAAAAAAGGAACTCCCCTTGCACCAGCCCAGCCCTGAGCTCTGGAGCTGCACAGATGGACACCCGCCAGGCCCAGCCTATAGGCAGCTCTCGGTCCAAGGCAAAGCCAGGCGAGCTCACGAATCGGCCCTAAGAGAGATTCCTGCTGCAAAGTGCAGTGGGCTGTGGCTCCTGTGAAGAGGGTGACTGGTTCTCACTGAGCAAGGACTGGGCGTGGGGAAGGGTTTTCCAGTGTCCCCAACCCCTTTACTCCTGTTCCCCAGCAACCTCAATCTTCCTGCAGGGAACGGGCCCTCTCCACTTCCTGGGGTGAGACAAAGTGCTATCAATCAGAACCTCCAGCTCTAAGTCCAAAGCCCGACCCAATCGGTTCCCTTTCTGAGGTTTCATCCCTGTAGCCACTAAGCAAGACCACTTCCAGGGAGAGTGTTGTGACCCTTTAGGAGATCGTGAATGCACCTTCAAAGTTGTTCTTTCTTTTTGTTTCAGCTAAAACTCTGCAGAAACTTAGGAGAAACCAGCTAATTAAGTCACGGACTGATTCAGGTAACCTACAGCAAACTTTGTCATTATAACACTGAATTCTCTGACTCTGCTCTTTCCTTTTTGAACATGGGATCATGGACTTGAACCGGACATGCTCAGGAATGTGTCCAACTTCTTTCCTTTGAGAATGTAGGATCCGCGGGGCATGGTAGCACATTCCCGTAATCCCAGCCCTCTGGAGGCTGAGGTAAAAGGACCGAAAGTTTGAGCCCAGTCGTGGCAACTTAGCAATTTAACAAGACCACAAAAAAATTTTTTTTTTAATTTTTAAGGAAGGGGCTGGGAATATGGCTTAGTGTGAAGACCCTGGATTCAATCCCCAGTCCTGGCGGCGGGTGGTAAAAAAGTGTTCTATGTCCTTGAACTGAGCGTATGCAGAAATGTGCAACTTAAACTGAGAAGGCTCAGAAATGTACTTTTCTAAGCATGCTCAGGTATACTTTCCTTCATGTGTACTTTCCTAGATAAACATCCAGGTTCCCTAATAAAATCCCCATGCTTTCTTTGTTCAAGGAGAACATTGCTCGCCAATAACTCCAGTGCTCTCCTTACTTGTTGCAAGTAACAAACCCCTCTCTTATTGCACTCACCCATCTCATTCAGCTACACCTGCACCTGAGAGATCGTTTTCTCTTGTTCCTAGCACCTAAGAGTATAAGACTTATGATTTCTGTGCCCTTGTGCAGTGGAGTGGGTCAACTCACAAGGAATCGATGCTGAGGAAGAGGAAGAGCACACCTTGATGGCATTCGTGGAGCTTCTAGATCAAACTGTGACTGAAGGGTTTAAACCAAAATGAGTTGGCTTTCTGTCCCTTTCCATGGAGAAAGTCCTGATTGACACAGGGGATCTAGGTGATTTTCGTGGAAGAGCACCAAGGCAGTTGTCTTTAAAACAGTGGGGACTTAGTAAGACAAGGGACTCCAGGCAGAGAATGACAAAGATGTGGATGGGGAAAGTTGAGAGTGCATGGGGGTCCCCGCCTCTGTTTACATGGTGTCATTTGTGATGGCATAGCTGACACTCCACAAAATCAAGGAATAGTGAGCCTTCAGTGGAGAACGGAGTATGAGCTGATGGACAGGTGAGATGAATCTGGACAGATAGGTTTGGAAACCCAGGCATCTCAATAACTCCCCGTGCTTTGTCTCTGAGAACAACGTGGCTAACAGGCCCCCCAAATGGAGCTATGTAGCACCCAACTGGTTTCTTCCAACTGGTGTCTTACTAAGTCTCCACCGTTTTAAAGACCAACTGCATTGGTGCTTTTCCACTAAACCTGCCTGGGATTTGGGATCTGAACAGCCCATCTACCCCTCTCTGGTTTGTACATCTTTCTTTCAGGAAAAAAATCTCACTGTAAATCAATAATTAAATCATCACCAGACTTACAAACACAAAAGCAACTCCAAGTCAGCTTGCTGGTGCCAGGAGCCAAGGGGAGAATTATTTCTTGACTCTTTTCGTGGCTTTGGAAATGGCCCGAGACAGTCCCATCCATCGGACGTCAGGAAGGAATTATTGTCTAGGCAGCAAAAGGCTAAAATTTCAGCGATTGTTCCGTGATCTAATCTTTCCCCACCAGGATCATGCTTGAGCTCTTTTGAAATGCTAATGTTTTCAGATCCAGACTCTGCGTTTCAATATGTCAGATGGCATAGTAAATTCTTATGTCAGGGCCTATTGATTTTACAATTTCCTCACACCCCCCACGCCCAACAGCTGTCTTTGATTTTATTTATGAGAGACTCAACCTCAGCAGGCGAGTGGGCTCAAGGTCTACCAGTTACTCATATCAGGAAGCCCCAGGCCCACTTGCCAGCCAAGGGGCTCGGACAGGTACTGCCTTTGCCAGTCTCCATCTCCTCTGCAGCTTCTAGGGGACCGGGGCCTGAAGTGACTCTGGTCACAGGGACCTATGAGCAACAAGACTTGATATCCCCTGAAGGAACTCACCATCCCATCGGAAAGGGCCAAGTGTGAACTGAAACCCAGGGAGCCTTGGGAGTTCCCAGGGGATCTGAGGTGCAGAGCGGAAGGACCCGGGTGGGTGAGGATGGACTCCCTGTGCTGAGCCTGCGTCCCGTGCCCTGTTCTGTGCTGCGATGTGCATGCATTGCCTCATTTGACCCTTGCCACAACCCCGCCAGGTAGATTCACCACCCCCACTTTACAGAGGGAGAAACTGAGGCACAGACAGCAATGCTAGAAGCTGCACTGAATTTCCCCCAGTTCAGTTCACTCCACCTCCAAGGCCACTGTTCTTAGTAAATATGTTTTAAGTCACTTTAAGAGTCACCTGAACCTTCAGAGTTGCCTGGCATAGATCGACCTCTATTTTCTCTCTCATGTTCCTTGCAGGTTTCCTGCTGGCTTCCCCAAGCTGCCTCTCTGCTCCCCTCTGTGAGCCATGTCTCCTATTCCATGGGATAACAAAGCAGCCAAGGAGAGTTTCTTTGTGCTCTTGTTACTAAAACCTCCTGTCCCTGTTTCCCTGTGAGGTCCAGCCCTCTCCTCAGATGCCAGTTATTGTCCCCCAGCGCTCTAGACCATCAAGCATCCCTCCTCTGCTGGACCACCTCCACAGGATCAAACATCCTCTAAGGCTTTTCCTGCTAATTCAGAAAAATTCTTTTTAAAGACTCACATGGACGCCTGAGCATAGGTTCCCAATATTCCACACGACCTCCCACTCTCCCGCCTGGCCGCCAAGGGAACCATAGTCCTTAAGGTTGATCAAACTGTGGGGCACTCAGTTGGGGTCCACAGAGAGCTGGAGGATTTCTTGGTATGAAAAAGCCACACATTTAGTGTCAGAAGTCTTGTGAGTAGAGAAAGTTTCTCTGTTAGCTGCTATGGAAAATGACCTTCTATTTCTTTGGGATGACGTCAGAAGCCCTCAAAATTGATTAATGTATGCTACAGTGCCTACGTTTTAAGGTCATACCAACCCCAAACATACCATTTCAGATGGGCTAATCTGTTTGATTTTATGTGATAAAATAACGAGTAAGTAGAAGCAAATATAGTTCATTCCACAGAACTAAATTGTTGAAATCTGAATAAGGCCACTGGACGGTGTCAAGGCCAATGCTCTGGTCATGGTTTTGGACCATAGTTACGTAAGAGGGCACAATGGGCAAGTAGGGAAGGGTCCTCAGATCTCTGCATTATTTCCTAACAGCTGCATGTGGATCTACAGTGGTTTCAAAATAAAAAGTTAAGGACAGAAAGCAAATAGAGACTTGCCATTGCGCTGGGTAAGAGATGTTGCTAGAGAAAGTGTGGCTGCTAGGTGCAGACAGAGAAGCGCCCTGGAACTGAGAGCACAGTAGCCAACCTGAGACCTCAGAGGTCGCAGGGAGCTCGTCACTGAAGGAAAGCTGCAGAGGATTTCTTGGTAGCGGGAACTGTAAGAGCAAGACCCAGCCCGAGGCAAGGGATAACTCATCCCCTGGACGGGGAATGAAGTTCAGACTGAGTAGAGCAAAGCCTGGAGGAAGACTGGCGTGAGATGCTGCGGGACAGGTGGGCAGGGCCAGCTGGATTCTTCTCTAAGCCGGCACTGGGACCTGCTCCAGAGGGCTGCGGGCCATTGATGGGATTCAGCAGAGCATGGAAATGTGCAGGTTTGTGTTCGAGAACTCCAGGCTTCCCTTGAAGGGAGACACTTGTGACCTTCTCCCTTCTTTGCCCAGGTCTCCTGGAGGTACCTGGGTTTTTGTGGCAGACCCTGCCCTTCTGGGGGAAGAGATGCTGCAGAAGATCCCCCCATCCTCCCAACTCCAAAGCCAGTAGTGCAGAAGGCACCTCCTTTATGGGGTTCCCAGAGGCTCACTCTGACTACATTCGCGTAAACAGACAAGGCCCTTGGGAAAGTGTGGAGTGGGGACTGACCGGCTGATGTTGGTCAGGGATGAAGACCCATTCAGACATCAGAGTGGGGAGTGGAGAGGGGTGGGTCCCTCAAATGCAGCCCAGGGCTGTCACTCAAAGAAGTAAGGATAGGTGCTGGGCAGGGGAGCTCCAGCTCTCCACTCTAGTAAGGCCGGTGCAGCCATGGCGCTTCCCAGGGGGAATCCAAATCTGCCACAGACACGGTCTGCAGCACCCTCAGACCTCAGTCCGTGCCAGGACCCCGGAGTGCTCGGCAGTGTCCCAGGGCTCCCGCAGGGGATTGCTGAGTCACATCCAGGGGCTGGGAGAAGCCACTGATGGGCAAAACCTATTAAAAAATGATTCCTCTAGAAATAAATTAGCAACTATATGCTCCCTTTTCTTGAGGTCCCTTGTGACTGCTGCATCTCACCCTCAGACTGGGGATCTCTGACTCCCTCAGAATCTACCTTCTCTCTCTCACTGACCTGTGGGAGGCAGAGGGGTCCCCCATGTCCCCTCCATAGAGAGGAGAAGCCAGCACCATTCTCAGGCCCTCCATGGGGCCTTCTGCGAGTAGGCAGGGCAGGTGGGCACTGCCAAGAGATGGGGGTGATTGGTAAACTTAAGGGAGTTACTTTATCTCTCCAAGCCTTAGTTTCCTCATCTGTAAAATGGAACTGTTAATAATAGAACATACAGTAAAATTTCCAAAGAGTCAGTTAATGCAATTACTGTGATTGTTCTAATTACAAGGCTGAGGTGTGGCACTTAGCCTGCCACGTTCACCTTGCTCCTGTTGAGCCTCTGCGGCCCCCTTCCCATTCCCACTACACAGCAGGCCTGAAGGCTGTGCTTGCCCGGGTGCAATAACCCCAGGGAGAGCTGCCGGGGCTGCAGGCTACAAGCGCGCTTTAGTCCTAGAGAGCAAACCAGCTGGTGGCAAAGCTTAAGAACCCGTCCTCAGGGCAGGCCCATCTTGGAGAAGATTCCAGCAGGAGACTTGAGGGCATGGGGCTGCCTTGGCCTGGGCATCTCTAGCTGCCCAGATGGTGGTCATAGCACAGGCCCACTGTCCAGCCCAAAGCATCGAGGCCTCCTGAACCTGGATTTGGGGTCCAAGGGCTCTGGCGCTCCAGAACACAAGGGGCTCGTGAAGGGTCAGTCCCCCAACTGCACCTCATTCTTTTTAGGCTGGCAGTGGAAACAGAAGAGAATGTCCTTTACTGCCACCCCCACCTCACTAAATGGGATGCTCCTGTGGACCAGAGCTGTGACTGGGTGAGATGATCCCACTGCCAGCCCTACTCCTCAGTTAGGAAACAGCCTACACCCCTCCTGGCCTTTGCACCTTCCGTGTACCCAACTGGCTTCTGCATCCCGTTACTTCCGACCATCGCCATCTGGACCCCTTGGGAGACCTCTGGGCCTGAACAAAACCAGGGGTCTTGAATGGCCCTGCCTCCTGAGACAAGATGTGCTCAGGGCCTGCCTGAAGGTGCAGGGTATGAGTCTGACAGCCCCTGTCACAGAAAAATATAAATTATAAACCAGTATAGTCACTCACTGTGAAATAGTGTGGAGGTTCCTCAAAAAAACAAGAATAGGGCTACCCTTTGCTCCAGCTCCTTGGTATACACTCAAAGCAATCAACGTCAGCATACACTGGGATACCCACATAGCCATGCTTATTGCGGCACAGCTCACAAGAGCCGAGAAACAGAACCAGCCTGGGTGCCCAACAACAGACGAATGCGTAAAGAAAACGAGATACCTATACACAATGGAGTGTCATTCAGTCACAAGGAAGATCGAAATTCCGTCATCTGCAAGAAAATGGATGGATCTGGAGGCCGTTGTATCGAGTGAAGTCAGCCAGACTCAGACAAATGTCGCATGTTCTCCCTAATATGTGGAATCTAAAAAAAAGGACAAGAAAGTAGAAAGGAAAACTATTATTAGACAAGTGGAAGAGAGTAAGGGGGAAGGGGATGTGAGGGTGGGTAATTGGGGAAACAGATATGAGCAAAATATATTATACACATTGAAACCCCCCCAAAAATATGAAACGGAGGGGACAGGAAAGGGAAGTGCCCGGGGTGGAAACAATCAAAGGGTGTGCGTGTGAGAATCTGCCAGTGTGAAACTCACTCATCTGTATAACCGATTTTAAAAAGAGTGAAAAAAGAAAGGACAGCCCCGCCGTGTGGACGGAAGAGGGGAGAAGGCAGCACCGCACTGCAGCTCCTGGGGTCAGGCTGAGCTGGGTCTCCGTGCGAATCCCTCCGCCCTCCGCTTCCGCCGAACCCTGCCCTGCCCACCCACCTGAGTTCTCATCCTGGGGTCTGTCTGGGGACTTCTGACCTCTGTGGCACATACAGGTTAGGTCCCCAGCCCACGTCCACACAGGGAGCTTGTGGCGCAGTGGGTCTGAATCACACAGTTCAGCCCAAGGCCCTGCTCCGAATGCTCCTGCCCGCAGGCCTGCAGTGTGCAATCTGCAGAGTGGCGACAACAGAGGAAGAGCCATAGGGATTATTCTGGGGGACCCCACTGTCTGTGCTGGCGCCTGCAGCTGCGGGAGCACGTGGGGCAGGTCGCCTGCTGCAGCTGCTCCGTGGAGGGAGCACTGGACTGGTCAAGTCCTGGCTTCATCTGTCAGTCAGGTGACCCTGGAGGAGTGCTGCAGCCAATCTCCACTTCGCCTGGCACGTGAAGAGGTCCTTCCTCACCTGTGAAGCAGTGTGAAAATGCTGGCCTCCCTTAAGTTAAGAGTTTTGTCAGCTCTCAGGCGTCAGGAGGGCCATGGGGAAGACGGGGTACAGGTGCAAGCCGCAGTCTGCCCAGCTCATTCTGTACCTGCTTTGGGCATAGAAACTGAATGAGTAAGGGCTCCACTGTCATGGATGGAATCTTTTTCACAGGGACTCTGGAGCCCCTGGACCACTATTCTGCCCCCTATTCAACCCCAAATCCAAGGAAGATAGAATGGCAGACGCAGAAGGAAGATAGATACAGATGATAAAACTAAGGCTCATGCATCATTAGAAAAAGAACACAGGAAGATAGATGGGCGGGCAGGAAGAGAGGGATTTATGTAGAATGCAGGAACTATTTCTTATATTGAGAATACAAATTCAAATAATGAATTGGAGTTTGTTCTTGCTTCTGTTGGTATATGTGTTTCATTTTACTTGTTTATTACTATGCTTCTTCTCCTTCTAGAAAATCACAGAAATAAACATTTCCTGGTAATAGCACCGAGCTTGGCCACCTTTGCTTCCCACTTGTGTAGGCAGATATGCAGCGTCACTGTGCAGATCATAGTGTCAGGAGTATGGCTGGAGCGAAGAAATGCGGCCTCCCTCGGTCAGTTAGTGGCAATAATTCCACACAGTAAACAGTCTCCGGTATAATTAAGGCTGGAGGCCAGGGCTGGGGCAGGTACCTCACTGAGACTAGCATCTTCAGTCAGTGGGGCTGGAGGCTCAGCTGCTCCATGAGGCACCAAAGTACCCTGGGAATGGGCTCCGAGTTCTCCGGGATGATGCCTGCCTTCCAACGGGAGCTGCGTTTTCACCGGGCACCTGGCTGAGCAGGGGCATTGGCCCTGTTCCAGAGCTCATGCCTAGAGACAGAGCAACCAGAGCCCCAGGCCCTGGAGGGAACCCATCCTGGGGGGCAGCTGTTCCTTGGGTACTAAAGACTCACTGTGTCTGAGACCGAGTTTACCTTTCTTCTCTTTCCCATCAAACTGCTCCAGCGACAGCCTCCCAAGCCCACTTCAGCTCACACCCCAAACTTTGGAGTCTTCCCTGAAGCCTTCTTCTCTCATCTCTGACGTCCACTCATTTATGCTCCAGATCTCAAATACCCCCCCCAAGTCTCATGATCACGGGGACGCCACATTCATGGGTGGCTTCACCCAATGATGAGTAGTTGAGTGCGGTCTTAGGGGGCGGGGCCTGGTTGGAGGTGGGTCACTGGGCGTGTGACCTGTATTTTGGGTACTTTGTATTTCTGTGCCTGGCTCCTTCCTTTGCTCTCTGCTTGCTGACTGCCACGGGATGACCAGCTGTTCCGTGTCCAGGCCCTTTCACCCTGCTCTTTCTGCTTTGGAGCTGGCCAGCCATGGGCTGAACCCACTAGAAACCTTGGGCCCGATAAACCTCTCCTCCTTTAAGGTACAGATATTGAGTATTTTGTCCCAGTGATGGGAAAAACAACACATCTACTTATTCTATAAATGTTATTTGGGAACTTCCCTTGGACCAGGCTCTTTGGCTTCCCCAGGGCTGGTCCATTCCACCTCCCAAATATTCTCCATTTCCACACTTTCTCTTGGAGCAAGCACCACCTTGCATGACCTGTTTTCCAATCAGCCTAAGGTTCTTTTGCTCAATTCAGATGCAAAGTATGAATTGGCAAAGTGCAGCTCTGTTAGCAGTCCTGATGTCACCATACGATACCAGCTAATGCTGGATGCCAAGAATTGACGCCGCCAGCTGCTGGTCACTGCCACTGCTGGCCACCACCATCTGGTGCCAGCTTGGGCTGGACATTGTAGTTCCACTCTACTGGGTGCTGATCTCTGCTGCTGCTGGCTGTCACCTTGTGACAGCTTGTGCTGGACGTCATAGGTCAACTCTACTGGGTGCTGGCCTCTGCTACTGCTCTTCATTGGCTGCTGGTCTCTTGAGTTCTTTGGTGTTAACACCTCCAAGTGGTTTTTCTCTTTTTTTGGAAATGGCAACTCTGTCCACGTTACTCGGGGTAAAAGTCCCAAATAGACTGATAGGACTTTTGAGGCCCATGCTACCTGAGAAATAAATCATGAGCAGGTTTACAAGAATACCAAAAGTGAGTCTTTATTTTAACAGGGCCTGTGCTGCAGCACAGGGTAGCCAGTGCACAGGAGGGAGCCCTCTTGGACTAATCTCAAGAAGTAGCAGCTTGCAGGCCTGTTTCAGTGAGGGTCGGGCTGAAAGCTGGGAGTGGGGGAGGGGCACCACAGTGCCTGTCTGGCTGCACTCATGTTGGAGTGGAGAATGACAGTTTGACAGCCAGGGAGGACACTGAAACAAACTGTCCCAGCCCTTTGGGGTGTAAGGGGGAGCAGAGAGAAGGGAGTGTGCAGGGCACAACAGCCGCTGGCCAAGCCGCATTCCCTGCTACCAGCCAGTGCAGGGGAAAAAGAGTCAGGCACTTCTCTTCTTTCTCACATCCATGGCCGAAGTCTATCAGTCTCCCAGAATCCTCTCTAGATGCTCCAGGATGAGACTGGAAGACACAGTCTGAGAAGATCTCTTTCTACCTAAAGCCTTCTGAGAGCTGACCATTGTCCCTGTGGTGTGACAAAGTCCTGCCTGGAGCCTACCTGGTCAGGCCCCACTGACACAGCACCATCTTCCCCATTTTAAATACTAAGCTTCAGCCAGCTTGGCTTTGCTGTCTTCCTGCTTCTGAGTCTTTGCTCATGCTGTTCCCTTGCTGCTTCTTCCTCTCCTCCCCTGTCCTCCCCTGTCCCCGTTTAGGTGCAGTCTATATTGCTTTTCTTCACAGGAAACTCCCCTGACCCTCCTTGGTCATGAAGCCCAATACATGGTTTCATGATACTGCCTTTAATGGTTAAATATTCTTGTAATTACCATCAGCTCTCCATATCTGTGTGTTTCACATCATAGATTTAATCAACTATGGATTTAAAATATTCAGAAAAAAATTATGTCTCTACTGAACAAATGCAGACTTTTTCTTGTCATTACCCCCAAATAATACAGTGTAGCAGCTATTTACATAGCATTTACATTTTATTAGGTATTTTAAGTCATCTGGAGATAATTTAAAGTACACAGAAAGATGTGTGTAAGTTATATACAAATACTACATTTTATATAAGGGTCATTAACATCTGTAGATTTTGGTACCCATGAGGGTTCCTGGGAAAAGTCCCTTGTGAATATTAAAGAATGGTTGTAATTGTTTAGCATTTTCTTCCTCTAACAGTTTTTAAAGCTCCATGATCTCTGGGCCTTACCTGGCTTGTTTATTTCTGTATCACCAGTGCTAGAGACAGTGCCTTACACATTGTAGATCTTCCCATCATTGAGTGAATCAGTGAATAAATCAGCAGATATATAAATGAATGGCTTTTATTTTTCACCTGGTACAAAACATGCCACATTTTTTGCTTTCTGTTTTTTTTTTTTTTTTTTTTTTTTGTTTTGTTTTGTTTTGTTTTTGTGACCTACCTATGTATTTTTGGTTTAATTCTTGTCATTTGTTGTTACTGTCTTTCAGGTTCCCAGGTACCACGAGGTTCAGGGTTGGGGGAAGTAAAGATGTCTGTATATTATTTAACAGTCTTCCCACTGAGAAGTAAAGTCTGTGTTGCCTCCTCTTGAATCTTGGCTGCTCTGTGAAAGATTTGGCCACTGGGTATGATGAAAGAGATGCTCTCCCACCTTGAGGCTTTGTCTTTAGGTCCTGCCAACTCCTACTTCCTTATTTCTGGAACCCTGAGCCACATGGATGGAGTCTGGCTGCCTTGAAACCACCATGCTGTGAGGAAACCAGGGGAACTGTGTGTAGAGTGAGGGAGAGGGAGATGCCCAGCCAGCTGGGGTCCCAGACATGTGCTGTGCCTTTTCCTCCTGTCCCTCAGGATGATGATACAGCATAAGTAGCTCTGTTAAGCCCTGATGTCTGGGGTAGTTCTTGTACAGTAATAGATAACCCAGAGGGGCTCCTCAGCTTGGGCAGAGAGGACAAATACTTTCAGACATTTAAAACATGCCACAACCACCTCCCCTCATCATGCTTGCAAACCTCCCACAAGCGAGTATGTACTTCTAAAATGCTCCTTTATGTAAGAATAAGCAAATAAACAGCATAGCTATGAGTTTATGACCTATGGGACCAAAATGTAGTTTTGTGCTTTGGGGAGTTTTTTTTTTTCTTGTGGACTTTTATTTTTCTGAAGCAGACTTTCAGTTGGACTTCATTATCCATGTGACTACGAAAAACTCTAATCTCAAATTCAAGACCTATATTTTTAGAACTTCAATAAAAAAAATCAGCAAGAAAACTATGTTCAGAAGGAATGGGGTATTCCAGAATGTGTGTGTGTGGGTGCTCTGAGACCAGAAAACTCATTTCTGTCCATGACATGGTCTCAGACTGTGCTACTCTGTGACCCAAGTCCTCAGCCTCCTCTTCCATGAAGATGGGGAGGTGAGATCAGTTGGGGGTGGATGTGGCCGGTTTTATTTTTTATTTTTTGTACTACTGAGGATTAAACCCAGAGCCTTTGCACAGAGCTATATCCCTAATTTTTATTTTATATCTTGAGACGGGGTCTCTTTAAGTTGCCTAGGCTGTGCTCAAACTTGTACTCCTTCCTTCCTCAGCCTCTCAGAGTGCTAGGACTGCAGTGTGTGTCACCATGCCCGGCCAATTTGAATGGCTTAAATTGTCCTCTCTGTGGAAGCCGAAGAGCCCTGTCCTGGTCATCTGTGGCTGTGTTCAGCTTGTTTCCTGCACAGAACTGGCTCTTTCCTACGTGGGTCTTGTCTGTAGGTGGAGGCGCTCTTGTCCTTCAGCTCATGCTTCCTTCTGTGTAGACACCCTCCACATGGCCTGGGTGTGGCCAGCCTCAAAGTCACTCTGAACAACTTGCCAGCAGTTTCCAGGAGGAGTCCTATTGGCAGCCTTGCTCAGACCAAGGGCCTGGGAGAGCAGCTCTCGGCAGGTTCATGGATAGGCAGAGTGGGAGCATGTCTGGAATTTGGACAGATATGGAGGAAGAGCAACTCCATCTTCCTCTCAATAAAATGTTTGTGTCTTTCAGGACAGGGAGACTCCTGGGCTGGTAAAAATGATGAAGAGCGGAGGAGGGGGCCTTAGAGAGAGCAGGCGGGAGGATGAGGGGGGAGGTATGAGTGAGCCATAAAGTTTGTGGTGAAGGAAAGACTAGCTGGGGTGGAGATGAAGAGCTGGAGCCATGGTCAGGATGGCCCAGGTGTGGGGAGGGGTTGCCAGGGTGTCCAGCAGGACACTGAGGATTGATGTGGTCAGGGGGAGTAGAGGACAGCCTGGCTGCTGTGTAGCACTCCAGGTCCCCAAGTTTTACAAACTGATCTTCACCAACACCCTAACTCTCCCTCTTCAAACCATCTCTAGAACACAGCCACAACTTGTCCGCTTTTCTTCTATCCTGTGGTGGGTTCTCAATGCTGCCTGGAGAAGAACCACCGTCCTCCCCACATTCCACCCTGTGTGCCTTGGCTCTGGTCAACTTTCGCCTCATCATACCCCATAAGGACTCTGGTTCTGTCTGTTTCAGACACACCAGGTGCCCCTCAGTCCTGTTGTTCATTCTGCTCTCCCCTACTGCAGGACATTTATACACGCTGGTGCCTCTATTCGATGTGCTTTTCTCTCCTCTCCTTACCTAATTAATAGCTCCTTGTTCTTTACATCTCAATCAAATAGCATTTTCTTGGGAAAAGATCCCCCAAACCTCCTCATGAGCTACACTCCCTCTTCTCAATTTTCTAGCCTCACGAACTTCTCCCTGTGATCAAGTCTGAGTTTGTGTCTCCCTCACAAGAGGGGCAGCCCTGAAGTGCAGTGACCTTATCACTTTAGGCCCATCATGGTACCCAGCACCCAGCACACAGTCAGTGGTTAACATTTTTTTCTTTTTTTTTTTTTTTTTTTTTTTTTTTTTTTTTTTGTGGGTACCGGGGGGTCGACCTCAGGACCTCGCGCGCCAGCAGGCGCCCGTGCCGCTGAGCGATATCACCGGCCCCTTTTTCGTATGTGGGATCCGGGAGTCAAACTCGGGCCCTCGCGCTTGCCAGGCAGGCGCTTACGCCGCTGAGCCATCTCACCGGCCCCAACATTTTTTTCTTGAGTGGATGGTGTACATCATTCATCAGGAAGGATGTGTAAGTCTTGAGGTCTGCTTAGTTCTAGTTTGCTTCAAATTCACCTAGAACAACCCATACATTTCCTCAGTAAAGAAGTTATAGTAGATTTGTCTCCTGGAAAAGAGGACATTACTTTATTTTTATGATGCTACTAGGGAAATGTTTCTAGGTCCTAGAATAGGCTCACCCTGGAACAGGTCGTCCCTGTCCCCTGACTCATTTACCACACTTATTTGCCCTAATCCCAGAGTGGCTGTAATTTCTCTGACTAAGAGAGGCTTTTGCTGATCCCTACCTCACATAATAAACAAAAAGCAGTTCTAAGAGTGTTTGTGAATCTAAATGTAAAAGGTAAAACAGTAAGTCTTCACAATGATAGCAAAGGAAATTCTCTTTATGATCTTGATATAGGCAAAGAATTCTTAAGTAGGACATAGAAAGCATTGACTAGAACAGAAAAGTTTTCTAAATTGGACTGCGTTACCATCAAGAATTTCTACCTATCAAAACTAACCATTAAGAAAGTTACAGAGGGCCACAGAATGGGAGAAATATTTTTAATATGGGTGTTCAGCAAAGAACTTGCACATGCAAAATGCAAAAAGAACTATGAATCATTAATAAAGGGACAAAGACGTGGAAAGGAAAACAGAACATTCTAATGCCCAGTAAGCATATTGAATGAGTTTCACCTTGTTCATCCTTAGGACAATGCAAATTAAAGCCACCCTAAGATGCCACACATACCTACAAGAATTGCTAGATGTTGAAACTCAGGTACTAGCAAGTGTGGGGTAAAGTGCAGAGCGCTACCTGCTGGTAAGTGAAAATGGTTTGACTCTGGAAAACTGCTTGACTGTGTCTAATAAGGCTGGGTGTGTTTATACCTCAGGGTCCCTCAGTTCTACCCCTGGGAGTAAGCCCAGCGGGTGTGTGCATGCGTGTCCACAAAACACATGTTGCATGAGCATGAGCATAGCACCCTTGTTCATAGTAGCTCCAAACCAGACGCAGCCTCAATGTCCACCAAATGCAAAAAGGATGCATATAGTAAACTTCACACAGTGATGAATGCACAGGAAAAACGAAGTGAGGGAGGATAAACCAGTGCTCTGCTGCCGGTACCCACCTGTGACCATCTGGACAGCACTGCACGAAGCAGCCAGACCCAGGAGAGCATGAGCGGCTCCATTCCACCTACGTACAGTTTAAGAAGGGGTGCGGCTCCCTATGAGGACACATGGGAAAGAGACTGGGGTGGGGACTGCTTGTGGCAGGAATGGTCTTTTTGTTGCCAGGGAGGGTGATGATATGGGGCAATCAGGTGGTGAAGATTCAGAGAGCAGAGCGCTTATGTTTCGTGCAATTTTCCGAATGTGAGTTATGCAGCGTTTCTGTTAGCATTTGCTTTTTTTAAAACCGGCCTTTCTTTCCTTCTATTTTTTAGAAGGAAAGAAAGGCCTGTTTTTTTTGTCCTTCTGCCACATACATGCTGCAGGACTCTGGGTAAGCTACTCCAAGATCTGTACCTCTGTTTCCTCACCTATGAAATGGAGGTGAGGATGACAGTGACGGAGGGTACTACCCCCAAGAGGTTGCTGTGACAGTCACCTGAGATAGTATCTACGGAGCAAGTGAGCTTAGAGCAGGCTCATGTGTGGATTTCTACATCCCTCTGGCCCTTGCCACTCTCCGAGAGCTTCTCGGTGGCACAGTCCCTGGCTAAATACAAACTGGAGGGAGCAGTGTCTCGTCAGCCTTGCTCCCGTTGTGCCTAGCTCAGTGCTTGGCTGCTGCAGTACTTAATGAGGACACAGCAAGTGGCTGGGCAGGGGGTCAGGGACTTTTGAGGAGGAGCCATCCTGAGAACAGGCAGCAAGGGAGACATTTCTAGTACAAGAGCTGAGGAGGAGGGAAGGTTTGCATGGCCTCAGGTAGAAGTGGGGCTACCTGAGGCCCCGCTTACTTATCCAGTGCCCAGGAAGGGCTGCTGCCCCAAAGCAAAACCTGAGGGCTCCACCGGAGGGGAAGAGGGAGGACTGGAGAAGCCAGCACCTCCTTGCGTCCCCAGGCAGAGGGCCCTGGGACCCCCTCACTGAGACCCTTGGCTCAGGGCCAGAATGGCTCTCCTCCACCTGGGGTGGCTTGGCATTTTGTTAAAGTTATGCCAAGACCACCAAAGCCCAGGAAGAATATTCCTGAAGGCATTGCACTGGATTTTAAAGGACTTCTGCCCCATCCCAACAAGGCAGCCCCGGATTTCCTTTATTGTTAAGCCTCCAACTGGCAGTGATCCATGGTCAGAGGCAAGGGCTCCCGTGGGACTCCAGACCAGCCCAGCCCAGCCCAGAGCAGCAGATGGGGGTGCAGGAGGCCCAGCCACTGAATTCTGCCTAGGGAAGCAATCAGGGGATGCTGCAAATGTGTCCCCACTTATCCCAGGAAGCTCTGTCTGACAGGACATAAAAATCTTTGTCACCACGGGTAGGCGGGGAGGCCAAAAGTCTCAATGTTTCAAAGAGAAATTTTAATTAGTATGTAAATTCAACTTGCAGCATTAAAATGTCATTTGCTAAGTAAATGTTGCTGCACTCCGAGTTCAGGTATTTATTTGATCCTGTCCTGCCAAGGTGCCTTTGTGTGTTTCCTGAGTGTGTAATAACAGCGTTTCAAAAACAAAATGAAATTCTCCCTCAGTTACAACGTGCCTGGGGTACGGCTGCACTGCCAGGGATGTGACCGGAATATTTTAAGGAAACAAGCCACTGGCAGCCTCACACATGTCCCCTCCTTCCTTTCTGCCTGATGGAGATGAGGAAGAGATCGCCTCACCCTGAAATTCAGACCCGAAGCATCATCACTCCCCTGGAGAAGTAGCCCTAGTCTGGGACGCTAGAGTGATGCCAGTTATCTGCGATAAGCACCCGGGGCTTCAGACGAAGGGTGGCCAGTTGAAAGGGTAAGTCATGCAGTGTTCAGAAAACTCACATGGATCCACCTGCAGAAGAAAGGGGGCTGTGCAGATGACCAGCGGCTAAATTTTCCTTAATTCCAGGACAAGTGATGGGGATCCTCTAAAGAGCAGGAGATAATTGTCCAGCCCTTCGACGCCCTGGAATTCCCCTACTGCAATCAAAGCATATTTGGAATGTTAACTGAGGTTCAGTAAACTGTCCACGGGTGTATGTGTGTACACAGCCCTTGCTGCAGCCCTACACTGCCCACATCCACGCGGTAAAGCCATTTGTCTCGCAGCAGTGTCTAGACTGCGAGTGTGCCAGCCCCTTCAAGGTCTAAGCTGGCTGTTGTGTGTGGACCTATGAGTGTACAAGTGCACGTGAGTGTGCCCATGAGTGTGTGCTGGGGGCAGTTCTGCCAAGCCCCGCACTTTCCAGAAACACAGTCAGAAGCCCGGTGGCCTCCTGTCCCCAAGTTCTCCTCGATGGCTGCCAGGCACAGCTGCCCAGGTTGACAGGGAGGCATTGTCACGCTGGGCAGGGCTGGAAGTTGCCTCCAAGTGCATTGGTTCCAATGCTGGCCCTGTCACTCTCTCGCTGAGACCTTGATTCTGGAATCACCTGCCCCTGGTGCTGCACCTGACCCCATCTTCTCCACCTCGGAATGGCACCTGCACATCCAGGTGGCCAAGCCCTGAAGCCCAGGTGTTTCCCTAGGGCTCCTCTGGGGGCACACGCAGTGCAGAGGCGGGAAGAGCAGGGAGGAGGCGAGAGAAGAAAGTCTAGTGTGGTCCAGTGGAAATGGGTCATTTCCGCCCTTGTGTAAGCATGAAGTCGGCACGTGACCTCCTGCCTGGGCTGACGAGCTTTTCCTGCCCAGGCTGAGTGTAACTGTGCTGTGAAAATACTTACCTTTGCCTACTGAATATTTGTGCTATAAAATCCAAGTGGAATCACGATAAAGAGGCAGACCTCCCTCTCTCCCAGTAAGCTCCACCACCCGCCGGCAAAATAATACACAGAGGTGGAGGCCTGGGTGTCCCATGCCGTCTTTGGCCATCATTGCTACAGCCCGCAGGAGGTGCCAGGTGAGCACCTAGTGGGCACAGCCCACCTCCACCTGGGACTGCACAGTGGAAGTCAGGCAGTGCCACTCACTTGGAGCCCAGGTTTGCAGAGAAGAGACAGAAGTCACACGAGGCTCCTAAGTGAGGAAAGAAGAGTGCCACCCCATAAGGCACATCCTTGCAGTGAACAGGTGGACAGGACTGGACGCCAAGCGCTCAGGGTGCAACTTCTATCCAGATGCCCAGGGGACCAGGGCATCTTCTTCCCTCTCAGTCATCCACTGTTTCATTCATTTGTTCATTCACTCATTCACTTATTCCCTCATCTAATCAACAGGCCCTTACAGAGGTCTGCCTATGTGTCAGGAAACAGAGGAGACACCTTCCCTCCCAGAGCTTCTGGTCTAGGAGGGAAAAGAAACAACAAACTGGTAATCAAGTAAACAGCAGGACATTTTCAGATGGTGGTGAGTTCTGCTCAGACCATCCAATGGCTTTCTACCTGTGACACGGGGATTATAAAACTCCTCCAGGTCCATATAAAGTTAAATACCTCATGTGGACATGAAAGGAGTGGCAACCAGTCACCCAGATATTCTTAGTATAGCTCCCCCACTGTCCTGGTCACCCAACATCCCAGGTGCTACAGGTCGGAGGTGTGTGTCCCTCCAGAGCTCATGGGGTGAAGCTCTAATCCCTGAGCTGGTGTGTGAGGTGGGGCATTTTGGAGATGATTAGAGGATGAAGGTGGAGCCCTTGTAAATGGGATCAGTGCCCAGAGAAACAGCGAGAAGGTGCTACCTGCAAACCAGGAAGCAGCAGGCTCCACCAGACATCAGATCTGCCTGGGCTTTGATCTTGGACTTCCCAGCTTCCAGACCTGCAAGAAATAAATATGGGTGATTGAACCCTCCCACCCCACCCCAGTCCAGGGTGTATTTGTTTTGGCAGTTGGATCTGGCTGACATTTGCTAAGAAGAGAATCAAAACTGCATTGGGAAAAAAAGTATGCATCGAGAACTGGAAACCAGGTTAGAGAAAAGCAACACCTATAGGACCTTCTGTGGATAAATTAGGATCAGTGCTGAGCCTGATTTTATTTAGCAGTTCCCTAAATATCAATCCCTTCCTATCATCACAGAGCTTAGAAAACTTTAGTGGTTTTCATTAACCAGGCCATCTTGGGCAAGCTCTCTAATTCTGCTTTGTGTTGTTGATAAAATTGGGAATTCCAGTTCTGAAATCTTTCAATGCCTCTTTTCAGTTTGAGGGAGTCACCTGAACATACATTTAGCTTCCCACCTTTCAAATTCCCCCTGATGTGACCAAAGCCATATGTGCAATAAGAGTGGCAATCAGTCATGGCGCCCCCTTGGTTCCCGGAGCTCTGTACATTTGCATGCTCTGTTGGGAGGGAAGCTGGAGTCCAAAGACATGTGTTTTCCAGCCAGCAAGTTAAGTCTTTAAACATCTGCCCACCCTTCACTGGGGCTCAGCTGCAAGCGAGGTCTGTAGCAGGCAGGTTAAACGATTTTCAAGATAATTTGGACTCTACCTGATCTTGCCTTTGGTGCCAACTTTAGAACTTGATTGTTGGGTCACACACCTTTTGGAATCTAAATCATGCTCCCAAGCAGTGGAGGGGTGAGGACAGCCAATCACAGCGTGGTCCTTTGGTGGGAGGTGCAAGGTGTCAGCATTGGTGCACAACAGGACAATGACGGCCACCTTCCTTCTCAGCTTGGATGTGTTTCTTCCCTGTGACAGGGAAGGGTAGGCACAGTGGCAGACTCTGTACATTGTCTCCACCGGCCTCTCTTCCCTCTCACCTCTTCCCTGACTGGAAAACCTGCCTCTATGACCGAGGCTGCAAACAGCCACTCCTTACACCTAAGAGAGGCCCTTGCGGAGTCCCAGCCGAGGCACAGGGAGAGTGTCACAGTTACCTCTAATGCCTCTTAGGTTTCTGTGATCTATTCAGTGTCTAAGTTAGGGAGGCCAGATAAATATGGATGCACGGTTAAATTTGAATCTCAGAAAAACAATGAATACTTTTTTAGTATAATTATGTCCCAAATATTGCATGGGACATATACTAAAAATTCTGTTACTGAGCTAAAATTCAAATTTAACTGGGAATGCTGCATTATACACTTGCTAACTCTGACAACTTTATTCAGAAAGCTTTTGACCTTTACCTGCAATTCTCTTCAAAGAACCGTCCTGGGCCGCTGGAGCCCTGGGCCTCCACGGCAGGAGCGCGTAGCTGGCGTTCATGCCCCTGGCCCAGCTCTCCACAGTGAGTCCTAGACGGAGAGAGGGCTTGAAATCTTCATTCCTTGTTGGAGGAGGCACAAGCTCCAGGCACAGTGGATCATGTGGAGCTCCCGGCCGGATGAGGCTGAAGCAGGGACTTGGCCTGAGTCCTGCTCTGTCTGTCTTCTTCCATTCCTTCATGGGCGCTCTTTCTCCCGGATCCTGCTAGGCGCTTTGACTCTGGATTCTTCAGGAGGAAACAACGTGCCTGGGAGTTTTATGAAACATCCCCTCCCCTGACATAGGGAAAGAGGCTTCTCAAAGGGTCTGTCTTCCCATCCTGCTTCGGATCTTGTCTGGAAAGATGGGTTCTCAGGTCCTGACAGCCTCCTGTGACCACGGCCTGAGATTTCTCACCATCTGCTCAGAGAAACAGCGATGGACGGACAAGGGAAGACTGCACCCTTACTAAAACCGTCGAGCCCTGAGCAGATTCTGGAAGTTTCTGGCTCCAGACGTCATCTTACTGAGTGTAGCAATCTTGGGCTCATCAGAGCCCAAAGCACCCCAATGTTCAGCCGGAATGTGGCCATACAATGAGTTCCCAGGAAGGAGGGCTCCTGGTATAAACTGGAAGGCACTGTGCCACAGACTGGGGACAAGGATGAAAGCCCCGCCAGTCCCAGTTGGCACAGATGGGTCTTATACAATACAGAAATGAGATGCTCCCCCTCGGGCTGATGTTCCTTCATTGTTCCTAGGAGCAGCTCGACTTTAATCCCACCAAGTAAATGTCCAGTGCACCCGAACCCAGCCCTGCCCCAGCCTGGGTGGGGAGCTCTGAAGATTACCTACAGTGCAGCTCAGCACCCAAAATGTCCAAACGAACCTCACCCTTCCCTAACCACAAGACACTCTAGCCTTCCTCAAAATTGATAGCACATACAATTTCCAATAAACATTCATAAGTAAAAGAATAATGTGTTTTGTGGCAAAAAGAAAATGGAGAAACTTGCTTTACCCAACCACACAAACAAAAGTAAAATGCTGTGAGCAAAAAGTTATCAGAATATTTGAGCAAAGAAAAACCTTTGAGGAAAAAATAAGAGAAGACAATTATGTGAACAGGAAAAAGACATGAAGTGGCAATTTAAGGAAGAAAGGCAATAAGCACATGTGCCAATAAGCACGAGAAGGAAGTTGAATACTACCTATAATTCTAAATATAAAGAAAACATTGGGGTACTTTGTTCTGGACATCAACTTTCAAAGACAAAAGAATAATCCCAGTGCTAAAAAAAAATCCCAGTGCTAAAAAACAATCCCAGTGGGAAGTTACCTCTCACCTACTTGGTGGAGGGGGTAAATTGGTGCTTTCCTATGGAGCAGATGTATTGCAAACGCTCTAGAATTTTGCATCATTTTTGACCCAGAAATTCCACTTCTAAATATCTTAGGGGGGGTTCAAAGATTTACCTGCATAAGTTATTTTTTATTATAGCAATGTTAGTAATAGAGGTGAAAGGAGGTGACGCTGATGTCCAACCCTCTGACAGGTAGTTTCATCTCATTTCAGGGAAAGGAAGTGGAGCAGGAGGAAGAGGAGGGTACCAGCCTGAGACCACAGGAGCGGAAGTGAACGTCAAGTTTGAGTTTAGGTAGCTCACTCTGCCTATAGGCTTGGCCTCCACACTGTCCCTTTTTCAAGGGACCTCATCTTGGAAGACAATAATCACCCAAGGAGCAGCTCTTGGCCCTCGAACTCTATGGTCACCAGGCTGAGAGAGAGGAGGGTTTGGCAAAGGGCAGCCCTGGCAAATGCTGGGCCGGGATGTGGGTGCAGGCCACTAGGCTCAGAGCCAGCGATCTTTATGGGTTTCGATAGAAAATTCCAGTCCTACTGGATATTTACCATTTCGCTTACTAAGTCCTAAGGCCTGGTGAAAAACAAGACTCACAGTGTCTCCAGGGGGCCAGGTTCTCTCCATCTTGCTTTGGGAGGGGTCTTGGTCACAGAGCTGGTCTCCTCCTGACCCAAGCTGGTTGCCTCTTATCCACAAAACAAAGTGCAGTGGAGGAAGCTGTAGTTTCTCCTGAAGTGTCTTCTTCTAAGACAAAAGAAGAAGAAACCCCCAGGAGGCTTGCCAGAATCCCATTGCAGGGCCACCCCTAAACCAGCCCTGGCAGACCCATCTGGGAGAGACATCTGAAGGAAACAGCAGAACAAGAGATGGAGGTGACGGCGGCTGACCTTGGGTTATCTGACTTTAAATCTCTGGAGTGCAGACGATGTGGTTTAGGCCTCACCTTAGCTGAGCCCTGGGCCACTCCCTTCCTGCACCCCTGGTGGTAGAGCCAAGCACACCTGGAGCGAGGGATTATGCACTCCTCCCCTTTCCTGCCAATGTGGCTGCAAGGAAAGCAATTCCAGGACTGCAAGCTGGTGAGTGAATTAGGTATCCAGGCACCCTGAGTCACAGCCCAGAGCCCACACTCTTTGCTGTAACACTGGGTGAGGCAGCCCTCATGGCTGTGCGGTGGCAAAGACATGGTGGGCAGGGGGAGGGCATATGTGGTATTTGGAGGGGCACACTGTACGTACATGGAGTCTCCATAGAACAAAGAGAACCCCCTTCATATGCAGAGAGCCCAGTGCAGGCCAAGCAGGTGCCCAGCTCCCTCAATATCCCCCCTGAATCCCATGCCAACCCCTGTGGTGGGACTGGTATTGTCCCATTGTGCAGATGAGGACCCCAAGGCACAGGAAGGTGAGGGGAGTCTCGCCCAAGGTCAGATGGCTGGGATTGAGAGAGGACTGTCTTGTCCAAATCCAGGGCTCTTCCAGGAAAGTCTTAAGGAAATGAAGCCTCTTTGGGGATCAGGCAGGATGTGGTGTTCAGCCCGCTATGGAGCTTTGTCTCTGGCTGTCTTTAGGTTGCTGACCAGCCAAAGAGGGGCTCTCAGGCCAAAAAGGTGGAGGCTGCAAAGAATAAAGGGTGTGGTCAGTGACATGACCCAGGGGCAGTCTGGGGGCCCTGAGGGTGGGGCTGAGACATAGCCTTTCCCTGGAGACTAAGGACAGGGTGAGGGACAGGGCTAGGGACAAAGAGCAGAAGGGGAATGTGGCCTCATCTCATAACAGTGCTGAATCAGAGAAGGCAGAGTCTGCCCGCCCATCTAGGGGGACAGATGAGCTGTGGGGTCCTCATGCATCTCCCCAGGTAAAGGCAGGGAGGCCTTGCTCTGTCTCCTTGATTCCCGGCCCGATGGAGGGGCTGGGTGGTGGGGCTGCCTCTGAAATTCCTTCCGTTCTAATGAGCTCTTCAGGGACATGACCAGGTCACACACCCCACAGTGCTCCCCTCCATACTGCGCTCAGCTTCCCAGCTCGGACCTGTGCTGTCACCCCACTGCTCATGCAAGAAACCCAGGCCCACTCTGCCCCTATGTCTTAGTCACTTTTCTTGTTGCTGAGGCAAAATTCCCGCCACCCAAAGTTAAAGGAGGAAAGGTTTATTTTGGCTCACAGTTTGCAAAGGCTTCAGTTCATAGTTGGTTGGCTCCAAGGCAAGGTGGCATGGCAGAGGAGAAATAATCCATGGTGGGCAGAAGGCAGGAAGGTGGCAAAGCAGTGCAGTAGCAAGCAGCAGACAATAAGCGATGGCAGCAGCCCTTTTCCTGCCCCTTATATTCTATCTAGACTAAATACCCTTAAGGCAGGTAGCACTCACACCCAGGGAAGGCCTTCCCATTACCCACACCCAGAACTATGCCAGACCAATCAGTGGACTAATTTAGTAATCACACATCCTTGATCCCAGCATCACACCCTTAATCTCAGGGTCACACACTTTAGATCAAGCCACTCTGAAAAGCCCCACCTATGACCACAGGAGGCTTTGAGGGGACATCTAGACACAAGCCATAACACCCTGCCTCTCTCTGGTCCACATCACACAAGTCGATTCCGGATTCTCTCCAGTCTGTCCACCTGGGTTCTTTTTTCTGTCCCCTCCCTGGTCTGGCCGCTGACACCTGGATGACCGCCATGGCCTCCCACAGTCTGCACAGCAGCCAGAGAGGCCCAGGCAGAGGGTGCATCTGACAACACCACGACCACTGCACTACGGCCTGGGAGTCCTCACACAGGCACCCAATGTCCACCAGCCTGGGCTTCTAGACACACGCAGCCTCCCCACCTTGAGGAGCCCCCCACCTTCCCAACTGGGCTATTTCTGTGTCCTCTGGCTGGATTCTGTTTCCTGTGCACAAGGGTTGCTTCTACCCTTCACCACTGCAGTGTCTTGCGTGGTCCCAAACGTCAGCGTTTACACATATCCATTGAGTTAGTGTTGATAGCTCCCATTCGCTGAGCGTTTATTTATGCACAAGGCTGCTCTAAGAAATGTCCACGTTTTAATTGTCTCATTGACTCTTCAAAGCAGCCTTGAGGAAGACTATTTTCTGTGCACATTTACAGGCAAGAGCACTCAGGCAGGTAGATGAAGCTGCCCGCAGCTGCACAGTTGGGGGACTGGCTCCGGAATTCCTTTTATCCTTGATTCAGTAAATGGGTAAGTGCGGACCGGGAAGACCCTGGGTCAAGAGCTTGGTTCCATTCCAGCTTCACCCTGACTCACCCCAGGCAATGGCCTCCCCTCTCCACCCTCAGTCTCTCCTGTAGACTCCAAGTCCCTTTCCGTCCTCCCTCACTTGCCTTTCCCTTGGTGACCACATTGTGCTAGCCTGGTGCCCTGAAGAGGCCTGTTTCCAAATCAAGCCACCCCAACTAAGGATCCCAGCTAAACAGATCCCATTTATTTCTGGCCTTTTATTAGTTCCAAGTGCCACGACCCTTAGGAGCAGATGGTGCCTGGAACTGGCTGGAGCCCAGGGAGAGGGAGGATGTGGAGGGGGCTTGGAGGGTGCCTGCCAGACACTTTGGATCCTCAGTTCAATTTGCTGTGAAGTTCCAGGCATGGTATGCTTTACAGACAGCCCATGGGCAGACACAAAGTATTCACAGCCCTCAGTTCATCGGAGATGGCACGCCTCTCCGGGACAGAATTCAAACCTGCGGCCTCCAGCCCAGGGCCAGGTGATCCTGCGGACTGCGCGTTGCTGCTGTGTCTCCTTGTACTGTGATGGCAGCGCTTCTGCGGGCACAAGAGTCCCAGGAACAAGAGTCCCACGGGTGTGTGGTCTGTCTCCCACACAATCTCATGTCATGCGGGTGGTCTGACACCCTGAGAAGTTAGTGTCCTCAGAATATTGGGTCACTAGTGGTGGCAGAAGTTTTCTGGTGGCCTTGTTCTGACCAAGTTCTCCTCTTTCTCCTCGCAGTTCTCAAGAGTAACTGTCAAATGTGCTGGGTATGCAACATCCTCAGACAGGAAAGGGCCAGCAGGCTCTGTCCCAGACCCCGGGCAGCGTGTCCTGCAGCCTCTTAGCCTGGCAGTCACATGGCCACAGGCTGTTGGACTCAGTGACCTGCTTCCCTGGACTCCAGCCCTGCAGTGCAAGCGGCCTCTACAGCCAAGACTGTGTGTCCTAGGGGAGCTGCCTGAGCTTCAGGAGACAGGCTCTGGATGAATCCAGGCTTCAGCTGTCCCTTGCTGCCCGTCCATAAGTCACAGATCTGCCCCAGGTAACTTGCTGCATACGAGCGTGCTCTGTGTCAGCCACTCAGACAAGTTGATAACCGTGTGCAGCGAGCCGGTTTCCCAGTGGCAGTTTAAGAGAGGCGAGCTCAAGTCTGTCTGGCCCAGAGCTCTCCACACCACTTGAGTCCTTGCAAGGACCTTTCCATTCTTCTCAGGCTCTTCAAGCTTGTTTTCTCCATTTCCTTAGTGTGGATAAATCGCTTACTTGAGTTTTAGCCTACTCATGAGCAGTTTCTGTACATCAGTAGCTGCTACACACAGTGGGCAAAGAATTTTTTTGTGCAACACGTGAGTGCATTTGCATGGACAATTTTACTGTGGCAGAGGGTCAAAGGAGTAGCCTTTCATGAATCGCCGTTACCGCAATGAATGGAAGCTCGTGAAACCAGGAGTGCCCTGGGAGCCCTAAGCACTTTCACCAACTTGAAGTCGTTTAAATGACTGGCCAAGAGGAAGGAGTCACATCCAGACCCTTAAAGCCAGAGGGATGAACTTCAGTACTCATTTCAACAAAATTTCAGTACAACAAAATTAGGCAATGACACTGTTTTCCTTAAGACTTGGGCTTGGCTAGGTTGAAACTGATCTTAATTATTCTAGTAACTACTTAGAGCCTATTATTTATATTAGCTTTGAATTTTTTTTAAAAAGTGACTCATATTGAACCCAGGTGAACTCCCTAGCACATTAGTAGAAATGTTTGTAGGATTCTATAGGAAAACAGGGAACATCACTAAGCAGGGGAAACCTTCTAAATAAAAGTGATAATGAAAAAATCACTTCTCATTTCAGCTGTTTCGCAGATGTCACTTAACAACTGAATTCTTGTTGGAAGCTGAGAAATTTCTCCCCTTGGGTATGAAGATTTGTGTGGCGTGGATGACAGATTGTATCATCACCTTGTGTCCTGGGTTTCTTGTTCCCATTCAGTAAAGTGGCCCCAGCTACCTGAGAAGGATGCTGGGTGACATTGTCATTGTTCCAGAAACAGGGAAAGGGACTGAGCCTGGGAATTCCAGGGTTTGGGCTATAATCTGGTCCTTCTGTGGAGGGGGTTCTGCCCAGGGAGCAGGAAAGAGGCACAGGGGTGAGGCAGGAGATTAGGGCGTGGCAAACCAGCTGAGCAAGTGGGCGTGACCTGTCACACATGGAGATCCAGGAAATGTGCAGAAAAACAGTTCCCAAAGCCCAGCAACAGGAGCCAATCAGAGAACGTTATCTTCAATTCTTTGGAGAACTCAAGTAGCGTTTTGATAGGACGGCCTAGATCTGACGTCAGCCTGAGGAGTGGGAGATACAGAAGATGGCCGCCAGCAAGCTCTTGGCCACTGTGCTGTCTTTCACAGTGGTCTGTCCGCTCTCACCCTGTACAGTGTACTTCTCTCCCTACTCTTAATTGGCGTACACTCACTCTGCAGAGCATGTTTCTTTTCCTACCTTTAATAAATGTAAAACTTCACCGCCTTTTGCGCTTGTTTTGTCCAATTCTTCTTGTTCAAGACAAGAAGAACCTAGAAGCTCTAGAAGGAGCCTCCAGAACCCCAGAACCCCCATAACGTGGGCTGCAGCAATGCTTGCGTGTGCCTGGCACAGCAACACACAGTCCATCCCAGGTCACTGTGGAGAGAGGAAGAATACCTCTCTCACTTACACCAGAACACAGCTGCCATCTGAGACCGCCCTAGGTGAATCAGGACACGCAGCTGCTGCCTGAGCCTCTGTCTGTGCACCCAGCAGGGGCTGGAACCCAACTGGTCATTTTAAACCCACAGAGCCTGACTTCCAACTGGTCATTTTAAACCCACAGAGCCACGTGAGATAGGTGGCCACTGAACAATCAAACAATTCCTGTCCTCTGCTTATCCATAAAAAGTTCAGGAATGAGGGGCTGCATGGCACCCCATTTCCTGGGACCCCTCCCAGCTACCAGGAGCCTTTTTTCCTTGTTATAGTCCCAATAAACACTTCCTCTTTAACCTCCTTTCTGTCCATGATTTCATTCTTTGGCTTTGTGAGACTGGGCTCGATTCATGTGATGATAGCTATTCCATAAACATCTGCTCTCTCCCGCTCAGCAAGGTTCTAGGCCTTCATGGAACTAACCAAATGGCCTGGTTTGAATTCTGACTCTGCCCCTTGATGTGAACCTTGAGCAAGTTAAAGCCAGTTTCCTGTCTGTGAAATGGGCATGTTCACACAAGTTCCACCTAGGATGATGTACACAGAGCTCAGAGCAAACAATTACAATGCTGTTGTTCTCAGTTCTCCTCTCTGTGTCCTTTTCAGGAACCAGACTGAGTAATGGGCAGCTCCCACCTGTCATCTGTTAGGCCAGGGGCCTCATCTTGGCTGCCCACTAGAAGCACCTGAACCTTTAAACTTCTCGCAGTCAGGCCATGGAACAAGTCAGTGAGATTCTTGGGTATGGACCATCAGGGGTCTGAATGTCCCTGAGTTGTTACTGGGCTTTAGGGCTCTGGGAACTCCTAGAGATTTTTTCTAGGTTCTTCTTGTTCTTAACAAAGAATTGGACAAAATAAGTACAAAAGGTAGTGAGTTTTTACTTTTAGTAAAGGTAGGAAAAGAAACATGATCTGCAGTGTAAGTGAGGACTGATTAAAAGTAGGAAATGAAGTACCCCATGCAGGGTGAGAGAGGACGGAGCATTGTGAAAGAGAGAGCACAGGGGACAAGGACTCAGTGGCAGCTCTTCTGCATCTCCCACTCCTCAGGCTGACATCAGGTCTAGGCCATCCTATCAAAAACCTGTTTGAGTTCTCCTGAGAAGAACTGAAGATCACACCTTCTGACTGCATTCAGGTATAGGGCTTCAGGAACTGTTTTTCTGCACATTTCCTGGATCTCTGTGATTGACAGGTCATGCCTACTTACCCAGCCAGCTTGCTACACCTTAATCTCCTGCCTCAGCATGACTCCAGCATCAGGCCCAGCTTGGGAGCTCAGAGTGAGTTCTTGGTTTTGATCGTACCCCAGGAAGGAGAACTTTTCTCAATGACATATTTAGCAACTGGTCATTGGTTGGGCAGTGGAGATTAGCGCCAGTCACCAGGGTAAGCAGCCCTGTCCCACCACCAGCAGCCCCTGGTCTTTCTGTCATCATCTCTGTTTTGACCCTGAAGGTTCCTCGAAGTCCCCGCTGCTGGCCCCACATGCTGACAGAGCCCGGTACCTGAAGGGCAGGGTGGCTCTCTCTCTCGATGTCGAAGACAGCAGGCTGAACTTGAGTTCCCCTGTGCTGCATTGAGCACATCCATGCACCAGCCTGTGGGCAGGAGGGGGTGGTCAGGTGCAGGGTCCTGGAAGCAGGGGCTACCTTGGTCAAGACTAAGAAGAGGGCGCTGACCATGACCCTTATCTTCACCATGAGCAGGTTGTGTGCTGAGTGCCCCACGGGCATTGTCCTTCTTCCTCCTCACAAGAGGCAGGTGGCCTGTGACACCATGTCACTGATGGGAACACCAAGCCTCACAGGAGCTGTGGCCAGCTCAGGGCTCAGCAGCTGGTAATGGGAGACCTCTGGCTTCTTTCTGGTGTACTCTTTTATCTTTTTTAAAAAGTTAATTCAGCAAGTTCTTCCCGGGGGTTTCAAAAGGCCCTGGCTTTTCAAGGGCCCAATGAGTGAGGCAGCTATGGAGGCCAAACAAATCCCCCACCTCCATGTGGGCCGTGACAATGTGTGAGGGCCTGGGAAGGCCACATGGGAAATCCCCCGTGCAGGAAGTAGACTACTAGGTTTCTGCCTCTCCTTCTTGGGCCACATTGTCCTGAAATGGTGATATTCCATCTCATCTTTGTCATCTCCCTCTCAACTTCCCCTCCTGATGGGACCTTCCTGAGCATGGCAGTACTCGGGAGGACTGCCTATCGAGGCTCTGTGTGCCCCAGGAACCCCACGCCCCTTAGTCCTGCAGGGTGAACTGGTACCCCCAAGACAGTTCCATTCCAGCACATCCCTCATCAGGGAGGCCTGCAGCCGTGGTGCCGCCCATGTCTGGCTTCCACACCTGCATTCCACACCTGCACTGTTGGACAGGCCTCTGGGCCATGTGCCTTCTCCTCTGTGGCCTCTCTGGCAGAGGAAGGTGAGCTCCCTGAGGGCAGGAGCCCTCTCCATCTAGATGGTAGAATGAAAGACAGAATGAATGAGTGAGGACACAGTCAGGGCTTGAAAGGGAAACATCCTATATTCCCAGAATTCTATCCAATGGGCATCCAGGTGTCAGTCCTGGCCCTAGGCACCTGGTCTTCAAGCCTGCTGGCCACTGACAACTGCAGACTAGGACGCAGTGGCAGAGGTGTGGGGTGGCTCTCTGTCCCATCCAATATGCCTACTGTTGAGGAGTCCCCTGGCCATGCGCAGGACACCTGCAGTTGTCTGGCTTCCTAAGAGGAGAGCGGACAAGAAATCCAGCCCCCCAGGCAGCTGAGGAGCTGTGGAAATGTATTTAAAACAACTCTTCTAGCAGCTGCTGGCAGATTGCTTTTTCTCTGCAGACTGGATAGCTTTAATAAAAAAAAAAAAAAAAAAAAAGGAACTTCCCCATCTGCTCTATAAAGATAAGCCCCAGCTCCCCAAATCAGTGAGTGACAGAAGCCCCGGGGTCTCCTTAGGTAGGAGGGAGAGCAATTCAGGCCAGGCACAGAGCTGGTTAACACTCAGATCCTGGAGCAGGAGGCTCTTTCGGGGCCTCTCGGAGGTGGGACCAGAAGTGGAAGCCAAAGGGTGGGACTAGGGGAATTAAGACATCACTGAAGCCCTCCCACAGCCCCTGCTGCCCCCTCCATGGCCATGTGCCAGCCTTTCTTGCCTCTCTAGTTGTCAGACAGAAAAGGATGATTCTCCAAGGCCTGGAAACCACTGGATTGTGACCAGGTCCCCCAGAGTGTCTGGGATGCAGCCTGGCAGAGAAAGACCTCAGGCAAAAGCAGGTCATGCTTCATTTGACCAAGATTAGTGTGTGCCAGTCAAGCTCCAAGTGTCACTGTGGCTGAAGAAGGGGGCCGCAAACCCTGCTTGCACAAGCCCTCCTGACTCTGTCATTGGGGAACAGGGTAGATGGGGTTCTGCAGGCCTGAAGCTCATGCTATTTGAGGGTCTTCATAAGAGGAGAATGTAAACTGTGGACACAGCCCTGTGAGAGCCTCCCCAGGGCCCTGGACAGGGTCCTGCAGGTGACAGATACTAGAACCCAGGCTGCATGGACTTCACAGCAAACAAATGTGTGCATGACACAGAGTATGAGCGTATCAGAGTGCACGAGCGTGTGTGAGCATGCGCCCTGTGAGAGGAAGAGAGTGCACGAAGGGAAGTTGTGAGGGGGAGTGTGAGAGTGGGGAGGTGTGGGCCCGTGTGTAGGCACGTGCGTGTGCAGCTGGTTCCTCTCCACCTGCACTCTCCTCACCTTGGCGCCCCACACTGTGAACTAAGCCAGATCTTGAGGGGGTCTCCTCGTGGTGGAGGGCACCACCATAGCAGGGGCGTGTGTGAGAAGGAGAGGGCACATGGCAAGAGAAGAAGCCAGATAGCACCAGAGCCTTGGTCCCCAGACACCTGCCTGCATCCGTGTACCCATGTGTGACCATGTACACACACAGGCGTGTGTGTGACTGTAACGAGATAGGCTTTCCTCATAGTTTGGAAAGCTACAAAGCACCACCCACTCCCCTTGCATGATATTAAGAGAAATTACTCAAGCTTGGAAGCCAGGGGGAAGGTTACGGTGGGCTTCTAGAATCATCCTTGGGCATTGTCCAGGGATCTCCCAGTGAAAGTGAGCTGATGTCCGATGTGACTGGGGTTGACTCACCACTTAGCATTGATCAGAGCCAAGAGTCTGCAAAGTTAAATGCTAACTTGTAGAAGTTCGATAATTGCAAATGATTATGTGTCTAGGGAAGATGCAAATAATTCAAGTTCAATAGAAAAGATAATCTCAGGTTTTTGTTTTGTTTTTTTTTTCCTTTTTTAACCCTGTAAGACACAGGACACAGACCATGGTTGTAGCCAACTTTTCCTCCACCTTTTCTCTCCCTTGGAGCCAGATTGGTTGTTCTGTTAGTTCCCTCATGGATGAATAGATGCACCTTGGTGTGTACTCACTGTGTGCGGATCCTAGAGTTAGGTTTTTACCACTTTTGAATGTCACACTTTGATGTTAGTTCTCTTTTTCTAATCCCTTTGGCAGCAAACTTACTTTATACTTTCTAAGTTATTCCTAACAAGAACCCTGAACTTAAGGAATGTGAAGATCATGACGTAAACTTCTTTGGATTCCATCTCCTTAATCCTTCATAGTTTTTCAGAACATAGTTGTGGTTTTAAATGTAACCCACATAATTTCTATGTTCTACAAAGTTCAGCCTTTGACAGTCAAAGAAACACATTTAAATAATCAAAAGGAAACAAAATGAAATTCCCAGTCCTATTTGCATATTCAAAGAATATTAAGCGGATCCGAGTCAGACCCCACAGGGCACTTCTGAAAACTGTTTGCTTTTCTCTGATTCTCTCTCCCTCAGTTCCTACTTCAGAGCTTCTGCTCAGGCAACGCTTCGTTTTTCCTCCCTGATTGTCCTCAGTTCACACCTCACTGGCTTACATGAGGACTTTTGATTGCTATCAACATAAAACTCAATAAGCATCGAGTTAAGCCAAAAAAAAATGCAGTATTTATTATTCACTTAACTAGGGTCCAAAGGGCAGGTTCTAGTATCAACAATACCATCAAGGATCCAGGTTTTGTCCATTCTTCTGCCCCATTTAGCTTTGTCATCATGCTTATTGCCTCATGGTCAGAAGACAGCTGCTGGAACTACAAACATCATGCTTTTGTACACAGCTTCTCCAGCAGGACGGGTAGGGCAGCGACCAAGGAGTTTCTCCTCAAAAGAGCCCTTCTTATCCAGGAGGAAAATCCTTCCTAGATGCATCCCAGCAGAAGTGTCTCTTGCTTCTCAAGTCTAGAACTGGGCCACATGATCACTCCACGTTATAAGGAGATTTGGAAAGCAAGTATTTGACAAAGTAGAAAAATGAAACAAAACAAAACATTGTGCCTGGGTCTGACCAATCAGGACTCATCCCCGGGTTGGGCGTGTCACAGGCCCTGTGACAGGTTCTGCCAGCAAGAGGGGAGCAGGAGAGACTGCTGTTGGTGACATAACCTGCACTGTCCGTCACACTCTTCATTTTAGAGTTGGGGAAGCAACCCTCATTCTATCAATGCAGTTACAGAACAACGCATGACCTGACTTCTCAAGGACAGCAACCAAGGTGGCACCCAAATTGCCACCTGCTCAATTCCTCAGTGGCCCTGCGACAGCTCTGCTCAGCCCCACAGATGCAGAAAGACCACAGAATGACATATCAAGGTAGGACCCATGTGGATGCTGTCACCTGTGACCACCCAAGGCACAGCGGGTAGCAGCCACCATGCTGGAACGTTCACTCCCACATCCATCTAGGGTCACCATGGGCACCCCATTCCCTCTGTCTTAGAAGCGAGGAGAATTGAAGGTCAGAGAGCTTTGTGCCATGCCAAGGCTGCTACCAAGTGTGTGACTGAGCTGACATTTGGCCCAGATCTCTCTGATTTCAAAACCTGTTTTTTGTTTTGTTTTATTCCTAAGCCCTTACTACCCTGTTCTTTCTCCTAGCAAAGGGACCACATGCCAGCTTAGCAAGGGGAGGGTGTAGGGAGCAAGCAGATGCTGGGGCTGAGATGCCAAGAGCCCTGGACCCACTTTGCACGCCCCATGGTGCCCACAGGGACACCCTGCCCTCCCATAGGTGCCCACTTGTGTCTCCTGCCATGGAGGCCTGGAATCCACTCCACCGCCACCCCACCTGGAAGGTTCCACAGTGTTTTACCAGCTCTCCATCCACATGGGGATCTCTTGGCTTTGCTCATTCTCATCTCCAGGGGCTGGCAATGAGGTCCCAGGGCGATGACAGCACGCGTTTCAATGTCAGGAGGGTAAGGACAGTTTCAGAACCCCTGGGGCCCTGTTGGGGCTGTGTTCTGATGGCCTGGGAGGCCCCATCACTGTCAGGACGAGCCAAGAGCCTAGGGGAGCCAGAGAGGCTGTGGCTTTGCATCTCCTCCTGCTCCAGCCGCCTAAGAAAGAAGGCCGCACACTGGTAAGGGACCCCGGCTTTGGAGACCTGGTTCTGGGCCCTACTCAACCTCTCTCCAGCCATTGACTCTGGGCCTTCACCTTGAATCTGTTTCTTTACTTGGGAAACAGGGACAGAGCCAAATGTTCCCCTTCTGAGGACGCTGCAGGTGACAGTCCCTTCACCATGCAGGACATGTGTTCAGAAATTGGTGGCCATCCCTCCGCAGTGGCAGCACTCACTCGTGGCTCGTGGCTTTTCCACGTTAGATAAGCCAGGCGATCAGTTAGTCGCCCAGAGCCCTTTGCTGCTCTGCCCAACCTTCCTTCCTCTCTGTGCCCTCAGTCCTCTCACAGACGCTTCTGGGGGTGATGGCATCTGTCGCTTGGGAAGCTGTGCTGGGCACGGCAAGAACAAATGCTGACTTAGAAGCCCTCGGAACCCTGGCCTCTCCACTCGCTGCGGCGGACCTTGCGCAAGGGCTTTACATCGCTGCACTGTAATGCATGTTTTCTTCTTCTAAGGGGGTAAAATGTGGGTGCGTGGAGAGCACGGTCTGAGAAGGAAACGGCAACTCCTAGGAGCCCTGTCCAGCTCCGGCACCACCTCCAAGCCCCGTGCTACCTCCAGACCCTTCTGCCCTCTCAAACCTCTGATGGAGTTCAGGCCCCAGGGTCTCAGCTCTGCAAGAGATTGTTCAATAGCTGGAGAAATCTCTGGTCACCTAGCGGGGCTGAAAGGACACACTGGGAGTGGTGGGTTCCTAACAAGTGGGGAGGCAGGAAGGAGGCTCTGGCATTTGGGAAGTGTCATCCCGGTGTGACTGACTTACCAGGAGGCAGCCACTCGCACTGGGTTGCATATGTTCCAGCCTCCCTGGGACTTGGGAAGGCAAAGGAGGACAACCCAGGGCTCCTCTTGGGCTTCAGGTGCAAACCATCTCCAGCACCTCTGCTGCATTCCCCGGGGCTGGCTCTGATGCAGGGCGCCACCACTGACAATTAAAAACTCTGTGTTGACCTCTCTATATTTTCTCTGCTGTGTCATTCAGAGATTTGTGAAAGACCTTGAATGAAATGCATTGCAGTATGGCAGAGGAAGGCAGGAAGGAGCAATGGAGATGTGAGTTCCCAGCTGGCCATCCTCTTCCATCACCATTCATCTTATGACCCCCGCTTCTCCCAACTTGTTCATTCACACAGACTGAGCACCATGGTGACTTGCTAATGGTGACTTCCTTCTTGTACAAGACATTTACACAGGAGCTGAGACGTTGAAGAGACAACTCTAGGACGTGTGAATCGTCACTACCAACCCTGCTGGGAGTGTCCCAGGACCACAGAGTTCAAATACTTGTGGCTCTTCAAATATACATTAAGTAAAATTTAAAATCCAGCTCCTCTGCCTCATTGGCCACATTTCAATGGCTAGATGGCCACTTGTGATCAGCAGTTCCCACATTGGATAGCACAGATGTAAAGAACATTTTCTTCATTGGGAGAATATGGCACAGTTCTTTTGGCCAGCACTGGGCTAGAGGAAAGTCCTAGCTTTTAAAAATTATAGACTTTATTGGTATTTTTGATAATTTAAGGAACAGCTGTTATAAACTGTGGAGGACCACCTGGACAGCTCTCCTTGAAAGAAGAGCAATTATCTCCATTTTGGCTGAACCTGGCCCTATTTCCATGTAGTGATATGTACAGAGCTGGCTAGGACTTTTCCTTATCCCTTCAATTGGCTTTAAGCAATTCTAATCTGTCCAGCCGAGGTGCTGATGTGTAGTCTTTGAAGCAAGGTGACAGATCAGTGTTTCCCCACCCCCGTAGCTCCCAAAACACGTGTGTGAGCCAAGCAGGATGGAGAGCCGTGCTCCACGCTGTCCACGCTGTTGGCTGGGATTGAGCCTTGAGTAAGTAAAAGGCTATGACTTCCCAGGGCATAGAAGATTACACATCAGAGCTGAAGCACCTACCCCAAAACATTAGATACTATCTTGAATTGTGTTATGCAGATTACTCCTTCTGCATATTCTTCCCTCTGCATATTGCTAAGGTGATTTCAGGCCACCTACCTAGCCCAGCTCACAGTACTCATGTACTCACGTACTTCCCGCCACTTTCACAGTCACTCATCCCTGAGCCACTCCCCTCCTCAAGAAATAATAAAACCCGGGTTCAGCCCTGGGTCATGGCCTTTGTTCCCAGTCCCTGGCTGGACTTAGGACTTCCTTGGCTCCCTGCAACTATAGATATGTCTTAGTGTCTTTATTCTTGCCATGGATTGCATTGGAAGTGGTAGATTGGAATTAACTCGCTAGAATTCCAGTAACTTTCCTTTGCAATTACAAATATAAACCTCCCAGACTGTGACAAGCACCGGGAAGGGCTCTATATAATAAACTGTGAAGAAATCCACAATAACACAAAGAAAACATACAAGGGTCCAGATTGGGTCATCGGCTCAGCAACTCACTGACCCTAGGAGCACCCTGTCCCCGTGACTTCTGCTGTCCAAGACCCAGCTCATTAAGGAGGGCAGAGTAAGTGAGGAAGGAAAGAGGAGCAACACTTGAATCCCTCCCCCAGCAGTGGAGGGTTTTGCCAAGAGCTTGAGGGGCAGAGCCCAAGAGATAAAGAGGATGCCAGGATGTGCTTATGAAGAGGTTGGAGAACTGGAAAGCCAGACTCTGCAGTGGCAAGGGCAACAGAGATCAGCAACAGCAAGAAGTCCTCACCACCCCTGGCTAGAGACAAAGGAGGGATGCTGTGCCATTCTAGCCCAAAGCTGAGGCCACCCCAAGGGGATGTTGGCAGGAATGGCCCATGCAGAGCTGAGACCACAGAGGAGACTCATCCAGGCCTGGGATAGCACCTGGAAGAGGGGAACACACCCTTCCTTCCTGCCTTCAGTCAAGGCACCATGTTGGCTGGATATCAAGGAAATCCAGTGGGCAGGGCAGCCTGGAAAAATGGTTCTTCGGGGAGAGAGGGGTGGATGGTGAAAGGACAGCCCCTGATGTTCTGTGCTATGAGCTAAATGATGTCCCCCAAAATGCTATGTGAACATAACCCCAATGTGACATATTTGGAGATAGAACTTTTAGGAGGTAAAGTTAAATGTAATAATGATAAGCTTAGGGTCCTAATCCAATTAAACTAGGGGCCTTATTGATGAAGATTCTCTCTCTCTCCTCTCAACACATGCAGAGAAAAGGCCATATGAGGGCCTAGTAAGTGGGTGTTTGTCTACAAATCAGGCAGAGAGACCTCACCAGAACCCCACCATGCTGACAGACTGATTTCAGATTTCTAGTCTCCAGAACTATGAAACAATACATGTTTGTGATTTAAGCCACCCAACCTGTGGCATTTAGTTATAGCAGCTTGAGCTACTAAGACACTGTACAATTCTGGAAATACATCTCTACAACTCAATGTGCTAGGAAGAATCATAGTCTCCAACTGTCTTAGTCATTTTCTTCTTCACTAAGATACAATACCCAGTACCCACAATTTAAAAGAGGAGAGGTTTATTTTGGCTCACAATTTCATGGTTTCAGCCCATGGTTGGCAGGCTCAGATGAAGAAATGGCATGGTAGAGGGACACAGTGGAGGAAAGCTGCTAACATGATAGCAGCCAGTAAACAGAGTGAAGGGAGGAGCAAGAAAGGGAGATTAAACTCTTCCAGGTCACACCCCAGTGACCCACTTCCAGCCAAGCCCCACCTCCTAACAGCAAGTCAGTTACAGTGCCCCCATAATTCAGTCACCTTCCAAAAGCCCTACCCTTGAGCACACAAGGCTTTGGGGGAACATTCTTCATCTAAACCATCACATCTGTATCTACATCCTAATCCCCCAAAACAATAATTATAGTCATCCCTTTGTATCTATAAAGATCTGTTCCAGACTCCCCAGCAGGATACCAAAATCTATGAAGGCTTAAGTCCCTTATATAAAATGGTATAGTGTCTGTGTATAACTTACCTACACCCTCTCATATACTTTAAATCATTCCTAAGTTGCTTATAGCACCTAGTATAATGCAAATAATATATAAACTGTTCTTACACTGTATTGCTTAGGGACTGACAAGAAAAATGTACATACATAATCAGTACAGAAGCAATATTTTTTCCAAATATTTTCAATCTACAGTTGGTTGAATCTATGGATTCAGAATCTCTGTGTATACAGGGCCAACTGTGTATGTGATTTTACATGATAAAAGAGACTTTGCAGATGTAATTAAGTGAAAGATCTTGACATGGAGAGATTATCTTGTATTATCCAGGTGAGCCCAACATTATCCCAAAGATCCTTATGAGGAAAAGATGGGGGCCTGATGATCAATGTCACAGAGACATGTGATTGTGAAGCCAGAGTCAGACATGAGATTCTGAGCTTTGAAGAGGAGCCCAGAGTCACAAGCCAAGGAATGTGGTGGCCTCTGAAAACTGGAAAAGACAAGTCCCCTAGAGCCTGAAGAAGGAGCCCCACATTCCACAAACCCCTTCATTTTAGAGACCCCATGCCAGACTTCTGATCTCCAGAATGTAAGAAAATAAACCTGTGTAGCGTCAAGCTAAGTTTGTGGTAAGTTACAGCAGCAGGAAAAAACCCACATGCTGGCAAATTCTGGTAATGCAGTAATCTGTGCCCTGCACTCCATGTGGCCCTTCAGGTGTTACAGCAATTTTAGGTTTTCCAGAGGTGAAGAAAACAAGTGGCACTTGGAGAAGTGGAGGGACCCAAGCTTTATTACACCGGCGGGTTCAAAGGAGCTGTGCACTCCAAAGTCTGAGCCCCGAGCTAGTATAGGAAGTTACTTTTATACTGTTTGTCAGGTAGGGTGGAGGTCTTTTGTGAGCAAGTGGAACTTTACAAATATGAGAACAAACTGGAAACGGAAACAGGCCAGGTACAGCTTGTACCTCTGGTACATCTTGTGGTTAGCAAATCTGTTTACAGAAGTGGAAGGAACACTGCAAACTATTAACATATTTGGGTTTTGAGACCCTTTGTTCCACCCTGAAGAGCCACAGACAGCAGAGCTAGCATGTCTTTCCAGCTCCAACTCCCTTGCACCCTGTCCTGTGGGCGCTTGAGGCCTGCTTGCTCTGTGACAAGACAGCTGGGCCTGTGAGTCTCCAACGAGCCTGGGAGGGGAAGCAAGGACAGCACAGCAGTAAAGGTGGAAGATCTGAAAGGCATGTGGTCCTGGGCTCCCTACCTCATGGCTTTGTGTCCTTGGGAGGGCCACTGAGCTTTTCAATGGGCCAGGCAGAGGATGGCAGTCATCCCTTCTCCCATGGCTGCCTTCTCCCATCAGTGGGCCTGCCATGCACACATTCCCTGCTGATCCAGTTCTGGGAGCTGGAGTTGTGTTCCACAAACCAAACCCAGGTCCTTTGTGCAGGCCATGCACCCTTGCAGGTTAGATGACAGAACACCATCAAACACCAAGCATAAAACTGGGTACACCATAGGTACTCAAGCAATGCTGCTCTCCACCTCCTCTTTGAAGAGGAAATCATAGAGGCCTCTGAGGTGAGTGGATGCAGGTGGCCTTTGCATGCCAGGGCCCCTCCTGCCTGGGCTCTGCTCACACTGTGGTGTAGCCCAACCCCTCAGGCTCTGGCACATAGAGCTTGGTTCCTGGGACACTCAGTTGATCCAGTGAGACATATAACAGCTTTTCTCTAAAGAGCTCAAGAACTCTGTGTCAAGACTCCCCATGGTCTGCCAGATGCCAGGAGCCCCACTTGAGGGCTGTGCTGCCAGCCAGGTGGGGCCACCCCCAGCCCATGTCCTGATGCAACCTCCAGCCACAGTCTCTTTGCATCTCCCTTAGAGCTCCAGGCCATCACTGCAAATGTTCCCAAGAATGGGGCAACACTTGATTCTTCCAAGCCCGGGTGGGCTCAGCTCCCAGAGGAACAAAGTATGCCACCCAAAGAGTCTCGGTCAGTGTCAGGAGTCAGGGACTCATGTGGCAAACCAATTTCCTGGGGACTGAGAACCAAAGTGGTGCCTCTGAAAGTGCTTTCTTTGGCCAGCTTTTCTTGAAATCAAGTACCCCATCTCTAGCTGGTGTGGGGTGAGGAGATTGACAAGATAGGCCTACACCCAATAAGCCTGTTGATTGAGGGTGTTCAGCCGCCACCTGGTCATGCCATTCCTACATGAGGACCAGTCTCTAGCCTTAGGCCTCCAGATCCCAGGCTCTGAGAGCTGGTTGCCAGCCCAGTCTTGATATCAGTACCCTTGTCCATGAACCCCACATCTTGCCCTGCACTGCCCAGACAACATGCTAACTCAGAGACAAAGCATCCTTTCATTTCCAACAAAGAAAATGTGACTCAACAAAGAATACATGGTGACACTGCCTCTAGCTCTTGTGGAACTTGGCAAAGTTGTTGAGGTCCTTGAACCCCAAAATGTAGCCTTCACTGAACCAAGTGCAAGCAGGTAGTGAGCACTCGAACTCGCAGACAAATCTTAGGCACAAACAAAGTAAAATATTTCCAGACGGTGCTGGGCAAACAAATGTGAGAAATTTCAAACATTCTAACAGAACCAGTACTGGTCTGCCTGTGCCCCACTGCTCTGAGCAGACCTCTGCCACAGTGAGGAACCCCAGCCAGCACGATGGCTCCATTTCACAGCCGGCACCAGCCAGAGCTTTGCTTCCAACTAGTTACAGAGCAGCTCTGGGGATCCCACAAGTGCTGGGGAGGCAGAAGCAAACCAGACTTGCCCAACATTTCAGTTTTTTACCCCAGAGTGTCCCTGGTTTCTGGGGTGGAGGCTTGTGTTCTCCCAGAGCTCAGAAGGAGGAGGCTGTGGGTTGAGACCCTCACCCTACATGGCTGTGATGGGCTTTGCTAGCCCGTGTAGATACTGGCCAAAATCAGTGTGCACGGTGAGGGCTCCAGGCTCGCAGGGACATTGGGGATAGGCCACCCTCCCTGCTCCATAGAAGACACAGTGCAGCTACCCAGCAGTCTGTGTTGCTCCTCAGGAAGACCCCAGGCAGATGCAATTCATGATTCTTCGCTGTTCCGATGTCTTTGGGCCTTGTAGGCCCCTGGGAAAGGCCGTTCTGACCACCAGATGCATTAGCCTGCAGGTGTCCCTGAGATGCCCAGGGTGCTGAGACCTGGAACCCACCTCCCAGCACTGCAGGGCCCACAGTCTCCACAGCGTGGCCCCCTCAGAAGACTCTGGGTGAGGAATGGGCTAGCTGAGGGTGGCTTGTCCCCAGGCCACACAGACCACAGCTGTCTCCTCCTCAGTACAACAGCTCACGAGAGCACTGAAGACACCCTCTGCTTCCACACCTTCTGTGCTTCTGGGGGTGGCTGTGAGCAGGACCCCCTCCCTCTCCCTCTGCAGCTACCTCAGGCTCTTCTCCCCAAGTCACCCCTTGGCCCTGACCATGTGAGTAAGGGTCTGCCAAGACCTCCTGTCCATTATCCATCCATTTTAAGAGCCACCACACACTGGTCTGGATTCTTGGGGGCTTGGCACTGGTTTGTTCATATCAGTCTTCATATTGCCCTCAGCCCAAGCAGCCATCTTGCTCTGAGCCCTGCACCTCGCTCACTGGAGATGAGGGAAGCTGGGTAAGAGCCCTACCTCACCTCAGGCCCACGCAATGCCTTCTCTGCCCAGTGCTTTCTCCAAAAGCAACTGACCACCCATAAAGCAAGCACAGCCCCCAGCTGTGCAAACATACTTTAGCACACACTTGTGTAATGCACACCTGCGTGCACACCCTCAGTCATGCCTGTGAACACCTACTGCACATATGCGCACAAACACAGTTGCACCCACCTCCTGGCACACACTCCTGTACGTACACACGAGAATATGCTTGTACATAGAGACATGTAACACCCACACCCAGAAACCCCCGGCAGAGCTTTTGTTCGGGACCTCAGGTTCAAGGCCCCTGTTATTCCAGGGGACATCGTAGACCACACAGCCTTTGGCAACAGACTCCAGATTTCTATCCACACCAGACGGTACACAGCAAGCGGCAGGGACAGGATTCTCCTTTGGTCTGGCTAATGAGCTCTAAGCCTCTCAGTGGGAGCAGCCCTCGGCCCTCAGCCCCTTTAATCTGCCAGTGGACAAAGGGCAAGTAGGGACAGTTTGGGGATCTTTTGGGGCCCTGTTCCCCAGGGTGGGCAGCAGGGCTCCAGAGAGGAAATGGCCATGCCAGACACATCTCAGCGTCTAAGAGGTGTGGGGATGACAAGGACCCAGTGCCACTGGCCTTCGAAGGAACATGTGTTGGGGAGGGAGAGCCAGGCCTGAGACACAGAAGCAACAGCAATTGGCTGGTTATTTATGGCACAGTGGAAGGGAAGGGAAGCAAGTGGAAGGAAGACACATCCTGGGACGGCAGGCAGAGGTGGTGACTGAAATACAGCCCCAAGTGCCACTGTGGTCAGCTCACTGGCCTATCCCCACCAAGCACTGGGTAGCTTTTTCATTAAAATCCCCGTTTCCACGGGTTTATGACTTGGCCATAAAGTGTGGCTCCCGGGTTGTGCAGGAACCCTGCTGGAAAACAGACTTCTCTCCTTTTCATCCATGATTATTTTCTCTATGGGTTATTGGATTTTGTCATTCCAAATGTGGGTCAAGATGCCACAAAGAAACCAGTGGGTGGAAGGGCGCAGGCTGGGGTTATGGCCTCTTCCCTGCACCTGTGCCATCGGGAGACTCAGTTGTGTCTTTTGTGTGTCGGGGGGGCTCCCCAGCATTGGTGGTCCTTCCCCTCCCCACGGTCCATTTCAGACCAGCTTTCAGTGCTACTTCTCTTGTCTTTGAAAAGGCACGTGGGGTGTAACCTGTGTCCCCTCCAACAGTCCACAGTCAGGACCCCAAGACAGCCTGATGCTCATGGGCACAGGGGACGCTGAAGTGAAAGAGCCCCAGCGAGGTTCTGTGTCTCCCAGGAGGGATGAGATGCCACCACCCATGACCCAGTTACAAAGCTGAACAAGGGCACCACGGAGAGGGTTCCGAGAACTCGGTCCAGACAGACAACTGCTGATGGCTTTGTCCACTCGCTTAGGCCACCAGAGGCATTTAGTCAAATGTCACCCCTGAGTGAGGGTGCTCAGGATGGGCAGGCACTTGAGTTGGGGATGAGTGAGGCAGACGGATGGGCCTCCATGGGGCAGAAAGGCCCACTTAACAGATGTCACTTGCGGCTTAACCTGGACATGAGGTCTTCTCCTGCCCTAGCACTGGAACTGAGACCCCCTTACAGCTCTCCAGGGCCCCCAGCTTGCTGTCTCCTCAGCCTCTGTCATTGGCTCTGCCTCCCTGGAGAACCCAGTTAATCCTGGGTCGCAACACCGCCACCTGGAGTTTGGGGTATTTAAACTACAACCTGAAGGTAGAGGAGGAGTGTCGCTGGGGACTGGGGTCATCCAAGGGTGGGGCTGTGCTGCAGGAGGTCACAGAAGAGATGCAGCTTCAGTTTCAAGATGCCATTGGGGCAGCCCTCCCCCCTCCCCGCCAGGCACTGCTGCAGTGCTTCCTGCTGGAGCATCACCAGCCCTGTCTGGTTCTCAGCTCCCCCACCTCTGTGCCCTGTTCCCTGGGCCAAATCCCCGGTGTGAGGGCTGAACACCAGCAAAGTCAGCTCGGGAAGGTGGGCCAGGGGTTGGATGGAGCCAACAGGGGTCCTGCATCCTCCTAACTTCATCTCAGAGCCCCAGGTCCCCAGGTCCAGCGCATCCTGGGTAGGGAGTAGGGGTCCGTCTTGCTTTCCCTTTTGATATCTAACATCCTTTCTTTCACAAAACCACATGATCCCTGAGTGGCAGGACCAGGATCGGGCTGCACCAAGGCTTCTGGAGCTAAGCCTCGTGCCTAGCTGTACCCTCCTCTCCTGGAGCCTTCCTCTCTCGCATGCTGAGCTCCCCCCAAAATCATCTTGAGCACAAAGGATGTTCCAGATGAATGACTAGACCCAGAGTCTCTTTACTGCCAGATGCTCTCTGCTATTTCCAGCTGTTTGTTTTTTGTAACTGGCGTCTTCATGCTCTTGGCTGTGGTCTGAGGGCTTATTTCCTCCCGGCCCCTGTCTGAATCTCCTCCCTGAATCCAGGTCCCAGTAGTACTGGTTGCCAGATGTTCCACAACACCCAAAGTGCACTGCAGATGTGTGATGGTGGGTCCTGGGGCCTCTAGCCCCACTGTCCGCAGGCGCTGCCCAAGGCCTGGCTCTCGGCCTGACCACAAAGTCATCTGTAACCTCTGAAATCCGCACATTTAAAGAACTTGCTACATTAGCTCCTATTTTCTGGATGTGGCTTTCTCTCTTTTTCGTTCCTTTTTTCCTTTCTAGTGAAGTAGGTTGTTTAGGGCTTTCTAGATTTCATCTCACCCGCAAATCTCCAGGGAGTCCTGCTGAAATGCAGATGTTGATTCTGCTGTTTGAGGGGCAGGATTCTGCACGTGCTGCCAGCTCTCGGGCCAGGGAGCCCACTGGGCCAGGAAGGGGGGTGGGGGGCAGCTGGCCAGTGGGGTCTGTAAGTACAGCCCAGCCTTGGGACAGCTCTGCTTCCTGTGTTTGAGCCTGGGCTGGGAGAAAGAGATGTGTCAGCTTTGGGGACAGGGACTCAGGGGTGACTCTGCATGCATTTGACTCCTCCTCCTCCAGGAACCAGAAGGAAGGGCAGGTATGAGGGCAGAGGACTCGAGGTTCAGCTGCTGCCCCCAGTCTCACCCTGGGAACTCCGGGGGCTCTGCGAGGGACCCCTGCCTCTCGGGTTTCACAGCGCAACAAACACTCACATGGCATCTTCCCTCAGCCCAGCTCTGCCCCGACACTGGCAACATGGGGCCTCCCAGGGCACCCGGCACACTCAAGAGACGGGGTCAGAGGCTCCAAATCGGGTACCAGCAGGCCTGAGTGGGCCCGGGTGCAACCACTGGCCTGGCAGAGGTACGGGGCTTGTGCTGGAAGAATTTTTTGTTTGGAAATAATTTCAAATTTTATTTTAAAAATATATACATGTCTACCAACTGTTACCATTTTATCCCGTGGCCTCATTGCTTACATTTTCTTTCTCTCCCTCCTTTGTCTCTCTCAATCTCTATCTCCCCTTACACCCCTTTCCAACCCTGTGTAGGTTTTTCTGAGCCTTTGAATGGAGTCCCGTAACAGGAACACACGTGGATACACGTTGCTTCTTCCTGTCCGTTTCTCAGATTTGGGGCTCTGGGACTCCCACCTCCAAGAACAAGAGGATTCCAAGAGCCCTGGGCAGGGCCTTCACAAGACTCCAGAGCTTCAGTCCCTTCCTGGCTGTGTTTATTTTGCGGCTGCCTTTATGTTTCCATGTGGGAAAACCAGCTGTGGGCTCCTCTCCAAGGTCAGCTAGAGGACAGTGTGGAGGGGCTGCCCCCCAAGAGCAGAGAGGAGAGTGGGGGCTGGAAACTTGCCCACAGATGGCTCCCACTCCATGCCGGTGCAGACCTGTCACCCCGGACTGGCCCAGTTCCAGCGGCAAGACTGGGATGGACATCTGATCCCAAAATGCCTGGCCCGTGGTCCAACCAGTGACTGAGGATTTGGACAAATACAAAAGCGTCTGACTCCCGAACCTGCGGGGGAGTTGGAGCCAGTGGAGCGGACAGAGACTGGAGGTCCTGGAGGAGACCAAGCCCCTGGACACGGAGCACCGAGGGGTGGGAGCAGGAAGGGAAGAGGGGAGGAAGTGGATGACAGGAGAGTCCCATGGGCAGAGCCCAGGGACTGTGCTCCTCTAGCTCCCAGCTAGGATCTGGACCCCCTGGGTGTCCCAGCTCTGCTCTGTCCTCCCCGACAGCCTCTCTGAAGTTTCCCACCCACGTCTGCACAGTGAACAAGTCCTCCCCGAGACCCTGACAGTGTTTAGATCCTCCTGGGCCCAGGCCCGCACCTTCCTTCATCCTGCTAAGCCATGGGCCCCTGGGAGGAGCCCTCCCTCACCTCACAGATGGCTGAGTCTGCCTAACGCACGCCCCACAGTGTGCCGTGGTCCTTAGCAGAACACAGCTCCCCTCTAAATGCCCACCCCATGTACCCCCTAACCCCAGCGCACCCTGAGGGCAGGGGGCTTGGGAGTTCTGGGCCCCCAGGTTGTCTGGCACATAGTAGGTACTGAATAAATATACAGTGACTATGCAGAAGAATGAATGAATGGTTGAAGTTCTGGCTCTTACCTTTCAGGTGAAGACGTGGCTGAGGAATGTTGAGAAAAAAATACAGAGGGAATTAAACATCATTTGTTCTTTTGTTTGTTTGTTTGTTTTTGGTACTGGGAATCGAACTCAGTACCTTGTGCTTGCCAGGCAGGCACTTGTGCCGCTGAGCTACATCCCCAGCCTACATGGTTTGTTCCTCGGGGTGTGAATCTTTCCACTTCTCCAGCCTGCGGGAAAATCGCCAATGACTGCAGATGTCTCGAGAGTAGAGGCTTTCGGTGGAAATGCAAGGAAGGGCTGGACCCCGCATAGATATCTGCCTTCGGAAGAAATGAGGCCACAGACTGTGTGAACCCCAGAGCCAAAACCAGGCGTATTTTGAGGTCACACCAGAGGTGACTGTGATAAGTCCACTCCCCTCCCCAGAGCTGCAGACTCCCACAGACACCTTTGGATTCCAGTGGGGGTGGCTGAAATGCTGTTCTTTTAGGCACAGGGAGGTGGCAGCTGATGTTTGTCTCCATTTCTATGCCCCCCCAAGAGCTGTCTGCAACCATGTGATGGCAAAACAAATGAATAAATAAAAGGCCAAGGGGTGGCCTGGTTTGCTGGACGTCTGCTCCTGCAAATTTTCTTTTTCATGTTCAAAAAGAGGAGGAGACTATGGCGAGCACAGAAACTGCACTCAGACCTCCAAAGCCAGTGTAGTGCTCCAGAGCAGCCTGGCTAGGTTTAAGTAAAACAGAAGGGTTTTGAAAAACGAAGTGCAGAGAGCGCTCCAGGCAGAGAGTCTCAGCCGTCCCAGCAGCCAGAACTGGCAGCCCCAAGGAGGGGCAGGGATTGCTCAAAGGCCAGGGTCAGGACAGGCTCCAGAGCCGCTGTGCTTGACCTTGGGGACAGCAGCTCCCCGGAGAAGCAGACACCCTTAGGCCACCTGAGGGAAGCAGCAACCCTGCACCCTCCCAGAGCAAGGACCCAGCTTGGAGCTGTGCAGGAACCTGGGGTCCCCACGCCCGCCATGAGGCTCCATTTTCTGGCAGTGCTCAATATGCACTTGGAAAAAAATCAAAAGAAAAGGGCTCAGGAATGAAAGGGATGGAATGAATTATCCAGCAGATCAGACGCTCCAGTTTAAGCCCAGGACCTTGCGGAGTCTTGCGTGAAATCTTACAAGCAACATAAACAGAGCGGCGGCCAAGCTCGCCACCAGAAATATTCAATAATAAAACACAGCTGTCGGTCCTGGCACTTCGCAAGCAGACTTTGTCATTCTTGCCGTTAGAAATGCTGACAAAGACAAAAACTACAAAATGAAAGCCAGTTTTCTTTTCCACCCCAAAGAGAGAGGTTTTTGTGAACTGCAGTCTATTCGCTTAAATCTTGAGTGATCCACAAAAAATAATTTAAAACAGAACTTCTTCTTGGAAACTCATTTTGACCAAGTACTTGCGGGAGACCTTGGTTGATCCTGCTGAGGATGGTGGCTTTGATTTGAAATCTGTGTCTTGATTATTGAGATGCCCTGGAGTCCCGCTCCTTGGCTGTCGGTGAGAGTCATCAAGCAGGAGACTTCTTAGCTGACTCTACGAGATGGTATTGACACAGTACTGGCAGCAATGGCTGGTCCTGCTGGGACTTTAAATAATAAAATATTATAATCATTATGTCCAAAGAGACAGACCCAGATGTGGGAGAAGAGAAACATCTGGAGCTTCAGTCCCATCCCCTGGACTCAAAGCATCCCACTCCCTAGTGTCCCAAATATTTTGGTAATAAAAATAAAGCTTTCCAAGAGGTGGGACAGGGAGGGAAGGGAGCCAGAGGACATCAGTTCTATGGAATTCTGTGTTCTCAGGCCTCCTCACTGGGAACACACATATAATTCGAGCCTAACTGGGGGTCTGCCATGCAGATGGAGGAAGCAAAGTTTGGAAATAAGCACACAGGCAAAGGAAACCTGGAGGATCACTGGGAGGGAAGGTTAAGCTGTTGACTGAGGGACTTAGGAGAAAGTTTCACAGTGGAGGGAACATGCAGGCTGGATTGTTAGACATAGTTAGCAGCTTTCCAGGCCAACTGAACCAGCTATAGCATCTCAAAGGCCTAGAGAGCCCAGCTGGTGGCTCGAAGCTCTGAGAAGACACTGATACAAGCTGTTACACCCTGCTTCTTCAGGTGCAGCCCTCCCGGTGCTGGGTTGCCTCAGTGCCCAACCAGACCTCCAGTCCCGGCTGTGGCATCCTTCTCTTCCTCCTGTTTATGGTCTCCAAAGTCCCCATTTCAGTGGCTGCCTTGGGCATGGCACTGGGGAGGAAGCAGGCTTGGGATCTGAGGTGAGCACAGGGGCCCATCTTCCTACTGCACTCACTAGTGTCCCCATGCCATCGCTGCCCATCGCCAAGCACGCTTCGGGGTCGGCCCCTTCTCGCTTCAAGTCAAGGCTGTCCAGTGTCACCAGCTCCTCTGAGATCAGAGAGGAGGCCTCAGAACAGAGCAGGAGCACCAGGCGGGGTGTGGTGTCCCGGCCTCGGGCAGCTTCAGCAACACCCACCTGGCAGGGCTTGCGGTTTCCCAGGGCTAAAAGATTCTTCTTGGGGAGGAGACCTCAGGAGAGTCTCCAGGGCACGAGGCCACAGGACATGTCCAGCCACCATCTGCTCGCCACGCCCTTCATTCCCTGAAGAACAGATGCTTCTTACAGAGCCCTGAGTCTTGCTTCAAACCATGCCAAGCCGGAAGATTTCAGGCTGAAACACTACCTTAAATTCACAAATAAGACACTTAAAAGTTTTAGAGTGGTTTATCTTGTTAAAAATGATGCTGGGGACTTTGCGGACCCTTGAGCATGCTCTATATCTTCACTGGTGGCAGCTAATGAAGTCAAAAGTTGTTGACCTAGAAACTTAACTGGTGGACATTTAATTATGTGTAAATTTCAGTCTCCCCTGGGAGGAAGGTCTTCTGGCCCTGGTAGAAAACAAGCTCTGTGAGGCAGCTGCTGCTGCATCCAGGACATCTGTACCCTGTTCCAGTCCCATTTCCTAGAGTTCCCTGCCTTCTCAGAGTCCCCTAAGTTAAAAAAGAAAGAAAGAAAGAAAGAAAGAAAGAAAGAAAGAAAGAAAGAAAGAAAGAAAGAAAGAAAGAAAGAAAGAAAGAAAGAGAAAAAGATCTTTAGTACTATTTCCTAGCACCAAGTTGGCTAAACATAGTCACATCATAGAATTCAGCCTGGAGTGACTCTGGCCGGGGTCTGGATGTGGATCTTGCCTTTGCTGCTCTTCTTGCCTGCTGTTTGCTGTTTCGGTATGAATTAAATGTCACCAAAGAACTCAGAGACACCAGAAAAAAAGGTGGCCCTGCTGTCCTGCGCACGAAGACAGTGACAGTCACCCAACCAAGGAGAGGGTGCTGTGACTTTAAATGAGCAATTTTCCTGCAGCGAGGAGGAACTGCTATCCCTTTTCCCCTCCTAATTCCGTATTTATTCCTGCTTCACCCTTAACTCCAGCCGGGTGACGCAGTAATAATGGAACTGTTCAGAAGGCGGCTCCCCCAGAGCCATCGGCTTCTTCAAACTGCACTGCCAGTGCGTTGCTATAATCAAATGCACAGCGCCTTATCTTCCGGAGATAAAGGCCTTCATGAGCGAAGAAGAGACAGAGCCCTGACTCCTAGCTACCGGCTGCCCTGTCCCCAGCTTCTTTGGTCTCCCCATTGCTGGCACTCGCTCTGAGAAAAGACGGCTCGGTGCTGGAGGTCTCCGGGCAGCGGTGCGGCAGCTTTCTCCTTCCATCGGAGTGTGACTGGCATTCAGAAAAGTGCAGAGAACTTTGGTGGCAAAAGCTGAGCCCACCAGGCAGCCACACTGCGCGGGACACCTCTGAAGCCCTGGCCAGGGCCTGGCCCACCTGCCCTCCCAGAGAGCGTCACCTTCCCACTGCTGCGAAGGGTGAATGACAGGCCAGCTGGCGAGGGCCTCTCCCTCCTTTCTGCATAGGGGCTGGAAGTGCGGGAGGGAACCCACCCATTAGACATTTTTAATTGAACCATAACGTACTGCTTAAAAACAAAATGATGTTTTTCTCTCTGTTGTCTCTGTTATACAGGTGGGTTTACCCCGGGACACTGCCAGGGCGGGAGGTCCCCCGAGACTGCCTGAGCTGCGCCCCAGTGATTTCGGTCTCTTGACGCGCTCGCTGTACCCTGGGATGGGGCAGGGAGCGGACAACAGCTTTTTATCTTTTTCTTGAGCCTTTTAAGTACATTTTTGTCATGTTGAAGAAGAGGAATGCAGAGTCCAGGATGGAGAAGGTTCTCTTTCTTTCTCCGTCTGCTTCAGCCGGAATGCCATGGCCGTCTCCTCCCACCAGCCCTTCCGGAGTTATTTGTGGCAGTCACTCTGGGTCCCCCAGAGAACTCTACAGGTAGAGACCCCTGCTTGCTTCTTGAGACTTCTTGGTTGTGACATGGAGGACCCGTGACTTCTGACTCTGGGTTTAGAAACAGGTATTGTGCACCTACTGTGTGCTGAGCGCTCGAAACAGCCAGCCTTTTCCCACATCCAGTCACTGCTGTGAGAACCCCCAGGTACTGGTGTGTTTCATCTTTCCAGCAGCTCTGTCCATTGTACAAGATTATCTCACCTGGACAGAAGAGGAAACTGAGGCACGGAGGGGTGACACAAGTCACTTACAGTCCCAGCAGTCCTGAGCAGAAGAGGCAAGATTCAATCCTGTGGTCTGGCTGCAGTTGGGGCACAGGGACATGGGATGAAGTGTGGGCCTGGATGTCAAGGGCCTGATGCAGGCAGAGGGACCTGCCAAACCTGAGAGTCCTGAACTCAGCTTCAGACACTCAGCCTGCAGTAGACACCCCGTCCGGAGCAGACGGGACAACGCAGCCCACTGTAGGCACCTGTCTCAGCCTTCGCCCTTCTGCGAGAGGGCTGCTCCTGGGAGCACAGCTTCGAGCAGGGACTGTGTTCTTCCATAAAAGGAAGCCGTATTTGCAGAGAGAACCGCGTTTGGCTGGCAAGAGCCGTCCAATCAGAAGTTGTAACCAAGTTGTTGTAATTCAAACTCGGATGTCGATTTCAACCCCTATCTCACGACTATTTTGAGCCCAGGAAAGCCCACAAGTGTGTCTATTCTGAGACAGCGACACAAAAAGATCCAGTTAGAAAAATGTTCAGAGAAACTTGGGAATTATAATTACTCCTACACCCGAGAGCGTTCAGCCGCTCTCATTTTATAAAGTGCTCTGCAGAAATGGCACCTGAATGCTCTGCCCCAGCGGCGGCTGGGGATGGGGGGGCACAATTTCTACGCGACAGCGGGTTCCCGCACCACGGAGGCGCTGGGTGGAAACGGACCTGGAACTCCTGGTGAGCAGGTGTTGCTAGGAAGGAGTGGAGGGGTCCACGGAAGGCCACCAGAAAGGAGCAACAGGGAGAGGAGAAACGGGGCGCGGTAAGCTGCCAAGGCAAGGATGTGTAAAATACCAACTTTATCTTAAAATAACCATCTCGGCTGCCATTTAGTGGCATTTATCGTATGACCAGGACTGTGCTAAGCCTGGGCCACGTGTTAGCTCATTTAATCATCCCTTAAAATATATCCTATTAGAATCCTCCTTTTAGGGTTTGAAACATTAACCCAGAGAGAGGTCTGAGGACTTCCCGAAGGCCCCCGGGCAGAGCAAGGAAGCCACGTCCAGCTCAGGACCCCGACTTCTGAGTCTGCTCCTCGTCCCGCGGGTGGCAGGCCCCAGAACCTCTGAAGACGACGTTGCTCGGAAAAGGGGTGTCTGCAGTTGTAATTCAGGGAAGGAGCTGGAGATGAGGTCATCCTGGATCACCCCGGGGTGGGGGCCTCAGATCCAGTAGCAAGTGTCTTCCTAAGGGACACACATAGGAGAGGAGAGCTCCCTACCCAGACGGAGGAAGGGACTGGTGATGTGGCCGCCTGCCAGACTCACCCCTTCTTTGCTTGAAAGAAGCAGGGAAAGCAGCTTGCCCTGGAGCTTCCAGAGGGAGTTCAGCCCTGATGACATCTTGATTTGCATTCCGACCTCTGGAACTTCAAGAAATATGTGTTGCTGGTCCAAGCCACTCGCTGTGAGGCCATCTGTCCCCTCCCACCTGGGCCCTCCAGGCCAGTGCTCTGGATGCTGTGACTGAGGGAGAACAGCCCCAGGCTCAAGACAAGAATGTTCTAACCCCTCGGGGCATCTCCTCTGGCCCTCAGGAGCAGAGATTGAACTGCAAGGACAGTAACAAAACTGTTGCCCTCTGCGCTCTGTGAGGCCTGGCCAGCCTGGTTCCAAACCTTCCTGCGTATGGCCTGGTCTCCTAGTCCAGGCATGCAAAAAGGGCCCTCAGGGCTCTTCGGGTGCTACATTCCAGGTCTGGAATGTCCTGGAAGGCTTGGCTTGGCCCTTGCTCCTGGCCTGTGCAGCTCAGTGCACTGTGGCCGAGCAGAAAGACTGGGAAGCAGAAAGACTCTCTCAGGTGAGCACCATCACTGTCCCCGTTTCATGGATCAGGGGAGGAAGTGAGGCTCAGCCCCACAGGTCCCTTTTCTCAGGCTACACGGCCAGTGAATTTCAGAGCAAAGATGCATGCCTCATTCCGCAGATGCAGAGGCTGCGCTCTTTTTTTTTTTTTAATCAAACTGCCTGCTTGTGGCTTAAGCAGTCTCTGCCACCCCTGCCCTTGGGATTCTGCAGCGACATGAAGGCTCCACTGGACTTGCCTGGCAAACACTCACAGCGCCTTCCTCAGGACCTCTGCACGTATCTGGCTGGGTGGACGTCCACCAAGTCACACTGACTTGGGCTAAGCTGAGAGACTCGAACAGACTCGGTCTGTGTCTTCTTGGGAGAACTTGCTGCGACTTGGTGAAAATCCCATTGAGGACTCCCTGGAAAATGGGAAAATGGGAAAAGTCCACTTGACTCCATTACCTGAAATCCCAGCCCCATCTGTCTGCTGGGGTTGGAGTTGGGCAGAAGGAAGGCCTCAGGAGGGACAGTGCTGTGACCCTGGGCATGCCTGGCCAGGACCTCAGAGCACAGAACAGAGGAGTGTGCAGGCATCTGTCTCTGAAGTGTGGTTGGCATGGAAGCCACTTTGCCCACACACAGAGAAGTCAGAGGATGAGCGAACAGCGGGCCTCATTCAGGCCGGGCCGCACCGAGACTCAAGACACCGCCTGCTCTGAGCTAAGTGGGAGGAAGACACCAAAGAGCCAGAGCCTTGACTTCCTGTTGGCTCTGAGGCTGGTCCATGAGGGTGTACATCCTCCAAAGTTTCATTCCTGACCTTGGTTCTGGAAGTTTCTTTCCCTTCAGGTGGCAGTGTAGTCTCACAAAGGGTGAGAATTTTTTTGTCAGAAAGAGCTGGGTGAGTCATATTGACTCACTGTGGGCAAGAACCTTCAGTTCTGAGCCTCTGGCTTCTCCTCTCTGGAATGGGAATATTATCGTAGGGAGTGGGGAGCATTCCTTGGTGTGTTGTACCTTTCCTTACTGCTAGAAAATACCAGAGGTGATCTACTTACGAAGAGGGAAGGTTGATACTAGCTCACAGTTTGGGATGTTGCAGTCCATGGTTTGTTGGCTGTTGTTTTGGGGCCTATGATGTCACAATATATCATGGCAGGAGCACATGACAGAGAAAGCCCTCCTCCTACGGTGACTAGGGGCAAAGAGAGAGGGTGGGTCAGCTGGTCCTCTTTGGAGGCACACTTCCAGTGACCTAACTTCCTTCCACTAGGCCAAACTCCAGAAACCCTTCTCCCAGTAGCACCTGGGCTGGGGGCAAAGCATTCCATGCAGAGCTTCTGGGGACCATTCCAGATCCCAGAATAATTCCAGATCCCAACTATAGTACTTGGTTAACACTTAGTATCCTGCTTGGCAGGCAGCTGGGACACAATTAATGTCAGCTGTATTATCCTGGGCGGGGTGGGTTTCTGACCCTTGAGGACCAGGGAGGAAGGATAGGAGGGAGACGGGAGGGCAGCTGAGGCTGATCCGAGCCTCCAGCTAGCTGCTAGCAGGTCAACTTCTTCCTTTACATTGTTGAGTTCACCTAACTGCATTGTGCTCTACCTGGCCATCTGCATTTTCCTTGCATAATCTCATTTAGTCTTCACAACCTACTATTATTATCTCCACTCTAGGGCCGGTGAGATGGCTCAGTGGCCTAAGTGCCTGCCCGGCAAGTGTGAGGTCCTGAGTTTGACTCCCAGAAACCACATAAAGGAAAAAAGGGGCTGGTGATATCACTCAGTGGCACAAGTGCTTGCCCAGTGAGTGCAAGGTCCTGAGGTTGACTCCTGGTACTCACATTAAAAAAAAAAAAAATTATCTCCACTCTACTGATGATAATGACAAAGCCAAGTGACCAACCTGTCTTCCCTGGGACTAAAGTATTTTCCTGGAAGGCAGGACTTTCAGCGCTAATGTTGGGACAATCCTGGACAAGGACAAGTTGGTCACCCTATGCTAGAGGAATTTACCCCAGTCATAAGTTGAGTCCTCAGTAGGTCCTGCTTGCAGCTCCGTTAGTCTCTGGGGACTCAGAGGTGACTCAGGCAAACATGGAACTTTTCCTACCCACCTCCACCTTCCTGCAAACCTTTTCCTGTGAACCAGGGGTTGTCCAAAGAGGCGCCCAGGCTTCCCAGCAGCCCCATTTCACAGCATAGGCAAACTGAGGCCTCCCAAGGTCAAATAGGTCCCTTGAGGCCTGTGACCACACAGATCTGTGCCCATACCTTTGGAAATATTTAGAAGTATTTGTGGGAGTGAGGAACACTGTCACTGAGGTTTCATTTTGGACACAAACATGGCTGCAACCCACAGAAACATTTTGTAAAATTCCCAAACCCAAACCAACTCCAAACAAACACTGACTGGAATGTTAATCCGCATCAGAGACCTGTCTGGGGGACATCACTCATCTGAAACTCTTGGTCCAACCAAGACAGGGAGGGCCCTGCAAGGACAGGCGATAGGGGACATGCAGGGACGGAGAGAGCTCTATCCCAGGGATGTCCCTCCACAGATGGCACCTGGCAGCATTTGTAGAAATTGAGTCACAACCCTGAAAAATGAAACTTGCCCACGTCTCGTCCAGAGACGGGGGGGACGACCTTGTCAGCGGCTCCGTAGGGATAGATCCCCAGCCCGTGTGCCCCGAATGCCACCTCAGACACAGTGCCTCACTGGCCTGCACCACGGGGAGAATAAATTAGGTAAAAAATTATTGATTGGCTGGGAGCAGCATAAATGTCTATATATTGGCTTTGTCTGGGGCAACAGGAACCTTGCTCTGGAGCTCTGGGACGAGGCTGCTTCCCTGGGAGGGAGGACACTTCTGTCATCAGTGAGAGAGACTCCAGACTCTAGAGCCAAGGGAGGACATCTGCCAGCTTGGCCCTGGGAGGAGGGGATGCTGGCTTCTGTGACATGGTTGGGGGACTCCCCAGAGGACTGAGACACGCTGGGGCAATGGAGTGGGCAGATCAGTCCTCACCATCTCTGTGACTTTTGAGTACTTCCAACGGCAGCACTGGGCAAGGGTTCTCGGGTGTGTTTTCCTTTGTTCCCCTCGTAGCCCTCAGGAAGGAGAAGTCTCTGGCCAGTGTCCCCAACTCCAAGGTGACTGGGCCCCACCTGAGACCTGCTTCAGCCCCCTTACTCTGCTGAAAGACCTGGCCTTAGGTCTTTCTTGCAAAATGGAGCTCCTGGCCCAGCGCCTCCACGTCACCAGTCCTCCAAGGTGGGGGCTGCCATCCCAGCGTCGAAGGTTTGGTTGGTGTGGACTTTGTTTTGCCTCGCGCCCCAAAAGCGTGAGGTACCCAGCAAATCTCTGTGAAACCTGGGCTTCAGCAGATGTTCCTGATCAAGTCACGCCCCAGGTGCTAAGCCCTTCTGTGAGGAGCCCCAGGGCTCCCTCACATCCCACAGGCACTGGGCTACCAGAGCAGGGGGCTCCACCCTCCCTACTTCTGCCCGGGGAAGCTCTGTAGCTGCTCTACACACTGAGGTTCTAGCATGTTCCGCCTGAGAAAGACTGGGCGAAGCCTGCTTTGCCACCACAGCCAGGTCGCCCAGCGCACAAGGTATGTCAGCAAAATGGAGCAGCAAGACCACGTCTGAGGTGTGCAGAGGATGGAGCTAGAAGTGTGTGGGGAGCACGTGGCCCATGACCGCAGTGCCAGGCTCTGAGCATGTGACAGTTCCTCTGTCACTGTCATCAGAGCAGTCAGCAGTGACTGAGGGGAGGGGAAAGTGGGCGCCTCTGCCTGGTCTCCACGAGCAGTTACACACATAACTGTATGTAGGTGGCCCATTTGAGAGGCCATGGCACAGGGAACATCGAGCCACATTCCAGAGGGAGGAAGAGGGGATCTGGTTGCTCTGGCCACCTCTGAGGACATTCAGGACAGGGTCTCTTGGAACTTACTGTCCCTCCAGCAGCAGCAGGGGAAGCATTTATCCTTTCTCCCTGTACTCCATTGGCCAGGGGGCATTGTAGGCATCCCTTTGGCCACACTTCTGACTCATGCCCTTGGGGCGCCCAGTGGGCAGTGAGACCCCAGCACAGGCAAGTGGAGGAGCAGAGGCTGGGAGAAGTTGGCTGGTGGGCACTGAAGTCAAAACAGCAGCCAGCACAGCAGTGGCAAGAATGTAGGAAAGATGAGAGCCCATGATGCAAAGAGGGAGGTAAGAATGGGGAAGGGACATTAGCCACAGGGCTGGGCTCCTGGCTGTGACTGCAGGGGACTGACAGAGCACTTGCCATATCCCAGCTCTTCAACACACATGTCACGGTCGGATCCATGCCACTCAGCAGGCCCACTGCAGAATGAAAACATGAAGCCTTTCATTTACACTAAGATTCCGGTGTCGGGGTCAGTAGAACATGGATCCTTCAGAATATGCACCCATGAGGCCAGCCCTCGCTGTTGTTGCCATGGCCAAGAGAAGGGGAAAGTCTCCCTACCACTGGGAAGTGAGTAGATTCAGATTTGAATCCAGTTCCATCTGACCCCAAAGTCTATGCTCTGAATCAAGTTTGGGATCCAGTCTGGAAGAAGCTATGTGGCCTTGATCCCAATCGAGGGCACAATCTCAGGGGCTGCATTTAACTCTCCCACATAGCACTACATGCAGTGTCGGCTGCCAGACCCACCCCCACTCTTCTGACAGCCCTGGCTTCCCTGTGGGGGCTTCTTCTCCCTGCCTATCCATCCACAGGGTTCCATTCCCAGAGAAGACACATGACCGGGATTAGCCAATCAAGGATCTTCATCCTTCCCATCTTCCTAGCTCTAGTAATTGGCTCATGGATGGGCATGTGACCCCAGCCCAGCCAATGAGAGACAGGCACAGAAAATGTCAAGAGAAATTTGGCAAAGTGAGGTACTCTTCCTAATGGGGATGTTAGGAAGCAGAAATATAAACTGGGAACTCCTCAGAGTGACCACATGAGAAGCACATGCTTGAGAATAGAATCTACATGGAGAAAAACATAGTTGAAGGATGGAGAGAGAAACATTCCTTGTGAGATTGTTAGATGCCCTGGGTCCCATCATGCCTGAAGCTGGCTATGACAGGCCTCAGTAGCGTGGGTGGGTACAGGTCAAAATGAGTGGGCAGTGAGGTACCCAAGCTCTCAGCAGGAACCACAGAGAAGACATGAAGAGAAAACAGGGGACTGTCTCAGGCAGAGGAGGAAGAGTGGGAGTGGGGTGGGCCAGAGGTGAGCAGATGTGGCTGAGGAATTAGAAATGATCAGTGGGAAGGAGGAGGGATGGGAGTAGAAACAGAGGAGGGACAGAGGGCCCAAAAGAGGAGGTGAGGAAGGAAACCGACGTCGATGGGGAAGGTGGATGTTTGCTCTCTTCCCCTGACACCGCTCACCAGGCAGGCATCTTCCCGTTCAGAAGACATGTTTTGCTTAGATATTTTTTTCTTTCATCAGCACACAGTCAAAATTCCAGATGCCTGGCATGAAGGAGAACTCATATTCTTCAATCCCTTCTGAATTTTTTTTTTTCTGATGATAAAGTTTCCTGGCTGTGTCTCTCTGCCACATCCTTAAGGGGAAGTTTATTTTCTTTGGGGCAAAAGTGTCGACTTTGATTAACCTTCAATAAGACAGCGTTGTCAAGAGTCACCACAATGCAAATTAGGAAATATTTCTGCAGGGTTCTTTTGGGTGTATCTCCTTCCCTGGGGTTCTGCAGGTCAGTAATTGCTTTTCTTTCTCGTAAGGGAAGAGCAGTATGGGTTTAGTACTTTCAGTGGCGATGCAGATAGCTTGGGTTTTACACAGATGACACATATATACCTCACCCGTGGATAAGGAGCTGGCGGCAAATAGGTTCCCTTAAGCTTCACACTGAGCTGAGAACGACCACTGAAATGCCCCTGTTCATCAGTGCAGCTGCACAGGCCCATGCATGAGCCCTACAGCCAGTCCCCAAGTCAGGCAGCAGGACACCTCCACCCAACAGAGCTCTCTCTATGCCCCGGAAATGGGCTTTCGCTGCTCTGACCCCTGCAGTCCTGCGGGCTTGTCTCCCCCCAGGTGTAGAGCAATCAAATAAGCACAGAGGTGAGAGCTCCGCCTTTCTCAGCACCACCTCTTCCTGCTCTCACTGCCCAGCTGTGCTTCCTGCCTGCTCTCTGCCCATTTCACACACAAGCAGGCTGAGGCTCGGCAGCCTCAGTCACATCACTCTGCCTGGCATGGAGTGGAGATGAGCTCCCTTCCTCGCTGACAAACCACCTCCTCCGGTCAGTGTGGGCCACTCTGGAGCAGGACGTGTCTTAGCGTGGGCGGCCCAAGCCTCGGAGTAGGGCCTGACCCAGTGCCTTCCAAGTGGTGCCTTGGTGCACAGCTTGGGGCCATTTCTGACTGAAGGATTCTGGGACTGCCCAAGTGGACTGTCACCACCTGCACACCAGATGGGTGCCCCAGGAAACAGTGTGGAGAGGGCTTTCCCTAGACCAATGCCAGTAGCTATGAGCTGCCTTATTTCGGTTCCCCAGAGCTGGAGACACAGGCAGGGGCCAGGTGGTTCATTAGGTGGTGATTCCAGCAACAGGGTGAGGTGTGAGGACAGGAGAGGGGAGGAAGAGGATGACGATGTGCAGTCAGGTGCAGTCTCGCTCCGAGCAGTTGAGTAAATGTGCAGAAGCCACACAGAAGCCTCACAGAAGCCTGGAAATTGTCCCTCCGAGGCCAGGGAAGCCAGGTCTTTACCTCTCTCTCCCACTGAACATGGCCAAGCACCACCACGAGCCCTGCAGCCTGTCCCTTCCACCTACATTTACCTGCAACTGGGCTGCTCTTGAACCAGAGGGTAGCTGAGGGGAGCAGCCCAGTTGCAGGTAAACATAGGGGCAGAAAAGGGGTCCAGTGGGCTGCAGCTTCAGCCCCAGACTCGAGAAGAGGACGGTAAGATCAGGCGGTGCTTCCGAAGGCTTGCTCCGTGCCAGGCTCCATTCTAAGTGGTTTCACCCATGTGCATTCATTGAACACTCGCAATAACCCCCAGGTAATTTGCTATCCTTATCTCCACTGTACAAGTAAGGAAATTGAGGCACTAAAGGTTATTGTGTCATCCAAGGTCACTCGCTGGCAAGTAAAGGATGGGGACAAGCTCTGACAGTGTGAATTTTGAGCTCACAACCAGGGCCTGGACGAGCGTGAGGGGGGCACAGGATGGGAAATTTAGAGCAGTGTCACACTCAGGTCCTGCCTCGGCCTGGGCTCCGTTCTGCACAAACCACCACCAGGGACCAGCTTCCCGACACTGCCGCCAGCCTCTGGCCGTGAGGCGGACCTGCGGTTACCTGCGATCACATACAGGAGGCCCTGGGATCACCAGGCACTTCTGCAGCAAGTTCATGCAAGGGGTCACTTGTGCCTTTGATGTGAGCTTGTCAGAAAGCTGTGGGTAACTGGCCATAAACTGCATACGACCTGACTGAGACAGCCAGTTTTTCCTCCAACACGTAAAGTGCTTGGAAATCATCAGTCTCGTCCTGACAACAAGAAAAAAAAAAAAAAAAAAAAGCTGAACAAACTGAAATCAACAACTCCTCTTAGCTTCCTTAGAGAATTGAGGTCACAGGGCAGATCGCCACCCCCAAAACTTGGAAGACAGACAGGCAATACAGAGAATTACAGTTTACGGGGATCAGAACTGCTGGAGCCGCTAAAAGGCAGGAATACCTACATGGTAACAGATGGATTCCCACACTGCTGGAGGCTGCGTAGACCAATGTGAGATGAACTCCAGCTGCCCAGTCTCCCAAGGGCCCCGTGCATCTGTCGGTTTCCTTCCAGGGGACCGATGGGCCCTCACAAAATTCCCCCTTATGCTTCCAGCCAGGTGAAAGAGAAAGTTAGCATTTTAAATACATCTGGATGGGCCGGTGAGATGGCTCAGTGGCATAAGCGCCTGCCTGGCAAGCGCAAGGGCCCGAGTTCGACTTCCGGAACCCACATACGAAAAAAGGGCTGGTGATATTGCTCAGCGGCACGGGCGCCTGCTGGTGTGCGAGGTCCTGAGGTTGACCCCTGGTATCCACAAAAAAATAAAAATTAAAAAAATAAATAAATACATCTGGAACATTCTGTGTTCCTTAACAAAGATAGATAGATGATAGATGGATAAATAGGTAGATGGTAGGTAAAAGATAAGTAGATAGATGGATGATAGATATTAGGTAGATAGAGAGAGAGAGAGATGCTTAGAAATGATAGAAGGAAGGAAGATGAAGGACAGGTAGATGGATGGATGGATGGATGGATGGATGGATGGATGGATGAAGACACGAGGCCAACCTCAGAGAAGAGTTAGGTGAGGTCCATTTCCCGGTCGTACACAATTGTAACAGCCCAACCTCCAGCTTCACAGTTCCTGTTACCTTGTTTAAACCCCACCTTCTCTGGTTTCAGTAGTTCATGAGACTTCCAGTTGCTTATGACCTGAACTGCTCTGACTACATCTGCTGAGTGCAAACTACAAGCTAAACACACATGGTGTGCACTGGAAATATTCACGCTGCCGATGTGGGTGTCCACCTAGGAGGAGGCAATCACCTCCTCCAAGGCTCGTTTCTTCTACATCAAGCTTATGTACTGCTGCTTTCCTTGCGAAGCTTTCTCTGGGTCCCACCCAGAGTACCACTCCTCCCAAACCCTACCAGCAACCAGCGAAGCCTGCCTGGGTTGATGTATTTCAATGTCAGCCTTCTGGAAAAGCTACTTAAAGGTGACGTCGAGGGCCGGTGAGATGGCTCAGCGGCGTAAGCGCCTGCCTTGCAAGCGCGAAGGCCCGAGTTCGACTCCCGGATCCCACATACCAAAAAGGGGCCGGTGATATCGCTCAGCGGCACGGGTGCCTGTTGGCGCGCGAGGTCCTGAGGTCGTCCCCCCGGTACCCACAAAAAAAAAAAAAAAAAAGGTGACGTCGAGCTTTGTCACACACTGGGTCCCTTGACAGAGTTTGAGCTTCCATGTAGGAAGGATCCTCAACCCTAGTTCCCTGCTATGTCCCTGAATCCTTGAACGAAGCCTGGCAGGCAGTAGGTGCTCAATCAATGTGTGCAGGGGGCGTAGTGCCCGACATAGCTTCTAGCGTCATGTGATCAGTCTGTGTCCGTATGGAATACTCTGATGGGCAGCGATAGGAACGTGGATTATATTATAACACCTACTATGGGTCAGGCACTTGCTCAGCTCTGTGCATCCTTTAATCTTGCTGCCCAAATGAATTCTGAAGCCCCAAACAGTTAGGCTTCTTCATGGAGTTGCATTCAAAACACAGCTGCCCAGTGATCCCGTTGAATCTCTCCAAGAAATTTGCCAGGATCTATTTCATGCCCACAGCAACAATGCCACCCCCGAAATCCCCTTCCTCTTCTCCTAACCCACAGAGGTTTCAGAACTCTCTCAGCCCCTCAGCTTTCTCTCTATTTCCTCTCCCCTTTCACTTTTTGAATGCAGCCATTTAGCTTCTCTCAGTTCTTCTGGTTTCCTTGCACTTGGACTTTCCACAGTAGGGCATAAATATAAATTCCCTCAGAAAGTGTGCAGGGAGGTAACACCTGAAGGGCAAAGATAAAATTCCCCCTTGCAGGTAGAGCAGGAAAGCAGGAAACACAGACAGCAGTTTCATCCTCCACAACAGTACTGGGGAGACCCAGCTTGCAGCCCCATTTCACAGGTGCGGAAACCAAGGCTTACACAGGCTGAGCTACTTGTCCCAGCTAATGCTGCCACACACAGAATTAAAACCCAGACCTCTGGCTCTAGAGTTGGCACTCTTATTGTGACTAAACATTTTTTCTTATGGTGTTGGTTTATTCATCCAAAAAGTATCCACTGGATCTCTAACATGAGCAAGGGATTCTTTTAAGTGCCAGCAGCAAGGCAGACATGGTCCAGAAGCTTGGCAAACCCCACAGCAGGGTAAATGTGAATGAAAGCAAAACTAGATACATCAGAGCTAAACTTTTTAAAAGAAAATACTAAAAGCAGCCAGAAGTAAAAGGTGCATCATGTTCAGGAAATAACAGAACAGTGACTGACTCCTCGCCAGGAACGGTGGGAGACAAAGGGATGAATGGATAGCATCTTTCAGGTGCTGCGGAAAGAGAAACAATGAAATTTAAATGGAAATGAATGACAAAAATATAACTATTTCCAAATAGCTTGGATACTAGGCAACACAGTTCTAAATAATTTCCATGTCATCGAAAAGCCCACAAATATTAAAAATATTTATATAAATGCAATCAAAATTAAACATAAGAACCTGTGGGCCACCTAAAAGCAGTACTTAGAGGGTTAGAGACGCAGATGAAGATACTTAGCACAAAGGTGAAAAACCAATGATCTAAGCTTCTATCTCAAGGAGCTAGAAAAGAGGGTGCAAATTAAACCCAAAGAAAGTAGAGGAAAGGAACTAACTCAACTGCCCTAAGGAGAACAGGTTAAAAACAAACTAAATTCATTACACAACTAAGAAGTAAATATTGACTAGCAGAGGGCAGAATACACAGGACTAGAATCAAACTCTAGGCATAGAGAAAAGGCCTGAGAGGAAATGAACAAACATGAGAAAAGTAAAAAAAAAAACAAAAACTAAGCAAAACCAATAGGCTTGGAAGGCTATTATAGGTGATACAATATAAGGTTTTTTGAGTGTTTTTGAATGAAAAATCTCAATAATAACAAGATATTTTTAAAATATATGAAATGGGAAGATTTTTCTCAAATGAAGAAAAGTCTAAAAGTTTAAATTAGGGGAAAAAGAGCATTATGGTCCAAGAAAAAAAAATTTTTTAAGTATTCCACATTGAGACATATCCTAGTGGAATGATTACATTTGAAGGATAGGGACTTCTTCAAACATTCAGGCAGGGAAAAAACAGCATCAAAGAGCAGGGAACTAGAAGACAGCTCCCAGGCTTTGCTACAGCAGCATTTAATGCCAGAAAACAAAAAACAACAAGAAAAAAAAGCCCCACGGAATGCAAGTGTGTAGTGAAGGGCACAGCCAGTCAGAATGTCCTTCAAACATCAGCATGGCGCGTCGGGACTCCCACACTCAAACACAAGGGATACACGCTGTGAGGAAACTTCCTGCAGAAAACGTTTTTGAAGAACATTGACATAAACTTTTTGACATTGAAATCAATCAGTCAGAGATGAATGAAAGGAAGAACTCAGACCAGACATACACTAGCCTCGTACCCCAGCCATTCTGCTACCCTGATCTAGCTGATGGCAGTGGGGCACCTGTCCAACCTAAGAGCTGTACCCTCAGAGCAGGTTACTCATTATTAGCATGGTCTGAAGATGTCCCCGATGAAACGGTATTTGGAGGGGGCACCATTAGGAACTGATTGGTCATGAGGGCCCTGCCTTTACGAACAGATCAATGCTGATTATAAGAGCTTGAGACTGTGGGCACCACCTCTTTCTCTCTCACCCTCTCTTGGCTTCCACCTTCTGCCATGGAATGACACAGGAAGGGCCCCTTGGCAGATGGGGCCCCTTAATCTTGGAATTCCTAGCACTGGCTCTGGTGCATGGGGAGAGGGAAGGAGGAAGGCCACGTGCCCAAGTCATAGCCATGGGTGAGAGAGAGTGACTCACAGATGGCACAGTCAGAATAGAAGTTCACTGTAGATCTTGAGGACCTTTAGACACCGTAGCTGAGGGGACCCACATCTGACCCCAAGTTGGCCACAGGGTATTTCGACAGTGAGAACAGTGTGGTGCAAGGACTTGTGGGGCTCTTTGGCAATAACAGGTTCTTGAAGAATCAGGCAGGGTGGACACCTGGCTGCAGAAGAACCCACAACCTGGGGCAACCCAGAGGTGCTAATCCCAGAATCCTACAGCCCCGAGTCTCTGAAAGGGAGAAGGTGACATGCAGAAATGAAGCCACTGTAGACAGAAAAAACCAACACACCTTGTATTTGTTTCCTCTCTCTGCTTTCACAAAGTGCCACAAACTCGATGGCTTAAAACAATGCAAATTTATTACATGACTATTCTGGAGGTCAGAAGTCTGAAAGGGATTTTACTGGACCAAAGACAAAGTGTAAATAGGGCTGCCTTCCTTCTGGAGGCTCTAGTGGAGAATCGTTTCCTTGTCCAGCTCCTAGAGGCCACCAGTATTCTTTAGCCATGGTCCTGCCCCATCTTCAAAGCCAGCAACTGTATCTAACCTCTGCTTCTATAGTATTCGTTCTCTGTGTCTCTCTCCTTTCTACCTCCCTCTTGTAAGGACCCTGTGATTATGTGGCCCCTGCCAAGATGAGCTAGGATAACCTTTGCATCTCAGGATCCTTAACGATCATATCTACAAAGTCCCTTTTACAATGTAAGGTGACATAGTCAATTTCCAGAGAACCAAAAATTGGAGAGGCCATAATTCTGCCTCTCCAACCCAGAGACTGAGGCTCATAAGGGGCTGGGACTTCTTCGTTCATTCACTGAAGCACCTGCCTGGGAGCCTTGGTCTTAGACTTCTGATTGGTCCAGTTGTGAGTCTTGTGCCCATCCCTGAGCCAATCACAGTGGCTTGAAGAGCTGGCTATTCTGACTGGATAGATCAGAGTCAAGTCTATCAGGAGATGGTGCGCTTCGGGAAGCGAGGCTGGGAAATTCTGGTGGACAACTCAGAAGGATCTCATCCAGTGGAGCTGTACTGGCAGGAAAAGACTTTCCAAGTCTTTCACAACCCACTTCCCAGGGTCCCCTCTCTCCCGGAAGCTGACCCGCCTCACATCACACACTTCCCTTAGGCTGACAGCCAGGCTTACTACAAAGATCAGGAAGCCAGCATCCCCCCCACCGCCCGCAGGAGCCTGTGCCTCCTCCTGCTCTATTCTGGGTCAGCAGAGGAGCCAGGCTGCCAGCTCTTGGCTCCATCTGCTGTCCCCTGTGGCCAGCGAGGTGTGAGGGTGACTCGTTAAGAGTCTAGCAAGGAAGATGGGACTTTCTCACCCCTCACGTCTGGAGACAGTGCTGGCTCTGGAATTTCCCTGGGCACTCAGCCCAGAAGAAAGGAGAGCGAAGAAAGAGAAAGAAAGCAATAAAGAGAGCAGCAGATTGCCACCTGAGAGCCCTGGCCAGCAGGGCGAGAGGTGAGCCCCCCACTGCCCGGGGACATAGTCTGGCCCCCTCCCTGCAGCACGGCCTGTTTTGTGACAGGGCTCTGCTCCCCTCTCCCAGCCTTTCTGTGCCTCTTCTTCTCCCTGGCCACATTGAGCTGCTGGCCCATTCTGCTTCTCCCAGGCTTCTTCTGCCATCCTTCGCCACTCGTGCCTGTGCCTGGAGGCTTTTCCCATGCCTATCCCTCCTGCTGTGGTTTAGCTCTAAAATGTTCCCCCAGATCCTCACGTGTGCAGAAGGTGACTGGATCATGGGGGCGGGGGCTAAATTCATCCAGCGCTGGGCTGAGTAGCTGCAGGTGCTGTTAGGAGGTGGGGACTGGCTGGAATGGGGTCACTGAGGGCGTGGCCTGGACGGGTGTGGTCCTGTGCCTAACTCCTTCCTTTGCTCTCTGCTTCCTGGCTGTCACGGGATGAGAAGCTGGCCTGTACCCAGGCCCTTTTGCCCTGCCATTCCTGCCTTAGAGCCCGGCAACCATGGCCTCGGAGCCAGTCAACTGTGAGCCAGAATAAACCTCTCCCTTAAACAGATATTTTATCCTAGAAACAAAAGTAGGATTTGTGATACCTTCTCTGGCCAAAATCTACTCATCTGTTGGGTGTCAGGATGCATACATCTTCTTCCCAGAATCCCTCTGTGCCCCTAGGCCACATGGGCTGCTCCTATGATCCCTCTATGATGTCACAGTCCCTCTGGACCTGGCACCTGCCTTTCTACTTATCTCTTCCCCCACCTTGGGTCATAAGCCTAGTGCAATCTCACAGGGTCCCCCACACACTGATTCTCTCTTCTAACAATCCCTCACTTTCAGCCTTTCCAGTGAAGTATAAGGACCCAGTGAACTCACTGCCAGGCAGTACATCAGCTCCCTGTCCAGTTCTGGGGGCCTGGCAGCCAGTGTCACCTGCAGCACTGTGGCTGGTTCTTCCCTGGACACCTCTCCTCCCTTTTCCTTCACCTCCCCTGCCCCAAGCTTGTACCACCGCAGTAGCACATTAGCCGCTTAATTCTTGCCTCAGGCTCTGCTTTCTAACGCTTCCCTGCCTCTCAAGGACTGACGTCTCTTACTCATTTTTTTTTTTTTTAATCTGCAGGGGCTGGAGATAAAATACAAGAGGAATAAGTGAATTAATCAATTAATTACATGTTCATACACTCTTTTTACAGATGGGAAGTGAAGGCTCAGAACAGGCAATCTGGGTGCTCCTCTGTCAGGAGGCTGGGTCAGGAATGGACCTAATGGCCGGAATGGCAGCCTTACTCTCAAGGAAACAGCTGGGTACCCGAGCCCCTCCAGGCACTTCAGTGAAGATGTTTTCTCACCCTGAAGCAGCATCACTGGAACTCAGATAGTTGGAGGTAGCAGTTTTCCTCTCTGGACCTTGCAGCTTTCCTAACAGTCGTAAATCAAATTTGAACTTGGACTTACGCAGTCTATATCCCAGCAGGCCTCGGTTGGTTACTTTCCCGTGGGTTCTTAAACCTTGACTCACTGAGGTTTTCAGTGCCATGCACTTGGAGAGGGCCCCCCTTGACCCCAGATGCAGTCACTGGCACCGCCTTTGAACCATGCATCTTAAGAAAATGAGACACAGATGGGTGTGCTGCCATAGCCAGTGCCAAAGTGCTGGAGAATTCTCCAGGCATTACCTGAAAATAAAGTGCCCTCCATTCTTAGAGGAGCAGCCCAAAGGTGCCACCAAGCCAGGCACAATTAAAACACAGCACCTTAGAAAAAGGACAATCCTCAAGGCCTCTCCAGGGCGGAAGCAAATCAAATCCCTCAAACACAGTGCAAATGACTTTGGCTCATCTCACCAGTAATAACTGTTTGGCGATATTGCTTTTGTAAGTTTCCCAAGTATGCGGCACAATTCTTCCATTTGCTTGGCTTTTCCCTAATAGTACAACCTAATTAAATATGATTAGTTTCCAAATTGCATTAAGCTGGAGCCCCCACATACAGACAACCCTGAATCTAATTAGAGACTACCGCAAGCGTTGGAAAAGCCCGCAGACATGACACCACTCCATGAAGCATAATTGTCTGCAGCATTTAATACTTCAATTTTCTCAGTGATGAGAGGGGAAAAAATATGTTGCAAAAAAAAAAAATTGTGTTTTTCAGCCGCAGTTTGACAACTTTAACAAATAGCTTTGCATCTTAATATAACAAGTTTCCGGTAGACATTCCAGAAAGGATGTGATTAGAAGGGCTTCACTGGGCTGGAGAATGGGTCAGCCCTGGACAGCTGCCCACTCCGTTGTCCAAAGTGACTTCATAGCATTTAACCCATTAAAAGGAAGCAGCCACAATATTTAGGCACACAGCAAATCACACTCATGTCAACCCCAAACCTCATGTGAGCTCATGCTCAGAAAATGGTACCAGTACAGAAATGGAGACGAAGATGTGGCCAAGAGAGGGCAGAAGGCCAGGGAGCTCAGCCCCTGACACCCCAGGTTGCTGGATGAGACAAACCCAGGGTGCAAACGTAGCCGAGTCACTCCCCACCACTTGGTACAGGATTTAATTAGCAGAGGTGCTGAGCGTGGAAAAAAGTTCCCTGAATGTGGAAGAAAAATGAAAGGGAGGTGTGAGCCAATGCTTTTCCTACCTAAAGATTCATGAAATGTGCTTTATTTTCTCACTTTTCTGCTCCCTTGGGCTTCCATAAGACCTCCGGCCTTGTCTATTCTGGTAGGAGCTAATGACATCCTCCAAGCCAGAGGCTGCTGGTCAAGGAAAGCTACTGGGCTGGCAGGGCCATGGCAGGCCCCTGGCTCTCTTGTCTGTAGTCAGGGGCTTGCTTGCTTTGGGTTTTTCTGAGCAGGAGCAGCTGTGAAGGGAGACAGCATCTGGAGGGCATTGTGACCACAATGAGACAGGCACAGAAATGGTGGAGGGCACTTGGCAACGAGGTGGACTAGCCTCTCTCAGTCAGCCTGCTGGTGCCCAGGGCACCATGCCTTGGTCTTCAGAGGTGCACAGGACCTTAATTTGGAGCCATGGCTGCTGTGAGGATCCAGCATATACTCTAGTTGTGTGTGTGGGCCCTGGGGCCAAGGTCTTTAAGTTTCGATCCTGGCTATGCTTGGCCTTAGCTCTGATTTGGGGCAGGTGGCTCATCCTCTCTGTGCCTCAGTTTTCTGGGCTATGGCAGGGGCCTCAGTAAGTGCGTGTGGCCAGAGCTGTAGGCAGCCCTGGGATCCAAGGCCCTGCAGACCATGCATCCTCCCAGGCTTCATGCAGATGGGGCTCAGATCCCTGTCCCTTCTCGTGGATCATCCTCAGCACTGCGTTCACACTGGTTTTTCTGCAGCCTGTGCATCTTCCAGGAGAAAAGACATCACCGTCCCTGTCCCGCTCATGGCTGGATCCCAGGGCCAGGACAGGCTCTTGGCGCGCCAAGAAATCTTTACGCGTGAATGGGCAGATGCTCTTGTGTCCGTCCTGGCTCCTCAGCAGCACGAGCCCCTGCAAAGGGGGCTGGGCCATCCCTCCTGGCCAGGCGCAGGCGCTGCCTGGAAGTCTCGGACACAGCGACAGACGCAGCACCGCGAAGACCTAGTGGAGGTGACGGCAATGGCAGACATGCAGGCAGCCACCCAGCTAGGCGCCCACGCGCGTAGCCCTCAGTGGGTGTCATTTCTTGCCAACCAGTGGCGGCTGGGTTTGTATACACTGCTAACCCTGCACCTCTCTGCAGGTCTTCCCGCGGAGCTCTGTGGTTCAGACGCTCCAAGAAGCCCAGTGCCCAGCGAGATGCTTTCCAGACCCCAGGCTCAGGAGTGAGCCGAGCAGCCCAGGAGCCAGGCGTGGAGAGGCTGGCAGAAGCGAGCTCCTTCCTTCCGGCTGCGCACACGCAGCTAGAGAAGCGGTTGCCTCCGGAGACTGTATGGGCTGGCGCCTCCACAAGTTTCCAAAATGTTTGGCTGGAAACGGGAGGAGCGGAGCCCTACTGTGATACTGAGGAAAGCCAAACGGCTGGGCACATTCCTGCCGCTGATTTCATGTGCTTCACAGAGAGCCTCCTCCTTCAGCTTGCACACCTCGTCCAGAAGACCTGGGCCTTGCTGGAAAGGCTGCGCGGGGCTTACGGCTCCACCTGACCCTCAGGCTCCTCCCCATCCCCAGGAATCATGAGCGGCCCCCCTCACTGCTGCACCCATCTAGTGTTCATGGTGCCAACGGGACCCCTGGGGGAAAAAGAACACACAGCAGCCGAGCCCATCCCAGCCACTCATGCGCTGTGCCTTCAAGGAGGCCACTTCCCCGTTCTGGTCCTCAGTTTCCTCCAGAAGAAAACAGACGTCAGCTCCGGGACTGAAGGAGTCACTTACATCTCTGTATTCCCTGATGTCTAAAACGGGCCAACGGTGGGACCCAGCTCCTAGGGCGCTGCTGAGCCAATCCTGCTGGCCACTAAATCTGTGTTTGTTAGGAGTGATGGGGAATCCGCCTAGACCAGTTCGCAGGAAGAGATGAATGGTCCGGGAATGCATGCCAGGAAGCGCTGCAAGAGAAGATTTTAAAAATGCTGGTGAGGCTCCCAAATCACAAAGAAGGGAGTGAGGGGAAGAAGGAGATGGAGGGTACGCCCCTAGCCTGGCTGGTAGACGGAGCTGGGTCCCGCAGACCTGTGGCCTGGGCCCTCTTGTTCTGAGAGGCAGGTGAGTGTGGTTGTCCCTCCCGGAAGTGTGCAGGAGCCCGCAGACAGTGGAGTGGCTGGCAGAGCCTCTGAGCACCCTCCTCTCCTCACAGTGCTGTGAGGGGACCAGCAAGCTGGAGGGAGCAGGGCAAACGCCTGTTCTGGAAAATACTAAGCACACAACCGCAGCAGAGCAGGTGGGCCGTCCTGCAGAATGACTTCCAGATGCGCTCTGGGCTGGCCGGAACGCCTGTAATGTGGGCCAGTTAGGAATGGACGAAACCCAGGCAGGTATATTTCTGAATCCTGGAGCAGAAAAACCCTCCAAGATTATAGACTCGAAGCCCTTCCTTATGGAAATGCAGAGAGCAACGAGGGAAGGAAACCCATGGGGTAGTACCAACTGTCTCTTTCAGCTGTGTGACCTCAGGCAAGTCACCTCTCCTCCCCGTGCCCCTGTAAAAAGTATAAAACAAAGGATCACAGGCTTCTTGAGGCTGTGCCACTGTCGGAATAGGTGAGATTCTAAGCCTCCTGGTTGTCTCTCTCTGAAACTCTGAATGAGGATCGCACAGAGAAGAGCAAGACCACATTCAGATCCCTCAGGCTTTCAAAAGTCACAGTCAGGTCCAGAGATGGCCAAGAGGCTGGCTGTTTGTAGCAGCGATGGAAAAGTCCAGCTCAGAGTGGCTTGAGCAAAGGGACATTGGTGAGTTCTCGGGATGTAAAATCTGGGTCTCAGGCATGGTGGTACCCAGGGGCGCATGGGATGTGCCGTCTTGTTTGTCCTCACACCCTCGTTCTCGCTGTCATTCTGCAGACAGTCACTGTGGTGGTGAACAAACCCTGGAGCCTCCAGTCTGACACCTCCTGTCCCCCGCTACCTTCCCAGCAGCCCGAACAGAAGGAAGAAAGCTTTCCTTTCTTGTTGGGACCAGCAAAGCTCCCAGGATCACTTCGGACTTGCCAGCCTCATTCCCACGGCCATTGCTGACCAATCGCTGAGCTCCAGGCTGAAGTTCAGCCCCGTCCTTGGCTGGGAATGCGACCCCAGGTGAGTAACTGAGCGGCATCTGTCTCTCAGGGCGGTGGAGCAATTCCATAAACAGCAGCTGAAAACCACACATGATCTTACGATCCCAGAGGAGGCCAGTCTGAAAAGGGACACTGGCTATCAAAGTCAACATGTTGGCAAGGTCGCGCTCCTTCTGGAAGCTCCCAAGGGGTTGACACGGCTTACCTTCCCCACACCTAGCGGCCCTGAGCTCCTTGCCTGTGGCCCCTTCCTCCACGTTCAAAGTGGGCAACATCATGTTTTTCTCACAGCGCACTGCACGGATGCTGCCGCCTCCTCTTCTCCTCCAGGGACCCTCTGGTGGCGTTGGGCCCACCCAATAATAGTAGGGTCACATTGCAAGGCCATTGATTAGCATCTTGACCCACTGCACCTCACCTGCCTTCCCTCGAGGACATAGGACATTGCCGTCTGGCATCACCCACCCGAGGGTCCTCATTCCCTTCGTCTGTGGAATGGAGGAGGCTGCTGCTCTTCAGAGGGTCGTCCTGAGGCTGTGGGGAGAAATGCAGAGTCCTGAGCTCAAAGCCCGGTACACAGTAGGAGGCTGATGAGAGACGGCACCAGCCAGCAGTGGAAGGGCCTGCGGCCCGGTCAGCAACCATTTCTGAGCCACTATGTGGATGTTTAGGAAAAGCAGCATTTGGTTTGGATGATTACATAATAGAACCAACCCAAACTGGGCCTCAGAGCCTGCGACCCGCAGTCCTGGTGTCGGCCACTTTGCTATGCTGAGACAAGGCGGACAGTGAGAGTCCTACTAGACCCCATGGCTTGCAAGGGCTCAGGAGAGAAGGACAATGTCTGCAGGGTGCAGGAGGTCTGGGCAACTAAGTTGTAAAGACAGTGGTGATACGGAGGCCTCCCCCCTCCCCCCGCCATAGTTCCCTTCAGGAAATAAATGGAGCATACAGTAGCTTGAGGCTTCAAAGGCATGTAGCATGCAGTAGTTGCTCAATAAACACTCTTCATGTTGGTGCATAGAGGCTTAGTAAAGGACAGGGCAGGGTGTCACCTGGCCTGTTCAGTGGTGGCAGTCCTGCTGGTTTAAGGCACTAGACCACAAACTGGCAGTGCCAACTCTGGACTCTGCAGGGGCTCAGGGAGGGTCTGGTACGTGGAGGTGCAGAGGGCAGGGAGCCAGGAAGGCAGGGAGACTAGAGTCCTATGCCTGGCTTTGCTGCTGCTGGGTTCTGAGCCTCAGTTTCCCCTCCTTCCAGAGACAAAGTTGCTTGGTGCTCTGTGGCCTGCTCCTTAAGAAAGAAGAGCGACAGCTGTAGAGCCCCAAAGCCTTGGTGGGCTTATCCTCAGCTGTCCCCTGGTCTCATCCCTGCTGATCCCCAGTGGGAGTCCTGTGGGGACCGTGGGGGCTGAAAAGACTAAGCCTACCAACCATGGAAGCTACCGGCAGCCAAAGTTCTTTTATCAACGAGGAACCTGGGGCACAGAGAGGGGAGGGAACTGGCTAAAGGACACACAGCTTAGAGATCAGGGCTGGAGCTCCAGTTGCCCTTTTCTGTGGTCCCATGAGAGTGACAAAAGCACCTGGTGAGAGGACCACTCACCTTCCCAGACGGCAAGAAAGCAAGCGTGATAAAGCACAAGGAGAGATGCCAACCCAGCCCTCCCTTGCTCCCTCCTTCCACTCCCACCCAGCATTTCTGAGAGCTAATTACAGGTTTAATGACCCCACATGAGTAGCTCATCTTCCTGACTGTGGCGTGAGTCTCAAAGATGCTGCAGCCCTTGTCCCAAGCAACCTCCTTTTTTTTATTGATTTGTAAGCAGCAAAATTGCCTGGGAACCGCCAGCGTGCCAGCCAGCCTCTCCTGGGTCCCTCGTGATGTGCAGTGGCCCAGGCCTCCTGCCAGCACCAGGGCCTCTGCGATGTCTGCTCACAGATGGATGCGAAGCAAATGATAACCCTCGTCTGGCGGACGTGCGGGGAAGCCGCTCTGTTGGCTGGAGCTTGGAAATTATTTTGCAACTGAACATTTCTCCGTGTCTAGACAAGAAGTATTGCCTGCCTGCCCAAAATATTAAAATTTCATGCTCTGCTCTCCAGAGAGACCTTTTGGTTGTAAACATACGGAGCCTGTTTGGATTTTCTTTCTTTCATCATCTTTAGAGGCTTCTTCGCCACCAGGGACGTGGGCTGCGTGGCAGGGAGGCGACGTGCATCTCAGAGGCCGTCACTCCTGGGGACATGTCCTGCAGTGACTCTTGGTCATCATTTGGCCTCAGGCCCCTGAGCCTGTTTCCTCCTGTGAGGATGGGTGTGACCATACTGACCCATCAGGGTCACCGCAGTGTGGAGGACAATAAAGAAGACACCCACTGCACTGGGTGACCAGTGTCACCCCAGAATCAACGTCCACCAGGGGCCTCAGAATGCGATGGTGAGTAGAAGCAGTCATCTCAGATCTGATTTGAGTTAAGACGCGGCCTTGCTGGAATAGAACAGATCCTGATCCAATGTGACTGGTGTCCTTCGAGGAGGAAGAGAGGACCACAGAGACAAAGAGCAGAGGAGAGACATGGGGCAGGGCGCGTGTTGAAAGACAGAGAGGCGTTTAAGATGAAAGACAGAGGAGTTTAAGACTTGGATCCAGAAAATGCCCTGGGCAGCAGGTAGCAGAGGAGTGTCCCCTCGGCCCCTCAGGGGGACCAGGCCTCCCAGCCCCTTGACTTCAGACTTTCAGCCTGCAGAACAGCCTGGGGTGATGATCATTCTTTGTTACCCGCATGGCTCATGGCGTCTTGTCCTAGCAACCCTGGGAAACTAAACAGCCACATCAAAATACTCATGATGTATCAGATACTTAGCCCATGCCGGCCCCGTCCTCACAAGACAGCCACCAGCCCATTTCACAGGTGGGGAAGCTGAGGGCCCAGAAGACCACCTGGTGCAGGGTGCAGAGGGGCAGTGGCAGTGACAGGGACCTGGGCCAAGGCAGCAGGGGTACATGCAAGGGTCCTGTATAGGAGAATGCAGGGCTCATTTGAGGAACTGCAAGCATCCAGTGTGGCCACACCCTGGGGTACAGAGGAACCAGCAGGCAGGGGATGAGACAGAAAGATGGACAGGGAGGTTTGGGAGGGTGGAGGTGTCAGGCTATGTCCCGGAGACTGTGATGGGCCACAGAAGGGACAACGGCACATGTACGTTAGGAAGGCTTGCTCCCCCAGGGTGGCCTTCCTGCCAGGCTAGGTCTTTCTCTGCAGGCATGATGGGGAGGGGGGCACCTGAGCCCTGCCCTCAGTGGTGGGGCCCAGAACCCTCTTCAGGAGACCCAGCTTGGACCTGCAGGGGCCACTGAGGACCACAGTGATGGGTGGGGGGCACCGAGGGGTGCTGTACAGAAGCCCAAGCAAGTTCCTTACAAAGCCTGGGGCATCCAGTGTGTTTAGCTGTCACCCGCAGAGGACCCAGCAGGTCAGGTTGGCTTCTCCGTGGTCGTGTGTGCAGGGTCACAGCAGGACTTTCGGGGCCTCAGCCAGAGGCCCCAGAGCACCAAGGTGACTGTCCCAACCCCTCTACAGCCCCCAATTGCAATCCCCAGCCTTTGCCCCCACCTGGGGATTCTGTCATATTCTTTGCAACTGCAGTTGATTTGATTGTTTGTGTGTGTGCAGGTGTTTGCTTTCTTGTTTAGTTTTTTGAGACAGGATCTCCCTGGATAGCCTAGGCTGGTCTCAAACTCATCATCCTCCTGCCTCAGCTTCCTGAGTGCTGGGATTACAGGCATGTACCACCACACCTGGCTTGTTTATTTAATATTTTTAATTAAATTGCCCACTCCCAATTTCTCTTAACTTAAATGGGCCCCTTGAAAAGGAACTTTGCAGAGCAGGCTTGACACGCTGCTGAGGCATGGCTCCTAATTCACATTGTAACAATTGACGTGGAGACGATCGGTCCTTCTCATGCAAAGGGACCCCTCACCGTGTTCCCGGGTGCACAGACATAGACCCAACATCTCACAAGTGTGGAAACTGAGGTTAAGAAAGCTGGGGACTCGCCCCGCAGCACCAAACAAGCCAGTGGCAGAGCAAGTGCCCGGCATCGTCCCAGCCTCCTCCCTCCCGCACTGCACGCCCTGCCCTTGTCTCTCACAGGGAGTAAGGCTGGGAACGGCCGAGCCCTGCGCTCCCTACACCCCTACAACACACTGTCGCTGCATTACCAGCGCCAATTTGCTCTAACGATTGTGAGTTCCTCGAGGACAAGAGCTGGTCTGTCCGGTTGCCAGTTGTGCCCCAGGACCCACTGGCCACAACTCTGCCTGGCACATAGTAGGAGCTTTATCAACATTCGCGTCTTCCACCACATCGTTAGAGCTGGGGCCAGTCTGTCTCCTTTGCTCCTCTCTCCACGCAGCCCAGACCCTGTCTGGCACGTTGTCATTGCCCAAGAAATATTCACTGAACAACTCAATGAATGATTGAAGAGTGAAAATAGTCTAAATGGCTGTTTGACATAGTTTGGACTAAAAATGTGCTTGTCTGAATCCATCTGGTCACTAAGCAAAATTCAGTCCAATCCATAGAGGCAGAGTGACCGGGGAGGGGAGGAACGGCTGTAAATAGTTCCCTCCCATGGGCGACCGTCAAGCTGATGCTGCTCACTGTGCCCTCCACTCGCACACACGGGTCGCTGGGCTCCTGCTACCTCCAGGGCGCCTGTCTCCTGAGTCGAGCTGGGAGTCTGCGCCGGCCCTTCCTGAAAACCCCAGCTTATACTGAGGGAGGAAGCCTGTACCCTGAGGAATGCCCACACCTGAGGCCACTGTGCCAGGCATCCAGTGACCCTTGAAGATCCCATGGAGCCAGAGAGCCCACTGCAAATCTTACTGTTTCTCCTCTGATGGCACAGGACAGTGGGGGCTGGCTGTCACCCCTCCCCGGGCAGCTCAGGCTGGCCACAGCAGCTGGGCACCTGCGGTTTCACCCTTTGAGAACTTCCTGTCATCGTTCCTTCGAAGGCTCTTGCAGCAATCCTGGGGCTGGACCCCAAATCCTCCTCCCTCCCCGACAGGGGTGAGCACTGAGGCCCGGAATGGTTTAAGAACACAGTGCCTTCCATGTGCTTTTGCCTAGCGTAGATCCAGACCTTACCGTAGCCTCGCGGGTAGATTAGGTTCACAGAAGAGGAAATGGGCTCAGAAAGGTGGAGTAAGCTGCCCAGAGTCACACAGCTTGGATTCAAAGCCACAGTGGCCTGGCACCAGAACCCATGCCACATCCACGACTGTGCCTGCCTCCCTGTGCAAGCCCCGCGTGATTCAGAAGCTCACTAGCTTGTTTTGAGCTGAACAACTGCAATGGCTGAGTACTGGGCTCTGTGCATCCCAGTACTGGCACGCCATCTTTCCACAGCCGTCCAAGGCCCCGGGAGACGGGAGCACCATTTTATGGATGAGAAGACTGAGTCCGTGCCCGTGGTTGTAAGTGGGGTGGGTCACACACTCTTACCAGCCAGAGCCTTGGGCAGTCTGACCCTGTCCCCGCCCACAGCTGTGCCTATTAATTGATTGTTGAGCAAAACCAATACCTGTGTCCTCAGCCAGCCCCACAGTGGCCCACCTTGTTCACACCACCAGGGACAAGGACTCACATGACCACCTAGCACCTGTTACGCTTTGTTCTAAAATATCCCCCAAAGGCCAGCTGGTGGCTTTTAGAGAAGCAGCTGGATCATGAGGGCTCTAACTTCATCAGAGAATTAACCCACCGATGCGATCATAATGAGACAGTATTACTGGATGGTGTTAGGAACAGAAGGTGGTGCCTAGCTGGAGGGAGAAGATCGTGGGGTAGGCCTTGAGGACTATGGCTTGTCCTCCAGCCCCTTCCTCTCCTTTGGGTCCTCCTTGCTCTCTGCTTCCTGGCTGCCATGAGGTGAACAGCTTTGCTCTTCTACACCCTTCCACCATGCATCTGGCTTGGAGCCAGTAAACCATGGACTGAAACCTTTGAAATCATGAGCCAAAATAAATCACTTCTTTAAGTTGCTTTTATGGAATATTTGGTCAAAGAGATGGAAAGCTGACTAACACACACTCCTTGGGTACTGGACTCCTCCTTTACTTCCCTCATACATCTTGTCCAACACACACACCGTATTCAATATACACGAATACACAAGTATACACATATTTCATACACACACACACACACACACCCTATCTAACATGAAGCTAATGGTCATGCCTATTGCGTGCACAGCCTCAGCTGGTGGTGGTGGTGGCGGTGATGGGGACAGAGGATTGGACCCAAAGACAGTGAGACCCTGAGGGCAAGGGCTTGCCTGTCTCATCTTTTGGCCCTGCCCAGCCCAGAGCTGGGCACATGGACTCTCACTAAATTCTTCTTGAATAAAATTCTTAAAGATTTAGAAGAATGTGCTCCAAAACAGTAACAGGGTTTGGATATTGGAATTAAAACAAATTGATTCTTCTTTTGGCTTGTCTGGACCTTTTAATGTTTTTTTTTTTTTTTTTTTTTTTTTTTTTAAAAGAATATGTATCACCTGTAATTTAAGCAATTCTCTAGAAATTTCGGTGAAGGAAAGCCCAATAGGAACTGTGCCTCTCAAGTCCACAGACTTCAGCTGGGGCTACGCTGGTGAGGAGTCTAGTATGGGCTCCCCGAGCTAGCCCATCCCTGGCCCATCGCCCCTTCTTTTCTAAGACCTCAGTTCCCCTAGCTGAAGCAACAGACCAGGAGCCTGTCTGGAGCATCCTGGCCTCTGTCTGTCCGGCACTTCCAGAGCCCCACGGCCTTCCCTGGGTGGGGCATTTTCTCAGGAAGCAGCTGTGACTAAGAGCTACCCCAGGTCCATCTACAGCCAAGCTGCACTGCTGAGGATTGAAGACTGAACCAAAGGCAATAGGGAGAGGCAGGAGGGAGGCAGACGGGAGGAGGACAGCGTCCCTGGCCCATGGGCAGCGCTTTATGAGTCTGCAGGACAGTGAGCCGATGAAGGGACCTGGCATGTCTCACCACTGTTACTTCCTGTCATTCCTGTAGCAGCTCTAGGCATTGACATCAACACCCAGAAAAGCGTTCAGGGTGAGGAAACCAAGGTGGCTGGAGACTGACACAGGGACTTGCTCAAGATCAGCCGGGAGGAAGTGACACGACCAGGGCTCAGCCCCAAGCACAGTGATGCCAAGTGCTGGATGGAGAAGCCCTTTACATTCCCGGCTGCACTGCTCATGCTGCCTTCCAGCAGCTGCTCTGTGCTCCTCCAGAAAACCACTTCTGGGGAAAAAGCAGGCGAGAGGGAGGGAACCACGAATTCCTCTGCCCTCCAGACTCCAGCTAACCCTTTCGCCCAGAGTCTTTACAGCTCACGGAAACTAACCTTAGCTTTCTTAGCACACCCTGAAACAACTTTGAAAAGTTGGTAAGAGATGAAGAGGAACTTGCAAAAAGCAATGAACAGTGTTTCACAACTTTATAAACCTAAGTCACTATTGTGTCTCGTACTGAATGTTGTTCTGCATGGAGAACTTTCTGGAGAGGTATGTCTCAAAATTTTAATAGGCATTAACTTGGGGGGAAGAGGGAAAGATTACAAAGTGCTTTGGCTTTCTAAAAGATACTTTCTTGTACCCCCTGAATTTTGTATAAGCCCAGTTAAAATAATAAATGAATAAAGTCACAAGCAGACAGACGTGCTGCTCGGAAACCCCTTGTCTGCCACCTTCTATGAACAATCCACCCCACTGGGGTCAGGCTAGCTGTCCCCAGGGACCCAGAGGCAGGTCCCAATGCCACCATTGGTCCCATCAGGGCCTCAGATTTGCCCAGGGGATAGGGCATCAGACTCAACACAGGACGTCAAATTAAACAGGAATTCCAGATAGTGAATAATTTTAATATATCTAGAGATAAACTTATTTTTAAATCTAGACTCCAGTACATAGAATGTAAATATGTTATATTATATATATTACAATTCAGATCATGTTTTTAATTTACATAGGGGTGTATTAAACACTTGATACTAAAGCACTCCGTATTGCTTATCTAAAATCTGGAGTTTAACTGGGCACCCGCATTTAATTTGCTGAGTCTGGCACCCCTGCCTGAGCAGGGCTGTGCCCTCTCTGGGGATGGGTCTGGTGGGCGCCCCGGACGCTGCCTCCCACGTGGCTTCGCCGAGGCGGGCTGGTCAGCACCAGCAAAACAGTCTGGGCCTTGCTTTGAGCTCTGCGAGAAGTAAACTTTTTCTTTCCTGCTGATTTTAAATCTGTAAACAAGCAGCCACGAGAGGCACCGACGGTCATCTTGTGCAGGGAGGGAAGCAGTCTGAGGATAGGCTTTGGCTCAGCCAGGCTGCCGAAAATGCTACCTCAGCCTCACCAATTCCCTTCATTACTAAAGCCAGCTTGAGTGGTTTCCTGTGGCAACCTTCGTGGTAGGATGCGTCCCCAGGCTGGGATCACTCAGTCCCTGGGTGTCCAGCAGGCCTTTGCAGCTGCCAGACATCTGCTCTGGAGGCCTCAGGGATTTGGGCTTTCTCGTTTGGGCTTCATGAACCCTGGAGGTCTGCGCTTTGGGAGCTCTGATTACCCACTCACTGTGGCGATTTATCTTCTCGAGCAATTGTCTTACCTGAACATGGTCCAGGGCAGACTTCAGCCCAGATAAAATCAGAAACACCCTGGGGAGCCTACAGAAGGCTCTGAGAGTAGGAACAGGAGGAAATGGCCCCAGAGACTCAGACACCACAAGCCAGGGGCTTCCGGAAGGAGGGTCGGGGGCATTCTGCTTGTGGAATTCTTTGAGAGTTGAACAATGGGTCAGAAACTAGCAACACCCTACTGGCCCAAGTGAAAAGCAGACCCGAGTGGAGACTCCCCCTCCAATGAAACGAACCATAAATCTGACCACAGCCACAGCCCAGCCTTTTTCTCCAAATTGTTTTCCTGTTTCCGATTCCCTGTCTTGGCAAGGCCCCAGACCTGACAGAGGGGAGCTGGTCTCTTGCTGCACAAAGAGAATCACCCTCCTGGCTGGAGAGGCAGTGCACATTCTTTTATGTGAACAAAAAATGTATTCCTGGGATAGGAAACGGCAGCGACCACCTCGGGGACACTTGGTTCTCTGAAGCTGAGCATCTGGACAGGACCCTCTGACTTTACTGTCATAGGCCAGGTCACTCTCCATGTTCACAAGTAACCACCAAACAGAGAAGGACACCCATGTTTTCTAAACTCTTCAACTTCAGTATTGTAAAGGCACTGCACACCTGTCAAAACAAGTCTAACCATAACCAAAATGCGTAAGGAAAGTCAATATGTACTGCCTCCCCTCCCGTCCTCTGCCAGCCAGTCTCACACACCCTAGCCATGCCACTTCGATGTCACCCCTTACAGACCCCCAAGGGTGATCAGACATTGAACCCAACTCAAAATTGGTATTTTCCTTAAAAACTATGTTAGCTTTCTGTTGTTGTGACCTGACCGAATACCTGAGAAAAACAAATGAAAGGAGGAGAGGTTTATTTTGGCTTACAGTGTCAGAGGTTTCAGTCCATGGTTGGCTGGCACCATTGCTTTTAGGCCTGTGTCAAGGTATAGACATCATGGTGGAAAGTGTGGTAGAGGAAAGCTGCTCACCTCATGGCAGCCAACATGCAGACAGACAGGGAAAGACCCTATGGAAAGAGCCAGAAAGGAAGAGACCTGGGATCAGCTCCTATCCTCAAGGGTCAAGCTTTGATGACCCAGTCCCTCCAACGAGGCCCCAGCTCCTAATTCTTTATCATCTCCTGATAATGTCATCGAGTTCTAAATCATCAGTGGATTAATCCACTGCTGAAGTTGAACCCTTATGATCCAGTCACCCACCAATGGTCCCACCGCTGCACACATGAGATACTTGGGAGATATTTTGGATGTAGTACACCATAACAAAAACTCACAGTGACATCTTTTTTGATCTTTTAGTGTGGCTCTGACTTGTGGCTTTTCATAGCAGCCAATATTCCTAAGTACACAGGGACCAACATGTTCTCTACTAATCACACATAGGTTGTTTCTGGTTTTGTCTTGACCACAAGTGACCCTTCAATCAACATTCACAGATGTGAAAGTCAAACTATTCAGCAACTGCTCTCGCCCAGTCCCCAACCCTTGGGCTGGAGGTTGGCCTTCTGCACCCTGGAGCCTGATCCAGTAGGCAGGAAGGGAATGTGATCCTCAACAGAGGAACCTGGGTCATTAAGATTCTGTGATTTTATTCCTTTGAGTCAGATTTGTACACATGGGTTTGCTGGGTTTAGGGATGTGCACTTCTCTTTGATCTGTGAATGAGAACACAAAAAGCTGACACCGGTCACTGTATGAGAGAAGAGGGGACTGAGCTGCCTGATGTCTCCAACTGGCTGAGGACTGAGGCAACAAAGCAGGAAGCACCTTCTCTGCAGGGATAGATGGCGCATCGCCTGCACAGAGGACAGCGAGGTTTTCTGAGTGAAGGTCCATCTAGCCACCTGCATGCTACCAGGCAGGGGGAGGGCAGGGACCAGGAGAGCTCTCACATGCCCCATGTGACCCAACTGTACCAGCCCTGCAACACACTGAGGACAACTGTGAGTCCATCATAGTTAACACTGTGTGGAGTCTTGTGACCCTTTTCAAACACACTGCTAAAAACTCCTATATTCGAAAGATTACAACAGACCCATGTATTTTTCCCACATGATAAAAATATAACACAAGCCACATTTAAAATTACCTAGTAGTCCCATTAAAAATAAAAGAAGAAAAAATGGCACTCTGCAAGGCTGAGGCAGGAGGATCACAAGCTCAAGCCCAGCCAGAGAAACTTAGCGACTTAATAAGAACCTGTCTCAAAATAAAAAGTTTATAAACAGGCTGGGGATGTATCTCAGTGAAAAGGCCCTGGGTTCAATCTGCTGTACTGCAATAAAAAAGTGAAAATAATTTAAGTAATGTATTTCTTTTAACCGAATATATCCAAAAATATTGTCACGTTAACATGTGAACAAATTATTGGCATTTTCACTTCTTTTTTGAACTCAGTCTCGGAACTCATTGTGTACTTTACACCTGCAGTGCATCTCAGTTCGGACGCACGTGCTTTGGGTACTAAGGGGTTGAAGGTTGCACTGCGACAAGTCTGGGAGCTCTGGGTTTGGAGGACAACCACTCCCCTCCCGGTGTGGGTCAAAAGCAGGACAGGGAGCCTCAAAGCAACAGAGGATTAAAAATCTTCAGCCTGTTTTCTCCAGCCACTAACACTGGTTCTGCCTTGTGGAGGCAGACAGAGTAAGCCTGCTCCTTCCTCTTGATGGTGAGTCAATCCTTCCTTCCTTCCTTCATTCATTCATTCACTCATTCATCATTCAGTCACTCAGACAGCCTTTACTGAGCACCTACACTGCACCAAGGTGCTGGGGATGCAGCATTGCATGGGGCAGCCCCATTTTCTGGGCTGCGAGTCTGAGGGGTGCTTGGCACCTGTGTCAATAGATCGGCAATGAAACCTGTGGGAACCCAGGGCTATGGCAGCCTGGGGCAGGCACCTCAGCTGATATGGGGGAGGGAGCTTGCTAGGAGGAACATTTGAGATGAGGCTGGGAGATCGCAGGTAGCTATCTTGGGGTGGGGTATGTGTCTTACTGGGAGTGGGGGGCAGGCCCAGGGAAAAGCATATGCTAAAATGCAGGGGGCAAAGACCTCTGGGGGCCCCTGAGTTCTTCTGAGAGGCTGAGGTGCAGAATGGTGTGTGTGGAAGGGAGGGAGGGAGGGAGGCAGGAGGAGGTGGGATTTTAGAAGAGCCTGGAAGGGTCCTGCTGAGGAATCTGGATGTTCTAGATTGTATGCTGGGAGCACTGGGAATGCTGAGAGCCATGCCCACCGCCCTCCCCATCCTTCCCCTTCCCACTCCCCATTCCCTCTCCTGGCAGCATCCAGGCCCCGGGAGCCCTAAAGTCCACTCTCCATCCCACCCCTCAGCAGCAAACTGGTCCAACTCCCTCCTAACCCCCACCCCTGGGGCAGACTCCTGGCCCTGCCTCCCATTCCTCCTCCTCACCAACCCAGGCCACCGGCCATTCTCCCTCTCCTGGAACGGCTGCTCACCAGCCTGAGAAGTCCAGTCCCCCTGTCCCCCAGGCTGGTACTTCAGAGCCTAAGATGTCCCTGCTCAAAGGGCTGTCCTGGCCATCTGAGTTCATTGTTATTCTGATTTTGTTCACTGCTGCTTACTATCTATACACACACACACACACACACACACACACACACACGTAGCAGATCGGGACCCTCTCGCCCACTGTTGCATGCCCAGCATCTGGAATGGTGCTGGCTTGCAAGAGGCATCAGGCTGGGGAATAAATGAGGCTTCTCAAACCTGTTCTCTGAATCATGGAATCCCCTGCCCAGGGTTTTCGGAGGAGCTCTGGGAAGCTGCATTTTAAACTCTCGGAGTCGCATGCAGACAGCGGAGACCTGGGTACCATCGCTCACCCTCAGGGGCTACAGCTTCCTTATCTGCTCAAAGGACGCTTGGGACCCCAGGACCATAAAGCTCTCAGCATATCACCTGGGGAGAGAGCACCCCAGAAATGGCACTGCCATGACAGCATCCTTCACCCTGGCTTGGCAGAAATTCCCTGGAAAACAGAGCTGAAGGCCAAGCCAGCCACTAACTCTAAGTGAAGAGCACAGTCCCTGGGACTGGAGAGTTGGATGCATGACCCAGAAGCTGTAGTCAAGAAACAGCCGACCGCACAGCCAAGTGGGACGTCCCCACAGGCCACTGGGAATCACTGTGTCCTGACCCAGGCTATCCAGGAAGGTGGTGCGGGATTCTTTTCTGGCTCCAGCTGTCTCCTCTCTCGCTTTGCCCAAAGTTGTCCCCTTACTTTGGGGTGTATGGTTCTACCCCTTGGGGTGGCCCGAAGCACCTATGAGCACCAGAGTAGCTGTGGGCACGATGTGGGCTGTGCCCAAGCCTGAGCCTCCTCAGAGGGGAGGCTGAGGTTCCAGGATGAGGCACCGCCAAGTCTTCTCGTGTACGGAACGGAATCGGCCACTAGGGAGGGCAGCTGGGGCTCAGGGCGTGGTCTTAAACCGGGCTTCCACCAAATCTCACCATGTCCAGGACAGAAGCAGTGCTCAAGCCTCAGCAGTAAAGTTGCAAAAAGCAGTAAGTTAGTATTCCTAGAGGGTTAGAATTGTGATGGGCATGTAAGACACACCATAGAAGCGTTTGTAAATGAGCAAATACCCATATGTATTTTGCATGAAAATGGTGTAGAATGGTTTTGATTCCTTTCGTTATTTGGTTTATTCCATTGTTCTTTAGGAGGAGTTGCATGGGAGCTGCTCTGCCCTCCCTGCTCCAGGACCTTGGTGTACAGCGAGGAGTACAGGAGGCGACAAGGGGCACAAGTTCTGCCAGACCCTGGGGCGCCTCGCCTTACCTGAGGGCTGGTCCCTGCTCCGCCAGCTGCATCAGCTTCCTCCTCCCGTCACTGTGGCTGCGGCAGGGACTGCCACCTTCTCTCAGAGTCAAAACTAGTGCTGACAGCATCATTTAAAAATAAAATAAGACTGGGAACTCATTTATGCTGAGATCATGGAATTTTTCCCAAGCTGCCTGTAGGACAGAACAATAAAAATTTATCCTTAATAGCATTCTGCAAGATGTTGCCCCTGGAAAGCTTCTCCCCACCCCACTTGGAACGATTCTTGTGAGCGTTTTGCCCCCTTCCTCAGCCCGCCAGCCTCCTGCCTCAAGGGAGGCTTAGCATAAGCTGTAAGCCGGTCTACCTGATCCTCTTCCTGCCTTGCTGGGAAGATGTCTGCATCCTGGTCCTTCTGCCCGGGGAACTTGTCCCTGGGAAGGGAAAACAGACACATGCAGAATCAAGCTGACCTCCCTCTCCCCCGCTCCCACCTTAGAGTAAAAAGGGATGAGAGAAGACAGAAAAAGAAGAGAAAGGAAAACGCAAGCAGCCAGCAAACTTAATTTCCTAAGAACTGGAGCGATAAGAGATGTTCATAATTGGAGAGGGAGAAGGGAGCCGGCACAGCAAGCTCCAGAGCAGCACACAATACAGCGATAACACTTAGGCACTTAAAACCCAGTGTGTCATTATGGGTGTGTATTACATGCAAGCACTTAAAAAGTCTGGAAGGATATACTTCAAACTTCTAACAGCACTGCTCCTGGAGAGGAGCATGAAATCAGAAATGGGAAAAATCAGGTAGGGGGCTTCTGATTTGTGTGCTCTATATCTCCGTGGTTTAAATTTTTATGGATAAATTTTTTAAATTAAGAGGGTAACCACCATCCAACTGAAGATAAATGTAAACCAGGCCGTATCAGTTGTTACGAAGATGTGAAGAATTCCCACAGGCAGCAGTGCATATTGATGGGGTCACTCTGGAGTATAGTTTTTGAGTGTTTATTCAAAGTTTATTGAAATCGGCAAGCCAGTTTCAGCTTCTGGTCTTCCGAAAGAGGTGCCCTCTGGGCTCCAGTTAGAGTACCCAGGGTAAGACTGTGCATAATAGGAAAAAGTGACAATAGCTTAAAAGTCTCTCCCTAGGAGGCTGCAAAATAAACTACCCAGTGTTCAGCTACAACCCCACGGCATCCTTTAAAAAGATAAAGCAAAACTACACTTCCTGGTGCAGGAAGTTCTGTATGTTGTCATAATATACTTGTTCAAGGTGGAAAGGGAGTTGCCGAATAATCGCTAGATGATGATACATTCAGTATTTTCTACGAAAACATATTGTCAGTTTTCCATCACCATGACAAAATACCTGAGAAAATCAACTTAAAGGAAGAAAGGTTTATTTTGGCTCATGGTTATAGGAGTTTCAGTCCATGGTCGCTGGAGCACATTGCTGTGGGCCTGTGGTGAGGCAGAGCATCATGGCAGAGCAGAGATGCTCACCTGTGTGGCCAGGAACCAGAGTGAGAGAGCCTGAGAGGAAGGGGCCAGACACAAAATATAACCTTCAAAGCCACAACCCCAGTGACTTGACAGATCCAATTAGGCCAGCTCCTACTAAGCCCATTCAGCTGGTGAACTCATCAGTGCATTAATCCACTTGATGAAGTTAGAGTCCTCACGATCCCATCACATTCCACAAAGCCCATCAGCTAGCAACCAAGCCTTCCACACAGTGAACTTTTGGGTGACATTTTGGGTCCCAAGCATAACACAGTGGATGTAAATCCATGCAAATGCACAGGAAGTACAGCAAACTGATCCCAGAGCATGGCAGCAACCATGTTGGTCTCCAAACATTTCCAGCCAACTGCACTTCTGGCCCACCTTGAAGCTTTGGGGAGGGACCACATCTCGTCGATGAGTACTGAGAAGTGTCGAGAGGCCGCTAGCAGGCGTTCAACTCCTGCCCCTCAAACCTCAGCACTCTTTCTGCACTTGTCATGATTACCAGCCTCTTCCGGACGGCAGCCTCCCGCCATTCCGGGGCCACTGAGCGGAGACCTTCCCGTGCCACTTTGACACCTGCAGATCTTGGGGTTGTGTTGTTGTTTGTTTTGATTTATTTTTTATTTTTGTGATGTTGGGGATTAAAACCAGAGCCTTTGCACTGAGCTGCATCCCCAGCCCTTTTACTATTTCTTTTTTTTTTTTTTTTTTTTTTTTTTTCATTTGAGACAGGATCTTGCTAAGTCACCAAATTGCCCTGGCTGGGCTTGCACTTGTGATCCTCCTGCTTCAGCCTCCCAGAGAGCTGGAATTACAAGCATGCGCCACCAGGTTGTTTCTTGCTGTGATGCAGAAAAACTGCACCTTCCCTGTCAGACACACCAGGACAACCCCTCCAAAAAAAGCTCAGGGGTAGGATGCCTATCATGTACTCTTTACCAAAGAACACGGCTGTGCACTGCTTTTATAATAAATAGCATAATCGCATATATGAATTGTGTAATTCAGATTAATCTTTCTAAAGAAAGAATAAAACTAACAGACATACGTACTAGCTTGAGCCAGAACCTCAGCAATCCCAGGTCTCCAGCATGCTGCCAGCCTTCAGATTTGGACTTGCTGGGGGAGGTCGATTCTCGAGAGCCTGGGTTCCAGCCCCAGCTGTGCCCCTAGTCTGGACCCCAGGGAGTCAGGCACTGCCTCTTTGAACCTCAGTTTGTCTCCAAACTGGGGATCATAAGTCACCCCCATCACCCCACCCCCACCCCAGCTGCTTTCCACTGGCTGCAAATGACATATTCGGCGTTTTTCCTGTAATTTCCCGTGTAGTTCATGTAGTTCTCTCTCAATGGGACCACTCAGGAGTGGGGTGGGAAGTCATTACCCCGCCCCTGCCATTGGAGCTATTCAAAACTAGAAATAAGGGGCTCAGGACAGGGCGCGTTTCCTTCCCGTCTTTTCCCAGGCCGAAGATGAGTTTCCCGGGTGCCTTCGGACGGGGTGTGCTCCAGGCGGCCCTGAAGCCCTGGGTCTTCCAGACAGCAGCGGAAGGGACCCAGACACGCTCAGAACAAAGGCGAACAGCGCAATCTGTGTCTCCACATGAAACCGAGGCAGCCGGCCCCACAGACTGCATTCGCATGCGCCCCTGACTCGCTCTAACCTCGAACAAGGTAACGTCTCCCACATGGGCTGTGGGCTGGAGCCAGAGAACCCATATCTCACCATCGCCTTGTCTGACCGGGACCCCAAAGGGTTCAGAGGCAACCTGAGCGAGCAGGGCATCCCATGCAAAGGTTGTTGCCAGCCGGGGACCCTTCACAGTGGCTCTGGTACCAGACATTGTCCATCTGCCCACAGCTCCAGCCTGGCCTCGGGCCAAACCTAGGCTCAAGCCACGTTTTCAAGGCCCCACTGGGGAGAGGGCCTCTGTGCCGCTGGTCAGGGACAGGCAGGGAGAAGCCACCTCTTTGCCTGGAGCTGTCTCTTCTCTGCCAGGAGCTGTCCAAATGCCAGAAGCACCGCTGGTTCTTCTCCTACCTTACCAGCGGGGACACTGGGGCCAAGAAAGGGACAGGATGAGGTCAGTCATGAAGCACTCAGAGCACAGCTGAGAAGAGAGACCCTCCCCTCAGTGCCACCTGGGGTCCCCCCATGCTTCCCCGGCCACCTCACTTGCAGGACCTGGCGAAGTCCCCACTTCTAGCCCTTTCCAGGCCACCTGGGCAGGTATGACAGCAGTGTCCATAGCCCTAGCATCTCTGGCCACTTTACCAGCCAGTGTTGTCACCACCTGGACCCTCACTTGTCTCCCTGCAGTGAAGGCCATGGTGTGTACACTTGTGTCTCACAGGTAGAACCGGTGCACACGCATACACACATGAGCACGCACACACACACGCACACACACACACTGGGAGTAAGGGCCGGATGGAGGAAACGCCCCATCACCACCAGCTGTGGGTTCCCCACAGCCTGTCCTCGCAGGGCTGGGCTGGCTGCCGAGCAAGGCAGCATCCTCTGGACCTAGCTGGGCTGTGGTGTCTGCCCCCGCCCATTTCCCCTCTGGCCATGGGACAGGGCCACACACCTGTCTCTTCCAACCGTGTGTGTGCTCACACTGCAGCGAAGTGTTCAGGGGCTAGCACGGGGACAGAGGTCTCCCATTAGCCACACGACTTGGCCTGTTCATTTGAACTCCCTGAGCTTCAGCCCCCTCAACTCTCAATGAGGATGACATCAGCTTTCCATGGGTTTATACGAGGTTTAAATAAAATGTTCCAGGGAAAACACAGACACGGAGCAAGTACTGGGTTTACTGTACTCTTAGTTTGGGGTGCCACCAGTGCAGAGGCTGAAACAAGGGTTTGGTGCAAGATGATTTGGGAGGTGACCCAGGAAGAGAGGGACATAGGGCTGTTAAGATGTGTTTGGGAGGGGTTGCACTTGGTCAGAGACCCACCCGAGGAGAGTAGGACAGGCCTTAGCATTGCCCCTTGAGGGCTGACCGACTGTACCCACCAATGCCCTTCCATGTTGGCTGAGGGCTGCTTTGGGGGAGGAGGAGGTTTAACTCCCCAACTCTCTGCCCTCAGAGTCTACACTTGGGTCTCGAATATTTGTCCTGTGATCAGAGAAACCTGACACAGGGGGACACAGGAAGCCACTGGCCACCAGCCTCCAGGGTGACTGTGGGGATGGGGGACACTGACAGTATCTGCTGCAGCTGCTATCACCATCGTCATCATCACACCGTGTCACTAGGTGACCAGCACTGTGCTGGGAGTCACCAGGATTGGAGAGGAAAGGTGTCAAGGCAGACACACATGCAGGAGTCAGTCCACCAGAGCCCTTGCTGTGGAAGGAGTAGGGGCCGCAGGCTGCCGGCACGAGGCACCAGGCACGTTGCTGAGGCTCAGCAGCTCAGGGGCGGCTCCCCGGGAAACTCTGCAGTGCATTTGGAAAACTAAATCGAGGTGGAGAAATGGAGAGGAAACACTGAAAGAGGTCATTGCAGGGCTCTTGAGACCCAGGGGCAGCAGGAGGAATGGCGGTGGGGGTGGGTGGCTCAGCTTACTGTGGTGGGGCTGAGGCCCGGGGGGCCGCCTGGGCTCAGCTCTTGGGGGGCAAGCAAGGGTCCTCACTGCAGGTATTGGAGGCAAGAAAGGACCACATTTCAGGGAGACAACACAGGGCCCCCTGAGGCAACACAGAGCAGTGTTTGAGCTGCGTCAGGACACGGAATGATGACAATAATGACATTGTTCCACAAGGTCACTGTGACATGTTCCAGTGGCAGATTTTAGCCTGCTCCCTATAAGGAACTTTGCAAACTATTTTTGGAGGTTGATTTATGAAGCTGTTCCCACCCAACAGCCACTCTGCCTTGTCCTGGCAAAAGGACCCATGTCCTTGTAGGGGGCTCTCTTCCCTCGGTTTTATACCCTGCATGTCCAGTGTCCCGGGTGGGACCAGCCTAAGGCCTCCTGGCTTAAGCTAAGTGACCCCGAAAACTTGTACTGGGGAGTCCCTCCTTCCTTTGGATTTAAACCTGGGAAGTACAGATTTGGGAGCTGTTGGCAGCCGCATCGCCACCACTGCGTCCTGGAAATGAAGATGACGTGGAAAACGGGACCAAGCACCAGAGTAAAAACCCAGGACTGGACCCCCAGCCTAAAGCCAGAAGGACCCGCAGTTTGGGATACCATGACCAATGATCTTCCTTTTTGCTTAAGCCGGTGTGGGTCGGGTATTCTGTCTCTTGTGGCAGAAAGGGACACAGGGGACCTTCTGAGAAGCTTTGGGAATCGGTGTTGAGTTTATCAGTTACTACTGAAAATTACTTTGGCCATTTGTCAACATGAAGGTTCTTGGTAAATATAATAACCGCTCGTAAAGTAAACTTGCTCTTTTCATCAGCTCACATCCATGCACCCCTGCTGACGGCCCCACTGCTGCCCCAGAATCCGCTCCTTTCCACAGGAAGCCTCTGTGCCCACTCACTCCACAAATATTTTCTGAGCGCCTACTATTCTAAACTCTGGGGGTGCAGCCCAGAAAAAGTAGCCAAAGAGCACTACCCTTGGGCTAAAAGAGACAGATCATGAACAAAAGCATAATAAATAAGCTATGGTTTTTATGATATCACAGCCTTATTGTAAGAAAACGCAGGATAGGATAAGAGGGATCGGGAGTATTGGGGCGGGAAAGAACTCATTTGAGAAGGTGACACGTGAGCAATGACCTGAAGGATGTGCTATTATTTGGGGACACATATTCCGGGGAGACAGCATGGCCAGTGCAAAGGTCCTGAGGCCATTGTGTCCCTGGGGTATTCAAGGCATTGCTCAGAAGCCTGAGGAACAGGTTGTGGTGAGCGTGAGGAGAGGATGTGTGGGTGGCAAGTTTTGGGGGGATCATGAAAGAAGAACTTGTGAGGTTCTGAACATGGCAGCACCACGATCTGACTACTGCAGTATGGTGGGTGGGGACAAAGCAGGTGGCCACAGGCACCGCTGCCAAAGTCCAGGCAAGAGAGGCTAGTGGCCTGGTCCCAAGGGTGGAAGTGGAAAGGGCTGAAGTGGTGTGACCTGCGTGGGTTTCAGAATCAGAGCGCCTGGATTTCCCACCTCAAGGAGAGGGGGTGCCTTGGGGAACCTGCATTTGCCGATCCACCGAGCACGGCACCTTTGGGATGGCAGCTGGGGTTGGCCTAGGGGCAGGGGTTGCCCCTGAAGGAGGAAGGATGCTTCCAGGAGGGAGTGGTCTCTCCACAGGGGGCTCTGGGCCCAGGAAGGAGCTTTCGGAAGGGAGGGAAGCTGCTGTGTTTCTGTCCCAAGGAGCTGGGTCCTCAGCCAGCCTTGAATCCTCCTGCAGCTGTCGCCCGAAGTGACCAACAGCCCCCGTCTCTGCTCCACTGCCTCCCCAGCAATTTATTTGTTTACAGGATGTCTAAGATGTCTAGACAGGTTTGGGGGAGTCAGAGACTGAAGTCCAAGGCGGCTCCCTGATGGGGCATCGGCTGCTCCCGCAGAGAACCACAATGCCAAACAGAGGCAACCTTGGTCTGCAGAGCTCATTGACAAGGAAAACGCTTCATTCTTTTCCTTTTTATCATTTGACAGCTCCCAACAGATAACACTTGTTTTATTTAAGCTTTTGCACACCTGGCAAGATAAACATCCCTGAATTCCAGTCCTCACAGGAAAAAAAAAATTAAAAATGGATGAAGTCAAAGTCTTGAGCAGGTTCCTGGGAACTCCGGTGAGGTGGGGCCGCAGGATCAGGTCCAGGTTTAATCCGAGCCTTGCGCTGTGTTGGACATGGAAGGAGCGGGGTCAAAGGCTCCTGGGGCCAGAGGTGAAGAAAGCCCAGCTGGTCCCAGGCAGGATGTAAATGTACCTGCTGGGAGGCGTGGTTCTAAAGAGGAATCTTCCCCTCCCCGGCCTTATTTCTGGCCCTGTTTAAGGGTGAGAGGGTACATAGACCCCTATGGTCTGATCTGGTGTTGCCTCTTTGAATTTCCATAAATGGGAGAAAATGGCTGTGCCTCAGTTTCCCCAACTAGGATTCAAGATCATAAGCAAAAGCATATGAGCAAGCCCCTGTCCCAGGGAAGGTGCATGTGATAACTTCCCAGAGGCTCAGCAGGCACAGGTCCTGGACCCCCAGCACACACCTGGGGCTGGGACAGCCCAGCAGGGCTTTCTCAGATCCCACTGCTGACTTTCACCTCCTACCCAGGCCCCTGTGTGGCCCAAGAGGAGCCTCTCTTCAACCACAGCGGGCTGAGGGGCTGCAGAGGCAGGAGCAGGAGCCCCGGCCTGCAGGGAAGACACAGCCACAGCTGATCTCAGCAGAAAGGACAGAGACCTAGCAGCTCCCAGAGCTACCACAGGCAGAAGACTCGGACTGGAAAGGCAGCAGGACACATGGGGACCCCGCCTCAGGGGAGCCTGTCCGGTGACGCTTGTCCCTGTCAAGGGTGAGGACCTGCTGTTGCTGTCAGGGCTGCCCAGCCCCTTTAGCTCAGGTGCAGTCCCAGCACCCCTCACTCACAGCTGGAGCCATCAGGGCTGGGCTGGACTCCCCAGCTCATGTCCTGCCTCTGGTAGAGGTCCCACTCCTGGGAAGCACAGAGCATTCTGAACTCCAGCCATCTCGTGTCTCTAGCTCCGTCCCAAGTCCAGGCAGGTCCCCGGAGGTGGGTCTAAGTGACAGGAAGAGTGAGGTGCACTCACTAGAGCACCAGCTGGCTCTGGGGTCCACCTGCTGCGGCCCACATGGAGTTTGCAGAGAATCAACTGGGGGGAATTGCACGGGTTTAAAAACTGGCATGGCAGAGGGGGCGGTGGTGCTTTTGAAAGCACGACTCAACGTTGCCTCAACCAGGCGGTGGAGACACGACCCACACGAGTGGTCACGGAGCAGGGATGCGCTCGTGTGAGCAAGCACATGGAGCACGGGGGAAAGAGGAGGAAGAGGCCCAGGACTTGGCTGCGATGTTGAACAGAAAGTTTACAGAAAGTTTCCATTGGGGGAAACTGGGCAAAGGGTACAAAAGATCCCTCTGTATTATTACAATTACACTTGAATCTACAATTATCTCAAGAGAAAAACAGTATCATGATCTCCAAAGTTGGTCTTTGAAAGTTCTTTATGCATTTGTTAATTTATTCTAAAATGCAATCAACAAACTCCTTTCGGTCAAACAATATGCCGGAAGTCCTGCTCTGTGCTGAGCGCCTGCTCCGGGACCTGTGATGACCACATGACCCCACGCGGGACCTCCCCCAGCACAGTACCTAAACCTGGGGGGGAGAATAGACCAGAGGAGGGCAATCCCCGAGTCCAAAGAATGATGTCATGTGATAAGAAATGCTTCAAAATATACATCCCAGGAGCACTTCGAATGCTGGGAAGTCCCAAGGCTGTCATGATCCTGGGCTGGAGAGTTCCAGAAAGAAGAGCCTGCAGGCCCAGGCTGTGCAGTGGGAATGGGCTCAATCATTCCGGGCGTCAGACACACTCTCCTGCCAAGGAGCCTGGCATGAAGAGGTGATGTAGAAGGTGGTTGTGAGTGGCAGGGCCCTGGGGACCTCATCCCTGGTCCCATTAACAGTACTCAAGGCATTCTAGGCAGAGGTGAGCCACGGTGAGTTCTTGAGACTTGGAAGGGCTATCCTGGCTCCGCAGCCCTCCCAGCTCAGAGGCTGCGATTCTAGCCAGCATCTATACAGTGCCCGCCGAGCCTCCAGCCCAGGGTGGGTGTTACAAGACCCAGACATCCCTGGTCAGTGCCAACGGGGAGAGTGAGTCTGCGCCCTGTGCTGCTGAGGGCTGGAGAGGGTTCCCGGCAATACTCAGGCCCCATCTGCCTTCAGTCAGTAACAATCCCATCCCCAGGGACAGGCACAACGGTGGCCCCTTGACTCATACCTTCCATGGCAGCAAGTCAACCCCAAGCCAAATGATGACTACGTGGAAGATGGTCCTCAATTTCCCACCTACCCCAGTGCAGAGTGGGTCTGCAGTGTTCTGGAGGGGTCCCCAGGGAGGCGCAGGTGCTGGCTGCTTGGTGGAAAATTCCAGTCATCAGTTGGCAGTCAAGTCAAAAGCAGAACAGAATTCAGACAGCTTCTCGTCTATGGTTTATTTGTAATTAATTCCTCATTGGCACATGCAGAATCTGCATCTCCTCTCCCTCCTGGCTTTTCCAACCCATGCATATTTAGGAGCTTAATGGCTTTCCTGGTGCTAAATATAAGTCGTATTTAGAGCTGGGGGTTTAGTGTGAGTCAGTGGACCCCTCCCCTGACCTTGGGTGCTTCTGCTCCTCTGTTCTTGCTGGCCACACAACACCCTCACTCAATGCACAGGCCCAACATGCAGGGAACATGTATTGCTTTTGTCTGTCCAGCATCCCTCCCCTCTCCTGTAGGGACAGCATCCAGGTGCTCTTTCGGGGGATAGAGCCAACTTTACATCTGTCCTCAAAAGAGGCATCTGACCTAGACATGGCCAATCAGACTAACAGATCCCTCCAGCAACAGTGATTGGTTCAGGGACATGCCCATCACTCAAAATAGGCCAGGGAGGATCTTCTTGGGGAGTTCTGCTGGAGCCAGAAGGATAGGAGCACTCTGTACTTAAATCAGGATGCAGGTAACAGGAAATCCTGAAGTAGCCTGGTCACCAGGAGGGAGGCCTAGACTAAGGTTGAGACCAACGTGGAGAAAAAAGCAGTACTCAGTGAGCAAAGCTGAGATGTAGTCACATCACCTGAGGTCCTCGATCCAGCCATACCTGAAGCTTAACCCAGTTACATAAGCCAATTTACATGAATGAAGTCCCTTCTTCCTTAAGCTGTTTCTGTTTATGCCTGCTCCGCACCCAGTGCCACCTTGCCTCTCACCCAGCCACCCAGTAGAGGGCCTGGGCTGGCAGGAAGCAACTCTACACTTGGGCTCACCTAAAAGCCATTCCAGAGAACTATTCCTAACTGGTTTCTTGTTGGGGAGCTAGGGGGATTCCCCAGAACCTTCAAAGAGACTTCTGCTGGTCCTGGAGAAATGAAGATTTTTCCGATCCTATAGATGAATGTTTGGAAGGTGTCCTGGAGAGAGAGGGCATTCAGAAGAGGTGATAGTGTTGTCTCTGGGCCCCAAAGAGGGTATGTGAGTCAGCTTTCTGCCACTGTGACAAAATATCTGAGTCAAACAATTCAAAGAAGGAACAGTATATAGTGGCTCATGGTTTCAGAGGTTTCAGTCCATGGTCGGCTGGCTCAATTGCTGTGGGCCTGAGGTGAACCAGAGTATCATAGTGAAAGGGGAGGGTGGAGGAAAGCTGGTCACCTCATGGTGGCTGGGAATAGCAGAGGGAAAGCAGGGAAGGGATTGCAGGAGAGAGAGAGGGAAAGAAAATAAAAAGGAGAAAGAGGAAACAGGGGAGAAGAGGAGGGTAAGAAAGAGAAAGGGACCAGGGACAAAATGTAGTCCTCAACAACACACTCCCTTCAACCAAGTCCTACCTCCTATGTGTCCATCACCTCCAAGTAGCCCATCACATTGTGAACCTACCAGTGGGTTAACCCCGGATGAGGTCAGATGTCTTGTGATCCAGTCATTCCCCTAAAGTCCCACCTCTGAACCATGCTGCCTTGGGATCAAACCTTCATCCCACAAACCTTTGTGGGATCTCTTGGGACCAAATCATAATGGATGGAGAGATGGAGAAAGAGAGGTGGGAAGGAGGGAGGGAGGGAGGAGGGGGAAAGTGAGCCAGAGAAGGAGAGAACTATAGTTACTTATCTCATTTAACCCCATCAAGTAAATAAGATTAGAATCCTAATAAAAATAACAGCTGACATGAACAAGGTACTCAGTATGTAGCAGACATTATTCTAGTGTTTTAAAATATAATAGTGTTTCCCATCTGCACGTGTCAGAGGATAGAGAAGACAACCAGGCACAGAGAGCTCAGTAACTTGTCCATGGTCACCCAGCCTGTGGGCGGCGACACCAGGATGTGGCTCCAGGCCATTGGGCCCCTAGTTCCTGCTGCCAGTCACTGCTCTGCACTGTTGCCCTTTCTTGGAGGAAGAAAATAGGACATGGAGAATATTTTAAATACATTTTATTTTTAGTGGACACCTAGTAACAGTACATATTTATGGAGTACTGTGTGACATTTCCATACATGTACACAATGTGTGATGACCAGATCAGAATCATTGACCTAAGCTTCTCCTCGCACATTTATCATTTCTTTGTGTTGGGAGCATTCAAAATCCTCTCTACTAGCTATTTTGAAATATTGCATTAACTGTTGTCACCCATCGTCACCCTACTGCGCAGCAGGAACATTGGAAGTTACTCCTCCTGGCAGAAATGATCAAAGTGTGTTATATGTACATATGGAAATATCACAATGAAACCCATTATTTTTGCACAATTAGTATGCACTAAAATTATACTTTCAAACATAAAGTAAAATTTGAAAAAGAAATTATTCCTCCTATCTGCCTGCACCTCTGTATCCATTAATCCCTGGACTGTGGAGCCGGTGAGCCAGAGGCAAAGACTTGAACCCAGGCCTGTCTTACTCAAAAGCCTAAACACCTACTCAACAGCTGACCCTGCCACGCTGGCCCAACCTCTCCCTGTGTGAAAGGGACGATGAGACCACGACCCTGAGTCATCGCCTCTGCTCTTCTCATCTCTGCTTCCAGTACAGAGCTGCACACCTGTCCCTCCCAAGACACTAGCCCCCGCCACCTCCCAGCCGCTGAGTCCTCGGAAACTCCACATTTCCAGGGTTGGGACTGGAAATTGCATCAGCAGCACCAGGGGATTGGTTAGAAAAAGCAAATTCTCAGGACCCATCCAGACCTCCGGGCAGGAGGTCAGGAGCCTATGGTTGACACATGTCCCCCAGGTCACTCTGACGCACATGAAGGTGTGCGGGGGACCACTGGCTTAGGAAACCCGCTGAGGGAAAGGGGGACAAACCTGCAAGCTGTGCCCTATCTGGGCATGAAGCAGGAAGACTATTAGGCCCCATAGATGCAATCCTGGCTGCCCCACAGACACAGATTGTGGAAGAAGCGGGGATAGGACAGTTATGTTTGGGGGGACATGGCAGCCATGAAGGCCCTGGGCATCCAGATCTCTGAAGGGCTCAGGCAGCAGCTCCAGCAGCAGTTTCCGGGGTCCCTCATTAGCCTTGTTTCTTCCCTGGGCTGGCCCTGCAGCACAATTTGGGATGTAGTCCTTCCTTGCTGGGGGCCCCAGGGCTCTGCACAATTCTCTAAGCCAGCGTTTCCTGACTGCAAGGTGCACAGGAGCCACCCGGGAGCTGGGTATGGTGGTGCATGCAAGTAATTCCCACAGTCTGGGAGGCTGAGGCAGGAGGATCATAAGTTTAAGCCCAGCCCAGGCATTTTAGGGACTTACCGAGATCCTTTCTCAAACTGAAACCTTATAAAAGGGCTTGGGATGTAGCTCCATGTAAAGGTCCTGAGTTTGGTCCCCAGCACTTAACAAGAGAAAAAAAGAAAGAGTCATCTGGGGCTTTGTTAAAATGCAAGGCTGCCTCAGCAAGGCTGGTTGGGGCCTCAGACACTGCCCCCAACAACAGCACCTGCAGATTTCCAAGGAGTCAAAATTTTCCTCCTGAAGCACAGAGGGTGAGCTCACAAAGCCAGAGGACCCTCAACTCCTTCCCTGTGCAGGGGACAAAGGGAGCCTCGGTCCCTCCTTGCCGACCCTGGAGGAGACCTGAGTGTCTGGGCAGGGAGCGGAGTGGCTGCCCTGTGGGCTACTGACAGGAGCTGGGCATGATGGGGTTGCCCTTATGTAGCAGGGGCGACCGAGCCAAAGTCAGGGGCGACCGGAGCCAAAGTCAGGGGCAGCCTCGAGAGCAGAACGGTGGAAACCTGGGGGGCCGGAGGTTTCCCAGTGTGGGAGTTTGATGGGGGGAGGTCATTTTCCATGAGCTCTCAAAGGCAGCAAGGATGGAGGGGACATGGGACAGCAGGCTGGCCTGTCAGTGCAACTGCCCCCTCACCCTCTCCTCTCCATTATTTATGGTGATTTGGGAGACCAATTCAATTGCACACACACCTGAAGCTCCTACCTCATGCGGACTGCAGAGGCAGGAGCCTCTGGGGTTGCTGATTCTGGTGTGGTGGCATCGTTATGCGAGACCCAGGTTCCTCCCACAGTTTCTGCTGCCCTATCATTTCCATGCCTTGCGCTGGCCCAGATGTTCCCTCACGGTTCCAGGAAGGCTGCCACTGCCCCGAGAATCACATTCAGAGGTGATTATGCTTGACGAAGGAGAGGTACTACTTTACCCAGTGCCTCTCTTTTTAAGAATAAGGAAAACTTTCTCCAGGATGGCTCCTTTCCCCTTCTCCTTGGCCACAACTAGGTGCACGTCCACCCTGAGGGCAGCAGAGCCACGGAGAGCAGATTTCGACAGATGAGGAGGAACCCAACCCATGCCTGCTTCACTCTGCAATTCACAGGTGGGGAAACTGAGACCTAGGAACTTGGGACTTGACATGTTCAGACATGAGCTGAGACCCAGCTGCTGGGGTGTCACAGGAGTTTTCCAGGGCAAGGGGTCTTGCTTCTGGGTTCTGAGTGGTGACGGCCAGCAGACTCAGTCCCCTGTCCCTTGAAGGGCTGCTCAGTTGTCGAAGTGGCTTTGCAGCCTGCAAGTGGCTCTGCTTCACCTGCACCCCTGGTGCTCCAGTGAGCCCTTGCTTGATCAGCAAGCCTGACACCTGTCCCGCTACAAATAAGAGAACTATGCAAGGTGGCAGCAGGACCCAGCCCGAGGCTTCTCCCAAACGTATTTCCGGGAAGGGAGAGGATCTTTCATGCCCGGAGGGCTGCATAAGGACGGATCAGGGCCCTGGAGCCAGGTGACCGTGTACAGAGGGGCCCTGGGTATCATGTCCTCCCCAGCAGCATCGTGTGGCAGATCTAGAGCTCCCTGCTGCAAGCAGCACAACCCACCATCCACTGACAAGGAGGACAGGTGCCTAGGGTGTGACAAAATGCCCTGGGTGGGACAGCTTCATTGTCATGCTCAGGCTCCCATGCCGGCCCCTAAAGAAGAGTTCACTCAGCCGCTGCCTCCTCCCCCAAACCAGGTCCACCCCAGGCTGTCACAGAGCCCCATCAAAGATAACACACTGACGTCTCACAACTGTCCCTCGGCAGATGAGGACAGGCCCCATGTCAGCTCTGGTTCCTCTCCAGGGTCTGCACGGTACCTGTGCAGAAAAAGCACTGATGATCCAATATTCACTCCATGAAACAGCTCGATAAATGAGCTAAAGAGGGAGGGGTGCGTGGTCCCGCCAGGCAGGGGGCGGTGAGCCAGCACAGACGCGGCCCACGGCTTCTGCTCTGCTCCGCCAAAGCAAACCCAGCCTGGCTCCGTTGGAACAAACTCTCCTGGGTGGCTCCCAGCAGCGTCACCTGGAAAGTATTTGCGCCAGGCCCTTCCCCGCAGACGGCAGGGAGGCATGGGGCTGACTTTGAAATCACTTTGGCCTTTGCATTTTAAACGAGGTTGATTCTGATAAGCTGACCTGAATGTTAACGGCACTGGGCTTTCATTTGTATTCAGACGGGGAGAAATCAGCGCTCTGAGGAGATGGAGCTGTTTAATTAGGTCTAGCAGTTAACTCAGAAGAAAGGCACCGTGCTGCCAGGCACAGGAAGGAGAGCGAAATCTCCCAGGGACGCTCAGACTTCAGGGGAGCTGCAGAATCAGGAGGCGGCGGTTCAGAAACGAAGAATTGGCTTCCTGAAGGACTGAGACCGGAGCTTCCCTGCAGCCGCCCCGGGCGCTGGCTCTCATGGCTTCTGACTCAGTCAAAACTACCAAGGAGGAAACAAGTGACAACAGATTGACTAAGACTTCAGTATGCACATGTGAATGTGTATGTGTGTATGTGGGATGTGTGTGTGTGTGTGTGTGTGTGTACATAACTCTTGGGGCCATGTGGAGGGGCTTATTTTTACTACCAAGGAGTCAAATCTCTTCCAACATTGACAGCAACAAAATTCATAAAGACCAAAATATAGAAACAACTGAAAGGCCCATCCATAACAGAATGGATGAATTCATGGCAGGGTGAGCACACAGTGGAATACTACGTGACAGGGAAAAAGAACGAGCTCCTGCTGTGTACAAGGGCAGGGGTGAACTGTGGCGTCATAGTGAGGCAGGAAAGAAGGCAGCCGCAGGTCATGGGCTGTGTGGTTCCATATATACAAAGGTCAAGAACAAGAAACAACTCTATGGCGCTAGAAGGCAGAATAGGGGTGACCTTGGCGGGAAGCACAGCCTGAGGCGGGGTGCAGGGGAGCCACAGATAGTAGAAAGCTTCCCTATGTCGATCGGTGCGGTTAGACAGACAGGCATGTGTAGAAATGCATCTGGCAGCACGTCCTGTAAGACGTGTGCGTTCGGTATCTGCTGCACCTCTATTTAAATGTATGTGCATTTAAAGAAAGCTCTATTCTTAGGAACGTGGTGACTAAGGCGTGCTCCTCTGTCACCGCAGTCTCAGGGTCACATTGCTGACACGTGCAGGCTCTGCACCCCGCATCCATCCCTGTGTGGCAGACAACCCCGGCCTGAGTAATGGGGGATATTATCCATGCAATTATAGGTTGAATCTTTACAAGTTGTCTCTCTGGCTCACAAAATAAATTATACATCCTCCCTGCGCTCTTTGCCCACATGGCATAATAAAGTGGGGAGATTTGGCATCTCGCGCTTTTACTGAAAGGCTCCAAGGGCGGAGATATAAGCAGATGCTGCAGACGCCAAACTGATCTGCTCCTCACAAAATCACCCAGCAAGCGTGACGCCGTCCCCACCACCACATGGGCTCAAAAGGGAAAAATGAATTATGCTTCAAAATTGTAAGATGTGAAAATTGATTCAGGAATGCTAGCTGTTTTCAATTTCATATTCCCACTTCTTATAAGGACCCACGGGCTCCTCCAAACAGGGGTTTATAGGCAGATGTGAAAACAATTAACACTTAGCTGGCACTGCAGCCCTGTGGCGGGGGGCTCCCGAGACAGCCCCGCGCGGCCCAGGGGAGTCGCTCAGCCCAGGGTTAACCGAGGAAACGTGGAGGGAGGAGGAAAAGCAAAGACTCTCCTGTCTTTTTGCAGTTTCTCCTCCCCATGCTGTCTCCCTCTGAGCTTTCACGTGGCAACTTCTTGGAGATGGGAAGGAAGTGGCAAAGAGGGGATTCCTGGGACTTTTACTGGAGCCCTATGGAGAGGAAACAGATCTTGCAAAGCAAAGAGCCCACCAGAAGCACCTCTGTTTGCGCATCAACAAAATGGTGCCACGGGTCAGAAGGATCTGGATTTCTGTGTCAGCTGGTGTCCTTCCAGCTTACACAGGTCTTCTAACCTCCCGGGCCTGTTTCTTCATCTGTACGTTGAGATTATAGCAGGGTCCCCACCTCCTAGGGCTGTGGGAAGGGTTAAACGATGTGACTCACGCAGAACTCTGTCATTACACCCTATTGCCATCCACTGTCCCGGGCCTCGCTCCCAACGGCTGGCAGCCGCATGGCCTTGTCACAAAGGAAGGAGCACCCTGCTTGTCACTACAGCTATGTGATTTGTAGGGGTTGGTGCAAACCAAAAATGTTGGGTCCCATGTTCAAAAAGAAGGGAAAGTGTGGTTAAAAGATAAACTATAAACTGGGCCTGCCTGTAATCTCAGCACTCTGGGAGGCTGAGGCAGGAGGGGTTGCAAGTTTGAGCCTACCCCAGGGAACTTAGCAACTCAGCAAGACCCTGTCTCAGAATAAAAAATAAGAGGGCTGTGGATGTAGCTCAGTGCCAAGGCCCTGCATTTAGTCCTCAATACCAAGAAAGAATGTTAAACTATCAAGTTTTTCCTTTCTTCTATGGTTCTCTCTCTGTGTCTCTCTGTCTCTCTCTCTTTGCCTCTGTCTGTCTCTCTGTCTGTCTCTCTGTCTCTCCCTCTCAATGTCTCTCTCTCTCTCCCAACTTGCCGTGGTGTTTTTCTTTATTTGCTAATAAATTTGCTGAAATCCAGGATTGGATGCCTCCTGCTTTGCTCTTGGTACCTAGGACTGCTTTTGCTATTCTGGGTCACTTCGGGTTCCATATGAATTTTAGGATTGTTTTTTCTAGTTCTGTGAGAAATGCTGTTGATATTTTGATTGGGATTGCATTAAATCTGTATATCAATTTTGAAAGTATGGCCGTTTTGATAATTTGCCTATCCAGAAACAGGGGATATATTTCCATTTTCTGATGCCTTCCTCGATCTCCTTTTTCAAAATTCTATAGTTTTTATCGTAGAAGTCTCGTTTCTTTGGTTAGGTAAATTCCTAAGTATTTAATTTTTCTTGATGCTATTAAAAATGGTATTTTTTTTTCTAATTTCTTTCTCGGTGAATTCATTATTGGGGGACCTGAGCACTATTTATCTTTGTGTGTTGATTTGTATCCTGCTATGTTGCTGAATTTGGTTATCAATTGCAGAAGTTTTCTGATGGAATTACTTGGGCCTTCTATATAAAGGATCATGTCATCTACAAATGGTGATGATTTGATTTTTTCCTTTTCTATATATATCCCTTCCATTTCTTTCTCTTGCCTGATTGCTCTGGCCAATATTTTGAGTACCATATTGAACAGAAGTGATGATAGTGGGCATCTTCATCTTGTAAGGTCCTTCTATGCCTATTTTTTTCAGGGCATTTATCATGAATGGATGTTGGATTTTGTCAAAAGCTTTTTCTGCAGCTGTTGATATAATCATGTGACTTTTATCCTGGCTTCTGCTTATATGGTGTGTTACAGTTATTGATTTGTGTATGTTGAAACATCCTTGCATCCCTAAAATGAAACCTACTTGGTCATTTTATATGATCCTTTTGATGATTTGTTGCAGTCTATTTGCCAGTATCTTATTGATAGTTTTTGCCTCTATGTTTATTAAGAGATTAAGCCATAGTTACCTTTCTTAGTTGGGTCCTAGGACCCACTTCTAAGGAAGCCAACCTAATTCAACCCTTGGAGTGAGGATACAATTTGGGCCAATCAGAGAATCCCACTTCCCTGGCAACAGTGATTGGTCTATATTTGGTCACATGAACTGATCAGGACCAATCAGAGTCCTCCTTGAGACTAAATTATAGTTGCTAGGAAAGCAACTATAAGCAAAGTAGCTTCCTCTTTCCTCTGGGGCTCCTTGGTGGTGGCTGCCATGCTTGCTGCCTTTAAGGCAAGTTCTATCTGCGATAGAGAGTGTGTGGCCCTCAGAAAGGGTGAGTGCAAGCTTAGCACATCTGCTCTGGCTCAGTTCCCTGAGGGTCTAATCACCACAGCTCACTACTTTCATCTTTCACTACTTTCATGGTCTGCTGGTTAGAGGTGGCAGTGACTGAGGTGGGTTTCTGTCATGTTCAGACAAGCCACCGGATTAATCCAGAGGACTTCCTGGACATGGAGTTTTGGGGAGTGGGGAGGGCAGCCTGCACTTCAGCTGAGGCAGAGGCATGGAGGCTGGGCCTGAGTGGGCCAGGAAGGACAGTGAGGAGCACAGGGGAGAAAGACTCCCCGCAGATGATGGCTGGGGTGGGTTGGGTTAGGGTCCTGTGACCACCTTCTAAGCCCATCTGCTGGAACTTGGGAATGTTCAAGTAAGTTCATGCTGATGAATAGGCCTGTGTGATTTATTTCACTTCAAGGTTTTTGTCAATTTTCTGTCCACAACCAGGAAGTATTTCCCTGAACTTCTGCTTTTTTTATAATTAGTTAGTTGATTTTTAAATGGACTGTGATGGTTAATCTTGATTATCAAGTCAGTTGGCTGGAGAAATACATAGGGAATTCATTAACCGCACTTCTGGGTGTGTCTGTGGGCGTCCAGAGACAGCAGGAGCTCTTTTTCGGTGGACTGATCTATTGACAAGATCATAATTTGACAGCATTGTTGGGAAGAGATGGAAACAGGAGGTTTCCAACAGGAGGGCCTGGTTGGAGGGAGTAGCTCATGGGGACATGAGCTTGGGGACTACATCTTATACCCAGCCCTTTCCTCTCTGGCTCCCTTGCCTTCTCTGTTTCCTGTTATGAGTTGAGCAGCTTTCTCCCACCACACCCTTCCACCTCGATGTTTCTGCCTTTCCACAGGCCTAAAGCAATGGAGCTGACCATGGACTGAAACCTTTGAAACCATGAGTCAAAAGAAACCTTTCCGGGCCGGTGAGATGGCTCAGCGGCTTAAGCGCCTGCCCGGCAAGCGCGAGGGCCCGAGTTCGACTCCCAGAACCCACATACGAAAAAAGGGGCCGGTGATATCGCTCAGTGGCACGGGCGCCTGCTGGCGCGTGAGGTCCTGAGGTCGACCCCCCGGTACCCACAAAAAAAAAAAAAAAGAAACCTTTCCTCCTCTAAGTTGTTTTTCTCAGGTATTTGGTAACAGTAACAGAAAGTTGGGAGAAATATAAATTATATTTATCCTGTGCAACATGTTGTGAGATCCATATACATTGTAGAATGGCTAAATGGAGCTAAGGAACACATGTGTTATTTCATACACCCATCCTTTCATGTGTGTGATGAGAATACTTACACATCAGCTCACTTACATGACTTTAGCTCCAAGCAAAGCCCTAAACACTTCAGATTTACTCCTTTGGGCAGCCTGAAGGGAGGAACTGAGCATTGTCCACTGATGTGGTGCCTCACACCCAGGGTGCTCAGGTGTCTCATTCCCAGGACACTGTTGCCTGCACAGTTCTTGGCCTGGAACCCACATCCCCTTTCAACGCCCAGCCTGAGAGCTCTGCTGCACCTTCACAGTTGGCTCAGACACTGCCTCTCTGCTGAAGCCTCCCTTGCTTTCTTCTGCACCCCCAGGCTGCTCCAGGCACTGCCTCCTGCACCCACAGGTCAAAGCCCTTATTATCTGAATTCTCACTAGCTGTGTGCCACTGCCTTTCCTCCCAGGCAGTGGGCTCCATGAGATCCCAGCTGTATCCCCCAGTATGTAGGGTGGGGGTGGGAGCAGCCAGTCCCAGTATTGGCTGAATGAGTGCAGGAATAAATAGATGAATGAGTGAATGGGTTACTAAGTTCCTCTCTCACTCAAAATAAAAGATAATAATAGAAAGCAGGTAGATAGATCCTTTGCAAAAGGGAAAGAAACCATGAGATGGAGGGAGAGGGAGGGAAGGTGCAGGAAAGGGATAAAAAATAATTAGGATGTGTTATGTACACGTACCAACTCCCCGCAATGAATATAATCATCCTATACTGCAAACATGTACTAATAAAAATTAATTTTTTTGTATGTGTGGGTAGCAGGAGTTGAACTCAGGACCTCACACGCCAGCAGATGCTTGTGCCTCTGAGCTATCTCATCGGCCCAAAAATTAAAATTTTTTAAATAAATAAAGTGACCAAGATGAGTGATCTATCCTTAAACCTCTGTAAGAGGCCAGGGAGGCACTCATTTACTTATTCAGGCCTGTGGTGGTTGACTGATTGTGTTAACTTGAGAAGTTTAGAAGCTTAACTAAGTTGGCTCAGCATTTCTACACCCTAGGATGTAGAGAACCCACCCTAAGGTGGCTCGTCATTGCCTGGATGGTATAAAAGGGAAATGAGGATGGATGGATGGGCTTCTGTTCTTCAGAGAAGCTGCAGTCTTCACCTCCAGCTTGGACTTCATCTCCTGGCTTCCAGTGCAGACTCTTCGGCTTCCACCTTGGATCCTTCAGCCTTCCGGCATAGACTCTTCAGCCTTCTGTCACAGACCAGTCAGCCTCCTGATACAGACTTGCATGGAACACTGCAGTGAGCACCAGACCTTGAACCGAATCCTTCAGCCTCCAGTGCACAGACACCCTCTGCACACTTCCTCATCCAACTCTGTGGGTGACCATCATAAGCTAATCTTGTAATTTCTTATACATTTGTATATCTTGTGTTATATTTGTTTCTCCAGTAAAATCCTGACTGATACAAGGCCCATTTAGTGAACACATGTACCATGGTACTTCACATGCATTATCTCATCATTTTCTCACAAAGAACTGGGGAGTCAGTTACAAAGATTATCTACAATTTACATTTGGGGAAACTGAGGCCTAGAAAAACTGTGAGTTCCCCAGGTCACCTGGTTCTGGGTACAGCTGGGATCTACCTGAAGAGTCCGACCCTAGAGCTCTCTGTCTGGATAGGTAGTTTCCGATGTTCTCCCACACGAGGAGCTCCTGGTCAGAAGTGCCCAGGCAAGTGTCTGCCCCCATTCAGGCTGGGCCCCTGAGGGAAGGGCCATCAACAAGTACACTCACCTGGAGAGCCCTGTGGTAGAGTCTCCAGCCAGCCTTGGGGCTACAGGTCCCAAGTGAGAGGACCAAGGGCCCTGGAACCTACTGCGGAGACCTGCGGCCAAGCTCTGTCTCCAGAGCCACACTCATCCTGAGTTCAGAAGAGGCCTGTTAAGTCCACAAGGCATGGCGGGAATCAGTTTGAAAAATGGAATGCCAAATGTATCCCCCTCACTCTGAATTCTCTTGATTACATGGTCCGACAGAGACTTGAGCACCTATTTACCCTAATCTGTGGACTAGGCATTTGAAATATGATTAGAGTCCCAGAGCCAGGCAGGCCCTCTGTCCCTGCACCTTGATATGTCCTTTCTATGGATGGAAGGAAACGAGCTTCTTAGCGAACCTCCCCCCATCAGAGCATCAGTAGTTGAATAGGAAACCATCATCACTCTTTCCTCATCACCACTGTTGTCGTCATTACCATCATAATCACAGCACCACTGTCTCCACCATGGTCGTCATCATCACCACCACCATCATCGTTGCTAACACTGTCTAAACACGTGAGGTGCGCACCAGGCACTGTCCTAAATGCTCCTGTGTGGTTTTCTTTTTCTCATCCCAGCAACCTTCTGATTCCTTTTTTATAGATACGCAAACTGAGGCTTAAAGAGGTTCAAGCACATGCGCAGGATCACACATCTAGAAATGGTAAAACCTACATTAAGATGCAAGAAGTCTCACTTCCAAATACCATGACTGCTGCAGAGATCTCTGCTGCCAAGACAAATTCAGAAAATACCAAAAATCCCCCCAAATGGCAGTTGTTCTATCTTTGCTGATGCACATGGTATTAAAAACCTTAGGACATATCCAAAACAATTGGACCCCCAATTTGGTGCCATTGGATCCTTGGAGAATCCTCTACATCATGAAGTTCTTTTGTGACTGGCCTTGGAAGCTTGGAAGAAGTGGTCCCAATTTCAAGAGATTTGGCTGCCGAGATTTTCTGGAATTTTACTGTGGTTCTTATTCCCTAGGTGTTGTGGGGTCAAAATAGCTAATCTGAGACATTTAGACAAAGAGAAGATGGCTAGAAAATACATGGAAGGAGAGAAAAAAGGAAGAGATGAAGAGTGGTGTTTTAGGGTTCTCCAGAGAAACAACCAATAGGAAATATAGCAATAAATATGAATATATAGAGAGAGATGTGGAGAATTACAGGAATAGGGAGGCCAAGGAGTCCCACAATAGGCTGCCTAAGCTGGAGAAACAGGAAAGGTGGAGATATAATCCAGTGCAAGTCTAAATCAGGAACTCTGGTGGCCAAGGACAAGAGAAGATGGATGTCTTGGTTCTAGAAGAGAAGGGGAGAGAAGTGACCCTTCCTTCACCATTTTGTTTCATTAAGCCCACACCCAAATTGGATGATGCTTATTACACTTATCAGAGTTCTTTACTCAGTCTACTAACTCAAATGCTGATCTCTTCCATAGACATTCTCACAAATACACCTAGAAATAATGTTTTTACCAGCTATCTGGCCATCTTGGAAGCTAACTAAGTGAACACATAAAATTAGCCTTCACAAGTGGGTGAGTGGGTGGCTGGGTGGATCAGTCGTGCACAGATAGGTGGATGGAGGATGCAGAAATGTGTGTACAATTGGTGACTATACAGATGGATCATGTAGCAGACACGGTCAGTTCCCACTCTTTTCTCAGCATTGACCTACACGCTCCAAAACCTACTTTTTGCAAAACACTATGGCTTTCTGTCTGTGAATGCCTTTCCAGATTTTTCAGTCCAAGGGCAGGATTGGAAATGCCAGAGAGTTAATGCCTTCCTAAATAGCTTTCAACTTGGGGATTTGATAGATAAATGCCCTCAGGTTCCTCACCCATTGATTAGGATACTCTTTGGGGTTCCCCAGTGGCATAAGTCCTTATTTTCCCATCACTATAACTAGCATGAAAGTTATGCTTTGTTAGCTTCTTTCCATGCCCTCTCTCAACTCTCCACCCCCTCCTCATATTCCCATGTATCTCAATTCAAACCCTCATGTCAAAGAATTTGTGTATAGGAAACTTCAAACAGATGAGTAGATAGATGGATGAATGAGTGTGTGGATTTTTGGATGGATGGATGGATGGATAGTTGGATGGATGGACAAATAGGTGGGTAGATACACAGATACCTGGATGGATGGACAAACAGATGGATAGACAGATGTACAGATGAATCAATGGATGCATGGCTGTGTATGTGAATAGATGGAGGGATGGATGAATGTGTGGATGAATGAGCGGATAGGTGAATACATGCAGATGGGTGGAAAACAGCTGCAGCTTGCCTGATTTAGTCTCCTTGTTGAAAATGGGCATTCTTACAACCTGGGGACAGTCTCATGAGCAGCTGTCTCCTTGGCTGTGTCTCAGTTGGCTGTGCTCCTGTGCTCTTGACCGCAGCACACTGTTCCCTTCCAGCTGCACTGCAGCCCTTCCCTTGCCAGGAAACACTTATCCCTTCATTGTTTTACCACTGTGAATTGAGGTCTGCATTTCCTCCAGGGGCTTTGTCATCAAGGAAATGGCTGCTTCCCTTGAGCCTCTCTCCTGCTGGGTCTGCACCCCACACAGTTTGGCTGTGAAGGCCTCCCCTGGGTCATCCCACCAAAAGCACAGGAGAGGAGAGAAGAGAGGAGGAGAGGAGAGGGGAGGGGAGGGGAGGTTGGGGGAGGGGAGGGGAGGGGTGGGGAGGCAGCATCCAATACTTCTAGGCAACTTGGGCAGTCAGGGGGCTACATGTCCTCAGAGTTGTCATCCCAGACACCAGAGATAGCTCTGCCATCCTGCCAGCCCTTCCTGCAGCGATGCTCTGGGGTGGCTGGGGGTCAGTACTTGCCCTGAGGACATGGAGGTGCCCTCATGAGAGAGTCTGATTGAAGTGTCCTTTTCAACTGAGTCTCACCAGAGTGCTAACTGTATTTTTACAGTTTGTTCCCCCTATTGCTACAAATATTTTTTTTCTCTTTCCCATTACAGAAAAAATATAAAACCTTGACTTTGGATTGGCACTTTATGTGGCCGATCTTATGTGCTTTGTCACCTTCTTTACCTGCATTTCTTTGTATTTACATCAGTTGCAAAAGCACTGGGGAGATGCGACTGATGTTCTTCCCCCTGTTTGGGGAATGGACCTATAGGTGAGCCCTGCAGCTGCCACCGGTTGAGAAGCAATAAATAAGTGGCTCCCAGAAAGGGCCCAGAGCCCGTGAGCACCATCGTGTGTGTGCACAGCCCTTTGAACTTTCAGCACTCCTTCACCTTCATTGCCACAGCGGATCCTCATGGTGGCCCAGGGAAAGAGGAGACAGATCACCTCTTGAAAATTATGCCTGGGGAAACTGAGGCCCTGGTGGGGAAGCGATGCACCATGCACGGGGACCCTCTATTCATCCCTGCACCACTTCCCTTTCTCGTTCCCCCAGCTGCTTACCAACACTCAGAGGGCACCAAGGACATGTGGACACTGCCTGTGGCTGCGGAGGAAGGCAGTGGGACGCAGCATGGTCAGAACAGACCAGAGCCTGCCCGGCGGAGCCTCTACTCTCTAGCACTGCGTAAGCGAGACACTCCTGCCCTGGCACTGACAGTCTGAGGGGGTAATCGCTACAAGCACAGGTGAAACATCTCCACCACAAGCACTCACCTGGGGGGTGCGAGGAGACCAAACTGGGTCCCAGGTTCTCTACATGTTAAGAAAACTGTCCCCCTATATAAAAAAGAAGAGCTGTGTGCCTGCTCAACACCAGACGCGGCGGCTCCAGGGAACTGAGGACGTTAAATCCCATGTTAGAGTAGAAGCACACGTAGGATAATCTCTTCGTGCTTTGGGGATAGGGATAATTTGTTAAACAAATTCACTCAAGCAAGGCTTTATCCAAGTTGCCTCCAGCCCCTCCTAGTTTAACAGACACCCTGACCCCCTCGTTTCTCAGCACAATTAGATCTACCGTCTTTCGCAGCCACCCCAGTTTCAGCGCACTCAGTAGCATGAATCCCCTTTCCTTTAACCGAAGGTGTTCTTGTGGATGTAGATGACACCCACAAATATATTCCCCTCCCCTCCACTTTGGCAAGCAATCTGTAAGTGCTCCACACATGCCTGGCATAGAGCAGCACCCAAATATGTAGAACCAATAACAGAAATCAGCAGAAACGCCAGTGTCTTGGCCACTTTCTCATCCCTGGGACAAAATATCTGACACCTACAACTTAAAGGAGGGGTTTGTTTGAGCGCATGGCTTCAGTCCATAGACACCTGGCTCCAAGGCAAAAACAGCATGGCAGAGAGCACAGTGGAGGAAAAGGCTCTCAACCCATGGCAGCCAGGAAGCAGAGTGGGAAAGGGCAAGCCAGGGACAAGAATGCATCCTGCCAAGTCATACACACCCCTTAGTGACCAACCTCCAACCAGGCCCCAAGCACCTTCAGCTACCGAACTCATCAATGGGTGAATCCACTGATCAGTATAGCTCCCAAGATTGAATCACTTTCCACACACATGAACTTTGGGGGGACATTTTTAGATCCATACCATGAAAGCCAGAAATGAGATCAACTACAAACTCAAAAGCATTTCTCTATTCCACCAGTAACCAACTAAAAGTAGAATTTTAAGAAAGATATCTTTCAATGAAATTGGATCTTTATCTCGCAACATATACAAAACTCAACTCGAAATGGATAAAAAGACTTAAATGTAAGACCTGAACTATAAAAATGCTAGAAGAAAACATAGGAAAAAATCTCCATGATGTTGATCTAGAAAACGAGTTTTTGGACAGATCTCAAAAGCACAGATAATAAAAACAAAAACAGACAAAAGGGACTGCATCAAACCAAAAAGCTTCTGCACAGCAAAGGGAAAAACAGAGTAAAAAGATAATCTTTGGACTGGGAGAAAATGTTTTCAAATCATAAATCCAGTAAGGGGCTAACTATCCAAAAAAAGTGTAAAGAACTCAAATAACTCAATAGCAAGAAAAACTAATTTAAAAATAGAGAGAATTTAACAGACATTTCTCAAAAGAAGAGATACGAATGGCCAACAAATACATGAAAAAACACTCACCATCTCTAATCACCAGGGAAATGCACATTAAAACTATAAGGAGGCATTACCTCACACCTGCTAAGATTCTATTATTGGAACTACAAATGATAAGTATCAGGGAGGATGTGGAGGGGAAAAAAAAAACTTGTACTCTCCTGGGGAGAGTGTAAATTAGTACATCCATTTTGGAAAATTGTATGAAAAAGTCTCAAAAAGCTAAAAATAGAATTAGTATATGACTGAGCAACCCCACTTCTGGGCATATTTCAACAGGACCTGAAATTGTTATGAATGTCAAAGAATCATCCGCACTGTCATGATCACTGCAGCATTATTCCCAGGAGCCAAGATAAGGGAGCAGCCTATGTGTCCCTCCATAGATGGATGGATAAAGAAAATGTGATATGCCTATTCAAGGAAGCACTATTCCAAAAAAGAAGGAAAATCTGTCATCTGTGGCAACATGGATGAAGCTGGAAGACATTAGACTGGGTGAAATAAGCCATGCATAGAAAGACAAATACTGTTTGATCTCACTTGTATGTAAAAGTTGATCTCGTAGAAACAGTGAGTAGAAAGGTTGATTACTGGAGGCCGAAGTTGAGGGGGAAGGATGGGGTAAGGACAGATTTCAAAAGGCACAAAGTTTCAGTTAGATGGGAGGAATAAGTTTTAGTTATCTATTGCACTGCGTGAGGACTGCAGTTAATAATAATGTATTATATGTTTCAAAATTCCTAAAAGAATGTATTCTTTTTTCATAAAGGTCTATTTCATTGTTGGTGGCTAGTGCATTTTAACAGTTAAATACATTTCAATAATGTATAGGTGACTGCATGCCTGCAGCATTGGTGATTGGATAACCAATTCAATTGGAAACCAACTAACAAGGTAACTGTCTAAATATTTAAAATGCAGCTCTTGTCTAGATTATCCTTTGTTTGATCACCTTCTTGGGGGAACTAAAAGCCTGCTGGTCAAAATGAAAATTATTAAGGCCAAATCTGATATCCAATGTGAGAGGTTTCTTTCAGCTGAATTAAGCCTCCAATTCGAGGGCAAGCCCAAGCTTGTAGCCTCCAGCATTAATGCTCTTCCTGTCCACCAGGGCAGACAGTGTACACCTCACACCAGGCCTCAGAGTCGGAGTGTAACCCACTCCAATTAAACTAGAGTTGTTGGCCTTTGTAGAGATGGAAGCAGTGGGATCCAACTGATATTTAGCTGCAATGCCAAAGCCAGTGCTGTTGGTATCTGACATCCAAGCAAGGTTTACTGAAGTGTCAAGATCTTCACGTACCTTCTGATATATGGATCCCACAAATTCTGTCCCATCATTGACATTAGTATGTAGCTGGAAGCCACCAGTCCCATAGCCCACTGCAAAGTTATTCCTTGTCAGCTTTGATTTGGCACTGTTAAAGGTCATCTGGTACCCAACAAGTGCTGGGATTACAGGCATGTGCCACCACGCCTGGCCACAATTATTATTTGTTAATTAAAATAATTTTTAAAGATACATAAGGCAAAAAAGATATCTTTCACAGGAGTAATCAGTACTAAATATATTAGGAATTCATTTCACCAAGAACATGCCATACCTCTAGGCAAAAAATATTTTAATTCGAATAAAGGATGGTCAGAATAAATAGAGTTATCATGCCCTGAGATAAGCATCATAATGTTATGGAAATTTCAACTCTTTCCTAGGTGATCTAGAAATTCAGTGCAACTTTAATCAAACTAACATTCATTTGTATGAAAACATAAAGATGTATTAAGGAGAGCTAAACCCACTGTGTAAATGAAGAATGAAAAAAAGTCATCTGTTGGGCCAGGATTAGGCATCTCCCTAAATCTGGGGCCCCAAGTGTCTCTGGCCACATGCCAGTCCCAGCTCCAAACCAGAGAGAAGACCTACTGCAAAGCCATGCGAGTAAGAACCACGCAAAACTAATGCAGGAACAGATGGAGACCAAAGGAACCCAACAGAAAGAAACGCGCATTCCCATTGAAAACGTGGCCATGAGAAATCCCTGGGGGAAATCAGCGTTATTTCATACATGGTGTCTTCATTACTTTTCTTGTTGCTGAGACAAAATACACAACACTCAAAGTTAAAGGAGGAAAGGCTCACAGTTTGTAAAGCTTTCAGTCCATAATTGGCTGGCTCTAAGGCAGGGTGACATGGCAGACTGGCATCACAGAGAAGAAATAGTTCATGGTGGGCAGGAGGTAGCAAAGCAAGCAAGGGACAAAACAAGCCTCTTTCTGTCCCTTATATTGTATCCAGGCTACCAGAATTAGGGCAATGCCAAACCAGTTGATGGACTGATTTAGTAATCACATGCCCTTAATCCCAGCATCACACACTTTAGTTTCAGCCACCTCTGAAAAAGCCTCACCTAAGACCACATGAGGCTTGGGGTGACATCTAGACCCAAACCATAACACATGGCAATTGGGAATTCTCACTAGATGCGGAAAACTAGAACCGTGCACCTGCCTAACACTTCGTATAAGGTGGATCCTATGTGGATTGGAGACCTTCGTGAAAGCAGACAAAGCAAATGTTAGCACACAAGAGCACACAGGACACTGCTTTGGGACCCTGGGGTCAGGAATGATTTATCAAACTACATTTCAAGAGTACAAACCATAAAGACAAAACCTAATTAATTTGATTACATCAAAACTCGACATTTCCATTTCACAAAGGGCACCATGAGCAAAAATAGTAGAATGACAGCAGGCTGAGAAAAGATATTGATGTCTAAACGCAGTAGAGGGCTAAAAACAAATGATACGAAAACTTCAGCAAATCTACAAAAAAGAAGAGAATTGGAAAACAAACAAAAGATATGGACAGGCAAATTTACACACAAGGAAACTCAAAAAGCTGACAAGTATATGAAGAAATGTTACAGTTCATTAATAATCAGATATGCAAATGATATGGTTTAAAAGGCAGCTAATGTCAAGGCTTTGGGGGAGGGGCAAGTCAGGATGCAGGACCCCTTGTATCCCGTACAGGGAGATGTGGCATGTAGTAGTTTTCTGGCATTTCAGCAATCGTGAATGTTAGGCCTAGAGGCCAAACTACATCCACACACACACACACACACACACACACACACACACACACTTCCAGAGGTGGACTCGTGTCTGAGGAAGTTCCTCCCAGATCCACCACAGTGTGGGCCCGACACCAGCTGGGATTGGAGCCCCCTGAATGGCTGTGAAGTTCTGAGAAGGACACCCAGCAGCACCCATGTGCTTTAACACATGGTAAGGAGGGAGCAAAAGGAAGAAGCTGTGAGCGCTGTGATGGACCTACCGCGTCCATAAAATGAAACACGTGCGCACCGAGCAACAGCACCTCTGCAGCAGGAGAACGAGCAGCCAAAGGTGCCAGACACTGAATGGCCACTGGAAGGGGTGATCCGGGCAGGGACTCGTGACTAGATATGTAGAAGAGAGTACAAGCTGGGTTGTTAATTGTCATCCCTCCTGCTCGGGTTGTTCCTCAGCCCCAGAGGCCGAGGTGCTGGAGAAAGAGAGCTGCCAACTCATATGGCCCAGACGGCTGGGCTTGGCTGGAGAAGGTGTTTTCCTTGGGAGGACAATTTAGGGGTGTCACTCTTTCCACCATGGTCAGGCTGTCGAGGGCCACACTGGAGCCCTGGAAAAGACAAGTCCAGCTGCCCTTCCGACCCTGACGTGACCCACTTGTCTGTTGGTAGCAGATCTGACACCATTGTCTCTTGGTCTCAACACATCAGGTGTGCCCAGGTGGTGCACAAAACCTCACAGACCCGCTGGGTATGGAGTCCTGCAGACCCCAAGCCTCCCCCAGACCAGAATCGCCACCCCCAGATTTAGCATCTAGATGCCTGGCCGAGGACCCAGCTCTGCTCCAGGCTTTTCCTTTGACGTGTTTTCTTTTCTCCACTGACAAACAGTTGAGTTGTCGTACATTCCAGACTGCCACGCCATCTCCTACTTCATGTTCCTTATAACTTGCATGTATGGAACTCCGACTGTGCACTCTGAAACTTCCATACCCAGAGTGCTTGACACAAGCTAGAAAGTTCTTGCATGACCGTACCCACTCTACAGATGGGAAACTGGGTTCCGAGGGGTGGAGGAACTGTACAGGGTCACCCAGTGGGCCTGCCTCCTGGGCTTCTCCTCTTGCTGTGTCTCTATTGTCCCCTGCTGGGCCCCTAGAAACAGGCTTCCCCGTGTCCTGCAGAGGGACAGAGTTTGCAAGAGTCAGTATGGAACTCTCCAGAACAGCCCCTAGGAGCAGCACCCTAACATAGCTGAACTCTCCACACCTACTCTGAGCCCAAGTCTGAACCTTGCATATTCACACATCTGGGATTCCGGAAGCAGCCCTAGCAGCCCTCCTGGCTGGGATTCCCTACAGACCAGCCCGGGTCTTACTTCCTTTTGTGTCCCAGGAGACAGCAACACACAGATGGAGTCCAGGCCTGGAGTCGGAGACGCTGGGCTGAAACATCCCCTGTCTCCAGCCAGCTGAGCCTCTGAGGGCATTTCCTCCGCCACCCGCCTGGCCCCTAGCCGTGCTGGTCAGTGTGCACTGGCTTCGTTTGGGAGGTATTTGCAGATGTTCACATGCCCTGGATCAAAACAGCTCCTTGGGGAAAGGGAGGAGAGAGGAGACCAGGAAAGGGGTGTCATCCCCCACAGAGGCTGGCAGCTGGGGTCTGGGCGGCCTGGCTGGGTGGCCAGGCCTCCCTTCTGAGCGAGGAGAGTGCACGCTGGGGCAGGAGGAAAATGGCTCCGAAAGCAAAGTCACAGTGACGCTGCATTGCCTGCGTGGATTAACCGCCTTGCTCCCAGCACCCCGCCCCCTTCTGTGGCTGCCACGTCTTTGGTGAACACGGTGACCTCTCACCAGCCCCGGAGGCCTGGCGGGTGAGTGCTTCTGTCACCCTGAGCCAGAATAGGAATGGCCCCAGGGTTAGGTGCGCAGGGACCAGTGTGCCTGGGAGCACGCAGCACAAGGGCTTAGCCTGGTCTTGGGGCTCAAAGGCCCCTGAGGTTCGGGCAGACTGAGTTTCAAGGGTGACCTCAGCCACTGTGGGCTGCAGGCTGAAGACCCCAGTGAGGAAGAGGAGACTGAGGAGCCCCGGCCCTGCAGTCCGCACACAGTCAAGGGGTGGGTGGGAAGCTCTGTGCTGACTGAGGACTGTGAGAGGGACGCCAAAGGGTGGCTCTGGGGACAACCCTTCAGAGCAGATGTTCAGGGAAAGCCCCTGTGGCAAGGGCTGCCTGAGACCCGGGAGGCTGGGACGCAGCTGGGGAGGGTGTTCCAGGCAGTAGGAGTGGAAAAGCAAGGGCCCTGAGGTGGGAGCGTGCTGGGCGTGCCAGGGAGACACAGGGACACAAGGCAGAGGATGTGACAAACGACAAGAAGGACAGGCCACTACAGACAGGCCCCTCGGGAAGCCCCTGGAGGGTGTTCTGATTTCAACATGGTGACACTCCAAGGACAGAGCTGTGCCAGTTCAGGAGGCTGCAGTCCCCATGGGCCTCTGCCCTTCCTGTGTCCCGAAGCTGCCTGAGATCGGCCCTGGGCAGGCTGAGTGGGGACTTTCAGCGTCACAGGCCGGCTGCAGATTCTGCATCTCCTCCTGTCCTGCTTCCTCCTCGCTCTCCAGCAGCTGTGCCTGTTTCGCTGCAGCCTCTGTGGTGGATGCCCATTTCCTACCCTGCCAACCCAGCATGTGCCCAGATGTCTCCGCGCTTGCCCTGCCGGTAGGAACAGCAAGGCTCTCTGTTGGTCACAGAGCCATAGGCCTGTGCTGTTTCTTGAGGGCCCCAGAGAGCCTGGATGGCAGAGAAGATGCTGCCAACATGTCTCCACCTCAGAGCACACAGTGTCACCATCAACCGAGGCTTCTGAAATCCTGTCAGTCCATGCCCCTCCTCTTCAGAGGCTGGGCAAGGAGCCTACCTTGGCCACTAAGCACTGCTCTCTGCCCCATGCCTCAGTTTCCCCCATCTGACCAATCGTGTGCTGGTCTGCCACACCTCGAGTCCTTTCAGAGGAACCCCAGGCTGCCCCTAGCGTTCACGCACTAAGGTGTACATGCATGGCGGGTTGACAATGTGCCTGGCCCAGTTCAAAGCTCAGAGACAGGGCGCAGGACCAGGGGGCCAGCATTTGTGCAGCTCACGGCAGGGGAGGCCGACGGTACCCCATTAACCCCAGTAAACAGCCTGGGCCCTAAATCATAAGTCCCAGATGAGTAGTAGGAAGGAATGGCAGACAGCGGCTGGGTGAGATGTTCGAGCCTTTCTGGAGGGCGCCATGGAAAGGAAGGGAGAGCTTCCCAGGCTGGTGTGGGGGACCCAGAGTGACCGGGAGCGGGGTGCAGAAGAGACCTCTGCAGGGACGGGGCGGCCACGACAAGGGCGGCAGGAAAAGGCAGTTCGCACCGCAGCCAGATGGTAATCTCACTGCCTGCCCTCTGCCTCGGTGTGGCCCCGAGAGCCAAAACTGATATATTTGCGAATGGGGGGTGGGGGAAGTCTAGTGTCACATGACATTTGAAAATTATCTCCAACATGTATTTGTACTAATTCCCCAAGAGGAATGTAATTACTACGTGTCACAAACACAAACCAATAAAATCTGAAAATTATTTGGAACTCAGATTTCAGAGTCTATAACTGAAGTCTCGCTAGCACACAGCCACGCTCGCTTGTCACTCTTCTCCGAGGCCTCAGAGCTGGCGCTGCCACCGAGGCTGTCCGGCCACAAAACCTATAAGACTTCCTGTCTGGGCTGCTCAGGAGACTGTTTGCTGACCCCGGCCCCGCCCCCCTCTGCAGACCAGTGAGGGAGGGAAAGAGGCCCGGGACAGGTGCCGAGCACCTAGGGCATCCCAAGATTTTCATGGACCCTTTCTCACTAAATCCTCAAACAGCCATTGTGATCTTTCCCACTTTACAGGCTCAGGAAACCAAGTTTCAAATAGATGAAATCAGGATTTGAACACGGAACTGTCTAGCTTCAAACGCGTCTACATTTCCTGCACTTGAACTGGTGCTGTAGACAGGAGGAAGCTGACCTTGAACTCTGTAGCCTCAGGAAGAGCCGCCCACCCCCACCACTCCCAGCCCGGAAAGAGGCCCCGGCACACTTTGCCTGGGGTGGATGACTCAGTTTTGAATCACGAAAACAAACAGAGAGGAAGAAATCTGTCTGGCCCAGCAGCTCTCCCTGGAGGGTGGGGAGGGGCGGGGAGCAGGACCTGCCTCTTAGGGACAGGATACAAGGGCCTTGGCCCGTCCCCTGGTGCCCAGGGCACAGTGCCCCCACAACAGAGGGCAGCTTGGCTGCCAACGGCTGGTGGGGAGCAGCAGACACTGACAGCGCCCTGACCTCCTGCAGCAGCCCCCACCTGGCCCAAGGCCCTGCTGCCCTCACTCAGCTCTGCAGCTGGGCTGCTCCAGTTTACCTCCCACAGCCTCCGCTGGCTCCTGCTGTGCCAGCGGGCTCCTCGCCCTGGCCTGAAAGGCCTTGCACATACTACGCCAGGTACGATCCAGGATGCCCAGTGAAATCTGAATTTCAGATTAAAAAAAACAATAAATGTTTAAGGTAACTATGTACAAGGATGTCCCATACAGTCCTTGGGACATGCTTATACTAAGAAAGTACTTGACAGCTGGGCATGGCCTGTAATCCCAGCTGCTTAGGCTGAGGCAGGGGGATCATAAGTTTGAGAACAGTCTGGGTACTTTAATGAGACTGTGTTTTCAAAATAAAAAAATAAAATCTGAGGACAGAGCACAGGAGAAGCGGGTCCCTGGGTTCAATTCTAGGTAACACCAAAAAAAAAAAAAAAAATTGAAAAAAGTGTTTTCCCTTTACCTGCAATTCAGATTTTACTGGGCATCCTGAATTTTATTTGCTAAATTTGGCTCCCCCACTGCCCTCCTCTAGCTTCATTCTTCCTCTTCCGTCCCGATGATCTGCCTTCATTCTGGAACTTATAGGGCCTTTCCCACCACGGGGCCTGTGCCCAAGGCCTTTCAGCCTCTTCCAGCCCCTTCCTTCCCACATGGCCAGGTAAGGTCCCCTCACCTTCAGACCCCAGGAAATGTCACTTCCTTGAGGCAGGCCCCAGCCTCCCTGAGAAAATCAGTCTCCTGTCACACACACGACCCCCTCCCAGTTTCTTATCGCCTGTGTGGTTTGTACACTCGGGTGAGTGATGAGTAGTCTCGAGCCCACTCTGACCACGCGTGCACTCTGTGAGAGCAAGACTGCATCTACCCTGTGTGTTGCTGCCCCTCCTGCACCCAGCATGGTCACCCCACACTGCAAACCTCAGTAAACAAGTGTCCACTGCCCAGAGCAGGACAGCGGAGCCAAGTGGGAGACCCGCCTGGGCCCTGATTCCATGGGCTCCGCAGCAGCCCTACATCCAAGGAAATTCCAGGCCTCTTCTTGTGTGCAGTGGGCAGTGACTTGGGGGCAGAGTCCACCGAGGATATCTGGTTTGGGGAAGTAAAGTGTGAAGAGTCTGCATTATAACTCACGGCCTGCAAGGCATCCTTTGTTAAAGTTTCATTTTCCTGGCAGGAAAAGCAGACCCCTTTCCCAGGGTTGCCCACTTGGAGGAACTAAGGGAAAAGTGGGAACCAGGGATCAGTGGGAAGGTCCTGGAAAAACTGACCAGCATTTGGCTTTGGGGTTCTTCTGAGAGCAACAGGGAGAAGCCTTTGAAAATAATGAGGAGATCAAACTTGAGGCCCAGCACTGTCCAAATGCCTACATTTTCTCATCTGCCCAGACAATGCCCTTTAATGTGGGGTTCTACAGAGGAGGAAACTGAGGCTTATGTGGGTTCGTCTTCCCAAGGTCATTCAGCTAGAAGTTAACAGAGCCCGGCTGACACCAGGTGCTTCCCCTTCTGTCTGCAACAAAAGATCCAGAGGCAAAGGACCCCAAACCAGAGGTTTCTACTTCTGGTCACAAAGGAAATTCAACTGAAGAATCCCCCACAGAACACAATGACAGATTCTGGGCATGGGCACAAAGATACCCCCTGAAGATGCTGCAGGGTAGACCCAAGGGGAGGGGGCAGCGGCACAGAGCAGGGTTCAAGGCCAAGGGACACTGAGGGGATCCAGGTAACCAGAAAGCTGAGGAAGGAAGATGGCAAGTTCAAGCCCAGCCTGGGCAACTTTGCAAGACTCTATCGCAAAATAAAAAAAAGAAAGGGCTAGGGATCAGTGGGAAGGTCCTGGGTTTATTCCCTGGTAACACACACACACACACACACACGAAAAGGATGCAGAGAGGAAATCTCCAAATTCTGCCAACCCAGATCGCTGACTGACCCCCGACAGACCCAAAGCAGAGGGTAAGACGAAGATGTGAGCTCGCACCAGGGCAGTCATCCTAGAAATAGCATGTGAAGTTCACTCCCCCAGCTAAATGTCTACTGAGACATGAGAAACAGCCACGTAACAGAATCGTCACAGAAAAGTAACAAGTCCCAGAATCTTCACTATTCATTACATCCAGGTATTTGTTTACTGTAGCTGACGCGCCACATCACCACCTGGGTGGCCTAAAAGACACCTTTACTATCTCACAGGCCTGTACTGTCAGAAGGCTAAACTATGTCTGAAGGGCTGCAATCCTCCCAGAGGCTCTGAGGAAAAGTCCATGTCCTTTCCTTTTTCAGCTTCTAGAGGCAGATGCCTTCCTCAGCTTGTGGGCTGCATCACGCCACTGTGACCCCTTGCACTGTCACATAGCCCCCCGCCTCTGACCCTCTGGCTTCCCTGTGACAGGAGCCCTTGTGATCACAGAGGACCCACTAGGATGACCCAGGGAGATCGCCCAGCTCAGGGTCCTCAGTCACATCTACAGGTCATATCCACAGGGGGGATGTAGAAGGAGACTACCAGGGTGCAATCCAAAAACAAGAAATAGAATAAATTCTCAAGAGAATTATCTTGGAATTTATCTCAAGTCAACTGAACCAAATATGTAGGAAGTAGAATACAAAGATTTACTACAACTATAAAAACTATTCTAATGAAGTTTTAAAACTATATATGCATACATATTTACAATTAATAAAAAAAGTAGACAATTTCTTCAGGGAATTAGAAACAATACAAGAGACTACATGGAAATTCTAGAACTAAAAATTTTAGTTTCTGAAATGAAAAACTCACTGGGTGAATCTTTAACAGCCATATGGAGAACAGAGGAAGGAATATGTGAACTTAAAAGTAGATTAACAGAAATTAGCCAGTGTGAAAAACAGAGACAAAAATGATTTAAGAAGCTCAGGAACTCATTTAAATATTAAGGTGCCCCACATACTTGTAAATGGTATCCTAGGAGAGGAGAGAAATAATCAGGCAGAAATACTATCTGAGACAAAATGTTCCAAATTTAGTGAAAGAAATGTACTGATACAAGATGTTCAATGAACACCAAGCAAAATGAACATAATCCTAGACCAAGGAACTGGTCAAACTGTCAAAAGCCAAATTGAGAAATACTACTTGAAAGTGACATGAGAAAAACAACACATTGCTTACAGGGAAATGACAATCCTGTTAAAGGCTGATGCCATATCAGAAATCATGGAGTCGAGAAGGTATGGAAAAACATCTTTAAAGTGATTAAAAAAAAAATGCCCTCTCAACCAAGAATTTTGAATCCAGTAAAAATATCCCTCAAGAACAAAGGGAACATAAAGACATCTCAGAAAGAAACAAAAGCTAAGGACATTTATTGCCAGCCATACAAGAAATGCCAAGTGTAGTTCTTCTGCCTGAAATACAGATCCTCGGAAAAGAAGAAATTTTAAATATATGAGTATCTGCAAAAGACTATATTATTCTTTTCCCTGTTTTCTTCTTAATTCTTTAAAAACCATAAAACTATGTAAAGAAAAAATTATAAACTTGCCTTGCAGGGCTTATAACATGGATATATGAAATATATAACAAATATAAAATAAAGAATGCAGAAACATAATATTAGATACCTGAAAGCTTTCTGTATATTACATGAAATCGTACAATATGAATGGCAAGTAGAATGTGAAAAGCGAAGGATGTGTATTCTAATCCTTATAGCACCCATTAGAAGAATAAGGTAGAAAAGTACAACTAAAACATAAACTGGAAAATAAATTAAAATGGAATTCTAAGAAAGTCAGATAATCCGAAAATAACAGGATTAAAAATGGCAGAGTAGAGACAGGTAACAAAATAGAATGTCACTGGGACCTGGAATTGAGCCATTTGGAAAACAAGAACTTGGTGAAGAAAAAAAAAAAGAAGTAGATCTCCAGGAATCAGGACAGAGCTGACTGGAAAACTAGAAACTAGAGAGAAGCTGGAGAAACAGGGCACAAAGCAGACAAAAGAAGGAAGTAATTGAGAAAGGAATCCCAGCTCCCAGGGAGGGACCTGTCTCTACCAACACAAAGTAAGCCCAGAGAGGGCCAATAGCTCTAGGGAGAAATCATGGACCAGGCCAGCAATGCTAAGCCCCCAGAAAGCCCACAGCTATTTTAAACTACAACTACAGCATGACATTTTACTGTGAAAGTGACTCTTTAGAAATCCAGTGCTGTGTCCACTATATTTAAGAGTGCTTTATCGGCAACCATTTTGGGGAAGGGTTAATTGTTTAAAACCGAGCTACAGAACAACTGCTGAATACATCAGGATTTCTGGTGTCGTAGCACCACAGTGACTGGGTAGGAGACAGCCATGAGACACAGTCATGAAGAGGCAAAGGCTAGACATAGAACCCCCTGAGAAGTTTAAGCTCACTGTCTTTTCTTTTTTTTCTTTTACTTGTTCTTTTCTGTTACTTTGATCTAATTCTACTAATTTCCTTTTACTCCTTAATAAGATCCTTTATTGCACTTTTCTCTCCTTATCTTCCTTTTCTTTATTTTTCAAATGTTACTTCTTTCATCTTCCCATTTCCCCATTCCCTCTATCATTACTCGTATTACTGTTAATCTTTATTAATCTTTAGATTGTTAATTATATTCTATTATTGTTGAATTATTTTTTTTTTAATTTTTTTTTTTTTATTTTATGTGGGTACCGGGAGTGGAACTCAGGACCTCGAGCTTGCCAGGCAGGCGCTTATGCCACTGAGCCGTCTCACCGGCACCTCTTTTATATTTTAAAGATAGTAAAGTTACTGCATTTAGTAGATATTTACTGTATGTCCATATTTGGTTTTGTCTTTGTGTGTATATTATAATAAAGATCTCCTTTTCTATTGTTAAGGTAGTGTAGTGGTAGCTCTTACTGTTTCTTATGGTATGTCAATGTCCAGTTTATCTTTGACTCTGTAGTTATTGTTGATTTTCTTGCTTCTGTCAGGATGGCAAAGTTGCTGCTATTAATTGTTTTTTTTTTTTTTTTTTTCTGTATGCCAATTTCTGGTTTGTCCTTGTATCATCAATAATACTCCAGCCATTTCCAGAGAACTGGATGCTAGGTCTATTACACAACACTATTGCCACCCAAAATTAACAAAGGTGGTCAGAACTTAGGATGGAGGCAAAAGCTTATAGTTAGCTATGCCCAGAGCATATCACTAAAAAGCAGACGCTAAGAGGTCTCCATACCAGCAACAAAGCCTTCCCACTATAATCAACTCACAAACCTCAACACATACACACACATGCACACACACACACACACACAGAGGAAACATGAGAAGACAAGGTAACAAAATGCCTCCAAAAACTCCCAACTCCCTCAAAGCTGACCCATGGGGCATCAATGGGGAGGAAACAAAAAGGTGAACAACTGAATTCTATGAAATGATGGAAGAGAAGACAAGAAAACAGTTTGATAAGGTGCTCATCAAGCTCAAAAATGATATAACTGAACAGATAATGGACTTAATAAACAAAAGGATCAGTGAGTTTACAGAAGACAATGATAAAAGCTAGTTGAGCTAAACAAAACAATATAAAACATTAATGACCAGTTAAGAAAAGAATTAGAGTCTACAAAAGGTAGTAAACAGAAATTCAGGAGATCAAAAAGGCTAAGCAGAAGTGCTGAATTTGAGTATAATGTCAGAACTAGAGGATAGGGCACGTACAGGTGACCATATACTCAGAGATGCCTTAAAAACAACAAGAGAACATGGGAAAGTGATCCAACAGCTCCTAGGTGATGCAAAGACTACTCAAAGATTAATTGGAATTAGTGAAAAGTCAGAAGACAGCAAAAATGAAAAAAAAATGTTTAGAGAAATAATAGCAGATTTAGGGCCGGTGAGATAGCTCAGCGGCATAAGCACCTGCCTGGCAAGTGTGAGGTCCTGAGTTCAACCCCCGGTACCCACATACAAAAAAAGGGCCGGTGATATCGCTCAGAGGCACGGGTGCCTGCTGGCGTGCAAGGTCCTGAGGTCGACCCCCAGTACCCACAAAAATAAATAAATAAATAAATAGATAATAGTAGATTTACCCTTCCAAATATGGGTAAAGAGTTTAACATATAGATAAGTGAGCTGTACAGAACTCCAAATAGCCACAATCAGAAAAGCACTTCTCCATGACATATCATAGTCAAAATTCCAGAAGTCCACCACAAGAACAGAATTTTAGGGCCAGTGAGATAGCTCAGTGGCATAAGCACCTGCCTGGCAAGTGCGAGGTCCTGAGTTTGACTCCCGGAACCCACATATGAAAAAAGGGCCAGTGATATCGCTCAGCAGCACGGGTGCCTGCTGGTGCACAAGGTCCTGAGGTCGACCCCCGGTACCCACAAAAAAAAAAAAAAAAAAGAACAGAGTTTTTTTTTTGTTTTTTTTTTTTTCTGGGTACCGGGGGGACGACCTCAGGACCTCGCGTGCCAACAGGCGCCCGTGCTGCTGAGCGATATCACCGGCCCCTTTTTCGTATGTGGGTTCCGGGAGTCGAACTCGGGCCCTTGCGCTTGCAAGGCAGGCGCTTACGCCGCTGAGCCATCTCACCAGCCCAAGAACAGAGTTTTAAAAGTTGTTAGAGAAAAGGAATGAATCATGTATAATGGTAAACCACTTAGAGTTAAAGCAGGCTTCTCAACAAAAGCCTTAAAGGCCAAGGAGCTTGGAGTGAAGTGTCCAAACCCTAAAAGAAAACAGTTTCCAACCCAGACTAATATATCCTACAAAACTATCTTTAAAACTTGATGGAGAAATAAGATCTTTCCATGACAAAGATCACATTAAGAAATTCATGACCACCAAACCAGCACTCCAAAAAATTCTCAAGGATATCCTAGAAAGAGACAATGAAACCAACAATCCCAAAAGTTCAATGGAATGAATACAAGAGGGAGAATGAGCAGATAAGTAGAATGGGAAAAGGAATCAGCAACAGGAAAATTATGCAATGACAGGAATAAGTCAATAACTTTCAGTTATAACTCTCAATGTGAATGGTCTCAACTCCACAATCAAAAGACACAGACTGGCAGATTGGATTAAAAAAAAAACAAAATCCAGTGGTGTGCTGTGTATAAGAAACACATTTAGTCTAAAAAGAAATTCAAATTCTAAAAATTGAAGGATGGAAAAAATGTTTCAGCAACAGGAACCCCAAAACATGCAGGCATAGGTATCCTATTTTTAGACAAAGTGGACTTCAAGCCAAAACTGATCAGAAGAGGCAAAGAAAGTCACTATATTGGTTGAGGGAATAATTCAACAAAAAGAGATAGCAATTCTGTATGTACTGTATTCTACATTCTACTGTACAATTCATACAAAAATCACTAGTGGACATAAAACATCAGATAAAACATCAATACAATTATAGGGGGGATCTCAATGTACCACTTTCACATACAGTCAAATCAACTGGACAAAATTTTTTTAAAAAGCAGAGATGAATCATACCTTTGAACAAGTGGTCTTAATAGATATCTACAAAGTGTTCCACCTAATGAGAGAATACCTATTCTTCTTAGCAACACAAGAAACTTTCTCAAAAATAGACCACGTACTAGTTCATAAAGCATGCCTCAATACAAAAGAAGCAGAATTATTCCATGTATATTATCAGATCATAGTCCAGTGAAACTAGAATTCAGTTGCAGAAAACCCCACAGAAATTATGCAAACACATGAAGATTAAATAATACACTCTTGGGGCTGGTGAGATGGCTCAGCAGCATACGCGCCTGCCTGGCAAGTGTGAGAGCCCGAGTTCGACTCCCGGAACCCACATAGGAAAAAAGGGCCAGTGATATCGCTCAGCAGCAAGGGCACCTGCTGGTGCGCGAGGTCCTGAGGTCGACCCCCAGTACCCACACACACAAAAAAATAATAATAATAATACACTCTTGAATAATCAATGGTCACAGCAGAAATCAAGGAAGAAATTAGTTTCTAGAGTCAAACAATAATGCCAGTACAATATGCAGACCTATGGGACACAATGATATCAGTCTGAAGAGGGAAGTTCATAGCTGTGAACTTCCTCCTCACATCCTAAAAACAGTTTGAGCCCACATAAACAACCTAATGATGCACCTCAAGGTTCTAGAAAAATAAGAACAATGCAAATCCAAAGCCAGGACAAGGAAGAAAGTTATAAAGATTAAAGCAGAAATTAATGAATTTGAGACTAAAAAAGTACTAAAAATACTAAAATAAAAAAAAATTTAAAAAGGAAGCAACAAATCAAAGAGCCAGTTAATTGAAAGAATAAACAAAATAGACAAATAAACTCTTAGCCAGTCTTACCAGAAAAGGAAAGAAAAGACCCATATCAATGCAATTGGAAATTAAAGACAAAATCAAAATGGACACCACTGAAATTCAGAAGATTGTACATACATTGAAAACCTGTACTCTAATAAATTGGAGAATCCATAAGAAATTAATAGATTCCTAGATATGTATTAACTACCAAAACTGAACCTTGAAGATACAAAATCTGAAAAATATAATAACAGACAATGAAAATTGAGGCAGTAATAAAAAAAAAAAGAAGAAAAAAAAAAAAAAAAACTACCAACTAAGAAAACCCCAGGACCTGAAGGATTTACTGCTGAACTCTACAAGAACTTCAAGGAAGATATAACACAAATAGTCCTCAAACTTGTTAATGAAAATGAAAAGGAAGGACTACTTCCAAAGTCATTTCTCAAAGCTAGCATTATCCTAATTCCAAAACCAGATAAGGATCCAATTAAAAAGAAAAACTATAGGCCGGCCAATCTACCTAATAAACATAGATGCAAAAATCTTCAAGATTCTGACAAACAGAATGCAACAAATCCTCAAAAAGATCATACATCATGACCAAGTAGTCTTCATCACAGGAATGCAAGAATAGTTCCACACTCACAAATAAATAAATGCAATACACTACATAAATAGAAGCAAGGATAAAAATCATATGATCATCTCAACAGATATCAAAAAAAGCCTTTAATGAAATTCAACATTCATTCATGGAAAATACCCTGAAGAAAATAGGCATAGAAGGATCTTACCTCAATCTGATAAAAGCCGTTTATGAAAAAACCTACTGCCAACATCATATTAAAGGAGGAAAAGATAAAAGCTTTGCCATAAAATCAGGAATCAGACAAGGATGTCCACTATCACCACTCTTGTTCAACACAGTATCCAAAACATTAGCCGGAGCAATCAGGCAAGACAAAGAAATAAAAAGGATATGTATAAGAAAGGAAGAAGTCAAATTATCATTATTTGCAGATGACATGACCCTTTACATAGAAGACCCCAAGAAAATCCCACTAAAAGACTCGTGGAATTAATAACCAAATTCAGCAATATAGCAGTATACAAATCTACACACAAAAATCAATACTGTTCCTGACATCACTGAGAAAGAAATTAGGAAAATAGTACTATTCACGATAGCATCAAAAAATTAAATACTTAGCAATTAATGTAACCAAGGAAGTGCAAGAACTCTACAATGAACACTATAGTATTCTGAAAAATGGGATAGAAAAAGACATTAGAAAATCAAGAGATAGCTCTACTTCTGGATAGGTGGAATCAATATTTCAAAATGGCCATACTCCCAACACTGATATACAGGTTTAATCCAATCCTAAGTAAAATACCAACAGCATTCCTCACAGAGCTAGATAAAACAATCCTAACAGTCATATAGAACCAGAAAAGACCCAGAATTGCAAAAGCAACTCAGGGCAGCAAGAGCAAAACAGGAGGCATCACAACCCCAAATTTCCAGTCATATTACAAAGTGACAGTGATAAAAACAGCATGATACTGGCACAAAAATGGACCTGTGGATAAGTGGAACAGAACAGAGCATGCAAAAACAGTCCCAGGTGCATTTAGCCATCTGATTTTTGACAACGGGATCAAAAACACACTAGAGGAAAAATAGTCTCTTTTACAAATGGTGCTTGGGAAACTGGCTATACACATGCAGAAGACTAAAGCTAGACCCATATCTCTTACCACGTACTGAACTAAAATCAAAATGAATCGAGACCTAAATACTAAAGCAGAAACAATTTACTGGAAGATAAAATAGGCAAAACTCTTGAAGACAGGCATAGGCAAGGACCTTCTGAACAGAACCTCAAATTGCGCAAGAAACAACATCAAGAATAAAAACATCAACAAATAAAAACAAAGAATCAACAAATTGGATTATATCAAATTTAAAAGCTTCTGCTCAGGAAAGAAACAGCCAACAGAGTGAAGAGACAACCTACGAATGGGAAAAATATTGCCACCTACTCCTTGGACAGAGAACTAATATCTGTAATATATAAATAACTCAAAAAATTAGAGCCCCCCCAAATAAAAGACCCAATCAAAACATAGGCAAGTATAATGAATAGACACTTCTCAGAATAAGGTACAAAGGGCTAATAAATGCATGAAAAAATGTTCAACATCTCTGGCCATTAAAGAACACAAATTAAAGCAACATTGAGATTCCATCTTACTCTAGAAAGAATAGCTATCATCAAGAAACCAACAATAACAAATGTTGGTGAAGCTGTGGGGAAAAAACGAGCCCTTCTACATTGTTGGTGGGAATGTAAACTAGTAAAACCACTATGGAAATCAGTATGAAGATTCTTCAAAAAACTAAAAATTTCATTGACCTAGTTATTCCCCTACAAGGTATCTTCCTGAAAGAGTTAAAGAAATCATTAAAATGATACATGCATACCCATGTTTATAGCAGCATAACTCATAATAGCTAAATCTTGGAAGTGCCCTACATATCGATCAACAGATAAATAGACAAAGAAAATGTATTTATATACAATGGAGTACTACTCGGCTCTAAAGAAGAATACATTTGAGTCTTTTGTTGGAAAATGTATACACTAAGGCCATAGGGTTAAATGAAATAAAACAGACACACAAGTTTAAACATCATATAGTTTCTCTTATATGAGAAACATAAAGTATAAATAAATTAAGCAGAAAAGTGATAGATAATAGGAAACAGGTAGATAGATCTTTTGCAAATGGGAAAGGGACCAAGAGATGGAGGAAGGGGGAAAAGAGGGGAAGGGAAGGAGACATAAAATAATATTAAAGTGTGTTATGTTATGTACATGTACAAACTCCCCATGATGAATATAATCATTATGTACTGCCAATATTTAAACTAATAAAAATAAAAATTTAAAAGCTAAAGAAAATTCAAAGAACCAGATGGAAGAAAGCAAGGAACAAAAACAAAAAAGTCAAAACAAATGCAACAGAGAAGCAATAAAATGGAGGGTCCAACCATATCAGTAAACACCTTAAACATTAATGAAGTAAACTTTCAAAGTAAAATGAAGACTCAGTGGTAATGCTTGCTTACCATTCACAAGGCCCTGGTTTCAAACTCCAGCACCTAAACAAATAAATAGAACCAAAAACAAACAACAAAAAGATTAAACTATGTAGTGCAGGCTGGTCTTGGACTCACTATGTAGCCCAGGCTGGCCCCGAACTCACGGCGATCTTCCTGCCTCAGCCACCGATCTTCCTGCCTCAGCCACCAGAGTGCTGGGATTATAGATATGTGCCTTATGTTAATGTTAGATAAAGTAAATTTCAAAACAAAAATTCATTGTCAGAGCTACAGATGTACATTTCATGATGATGAAATGGTCAATTCATCCAAAATATAACAACTACAAATATACATGTTCCTAATAGGGCCTCAAATTAGATGAAGCTAAATTAACGAAGCTGAGGGGAGAAAGAAATAATACTATAGTCATAACGTAAAACTTTAATGCTCACCTCTCAGCATTAATGGAGTAAGTAGACTCCCCCCAAATCATCAAACATATAAAAAGCATACACATCACTACAAATAACCTTAATTGATATTTATAGAATACTATACCCAACAGTGGCAGAAAATACATTCTTTTTAAGTGTACATTTTATATTTTATGACAGACCACGTGTTGGGCAATAAAACAAGTCTAAATTTCAAAAAGACTGTGATTTCATGCAGAGTATATTCTCTGACAGCAATAGAATTAAATTAGAAATCAATAACAAGATAATTAGGAAAATCTCACATATTTGAAAAATAAACAATAGTTTTTCTATTAATCCATAGGCAATGAAGAAATTTCACAGGAAATTAGGAAATATTTTCAACTGAATGAAGATGAAAATATAATGTATTAAAATTTGCATAATGCAGCTGAAGCAGTGCTTGTAGATAAATCAAAACTTTAATTACGTAAGAAAAGAAGCAAGAGCTGAATCACTGGTGTAAATTCTTGTCTTAAGAAGTTAGAAAACTGAGAGCAGATTAAACCTATAGTAAGTATAAGATGAAAATAAAGATAAGATCAGAAATCAGTGAAACAGAGAAAAATATATAACAGACAAAAATCAATGAAATAAAAAGTGCTTTGAAAAGATTAGTAAAATTGATAAGCCTATTGCAATAAAAATGAAAGCAAGAACATCACCACGTATCCTCCAAATATTAAGTGGGTTATAAAGAAATATTGCAAATGATTTTATGCCCGTATATTCACCAACATAGATGAAGTAGACAAATTCCCTCTAAAACATGTCTTATCAAAATTGACACAAAAAGAAATGAAAAACCTAGATAGTCTGCATCTACTAAAGAAATGGAATTCATTATCAAAAACTTTCCCATGAAAAAAAAACTCCATGCCAGAGAGCAGCCCATGCTACAAGTGTGGGTGAGGGACACTGGCAAGAGCTGGATTTCCTGCAGGTGGACCCAGGTTCTGAAGGTTTCAGGAGAAATATGGCAGATAAAAATGCAAGCTGTCCACTCGACTCAGCAGTGATCACGAGCACAGCACAGCTCTGGTAACTGCTCCCATTTCCTATGTTCTTGGTCAAGGCCAGTTGGGTGGTACAAGGCTTCCTGTCTCCTTAGCAAACCTAGAAGGCTCATACAGTACTGTGGTGTTTACCCCCGCTTTATAGTTGAAAAGACAGGTCAAAGAGGGTAAGTGAATTGCTGTGATAGTTAATTATGGTATCTACTTGAATTTAAAAAAAAAAACTCCTAGCAGATCCTGGAGCACAGTTCTGGGCGTTTCTGGATGAGGGAAGACCCACTCTGGATGTGGGTGACACCAACCAATGAGCTTGCAGCCTGGATGGAATAAAGAGGGAAAGAAGGAAGTGCACCTTTTTGCTTCTTTTCAGGAGCTCCAGTCTTCGTCGTCTCCTTTGGACTTTCTTTCAGGCTTCCAGCACACTCTCCAGCCTTCCAACGAGGCCCTTCAGCTTTCCCATATGGACTTGTACTGGACTCGGCAGAGAGCTCCAGGCCTGTGACTTCTGACTGGGTCCTCCAGCTCTACAGCATGCAGATGGCCCTTTTGCAATCTTCTGCTGGACTCCACAGGTGGCCATTGTACGTCTACTTCATAAATCCTTTATGTATTTAATATGTTCCTTTAGTGTACCCCAACTTATACACTAGCCCAAGGTCACACAGCTAAGCTTAAATTGCTTGACCCCAGAGCCTTAATTCTTGTTCTGCCCACTTTTTGCCCCTTCAAATTAGTACTAGACTTCCTGGGTATGCTCTGAGCTAGATGAGAATCATTGACTCTCTACCCTAGATCGATCCTCTTCCTCTCCTTCTCCCACCTAAGAAGAGATCCCAACACCCACCCTGCATGGGTCAGAAACTTCAGAAACATCCCAACCATCATCTTCAATGCTTTTGCAGCATACATAGGATCCATCAGTATGTCCCAAGAGCTCCATCTCCAAATTCCTCAAAAGTCTAGACCTGATTGCCCTTTACCACCACCAGAGCCCACACCCACCACCACCATCCCCACCTCACCCCAGACACGGTGGGCTTCTGCAGCCCCTCCTGGCCTCCAGCCCATCCACCCTTCCCATGGCAGTCAGCTGGCTGCTCAAAGCGTGACTCAGAGCTTCCTCCCTGTTAAAAGTCCTCTCATGGTTCTCCAGCACACCTCGACAAAATCCCCTCTCTTGACCCCATCTGACACGTTTTTTCCAGTGTTTCTTTCCATCCCCACTTCCCTTCTATGCCTTCTCCTACAGCAAGCTTGCTCCTGCTCAGGACCTTGGCATAGACTACTCCCTCTGCTTAGATCCCTTATCCTCTAGATCTTCATATCTTTCCATCCCTAGATTTCTTTTCCCAGATGATTCCAACTCCTTCCATCACTGAGGCCTCAATTCAAACGTTTCCACCTCAGAGGACTTTTCTTGAGCACCCTGGCTCAAGCAGTCTTTCTCCCTTATCACTCTATCACATAAATCCTTTTCTGATTCATTCATAGTCCCGCTCTGTATGTAAATGATCTTATTAATTTGTGCAATCATCACAGTGAACAAGTGTAGTTCAAGAGATACTCTGAAGTCCTGTTATTTTTGTCTCCCACCACGAGTTTATATTTTTCAGCCACTTTTCCTTCTGAATGAAAACTGGGGCAGGCTCCATAATTTCCTGGTCATTCTTAAGTGGCCAGACCCAAAGTCTTCCCACTTATACTTCAAATGCCAGACCCTTTGTCATAATCAAAACCTTAACCTGGGTTTATTGTGAGTCTTTGCCCCTCCCTACTCCAATGGGAAATGCCCAGGAGGAGGCAGCCCCTCCCCTAGGCTCTTTCCTGCTCCTCCCACGTCTCCCCCCACCCAGCTCTGCCTTCCAGGGTCCAGATGCTAGGAAGAAGCCTAAGGGGAAGAAGTCTCCGCTAACCCGGTGACTGGTCTCCCTGACGCGCCACTGGGCGGTATGTTGGCACCTCCACCTCCCCTGTGACTGCTGCCCCTTGTCAAGGGTGAACTCATCCTCCTTCCAGGCAGAGGCACATCCCTGGCCACCCCACAGGTGTCTAGCTGCTTTATCCTCTGGTCTATATGATGACCCCACCCAGGCAACTTTCCGAACAGGATGTAAGATGGCCCTGCGCTGGCTCCTGCGTGCAGGCTGTTATCCGGGCCGCAGGGCGCACTCACAGACACTCTGCTCCTGCAAACCTGGCAGAATTGCTACCCACCAATATCTCTTCTCAGATTTCCAGGGAGTGAGAGGTCCGACATCATCCCCTGGGACCTCCAAACAACAGGGACCATGTTGTAGTGGGTGCTGAGTGGTCTCCTTACGAACCCTCTTCCCCGCCATGCGCACAGCCCTCATAGGCAGAGCCTGGCAGGCCCAGCACCTCTGTCTCAGGTCCTGTCTCAGAGATGGGCTGGCTCCACCATCCCCAGCTTCCTGCTTGAATCTTAGCAGCTTGGCCAAGGCTTCCTGTTTAACACACCACATGTGTCCAGCTCCCCAGTAAGAGTGTGCACTCCTTGAGGACTAGGCTCTCTCCATCTTAAATATGTACATACCGAGCACTGGCAACTCTCAGGTGCTTGCAGAACAACCATGGCCTCATCTACTCAAGCTGAGCTCCCATGTGGCTCAAGCCAGCCCCCTTTGGCAAGTTTGCTTCAGAAAAGGGCAGGGGAGGGGTGCAGAGGGAAGTTGGTGGGGACCCAAAAGGATGAGTCCAGTTCCCCAGATCCTCAGGCTGGGGCTCTGACGAGGGGCCCAGGACAGAGGAGATGGGTCGGGCTGCAATGCTGGTGTTTGCAAGGTGAGGTCCAGGGAGCAAGAGGGTGGGCATTAGATGAGGCTGAAGAATAAAAAAGGCCAGATCCAGAGAGAATTGCATGTTGCCTCAAGGAAAAAAAGATTCATAGCACCGGTCATTTCCTGTCATACATTTTCTGGCCACTTACAGAGTATAGAAAGTTCTAGAAGCCAGGGCCACCACAACACGCCTGCCTCCCTGCTCAAGCCCCTGGCCCCAGCCCTTGGGCCAAATGAAGTGGAAGGAGGCACCATTTCCCGCTGTGGCCTGTCAGTCACGCCACTGACACAGATGTGACAGGAAGCAGCCTCCGCCTTGGCTGTGAGCTGACTGAGGCCACTTCCACAGGTGACAAGCGTCTGCTTTGTCCTTTCCTTTTTTTTTTTTTTTTTTTCCTGATATTGGGTATTGAACCCAGGAAGCACTGTGTCCTTTTTATTTTGTTTTGAGACAGGGTCTTGCTAAGTGGCCCAGGCTGGGCTCAAACTCGCCACCCTCCTGCCTCTACCTCCCTAGCAGCTGCGTAATGGATTACGGGTGTGCACCTGGTGAGACTCAGTTTCTCCACGGCTGGAGGGGACTATGGAGGTTCCGATCTCAGTGAGTGGAAGGCCTGGTGCGAAGCTTAGTTAAGATGGGGCAGGAAAGACCACAGCATGGGACCTCTACAAATGTAGGAGTCGCTAGCAAATGTTCATGGTGGTCACGGTCGTTTCCACACAGATGCAGCCTGTGCCCCTCCTAACCCACCGGAGGGACTCCAGAAGTACACATTGTGACCGAGCTACTTTAAATCAACAAGTTCAAGTCTCCCATGAGATTCTCCCTTAAACAGAAGGCTTCCCCATGTGGGAACTGACACTAGGAGAGAACACGGGTTTGTCATTGCACAGGCTGTGCGAGTTGGGTGGAGCCATCTTTCCAGTTTCTTTAGTGGCAATAATGACAATGCCCCCCACACCCAGGGGCAGGTTCAAAGATGAAAGAGGGAGAACGTGCAAATCACCTGGCTATGATAAGGGCTTCATAAGGAGTATCTCCAGAGCTTCCTGCCAGAACCTACGAAGGGCTGGCCTCCTGCTTGCATCAAAAGTCACCCACTGGGAAGTCACCACCGGAAATGTCCCCAGGAGGGTGCACTGGTGTTTGCTCTGTGTGTCAGCAGAGATGACTTCTGGCAGAGAAAGCTCCAGGCTTGTATGAGATCAGGAAGTGGGTGCCAGTGCCCAAAACAGAGACCCCAGCAATGCCCTCCAGGCTCCACTCCCCCACTGAGCCCCACAGGGGCCCCCAGCTGAGTCCTTCCCATGGGGCAAGGGGGACTTTTCCCTCACTTTTTCAGCAGTCCCTGACCACATTACCATGACCGGGATGGGATTCACCAGGGTTGATAGAACACTAAGCTTTGGCCCTGGTGGGTAAGGGGATCGTAGAGTCAGGGACAAATGGGCAAGTAGCAGGGTGACGAGACATGCCCTGGAACGTAGCAGGAGGTCCAACCACTTCATGGAAGACATAGGGCCACGAGGAGGTAACACCCTTGGGGAGCCCAGCATGGACAGAGATACAAAGTCCCTTGTTTGTTTCCCTATTCTCCATTCAGCCTAGCAGTGCAGAGCACTAAGGTTGCCATGCTGAGGGGAAGCCCAGGTCACAGGGGAGATGGTGCATAGCCACTACGTCACAGACCTAGTGGGGACCAGCCTAGGCGTCGCAGCCCAGGAGCCCTTCCGGTGACCCAGGGCTGAGGCTGAGTTGTACAAGACCCTGTAGGGGCACCAAGATGACAAATCAATAGTCTCTCCAAACTCAACACGCCAAGAGCCAACAAGGAGCTCAGCATCATCAGCCAACAGCAACGGCAACATGCAAATCAAGGCTGTAGCGAGATGCCACTTCCCGTGCAGCACGATGGCTGGATGGCTTTGAAAGGGACCAGTGCGGTGAGGATGGAGAGAAGCTGACACTTTCATGTGGTGCCAGTAAGAAAAGGAAATGGTTCAAACACTGTGGAACATAGTCCAGCAGGTCCTTGAGAAGTTAAAACTACTTCTTGCGTGATCTAAAAACTCCACCCCTAGATACACCCAAATTAAAGCAGATACCCCAACAACTACGTGTACACTGGTGTTCACGGCGGTACTCGTCACAAAAGCCACATAATAGGAACAGCCCGAATGTCCATCAGCAACTGAAAGGATAAACACACGGGGGTATACGGTTATATGTTAATGTCATTCAGCCACAAAAAAGGAAGGGACTGTCAACTCATGCAGCAATATCCATGAGCCTCAAAAGCATTATGCCAGATTATTAGGTAGACGAGGGCACATAAAACCTGCTGTTAGGATGAGATTTTAAAGGCTCAGGCTGCTAAGGCTTGGTCCCCAGCTGTGGCACATCGGGAAGCCGTGGAACCTTTGAGAGGCTGGGCCTGCTGGGGGAAGTGACGTCACCGGGGCGTGGCCTTGACACGAATCGGGACCCCAGCCCCACCCACTCTCTAGGCTGCTCAGCCGCCGTGAAGTGAGCGGCCTCCACTGTGCGCCTGCGCAGTGATGTTCTGCCGGGCCACAGCCTAAAGCCATGGCACCAAGCGAGAATGAGCTGAAGCCTCTGACACCCTGAGACAAAATAAATATTTCCTCCTTTGAGTTGATTTCCTCAGCTATTTAGTCACAGCAACGGAAAGCTGCCTAATACACCTGTTGTTCTGATTATTTATTGCTGAGTAACAAATTACCCCAAATGTTTTATTTTTGTTTTGGGAGGGGTGTTTTGTTTTGTTGAGACAGAGCCTCACCATATAGTACAGGCTGGCCTTGAACCTGACTTTGCCGACTTCGGTTGCGATTTTATGGATCAAACATCCAGACAGGACACAGCAGGGGCTACTTGTTTCTTCCACTGTCAAGGGATTCAGCGGCAATGACTCAAATAGCAGGAGACCCTTCTGGAGGGCTCTTCCCTCGCACGTCTGGCTCCTGGGCTGGGTAATGCGCAGGCTGCACTGGCTGGGTGTGCAAGCAGAGCGCATGCGTAGGCGGGCACTGTCCGGGAAAGGCGACTTCGGTGTCCAAGCAACGAGGCTCTGCGGCCAATCACAACCTGCCACGGAGTACCAACACAGATCTCTACCAAGAAGGGGTGCAAAGAATTCGGTGATGCGTTTTGAAATCTCCACGTCTACCATGAGGATGTAAACTGACTTGTGCCCACGTGCACAGTGGAGTACGATGCAACCAGCCAGAAGAAAGAGACCACTGTGTTCAGCAGTGATGAGAATGATGGTCCCAGAGGCAGACCTTGGGAAAAACAAGCAAAAACTGCCCCCACTGCATGAAGACAAAGGGGGCAACGCGTGCCCACGTCAGCACAGGCTGTCTGGGAGGACGCCCAAGAATGAGCAACAGCAGCCCGCCCTAACTTCAGCACACTGGAGGACGAGGCAGGAGGATCGCGAGTCACAATACACACATACATAAAAGAATGGGCAACACTTCATGCTCACTTTCCATCTTTTCCACACTATGGAAAAGTGCCTATATCATCGGCTCAAGGAAAATATTTATAAAAATTAACCATAAAAGAAAAAGTTAGATAAGCACTATGCTGGAAAGGTGCCAAGACCACTGTTTTGAAGCTCACTCGTTTGGTCTAATCTGCATAATATACTCACATTTGCATATAAATCCGAGTGACTCGGAGGAGGAGGGGAGAAGTAGGGGCTCGAGGGCCGGTGGGGTGAGACCTCTTCATTTACCCCCGTGCTACTGAGAGCTTTCATTTTTGATCACGAGAGGGTGTTTGCACAATGCTTATGAAAATATTTTAGATTAGAAAACAGAAAGCTTGGAGAAGGAGGCAGCGTCGGAGAGCAGGGCGTGCTGAGTCAGCGCCATTGGGTTTTCCTGGTCACGAATGGATGGGGCAACCACTGCCTGCAAACACCAGAGTCCTTGCTTTTCTATCCCCGTTTCCTTGCTGGGATTACCTGTTTCCTTTATAATAATTAAAAATTCGGATGAATTAATAATCACCGCTTCGTGCCAAGTACCATTGAAGCACTTTGTCTTAACTTAAAGAGGGGAACTACTGTGGTCAGCAGCCCAACTTTTCAGACGAGATGATGGAGGCACAGCGAGGTTAAAGGCCTTGCCAGGGTTGCACAGCGGGAAAGGAGAGCGCTGGGATTGCGAATCCATGAGGCAAGCTGGCTAGCCCAGGCCCTCACCCTCTCAAGGGGCTGCCTTTCCTCCAAGGCAGGAGCTCTCGCCCCCGAAGACTCCTTCGCCCCCACCTTGTCCCCGCGCCCAGCTTTCATCCTCCCCTCTCCCTCTCCCTGCCTTCCCTTCCCTGACTGCCAGCCCAGCCTTGAGGAAGGTCAGCTCCCTTCCGCAGACAAAGCACATTCCAGCTTGCTCAGGTTCCTGAAGGCAGCCCGCCTCCCAAACCCTTTAAATTTATTTATCTAATTAAAATCTCTCTGTAGCCCAACATGCTCCGAGAGTTCACATTTAACCAACACATACATCCTCCCACCCCCATAACCCACAGGGCAGGGCAGCCCCGGGCAGAAGCAGCCCTCTCTGGGGGGCAACCGGAGCATCCATCCCCCCTTCGAGTCAGCAAGCAGCAGTGGGCACCCAAGCGGGCAGCCCCAGCCAGCTGCGTTTCCAGCCAATGAACCTGCAGCTCAAAGCCTCCTTTTTAATTAACTCCATATCTCAGACGGCCAGAGCACGTGGGCAAACTTCTGTCTACTTCACTGCAGAGCCCAAGCACATCCCGCTTTGCTTTCTAAGAATAGAAGCAGGAGATGGAGGGGAGGGAGGAGGCCGGAGTCTAAAAATGAATTTGCAGCCCAGAGCAAAACAAGCCAGCCCAGAAGGGAGGAAAGCATTGTGCACACAGACACACACACACACACACACACACACATGCATGCACACGCACACACACACAGCTGAGCCGGCGGGGGCTGTCTGCGGCCATCCCGGGTGTGACTCGCAGGCCTGGCAGCCTGCCCAACCGTCTGGCAGGGATGGGGTGGCGGGTGGCACTGTTCATGCCAGGCGCAGGCAGCTGGGGATGCCCAGGGGAGTCTGGGCTTTTTTCTGGGCTGATTGGTTTCCCCAGTAGGCAGACGTGACTCACGGTCTCACAGGATGGGCTCTGGGGCTCAAGGGAGCCCAAGCTGGGGCTCTGAGTTTCAGGACTTCAGCAGCAAAATGCCTCTAAAACTGCAAGGTCAGGGTTCAGCCACAGAGGACGCCCTAGCCCAAGTCGAAGATGAGAGAAGGAAAATGAAGCTCTGCTGCCCAGCAGGACACTCAGGAAGAAATCAGGAGAGCTTGCTCAGCTGACAACAGAATACAAAACCAGAAAAGCAGGACGAAGAAGAGCTACCGCAATTGCCACTCCATTCTGCCAGGCTCTCTTCCAGACATGGTCCTCGGGGCATCTCACTGGGTCCTCACTGGGGCGCATGTGGCACAAGCTGCTCTTGGCCCCATCTTACTGATGAGGAAACTGAGGCGTGGGGAGCATGGTGAGCACCAGGTCTCCCACTCAGGAAGCGGTACACTGGGATTTGCCCCTGCAGCCAGCCCTTTCCCTCCCTGCAGCACCAACTCCCCGAAAGGCTACCTGAGCACAGTTCCTCAGCCTGCATGCTGGGCACGCTGGGCAGGGTTTAGCATGAGACTGAAACCACACAGGTCCTCGGCCCAGCGCCGAATGGCAAGGACAGCACAGAGGGAAGTTGCTGCAGCTCAGTTTGCTCTCACCCGGCCCCAGGAGGAAGTCTCTCCTGGGTACCAGCTTGCGCCTAACTGTCCCACATGTGGGCTTTCCAGAGCAGGGAGGGGGCTGCACCACCTGGACTCGCCTGCTCTGACACTAGTCCACCTCCTGTCAACGGGAAGTGGCCCAGATCTTCCTTTCAAGGCGCTGAGTGACAGAGATACTGAAATACTTGTGGGTAAAACCTCACAGGATCTGGGGGTTTGCTTCGGAATAAGCTGGAGTAGAGAAGCGAGTGGGGACACAGAGGCGACCAGACCAACTTCCTGTGGAAGCTTTCTGAGGTCAGCCACTCAGGGCCAGGTTGTGTCATATATAACTGTTAGGACATTCTTAATATGATTATATACAACTTCCACCTTATAATGTATAGTATTGCAATGTATTCAGTATTATGTTATATGTAATACATACGTCCATTATACACATTACATACGTCTACATTATATATTACCTAGGCACTGTGTTACATTGTTCAGGCTACTTTTGTATTCGTTTAACATTTCCTGTAACACAGACCTTTTTTTTTGAGGGGCTGAGGATGGAACCCAGGGTCTTGCCTATGCCAGACAAGTCCTCTATCATCGTGCTGCACTTTTAGTCCCACAAAACACTTTTAATGCTATATGAAAAAAAATTTAAGGAAGTTGTCCTAAAGAAATAGTCTAAGTGGCACCCATAGATGGCAGAGATTGTGACAGGGAAGCACAGAGACTGAGGTGGGAGGCTGGCTTCCAACGTGCCCATGTTCGTGTTCTCCTGCCCTGACCCCCTCCTCCCCTCCCCGGCACCCTGTCCCCAGGGGTGGCCCCAGGTGAGGGCACGTGTGACCTCTGCAGCCCTTGATTGTGCTGCAGCAAGAGAACCACAGTCTTTGTGTGTTTTCCTTCCAATGATATCAAAGACCCATATTGTCACATGATTCGCCTCTGGAAGCCCAAATGCATTAGAGTAAACAGGCCGGGTGGAAGGGCCTCTCACCTGTCACACTGCCGGACCCTGCTGGGGGTCGGAGGTTCCTGGTCCACCTCAGTGGAGCTGGGAGCTGCCAGAGGGACCTCCCCGAGCAGGTGCTATGGGCCCAGCAGAGGAGGTTCCCTGTCCCGGGTCCCTTCCCCTTCAGGCCCCTCCTGAGGGAGGGAGCTTCAAACCGTTAAGGACAGCAAAAGATCTCACTGATGAGGGCTTTCATTTACTCCTGCCTGCATGCATTCAGTTATTTAACAATTATTAAATGCCTACTGCTCCCTGGAGATGGTTCACAAAGTGATGGTGACACTTCAGGGGCTTGACCCGAGGAGTCAGGAGGGCAGCACTGTCTCCATTTCTTCCTCTCAGAAGGACAGGGTGCTGGGGAGAAGAAAGCAAGGCAGCCCCACCGCAGCAGGATACCGGTCCAAAACACCACAGCAGGGCACCTGGTTCTGCACCCCGGGCTCCTCTCAGGGAGCGGAGGGCTGGGAAGTCGCCCAGGGTGGGCACAGGTCCCTGATTCCTCGTGTCTGGACCTGCGCTGTCCGTTGCGGAAGCTTCCGGCTCTGCGCAGCTATGGAACTCTGGAGATGTGGCCGACGAGAAATGAGATGTACTGGATGCCAACAATCCATGCTGGGTCTCAAAGGCTTGGTATGGAAAACGAAAAGATATAAACCATTTACTGATAATGGTGTAAGTGACCGCATGTGGGAATGAAACTATTCTGGATATGTTAAGTTAAATCTAACTTTGAAATATACTGTTAAGTGAATTTCACTTGTTTCATTTCACTTTTTGCATATGGCTACTAGAAAGTTTTAAATTATACACCTGTCCTAGTCCATTTATGGATGAAGAAACTAAGGACACAGAGAGGGCACCTATGCAGTCCCACAAGGACCCACGCCCAGAAGCCTCCATACTTCAAGGCTATGCCGTGGCCATCTTGTGATTCTCAGCAACTTTCCATCCAGCCCCAGCACATTTGGGTAACACAGGGGTCCTGGGCACTGAAGGGCAGCTACCACAGCACCAGGCCTCCTGGCAGCATCTGCTGCAATCTGCTCTTTGCTTATTTGTTTGTTTTTGAGGTACCAGGATTGAACCCAGGACCTTCAAACTGAGCTACATGCCAGCCCTTGTTAAATTATTTCTTTTGAGACAGGATCTTGCTAAATTCTTGCCTAGGCTTGGCTGGAACTTTCAATCCTCCCGCCTCAGCTTCCCGGAGTCTTGAGATTATAGGCCCAGCAGGGTTTTTTGTTTTTGTTTTGTTTTGTTTTCCCAGTACTGGGGGTTGAACCAAGGGCATTGAGCATACTAGCCAAGTGCTCTACCACTGAACTACATCCCTGGCCCTTTTTTAAGTTTTAGAGTCTCACTGAGTTGCCCAGGTTAGCCTCAAACTTGTGATTCTCCTGCATCAGCTCCCAAGTAACTGCAATTCCAGGCATGCACCACCACTCCTGGCTCGTATGAGTTTTGTTAACTTGGGCAGCCACCGCAAGCAGCCTGTCAGGCCCCAGAGCCCAAGCCCTACGCCTTCATCACACGCTTGGTGCCCTCTTGCCGGACCAGGGAAGGGCTCTCCTCCAAACACACACCTGCATTTCCAGGCCTTTCCTTTTCAATTCACCCAAACAAAGCAAAACTCCTCCTCTGCTGTACTTTAGAAGGTTCCAGAAGGCTCCATCCAGCCTTCCAGTGGATACTTTGCTCCTTCTTTGGGCAAAGAACAGTGCAGAGGCCTAATTGGAAGCAGTTTATGACAGGCAAGAATATTACTGAGGCACTTAAGAGGTTATTAACACCTTTTATGAACCTCATTGTTTAAAAGCCTGCCACACTTAATCATCTTAGCACCATTAAATCAGTATTAACAACAGCCCCAAGACTTGTACTCTGAAATGTCACCATTTGATAACACTCATGAAATGCAGTGTCTTGGAAAATCTGGGTGGAACAGGTAAGTTTCCAGCTCTCCTGCAAATGCCTGTGTGCAGCTTGGGAGGCCCCAGATGGACAGGGGAGCAGGTCCTGCCCACCCTCACCCATCCAAAGAGCAGTTCCTGCCTAAGAGTCCTCTGAAAATCACACAGGAGCCCAAGGCATCAAAATAGCCCCAAGGAGGTGGTAGAGGGGCAGGATTCAAATCCCAGCTCCGCCACTTGAAAGCTGTGTGACCTTGGGCAAGTAACTTGACCTCTGGGTCTTCATTTTCTCACCTATAAGCAGGGCATCTGTCTTCTTGTAAAATTAAGTATAAGACTCTGTATTCAGCAAAGGCTCCAGCACCCAGCTAATACTAATGATGTATATTACCTCTTTAGATTCCAGAGTTTAGGGGTTATTAGCAGATTGGGGGTGTACCCTTTCAAATATTTGTACCTCTATTAATATATTGATGTGCATGTTTCTGTGATTTCATTTGTCTTTCATTGTTCTTTGTAAAACTGAACTCACTCCTGCCTGCTGTCGTGCGACCCTGTCCCCTTCTGGTATTTCCCCACGCAGCAGTAGGTCACAGGAGACTCTCACCTGGGTAGTTATCGGTATAACTCAGGGATCAGCAAAATTTTTCTGAATAGCATCAAAAAGTAAATATTTTAGCTGTTGCAAGCCATGTGGTCTCTGTCACAACTAGTCACCCCTGTGTAACCTGAAAACAGCAGTAGACAGGATGTAAACAAAGGGGCGTGGCTATGTGCTGAGAAAGCTTCCTGTGCAGAAATGGGGGTAGGGGCCCCAGGCTAAGGGCCACAGTGTCCCAGCCCTGGTTAGCCCTGCCCTCGCGATAGTTCCCAGTATCCACAGTGCATTTGTGCTGTTACTTACCAGTCCCCTATGGGTGGACATTTAGGTTTTCTCCCAAGCATGACTTTCCAAATGTGCTTCTAGATCCCTTACACAGGTCGCTGCACACTTGTACCCAAGAGACACGTTCCTTCCGCCAGGACTGCTAGGTGATGGGGGCAGCGTCCTGGGCATTGTCACACTGAGTTTTACTGAAGGCAGAGAGAAACAGCAAATAATCAGTTGCTCTTCTTCTGTCACTTGCTGTACAAAGACAGGCCAGCCTTGAAATGTGACCCTTTCGAGGTCACTTCCAGAGGTGGCTGAGACTGAGGAAACAGGAGTACACCGGTTAATCTTGATAGTCAACCTGACTGGGTTAATAGATTCCTGGACAGGTGATTGGATAGTGAGGGCACTGACGTCATCATGGGATGACCTCATTGGTGAGCTCGTATCTGAATGAGCTCTTGGGAGGCGGAGCCCAGTTGAAGGAAGTGGGCGGTGGGGGTGTGGCCTTGAGGACTGCAGGTGGTGGCTGGCCTGTTCCTCCCTGGTTCTTCCCCTACCCTCTGCTTCCTACATGACAGGAATTGAGCAGCAGTCCTCTGCCATGATGTTTTTGCCTTGGAACCAGCTCTGCATGGACTGAAACTTCTGAAACCAAAATCAATTTCTCCTCCTTTAAGTTGTGTATGTCAGGAATTTTGGTCACAGGAGCCATACTTCATAAGCAGAAACTCCCCTTGGGCTGAGAGGCACGCCATGTCTCCTGGATTCTCCCTCAGAAACCTACGGCCAACCTCCAGCAGCCCCCTAAGGCAGGGGTTGGCATCCCATATGTCACTAGAGAAAGGGACAGAGGTACAGAGGCCATCAGAACACACCAAGTCATGGCCATGGCAGGACCCAACCTGGACACTCAGATCTCCACAGGATTCCTTTTAAGTTTTTCACTGGTGCCACATGACACTCTGGATTTGGGCCCCTCTGGAGCACCCAGAAGGCCAGGGAACATGGCTTACTCCCTCGTTGAGGGCCCGGGTGCAGCCATCCAAGCACCTGCAATGGAAGCTCTGTTCAGTGTTACCAGCCCTTGGCCCTGGGTGAGCTCCTTATTTCTTCATGACGATATTTCCCCCACAATAACACAGGGATGTCAAAAGTTCACATTCCCTCCTTCCAGGTGCTCCAGAACAGGCTTCCTTCCAGTTCTCAGACTTGCCTGGCCATGCTTTCTCCCACCCCAGGGCCTTTGCACATGCCAGGATGTCCCCTGTAGCTCAGCTTCCATCCTAAGGCGACTTCTCTGCTGCCCTTTCTGGTCTTAGCTCTGTGGTCTTGTCTTCAGGGAGGCCACCCCAGACACTCAAACCCAAAGCAAGTCTCATCCACTCCTCTTCTCTCCTTTTCTGCCTCTCCCAACAGGACCATGAGCTGCAGTCAGTGTGCTTGTTTATTGCCCATCTCTATCCACCCCCCACATGAACACTCATGTAGCCACTCAACAGTTCACCCCCCTATGAAGAGGCAGAGCCAGGATTGGAACCTGGATCCTCTGGTCCCAGCCATTTTTCCTCTCCATCCTGCCTCCAGCATGGTGGTAGAGATCGAGGCTCTAGACTAATACAACTGCATTTGAGTTCTGGCTCCATTCCTCCAGCCTTGAAAATGACCTCTGTGCATCATCTCCTTCATCTGAGAATATAAGAATGAGATTGTTGGTAAAAGGTTCAGAGCAAGCTGGGAGTGGTGGTGCACAGCTGTAATCCCAGCACTCTTGGAGGCTGAGGCAGGAGGATGGTAAGTTGAGCCTGCCTGAGCAACTTAATGACCTAGTCTCAAAATAAAAAATAAGAAAGGGCTGGGGCTGTAGCTCAGTGTGAAGACCCTGAGTCCAATCCCCAGTACCGGTGGGGAGAGAAGTTCAGAGCAGTGTCTTGAGCAGGATGAGCACAATTAGCTGTCACTGTGTCATTGTACTTCTCTATTTCCAAGTTCCCCAAAGCCTCTGCCCAACCGGAAGTCTAGTCTGGACCTCTGGTTTCCGAGAGAGACCAGCTGAGGCCAGTCTTGAAGGTCCCAGCACTTTCCAACTCAGGGACTCCTCTCTGCATGTCCAGAAAGCCAATTCAGTTGACTTTCCCATTTGAGGGGTGAAGAGACTGAGGTACAGGCTAGGAAACATGTCCCAGGCAGAACAGCCCATTGTAAGAGCCCAGATCCCCCTGTGCCCTTGATTCTAGAGCCCACCCTTTGAATCCTTATGAAGACACCACACGTGCCCCATGGACATCCTTTGATGCAGAAATTCCAGCGGCAGCAATTTTTTCCTACTCAGAAATCGAACACTTACACAAAGAGCAAGGTACAAGGATGTTCTCCACAGCACTGCTTACCCAAGGAAGACAAACCAGAAGCAACCTCAACGTCCAGCCTCAGGGGATTGCTCAAAAGATGTGTGCTGCTGCCAAACACAATGTTCTATTGCCATGAAAGATGACAGTAAGCCTATATTCATTAGCATAGAAGGCTGTGGTAGTTAGGTGGGAAAAAAGCAATCCGCTAACAGCATTCATAGTGTGATTCTATTTTTGCCTCAATATATATTTAAATATATACACACACATATATATACCCATGTGTGCAAATATGCATAGAAATGAGATGGGAAGAAATGTTAAAAGTAGCGTTGCTGGGCAGTAAGATTCTGGATCCTTTCCACTTTCTTTCTCCTTATAATTTTTTGTTTTCTCTATTTTTTGCCATGAGCATGTACTGCTTTTATAATTGGGGGTGGGTAAAGATGGAAAAAACAATTCAGCTATTTTAACTTTGAAAAATGTGCAACTTGCTTTCTGTCCTTCGGGACAAATCCCAGGCCCTCTTCAGATCCACGGAGTGAACTTAAAGCCTTTTCTATTATTGCTGCACGATGTCCATTCTAAGCCTGGAGGAATCCTCATCTCGTCATCCATTGCCTTGCAATGGACAGAGAAGTGGGGAGGCCAGGAGCTGCAGGGCTGTCTCGGGGCTCCAGTGAGGCAAGGGGCGCCTTGGAGGCGGGGCTGGGGGGGAGCAGGGAGAGAACAGATGGGCGGTGGGAGGCGTAGGCTGGGCTGTGGGGCCCAAACGTGTTCAGCAAGACCCACTGCAGGCAGCCACGGTTTCTCTCCGAGCTGCCGCTCAATCAGCGCACTCACCCAGGGGGCGGTGGTTTAATAAGCGATTCTAAGACCACTCAGGGCTGGGAACCACTGGTGTAAACAATCACCCGATCACTGCATCCCTCTTCCATTACAACCGTCCCTTTCCCTGAGGCACATTAAAGTCACTCTGTGCATTAGTCACACCCCAAAACTCAGCAGCTTCAACCAACAAATGGTGATTATGTCACAGCTCCTGCAGGTCAGGTACTCTCAGGGTGACTTCACTGGGTGGTCCTTGCTCAGAGTAGCTCCTGAGGCTGGGGCCAGGTGACAGCCAGGACTACTGTGCCATCAGGATGCCAGGGCTGGGGAGCCACCTCCAAGACAACTGCCTGCATGGCTCTCGGCAAGAGGCCTTGATCTCTTGTCCCACAGGCCTGAACTCGGGGCTACTAGAGTGTCCTCAGAAAGCACCCTCTGGCCTCCAGAGCAAGTCATCCGAGGGGGAGCCAGGTAGAAGTCCCGGGGCTTCTGCTGACTCAAAACACAGCAGGCCCACACCATCACTTTGAGCGAATTCTGTCGGAAGCGAGACACTGCTGGGTGTAGTGGGTCACAACTGTAATGCCAGCTGCTCAGGAGGCCAAGGCAGGAGAATCACAAGTTCAAGACCAGCCTGGACAATTTAGCAGGAATCTATCCTAAAAAGAAAAAGAAGTGAGCCCCAAGCCCAGCCCACAGCCAAGGGGTGGTAGTGCGGACAAAGCACTACCCCTCAGAAGGAGGGGTATCCGAGAATTTATGCATTTATTTTACCACCACCCCTGCTCGAGAAGCCTAATAAAAAGCAGCGCCCTGGTTCTACTCTCAATTCCCACAGACTCGCAGCTTTAGCAGCGTCAGGAGCTCGTCAGAGGGCAGATTCTGGGGCCCACGCCACCCCACTGAGTCAGGATGGGAACACACTTGAGGTCCTCAGGTGCTCACGTGCTCACAGAAATGTGAAAGGGGTGACCCCAGACGATGGGGGACTCGGGAGGGGCGAGAGGACCCCACAGGTGAGTTCCCCATCACCCACAGCAAGGCCTCAGCATCTTGTGGCTCCCGCGGGGTCTTGTGCCCGGGGAGTGCCACACACATAGGAAGAGCTTGGCAAACAGTTATGTTCCCTGCCCACCTTCCCCAGAACCAAAAATAAAACCAAGTTTGAACCATGTTTATCTCTGCTGTTAAGAAAATTCGCCCAGCACACCCCAGGCCAGAGTTTCCGCTCACAGAGGCTGACTACTTGGGCCAGGAAAGAGGCTGCCTCGGGTCTGACAGCCAGCAACTCGCCAATGCTGTGGCCTTGAGGAGCCCCACAACAGTGCCTGGTACGAGGCTTGGGGCTCTGTACTCACTGATCGCCCCCCAGGCTGAATGTAAGTGCGTGCTGCCTGAAGAGTCACAAAGAATCCACACACCATCCTGACATAGGTCCTCCCCATCCTATAGATAGGGGAACGGAGACTCAGAGAGGGTGAAGGGTTGCCTGGGTTTTTTGGGGACTAAAAGATGGATAGAAGACCTTGGGGGTCTGCTCAGAAAGAAAGGGAAATGGGGCCAGGTGTGGTGGTGCATGCCTGTAATCCCAGCATTAGGGAGGCTGACGCAGGAGGATCACTGCAAGTTCGAGGCCAGCTTGGGCTACATGTGAATTCAAGGCCTGCCTGAACTACACAGTGAGACCCTGTTTCAAAAAAAAAAAAAAGAAAGAAAGAAAGGGAAATGATGCTGCTGGTGTGGGTGGGCAAAGGAAGTGACGGGAAGCTTAACTGCCAGGCCAGACTCGAGGCCCTGCCTCCCGGTGGTCCTTGCCGTCTCCCTGATACTCAGTGCTCACCCGCAGGATGTGGCGATGCTTCGGATGGCCACTCCTGGGACCACGGCCTGTGGCAAGGCCTCATCTGCTAGCACGCTGGTCCTTGAGTCTTCTCTTTAGTGGCTCTGAAAAAGCAAACTGGTGTCATTTTTAGACCACAAGGGAATAAATTCTACCAACAGCCTGAGGAAGACTGGAGTGGACCCTCCCGTTCCCACATCTTGATGTCAACGCCTTAACCTCAGTCTGGCGACCCCTGAAGCAAAGAGCTCAGCTAAGCCAGGCCCAGGTCCCGACCCACAGGATCTGTGAGATCGTGAACATGTGTTTTTGAAGTTGCAGGGTTTATGGTAACTTGTTACACAGCACTGGATAACTAATACAAACGCACCAGTTCTTTCACCTGACTTAGCTCTGCTTGATGGGGTCGCCAGACTTAGCGAATGCAAACTCAGGATGTCCAGCTAGGTTTGGCTTTCAGTTAATGAATGAATAATTTTTTAGTGTAAGTGTGCCCCGTGCAATACTTGGCACAATTTATACTAGTAAATTACTCATTGTTTATCTGAAAGGCAAATTTAACTTAGTGTACTCTCTTCAGCAGCACATACACGAATTTAACTTGGTGTCCTATATGTAATCTAGCAACTTTACTGCTGGACCTACCTCATGGAGAAGATGTCCCAGGAGGTCAGAGAGCTGCACAGGTGCCTCTGTCTCTGAGCAAACCCAGGGAACCCCTGGAAACAACTCTACTGAACCAGTTTGGGAGAGACAAGAGCAGACTTCCGCGCATCCCTTCTATAACCCCATGTCCCAGCACCACATCACCATCCCTAACTGGGAGTGCACCTTTTTGGGAGGCCAAAATGGTCCTGTCCCAAAGCTTCCAGGGCTCCCAGCGATGTGCAGCAGGAGCCTGGGGCATGTGTACAAAAGTTGAGAGAAGAGAGGGGAGGGGCGTGGAGAGAAGAATAAAGGAAGGAAAGAAAGGGCAGATGGACAAAATAAAGCAGCATCTAGAGACCCCCACGAACTTTGGGTTGGACACTGCTAAGTGCTGCACATCAGGGCCAGTGGACGGAGACTTAGGTGAAGGCTTCTGGCCAGATCCCGAATCTCACAAACAAGGTTGGGGATGGAGTCCCCAGACCATGTGAGCCTTGCAGGACCGGATTTTGTTCCTAGGGCAAGAAGAAGATAGCTCCTGAGACACTTGTTGTGCAGGCATGACCTGACTTGTGAATCAGAAAGATCCAGGAAGTGAAGTGAACGGGACCAGACAACTGAAAGAGCTCCCTGGGCAGAGGAGAGAGAAGAGCAGGGCTGCTGCCCAGGCTGCATCAGAGGAAGACAAGGAAAGGAGCTTTTGCATTGGAGGTTCCAAGGTGTGTTTGGAATTGCCAAGCAGTTTTCCATAGCGAGTCAGCCCTAGAGTACAGTCTGGGGAAATCATCAACCCACACACAAGCCAAGGCCCCTGGGCCCCTTGGCTACCAGCACCCATTCTGATAAGAGTGCCCCTGCCCCACCATCAGTGTGCTCCATGGATGTGGCTGCATGTGTCTGACTCTCTGTCCCTGCTCTGCAGCTTAGACACACCCTAAGCTTGGCCACAGTGATTGGTTCAGGAGTGGGCACGTGAGCAAGCCAGGCCAATGAGCACCAGCCCTGGAACTTTTGCTTGACTATTAGGAAAGAGGCTTTGTTTTGTCCCTAGTGTGCGTGCATCTGTAAGTGACAGCACATGCGAGATGACCTTATTTGTTCACTGCAGGAGGCCAGGTTCCCAGGGACCTTAGCATCATCTCAGTCGCTTGTCCCCTACCCTGTGCAAAGTCCAGAGATTGGGGGGAGCAGTCCAGAGCAGCTGGCTGTCCTGCAACACTGTGTTCAGAAGCCGAGTGGCACCAGGTGTAAGATCTGGGAAGGGCACTTTCAAAGTCCCTCAGGTGGCATACATACACACCAACTGCCCAGGCTGGCCGTGGCTCCTGGGCTTCCGTTTGCTCTTGCTGCCAGGCTGTGACGTTCAGTCTGCTCTGCTTGACTCTCACCAGTGGTAAAGAACCTTTGCATGTGTCTCCTGCTGCTCAAAAACACCAGCTTCCTGAAGAACACGGCTTTGTTGTTTAGTCCACCGTTGTTCTCCATTTTCAAAAACAGCTCAGCACGTCATGGGTGTTCACCCTTTGCTGAATTCGTAAACGTGTGACAAGGTTGGGCTCTGAAGCTGGGGATCTCAGCGGGGATGACATGTGGACTAAAAGGCAGCACCCATGCCCACCACGGCTACTCCGGGGGCGTGTGGGTAACAGAGGAGTCTGGCAGCCAAGCGGAGGAGACCTGGTGAGCACTGAGTGGGAGAGAGTTCAAGAGGGCAGGGGAAGTGGGTCCCCAGCCCAGACAGGCGTTCCTGTCTTAGGACAAATGTGTGTCCCACAGGGCTCCCAGGGCAGCAGTGTCCTTACCCGACAGACAAGTCAGAATGAGGGCAATGTGCGCACAGAGGTGGCTATGAGGGTGGAGGAAGGGGACTGCGCTGCTGACCATCTCAGAGACCACAAGAGGCCAAGGAAGGGGTTCTCCCCCAGGGCCCCCAGCGCTCATGCTCACTCATAGACTTCTGACCTCCTAGGCTTCTGATAGCAGATTTGCGTGGAGTTCATGCTAGTTTGTCACCCGCCCCAGGAAATACAAGGAGGAGTGAGGGCCTAGAAGCCCCAGGCCAGTGGCTTAGGTCGGGGGTCTGGAATTTGCCCCAGTGCCCTGAGATGACAAGGAGCAGGGGAGTACCACAGTCCTGCTGGCCCCTGTGACTCCTCACTCCAACTCTGTGGGCAGAGCAGGCTGGGGAGAGTGCAGGGGGAGCTCTGAAGGCTGCCGAGGTCACCAGGTACGAACGACAGCATCTCCCCGGGCCAGGATGGCAGTGGGGGAGCTGGACAGTAAATAGACTGAATCTGAAGGAATTTAAGAATATCGACTAGTCAGCCCTGTGCACACCTAGGACCGGAAACCTGCTCCTGGCCCAACAAAAATGAAAACAAGTGCACAAAAGACATGGCGGCAGCTTTATTCATAACAGCCAAACACTGGAAACAGCCCTCACGCCCATCGGCAGGAGATGGGTCAAATGCAGTCTGTTCACACAGGGTCCACTACTTAGCAATAAAAAGGGATTAACGACCACTGTATGCAACAGCAAAGATGGATCTCACAGTCATCACAGTGTTGAGTGAAAGAAGCCAAAAAAAAGAGAGTACCATGTGACTCATTCATGTAAAGCCCAAGAGCCATCAGCTTGATCTGTGTTAGAACACAGGGTGAGGGCTGCCCTGGACTGGGAGGCAGAGACAGGAAGAGGTAGAGAGGTGTGTGGGTGGGGCAGTCCAGGCGCTCGATCTGGGTGCTAGTTACATGGGCGTGCTCACGTGGTAAAATTCACTCATCAGTCACATCCGTTTTATGTGCTCTTCTGTGTGTATGTTACACTTCAATAAAAATCACATTATAAAAAAGAGGTGGATATACAAGCAGGTCCCTGGAAAATAAGCTAGGCTACATCTATACAATAGAACACTACTCAGAAGTAAAAGCAATAAACTATTGATAACACCAAACAGTGTGAGCAAATCTCAGAATACTTATGTTGAGGAAAGAAGCCAGACCCAAAAAAGTACATACTGTATGGTTCCATTTATATAAAATTCTAGGAAATGCAGCCATCTCAAATGACAGAAGCAGATCTGTGGCTGCTGGGGGGGCAGGAGGCAGGAGAGACAGGTCACCAGGGAACAGGAGGGAACTTTCGGGGGAGTCAGAGGTGTGCAAGGTCTTGGTTGTGACCAGGGAGTGCTCACAGGTGTGTGACAGGGCAGAACTCACTAACTTTAAACAGGAGTGGTTTATTATAACCCAGCTGTACTTCGACAAAGCTGTTCAAGAAACAGAGGTGGAGCCCAGGATTTGTGGCTGGGTGACGCTGTGGGGTGAAGGGAAGGAATAAGGGTGTCAAAGGGACTCCAGGTTCAAAGAGCTGGGAGAGAGCTTCCCTGTGGTTCCCTGAAGAATGTCTGCCTCCCACCCCTGCTCCAGGAAGGCAGTGTCTGGGGCTGTGTTTGGACATCACTGTCCCCTGGGGGCCAAGCACAGTGCCGCCCAGGATCTGAGCAGCGGATGTGGGCTCCCTGGGGGCAGCTGTTTCTCTCATGATGCACATGCAGATTGTAGGACCCTGCCCACCACTGCCCAGCCCTCAAGTGTATTTGTGTGTGTTTCTTGGTCACCTGTCACTCAAGGAGATCTAGGACAAAGAGCAGAAGAAAGCAGGGAGAAGAAGAATGAGGAGGCCAAAAGACAGCCCAGCTTGCATCATCAGGACCCCCAACACGCCCTGGAGTAGAGCTGCTGGAGCTTGCTGAGCACTTTCTACGCTGCCCCACTGCCTGCCTCAGCCCCATGAGTGCCTAGAATACCATGACAAGGCCCAAGGTAGTACTATTCTACCCAATGAACAGGTGAGGAAACTGAGGCATTATGGCTGAGAACCCAGGCTGTGAATAGTGGTTGGCATTCAGGAGTGATTTTCCCTAATTAAGGTGTTTCCATTGGCAGAGGAAAGTACAGGACACTCAGTTACATCAGAGTTTCAGGTAAACAAGGAGTCAATCTTTAGTATAAGTTTGTCCCAACTATTTGATGGAACGTACTTGTAGGGTACTTATGCATATGTTTGGATCTCACTTATGCTAAAAAGTGATTCACTGGCCGGTGATATAGCTCAGCGGCATAAGCACCTGCCTGGCAAGCGCAAGGTCCTGAGTTCAACTGCCGGTACCTGCATATAAAAAAAAAAAAGTGATTCACTGCTGATCTGAAATTCAAATGAAACTGGGTGTCCTATCTCTTATCAAGCAACGCTAAGCCCAGTCACCCTGTGGCAATGTCTGGAGATCTTTTTAGTTGTCATGCCTGGGGGCATGAAACTCTGGCTCTGCCTCTGGGGGTGAGGAGATGCCTGGGCCTCGGCATGCCTCACCAGAAGCGCCCAGATGAGTAAGAAAGCATGCGTGCACACACACGGGTACCGCACACAGGCCTTCTATACATACAACACGCACAGCCTATACACAGACACACAGAAATGCCACACACAAAGACAAGCACACAACACATATACACAACCTATACAGACACCATACAGACACACAACACAGAAAACACGTACACACACAGCAAACAGATGCCACACAGATACATAACACATATACACAGCACGTATACACAAAATACAGACACACAACACACACATACGACACACACATAATACACATCCAACTCATCATATGCATGCAACATATACATTCAACACACACACGTACACACACAAACACACACAAACACACTACACATCACTGCAACGTAAACACAGAGACAGTGTATACACCATACACGTCAGACACGTGCATCTACACGGCACATGCACACATCATACACTGCACGCAATACACACACAATACACACAGATCACATAGAGCACACATGCATACACATCCTACGTACACACCACGTGGAAGAGCAGACACATGGTCGAAGGCCCAGCACTCACAAGTCTGATGGTCACATTTGTCGGAAAAGTGTGTAAAATGATACGCAGGGGTCTAAAAATAATTAAATAAATAACTGGAGAGGCTCGAATTAGCCCTCTGATGGTTTTAGCATGGAGATTTGGTGCAGCTTGCTCTGAGCATCCTGGTTTCCTTGGATACGTTGGCCACACATTAGCTGTCTCAGGCCAAAAATAAAAGATTTGTGAGTGAGAAGCCCGCAGGACGTTGCCGCCACCACTGCTGTAATGCTTGTCATTTTGAAAACCAGACACCCTGGGCCCGGGCTTGCTGAGAGGCCCGTTTGGCTCTCTCCTCTCCCGCTGCAGGAGCGCTCAGGGAGCAAGACACAGGCCCCAGAGCCCGGCAGGCCTTGGTGCGAGTCTCAGTCCGCAGTGCTGGGTAGTGTGGGGTGCTTATGCAACCCCTCAGGCCTCAGAAAAGTGACCTGGGCTGGGGATATAGCTCAGCGGCACAGTGCCCTCCTGGCAAGCGCAAGGCCCTGAGTTCGATTCCCGGTACCAAAAAAAAAAAAAGTGACCTGAGGGATTGGCAAAGGGAGGACACATCCCCTCACAGGGCACTGCAGTTGTCGTGAGCCTGGGAACTGCCTCCAACTCCACCGAGGTGCGAGGACACAGGTGACCATAGCTCAGCACTCATGCAGTGTGGCTGCTGCCCGCGCAGGTGCTCATGCTGCGTGTGCTTTCCCTGTGGAGGAAGGCGATGCCCCTGAGGCTGTGCTGTCTCCCCTGCATCTGATTCTGTTCCTGCCCAACCCCAGGCCCAAGAGCCTGCAAAGCTGGCATGGAGCATTCCTGGAGCAGCCTGGCTCTGGTCTCACCGCAGTGCTCTGATGCCCACACGCGCCCAGGCTGTAAAGAGCCAGAAAGAGGAGCCATAACCAGCAGCCAGCCCTAAGGTAGTACGCTCAGCCTGGCTGCCCATCTGAACCTTTGGGACGCTCTTCGCCTCCCCACATCCGGGCTATACCTTGGACTGATTAAGTCAGCAGCTCTGAGCCTGAAGCCTCCATATGATAGTGGAATTTTTAAAATGCTAAGGAGATTCCAAGGTGTAGCCAGGCTGTGACTGGATCAGGAGCGAGCAAACTTTTGCTTAAAGGGCCAGAAAGAAAATATTTTAGGCTCTGCAAACTACAAGATTTCTGTCACACTACATACCTCTGCTACTGTAGCTCAAAAATCACTGTAGATATACCAACAGGCATGTATGTGTTCCAATAAAATCTTAGTTCTGCGTGCAGAACTTTAAACTGCATATAATTTTCATGCATCATAGAATATTATTCTTTTGTCTTTTTCCAACAATTTAAAATTGAACTACCTTACAAGGACAGGCAGCAGGCTAGATTTAGCCCACCAGCTGTAGTTTGTGACCACTGGCATACAGGAATTGTATTCAATTTTTAACTCACGTTCAATTCATGGTGCACCTACTCTGTGCCAGGCACCGTGCAGGGCACCGTGTGACCTGAGGCTACTGCAGACGGCACAATAAAATCTCTTCATCCAAAGTGTGTGTGTGGTCAGGGCTGCGTCCCACCTTTCAGCACAGGTCATCTCATTATTTGCCTTTCCCAGAAATGGCTGGTAGCTGCCCACCCAAGACTGGATTCAAACAATAACTTGGGTTTTGTGACTCATGGTCCACAGCTCCCTTCTCTATCAGTGAGGGTCCCCTCTGTCCCCACTGATCGCTGTCTGGTCAGCTGTGCAGTCTCCTGGGAAGAGACACACAGGGAATATGGGTTTGGCTTCTTCCTGTGGGTCAGGGGGTGAGCGCTGCGTCCGTGCTCTGCATGTCCTGCTGCTCTGCAGTCTCTACCCCAAGAGCTCATGAGATCATTTCTAGTTTTGCACCTATTTTACAAGGAAGCCAGTTCGGCCCAGACAGATGAGCAATTTGTTCAAGAACATCACCTGAGTGGCTCCCAGCTATCAGGAAATCATCCCTACCTTGGGAACTGAGATGATCTAGTTTCAAAACAAGCAAACCTGGGATCAGACCCAGGGACTCTCCACGTAGGTACTGTCACACGCACTTGGGGCTGGACTTGCCACTCTGGCCTTAGAAAACCACTGGCTTACTTTGCCTGGCCCAGAGTTATTTCCCTGGGAGCAATCCCAGCATTCTCTTGTATTTGTATTTATTTATTTATTTTTTTTATTTATTTTTTTTTTTTGTGGGTACCGGGGGGTCGACCTCAGGACCTCGCGCGCCAACAGGCACCCGTGCCGCTGAGCGATATCACCGGCCCCTTTTTCGTATGTGGGTTCCGGGAGTCGAACTCGGGCCCTCGCGCTTGCAAGGCAGGCGCTTACGCCGCTGAGCCATCTCACCGGCCCCTGTATTTGTATTTATTTTCAGCACTGCAACATTCAACTGACAAACTGTGCACGTACATCAACATTTTTAAAGTCTCTTTGTTGTTGTCCCCAGAAATGTAAGCTTTCCACTTCTACATTTATCACTTTGTACTCTTCCACCAACATGTGCTTCTCTCTCCCTCTTTTTTTTTTTTCCCCAGTCCAGGGGATTGAACCCACGGCCTTCACATTGAGCTACAACCTCAGCTCTTTTTTATTTTTTATTTTGTCTTGCTAAGTTGCCAAGTTGTCCAGGCTGGGCTTGCACTTTCGAGCTTCCTGCCTCAGTCTCACAGAGCGCTGGGATCATGAGCATGCGCCTACGCACTCAGCTTCTTGCCCTCTTAATTGCTATTCTCTGAGTCAGTCTCTGACCTTACTGAACTTACCTCCAGATGCACAGTTTAGAGGCGCATCACTGAGAGCCGCATCTATGCTGTGCCAGGAAACGGGATGAAAATTGCTCACCTTAACCAAGCCTAGGTTCTGGATGAGGCTCATGTGATTGGTGGAAGCACTGGCCATATCATCTGGACCTGAGGTCACATTCCAGGCACCTTGGTACCCTGGTGCTGTGACCTTGAGGTGCAGCTCCCACAAGTCCAGCATTCACCAGAACATTTAACTCACATGTCCTGTGTAGCCCGTGTTGTGTTGGCTGGGAGAAGCTGCAGGGAGGGTGGGACAAAGCCGAGTCCATGAAGCACTTACACAGGGCCCAGCTCGGAGCCAGGCTTGCAAGTAGTGGCCAGGGTGGAGCTATTGGTGTCACTGGCAGTGTTGTTACTGCCACCGTCGTTATTGCTGCCATCACCATTAGCCTTGCACCCCAGCTAGGTCTTCTGATTCCAAGTCTAAGTTCTTCTCTTAACTGGTAAGAACGTGTTTTAAATTTTTTTTTGGTTTGGTTTTTGTGTTGGTGGTGCCAGGGATGGAACCCAGGGTCTCATGCGTGCTGGGCAGGTGCTCCACCACTGAGCTCTGCCCCCAGCCCCTGAGCACCAATTTTTAAATCCACAGCCTGGATTTGAATTCTGACTCCACCCATCGAGCAAGCAATGAACGCTCTCTGGGCAGCCTATTCGGAGTCTGTAAGATGAGTACAATACCACAGTGTACCTCAAGGGTTCTGGTAAGTACTGTGTACAACGGCACATACAGCACCGACCACTGCGCTTGGCACCCAGAAGAGTCTCAGGCCCACCTTGCCATTTTACCATCTGTGCCCTTGCTGCCAACACAGCCTGTCCCTCTGACGGGGACCCCATGCTCCATCCACCACACGTCACTCTCCGTGGACGCCATCTGTCCTCCTTTCCCCTTCTTCCCAAGTCCTTGGGACTAAATGACTTCAGGACCCTCAGGCCAAAGTGATAGGCTGTCCTCAGCCATGAACACAGAGGCGCTGACCACCACATGCATAGCATTGCTTTGTAGCATTCAACTGAGACCTTCCCTGAAAGAGCCAGGCCCTCCAGGAAACAAGGCCTTGTCCCTCATGTCTTTGAAGTGCCAAAGAGGCCCCCAAATATGAACCAAGGAGACCTTCGGCTGGTGGCTACCTAGATCCTAGATATCGACAGCTTACCCCTACTGGGCCAGGTCATTCTCTGCCAGAAAGGCACATGCAGCCCTGCTGGCCTCAGACAGCTGCTTCCCTTCTCCCACCCAGGCTGCTCCTGTCACTCTGAACCCTGGGACATCACCAAAAGAGGTCAAAGCAAATGGTCCTATGAACCCACAGCTAAGAACCCACCCTGTGGGAGACAACTACTGGGCTCCTCAGAGGCCAGCTCCTCTCCTCCTGCACACTGATCTCCAACGAGCCTCCTCCACTGGGCTGGAAGCTGGGTGACAAACGAGCCCACTGTGCTCCTGTCTTCACAGGGGTTAAGTTGAGCAAGGCAAAGACAGCCAGCAAGTAACAGACACACATGTTCCGTTCAGACCAAGGGAAGGAAATAGGTGGGTGGGGTAGGACATAATAACAGGAGGTGGTGGAGCCTTCTAAGGAGGAGGAAGTGGGTCACATTCAAGGCTACACAGCAATAGGCAGGAAGCAAGAAGGAAGCAGGCAGAAATCAGGTGGTTGGCGGGGTCGTGGCCAGCCTGAGACCCGGGCAGAGAGTACGGACATAATCAGAACCTGAGGGGAGGCACCCAGGGCTGTGGCCACCTCTGTGGCCTGGCTCTTCTCCTGGTCACCTGCAGGGACTTGGCTGAAAGGAAGCTTTGTCTGTCTCCCAGATGCAACCTGAGTCAAACCTGATTTGTTTCTCAGTCGGGGAAAGGTGACCTTGCCTAGCAATCAACAGGTTTGGAATTTCGATTCGTGTTGTCAGGCTGTGGCTGTTGAGAAAGGTTTAAGATTATTCAGGCCAGAGTGGGCATGTTTGGTTTCGTCTGTGTTTTCCTGACAACCTCTAGTGTCAGAGGAATGAGGGGAGAAGAGCGGGGACTTGGGGTCTCCTATTCACTGGACCATGAAATCCATGGTCACGACCTGACTGGTCTGTACTGCTCACGTAATTGTCAAGGGCCTGACAACCACAAAATGTCCACACCAGCCCAGATGAGGTAGCCAAGGACTGGGAGCAAGCCAGATGCCCACTGTCAGAAAATTAGGCGAATTGCGGTATAGTCGCACAAAGGAATGCCACTGGGCTGGGCATGGTGCTGCAGGTCTGGAATCAAAGCTACCTGGGAAGCTGAAGCAGGACGACTGTGAGTTCAAGGCCAGCCTGGCCAATTTAGGGAGAACCTGTCTCAAAAAAATTCAAACTAGGCCAGGGATCTAGCAATAGGCCTCATTCTCTCAAATTCCGTCATGAGGGGAAAAGGCAGATCCAGAAGAATACACATGGTGCGGTTGCATTTCCATGAAGTTTAAGAATGGGCAAAACAAATCTACAGTGAAAGAAGTCAGAATCGTGCTTACCTCCGCAGCAGCATCGGGGTGGTAATACCTGGGAACTTTCTACGCCAGTAGGAATATTCCCTATCTTAATCTGGCTGGTAGTTACTTGGGCAGTTCTACGTGAGACCCCACTGTGCTACACACTTTGGATCTTGCACTTTGTCTATGTTCTAGCACAATAAAAAATAAAAGTCGAGTGGGGACGGCCGGGTGCTGTGTGGAAGGCAGCTGGCTGAGCTCTGTGAACGAAGATTCCCACAGCAAGTGGCAGAGACAGACACCCCACTGCGAGTGGCCTTCCCTGGTTGCAGCTGGAAACTGTCCTCAATGACCCCACCCAACCCCTTGCAGTTCTGGAAGACATTGCCAGACCAGGGACCCCCAGTGGGGGAAGGGCAGGCTTCCTGGATGTTCCCCGTGTGACACAAGGCTCTGCCTTCAGAAGGGGCTCTGAGCTCTGTTGTCACCATCTTGAAGTTTTTAATACTTTTTGAACAAGGAACACTGCATTTTTAGTTGCCACTGGGCTCCCCAAATTTTGTATGTGGTCTTGGATAGGAAGCTGTGATGTTTAGCTTAGTCCTTAGATTCTGAAGGACTATTCTGTGGAAAGAGGAACACACTTATGACCTGAGGAAGTGACCTCAGGTCTGTATAAGGAAAACCTGCCTACCAGTGACAATGACTCTAAACCAGGTCCCTCCCAAAGATAGATAACCAGCCCAGTGCCAAGCACTTAACCCATGTCACCTTACTTACTCCTCCCAAAAACACAACGAAGAGGGAACTATTATTATCTCCATTTTACAGAGGAGGAAGCTGAGGCTTAGCTGGTTAGCAGTGATGCTGTCACCGAACCTCAATTTAACTAACTCAGAGCTGGCATTCAGCACGAGAGTTCTCAGATGCTCAAGCTGAAGGCTGCGCAAATCAGGGACCTTGGGATATGGTGAGGTGCAGGACTTTGGAGCTCAGCTCAGCGTGGAGATTCCGCAGTTCCAAACACAGTGCACCGCCCACACAGAGGTGCTGGCCCACCTGGGGGCTGCTTTCAGGAGTAGATCAGGGAACAAAGATAATGAGTATTCAGATGCTCACTGTGGCAACTCATATTAAAGCATTTACAAAAATTTTAAACATTATGCAGACAAAACCAAAAATCAAGTCACGCTGCGTGGTGGCACAAGCCTGTCACCCCAGTACTCAGGAGGCTGGGGCAGGAGCATGGCAGATTTCAGGCCAGCCTGAGCAACTTAAAGAGAGCTTGTCTCAGGCTGGTGAGATAGCTCAGCAGCATAAGCGCCTGCCTGGCAAGCGCAAGGTCCTGAGTTCAACTCCGGGAATAAACATACAAAAAAAGGGCCGGTGATATCGCTCAGCGGCACGGGCGCCTACTGGCCCGTGAGGTTCTGAGTTCAACCCTGGTACCCACAAAAAAAAAAAAAAAAAAAAAAAAAAAAAAAGAGAGAGCTTGTCTCAAAATAAGATTTTTAAAAAGGGGAGCTGAGAGCTGGGGATGTTTTTCAGAGGTAGACGTCCTGGATTTTATTCCCAGCAAGACAAAAAACTAAACTAAACTAAACGTCCTGCTGCGGGCTAACCCTGGTCACTAGCTACTGGTCGCTGGTTTGGACTGGTGACCTCATGAAGGCAGGCACAGACTGTGCTAGCTCAGCACAGGCATGGCACGGGGGCAGGCTGTTTAGGGGAGATGTGGCCCCAACCGCAGCCGCTGTGATGTGCCTCTTCCTGACCACGCAGTAGGCGGCGGGACCCCAGCTCCCCAAACTGTCTCTGATGCAGCTGATTCCTGTTTCTTCACTTCTTTCTCCCTTCCCAAGCGCACAGGCCGGGTTTACGAAAATTTTCTTAGGGGGAACAAAAAAAAGGCTGAGTACCATGTAAATATCAGGTTAGGAGCAAGTGCTGCAAAAATTGACAGGTCCTGGTTTAGATAGAGCCCAGCACCTGCTAACCACACACCTTTAGAACCTCCTTCTGCCTTGGTTTCTACATCCGGAAAAGGGGAGCAATTGTAGTGCCTGACTTATTCGTTGGGGCTGTTAAGTGAGTCAGGACTTGCAATTTTGTGACTGTTGGGTAATATTATATGCAAAATGTCCACACAATAGGGCTCGAATCATTGTTAGCTGTCACTCTACTGCATGGAGCAGTCGCCGTTTATCAGACACCTCCTGTGTATGAGGCACTGCTCTAAGAATTGATCTTTGAAATGAGTACTAACTGAGTGTCAGACCTTCCACGAGGCCCAGGGACCTCCGTGGACCCCGCCTCCACCGTGGAAGAGACGGAGTGGGAGCTCTGACGCGGCAGAGCAGGGAGACAGAGAGGAAGGTGACTCTGAGCTGCCTGCCGGTGGTTACAGAGGTCACGCGTGGGACTCCCGCTGCTGTCGTGCGTCCTGCCCTCTCCTAGCAAGACCGCCCTACGGATGCTCAGGGAATGCCCGCGGGGTCCCCGGGACCTCAAAAACACTACTGATACAGACAGGCTCGGCAAGGCCAAGATCTTAAGAGGTGGTGGAGGAATCGCACCCAATACCATCTTTCCTAGGAGAACTAAGCCCCAGAGCCGCTCCGCAGCCTGCACCCCGCACCCCGTTCTCAAGCGCCCCGCCCCCCCCGCCACCACGTGGATTTAAACCCACGCGGCCGCCGCCGGCCCCGGCCTCTCTGCCGCCATTGGCCGAGGCCGCCAGCACTTGTGTCCAATCTAACTGGCTTCTCCCGAAATCCGAACTTGGGATTGGTCCGCCCGCTGTGTCATTTCGGCTGCGTGTGACGTCAGCCGTGTCTGGCACCCCTGCCTCTTAGGTGTCTTGACTCCTGTTAAAGGAGCCGCAGGGAGAAGAGGCTTGTGTTCCTCCCGAGGCACGTGTGAATAACCTTATTATTTTTTCAGTTCATGTTCGTTGTAGAAAGTGCAACAAACAGTATAACAGAAATGTATTGCATTTAATCCCTTATGCAAAGCTGATCGCTGTTAACAATTTAACACACTTCAATCTTTTTTCTAATAATTTTATTCATAAAATTTTTTTCTAATAATTTTATTAGTACAAAATTAGCATCCGTTCTGCAGCCTATTTTTAGATTTACCTGATGAAAGACTTCTCTGTATCCTCAAATAATCTTTGAAAACCTGATTTTGAACAGTTAATTTAACTTTGACCTTTATTTAACCATTGCTTATTTTTTCTTCATTTCATTGCACTTTTGCTTTTACAGATGAAGATACGCTTTGCTTGTTTGTTCATTTGTTCGTTTGTTTGTATGAGACAGGCTCTTGCTATGTAGTTCAGGCTGTCCTCGAATTCGCTATGTAGCCCAGGCTGGCCTCAAACTTGCTGCTATATTCCTGTCTCAGCCTCCGGAGTGCTGAGATTACAGGCGTGCACCACCACGCGCCGGCAAGATCCGTGTACTTGCCAGGGCCTAATCTGCATTGCAAAATCGCCTTTCATTCATTCTTCCAGCAGATATTTTTTATTGAGCATATATACTTGCCAGGCACTGTTAGGAACATTGGTTGCAGCAAAGAACAAAGCAAAAGTGACCGGTACCTTCTTCAAAAATATAATGTCAGTTTGTTTTTGAAGCCCCAATGTCTGAGGACGGTGTCACCCATGGGCGGGCTCCCAGTGCAGCTGGACAGGGCAGGACGGTTTCTCCCACCCTGCCACGACACTGCTGCTGGTGGTCGCCGAGTGTTTTCCTGGTACCACATCCTGTGGGGACTGTTGCGGCACTGGGGTGCCCCTTTCCTTTTACTCTGACAGTGCTCTCCCAGCATATTCAGGAGCCTGTGGGGACATCTGAGCACCTATTCCTGGGGACATGCAGGAAGAGTCCCACTGGGGTGATAGACGCTGAACAAAGCAACTCAAAAATTCATAAAAACGACAATTTGCAATAAGTTCTCCAAAGGGAAGGAGGGGAGGCCAGAGATCATTTGTGTGTTGTGTGGGACCGGGAGTCCCCAGAGTACAGAGCGTGCAGCAATAACAATCATCAACCACTCGCTGCCAGCCTGGCCCTGTGCCAGGTGTCCTTTGGGAGCTTCCCATTTAATCCAGAGTAGGTACCTTTCTGATCTCCATTTTTAAGATGGGGAAACTGAGGCCCAGAGTAGTTACTTAACTTTTCCAAACAAAATCACCTAGTTTGAAGTGGTGTGGTATAATATGCTGTGTGACCTCATAGTTCTGGGTACACAGACCAAAGGTCGGGAATAGAAGACAGAGCCTGGCTTGACACAGTCACTGTGTCCCCCCAGGGCCTAGTGTGGTGCCTGCCATGAGCTACGGAATCGTCTCCTGGCCAGGTGAGGTGCCAGGTGAGGCGGCAGACCCAGCCCTCACTGCATCCTCATGGCTGCCTCGGCCTTTACCCTCACACCCAGCCCTCTTCCTGCCTCCTTCAGAAACTAGCAGCCGAGTGCTGGACCCGGCCTTGCCCTAGTGGCCTGAGCACCACTGAGAATCCCAGCTTTACATTAGTAATCGCTCCTGACAGCTGTCGTATGTATCGTTCCTGAGAACAGATATACAGAACGTTTTTGCTCCAGTATTTCTGGTCCATGAAATCAGCTTGCATGACAAACAGTTCTTTTTGAAGTGTCTTAGACATAAGTTGAACATCTGGAATCTTTCCAATTTCGGGCTGAATCTGTGGTAGAAAGGCCCATAAATTAAGCTATTTAAGGTAACCAAAGACCTTGAGAGGCCTGGGACAGGAGTTAGGAGCTGGGCCCTGGCTCAACTTGGCCTTTCATGAGCACTTTGACCTTAGCTAAATTGTGCCTCTTTTGGGGCCTCAGTTTACCCATCCAGCAGAAGATGACATTGGCTCTAATGGTCCCTTCTGTATATATCTCATCTTTTTTCCCAAACCCTATCTTCTCTGTAAACCCCAGCTTCCTGCTGGAAAGGAAAAACTGCACAGGGAGGAGGAAAGTGGCTGATTCCTGGGGGCAGCGGTATGCAAGGTCACTTTAGCCGAACTTCTCTGCCACAATGCCGGAGAGCTCAGCTGTGTGACATTTGTCTGTACCTCAACACACAGGACACAGTCAAGAAAACACATGGCTCACACACACAGATGCGTGCAATCCACAGCACGAGTATGCAGCTATACATTCACACATATATGCAAAATGCACACACTCACAGACTCACAACACAGACCCCCCCACACACACACCATGCATCTGTGCATCTTTCTGGTGAAGACTTCGGCTCTGTTTTTGATAACAGGCAAGTGCTTCTTGTTCTTTTTGGTAGGTAGATGCTGGCCCAGATTTCTGGCTTCCGGAAACTTGGTTGGAAGTAGAGCCTTGAAGGTGGAGGAAGTGAGCTAGCAGGGAAGGGAGAATTCTAAGTAGTGAAGGCCACCCCAAAAGGCAATTCATACATGTGTGCATGCAGGTTTTACTCAACCAACTACTCCGCAGAGGCTTGGTGAGTCCCTTTTGCTTGCCATGGGGCACCAGGACCCAAGGGGGAGCAAGCCCCAGAGGCCTGCCCTTGGTGCTGCCAGCCAAGTGCAGGAGATCAGGAACTCCCACACCAACACGTGTTCCAGTGCCCTTGGTCCCCACTGGGGTCTTGACATACTTCCTCACACTCACTGTGAAATCTGAAGTTCAGCAAGGTAAAGTCCCCTGCCTGGGTCACCCATGCGGGACTCTGGAGCATGCGGCTGGAGATGCTGCTCACGTCCCCAGCTGTGCCAGTTTCACAGCTCTGCAGAAGTCAGTGGCTATGCAGCTCGAATGAGCTTTTTATGTGGGAAAACCTCGAAGCAGTGAGGCACAGTGTGGCGACTGGAGTGGGCGGTGTTGTATGAGTCCAGCATGGGCAAAGGCAGTAAAGATGGAAAAGGGACACGGAAGGCACCATCTGCTGAGGCCTGCCCCTAAGGGATCGTGGTTCAAACCATTTGCATTCATACCCTGGCTTACCTCACTCATAGGTACCACACCTCAGTGTCCCCCTTTGTCAAATGGGAACACTATTAGCTTTCACTTGCAGTGCTGTGTGGGGATCCAGTGCACCAAGCCCCGGCTCACTGGCTGATCTGATGCATGTTTGTTGAATGACTACCAGGAAGAACACAAAGGGGGAGAACTGGGCCAGGCCACAGGCTGTCTCCAGTAAATAGTAGTTCTTATTAGGGTTTAAAGTAAAACCACACTGAAAAACAAAAAAGGCCCAAAGATGTACATCAGGGAAAAGAAAAAGATGAATGAAGCCCAGGAAGGACTTGGAGACAATGACTCGGTGGACCATCAAACTGCTAAGGACTGCTCAAGAAAAGCCACTTCTGTCCTCAGGCTGGGGTGGCAGGACATGAGGGACGGGGCTGGCAAAGAAGCCCTGCCTGCCTCATCCCACAGCCTGCTCTCAAAGCAGAGCCTTTGCTGGTGCAGCTGCGTGCTTCCCACAGTGCGCAGCCACCCTCGGCCAGTGGGCAGCATTAAGACGTTGCCAGCTGCCCTCAGCCACGGCCGGAACCCGCATTGGCTCACACAGGGTCCCAGCGGCTTCTGAGCAGGGCTGGCTACAGAATTTTTGAGGCCCCTTGGTCAAAAGTGATTAATTACTACAAATTTCAAGACACCATTAGCAGCAGAGCACTGAACTCCTGTGTGCATGAGGAGCACGTGAGTGTGGGGGGCACACCCCATGAGGCTGCCCAGCACCCAACCTGCCCGGCATCAGAAGCAGAGCCACCTCCCTGGGTCTAGATAGTGCTCTGCAGCAGATTCTACCCATGGGTAGGGCTGGCAGTGGCACACACTATCTGTAGTCCCCGAGTAGCCTGTCCCTGAAGTCGCTCAGGAGACAAACTCATTTCACGACCCAGTGTCCAAAGCCGAGTTGGGAAATATGGTCCAGCCTCCAAAGTGCCCGGGCTCTCCAGGAGCTGCCCAAGGCTTTACCCTTGCACCTGCTGCCCCTGGCTGGGGGCTCCCACTTCCCGAGAGGTGGCCCTGACTTCCTGCACTCAGATCGCCTCCAGACCCTTTCTCTCCTTTGCTGTCCTTCTCTAGAATTATCAGCCAGACTCTTCTGTTTACATCTCACCTTCCAGAATATGAGCCTCAGAAGGGGAAGAGTTTGCGTGTTGCTCTTGATGGATGCTCAGTTCATAGTTTGAGTGAAATGCCACTTCCTCCGGGAAGGCCTCTCCGATTTTGCCCCCAACCTCGCCTCTGGCTCATAGTCACCATAACTGAAATGACCTTGTTGAGCTGTGGATTTGCATGGGTGTCTGTGGTCCCTTTTCCCCTCCAAGGTGTCACATGAGGGCAGGTACTTTGTTTTATTCACCGTCCAGTACCCAGCATAGAGCCTGGCACTGAATAGAAGCACAATATTTGTTGAATGTACAAAGAAACTTCTTTCCCGATTTATGGGCTTTCTCTGGCACTAAGGCTGCTGAGGGGTGGGGGTTCTCCCCTCTAGTACCCCACTTCCGGCAAAGTAAGCTCTCCTACCTTGGCCTGTCAACACCCTATTCTTGCCGCACTCACCCTGAGCTGAATCTGTGAGGCGTGAACACCACTGTGCGTGCCCGGCCTGACTTGGGCTCTGTCCCCTTGCAGCTGAATTCCCACCATGACAATCCCCAATCAAAGGATTACCAGATTCAACAAAATTATACAGGACGTCCTGTTGAATTGGAGTTTCAGCTAAGCAACACATAAATTTTTAGAGCAAGTAAAAAGTCCCAAATACTGCATGGAATACATTGCATATTACTCATGGTTTACCTGAAATTCAAATTTCACCAGGTGTCCTGTATTTTGTGTGGCAGCCCTAGGCACCTGGGCGGGCATCCATGAGTGTGTGTGGGGGGTCAAACCTGTGCTCCTCCCAAAGTAATTCTGTCTTCTCCCATGGGCCCGGGCCCTGTCAGTGCCAATCATCAATCCATTCACCTGTACGATGGAAGGTAAAATAGAAAGTAGAACGATAGCAGCTAGGTCCTCCTTCCAATGGTTGCCACGAGGATTATGTAACACAGGAGCTAATAAGTATTCGCCCTTCTTATATTCTTTCGAGACAACAACCCAAGTCCCCACAGTGGCAACTTGTGTAGGTGCTACCCATGGTCCCACTGGGCAGAAGAGGAAATTGAAGTCAGAGAGGTGAAGACATTCAGCCGAGGTCACACAGCTCCGGCCCACTCGTCTTCCTGGGCCCAGTTCTGACCACCACTCTTTACATCCCACATTAAACCCTCCGAGTAGAACCAACTTTGGAACTAGGGCCAGAGATCACTCTGGCAATCCTAAGGGACACCGTCAGCACAGAGGGGTCACATTGTAGCACACAGTAAATGGTGGCCATGGCCACTGTCCTAGACAGATCAATGGAAGGTCAAGCGCTCTGGGGAGGTTTGTTTTTCTCAATCCACTGAATTAACTGGTTATTTTTGCCTGCTGGCATTCAACCTCCATTGTGTAAAAGCTGCTTCATTTCCAAGACAATCAACGTGTGATTTCTCAGTGCCAGACGAGCCAGATCTCCTGCAAGAGACTTCCCGGAGGGCAGGGGCTGCGTCTGCCATTGCTGAATTCCCCCGCGCAGGGCTGGAACTCAGTGAAGTTTGTTGATTGAATGAATGAAGACATGGCTGCAAGGAGGGCTAGTAACTGTGGTCTCCACTGGCCTGGGGGGGCAATCCCAAGGCCCATTCAACACTTTCTCTGCCCCCTCCCCAGGCATACTCAGGAGCCCCCAGCTTATTTTGCAAGTTACCGGAACCAAGTTGCACCAAGACCTCCCTTGGTGAAAGACCTGCCCGACCTGGACCTCCCAGCAGGGGCGGGGCCTGGCCTAGGCTGGCTGTGGCCTTGAGACTGAATCTCCCTTTGAACAAATGGCTGTCAGCGCCTCTCGTCCTCCCTCTGGGCTGCACCCTCTGGCTCCCCAATCCTCAGAGCCCTGGTCCCCCTGTGAGCTTGAACCTTCTGGAAAGCCCCCAAGCGTTCCAGGAGGAGCTGCAGGCCTCCTGGGCACCTCAGGGCAAGCACTGCGCTTCTGGCTGCCTTCTAGGAGCCTGGGTGCATTCGCCCAGGGCGAGACTGTTCTGCCCTCTGCTCCACCTTCACCTCCCAAATCCTCCCTTCGGTCCTCTAACCCAAGCTATTAAGAACAAAATAACTTGCAAAGGTTTCTTTCCCCTCGGAATACAAAAGGAGTCCCTGCTCATTAATGAAGCTGCAAGCATTGCAGGAGTGCTGTGTGTGGAGCTGGGGGGAGCAGATACCCCGGGGAACTCGGCAGGAACCCAGGGGCCACCGCTGTGTGACCTTCAGCAAGCCACTTCGCTGGCCAGCCTCCCGCTCTGTAAAATGCAGACCCCAATATCTCGCCTCCGCAAGTTGGCGTCCGGTTGAGGTAATATTTGGCACGTTTCCGGCACACAGTAGGCGCTCTATGAGAGTTTGTTTAATAAGTGGAAATTTAGAAAAGAGCCTCGGAGGCGCCACACCTCTGAGAGCTCAAGAGTTGCGCTAGGGAGGGAGGCCTCTTATGTAATATCTTAATATCTTTTCAAACCTGGAGAATGTGTTCTTGTAGCGCTCTTGTAATTAAAACTTAATAAGAAAAGTACACGCCCGTACACCCCTAACCGAACTCCCGAGCCACGCCCCTCAGCCCGTGGCCCCTAGGACACCAGACAATGCGTGTGGACTTGGCCCCGGCCTCCCGGGTCCGGGCAGCTCCGAGACCCCGGTCTGCGGCGCGCATTTACACGAGGGCCCCTGGCGCTGCTCCGAGCAGTCCCAGGCGCGTCTATGCGACTTGGTCTTCCAGATCGACCGTCCGGCTCGGGTTAAAGTGCGCGGCGGGCGCAGTGGGCTAGTAGCCCGGAGCGGCCGCAGCGACGCAGGAGAAGAGCCTCCGGCGAAACCAGGATTTCGGCGAGGGGCTCCTCCCCTTTGCTCTGATTTCCCTGCCCCGAACCTCCAGACACCTCGTGCTCTGCGGGAGACAGATCACCCCCAAAAGCCTGGGTCGCGAACCCAGGGGCGGGGGCAGGGGGAGGTGCCCCAGCCCCTCGCCGCGAACCTAGGTCCCGGGACCCGGCCGGGCGTCCACGCCGACTCGGGTTGGAGAGGTGCACAGCGCCCCTCCGCCGCCGCGCGGGTCCCGGGTCTACGCGGGCCGCCGAGCTCTGGCCCTTTAAGAGCCCTCCCCGTTTCCCGTCTCCCCGCCCCCCGGCACGGAGAGGGGGTGCGGGGGAACCTCGGCTGGGATTGGCGCAGCGCGCGCCCCCTCCCCGGCCCCCGCGCGGTGGGAACCGGCAGCCCCGTCTAGCGCTGACGTCAGACCGTCTGCCTGCCTCCTACCGCGGTCTCGGGGCGAAACCCGATCTCCTTGGACTTGAATGAGGAGGAGGCGGCGGCGGCGGCGGAGGCGCTCGGCTGGGGAAAGCCAGCGGCGGAGGCTCAGCCCCGGCGGCGGAGCGCGCCCCGGCTGCCGGCCCATTTTCCGGACGCCACCCACGGGCACCGCCGACGCCCCCGGGGCTGCCGATCGGCGGCTTGGGTACGCAGAGGAGCGCGGCCCCGCGCGCTGAGCCCCTCGGCGCCCCGGGAACTTGGCGGCGCCCAGAGCCGGGCGAGCCGGGGCGCGCCTCCCCCGCCGCGCGCCTCCTGCATGCGGGGCCCGAGCACCGGGCGCCGGCCGGAGCCCCCCCCGGCCGCCCCCGCGCCCCCCGCGCCCCGCGCCGCGCCGCCGCGCCGTCCATGCACCGCTTGATGGGGGTCAACAGCACCGCCGCCGCCGCCGCCGGGCAGCCCAATGTCTCCTGCACGTGCAACTGCAAACGCTCTTTGTTCCAGAGCATGGAGATCAGTGAGTGACCCCGCGCCCCCTCCCCAGAGGCCCCATCGGGCTCGGACCCGGTGTCGGGACGCAGCTGCGGACCGGCCCGGACCGTGCGCGCCCCCTCGGGCCGTGCGCCCCGCGCCCCGGCTGCGCCCGCCGCGCCCCGGGCGCGCCCTCCCGGCTCGCGGCAGCTGGCGGCCGGCCCGGCTTTGTCCCGCGGCGCTGCGAGCCTGGCACGGCCCCCGCTGCCCGCGCCCCCCCCGCCCGCACTCGGACCCGGGGCCCAGGGGCGGCGCGCGGCGCGGGAGGGCTGGGGCGACCGAATCCGTGAAGTTTCCATTTTATTTCCCTAAGGGGCAGTCGCGGTGGAGCAATTAGGCCGGCTCTTTATCAACTTCGGGCGGGGGGCGGGCGGCGGGCGGGCGTGTGAGACACTGTCTGGTCTGCGAGGTGTCTGGGGCTCGGGCTGGGTGTCTGGGGTGTGTGGTGCTGTGTCTCCGCGAGTGGATTTCCGTGCGTCCGTGGAGTGTGCGCGTGTGCGTGTCTGGCTGGGTCGCGGTGCGTCTCTGGAGTGCGTGTGTGTCCGTTTGTCTGGGTCTCGGTGCCACTGTGGGTGTCTGTGGGTCTGAGTGGCGTGTGTCCCAGCACTGTGCTTCCGAGTCTCCCTGATCTGTGTCGAGGGTTGGCTGCCTCTCTAGCGTGCGCCTCTCTGGGGGATCTGGTTCGAATCCCTTTCGATCTCAGGGCCATTTGTGCCCAGGTGTCTGTGTCCAGGTTTCAGCGCTGGTGCGTCTGGCCCAAGGTGGATCCTGAGAGAGAGAGAGAGAGAGGGAGAGAGAGGGAGAGAGAGGGAGAGAGTGTGTGTGTGTCATTGTGAATGTCTGTGTTCCCGACGCACCTATAAATAGCCTCTGTCTGGACAGCTTGGCTCAGGCTGGCTGGGACGGTGGTTACAAATGAGTCAAAGTTTGGGGCCATTTGGGTTTGGGTCTGCCTTGTTCCGAAGGGGCCAGTGGAACAGTGCCGGGGAATCTTAGACCCGGGTCAACATCCTGTGCACCCAGAAGTGGAAACCAGTGAGCCTTTTGCGTCTGTCACCCTGGCCCACCCAGGTGGCTGGCTGCTCCCTTGGGTGGGGAATTGAACCCTCCTTTGCTGAGTTCTGATTTGATTCTTCAACCTCTCCCCCAGCCCACTCTTCTGGGACCTTTTGCCTCTGTGAGCTTTAGTTTCCCATTCTGCCCAGAAGCACCCCAGGTGCAGGGCCACTCAGCCCTTCCCTGCCCAAGCCAACCGTCCAGCCCGGACCTGGAGCCCAGGGGCAACTGCCATGGAACCAGGGCAGTCACTAGGTGACTCATAAGCCAGTTTCCACAGGCGGCTGCCACGGTTTGGGGCCCCTAAGCCTGTACAGTGAGGCACAAGAGGTAAAAATAACCCATGACAGCCCAGCTGTGGCAGGGTGGTCAGGCTTTGGTGGTGAGTCCTTCCACCCACCTCGACCCACTCCTCCCATCCTGGAATTGAAAGCCCTGCTCCCCCCCACCCTTCCCAGCTGCCCTGTGCCAGGCCAGGAGGTGCCAGGAGAACCTGCCCAGAGCTGGCGTTTGTGGACTTGCCTTGCATTAAACCCAACTGCTTCCCAAAGGCCCTTTGTGAACTTGGGAGGCTCCTGAAATGCACGAGCATATTATTAAAATACGTCGGCACATGTGTGGCTGGAGGCTTGCTGCTGCTGCATCGATTGCTGCATAAACACTCTTGCTGTCCTATTATTATTCCCCTTCACTCTGTAGAGCTGCCTTGGGGGGGCACCTCTCCCACCGGGGTCCACACTGTGCATCACCCATATTCCCAGGTCTAGACACAGTCAGACATTCTGGGCTTTTTCTCTTTATATTCGAGACTTGAAAAAATAAAAAAAAAAAGTATCATTCTTGTTTCTGTCCCTTCTTCAGCTAATCAGCCCTAATGATGTTTTGGCTGACACCAAGATATTTTATTAAATTCCTTCCTGTTCCCTGTGTACTTCGCCACCAGCAGTATTTGAGGGGACCGTTGGGGTTAGTGTCTGGAACCCTGACGTGTTCCCTGGGTGCCCAGTTAGCCCCCACCTCTGGGTATACATAGCCAGGTTCTTACTGGAAGAGGCTAGAACCCAGTCTTTAAAAGGTGGATATAATGTAACAGTTTGTTGCAAGTGTTAATCAGATTTCCCTGAAAGCCCTGGGTGAAAAAGCCTTAAGAGGTGATTTTTTCCCCGGAGTTCCTTTATAGGGAAAGACAGGAGGAGGAGAAGGAGGAAGGGCGTGGGGAACAGGGACTGCCGTGCATGCAGGTGTTGGAAGCAGCTTGCAGCTGTGTAGACCTTGAAGATGGGTTCGGAGTTGGGCCTCGGGGCAGTGTCCATGGGGTTCCTCTAAAAGAGTCTTTCTGCAGAAGTCTGCTTGACCTTCTTAGGTCCCTTAAGCCACCCTGGGCCTTAGTTTCCTCATTTGAAAAGTGAGACCAGACCATGATGGTTGAAATCCAAGATGAAAATTCTGCAGTCTTTTCAGGTGTATACAGTCTGTCCTCCAGAGTGTGGCTGGGCTTGGCTCCCCACCCACGTTCAGTTCCCCCGTGTGGTCTTCAGCTGCCCCACATTTCATCCCCGGAGGAACTGTGCGAAGCCTAGAGTTCACACCCTTGGTGTAGAAGTGGGTGAGGTTGTGATGGAAACCGCCCAGGGTTCCCAACCCATTGTAGTATCTGTGGAGTTTGTTTCTCTGTGGACACACATGCTACCTCCTGAATTTGGAACTTGGGCCCAGAGCAGGCCTACCTTGAACTTGGGGCCTGAGGAGCTCTTTAAGAGACAATCCAAGGCCCATCTTTTCTAGTTGTCAAGGGGTAAGGGTGTTGCCTGGTGGGAGTCATTGTTCACAAAACACACAATGAAAATCTGTGCTGTCTTGAGATTAAACACTGTCGGCACAAGGGAGGCCCCCCAAGAGGCTCCAGCAGGGGAGTGCTCTGAGGTCACTTTGGAGGAAAGGATTCTCCTAGGCTCACATTTTTCCTTGGCACTTTTTTGATTGCTTTTCAGTTCTGCTGCGACTTTCAGAAATGCCCCTCTCCCTTCTCCAGCTTGGGACTGAACCTCGGGTGGGGAGTGCTGCTTCGACAGACGGACTCCTAGGCCATGCAGTTCTGGCTCATGAGCCAGGCATTTCTGGGGGGCCCTGGGATTCCCTGGACACACTCTCGCGGTGTCTACGGTGACATTTGTTTTGCTAACTCTGCTGGCTGTCCAGAGTCCTTGAACCACTGGTTTCTCTTCTCCAGCCTCTTCCAAAATATATTCCAAAGTCTCCTGAACTCACTGGACACCAGTTTTTCATTGGTTTGTCAGGCACATATCATTCTCGTGTGACGTTGTTCAAATCCATCCCAGGCTCAGCACTAAGACATTTTGGGCCCGGATTCCTTGTCGGGTGGTGAAGAAGATTGTTCTGAGCAGGCAGCATCCCTGAGCTCTGCCCACTGAATGCCAGTGCCTGGCTCGCACTTGTGATGACCGAAGACATTTCCAGACGTGATCCACCGCCCCGGCTGAGACCCGCTGTGTAACCAGCTGTTGGTTCTGCCAGAAGGCTGGAGAGCCAGGGGCAGCGTCTGAGTTGCTGAAATGACTCAGTTCCCGTCCAAGAGCAGTGCTTATAAAAGCCCACAGCCACTAGCTCTCCAGGTTGGCACCTGCCACTTGTCCCCTTGGCCTTTATTGAGCACCTGTTGTGTGTCACCAGGGGGTGGGGACAGAGTCTCCTCTGGAGGGCAAGCTTTCTCTTTTTGTCTTGGATTTGTTTTTGTGAGGACAGAGCAGTGCCAGGAGGGCCTGGTGTTTGGGGATTCAGGTTCAACCATGGATGTCGGCGCCAGCTGTTCCCCTTGGGCCTCTAAGCTGGGACTTGGAAGCCACAGGTTTCCTGCTGTCTGGGTTTTAGGTCATGGTGCAATGAGGGAGTTGCGTGTTGTGACTGCAATCTTAGTTCAGACGTTTGGCTGCAGTCTCTCGGGAGATCTGGGATAAGCCAGCTATGCCTCAGGGTGACCCAGGGTCAGGGGCCAGTTTAGCATTTGTCATAATGCAGAATAACCAGTTGTTTCTACAGCCACACGCACACACAGGTATGCTTGCACACTCATGCACATGTAGCCACTGCCCCTTTCTACTTTCCCTGTTGGCTTCTCTTTGGGTTAGAAATGATTAAAACATCTAGGTATGTGAGAAAGGAAAAGGGGAAAAAGTGCACCTTTTCCCGTCTAGCTTCTGCAAATTTATACACCTTCCCTTCAAAAGTGGAGGAGGGCGGGGGGACATGTGTGGTTGCCCAGGATAGGGAGGATGTGGGGGTCAGGGTTTTTCTTTGGGGTATCTCTGGGATGCAGCCTTTACCCTGCAGGATGAACCCATGCCCTGGATCATGGTTCCAATGGCCCAGACACCAGGCCTGGGTGTGGAAACATTTTTGGTTTGGTCAATCATTTAAAAGTAAGCAAAATGTCCAGGAGAAGTGTGCTAGCCGTGGGCCCCAAACCAGAAGACCAGTGTGGCCCTTTTTCTTTTCTGGTGTGACTATCCGCAAGTCAGTAGCTGGACTCTGCCCTGAAGGAAGCAACTCTGAGTTTGCTTTGGGAGGCTGCACCCCGCCAGCCCCAGGTGCCTGTCTCCTGCACAGGCCTAGAGCACATCAAAGCCAAGGGCTGGCTTTGGCTTTGTAAAAGACGTTGTGTAACACAGGCATGGTGGGGCACGTGTGGGGAGGCGGCAGGCTCTGGGGTGCCTGCTCTTTGTACTTCCCGGGTGCCATGAAGATAGCACCATGCTGCCCCAGGGCTTCCTATGGCCCAAAAGCGGGTTCGTAGTGAACTGAGCTCTCTCCCGGGTGGCCTCAAGGACCTGGGGCGTGAGTTTTTTTGAAGGGGCGCCTGTGGCCTGGGGTGTAGCTCCATGGTAGAGCGTTTTCCTAGCACATGCTGGGCCCTACGTTCCATCCCCAAGCTCTGCAAAACATTTTTAAACAGGGGCTGTGGCTTCCACTTAGCGCACGATCACCACACGAGCCCTGCGTAGCCAGCCCTTTTGATTCCACGCAGCCAGTGCAGCTAGATTTGGCTGTGAAACTCCTGGCAATTCCTCGAGAAGAATGAAGAGGTCCTGAAAAACTTACCCACAGAAGTGTCAAGTGAGCTGTCCTGCAGTGTGACCGGGGGTCAGAGGGACAGAGGAGCCCGACCTTGCCTCTGTGTCACCTTTACTGTCCCTTGGCAGGTCTTGCAGTGGGTCTCAGCAGCACTGCGATGAATGCGCACGAGCGTGCAGAGCTCGGTGTTGTGGTGCGGCAGGCGTCTGGCACAGCTGTGTTCATGGGAAAGGGGGGAATGACACAGGAACCAGTTAGCTTGGACAGCCCACTCTGCCAGGTACCCTAGATGGCACCCCTTGCATCCTGCCTGATGAGAACAGCTCCCCAAAATAAAAAAATAAAATAGAAAATTTCTCCATCCTGGGACTGGTGGGGGAATGTTGAACTCAAGCAGCCCGCTCGGGGATTCTGACCTTGGACATGGCAGTAATTGAGTATTTGAGTCATTTGCCGCAGACCGAGCTGGCAAAACCCCCAGTGTGGCTGCCCCTGGTGCGGGAGGCCCTACAATCTCTCAGGACCTGCCCGCGGGGTTCCCTTACCCACCACCAGCTTTGGAGCGGGTGAGAGACACAGAGGGGTCTGAGGGCAGTGCCACCTTGATGTGCTGATGCCCCAGTAGGGTCAGTGCACAGGACAACCTGGGAGCGCAAAGCCCAGAAACTTGCAAAGCTCTGAGGCTCTCAGTTTCAGTGCTGACAGAGGACTGCATGTGGGGGAGCAGAGGATCTTAAAGGGGCAGCCCCTGCAATCCCCAGTTCTCTCCCTCCCCAGTTCTCCTGCCCTGCCCCCTGCCTGAGGGGACTGCACCCCTTTGTGAAGCCATAGCAACGCAGAGCACTGACAACCAACCTCCTTTTCCCATCAGGTGACAGTACAGAGGCGAACCCCGACACCTCGGGGGTCTCGTCAAGGTCTTGTCAGTCACCAGGAGAAGCATCTGTCACCAAGCTGGGGAAAAATGCCAGGTTGGCTTGCTGGTGGGGTGGGAGGCTTCGGCACTACAGGCGAGCGTGGAAAAGTTTGGAGTCTCTATCTGCTTTCTGAAAGTCACAGAATGGCTTCTCTCTTCTGTTCCCAGGGTTACCGAAAGATTTTTTTGCTTCCACTCCTTTTCCTAGTTGGATGCGGTAAGATTATTATGTGCCAGGTACTAGTGACGCATTTTTCTCCATCTTCAAAACAACTCTGGGAGAGAGCTATGCTATCAACAATTTGTAGACACAAAAATGGGATCAGAGAGGGTAAGACACTCGCTCCAGATCACACAGCCCACATGTGCATGCTTTTTTCTCTACACAGTACAGCCCAACCCCTGAGCTCCGGTTTTCCTCGCAAGACTCGTGTCGCAGTGGTAATTAAGTTTTGTCCTGCGTCTGCAATCTCGTGTTGGACCGTTCATTAGGGAAGATCACTAACAAGTCAGCCGCCTCCCACAGCAGGCAGCTGGTTCCATTCTCTTTGGCAAGATGGTGGCTGACGTTCATTGAAAATGCACATGTCCCGTCGGGCTGCGCGAGGAGCCTGAGTCCTGACCTGCAGCTCCCATGTGTGCTCAGCCACCGACACCAACAGATGTTGGGGTGGGAGCTCGATGCACCAGTGACCCTGCAGGGACCGCCTGGAGACTCATCTGGGATGCCACAGACACACCCTCCTCGGGGGCACAGGCGCTCGGCAGCATTTGTCCGAGACCTGCAGTGGTGTGCAGGTGTGGGAGCCACAGGGACAGCAGGGACACACCTGTCCTCCGAGAGTGGCCATGCTGGACAGGGACAGGCGAGAAAGCCCCACCCGCTTCAGGGAGGGGTGCCGGGGAGACAGAGAGTCTTCAGAGCCTCTGCCAGGGCCAGCCCCACGCTGTCACTCGGTTGGAATCCCGGAGCACGGCAGCTTTCGCCATCATCCCTGCCATCTGGAAATGGAATATTTGTGGAATTAGTTGTGTCCTGTGCATTTTCCCTCCGGTCACTGAGGAGCAGGAGGCCACGCCTGTTTTGATCATTGTACCCCCAGCCTGGTAGGCACCTCATGTCTGCTTGATGAGACAAGGCAGTGGGCAGGCGGGCTTCAGGAACATCCCAGGCAGGTCAGGACATGGTCAAGGTACACGCTTTGGAAACCATCAGTTTGGAGGGAGTCATGGAACCCCTCCCTCCTGCGCCTCCACTTTCCCCTCTGTGAAATGGGGGGCAGGATTTACACCTACTTGCACAGCTGTCAAGAAGGTTGCTGTGCTCTGACAAGCTCCTCTGGCACAAAGCATTATATTTTTAATGCTCCGAGAAGATTCCAGTCTCCGGGGCTCCCTACCTGCCAGCTCTGAGACTGGGAAGCTGTGATAAGGGCAGGCACAGAAAGGGACTGGAGCAGATGCCCAGGCCTTCCCACTTCTGTCTGGCTGCCTGGCGATGTCAGGCCTCATAGCCATCGCTGCAGTCCTGCAGCGGTGGGCATCAAAATGGCCAAAATACGTCAAAAGCACCTGCCACACACCCCACACAGGGAACTTCCGGTGCAAGTCTGCACACCTCACCGCGGTCGCAGAGCTTTTCTGGTCATTCCTCTTCCCGTTCACAGCTGCGGGTGGAGCTTGCATTTGCTTGGAGGTGATGTCGGTTGAGACACCACATGTTGAAAGGAGTTAGCGGCTGTCGTGACTCACTCCTGAGGGAGCAGGTGGGGACCAGACCTTCCTGAGGGTGGGAGGATTTCGATGTTTGTTTTTCATTGGGGTGGGGACAGGAGGAAGGGGAGCGGCTCAGCTGGGCCGCACTAAACCCGGGAGACTCGAAAACACGGGGACGGAGAGCTGGTTTCATTTCTCTTTGGATGCATTTTAACTAAAAATCCTTATTCTGTCAGTGGGGTTGGGAAATGGCCCTACTGGCAGAAAAGTGATAATTATTTGGTAATAAGGTGGAGATCCCGGAGTTCCGGCCCCTGAGTGCTGGAGGCAGCCTGCATTCATCCTTCAAGTTCTGACTTCCTCTTCTTGGTGGCAGCCCTGGACACAGCCAACACCTGAGCAGTCACGTGGGTTCTGATTTTGAGAAATTGTCCTATCTCACCTGTCCCTATCACAGGCATTCGGGGTGGAAGAGGGCCGTGCGGAGTCCTGGCTGAGCTGGTGTGGTTCGTGACCCCTGGCACAGAGTAACTGTTCTAAACAGTCACACAGTTGGTGAGTGAGTGGCTTTGTGCTGTTCCTCAGTTTCCCCCCTAGCTGCTGGAAGCATGGAGCGATGTTCTGTGAAGTGCGGCACAGTGTGGGGTCAGTGGCAGCTGTTACCCTCTACTGTCACTGATAGGTTGTCATTGATTCTCATTGATCAGGAACAGCACAGTTTCTGCTGGTGCCTGAGGTCTTCAGGAAGTGATGTGTCCCTCCCTAGCTTCGAGAGTGTGGGGGAAATGACAAATCCAGCCATGGATTTATTTGAGTGAGAGTAGTTAGGAATAAAAAAAATGTGCATTCTAGTACTTAAAAATACATAGCTTTACATGTATAAAACGCACATATTTTTTATCATACGTACACACACACAAAGTTTTGAAACTTGTGACCCTCACCCAGGGAGGCAGGAGGCTGCACCAAGCTCCCTTGACGGAGACCCTCAGTGGGACTCTGCCTCCCCAAGTGCTCTGCAGGATGGAGCCCGAGCCGTTTCCCAGCCTTGCCCCGCGTCCCCAGGCAGGTGAAGTCACCTTCCCAGGCCCCATCCTTGGCAGGACAGTGAGAAGCTGAGTCAGTTTTCCAGCGAATCTGGCAAAGCAAATTGCCCCTCCCCGTAGAGATTCTTCACGGTCTTGGTTACCTGGTTACCCAGTGCTCACCTGGGCGGGATTCTGAGAGAGCTGCTTTGCAGCCCCCTGGCCTCGCTCTTAGGACAGACAGTCTCTGAAGCTGCAATGTTACAGGGCAGGAGGTGGCGTGGCCGGGTATGGGGTCAAGGTTTTTAAAGCAGCTCAGCTTCTGTCTGAGCTAATTCCCCTCCTCAGTCTTAGCTGCTGTGTTTGCAAAGGAGTGCAGCTCAGTCTTAGCTGCTGCATTGAGTCCGTAGAAGAAGTCATCTACTAAGCGCCTAGCTCAGGTCTCAGTGCACGGTCGGTTTTCAGTAAACGCAGTAGGGACGCCTGTGCTGATGGTAAGTAGGACTCTGGCTGGGAGTGTAAGCCACGTGTAAACTCAGTTTTGTCCCCTCTTGTATCTGGCTCTGCCCACTTGGGTGGGACATCCCTGCCCTGAGAGATGCTCTCAGACTTTGCAAACTCAGTCCCATAAGGCTCAGATGCCCGGGCAACCAGGTTCAGTCGAAGCTCTGCTTGGTGATTCATCCCAGAAGCTGCATTTCCATAAGGGAGGCTCAGAATTGCTGCGTGGCCACTGTTTCTTCGTCAGTCTAAGTTTTATAGCTGGCGAAAAAGCTTTGATCTGAAATCTCTCTAGTAGCTGTCGGTTGAGAGATGGTGTGAAGGAGTGCTTTCTTTGCGCTACTATGGCTGCTATGTTTAAGAAATTTAAAAAGTTTACTAAGACTTTTGCTAAGACTATTCAGGTACTTCCTTCACACTACTCAGGTGGCTCCACATTTAAAGGACTTCATTAAAGTCTTAAGGGAGATAGAAAGCTAGGATCCACTCCACCCTGCAAGATTTCAGGACCTGCCCCCAGCCCAGCTTGCAAATCCCCATCTCCCTAGGCTGATGTGCTCTGGCCAGCCCCCGCTCTAATTGCCTTCCTAAAAACAATTTGGTCGGTAATAATTCTGTAAACCTATGAATCAACTTTGCGCAGACACCCTGAGTAATTTCTTTGTTCTTTTCTTTCTCCTTTGTAATTGGTGTCTGTAAAAGCCAAAGGTTTGGTCTTGCGGAAAGCATGATTCATTTATTCGTGTCTGTACCACCTCGTTATCATTCAGTCATTTCAGAATGCCGGCGCGGTGAGCCAGGAGTGATTCACGCGGGCTGAGCTCGCAGCCAATGGGGTCATGGCCATAGGAGGAAACTGTTTTTCTAATCTATTTATGGTATAGGAGAAAAAGGTGGGAGTATTGAGATGACAAGGAGAGGGTGTCGATTACACTGGGGAATAAAACCCATTACCACCAGCCCACCTTGTGAACACCACTCCATGTGCTGCCTTTGATCTTAGTGTGCCTACCCCATGCGTAGCTCTCCTCAGGTTTGTGGGTCTTGGCCTCCAAGCTGGCTGACATGGGGATGTCCCTGCCAGAACTGGAGCGAGTTTCACATAAGCCACAACTACAGATAGTGTTGCATTTTTAACGCGCATGTTGAATGCGTCCACTAAGGGATCACACAGATATCTAAGCTGAAGCGTAAGGGGGCTGCCTTCCCTCCTGTCTCTCTAGCAATTATTAGATGTTGGCAATTGTTAGGTCTTTTCATTACATTACATTAGGTTTTGCCTAATTTTATGAGTTGCTTTGGGCCCCAAATAAAATTGTCACTGTCCTCCCATCTAGAGGGTAATTAGAGTTGCTTGCTGCCTGGCCCAGAGGTATAATTACGAGTCCAACTTCCAGTTGTCCATATAAATCCAGGCCCTGCCTGCAAGTGCATACCCATAAGTTGCTCGTGTTTAGTTGAGGCTCTCTCTTCCTGTGGGGATTTCCTTCCTGCGGCGCCTGTGCTGGTTGATGCCATCTGCACAGCGCCCCGCACCTGGCTCTGCCCACTTAGTGAGGGCCTGGCTTGAGTAGTTTTGAATCTCCAGCTCCCAGGCCAGGGCCGGGAGCTGCCACCTGGTATTCTGTCCTGGCTGCATGGCCACGTGAAAAAGTTCTGTGGAGGAGAACTTTGCTGGTAACCCAGTGGTTAGGGAAGGGCCCAGCCAGGATTTATTGGGCTGCTTTGAGAACATGGCATTCGATCCAGCTCTCCGCCTGCTGCTCATGGCAGACATTGCTAATTGATAGCAGCATCCGACCTTGCTGGGCTCAGATCCTTGCCCAGATGGTGCTCTGGGTGTGTTTGGAGGGGGCTGGAGAGATGAACTCTGTTGGCCACCCAGGATGTGGGTCATCCTTAACAGGGAAACGAAGTTGTCTGTGCAGAGAAATGCCGAGGAGAATGGGGTGCTGCAGAAGTCCTGCTAGGGGAAGGAATTGCTCCTGTGCTACCAGTGGGACCACTTCCCCCTCTGCTTCTCCTTGTCACCTTGGAGGGCCCTGGACTGCTTAACAAGGCCCAGGCAGTCCCTTTACAGATGGTCCCCACCTGCAGATGACCCAGCCCTGTACTTTTGGCTCTCAGGCCTGAGAGACCAGTTCAGAGTATCCAAATGCAATCCCAAGAGCAAGCAAGGATCTCACCAAGACCATGGTTATGTCTGGAGTAAGATCCCACCGCATGATCCTCAGTCCCTGATAATACTACTGCCTCATTTTAAATCAGGACCGCAAACCCGAATGTACACAGAAGCCGCCATTTTATCTTGCCAGCCTTTCCCTAGAAGCCTTGAGTTCTGCCCTAGTATGGTGCAGCATTCCTTTACACTCTAGTGAGAAGGAGCTCTGGGCTCTTTCCCCAGAATAGAGTCAGAGGTGAGTGGGGTGGGTTTCTGGAACAGGAATAAGAAAGTGGAGAATATGGGAGGGAGTCAGGATCTGAAGAATGAACCCCGCGCCCCACCCAGAGTTTGGTCTACTTGGTTTTGGTGCTTGCCACAGGGACAGTGGCTTTTCAAGCCCTCGCTGTCCTCCAGAGAGTAGAAAATGCTCTCCAAGTACTTCGCACACCCTGCCTCATTAATCCATGGGGCAGCTCTGTTGGCACATGAAGGGGTGGAGCCAAGTCATTCCCCAGAGGTCACTCAGCTCGGGGGAGCAGAGCAGCGTGTGAACTTGGGCTCCGGGACTCCGAAGCCTGTGCCTTGCTTGTCCAGGCAGAGATGACCCCGCGTTCTCCTGAGCCCCAGGACCACCTGTCGCCGGCTTTAAAGGGTGTGGCTGAGTTTGGGCCTCTCTGCTGCTTTGCCCTCTTGGACTTTCCCAGCTGGGCCTGTGTCCACTCAGCTGGCCAGGAGAGCCTCCCCTCCTCCACATACTCCCTTCTTGGAACAGTTACTGGGTAGTGGCCAGGGCAGGAGAGAGCCAGAATTGTCCAGTATCAGTTTGCAGCTGCAGGGAGAATGGGTCACCATGACCAACAGGGTGCTGGGCCTGGGGTAGAAGGAGAATCACAGAGAAGCAGGGAGGGGGCCTGGCAAGGTCAAAGCGAAGGGAGGAGTGCCCCAGACACAAGGTTTTCTTGGCCCTGGAGGCCCAGGTGAGCCCAGGCTCACATCTTACCCTCTCCTTTCTGCTCAGTTTTCTTCTCTGCAGAGTGGGGGTAACTGAACCCCAGCCACCTCTTAAGAGCCAGGAAGACACTGTGAGGTCACACAGTTCTAGCCAACCCTTAGGAACTGGTGCTCCCCTGCTGGGTTTACCCAGGTGCAATTTATGGACAGTGAAGTGCACCCCTCTTAGCTGTGCGGTGTGATGGGTTTTGGCAGATGCACAAAACCACTGCCTGGACCCAGATGTGAGCTTCCGTCTTTGCAGAAGGTCCCTGCCTCTCCAGCTGGCACCTGCCCTCAGACAGTGCTCCGTTTATAGGGGACATTTTCCCAGAGTGGAGCCAGGCTGCGTGCTCACTGTTTTTGTCTTGCTTCTCTCACTCCTGACTCCGAGACCCATCCAGCTCTTGCCTTTATTGGTAGTGGTTCCTGTGCCTTTGGGATATTGTCCCACGGTGTAGGGGGACCGCAGGGCGGCCCTTTTCAACAGGGCAGAAGAGCTGTGGAGTGGCCCGGCGGGGCCCAGAGGAATGACTGACTCTCACGGTGAGATTCCGGGGCCTCCACGGGAAAACATTTTGTAACCTGAATCTGATCCCTATAGACAGGTGCCAGAGACTCGGGCGTCGGTCCCAGCCTCACCATGGGGACTCAGCAGTGGCAGATCTTGGAGTCACCACAGGTCCAGCACCTCTGGCTCTGCGTGGCTGGCAGCTGCTGATGCCAGCCCTGGGCCGCCGCCGCCTGCCTCACCTGCCTGCATTCCTGTGCAGGGAATGAGGATGTGGGTGACCCCAGACAGGGGTGAATCATGTCTTGGGAAGGTGATTACTCAAGAGGCACTGAGCTCCAGGGTGGCTGTGCCCCCAGACAGCTGGACCAGGCATGGGAGCCACACTTTCGGGAGTTGGGGTGTGGCCATCCAGGTGGGTGTTTGTCTGGCCCCAGGGGGTGCTGAGTGGGACTGGCAGGCTGCGGGCCCTTCATCTGTGAAGTGGGCAGCAGTAGTTAGTAGTCCTGACCTGACCTCACAAGCTGCACTACTTTGATTTACTGAGTGCCGGGCATGGTGTTATGGGAGCCACCAAACCCATTTTATAGGTGGGGAGACTGAGGCTCCGAGCACAGAAGAGCATATGCCTGGCAGCTGGCTGAGCTGAACCTGGAACCTGGGCCAGTTCTCTTTCTCGTGAGTCCCAAGAGGTCTGTGAACCCAGATGAGCTTTGAGAAAACTTTAGATGGCACCTGAATGGACACTTAAAATTTAATTCTTACGTACTTATGTTGATGTGTGTGACATACATGTTAGGAAAAAGGCAGCAAGTGGAGTATAGGTTTCATGAGTATCGTTTAAGACAAGGCTGAATACGAAGTAAAAGTGAATACTTCTGTTGGAAAGAAAAATATTGAGACATTTAAATTCCTTTAATGGGCTATTTGGAGATGGCAAAAATCAGGAAGGCTGACAGTGACATTTGAGAGCTGTGTCCCGGGACCCTCTTGGGTCTTTAAGAACTAATTACAGACCTAGGCTTTCTCAGAGCGGAAGTGCGCTGCTCTTTGGTCTTCTGAGGTCACCCAGCCATTGGAAGGTCAGGGTCAGCTCGATTCTAATGAGATCAAGGTCACGGGGTCATGTCCTGCAGGAGCGAGGGGGAAAGTGGATGCTGTTGCCCAGGGTCCTGCCATGGGCGGGGCGGCCCCAGGGAGATGTGGATGGCGCCAGATGCCTGTCCTCAGCTGTGGAGGGAGAGTGCAGAGCACTCTGAAGGTGAGATGCCACCTTTGTCTCAGGATAACGCCTGTGACGGAGCAGCCAGCATGGTGCTGAGTGCTTGTGGGAGCCCTGCCACTGCCCTGTGCGCTCTCACAACACCCCAGGGCTTGTAGCGGAACCAGCTGTGCACAGCGTGCGCATAAGCACCCAGGAAACGGCTGTGTGGCATCCTCATCTGTGTGTCACCCGAGGTCCCTATGTTCTTTTCTGTAACATGAAAGAAAAGTAAACTCCTTAGTTAAATTGCCCTCGTGTCTAAAATGGTGAGGTTTCACAGACTGGATGTGGGACTTCCTATCTTACCTCCCAGGGCTCCTTTTCAGATCTGGGAAAGGGGGGTGTGGTAGGCAGCTGGTGAGGCAGAGGACCCCGTGGGTCTAGCCCTGGGCCTTGCAGGGCTGCGTGGATCCCTGTGTTGCCTGTGTCTGCCTGCACTGCTGTCTTTCAGGAGGTGCTGGAGCTTCCCTGCCAGGCCGGTGTGGGGTTTGCCAGGCCTCCCTCAGCCAGGCCTCGATGCTGAGGCCGGGTTCCAGCCTGCGTGCACCAGGGGAAAGGGCAGAGAGGGGACACCGCCAGCCCACGGTCTGCCAGGTGGGGCCAGGGAGGGCACTGGCGCGCCCTCCCACCTCTCCGCTCATCCCCAAGCCTGCTACCTGACTACCTGTCTAGGAATTTTTATTGCAGCCCACAGGGGCATTTCAAGGTAGCTGGAATGTGAAAGCTCAAGGCCCTGGGAGGCGTGGGGTGGGCGGACTGCAGACAGACAGCTCCTGGTGCTGGATGGAAGCCCAGGCAGTGGACCCCCAGCCTGCGCACCGGTCAGGTGTGTGCATCATGGTCCGCTGCTTCAGGACCTGGCTGGCTTTGGTGATGTTTCTTTGTGCTCTGATTCTAGCGACCTAACTCTGCTTCGATTTGGTTTGCCCACTTCTCGGGAGACCTTGACCTGTGGCAGGGACTGAGGTAAACAGTGCTGCCAATGAGGTGTGAAAGCCAGGAGACAGTTCCAGCAGCTGCTGTGCTTTGGCAGCCCAATTGGCCAAGCTCTGTCCTGTGGCATGCATCCTCCAGCTGTCACCGACCCTCTGTACAGATGCAGACACTGAGGCCCGGACAGCATGGGCCTTCGGTCTCAGCCAGCCTGGCAGTGTGGCCCCCGTGCTTCCTAGTTTGTCCAAGCATTGGCTGTGTGCTTTGCCCAGGGGCAGCATGGCACCGCCTGGATCTGATGAGCCTTGCTGGTCAGCACAGGTCTGGGGTAGAGGGTGGCACAGGGCCCCACTGCAGAGTGGAGATGGCACCAGGATAGACTGAGGCCTGCCAGCCCTGGACCTGGGTCTGTGCCTTCTCTCCACACTCTGGAGTGTCAGCCAGGGGCGGCTGGAGGATCCCACAGACCGCTCCCACCGGGGGTGCTGAGGTGGCATGGGATAACTGCATTGCCTTCTCCCATTGGGCAGCCCTGGCCCCTGGTGTCTTCCGCGGCCACACTGGGCCATGTCTGTTCCCTGCTGGCTGCAAGATGGGTGCAGGTCCAGCTCCTTGGAAGGAGCAGCAGCCTGGGCAGGGAAGGGACCTGAGGAGGGCAGGCCCAGAGGGATCGAGCAGTGACCATGGCTTGGGGGTCTCCACTCCTCTCTCCTGGCTTCCCAGAGGCTTCCTAGCAACAGCGTCTGCAGCCCCCTGGCCCATACCCTGCCCCCTGACTCCACCCACACAGGCTGTATGGCCAGTGAGGTCAGGCCCGGTCCCTAGGGGTGAGTGGGAGCCCAGGATCAGACCTGGGAGGAAGGAGGCTGGGGGCTGGGCATGCAGCCTGCAGCCTGGGTCCATCTTCAACACCACTTTTAAGAGTGTGTCTTTGGGTGCTTCCCCTCTCCGAGCCTCTGTTTTCTTATCTGTAAAATGGGAATTATAATAGTCATCTACCATATTAGTGACTTCATGGGTATTAAATGAGATGACTTGGGGAAAGTGCTTAACTCAGCACGAAGCACCTTTGTAGCCTGAGAAATGTGTGTGCTCTGTTATTAAGACATGATCTGCGTGGCAGAAGATGATTACCTGAGGCCCAGGGCCTACCTGTGAAGAGGGAGAGGAAAGAATCTGAAGTCCCAGTAAAAGAAGCTGGGAGGCCCTGGGAAAGGAGATACTATAGTGGGACCTGAGGGATGAGTAGGAGTTCTGCCCAGGGAGAGGCAGACTCTGAGGAGAGATTGCAAGCACCCGCCATCTTAGGCCCAGGATTCCTTTCTCCTCATTCTACAGAGAAAAGCCCAGTTGTCCGGGGCCACAGGGTAGGGTGGCATTAGAACTGGCTGCGTAGTCAGTGAGGTGGGGGTGAGGTCCCCTGTTTTGTGTGTTCGCAGCAGACAAAATCATGAGTTGGAGATGGTGTCGCTGGTGGCATCTTGGGCAGATCTCTTTTCTCTGAGAGGGGCCCTGCCTGTCCCAGCACCGCTCAAATCTGTTTCATCCTCCACAGCAGAGTACTGATCACCCTTGGGGAAAGTGTCCACCCCACCTCTGGGAGACCCGAAGAGGAGTTTCGGGGAGCAGAAGTTGGTGTCAGCAAAGCTGGGGTGGGAGTCACCAGCGGGCGCTCTGGACCCCGTCCCCTGGGCCTGGCTAACTTGCACTGCCCCGGGAAGCCCTCTGGCCAGGTCCAGGCCCCTGGGGGTCAGCTCCAGTCTTGCATCTGTGCCGCGTCCTGCAGGGCCCACGGAGGGACCGCCGCCTGGCCCCGCCGCTGAAGGCACCTCTGGGTGTGCTGGCGAGGAGGAGTTGGGGGAAAGGAGCTCCCCTCTTCCCATATTGATGGGAAGGGGAAGTTGTGGATATCGGGGTTGTGTCATCTGTCATTTTATGCACACTTAGCAACCTCACGGATGGGAATTTTACTGAGTATTTCACTCCGTTGTAGAACTGTTGAACACATTTATTGAGCACCTTCTGTGTGTTGGGCTAATGTTCTGCCTGCACACTACCATGAAAACATCAGACTCCAGTGTGGCAGAGAGGAAATAAGCAAGGAGACTGGTGAATACATAACAGCTTTGCAGAAGTCTGCAGGAAGAGCCTGGGGGTGGGGACCCCGCTTTCCATCAGCGCTGTAACCTAGAGTCCTAGACTCTGGGGTGTGGACGCATCATCCTTTGTGGGGAGCAGTGGTTCTTCACTGGGCATGGAGCAGAAATAGGGTGGGTACAGGAACCTGCATTGTAACACGCTTTCCCATGGTGATGGTGGGGGAATACAGATTCAAGAACCCCGCATCCTGATTGCTGGGGAGGAGTCAGTAAGACACCAGGCTCACTCCAGAGGTGGTGGCGGATCGGGTCAGTGGGTGTTTCACTTACAGAACTTGAAGCCAGATGACCATCGCCTTGCAGAGTTGTCCTAGGACAGAGTCCAGGCGGTGGAGTCCCAGCAATTGTGTAGATCTGTCGCTCAAGCTTTTCTTTTCTTCTTTTTTGAGACAGGGTCTCACTAGGTAGATCAGGCTGGCCTCGAACTTGCAGAAATCCTCTTGCCTCAGCCTCCTTAGTGCCAGGATTACAGGTGTGCACTGCTACGCCTGGCTCTGTTCCAGCTTCTGACACATTTGGTCAGCCCTCCACATCCACACATGTCGTATCGGTGGATTCAGCCAACTGCAGATCAAAAATATCTGGAAAAAACATGGTGTCTGCACTGAACATGTGTGGACCTTTCTTTGGTCATTCTTCTCTAAACAGCTCTTTACTCGCCATTTGTGTTGTGTCGTGTTGTGCATTATGTCACCCGGAGACGCTTTAAGGTACAGGAAGATATGTGGATGCCGAGGCAGCACTGCATTCCAGATGACCATGTGGAGCCCTGGGCAGCGTACTCCCCACCCTCCTGACCGGAAGAAGTGATTTATGCTCCTTATTTAACCAGCAATTCAAAGAATTTGATAAATGACAAACACAAAAATCCAAGTGTCATCCCATCCCAAGGAGCTCGGTTGCTTGGGCAGAAACTGTTGGATGTATCTGCCTGGAGGGCTGAGGAGGGACCCAGCCCTCCTCCTCGGTGGATTTTGGGAGGGATGAGGAAATGTGCCCCCTTGCTGGAACATCTGCTCCCTTGTTCCTGTGCAGTTGGAGACTCACCCGCTGGCTTCCGCAGGTTCTCTGGCAGCCCCCCCACCCCCACCAGCCAGGGTCCAGGGTGGAGCCCCCTAGGTTGGAGGTGAGTTGGCTGAGGAGTTGTCTGGCCTTGCAGAGCAGAGGTGAGGAGCAAACTGCTTTGTGTACAGAGGCTCAGCTGAATGCCCAGCACCTGGTGAGCACCCACAAACCTCTGCTGCCACTGCTGCCTTGAGGACACACTGCAGCCTCGGTAGAGCCGCTTCTGCATACGTTTGGTCTCCCCAGTTGGACCTTCATTAAGAACACTGGCTTCTTTGGGTAAAACAAGCCTGGAAAGCACAGATCTGATCCCAGCCTCTCTTTATGACTAGGGCTTCCTGAGTTCCGGAGAGGGTGTAGGGGCCCAAGGTTACACAGCCGGTGGCTCTGAAGGTCCAGAAGGAAGGCACTTAGTACATTGCCCGGCCTTGGCACAAAACCTTAACCCCTGAGCCCTGAGCTCGGGCTCCTCCTTCCCCAGGCCCTGGGCCTGGTGTATGATGCACTTCAAGCCCAGCCCGGTTCTGGGACTTCTCTAGGGCATGGCAGAGCTGCCAGGGGCCTTCTGGTGGGCACACAGCATTCAGAGAGGGTGAGTGACTGGTGACAACACACATCAGACACAGGTGGAGCAGCGCCCCCATATTGTCCAGGAAGGACCATGGCCCCTCTTGCACTTGGAGCAAGGCCTTCCTCCTGTTGATGAAAGAGGCAGATAGATGCAGGAAGACCCTAGACGCCCCTGTCACCCTGGCCTGGACTGCATCTCAAGCTGCTAAACTGCTCATGACAAGCTGCAGACATTGGCAGGTGCCACCTGGCTGCAGCCAGGGTCCCGAGGACTTTGTCTTGGCGGAGACAAAGGTCCACTTGCCTGTGCTGGGCTCCGGAAGGGAAGGGCAGTGTGCAGTGCCCAGGTGGTGGCCTGGCCAGAGCAGCCTCTTCCTGCACGCTATGCCAGGCTCCCAACCAGCCTTTCCTCCGGGGAAGGCCGGGCTCTGTCCCAGTCACATAATACCCTGTCTCCCATTCAGACGGGCAGTCTAGACGCCCTTGCTCTCCTTTGTTCTAAAGGGTCAGGGGTTGGGGAAGGGCCCAGAAAGTGGGACTTGCGTGAGGAGGAAAGGGAGTGGTGGTAGATGAGGGGAAACCGGCTTCAAAGGAGGCAGCCCTGTCTCCCTCCGCCAGACGCCGAGCGACTGTCCACCGTCAGAACACGTACCGATTTATAGAACGATAGAGGCTGCTCCCTGACAGAAACGAGTCTGAACCCCGATGCGGGTTACACCCACTCGGGCCTGTGCACCCAGAGCTGCACAGCTGACACCGTCTAAATAGAGCCCCACAGCGTGTGCCGATAAGTCTGGGGCAGGCTGCCAGTGGAACCAGAGTACCAGAGGCAGCGTGACCAGGTCTGAGCCAGAGAAACCCCTGTGGGGAGAGAGGCAGCCGTGCCCCATTGTACCAGCCTCCACTCGGCCAGGGGATGCCTTGATGTCTGAGTGCTTTGAAAGGGACAGAGCAGCCAGGTGCTGCGGTGCAGGATTGTAATGCCAGCTGCTCAGGAGGCTGAAACAGGAGGATCACAAGTTTGACGCCAGCCTGGGAAACTTAGCAAGGAACTATCTCAAAATTTAAAAAATTAAAAGAGCTGGAGCTATAACTCAGCACTCCCTGAGTTCAATTCCTGTTACCATTAGAGAAAGAGAGCAGAGAAGAGAAAAAGGAGGGATGGTCCCAAGGAGATAGAACCGGTCTCCAATTTGGTGCTTGGGTTCCAGGCTTGGTTGATGAGTAAAGGCTGTGCCTCTCCAAGCTTCAGTTGCCACATCTGTGAAATGGGCCATGGATGGTTGACATAGGTCATCAGGGGAACAGACGCGAGGCTCATGGGTGGTTGTCCCTGCTCCCTGCCTGGCATGGCGAGCACAGCCCCTGGATGCTGTTGAGTCCACTGCTGGTCACCCTTCCTGTTGGCCATTCTTGGGAGCTTCCTCATACTCTAGCCCAGGGGTTCTCACTGCCCCTGGTGACACTGGCAACCTTCGGAGATATTTTTGGTTGTCACAATGGGGAAGTAGGAGGGGGAGCTCCTGGCAGCCAGTGCTTCAAAGCTGAGGATGCAGCTGAACTCTGCACAGGACAGGATACCCCCCACTGAAACATCCGTTTCCTGAAGGGCCATTGTGCCAGGAATGGGGAACCCTGGTTGAGTCCAGTCTCGGCCCCCGAGACCCTGCTCCCCAACCTGATCCTGGCACGTGCACTGGAACGAGGCTGCATAGGAAACTGGTCACTGTGACCTGGGCAGGAAAATAGAGAAGACTTGGAACGGGGAAGAACACCTCCCACCCCCAAACACGCACAGAAACACAAATTCAGGGTCAGCGGGCCGTTCACAGAGGCCCTTGTGAGGTGGCCTGGCTGCATTTAGAAAGAAGAGTGTCCAAAATGAGTGACGAGGCTGGGCAACAGGGCCAGCTGTGGAGGGCAGCCCCTGGTGTGGTGGGGGGGTCCCCAGATGAAAGCTGGCCCCCCTGGGACTCAGCTGTGCCCCTGACTGTCTGCTGTGTGATGTCACCAGTCACTTGTCCTCTCTGAACTACGTGTCCCCACCGGAAGACCCCTTACAGCTCTGCCATGCCCAGGAGAAGCTGCGGAACTGGCAGCATAAGGCGTGTAACCCGCCAGGCCTGGCATCCGGGGGAAGTGGAGTTAGAGTTTATTTCTCAGGGATGAGGCTTTCATGCGGAGTCCAGGAAAAGTGGTGGCCAAGGAGAGACCAGAAGTGAGAGCCCCCGGGGCGCTGGGCTGATGGGCGCAGGGGGCGTGGTCAGAGACAGGACCTCGAGGATGCGTGTGACCTGCAGAGTCTTAGAGGCATTTGGGGTACTGGGGAGCCCTGCAGGGGTTTCAAGCCAGGCAGAGTCCAGTGGGTGCCATCTGCAGCCAAAAGCAGGGAGGGCAGGAAGGGGGTCCAGGCAGGGATGAGGGTGGTCAGGCAGGTAGAAGGGGGGATGGGTTCAAAGTTATGGTGAAGGCAGCAGTTGCAGAGACCTGGCACACCCAGCAGGACCTCTCGTTGCTCACAGCACGGGGAAGATGATGAGACCAGAACTGGGGGTGGGGTGGGGTCAGAGGTGGCCCGGAGTCTCGTGTGGGGGCAGCGCCCAGACCACAGTCAGATATGTGCCCCTGGACAGCGTAGCGAGGCTCCCTGGGGAGCTGTGGAGACCCATGGGGTTGCAGTGGGCTGGGGGAAGCAGACAGGAAGGAAGGGGGAAGGAAAATTCTGTGAGAGTTCCTGGAACCCAGATGCCTTGGTTTGTCCCCAAGTGTCCTGGTCTTGCCCCTCCGGGATTTCTCATGTTTCCCCTGAATATTTATCACTGCACTTTGGGCCAGAAACTCTCTGTGAATATGTCTGGGGAAGAGTTGGCCAGAAATGTTTGCCTGATGGGCAGAGCCTTCCAGGGACTTGAAGAGCGCAGGCTCCCAAGGCCGGGGCTGGGCTCCTCGAGAAAGGTGTGGTCATTGATAGTAACCTCTGCCCGCCGTGACCAGACAGGGAGTGGCAGTAGGCGTGTGCAGGGGAAAGCGCAAACACACGCAGTTACTGGGCCACCAGGGCAAATCCCAGCCCCTCCGGCCTTGGAGGCTGTCTGTTCAGCGGCACGGCTGAGTCCGCGGGTGTCTCGAGCTCCGCGTCTGTCCCGGAGAGCCCGGGAGGCCATCGGGAAAGAAGGAAATCCTCTGCCGAGCCCCTCGACAGAAGAGATCTCTGTGGATCTGCATCCTCCTCGTGGGCGGACGTCTTCCAGGCGTGCGCTGCCACGTCGGGGAACCGAGGCTTCGCCCAGAGAGCAGAGCCCGTGGGCTGCTCGCGCAGGAGGAGCGAAGAGTAGGAGCAGCCTTTTAAAAACAGTTATTAAGAATGAGCGAGTGGGAAGCAAAACAAAAAGAGAGCATGTGGGGCTCCATCTGGTCCCGTGACAGCCCACAGCCCTCCCTGCCCTCCCCAGGGCACCCGTGCGGCGGTGCCTCTCAGTGGGCTCCCTGAGCCCTGGGCAGTTTTGTTGGTTTGTTCGGCAGTACTGGGCTTCTTGTGTTTTTCTTTTTGGTACTGAGTATTGAGCCCAGGGCCTCGTACATGGTAGACAAGTGCTCTACCACTAAGCTACATCCCCAGCCCGGGACTGAATCAAGGACCTTTGCATTGAGCTACACCCCCAGCCCTTTCTTTCTGTTTTATTTTGAGACAGGCTCTTACCAAGTTGCCCAGGGTACGTTCAAACTTGCGGTTCTCCTGCCTTAGCCTTTTGGAGTGCAGGCATTACAGGTGTGCGCCACCATGCCCAGCTCCAGGCCATTATGTGGTGCGCCCCTGAGCCCGCGCATGCTCTTCTTTCGTCGTCATTGTGGTGAGGACACACCCCGTGGGTTATCGCAGCCACCTGGCAGGTAAGGGGCGCCGAAGTCCAGGAGGCCAGTGAGCCTGTCCTGGGGCTCAGCATATGGAGAAGACAGCAGGTGGCGGTGCTGGGCACAGTCCACGAATTCACGCAGTCCTCACCGCAGCCTTTTGGGACAGGTGTTGGAACCTGACTTCACAGTTGGGGAAACTGAGGCTCAATGAGGTGACCAGCCTTGGACCACACAACCCAAAAGCAGTGTAGCTGGGCTTTGACCTCTGGCTCCAGTGTCTGGACTCCGCAGCATTTGAGAGGGAGGAGGGGAGGGAGGGCAGACAAGTCTCAGAAGCGGCAGCTGCCTCTGCCCGGGCTGGCAGAGAAGGTGGCACAGGTTGGTGAATGAACGGCTCTCCTTGGGCGCCTCATGGCACCAGGCTTTGCTTTAAAGGTTGGCAGTCCCAAAAGGAAGAACTGGAGACCGTGTTTAGGGGACCCTTCCTCGTCTGGGTGCCCCAGGTTGTCACCTGGCACACAGGCCGGCATGCCTGGTGTTGGGGCCCCAGGAGGTCCTGTGTGCTGTTCCTCCCTCCTGTCTGGGGTAGTAGAGGGTATTTGGGGTCACCCTTGGAGCCACCCCACCTCTAATACTCTCAGAATGACCCCTTTTTTTTTTTTTACAGTGACCCTTTGTATAATGGTGAGCTAGGGCCCCACCTGCAAAACGCAAATTTGGAGGCGACAGCAGATTTTGTCTTCCTGTGTATTCTTGGCAGAGTCCCCCAGAGGCAGGTGGAGATGAGCTCTCAAATGCACCCCCAGTGCATTTCAATTTAACCCATCTTGCCACACACCCCACCTTTAAGTCAACAGTGTCACAACAAAATCGCCGCTGCCAGGTGTTAGAAGCATCTTAGCAAGTTGGCTGGGAACAAGAAGGCGCGAGTCATTCGCCGGTCAGCCGCATCCAGCCTGGCGTGGAGGGCAGCCGGGAGGGCAGCCCAGTCAGAGATAATGTCAGCCTGCGGCCCCTCCCCTTCCCTGTCCACCAGCAGACCCCAAACCAGACCGATAGCTTAGCATTTTCATTTAAGTCCATCTGACAAATCGTTTTAGACGGAGAAAGCAATACTGCGTCTTTAAATGGCTACTTTGTCAGCGCGTCTCCGCGTGCTGTAAAAAGCCCTTTGTTACATGTCTAGACGGCACGCCAGCGGAATATTTGGTCTGCGTGAGGGGAGAGAGACCTGACAAGGTTGGATTCATTTACCGGCTTATTTAAAGTGGGATTTCGAAATGCTCCCTCATAAACTGTTGTCCGCCTGGCCTCCCCTAGCCTCCTCCAAGCCCACACTGGCTTTTCTTGTTTTTATAATTTTTTGCCTGTTCTGGCAGTTAGCACGAGGTCGCAGCCAGTACCCTGGCGAGGAGAGTGGCTGCGGCTTGCAGCTTTTTTTCTTGTTTTAATTGTCCTCTTTATGACTGCCTGTAGACGTCCTGCAGATGTGTGTTCTAGGGGAAATGGCTTTTCCCTCTGGTTACGCTAAGTGGGAAGGTTGCAGCCGCTGCTCCCTCCGCTGTGACCACCTCCCTCTTCCCCAAACCGTTCTCCAGCGAGTCTCCCCCTCCCTGAAACAAGGCACTTTGCCTCCTGGCAGGGTCTTTGTGTTTATCACACATTTACTTGGCTGTGCTAATTTTATACCAGAGAAAGAGAGAGATCAGATTTTCAAGTTGAGGGGTGGGCAGGGACCCCCTCGACCTTTCCCACAACTCCTCCTATTTCTTAGCACTTTTCCTTCGGCTTTCCTTTTTTTTTTTTTGCTTTTGTTTTTGTTTTTGTATCTATACACTAATAAAATGAAACACCAGAGATTGACTTTTTAAGGATGAAAATATCAGGGCTACTTGAATGGGTGTGAGGTTTTAGTTCTGTGGAATAGGTCCCCAAATTAGCCCCATTGCCATGGTGACTAGGGCATTGTTGCCAGGGTGAAGAGGAGCCAAGCCGTGGGGTAGAGGGTCGCCTGCCCCCCGCCCATCACCCATCCCCACAGGAACTGGATGCAGGGGCCGGATAGGCCTTGTCCAACCCCACCAGCAGCCAGAGAGGTGGGCCACCTGGTCATCCTGCCAGATGACCTCTGCAGTGGGCGGTAGTGGCCACCCCTCCCTTGTCATGCAGGCACAAGCCCATGAACTTGGGAACTTGAGGGGACGTACAGCCCAGCTGTCTGTTCTGGCAGAGGGTCAGCCCAGAATGCCCTTCTAGAGCCAGACCTGAAGACTAGAGAGACCACCAGGCCCTGGCCACCTCCCAGCCAGACCCCAAACTCCCTCCCCGAACACTGTTGTCACTGCTGTTGACCGGGCTGCAAAGCCATAAATTTCCACCCACAGCAGCCACGGTCATCAATCTGCCCTGTGGTTTTTACACAGCAGGGGGCACAAAAGGTGGGGAGGGGGAGTCCAGGGTGTGCAGCCGAGCAGATGTCTCCTGGGACACCCGAGCCGCATCTCATTTCTGCCAGACGAAGCGAATCCAGCTTCCCAGTCTGCTTTCTGGGGGGTGGGTGGACATTTCACATGTAGGATGTGGAGATGGGCACCCCACACCCTGGGATTCTGGGCCCAGTCCTTTTATTTCTACCCTCAAAACAGACAACCCCAAGCAGGTGCCATCTGCTAGGCCACTGCCCCTCCTTGTGGTGCAGGGGCTGCATGTGGGCACCTGAGGCCAACCCCCTTCTGCCTTCGCTGCCCTGAGCTTGGAAGCCCATAAATGCCTGGGGAGGGGAGACACAGGCCCAAAAGGCACCCCCAGATCTGCCCAGCAGCACACGCACTGCCAGTCACCCCTGCCACCCAGTTCCCAAGCAGGGATGTTACTGGAGAAGGACGGGCTGTTAAGCACGAGGTCCTCAGCCCGGCAGGCGGCTCTGTGCTGTAATTGGGTCTGTCCTGCAGTAATTAAAGGGACATGATGACACTGACCCCATCGCCAAGCCAGCGTGGCAGAGAGGGATGAATGGCACTGCTATTGATTTTTTCTTCCAAAATCTGCCCCTTTTCAGCATATCAAAAATGCCTCCTCTGCTTGAGTTGGGGGGGGGCTCCTTTTTAAAATAATGATCGTATGTCTCCTGTTCTTTTTAAAAAACCATGGGGATCCCTCATTTCCTGTAATGTGAACAGCTCTGCCTTGCTCAGGGAGATCTGAGCTTAAGGACTTGCAAGGTACAAACACCCTGAGAGCCGATAGCTTAAGAGATGAGATAGGAGAAAGTCTGGTTTTTAAAGCTCAGAGCTGGGAGGCCTGGACTTTTTTTTTGTTTAACTCTTCTGTAGAGTTGGAGAAGCCAGAGTTTCGAGACGGTCTTGGTGTGCTGCCTTATTTAGGAGGCGAATTGCTGCTCATTTGTCAGGCAAAACAGATGTGGCGGGGAGACAACATCTATTTTCATAATTCGAAACAAATCTGGCGAGCCGCCTTCCTTTTCAGTGGGGCCTGCTCATGCAGAAAGCCCAACTCCCCAGCAGCATTTAGCAGAAGTATTTATAGCTCGCTGATTGAACTTTCCTTCCTCCAGGAGGAGCTGGTTTCTCTGGTGATGGGGACACAGGCTGTCTGGAGGGAGAGTGGGTGCAGGGACCGTTTAAAACAGCAAGTGGAGAAGTGCGGGTCACCGCAGTTGGCGCATCTGGCCTTGCTGTCCGCGGGGGTTTTCACCTCCCTGCTCATGGGGTGTTGGCTGAGGGCCAGTGGGAGGCTGAAGGTGGGAGAGACTCCTAGACAAGCAGCCCACACCCTGGCACCCCAGAAAGATGCAGGACCTGAGCTCCCAACTGGCAGGGACTTGTGCTGAGCTTTGCAAGGGGACCTGGCTGCCACTCCCCATTTTATATATGGGGACACCCAGGTTGGGTGAAAGAACAGCTTGCCCGGTCATGCCCCAGACTTTCAGTGCAGCTGGACTCCTGCACCTGAGTGCCATTCAGATTCTGCTCCGGGTTCCTTCCCAACTGGAGCCTTTGCTGCACTGTAACCTCCAGTTAAGTGTAGCTGTGTGTATAAGAAGGTGGACCTGGTGTTTGGGGGAGCCACCCCTTGCCTGTGCATTTGTCACATAGTTAAGCTCCTTCTGTGTGTCTCCCGAGGAGCTGGAGATGGCTGGTGGTGATGGGGCACCTACCTCTGCCGATTGGGGGGCACCCACTGTAGCTGGAGAGCCAGGTGGCAAACAAGTTCACACGGTGGTGATGCTGAGGGGGAATGCTGCAGGATCACGTCCCTTATCTTGCTGTGATGGGGACAAGGTCTGAGAAGGCCTCAGAGGGGCTGAGACTTGAGGGACTACAAAGAGCCTCAGTGGGAAGAGCTGGGGAGAGGGAAGAAGCTGAGAGGGAGGGCGACCTGGGTCACCTTGTGGAGGGACTGACCAGGTTTCAGTACCCTCGTCTGTAGAATAGAGTGACTAAAAAGTATAGATGTTTCTGATTCATCTGGAAAAACCACACGTGATAGTTTTGTGGGAGGCCACATTGGGGGAAACTGGGTGTAGGGGGTATGGAGAGCTTTCTTATTTCTCACACCTCAGGACAGAAAGAATTAAGTGAAAGGCATGGGAGGGCCCCAGCCCTCCTCCTTGCTGGGGCCCACCTGGGGCAAACTGATGCTGGCACCCTAAGCCATTCCTCAACTCATCCTGTGACTCAGAGAGACCCTGGGGAGCTGCGCCCTTGCTCTCCTGCAGACCAGAGCAGTGGGACCTGGGTTGCCTAGTGCAGGACTCCCTCCTGGGAAGGATGAGGCCCATGCCAGAGGGCCTGCCTCAGAATCTCAGGCAGGTGGCGAACTTGAGGGGCATGGTGGATCCGAGTCGCAGTGGTGGAGTCGGGGTTTCTCATTACCACCTGCAGTTACTCAGCTGGATAGGGTACACTGGAAAAGTCAGTGGCAAACATGTGCCTGCACTGCTGCACTGGGAGGGGCAGACATCACTCATCAATCTGTCCTGCTGCACTCAGACCAGACATCACTAATCGGCAGCCTGGGACCCTCTCCCGGTACAGTTTCGTGTGGGACAGAACCATTTGCCCTGGTCTCAGTAGCACCCAGGGTGATGTGGGCTCGGGGGCCACTCTGCAGGCCATGCAGAGCCGTTGCGAGTATGCAGATTGAATGAAGCTGTAGTTGTCCCTCAGTGTCTTCATATCGGTTCCAGGACCCGTAGTGGATACAAAAAGCCGCAGGTGCTCACATTCCCCGTATGAAATGGTACTGTTGGCCTGTGCACGTCGGCTTACCTGCAGATGACTTACAGTACATGCTGTGTGAAGAGTTGTCACGCTATATCGTATAGGGGATAGTGACCAAAAAATAAAGTGGACATGTTCGGTACAGGCACCCGCCCGCATACTTCCACCTGCAGTTGGTTGACTCTGAAGATGGGGGTCACAGGTGGGGAAGACTGGCCGAGCTCGGTGCCTGAGAGGCCCTGAGCCTGTGGCTTTTGCTGCTGCCTTTGGACAGCAGGTGGAGGCTGGAATTTGCCCTCGACTCTGGTTTTCCTGCAGATCAGCGTTCCTGTTTCAGACACCCTTTGTATTTCTTCTTGCGGTGGATCCGCAAACAGTAGGATTTCTTCTCCTCCAGAGAAGGGCCTGTGAAGCAAGGCTTAGAGAGCCTGCTCTCCCTCACTCCCTGTCACTCATCAGTTCATTTCACAAGCACTTATGTAGCACCTACTGTGTGCTCGGCACGGGCGCTGCCTCTGTGACTGGGGGAGCTGCAGCACCAGCCTTCAGAAACTTGCAGTCCAGGTGTGAAAGGAAAGAGCAGCTTTCCCTGTTGGCATTGAAGTCGGGTGTTTAGATGAGGTGGTGGTGGTTGTTAAGCTAGTTGTGTGATTTTAGTCCTTGCTGCTCTCTCTGTGTTGGAGCCTAACGAGGAATCACTTGTTGCGGCTGGTGTTTACTGAGCAGACGCGGTGTCCCGGGGCCTGTGTTTGAGACAGAAACCATTGTCTTACTAATGCAGAACTTCTTGGCACTGGCACTCCAGATGTTGGGTCCCTGGCATTGCAGGATGTTTAGCCTCCTCCCTCCAGCCCACCACATGCCAGTAGCACACCCTCTCCAGTGTTCCCGGACATTGCCAGTTGTTCCTAGGGGCATAGTCAGGCCTGGGAAGAGCCCTGCCTCAGTCCGAGCAGCTGATCCCTGGACTGGCCATTAGGAGGTATGGGTTTGCCCGCTGGACATGGGTCACCTGAGCAATGCTGGCATGTAGTCTTGATTGGAAAATCACACTGCATAGTTATATGGATCATTTTCAAACTCCCATTGCATGTGCTGTATTTGGCTCCAGTACACGCACACACACACACACGCTTGCACACACATGCATACATGGCCACCCCACCCTACCCAGGAAACCTTATTGCAAGTTTGCCAGGCCCCTAAGTAACATCCTTGTTTTATGCCTCAGAGGTATCTACTGGCTTTTCCTTCAGTGAAACAAATATTCCTGCCTCAGGACACTTGCACTTACAGTTCTTCATTTGTGCAGGAGTGTTCTTCCCCAGCCCTTCTCATCTTTCAGGTCTCAGCTTCAAGGCCACCTCCTCAGCGAGGCCATGCCTGACCACCCCATCTAAGGAAGTCCCCCCTCCCCCGTGGCGGTTGCATACTTGGCTCTGGCTCCCTGAGGACCGTCCTCTCCAAAGATGAGAGGTCCCCACAGTCTTGACTTTTCTTTACTTGAGGTGGCTGCTGGCAGTGGAGTTTGTGGTTGCCTTACCTTGATACAGTGTGTCGGGGATGTTTGATTGTACTGGGCTAAGTTGATGCTCACAATGACGTGTTACATTGGTGATACACTGTTACTTTGATACATTGTATTAGAGGTATTTGATGGTAACAGAGGGAATTTAGAGACATTGACAAAACATTGGTACTTTGATACAAGGTACAATGGATGTTTCTACTAGGGATACATTGATAGTTTGTAGTGATGCACTGCCCTGTGGCTATTTCATTGCACTGGGGGTACAGTGATGATTTGGGAGGAACCCAGCTATTCTCCTTCCCCGGGCTTTTCTCTGCCCTTAGGAAAGAGATTGCAAGTTCTTTGCAGGGGTGAGCAGGACTAGGAACCAATGCCTCCAGGTTACTTAAAATCATTCTTCATTTCTAAATTTTAAATGATGTGTTTAGAATTTAATCTTCAAACCTGGGAGCTAAACTTGCAAGTCGAGGGATGACAGCTTAGAGATGGTTTCATTTGGCTGGCTGCAGCAGCCAGATGGCAGATGCTGGGAGCGGGAGATGAGGGGGCTGGGAGAGAGGGGAGTGGCTTCTGCTGGGCTCTTACCCTCCCCCTGCAGGAAACCACCTTCCAGTGCCAGGCAGGGTCGTGCTACTGGAATCACTTAAGGCTGCTGGTGCTGCCCTCTGCCAGGGTAATCCTGGTGATACCAGGGAATGGGGCCTTCCTGAACTATTCACTTTAAAAAGTTTTTATTTTGAGATAATTGCTGATTGACATGCAGTTTTAAGAAATAATACACAGGGATGTAATGTCCACACCTTCCACCCCACCTCTCTCAATGGCCGCATCTTGCAGAGCTGTCACAGTACCATAGCAGGCAGTTGGCATTTGGTCCGATCCATCACGTTATTCTAATTTCCCCAGTTTTACGTGCACTCATTCGAGTGTGTGTGTGTGTACACATGTGTGTATTTAGCTCTGCAGTTTTATCACACGTGTGGATCTGTGTAACCATCACAATCAAGACACACAACAGTCCCATCCCAGGGACTCCTCCCTCCACCCTTTTATAGTCACAGCCGCCTCCTTCACTCCTGACAACCAATAATCTGTCCTCCATCTCTGTAATTTTGTCATTTCAAGAACGTTATGTAAATGGAATCAGGCAGTACAGAACCTTCTAAGATTGCTTTTTTTACTCAGCATAATTCCCCAAGGATGTATCCAGGTTGCTATAGGTATCAGCAGTCCATTCCTGTTCATTGCTGAGTAGTATTCCGGGGTGTGAGTGCACTACTCCTGGCTTAACCTTCATTCACCTGTGAAAGGACATCCGGGCTCTGACAGGGTTTTGGCCATTGCAGGTAAAGCTGCGGTGAACACTCCCGCACAGGTGGTCATGTGGACACAAGTCTTCCTTTCTCTGGCTCCATGCCTGGGGTGCAATCCTAGTCCTGTGGTGGCTGCTTGCTTCATTATTGAGAGCTCTTTCCAAGCACACACTGCCCCGCTGGCCTCTGGAAAGATGTGTACCCTGGTGAGTGTGCGTGGGACACGGGCTCCTTCCTCCTTCAGATATTAACCGAGGGCAGCTGACCGAGCCAGCATGACATTAACCACTGTGGATACAGTGAAAGCAAGATAAATAAGGCGCTCTCATGGGGCTTCCTTGCTGGCCACGGGAAATCAACCATAAAACAACCAAGTTGATAAAGAAGATGGCTTCTCACGGTAGCTGACACTTGATGCCCCCTGCCTGCCAGGTGCTTTGTGAGTACTTTATGGTCCTCAAACAGTGGGGTTGGGCAGCATTCAGGCAAGGAAACAGAGAAGATGCACGTAAGGAGTTGGGGGTAATCCAGGCGCCATCTGCGCTGCCTCCCATGGCCAGAACAGGCCCTTAGGAGACAGAGACAGCGTTCCTGGCAGACAGTGCTGCAATTGCAAAGGGCCTGGGGTAGGAACAAGGGAAAGCCATTGGGCTGGAGTGTGGGGAGCCAGGCTTGGGGATAGGAAATGTGATTCCGAGGTTGGGGGCGGGGGCTCCTAGGGTTTTAATCTGAGTGCAGCAGGGCTTTTCATGGTTGGGACTTCCTGTTTCTGAACAGCCCCCAGGGCTGGAAGAGCCTGCTGCAGTGGTGATGGTGGGTGCTGGTGTCTGGGAGGCCTCGCCTTGCCTTTTGGAGTCTGTTTTGCTGTCACTTGTCACCTGGAAAAGGAATAGGAAGAGACGTGTACGGACAAAGATGGTGGGAAGGGCCTGACAGGTTTAGACCCCAGGTGGTCCCTGTGGGGACAGACAAATTCCCACAAGGAAGGGACACATGGACCTTTGCTCAGGGTCCAGCTTCCCATGAGCCCCCCTGCAGGGAGGCCACTTGCCCACCTGGGCACCTCCCTGGCTCGGTGTCCCTTCGGGGGCCAGCCATCAGTGTGGCAGCCTTATTTCCTGGGACTTCCTCACAAAACTGTATAATAGGTCGGCGGCAAGGAATGCCATGTCCATGGTGAGAGCTCTCCATTGGATTCCAAAGCTGACCGGCCCAGGGCCAGCAAGTCTGCATGGCGACACTTGGATGACCATGGACATGGCCCTCCTGCCCAGTCAGCTCCCAGTGGGCTGCAGCCTTTCCTGCTGCTGCTGCATCTGGAAGTTGGGGGGCGGTGGGGGGGCTCTTGCGGGTTTCTGAGTCAGAGTCATCCTGGGGGTGTCGCTTTACATTGAGTTTCTTGTCCACTGGTGACAAGGGAGAACAGCGGTTATGACACCAGGCCGCCGTGTCCCCGGTACAGGGAGTGTCTGGCCCTGCCACTTGTGCATATCGGTGTGCCTTTCTGAGCCTTAGATTCCTTATTCCACAAACAGGGTAATAATAGGACAAGGGTCTTTCACAGAGAGGTGCGGGGAAAGTTACATGAACCAACAGAGACCCCTTCTGTAAGGCATGAACCTGGGGAAGTGGGCCGTGTGCCCCCTGCACATCTGCCGCTGCTGCAGTGGCTTAGAAGAGTTCAGGCCATCAGTCATGTGTTCAGATTGCCTAGACACCCAGCCGGGTCTCTGGTTGCCCGGGTTTGCTCTGCTCTGAGAGGTCAGGTGGCAGTGGGATTTGAAGTGCCCTCCTTGGCTACTCTGGAAACCCAGCTCCTGGGGTCTGGCCCTGGGGACCTGAATCTCCCAAGCTTGGAGCAGGGCACATAGTAGGTACACAATAAATAGGTGCTGCTTGAATGAGTGAATGAATGAATGAATGAATGGATGGATGGATGAATGAATGAATAGCACTACAGGGTCCCTGAGGATAGATTCGAACAACAGAAGAAAATGTCTTTCATGGAACATAAAACCTGGTCTTCCTGGGCATCTGTTCATGGAGATCGAAGGCAGGTTGCTGGTGCCCTCTGTCCCCCAGTGGTGCGGCTGGGCAAGTCTACAACTTGCCACTAATTTTCCTCCATTCAGTCCCTTCTGACTGCATGCCTTAAACCATACACATTTATTTCTCTTGTTTCTGGTGGCTGGGAAATCCAAGGTCAAAGTGCTGGCAACTTGGATTCTGGCAAGGCTCTGCGTCCTTGAAGATCCAGCCCCACATCATATGGCCTTTCCTTGCCATGTGCAGGTGGAGTGAAGAGAGGGAAAGAGAATGTGCTCTCTGGAGTCTCTTCATATAAGGGCACCAATCTTGGTGGATCAGGGCCCCAGCCTTAGACTTCTTTTAACCTTAATTCTTTCCTTAGAAGCTCCATCTCCAAATATTGGGGCTTAGGGCTTCAACATACGAATACTGGGGAGACACGTAGTTGTGTAACACAGGTCTCCTTTCCTTCTGCTGCCAATGAATGAGATCCATTTTCCCACTGAATTTGCATGTCAGTCAGGGGAGGGAGGCACCATTTGGTCATGGGGTCTGAGGTGAGAAGCAGGTCCCAAATAGTACGGCACTCTAGGTCACCTGCAGTGAGGAGCAACACTGGCACTGAGCCACACCGAGGGCTCCTGCCCTGCTCTGGGGCTGCAAGCTCTGCTGCGTGGTTGACTGTGTGGACCAACTGCTGGCCTCCTGGCTGTGTGAGCACCCCTGGGGGCCAGGATCTGGGGAGAGGGTGGTGCAGGGGGTCTTGTGTTCCTCGTCACTGGGAAAACGTCATGATGGCAGTCTGGGTGGTCACCACAGCAGTAGTAGGAGTAGGAGTTGCTCTTGGGCAGCCAGTGCTGGCCTTTGAGGGGTAAATAGGAGTCTGCCAGCTAGAGAACAGACTTGTGCCAGCTAGGAGGAGGCTGCAGGATAAGGTTGTGTCCTGATGTAGTGGCTCGACTCACAGAGGCGACCAGACAGAGACCAACGAGGCTAAGTCAATAGTGACATACACATTTTCTTGGAAGTCGTAGCGGATACCCTGGGTACTGTCACACGCGGGAGAATTTAAAACTGCCAAAGAAAGCTGGAGAAGGACATGGCTGCCCGGGCTGGGCAGCTGGAAACATGTCATGTCCAGTGTGCACAGGGCCTTGCACGGGGCTGCCAGGATGCAGGAGGCAAGGGGCATGCAGGTAACGAGGAATCAGCCAGTGCTGACCGCTGGGATGGAGTGTGGGGTGTTGCTCTGGCAAGAGGCCCCTGATGATGGCAGCTGATGTTTATTGCCCATTTAACCGCACCGGCTCTGTTCATTGCACTCAGTATATACTAGCGGCACCCACTTTGCCCACACGACGCCTGCACAGGCTAGGGTTCGTGGAGTTATGCTTTTCCAGTGGGGAAACTGAGGCACAGAGAAGTGTATAAGTCCCTGGTGGCATGAGTTGGACTGGAAGAGCTGAGGTTTGGGTTTGGGTTTGGGACCCTGCTGACCACTGCACTAACCTGCTCCCAGTGTTCGCTGACTTGGATGCAACTCCCAGGGTCCTGACTGATAGAGAGCCTGGCCGGCCCCTCGCCACCCCCTCCAGCCTTGCTGTGCCTGACCTTGGCCATCAGTCCACCTCCTGCCTTGCCTCCGCCCAGGCGAGACCAAGAATAGCTGGGCTCCTCTTGCTCCTGAAAGGCAGGGCCAGCCCTGGGGTCAGCATCAAGACCCCTCCAGACGGTGCCCGTCACAGGCTGACCCTCAAGGCTCCCAGCACGTGGCGGGCATCAATGAGACCCCCGGCAGATTGAGTACAGGGCTATTGAGAAGTGGTAAATACTGGCCACATTGTGCCGTCTGAATCAGAGCTGGGCTTTTTGTCCAAGAGGCTTGGAAACAGAGCCCCGGTTCACTTCCCCCCTCCCAGGGGCCGAAGTTCCGGCTCATGTCAGGAAACAGCAAGCTCTTGAAAATCAGCAATTGAGAGAAACATCTGCTGGTTTCCAAGGAGCACAAGGTGCCTCCGAGCAGTGAGGACCTACGTGCGCGGCACTGTCGGCACGGCTCAGAAGCACGCGAGGGAACACGCATGGGCACACGTGAGCCTTTTTAGCATGTTACTAAGACTTCACGTTAAAATTGTTAGTGCTTGTTATAAAAAGCGCAAACCATGTATAAATACAAAAAGTGACAAGGATACTTTTCCTCTTTCAGAAGTAGCTGTCCTTAATTGGATTGTTGTCTTTTCTATAAAAATTGGTCCCAGATTATACCCTGTCTGCCTGACAGTATCAACCAGTGTCCGTCCAATGGACCAGTGGTCTCAGCTGGGAGTGATTCGCTCCCCAGGGGACTTCCGGTTTCATTTGGAAACATTTTTGGTTGTCGTACGGGGAGTTGATGGTGCTCCTGGCATCTAGTGGGGAGGAGCTTAGCGTCCTGCAGTGCACAGAGGCACCCACAGGGGAGGGTACCCAGCCCCAAATGTGCTAAGGGCCAAGGCTGGGCAAGCCTGCTGCAGATTTCTGTCATCTTTTTAGTAGCCCCATGGTGTGTAGTACCCCAGGGTTTATTTTGGAACCACCCCAGGCAGTTGGGGTATTCTTGTACGTGCACATATCTGTAGGTTTGGGCTGCGGTTGGATATGATTCTGGAAGTTAGAGTTGCTAGGGTGAAGGTCTGGTTGTGACAGGTGCTGCCAGCATCCCCCGAGCAGGTGCGGCCATCCACACTGCCATGGGCAGACAGACCCACTCGCGCTGCCCACCCATTCTGCTTTTTTGCTCCTCGCTCGCCTCAGTGAGCAGATCACATCCAGATCATTTTAAAGAACTTTCCATTGGGCCTCACTGTGTCCATGGATGGAAGCGGCTCTCGCCATGAATCCGCTGCATTCTGCCTATAACCCACAGACGGTGATGGATATTTTGCTGACAGTGGGTGTTTAAAGATGTTCGATGTCGGTGACAATAGAAAAAAAAATCCCATTAGTCTTTCCATTTGGGTAATAGCAAGAAAGATAAAAGGCACTGCTTTGTCTTTTCCTATTGAAGGGGCATTTAATCATGAGGTTCTAAAATGATTATGCAGGCCTTTTGCTTTTCCCGGAGTCCTGCTCCACCATCATCTTCCCCGTGTGCACGCTATCGCTCCCCACGGCCCAACCACAGCCTCCTTCACCGCCACCTCCTGGGAGATGAGCTCGGGACGCCCCGGGCGAAGGTGCCTCTCTGTTCTCAGAAACAATGGGGCTCTGGACACTTCTCCCACTGGGTCTTCTGCAAACAGGCACAGGGTCCTGAAGCAGAAGCACACACAGCAGGACATGTGGTTAATTTATCTTTGAACTTTCAAGCCCCTATTTATTGTGTAATGAAAGCACCTTGATTGTGTGTGGTTTCTAGTGCCTCCTGATGCTTCTGCCCCTACTGGGGATGGAGCCTTTTCTGTTTAGCTCTGTGTTGGGCCCGGGCTGGGGGCACTGCTGAGACTTAGGCCCAAAAGGGAGGGAGCTCTAGTATGAGTTACCCTGGGCACCTAGAGGGGAAGGGCCAAGCCTAGCAGAGATGCAAATGGCTGCAGATGTTCATGAACTGAGGTGGGGGCGGGGGTCAGGAACAGTAGTGCTGGCTCCAGTATCGAGGAGGGAGGGTGGGTGGAGGCATGGATGGGTGAATGGATGCAGGGTAGACAAGGCGCATGGAGGAAATGATAGATGGGGAGGTGGATGCATTGGTGGAAGCGTGGATACGTGGATGGATGCAGGGATGAGCATGGAGCTTATCGAGGCTAAATGATGCAAGGCAGAAGTGTCCTCACATGGGCCGGTGAGATGGCTCAGCGGTGTAAGCGCCTGCTTGGCAAGCGCGAGGGCCCGAGTTCGACTCCTGGAACCCATGTACGAGAAAAGGGCCAGTGATCTCGCTCAGCAGCACGGGCGCCTACTGGCACACGAGGTCCTAAGGTCGACCCCGGTACCCACAAAAAAAAAAAAAAAGAAGAAGAAGAAGAAGTGTCCTCACAGCAGAGGGAATGAGCATGGACCCTAGGGTGAGGCAGCACCCCCAGAACCTTTTGTCAACCCCATTTGCTGTACAGACTGAGAGAGAACACCTTCCTCCCGGAAGTGGCCCACTGTTAAGGAGCACCCGGTCTCCTTAGAGAAGCAGCGAGCCATCAGGTATCACAGGGTGCCCTGCCTGTGCCCACATGGATTACGACTCCTCCAGGCAAGGCGAGGCAAGGCCCCGGGGAAGAGATAGGACAGCCAGGGGCGCGTGGCATGGGGGCCTGATGTCCCTCCCAGCCGCACCGACAGCACTCAGAGTGCAGCGTCTAATGCTGCCGGGGCCAGGGATGATAGCACCTCTGCCGCAGGCCACCTGGGAAGCCTTATGACGGGGAGCGGCTATCTGTTTTGGATTCTGACAGATGCTTCTTAGGTCTTTCCCCCATCTTTTACCATAAATGCAGTTATACTTGCTTGAAAGGGCTGAGAAGGCAGAAGTGTTTTGCATGGAAGGGGCGTCCCCCCCCTGTGGGCCTCCCCGGGCATCCACGGCCAGTGGTCCCGCGTGCACCCGCTGGCTTGGGTCTGGACAGACCCAGGTATTACCCATCAGTACAGGTGCACCTTGGAAGAGTCCATCTTTATTTTTAAAGATGCCTGTTTGTTTTTTCAGCCCAAATGGGCTTGTCCTGTGTGGCGGCTGCCTGTCAGTGCACTGTGTTCCGTCAGCCGTGTTGGGGACGTTTAAGTGACTCCCACTTATTTTGGCCTTTTGTGCAAATGTGCAGCCCCCCCCATCTCTGCACAAGAGTCCAAATGTGTTCATTTCTTCGACACACTTATGATGCTTCTGCTTTGGGGAAGGTGTTGTCGTGGGCTCTAGGCTGAGATCAAACCCCGGCCAGCCTGGGGCCGCCAGGATTTAGAGGGGAGAGGCAGGAAATGAACTGTGAGGTCGTGCAGTGTTCGGGATGAGTGCTACAGAGAGAAGTAAATCGGAAGTAAATGCAGGCAGTGGGGATCCTGGGCCCTGGGGGCCAGAGGACTGTTTTAGACAGGGTGCCCCAGTCACGACTCCCTGAGGCAGTGACATGGGAGGGGAGACAGTAATAAAGGGAACAAGCCACATGGATATGGGGAAATCATTTGTGGCTGCAGGGACCGAACGTGCAAAGGTCCTGAGGTGGGATTCATTCAGGGCTTTCATAGAAAACAGGTAATTACACCAAAGGGAGAGGCCCGGGGAGAGTGGACACAAGAAGTGGATGCCTGCAGGATGACTTGCAAGGCTCACGCTTGACAGTGTTGGGGGCCGTGACTTCACCCTGCCAAGGTACTATAGTTAACACAGTCATGAACTAAATCGGGGGCCTTCTCCACCCACCATAGCCCAGGTCTGTGTGGAAGGTGGGTGTGGGAGAGGGCTGGGCATGGGAGAAGCCCAACCCGGGACTGGAGTTCTGGGCTCAAGAATTTCCTTCTGAAAATTCTCTCTGGGAAGTTGACCGGCAGCTCTTGTGCACCTCATGCTGTGAGGGCCGGCTCGGCTGTGTCTTACCCCAGTGGGGACCCACACCTCGTGCTTTGGCCCAGCGGGAATTGGAACCCAGGCCCCTCAGAGGCAAACGTGGTGCTCTTCATGTGTACCCAAGATCCAGCCAAGAGCAGCGCGGAGCAAGCCCAGGGCCCATGGCCCTCACCATCCAGTGCGCGGCTGCCCACGCCTTCCCCGCCTGCCAACACAGACAGTAGCTCAGCATCGCCTGTCCAGCTCTGGAATACAGCACAGCCTGTTTCTAAAAAGGAGAAGTCTGGCCTAGACTTGATGCCTGCTCCCCAAAGCCCCAGGGAGAAAGCGGGGTTCGTTTGTATTTCTACTGCGTAGAAGTGCTTACCTGTGACACTGTGTGCCTCTGGCGGGCATTTGAAACAGCACCAAGAGCGATCAGAAAGTTACTCCTTTGCCGTCTGGTTCAGTTCGACTTGAAATTCAGGGTGTGTGGGGGGCCGGGGTGGAGGGATGGGCAGCAGCCGGGGACTCTGCAGAGTGACAGCGCGGCGCTCCTGGCGGTCTCATCGGGCAGACCTAACGAGATTAGATCTCCATAAATTTCAGACAGTGCCAGTTTGAGTCCTCGGTGTGCGGTCAGGAGGCCAGACAGGGCCTCGAGCAGGGCTGCTTGTTAACCAGGAAGGACGCAGTGCCCGCCCCCAGGACAGCCCCCCTGGGCCGTGGGGGGTGTCTGGTCTGGAAACCCCCCGTCGCGGTGCTGGCTGGAGCCAGACGGACTCTGCCCGGCTCTGTAGCCAAGGAGATGGATGTGAGCTCAGTGCCCACTGTGGCTCCAATTATTTACAGAAAGCTTGGTGACACTTGCAGCGGCATGCTCTGCACACATGCAGTGACATTGCACTGCCCTCCCCGCGGGCCCTGGGTGGCACCCCTCAGGCTTTGAACTGAGGCTCCCGCCCTCCAGCCCTGTGCTCAGGGCAGGCCCTGCCTGACAGCAAGAGCGGGAAGGAACTGCGTCTTCGTGACATAGTGACAGTCGACGGGGACCCTTTCCTTAGTCACAGATGCAGGCTCCGTCCGGCCCACAGTCACATGGCTGCACCTGCGACATGCCACCAGAGGGGACCACCGAGTTCCTACCACACCATCAGTGTCTCTTATGGGCATCACAAACTCGAATGTGGGGGTGTTGAATGAAGCCAGGTGTGGTGATGCACATGTGTAATCTCGGCACTCTGGGAGGCTGAGGCAGGAAGATCACAAGTTTGAGCCCAGCCTCCTTTTCCTCCTCCATAAGGGAAGTCGTGTTCATCTCTCCTTCACTGCTGGTGAGACGATTGTGCAAGCATTCAGCCCCGGGCCCAGCACTGAGGGAGTCTTGGAGCACAGTTCCTCCTCCTCGTGCAAGCCTAGCCAGGAAGGCGCCAGAGAGGAGGTCGTGCCTCTCCAAGTGGCCACTCAGAATAAAAAAGGGGGCACTGGGCCACTCCAGTAAGGCAGACAGACTTGTTAATTTGAAATTATTCACAAGGAGGATGCTAAATTAAATGAGGGTGACCTCGCTGTGCACGTGGAAGATGGGCTTGGTCACCCCGAGAGCCTGCCGCGTTCATCACCCTCCCCAAGGGACAAATAATGAAGAAAAATGGCAGGAGCCACTCCGAGCCATCCCCGTGATGAGCACAGGCGTGACACCCAGACACGGGGAGGAAACGTGGTACTCTGCTTCCAGGACGCCTGCTCACATGGCCGGGTCCTCAGAGGCCACACGGGTTTGACAAACCTCAGCATCACCAGGGGGCACCCGCAGGAACATGGGACACTTTTCATCCCCAAAAGGGTGCCGGTAACAGGACAGCCAGGGAGTGGAGTGCTTGCTACGATGCTAGTGTTCTGAACTCTGGCCTCCACGTGGGTTGCCTCGATTTTAGGTGAGGGGTCTTCGGCTCCCAGAGGTGATGTGTCCTGGGCCCCTCAGTTGTCCAGAGGGTGGGACTGAGGCCTGGCCAAGCTGCATCCCTAGAGGCATCCGGGATAAGGACGGGAAACTAGTGAATGCTCGGGAGTGCTGGGAGAATCAGCAGAGCATGAGACTCTTCCTGGTTCTGAGCTGCCAGGGAGGCTTGGGGAATATCCCTGCTCTTTCTGGTTGTGTGAGCTGGGCCGTCTTCTCCCCAAGCCTCAGTTTGCTCACCTGTAAAATGGGAATGGCGACGGTACCCAGGTGAGGGGAGGCTCAGAGTCCCATGCTGGGTATATGTTGCAGCTGTGAGAATCATGACAGTTCTTACAGTCGTTACAGTGAACACGGGCTGTGGACCAGACCACTCGTCACTCCTGGCCTGTCCCCTCTGTGACTGATGGCTGAGAGTCCTATCATCACAGGAGAGTTGAGAGCCAGGATCCAGAAAGGAGTGTGTCTTAGTTACTTTTTCTCGTTGCTGAGACAAAATACCTGACACCCAAAGTTAAAAGGGGAAAGGTTTATTTAGCTCACAGTTTGTGGAGATTTCAGTCCACAGTTGGCTGGCTCCAAGGCAGGGTGACCCATGGCAGAGGGGCAACAGTTCATGGCAGCGGAAAACAGCAGAAGCAAGCAAGCAAGCAAGGGGCAACCACAACTCTTCCTGCCCCTTATATCTTCTCCGGGCTACTCAGAGCAGGTAGCGCTCACAGCCTTAATCCTAGTGCCCTTGAGCCTAGCACTGCACCATGAATCAGTCACACACTCTAGATGCAGCCACCTCTGAGAAAGCCCCACCTGTGATGGCATGAGGCTTTGGGGGTACACAAAAGACACAAATGGTAGGACCCACTTTTGCATATATAAAACTGGGGTGCAGGAGGTCAGATTAGGGAAACTGAAGCAGGAGCATGTGGCTGTGTCTGTACCATTAGTAAGTAGTGGGGTGACCTGGGGCCTGTCCTGGCCAGAAGCCCCCCAACTAGCCACCCACAAATACACTGGGTTTGGCTGCCAGCCTGAAGGAGCAGGCAGCTTTGCAGATGGTTTCTGGCTTCTCAGGAGAGGTTAGGGTGTGGCCACCATGGGCTGGGTCCTTCGGGGTCTGAATGGATCCCATTTCCTCTGCCTGGGCCCACGAGGCATCTGAGTGCGGAGTGACCCAGCTCCGCCCTGCCTGCTTCCCTGCCTTCCAGGACAGGACGGGCCTGGGGCACAGAGCGGTGCCCGGTGTGCCGCCTCCCATTCACATCCTGTTTTCGGCGTGAGTCCGAGGCCTTTGGGGGTGGTGAGTGGAGAGCAGAGGCACGCCCCTCTGTCCCTGCCAGTGACCTTCGTGACCCCTCAGTGGCACCTGTCTGGACCGGGTGTGGACAGGAGGAAGGAAAAACTCCGCTCGATGAACTGTGCCTGCTGCGGGTGCAGCAGCAAGTAGCAGAGGTGCAGGGCCAGGCAGGTGAGGGCAAGGTGTGGTGGCATCAGCCCCAGGTGGCGCCAGGCCCCAGGCGGCTGCCTTGCCGAGTGTAGCCCAGCAGCCAGTGACAGTTTCCCTCCCTTAGGTGAGTTTTTTTGGGTGGCCACAACTGTGCTTCTCAGCGCTCCCCTCATTTACTTCCGGGAGTGATCTCCACTCCCCAAACACAGCGCCTGGGCTCGTCCACACCTGCTGGCCTGTAGGGGGGATTGTCCGCACCCCCCAGTCTGCCCTGCTGCCTTACCCCTGTCTCACCACTGCCATCAGGATCCCCTGCCACCCCAGGAAGACAGTGGCACTGTGGGATACCAGGGCCTGGGACAGGACAAAGGCAGCCCACACCTCCCTCCCTGAAGGGCTGGCAAGGGCAGAGGCCCAGGAGACAGCTGGAGGCGGGGTGTCCCCAGCTGGGGTGAAGAGTACACGAGGTGGGGAGAGGGAATTGCAAGCCCTTTGGGGGGGTGTGGGTGTTGCACAAAGCGGGCCCTGTGTATCCCCTGAATGCTAGGCTTTATCCTGGGGCCCAGCAGACAGACCTGCACCCTGCAGAATCAGCCAGACTGCCCGGGCCCTCGACAGGGACAGGAGGAGGTGTGGTGACAATGACGTGGTCCCATGCCTTGCGCTTATTCCCAGCCCACGCTCTGCTGTGCTCTGCCCTCCCGCTGGGAGCCTGAGGATGTCCCCAGGCAGCTTGAGGAGCCTGGGGACCCCACCAGGTGGGGCCCCAGCTTCTCAGGGCTTGGGCACATCTCCCCAAAGCCCCTGGCTCCTCCTTCCTGCCGCCCGGCCCTCCAGGGTGGGAGGGGGACACGTCCAGCCCAGGAGCATGAGGGAGGAGCCGCAGCTTCAGGCTCTGGGATGCTGTGATGTGTCTGGGGCTGCTCTGCCCTGACTGTTCTCGTTCTTGGTGGTGGTGACAGCCTGGGGCCATGTGGGATGCTTGGGAGTGTCTTTTGTCCCACTCACTAGTGGTCAGTTCTGACTCCAGAAGTGTCCCGAAGGCATTGTGTGAAGGGCAGCACTGCCCAGCCATCCAGCAGAGGACCAGAGAGATGAGGCGCCTGGGGGGAGAAGTTCCACGCGACCAAGAACAGAGTGCCCAGCTGGGACGGGCTGTCCCAGTGCCGGGGCCTCAGGGAGAGCTTGGCGCTGAAGGTGCGGCCCTCCCAGGGTTTGAAGTGTGCCTTTCCACTCCCTCCTCCCTAGCTCCTGTCACGGTGGCCCCAGGGTGTCCTTGGCTAATAGCTTGTCAGGGGCCAGCAATCGCTGGGGGAGGCACATTCCTGTGTGCCCTGGCAGGGCCAGCTGCTGCCCCTCCCCTCCCCTCCGCACCTCCGTCACCTCCGAGGGGCTCGGCATCTTGCCTGTCGCTGGGGGCTCTGCTGGCACCAACTGGGGCCAGCTGCAGAGAATGGACCCGCCTGAGTCAGCAGAACCACCCAGCTCAGGCAGGATCAAAATAATCTCCTTCCTTTTCCAGTGCTTGAGGGTTTTTCCGCCTTTTAGGGGAAAAACACCCCCCCTCCATAAACCTTTAAAAAGAATTGCAACATCTGTATAGCCATCGGGCCTCTTCACCGAGAGGGGTATACAACCCTGACCTGCTGAGAGTGTGTGCTTGTCTGTAAGTGCGTGTGCGGTGTATGCTCGTGTTATGTGTGTTTTGTGTTTGCGGCATGTGTATGGGATTTGGGGTGTTGGTTTTTCGGCGTGTGTAAGAGTGTTGGGGTATGTGTTGGAGTGTGTGTAGAATGTCGGGGTACTGTTTTGGGGTGTGTGGGAGTGTTGGGGTATGTGTTGGGGTGTGTGTAGGAGTGTTAGCGGGTATATTAGGGAGTGATAGCAGTGTTGGGGTGCATGTAGGAGTTTCAGGGTGTGTAGGGGTGTTGGTGTGGGTAGGGGTGCGTGAGAACACACATCCACATGTACCCTTTGTTTCACTCCACACCTGGGCCCTGCGCTCCCTCCACACTTGATCGCACCTTCCTGCTGGCGGCCCCTCCGCAGTTCCCCCAGGGGTCAGGTCCGCGTGTCCCCGTGCTCCTGGGGGTCAGGTCCCGGGAGCTAAGACCCCCGGGAGAGCAGCTGCCGCTCACCCCGGGCAGATGGGAAGGGATCTCTGGGCCCACGGCCCGTCTCAGTCGTGTGGCATTCCGGGTCCACGGGGGCTGTAAACACTCGGGTGGGGTGGGGTCCGAGCCGCAGGGCCTCACGCGTGCCCTTGTCTCCGCAGCGGAGCTGGAGTTCGTGCAGATCCTCATCATCGTGGTGGTGATGATGGTGATGGTGGTGGTGATCACGTGCCTGCTGAGCCACTACAAGCTGTCCGCGCGCTCTTTCATCAGCCGGCACAGCCAGGGCCGGAGGAGGGACGACGGCCTCTCCTCGGTAAGTGCCTGCCCCGCGGCTGCATCCTGGGCCTCCAGCAGTGGGGGACGCCCTGGTATGGTACCCGAGTGTCCCCACTGGGGGAGCTTCCAGGTACCCTGATTCAGGGGCAGGAAGACGGAGGCTGAGAGACCCACCCGGTGTGGAGTGACTGTGCCCGCGGGTGACCTCCCTGAGGTACGGGAGTGCTGGGACGCGGCAGGTGGGGCCTTGCTGTCTCAGCCCGTGCTCGGGGCTGGGGCTGGGCCAGGAGCGGTGCAGGCCGAGGTCCGTCTTCACCTGGGCTTTGGGCTGAGTGGGGCCAGGAGGGGAAGAGGCGGAGGGCAGGAGGCGGCTTCGCTGAGGTAACTGGGTCAGGCAGCGGCATGCTAGTGAGAGCCCAGGGGGACAGCCAGGAGGGACATGCAGCTGGCATCTGACTCTGCCCAGAAAGACAGGGGCGGAGGAAAAGGTTGTGCCAGTGCCCTGCCAGCATCTGCCCTGTGGTCACTCGCACTGTCCTGTCTGAGGGGACCAGGCCTCTGCCCAGCTCCGCCCTTCCGACTGTGTGCCCTTGGCAAGTTCCCAGCTTATGAACCAGGACCTCGGTCCCCACGTGTATGATGGGGGCTAGCAGTGGTGTCCACTGCCCAGAGGACCTGGGGTCGGCACAGGTTGAGGGCAGGGTTATTGCTCCTGGAAAGTCCCCTGTCCATCCATTCCGCTGGTCCACGCAGTCAGGCGCAGACAGTAGACGTCTGCAGGGAAGGGTGCAGCTGACCGAGAGCCCCAGGGCAAACTTTTCAGAGGCCAAGCTCCCCAGTATAAAGACAAAGATGGGCTGCAGGGTGCGGGAGGGTGAGAGGGGCAGAGTTATCATCAGCCCTTCATATCCTGGGAGTCCTCACACTTGGTTTTCTGAAAGAAAGATGGGCATGGTGCTCACACCTATAATCCTAGCACTGGGACGCTGAGGCAGAAGGATGGCTACAAGTTCGAGGCCAGCCTGGGCTACATAGTGAGTTCGAGTCCAGCCTGAACTGTATACCGGGACTCTCACAAACAAACAAAGTATCTGAGAGAAAACTGTGAATACTCCCAGAGGTTATCCCATGTTAGTGTTCCCTAAACGGTGCAGTGCACCAGCTACTTCACAACTTTCACATTGTACTGGGGATAAGTAATTTAGAGGTTATTTAAAGGATAGAGAAGGATGTGTGGGGGCCCTATGAACCTCTACACCCTTTTATGTAAGGGGCTTGAGATCCACAGATTTGGGGTATCTCGGGGATCCCTTACCGGGAGGAATCCTTGCTGTCCACGCTAATCCTGCATTTCGGTGTCAGAACCGCAAGCACCCTCACACCCCCTGGAAACCTCAGAAGCATCCCCCAGAGACTGCACAAAGTCAGCTCGCTGGAGTTGGGGTCCCTGGCTCCCCCCGGAGCGCACTGTAGTGCTGTGGGGTCCCCTCCTCCAGCTTCCGCGGGCAGCAGCGCTGTCTCCAAATGGTTCCACCTCTGCGCCTGCCTGAGGAGCGCAGGCGGTAACGAGGCGGGGTGGGAAGCAGCTGTCTGCGGGATGGGCTGGGCGTGTCGGAGAGGAGGCGGGCGGCGTGTGGGCAGCCAAGCTGGAGCTCACCAGGCACAGGACGGGCAGCGGCGGGCAGGGCTCTCCAGGTCTTGGGGACGCCTGGGGCTGGCAGCGACACCCGGTATCTGCGCGCTGAGCCAAGTCGGCGCTGGCTGCAGCCCGAGCCAGTGGGACTGTCGCTGGCAGGTTTGAACATCTCTGCTCGAGTCAGGCCTGGCCTCGGTGCGTCACCATGTCGTCAGGGCGAGGGCATTTGCGGCAGCACCTCTCCAGGGGACACCAGGCACCCCGGCCCCTCCTGGTGTGTGTTGGGAGGGCAAACTCCGCATCTGCTCCGGAGGAATCTGCCGCCTCTGAGGCCCGGGCTTGCCTGGCTGCTTGTTTGCTGTTGTTGTCACCCCAGCAACAGGGCTGCCATCTGCTTGCAAGCGTCTTGCGTGCCGCGCCTGCCGTTGGCAGCTTACGGGGCTCGCCCCACTTTACAGAAAAGAAACAGGCTCAGAGGCGGAGCGGCTGCCCGGGGCCCATAGCTCGTCGGTGGCTGTATGAGGAGCCTGTGGCCCATTTTAGGGAGGATAAAGATAGGTGAGATTTTAGGGAGCACAGACAGAGGCTGAGGGTGTGGGGTGACCTCCTTGCTGTCCAGGAGGGGACACAGCCCCGCAGGGAGCACTCGGGGCTCAGCTGCCAACACAGGCAGGATGCGGGCCCTGGTGTCCCAGAACCTAGGAATGAGAGAGCCCCCACCCCCACTCCGCTGCCTGTCAGCCACCCACACAAACCCCGGAGACACCAGGCTGGGTACACGCAGAGCCTGGTGAGGCCTAATGGAGGCGGCGGCAGTGCCCCCCTGGGGCCCCCAGGCAGACAGTGCGTCTGAGGAGTCCCTGGGCCCTGTGACTTCCCAGAGAGACCCAGACATGGCTGCTGTCTGCCTGGGACCTGGCCTGCATCCTGCCTGCCCACCCAGACTTGGCACCGTCGCCCCCTTTCAGGGTGACCCCCAGGGGTCCCCCCTCACACACATCTGTGTGTAGCCAGTGGCTCTACCTCACCTCACCCACAAGTCGTCTCTTCTGTGACCCAGGCCTGGAGGGTGTGGGGGAGCCGGTGCTGAGGTCTAGTCTCAGCCTCCTTGCCCCTAGCTGTGTGGCACAGGTCCCTGTCAGTCAGATCGAGGCTTGGGTGCAGTCAGCCCAGAGACTCAGGACTCCAAAGACATCCAGCACTTCGAGGGCAGGTCCTGGGGTGGGCAGGGGAGGGGAGTGGTGAGCCGCGAGGGCGGTTACAGTGTCACCCGGGCACGTGTTCAGAAGACCCCTTCTCTATTTCTGAGCCCCCTGCGCTTTGCCTTCAGGCGCCAGGTTGGACACAAGGTCACCCTGCTTTGAATGACCTCCTCCTCCTCCTGCAGCCGTTAGTGGATCCCCGCTGCTGTTGGCCACCTCCTCGGTGGTTCCCTTGCCAAGTGTTGTACATAGGGCCATCTCAGCCAGGGCCTGGGACGGCAGGACCCTTGTTCTTCTTTGTCCCTTTTGTCCCCAAGTCAGTTCTCAGCTTGGATCTTCAGCTCCCCACAGAAGCCCACCCTGCCAAGGGTCCATTTCCCAGGGGCCAGGGAAGGAATGCCACCCGCTAGACCAGGTGCAGTGATCAGCCAGGAGAGGGGCCAAGAGCTGGGTCCAGCCCTGTGGCTTCAGGGACTGCAGGCCTGTGTCAGGCCACATCCTGGCCAGAAGCACCTCGCCAGATGTCTGGCTTGCAGCTTGGTGGATGGTGGTCCTGTCTCCTGGGAGGGTAGGGCTGTCCCTGGGGATCTCAGGGGAAGCATCGGAGCCTTACCTGGCCACGTGGTGCTGGAGGCTCCTGCGAGGTCTAGGGTGATCTGCCCAGCAGGTGGTGGCTCTGGGAGTCTGCAGTTGAAGGCAGGTAGGGGTCATCAGGGGTCAGCAAACCTTGGTCTGGCCAGAGAGCCAGTAGACTGATTTTGTAAATAAAGTTTTATTGGCACATGGCCACATGTAGTCCTCCATAGGAGTTTGACTGTAGCAGCAGAGTTGACTGGGGTGGCAGACCAGGCACCCACGAAGCAGAAATCACGTCACTCTGGCCCTTTATGGAAGTAGCTGACCCTGTTCTAGATGGGGGGGCGAGGGGGCTATACCTGCCTTGAAGAAGCGTTTACACAGCTGGGGCCAGAACACAGCGAGGGTCAGGGAGAGGAGGGTGCGGGAGGGGAAGGAGCAGCCCCCGAGACAGGGAGCAGCCAGGAGAGGAAGGTTTGCAGGGAGGGAGGGACAGCTGGGAGCCAGCGGGCTGCTGGGCACGGGGGTGGTCAGCTATGGCTGCAGGATTGACCCTGCCTTCCCCTCCTCTTCCTCACCTGGGAATGTCTGCAGGAAGCACCAGGGCTGGGAGGGCCAGGGTGATTCTGAAGCTTGTGCCCCACTACTCAGGACACAGTGGTACCTAGTCCCACCTAGCTACTTACGTGCTGACTGTATACCACTCCGGATGCTGGGCCCTGGGGACATGGTAGCCTCGGCTGTGAGGCTGTGACCGTCATAGCTCCCAAAGGGTGAATGAGTCACACAAACAGGCAGTCACAGGCAGAGAGACAGGCCCGGGTGGACCCAGGGGATTTGGGGGCGCACGGTAGGTGCTTCTCTGCTGGTGACTCAGACTGGAGAGCATGTTGGGAGGAGATGCCATGTTACGGAAGGCTGCGGGGCTGTGCGGTGTGGGAGTCTGTGTGCGGGGCTGGACTCGGTCCCGGAGCGGTGGGACAGTGGGAAGGGTTCAAGCCACCGGTGGTGAACCTCTGGCGCGTGCCGCCGTGGGCACACAGAGCCCTTTCTGTTGGCAGGCGGGCCGAGTTGCCCCAGCAGCTGAGCCCCAGATACAGTATTCAGGTTTAATTGCAGTGTTGGCACTTTGTGATAAATAAGTGGGTTTTGGGGTGCAGTTTCTGCACTCGGTCTGTAAAAGGTTCGCCATCACTGGTTTAAGCCAAGAAGTGGTGGGGCTTGGGGCAAGGTATCCTCCTGCTTCTGTGCATAGCAGGGACCCTGTGGGGAGGAGGGCAGTGGGAGAGGAGCCCCTCTGGAGACTCTTGAAGGCCCTGAATAAAAGGCTGCGTGACCCGTCCCCACACATCCTCCTGCAGATCCGCATCTTACCAGGCCTGCCGCTGGTTTGCCCAGAGTCTAAGTCTGAGAGATCCGTGTGGTCTGGGGTGGGTGGAATGAGGGAGGTGGGCGGAAAGCGAGCTGTCAGGAGTGACTCCATGGGTCTGCTTGTGCAACTGGAAAGATGTTAGGGCCATTCAGTAAATTAGGGAACAAGGTGAGGGAGTGAGACGTGGTGACCTCTTCTGCGCACGTGCCATCCTGCTGGGACAGTCTGAGGGCCACAGCGCCCCCTAGTGGCTGTCTAGGGAACTGCAGCCTCTGGCAGTTCCTGCCCACGCTGCAGGTGAGACCACCTAGGCGGGAACCCTCAGGAAAACGTGTCCCCAAAGAAGCTGTTTGGACAGTGGCTGTGTTCATTATCTTCATTGCGTGGTGATGGCTACCTCAAATGTACATGTGCCCAAGCTGAGCATATGGTGTACTTCAAATATGTGTGTTTATCGCATTTCAGTTAGATCTCAATGAAACTATAGAATTAGGACATTCCTGCCTCAGCCATCTGGCGAGCTGAAAGTCTAGAGGGAGCTGGCCATAACACGGGGCAGCCAGTCCAAGGGCCCCATGGTTCATGCCTAGCCTGTCGGACACAACAGAACCGGTCTCTGGCTGGAGGGAGGACGGTGGCGGCATCTGACTTCCACACATTCCCTGGGGGTCTTGTGGGCCCAGGCTGGTTTTTAACTTGTTAAACTCTTCAGCAACTCCATGAGGCAGATGTTGTGATTATGCACACGTTCAGGTGCAGAAACTGTGGCAGCAGAGTTACAGAACTGGTCCCCGGTCACATAGTGAGCCGGCGGGAAGGGCGAGGTCACACTGTACTTTCTACAAGCCGGTTAGGGGTTTATTCTTCAGTCCGTGAGAAGCCCCTGGGGCTTGATGGTTGGGGAGGGCAAACCTGACATGTATTGGAAAGCTTGAGGCGACAGGACAGCAGTGGCAGCTGAGGAAGGGGTTAGTGCGGAGCTCATGTGGTCGTGACCTCCGGGGTGGCCAGGGGAGAGGTCTCAGAGCTGAAGCAGGAGGACCCTTTGCCTCCCCCCCAACCCCCTGACCTGCCCGTCCCTCTCCACCACTGCAGGAAGGATGCCTGTGGCCCTCGGAGAGCACGGTGTCAGCCGGAGGAATCCCAGAGGTGAGCCCCAGCACCCCACCCTTCCTGCATTGCCAGCCCAGCCCCTCCCAGCCCTGCAGGAAGAGGGTTGGCTCCCTGAGGCCTCCTGCAGCCGCCTCTCTGCACATGCTCTGCGGATCTGGGATCACATGCCCCTGGCCCCGAAGGAGTACCCACTGTGTCCACGCGTGGAGGGCACTGGCTCCCCTGTCCCCAGGAGGTGGTACAGCTCTGGTGGCCAGGACCTCGTCCTGGGCGGGCTTCTTCCCCACCTATCCTGTGGCTCGGCTGTCCCCTGGAGCAGGGGCAGCTGGATCTCCTCTCTGCCTCTGGGCTGGGTCTGAGACTGCTGCCCCCTCACTTAGCTCTGGTCCTCCAGCCACAGGTCTACGCACCGCCTCGGCCCACTGACCGCCTGGCGGTGCCGCCCTTCGCCCCCCGGGACCGCTTCCACCGCTTCCAGCCCACCTACCCCTACCTGCAGCACGAGATCGACCTGCCACCCACCATCTCACTGTCCGATGGAGAAGAGCCCCCGCCCTACCAGGGCCCCTGCACCCTTCAGCTGCGGGACCCTGAGCAGCAGCTGGAGCTGAACCGCGAGTCAGTGCGCGCACCCCCGAACAGAACCATCTTCGACAGTGACCTGATGGACAGTGCCATGCTGGGTGGCCCCTGTCCACCCAGCAGTAACTCGGGCATCAGCGCCACATGCTACGGCAGCGGCGGGCGCATGGAGGGGCCGCCCCCTACCTACAGCGAGGTCATCGGTCACTACCCTGGGTCCTCCTTCCAGCACCAGCAAAGCCACGGGCCGCCCTCCCTGCTGGAGGGGACCCGGCTCCAGCACCCACATATCACCCCCCTGGAGAGCAAAGAGAAGGAGAAACAGAAAGGACACCCCCTCTAGGAGCCGGGGGTGGGCCAGGGCCACTGTGGGTAAAAAGGCAAACACTCCGCACTTCCTAAAAGAGAAGAGAGAGGAGAACAGGGCGACACACGGGAAATGCAGCGTGTGACACCCCCACCTCTCCGTGTATAAATATTTACATGTTATGTCTGGTCTGAATGCACAAGCTCAGAAAGCTTGCAAAAAACAAAACAAAAAACAAAAAATCCACGTTTCTTTGTTGAGCCGTGTCTTGAAGGCAAAAGAAAAAAATATTCTACAGTAGTCTTTTTTTTTGTTTGTTTCTAGTTGAGTTGCGTGCGTGAATGCTTAATTTTCTTTTGTTTATGATGATTTCACTTAACTTTAAAGACATATTTGCACAAAACCTTTGTTTAAAGATCTGCAATATTATATATATAAATATATATAAAATGAGAGAAAACTATGTGCGAGGGCAGGAGTATTTTTGTATTAGAAGAGGCTTATTAAAAAAAAAAAGTTTTCTGAACTAGAAGAGAAAAAAAAAAAATGGCAATTTTTGAGTGCCAACTCAGAAAGTCTGTATTACCTTGTAAAGAAAAAAAAATTACAAAGCAGGGGTTTAGAGTTATTTATATAAATGTTGAGATTTTGCACTATTTTTTAATATAAATATGTCAGTGCTTGTTTGATGGAAACTTCTATCGTGTCTGTTGAGAGTCGGAGGGAGAAAGGCTGGAGTTTCAGAGTCAAGGTCAGGCCCCCAGCCCCGCCCCCACAGTACGATGCCTCTGTCTAGCCGTAGGTCCACGCTGTCCATTCCCTACCAAAGGGGGGATACGTGTTTTCCCTCTGGGCCAGAATAGCCTTTGGGATGCAGAGCAATCCAAAGTTACCCCAGAGGCACCAGGGTCCAGGTGGTGGTTTTTGCCTTTCCCAAAATGAAAATAAACTGTTACCGTAGGCATCTTAGTTTTTCTTCCTCTGTTATAAGCTGCGAAGATCCCTGTGGGAAGAGGCAAGTTGCCCCTTGCAAGCTGCAGCCATCCCTGTGCTTGGCACGGGGGCAGGCCGAGGGTCAGGTGGCCTGTTGGTGCTGAAAGCGCTGGGGCGATTCAGCAGGCTGCGGAATGCATCCAGGCTGGGGCAGTACCCTGGCATGTAGGAAATGCCCAAAGTATTAGCGACTTGACCTTATCTCGTGGCCTTTTATGTCTCTATTTTCACAATAAACAGATGATCCGAGGTGAAAAGGTGACAAGCCCAGGTTTCTCCCAGGACATGTGAAAGTGTTACATCAGAAAAGAAAAAGACAAAACAGTCAAACCAGCATAGACCCGTGCGTCAGGCTTTAGCAAAAATCCTTACCTTCTGCCCTGTGTCCTCCCTGTCGTCTTGGACACGGGTGTCTATGATGTGTTTGTGATTCCACAGGCATCTCGTGTGCCAGGGTTTTGCTAAGTGGGTTTGGGGTGACTGCACCCCATGGTGGCGGCATGCAGGTAGCAGAGCAGAAATGGGCATGCGTAACTAGAGATGGCAGGGGAGAGTGCCACAGGGGTCCCTTGGGATGGGCGGGGACAGTGGCTGCACTTGCGGTCCTTCCTCCCCAGGGTGGACTTACTAGTAGCCCATGGAGTGACCCTCACTTTGCCAAAAGAGCAGGGAGCATCCATCTTCGTGAGGAGGGGGAGCCTCGTTCTGGGCTGGATGCCGAGGAGTGGACTAACAAAGATCAGAGAGGCAGTGACAGTGTAAGCAGCCTTTATTACTTAAAAAATGCAACCTGAAGACAGTTGTGAAATTCTGACCACTGAACCTCAACGTGTCCACTTCAAGAGCTTAATGACTGGCAAACACTTCTCACATGTGACAAGAGCAGAACCGGGCTTCCCGTGTGCTTTTAGCCTAAAGCCGCTACCCTCTTTAGAGGGTTCTTTCCAGAAGTCATGCAGAGAAGTCAGAATAGCTTGTCCTGAAAGGTACAGGGACACAAAGATGTTCCCGAGGTATTTTTCCTTTTTGTCAAGTGTCCCTGGCATCTTACTAAGGACTCAGTCGCTCTCTTGTCTCAGGGTGGGAATGGCCCTGGGCGTCGCCTCGCTCATCGGGTCTGGCATCCCCTCCTGTAGTCCTAGAGGGTTACTGCTTCTTTTGAAACATCCCTGTCACCCTCTTGCCTCCCCCACCATGGATGCTCCCTGCTCAGGGAGGTGACCCCTCCTGTCCTGGCAGCCTTTTTGGTCAAGGGCTGTTCATAACTCCCACTTGAGTTGAAAACCTAGAAAATGGACCTCATTTGCATGTGTGGCATCAGCCACGAGCTGGGCTGAAGTGTCCTACTGTCCTCGAGCCAGACCATTTGACTCTTGTTGCTCTGTGGTGTGGTCTGCGTTTACTGTAGTAACACGGGGGGGGGAGGGTGTCCTCTGCAGCACCCACCCCTCTGTTTACAACCAGCGTAGACATCCAGGGTCCCAGGGCTCATGCCCCACATGACACTGCAGGGGTTTGAGGAGGCAGGGCACATCCCCAGGAAACTGCTGGGGTGTTTCTGGATCTGAAAGCTGCCATCAGAGCTGAGCTCTTGGCTTCTCCTCAGGACCCCACATCTCTAGATGTAGGCTAGGGTGTCATTATCCTTGAAGTATCCATCAGGAGCCCCCCTTTTCTGGCAGGAAGTTAGATGGGGTCCTGGGGAGTGGCTGGTTGGAGGGGGACCAGGTTGGTTTGGGGGCTCTGCTGCTCCATCCCAGGCTCAGAGAAGGTGGCAGAACATGGCTCTCTCCACCCCTCCCTTTGTTCTCTGCCTGTCAACCCCCACATTTCCTGTGGAGAAAAATCACTGCTTCTGCAAAGCCCAGGTCTATAAGAACAGACTTAGCAAATTTCACTAAGAGCCAGGCATCTTTTCAGAAGCCCAGCGTTTCGGCAAAAAGCTGAAAGTGACCCCTTTGACCACATGGGATAAGGCACAAACCAGATCCATTTCTCTGTCCTTGTTGGCCCTGTCCCTGTGTATTGTATGTTTCCGATTATTTTTTTTTCCTATGTGCAACACAGCTCCCAGAACCATAAACTCCCCAGTGATGTGGAAAGAAAATGTGCTGGGTTTTGTTCTGTTTTCTGGACACTGTGCTCAGAGCGTCACTCTACTACGGAGCTCCGAAGGCCGGCGCTGCCTTCCCGTTCTGCCCGATCCACGGCTGTCTGCGTGTCGTGCTGACTGCGATGCTTGCATGTTGCCTCTGGGGCGTTAGGACACCCTCTCTCCTGCAGCCCTGTGTCCCAAGTTCTGTTCAAGTTAAACTTCTGTAAGCTCTCCACGCTTGCCAGGCGCAGCACCCAGGTTGCTGCTCTGAAGACTCTGTCTGGATGCCCATCCGCAGGCCTGAAGAAATTGCTTGTTGTGTATCAGTAATCATTAGTGGCAATGATGACATTTTGAAAAGCTGCAATACTTATACAATAAATTTTACAATTCTTTGGAACAAGGCTTTTCCACTTCTTTGGCTGTGTCGCGTGACTCCTTTCTGGACTCCCACCCCCTGCCACCCTCTACAACTGCAGGATGTGCTCAATGGCCCGGGCGAGGGCCCACGGAGCTGTCATGTGGGCGCGAACAATTTGTTCAGCCTCTGCTGTAGTTCAGACGGAATTCAGGGAGTTCGGTGGAAATAGTTACTGTGCCAGTGGTGGCCCCAGTAAAAGGGGTAGCTTGTGGGTAAGAGTTTGCAAAACACTGCATATTTCTCTTCTCTCTTGAAATCACCAATTACCACCACATCAGGAAAGCTCTGGAAAAGTCTACAAGAAAGAAGCTGGCTTAGGTAGAGTTCTTCCAGAAGCCATGAGATATGGCACATGCAGGGCTGGATTAAGGACGTTTCCTTCTCTGGTGGGGAAGGGCGGACAGAGGCCGGGGAGAAGTTGAGCAGAGGAGGCTCTAGGCAAAGTCCTACTTCAGCCCGACCCCCATGGAGCGAGCTGCCCTGGGGGAGGTGGACGTGCTGGCCCTCCTGGCCTTTGGTGCACAGGAGCGGAGCAGAGAGGAGTCCCATCAGCCCCAGTACGGTCCTTCCAGATGTCAGCCCTTAGCAGGGACACAGGTGGAAGTGAGGAAGGGGTGCACAGACACCTAAAGTGTTCCTAAGGGACTTGAGTGGGGCCCCACGGTGCCCACTCCAGAACCGTCTAACTCATTTCTCTAAATAGAACCAGCTTTAATGTCTGAGCGGGGCTTTAAAAGCTCAGCCAGTGTAGAGACTGCAGTGGGAGGGTGACCGCTGTTCGGCCTCAGTCCTGGGGTTTCCTAAGCTCTTGAACCACAGCCTGCCCGAGAGACCTCACGGTGCTCAGAGAGATGCTGGCTGAAGTCAACAGCCCATTGGATCAGGGCAGAACTTGGCACCCATCTGCCTTTCCTGTTCCCTCTCCTGGTGAAAGCAGACCTCAGATTGTAGGGAACTCAAACCTAATGTGTCCCAGCTGGCTCCGGAGCCTGCACTGCTTGCCCCTTGCAGGCCCCTGGGCACCTGTCTGTGGACTGGAGTTGACCACGGTGCCTGGGAGATGCTTGTCCTTGGTGTCCATAATGCCTACAAGCCTCCGCATGGTGCCCGGTGCACACAGATGTCAGCCACGCTCACTAGCAACTCGGGCTTCTGGTGGTTTCCATATAACTAGAGATCCCCTGGTGTCTGGACCAGCTTGCAGGCCCTGAGCTGAGATGAGGCAGGACGGCCTCCCCCGGGCAATGAGGACAGAGCAGGGTGCCTTTCCCCACTGGAGAGGAGCCCCAGGCTGCAATCAAGAGGGGGCCCCCTGCCTCTGGGTACAGCTCCAGCAGACAGCTGTCCCAGCTCTGGAATGGTGACAACATCAAGACAGCTGACGCTCACAGAGCACCTTCTAGGTTCTTCCCGGAGTTGGCAGCTCCTCACTGGGGAGGTCTCCTCTTTCACTCGTCCATATTTTTTGAGCGTGGCTGGGTGCCAGGCACAGCTGGGTGCTGGGAGATGCCAGTACCCTGCTCCACCCCTGACCTCGGAGAGCTCGATGCTGGTTTTAGAGACAGACTCACTAACGTACCTCCGCCCAATACACTGAGGGCAAGGAGAACCTATTCTTGGGAACCAGGGGGCGGCGCACAGGGGACGGATTTACAGGTCAGGGGTACAGATACTCTTTGACTTATGTCAAGATGCCACGAGCTGAAAATGTATTTAACACCCCAACCCGCAGAACCTCCTAGCTTAGCCAGCCTAGCTTACCCATTAGCCTGCAGCTTGGCAAATCACGTAACGCCAAACCAAGCCTGTGTTATAATGAAGTGCTGAGCATCTGGACCATCTGTATGGGGGCTGGCGATTGCTTGAGGTAGGGGAGGGGGCTTGGCTCAGCTCTGCACCATCCAATAGGCGGGGCAGTCCCTGGAGGGGTAAGGGAGCCCCTCACCCCCTGTGCATTGGCTAGGGGTCCAGACGGGCTGGCATGCTGAGCTGGCAGAAGCATTGCGTGCCTGGTTTAGGAGCAGCCATGGGGGAACCTATAGCAAAGATCAGAGAACTCTGCAGAGGGCCAGACAGTCAGTGTTTCAGACTTTCTGGATTGTGTGATGTCAGTGGCAACTCCTCAGCTCTGCGTTATAACCCAAAAGCAGCCGTAGACAGTGTTAACTAAACAGGTGCAGCTGTGTGCCAGTAAAACTCTTGGGGTTTGTCAGATGTTTGTCATGAGTAGCCTGGGGTTATGGGTTTGGGAGGGAGGCCAGAGAGGTAAGGTGTCCTCCCTCTACCGTATCCAGTCCTTGCTGTTCACGTGACTGAAAATGCTGACCTCAACCTTGCTCATCTGGCTGAGGTTGCGTCTGTCCAGTTCCCCCACCGTGACACTGCTCTCTCTGCTCTTCCTACTCTGCACAATCCAAAAGTGGCTGTGGGCAGCACCCACAGGGGAGGAGAGGGCCAGGCTCCACCTCCTTTGGGGTGACGTATCTGCATAAATCTGCATAAATTACTGGAATTCTTCTGCATAAGAAATTCATTCATTCATTCATCAATCAATCATTCTACCAGAATGGACTCATGGATATTTCTTTTGTACTTTGGGTTACAGTCCAACATTACCTTATTCATTTTGTTATTTATTTTGTCCCAGCTTTGGCCAATTGGCTCCTAATGTCCCTTTGACATAACCCCACCATCACAAAGTAGGCTTTTGTTCTCGCTGTTGTGGTTAGCGTGGCTTTTCTTACTTTCTTACCTTCTGGCTCCATCAGGTGCTCCAGCCTCACTGTGCGTGCTTATTGCTCGAGTCCCAGGATCAACCACACTTCTGAGGGTCCTTGCTTCCTTTTACTGGCAGACAAGGTACTTGGGCACTGGGTGTGCTTACTGTTCCTGAGGTGCTCTCTCCTCTAAGCCCTCCTGACTACACACTAACCCATGTGTGTACCAGTAAATGTGTCCATGATCCGGGATTAAACGAAACATGACTTCATGCTGATGATCCAATGTGGATGCATCACCACGAGCGTCATTCTAGCCTCCTCCCTTGCTTGTCTGTAGCCTCCTCTTCTCCATCGTTGGTCTCTTTCCCTGCTCAGTTCCAATGCACGTGGTTAGCAGATCAGAACTGTTAACTTGCGCCTCTCCAGGCGACAGCTGTGTCTGGCAGAGAGGCCAGAGCCTGTGTGCAGCTCCTGTCACCTTCATCTTCCTGACTCTACTCAGTGCCAAAGCTATTGGGCACCTTTCCTCTTTCAGTGAAGTTGCTTATTTGGCAAATTCTGCATTTTATTCTCAGTTCCCCCAGCTTTCTAATTAAAAAATTGTATGCGTTAAGGTTTCGTCTTTGTGTTGTAAAGTTCTACAGGTTTCGATCAATGCACAGTGCCATGATCTACCATGATAGTGTTGTCACAGAAAAAAAAAACCCTAAAAATTCCTCGTGTGGGCCGGGGATATAGCTCAGCGGCACAGTGCCTGCCTGGCAAGCACAAGGTCGTGAGTTCGATTCCCGGTACCAAAATGAATAAATAAATAAATATTCCTCATGCTTCATCGATCCAACCCCTCTGTTCTCCAGGTCCCTGACAACCACTGATCTTCTGACTGGCACTGCAGTTTTGCCTTTAACAGAATGTCAGGTCCTTGGAATCAGATGGTACGTAACCTTTTCCGCTGGCTTCTTTCATTTAGCAATAGCATTTTAGGGTCACCCATTGTACGGCTGGAATAGCACATTTCCTTTCATTGCCAGTGATACTCCACTGTCCAGGTGCACCAGCTTTGGTTTAACCACTCACCCACCAAAGGACATTTTTGTTACTTCATAATCACCAGTTTGGGTAATGAACAGAGCTGCTGAAACGTTCCTATACAGATTTTTTGTGGCATAAATTTCAGACCAGTTAGGTAAATAACCAGCAGCAGGATTGCTAGATTATATGGTTAGATTATGTTTGGTAGTGTAAGAAACTGCCCAACTATCTTCCAAAATAACTACACTGTCTTGCATTTGCTCCACCAATAACTAAGAGTGCCTGTTACTCCACATCTTTGCCAGCAATGGTCAGTGCCAGGTTTTTGAATTTTAGTCATTTTAAGAGATGTGTAGTTACATCTCATTCTGTTTTAAAAGTTGCCAAGTGGCAAATGCTTTGGGGCATCTTCTCACATGCATATTGGCCATCTGTATGCCATCTTTGCCGAGGGTTGTGTTGTGATCTTTGGTTCATTTGTTTTAATTGGGTGGTTTGTTTTCTTATTGTTGAGTCTTACAAGTTGTTTGTATATTTTGGATACAAATCCTTTATCTGATACCTGTTTGCAAATACTTTATCCTGTTCCATGGCTTGTTCTCCTTTCTTTTAACCATGTGTATTGCAGAGAAGTTTTTAATTTTAATGAAGTCTAACTTTATTCCCTCTCATGGATTCTGCTTTTGGTGTTGCATCACCACCAAGCCATAATGTCCAATAGGTCCAGTACTGGTTTTTGATTACTGTCTTTTCAATATTGGATTGCTTTTGCTCCTTTGTGAAAGACTGGTTCCTTATATTTGTATGAATTTTTTTTCTGAGCCTTTATTCTGCTCAATTTATTAATTCTTCCATCAATACCACACTTTCGTGATCATGATAGCTTTATAATAAGTCTTCAAATCAGCCAGAGTGCTCCAGCTTTTTCTTTTTCTTATTATATTGGCTATTCTAGGCCTATTACCCTTCCATATAAATTTTAGAATTAGTTATTCAATATTTTAATATCTATAAAATAGTTTGCTGGGATTCTGTGAATCAAGTTGGGAAGAATTAACTTTTTTAATAATACAGTTTGCCAAAAAATGTATACATCAGGAAAAGAAAAACTTGTATAACTATTTTAATCCTAAATTTATTGAGACATCATGAGATTAATACAAGTTAGTTCTTTTTTTTTTGGTACCGGAAATTGAACTCAGGACCTCGCACTTGCCAGGCAGGCGCTGTGCCACTGAGCTATATCCCCAGCCCTACAAGTTACCTTTGGATTCTACAATTACAAGAGTTGCTCGAAGTGGTGGCCATCAGCTTCCAGACATTTATTAGTACGGCAAACCACTGAAGTGTGTATACATTTTTTGGTGGATTCTGTATGTAATCTTCCAATCCATGAACACGGACTATGCATTTATTTAGATCTTTAGTTCCTTTATCAGAGTTTTGTAGTCTTAAGCACATATGTCACCTAACTTGTATAAATTTTGCCAGACTTATGCCTATTTCATGTGTGGGTGGTATCGTTGCGAGTGGTATTAATTCCAAATTTATTTGGTTATGATGGGCACCCAGGAAAGCCATTGACTTTTATGTATTAACTTGGACTCTCGAGACGTTGTTATAATCACCTATTTGTTTTGGGGGCTATTTTTGTCATTGTTGATGATGATGATGATCCTTTGGGGTTTTCTATATAAATAATCATATTGTTTACCAACAATACAGTTTTACTTATTCCCCATACTTGTATACATTTTCTTCCTCTTCTTTCTTTTCTCCTTTTCTTATTTTATTGCAGCACCTATGACTTCCAGTGCAGTTGAAGAGGAGCAGGGAGGAGAACATCCTTGCCTTGCCCCTGATTTTGGGGAGAAACCACTTGGTTTCTTACCACTACGTACAACGTTAGCGATAAGGCTTTTGTGTAGACGTTCTCGATCAAAGTGAGGCAATTCTCCTCCTGTCTTGGTCTGCTGGGCTGCTATTACAAAAGCACCATGACCGGCTGGCTTAGACACAATGGAGATTTCTTTCTCATAGCTCTGGAGAGTGAGGTCCAGCATCAGGTTGCCTCCAGCTTGGTGTCTGGCGAAGCCCGGCCTCCTGGTTCACAGACAGCTGTAATTTTACTGTGTCCTTACAAGGAGGGAGGGACAAGGGACGTCTTTAAGATCTCTTTCAGAAGGGCACAATTCCAGGCACTTCCCAGAGACTAATCTCCCAATGCCATCACCTGGGGGATGAGGTTTTCAACGTACAAATTCAGAGGCCACCAACATTCGGAGTCCATTACACATTTATTCCTGCTACCTTTTATCGAAAATGGGTAGTGGGCTTTGTCAAATGCGTTTTCTGTGTCACTGGTATGATCATATGATTTTCCTTTAGCCTACTGATGTGGATGATGTTGGACTTTTTATACATTGTTTATTGTTTTGATGAAGATTTTTATATTTATGTTCATGAAAAATATTGGTCTGTAGTCTTTCTTTCCTGTAACAGTTTCCTGTCTTTTTAAATGTTTTTGGTAATAAGATAATAAGATAATACCAGCCTCATGAAATGAGTTAAATAATGTTTCCTATTTCTGAAAGAAAGTGTGGAAAATTAGTACTATTTCTTCTTTAAGTGTTTTGTAGAGTTCACCAAATAAAACCACTTTGTACTGATGCTTGCTTTATTGGAAGATTATTAATTATAAGATAATTATTTATTAATATAGGTGTTCAAAGTATCTATTTCTGTGTAAGTCTTTTTTTTTTTTAATGTGGGTACTGGGAGTCAAACTCAGGACCTCACACTTACCAAGCAGGGGCTTATGCCACTGAGCCATCTCACCGGCCCCCTCCTGTGTAAGTCTTTGTAGTTTGTAGCTTTCAAGGAATGAGTCTATCTCACCCAAATGTGTTGTTTTTAGCATTCCTCTGTTACCCTTTTAATAGCTACAGGATCAGTAACAATAGTTCCTCTTTTTTTCTGATACTGGCAGTTTAAATCTTCCTTCTCTCCCTCTGTCTCTCTCTATTTTTTTTTTTTTTTTGGTTAGCCTTGCTAAAGGTTTATTAATTGCATTGGTATCTTTTAATGAACCAGCTTTTGGTTTTATTGATTTTTCTTGTTTTACTATTTTTATTTCCACTAGTTTCTGTTCTAATTTCTCCTATTCTTTTTTTTATCTATTTGCCTTAGGTTTAATTTGTTCTTTTTGCTCTAGTTTCCTAAGGTGTTAACTTAGATAATTCATTTGGGATCTTTCTTCTTTTCTAGTCTATATATTTTAATACTATAAATTTTCCTGTAAGCACTGCCTTAACTGCATCCCACAGATTTTTGTATGTGTTAGGTCTCTGTCTGTTCCTTTCTATTCATTCATCTTGAAGTGCTTTCTAACTTTACTTGTCATTTCTTTCCTTATGCACTGGTTATTTAAGAGTACATCATTTGGGCCGGTGATATAGCTCAGCAGCATAAGCTCCTGCCTGGCAAGCGTGAGGTCCTGAGTTCGACTCCTGGTACCCGCATTAAAAAAAAATACGAGTAGGTCATTTAACACTCAGACATTTGGACATTTTCCAACTATTTCTCTATGACTGATTTCTAGTTTAATTTCATTGTGATCTGAAACTTACTGTGTTTGATTTCTGTTATCTTAAATGCATTAAGATGTGTTGATGACCCAGGATGTAGTCCAAGCTGGTGACTGCTCCACGTGTTGCCAAGAAGAATGTGTGCGTTATTGTTGGATGGAGTATTCTACAAATGTCAATTACATGAAGACATGGAGAGTCCTCAACTCTGTCCTTACTGGTTTGCTACCTTCTTGATCTATCAGTTATTAAAGAGAGGTGTTGAAGACTCCAATGATAATAGGTTTTCTTTCCTTGTTCTCCTTTCATCAGTTTTGCCCTGCGTATTTTGATGCCCTGGGTTAGGCACGTATATCTTAGAATGTCACCCCTTTTATTGAGTGAGGTCCATCTGCATCCCTGACAACTCTCCTTGTTTTGTAGTCCACTTTCCTAAAATTAATATATTTACCCCAGCTTGAATTGATTTATGTTTCAGATCTCTATCTATTCATTTACTCTTAGACTGTTTGAATGTTATATTTAGAATGAGTCTCTATAGAAAATATGAAATAAAATGGGGTATTTTAAAAATTTACCTTGTCACTCTCTGTCTTTTAATTGGTGTAATTAGGTCATTTGTGTTTAAAGTAAATATTCAGATAGTGGGACTAATATCTACCATATGTATAACTGTTTGCCTTTGTTATACTTATTCCTTATTTCCTTTTTAAATCTCCTTTTTTGATTTCTCTAGTTTTAATTGATAATTATATATGATTGCATTTTCCCTCCACCCTTAACATAATAATATTTCATTTCAGGAAAATACCAATGATTGCTCTAGAATTCACAATGTATTACTATTCTTAGTCCAATTTCTAAAAGTGCTGTCCTGCTTCATGTATCTTATAACAGTGTCACAGTCAGCTCTGCTGCCATGATAAACACCATAGACCAAGTGGCATAAACAAGAGAATTTTCTTTTCTCATGGTTCTGAAAGCCAGGAAGTCCAAGACCAAGGTGCCCACTGACTGAGTTCCCAGTGAGCTCCCTCTTTGGGCTGCAGACGCCTGACTCTTCTGTATTACATGGTTTCAGTTTTCTGATGGGTCAAAGAAAAGTTGTTGGTTTTCAGTTTGTTCAGCTGTTTCTTGTTTTAAGGGCACAAGGGATGAATTACAAGTGGTATGCCAGAGCTGAAAACAGAAGTTCCTCTGTTCTTTTTTTTTTATTATTAAAAAATGAGATAAAATTCACCTTTTAAACTATACAATTCAAGGGTTTTTAGTATATTCACAAGGTCATACCTTCTTCAACACTAATTTCAGAACACTTTTCATTTCTGCAAAGTGAAATCCCATGCCCAGTAGCCCACGAGCTGCTCCTCATAGCTCTTTTCCCCAGGCCACTGCAGCGTCTAATCTGCTTCCTGTCTCTGTTTGCCTGTTCTGGATATTTCAGATAAGTGGAGTCAAACAAGATGTGGTCTCCTGCGTTTGGCTTCTTTCACTTAGCGTAATGTCTCCAAGGTTCATCTCTGTTGTAGCATGAAGAAGTTCTTCGTTTCGTTGTTGAATAACAATCCCTCGTGTGAATGGATCACATTTTGCTTATCCATCCATTCACCAGTCGATGGGCATTTGTGCGGTTTCTATTTTTTGGTTTGTTGTAGTCCGGGTTTGCAAAGGAATAGATTTAATACAGGACACACAATTTATAGGACTATTTTATAGTATTCACCCAAAAAGTCAAGTGCGGAACAGTGTAAGAGATTTGTTCATGCACTAGAGATCCAAATAATTCAGCTGAGGGCCTGGATCCACAACAATGTCCTGCGTGAGTCCAGCTAAAGACCTAGGGCCCATGGCAATGTCCTCCACGAGTCCAGCTGGAGGCCTAGAGCTCACGACAATGTCTCATGCGAGTCTGCATCAAGGAGCTGCACTGGGAAGACCCAAAGGTCAGTAGTGGAAGCTAGAAAGTCTGCACCAGCGGGATGAAGGATCCGTGCCAGCGGGCTGAGAGATCTGCACTGGAGCCAGGAAGCAATACTCAAGGTAGGGACCAGAGCTCCCCCAAAGAGAACAGCAGCCATCTTCAGTGACAGCGAGGACCCGAGCTCCTCCAACGTTGAGAACAGACGATTTCATATCAGGAAAACCAGCATAACACGCTTCTCCAAGAGAATCACCAGTACATCATCTTCCCCTCCAGTTCTCCTTTTATGCTGCTGGCAACCGTCCTCAGGTGGGCCCTCCACACCCAGCACCACACTGATTCAGTTCAGCTCGGTGTTACAAGTTGACCATTGGTTAATCCACCATGGGCTGTTGTGAACGGTGCTGCTATGAATATTTATATACAAGTTTTACTGTGAGCAGATGCTTTCAGTTCTCTCAGATATAGACCTAGGAGTGGCATCGATAGATCACATACTAATTTTATGCTTAACTTTCTGAGGAACAGCTAAGCTTCCCCTCAGTATAAGGACTCCAGTTTCTCCACATCCTCATGACATTCACTGCTTCCCTTTTCCTCTCTGTACAGCCATCCTAGCAGGTGCCAAGAAGAGTTTCACCGAGGTTTTGATTTGCATTTGCCTGGTGAGTGAGCTCTGAATCTTTTCATGTGCTCACTGACCTTTTCTACATCTTTGGAGAAATGTCTATTCGATGCTTTTCCTGTCTTTTCCATGGATCCTTTGTCTTTTCATTAAGTCGTACTGCTCATTTATATATTCTGAATATATATAAATAAGTGGGGTGAGAGGAGAGGGCACAATTGGGGCTTTGACAGCCCTTGGGTCTGGGGAGAGGGTCAGCAAAATCAACCTACGACGCTATGTACAGAGCATCAGCCAAAAAGAGGGCAGGGTTAGCTGTGTCAGCTAAAGTTGCATAACAAAACCTCGATGGCTTCAAAGAACAAACACCAATTGTGCTCCACACACCTAAAATCAGCAGGCAGATCTGCGGATCTGGCCAGGTTTGCCCTATCTCAGCTGGGCTTGCTCATGGCTCTTGGTCAGCTCGGGATGCTCGGTGCGGCTGGTCTAGGTGGATGGAACGACTTCTCTTTGCCTTGCAGGGTCGGCCTTCCCATGGCAGCCAGGCAGGGCTCCGAGAGAGGCAGAAGCAGGCAAGTCCTCTGGAAGTCTAGGCTCCCAGCCAGCACATTCTAGCCGGAAAGCTCAGGTTTGAGGAAAGGGAGATGTGATCCACGTGTTGGCGAGGGAGCTGCAAAATCCTCCTGTGGCAGCAGCGGGCACAGGGTGGGCTCCATGGGGCCACTTTGGCTGTCCTCCCTCTGAACTAGCGCTTTCTACCACTCCAGTGCAGCACTGCACCTCAGACACATGGCTCACCTGGCGAGCCCTCCCAGGAACTCATGAAGTCACCCACAGTTTATAGGTGGGGGATTCCCAGCACAGTCGCTCAGTCTCTGTATGGCACAGCTGCTGTCTGAAACCCAGGTGACAGGTGCAGCTGTTTGGGTCTTCACTGTCCCCTCAGCCAGGTGTTCAAGGCGTGGCCCCAAGGAGGGTGCTATTGGGACGTGCTTGTGGACCTTTACGAGGCAGGGCTCAGTGGGAGACCCTTAGGCCATGGGAGGTGCCCCCAAAGGGGCTGTGGGCCTCCAGCTCCCTCCTGGCTCATGACGTCCCCACTGTTGCCGTCCAGCACCCCCATCTGAGACCTGAAGTTCTGCCCAGTGGTGGGCTGCAACCTAGAACTGTGAGCCCAATGAGGCTTTTCTCTTTATAAGTTAATTTTGTTTGGGATTTCATCTTAGTAACACGAAGCCGACTAAAACAGGGGACTTTCACGTCTGTGTGCCTATCCGTTCCAAAGCTGCTATTCCTCGGTCATGCACTGGGGTCTGGCCACCACACTGAGCACCTTACACGGAATAGCAAGGAACCCTCAGCCCTCTGAGGCAGAGATGGCCATGCCTCCACTGTCCAGATGAGGAAACTGAGGCTCGGGAGCAAGTGAGACACAGAGGCCGGGTGGGAATCCAGAGCCGCCTGACTGTGACATCTCAACTGCCCTCCCAGTGTCCCGGGCCACACACTCGGTGTTCTCTGCAGGATGTCTAAGCCCTGGCTTCCTCTGAGTAACACAGGCCTGGTAGGTGAGACTTCTAGGTGCAGTCTCTTGTCACCTGCACTGTGTGGGGACAATGTTGGAGGACTGCTTTTCAGTCCAGCATGCTGTGCATTTTTATGGAAGTGAAGCAGCTGGTCCTAAGCAATCACCGCCCCTGCTCCCTCCTCCCTAACCCCAGAGGTGGCTGCCGTGTCTCACATCTCTTCCTCTGAGAATGGCTCTGTGGTTCCTCGGGCTGCAGACATGAGCTGTCGACTTCCTGTGTGGACAGACAAGGAGCCGGCATGTTGGCAAGACTCAGCCACCTGTCCCTTAGTTCTCAATACAGAAGCATTCTTACTTGTGGAGGCTTTTATGATTGATTTTGTGACATAAATGAGTGCGATCTAAGCCTCTGCTTCTTGCCCCCAGCTGGGAGACAGTGTGTCTGGACTCCCCGGGGCCAGCAGAGGAGGCTGAGCCCCACCCTGGCCTGAGGCCTCCTCCTCCTCTGCCTCCCCTCGCTTCCTTCCCACCTCGTCCTCTCCATTTCCCCTTCCGACTTATCGAGACTAATGACATGCATATTCAGCACTGCAGCATAATTGAATCACCTGCGCTCTGTCTGGGATTTGTTTTTGAAACTGAAATTCAGTCCGTGGTGATTACATGGTGGTGGATCTGCAGATGCTGCCCACTGCATTGTAAAGCCCAGGCAATACTGAAAACTGAGGGTGGGTACTATTTTTATTATGCAGCTCTATGGGCTGAACTGTATCCCAGCCAGCAAATTCGTATGTTGATGTCTCAACCCCAGGGTGCCGATGAGGCCCCTGGCGGTGGCCAGGTTCGGATGACAGCACACAGCTGGGGCCCTTGTGATGGGGCCAGTGTCCTAATAAGAGATGCCAGAGAACTTGGGTTTTCTCTGTCTTTCTGTCCCTATGGTGTGAGCACACAGAAGATGCCGGTGTGCTAGCCAGGGAGAGATCTCCCCAGACCCATCCATGCTGACACCCTGATTGCCAACTTCCAGCCTCTAAATCGCTGAGAAAATAAGTTTCTATTGTATGAACTGCCCAGACTTTGCCATTTTGTCATGGCTGCCTGAGCTAAGGCACACAAGTAATCCATGTTTATTAAAGGAAGAAATTAGAAAATACAAAACACACTATGTATCACTGACAGTCTATGCTGTCTTCGTATTTTTCTGTGTTATACACAATAACATATATTTTCAAATGGAATCATCCTATAGTATTATAAAGATTTTTCCTTAATACACTGTGAATACCTTTCCATATCAATAAATACAGTCCTATGTACCTGTGCTTCACTATTTCAGAGCACCCCCCTGGACAGATTTCCTAATTGCTTTATCTGATTCCCCTTTGGTTGGATATCTAGGTTGTTTGTACTCCTTCACCTTCACAAACCATCCTGTGAGGAACAGCTCATGTGTACATCTTAGGACACGTAATATTATCTCTTTGGGACAAAAATATCTTCTAATACTAATATTGCCACGAAATACCTAGTGAGTGCTCAATCTTTGAGGGTGACCCAGCAGAGGCCACGTGCCTAGCATGTAACAGAAGGACTCTCTGGAAGGACTATAGTCTCTCAAAGATGCTTTCTACCCCTAGATGCTCCCTGGTAATCTCAAACCAGCTAATCCAACATTTTGCTTTTCCTTCTAATAAAACAAAAGTTTATGTACAGTTATGAATGAACTGTGAATTGTTACAGTTAATTCTTTCTGTATCAGGTGACCCAAACTCAACTCCAATTGATCTGAGTTAAAAAAGGGAATTGCAGATTCCCAGGTCAGAGTTGAGCTAGATCATATGCCACCAGGTCCAGATATGCACACAGTGATGTCAGAAAAGCGCCTATCTCTACCATCAAAGCGCTTCTCAATCTCTATCAATTTTCTCCTCTACCATCTCCTCACCTGGCATCACCTTCCATCCAGGTTCATCTCCTTAGACCTCTAAGACCAATCAGAAGAAAAAGTCCCAGAGCAAAGTCCCAGAATCCAATCCCATTGGTCTGGCTCAGGTCATGTGCTCATTCCTGAACCAGTCACTGTAGCCACATGAATAGAATGTTCTGATTGGCCAGGCTTGAGTCACATGTCCAGCCCTGACCTTGCAGATGGAGTCAGTGCCTCCTATCCAGGTGGGCTAAGAAGGGTAAGGTGGTTCCTAGAGGACAGTGGAGGTGACTTTAACAGGGAAAGGGGGTGGGTTCCGAAATCAGTGTCCACACTGGGCAAGTAAATGGAGTAACTGTGAAAAAGAAAAGATCCATATAACCACAGCAGCGTTCTGGCTGCTTCTTTTGTGCTGAGCTGGGAAGCCGACTGCCTGAACCAGCCCCACCATTTTCGATTACTCTGCGTTGGTTTTCAGCTGATATTTGTTGAAATTATTTCAGCATGTGTGCTGGCTTCCTGTCTCAGCCGTGGGCCTAGACGGAACGTCCCGTGTGAGGAAGATGTGTGAGCCAACGAGCGAGACAGAACACACAGGGGCCTGTGCCAGATCCGCATCGCATTTTCTTTAACACTTTGTACAGTTGTTCTTGAAGTAAAAGAACTTTTTCTAAAAATAAAGCAAAATGTTATAAAAGCTTCGCGATTAAACAATTTGGAACAAATGATGGGTTTAAATGTGCAAATAAATTTTAAAAATAAACAGACATCGTGCTTGCATGCCTCTGTGTGTGTGTGTGTGTGCATGTCCACGTGCATGCTGGCACACTTTGCTCCCTCTTTCCCTGTGGCTCCCTTGTCCTTCACTGCCCTTCCCCCCCCGGTGGACACCCCACCTTCACCCTGGGACTGACAAGTCTGGGAGCAGAGATCTGAAATCACGATGTTCAATTCGAAATAATTAAATTTGTCTTTAAAGGCTTCTAACTTGCCAGAGTCTTAAAACAAATTTTTAAAATGCAAGGACCCATTGGAGGAGTCAGCCCAGCATGAGGCCAGGGGCCTGGGCAGTGTGGTCAGTCCAGGGGTTCACATCCTCCTGCTGCCCTTCCCAGCCCCTGTCAGTCCCCAGGGCCTCTGTCCCAGTCTGGGAGAGCAAGCTCGTGTGCAGCACTGTCACAAATGCCTTTGGTGCCCACCCTGTCCCCTTGACCCTTTGCTTCTGTCCACATCAATCCAACTTGCACTGGAAGTGAGGCTTCCTCTGGCCTCCAGAATATTTTCTGCCACCATGTAGCAGGCCAGCAGTGCTGGGGACTGAAATCCTCCAGAAGCAGCCTCACTTAGAGACAGGTGGAGTAGGAGGACAAATGCCTCAGCTCCCTGGCCTGGGCGGATCTACAGGGGACAGAACTGCCGCTCACAGAGGTGACCACAGATAACACACTTTGCAGGTCTCTGCCCTTCCTCAGTTTACCTCCCTTACTACCCACATTTCTTGGGACCACTTCTCAAATAACCCTTTGTCCTCAAATCTTTGCCTCAGAGTGTGCTTGGGAGTGCCAGCCTCAGGCAACCAGCTGGAAAGTGGTGTTCAGCCGAGGAAGTCACCAATCCCAGGCAGGAGAGGGCTCACAGAGAGGACAGCACAAGAGGCCCGCCAGCTAGGCTGGGGCCATGTGCAGGGATCAGTGCTCACATGGTCACCACTTCCTATTTTTTTTAACTTTAATGATATTTGTATGTAACCCATTAGTAGCTCTTGTCACTCTGACCAGGCACCTGAAAAAATCAACTTAAGGAGGAGTTTCCTTTTGGCTCATGGTGTCTGAGGTTCCAGTCCATGGTCGACAGATCCATGGCTGTAGGCCTGCAGTGAAGCAGCAGCATCATAGTGGAAGGGTGTGGTAGAAAAAAGCTGCTCACCACATGCCAACCAGGAAGCAGAGAGAAAGGGAAAGAGCCTGAGAGAGAGGGACCGGAGACCAGATACAGTCCCCAAAGTCACTCCCCCACTACCCACTGCTTTCAGATAGGCCCTACTTTGTAAGTTTCCATCGCCTCCCAATAATGCCATCAAATTATGACCTCATCAATGGATTAACCCAGTCATCTTCTGTCTTATTTACTTTTCTTGCTGCTGAGACAAAATACCCAATACCCAAAGTTAAAGGAAGAAAGGTTTATTTGGCTCACAGTTTGTAGAGGTTTCAGTCCATAGCTGGCTAACTCCAAGGTAGGGTGGCATGGTAGAGGAGCATTGCAGAGGAGAAACAGTTCATGGCGGGCAGAAGACAGCAAATCAACATGGAAAAACATCCAGTTTCACTGTCTCCCAACCCACACTCCCAGCACCCCGGTTCCCTCAGTCCTCCGCTTCACAAGGCCAGATCCCCATCTTTGATGTATGACTCCCCACTCCCCAAAACCTCAGGCCACTGATGCTTCCAGAACCTTCCAAGTCAATTGAGCTCCAAAATAGGAAGGAGAGCAAAACCCACCACAAAATCAAAATCAATTAATATTGAATTAAACACCCAGAAAACCCAACATTATGTTAAGTTCATGAATTGTTCCATTCAGTTGTCACAAAAATTTCATTACCCTTCAGTATATTTGAAGAGAATTTATAGGTGAAATCTTCTCATTTTATAAGAATTCCCAAGAAGAATGCTCGGTGGGGAGATTATGGCCAATTGTAATTAAATGAATTTCTTATAGGCAAATAATTTGGGAAGCAAAATCATTCTAAAAAATCTTTCAATTATAAAACTAAAAGTCAGACATGAATTCATTTCAGTGCAGTTGCTGAGTGTGGGGGGAATTTCTAAAAAGAGTTGGGGAGGGGAGAGAGGGAGTGAAGATAGGCCCCTCCCCTGGATACCGAGCCACCAAGTGGCCACCTCCCTTTCCCCCTGCTCGCCTCCTTCCAACTGTTCTCCCAGCAGCCAGGGCCACCTCTCCAAGCACCACGTTGCAGCAGAGATCTTTCTGTACTTTTCAGGGCTGCTGGGCTTGGGCTTGGGCCTGAGCCACCCCGTTCCTCCAGGGCTGGACAGCGGGGCCAGGGTCCAGCAAGGGGAACTTTCTCCTGCCCTTCCGGTCCAGCATGCGGCCTGATAGAGAGAAGCACAGGAACTATATGGTGAGTGTCCAGATGGCAAATAGGATGGCTTTGTCACCACAGAGAGGGACAGGTGGGGATCCCACAGTGATGTTTACTGAGCACTTGACACGTGCTCTGTGGGATCTTCCAGGGTGAAACCTCCTCTAACCTTTGCAATGGCCCCTTGAGGTGGTGCCACCACGATCCTACTTTCAAAAGGAAAACTGAGTTCCAGAAAGAACACGATTTGCTCAAGGCACAGAGCTAAGGAGTGGGAGTGCCAGGAGCAGAGCCTAGTGTATCCGATTCCAGGGGACCCAGTGGGGCACACAGGGGCCCCAACCACCAGCAGAGGGCAGAGCCAGGGCCTGCTCCTGACCTGCGAGGAACAGCTCACCATCCTGCACCTGCCAGCCCAGCTGCTCCTGGCTCTGGGCGAAGCAAAGGAGACCGAGGGCCATCGCCATCCCTCTCCGGCCACTTCCGGGTCACTGACCTTTGCCGCTGACCAGAGATGCCTTGCTACCCACACTCAGTGCCTTTCTACTTCCTCCCGTGGAAGTACATTCTCAGAAGAAAAATCTGAAAATAAAATCCAGGCTCCTGGTGGAGAGGAGACTTGGGTTTTGCCAACACATTGTGCAGTAAAAATATCTCTCTTTTAAAAGAGAGAGAGAGAGAAGAACTGAAAGATTTGAGATCGGTAACATGTAATTATCATCTGCTTTGGGCGGAGAGTTCTAATAGTTTCCAGAAAAACACAAGCCATGAAAAAGGAGAGTGCTTTCCAAAGCAAAAAGAGGCCCGGCCTCAGCAGGCAGCGACTCTATCTTGAAGTCTTGGGCTTCGAGGCCCTTCCCAGGCCAAGGGTGGAGACCCTGGCCTCCCTGCCTCCCTCCCTCCCTCTGTGGCCTTCTGGGCGGACACCAGACGCTCGAGGATGCAGAAGCTGCCCTGGAACGCAGCTCAGTCAGGCAGTGCACAGACCCCACTGGCTATGGAGGCCCAGGGAACGGGCTCGCCCATGGGCCGAGGGGTCCTTGCTCCTTCCTCGGGGAAGGACAGCTGGCTCTCTGCCTATGCCCATTGTTCCCAATTTAGAAGCAGTGGGGCCCCAGTTTTAGCTGGGCACCTAGTGGTGCAGGACATTGACCATTTTCCCGGCCTCCCTTGCAAGTAAGAGCCACGGAAATAAACTCTGAACAGCGGGACACTGGTGGAAAATACGTGCAACTTGCAAGATGTGTTCTTAAAAGAGAGACATCTGCCCTTCTTCCCTTTATTCCTTCCTGCTGGAAGGAATGCAGATGTAGTGGTTGGAGCTCCAGCAGCCGTTCTAGAATTTAAGACAAACTGGAGGATGGAGGCCACAAATGGGAGAGCAACAAGATAAAAGGACCTTGGGTGCACAGCAAATCTGGCCACCAACCACACTGTTAACCGGAAACAAAAAGACACATCTGTACCGTGTAAGCCCCTACTATTCGGGCTTAATGACAATCCTTATAGTCAAAGTTAATTTCTTAAGTTGAAAGGAAGAATACAGGATAATCCATATCTTTAAAAGTGAGACTTCCATCCACTGTGGCGAGATATTCACAGCAGAGTGCTGGCTTCAACTCCAGATGTGTGTAAAATGCAGTGAAAAATGGGCTCCCCCCACATTCAATTTTTTTTTTTCGTTTTCTTTCTCTATTATTCTTTCATTTGCTTTTGTCCAGGGCCTACAGTTAGCTGGCCCCATGGTCTGTGAGCAGAGACACATCTTTTATGACTTATTCAGATTTTGGGAGCTCACACTAAACACTGGATAGAAATGCTTTTGCTCAAAGATTCTGTCCATTTTATAGCTGAAGAAACTGAGGCTCTGGGAGGTATCCAACCACACAGCAGGGAAAGAGCAGGGTTGCCGGCACAAACTGCTTTGGGGAGAGGGTCTGACAGAACCCTGTTTCCAAGGCAACTCCTGGGGCACCAGGCAGCCCTTGGCACAGTGGCTTCTGCTGCTGGCTCTTAGGGACAACTAGAGTGGTCTTAAGATGGGGACAACATGACAGGAGAAGCCACCCAGACACTGTCCAGACGGGCATTGGCCATGGACAGCCCTGCCTCCCCCACTCAACACAGCTGATCTTTCTAGAAGTAACGCTGGCTATGTGGGTGAAGCCAAGTCCCCCCGCCTGGCCTCTGGCCACCAGAACCCGACTCTGTGACGACCAGCCCGTGGCCTCCACACCCTGGTGGGCACAGGCAGGGGGCAGAGCCAGGGACCTGAGGCTGGAGGTGGGGGAGGAGCTGGCGTGGGTTGGGCGCAGAGGGAGAGGGTCCCAGGCGCAGTGGGGGGCTGTGTAAAGGGCACCCTGAGAGGCCCGGGGGGTTGAGCACCGAGAACTGACCAGGGGCATCAGGCACAGAACCAACTGGAAGCAACCTCTTCCAGGAAAGGAGAAAGGAATGATGGAGGAATCGTCTAAGGGAGGGCAGACAGAATCTAGACAGGGTGATGACGGGGGCAGTGGGTGGCGGGCGTGGCTCGAGCTGTGACCCTCGGAGTCGGGAGCCAGCTGGGCGGGGGCGGGAGGTCCTGGTCCTCCCCCTAAGTCCGAGAGGCCGGGAGCAGGGCTGGCCGAGCCCGGCTGGTGCGCGCGCGCCCCCTGCTGGCCAGCCTCTGCGTGGCGCCCCGGCCTCCTAGAAAGTGCAGGGACTTCCGAGGCTGCGGTGCTGGCTGCAAGCCGTCCCGCCTCTGGGGGCGTCGGTCTCCCCTTGCGCACTGTGGGAGAGAACGGTGGCTCCGGGGGCCGCTGACGCCTTTGAGAACCTGTAAAGGTGATGGCCCTGTCCCCACAAGCGTGCTCGTGGCTCCCGTCGTGCTCCTGACAAGATGACACGGGGACCCGGCCGCATGGCCCAGCTGGATTAACCACTTTCGTCCTCACCGCTGCCCCATGAAGTGGGTTCCTTCCTTAACCGCGTTACAGATGAGGAAGCAGAGGTTCAGAGAGATTGAATAACTTGCACAGGCGGCGAACTGTGGGTCTGGGTTTGAAACCACACGACCTGGTTGCGGCTGCTTGGCCTCAGGCGTTAGTTACCTCGGGGCACCTTGGCGGAGCGGCCGCAGGAAGGCAGTTTTCTAATACAGGATCGTGAAATTACAAAGCACATTCTACCAGGAAGCTGAGGACATGATGTGGACCAAGAGGATTTACCCATGACTTCTAGATGTTACAGACCAGACAAATGGCTTCACAGACCCGAGCCTCAGTTTCCCCTCTGAGAAAGGAGAACAGTACTGCCCTGCAGATGGGCTGAAGGAGGAAGTGTGCCACTGAAAAGCACATAGTAGGTGCTCATTAAAGCGCAGCATCCTCTTGATGCGTACAGGAACAGTGGCAGGCACCTACCCGTCCTATCCACGGGTCTTAGTCTTTGCGGGGGTCCTGCAGGGCAGCAAAGGATGCTGGGAAGTGAGGGGAGCCAATTCCAGCTCCTCCCTGCTGACGTCACATTGGGGCCTCTAAAGCCGTCTTGCTCATCAGTTCTGCTTCCGTTTCTGTTTCTTTCAAAAACAGCACACCAGTTTCATTTTCTTTTCCCAAGAAAGCTGACGGAGTCAGGCGGCTGAGTGTGTTTCGGGGTTGTAAGCAGCTGATACCGGCCTGGCTGAAGCTGGTACGCCTTCCCTTGTGGGTTCGAAGGTGACAGAGGTGCAAGGTTCAGCCAGCCTCGTCCCAGGCCACCTTCCCAAAGCCACAGTGCAGAGACCGGCTGCCACCCCAGGGCCACTGGGCTCCTTGCCACTGCCGTCAGCATGGCCAAGGCCCCCACTGACCCCAGCACAGGAGGTAAGGGACATCTTCCTTCGGAGGCGCGGAGGGAGGTCCCAGGTGGGAGTCTGCTGTCCCCGCGTTTTCCTTGGAAAGGAACAGTCATCTCCTACAGAACATCGCTGTTCAGGAGGCGGAGGGGGTCAGAGTCGCCTCGTTTGGAAAGCTGACTGCACCCCAGGCATGCGACATGCATGTCATAGTAGTTCTCAGCCGCCAGGGCACTGGTGTCCCCATTTCATAGATGACATAACCGAGCCCAGCAGCTGAAACGCCTCGGGGTGTCGCAGCTGGTGAGCACTGCGCTCGGGGCTGCCCAGTCATTGTGAGAACGCAGGTCGTTCTTGATAAGCCGTGAACGCACCCGTCTTTCACCCTCGTCGCTTCCTCTCCTCTGGGAACATTTCACTCCGGAAGTCACAAGGAGGCCCAGCCTGGAGCTACGCAATCGGTCGCTCCTCTCTGGGGTGCCATCAAGTGTTCCTGGTCTGTGGACTGCTTTGTATTTTGCGGCTTTTGTTCTGCTTGTCATTAGCTCTTTTAATCCTCACCACAGCTCTTGAAATCATTGCTGTTACCTCCATTTCACAGATAGGGAAAGTGAGGCATGGGGACTTGGCACAGCTAGTAGTTGGCAGAGCTGGGCCTCAATCCAAGGAACCCAGCCCCCAGAGACTACAAAGAAGAAACAGACATTGCCCAGGAAGGGGTGGCTTCAGGGTGTGGCCAACAAGCACTGGCTGGTGACAAGTCCTGTTTATCTTAGGGGTGGCCGGTGGGCTCTGGCCCCATCTTATCTGGTTTTCCCACTTTACCAGGTTTTTCCTGCCTTGCTTCCCTGTCCTTATTACCTGCTTGTCACCTGCACCAGGCCCAGTGGCCCCTTGGGCTTGCCCTTCATGCCCATCTCTGCCCACGCCTGCCCTTTGTGATCAGTGGAGGAGAGGAAAGAGAGAGGAGGCCCAATGTGGGACAGGCTTTCTACGAATTCACACTTCCTGCAAGACAAGGCAAAACCAGGGGTACGGTCTGCTGGGTGGGGCCCTGGCTGCTGGGGTAGACCAGGCAGGTGACAAAGTGGGCACTCCCACCTGGCGCAGCTTAGAGGGGTATGTCCAGACCGCGGGGGTGTTGCAGACTTGTTACCTTCCCCCCGAAGTGCCACTGCTGCGGAACAGAATCAAAGCCAGCCGAACCCACTGGTCAGAGAAGACCCAGAGGCAAAGGAGGGGTTACTGCCCTGGATGGAACCCTGCCTTGCACTGCCCTGAAGGCTTGGGGGTAGAGGCTGCCATGACACAGCTCTCCCCAGCTGCCAGTCCCCAGGTGCCACCCTGCCTGTGCTGGGGTCTACACTGTCTCCTGCCGAAACAGCTGGCTTTTTTTTTTTTCTTTCTTTAATGTGAGGTGATAGTCTTGATTTTTGAGAGCTTATCCCAAGGGCAGAAGGGATTATTTGGAAAAGTTTCTTTTGGACCATGCAAGGTCCTGCTTACGCCTAGACCAGGAGGCAGGTGCCCAGGGTAACTGGACAGCATCTGTCCAAGCAGAGAATGAACCCATTCATTCATTCATTCATTCACCCAGTCAAATGCCACTTCCTAAGCACCTACAGTGTACACAGCCCAAAGGTATGAGAACCAGGCAAACAGCACGGGTTCCTCGTGGTCAGTCTGCAGGGGACCCTCACACAAGCCACATCCCACCTACTAGGGCACCTGGGGAATGGCTTCCCAAAGGAGATGGCATCTGAGTGAGACCAGGGGTAGACACTGGGCGGGTGGACAGGGAAGACTGCTCTGGAGGGAGGGAAGGGCGCGCACCAGTGTGATGGGCAGGGCTGAGGCAGTGCAGGGCTGGCATGCGGAGGGAGCTGGGGCAGGTGTGGGACTGGGTAGAGCATAGAGATGTGTCTGGGTGCTGAGTGGAGAGGGCCTGGAGGGAACCCAGCTGGAGTTGGAGCCGGAGACGATTGCTGTCACCTGGGAAACGGTGACGGGGAATGGGGCAGTTAGGACAGGGAAAGGGGAAGTTGGGGGACTTGAGAGAAGTCCAAGGGTGGCATTTCCTGTACTCCATGGCTGGGCATTGGAATGTCTGCCAGGTTTCTGGCTTGGATGAATAGTGACACCATCAATGTAGATGGTGGCCTGGGAAAAGGAACCCCTCAGGAAGATGCCAAGGGTGTCAGAAAGCCCCACAGCGGGGAGCCCAGGCTTGGCTGCATTCTGCTGGGCCTCTCTGGGCCCCTCTTCCTCCCTCTGGCCCCCTCCTCTGAGGTCCTCCCAGCACTGAGCCTTCCCACCTGCCCAGATAGCACATGGGTGAAGGCTGCTGTGCTCTCTGGCCAAGGTCAGTTCTGATTGGCCTGTGTGCTTGTCTCTCCAGACAGAGGCTGTTGTCCTTGCTGTAACCTGTGGATGTCTGCCCCAATGTCTGTCCATGTCCTCTGCTCAGGACCTTTCTGTAGAGGAGGCTTCCGCTGCCTCCGGTCCTGGCTGGACCACAGGGCCCTGGGGGCTCAGTACATCTCTCTGCCCTCCCTGTCCCAGGCCAGCTGGAGCAGAAGATCCTGCAGGTGCTGAGGAAGGCTGGCTGCCCTGTGCGCACGCCGCTGCTCGTGAAGGAATGCCAAGTGCCCAAGCAGGAGCTCAACCGAGTCCTCTACCGAATGCAGAAGGAGTCGAAAGTCTCTCTCGCGGCCCCTGCGACCTGGCGCTTGGGCGGGGGTGATCCTGGTGGCCTCGTTCTCGCACAGCCAGCCCAGCTCAGCAGCGGTAACCGGCCATGGGGTGGGGTCCCCAAGAGCCATCTTGGCAATGGATACGCCCAGATTTGGGCTCTGGGGAAAAAAGATGTCCCCTTGTTGTACCTTGATTTTCTGGCCAAAGGAGATAACAAGAGGTTGCTTTGTAGGGGATGCGGAGAGGATTCACTAGGTGCGATGCCAGTACATAGTAAGTCCACAGCAGAATACTGGTAATCATAACTGGTAATCATAACGGAGGAATAGCCACATTAATGACAATACTCAGGGCGGAATGCACTCAGGCGATGCTTGAGCCCCTTTTCTGGTTTTAAAGCTCTCAGACTAAAAAGCACTGACATTTATCAAACACACTGGGTGCAGCACCTGGGGGCTTCCCTCACCCTCACACAAGGAAATACTGCTCTTCCCTCTTTTATACGGAAGAGGAAATGGCATCTCAGAGAAGTTAATTAACAGGAAGTCACCTAGCTGGAAGGGGCATGGCAGACCGGAAGCCACCTTGTTTCTTAGTTTTGGAATCTGAGTGGAAAGGCACTGTCCCCACCATGTACCTGTGAGTTCCCCACCTTTGCCCAGTGGTGGCCAGGTGAATTTCCTGTCCCCAACCCCGACCCATTTCTCTTCCTTAGCCCAGAGGCCCCAGCAAGAGCCAGCTGCAACCTCAGAGAGTCCCAGCCCTCAGCTCAGCAACCTCCGTAAGCATCTGCTCTTCCTCTGCTCCCAGCCCCTGCCACCCAGACCCTCCTGAGGGGACAAAGCGTTCAGGGCCAAGCCCCACAGAGGGCTCAGAGGGGAGCCTCAGCCTCCGCAGCAGATGAGCCTATAAGGCTGGGAAATCATTTCTGTGCTCCAGAGCTGACGCTCCTGTGCGCTTCCCACGTGCACTGCTGTGTCCCGCACTTTCCGCACAGTCCTGTCCTCGGGGCACCCTGAGTGTATCAGGGCTGCGGCCAGGGTAACTACACCTGTCCCCCAGGTAGGGGGCTGGGCGCGAGGGGCTGGGTAACTGCCCCAGGCTGCAGAGCCAGTAAGCGGCGGGGTGGGCCCAGGCTTGGGGGCCTCCTCACCCACCGAGCCGCCCTGCCTCCAGAGGAAAGGATCTACAGGTTTCTGGAAGCCAACGGGCCCTGCAAGGCCCTGCACATCGCCAAGGCCCTGAGCATGGGGACGGCAAAGGATGTGAACCCAGACTTGTACAAGATGGGCAGCAGTCATCTTCTGAGCTGCGACGAGAAGTCCAAAGAGTGGAAGGTCTCGGGAGCAGGTAGGTGCACACCTGCTGTCTGAACCCACGCCGGCAGAGGGCCCGACTGTGAAGAGAAGCCGTTAACAGCCAATGCTGGATCCTCTGCAGAGCACTGTGCCTGCCCCCTTCACAGAATCTGCTGGAAGCTTCTGGAAGCCTTATGGACACGCCACCAAGGGGACTCCAGGTGGGAGGGGTGCTGGCCAGACCAGCAGGGAGGCTTCCCGGGACCCAAGGGAGTGGATGCAGAAGGCAGGGACTCGTGAGGGGCCTCTCCAGACTCCACCAGGTGCAGGGGTCCACCTGATTTGGTAACGATTTTCTGTGAGCACTTTGCCCAAGCTGGGGTTTCAAAGTTGCCCAGAAAGAAGGCAAGACTGGGCCCGGGGCCAGCTACCCACAGTGTAGGCGGCACAGTGCCTATGACCCAAGATATTTCCAGGGGCCCACAAAAAGATTTCCAACTGAATTTCTTTTAAAGTCAGAAAAAATGAATATTTTGAATAATAATCAATATCTAAGAATAAGTCCATTCTGGATTATATTTTGTCTTCATACAAGCACAAAACGTTATTTATTTATTTATTTTTTAATGGAAGGAAGGGCCAAGACATGAGAGCCAAGAGCCCATGAAGGTGGCACGTGGCTGTAAAAATGTTCAGTGAGCCAAACAAAACTCATATGACCATGGCCCACCATTTTCCAGCCATCACTCAAGGGCGTGGGGAGCCTGGGGCCCAGTGGTCAGGGCTGTGGCCACCTCCTAGCATGAGGGACAGAGAGTAGGAAAGAGCATGAGGCTCTGGCAGTTTCCCCAGGGACTCATCATGGTGGCCGTGCTGGGGGTGGCGGAGGACACACAGGTAAGGTGACCTGCCTCCAAGCTACCTGTGGTGTGTATCAGACACACAGGGGAGGAAGGCTGGAGTCCCTCCCCACACACTGGCTCCTGGGTCCCATCTTGGACCTATCGACTCTGCCCCAGGATGGGAACCTAGGATCAGTGTTTGAACATGTCCCCCAGGAATGTGGTGCTGCCACCCGGTACCTGGAGCCCCTGACCCCCCACAGAGGCTCAAAGGATTAGAGTGGGCTTTTATTTTGCAGAAGATTCTGGAAGAAGAAGTCAGTCAGCCACAATTATTTACCAACAGAATCCAATCAACATGATACATCAGAGCCAAATTTCTATTATGAATTCCGAAGCCACACAAATTGGACATGGGAATGTCATAGTGAGACAGACGAAGAATGGTAAGATGTCTGAGAGACACCCAAGAGGGACCTTGAGAGCACTTGCTCCATCTGGGTAAGGTTGAGGAGCAGTGGGATTGGATCCTCCAAGGAGAAAGGGCAGCTTTCTCTTCTCCACAGCTTCCTTTATGGCCTTCCTGAGAATGAGGAAGCCTGGATCGAACCTCTCCTGATGTCCCTTCACTCCAATATCTTTTGCTCACTTGCAATGGCATCTAATATTTTGCCATAAAAAATAATTCAATTCACTCTCCCTTAGTGGTGGGTTCTTGGGACATTGCATCTGTTCTGAACACATTTCTTTTCCCCCACATCATAACAGGAAGCTGGGAAGCATCTTGTCATGAATGGCGTATTAGGTTAGATGACACAGGGGACTGCAAAGGACCATTTACTCCATGCCAAGAACTGTGGCATGAGGACACGGGACCACCTCTCAGAGCAACCCTGTCACCTGCACGTGAGAGCCTCGGCCCAAAAGTCAAACACTCCTTGTGACTGGGAGAGACTTTCCCCACCCTGGACCTTAGTTTCCCCAACTGTGGGACCTAGGTTATTATTTCCCCGATTTAAGTCCTTTTGTGCCACCTCTCCAATTTTGCTGTGCCCCTGTCTGATTATTTACTTAATGCTGCTAAATGGTTCACCTTTTTTAGGCTCAAAGATATTTTTAAATATAATTTTTAGTATTCTCTTACATTAAAAACCAGGAGGGTCTCCCTCAAAATAAATGCCAAGAAAACAAAACAATGTCGGGAACTCTGAGCTTGCCAAGAAGCGTTAAGGCCATGTTAACGCCGAGAAAGGCTTCTGTCTGATGGGCTCAGGAAGTTCGAGGCCTCCGCAAGCAGGCAAGTGAGCCCACTGTTTGGGTCTGCAGCTGCCTCACCCACACTCTAAGCACCAGACACATTTGGGGAAAACTGGGGAACCCCAATTCTAGCTGTCCCCTGTGTCAACTGCTCTCCAGGCCAGAGCAACTAGAGTTACCCACAAGGCATCATGCTGCCGTGCCCTCCTGCCCTCCTTCCTCCTTCACCCCTTCCAGATGCTGCAGAGCCTCACCATTTCCTGCCAGTGGCACCAGGTGACTCCTGGGGACCCCAGAACATCCACATGGAGAGTTCCGTGCTCCGAAGGGTGCAGGTGGGGCATGGCAATGAGATGAACCTTCTCCGTGTTGCATCTGAAGGCCCTGCCTACAGCCCCTCTAGCAGCCCTCCAGGTAAACCAGGATTTCATCATGGCCTGACCTATCCCTGCCACCCCACTGGGCTCCTTACTGGTGGGAACTGGAGCAAATCTTTTCAGAGAGAGAGGCATGATGTGAAGCTCGTTCTCTTCAGCAGGAAGTTGTTCCACTGGATAGCATGGGGGAGCGTTTTTAGAGCTGGAACCCTGAATCCCATACCCTGGTGCCCCCTGCAGTAAATCTCAGTTCCTTGTCTATAAAATGGGCGTGGCCTCCTTGGACAAGCCTAGGCTGGGCCACAGAAACAGAGCCAGAGGAGCAGCGTGGAGCCTGGCGTGGTGTCTAAGGAGGAAGGAGGGCAGGAGGCAACCTGAGTACCTAGGGCTTGATTAACACGGTGGCAGCGCAGTGACCAGAGGGCCCGGCTGAGCCTTCCAGGATACTGGGAACCCAGAGATGGGCTGAGAAGCAGAACATGGGCCCAGGAAAGCAGCTCCAGAGAGGGGAAAGACCAGCGAGGCAGGGTGCAGCCACAGGGTCACAGTGGACTTAGTCTGGGAGTGAGACGGGCATCAGAGACTAGAGGAGGCAAGGATGACTGTGGACAGCTTATTCGAGTTCTAGAAATGTGGGTGGGATGGAGAGGAGCTGATGGCAGGGGCCAGGAGGACTTCAGGGAGTCAACGTGTCCCCAAAGAAAGGGCCAGGTCCACTGTGCTGGGCTTGGGGGGAGCAGATGAGCAAATGGCTTGTGCAAAGGTGTGGAGGTGGGGTGGCCTCGCTGAGCTGTCCGTGGAGCCAGCGTGGACACAGGTGAAAGGCAGCCATGGAGGACTTGATGGCCAGGCTGGGGTCCAGGTTCCTGGGCCACTGTCCAGTGGCTCATTCTTCCCAGTGTCACTGGCCAGCATGGGTTTTTAACTGCATGCAAGGTGGAAATCAAACATGGGCTGGTTTTCCAGCCTGCTGACCCTATCACTGTTGTCCACCTTCTTCTTCAGAATCCTCTAGAGGGGCAGGTCCCAGCACGGGCTTCCAAGATGTGACCATCTGGCCGAGGGTCCTTAGTCCATGCATATAGAAATCACAAACAGGCAAAGTGAAGCTCTTTTAGTCCTAACCATGCAGGGCATTGAATGCTAGCAGCTCCCTGCTCTCTTAGTGAGTGTTAGCGGCCCTTCCTGCTGCTCAGAGCCAGCAGCTCCCAGCAGGTCTCAGGAACTCTTCCAGCTGCAAAAGACAGCTGCTCCCAGCAATTTTCCATTACCCTCTGTTGCTGTCCAGCTGCTGGACACTTTCAGCATTAGCCGCCCCCATTGCTGGCCACTTTGGACACCAGTGGCCTCTTAGTGCCCGAGCTCAGTGTGTTCTACTTGAAATAGAAATCATGAATAGACAAAAGTATACACCTGGAAGGGGCTTTATTAGAACTTCTGCTGCAGCATAAGGGGAATCGTATATGGATTGAAAAGAGACTGATCTGAGGGAGGAGGCCTACATCAGGTGGTCATGGGTCAGCAGGGGGCTGAGGAGGCTGCAGAGGGCTTTGGGGCAGAGTCACCTGGGATAGGACTGAAGCCAGTTGCACCTAAAGCTAACCCATCCTGGAGCAGGCACGGGGTGCCCAACTGCAAGGAAGGCGTTGGGCAGCCACAGGGAGCATGAGGTGCTTCCCCACCTTCTCACCGGCGTTTCTCTGGCTGACCCGCAGTCTCGGCTCCCGCTGCTGGTGCAGATGCTTCCTTTGAAGCCCGAATGCCGGAGCCGGACCCTCACCCCGAGGGGGACATGGTGCAGAGAATTCTCATCAAATCCTGCCACCTTGAGGATGCCGCCTTCGGCAACAGTAACAAGATGACTGTTGTCCCAGGCGCAGCCGGCCGAGGTGGGGCTGCGGGGCCTGGAGATGACGGCGGGAGGGAGCCTGAGCCTGGGCGGCAGCAGGAGGACACAGGTAAGACTAGGGCACATGGGGCCCTGTGTGTCCCACCCTGTTCACACTTTTCTGCATCCCAGGGCCCAGGAGACAGTAGAGGGCAATGGCAAAGAGCCATGAGCACGTCAGGGGTCGCATCCTTCCGGCACGGGGCCTAACCTGAGCCAGGGAACTCTCTGCGCTGCTGTGTGCGCATCTGTACGAGAGGACACTGACAGGCCGTCGCAATTCCTAGTTGTGATGAGGTGTGACCAAGCACGTGGCTGCACGGTCGGGAAGGGTCTGTGTCCTCACCATCAGTATTCGCCGAGGCACTGGGAGAAGTACTGGGACGCCACCGAGTGAGGCTGTCCCAGGCAATGCAGAACCTGCTCAGCCAAGGGGCCCAGACACGGCGGGGCCACCCGCTTGAAGTTCAGGCCTCTCTTGTGGCCTTGCACAGTCAGCAGGCCAGGATGCCCCCCAAGGTCATCCACAGACCCGGGTCCTCCGCTGGTGCTCAGCTGTCCCCTGAGCTCTGTCCCTATTGTGGGTTGAGCTTGGCACTGGCCAGAGGAGGGAAGGAGGTGAATGAGAGCTAGCCTGTGACCTAGCTTGGCCTCCATGTTGTGCTCCCTCTGGGCATCCGTACTTGGCTGCAAGGTGGGCTGGACAGTGTAAGCTTGGCTGCCACAGGAAGAGGAGGAGGATGGTCACGGGCACGCTCAGCTGCCCCAGCCATAGTCCTGCCCCAGGAGCCCTTGGTCTGGCTGCAGAGCCAGGGGCTCCAAGTCCACGGGAGAAGACAACGTGGGGCTGTGGGCAGCAGGAGAGGCAGGCGCAGTTGGAGCCAGACAGGAGGGTGGGCCTGGAGGCAGAGGGAACAGTACAGGACCTGGCAGTGAGCACGCGAGGTGTGGGGATGGCAAGCATGTGAGCGTAACCTGACTGAGTGCGCACACGCACGTGAGACGAGAGAAGGAGCCAGAACCTCCCCCAGCAGGGCAGATGTTGGAGTCTGCTCTAAGGCAGTGAGGACCACAGAAGGGCTTAGAGCCAGAGAGGCTGGGCTGAGATGTCTGCGTTCAGCGTGCAGAGAGGATCGAAAGGGGGTTTCAGCTCCTAGACTTCTGGGATTTGGAACAAGAGCCACATCCAGGCCCATCAGTGGTTAAAAAACCAGATCAGCCCAAGTCTGGTGCACCAGCTGGAGTCCCCCAGCCAGGGTCTGCAGGCCCAGGGTAAAGTCCCGGATGCCAAATGGGTCCTCCCATCCCATGGCTGTGTCCCCTGTGACCCAGCACAATGAGAACCAGACCTTGTTCTGGCTTTCCAACACTCCTCCAGGACACCTAGGAGTCTCTTGTATCCGGGACATGGCTTGGGAGGATGCGGATGGGCACATGTACCAGGGCTGAGGCAAGGAGCCTGTGACACTTGGGGAGTGTTGGGAGGGGACCATCGTGGGTGAGAGGCACTGTGGCCAGGTGGCCAGGGGAGGCTCCAGGAGGGGGCTGACTGGGAGTGAGAAGGAACAGGCTGAAGACCTAGAAACAGCACCTCAGGGGGCTGATGGCAAATGCAAGGGCCCTGTGGCGGGAGCAAGGTGACCCGTTCAGTCACAGGCAGGAGCCTGGGGAAAAGGAGGAGTAGGTCTGAGGGGCAGGGCCTTGGTCAGTGCCAAGTCTTTTGGAGCCGCGAAGCCCAAACAAAAAGCTGCATCCTATTCGAAGTGAGTTGCTGAGGCCCTCGAGGACCTTGACAAGCAGGGGCGATGTGTATAGTGTGTAATTTAAAATCTTACCGAAGACAGTTTGGGACCAAAGCAGGGAGCTGCCGCAATGGTCCAGGCAAGAAAAAGCAGGCGCCTTGGAGCGGGGATACTCAGTGAGTCCCCTGAGCAAGCACGCAGCCTGGGCACAGTGGCCTCAGTCCCCAGTTAGCCGAAGAGCCAGGTTATTCAAGGCAAGCAGCTCACGGGTCCGGTGGTGGCCTCTTCTCTCCTCCCAGGTCCTCCTGCTGAAGCCACAGGATGCAGGAGCAGCTCCGCTCCAGAAGCCGGCTGGGCTCGGCCTGTCCTCACACTGCCCACCCCCAGGCTCAATGCCCTGACTCTCAGGGACCCGGAAGCACAGGCACGGAGCCTCTGAAACACAGACCCCGACGGAGGGGAGAGGGCGGGGGTGAGGGTAAGGTGAGGGTTGGGAGGGCGTTCGGCACCGTCCTCGGGCGGACCCCAAGAGGAAGAGCCTGGTGCTTCCTGCACCCCACGGGCAGCAGCCGTGACTGCCCGCTTCTCAACACGTGGCCGCACGAGTGGGCTTTGGGGCGAGCCCTGGCGCCACGATGGGCTCAGGCTGAGTCTGCTGGCAAGCGAACAGGAAGCAGCCTTGGGGACCTCTCGTGTGCTCAGAGGAGGTGGGGAGGGGCTCAGCCAGCCCCACCCGCCATGTCTCCATTCCTTCCCGGGTGACCCTGCCAAGTCACCTTCCATCATGGCTGCCTGCTGTGGTCTGAACATTCCATGCTGCAGTTCAGTCCCCACTGCCACAAGGCTCTCGTCAGAGGTGATGGGGTCCTGAGGACGCCACCCTCAGTCATGGCTGAGGAGAAGGCCCAGGGAGGCGGCTCAGTCCCTTTCGCAGGTATAGCAATAAGGTGCCATCTTGGAAGCCGAGAACATCCCCCACCAGACACTGAATCTCCTGGGGCCTTCATCTTGGCCTTCCCAGCCCCTAAACTGTGAGAAATTAGTTTCTGCTCTTTATAAACTGCCCAGCCTAAGGGGTTTTGTTATAGCCGCCTCAATGACCAAGACAGTGATCAACTGTCTCTCTCCCTCAAGACCCAACTTCCTGAAGTCCATTGTATCCACCTGACCTTTCTAGAATCTTCTCTTCTTAGCCTGGATCTCTCAGGATTTCATAGCTCAACTTCCGGGAGACAAATTCCTCCCACACTCCACACACATACCTCACTCCCTGCCACTCCCATCCCCACCTCCACGCCCCACCCTCGCTCTGTGGAGGTCAGGGGTCTGGTGACTTCCCCTGGCCAATCTGTAGATATGGACTCTTGCTGTAGGCTGATTTCCCTTGGAAGTGGTATGGATACCGAGTCATTTCATGAGCCAAGAGGCGGGCTGCGGACAGGGCAGGGACACTTGAGGAGGGACTATGGGAAGATGGAAGATGCAGGAAGGTGGTAGTCAGCCTGGCAGGCCACTGTAGAACAAGGACTGTGTTCCCTGCCTTGCACACGCACAGGCACTTTGCCCCTGATCCTCTCAGTGCCACACGAACCCCCCAAGGTGGGCCTTTCCCACACACTGCTGGTCTCCACAGGACCCTGAAGCTGACACCAGGAGCCATGTTCCCTGGGACTAATGTTTATCTCAGTGGGGAGGGGCACCTAACCCTTTCCTATCTGACCGGGAGGGTCTCCATGCCTGTGGGAGTTGATCGGCACCTCAGCCATTACCCATAACTTGTTCATTCCTTAGAGGGCAATCCTGAGACATGATCTGAGCTCCCGGTTCCAAGCATTTATGAAGCAAGCGCTACCCTTGCACCTGTCCATTAGAGGAGCCAATGGGTCCCCGCAGTGCTGAAGCCAGGCCCGCATGGACTTTGGTTTCCCAAAGCCCCTTGTCTCTTTCTCCTCTCCCACTCCTTGTCCTTAGATCCCTAATGTTCAGCTTGCAGGGCTCAGCTGAGACATGACTTATGGGAAGAAATCAGAGCTCCCAGTCCAGCCTGGTGCCTCTTGCCTGCCCCTGAGGGGAGGGGAATTCATAGCAGCTTCAGGCTGGACTCAGGAGAAAGAGGCTAAGATTGGGCAAATACTAGGGACCTGGGCGCAGTGCTCCTCCCCTCAAATATGCACTTGCTGCCCTGTAGTGCCCGTGTCATTTGCGTATCTCTATATTCATCAAGACGTATTTGGCTGTAGAGGACAGAAAGCTGGGACTTGCTTCAGCACAAAAGGGGATATATTAGCTCTTCTAATAGAATGAGTCCACGCATTCACCTCCTTCAGAAATGTCTGGATCCAGGAGCTCATGCACTGTCTCAGAACGCTGCCTTCCTCCATTCCTCTGCTCTGCTTTCCTCTGTGTTTGCAAAGATGGCCCCTGTCACTTCAGGCCACTATGTCACTCCTTAGTTGTCCAGTGGAAGGAGATCTTTCCCCACAGTGAAAGCCATGAGCTTTGGTCATGTGTACACCCCCCAGCTGGTCACCAACTAGAGCAATGGAGTGCTGTGATTGGTCATCGGGTGTCACATGACTTCCCGTTCCCAGTCACATGACCTTAGGGTGCAGAATAGGTGATTCTCTACAGTTACAGCAAGCAGATGCTGGAAGCAAGAATCTCAGGAGCCCCTGTGCTCTCCCAGCCTTGGATGGGAAGCTTGTTGGGCTCACGTCCTGTTTTTCACTCTTACACTTCCAGGGCCCCCTGTGCTTGCACAGAGCACCTCACTGACCACTTCCAGTAGGCCAAATCCTGTCCTGAGCCTGGGAGGTGGACACGCACTGGGTACTGGGACCTCAGCAAGAATAATGGGCTTATGAGGGTGCAGAACAGAAGCCAAGATCTGACCTGGGGGCCCAGGAAGCTTCTTGGGGAGCAGAAAACCTTAGAGCCGGTCATAGGCCAGGTCAGGATGAGATGACTTATTCAGAGAACCACAGCACTGAGGGTGTAGCTAAAAGAGAGGTCTGGTCGCTTGCACAAGCACCGTGTGTGTAAGTCCGCCCAGTCCACCTGGGTGTTCCTGGGAGAACCGAGCAGGTCTGGGCAGTGAGTGAGGCAGTTGGGGTTCTTATGAGAAACAGCGATCTTGTCCCCTAGGCTGGAATTGCCGGGCCCTACCAGGACAAAGTCACCTCGGCCACTATGGCAAGCTGCAGCCTCCAGATTGTGTCCTTGAGGGACATCCAGTTTGCAACTATTAAGCCACAAGTACTGGGGCATGAAACCAGGTTAGCTCATTGCTTCTGGAATGGTCTTCCTCTGCCCTGAGCCAACAACCAGTTTCTGCTTCCAGGTTTTCCCAAGGTCTGTGGCTCACAGGTCCACGGAGAGGCAGCTGCGACTCCCACTTCAGCCCAAACCAGCACACTGACTTGCTGGTGAGATTTCCTCTCTCTGCGTAACTAATTTATCATAAACATGCTGCTAAAGCATCGCTGGCCATTAACGGAGGTTGGAGGTGGAGGTCAATGCGAGTCTCTCTGGGAAGGAAAACAACTGGTCACCATTAAAAGCAGAGAATGATTGGGTCCCTGTCCCCAGCCTTGTGCTCTCACTGGCTCACCTGCCCCCTGCCCCTCCCCACTGGATGCTGCCCACAGCCTGAACTTGCAGCCCCCAGAGGTGGGGAACGGCAGGACTTGTTCCACGGGTCAGGAATGATTTTCTAAACCACTGTGACCTGCTCACGAATCTAGGTCTCATTGTGGCCGCTCCCCTCCTGCCAGGGAGAGTCCAAGCAGAACTCCTCGGCTGCGGTTTCAGCAGCCAGGCGAGACTGGAAGTTCAGCGCAGGAAAAAGAGTCCGGGGATAATGCAGGAACGTCTTGGCTTCATGTGACAAAAGCCTAGTTCGCCCAAACTTAAGCAAAAAGAGGAATTTATTTTCTTATGCAACGGGGAAATCAAGAGACTCCTAGGTTCAGCAATGGCGGGACCCAGGACCCAGGAGTTTAAGCCCGATTTCCAGGGCTCCTTCTCTTCAACTCTCTGAGCAACCGTCTTAGTTACTTTCTCACTGCTGAGACAAAATACCCGACACCTACAAGTTAAGGGAGGAAAGGTTTATTTAGCTCACAGTTTGTAGAGGTTTCAGGCCATCTTCAGCTGGCTCCAAGGCAGGGTGGCATGGCAGACAGGCATCGCAGAGGAGAAACAGTTCATGGCAGGCAGAAGGCAGCAAAGCAAGCAAGGAGCAACAAGCCCCCAGCGACCCTCTTTCTATCCCTTCTATCTTATCCAGTCTACCTGCCCCTAGGGCAGGTAGCACTCACACCCAGGGCCAGGAGCCCTTAATCCTACCCAGAACTATGCCAAACCAATTGGGGGACTAATTTAGTGATCACACACCCTTGATCCCAGCATCACACACTCCAGATCCAGCCACCTCCGAAAAGCCCCATGTATGAGTCCCTGAAGCTTTGGGGGGACATTTAGACACAGCCATAACAGACTTCCTGCACAGCTGCCAACCACCGAAGGCTTAGGGCCAGGAGCTTAGCAACACAGTGGAGAATTCCTTCAAGACCAATGGTGCTGCTACAATGTCAGTCCTGCGAGAGAGGACTCTGATTGGTCATGCTCGGGTCACATGTGGATCCTTACCCAATCAGAGGATGGAGGACTTGATTGGCTACAGTGGGGCTGATGTGCTACCCCACCATAGTGGGAGCTACAGCCTCAGCCCCAGAGCTGGCTTTAAATTGGGGGTGTGCATGATGAGGTGGGGTGGGGGCTGGGGGTTATCAGGGATTCACAGAAAAACCTACTCAAATTGGCTTATTTGTTTCAAAGTATTTTCACAAGACATTTGAAAAAGCCCCTAATATGAACATTAAACAAAAAGCAAAACAAAAAGCAAACAAATGTAAAAGTGGAATTATGAGGACGAGAGACAAAACAGTAGACAGAAGAAAACTTCTGAGTTCTGTCACCACCACCCTCGGGGAAGGAGAAGCCACCATTGCCTAAGGACAGGGGTGGTTTGCTGGGGACAGGAAGCCTGGAGGAAGGAGGACTTGCTCCTGTACGTTATTAGTACAAAAGCTGAGAACAGTTTAAAGAGGGACTGAGGGGCTGGAAAAAAAGGGTTAGAAAACCTCTCCTGGGCAGTCAGGTTTTCTGTATAAGATGAATAATCACAGAGGGAAGAGAAGTTTATAGAATTCACCGAGTAAGCCCTGTAGCTCTTAAGAGGAAAATATGGAACAAATGGGAGGTATAAATTATTTTAAAACTTTAAAATTTTTCCAAGAGGAAGATAAGAATTTCTACAGGGAAGAACCATCTTAGTGCTTCACATAGTAGTTCCACCCATGGTGTCTGTTAGGAGGAAATTCCAGAAAACCAGAGATAAAGATTCTAAAGGACTTCAGAGATGAAAGAAAAATGGTCACATACAAAAAAAAAAAGTGTCAGAATTTGAGAGGTCTAGAATGGCTCCTTAGCTCCAGGGCCCAGAGGTTGTGGGCAGGAATGTTTTCTAAGGAAACAGCTCGAAGATGTCCCTTAATTTTTTTTTTTCCTTCAACATTCTCATGCTTTGAATTTTATTTATTTTTTTTTAATTTTTTTATTTTATTTTTTATTTTTATTTTTCGTGGGTACTGCGAGTCTAACTCAGGACCTTGCGCTTGCCAGGCAGGCGCTTATGCCGCTGAGCTATCTCACTGGCCCAATTTTTTTTTTTAAAGTGAAAAAAATATACAACAAAATTTCAAAACAACATAATAGGAGGGTAACAATGCTTAATACATTCCATATTGTTATCTTTAAATTAGTTACCCAAGGTACAAGTTATCAGCATTCAATTGTCTAAACAATATTTTTCCTTTTGAACAGTTTCTTCCTGTTTTACCATGTCTATTTTACATTTTGGATCTTATTTACTCTTTCAGTTTCTCACACTAGGGAGACAATACCATGATTACAAATGTGCGTCTGGTTTATTTCACTTAAGAGTATTTTCTCGAGTGAAGATGTCCCTTAAATGTGGCTCTCTGGAAAAGATGGCAGTGCTCTGTCCTTGTCCAAGGGGACCCGTGGGAAAGGACCTTCCTCAGGGAGGTGGGGAGGGGCCAGAAGCCTGAAACCGCATAGAGAGCAGCCTGTCTGCCCTGGGATGGGAGGCTGCATGAGTATGGGATGGGAGTTTCAAGTGGGAGTTTCAAAATTTTTAAAACTATGTTTAGGCATTTGTCAAAAACTGCAGATCTGAGCCAGATGTGGTGATGCATGACTATAATCCCAGCACTAGGGAGGCTGAGGCAGGAGGATTGCTGCAAGCTCAAGGCCAGCCTGGGCTACATAGTGAGCTCAAGTCCAGCTTGAACTACACAAAGAAACCCTGTCTCAAAAAAAAAAAAAAAAAGAAAGAAAGAAAGAAAAAGAGAAAGAAAAAATACCTGCAGCTGTACTGGCACTTTTGAATTAAAATTAAAAACTAGTACTTTTTTTTTCTTTTTGGTTGCTTTTTGCTTGTCTATCTCCCTGCCCCCAGCTCTCTCCCTCTGGCTCTTGCAAACCAGTGGAGTTCAGATATGGCTCAAAAACCAAAACAAATAAACAAACAACCAAAAAAAAAAAAAAAAAAAAAAAAAGTAGCTCTAAACTACCCCAGGATTCACCATCTCCAATGGGTCATTAGCTGTAGCCAATCTGGGCCCAATCCTGCGTTTGAGGACCTGCTACACACAGGGTATTTTTGAAGCCCCCTTGGGCCTCCTTCTGAGCAGCTGAGGAATTGGGTTTAGGAGGGGGCGCTCCCGCCCTGGGGTCTGGAGCCTGGTTCTGCCCTCCCTGCCTGTGTGGCCCCCAACCCCCAGTAGCCCATTCAGGGCTCTGGCCCTCCTCCCTCCTGAGGCCGCTTGTCATTCCGCTGGGCCCCCCATCATCTCAAGCCCAGCACATGTCACCTCTATCTGTTTCTCCACATAAGGCCCCAGGCCCACAGCCTCAGGGGATGAGGACGAGGGTACCAGGGAGGGGTGGGCGGGCGTCCATCCAGCCTCCACCTGCCAAGCATCTAGGATGCCCAGGGCCACCTCCTCCACGAACCCTCTCTCTGCACACTTCCGCGGCGCAGAGAGCGACGCAGCGAACCCCAGGAAGTGGGAAGGAGGGGACCCTGCAGCCAGGCGTATGTGACCTGCGGGTAACACCAAAGGCCGTTACCTCCTCCCTCAGCTCCTCCCTTCCTGGCGGCCTCGGCTGGGTGCACCCCAGGCCCCCGACTAACCGCAGTCTCTGGGTGCTACCCGCGCAGGGGTCTTGCTAAAGGCTTCCCCAGTGCCCCAGAAGTCTGGCTGCCCCCAGCAGGACACACCGAAGGCGGCACCGAGGGACCCAGCCTCTGCCGTGACCGGCAGCCCCACGCGGGGTGCAGCCTCTGGAGGCCGGGCCCGCACCGGCGCCACCCTCTGGCCGCTCCCCGAGGGAGCCGGGTGCCCGCCGCCTCGGAGCCAGCGCTTCACAGCCTTGGTCCGCGCGCCCCCTGCTGGCCGCAGCCCGCCAGGCCACCGCTCGCCAGGCGGGGCGGTCAACCTCAGGGTCTGACCCAGTGATCCCGCGGCCCCTCCTCGCCAGCGGCCAGATCCCGACAGGAGACCCTGGCTCTGGGCTGGGGCACAGAGCCCGGAGAGGCTCACAAAACCCAGCTAAGTGCCTGCACTGCCCTCCTACGGGGTCCCCTTCCAGCTGATGCCAGTGCCCCAAAGTTGCGCAAAGGGGCCAAACCTAGCACCCTAAAAAGTCTGCTTTTCTTCCCCAGGGACCGCAGACCTCGCGGCCTGCACCCCTGCACCCCTGCCCCTCATCAGGCTCCTACAGGCGCTAAGTTCAGCGCTTGCACAACTCGGGGAGAAAGGGATTCTCACCCCATTCAGGAGCACGGAGGCTACGCAGCCAGTGAATAGCCCTGCGGGGATTAAACCCGGGGCAGGAGAAGCGTACAGACAGACTCTGCGGCCATGAACGAATAAATACACGGACGCGCACGGCCGGTTTGGGAAACACCTCCAGCCTGGGTGGTGGGGGAGGTGGAGATGGGGCTCACCACTCATAATGACACACTTTCTACACCCCAAATGCCCACACCGGCTCCCCACACAAGAGGGCACCCCCAGGTCTACACAACGCCACACAGAACAAACAGGATCTCCTGGGTTCCAAGCTCAGCCCCCCACCTTCCAGTGCGTGGGTTTGGGCAGGTACCCAGGCCCGCTAGGTACACAGGTACAGGGGGATGGTCACTGCCCCCCTCTTTGCACAATTGTCTGCTCATTGGATCAGCCCTGTCAGTGCCACAGGGACCTCTGTCCCCCCACCCTGTGGCCTCATCTCAGTCCCCTCCCTGCCCTTCCAGGCCCCTTACTCCTCCTCGACCCCAGCTCAGCACCCCGACTAGTCTGACTGTCGGCTCTTAGGGTGGGTGCAGAAGCCCCCAACCCCGTCACTAGTGCAGGCCTGCAGGCAGCTCCTCGGAGGGGCGACAAGCCCTCAGTGACCGCCGTCTGGAAAGTTCAGCTCCAGGGCAAGCAGGGGCCTCCAGACAGAGCAGCAGCCTCCAGGTATCCCAGCTGCACTCTACTGAGTGTCGCCTCCTCCCTCCAACCCAGAGGCCACAGGGTCACTGACACAGGGGAGATCGCCACACCAAAAAAAAAAAGCCCTCTGTCAATGGCCTCAGCTACCTACCAGGTATGCAGCATTAGTTCAGTTTCCCTGAGCCTCAGTTTACCCATCTGCAAAGCAAGGGCTTCAGTGAGATCATCAGAGTGCTCAGGGCAGTGGATGGGGCAGACCCCCGGGTTCCCACACAGCCTCAGCTGATTGCTCTGATGTGGGCTAACCAAATGATGCCCCATCCATCAGTCCCTGCGGAGCTCTTAAGGAGGTGTCCTGGTCCCTTCTGCTGGTGACAAGAATCAGCCCACGGTTGTCCAGTTGCAGCCCTGCAGCAGTTAGCAAGCATCCTCTGGTGCCCTGCTCACAGACACGGGGGAGGCTGCTTGGGTTCGTTCCCAGTGCCATGATGTTTGTCCCCAAACTCAGATTTGTCAAAAAGAAAAAGAAAAGCCCTTCCTATCCTGCTGCTGAGGGCTTTGAAGTCCCAGTCTTCCTCAAGGGCATCAGAAACAGGAATAGAAGATCCTGGAAAACCCACTTTCCTCCTGCAAGTGCCGCATGCTGAGCTCTGTCACCCAGGCTGCGCTGCTCACCCTCCAAGGGTGTGAGCGGCCGCGTACATCCACACCGAGAAGTCTTCACTGACGCAGACCCCGATCCCCGTCTAGGGGTGTACGGGAGCCAGCCCGGCAGGGGGAGCCTCCCTGCGGGCTGTGAATCATTTCAAATTACAAAGTGGGTGCGTGGGGAGAAATCTACAAGGAAATGGGTGCCCACGAGGAGGAGGGCTGGCTCCGGGTGTGAAATTCCTGCCAGCTGCTTTCTTTAGGCCATGTCTTGGGTTTCGATGCTATCTTGCAGGTACCTGTGTTCACTGGATGAGTATAAACATCTACAAATGCAGCATCCGCGGGGGGAGCAGCCTCCCAGCCCCTGGACATGGGAACCCCAGCCTGGACTGATGTGGCCGCAGCCGAGGCTCTGACCGCCAGGTGGCGCCCCGACCTTTGCTTGCACATGAGCCCAGGCTTGGCATTCAGCCGGCGGAGGGCAGGGGACAGACTGGCTGGGCCCAGGTCACCCTGCGCTGTGGGCCCCGGTCACCCTGCGCTGTGGGCCCCCACCCCCAAGTCAGCATCGTGTGGATGGTCACTCTGCACATGTGTCTCCTCACCTAGTTGGATGGCTGCAAAGTGACCGGTCCCTGCCAGGTCTAGGGGTCCATTTGTTCTCCAAGACCCCGATGTCCACGGGGTCCTGCCCTGCCCTGCCATACCCTCCCCTCCCTAACCCTGGGTCTGCTCCTCAGCCATGGAGCCCGTGTCCCTGGCCACCTGTCTGTCTGTCTCCCTCTATCCCTCTGCAAGATGACATCTAGTTGCCCACCAAAGTCCCAGACACCATTGCATCTGCACAGGCCGGCACAGGACCAAGAATCTGACAGCCCATGAGGTCAGCTCATGGCCCAGGACAGAAGCAGGCCCAGCACAGGGCTGCCCCATGGGCCCCTCGGCCTCCCTCCACCCCAGGGCCTTTGCACGTGCTCTGTCCACGCTCATCCTTCATCCCTGTGGCTCGCCTTCAGGTCTCAGCTCAAATGACCCTTCAGAGAGACCCTCCCCACTCAGCTGCTCTCTGCCATGCTGCTGGACGCAACACAGTCTGCGGTCATCCTGCTTCCCTCTTTCTCCTGCCGTGACACCCACAGCTACGCAGAGCAGCGTCCTATCAGTCCTCTGCTGCCGCTCTGGCTAAGGGACCCCCAGGCAGGGACTCGGTGTAACTCTCTCCAGTGCGTAATGAATGAACTTCCGTGGGTCACTTGATCCCAGCAGGGTCTGGAAATCAGGGTCATCCGTCTGTCACTCAGGGCCTTGCAAGGTCTGTCCCGCCTGTGGACCTCTGTGGTCTCACTCGCTCTCCCCAGTCTGCTAGGAGAGATTACTCCAGGCCCAGTAGCCCCTTTCTGCCCCAGGGCCTTTGCTCGGGCTGTGAGCCCCCCCGGAGCACTCTTGCCCCTGCCTGTCACACCCTCACCAAGAAGGCCCTGCCTAAGCTCCACCGCCTCTATGATGGCTTCCTGGGTTCTTCCTTGATAGGACTTTCATCTCTGTCCCCAAAACTGTCCCATAAACTCCACCGCATGCTTTACAGCCTCACATTCAGCTGGAGACGTTTGCTGACTCTGGGGGGGACCCTCAGATCCCAGTGGAGGTCAGCCTGTGCTAATGGGTTGGGCAGAAGCACCAACCCCAGGTCCTTCCCAGAGGCCCCACCTGGGGGGTACACATGGCCAAGAGGTTCAGTAGCCCCCTCCTGGGCCCTGACCCAGGGCAGGGCCTCAGGACAGAGCAGGAGCAGTTCCTGTCCTTGACCTCTGCGGGGCCAGCACTGCAGGGCAAATGAAGGCCTCCTTGCCACTGCACCCCAGGGCTGCCTTGCTGGCTCAAGCCCTCTCCGGGCTGGGTGGCTATGGTGCCAATTACCCTCTCTGCGCCTGGTTTCCCACAACACTGACTCACAGGGCAAATGCCAGCTCTGGGGAGCGCGGATCCGACGCTGTCCAACAGGCACGTATGCTTGTGGGACAAGGAAAGGTCCGCTGGAGCAGCGCAAGTTCCAGGCTGTGCCGCCTGCTGCTGAGGCCCCTGTGAGCCTCGGTTTCCCCTTCTACGTTACGATGGGGATCCTCACCCCTCAGCAGAAGGACTCAGCGAGGCTTGGCTCCTGCCCCGGGCCCCCCACAGGCGCTGTCCCTGCCCTCCCTCCTCCAGCTGGGGTCCCTGGACAGACGCTGGGCAGCCGGGACTTGGCATAGATTTCCCAGGGCAACAGTCGGACCCCAGGAGGATCGGGGTCCCCTGGGAGCCCCTCTTCTTCCTTGGTGCCAGGCACCCCGATGAGAAGCCTGGCACAGAAACTCTGACCTCAGCCTGGGTTTGAACCCCGAGATCTCCAGGGACTTTGGGCAAGGACTTCAGTCCGGGCCGGGGTGTTTACAGAGAGGCAGGGCTGGGTCCAAATGCTGATGAAGTGGCCGATGGCCCTCTTGAGGTCCCTGGGGTAAGCCCTGTTCTGGCTGATTCCAGCTCTGGACAGCAGAGGACTAAGGCCAGTGCCGACGTGGCCTGGGTCAGCCAGGGACTCTGCCCAGGGTGAGGAGCTGCAGGGCTGGCCGGGGCGATGTCCTCCCTCCTCGCCTCCCTGTCGCCTGCCCCCAGTCGAGGTCTGGACCGAACTGCCTTTCTGCCCTGACTCCCCAGCCCCGCGGCGGCCCCCACTGTCCCACACAGGCTCGTGCTCCTGTCCTGCCTGCCCTCCTGCTGCTCCAAATGGCCCTGTCTCCTCTGGTGACCCCAGAAGGGCTGGCCTCTACTGGGTCCAGGCCCTGTGGGTGTCCCAGGAGTGGGAATGGGGACCCAGGCCTATCCTCCTCCCTCTCAGGGCTGCCTTCCTAGGGAGAATCTCAGAGAAACTCACTTGCTAGTGTCCTCAGACTCCCCCTTGTCCCCAGTTCCTTATCCCCACCAGTCAAGCCGCTATCGTCTTTCTTGAGAGCAGCTTCTAACGGGCCTTTCTGTGTCTCTCTCACCGCTACTGTTCACCCCCGCCTACATGCGGGGGACCTTGGGAAATGCAACTCCAGTCCTGTCGCTCCCTTGCCTTAACCCTCGGTGGCTCCCTCTTGTCCCAGATCATGATCTGACCCCTAAACTGAACCCTCAGCCTGCTAGAACCACTCTGTCCCCCTCCTCCTTCTTTCCCAGGCCCTGAGCCAGACACACCCAGCCTTGGGCCTGTGCAGTGAGCCTCTCGTGACGCTGTCCACGCTTGTGGAGACCCTTCCAGCCCCTCTGCGTGCCGCAGCTTCTGGCCTCAGCTCAGGAGCTCTGGCCAGGCTTCTCTCCCTAAGGGGGGCTCGCAGGTCCCCCTTGGGGACTTGTCCCAGCCCCCACAGGCACCGTCTTGGGATGAACCTGCCAGTCAGGAGAGCACTGCGACCAGGGGACAGGGCCTTGGAGCACCAGAGGAGGTGGTGACCCCACGAAAGAGGACAGAGCAGAGCAGCAAGGAGACACAGCGTGGTCCCACCGGGCCCCTAGGGGATAGGCCTCTCCTCCATCTCCATCCCAGGGGGCTGCCCAGGGGCTCTGGTTCAAGCCCTGGAGCCAGATGCTGGGGCAACCTGCTCTGCACATCTACCAGGGGCCCTGGCCAGGGTCCCCACATCTTCCACTGGAGGCAGACTTAGCAACCGTTCCGCATGGTGCAAGGGTGAACAACGGACCTGCAGATGTGGGTGCTCGGGACGGGCCCGGTGTGTAGTAAGCGCTCAGCAAGCATGAGCCTCCCCTTTCCATCAGTCATCCTCACACTAGGTTTTCCCTTTCTCATTCACATTTGCATCCACCATACCCCATGGACAAGGCGTGCAGCAGCTGCTTAGTGAACAAACAACTTCTGCGAGTCCCCACCACCCGGCCCAACAGGTTCTGGGGGGAGCAGAGGAAGATGAGGGTGACCCAGGCCTGCCAGGAGCCCCTCACCCCCTGCCTGACCCTCACTGCCCTTCAGGGATGGGTCATCAAAACACCCCCAGTGGACTGTTCACAGCAGGTCGTCCTGCTGGACCCACGGCCCTCCTGTGGCCCAGAAAATTCATCCTGGCAGAGTCCCAAATCCACGGGGAATGATTAACAGAGCCCGCTCTGGCCAGATCTCCCTCTGGAAACTTGGCCGCCCGCAGAGCCCCTGCCTGGCTTTGGGGGAGTAGGGAGCAGTCTCACCCCACCGAACCTCTTCCAGCCACGCAGGACTTTGGAAAAGAAAACCAAGACCTTGCAAAGCTGTCCCAGAGCATGGTGGGGAGCCAAGAGGACCCTGGGCAGTCGCCCCACCTGCCAGGGCAGCAACCCCCAAAGCTGGGACACCCGACAGGGCATGCTGTAGAAGAGCAAGCCCAGGGCTGAGTTAATCCTGGAGTCTTCTGAGGGAGGACCCCACCCCCACCCCTCTGCCCTGCACCCCTCCTCTGAGCCAGCAGCTCCAGCCCCATCAGAGGGCAGCGGAGCCCAAGGTGCTGCAGACACGGTGGATCATAGGTGCCCTGTCCCTTCTCGATCCCTTACTAACATCAGGCAATGTCAGGGATGCTAGAGATTAAACCTCCACAGCCCCTCAAAAGACCAGGTCTGCGTGGGGCCAAGCCGTCCAAGCCGTCCAAGCTGGGAGGGTGAGCGGGTGTTTAAGAAGCTCCTGGGCCCGACACTTTGTTACAGAGATACCAACTGGGACTGGTTCCTGGGATGTGGACAAAGCCTTGGGGACCCAGAGTGGCTCTGACTGGCCCTGGGGGACAGACCTATTCCACGAGGGAGTAGCAGGGAAGAAGGCGCCCCCCACCCTCGAAAGGAATCGAGCGAGAGTGCTGGTGTCTCCTTGCCCGTGGTGCTGGATGGGAGGTTCAGCCGGACACCTCCTAAGGTGGCAGTGTGACAACGGGCGGGGCAGGGCCGTGCTCATAGCACAGCTGTAGCCTGGTTCGGAGCACACAACACCTCCTGGGTATTTTTAGGGTCCCTTCTAGGCTCTAAATCAAATGAACCTGTGGCTTTGTGCATAAGCCTAGGAGAGAAGAAGGGCAGCAGGGGAGAAGGTGCTATAGCTTAACATTAAGTCAGAGGCCAAGTGGGGGTCCCAGCGCCCCCCAACTCTGATACGTCCCTGGAGGGCAACAAACCTCTCAGAGCCCCTCCCAGGACAGCTGGTTTGTGATCGCAAGAAATCCCATGATGAATCTCTGGGGCTGCCCAGGAGACCTGTCCCAAAGCCACCTCAGGGGGCAGCTGACACTGTCCGAGGAGGGACAGCTGCGTCCCAAAGGGCTCTGGCTCAGCAGAGCAGGTCTGTGCTCAGAGCAGGAAGGGAGGCTGAGCCCTGACCTCGGCCTCCTTCGCACGCAGTCCAGAGCCATCTCTGCACGCACAGGACACACACGTAGGGACACCAAGGGGGACACCTGGGGCCTCTGTCCTGTCTGCCAGAGATTCAGCCCAAATGCACAACGCCTTTCTGTGCGTTGAGAAGAGGAGAGAAAAGCAGGCTCCTTGTGGCCAGCGCTCGGCCAGCAGCAAGGGGTCATCTCTCTCCCTTCCAGCCCAGCAAGCTCCCTCTTGCACAAGAGTCACTGGGCTGGGGATATAGCTCAGCGGCACAACGCCTGCCAGGAAAGGGCGGGGTCCTGAGTTTGATTCCCGGTACCAAAAAAAAAAAAAAAAAAAAGATTCATTCAGCTGCCCAGGAGACGCCCCGCAACCTGAGCCACACCTGTCCTTCCCGCCCCCTTCCTGTGATCATGGCAGTCTCACACCTGGTACCCCCCCCCCGCACTCCCCGTCGTCCCACAGTTCCACAATTCCTGCCCCCCCTTCCTCCCGCCACCACCCCAACCTTGCACAGGAACCGTTGTATGGTACTGAAGATGCTGTCCTGGATGCCCGAATACTGTGCACGAGCAACAATGAAATTATCTTACAGTGTTTTTTACAAATACGATCCCCGATTTTTAAATCAGTCACGATACGAGGTTAGCTCCATTCTCCAATGTGGAGGAGCACAGTGGGCTCCCTGGTGTCCCAGCCAAGTGCCCCTCGGCAGGCCAGGAGACCGCGCCTCCCCGTCTGGCCTGCGTTTGGGTGGGCAATCCCTCTCGGAAAGCTTGGAATGCATGTGTATCTCCCCTGAGCACTGGATGGTTTGGAGTTAGGATGTCACAGCACGTGGCGTGGGCCAGCCCAGGCCTGATCATCCCTGCCGGGAGCAGATTCCCCCAGGGCAGAGTGGCCAGGGTGCCGGCACCTTCACAGGCCACCGGGCCGGACTTTGCATTGGGTGAGAAGCCTCGGCTCCCTCTCATCCCCCCGCCCCGCCGTGCTGTCAGGCCTGGTGCTCAGAGGCAGCCAGGGCCTCAAAGCCAGCCTTGTTTCCAAAAGTGGCAAGATGACAGTCCCCTCGAGGCACGCCAGCCCCCCATGTTAACCTGCACCCCCACCCTGTCTGTAAATCAAAATGGTTCCTCCACATCTGTGGGCTTGGCTCCCCAAAGGTGGCCCAAATCTGAATCTGACCCCTTTGTTCCCTTGTCCCTTGTCTCTGAGAATCCCCTCCACCAAGACGGAGCCCTCTCTGGTGTGCCTCCTCCATCTCCCGAGAGATGGGGCTTTCACACTGTAGGTCGGATCACGTCTACACCAGCGGCTCTCGAACCTCAGCCTGGAGGGAGCACCTGGACCCCAGCCTCAGAGTCGGATGCGCCCAGTGCTGCTGTGATGACCTGCAGCTGCAGCGAGGCTGGTCTACACTGAGCCCGCGTTGACCTCCAACCCAAATCAGAGCTACCCGAAAGCCACACCACGGGGCAGGTGGCAAAAGGACTCGGGAGCGAGACAGTTTGGGTTTCTATCCAGCTCTACCATTTCCTGTGTGAGCCAATTTGGCTTCTCTGTGCCTCAGTTGGTTTTCCTTTCAGTAAAATGGGAGCAGTGATAGATTTTTCCTCTCTGGAGAGGGTCACTGTGAGGCGTCAGGGGGCTAATTCTGGGTCTTGGGTTGGGTGATCTCAGAAAGAGTGAAACGAGAAAGTGGGTGAGCCCAGGAAGGCCTGGCAGGCTGTGGACAGGGAGGCGGGCAGCCAGCCCTGTGGGCTCCATGCCCTGGCGCACTCTGGGAACAGAGCAGTAGGATGCACCATTGATAACTTCTGGGTCAAGTTATTCCAGACAGGAGCCAAGGGATTTATCTACCCACCCTCCTCCGCAGGCACTGACTCAATGCTGCCCCTACTGGACAGAATGTAAACATCCTGGCAAGGAGAGCAGCCCTAGCGGCAGAGAAAGTTCCAACCTCTGGCCAGCAAGCATCTACAGGCTGGCCGCTGGTCACCACTGTGTGATTGTTGAGGGCATATGAGTAAGTGCCCAAAATATCCACTGCCATGCACAGTGCGCCAGGTGAGAGCTTTGGTTCCACCAGCTCATGGTGGCCTGGCCCCTAATCAAGGCTAATCCCCAACCCACCTTGGAGCCTCTTACTAGTCCCTCACATGCCTGGGCCACTTCTTGCCAGGAGCCTGTGCACTGGCCCTTCCCTCCATTCTCATCTCTCACAGCCTCACTCTGCAGTCCTCGGCTCTCTGCTCAAGATCACTTTCCTGTCTGTCCCATCTAATGCCAGCCCTTCCAGTCACACCCCCGTTCCCTCCCTGCCTGGCACCCTGTAATCTCCATGTCTGCTTCTCTGTTTGTTGTCTCGCAGTCTTATGTTTTGCCCAAGATTCCAAAACCTGTTACATTTACTACTACGTCCCTTTTAGCTAATGTGTAGTGGGAATTCACTGAGTCAAAAAATGGATGGATGAGAGAGCGATGGGTGGGTGGGTGGATGTGTGTGCATGGGTACAAGGATGAATGAAGGTAGGTAGGGGTGTGTGTGAGGGGTGGATAGATGGATGAGTGAAAGGATGGATGGATGGATGGATGGATCAATCAATTGATGGAAGGGGGTGGGTGGGTGGATAAAAGGGATTATGTGGCTGACAGTCAAAGAGGCAATAGTGCCATCGAAGGAACATGATAATGAACTGGCATCACAGGACATGAATCTCAGTCCATTCCTTATTCATGTGTCCTTCCTCTGACCTTCAGTCCTGCATGTGGAGCCATGAATAATCCTCTGACCTCAGGAGTTGGGTAACTGACCTTGACAGTGTAGGTGGGAACTCGTTCTACCTAAAGAGATCAGGCAGCCCATTCATTGATCTAAGAAAAACCTAGAAAGCATCTGCTCCTTCCTCCATCATGAGCACTCCCAGAATCCTAGAATGTTGATTAAGGTTCAGTGTGATGCATGGAACAGAGGCCCAGAGAAAGAGTAGATTAAACATAACAGAAGACTATTTTATCTTTATATAATAAAAGCCTAGAGGAAGCTGGGTGGGTAAGGCATCATCTAAAAATCACCAAAGGCTGAGTCCCTTCTGCCTTTCTCTCAATGCTTAATATAAAACTTCTATCTCATTGTCCAAGGTGGCTGCTTGTGCTCCAGCCATCAAATCCTCGTTTCAGCCATCAAGAAGGAGAAAGAGATATGGAGTGGCTTACTTCTCCTTGTGAGGACACTTTACCTAGAAGGCATCATAAAAGACTTCCACTTACATCTCACTAGCTCCAAAAAGTAAAAACTGGGGGGAAGGGGCTCTTCACTAAAGAACCCAAGGAGAATGAATGATGTGGGGCAGTTGGTAACCTTGCAGATGAGTCAGTTTATGGTCCTTTGTTCCTCTGCTGTGTGCCAGGGACTGGGGAGCAGGCTTGGCAGGCCTTGCCCGGATGGGGCCTCTACTCCAGCCACATGCACACAGCCGAGATGCCTGCTGGGCCAAAGCCTGCAGACACTGCAGGAGAGTGGTGCGGAAGAGTGGTGGGAGGGGGGTGAACAGACCCCCAGCGGGGGACACAAGCCATCTGCAGGGGTGGCACTCACATGGGCTGAGGGATGACAAGGAGCCGCCGAGCACGCCCAGGGCCAGGCAGGGCTTGCGTTCGGCAGCTCGGCCCCATGCTGGGCTGGTCACTGTGCCTCTCTGAGCCGCAGGTCTCCTGCCCAAGACATGGGGACATTAGCTGCCTCTCTCTGGATTGTGGGGTGGGATCTGGTTCCCAAAAGGGGGGTCTCTGTGAAGAAACAAAGCCCCGAACCCCTGAGACCCTTGCCCTACTCTGTCCATCTCAGCTGGGGGAGAGTTCGCCCCCTGGGGGAATGTGTCGTATCTGGAGACATTCCTGACAGTCTCAGCTGAGGAGGAGTCTGCTGCTATTGTCGCCTCATGGGTAGGGACCAAAGAGGCTGCTCCAGGGCCAGTGAGATGGCTCAGCAGCATAAGTGCCTGCCTGGCAAGTGCAAGGTCCTGAGTTCGACTCCCGGTACCCACATATGAAAAAAGGGCTGGTGATATCGCTCAGTGCACGGGCGCCTGCTGTTGCGCGAGGTCCTGAGTTCGACCCCCGGTACTCACAAAAAAAAAGAGGCTGCTCCACACCTTACAGTGCGCGGCACAGCTCCCATGATGGAAAGCCTCCTCAGATGTCCCCAAATGTGGGCAGTGCCAGGGCAGAGAATCCTGCCCGAAGCCCACGCCTCACCCCTGCCTCATGTCCCTCCGAATCCCCCTCTCCAGACCCTGCAGCCTCTAACCGGGGCAGCAGTTCCTAGACGTTTCTGCTTTCTTAACAAACACCCACAGTGACTCAGGCATTTGCTGAAGGTGAAGAGAACTAAACCCTGTGCTTGTGAAGTGCCAGGCACGTCGCAGCCACCCCCCCCACACACACACACCGAAATCCATTACAAGTTTAAAGTACAGCTATTATTTTTACAGCATTGCTTAGAAATGGCTTGCAATCTCTAATTTGCTAAATTGATGTGTATATTGACTAAATAAATATTCGGCATGAAGCCTGAATCCCCCTCCACACTTATTAATCCTCAGGAAATGGAAACGCAAGACACGAAATGAGCTTTTGCTCAGAGCTGCAGACAGGAATACATTATGTTGTTTTTCAAGCGTTCGGGGACCTGCTCTGCAGCACAGACCGCCCAATCAGCAGCCCCCGAGTTTTCCATGACGTACACGTCTGCCCTGCAGACGTGCTCGTGTTGCTAAGGTGCTCTCTCAGGCCTGAGAAGTCCAGGACAAGAAAGTTCTACCTCCCAAGGGGACGTGCAAGAGTGACTGCTTTGTGGGGAGCTGATTTGAGGGGCTGGTGGATGGCAACAATGTTCATAAGGGAAATCAGGGCTGCCGGACCCCCCGAGAGATGACCCCTGCACAGGCCCCTTGCTTCCAGGGTGGGCGCTAATAGCACTCTCGGCGGTGGGGAGACAAGGCAGGGACCTGGGCCAGGGGCTGTGAACCCTGTCAACAGCCTGCCAGGATGGAATTGGGCACCCATGGGCACACTTCTTGTGGGCAATGGGTGCTTCTGTCTTCCCACCTGCAGGTGGCAGGTGAGACCTGAGGTCTGGTCTTGCATCAGGATGGAGAAGGGGCCCCAGGCATGTGGGGAGCCCAGTGGGGTCGAGCGGCCCTCCGTGGATTAGCTTCTAAAGCTCTCCCACCCCTGGGAACATTCGCCCACAGCCCTGGCTGATGCCAAGGAAGCCAGAAACTCAGAAAGAGAAGGTTCAACTTGGAGTTGAGAGGTGGGAACATTCGGAGTGGAGGGCAAGGCCAGCGCCTTCCTTTCACCTCACTGGGAAGATGCTACTCCCGAGGGAGGGGCATTTCCTACCCGCCCTCCTCTGCCTAGACCGGAAGTCTCCTTATCAGACAAGATGCCTGTCCACACCAAGGGGAACGTGAGACCAAGCAGCTTTCCTCTCTGCTCCTCACTGTGGGGTGCCTTGGGCAGTTAGGTGACCTTGGTGCGTGGTGGGACCCCCGTGCTGAGCACTCCCAGCCTGTAGCTCATAGTGGGCTCTTCCCTGTCAAAGCCACTGGCGATCGCACATGTGCAAACACTTGGTACTGCAGGATGGAGCCCAGGCAGTGGGAACAGCCAGTGCCAAGGCTGGGGGTGACACAGAGGGAGGGTCTCTGGCTGAGATGGCCCTGCACGCCCACCTGTGCTGGGGAAGGCCTTCGGAGTACCCAGAACCCAAGCCTCTGCTGGGAGTGGGGCGTGGTGCAGCCACTTAGCAACCTGTTCGGCCCCTGTGGCATTACGGTGACACCTGCCCCAGGACCCAGCAGCACCCAGAGAGACTGGGCAAGTTTGCCACAGCCGGCCTCAAAACAGGTGAAACTAGAAAGAGGCCAGGTGGCCGTGGGAGGAGGCGGGACTCATCCAGCGGTGGCAGTGCTGGCAATGGAGGACGGAGGAGGGGACCACTGCCACTGCGGCGACCCAGCAGGACCCAGCTGAGGACTCAGCCATTGCAGTCACAGAAGCCACCTACCCCAGGGGGAGGAAGGAGACCAGAGGCTGCTGGGGCTTGGGGAGGTGGGGCCACGGGATCTTTCTGAGGCTATGATGGAAAGTTCTAGACCAGTATCTGGGCGGTGCTTACACACAGGTGTCCAAACTCACCCTACGTTTCTCTTGAGGCTGTGTGTTTTACTGCATGTCAATGTCGCCTCAATACAAAGAATCCTTCACGTGGGGTCTGCAAGCCACTCTTTCGTCCCTCCAGCAAGTTTCCAGGCAGAAGCAAAAGTTCTGAGCCAGAGAGAATGGCTCCTTCCAGGACCGAGGGCTTCTGAGGTCACAGCGCCCACCTTCGTGCCGCACATCCGTCTTGTTATTGTCGGGCTGGGGCATTGCTCCGAGGCGGAATCTTGAATATTCATCTGATTTACAGCCCACTGCCCACAGCTTTATGAATCCGCCCACCAATACCTGCAGCCGGTCATCAGTCTTCCCCGGAGATTGTGCTTCTGCCAGTAACTCATGAATTAAAGAGGCCCCCGGCGGCCCCCGCGCCTCGCCTCCCACCCCTCGCACTGCATGTCATGATGGAAGGAGGGCCTGACCAGAAGTTGGAACATTGTTGTCGTCTTGCTGCCACCGTGGCTCAGGCGACCTTGGATGACCCTCTCCAAGTGTCTGCAGTGAGCAAGAAAAACCCAGGAGCCCTCAGATCTGCCTTGTCCAGGTCTGAGCCTCAGTTTCCCCATCTGAGGACACAGGGCAGGGGGAAAGGCATCGCCTCTGTCTGCTTACCTGGGTGGAGGGCTCAGGGAGGACGGACAGGGAACGGTGTGGTTTCCGCACATTGAGACCCTCGTTTGACTTGGAGGGCTTAGAGTGAGGACAGGGCCTGCGCTGCTCACAGAAACCCCTTGGTCTTCCCTTCCACACATCAGGACTGAGTTCAGTGCCCCAGGGGCTCTCAAATGTGCCAAGGCGCCCGCACAGCCCAGCACCTGGGGTTGCTCAGAAGTGAGCAAGGACTGCGGTCTTTACTCGGGAAGCAGCCGATGTTCTGGCCTTCGGCTCCTGGCTCAGGGACCAGCTCCAGTGTTTCCGGAGCCAGTCGCAGGCAGTGACCCTGGCATCAAACTGCTGCACAAAACCTGGGGGGCAGTATCCGGCTGGCCCAGGAGCCCCCACAACTGCCATGGAGCTGGCACCAGGCAGACCTGCACCCACCTGTGGTCACTTGGCACACCTGCCAGGATCGGGGCAGCAGGCGGAGGCAGCCTCAGACCCATGAGGGTGTGAGTCCCACCCTGCCCCTCAGCATCCCCGTGACAGAAGGTGGCCATCCCTCAGGATCACAAAAAGCTCGGGACTCCTGCCCCCAGGTTTTGCCCATGGAGGACACGCCAAGGGGATCCTGCTTCCCCAAGTCCCAGCACCCCACCCCTCTGCAAGGTGACAGCCCCCACACACACCCTGGGACTGAAGTTGGCCACAGTGGCCCAGGGTACCCTCGAGGGTGGCTTCCAGACCTGAGTGAGAGCACATGGACCCCGGCCTCCCCCATCCCCAACTTCCTACAGCACGTGGTGCGTTCAGCTGGCCCCTCTGCCCTCCATGCTGCTCTGTGCAGGACACAGAGAGGCAGTGACCACACACAGCATCGTACGTAGAGAACGGAGAAGTTGGAAGCACTTGACCTGCACTCCTGTGAACCCTCCCAGACCTAAGAACGGGGTCTACCATCATCCCTTGCATGGAAGTGAAAGTGAGGCCCGGGGAAGTTAAGTGACTCTCTCAAGGTCACACAGCTCAGAAGCAGGTGTCTGAAAACAGAGCCCACCCCCTCACCACCCCTCATGCCCACTGCAGTGTGGCTCTAGCCACTGCAGGCTGCTATCAGTGTTCAGGTTGCGAGTCTGTTCCTTGGAAATAACTGCCTGACGCAGGGAGTCACCGCACCACTGCCAACCATAGTCCCATTCTCTGCAAACAAGAACAGCTGGGATGTTGCCTGGATTGAGGATGAAGAGGCACCTAGAGTCCCAGCACAGTGCCAGACCACGAGGGATGCTCAGCAAGGAGGCCCCTCTCTCTCCTTCCTGGGCTGGGATGCGGACCCAGCGCACTGTAGGCCCAGCATCAAGGCACCTAGGCATCACCAGTGAGCAGCCTAGTCCTGGGTAGGGTGCTCAGAAGCAGGCGAAGCGGGTAAGGTCAGGGAGAGCATTTCCTGAAAAGGGACAGAGGAAGGAGGCCAAAGCTCACAGGGCTCCACTTTTGGGAACAGCACGACCCATGGACTTTGACCTTGGCACCAGCTCCTACCACGCTGGCAGTGTTTACCTTGTGGGAAGGGAAGGGGCTGGGCTGTGCAGGGTTGGGGGTGGGTGCCCAGGGACAGAAGGTCAAAGTCAAGGCAGCTGAGAGCCCCATGCCCCTGGAGCTTGGGATACTGGTCTCTTTCAGGCAGTACATCCATACTCTCTGTCCCCACGGTGCTTGACGTCTTGCTCTATGCTATGACCAAAACACAGATAGATTGCTGATGGCAAAACCCACCGTCCCCTCTCCTTCTAGGGATCTGCACCTGGACAGCCAACAAGGGTTAACATGTAAGCTTGCACCCTTGCTAGCAGTCAGAACTGCTCTACGGCTTCGTCAGTAGAGTAGGGATAAGTGGCCCAGGGGAGAGGTAATGGCTGGAAAGTCCTCGGCACACAAGAACTTCTCTGTAAGCAGAGCTACTTTTATTATCATTACGGGTGCTCAGTAAGTGTTCCTGACTAGACGGAGAGAAGGCGGATGGATGGACGGATGGGTGTGTAGATGTGTAGATGCCTAGAAAGGCAAGTGAAAGTAGGTGGGTAGATGGAAAGTAGAATTGTATTCATCCACTATCCATGCATCCTCCATCCATTTGTCCATCGTCCCACTGAGCATCCATCCATCCTTCCATTCATCCATCCACTTGGCTGCTTGTCCAGCTGTGTGCATGTGCACACGTGCCAGCGTCGGGGGGGTAGGGTAGTCGGTGGCTGAACCTGTAAACAGATAGAAGGAGGGTGAATAAACGACTGAGTGAGTAGGAGGCTGGCTTAATGGGGCTAGGTAATGGGTGGATGGATGGTCAGATGGACAATTAGATGAATGCACAGATGGAGAGATAGAAGAACAGACAGATGGATGGATGGATCACTGGGACCACGTGTGCTAACCCATCCACGGGGGCCAAGCACCACAACCGCCACAATCTCATTAACAGACTGTGGAGCGTTCACCTGTTCAGAGCCGACAGGGTAGCTGCGTGACATTTACAATTTCCTCTCGGCAGCGCCTTGGCCTTTCGCTGAGCGAGGCACAGCTGTTGGCTGGCTCACGTCCCCTCCAGAGGTGCCTTCGAGCCGCCTTGTGCACCACCACAGGCTCAGCTTCCCAGCACTGAGGGGTGTGGGTCCCCAAGACTCAGGGCCCCTCCCCCCAGCAGCCTTGCCATGTTCTCTGCAGCACTACCAATAATTACCTTAATTACCCTTTAGTGAGGGGCTTAATTTATAATGCAGTGGCAAGGAAGTACTGGAAAAAGAGTTTCCCTGGCAACCAACTTTTTAAACACCAGATTTCTCTGTGTTTTAAAAGCCACTTCTCATCTCATTTCCACCCTGAAAATTAACTCGAAACTTTTCAAATGCTGTAGATCTTAGCCTAGCAGCAGGCTGGTACTTACATCTGAAACTACCAAAGGCTTTGATTTCTCCCCTGCCAGAGGCAAGACACTGGGAAATTGTTCGGTTTCCTCTGCCCCTTTGCTCCAAAACAGCCATTACAAGATGACCAAAGAGACTTTTCCTGAGCTCCAGACAGTCACTCAACCCTCCACAAGAGCCTGTTCTCTAGACTCAGATTGTCGGAGCTCCTTGGTGACTGGAGTTTCAACCACGATCCCTAGATGGGACTGGGGAAGAGTCAGAGGGTCGAGGTCTACACACAGTGGCCATCCTGGCCCCCTTTGCCTGGCTTTGCACCACTGCTCCAAAGCAGAGGACCCACAGTTTCAAGGGGTCCTCTTGGGCAAGTTGCGTTGTCCTTGGGAACCCCCATCATCAACGAGCTTCTCTATCTTCTACCTCAAAATCTAAATCCCTGGGCCGGTGATATCACTCAGCAGCATAAGCGCCTGCCTGGCAAGTGTGAGGTCCTGAGTTGGACTCCCGGTACCTGCATATAAAAAAAAAAATCTAAATCCCAAGCCCAGTTATATGGCTTGACTAGTCATAGTTAGTATCAGTAGGGTTGTCACACTGCCCTTGCCTCTTCCCATGTCATTTAGTTTGACCAGACCACACATCCATCCATTCAGTGTCCAGCTCCCTCAGCCGCATGCATTCATCCTCCATGCATTTCAACCACACTCCGCCACCTTCTGCCCTGAGCCTCACTCCCGCAGCAGAATCCATCTGGAATTCTTGTACTTTGCCCTTTTGATCCTGACTTTCCAAATTCTGTATCATTGTACAGGCACTGCTTGAGGACTGCTTCCTCTGAGGAGCTTTCCCAGCTCTTCCTTGAGGAACACACCAGGCCTGCTGTGTCTGGTTTAGTAGTTATTTGTGTCCTGAAGGCACATGGTGAAAATCAGCCTAGGCCGATTCTTATCTTAGAGATAAGATGGAAAACTGGATTGAGGATAGATGCAAGATTTACCACTGATTACTGAGTGCGTGCAGATGAGATGAATGAATGAGAGGAGGCTGATGGGGATCGGATGCATGTAAAGATAAATGGAGGGCATCTAGAGGCATGCATGGTTGGAGAAGGGAAAAGGGCTGGCTTGAGGGAGAATGGATGGATGGATGGATGGATGGATGGATAGATGGATGGATGGATAAGGCATAATTCAAAGCCTGTCCCAGCTGCCCAGGAAGAATTGCAAAACCTAGGGGTAGGGACGCATAGAACCAGGAAGTTGACCACCAGGAAGTTCTGAACAGGGTAGAAAAGTGAACCTGTGCAATCTTACCCACAGGAAATATTGCTCCTGATACTTTGAGGCTTGAAGTCCTCCAGTGACCCTTGGAAAAAGGACAGAGCCTCCTGTGGGACCAATTCATTAGGAAAGACAGCCTCAATCAGCTCATCCAATCACTTGGGCCGACTCTGAGGGCCAGGCAGTGAGAGGACGTTCAATAACTATTCATTGGACAGTGATGGATCGATCTTGGAGAGCTGCCATTGTAGGAAGCATCAGCCACCTGGGGACAACACAGATATTTCACTCCTCGGAACACATCCAACTCCTCCTCAACAGCAGGAAAAGTTGACCCTGATGTTACCCACACTGCTCTCCACAGTGGTATAGTAACTGCCACCAGCACACAAGCGGGTCCCCAGGAAATGTAGCTCTTCTGCTGGAACTGACACCCAGAGGACAAGGAGGCTGAGCTGCCTCAGACCCAGCTCGGTGCAGGATGTAAAGGGCGTGAGGCTGCGTCAAGTCAGTGGGAACAACTCGAGTTCTAGCCAAGTCTTGGGAGTCCCTTTGTTCAGGAAGCCAGGAAGAGCCAGTAGTAGACAGGGTAGGCAGCCCCGAGGAGGAAAATATGAGGGCCTTCACACTTCTCCTAAGTCCCCACCCCAGCCTGCATTGTCTCTTCTGACTCAGGACAGTTGTGGGGACTCTGCCCGATTGGCTGGAGGACACGTGTATTGCACACCTCCAGGGGGTACCTCACACATAGGCCATGGGGCAGTGCAGCAGTTTTCACAGTGTGCCATCTCACAGGAGGATTTGGGGCCTTAGTCCTTGAATGATGCACCTAAAAGATCAACACAATTTCCTGGCCTGACTTGGTGCTCTGAGCTATTCATAAAACTCTACTCCTCCCATCAGACTCCTTGCTGGCCAGGAATACAGGTGGGGCACACGGTGGGGAGAAGACAAATTCGCTTCTGCCTTATCTATAAAGAGCTGAGCTAAGTGTCAGGTACATAATAAGTGCTCAATAAATAGCCATTATTAGGGGAGAATGTGATGGAGGAAATCGGACAGATCAGAATTTAATTCTGCCACGCAGATTTATTGTGCTTCTGCCCAAGGCAAAAGACAGAAAGAGCATCTCAGCTTCCCGTCTCCTCCCTCCGAGGCTGACTTTACAGCAGTGTCCTCCTGTCCCCTTTGCCTGCAGCCTGGGGAAAAAAAAAAAAAAAAAAAGAGCCGAAGCAAAAGCCAGTCTGGCACGCCTGGCAGGGCCCCACCTCTCCTGCCCCCTGCTCCCTCCAACTTCATGTTTAATTTCCCTGGGTTGAGAAGAAGCATTCTGAGGATCTGAGTTAATTCAAAATGTAAATTTCATCTCCTATCAGCTAATAGCTCTGAGCTCTGCTTTACATAATGGGGGAGCAGCTGCCACATGAGTCACCGGGCCCCTGGCTTCCTCGTCTCCGTCCTTAATGTTGATGAGGCCCTCGCCGAAGCTTCAGACAGAGCCACAGCCTCCGCCTCTGCAGCCAGACCTGAGTCTGTCTGAGGGCAGAGTATTCTATTAATCAGCAGGACTTTGGGTGGGTTCAGGCCAGCCCCAGGAGCTGGGCAAGGCCCAGGAGGCTTCAGCTGGACTAGACCAGTCTCCCAGGGCCAGTCCTGGGCAGCCCAGTATCCTGTGTCTATTCTCCGAGAACCAGAAGCCTTGGCCTGAACAGAGCACTTCCCGTCAAGGCAGGCCGGGCTCCCACTGGTCTGGCAGGTGGCGTGACGCCAAGGTCTTCTTGGGACCGGTGTCCCTGGAGCGCATGCGGTTCCTCTGGGCTACAGGACAGGTTTTCTTGCCTCCCTAGAAGATGCTAAGGGCCCCTCTTAAACCAGCCGGCATCCCGTTGTCAGAGCTAAGCAACCACGCATACCCCAAAGACAGAACGACAGGCGACAAGTTGAGGTTTCCACCTGTGCGTGACCAGGACAGCTGAGGGCACCTGGGCGCGGGGGGGGGGGGGGTCCTGCCTGTGAGTTTGAGCCACAACAGGTGACTTCACCAGGGACGGGAAGAGTTCAGATGGCATCACAATTGTGCCAAACAGGAAACAGGAAGGCAGACCAAAGGGTGGAATTTCGCGCCTGCTGTCAGCCCAAGTGAACTTTGCGGGGAGAGAGGCACTCTTCACGTCAGAGCTCTACAAAGTCAGCCCCCTGCTCTGACTGGTCACTCTCCCTACGCCTGGACACGGGCTCACTAAATCCCAGTTCTTCTTTTCTTTTCTTTTCTGTTTTGGAGTGTTGGGACTGAACCCAGGGCCTCGTGAATTCTAGTCAAGAGCTTTACCACTGAGCTACATCCCATCCCTAAATCCCAGTTCTATGAGCCCCACCAAAGAGCCGTGTGACTCCATCCCCCTGAAAGGAAAGCTCCCCAGAAGTCAGGTATAGCACTTGTCCAGCTGGGGAAACTGAGGCTCAGAGAGGAAAGGACTATTCCCAGGACACACCAGAGGAGTTTAGTGGTTACACTGAACTCCTCCATTTTCTGCTATGGGGTAGAGGGTGCTCCTGCCATTGCTGGCAGCCCTGGGTCCAGGGCTGTGCCCTCTGCCTGCCCTCCTGGGGTCAGAGCCATGACACAGGGCCACGACTACCAGCCCAGAAGTGGAGGCTCCTGGTGACTTGCTGACCAAGGGACTTTCGCAGGCTCTGGCCTCTGCAGCCTCAGCTTCTCATCTGATCTTTGGCTGGACACTTTTTGGGGCTCGTGATGACTTCAGAAGGCTCCCTGGCACAGTGCTAAATGACACTGACCCTGTGCTGAGAAAGCGTATCCCTTTTCCACTTTCTCTGAGTCTGCTGACATGCTCCAGGCGAGGATATCGGGGTATAGAAGCCTCTTCCTTCCTTACCTTTTCTCTACTTGGTGAACTTGGCCTTCCAAGCCTGGGGTGAGCAGTTGGTTTCTAGTTCAAGTGAACTTTTGCTTATGTTTTTTTAAACTTTATGAAGCTATAATTCATATATCATAAAGTCCACTCATTCAAAAACACACTATTCAATGATTTAATATATTTACAGGATGATGGAAGCTTGACCACAACCTAACTTTAATTCATTTCCATCACCCCAAACAAACCCTGTACCCAGTAACATCCCTCCCTCCCGGGGCCTCATCTCCACCCTGGCAGCCACTGGCCTGTGTCTACAAACTTGCCTGTTCCGGACACATCATGGACACAGAGTCGCACTGTGCATGCGTCTTACATGGGTGGGATAATACTTATGTGATCCCTTTAGTAAGGAGTGCTGGGTTTTGACTTACGTTTGTCACGCACCTTCTTCTTTTATTTTTGCAGTGCTGGGGATGGAACCCAGGGCCTTGAGCACGTTAAACAAGTGCTCTGGCTCTGAGTTACAACCCCAGCCTGTGATGAACTTCTTTTGAAGCATATTTCATTTAGTCTACTCCTATGTTTCCAAGTAAGTGAACGATCATTTGCTCTACTGTGGGCCCCGCAATGTGGGTATGCAGAACACATTTGGAAAAAGGGTCTGCATGTCCCACCCCGGCAGCCCCCTGACTCCGGAAACTTCCTGCTCCCTCCACTGTCCAGCAGCCGCCCTCTCTCTCACTCCTTCCTTGTTCTACCCTGGCCCCAGCTGTCCTCAAAGTTGCCACTGCAGTATGGAAAGGCCAGAGCAAAGTCTACAGGCAGCAGCCGGTCCCTTCTGTCAACAAACTCTCGGGGACAGCTGTGGGCTCGCTTCTTCCCCTGTTTTGTCCAGAAGTAGCATCTACGACAAGTTTAATTATGCAATTAAAGTCATTTTCCTGGGCTGAACAAATATTTACAGCATATTTTGCTGTAAATTGCTTTGCCTGGAGAACAGTTCTGCCATTCAGGCAAGCAAATACTCGCACATTTACATATCCCATTACCAGGGGACCAGGGGACTGGAGGCCAAGCTGGGCTGCAGGGACCCAGAGCTGTGTGGGCTGAGTGCCCCCAGGAAGTAGCATCAACAGCATGAAGCTGGCAGGTGTCAGCCAGGCAAATGTGTTCCGGCCCTCACCATCTCTACTGTGGACTGAGTGACGTCCACTGCTCCTCCGAGGCGGCCCCAAGTCCCAGCTCTGTGCATCAGAGAAATCTCTGAGCTTTGTCCTGCTGCCACGAGGCCCACAGAGCAGAGAAAACTTGGTGCGTGGGGACAGTTCCGTAATGATCAGCCTGCGTGGGCTGTGAGCTGGCCACTCTGACTGTCATCTGTACAGTCATCCTAAGGGGGTTTTCATAAGACCCTGTGCCTTGAGCCTTTCCTGGGGACCCCTACTGTGTCCCCCCAGCTTCCTGTACGAGCAGGGGCAAGAAAACTCTAGGCCAAGATTCAGGCTGTTAGAAAAAGTTTGTCTGCATTATTCTACTTCAGCCGTCTCAAGGTCCCTTTCCTCCCAGTGGAAGAAATGGAGCCAGGGTCGGAGCCCCTCTGCACGGGAAGGAAGGGCTGGGGCCTGGGGGAGTGGGTTGGAGGAGATGTACAGAGGAGGCTTAGTTGGGGTTTGGGGAGGCTGCTCTTCACCAGCTGGGTAGGGGTATTTCCACTTCCCACCCTCAAGCCCCGCCATGTGGACCTCGGGCTCAGCTGGGTGGGGGGCATTTGTCTCGGTGTCTACGTGAGCTCGTCCTCACACTAGGTCCGTCTAGGTCAAACCCCCCACCTACCTGCCCCGTCATACCTGGTACTGAATGAGCCTTGTGGGGGAATACACACAGGCTGAACAAAACGACGGCAACGTGAACAACACTGCCAAGCCCCCCACCCAGCCAGGCCCTGGCTGCCTGGCAGGATTCTGGACCAAGAGAATTAGTTTAAATGACCTGTACTCCCAGAAACCATCACCTGCTGTTTTATGATATTTTTCAGAGTTTCTTCCTAGACATAGATATAGCAGTGTTCGCTACACTTTCATTGTCTACTTGTACCAGTGACAGTAGGTGGTAAATGTTGTATGACAATAAATTATCTCACACAGAGTCATCTGAAATGGGCCTCTAGTTGTCCATCGTGGGGGAGCCACAGTTTCTTCAAGTAAGTCCCTGTTGCCAAGCGTTTAGCTTTGGTCCTAATTTTTGGCCATGATAAATAGCTTCGTAATGAACACTTTTGCTGCGAAAACGTTTTTGCTCGGCCCATTTTTCTCTTAGGACAGGTTTCTTGGAGGTAGAAGGACGGGACCCAAACACAGGACCTTTTGCTAGAATCTTTGAGAAGGAGAAAGTCGGCTGAGAGGTTGGGGGTTACTATGCAAGGAGGAAAATGCCCCTGATGCTCCTGGTTGGCCCTGCTCTCTTGCTCTTCCTCCTGAAATCCAGAATAGCTGCGGGGTCAGGGGTGGAAGTCAGAGCTGGTTATCGGCATCATGGCTGCTGTAGGCTGTGCCCCTGATGCGGTTCCAACACAGCCACACAAGGCCTAGAGTAAAACGAAAAAGGGAAGCACTGGGCCGGTGAGATGGCTCAGCGGCTTAAGCGCCTGCACGGCAAGCGCGAGGGCCCGAGTTCGACTCCCGGAACCCACATACGAAAAAGGGGCCGGTGATATCGCTCAGCGGCACGGGCGTGCAGGCACCCGAGGTCCTGAGGTCGACCCCCCAGTACCCACAAAAAAAAAAAAAAAAAAAAAAGGGAAGCACTGCCCTCCTTGGGACCCCGCTGTGTACCAAACCCTCTTGCATTGTCTCGATAGATCTTTTCAACAGCCCCTTGAAATGGTACAGATAGCCTTGTGCCCATTTTACAGCTGAGTAAACTGAGGCTCAGTCTTTTGTGCAATCACCTAAGGCGGGGTTGTGATTCACAAGGAGCTGGGCTATTTCACTTTCTCCCAGGACCCCTGAATTACTGTCCCTAGGGCAGAGGTGACAAGCGGAGGGCCTGCTGGCCAGGGGCAGGGATAGGGATAGGGTATATCCCAGGTTGCCAGTTGCCAGGTTGCCACTCCCCACAGGAAAGGGAGGAGGGCAGGAGGGAGGAAGCAGGTGGCCAGCCCCTGCTGGTAGGCTCACCTGGGCCATTACTTCAACAGCAGAAGAGACACAGAGCAGAAGCCCCACTGTGGCTGGGTCCTCCCGGCAGGGCTGTTCAACAAGGAGGCCACAGGGTCTTGGTTTTAAAACTGCATCCATGCCACATCATATCCAGAGGCCTGGGGATCTGGGTCAGGCTAAGGCCAAGGAGAGAGGGAGAGGAGAGAGAGGACCAGGGTCCTGTCAGTGCTTGTGGGGTCCTGCTGTGCTCTTGCCAGATTCCAGGGCTGGTCTGGCAACTCCTGGAGGTCAGAGGCAGCAGAAGAGGGCAGCCCCAGGCTGGTTCTCCGGCCCCTGTGGCCTTGTGGAGTTGGCCGGGTAGGGACAGGAGAGTCCAGGATGACCTTGTACTCCAACCCCACCTCCAGTGACAGCCACTCGTCCTCTCAGCTTCCCGCCTGTGGCCAGGGTCGTCTCTGTCTTCCCACCGGCAGGCATGACCCAGTGATGCTGAAGAACGAGGTCACCGTTTCCTGATGAAGTCCCAGCGCAGAAGCCAAGACTTAGAGACAGAGGGAAAACTCAAGCATTATGATTGGGGGAAACTGAGTCATAGGCCATTAGCAAGTGATGGGTCCTTTGGGCCCCCTGAAAACTCTCACTGTGTTGAAGTCACCTCCCCCAGGCTTCCAGGGCCTGGTGGGAACATGGTCACACGCCGTGCTGCTGGACAGGAGGCTGAGGCCGGGGAGGTCCATGAGGACGCTGTGGTCGCAGAAGGAATGGAGCCCGCAGAAGGTCCAGAGGAGGACTCTGGGCCCAGGGCATCATGTCAACAAATCACAACCTGGCAGCCCCTTTGGGGGTCAAAGGAACTGCCGCAAGGGCCCCAGGGAGTGGAGAGATAGAGGCCCGGGGGCCTGGGGTCTGGGGCCTGCCTCAGCCTCTGCCTAAGCCTTGGGGGAACAACCCCTCTTTTGTCTCCTTCACTGTGTGGTTTTGGAGTCAGAGAAGATGTCAGGAAAATGTTATTCAGCAGCGAGAAGCAGGAATGCATTTGGAAGCCACTGGCTTAAATGAATACCACAGGTAACATTGAAGTCAACTCAGTGGTTTCTTTCCCATTGGCGGTGTCGGTCTAACGATGTGCCAGTTGTAAGGAGCTGCATCTGACACTCCGCCTCCTAAGGAAGAAGGGGTCACTGGCTACTTCCCAGACCTGGTGGTCACCCCTGGCCTCAGTTTTCCCAACTGTAAAGCTGAAGCCATCTTGGCTTCAAGTTCCATGTGGACAAGCAAAGCAAGGAAAGCAGAGGAAAGACGAAATCTGCAAGGGAACAGGGGAGAAGCGGGGTGTCTTGACTCAGGTGGAAGCAAGCCACTTGCTCGGGTGTGGCAGAGGGCAAGGCTCATTCACAGCTGGGCCCAGAAGGGAAAAACAGCTGGAGGGAGTAGTGCTTATCTGTAGAACTAAGTGTGATAAAGAGGTTATGGTTTGTTTGGACTGTTCTGGAATACCCAATAAATGCTGGGAGCAGAGATCTGGCAAGGGCTCCAGGTGGCCTAGGGCCAACTCACACCCCCTTCTCTCTCGGGCAGCTTCATGGAGCTGCAGGCTCAGTACTCAGAAGGAGCTCAGTTGACGCTCATGCAGCAGATGCCTGGCTCTTCCTTCTGAATAACGCTTTTCTAGCTGGGCACAGTGGCACCTACCTGTGATCCCAGCACTGAGGGAGGCTGAAGCGGGAAGAGCACAAGTCCAAGTCCCCCCTGGGCAGTGTAACAACTGAGTGAGACCCTGTCTCAAAATAAAAAATAATAAATAAAAAATAAAAAAGGGCTGGGGATGTAGCTCAGTGCAAAGGCCCTGGGTTCAATCACTAGCACTGGAAAAAAAGAAAAAAAGCAACAACAAAAACCCAACAAAACAAATCAAAACAAAAATGCTTTTCTCCCCACCCAGTATTTTATTGATGACAGATGAAAACAGGGTTACTCAAAAAAAAAAAAAAAAAAAAAAAGGATTAAAAGGCAAAAACCCATGAAACTGCCCACAATGCAATTCTTGGGGAAGGCAGAGCCCCCAGACCCAAATTTTTATCAAAAAAACACACTTTAAACTCTCCTAGTCCAGCTGTGTAAGCCCTGCAGCTCAAAGGCTGTAGAGTTGCTAGAGGGCGACAACTAGTGGCGCCAGCTAATTTAGCAAATTTGAGGTGTTTAAGCAGAGCTCTCTTTGGTTGATTCAGGGAAAATCAAGCAAACCAAACCCATCTGTTTTCTATAAAAGTTTATTTTGTAATTTTTTCCCCCAAGAAATGATAAAGGGAGCAAATTGCAGTTATGTGATGGTAAGGATGATATACAAAAATAACTTAAACACACATTTTAGTAACAAAGTGACATTTCTTTCTAGTAACAACTAATAGGTAATAATTTTGCCCAAGATTTTTCCAAAGGAATTAAATATATTTTAGACAACCACGCATAGAGATACACATACACATACACATAGACACACACGCGTATATACAGCTCAAGTATTGTTTCTGTGCAATCTAGCTAACTGATATAGCTAAAGTGAAAAAACTGGGACACTAAATGCCTGAGAAACCTTAAAAAGAATATGCATTGCCTGTGAATTTTGGAGACTTGCGAAGATTTCCCTTCCCCATCCCATTAGTTGCTAGCTCGTTCTCTGTGGTTCTCAACTGATCAATTAAGCGTGCCTCTGATCTCAACGGTGTGGTCATTATGCTGTGGCTGGTGTGGATTAGGGAAGACTCGCTTTCTCACTGTGAGGGCACCCCGTGGATAGAAAACGGGGTGCTTCTAAAGGGGAACCCCTCAGCCTCTGACTACATCTGGCTGATTCTTTGCTTCAGAGCAAGGACCTCCCTTTCTATTTCATAGGGGAGGTCAGCGTTGACTTGATCTTCCAGATATTTCTCAATGTCTTCTACCTCCTTCTCCCAGAACTCTTTGGAGACGCTGAAGAGCTCCTTTATGTTGACGTTCCCCAGGCCTTTCAGCTTCAAGGCGTCCTCCTTGGGGATGTAGCCAATGGGTGTGAGCCGGGCACTGTCTTCCCCGTTGATCCGGTTGAACATCCACTCCAGCACCCTGGAGTTCTCTCCGAAGCCTGGCCAGAGGAATTTGCCTTCCTTGTCCTTCCGGAACCAGTTGACATGGAAGATCTTGGGCAGCTTGGCTGCTGGGTGGTGAGCCATGCTCAGCCAGTGGGCCAGGTATCTGCCGAAGTTGTAGCCAAAGAAGGGCCGCATAGCAAAGGGGTCATGCATAATGACTTTGCCTATTAAATAGAGGGGGGATCCATTGTAAATGATGTGCCTGAAGGATAGTGACCATCATTCTCTCTCTCTTTCTTCCTCCAAAAGCAGGTCCTGACCGATTTACCTTTGTGCTCTGCAGCCGCAGTGGCCTCTGATCTCATGGCCGCCCCCATGAACACTCCATGCTGCCAGCTGAGAGCCTCATAGACAAGAGGGACACCTTTCATAGGAAAAAAAGAAATGTCTTGTAAAGACCATAACATTTGGACTCTAGGACCAGTGATGTCTTTCACATGCACTTTTAAAATTGAGCTAATTTGGCATTTGCAAAGCTAACATGCAGAAAACACAAGTCAAAGTTATACCCTCCAGGCCAAGAAGCAAAAGGTAAAACTGGACCAAGCTGTTTTAGGTCAGAGATCCAGGAAGGCTCTAGGTGACCAGGAGGGTTGGTTTTACATTTGAGTTTGCCAGTTGTTCTGGATTTGGGGAAAGGGAGATCTTTGGCATCATCTGACAAAGTTATATGGGCTTGGGCCGGTGAGACGGCTCAGCGGCTTAAGCGCCTGCCTTGCAAGCGCGAAGGCCCGAGTTCGACTCCCGGAACCCACATACGAAAAAGGGGCCGGTGATATCGCTCAGTGGCACGGGCGCCTGCTGGCGCGCGAGGTCCTGAGGTCGTCCCCCCGGTACCCACAAAAAAAAAAAAAAAGTTATATGGGCTTGGCCGCCAACCCTTCATGCCCCAGCCCAAATGGGGGAGAGCCTCACCGGCAGGTCTGCGGCCTCCAAAGATGATGCCCTCGATGGGCACGCCTTCTGGAGACTCCCAGGCAGGATCGATGATGGGGCACTGGCTCGCAGGGGTGCAGAACCGTGAGTTGGGGTGGGCACAAGGTTCCCCTACAGTACAGGAGAGGAGGCCCCTTAGCATCTGGCCCCAACAGGTGGCACCTACAGCCCAGAGCCGGTGGCCTCTGGAGGGGACTCACCGTCTTGTGGGTGCCACTCTTTGTTCTTCCAGGAAGTGATCGTGATGCCCGAGGCCAGCGGCTCATCAATGCCTTCCCAGTAAATGCCGCCATCGCTGGTCTCGGCCACGTTGGTGAAGATGGTGTTCCGCCGGATAGTCTTGATGGCGTTGGGGTTTGTCTTCACTGAGGTGCCAGGAGCAACACCAAAAAAACCATTTTCTGGGTTGATGGCCCTTAAGTTACCTGGAAAGTTGTAAACCAAAGCATGTCATAGGTTCTTAGATCTTGTTGAGTTAGTTTGAGTACCAAATTCTCAAATCACTTTTTTTCCTCCCTAGACTAAATATCTATCTTTTTTTTCATTAAGCATGATATTCAATGTTGAGACTTTTTACAACTCATTCTTCTTCTTCAATTTCAAGAAATATATATATATATGTATATATATATATATGTATATATATATGTATATATGATAAATATATACATATATATATATCAACACACAGCCCCATTTCAATACAGATAAATACTATTAAATACTATTTAAATACTATTAAATACTATTTAAATACTATTAAAGAATGCTCACGGAATGCATATGTCTTAGGTTTGCACACCCTGAATTAAGCACCCACCAACATGGCTTTAGAACCTGGCATGTGTGAAGGTCAATAACCCACTAACGTCTAACGATTATCAACAGTCGGGCATAAAAGAGTCACCTTGGTCATCGAATTTCATCCAAGCGATGTCATCCCCCACACACTCTATCTTCCACCCTGGGAGCGTGGGGTTCATCATGGCTAGGTTGGTCTTCCCGCAGGCACTGGGGAAAGCTGCCGCCAGGTACTTCTTCTCGCCAGAGGGGTTGGTGATGCCCAGGATCTGTGGAAACGAGGTTTCTCATTACAATACCTCTCCCCCAGAGGTATAAGAATGTGCCTAGAAACTCCAAAAAAGGCAGGTCCTCAAGATGTATTTCTTTGGCCATCACGACAAATGTGTTCAAAGAATGAAGAATCTCTATCATCCCTACTGGGTTCAGGGCCCTTTCGAAGGACCATACACTGGGGCATTCATAGTTATTCATGGAATTTCCCAATCGCCCATGAATCTAAACACAAAGGAAATTGTCACAGAGCTCCTAGATGCCACCCGATCCCCATCCAGCATGCACCTATGGGGTGTCCCACACGTGTACCAGCATGTGCTCAGCCAGCCACCCCTCCTCCTTGGCCAGCCGGCTGGCTATCCTGAGGGCGAAGCACTTCTTCCCAAGCAGCGAGTTCCCCCCGTAGCCACTTCCGAAGGACACAATCTCCCTGCGGTCGGGCAGATGGGCGATGAGCGTCAGCTCTGGGTTGCAGGGCCAGTTGTTGACCAGAGGCTCTGTAAATAGGGGTGCAGCCCTCGTTAGTGAGCCAAGCATGTCCCTGCTTAGAGTATGACACACACCCCTGACACACAGAAGTTTTCTTTATTAGCTCTTGAGTTTACAATAATGCACTTACTTTTTAAAGGTAAAGGGCAGCCCACAGAATGGAGACACTTGATGAACTCCCCGTCACCCAGGGCCTGCAGGACAGCGGTGCCCATGCGAGTCATGATCCGCATGCTGGCCACCACGTAGGGCGAGTCGGTCAGCTCAACACCGATCTTGGACAGAGGCGAGCCCAAGGGCCCCATGCTGAATGGGATGACGTACATGGTGCGACCTGCAGGGACAGATGCGTGGGAGAGGCTGAGAAATGACCTTGGCTCACACATTCAACCACCGTGGTTTTCACTGGGGATTCCCTGATATGTCCCCAGTGTCCACACTGTATTCTGTGGCCCACCAGCACCCCTGGTTTAAGAGTCCACTGGAAAGTGAACAAATTGCCAAAATCAAAGAGTTTTCATAAATGTACAACTGGTTCTACCAAGCTACTTAAAGTCCACACACACAGAAATCATTTCAGTATTCACAGACAGCCTGTAAAACCAGAACTGAAATGCACATTTTCACGTATGGAAATGAAAGACACCTGAGGCCACAGAGTTTCCACTACTGCTATGATTACCAATAGGATAGATGTGGAATGACAGGTTCGCTGTTATTTTGCCCAGTGAAGTGACCGCCACTCACCTTTCATGCACTCTGGGAACCTGGCACTGAATGCTTTCTCGAAGTCCTCTTCTGACATCCAGCGACCCAGCTGGCTGAGGCCAGTTTTGGGAATGGGCACTGTGTCTCTTTGCTCTTGGGTAATGATCACAGTCTTGCTTTCTATCCTGGCCACATCCCTGGGGTCAGTGAGCGCCAACCAACTGCAAAAATCATAGGATCCCCTTCAGCTGGGCATCATTAGGAACGGACCTCTCTCCTTCATTATCAGGTTCTTCCCATGCCTAGCAAGAGTGTTGCAGAAGTACCAAGAGCCAAACCAACCAGAAAATGGCCAGGTAGTTACTAGACCCAAACAGGCCTGGAGGACTGGGACTGTCTTTCGTTTTGGTCAGGAATAAATTTTGCAAAGAGCTTTCATAGGTGCCATCCCATTTACAGTATAGGTGACTCTACGAATGTCACAGGGTCTCTATGGTTCTGACATTTTATGAAGTTTTTAAAGGGCTTGCATTCCCCACACACAAGATCTCCACTCACCTCTCCACTGACACCCCGGAACTGGCAGGACCAGGGTGTGGGCAGCTGTGGAGCTTACCAATTGTCATACTTCTTCAGCTTCCTGATGACGCCGTCTTCCTGCATGCGGGCCAGCAGCCGCCCATTCTCCTCCTCAGAGCCATCGCAGATGTGGATGTGATCGGGCTGGCACAGCTGCACGTTGCTCTCCACGAAGTCCCTCACTGCCCGGGGCAGGCTGTCTAGGCTGCCTTGGACGACTTTGGCAGAGAAGTCCAGGCCATTGTGCAGCTGAGGAGGCATTTCTGCAGATGTGTATTAAAGGCTCCGAATGCTGAGGTCACCTGAAACAGAAACCACAAACTTCCTGAACAAAAGTACCCCACGGACACCTTGCCAGCACGGACTTCAGGCTGCACGTGGCCAGGTGGTTATCTGCTGTAAGGAAAAAATACAGTGAGTTCACGTTGTCGCTGGAATTTTTAGAAATGTGAATAAAAAGTTCTACCTACCTTTCTTCCCTTTGGATGATCTCAATTAGAGATCCAAGAGTGCTTCCCCGTTCTTCCCGCCGGCAAGTGGGTGTTCCCAGTGGGAAGGCCATGCTTGGTGGCGGAGCCTTCTGGCTTTAAATACTGTGGAGGAGGATGGCCCTACCCTTGGCTGCCCTGGGAGGCCCGTCGCTGACGTCAGGGGCAGGTCGCTGGATCACGGCCACGGTCAGTTATGTTTTGGACCAAGTCACCACAATAAACTCCAGGGAGATAATCATTGAACAGATAGTTGTTAATGAATGTCGGGAGGCCTCCGGCCCCAATAACAACCATAGTGAATGCTTACACAACTTTCGATGGACTAAACTTTGACCCTATTCGCTGCTGATGCAAAACATATACCCTTTCCTTGACAGGCAGGTAGGGTCAAGGACAAGGCTGGCCAGGGCACTTTCTGGATTTCAGATGTTGTTGGCAGCACATTTTGTGTGCCAACTGCACTGTTTGGCAAAACACAACAGCTGTGAGATGTCACCCAACAGTCAAAGTTCATGAGAATAATGCACCCTACCTCAGGCTAATGCGCAGCTTATCGGCAAAGATCTGTGATGTCTGAGTGAGTTGGGTGTTAATAACCTTATTAAATGCCTGCTGTGCCCTGGCTGCCCCCAAAAAATAAATTCCATGAGGGTAGGGGGTTCTGCCTATTTTTCTCATGTTCACATCTGCAGTGTCTGGAACACAGTGGCACATGTCCCGAACTGTGCGCTGACAGCTTTGGATCAACAAACTCACTACCACATCTGAGGGAAAGGCTCTCACCAACCCTGTGTACAGGTAAGGAAACTGAGGCAAGTAGACCAAGTGGGAGGTGGGAGGCAGAGGAGGATATGAATAGCCAGGCTCTGGAGCATGGCATAACCCTTTGTGAGGTCCCATTACCTTTTCTGGAATCTTCTCTGTATTCCCCCAAGAAGCTCCGGGCTAAGCACAGACACTTCTGCAGCTGACTGGATGGTTTGCACTTCCCTTGAGAGCCTGAGAGTCTGGGGAGTGGAGGGGGCTTGGCGGTTTTACTAGATTACACTTGAGCAATGAGAGCTTTATAACAGCTGTAAAGAATCTGCTTTGCAAACTGCCAGAGTTTCGATTCAGTTTAACGACTCTTGAGACTGCGCACTGGGGTTTAGAGAGTACTGGGTGAGAAGTCAGAAGCAGGGAACCAGCTCCGAGCCCCAAGCACCCAGCGCCAGCCTAACAGTTCTGTGGGAGCCCCTACCTCAAAAAAGGAAGAGTGGGGCCGGTGAGATAGCTCAGCGGCATGGGCGCCTGCCTGGCAAGCGTGAGGTCCTGAGTTCAACTCCCGGTACCCATATAAAGGAAAAAAAAAAGGAAGAGTGGGGGCTTGCCCTATCAACCCTGAGGTGTGAGATGAGCTGGTGAGGTCATTCCTTCACTATGTTTGCAAACAGCCAAGGCAAATTCAAGGCACTGTGAATGGTCATCTCAAATCAGGAGCGCCTGGCGACAGATGCACGCACGCGTTTCCTCTTCTGCCAACATTCATTATCAACCTGTTGCTGGGGTCCGTTTATTCTGGTTTTCATTCAACCAATTGGGTCTTTCAGTGTAAATACAATAGAAGGTGCTTTGTTTGGTTTAGGGTTATTTCCCCTTCGGGTCCCTGGAATTCACTGTTAGCGCTGCCCCGCCTGCCACTTGTAAATTCTCACTGTGTCTAAACCCAGCACTGATGTCCTGTCGCTTCCGAGCCCCCGACACCTGTTAACTCAGCCATATGAAAGCAAACCCACAAACACCGGAAGCACCTCCCCATGGACTCACCTTGCCAAATTGGCAGAGTCCGATTTTGCTGATGAAACTGCAGTAAGTTCAGTCCCTTGCAAGAGCACATAGGCTGGAAATAAAAGTGAGAAGCCAGAACTTAGTTGGAGTTTTAAAGGCTCCACATAAATTCCAGGTGTTTATGTTGTTCAATTAAAATGTAAGAACAGTGCGTTCCCACCAATCTTCCTCCATGGGTGAATTACCACACTTACGAGTGGGGGCACAGCATGATTCCTGGCAACAGCCCCTCTTCAGGATATTAAAAAGCAAATATTGGGCTACAAATTTACCTCAAAGTGCAGAGTTCTCTGGAAGAATTGAGAGATACAAAGACACAAGAAGGTAAGGTTTTGAGGCCAAAATGTGGGCAAAGTTTCCTTATCCCTTGTTGATGTCCCAGGGGCCACTTTCCCTGTCCTCGGGGGGCTCCCTGTCCCGGGGGCCTCACTGCACAACACTCCCATGGGGCTGCTGGAGGCACGGTCATCTTCCTGCTTGACCCTCAGCTTCGTGGTGAGGAAGTCCCCAAACAAGTCCTCCTGGTGGCTTCAAGCTCAAGGAGCAACCAAACTGCTGCCCTGCTGGGTGAGAAGCAATCCCAGAGGCCTTTGGTCAACTCCAAGGGGATGTTCATGATGAGCTCAGGGTGGGTGGGGGCCCACTTGGTGTCAGTTTCCCCTGTGATTTCTGGGGCAAACACCACCGAGACCTCCGAGCTTCATCAGGGGCTGCTTGGGCACGTGCTTCCTTTGGTCCAAGGGTGTTCTTTATAAAATATAAAACATTAAACCCAGAGGCAAAACTGCTTTGGGAAAAGAAACACCAGCATTATGCTGGGTGTGGTGGCACACACCTGTAATCCCAGTGCTCAGGAGGCTGAGGCAGGAGGATCTCTGTGAGTTCAAGGCCAGCTTGAACTGCTCAAAAAGACCAAAAGATAAAAGAAAAAAAAGAAAAGAAAAAAGAAAGAAACAAAAGAAAAGAAACACCAGCATTAAAAAGATAGTTATAAAACTAACTCTGAGGGAGGAAAAAAGATGGCGGATGAGTAAGAAGCATGCAGAGAAACTCTCTAAAAGTTGCCATTGGACCACGGGAATATAGTGACCGGGAGAGCGCAGGAGGGGGGCAGATGCCCCCCTGGGACCCAGAAAAGTTCTGAAGCACAGCTTGGGACCCCCGGCACCAGTGAAGGGTGCTTTCCAACAAAGAAGGAGCAGACCCCGCGCACCTTCTACCATCCCAGGAATCGCGGCACGACAGAAGCTCAAAGCTGCGGACACACGGTGACAGCTGGCGCCCAGGGAGCCCCCACGGAGGATCGCGAGACAGCGGCGGGGCAGGGGAGCGGCGGAGAACGGCGCTGGCCGGCGGTGAGTGTCTCTCAGCCACAGCTGCCCCGCGCCAGAGAGCGACCGGCCGGGCGCCATTGTGGGGGGTGCGGCGAAAATCAGAGCGGCGCGAAAACAGCGCTGGGAACTTGTGCTCCGGACAGGGCAGCGCCGCGCCTCTCAGCCCCACGAAAGTGCGCTGAGGGCGGCGGGTGAACGAGACTGGTCTCTCAGCCACACCTGTCCCGCGCCAGAGAGTGACTGGCCGGGCGCCATTGTGGGGGGTGCGGCGAAAATCAGAGCAGCGCGAAAGCAGTGCGCTGACAGCGGCTGGCGGAGGAGACCGGGCTCCGCCTGAAAGTCCACGCTCTGCTCACCGCCCACCAGAGGGCGCTCCTGGCTCGCTGGGACGGAGCTGCACGGAACAGGACTCTCACCACACGGCGCCTGCCTACAGCAGGGTCAACTCCTGGAAATGATTCTCTTTATTTTTTTATGGTTTTGTTTTGTTTTTTTTTTTTCTCTCTCATTAGTTTTTGGTTCTAGTGAAGGGGTTTTTATTTTTGTTTTTACTTTTTTCTTTTGTGGGGTTTTATTTCTGTTTTATCTGTTTGCTTTGTTGTTTTTGTCTTCGTTTTTGTTTCTGTTTGTCTATTTGCTCTTTCCTTCATTATTCTCTCTGGCTTTTATATGAGTGTAAACAGCGCCTCTAACCTCTTTGTGATTGTGGTTGTGATCTGTTCTTCCTTTTATCCCTTCCTTCTCTTTTTACCACCTGTCCTCTGCACCAGTGTCCCAATGTTAGTGGGATCCCTCTTGGTCCTCTAACCTTACATCTAATTCCTTCCTCTTCTCACAATACTCTATTTCCTCCTTAACTCATTTTAAATTTAAACTCCTGAGGGGAAAAATTGACATACTAAGGACTTGTATACTGCATATAATTTTTCTGGTGTGTTTTAGATTTTGTTATATAACCGCAACTCTACTTTATACATTTAAAAGTGGTAAATAACTGGTTAGCTCAGTCTGTCATTTTCTAGGCTATGTTTGATGCTTCAGTTACCATTATAGCCAAATGTAAAATAATTGTTCTAAACAGCTTTCCTTCCTGATATTTCATGATTGATATTGACTAAGGGACACAGAAAATACAGTGGCACAGTACCAAAGAATCAAGGACTGGGCCAAACAGGTAGCAACTTCTCACATCCAACGAATTGAAGAGGTAGGATCTGGCAGAAAGCTCAAAACCCAAAAGCAAGCTCCACTTGGAAGATAGTGCAGAGAAGTAGTCATCCTCTAAGGATCTTGAACACTAGCAATAAAGTAACCTATCATAGGTAATTTACAAACATCACCCCAGGAATTAAAGAAAGAAAAAATGAGACGACACTTAAACAAGATGCAACCCCACACATCCAATTCACCAAAGGCAAACCTAGGGGGCAACGAGGTGGGACAATCCGAAAGCCACCCACCTGGCCTATCTGAAGGGGTAAAAACAAAACAACTGAATGAGGCTCTGGAAAAAATTAAAACAGAAATAATTTCACAGATAACTGCAGAGATAATGTCCACAATGAAGACCATGCTTAAGGACACTATAGCTGATACAGACAAAAAAATAGATGAGCTTAAGAAAACTATAGAAACCATGAATGCTCAGCATAGGAAAGAAATGGAATCCATAAGGCAGATTCAAGCAGATATCCAAGAGAACAAAAATTCCATTGAAAGTATTTGTAGCAGATTAAGCCAATGTGAGGACAGGATCTCAGATATAGAAGACAGGCTTACAATTAGTGATCATGAAAAGAAAGAATTCTTAAAAACAGCAAGAGACCATGAAAAATCAATTCAGCAGCTGCTAGATGACTCAAAGATAAACAACTTAAGGATAATTGGAATAAATGAAAAAGCAGGAGATAGCATAAATGACATTAAAACCTTGTTCAAAGACATTATCAGGGAGAACTTTCCTGGAAGAGAAAAAGAATTTGACCCCCCAATAAGTGAAGCTTTTAGAACACCAACTAGACATGATCAAAAAAAAACTTCAGCCAGACATATCATAGTCAAGATCCCAGAAATTCAACAGAAGGGCAGAATCTTAAAAGCTGTTAGGGAGAAGAGACAAATCACCTATGAAGGAAAACCCATCAGAATCACAGCTGACTTTTCAGCACAAACCCTCAATTCAAGAAGAGCTTGGAATGACGTATTTCAAGCTCTAAAGGAAAATAATTTTCAACCGAGATTGATGTACCCCGCAAAACTATCTTTCAAAATTGATGGAGAAATAAAATACTTTCATGACAAAGAACATCTAAGAAAATTTATGACCACCAAACCAGCACCCCAAAATGTTCTGAAAGACATTCTAGAAAGAGATAGGAACCCCAACAGAAGGAATCCACCAGGCAGGGCAGATAATTAAATAGCAGGAAAGGGGAAAAACAAAGAGTGGGAACCAACAACAGGAAAATATCATGACAAGTATAAGTCAATACATATCAGTTTTAACCATCAATGTCAATGGTCTCAATTCACCAATCAAAAGGCACAGACTGGCAAAATGGATCAAGAAGCAAGATCCAACAATATGCTGTATACAAGAAACACATTTAATTCAGAAAGAAATTTATAGACTGAAAGTCAAAGGATGGAAAACAATACTCCATGCAACAGGAACCCAGAAAAAAGCAGGGGTAGCTATTCTTTTTGCAGACAAAGTGAATTTCAAGCCAAGAATGATTCAGAGAGATAAAGACGGTCATTACATCCTTGTAAAGGGAACAATCCAAGAGGAAGAGATAACGATCATAAATATATATGCGTCAAATACCAATGCACCCAACTATATAAAACAAGTACTAAAGGACATGAAAAATCAAATAAGCACTAATACAATTATATTGGGAGATCTCAATACTCCACTGTCACAAAAAGACAGATCAACTAGACAGAAAATCAATAATGAAATAATAGAACTGAACCAAACTTTGGAACAAATGGACTTAGTAGATGTCTACAGAGTGTTCCACCCCACAATATGAGAATACACATTCTTCTCAGCTGCACATGGGACGTTCTCCAAAATAGACCACATACTAGCTCATAAAACCTGCTTAAGTAAATGCAAAGGAATTGAAATTATCCCATGCATATTATCAGACCATAGTGCAGTGAAATTGGAAATCAATGGCAAAAGAAATCACAAGAACTTCCTAAACACATGGAAATTAAACAGCACCCTCCTGAACAACCAATGGGTCACAGATGAAATTAAAGAAGAAATTAGACAATTTCTACAACTGAATGATAATGACAATACAACATACCAGAACTTATGGGATACAATGAAAGCAGTCCTAAGAGGGAAATTTATAGCATTAAATACTTATATTAGGAAAATAGAGCAAGCGCAAATAAACAACTTAATGGTGAACCTCGAACTTCTAGAAAAAGAAGAGCAGGTTAAGCCAAAAGCCCGTACAAGGGAGGAAATTACAAAGATCAGAGCAGAAATTAATGTATTGGAGACTAAAAAAACAATACAAAGAATCAATGAAGCAAAAAGTTGGTTCTTTGAAAGAATAAATAAGATTGACAAACCCTTATCCAACCTTATTAAAAAAAGAAAAGAAAAGACTCAAATCCATGCAATTGAAAATGAAAAGGGTGATATCACGACAGACCCTGCAGAAATCCAGAACATCATCTATACCTATTTTAAAAATCTATATTCTACTAAGGTGGAAAATGCAGAAAAAATGGACAGATTCCTAGATTCGTATGAATTACCAAAGCTGAATCAAGAAGATTTAAAAATCCTAAATAAACCAATATCAACCAATGAAATTGAAGATGTAATTAAAAACCTCCCAACAAAGAAAAGCCCAGGCCCTGATGGATTCACTGCCGAATTCTACAAGAAATTTAGAGAAGACCTAACACCACTACTTCTCAAACTTTTTAATGAAATTGAAAGGGAAGCAATACTCCCAAATTCATTCCTGGAAGCAAGCATTACCCTGATACCAAAACCAGAGAAGGACCCAACTAAGAAAGAGAACTACAGGCCAATCTCCCTAATGAACATAGATGCAAAACTCCTTAATACAATACTGGCAAACAGAATCCAACAAATCATCAAGAAGATTATACACCATGACCAAGTTGGATTCATCCCTGGGATGCAGGGATGGTTCAACATACGTAAATCAATAAATGCAATACACCATATTAACAGAACCAAAGACAAAAATCACATGATCATCTCAACAGATGCAGAAAAAGCTTTTGACAAAGTCCAGCACCTTTTCATGATAAAAACCCTACAGAAAATTGGAATAGAGGGTCTTTATCTCAACCTGGTAAAAGCTATCTGTGACAAACCAACAGCCAATATTATACTAAATGGCCAAAAACTGAAAGCCTTCCCTCTAAAATCAGGAACAAGACAAGGATGTCCACTGTCCCCACTCTTATTCAGCATAGTTCTGGAAACTTTAGCCAGAGCAATTAGACAAGAGAAAGAAATAAAGGGAATAATGATTGGAAAGGAAGAAGTTAAATTATCATTATTTGCAGATGACATGATATTCTACATAGAAGACCCCAAAAACTCCACTAAAAAACTGCTAGATTTAATAAGCAAATTCAGTAGTGTAGCTGGATACAAAGTCAATACTCAAAAGTCAATAGCCTTCCTGTACACAAATAACAAACTTACTGAAAGAGAAATTAGGGAAACAATACCTTTCACAATAACATCCAAAAAAATGAAATACCTAGGAATCAACCTCACAAAGGATGTAAAAGACCTATACACTGAAAACTACAGTACTCTGAAAAAGGAGATTGAAGAGGATATCAGAAAATGGAAAGATATCCCTTGCTCCTGGATAGGAAGAACCAATATAGTGAAAATGGCCATACTTCCAAAATTGTTATACAGATTTAATGCAATTCCAATCAAAATTCCAACAGCATATCTCACAGAATTAGAGAAAACAATCCTAAAATTCATTTGGAATCAGAAGAGACCTAGAATAGCAAAGGCAATTCTGGGCAAAAAGGCAAGGCAGGGGGCATCACAATCCCCGACTTGAAATTATACTATAAAGCTACTGTGATAAAAACAGTGTGGTACTGGCAAAAAGACAGACCTGAAGATCAATGGAACAGATTAGAAGATGCTGAAACAACCCCAGACATACTAAGCCACCTTATCTTTGACAAAGGTGCCAAACACATTCGCTGGAAGAAAGATAGCCTCTTTAATAAATGGTGCTGGAAAAACTGGCTCTACACATGCCGAAGATTAAAACTAGATCCATATCTTTCACCATGCACTAAACTAAATTCAAAATGGATCAGAGATCTAAATATTAAAACAGAAACATTAAATCTGCTGGAAGGTAGGATAGGTAAATCCCTTGAAGACATTGGTGTAGGCAAAGACTTTATGAATAAAAACTCAACTGCACGGGAACTATCCCAAAGAATCAATAACTGGGATCTCATCTTATTAAAAAGCCTTTGCACAGCAAGAGAAACCACCAACAGAGTGAAAAGACAACCCACAACGTGGGAAAAAATGTTTGCCAGCTGTTCCTCAGACAAAGGATTACTATCGAGAACATACAAAGAACTCAAAAAAATCAGACCTCCCAAATTTAAAGACCCACTCCAAAAATGGGCATCTGAGATGAATACACATTTCTCAGATGAAGAAATACTTATGGCAAATAAATATACAAAAAAATGTGCAACATCACTAGTCATTGGAGAGATGCAAATTAAAACAACACTGAGATACCATCTCACTCCAGAAAGAATGGCTACTATAAAGAAATCAACTAATAACAAATGCTGGAGGGGCTGTGGGGAAAAAGGAACCCTTCTTCACTGTTGGTGGGAGTGTCGACTGGTACAGCCACTGTGGAAGTCAGTGTGGCGATTCCTCAAAAAACTAGGGTTGGAGGTCCCATTTGACCCAGCTATTCCCCTTCTGGGCATCTTCCCAGAAGAATTAAAAACATCGTACCACAGCGATATATGTGCACCCATGTTTATAGCAGCACAATTTGTAATAGCCAGATCTTGGAAACAACCCAAATGCCCATCAACTGAGGAATGGATAAGAAAGATGTGGTATTTTTATACAATGGAGTACTATTCAGCCATAAAGAAGGATAAACTGGAGACTTTTATAGGTAAATGGATGCAACTCGAGAAAATACTCATAAATGAAATAAACCAGACACACATGTGTAAGCATCGTATTGTCTCTCTAGTATGAGAAACTGAAAGAGTAAATAAGATCCAAAATGTACAATAGACACGGTGAATCAAAAAGAAACTGGTCAATAAGAAAGAGAGACTGGAATAGGGAAAAGAAAGAAGGGAAAGGGAAAAAAATTGTATATGTATATAAGATGGTTAAGATAGATACACTACCAGTTTTACTTAGTTCATTGAAGAGTAAGGTTTGAGTCAATAATGTTTGGACAATTGAATGCTAATGTCTGGTATCCTGAAGAACTAACTTAAAGATAATAATACGTAATGCATTGACCATTGTTACCCTCATATTATGTTGTTTTGAAAATTTGTTCTTTTTTTGATTTGTTTTGTTTTTTCTTCTCTTTAAAATAAAAAAAAATACTGTAATGGAAAAAAAAAAAAAAAAAAACTAACTCTGTCTTTTCTCCTCTTCCTGAGGCTATAATCCATTTCTGTCCATCAGCTATAGTCACACTTACCATGACCACACCAGCTATATCCTCTACACAAGATATGCAGACGGGTTCAGAAAGGTAAAGAGGTGTTTTGATTTGCCAAAATTGCATTTTTCTCTAGGAATCCTCAGCATAAACTTTTATTAAATGTCTGCTAGGCCTCTGGCACTGGGGATAAAATTTTTATAACAGCAGGCTTTCTCTGCATCCCAGAAATGGAATGTATTACGGGATTTTCTCTGATATAAGAACCTTTTTTACCTTTCCCAGTTTTTAGGTGAGGAAACAAGAGGCTCAAGAAAGGAATCACACATATTCACTCAGCAAACATGACTGAGCAGCTACTTTTGCCTTTGCACAGGCATTTCTCCAGAGATGTCCCCAAACTGTGAGCTGTGACCCTCTTTTCCTCTATATACCATGTCCCCAAGCACACACTGCGCATCAACTGTATACTCATCATCATTCGTTTTGCCCTGGGCTTCACAGTTAGACCCCTGCACACTGGAGAGCAAAGTATGTGAGACACATTTTCCTCAAGGGCCTGAGATCAAGTTTGCAAGACACATAGACGCTGGGATATTCGATGTACCACCAGACCCCACGATGGGCCAGGCGAGGGAGAGGTGTTGGTGCGCAATCATTCACCACGTCCATAGTTCACCTCCCATGGGAGAGTCAGATGCTACGTTTTGCTGTCTCGACTCTGATCGGTACAAGCAGCAGATGTTGGCTCAGAGCTCTGAGGTCAGCGAGAGCCTCCTTGGTTCTATTTGCACGTGGCCACCGCAGTCAGGAATGCAAGGGGACTTTCAAACCCAGGCCCTTGATCCCCAAGCCAGCGCCCTGCCAGCCCACTGCCTTCGGCCTCCTGAGCACACAGGAGAGAAGAAGCAGCTGCCTGCAGGGATGGGCCTGGCTGTCACCTGTCCAGGCTGCAGCCGATCATTTCTCCAAACAGACTGTCTGTCATAAGCAACCTGGAAGAGCCGGTGAGCGAGACCTGGAGGAGCCTCCAGAGCACCTGTGCAGGACGGAGGGGTCAGGAGATCAGCGTGGGAGGTGTCAGGAACTCTGGGGCCTCACCGTGGAGGATTCTAGCAACAGTCTGGTGTTTCTCAGCTGCTGGAGGCCATGTCAGAACTGACACTCCAGAGGCTTTTGGCATTAGTGCCTGAGGGCCATGCACAGTCCAGAGCAGCCAGGTCTACCGAGAATCTACTGGGCCTCCTTGGAAAGGAGGGGACAAGGCCCCCCGACATGTGCTCAGAGGCCCCCTCACCCATGGCAGTTCTGATTTCAGCAGTGTACAATTTAGACTTTCATGTTGGATCTTTGTGCAAGGAATTTCACAGGCAGAAAATACTGGAAATCCACCCGTCACCACCAAGCCTTTCCTTGGAGCAATGAAACAGCCGAGCGGCAGAGAGTGCAGACACTGGTCACCATCGTCCCAAGCTGGGTCTCTCCAGCGTGAGCCCACACCTCCCCGGCCCCGCCCAGCCGTGATGGGACGAGCCTCTTCCACAAGTGTGGAAGGGGGTGGGATGTGCCTCAGTGCAGGAACCTGAATTCGTGGAAAAGTGTGACTCAATCTGGTAAAGAAAAAGGGAATGGTAATTTTCCAGAAGATGACCAGAAACAAACAGTATAAATCCCACATCTCAGAGCCAAAGGCATTTGCGCAAATCAAGCCTGGGTCTCCTCACTGGGCACCTGGCTGACCTCACCTTAGAAGTTTCCAACAGCGAGACAACATGGCCCATCCCTAACCCTCAGCCACAGCGCTGTCACCTGGGCAATCTGGGTCATCCACCCCGCTGCGTTTGTCAGGGACAAATATTTAGATGTTCTGTTTATGGAGTAATCGCGGTGCTTCTGCTATCTGAAAGGAAGGCTCGCGAGGTGAGTGAGCTGAGTCCCTGTCTGGGTGCCAGAGAATCACATAACTGAAGGGATCCTCAACAAATTACATTAGTGCAGCTTAATAGGCTGGGGGGGTCTCCTCTGGGAATGATGCAAATGTTTTGGAACTAGAAGGAGGGTGGCCAGGCAACACTGTGAATGCCACCAACCGTGTACCTTAAAATGGCTCACTGGATGTCGTGTGAATTTCAGCTGAGATTTTTTTAGATTATGTGGTCTAGCTTTTTTTCTTTTTTTAAGACATGGAAATGCATATTCTTAAAGGGGAGCAGCATGTTGGGGGAACGGTATCCACAGCCCGCTCTTGGATGAAGGGGGGGTCTCGAAAACCCACCCACCCACTCACCCCTCAGCACATTTCTCTCCACTTCTCTGCATGGCCCTGGAATGTTGTAAGACAGTCATCATGGGCTGTCCCCAGAAGAAGGGAAAATCATATCACAAGGGCATCTTCTCCAAAGGTGTTAGGGTTTTCTCTTTCTTTCTTTCTTTCCTTCTTTTTTCTTCCTTCCTTCCTTCCTTTCCTTCCTTCCTTTCTTTCCTTCCTTTTCCTTTTCCTTTTTCTTGTTTCTTCTTGTGGTACTGGAGGTTGGGCCCAGGGCTTTTGCACTGAGCCATATCCCCAGCCCTTGTTCTGTTTTTTAATTTGGAGAAAGTTGGTGAGTTCCTCCAAAGTCACTAGCTGCGCAGGCTGGGCTCAAACTTGTGATTCTCCTGCTTCAGCTACCAGAATGCTGGGGTTGCAGGTTGTGCCACCGTGCCCACGCAGTGGCACGATTTTTCTTTGTATATCTTTCCACAGTGAAGAAATGAGGAGAATCTGAAGGTAAACCATTTGGCTTGGGGTGTGTTAATCAGCGTAGTTTTGCCGTAGAGAGGTACTCGGAAGACCAGTTAGAGAACTGCTTGTACCCAGCAGTCAGAGCCTTTGCGGCCGGTTATTGCCACCTCTGTAATCTCCGACTCCTGGGAACAGCGACTCTGTGTGAGCTTGTCTATTCCTTTGGCAACTTCTCTGCCAGGCTTATAGCAAGGATGACAGGGCTCTGGCCGTGAGAGACAGCGCAGGTGCGCAAGCTCAGCATCACAGTGACCTCGCCATCCGGAGCACAGCGTTGTGTCCATGCAACGCTGAGTTAGCATATGAAGGGCTGCAGTGCAGGGCCATGACGGGAATCGCTCTCAACGTCAGGACAAGCAAACGTAGTGCCTCCCGCGTTACCCTTCTCTTACGATGGGAGGTCACCGCCCTCCGTGCCATTTCAGGTGCCTTGCTGTTTGCAGCTGAAAGCATCTGATAAAGAGGAGATCCCAGACCCAGAACCCACGCGTGGATGAGACTCAGGAGATCTGGGAGGTTCCTCTCCTGGCTTCTCAGCACCTGTCCAGCCCCACTGTCCTCGGGTGCAGTGTGCAGGTAGGTGAGATCAGCTCTAAGGCCCTTTTCATTCACGAGGTCTGTCCCTTTGTCACCATGCTCATTCTCAGTCGTGGATTCCAGAGCCCACGGGCAGGGGATTGGCTTTTGTCCTCTTTCCCTCTCACCTACGTGGGATGTCTGGCAACAGTGTGTTTGCTTAGCCTTCTCTCTTAGAGGCTCGGGGGTCTTAGTTTCGATGCTGCCTGTGCTGATTAAAATGGGCCCCCAAAGGAACCTGCCAGGTAACACAGGTGCACAGCTATGTAAGCAAGAAAAGAACAGCTGATCCAAGCTACACAAAACAAAATTAAAAGCTCACATTTGCCCTCATTGGTGTTTTACTATTGTGCCTTTTTCTCTCAGTTTGCATGTTGCAGACAAAGTGTACCCAGATTTCCACCTAAATCTACACCACTGGCATTTATTCCAAGCCTTGGTTTGCATGTGGCTTTCCATGCAGAGGGTTCTGGCTCTGTGATACAGCTGCACGTGGGCTTTTAAAATGCAGGGCCATCCATGTGAGACTCAGGCAAGCGGACAGAGGCCTCCCCGGGGACTCTGCCCAGCCCTGGGGGTCCCTGGGCAGTTCCCTCATTCTCACGGCTTCCTCATCTCTAACTGAGCCCATTCAGACTCAAATCACCCTTGACTTCAGGTGCTGCAGAGTAAGCAAGTCCACTTTCTGAGAATTTGCATCAAAGAAACCGAGAACGAATGTGTCACTGAACGTTGTTCCAAACACACTCACAGAGAAGCAACGGCCACACGGGCAGAGCATGAGCAAAAAGAACTAATCGCACAGTTAGCACAAAAACAATCCGACGCACTTATTCCTTAGCGAGAAAATGGATCCACTCTACCGTGCAGTTAACACCACTAGAAGAAACGATAATTGCTAGGAAACCAAACACGTCCCTTCCCCCCAGCTCCCTGGTAACTGCAAATTTTCCACTTGCCTTTTCTGATCCATGATGAGGATAATCCTGAGACTCGGGATAGCTAACTCACTTTGTCAGCTCCTCCAAGTCACATGGCCGAGATTCAGGGACACATGGGCCAGGGTGGGATCTGGCCAGCAAGCCAGGGCAGGGGCTGGGGCATTGGACTTAGCGATAGCTAACTGGAAATATTTCCAAGTTGACATGTAGTGGAAATTAAGTCCGCTCAGGACTGATGTGTTCAAAACCTGGCACTGAAGCAACGTCTACGTTCACACACCCAGAAAACCCTATTCTTCAGAAGAACAACCACAGAGTCCATGAAGAAAGACACCCACCGATAAACCTCCTCCCCCAGACTAGCCTGCATCGCTTTGAAGAGGCAACCACGCAAGATCAATGGTAAAGGAGGAAAGAAATTTTCATTTTGTGTTTTGAATATTTAAAAGGAAAATTGTTGAGCAGGTGAGAATTGTTGAGCAGGCAGGAATATGTAATCAAAGCCAACACAAATAGGGAGAATTTGTCTTCCTAATAGGTTGGGTTTTCAGACAAGAAAAGGGGAAATAAGGGTTGTGGGCATCTATGAATCCTCAGATGTGGTAAATTCAGTAAACTTTAACTCTCTACCAAGTTGAATTCTGCCCTATAATTTTGTGCTGAGAGCCGGAGGAGACTACATAAGTTTTCTTTCTCCTAGCTTGGCGAGAGGACACTATAAGGCAAAAGGCTGCTTTCCAAGTCCCTGTGTCTTGTCCAAGCTCCAAGGTGACATGGCCAGGGCCTGCAGGGTCTAGGGCACAGCGTCTGCCTCAGGAGCTGAGCTCAGCTCACAGGCACTTGGGGTTCTTGCTCCAAGTAGCAGGGTCAAGGGCTGGAACCTTGGAAAGACAACTGGGGCCCTGGGCTCCTGGCTGCTACCCAGAGGCTGATGAACCCACTGAGCCAGTAAGGACATCAGCAACAGGGTGGGCTGATATTTCTGACCCACAGGCAGGGCACCTGGGTACTCTGGGGAGGCAGGGTGGTAGGGAGGCCACGGCTTGGAGCTGGAGGTAGACACTTTCCTTTCTACCTTGACCCTGCAGCCTTAGTCAGGTTACACGCTCCATGCTGCCTCAGTTTCCTCATCTGTAAAATAAGAATAACTTAGCACCTGCTTCCTAGGGTAGTTAGCTGAGGATTCGATTTGGTGACCCAACCCAACATGCTTAAAATAGTGCCATGCGTAATGGAGCAAATACTTATAAATGCTAGAGGGGGGAAGAAACCACATGTGGTATTTTATGGACTCATAAGAGTTTATCTGTTTAGCCATTGGCTCCCACAGGGTGCAAGGTATGGGGAGGGTAGAAGAAGGCAGAGGTGAGTCTGAACTTCTAAGAGTCCGGACCCTCATCCCTTTTTGCATTCTCCTTGCCCCAAACTGTGCCTGGCATGTAGTGGGTGCTCAGCAAACATCCTCTGCACAGACTCCTCTGGGAAGAGCCAGCTCTCCTTCTACAAGACGCACAGTGCAAGGCTGCAAATGACCGCACCCAAGGGTGCTGTCTAGGCAGCAAATGCACCCCACCCGGGGAATCCCTGAACACAGAGGAGTGGCAACCTTCCCTTGAGCTTTTGCTTAATTCTTTCCGCGTGCTCTCCTGGCCAGTCTCCTTCTTTCTTGTTTCCTTGTATCAGGTGTCTGTTATTATGTGTGTGAACATTTCCCACTCCTGACACTGATGTCTGCCTGTTCAACAGCTTCCCAGAGCAGGGACTACCTGGACGTAGTTGAAGCCACCCAAGCAGGCATTTTTCTAAGCTGAGTTGTTTACTTTTCTGGAAGTCCCACGGTGCAGTGTCATAATTGTGAGCATCAAGGGGCACAAGATGTATGTACAATAAAATAGTTGTGCTAAGTAGCCCGAGTCTTTTTAAAAGTCCTGAGTTATGGACGGATGGGCTCCTATTTAGCAGACCTCAGGAGTTTATTGTGAATATCAGTAAACACTACTGGTGAGAGATTTGTCTTGACAGCTTTGATGAATGGCTGGACTCATTTTCCACCTGACCCAACTCATTCCCATTGCAAGCTGCTGAAAATATCCTTTCTCGTTTGTCCTTTGCTAAGTGCTGAGGCATGAACAAAAAAACCTTTCCCAAGCTGGGTGCCTAATTTTTATTAATAATATCTTCACTCTATCCATCACTGCTAACTAGCAGGAACATTTGAAGAAATTAATTTAAACCCGGCAAGAAGAGACGTGGCAGTCCATCACGCGGCCCTCTCCAGTGAATTCCATGGCGCTGGCTGCCTTTGTGACGCAAGCTGGCTGGCTCGACTCTCCCCAATAGAGGACGGCCTGTCTTTCAGAGGAGCAGCAGACGGGGCAGGGGGCCGGGTTAGCAAAGGGCCCTTAACTGTGTCCGGATATCCCACCCTGTTTTCTGGAAGTGTTGGGGTGGCCGCAGCCCTCCGACAATGTGGGTGTTGGTGGTGGTCCACAGGAGTGTGAATGGCCTTCTGCGTCACCAGGATGCACCTGACACAAAAGTTGAGTTCTTGCTCCAGGTGCTGCCTGAGTAAGTCAGGCATCTACATTCTTTACCCAAAGATAGAGAGGAATGGAAGAGGAAGACATATTAGAGGCAAAGACGAATTACTGGGCAGGAACAGACATACAGGGCTCTAGCTTTGTCCTGCCCCTGAATTCTAGCCTCTGAGGCCTGCTACCCGTATCCAACCAGAAGCGCTGCAATCCGAAGGAGCCCCGCATTCAGTGTCCTCAGGTTGGGTCACCTTGGACTAGTTAGTCACTCAGGGATCCTGTTTATTTCTCTTTGGCAAGATGCGGCATCCTGGATAAAAGTTTAAGGAGGTAAACTAGCATCCCTGCACACGGAGACATCTCTTTTTAAAAATGAGACCAGCCACAAAACTGGGTTTTCAATGAGCTGCCTCGTGGTGGTAAAGGAAAAACTTCCGATGTTTTGGGTCCAAACACATTCTACAAATATATGTATTCGACAGTAAATAGTGGGTACTTTTGTGATCAGACATTTCTGCATACATATTGAATATGTGATGCTTATTTAACAGTCTTTGAAAAAAATCTTTATCATTTTACTTCAATGTTTAAATTAATTTGTTTTACAATGTTCATATATTTCTGAGAGTATTTTTTAAGTTCTTCATTTTCTCTTATTGTTGTATAATAATTATACATATTTATGGTCTGGGTTTTTTTCTTTCAGGTGAAAATCCCAGGTGTCCTGTATGTTAAGACAGGTTTTCACCACCTCCATTTGGAGAGAGAGAGAGAGAGAGAGAGGAAAGAAGGGAGAGAACGAAATTAAATAATTGCATGCAGTAGGCGACCACATATCAAGTAGCTCCCGTGAATTATTAATGATAAGTGCTTCGGGAAAAAACTTCTTGGACTTTCTTTGTCGTACTTTTAACAATTGAGTGTGATACTCATCAGACAGCTTCTCGTGAGTTGTCAAATTATTTAAATGACAGATGAATGTGCTCGGTACATACTGAAAAAGGAGTGTTCTTGCTGCTGCTTTGATGGGCACTGTTCGGGTTTTTCAAAATAAAGGCTCGGAGCACTTTAAGTTTGGAGTGACTTGTCATAGTTCAGCAAGGAGAATTAAAATGCTCTCAACTACTTTGGAAAAGAACAGAGAAAAAGTTTTATACTTCTCTACAAACAGACGAACACTCCACAAGTGACATTTGAAAGGCTCCGATAGTGGGTAATCACTGCTCAAAATATACTTAGAAAAGCTTCGTTCTTCATTGTTCTTTATGTATCTAATTATTCCAGGTATTGTCATGTCAAAAAAAAAGTTTCATGTGACATGTTGTTCCTTAAGAAAAAAAAAGTCTAAGTCAGAGATGAAACCTAACCTTGCAGGGAAATGAAGGCCTGCATGGGTCAGTTTGCAGGTGAGGCCTGAAGGTCAGCTTGAAGGTGGAGGCCCCATCGTCTCTGGCTGCTGACGCCTGCATTCTAGCAAAGGGCTTTGATGCGTGCAGGTTTCCCTGCTCCCTCGTCCTCCAGAGTCCTGGTCTTTTGTTAATATGTTCTGAGTAGAGGCCGCAGCCCTGAGATGACCACGGAAAGTGCATGGAAGAGCCAGAAAAACTCTGACATTTTAGCTCCGGTTTTAACATATTCCATCTGCTGAGCCCACCCTCTCATTGGGTCGCCGTCAGCCCTTGGAAAGTACGAGGATCTCCCTAGAACTTCAAAAGCAGCTTCCCTTTTGTGACTTAGTTTGATCACATCCTTGAGCCAGCCTCATCCCCACAGCAGCACCTTTGCACTTGTACCTTCTGCCCAGAGCACCCCTCCTAGTTTTTGCATAGTTGAGCCTCCCTGTTATTCAAGCCTTTGCATTTCCCAGCACCCTCCAACACAGTCCCTTCCGTGTTTCCTTCTTGACATTTATACTATCCATTACTTGTTTTGTTGCCACTTGTCTATGCGTTAAATCTCAGCATCCCTAACTAGAATATGAAGCCTGTGCTAGGCAAAGACATTGTCCGTCTGGGTCACAACTATGCCCCAAGCCCTAAAAATACTCCTTAGACCACGGTAAGTCCTCACTAATACTGACTGGGTGAGTGATTTCAGTTTCTGTCACCAACGTCTTTGCTAGATTGTTTGGTCTTCAGATCATGAGATCATGGCTTGGTTTGGGAAGGAGCTCTGGATTCTGGCGCAGCTCTGGAGCTCTGGTTTCAGTGCTATCAACAAAGCATTTTCCTGGTCTAGATGTGAGGGAGCCACCTCTGGGAGCCACCCACTGCCAGGTTGCTGCGCATGGGGTTCTGGGATGTGAAGAGCCGGGGGTCACGATACCAGCAGGTAGGAAACAGTGCTGCCCTTGCTGCATGGAGGAGATGGCTGCAGAGGCCCTGCCCGGAGCTCAGTCTCCGGCCTCCACTGTGACTCCTTTCTTTGCATGGGGAACTTCTCTTCTTTTCTGCAACCCCAGAACTATTTCTGCAATAATCCTTGACTTAGAAAATAAAAATCCAAAAACGGAAAACCATCTGGCCAGTTAGTACCCTGGCATAAACTAGTTATTGTTAAGTTAGCCAAGTACCCACTACAAGAGAGACAAGCGGGCTTCCAGCGGCATAAACGCAAAACATCTTTTAGGATTTGACAGATCTGACTTTGTGATCTCGTCCTCACCCAGAGCCAGAACCTTCACCACTGCCTGCCTCAGGGCTGCCTGTGGAAACCCACGGGAGCATCTGGGGTCGTCACGGAAGTAGGAGATTGGGACTGATGCTCAGCGGGCAGCCGCCAGGGGTGTTCCGCCTTCTGCCGAGGCCAGGCCTGGCTACGCGAAGTCCTGTCCCAGCACCTGAGTGCCCTAGTGTGAGCCTGCACCTTTGAGGCTTTGTGGGGGGCACTGAGGGTGAACCCTGCCTGTCCGCATGGGCATCCCGCACACACCTGGCACTTGGAAGAGGCACAGTGACCTCCATCAGGCCTGAAAAGTTGCTCTAATGCCACTCTTTTCAAGTGCAGCACCAGGGTGAGTCACCTTAGCAAAACATGAGGCAGGAGTGCATTTAATATTGGTGATTCATTTATGTTTTTGAAATTAAACAATAACTCCCCTCATGCTCTGCTCGTTTACATAACCAAGCCAGCAAAAACTCTTATGAGTCAGGAGGGAGAGATACTGCGAGGCTTAAGTTCAGCTTTTATCAGAAGATAATCAGCTGCCATTCACCAAATGCCAGCTGGGCTCCCTAAACATGTGCTGCTTTAATGAGACCCTTCTCTGGTCATTATTAATGAATTTATTCATTTATTCATTAAACCTTTCAGGGTAATTTGCCATCTGAAAAGACAGATGATGGTAGAACTATAGGCTTGTTGCAGAAAGTCTGCAATTTTAGCCTGAATGAGCCACTTTAGAAAATATTGAAAAGTTTTTCAATATTGAAAGTACCAAAATTAAGGAGAAAAAAAAGCAACAATTGTGGTGGTAAATTACAATATGCTAATATATAAGAAAGGCAATTACGTATTCATCACTTGCAGTGAAATGGTTATTATAATAGTATGGTATTATAAAATTGATATGGTTATTATAAAATAATAGGGAATTTATCTTACCTCTTTTTGCACTGAGATAATAACATTTCACTCTGAAAACAAATTATCCCTTGTATTGTCCTCATGAAACATTAGCTAAGCTTGGACAGTACTCTGAAAACTTCTTTTGTTTGGCTGGGCATTTCTGTAAGTGGGGACCCCCACCCAGAAGCTGGGGAGAGGTCCCCAGGCACTTTCCAAGGCTGGGTCTTGGGGCACACAGTGAGCCCAGGGGTCTGGGGCTTCTCGCTACCAGAAGCACAGAGGCCCACACTGTGCCTCAGAAGCTTGAACTGATTCCTAAGGAAACATTCCCTTTTTTTGATCATAACATCTGAGAACTGGAGAGAACTTTCCAGAAGGACAATGAGTCTATCTCCTCACCCTACGGAAGTCAGTGTGGCTGACACGGTCACACGACTGGCACTGGCTCGGGCAGCAGATCTGGAGAGGAGCCCCTCCCACCGGACACCCCGGTCCACACTGCCCCAGCTTTGAGCTACCGCAGGAACTTGAAATTCGCTTGAACTCCACCAGTGCCAATGCCAGTGGGCAATTTGTTCCCATGACACTTGGTGGCACGGGCTGTGCTTGGGCAATGTATTATTTTCACTAGAAGCCCTGATGTAGCTGTTGCCAATGGAGAGGGCAAAATACAAAATGCTCCCCTTTGGGCGACAAGACAAATGAAACCTGTGTCACCCAATTCCAAGTGGTCCATAAAAATCCCCTCCCTGGGGTGGGATACCACCCTTGGGCCCTTGAGGGGAAAGACCTGAGGAAGGAGAGGCCAGGGAGGTCAGCAGTAAGCGTCCTGGCTGTGTGTATGACCTGGGGCAGACTGCTTGCCTCAGTTTCCTTGTCTGAAACAAAGAGCTAAGAATCCACCTACTTTAGAAGACGTCCATGGCAGCCCAGGTCCTCAGTAACGTCACCTGTCTCATCTGTTTGTTCTCTTCTCAACAGGAGGACCCAGGAGACCCAGCAATGCCCCAAACATCACCTTGGCACTGCACCTGTTGACACCTGCACACTTTGGCCAGTCCTGACCATCCCCATGCCTTCTGGGTCAGAGGGAGCCTCTTACAGGACACCTAGTAGCCACAATCACCCCCACCCCCAAGTGCCGATCCCAGACGTCTGGTCATGTTTCCAAATGAAAGTACACTTATAATTTGTCTGCCTTCTTAATTTCTCCTAAGACAAAGTGACAGACTCCTCTGCTCTCCCCGTCTTAGCTTTTATTATTTCTTTCTTTATTTTTCCATCTCGCCCACTCCTTTCTCTCGCTCAGCCTCCCTGCTGCATTCAATTGTCACTTAAGTATTAGCCCACTGTCTGCCTGGCAACCCACTATTATGCACTTATTTTATTACTTGGTTTCCTACCCTGCTCTTGTGATTCATCCTTAACCTTTACTGACTGTAACATAACTCCTTGTCTCTTTTCTCTTTCCCAGCCTCCTCAGTTCCTAACTTTCCGATGTCAATATCTGTGCAAGCACAGGCAAACGGACTTATCTACAGTCTCCAGCCTGCAGCCTTGTTTTGCACTCAAGTCGTCAGTTGCATCAAATTAAATCTGTGCTTAATGGTTTCGAGTCCCTCTGAATAACAACAGGAGAGATAAACAGCAATCAAGGAAGGAAATAAGCTTCTAGACCTGAACCCGAGACAAAAGTCCAAACGCTCCTCTTTCTAAGCGGGACCTCCCCACACGATTGTATCACTAGATTATATAAATGCAGGCTAACATTCACGGTTCAGATGCCATGCAGAGGGTTTCTAGGTATTTTCAGAATTGGACAGGACAGTTTTAAGAAGAATTAGAGACATCTTGTTTGAAGGACGCCTAACTCAAAGAAATTCAGTGTAAGAAACATCCAAAGTTATATAATAAAATATGTTATCTTCCTATAAATACTGTCAGGGTAGCATTTTCTGGGGAGATGCTGGGAGGAAAGAAGACTGGAAGAGAATCTTGGATTCAGAGGGTATTAAGAGCTGGAAAAGGGCCCATGAATCCCATCAGATTCCTTAATATTTAGATGAGGAAACTGAGGGTCTGGGAGGTCAGGACTTGTACAAGAACGAGCCTCATCTATTGTCTTCAAAACCCAAACCTTTTCCAGCATCCATGTTGGCTTATAATTGTGACACTCAGATTGAGAATGTATATTAGGAAAGGGTTTTGTAAATGCACACGCAGGTGGAGTGAAACTGGAAACCAGACTAAGGGGCCACACTCACAAGTGGTCTCTCCTACTGATCCTAAAAGTTATCACGAAATGCCCAACATGGGGCTTGACACTTCACGGACACTCAGCATCTGGGAACAGATATTTTTTGTTAATAAAACTATTGATTTAAGGATATGCAGCCTCCTGTTTTTATGATCATAACCTGCTAATATGGTTATTCTCTCCCATTTCCTTTATGTTTCCTCCTTATCCACGGCTTTCTCCTCCCTCCCTTCCTTTCTCTCTCTCCCCAGTAAGAATTTGGTTGAGATGCAATTGACAAACCCTAAAACTCACCCTCTAAATGTGCAGGATTCAGTAGTGTTTCATACACTCACAGAATTGTGCAACCTTTACCCTGTCTCTTTTAGAATGTTTCATCCCCACCCCCATCACATACACAGCAGTGTCACCCTCTCCTTCAACTTCTCTCTAGCCCCTTGGCAACTACCAATCTATTTTCTATCTTTATTGATTTGCCTATTATGGATATTCTGTATACATGGAATCATACAGTCTATGGACTTCTGCTATTTTGTGACTGGTATTTTGAGTAATGTTTTCAAGGTTCATCTGTGCTGTGGCATGTATCAAACATCATTCCTTTTCATGGCTGAATAATATTCCATGGTGCGGATATGCCACATTTTGCTTATCCATTCACCAATTTGTGGGTTTTTTCCATTTCTGGCCATTGTGAATAATGCTGCTTGCCTCTCTCTTTTAATACTATGCAAATATTACCTACTTGGCAGCTCCTGCCCATTCATCCTTCTCCTAATCTTGCCTGTCTAGCCCTAAGTTTTGCAATGTAGTAACCATAGACTAACACTTCCGAGCAATACATCTTCCTTAGCAGATGCAGGATGTCCTGCCTAAAACCTGACATTATCTCTAAATGGTAGTGTGTTGCATAAAATGTCCCTGTGACATTTCCGTTTTTCTCTGGGCGTCCTTTCTATACCCTTTCTTAAAGACTCTTTAGAACTCTAATGTGACAATCCATCGATTTCCATTTTCATATCTGAGAAAACTTACAAGTTTCTTTAGGAAACATTTCTGACTTTGGCCCCCCAAGCTTCCCAAAACCAGTACTTATCATTCTGAGAGGTAGGAAAATTGAGCATCACTCAAAGACAATGAAACAGAATATCAAAGAAATTAACATAGCTTATCAGAGACAAACCTAGAATCAAGACTAGGTCTGCTGGGCTGGTGATATGGCTCAGCGGCATAAGCGCCTGTTGGCAAGCACGAGATCCTGAGTTCGACTCCTGGTACCACATAAAAAAAATAAAACAAAAGAAACCTAGGTCTGCTGGCATCTAGTCTGTGCACTTCCCGGTAGAGCACATAAACAGGAAAATGAGTTGAAATTTCCTTTTAAATCATTTATTTGCCAGTGGTAAAAAAGGACACCATTACAAATGGGTATTTCCAATTAGATAGCATGAGGCGTATACAAAAACTGTGTCACACTATGAATATTATATATATATCAGCAAGCGGAATGTTCTTCTATTTTTGTAAGTGAAGCCGAATAGAATTGAGTAAACTAAGTAAACCTCAACTCTGAATGACTCAGATTTATAGTAATTCTGATAGAGGCCAGGTTAAAGATTACCTTATAAGATTCTAAAGAAAGGCTTTGCTAAGCAAATTAACACCACCAACAGGATTTCTGGAAACCATGGACCCTGCTCAACACTAGCTGTTCTTCAGCACATCAAACAGGGCGGGGACCATAGATACTGATCTCCGGTGGATATTATCTCTGGCCATAAAACAAGTAATCGATACACAGTAATCAATACACAGCTTGCAAAATGAAGTTCTGAATCATTCTGATCTGTTTATTTACCATCTCCCTGAAGAATTTTACTAAGTCATCGTCTTCCAGCCTATTTCTTTGCTGGCTTTGAAAGTGAATAAAAAATATCTTTTTTTTAAATTGGGAAATAATTTGAAATTTCACTCCCTCAGCCAGGCCTTCGCAAACATCAGTCCAAATTACGAGGGGACAAACTATTCTGGTCATGATATAGAGATTTCCAAACCATTGAGTTTTGTGGTAAAGGACTTAACATTTAAATTAGACAGTAATATAAACATCAGCATCAAGATAACAAGGCAAAACACTTAAGTCTAGACACACTGCGTGAAGTGCAGCGCTGTCCTTAAGATGCTCTTGGGGTAAATACCAAGAGGCTGTAAAAAAATGCCTCTGCAACTTAGGATAAGGTTATCATTCAGAGGAGAGAAAAAGGGCAAAAGCTTACAGACTCTCAGGTAATGCCCTGGCAAGCACCACTTCTGCACAGGAACCTGAGGGCCAGGGTGATTAGTTCAGTCATCCAACATTGTAATGCTAGCAAATATCACAAGCCCTACACAAGGAAAAAGAGGAGTTCTCAGAGAAATAATTCACTGTGGAGAAGAGTTGTCACTACAGGGCCGAGCAGTGTCCTGCTACAGAGGGCTGCCATTTGGCCTGTGGCATTATGCCCCACATGAGGAAGGGAAAGGCTAGAGAAGGAGGTGACGGCGTGTCCCTGGAGACAGAGGCTGAGACTTGCTCCCAATGGATTTGCTCCAGATGCTGGGTACATAGTAGCCACTCAGTTGTTGTCACGAAGTGAACAAAAGAAGGTGGATTAAGTCTCAAGAAGGGACAATCAAAGTGGACGTCAGGCAGGTAGGAGGTAGTGCAGGTGTGAGTCATGGGGTATGCTGTGGGGGACCTCAGGTCCCCACCGTGGTTCAGGCAGCATATTTCCCTACAGCAGTGGTGCCCCCTTTCCAGAGGTAATGGCAGTTTCTGGAGACATCTTTAGCCGTATCAGCTGGGAGATGCTATTGGTAGCAGTCAGAAATGCTGCTAAGCCCCCTTCGATGCACCAGGCAGCCTGAATGAAGGAGAATACTCCAACCCACAATATCAGTGGCCTCAGCCAGTCTACCTTGTTGTCCTATTTTATGCTCACAGAGTGACCTTCACTGCCTGGCTATTTTGTTTTTGTCACTGCTATGCCATAATAGCTGTGACCATTTCTGCCACCACAACCAACAATATTCCTAATAAGAATGGCAGTGTCAGCACAACAGCCCTCACTGCTTCTGGGCACCATGGCCATCATGCCACATGCTTTCCACACAGTAGCTCCTTCAGTGAATGCACCAACAAGCCCATCAGGTAGGTGACATTCTGACCCCAGTGTAGTTTTTAGAAAACCAAATCTCAGAAATCTGAAGCAGATGTGCAGTTGGGACAAGAATCTACAGGCTGACTCCAAATCTACTCTCCTAAACCACTGCATTTGTCTGACCCATCGAAATTATTCAGTGCTATTCCTGGATTCTCCTTTATCTTTCCAACAACCCCAATTGTAGGAGGCATGATTTCTAGCTTATAAATGAGGAAACTGAGGCTCAGACAGGTCTGGTTTGTCCAAGTGGAGGTAGACCTTCCCGACTGGTCTCACTTTCTACCTACCACAGCTGTCTCTAAGCTATCACGGCTATATCTAACCAGAGCTGCAAGTGACACGGCATCCTAGTGGTCAATTGGGGGTCTGCTCCCCTAGAAAGGTGGTCTTTCGTTGGCAACTGAGAAACTGGCCACCTGGTTGATGCACTGGTGCCTTCTGATTCTGGCTAGTGCCCCATGGGTTCCTGAAAGAATCAGGTTTTTGGACCTCCAAGCTGAGAAGCCAGGACCTGAGCCAGAGGAATGGCACAAAGTTGACCTCTAGGCCTTTCACAATTTTGGTTGCCTGTGACATCAGCCCGTGACCAGAAGCAACAACGAACAGAGCAAAGTGCCACACAAACAATTGCAGAAAAAATATGAAAGCCATTTTTTAAAAATGTTACCAGGTATGAGTTTGACATTTTTGCAGATAGCAACCATACAGAAAAACTTCCACTTGCAGATTAAAGTTCCTATGAAAAATGCCCCGGTGGTACCGTTAGACGTTATTATCTAGAATAGGCTTCGATAGCTGTTACATCTCCAACGTTTGTACTGACAATCAGATTCAGAAGGGTTCCATCAAACGAAGATGAGCGTTTTGATGTTGCTGGGAACGCAGGAGTCCTTGAGGCGCGTTCCTTCCTTCAGTCCTGCTAGCTTAACTTTCATGGCTGGCCCTGTTTGAACCCCATTCCCGAGCAGCCCAACTTGGCCTGCACTGTCCCTGCATTAGCAAAACGAGCAGCAAGCTAATTGGTTTCCAAGCTGCTGGCGCCCCGCATTCATCACCAATGCAGTGAGCTGCACCTGCTGCAATGCGGGCTCCTTGGTGTCAAAGCAAAAGTTCCCGCAGTTCTTGGGCTCTGTTTATTTGACAACTGCCGCTAATTAGAAAATTACCTCTAAATTCATCTTTCGAAAATAGCGGAAGTCCAGTCTAATTGCTGAAGGGCCATTTAGTCTATAACTTCCTGACAGATTGCTGGAAAGAGGCCAGGGAACATTCCTCGGAAGAAAGCAGGCCGATGGTGCTGAAGTAAACTGTCGGCTCAGAGGTGCACGGGCACACATTAACCTGAAGGGCACAGAGCTCTCCACGTCCATGTCCGTGCTGCAGACACTCAATGTCAAAGTGTACTTGACACTGGACTCTAAGTCCATTCAGCAGGTGAATGCAAACTAGGCACCGGTCAAGGCTCTGGGGAGTCAGCAGAGAACAAGACAGCTTGAGCTCTGCCTTGCTGAGTCTGCAGCCTCACGGGACATTATCGTGTAAACAAGATGTCAGACAAAAGAGACCCCAAAGCACGGAGTGTGGTGGAGATCACGCTGGGAAAGGGAGAGTGTTGGAAGACACTTCCACTGGAGAAGGCGCAGCTTTGAAGGGAAGCAGGAAATACCCACTCCACCGGAAGTGAGCCTGTGTTTGGCATTTGTGACACGACGTCCAGCGAGGCTGAGGCAGCTGCACTGTGGGGACAGTGGAGAGGAAAAGGGAGGGGGAAGAAAGCCACAGAAGTAGCAGCAGGAGCAGGGTCACGCGGAGAGTGTGACATCAACGTCTTGGCCTCCTTATAGATAGATGATTTTAAGGGTCAACAAACCAAAGACTAGTTTCCGTTCGTGTTAGCCCAGGCTGTTTAAAATAATGAAGACTAAGGAGATGCCGTACAAAAGACCCTGATAAGAGCTCCAGCTGCAATGACATGCATGTCACTCAGGCAGACAGAGAGGGGAAGCATGGTCAGCTGGCGACCTTCCTAGCGGTGAGAACATCAAGCAGCTCCTTAAATATCCGGAGCGGCCAGTTCTTGCCCCGCTCTGTGGAGTCCTGGTCTTAATCACAGGCAGTGCTCACACCAGCCCGTGCCCTCAGTGCCGCGCGGCTTCATCGCGCAGCCTGCCCCCCGCGGAAGCGGAAGCACACGAAGTCAAAAGTGCCATCCTAGGCTCTGCGGAGGGTACAGCAAGCCATGAGACAAGAGAAGAAAACCAGTGAATTTTCTAAAATGTGGGTGTCCAACTTGTTGGCTTTGCCTGGGCCACCCTGAGTGAAGAGGAATTGTCTTGAGCTGCATATAAAATATATAATATAGTTAATGTACACAAGTAACAAAACTCCTGTTTTTTTTTACATTTTATATTATAATATTAAAAAGTCAAGGGCTGCTCGCCTGCAGGTGCTGGTTGGACACGCCTGTCCTAAAACATAAATTGTATTGTGTCACCCTGGCTCGTCTCTCCGCACCTCTCAATGGCTTCCCACTGAACCCAAATACAGACCAACGCCTCACTGGGGTCTCTGCCCAGTGCGCAGGACCAGCCCGGTCTTCCCAACCTCACAAGGGCGCAGAACAGGAAAGAGGTGGAGCAGATGCTGGGGGCGCCATGGGGCTCAGTCATGCACAGGAGGAGGGAGACCAAGGAGGCTTTGGAGTTGCGCGCGTGCGGAGAGAGGTGAGTGAGAAACACCAGCGAGTAAATGTGTGTGTGCGTCTGCGCGTTCCCGTGTGTGTAAGGGGCAGACAGCTACAGTCGGGCTCAAGGTGGAAATAAAAAGTCCCTGTAGTAAGAGATGGGAAGCGGCTTCTGAGCACAGTTAGAATTACACGCAATCCAAATTCCACGGCGGCTTCTCGGGCAGTTGCCGTAACCCCTCCATTTCAACACACACAACGTTCCTCACTGCTGGAAAAGGTCACTATGCACTCTGGCAGGAGTCCCGGGAGCCCCCTCCCTCTGTGACCTCATGTGTCCCCATGGTGACAGTTGGGGGTGTGCTCAGGCTGCCCAGGCCCCAGCAGGGAGCTCAGAGTGTCTTCTGCTGTCCCCCAAGACCTCCCTCCAAGCGAGGTTTCCTTTTCATTCATGCAAACACTGCCAGAAGGTGGCGAGACCCTCCCAGCACAGCCGCCCCGTGAGGCACAGGGCTGGCGAGCAGTTCCTGCCCACCCGCCTTGGGTGAAGTCTTCGAGGTGAAGTCTGTGAGGAATCTGGAAGCCGCCGAGGCCCCCAGGCAGAAGAGCTTCCATGACTGAAAGCATGGCCTCTGTCATCCACCCTTGTCCTGGTTTTTCCCTCTTCCCTGTGTCATTCTCCAGCTTCACTTCTTTCTGGAATGTCTTCAAATAAACCATCCATGCCAAGCCCTCAGCTCTGCTTCCGGGGAATCCAAACCAAGAGAGGGACCGTGACCCAGGACAGTGTCCCTAGCAGTGCTGGAGCCGCTTGGATTGATGCCCCCAATCGGGGGAGTGTGGGGCTGAGCCTGACAGCTGCTTCACAGTCCCTCTGGGGTGGGCGCGGTGAGTGGAGTGATGTACTGAGTCCTCCAGACTGGGGTCCACTGAAGAGTCCAAAGTGCAGAGAAAAATCAGTCTCCCCAGATGCACACTGCTTGGAGACAGGTAGCCAAAGGGCTGGCTCTTGAAGATCTGCACACAAGCTCATGAATGGAATGGAATGTGGCATCTGAAGTCCATTTGGGGTCAAACTCCTGGTTACAATGCCTGCTTCCCAGGCTCAAAACCTTAATGAGCGATCCTGGCCCCCATCTCACGGGGAGGTAAACTGAGGAAGTCGATATACCAACATCACCTTGCTAAGCTTCAGAGCACTGCACAAATGTTAATTATTAGCATTTCCAGAGGTCTTATTTGAAAAAAGTAATGACTTAAAAAGTTAAAAAAGGGTTTACAAGTATTACCATCCAATTTATTCTCTCGGTGTTTTCTTGTTCTGTAACTGAAAAAAAAAAAAAAAAAAAGAAGAAGAAAACAAGGGAGACCAATGAAGAAATATCTAGAGCAGAGGTCACCAGCTGGCTTAGACCAAATCCAGCTCCTGCATCTGTCTTGTTTGGTTGCAGAGAACTGGACATTTCTTTTAAGTAGTTCCACTGCTTAAAAAGCAGGGGGACCTATTTACACATCTAGATCTGGCTTCTCCAGAAAAATAAGGTGAGTGTGTTTTTGCCATAGTTGCACCTGGCTGGACCTGAGAGTCACTGACCCCAGGGACAAGACGCCTGTACCTTTCCAGCCACCAAAGCCAGTGACTTGACTAGTCACTTTACAACCTTTGCTCTAGATTTAGAAGTCTCGATTTAGTCATAAACTGGGCATCTTCAGCAATGGCTGCCATGGGGCACTGAGCAGGACTGGGGCTGCGGAGGAAAGTGAATCTGATAAAAGGGTCCCCCGCGCTCCCACCTGCCCATGCCTTGTCCCTCAAACTCCACTCCAGGCCCTTTTGACTTTGGGGGACAAGTGGACTTGGAAGCAGGAGCTCTTCGAGATTGAAATCAACGTCATTTTCAGTAGCACCAGCACAGTTCCTGGGCTACGGCACTGGACCTCAAAAGTCCTTAATATCAAGATAAGATGGGCTCAGACCTCCCATGTGGGTCCTGGGGAAACATCCAATGCCCTTCCCAAGATTCCTGCCAATTGCAAGGGATTTAAACTCGTGTCACACGGATGGAGCTGGGGAGCAGGGAGTATGTGGCTCTCAAGGGGTAGTACGAGGCATTCTTGTGGTGGGCTGCTCTGTATCCTGTTATTTACCCAAATCTACATGTGAGATATGCATGTATGCACACACACGCGCACACGCACACCCACGGCGTAAGATAAAATGCAGAAGATCTGAACAAACCTTAGGGATTACACTGACACCTACTTCTGGGTTTTAATGTTCTATAGCCACAAGATGTACCCAAAGGGGACATGGGACCTCCCTGCACACTTTTTTTTGTTTGTTTGCGCTATCCTGTGAATCTATAATTATTTCCAAGAGAAAAAGTTTCATAATAAAAACAAACAAAATTTACCCTGTCCAAGCTCCTGCTCGGGTTCATCGCTCATGTGGGTCATCCTCCCATCCCTCGATGCTGCCCTGAGGTGCAGTGACTCAAACACACACATGCACACACACGCACACACCCCACTCGTCCAAGGCTGCAGTGTGTGCAGAGAGGCAGGGAAGTCTGGAGGAGACACACACACCTGTTGTGTCCTGTCATGTTGTTAAACAGTACAGTGCTGTGTGATGCTACTGTTTGGCTGTCCCCTCTCCCCCTGCCTCTCTGTTCTTTTCCTTCCATGTCCATCTCCTTTAAAAACAAACACACAAACAACAAAAAGAATAGCAAAAGAAAGATGAAGTCTCCATTTCCAATTCAGGAAGTATAGCTATACCTGAAGGGGTCTCCTCTCCCACCCTCTCAAAATATATCACGGTGACTTCCTAAACCAGGACAGTTCAGCTGCCAAGAAAATGGCAGAGGCAGCTGCACAAGCCAAGTCCTGTCCCCAGATGTGTGGCCCGGTTCAGAGCATGGTTCTGGCCTGAGTGTCACCCTCTAAGCAGCTGGGTTCCATAGCTTCGCCAGCCTCCCTCCCACTCATCCTGGGTTTCCTGGCCACTGTCTACCTGCTCTTTCCTTCTTTCCCGCCTTTCTTTTACAATGTTTGGGCACACATAGGATAACGTTGAGAAGGCCACATTGAAGAGAGGTCCATTTGCTCCCCAAGAGGCCAGTGTCCCTTGGCCAGCGTCTCTTGGCCGATGTCCCACAGCATAGAAGGCGAAATGCTCTCTCCTGTGACTCCTCCTACCTCCTAAATGGATCCTGTTCCACACAAAGCCTCTCTTCCCCTTTCCGGAGTCATGGTTCTGAATTTACATTGTGTAGGAAATTCATTTTGGAGCATGTGTCTGGCAATAAAAAGCCAGGGACACGTTCAGTAAGAGAGTTAGACCAGAACTATATTCCCAGCTTCAGCTTGGAGACTGCATTTTATATTGTTTTATTGTACTATTTGGCCTTATATTTTTATGAGAAGTTAAAGTTTAAATTCTGAAATGCATATTATGTTGAACCAAAATAAACGAAGCTTAGAGATAAACCAGGCCCACTTTGAGCACTCAGCTCTTAAAACCAGGTAAAATGATCACATAAAATGATTGCACAACGAAGCCCCAGGTTTGCTCCCTCAGCAGACATTTGTTGATCACCCCACATGTGCAGGGCATTGATCTGGTACCAGGGCAAGGAGAGTCCAAAGAACCCTGACCCTGAGGATGCGTGCGTCTCAGTTACATTTATTGTTAGTGGACCAGGAACATTCCATCTTTTTGCAGGGGATACCAGCAACTTTTAAATTCTGAGAGAAACTATGCAGACAAAGGAAACTGGAGTCTGATTTTTTTTTTTTTTTTGTGGGTACCGGGGGGACGACCTCAGGACCTTGCGCACCAACAGGCACCCGTGCCGCTGAGCGATATCACCGGCCCCTTTTTCGTATGTGGGTTCCGGGAGTCGAACTCGGGCCTTCGCGCTTGCAAGGCAGGCGCTTAAGCCACTGAGCCGTCTCACCGGCCCATGGAGTCTGATTTTAAGTAGGGTGGTTTAGGACGGGTTCAGAGAAGAGACAGGTGAGCAAAGATTTGCAAGAGGTGAAAGCAAGTCTCTCTACTCTGGGACAAACGCCTGCCATGTGGAAGGAAAATCAAGAGCAAGGTCCCTGAGGCAACAGCCGGTGTGTGTCTGAGGAGCAGAAAGGGGCCACGTGGTGGCACAGGCAGAAAAGGTGGTCAGCTGTGGAGTCCCTGGGAGAAGGGAGGTGGGCCCAGTGCCACGGACCCTGGAGCGCATGTGAGGGCCCTGCCTGGGTTGTGTGGCCTGGGAGTGGAAGTGTGACATCGTGGTGGCCCAAACTTGGGTGGAAGCAGGAGAGGAGATGGGACTCTGGAGAGATTTTTGAGGTAGAACTATTTGCTGATGGAATGGATGCTTCTGAGAGAGAAAGAAGAAGCTCTAAGGGGTTTTCTAGGAGCTTCTAGAATGATCTCCATTAACTAAGATGGGAAGACGGGATGAGGCAGGATTCTGGGGGATCAAGAATTCTGCTTTGGACAAATTGCGTTTCCACATTAGATGCCTTGACAGGGTGGGGTCAGGGGCCCTGAAGGTCTGGAGCCAAGACAGCTCTCCTGACTGGGGCCCTCACACATACAGACACACAGAGCAGACATAAAGCCATCAAGACGGGGTGAGATCCCCAAAGGGGTCTCAGGGTGCAGAGAGAGGAAAGGTCCACGAGGGAACCTCGCCTCTTGCTGAGAGGCCAGAGGGGGAGCACACAGCAGCTGTACCACTGAGAATGAGGAGAACCGCAGGCGCCCGGCACCCCACGCAAGCCGTGTGTGTGTCTCCTTGGCTACTGTAACAAAGACCCCAAACGGGAGAACCTCAAGCAAAGCACGTTTCCTCTCTCACAGTTCTGAAGTTGAGAAGTGTGTGATGAGTCAGCGGAGATCGTCCCTTCTGAAAGGTCAAGAACAGAGCCCCTTTCTTCCCCTTCTCTGGCTTCTCGAGGCCCCTCCTTTCCTTGGTTTTGGTCTCTTCCCCCATCTTTAAAGCCAGAAACACATGATCTTCTAATCTCGGTCTCTCTGCTCCCTTGGTCACATCTCTTTGTGACTCCGATCCTCCTGTCTCCCTCTTACAGGTGTTTTGATGACATCGGGCTCACCTGGATAACACAGGATAATCTTCCCAGCTCAAGACTTTTCCCCTGCCCCCAACACCATTTCTGGCTACTATCTGGAGAAGTTATGCAAGTGAGAAAAAGGCTCCTTGGCCCCTTTAGCAGCTCACCATCCGAATTACTAACCAGAGCTCGAAGACAACCTTTCCATACTCCATCGTTTATTTGCTTACAAACTGCTTCTTTCATGCTTAAGCAGGACAAAGCAGAGGTCACAATGACAAAGTTCTGGAGAAACCCAGAATACCCAGGAACTCTGTTAAATAACATTCTTGTGACCTGTGTCTTCCCCACAAAAATTTTCCAGTTTTCAGAAACCTCTTATGTCTCATTTGTCCCCATACTCCTCAAACCCTTGGCCAAGTCCAAGAACATTGCTGAGCCTCCCCGTGTTCATGGCAAAGTTCAAAGTTTAATGATGTGCACGGAAACAGTGTTTGCCCAGCGGGCTGACCGACAGACATGTTCCAAAACCGACACTCCGTGCCACCCAGTCACTGAAATCAGAGTGACCACAGGATTCTTTTGAGCAAAAGTGAGCCACACTGCTTATTTATTTTTTGGTACAAATTATCCTAACACTTAGAGGAGCTAAACTTTCCGTGTAAGAGTGGATTAAATAATAGGTTACATGCCAGTTGCTATCAGGCCTCAGAATAATAATAAATTCAGAAGCAACTAACTGTGCAGAAGAAAAACCATGCATCTAATCTCCAATTCCAATACAAGAAAACAGTCAGGTCTGCAGCTCTTCCTCCTTTGAATCCCACAGATTACGGTTCCACTGGCAGCTGAAACCACACTCAGTTTGGAGGGCAACCTCCTGGCCTGGTACTCATTAAGCTCTCTTCACCTTAAAGCGTGTCCGTCACGCATCTTGGGAAATGACACACACCGTGTCAAAGCTGGAAGTGCTGGGTGCCAGACTACAAAGGCCTTTTGAGCCCCTCATTTCCCAACAACAACGTAAACATCAGCTTGACTGTAAGTATCTACCAGTGTGAACAAACCACTGTTGAATGAGTCGAAAGCTCCTGAAAAGTTTCTCAAAACGAAGAGGTCGAAGACATCATTACACCACTGCAGAGCAACAAGCCCGAGCTCCAGAAACTTTACACAAGACTTCGCTACAAAATCAGATGCACTCTTCAGTCACCATAGCGAAGCAGGAAGAGTGGCTGAGGGCTAGTGAGCCCCAACATTCAGCTGTTCCACAAACAACTGTGAAGGCCCTGTCTAGGTACTGGACAGCAGGGCCTCTGGATACTGTCACAAAAGGTCCCTGTGACAGAAGTCCCTGCCCACAGACAATCTTCTTGTCCCACACGCCACACACGGCGTAGATAAGAAACACAGATATGTATGTCATCTGTGAATTATCTCCATGTCTTAATTATTATATTACAACATAATTATTAAAATATAAGTTTATATAATATGTAGATATGAAACAAAAAACATGTAACGAAGTATCAAGCATTTAAGACAAGGATTTCTCAATTCTAGTTCCTTCCACCTCAGCAACTTTCTCAGCCATTCATTTCTTTGTCACGGAACTTTCTGGAAGACCTGAGAGGTAACTGATATCAGGTGCTTAGCATGCTTGGCCCAAGACCCCCTTCCTGTACATACTTTATGATAATTCCAGCCTTTGCTCATTACTTCATTATTGAATTCCTTTTTCATTTGGGGGATGATCTCAAGTACTTAAGTGCTTACTGAGTGCCCTGTAAAGATTCTGCACTCAAGTTAGGAGGCCAGGGGAGAATTAAGCAATAAGCCTCTTGACATTTACTTTGGAAGAAGTGAGCAGGAGAGGAATATTTTTTAAAGACTACAACATCTTACCAGCCTGTTGCATTTACTGCTGCCCTATATAACACTTTGTTCCAAAAGGAGTTTGTGTTTATCACTCGTATACTGCCACTGAAGTCACTGAGGAGGTCCCAGAGATGGGCCGGGAAGGGGACACGGTGTGGGAGGAGTCACAGTTGGAAAGGAGCACGAAGGTAGAGCAAGGAGGGCCTGGCGTCAGTCCGAGGGTTTAGACCTTGGCATGGAGGACATGGGCCTGTGGGTTCATGGTCCTCTTCATCGTGGACTAGATGCCAGAATCTTGCTTTGTCATTGACTTCCAACCCTAAGTACCACAGATGGAAAGTTTAACTGGTAAAAAATGCTCCAAGCTTGGAGTACACATAAGATGTCACCTTTTACTTTCCTAAACAGTCTCCCGATCGCCACAGGCTGTTAGCAGGAAGTACAGTATCTCTTTGTTGAGGTGCTTGCCTCCCCCTAAATATTATTGTACCCAGAACACAGGAGGCTTAGGGAGGCAGCCCCAGTTCCGAACGCTGCAGGCTCGTCCCCTGCTTCCTCTCTTCCCTCCAGACCTCTCTCTGGCTCCTACCTCCTCCCTGCACCAGCTCCCTCCTTCACCTAAATCCTCGCTTTTTCTTTCCAAGTCTGTTTCCCCTTTTCATGTTCCTCCTCCCAGTGGCCTTATATCTCTTTTCATAAAAATGTATTTTGGATTAGTTTTTGAAACTTCCAAAATGAATCTATAATATAAACACTGAAAAAAAAAAAAACTTTCTAGCTGCATGAGTGTTACAGCAATAATGCAAAATTACCCCAAACGGTACTAAACTGGGGGTGATTGTTCAAGCAGAAAAACTCATTTGAATGATTTAAAAGAAGTTATTATAACACCCTTTTCTCAGTGACCTTCAAATATTTATCTTTTCTGTGTAGCACATATACTGTAATAGAAACCCCAGACACTACATTAAAACCAGCGATCCAAGAATCTTAACACAAATGCATTGCTGCTGGTACATGAGTTTCTTTTAAAACTGAATTCTTTCCTTTGTACTATTGAAAATGAAAAAAATATTTGAGTATGTACCATGAACAAATAAGATACCAAGAACTCTGAGAAGGGTTGTGGAGAATGGGCTAAGATACGGAAAGCACTTTTATGTGTACTGAAGGTTTCCTGGCTGTGGATGGGGTGGGGTGGGGGATGCATCTGTCCCTAATTGTTGGAAGCTACTTTTTGCTAAAGAAGGGTTAGTCGTTTCTTAACGGAGGTCACTTGCTGCTCAGGCGTTTGGGAAGCCTCTTCCTCAAAACTCTGCTGTTTCCTTTTGACTTGTTTTTTTCATCCAGCATTCAAATACATCTGTTCACAATAAGCAAACAAAAATTCCACTAAATTTTTGAAATGTTGCCAAACTAGAATGTTGTAGCCATACTTTCAAAAACTCAATGAACTGCAAATTACATTATTCATTGTCTGGATCCAAACTTGCGTTTATTTTTTTTAATCTAGTTGGGGATTTTTCTGGAGACCACCAGAACGATTAATTTCCCTTTACTGAAGTGAAGTATACATAAAACACACTATTTTTCGGTGTTGAGGATGGAACTCAGGACTTTGGGAAGCTGGACAAGCGCCTGACCACTCGCTTCACCCAGATCAATGCCCAGCACCTGGTTCTCCCACTCTTCCCTGATGCCCCTTTCTTCTGGCTCCTTCACTTGACCACCCACCTGCCTAAAGGAGACGTTTCTGGAAAGAGCTTCTGAGAGTCCAAAGAGCCAGAGAGACTTGCAGGAGGTTCAGCCCTGCGCTGCCCCTGCCTCAGGCCTCCCTAGGTCCTGCTCCCTCCTCAGGGACTCCAGCACCCGGCCCCCATCTCCCCACCACACCAATCTATGTGCTCCCCTAAAGCCCCGCTCCACCAGCCCCCAGCTTCCCATGGACTTGTTTCCCACCTCCACCCCACGTGTCCCCACGGGTCCACCATCCCACACCTCACCCCTCCATCCACATTCCCACACCCCCAGCCAGCTCTGCTCAGGGTTCCGGTCTCCTACAGCGGACCTCCATGCTTCTGCCGTGTCCCTGAACGCAGCCGGTCTCCCAGATCCCCTAGGCGCCCACCACGCCCACTTCTGGTCCTCATTCAGCTGCCCTGACTCTCAGCGCCCTCCACAGGGCTCCTCCACCCCCTCCCTGTCCATCGTCGCCCCCCAGGATTCTCAGCGCCCCCTACAGGGCCCCTCCATCCCCCCTCCCTGTCCATCATCACCCCCCAGGATTCTCAGCGCCCCCTACAGGGCCCCTCCGCCCTCCTCCCTGTCCATCATCACCCCCCAGGATTCTCAGCGCCCCCTACAGGGCCGCTCCCCCTCCCTGTCCATCATCGCCCCCCAGGATTCTCAGCGCCCCCTACAGGGCCCCTCCCCCTCCCTGTCCATCATCACCCCCCAGGATTCTCAGCGCCCCCTACAGGGCCCCTCCCCCTCCCTGTCCATCATCGCCCCCCAGGATTCTCAGCGCCCCCTACAGGGCCCCTCCGCCCTCCTCCCTGTCCATCATCACCCCCCAGGATTCTCAGCGCCCCCTACAGGGCCCCTCCCCCTCCCTGTCCATCATCACCCCCCAGGATTCTCAGCGCCCCCTACAGGGCCCCTCCGCCCTCCTCCCTGTCCATCATCGCCCCCCAGGATTCTCAGCGCCCCCTACAGGGTCCCTCCACCTCCCTCCCTGTCCATCATCGCCCCCCAGGATTCTCAGCGCCCCCTACAGGGCCCCTCCACCCCCCTCCCTGTCCATCATCACCCCCCAGGATTCTCAGCGCCCCCTACAGGGCCCCTCCATCCCCCCTCCCTGTCCATCATCACCCCCCAGGATTCTCAGCGCCCCCTACAGGGCCCCTCCGCCCCCCTCCCTGTCCATCATCACCCCCCAGGATTCTCAGCGCCCCCTACGGGGCCCCTCCGCCCCCTCCCTGTCCATCATCTCCCCCCAGGATTCTCAGCGCCCCCTACAGGGCCCCTCCATCCCCTCCCTGTCCATCGTTGCCCCCCAGGATTCTCAGCGCCCCCTACAGGGTCCCTCCACTTCTTCCCTGCCCATCATTCCTCCAGGACTGTTTCCCCTCCAGAACCCCTCTATACCTCCCCTTCCACCTCCCCCTACTTTTTCTCTCTCCCACTTCCAGTCTCCTCCCCCAACCCCCAGTCTCCTCCCCAACCCCTACTTTCCCGCCTTCTATCCCAGCCCCGCCCTCTTTCTCGCCCTGCGCCTGCGCTCTGTTCTCACCCTTGCGGTGGTAGCAGCAGCAGCGGCGGCAGCAGCAGCAGCGGTTGTAGCACGAGGTGCGGAAGCGGAGCCGACAGGGGACGCGTGGGTGGGCGCAAAGCCTCACCTCCCACGGTGAGGGAGCCCCGGGGGGTGGACTCTGTCTACTCCCCACCTCCTCTGGCTATTCCTGCGCGTAGGCAGAAGGGGAAGCAGCCCAGGGAGGGGGAGGCAGCAGCGGAGGAAAAGCGCGTGGAGCGCCTCAGCAGGGTTGCGTGTGGGTGTGCTGCAGGCCACCAGGCCCAAATGCGCCTGCTGTTGCCGTGCTGGGCCTAGACTCGTGCACTGTGGAAACCCACCCAGGACGTGGTGTGCATGGGCCCCAAAAGTAACCAGGCCCGCTAGCATGCATTGTGCACGGGCCTTGACCACAACCTTGAGCGGGCCAAACCTGTGCCTTCTAGAATCTTGGGCAGCGGCCTACTGCAGCCTCAGTCCACATAGCTGAGGCTTGGGCCTTACAGTCTGACCCTTTAGGGCCCGGAACATTTCGAGGCCAGACCCTTGTCCCAGCGTGGGCGGCCCCTGAAGCCCAGCAGCCCCCTGCCCCACAAAGCCCCGCAAGACTGCATGCTTCTCTCTCTGTCAGACCACATCATCATGGCGGCCCCCGAGCTCTCCGTCACCTCTGAGCAGTTCACCAGAATCAAAGAGCTGAAGATGACACTGGAGAAAGGGCTGGAGGAGGTGGACAGGGTCCCAAGAATACATGATCTGCAGAGCGCTGGAGAGCCTGTGCCCACGGGCAGCCAGGAGCCACTGCAGGCCCTGCTGCTGGAAGGGAGCCTGGAGCTGGTGGCGACCCCCGCTGAGGGCGACAAGCACATCCTGACCCTGCAGACCGTGCACTTGGCTTCAGGAGACCTGGGGCTGCAGAGCACAGGCTGGCTGGACACAGAGCACGTACAGGAGGTGCAGGTGGAGGTGCAGGTGGAGGTGCAGGAGGCTGAGGGCGGGCTGCCGTCGCTGCTGTGGCTGGGCGGGGAGCCCCAGCAGAGCGCGCGGCAGTGCGTGACCGTCAGTGTCCAGGAGGAGCTGTCCCCGCTGCAGGAGCTGGAGGTGATGAAGTTGCACCTGCTAGAGGAGAGCCTGGCAGTGGTCAGGGAAGACCCTGAGCCAGTGCGGAGCCTGTCTGAAAGCTCAGGATTGACCAAGGTACAACTGGTTGGAACCAACTGCCCCTTACACACACGCACACACACATGCACACACGACGTAAAATTTTTTTAAAACTCTGCCTTTGTGCAATATAATATTTGGATAAGCAGTTTTGCAATTTAAAATCAAGCACTGTAAAAAGAAATCTCCCCAGGAAAATCCTGAGAGCTTATTTTTTGAAAGAGTTTAAAAAGCTATGCTAACGTGAATACTCTAAAGTGCATCGTGTTTATTTAAAAAGTTAAGGTTCACTACCAAAACCCTAAATAATTACGGCTTAAGCATTTTGATTGCAATGCATGATCTTTAATTTTGGCCTTTATTTATGCATTCTAAGATTCAATGCAAAGAGTTTAATCACATTGTAATTAATACTGTTGTTTCTGCTTGAATGTTCGTTTTTGTTTTTCAGCTTGAGAAAGGTCAGGAGGAGGAAAGCCTTTCTCAGCGCCCCCTACAGGGCCCCTCCATCCCCTCCCTGTCCATCGTTGCCCCCCAGGATTCTCAGTGCCCCCTACAGGGTCCCTCCACTTCTTCCCTGCCCATCATTCCTCCAGGACTGTTTCCCCTCCAGAACCCCTCTATACCTGATGGACAGCCGGTGGCTGAAGGAGGAGGGGCTCAAAGAGCAGAAGAGCAGTTCTTTCTTGTGGAAGTAAGGCCTGGAGATGAAGGAAGAGATGAAATCTTTCTGACCATTTCCACCTTAAACCTGGAAGAACAGAAAGAAAAGCCTGCCCTAGGTCAAGCAAATATTGAAAAAACCAGCTCTATAAAAAATCAAAGAAAAACAAAAGGTAGGCCAGTCCATCTTACCTAAGAGCCTACATGAAACGGCCGTTGTTTCTCTTTGTGGGAAAGCAATGCTAATTGAAGTTTTATGTAGGTGACTTTTAGTTGCTATCAAAAAGTCAGGAAATGGGAAAAAATTTAAACTACTGTTCTGTATTGTGAATCAAGTCCAAAAGGATTTTGCATTCTGCACACAAATATTTTAAAAAGCTCAGTTGAAATGTACCGTGAGGTATTGTGCACATAACCAGCAGGCCAAGTCTTGGTCTCTGTTGTCTGGTTTGTCTTCCCAGGGGAGCATTTGAAGAGGATAAGTAATTATAGGAGGGGAGATGAGCCCCACCCCATAGAGGTACAAGCAAGGACTTCAGACCCTGGACAGAGGATCCTTCTTGTAGGATGGTTGGAGGCCAAGAAGGAAGACTAGGAAGCCCTAAGAGTAGAGGTCATGGGTCCAGCAGCAAGAAATGATTTGTGCTGTGGTCTGGGGAGTGGGTGTATTATGTGCCTGGGTCTGACAGCTCTGCATGGGGAGAGCCCCGTGGGCAGGTGCTGAGAGGTGAGTGGGACCTGCGCTGTGGGGAGGATTTTGAAGCACTATTAAAGTTGTATGAAAACAGATTGCATTCCAGGAGCCCACAGGATGAATTTGGTCTTCAAAAATTATTTGTTTGGCTTTTTTAAAAAAAAGTTAAGCCAGGCATGGTGGTGCACGCTTGTAATCCCAGCACTCAGGAGGCTGAGGCAGGAGGATCGCTGTGAGCTCAAGGCCAGCCTGGGCTACATAGTGAGTTCAAGGCCCGTCAGAAAACAAACAAACAAAAAAAAGTTGTTTCTCACTTCAGAAATTGCACCCCTGTTATCTCAATTTCAGGCTGATTGTTTCAAAGTCCTGTTTGGCAACACTTGCATTATTCCCTTCGTCCTGGCAATAGGTGGCTTGGCTTGGGAGGTGACTCCATTTAGAAAGGGACAGTGCTGTCCCACCCCGTTTCCTTCACATGTGTCCAGAGTCATTCATTTAGGTATCTTGGCTTGAAAAGGAGGCTGAGCTTGTGGCTTCTTGGCTTACAGATGCCACACACCACTGTGCCTCTGTCGTCCCTTTTCCTCTTATGAGAACCTCAGTCAAATCAAATTATGACCCACTTTTTCTTCCTGTTTATTCTATTCTCTATTTATCTCCATCCTAATCTTTATTATTTCCTTCCTTCTACTAGTTTTGGGTTTAGACTTATTTCCCTTTTCTAGCTTATCAAAGTGTAAAGTCAGGTTACTAATCCTAAATACTACTTTTTTAATGTAGGTGTTTCCAGCTGAAAATGTCCTCTGAAAACTGCTTTAGGTCATTGCATAACTTTCGATGTTTCGTGTTTTCATTTCCATTCATCCTTGATTATTTCATAGATTTCTTGTGATTTTTTTCTTTGACCCATTAGTCATTTGAAGTATGTCATTCGACTTCCCCATATTTTCCAAATTCCTTGTGGTATTGATTTCTAATTTCACTCCATCATGGTCAGAGAACATACTCTGTGACTTTCAGTTTTTTTAATGTATTGAGACTTGTGTTGTGGCCTAACGTATGTTCTGTCCTAGAGAATCTTCCGTATGCACCTGTGAAGAATGTTCTGTTGGTGGTGGTGTGTTCTGTAGATATCTGTTGTGTCTACTTGGCTTATGGTGTTGTTGAAGTTTTTTGTTGCCTTGCCGATCTCCTGTCTAGTTTCCTGAAATGTTTAAAGTACAGTATTGAAGTCTCCAACTATTATTGACTTAGCACCTTCCATCCTCAATTGTGTCAGTTTTTGCTTTAGGTATTTTGGAGCTGTGTTATTAAGTGCATACATGTTTGTAATTGTTTTAGCTATGATAGATGGACCCTCTTACCATCATACAATACCTTTTTTGTCCTTTTTAACATTTTTTGTTTTAAAGTCGGTATTGTCTGATACTAGTACAGTGTGCCTTGGTTCACAAACTTCATTCGTTCCGCGATTCTGGTCCCAAACCAAATTGGCCAAGAACTGGGGAGATTTGATTCAGTTTTCATCCAATTTGATTTGCAACCAGAATTGTGGAAAGAATGAAGTTCACGAACTGACATACCACTCTGAAGCCTTTCTTTGGTTACTATTTACATCTACTTATTTTCCTCCTATTTGTGTCTGTGAATCTAAAATAGGTCTTTTAGAAGGCAAATAGGTAGATCATATTTTTTTGTCTTTTCTGAAAATCTCTGCCTTTTAATTGGAGAGTTTAATCTACTTCTGATAAGGACTTACTTCCTTGTTTTTCTGTTTATTTTTTAAGTGTCATGTCATTTTTATTCCTCAGTTCTTCCATTACTACTTTACTTCATGTTGAGTAACTTTTCTGTAGTGTGTTGTTTATTCAAATATGTGTTTTTGAGTTATATGTTTGGTTGCCCTTGGAATTGTATCTAACATCTCAATGTGTAACATACTAGTTTAGATTAATGCCAATTTACTTTAAATAGTATATTTAAAAATTTTGTCTCTTATATAATTTCACTCCCCACCCCCTTTCTGTTGTTACTGCCACAGAGTAATCTTTATACACTCTATACCCTTTGGCATAAATTTATCAGTATTACTTTATGCCGTTGTCTTTTAAATTAAATAGGAAAAATGATTTACAGGTAAATTCATGAATGCTGTCTTTCGTATTTACCCGTGTAGTTACCTTTATCATTCTTTATTTTTTCATGTGGATTTGAGTTATTAACTAGTGTCCCTTCATTTTAACCTGTATGCGTCTCCCTAGTATTTTTCATGGCACAAGTCTGCCAATGATAGACTTGCTCAGTTTTTATTTATCTTTGAAAGTCTTAACTTATTTTTCATTTTCAAAGGATAGTTTTGCCTAATGTAGAATTTGTACTTAACAGATTTTTTCCTTTCAGGACTTTTTTTTTTTTTTTTTTTTTTTTTTGTGGGTACCGGGGGGTCGACCTCAGGACCTCGCGCACCAGCAGGCGCCCGTGCCGCTGAGCGATATCACCGGCCCCTTCTTCGTATGTGGGTTCCGGGAGTCGAACTCGGGCCCTCGCGCTTGCCGGGCAGGCGCTTAAGCCGCTGAGCCATCTCACCGGCCCTCCTTTCAGGACTTTGAATGTGTCATTCCACTGCCCTCTGGCCTCTTTGGTTTTCTGGGATAAGTCAGCCGTCAGTCTTATAGAGTCTCCTGTGTATATGATGGGTCTCTTCTTTCTTTCTTTTTTTTTTTCCTTTTTTTTTTTTTGTGGGTACCGGGGGTCGACCTCAGGAGCTCACGTGCCAGCAGGCACCCGTGCCGCTGAGCGATATCACTGGCCCTTTCTTCGTATGTGGGTTCCGGGAGTCGAACTTGGGCCCTCGCGCTTGCCAGGCAGGCACTTACGCCACTGAGCCATCTCACCAGCCCAGGTCTCTTTCTGCTGCTCTCAGGATTCCCTGACACTCGATGGTTTGATTATGATGTGTTTTGACATGGATCTCTTTAAACTTATGCTATTTGTAATTTATTCAGCTTTTTGGGTGTGCAGATGATTTTTCATCATCTTAAGCATGATTTGGGCGAGTATTTCTCCAGATACACTCCTTCCCCACACTCCCCTTCTGGGACTCTCATTGTATGTATATCATACACTTGGTGATGCTGAGCAGGTGTCTTAGGCTGAGCTCGTTTTCCTTCATTCTTCTTTCTCTCCATTCTTCAAACTAATCTTCATTGATCTATTGTCAAATTCACTGATTCTTTGTTCTTTCTAATAGGTCTCCATTGAGCCCTTTTAGTGAATTTTTAATTTCAGTTACTGTACTTTTCAATTCCAGAATTTCCATTTTTAAATGTTAAAGCATCATTTCCATGGCTCTTTACATACAGTTTACTTGGGCCTTTGGATGTACTTAAAATATTTCATTTAAAATCTTTGGTATATACATCCAGTGTCTGGACTTCTCAGATACAATTTCCTCGAATTTTCTTCCATGTATGGGTCACCATATTTTCTTGTTTCTGGGCATGTCTTGCAACGTTTTTTGTTTTTTGTTTTGACCGGACACTTGGAACCTTGTACTGAGCGACTCTGTAAACCCAGACTCTTCTTCTTCCCTTGTTCGGTTGTTGCTGCTTGTTGTATTTGTTGTTTGTTTGGTAACTTTTCTGAACTAACTTTGTAAAGTCTGTATTCTTTGCTTTGTGTGGCCACTGAAATCCCTGCTAATGATTGGACAAAGATACCCTTCAACACCTGAAGGCAGAAAAGTCTCTTCAACACTTGCGGAGGAGCTCTCTGTGTTTGTTGGGCCTGGCCTTCCCCGTGCACATTCAGGCAGTTGACAGCTCTGCCGTAGCCTTCACTTCTTGCTTGCTGGGAGCCTCTAAGTCAGCCAGAACCGAGCACATAAAGCCTTTGCATGTGGTTCCTAAGCTCTGGGCCTGTGCATGGCCTTCTATATTCCTAGGAGTGTGTCTCAGCTCTTTGAAGCATGCACCCTACTCCTCAGCCTTTCCTTCACAGCCTTTCCTTCATTGCTTAGAAATGTTTTCCAGAACACATCCCCCTCTTCATCCCAGGTAGCCTCTTTTGCACTGAGTGATTGCCAGGCTAAGCAAGATAGATAAAGGTGAAGACTTTGAATTGGCCTTGTGGTGAGCCACCTCTCAGGTCACAAAACACAAATGTAATTTTTGTGAATGAGTTCCATTCCATTATTTCCAGCACTGGTACTGTGCATTTGAACTGTTATTTTCAAGGATACCACTGAGCTGGGGAATATGGACTGGAGCCAGAATATATTAAAACTCCATGAAGCTCTCTATTTACTGAGAATCAGCCAGATATTTTTAAGTGCTCCTCTGGTTCCTGCAAGCTTTTGATTAGTTTCTAGTGTTCCCCCAAAATTCTGACAAATTTTCCCAGTTTTTTCATTGCTCTTATGGAGGGATGAACTTTTGGAGTTCCTTAATTTACTATTTTGACTAATGGCACAGCTATATTCTGCATTTAATAATTCTTACCTCTGCAGTTTGTGGTTCTGAGTCCTCTGGTTTTTGGGGTTTTTTTTGTTTTTGTTTTTGTTTTTTTGTTTGTTTTGTTTTTTGCTGGTTCTTGCTTTAACATCTTGCTTATTCACTCTGAGCTCATTTTGTAGTGTTATCTGTGGAGATTCTTTGAAGTTCAGGGTGAAACTGAGTTCTATGAGGGATGGAGAATATTAATTTCTGCCCATCAGTGATGGTCAAAACCCACCTTGACCAGAGCCCCTGTAGATTTTATTAGGACACATGCACAGAGGCCACGTTCCTTCTTTACAGGTGTGGGGGAGGTGTTTTCACCTCTGCACATGCTGGCCTGGCACCGTCCATAGACTCCTGTGGTGAGGAAATGTTCAATGTTCATACCGTCCAGAACAGTAACTCTTAGCCGTATGTAGCTTCTGGGCAGTGGAACTGTAGTTTACAAGAAAGAAACTGTACTTTTAATTTTTTAGAAAAAAAATTTTAATTATTTCACACCCACATTTAGATAGTCACATATGGCTATCAACTACTTTTTTCCCCAAGTGATGGAAATCAAACCAAGGGCACTGAGTGTGCCGGGCAGTGCTCTGATGCTGAGCCCCACCCCAGCCCTGGCTCTGGGTTTTGATGGCACCATTCTAGTCTCCTGGAGGGGCAGAGGAAGTGCTCTTCCCTGCAGAGAGGATGAGCCGAGTACCTGCTCCACTCGGCTCGGCCTGCACCCTTTCACCCAAGCGCACTGTGTCCTGAATCACTGGAGCTGCTGTCAGCACGGTGGGGGTTCCGCTGAGGCACCACGTTGTGACCTAAGAGGATGCGAGTTACTCTACGGGGTTGAAATAGAACTTGAACCACAAAAGGATGATTTTGTACTCATACAAATTCTATATCTTCTCCTGTAGGAACGAAACAGACCTTCCGCTGCAACATCTGCATGTTCACCTCTTCTAGAATCTCCAGCTTTAATCGCCACATGAAAATTCACACCAGCAAGAAGCCCCATACGTGCCACCTTTGCCTGAAGACGTTCCGCACCGTCACGCTCCTCCGGAACCACATCAACACCCACACAGGTGAGGGCCCAGGGTGGTGTCCCCAGTGGTCAGCGTAGAGCTGTGTAGGGGGGGTGAATCCGCTGCTTCTGCATTAAAACTCAGTCCCACTTCCCGTCTGTAGTTCGACTTTTGTGGCTTCAGTCACCTGTGTGCAGCCGTGGTCAGAAAAGATTGCATGGGAAACTCCAGAGACAAACAACTCTTTTTTTTTTTTTTTTGTGGGTACCGGGGGGTCGACCTCAGGACCTCGCGTGCCAACAGGCACCCGTGCCGCTGAGCGATATCACCGGCCCCTTTTTCGTATGTGGGATCCGGGAGTCGAACTCGGGCTGTCGCGCTTGCAAGGCAGGCGTTTACGCCGCTGAGCCATCTCACCGGCCCTAAACAACTCTTAAAGTGTTAAATAACTTCTATTGTAGTACATCGTTAGCATTGTTCTGTTTCATTTTTAGTTGTTAATCTCTTAATTTTTGTCAATCCCAACAATCACGATTGTCAGTTGTTGTTAGTTATTGTTGTTAATCTCTAATTTATAAATTGAACTTCAGCATAGGTACATAGGTTTAGGGAAGAGCGCGGCCCATGTAGGCTGTCACATGGCACCTTGGATCTGATCTTCCAATGGGAAGGGGGTGACTGCCTGTCGTGTATGGTTTTACACTTATAATTTTTCCTTTTTTTTCTGGAATTTCAATTAAAAGCATTGAATGTTCCAAAAATTTGTCTCACATATGTTTGTGGTGCTTACAGTTTAATGAGTGTCTTCATTTTAAAGCATTTTGAGACTGAGTGTAAATTAAAAGGTATAAAATCCTGGGAAAATGGTTAAATTTTGTCTTAAAAGCATAAATCAGGAGCTGGTGAGATGGCTCAGTGGCGTAAGTGCCTGCCTGGCAAGCGCGAGGGCCCGAGTTCAACTCCCGGAACCCACATACGAAAAAAGGGCCGGTGACATCGCTCAGCGGCACAGGTGCCTGCTGGCATGCGAGGTCCTGAGGTCAACCCCCGGTACCCACAAAAACAAAAAAAAACATATAAATCAGGCTGGGATGTAGGTGGATGGTACAGAACTTACCTAGCACTGGGGAGGCCCTGGGTTTTATCTCCAGCACCACCAAAAAAAAAAAAAAAAAAAAAAAAAAAAATATATATATATATATATATATATACACACACACACACACATGTATATATGTATATGTATATATATACACCATGTGATTTTACAGGAACCAGGCCTTTTAAGTGTGTGGACTGCGACATGGCATTTGTCACCAGTGGAGAGCTCATCCGGCACAGGCGTTACAAACACACTCACGAGAAGCCGTTTAAATGCTCCATGTGCAAGTACGCAAGCGTGGAAGTAAGTCAGCCGCACCCTGGAGATCCCGACAGCTGCGTAAGATGTCACTCTTGGGGTTACACTGCCAGGAGAGCCCGCTGTCAAAAAGATTTTGCTTCTAAATTTCAAATAGGAAATTAGATTCCTTTTTTTCCTTTGATTACTAATTAGTGAAAATAATATTTAAAGGTGTACAAATTATAAGTAAAATTATTTGTGATCAAGAAGTAATTCTAGGATTTGTTGAGAAGGTCTGTGTCTTAGTCACTTTTTCTCGTGGCTGAGACAAAATACCTAACACCCGCAAGTTAAGAGAGGAGAAGTTTATTTAGCTCACAGTTTGTACAGGTTTCAGTCCATAGTAGGCTGGCTCCAATGCAAGGTGCCATGGCAGAGGAGCATCACAGAGGAGAAACAGTTCATGGCAGGCAGAAAACAGCAGAAGCAAGCAAGCAAGGGGCAAGACAAACCTCTTTCTGTCCCTTATATTGTATCCAGGATACTGGGATTAGGGTGACGCCAATCCAATCAGTGGGCTGATTTAATAATCACACACCCTTAATCCCAGCATTGAACCAGGAATCAATCACACACCACCTCTGGAAAAGCCTCACCTATGACCACATGAGGCTTTGGGGGGACATCTAGACCCAAGCCATAACAGTCTGTATAGTATTTTATGTCATACTCAGTGCCACAAAATTGAAATGGATTTTCTCTAATGTAGGACACAGATCAGATAGGAATTTTTGCCAGAATTTTTGAGCCTGTCTCAGTGGCACTTGGTCAGATACAAAGTGTCCTGATAACCATTTCTGGCTTTGGGTCGAACCCAGGGACTTGCTAGGAAGTCACCCTGCCATTGCACCACATCCTCAGCTCTCCATTTCTACCCTTAACTACAGAGAGATCACTCTTCGCAGACTTCAGCTATGCGCCATGGCCATTTCTGCTCGGGTGCCCGCTTTGTGCCTTCTAGCAGGGTTAGCAGCACCCTGGATGAATCAAAGGCAGCATCTGACATTTGCTTTCCAGTGTGGGCTCAGTTTGAGGGGTTCTGTTCAGTGGTAGGAAGAAAGCCGGGTCCTGGATGTGAGCCCAGTCGGGGAGGGATAGCCACTGCCCTCCAATGGGGCTAAGCTAAAGGGCACAGCAACCGAGGTTTAAATATAGTAATGCCACAACCACATTTCATAAAGTAGGGAATTTCACAGACAGGGTCACAATTTGATTCCAAGAATTTTTTTTTTCCCTGTGATTGCTATATTTAGAAGTCTGTCTCTCCTCTAAGTTAAAGGTTGTCTCAGTAGTACAAGGACACAAGGTGGCAGCTTTAGAGAACAGAGGTGTCCCAGGACCCCGAGTCAGGAGCAGACCTCTTGTTGGTGGCCTGCCAGTTCTGAGGACCTCCTCCCAGGCCCGCTGAGGGCCTGTCGCAACTCAGAGACGGGTGCAGCCCAGGTCGGTATGCTGGGCCTCAGGTCCCCTGCCACTGCTGATTCCCCGCATTGGCACAACTTCTGGATTGTGCCTGCTGGTGTGCGTTAAGACAGGGCACATGGAGCCTTCCTGGGACCAGACCTTACCAGGAATCTATTGTACACACCCATTTCTGAGTGCTTGGAGCTCCCTGTCCCCTATCCGGAGACACTGTATTCAGCCTTCCATGACCAGTCAGGCCACCTATCCCATTCAGACCTTCTATGCTGTCATTTAAAAACACTTGTTGCTTTTCTTTCTAAAACACTCAAAGACATCCCCTTTTCTTCTAAAAATCTGGATCTTGCTTTCCATTCTGAGGCTTTTGGTCTTGAATGTTCTTCAGGTTGGTACCTGCTATTCGATACTGGGGAAGCAGATTGAGCTCGGCCTTCCCTAGATCACAGCAGAACTACTGGGGCTTCCGGACACCTGGGCCTCCAAGGTGGTGGCCACCGTGTGTTTCCTGCTAAATGCAGATAAGGGCTCATAGCGAGCAGATACTGCGTGTTTGCAGAAGGCATTTGCTATTTAACTAATTGCCTGGAATATGTAATTAGTCAAATTAGAATGATTTTTTCTGCTTAAAACTTACTTCTAAAGAAACCCCTGACACACAGTGTCCAAACTCACAGCAAGGACAGCCTGTGCCACTCACATGTCCTTGTGGCACGGGGTCCATGGGGTTCGTGACGGTGAAGTGCATGTCACACTTCCTGGCTTAAAGTTTTCACTTGATGTGAAAACAGTCCCCTGAGCTTTGTGTTCTCGCACGGCATATGTGGCCTTGGACATAAATATAAAACCATGTGGCCTTGGACAGCGAGGTTTCAGTCTTTCCTTTATAAAGCAAAGTTGAATGTCAGAATCTCTTCAAACTGCACTCATTCTCCCCAGAAGAGCTTGCACACATCAAATAAAAAAAGGTCACCCACCACAGAATATAAAAAGTAATGACATTTTCATGTTTTTCAGCAAGGGCTGCTTGCTTGATGTTAGAACCTGATTAACGTAAGAATCTTCTGAAAAGCTGATTATTGAGGGCCCCTGCTCTGAAGTTCCTGTTGAAGTAACTGTCCCCTCTGTCTGTCCCAGGCCAGCAAGCTGAAGCGCCACGTCCGCTCACACACAGGCGAGCGTCCCTTCCAGTGCCCCCTCTGCAGCTATGCCAGCAAGGACACCTACAAGCTCAAGCGCCACATGCGCACCCACTCAGGTGAGCGCTGTCTGCCCCGGAGGAGGCCGGGAAGGACAGCTGTGCTTTTGAAAGTGTCCCAGCTCATGCAGGTTGCTCTGCGGTAGCAGACGTTAAGTACAAGTGTCAGTTCTCTTGTGCCTTTTCAACCCAGGCCTCGACTCTGTACTTTTTCTTTCATTAGTGCTCAGGAAGACGTAAATACCGTGCCGTGCCCCCTGTGGCAGGCAAGTCACCATAAAGAATTAGCTCCCATAGGGCTCTCAGGCTTTGAAAAGTCCACTTCTTAATTTACCCCTCAGCTTTAAAGCCAAGCACACAGCAAAGTGTGCCGATTCTGTAACAGGTGTGCTGCAGTTGTGTTGTGTAAAGAGAACTCGTGCGTATGCGCGTCTCCAACCCTCCCAGGACCCCGGGGTAAGAACTGTGCACAGCCAGAACCAGGGAGCACCAGGAGTGAGGGAGGCCATGTGTTTGGGTCATGTCACACAGCCGTGCAGGGCATCTGCCGTCTGGCTGGACTTGGGTGCCCTGTAGCAGTTGGGGGCCTAAACCTCCAAGAAAGGAGTGGCCTGGAGCAAAGCTCCCAGCAGCAGGTGTCGGAGCTTGAGAGGGGAGCCATGCTCGAGAGGGTCATTTCGTCCTTTGTGTGCAGGTGAGAAGCCATATGAGTGCCATGTCTGCCACGCCCGGTTCACCCAGAGCGGGACCATGAAGATACACATCCTCCAGAAGCACAGCGAGAATGTGCCCAAGTACCAGTGTCCCCACTGTGACACTGTCATCGCAAGGAAGAGCGACCTGCGTGAGTGTCAGGTTTCACCATCTCCGCCTGGCTTCCCTGTTGGCACTCTTTGGGCACAACGGCAAACCTGCAGAGCCAGCTGGGCGCTGACAGGCAGGCCACTCTCAGGTCCCAACTTCCTGAATGAGTTTTCTTGCAGAGGTCCTATGGCACCGTCTGGTGGCCATGCCGCATAAGTGCAGTCTCACAGCCAGTTCTGACGTGGCCTGTCCCTAGGCCTGTAAGATCCCGTGGACATTTGAGTTCAAAAGTACTTTCAGGATATTATCTTAGTGCATATTGAGCCTGCTCTTGCAGATGAGGATGCTGGGACTCAGAAACAGAGCCACTTGCCTGAGAGGCCCGCGACTGGGTGCTAGGAGGCTACTGGGTTTTGCGCTCCCACTTTGTTGATGTCCCCCCTGGCCACTGGCATCTCGGCCAGCGCTTCTCACACCCTGCTGGGGGCTGAGGGTACAAGGAGGAACCAAGACCTGGTCCTTCTGAAGATAAGGTCCCCAGGTGGGCCCCGGTGACTCAGGGACACCACAGGACGGAAGAGGAGTCGTATGGGGAAAGGAGAAGAGGGGGTCAGGGAGCCTCACGGATTTGTTTCTGGACTCCTAGGTCTCCCTTTTTTTTTTTTTGTGGTTACCGGGGGCTCGACCTCAGGACCTCACATGCCAACAGGCACCCGTACTGCTAAGTGATATCACCGGCCCCTTTTTCGTATGTGGGATCCGGGAGTCGAACTCGGGCCCTCGCGCTTGCAAGGCAGGCGCTTACGCTGCTGAGCCGTCTCACCGGCCCTAGGTCTCCCTTTTTGGTGGTCTTTTTTTTTTTTTTCCAAAAGTGTATGACATCGTGGTATTTAAAATACCCTAGCAGAAATCAAAACTCACCAGTTAGCACTGAGAAATTCCAGAGGTGAGATGAATCATTTTTGAAATTATTTCTAAAAGGGTAAAGGTGCTTGACAAGTCTTTCCTTCTGTCCATGTTGCCATGGTTACCAACCGACCACAAACACTGCCCAATGGGACATGGTAGGACACAATGATCGCAAGGTAGTGGCCAAGAAAGGCTATGAGACTTGTGACATCACCACAGAGTAATACAGTTTGTGTCACACGCACCTCCCACGCCACTGTAGTGGCCCTGTCAGGACGCCTGGTCTTCCTTCCTCTTACTGGGAAAGACTGTGATCTCGAGACACCTGGGTGGGCACCTCGAGGTGTCCCTCTATCATGCAGCTGTCGTCAGCTCTTATTTAGGTTGTCCCAGATCGGGAAGGATGTGAGGACAGTGCCCTAGCTCCCAGAGGAGCATCCGGATGTTTCTTAGCTCAAACACATCTTTGTTCTGTGAACCCCCTTATCGTTCTAGAATCCACCTGCCCCATGGGCAGCTTCTCAGCGCGCTTGGCTCTGTGCCTGGCTTTGTATAATCCCACACTCCGCGGCTATTAAAGTGAGGTCCAGTGGAGGAGGTATTTAGGCTGTCACCCTGGCAGGGAGTGCTGCGGGGGCCCTGCGGGTAGTGGCCAGGGCTGCTGCTGAATGTCCATCAGCGCACAGGACCGTCCGCCCCACCCCCATGGGAAGATGCGCTGTTTGGGCAGCTATGAGATTGGGAAGCCGTGTTTTGGGACCTGCCTGGCCGCGAACTGTGGCCATCTCACCTGTGATGCCTCGCTCTTTTTCAGGTGTGCACATGCGCAACCTGCACACGTACCACGCCACAGAGATGCGGTGCCGCTGCTGCCCTGCCGCTTTCCATGAACGCTACGCCCTCATGCAGCACCAGAAGACCCACAAGAATGAGGAGCGGTTCAAGTGCCAGCACTGCAGCTATGCCTGCAAGCAGGTGTGTGCCCTGGCTGCTTCCAGAGGCCGAGAGCTGGGGGCTGGGGGGAAGGGAGGGCGGCAGGAGAATCCTGGAGAGGTCACGCTTCGCCGGAGCTCCATGTGCAGAGCAGCCAGCAGCCAGCAGTTCAAGGCAGCCACTGGTAGAGGATGTGTGGACCCTCGAGGTCCTCAAGACCCATCCAGGCACCACACCAGCCAAACCATTGCCACGATAATGCCAAGGCAACCTTTGTCCTTTTGGCTGTGTTGACATTTACACTTGGTGTCAGGGCAGTGTGTGTTGCCCTGTGACACCCTGCTCCCCACGCCCAGTGTGACTGGTGGCCACTGTAGTCTTCACCTTCCCACGCTGGCACCAAAAACAAGGGCTGTTTCATTTAAGAATGTTCTTGTTAAATCCTGAAACTTGTTGACGTTCTTAAATTTTGGCCCTAAATACTTTCTTTTTAATACCCTGTGTCTTTGTTACTGTCTTATTGCTGGGACAAAATACTCAACACCCACAAATTAAAGGAGGAAGGGGTTTATTTTAGCTCACAGTTTGTAGAGGTTTCGGTCCATAGTCAGCTGGCTCCAAGGCAGGGGCGCGGCACAGGGGCGTGGCAGAGGGGAGACAGCTCATGGAGGTGTGAAGCAAGGCTGAGATCGAGGGAGGAAGAGGGACCTATACTCTTCCAGGCCATGCCCACAGTGACCCCTCTCTCCCTACGATGCTTCACCTCCCAACATCACACCCATCAGTGAACTCGTCCAGTGTCACACACCCGTGATCCAGTCACCCCCCCCCCCCGCAGAAGCCTCACCTATGAGTGCAGGAGGCTTTGGGGGCACATCTATATACAAACCATAACACCCTGTGGGCACTCCGGGACCCCCCAGAGCCCGCAGGCTTTCAGGAGGGAAAGTCACTTCCCCACCCTGCCCTCTTCTCCACACAGAGCAGGGGACAGACCAGCCCCGCCCACACAGTTCAGAGGCGTCTGGCAGGCACTTTCATGACAGTGAACAACAAAACCCTGTTCCTTCAAGGGAAATGTGTTACTAGTGATAGACTGTCGCTTTTCAAGAGAAAATCAGACTTCTGGAAAATTCGTGTTTACCACTCTGAGCCTTACAGCTTTCTGATCCTTAATGACATTTCTGATGAGATTGGGGTTTTTAATACCGTGTAATGAAGTGTGTCACTGCTTACAGAATCTCCATAGCCCAGTATAGATATTTTCTGAATGACCAATCTATGATGTTACAGAATTGTGCCTGAGTGAAAATCCATCCAAAGTCCAAGACAGACAAATGGATTTTCACGTAACAGAGAACAGGAAGTTAAATGGCCTGGTTTCAGATTCCACAGTGCTACTGAATTTTAAGAAATTACCACCTGTTGGGTTTTGGTGTAATATAAAGAACAATGACCACAATTACCTGGGGAAGAAAACTATTAAAGTTTGTTTCCATTTTTAACTGCATGTCTGTGAGTCCAGATTTTCCTCAAGTACTTCAATATCCCCTGGCAGAAAGAGGGTAGAATCAGAGGTAGGATGCCATCTGGAATCTTGTAATAGGGTTGTCAGACTTAGTAAATAAAACCCAGGACAGTTAAATTTGAGTTTCAGATAAATGACTAGCTTTGCATATATGTGTGTCCTGACTATTGCGGCCTGTGTTTTAACTGGCAACCTTAACTGTTAAGAGAGGCATTTGATTTGTTGTTTGTTTTGAAACATAGATAATACATCTTTCAGAAATATGTTAACATGGGGCCAGTGAGATGGCTCAGTGGCATAAGCGCCTGCCTGGCAAGCGTGAGGTCCTGAGTTCGACTTCCGGTACCCACATACGAGAAAAGGGCTGGTGATATCGCTCAGCGGCACGGGCGCCTGCTGGCGCGTGAGGTCCTGAGGTCGACCCCCGGTACCCACAAAAAAAAAAAAGGAAAGAAAGAAATATGTTAACATGCCATTTAGTTTATTTTTAAATGTACTGATACATTTTTTTAACTTTAAAATATTTGGAGATTTCTCAGTCTGACTCTCTAGCACATTAAATACAAATACATGTCACCCACATACGCAGGCGCTCTCCCGTGTTGAGAGCGGAGGCTCTCGAGGTGCCCTGAAGCGCTGTGTGCTCTGGGGATCCCTTCATCCCTGGTCCCCAAAGGTGGGCACTGGAGCATACTATGTTTCAGAGGGGGCTGCAAACAGCAAATGCTCTGAGTAGAGAGTCTCTAGGGAGATCTGGAGCATCAGAATGAGGTCCCGGGCCCGATTTGTGGCACTATGAGAGCTTCCTCGAATGTAAACAAGACCTGGAGAGGGGGAGAGGACTCTGCGGAGGCTACGAACTGGCTGTTTGGGGAACAGAGAGCAGGCAGCATGCGGTCCAGGTTGTGGTCCCAGTGGGGACCGGGGAGGAGGACGGAAATGTGAGAGGGAAAGAGTGTGTTCCAGGAGTCAGAGGGAAAGTTTGGAGGAAGGACCATCAATAAAGTTGTTAATGGCAATGCAGAAGTGATCGTGCATTTCATTAGCCTGGTCACAGCCTTTTAAATAAAACACCCAATGTATGTTCTTGGGTGATTTTTGTTGCCTATTGGTGCCTTGATTTTCCAAGTTATTTAAATTTTACTTTTAAAATCTTTGGTGGTTTCTTTACTAAGAGAAATTATTTTCAGTAAGCTTGGGTATACTGTACAAGAAAGTAGAAGGAAAAATATTTAGATTCTCTGTCCACTGAATTTAAATTCTGCACATTCGATTTTTAAGTTGGCAGGTTCTGTCCGCCCTTTGCAAGTTCAGGGAATTGCAAATGATTGTATCTAAGACGCTAGGATGACATCATGTCACCCCCCACCCAAGAGCATGTCCCCCAAGGGACAAGAGAGCCATCATCCAGTTAATTATGAGAGCTTCATAAGCTGACTGTAGCGCCAGGTGCGAGTCTGTCCCCACCACTTGGGAGAGATTTACGGTGCCCTTTGGGAGTGCGTTTGCACTAGTTTTGCTTAATAGTGCACTCAGCTTCGGTTAGGAAAAAGTTCCGTACAGTAAATAACATCTCCAGAAACCCCCCTCACCAGCCGAGCCGTTCTCTCCCTGCCTTCACAGGAGCGGCACCTGGCAGTTCACGTCCGCACCCACACTGGAGACAAGCCCTTTGCCTGCCCGGCCTGCCACAGGCACTTCCAACAGAAGCCGCTTCTGGATGCGCATTTCAAGAAATACCACGATTCGGATTTCAGCCCGACCGTTTATGAGTGCCCTGGGTGCGGCAGGGGCTTCTCGCGCTGGGTAAGTCGCTGACGTCCCTCTGCCACCGCACACCCGCCCAGAGGAGCAGCAGAGTTGGATGAGGGACTTCAGATCACCTCTGTTGGTTTTAGGAACAGACCCGTTAGTTTTTGGAAACTTAGCAAATTCAAAGGCTCTTAGGGTTGTGTGGTCTCCTTGCCCCTGAAAGAGGACAACCTGCGCCCCAAATCTTGCCATAGTTCTGGGGAGTCCCCACACTCCCAAGTGTAGTATTTTCAACTTGTTCCTGTGAAGTAGATTTAGGCTTCTTTATAGAGGGAATGTGATTTTCAAATACTTCTTAGATGTTTCGAGAATAGTGCTATTGAGACTATACCAGAAAATACATTGCTTCAGGTTAATTTTTAGGCACTGTATTCATTATCTGCTTCTGAGACAGCCACTTGCCTCAGAGCCGAGCCACAATCCCTGACACCCACGACCTGAAGGAGGAGAGGCTTCTCTGGACTTGACACTGGGAAGCTTCAGTCGGTGACTGCCAGGCTTGCGGTGAACCTGGCATGGGGGAGGGTCTGGTGGAGGACAGCGGCTCACACTATGGCAACTGGAAAGCAGAGAGAAGGGAGGCGCGGGGAGGGAGGTGCACCCTGCCGGGTCCCACCCCCCCCCCGGCCGCCTCTTCCGACCAGGCCCCGCCTCCTAACCAGCGTTCAGCTGTGGGGTCATCCGCTGATGGGTATAGTGCCCCATGACCCATCACCTTCCAAAAGCTCAACCTCGGCACACCAGAGCCTTTGTAGGGAGAGGGCAATCATTCTAAATCTAAACCATAATGATAACAAATTACCTCAAACTTTAACAGCTTCAAGCCTCAGGCATTTGTCCTCTCGAAGTTTCCGTAGGTCTAGGTCAGGGAAGGGCTTGGCTGGGTGGCTCTTAAGTGGGTGTCACAAGGTTGCAGGCAGGGCTTCAACTCTGTCCCTGCCATTGGCCCTCTGCACAGGGCTGCCCGCGTGTCCTCGAGGCTCAGAGCAAGTGACAGGAGGCCATCGTGCCTTCTGCCACCTAGTATTAAAAGTGTCCCAATGTTAACCTCCATCGATTAGAAACGAATCCCAAGGCCAGCACAGAACACACAGTCTTGAAACTTTTTCCTCCATTCAAGAAAGCATGATATAGGAAAAAACATAACCCCACCTGCTGGCCGTCAGGTACACCGAGTTTGTGTTCCCCAGAATGGAAGAATGGATTCTAAGGAACAGCGGAGGTTAAGAGCAGGAAAGATTTATTGGGAGAAGTAGCTCCTGAGAGACAGGAGGGGACCCAAAGGTGGGTTCACTTCTCTAAGAGTGTTTCATAGAGCAAAGTCATGCGGTGGGTACAAGGCGGGTCAAACTGTAATCAGCCAGTAAGAATACAAGTATAACCACTTAGCTAATAGTGATCAATAGAGAAGTGGGTCACATAGCAAGGGCACATGGAAAGAAGAAAGGCATCTGGGGAAGGGGCGGGTCATCTGGGTGACTGACGTCTCCCTGGCTGTAATGGACTAGGTGGTACCAATTACAATATAACCTCAAATTCCACTCATCCCTTAGGGAAGTGTGCGCGTCCGACCATTGTGACTTTAATCTCGAGGCCTTGCCTTCTGCAGAGGCCCCTCCAGCCACGGCTGTGATGTGTTCTCATCTCCAGCACTGACTCCCTCGAGGGCCTGGCCCTGTCTGCCTGCCTATTGATCTCAGTCTAACTTAGCTGTCTGTGATAAGCGTGTCTCCCCCATATCTAGAATGCGTGAAGACTTTTACAGCTCAAGAATAGTAAGACAGTTACCCAGTTAAAAACGGGCAGAACCCAGTTAAAAATATCTATGTAGACATTTCTTCCAAGAAGCCAGAGAAATCAGTAAGTACAGGAGAAGATTACCTGCCTGCCTTGGCCAATGGGGATGTGCACATCCGAGCCATGGGAGAGCCAGAGCAGCCGTAGACGAGCTGGCCGGCTGTGCTCCAAGGAGACAGAAAGGCCACTGGGCTCCTCTGGCCATGGTTTGCCCACTCCATAGCCAAGACGGGAGTTAAAGTGACCAGTAAGCCCCCCAGCCCCCTCCAGCCCCGCTCTTCTCCAGGACAGTCCTGCAAAGCCCCGGGCTGAAGTCAGAGTGTGGTTAAGTGGGGTGCTGGCTGTAATCAGTGTATTCGAACACGCACAGCTGGGTTTTCACTTTGGCGTGTGAACTATACAAATCGTGAACATTTTCTAGCTGATTTTAATTTATTATAAGTTTATTTAATAAGAAGATGTCGCTAACAGGCTTGATTAGGAGATCTGCGGCGTCCTAACTCTGAGTGTCATCTACAGTTTTAAAAGCGGCCCCCTGTGCATGTCGTCCATAGTCAGAAGCTCTGGAGAGGAAATCGCAGGACAGTCCGATCCGCACAGCGTTTTAGAGCCGTAACACTGACTAAAACACCAAGTTTCTGGTTTAACATGAGTTTTCACGGCAGAGAATAGGAACATTCTAGAAAAATAAATGTTGTATTCTCGCTGATTTCTGTCATTCAAAATCAAACTAGCTTTGGCTAGACCTAAGTATAATGGGAAGGGTCACCTTGAAAATGTCTTTGTCGTTCAAGACCCTCGCAGGTATGCGTCGCCTGCTGCTTTCTTGAAGCCTGCCTGTAACCACGCATCCGGGGAGCTGTCACTCATCGCGTGTCCCGTGTCATCTCTCCCACAGAGCAGCATGCACAGACACTCAGAGAAATGTGACTCGGCGCACGAGACGTCGGCTACCTCAGGAAAAGGAAGACGGATGAAAAAGGGAAAGCAGAAAGCCCCCAGAGAAGCCGGAGAGGACGACGGTACCTCATTTTAAACCAGTTTGTCTGATGGGGACTTTCTTGCTGTAAATTTTCCTGGGCCTGGGCACTGAGGTCAGTGTGAGGCCACACGGCCAGAAACCCTGTGTGTCCACCTGTCGGTGTGAGGTACCTATGCACCACGCCGGTTGGCCCGACAGCTCCTTGCTGCTTCTGGCTGCTTCTGGCTCGATGCCCAGAGGGCAGAGTGGCTTCTCAGGGCCTCCGGGTCGCCATGGGGAGGAAGGGGAAGTCAGTGTGCAGCCTCAGGGTGCAGCCCCGTCACGAAGGTCCTCATGAGCCATGCTCACCTGGCTGGGTGGCAGAGGCACCTGTGCGGCGGCTCCTGCTCCTTCGAGTCAGGTTGGGCTGTGGCCTGCGCCTGCTGCAGGAAACACACACACAGTGAGTGCCTGGCTTAGAACGGCAGAGTGTGCGCCTCCCCAGCCCCTACACCGAGGGTCAGCGGGGCCATTCCCTCCCGGCGCTGCTGCGGAGGTCCTTCTTGGCCCCTTGGGCTTCTGGTGGCTGCCAGCCCCCTTGGTGCAGCCTTGTCACTCCGATCTCTGCCTCTGCCCCACGTGGCTTCGCCTCTCCCCTGTGTCTGTGTCTCCTCCCAGAATGACACTAATCTTTGAATGTAGGGCCAATCTGGGAAGTCCACCTTGGCCTCACCCCAAGATCTGCCCCCTCATCTGTCTGCAAAGACCCTTTGTCCAAGTAAAGGCACAGTCACAGGCCCAAGGGGCCGGGGTGTGACTGTGTCCTTTAGGAGCCCCCGTCCTGCCCACTGCAGGCATCAGTCTTTCCGCTCTGGCCTCAGGCAGCCGGTGTAAGTTCTAAGGTGAGCGAGCCTGAGATCGGTCAGGATTGGCCAGGTGCGTGTCCCGTGTTCCCCGTGAGTGGATCTGCCCTGTGGCCCAGGGCAGCACTGTGAGATTTCTCATCTTCTCCAGTCTTTTCCTGGGGAGAAATGCCCGGGAACCAGACCACCTTACAGCAAAAACACGCCCCCTTTAAGCTCCCCGCCTTTTCATTCCAACCTCCATCCTTGACCTGCTCTTATTCCCAGGGTAGCTGTTGCCCTTTCCTTCCCTCGGACTTGCCAGCTAAGATGGAGGGTGGGTGCCCTGAACATTTGAATTGCAAATAAATAACGAGGAATACCTGCTCAGCCTCAGTATGCCCCACACTGTTTGGGATATACTGGACAATTACCCACCGTTTATCTGAGACTGGAATGGAACCAGGCGTGTCTCGGCACCCCACCGTCACGGGCACAGTAAGTTCTGAGTCCTTCACGTCACTCCTGCTGCCAGCACACAGGACCCACATGACAGGGGAACCTGAGAGGCACCGGGGGTCCCCGGTCAGGGCCCGTCCTCAGCTCCGTGGACACTTTCCAGGATGGAGCCCACTTCCAGTCTCCAGAGCACCCTCTCTTCATATTCACCAAGGGCTCCTGTGCATCCTCCTGTATGCTGACCACAGCCCTGTGCGGTGGCCCTCATGCACATGAAAAGGACAGAACTGAATGGCAGGGGGACAAAGGTCCCAGGCACCCCAGTCCTGCAGGTTGAGTGCGGCCCTTACCATCGGTTTCCGGCAAGCATCCCTCTCAGACTTCCGGCTCCTGCCCTCCTTCCAGCGGTGGTGGGGGCCTAGGGACCTCTTCCCCAGCAGGTGGGAGCCCACTGGCGTCCCTACCGTCCTCGCCAGGGTCCCGGGCTCCTCCATCGGGTGCTCCCTGCTGCCCACTGTGGGGCCAGAGCAGATGAAACCCGGGTCCAGCCTTGCTCCGACCTGTCTTTAGGACTGCAGGGTCCTTGAATGTCCTGTGGTAGGAGGACCCGGGGAGCTGCGGCCTGCGGAACCCCTCCCTCCTCTCTCGTATGCCCGCTCATCCCCTCCACCTGCACTTTCCTGTCAGCTTAAACTCAGAGTCTAAAAATGTAAACACTTTGCTCAATGTCCGCTCCTCCTGGGTCCGGTGCTGGCCTTGATTCATGTGCTGTCATCCTTGCCGACACCTCCTCCCACCTGCTTCTGTCCCAGTCAGCCACCCGTGGTTCCCAGAGCTCCCTGTCACTGCATCCTCTGATCTTTCCCTGCTCCCCCGCACCGTCCGCTGCTGACCACCCGGCTCCCTGCCCTCCCCGCGCCTTCACCACAGCCTGTCCTGAGGTCTCCTGGCCGCAGCAGCTGCCCCTTCTCTTCCTCCACCTCAGCTCCGTCTTGCGCCACAGCTCCTCTCCCAGTCTTCTTCTTCCGCGTCACCCAGTGTCCCAGGCTGTGCCCCCCTTGCCCCCGGGCCTACGGCCGCACCCACACCCTCTCCGTGTGCCCTCGCTGTCTCAGTCCATCCAGCCCTGAGCCCTGAGCAGTGCGCCTTGTCACCTCAACACCCGAGAGTCACCTGGCCTAGATGTCAGCTCCTGTGCAGGCTGTGCCCACGCACTCTGCCCTGACCCTGGCCACCCCTCCAGAGCCGTGAAGAAATCTTTCAGATGCCACGGCCGGACCCTCCAACCTCACCGCCACTAACAGCCCCTTCCTCGGCCACCCAGTGTTGCAAAGACCAGGACCCCGAGAGGCCCACCCGACCTGCCCATCCTCCCCATCCGCTTCTCCCTATCCACCCTCAGCCACGCTGGGTCGTCCCGTCCTTACCTGGGGTCTCAGTGGCTCCTGCACAGCCACGGGTCTTGAGAGCCTAGTTCTGCTCCCCTGATACGGCACCCCAGCAACGTCCTCTCCTGTCTCACGTGATTCTTCACTCAGCACTGGCTGTGCTGTCCCCCAAGGCCGGCTTGGCTCTTAGAGATCCCCCAGCACCCTGCTCCGAGCCCTGGCATTAGCCGGTGTTTGTCGATTTGCCACTTGAATAAAGCAGTGAATGATAAACTCAGTCCTCTATTGGGAAAGACAGACTTAAATCCAGCTCTCAGTCCATCGACCGTCACTGTGGGGAGCTCGAGGCCAGGTTCCCAGACCCTGCTCTTGAGATCAGGGCAGACCCTAAGGCGTGGATGGACGTGCGTGAGTGCCTGATAGCTAGGCACCTAACGGACAGACACTTCCACGGCTCTCTACTCGCCACACCTAAATGCGGTGGTTTTTTGTTTCTTGTTTTTAATTGTCTAGTAAAACCTTAAAAGTAGCCTTCCCTGGTAGGCAGAATGGTTTGGGACAACTTTTGAAAGTCGGTGATATTCTGGGTGTGGAGAGAGTTGGGGACAGGAACCCCTCCCTCCCCACCCTGTTCCCACGTCCTTGGCGCTATTGGAAGGAGTCACTTCCTCGCTCATCGCACGTTCCGGACACTGGGCTGAGGTTCACGAGCACAGCTCTAAAGCAGTCCCTATGAATTTCTCCTCCCCTCTTCCCTAGACTTGCTCTGGGACCATTCAGGCCTGATCTGGGGGGCCCCCAGCGTGCTGCTGGCTTTGAACCGGCACGTTCTAGAAGGGGAGGGATGAGAAAGTTCCTGCTTAGACCCACAAAAACCTGCTCCCGTTCACACGGTCCTCCGTCGTGTCCCAGGCAATGTTTGAATTCAGCAACAGCCTGGCCAACATTATCAAAAATCACAGTTTGGCCTGCATAGCAAGGTCTCGGTAACCTCAGCGATCCAGAACTTTGTCTCCCTCTGCCCTTTGCATCTGTCCTTTGACAGAGCTGTACAAGTTACTGCCCCACCGGGGGCCACCACCCTTCTGAATGGAAGCATCTATGTTCATTCATAAGAGCTGGGTCTGCCCCTTCCACACGCTTCAGAAAAGCACCGGCAGAAATTCTTCCCTGGCCGCTTTGCGCTCACTGGGTAACGGTATTCTCAAGTGTGAGGCTGCAGCGTTCTGGGGAAGTAATTTGGAAAGATGAGTAGAGGGTCGGATGCGGGCAGGTACAGCATCGGTTTTAAACTCTTTACATCGTACTGACTGCGTTGTAAGCTGCTGGCCAGTGAGCAGGTGGTGGCCAGGTCAGTGTGCGCCTAGCAGGATGCTTGACCCAGAGCAAGTCCTCGGTCTGTGTTGATGGCAGAAGGGACGAGTGTCGTGCGAGCGACTGGCTCTTTTCATTTCAGCGTTGTTGCTCTGTAGGTGCCCAAATAAGACAGGGTGAGCGGCTCAGCCACAACGGGGGTCCAGCAGACTTTCATCCCACTCAAGCAGTGCTATGTGGCTGGGAGCCACGGCCACACACAGGTGGCACCGTCTGGGGACAGATTTGGATGTCACAGCTAAAGAGGAGGGTGCTTTTGGCGTCTCATGGCTAGGGAAGCTGCTCTTGTCCTGCAGTGCCCATAGGGCACTTCCTGGTCCAGCTATCCCTGGCTCTGAGGCTGACATACTCTGGCTTACAGGGAATGGTTGACATTAGAATATTGTTTTCTGACGTGCCTGCTGCTCTGTTCAAATGTAAGCAGTTGTTTCCAAAATGTGTGCGGAGTTTCTCAGGTTTTCTTTTTTTTAACTTTCTTCTAAGTTTGCTCCCATTGTGTCTTTTTCCCAAGAAGCCACCACGGAGGAGGAGCAGCTCCAGGGAGAGGCGGTTCCCAGTGACCACGGAGAAGCTGCAGCCGGGATTGGGGCCCCGGAAGATTTGACCTGCGAAATGATCTTCAACATGATGGTTAATTGACAAGGATTCGTTTTTATAACCTGTAATTCTTAAAACAAGTTAAAAATTTTAGCATCTTTGAAACCAGTTCATGGTAGTGATAGTCACAGTTTTTCCAAAGTTTGCAGTAGCGTATGGTAGCATATAGGAGTGTTTGCCCATTTGGGGCTAGGTATTTCTAATATTATAATTTTTTTTTTATGTGGGTACCGGGGGTCGAACTCAGGACCTCGTGCTCACCCCCAGGTGCTTGTGCTGCTGAGCTATCTCACTGGCCCTTTTTTTCCTTTATGTGGGTACCAGGAGTTGAATTCAGGACCTCGCATTTGCCAGGCAGGCGCTTATGCCCCTGAGCTATCTCACTGGCCCTATTATGATTTTTATACATTAAAAAATAATCTTATATCCTTTTTCTACAAATGAATTTTCCATTAAATTTATTTTTTTTTGTGGGTACTGGGGGGGTCGACCTCAGGACCTCGCGTGCCAGCAGGCGCCCGTGCCGCTGAGCGATATCACCGGCCCCTTTTTCGTATGTGGGATCCGGGAGTCGAACTCGGGCCCTCGCACTTGCCGGACAGGCGCTTAAGCCGCTGAGCCATCTCACCGGCCCTCCATTAAATTTAAAGCTACCGTAATGCTTTTAATTAGTTCTAAATTCAAATGATTTTAATGTTATTTTAAAAACTGAGTAAAAGTCAAAAATTAGACTACAAAGTAATGAGTTATCTGTTTTTACGGAGATACAGGAGCCAGGCTCAACTTTGATATTGTATTTACTTTTAATTGTGTTTTTGGCAGGTAGGAAATTGTCCTGGTTATATTCCATTATTGTTTATTACCATTTCAGTTTGTAACCATCTTATTTTGCTAAAACTACCCTTTTTATTTTATTTATTTATTTACTTTTTTTGTGTGTGTGGGTACCAGGGGTCGACCTCAGGACCTCGTGTGCCAGCAGGCGCCCGTGCCGCTGAGCGATATCACCGGCCCTTTTTCCGTATGTGGGTTCTGGAAGTCGAACTCGGGCCCTCGCACTTGCCAGGCAGGTGCTTACACCACTGAGCCATCTCACCAGCCCTCCTTTTTATATTTTTAAGCTAAGTGGCAGAGTGAAAAGAAGCATAAAAATCTGATAATAAAAACGCATACCTGGGAGGAGTCTGCACTCCTTCCGACCCCGGTAATGCCAGAGGGCTTCTCTTTCCGCCGCTCCATCTGTCTGCCCACAGGCAGCGCGGGCACAGCCTCCCTGGCATCTGAGGTGAACCAGGACCTGTCTCTACAGAGCCAGAGTTTCCTTCTTTGTTTAGCACTTTCACGAGAAACCTTCTCATGTCCCCAGATTTGAAAATCATCCTACATTCAAATTCTTCAAATGTGGGTCTGTTGTTGGAAAAATATCCCAAGTTCAGAAACCCTGTACAGCGTGAACGTGTGGAAATAATTTCCCAGCGGGAAGGGCATTGTGTGTTCTCTCCGTGCCCCAGATTAATTCACTTCATATCGTAAGACTTAAATTCGGCAGTCTGGTGTATGATACCATTGTGACTGTCTGAATTTTTGTGATAGTTTCTTTTCTTTCTTTTTTTTTTTTTTGACTGTTTATAGATGTTTTGCATAACTCAATAAAATGAAATGGTTTAAAAGTGCTGCCTTAGTCTATGTGAATGATGGTCTTTAAAAATGTCTTCTTTGTCTAGTGAGGATGTGGAGAAACTGAACCCAGAACAGCTCTAGTAGAAAGCAGTATGATAGTTCTTCAGAAATTTAAAATAGAATTCCCATGGGACCCAGCATTTCTGGGCTTATACTTGAACTGAAATTGCAGCTTCAAAAAGATACTTCTACAGCCATGTTCATGGCACCATGATTCACAGTAGCCCAAAGGTGGAAGCAACCCAAATTACATCTACAGGTGAATAAATAAGCTAAATGTGGTCTATACATACAGTGGAATATTATGCAGCCTTAAAAAGAATGGAAATCTTGCCACAGTATGGAACAAACTTGAGGACAGTGTGCTGAGTAAGTTAAGCCAGTCCTAAAGGACTAACGCCCATATGATTCCACTTAACGTGAGGTATCTAGCGTGTCCGAGTCGTAGCGATGGGCAGTAAAATGGTTCAGGGCCTGGAGGGAGCGGGGACTGGTGAGCTGGGGCTTCATAAGGACAGGGTTTTAGTTTTGCAAGATTAAAAGTGTTCAGGAGAAGGATGGGGATGGCGGCTTCTTAGGGTTTATATCTAGATGCCCCCAGATGAGCTCCAGCGTGGGGCTTTTGCAAGGTGATGGGATTCTGGGGGGGGGAGGCCACTTGCTGATTGGGCGAGGTGGTCACTGTGGGCGTGGCCTGGGAGGCTGAAACTCCCTCTCTGGCTCCTGCCTTCATCCCTCTGTTTCCTGATCTCCATTCCTGCCTTGAGCAGCTCTTTCTGTCAGGCCCTCTGCTGTGCCCTTCTGCCCTGGAGCTGGCAGACTGTGGGCTGAAGCTTCTACCCACCGAGCCAGGACAAACCTCTCCTTGAAGTTGTGGGTATCAGGCACTGTGTTTTAGCAACCAGGAAAGTGAGAAAGACGTGGCCACATGACAGTGATCACACCTATATCGCTGAGCTGTCCACTTAGAAATGGCTAAGATGCATTTTATGTTACATGTGGTTTACAGCAATTAAAATATATTTTTAAAGATTTAAGAACAGATTCTAGCCAGGTGTGGTAGGGCATGCCTGTAATCCCAGTACTCGGGAGGCTTAGGCAGGAGAATCGCTGCGAGTTCGAGGCCAGCCTGGGCTACATAGTGAACTCTAGGCCAGCCTGAACTGCATAGTGAGACCCTGTCTCAAAAAAATAAATAAATAAAAACAGATTCTATGAAAAACATGTTTTTAAAATGTAAGCCTAGTTGGTATCCAAACACCAATAAAAATTCCTTATACAGCTGGGCATGGTGGCACATTCCTGTAATTCCAGCACTCTGGGAGGCTGAGGCAGTAAGATCCCAAGTTTGAGCCCAGCCTGGGCAACTGAGCAACTTAGCAAGATACTGTCTCAAAAAATAAAAAGAGCTGAGCAAGATGTGGAACCAGGGCCGGTGATATGACTCAGCAGCATAAGCACCTGCCTGGCAAGCGTGAGGTCCTGAGTTCAACTCCCGGTATCCACATAAAGGAAAAAAAGGGCCGGTGATATCGCTCAGCAGCACAAGTGCCTGCTGGCAAGCACAAGGTCCTGAGTTAGACTCCTGGTACCCACAATAAAAAAAAAAAAAAGATGTGCCTAGGTGCCCATCAACAGGTAAATGGATAAAGAAAATGTGGTATATTTACACAATGGAGTATTAGCCAGCCATAAAAAGAACAAAATTTTTCATTTGCACAAAAATCGGGATGGATCTGGAGATCATCGTGTTGAGCAAAATCAGCCCAACTCAAGGACAAGTGACACATGGCTGTCCTTAACATGTCAGTTTAAAAGGCTGACAGGAAAGTGGAAGAGAGGCTGTTATTGGACAGGAGGAAGAGAATGAGGGAGGGTGTGAGGGTGGTGATGGGGGATGGTATCAAAATGCATCACATACATCGAAACCAAAGAAAATGTGACATGGGAGGCGGTGGGGAAGGGGGGTGATGGGTGGGAAATGATTATGCACACACATGAAACTGCCAAAGAGTCATACATAAAATTCAATAAAAATCTTTTTTTTTTTTTGTGGGTACTGGGGGACGACTTCAGGACCTCGCGCACCAGCAGGCGCCCATGCCACTGAACGATATCACCAGCCCTTTTTTCGTATGTGGGTTCCGGGAGTCGAACTCGGGCCCTCGCGCTTGACAGGCAGGTGCTTATGCCATTGAGCCATCTCACCAGCCCCAATAAAAATCTTTGAAAAATAAAAAGTTATAAAAATGTAGGAGCAAGGGCTGTAGCTCAGTGCAAAGCCCCTGGGTTCAATCCCCAGTACTAAAAAAAAAAAAAAAAAAAAAAAAAAAAAAAACTACTTATGAACAAATATTTAGTGGAAATTGTGTATTTTACGTATGTAACATAATGAGAGAGTAAATGGAACAAATAGTTGGTGTCGATTCTGTTCTGTGCCCAGGGTCCCCAGACGCCTGGACCAGAGGCGACCCGGTTCTGCTTGGTGCTGATGGAAGCCGTGCCCACGGTGCCCACCAGAGGGCAGGTGTTTCTTTCTGTACAAACACTGAGTCAGGTTCTCTCTTCCAGTAAGAAAGCCAGGCCACAGCTAAAGACACACAGTTGGTCTTTAACAGGAATGGGGATTTCTTGCATTGGGGTCCTAACGAATCTAGAAGTGGGCACACTGGCTGGCTCCAAGTCTCGGGATGCTTGGTGAGTGACACCTTCAGAATACTTCACATAGTTTTGAGATCCCACAGGAAAAAATTCAGGAATGCACGCCTCTGGCACAATGTAATGGCTCTGTTTTGTGGAGAGGGTGTTTAAATTACATTGCTTGACACCAGTTTTACTATATAAAGCATGTTTTTAAACAAACCAGAGACCTGGCTGATGCATGGCACGGCGGCCTCCATTCCTGAGCTCATTCCTGGCAAGGCTACAGGCTGTGGCATCTCCCTGGCGAAGCGGAAGTGATTGTGTGCAGTTTGACGCCTGCCTTCGGAATGGCAAAAACTTACTTTCCAGATATCATGTCTGGTATAAATGTGCAGTTCTTTCTAATAATGACTGATAATCTTTCTGAAGAGCCCCTGTAAGTACGGTATAACTATCGGGTATTAATGAGTGTGGGGGTGAGGGTGGAGTGCCAGTTTCATTGGCTTTGGGACCTACCTGGGGAAAGGTGGAGGATCCCTGGGGGTGTCTGGGTGAGACATGGAGGTGTGGCCTTGGGGTTGATGTCTGGTCCTCACCTCCTCTCTGGCATGGCTCCCATGCTTGGATTTCCAGCTGCCATGAGCTAAGCATCTTTGTTTTACCACTCCCTTCCACCAGGATGTTCCTGCCTGAGAGCCATCTGACCATGGACTCACCACCTTGAAGCTATAAGCCAAACTGAACCTTTCCTCCTTTAAACTGCAGGTGTCAGATATTGGGTACCAGCAACAGGAAAGCTGACTAATGCAATGGGTATTTTTATTTCTACTTAAACATGTTCAGCTGAAGCCTAAAAGCATGTGGCCAAGTGAGTGAGATATGTCCACATTTTCCCATCCTTTTATGGCAGTTTATTTTTGATTGAGTGTAGCAGAGAAGGACAGATTTCAAGGGTACCCTGTTTATGCTGTCACTTTGAGGTGCTCCTTCCCAACACATGGCTATGATTATGAGCCTGGCTCCCACAAATCATTCTTTTAAAGTAACACACAGTTTCTGGTTTCAAAAGATGTGTGGGCTTACATTTCTGTGCAGTGCAGATAGAACACTATACAGGATGCTCACTGTGCTTTTCCAGGCAAAACGTGTGGTGTAAAACTGTAATCGAGCCCCAGGGGAAGGGCACATCCCCTCAAAGGATCAGGTAGAAATACAGAGCAGCAACCAGCTCTCAATGAAATATTCCTCTGAGGCACCACAGACCGAGCTCAAAGGGTTCATTGCTGTTGAAGTCATTTCCTACTAATGGAGGGTGACAGTTTGCATATGAGTCCAAAGATCACTGATTAAAAGACTCATCCTGACCATTACTATAATTACACCCTAAGGCTTGAACTATTAAAAGCAGTAAAATAGGGCTGGAATGTAGCTCAGAGGCGGAAGTGTGAGGCCCTGCGTTCAATTGCCAGCCACCCCCCCACCAAAAAAATATGTAATAAATATCCTACTGGCTAATGAATGAATTGACGGAAATCAATCAGCATCAGTCACTATATTCCACAGAAAAAGCTGTTTGGCTTCCTCTGTGCTTCCCAGGCGCCTTTCACTTAGCCACTGTTTGAAACTTGACGCACACCTTGGTGGAAGGCACTCCCGGGCCCCAGCCTGAGAACCGCTCTCCCCTACAGACAGAACATCGCACCGACACCGAGGAGATGATCCGTGAATACTGAAGGAATCGTTTACAGAGTGATCCAAGGACTTTTCCACTAGATAGAAACAACCATTTCATTAGTTAAATAATTTGTCTTAAGCAGAAAAACAGGGGGATCTTGTCGCAGGCACGCACAGACTCGCTCTGGACACAGAGGGGTTGGAATACAGCCGCTCTGGGGGTATGAAACCAATGCAGAAGCCAAGGCAGAGCAAGCTGCTGCCCAGCCCGCGTCGAGCATTCCTGGTCTGCAGCCCACAGGGCCAACCCTCTACGACGAAGCTGGTGTTCAAGAGCTGGGGTCTGGAGGAGGCAGAGGAAGTGCACGCTCATCGCTGGGTGAACCCGAGTGAGCGGTCTGGCCAGAATCCCTGAAAGACCATCCCAGGTACAGCAGTTCTTTCTTTTTTTTCAATGGAATTCCGGTTTTCAGGATCTTAACATTCAGGGCTATAGCTTTTGAGATGGTGTCTCTTGGGATTGTGATCATTCTGGCCAGGTGAGCAGTCAGATCTCTGGCACATTTCCTCCCAGGTCACCCTGGTACCATGGGGTCAGTCCCACACAGAGCTGAGCTGTCTGCTTCAAAGTGGCCGTGATTGCTGTCCCCACTCTCCTTTGACTTTGTGTGCCTGCAGTGTGGGAACCTGATCCCGGATGCTGAGTCACAGTAGAACACAGCATACACGAACTGATGTTATATATGATCACTGAATGTCAGATTCCCTCACATACACTAAGACCAGATACATTTAATTTTTAAAGAAACTTAGGGGCCAGTGAGATAGCTCAGCAGCATAAGCGCCTGCCTGGCAAGGGCGAGGTCCTGAGTTCGACTCCTGGTACCCACGTAAAGGAAAAAAAGGGCCGGTGATGTCGCTCAGTAGCACAAGCGCCTGCTGGCAAGCACGAGGTCCTGAGTTTGACTCCTGGTACCTACATAAACAAAAAAAAAAGAAGGGCTCAGGGGCTGCTGGGCTGAGGCCTGGTGTTTTGCAGGGAAAAGGATGGGAGTCAGGGGTGGGATCCTCAGGGACACAGAGAGGTGGTTGGTGAGGTGAGAAGCAGCTGCAGACAGAGTGCCTAGCTTTGACTGCAGTGGGTGGGTGGCATTTCACGTGGTCCTCGGTGGCACCCAGGCCTTGGGCTTCCTGCTGGGGCGGGGGCAACCTGTGCAGAGCCCTTGGGCCCCTCACTTGGGTGTGCACTTGTCACTACACTGGCCACCAGTCACTCTATGTGTGTCATGGACCTGGTCCTTGCTCCTAGTTCGTGGCTGCTTCGATCTTGTCACAGGACACCAGGCCTTCATCCCGGGGTGCAAGCCCAGCTCCTTCATGGGACATTCAAGGACCAGCGGTGACTTGTAAATCTCTGGGCATCGGGATTATCTGGTACTTGTAAAAAGTATGGGCCCTTGGTACCCCAGAATGGGAAGCAGGGTGGCACAGGAGAATCCACTCTGGGGTCACCTGCCCTCTAGCCCTGCCTGCTTTCACAGGTGCTGGGAAAACTGAAGCCCCTTCTCTAGCCAGGCCACTGCATTTTTCTGGGTGGTTCTACCCAAAAAAGCAACACAGCCTCTTAGTGGTCAGCCAGCTGGCTTTGTTCCAGAGCTTCTGGGTGTGACATCGGACCTGGGCTGTGGAATTTGCCAGCCTCCTCCACAGCATGACCACAGCAATTGCTCACTCAGGTGACAGGAGCTGATGAGCCAGCTGTGACAAAGCAGGGACCCGACTGCACAAGTGCGCATGCCCCAAGGCAGATGGAGACTGAGTCGTGTGACACCCAGGAGGGATTCACTCATGGAGGTGACACATCCCGGGCCTGACTCTACAAACTAGCTTTTCCTCCATCGGGGTAGCGTCCCACTTGCAGGAAGACAGATCTGTTTCCAGCTAAGAACAGCCAGTGCTTTCCGAGTTATTCCCACCATTCACTGGACAGGTAGGATGACTTCAAATGTTTGTAATGGCTGGATGTGTACCCAGAAAAAATTGTCTTCCAAAACTTCCAAAAAGAATCAGAAATTAGTCATGAAGGTGGGGGCTTTAAATGTTAGACCAATGGAAATTAGTTTACAAATACAGCTTTATACCTAAGTGAATGCATACCAGAATTATTCTTAGTGCTATTTTCCAACAATGCAGTTTTTCTCATGTTTTTAATTTTTTTAACTTAAAAAAAATTTTAAATTTTTTTGAGGAATAACTTCATGCAATATAGTGTCCCCTTTTATGTGTCTTGAATTCTGACAAATGAAAAGCCATGCACCTCACTGTAATCTAGACACCGACCACATCGGTCCCCCCACAAGCCCCATAGTGTTGCTTTGCAGCTGGTACCACCCCACCCCCACTCTCAGCCCCTGACGACCAGCAGTTCGTTTGCTGTCCCTGTAGTTTCATCTCTTCCAGAGCGTCCTACAGAGAGAGTCATGCAGTATGCATTTGAGTGGGGCTGCATTTAACGGAAGGATTTCAGAAGTCAACCCTGCTCTTCGGTGGGTCACTTGCCCCTTTCCTTGTACTGCTGAGTATTATTCTCGCATACGGATAGCCTACACTTTGCTCATCCATGCACTGGCTGTGTTAGCTTCCCATCACTGTGACGAATGCCCAAGATAATCAATTTAAAAGAAGGAAAGGTTTGTTTGGGCTCCCTGTTTCAGACGTTTCAGTCCATGGTGACTTGGCCCTGTTGTGCTGGGCCTGTAATGGCATCAAGGCAGGAGTGCATGGCAGAGGAGCCTATTCACCCCATGGAACCGAGGAAAGAGAGAGAGAGAGAGAGAGAGAGAGAGAGGAAGGGGCAGGGCCCAGTCCCCCTTTAAGGTCACGCCCTCATGACTTCACTTCCTCCCTCAAGGCTCCACCTCCTAAAGAGCTCTTCACCTCCGAATAGTACCACAAATGGAAGACCAAGCTTTAACAAGCTCCAGGGAATGTTCAAGATCCAAACCATGCCACCAACTCAAGGATATCAGCATTGCTTTCTGACTGGAAGGTTTATGAATTAACCATTATAAACGTTTGCATACAGGTTTTGTGTAAACGTATATTTTTATTTCTGTTGAGCACATACCTAGGGGCGAGATTTCTGGGTCCTAAGGTGGAGATGTGTTTAACCGAAGGAACTGCCAAGCTGTTTCAAAGTGAATGCACCATTCTGCTGTCCCCAGTAACCCTGTGGCCCTGCATACTCATTGTCACTCGGTATAGTCAGGTTTCACCTTTGGTTTCTAATTTCAGCCATCCTAGTAGGCATAGTGACATATATCTCATTGCCATTTTCATCTGCATTTCACTAATAATTAGTAAGTTTGAAAATCTTTTCATGGGCTGGTTTGTCATCTGCACTTCTTTTTTTTTGGTGAACTGTCTGTTCACATCTTTCAACCATATCTTACTCTCAGGACACAAGTTTGGGGACCACATAGGACAGTCACACGGGGCTTCATGGTAGAGTTACAGCCTAACAAGCACATCATTAGGCGATCCTCGTGCGAACCCCACAGCTTATATGTACACAGACCAGGCTGGCTGCACTGTCCCTAGGCCAGCTTAAGGACAGCCAACAATTTGTTCATTCATGCACCAGTTGTGTTAGCTTCCTGTCACCATGACAAATCCCCAAGATAATCAATTTAAAAGGAGGAAATGTTTATATTTAGTTTCCCTTGTTAAAACAAGTACATACAGGGCCGGTGAGACGGCTCAGCGGCTTAAGTGCCTGCCTTGCAAGCGCGAAGGCCCGAGTTCGACTCCCGGAACCCACATACGAAAAAGGGGCCGGTGATATCGCTCAGCGGCACGGGTGCCTGTTGGCGCGTGAGGTCCTGAGGTCGTCCCCCCGGTACCCACAAAAAAAAAAAAAAAAAAAAAAACAAGTACATACAGTATTACTTCTGAGATTCAAAAACCTTAAGCATCAAAGAGGTTTTAAAATATCCCAAGATTAAAAAGGTTCAAAGGTAATGTTTACACGGGGTACCTCGTAGTTATCCAGTCTGTCCCTAACGCAGGTAGCGACTGTTCTTCTCTACTATTACACAGAGGCAGGTGACCTGAAGAGCGTGGAGGACAGTGAAGTGTAGCAGAATAACTTTTACTTTCATTTCTAATATCATTCATTTAATTGCAAGTTTATGTAGCTGGATTCTAACATAGGCCACGTTTAACCACCGACGTGCAGAATTTCTGGTAGGTTGGCCATCAGCTGCTCTGGGTCAAAGGCCACTGCCACACAGTGCTGCCTCCTGTGCTCACATAGACTGGTCCTGTCTCAGACTGGCTCAGGCTATGAGAAATGAAGTGGCCCATGGGACAGGAAGGTCCCCAGTACATTCAGACTCTGCCCAAGGCTAGCTCAGACAGTGCATGGGATCCGTGGGATCCGCACTGTGCCCCCACCTCCCATGGCTGAGCCCCTGTGTCACTCCAGCCTTGGTTGGGCTCTCTTCTAGTGACAGAGAGGCAGCCATCAACCCCAGGAGCACTCATCTCCCTGGGGACTCCAAGGGACAGTCCGCTTCTGGCCCCACCCAGGAGCTGGAGGTGGAGTCAGCGGACGAAGCAGGGAGAGGGGTGAGGATGTCTGGCAGGCAGAAGCAGTGGGGATCCACCCCGCAGCCATGAGAGAATTTGGTCAACTGTGAAATCCCATGTAAGCACTACATTTGGATCTTTTTCATCTCGAGATATTTTAAATTTTTAGATGCTTAAGGTTTTCGGATTTCGGCAGTAATATGTACTTGTTTTAAATGTAAAGTTTTGCATAAGGACAAAGTTAATCACCTCCCATCTGCCCTCTACCCTCGCCCCACTGCTGGCAGCCTTTGGGGCACTTCCCACACCCCTATCCTGGCCCCGACTCAGGCACACAGCTGGGGGGTTTCTTTGCTTTCCCTGAGGATGACTTGGAAGACACATGATTCTGCACCTTGGTTTTCCTCACTGCACAAACCCCTGGGCTTCCCCACCAGTCAGCACAGAGCCCTGCGACTCCGAGGGCCTGCTGGAGATGCACCGGCAGCTGGAGGCCTCTTCTTCCACTGTGCCTTCCAGCAAAGACTCCTGAGATTTCTAAATTTGGTCAGAGTGTGCAGGCTGTGCGGGGTGCCTGCAAGCTAAAAATACCAGCTAGGGCTGGGGTGGAGGCTGCACGCAGAGCAGGGGTGCTGAGGTAGGGAGAGCACCTCTGGCGTCCCAGGCAAAGCATCCTCATTCTCCCTCAGAGAGCTTTGGCCTCTCCACACCAGTGTCCGTGCAGCCAGGCCACACAAATGAATGAGCTATGCCTGCCCCTCGGTGACTAGGGTGTGGGTTATAGAAGCAGCTGCAGCTGACTTACCTTCCCTTGTGGCTCAGTGCCACTGCTGGCCGTGTACTCCACCTGGTGATTACCAGCTCTGATGCTTACTTTCAACTCTCTGTCACAAATCATATGCACGTATTCTGAAGTTAAATTTCACAACCATATAGCAAATGGAAACCCATTATCACTTGTCACCAACAATGATAGCTAAATAGACAATTGAATGTGTGTCCTTGGTCTTTATCCCATGGCAATATTAGGAAGTGGTGGGCCTTTTAAGATGTGGGGCCTAGTGGGAGATCTTTAGGTCATTGAAGGGGGTGCTGAAAGGGACAGTGGGGCCATAATTCCTTTCTATTCCTCTCTTTTTTGCATCCTGACCATGAAGTAAGCAGCTCAACTCTGCCACACTGGTTGGGATCCAGAACATGTCTCCAAAAATGGCTCATTGTCTCGAAGGCTTTGTTGCTGATGGGATTTTAAGAGATAATTGGATCATGAAGGCTCTAACTTCATTAGTGGATTAATCCACTTGTGAGATCATAAGGTAATGGCATTACGGGGAGGTGTTGGAAACAGGAAGTGGGGCCTAGTTGAAGGGAGTAGATCATGGTGTGATGTGACCTTGGGAACTATGTCTGATCCCCAGACCCTTCCTCTTGGTCTCTTTCTCTGTGCTTCCTGGCTGCCATGAGGTGAGCAGTTTTCCTCCACCATGCCCTTCCGCCAAGATGTTTCCGCCTCACCACAGCCTAAAGCAGTGGAGCCTGCTGTCTCCTTCCTACTATCACCCTCCATTTATAGATGAAAACAGAGGCTCAGGACACAGCTAAAGACTGGTATCATCCTGGCGCACGTAGGGAAAGTCCCTCAGGGTGATATGTTTTCTGCGTTTGCTGCATTCACCCATCCCTTCGTTCATTTATTCAACAAGTGTTTGCTGAGTACCTACTGAGTGCCCTTGCTGGGGACATCACTGAGATTGGTCCCAGAGTAGGGTGGGTGCTTACACACTCCATGGTGGCCGGTCTGTGCACTAGTTAGGAGCTACATGTCCTCCAAAGGCCCATGTGCCAAAGGCTTGGTCCTTATCCTATGGCACTATTAAGGAGGTGGTGGGCCCTTTAAGAGCTGGGGCCTAGTGGAGAGGGTGCTGAAAGGGACAGAGAGGCCACAGTTCCTTTCTTTTCCTCTGTCTTTTGCATCCTGGCCATGTAGTGAACAGCTCAACTCTGCCACACACTTCCGCCATGTTGCTGCCTCACCACAGGTCCAAAGACAATAGTGCCAACCAGCCATGGACTGAAACCTCTGAAACTGGGAGTCAAATATGACCTTTCTTGCTGTAAGTTGATTATCTCAGGCCTTTGTTATCACAAGGAAAAACAACCCCAGTGGAGAACAGGAGCCCTCACCAGTTCAGGAACCAAGTCACTCAACTTAAGGGGGAACAGGAGCAGCCAGGTGAAATGAGGGTGAGAATAGAGTTGGCAGGTCAGCTATGTCACGAGAAGGGGTAAAGCGGGCCTTGTGTCTTCCCTGGACACCCCTGTTGTTAACATCTGAAAGCAGAAGTCAACCTGCATTTCCACATCTGTGAAAGAGGAAGGTTGGTGCCGGCCACACCAAGAACACTGGGTACCAGTGTGTCACACACCACAATGTGGCACCGTGCCTGCCACAGTAACTGCTTGAAATATGCTGCCAATAACAATGATCACTTGGGTTCCTATTTTTGGCAAGTGGCGGTGTCTTCCATTTATTGTAACAGTGTGTGTAGTATCTTTTTTTTTTAAAGGATTTCATTTTTTAAAGTGAGTTTGAGCCAGGTGGGGTGGTGCATGCCTATAATCCCAGCACTTGGGAAGCTGAGGCAGGAGGATTGCTGTGAGTTCGAGGCCAGCCTGGGCTACAAAGTGAGTTCAAGGACAGCCTGAACTGCAGAGTGAGACCCTGTCTCCAAAAAAAAAAAATAATAATAATAATAAATTGACTTTGAGTGAAACAAAAAGTAAGTTTAAAAGCAATGTGCTCAGTAGGGCACGGTGGTGCAGGACTATTATCCCAGTACTCTGGGAGGCTGAGGCAGTACGATCACAAATTCAAGCCCAGTCTGGGCAACTTACTTAGTAAGACCCTGTGTCAAAGTTCAAAATTTTTTTTTAAGGACTGATATATAGCTCAGTGTGAAGGCCCTGGGTTCGATCTCCAGTAACAGACACGCACACACACACACACACAAAAAAAAACAAAACACAAAAGCAGCATGCTTGAAGTGAGTTCGTCAGTATCCACGTGATCCTCTCCACCCTTGTGGGCTTGCATCCTGGAATTTTATAAGCACACAGAAAATTAACCTGTAATTTCCACCTGTCCTTCTTATCTACCCAAGGCTTTCTTTAGAACAGAGTGGGAAGTGCAAAAGACCATTCTCTTAAACAAGTAGCAATTCACTTGCTTGGTGGGAAATTTAAATTCCTTACCAAATGTCAAAAGCAACCCAATACTGAGCAATATTCCTAAGTGGCCTGGCTCATAGCAAGGCCTTTCTAAAGCTGAGTCAGGCAAAACGTTCGTCTTTCACAACAGAAATTTTTCTTAGCAAAACAACATGGTTTTGCGAGACTGTCTGCCCAGAGCAACCAACCTCAACCGGAAAAAGCTGGCTCGATCTTCACAGCTCTCCAGCTCCGATATGTTCAGCTCTCAAGGAAACCGTGGTGTCAGTGGAGAAGTGGATTTGGTTGAGGAAATTAAAAAATGTTGTTTAATGGGATGACAGAAGAAAAAGTGTGGACTTCGAGCAAGATGAGTGTGTGAGTCAGCTTTCTGTCACTGTGATGAAATACCCAAGATCATCAACTTACACAGAGGAAGGTTTGTTTTGGCTCACAGTTTCCAAGCTTTTAGTGCATGTTCAGTCGGCCCTGCTGCTTCTGGGCCTTCGGCGAAGCAGAAGCACCGGGGCAGGGAGCACATGGTGGAGAAAGCCGCTCACCTCATGGTGGCAGGAATCAGAGAGACAGGAAGGCACTGCAGTCCCTATGTCCCCTTTGACGACCCCACCCACCCCAGGAACCTAACCTCTTCCTGCAAGACCTCTCTTTAAGGCCCTACCACCTCCCCATGGTACCAGGGGCTGGCAACCAAGCCTTTAGCATAGAGCTTTGGGGGACATTAAGACCCCAACTGTAGCCACAGCTAAGCATCTGTGTGCACATCTCTAAACAGAGACCAGCAACACCCAGCTCTGGTGGATGTGTGGGGAGGAGGAGTTTTCATGGACGTGGAGCCAAGGCCTCAAACTGGCCACCCGCAGGCCACAGCCACCCATGGGCGCTGCTGCTCTCCCCTTCTTCAGCCTGAGTCAGCTGCTGATACTTTTAAGCTGGCCAATGCAGCACTAAAATACAGATTCTCCCTTTACCGTGACTCCTCAGTGTCACCCAGTGCTCCCACTGCAGGGGATGTCGACGACCAGCTGCTGTGGCTGCCCCTCCAAGACAGCTGGTGGCTCCCAGCCCCCCAGTCGCCACCACTCCCTGTCGTCTCTCACACAGTCTGCTTCTCCAGGTGCACGCCCTGCCTGGCCCCTGGGGCTGGGCACGTGAAATTTGCTAAAAGCATCCGGCACCAGGAAGATGCATACTAAAGGACCGCTGGTATTATTTCTACCCACTAAGATCCATTAGCAGTTCTCAACTTTGGCTGTGCGTGAGAATTCCCAATGGAGTTTTTAAAAATCTTAGTGTCCAAGTTGCACCTGGATGGATTTTCCCTCAGGGCAGGAGTTTGCTTGAGCTCTCCTGGGGTTCCAGCCAGCACCCAGCACATGGAGAGAGAGGAGAGAGAGAGAGAGAGAGAGAGAGAATGAGAAGATTGTGAAACCACTCATGAAATGTGACAATGAGCCATCACTACCCGCGTACCTCTTTCCCGCGGCAGATAGCTGCAGGGTGACCTGGCGCACCCCGAAGCTTCTGACACCAGATCACCTGGTGCAGTGCTTGGCATGGGCTCCTGGCCTGTGCAGTGGACCCAAGAGCACTTTCCTCCAGCCACGGACTTCCCAAGGCTGGAGATCCCAGGACTCTTCTGGTTGCTTTTTTAAAATTATTAATGAAATTTATTTTCAAATGACACATAAATTATAATATATGAATGGGGTACCAAGTGATTTTTTATCGGTTATGTGGATTCATGGCTTTGGCTTTGGCAGATTCATACAGGCACCTGATACACTTGGAGACTTTCACCTCCTTCCCCCCTTTGGACCGTCCTCACCCCTAGATTCACATTTTGGCGGTTTCACTGCTCATATCCTGGTGGCTTTCTGAGTGGCTGTGACCCCCTCTTCTCCCCTTCTGCTCTTGGTTCCAGAGATGATCAGCCACTGCCACATGGATCTCTACAAGTCCCTGAAGCTTGGGATTAAGTTGCGTTCTTGACAGTGAACAATGAGGCATGCGTGCAAGCAAACGTGCTGATGCAGCCACACACTTATGAGCTCGCTGCGTGCAGCACTATTCCACGAGCTGGGCCAGGAGAGGCATAGCCCTTGGTACAGCTCACAGGCCATGATAGAAGATCATAAAGAGGCAGGTACGATGCCTGGTGGGGCAGTGTCAGTTGGAAAATGAAGCAGGGGTGTGGGTAAAGGACACTAGAGGTGGGATTTAATAGTTTCTTTAAAACTATGGTCAAAGAAAATAAGTAAAATAAAAGCATGGTCAGAGAATTTGATAGTTGAGCAAAAGGAGAAAGTCACATGATAGAGGGATGCTAAGCAGGGGACACAGCATGTGTAAAGGCCCTGAGGTAGCAATGGAAATGCTGTCATCCTCACCTCTCCGTGGCACGCTGAGGCCAAGGGTGACGGCCCCACCTCACAGATGCAGAGGTTAACAGGCCCCAGTAGCCAGGCCATGTTTGTAAATCACCAGCCCCAACTCCAGCTTGTGCTCATCTGCCCCAAAGCCCAGGCTCTGCCTGTCACAGTCTTGTGGCTTTGTCTTGTCTCTGGGGAAGTCTAGACCAGCCCCTCTGCAGGGTGACGCGCACCACTGCAGCCCTTTCTACTACAGCCCCCGGCTTCCATGAGGTCCAGGACTGTAGGAAGGGCGGGCTCAGAGCCACTTTCTGGGAAGTGGGGATGCACGGGGGTTGCTCTTGTCACATCTGGGATGCCTGGGGTCCTTCCAGCCAGGGCATCCTTTGGAAAGGGCAAGCTAGGCTGCCAGACCATCCTCTGGTATCTCGTGGGAAGGGCGGGGACAGGCCAGCCTCCAGAGCCAGATGCCCTCCACTTTCATGTCTCCACGGTGCAGACAGGGGGCTGCTTCCTCCCCAGCACCCCCCCTGCCAAGATAAGAGAGCCCCTCCTACACAGCCCCCTGTGAGCTGTTTGTGCATAGCCTCAGCCTGTCCCTGGTGAGGAGACAGAAGCCAGACCTGGGGACAGCATTACTGATGCTTCCAGGAAGCTACCTGGGGAGGGATGGCAGGTTGTAGGTACAGAACTGCAGAATTCTTCAGAGTGACAAAATAATGTTTAAAACAACCTAAAAAGTTGGCTCTAGGGATGGAAAGGTAAGGATGCACCTGGCAAGTTGAATCCTTTAACCTTGACCTGTGCTAAGCACCTTCACCGCACCATCTAACAAGATCCACGCAGCCACCCTCCTCAGTACAGGTGGGGAAACTGAGGCCTGCTAGCAGAGGGAAGATCATGAACCCAGGGCATGCACTGACTGGACTCCCTGGTCATAAAAGCTGGAAACTCGCTGGAAAATGCCACAGCCAGCACCCGCATCTCAGGACAGTGACCGCAGTCACCTGGGCACATGCCTTGGCAAGGTCCACCCTCCTACTGGCAGGCAGAGGCCCCTCAACCAGCCAGAAGCGTTCAGACTGGGTGGAACAGGTGGGGGACAGGCCAAGATGAGCACAGCTGGGCTCTTAGGTGGGTTCACACTCTCTTCCTGAAAATGTCCTCAAATGAGCTTTTCATAGTTCGCAATGGAGCAAAAGAGAGCCCATGAGAGACTGAGTTAATCGGAAGGGGAGGTGTTTGCAGAGAAGGGGGCTTTTTGCCCAATAAGGACAATTTCTGCCCGATGAGGAGGACTTGGAGCTTCCGCTAGCAGCCTCCTCATTTGATGCGTGACCAGCCAGGCTGCCACGGCGGCCCACATAGTGGATGCAGTGTCCCTGCCAAGGGGCTCGTTGACTCGGCTCTTGGGCAACCAGACCACACGGTGGGAGTCGAGTCATCCAGAGCCACCGCTCAGTCACCTGGGACTTCAGGCCAGACAGCAGCCTGGGTGGCTGTGGCCCAGATGGTGGCCCCAGGGAGTGGTGGGAACTGCCTTTGCATGTGACCCCGCCGGGCCGCTCATTTGCAATCGGTAGAAACATTCCCATTGGCTAGGACGTCCCTGCTGCAGTTGGATGTGCCCTTAGGCCTCTAACTCCCCTCTGCCTGAGCTGCTCTGGGGTCCCCTCGTGGTCTCTCCCCTTCAGAACAGTGTGTCTCCCCCACAGCTTTCCAATGGCCCGGAAGAGCCAGAAACGGGCTGTGTTTACAGGCCACTGATAGCGAAGGCCTGAGGAGTCGGGTCTGTGCTGGGCTGGGAAGCCTTTATCATTCAGCCCTGAGCCCCGGGCACAGCGTGGCTGGAGGAATCCAAGAAGTCCCAGGAATGTCCCTACTGGCGACTGTCTGGGGAGACTCTGGGCAGCCCTGGTAGCTATAAATAGGATAGCTGGTGCAGGTGGGAGCCAGCCGGTGGCAGGGAGGAAGCAGCCCCCCTCCAGAACCCCAGTCTGTGTATTTCTCTCTGGGAGCCAGAGGGCCCCCATTTCCCTAGCATTTGCCTGGCAGTTGCTGAAGTCCTCAGTCAAAATGCATGCAAATCCGTGCTCTGTGCCTGAGAGTAACCCTGAAGGGCGCTGTCTCAGACAGCCCTGGGCCCAGACATCCTAGGGACAGAGGAAGCAAAGAGGGGTGTATCGGGCGACGGACTATCCTAGGTGACTGAACACAGACGAGGAACTCGGCCGAGGGGCTGCATTTTCACAGTGTGAACAGAGGCCGCACTGTGGAACACACAGCACATTTCCCTGGGCGGAGCACCCAGCCAGCCGGCCAATGAGGGCGTTGCCTTGGTGGTGGCCAGTGACCTGGGGCACGATGCATTTCTGAGGTCACATTCTGCCTTGCCCTGGAGACCCTGGTTACTTGGTGTGTTCTCATCATGAAAATTCATGCAGCTGGGCACGGTGGCACATGCCTATAAATCCCAGCTACTGGCGAGGCTGAGGCAGGAGGAGCGCAAGTTCATCCCAGCCTGAGCAACTTATTCTGTCCCCTACAAATTAATTAATAAATTTAAAATAGCGTAGTGCTGCTCAGTTTTCTGTATGCACGCTTTACATTTCAATAAAATATACATAAAATAGTAAGGCAAGGCAAAGGGGGAGGAAGGGAGATCAGGAAGCAAGGGCACAGGGCAGCAAGTTAAATTTGGATTTCTGATGAGCGAATAATTTTCTAGAATATTACTGGACCCACCAGGCTGTGAATCCCAACCCAGGAATGGGGCCTCTTCCTCCTTCCTGTCCCTGCCCCTCCAGGGTGGAGGTCCGCATGTGGCACTTCAGGGCAAGATGCTATTCTTCCTTGGAGGGGCAGGTGGGCCCGGAGGCTGTGAACACCGAGACACCCAGGGGACCCGGAACTGGGTGCCAGGGAGCGAGAAAACAGTAACGCCCCCCCCTCCAGCACGTCCCGGAGTCCAAACCAAAACACAGCATGTGGTTACCAGATCTGCCGGTGTCGGAACCTCACAAATAGTGGCCACACTACTCCCTGAGTGGTCAGAAAATATTATCTTCCCTCCTTATGATCAGCAGCAGCATTTATTGAACACCTACTGGGTGTCAGCATTTCACTACATGATTCCAGCACTTACCACAGAGCAGGGGCCTTGTAGAAAATTGGTTGAATGAATGACCCATTCTTCTCTCACCGCAGCCCTCCAAGGGGGCTGTCACAGCCCCGCCACCTACCACCGGCTGGGGTGGTTCTGGTCCTGGTCTGCCTTCTTTATCCTCAGTGTCCTTGGTGCCGATGGCAAATTCGCCCTGCTTACGTGGGGGCTAGTTCATCCTGCATGGGGACAACTGTCCCACAGAGAGGAGGGGATTCGCAGCTTCTGTGGCTGCTGTCCCCGAGGCACCAGCAACACCTCTCCTCTATGCCTGATAACCAAAAACATCTCCAGGTACCACCAAGTATTCCCTGGGGAGCGGAGTCCCCAGCTGAGAGCCATTGGTTTGTTAGAAGGATCAAATGAGATTTGCAGGCTGAGTACTTGGCAGACGGCCCAGCAATTACAACCAGTCAACTGAAACAGCCAAAAGGGCCAGGACCCTGAGTGACACAGAGGTCCCACTTAATGGCAACACCTGGGCCCAGCACTTGTCAAACCTCACTGTCCCTGAGAAGGCCCAGGGGGTCTCGTAAGCACAGATTCCCACCTTGCAGGCCAGGGTGGACCACGGACACTGCTCTGACCAAACACTTATACACCTGCACCCGTGGTCCCGCCTCTGACCGGCCCTGCACCGTGCTGTGCCCCAGAGCCACTGTGATCAACACAACGGTCACCCTGTCCTCTTCTGCCACCTTTCCTGCACACTTGAAAGTTTTCATAATAAAAACCTGGAGCGCAGGTGGAAGGAAGTGGCACATAACTGATTTGAAAATTCAGATTGTCGCCCTGGGCTTGCTGCCGGCCACCTGTGTTTGTAAATAGCACCGCATTGGAAGCTGGGCTGGGTGCAGGGAAGGGACCAAGCAGGGCTCTGTGAGTGCTGGGCTCCATGCTATCTTTATTTCAACTTTTGACATTTTGTGCATCGTGGATTTTTTTTTCTCCGCATTCAAATAATATTGATGTGCCTGGGGGAGATGCCTCTCTCACCCTCCCTACCTCTGCCCCACTTGAAGAGTTCTAGAGAGGCCTGAGAGCCCAACGGGACAAACCCAGGCTCCAAAGCACACAGCTCTGTTGAAAAATTTTACTCTGCCCTCTACTGACTGTGGGACCTCAGGTTCCCTCTGTGAAATGGGGCCAGTCACGCTTGCACCACCATCTAGGATACTGTGGGAATTAAGTGGGATAATTGGTACAGAAGCATCGCAAAGGCCCAGAGAGAGCCTGCAAAGGCAGAGAAGGAGGAGTAAGGGTGAGCTGAGAAAGCCGGAAAGCCACCCTGGCCAGGCGTGCCTCCGAGCAGAAGGCTTGGGGACACGTCACTAGGCATGACCCCAGTCCGCACACGGGGAGAAGGTGAAGAGCTTGCAAGCCCTGGCTGGAGAGATTCCACGTGTCTGCTTAGCGGCAGCTGAAACCCATCTTCGCTGTGACCAGGGGGACAGCCGCAGACAGCAGTCACCTCTGCCTGCAGCCCCTCCCTGTGCACCGCACCCCCTGCAAGTGAGGCAGGGCTTTCCAGATGCGTCCAGTTGTAGCTGACCATGCACTCTTGGGAGAGGAGAACAGGCACTGCTAAGGGTCTGGGCCTAGAGGGAGGAAGACACAGACCACAGTGGCCTAGATACATGACTCTAAGTACAAAGTATAAAGCACAGGGTCTGGCCATAGACCTAAGGGAGACAAGAAGCCAATGGCGGCTGACCTTGGGAAATCCCAGCTTCTAATGTACTGAGTTTCCAGAGCCAGCAGGACACTGTGCAAGCTCACGGGCCGCTGGATGGAGGCAGGCTCTGCAGGGCCCTCTCTGAACTGGAGAGCAGGGTCTTCCAGGAGAGGTAGTGCCTGAACAGGGCCGTGATCCCCTGAACATCCCCAAGGACGTCCCAGGAGATGTTCCTATAACAGCATGACACCCGTGTCTTGGGATGCTTCCTAGGGTTCTAGAGCGGTGGGCTGCACAGCTCCAGGGAGCCTCAGCAGCTGGGGTCCCACACAACGTAAGCATGAGCTCACCTGCTTGTCCTGATACCCCGCTACTGTCGGTACCATCGTTGTTCCTTTGCAGAGAGTAGAGCGAGGCTTGGAGAGGTGGAGGCTTTGCCCAAGGTCAAGGAGTTAGGAGAACTCATGCCCAGCCCTGTTGCCCTGCAGGACGGTTCAGTTCTTTTTTTCCTTTTTCAGTTCTAGAGATTGAACTCAGGGCCTCTGAACTGAACTACATCCCCAGCGCCCCTTTTTTTAATTTTTATTTTGAGACAGTCTCGCTAAGTCACTAAATTGCCCAGGCAGGGCTCCAACTTGCCATCTTCCTGTAGTTCTTGACCTGCCTTTGTGCCCACCGGCTTCTCCACTGAGGACTCACTTTCAGCCAAATTCCCCGCAAGTACACAAAGTGGTCTTCTGCCTGTCGCCTGGCTCCTCCTGCCCTGAGAACAGGAAGCCATCTCTACGTAGTACCCAGACTTAGGGCCCAGGAGAACACAGGCGAGCCCTGGGCCGGGCTGCTCACCTGAACCCTGCATCTTTCTGAAGGGTGTGGGCCGCGTGACCCTCAGGAAGTCAGGCCAAGTGTGGTTCAGGGCTGGTGAAGAGGTCTGATTTCATCGAGGAAATTGGTAAATCAGATTGCAGGATGGCAGAAAGTTTCCTCAAATAGCATGTAGCAACAGAGCGGAGCTGAGGGTGTTGCACCCTTAGAGACAGGGAGGAAGGACACTAAACTCGAGAAGGTGCCTTTATGCCATCGGCACAGGAAATGCACAGCCCCTCGCCGTGCTGCATGCATGCAGCTGAGATGGGAATGTGAGTCTGGGTTGGGCTGAGTGACCGGGAATGACAACCATCACAGGACCTGTGGCTCCCATATTCATTTCCTGTGTCTGCCGGAACGAATTACTATACACTAGGTTGTTGAAACGTACTCTGCCATCGTTCCAGAAGCTAGAAGATGCTGGCAGAGCCACGTCCCCTCCAAAGGCTTCCAGGCTGGATCCTTACTCCTCTCCCAGCTTCTGGCAGCTCCGGGCACCCCTTGGCTTGCGGCTGCATCACACCAGGCTCTCCTTGTCTTCCCATGGTTTCTCCTCCCCATCCTCCTCTGTATCTCCCCATTTTCTTCTCTCTTAAGGATGCTTGGCCGGTGAGATGGCTCAGCAGCGTATGCGCCTGCCTGGCAAGCGTGAGGACCCGAGTTCGACTCCCGGAACCCACATATGAAAAAAGGGCCGGTGATATCGCTCAGCGGCACGGGTGCCTGCTGGCACGCGAGGTCCTGAGATAGACCCCCGGTACCCACAAAAAAAAAAAAAAACCCACTGCCATGTGTATGTCATGTAATCCTGCTGGTACAATGTGACAATGAGGACACTTCACCTCTGCGGTCGTTTTTCCGAAGGCTGCACTCTGTCTGCCCACAGGAAAAGCATCAGACAGAACCATGCTGGACTCACCCAACGTCAGTCTCATCACAAGCTAGAAATGATGGAGAAACCACTACAGATCAAAGAGCCCAATGGGACATGAGGACCAGAGCGGATGTGCGATCCGGGATGGGATCCTGGAGCAGGAAAATGACATTGGGGGAAAACTGATGGGCTCCAAATAAAGTCTGGAACTTAGTTTCTAATAATGGACCAGTGTTGACTTCTCAGTTTGGACAAATTTACCCTCATCACATTTATGGGAAATGCAAACCAAGCAAGGGGCACATGACAACTTCCTGTGCCATCTTTCAAACTTCCCCCCAAAGTTCGAGGGTGCCCTTTGAAGTGTGCAGGACCCCAGGGGGCTAACATACACAGGAGCATATCAAGCAAAGCTGGAATTTCCTTCCACCCCTTTGCCAAATCCCTTTCCCTGATGGTTGAACTATGCTGTGGGTTTTTTCCTTGCCTGCAGGAGTTCTTTTAAAAGGATCTTCCAGACCCAGCCTTGGGGAGGAGTCCCAAATTGGAATATCTCTAGAAAGACCCAGACTTGGTTATATTTCAAATAACATAAAACCCAGGGGAGCTGAGCTCCACAGGCGCTGGCCCTCTGCCTCCTCAAACACCCCATCTAGCAAGAACTGGCCTTTGCCCCATTTTTTTTTTTTATGTGGGCACTGGGAGTTGAACTCAGGACCTCACGCTTGCCAGCAGGCACTTGTGCCACTGAGCGATATCACTGGCCCTTTTTTTCCTTTATGTGGGTACTGGGAGTCGAACTCAAGACCTCGCACTTGCCAGGCAGGAGCTTATGCCGCTGAGCTGTCTCACTGGCCCCTTTGCCCCATTTTTAACAGGAGGAAACTGAGGCTCTGAAGTCCTAAGTGACAGCCAGCAGCAATGGGACTGGGATTTGAGTCATAGCCATTGCCTCCACCAGGGTCCAAGCCTCCCAGCCTGCAGGGTCCAAGCCTCCCCCACTCCTGGCACCTGTCCCCAGGCTTCGGGGAAACTCCCAGGAGCCTCTGAGCCCCTGGCCACAAAAGGGAGAGGTCATGGGGTCAAGGGCACCCCTCAAGGGCACAGAGGGCCTGGGGAGCTGGCTAGAAGGGCTGATCTGAGCCCCTCCCACCCCAGAGGTTGCCTTGGGCCCAGGAATCTGCTGGGACCCAAGGGACCCAGGTGCCTAATCCTGAAGTGGAGGGACTCTCAGGCTTGGGCAGGGCAGCCTCGCCTCCCCAAGTACCCTCTGCAGAGCAGCAGAGCTGGAGCCACCTGGTTGCTGGCTGGGCATGGAGGACCTCAGGGCACCAGGCATCTGGGGGTTCCGGATGTGGATCGCAGGAGCTCCTGGGCCTCGGGCCACACATGGTCGGAGAAGCTTGCTTCTCCCCAAGAAGAGGTTCTGGACCCATCTGAGCCCAGAGGATGAGGCTGAGCCAGGGCAGGAGCCACCTTGTGCGGGAACTCGGGGAGCCTATGCAACAGGGCTCAAGGCACCGGGTCACACACTCCAGCCAGCCACGTATTGGGCATCTCCGCCTTGCAACTAGGAAGAGCGTTCGAAAGCCCCTAAGAACCCAGCCCTGGGGCACTGGCACAGTCAGCCCTGCGCATCCCTGGGAAGCCCCCTGCCACTTGGGGAGGCCATCAGGGGACACAGGCAGAGGCCCAGGGTGGCCTGGTGCTAACTGCACATGGCAGGGACCAACCTTCACCCCAGGCACTCTGGGAGCTCAGCCAGCTCCAGGGAGGGGAATGGTGGAAGGAGAGGGTATGGAGTAGCACACAGAGTGGGACCTCTGTCCCTGTGGGCCGCAAGGTCCTGGCTAAGGTCTGGCTCTGCAGCCTAGGCAAAGGTATCCCAGCTTCCCATGGACTGTGCACGTACAGTTGTTGCTGGCTCCTGGGCTCAACTTCCCCATCTCTAAAGTGGGACTCCCATCATCTCCCATGGAACGTTGCAAAGATGATGTGGAGGATCAGCATAGGGTGTGGCAAAGCACTGAAAGGGGCATGAGCACACCTAGAGGGGACTCTGAGTCCAAGTCCATGACCTGCTCCTCTGGTCACTCCACAGGGCCACCCCTCTGCAGACAGTGGAAATTCCCAGATGTTCGTGGGAAACCAAGTGCTCTGCCTGTGGTGGGGACAACTACATAATTTGCAGGATTGGTACAAAATGAAAGTGCAAGGCCTCTGCTCAAAAGTATAAATAATTTAGGCAGGGCTGGAATTCCAGCAATCCGGGAGGCTGAGGCAGGAGGACTGCAAATTGAAGCCCAGCCTAGGCAAATGAGTGACTCAGAATACTCAAAATTTAAAACTAACTAAATAAATAAAAGGGGTGGCCAATGTAGCTCAGTGCAAAGGCCCTGGGTTCAAGCCCTAGTACAAAAAAATACACATAGGATAATTTCCAGGCAGTGTGACAGCAGTACGAAGTCCCTCAGAGCTTGGGCCCCCGTGCAACTTCACACATCGCACACTCCCAGAGCCAGCCATGCTCAGGGGTCTCTATTCCCAGAAACTATCTGAGACCGCTGTCCAGGGGCCTTAAACCCAGCACCTCAGCCCCTCCACCCTCCCCAAGGGCCCCCCTGGTCAAAGGGCAAATCAATGGAGAGGTCAGAGTGGCCCATGTCGTTATCAAGAGAGGCAGGGGGGCACAAGGGAAGGAAATCTGGGAAAAGTCAGATTGTCAGCAGGCAGCTACCAGAGATAAGCCAATCAGGGCCGGGTGGCCAGCGAGCAGCCAGATATTCGCTATGAGGCCACAAATAGCATTTCCCTTCCGTGCTTCCCATGCTCTTGGAGGAAATCGAGTCCCCAAGCAGGCGCTGTCCATTCTGGGCCGCGGGCAGTTGCTCTGCACATGCTATCCCCGCTTAGCATCGGGTGGACCCTGGAGCTGGAGGAGAAGTGTCCAGCACAGCCCTGGGGCACCTCTGGCCGAGGGCAGCCGGGAGGACCGGTGCTGAGTGCGGACTGGGGATGTGCACCTCGGAAAGTCCTGCCTGAGTCGCTCCCAGGGAGCAGGGCAGGACGCAGGCCTCCAGAACAAGGCAAAGGGCCATGGCACGAGTGACCTCGGGGAGGCGGGTGGCAGGAGGATGAGGGAGCACAGAGCAAGGGATTAACTGCTCACCTCACACCGGAGCCAGCCGAGGTGGCTCCGACAGATGCCAGGTCCCGTTCACAAATGTCCAGACGGCAGGGTGATTATAGCACCCTGAGTCTCCATCGCATAGTCCCCACCCCAAGCGGAAGTCCTGGCTGTCAATGACCAGAGGGCCACCCACCCTGGTGTGCTCCACACAGACTCAGCTACCCTGGTAGCGATCCTGTGACCGTCAATCCCACGCTCTCCAGAAGAGGGGCTGGCGTTGGAGAGAAGCCACCCGCCAGGATCACACAGCCAATCCACGGCAATCGCTGTATTTGAACCCAGCTCAGTCCCTCTGTCTTGAAATGAGGGTGTTGGGCGCAGCAAATCCACTTCCCCTCCCGGCTCCAGCCAGCAGGACCTGCTGTCTCTCCTCCTAGCACAGCCTGGGACGCAGGGGACCAGGAGAAGCGCCTGGAGTAACAAGGGCACAGCAGCGGGGCAGAAGGCACCATTCATCGGTCTCCCAAATCAAACAAACTTCGATTCCCACAAGGGAAAGCTGGGCCCCCTCCCGCACACAAGGCCAGGTTCCCAGGACATTGCACAGGGCCTGAGCTCAGAAATGTCCGCCTTGTTTTAATGCTCTGCTGTCACCGTCTCAAAATTCGTCTTAGTTTTTGTGGCGTATTTTCACTTTTCACAGGGCCCACAAATCACATTGACAGTCAGCTCTGTCCCCATCCCTGGGGGTGGGGGTGGGGGAACCTTGGAAACTCAGGAACTCGGCCCAGGTGGAAGGTTCTGGTGCCACAGGGGTCACCTGGAAGGCCCACTGTCAGAGGCTGGGTTCCCTGAGGCAGATCCGGGCAGGTCTGGGGCTGAGGAAACTGGCAACAGCTGGAGCCTCCAGGACCGGACTCTGCATGAGCGGGTGCCCCGTGGACATGGTCCCCAGGACTGCAGAGCTGGCCAGACACCCTCCCCAGGCTCCCGAAGTCCCCTCTCCTCCAGAGATGCGCAGGTTGCACTCTTGCTCCCATCAGCCACCTGGACAGGGGCCGCCATCCCCCCGTCCCTCCCTCATGGCCAGTCCCCAGGCTTCAGAGACCCCGACTTGGCCTATGGGCATGAGGGACAGGGCGGAGTATATGTCACACCTTCTTATCACAGAGCATTGTTGTTTCCGCCATGCCACCTCCAGAACGCAGCCCCATCTTCTGGAAACGGTCCTCGGAGTTTTCTTGGAGGACCCTAGCCCACTAGGGTCACTCTGCTTTGGCCAGGGAAAGCCCACTCCCAAAGTCCGAGGCGGGATGCGTGACTTGGGCCTGGCCAGCACCTACTCCACCCCGGGTGTCTGTGTTTGGTTCAGGGGTGGGAATGGAACCCAAATTGATTCCGCTGGATTTGGTTCTGTGAAACCATGGGGAAGAGAGACCGACTTTCTGCTGGAAGAAGAGGCAGGAGGTGAACTTTGAGCTGCCAGGGGAGAAGGCAGAGCCAGAGAGGGAGAGAAGTCACGTCCTAATGACAGCGTGTGTGGGCCCGGATCCAGCTGTACCTGAAGCCAGCTAAACCTAGAGCATTTTGGTTACATTAAAAATCGATTTTCATAAGTCAGTTGAGTCAGGTTTTGCACACCCATAACAGAAACAGCCCTGAGCAATAGACTCTTTCCCTACACTATGAAGGTTAAGGTTACAGCCATGCGGCAGCAGAACCCACACCTGGCTCCCAACCACAGTGCCCAGGATTTGCAGACGCTCCCAGAGCTGGTGGAAGGAAGACTTTGGAAAGGACCTGTGCTTCCCACCAACTTGTCTTTCTAAGGTAGCGTGGCTGGGAGTCTTGCTAAAGAGAGCCCTTGTCTTCCCTCACAGCGTGCAAGAGCCCCCATCGCTTGCAGGAGGCAGAATTCTAACACGGCCCCAGGATCCTGCCCCTTGGTGCAGACTCTGTACAAACCCCTCCCTGGAGTGTAGGCAGGACCAGGCGTGTGCAGAGAGCCACTATCTTAAGTTTCCGACTAGCTGACTTGGAGATCGTGGAGAAGAAATGGCCCTGAGTGGGCCTGGCCTAAGCAGGTGAACTCCTAAAAGGCAACGAGCCTCCCCTGACGTCAGAGGGCGAATGAACCTAAGGAGGGACCCTTGGCCAGGACCTGTGAGTGGTCTCTAGAAGCTGAGCTGAATCCCCAGACTGCAGCTGGGAAGACAAAGGAGAGGCAGTGAGCCCCGTCCATAATCCCAGGGAGCATGAGAGGAGATTTCCCGGCCAGAGGAGACTCTGGATGAGGGGGCAACCAGCCAAGGCCCAGAGGACAGCCCGGCCAGACCCTGTGCAGAAAACCTAGCTAAATGGTGCGGGCCTCCTGCTCCTGCCCGTGGTCGCTGTGAGGCAACAGGTGGGAGGCACAAACTGAAGTCGGTGGTGACCTCTTACACAGCACAGAGGATCAACGTGCTTCTCCTCCCCCAGAACCAGACAGCACGTGGCCAAGGAGTCCGGAGCCTGTGCGAGCAGGGCCACCCCTTGCTCCTTCTGGGACAGGAGCGCCAAGCGAGGCACAGGGCTGCCTGACCTTTTGCTGGTCTGTTTGCAAAATGGTGCCCCCAAGAGCACTTACCTGGGGGTGGGAGGGCCCCAGTGAGCAGGTAGAAGGGTGTAGGGTAACTCGTTGATATGATGGTGGTCTCTGTTCTAGCAGACATTGGGTACCCCACACTCCAGAGTTGAGGTCTGGTCCCTCCACTCACTGTCTGTGACCACGACATTCCTTCGCCTCTGTGGGCCTGTTTCCTCCCCCCTGTAAAGTGGGACAATCGGGGGACCCAGTGCCGAGGCCCTTGCTGAGGGGCCTCCTGAGCTGCTACACCAGGCGTTACACTCACGACTCGCTGGTGACCGTTCGACAGAGGGGTATGGCGAGACGCCGGAAGCCTCGGCCCTGCACAGGATCACATGAGAGATGAGGATGGATTTACCAGCAGAGACTGATCCTGAAGCCCACAGTGCATCTGGAACATGCGGAGTCCGGAAACCCATCAGCCCTTCACAGCTGGCGAAGCACTCTCTCCCGCACTAAACTCAGCCTCCTCTCCAGCCTCCTGGGGTAACTCTGACTCCGTAGATGAAACCTGGGCCCCAGAGATAGTCCCTGGCCCAGGTCACACTCAGAAGGAAAGTGGCAGAGCTGGGATTTGAACCTAGGTCTCCCAGACTCCATGGCGTATGCTCAAGTCCTCTCCTCCAGCAGCAACCTTACATTCTAGTGAGGAAAGAAAGTCAGTCAAAAGAAACAAAGGAGCCAAGTACGTCAGCTGAGGGTGCACAGTATGCAGAGGGGCGTGTGTTTATGGGGGACTGCGATTGCAGGGGGCCAGTGACCACTTCACTGAAAAGATAATATTCCAATGAAGATAAAGGGGTGCGGGGTTGAGCCATGCAGCCAACCTAGAAAAAGGAGTCCTGGCAAGGAGAGCAGCCAGCATGAGGGTCCGGGGGGTGGGAATGTGCCTGGAGTGACTGAGGAGCACCAGGGAGCCACCAAGCACAGCCTATCTGGCTGCCCCTGCCCCAAGGAACCATCAGCTTTAGCCCTGCTATTGTCTGCTTTAAGTACTTGGGTTTTCTTCATTCAAATTCCAGAGAGTGAGATTTTGATTGGCTCAGTTCATCTGTTGGCAACAATGATTGGCCACTCTTGAGTCGGGTACCCACCCATGGCCCAGTAGCTGTGCTCGTAGGAGGCAGGATTAAGTGGCATCAAACATGGCCGCCTTGAGTGAACCTTAGGCCAGGGCTGTGCACATGGCAGCAGTGAATGCTGCGTCCACAGGCTCAAATGACTGGCTTGTTTTCTGTACATGATGAGGCTGTCCCTCCAAACTAGCCAAGTCAGCACCAGTGTCCCACACAGGGCACTGACCCAAGCCTTCCCTCCAGCCGGATGGGTCCCCCTAGTAGCAGTTCCCAGTGATCAGCTGCACTGAGCTGGGGCGCTGTAGTAGATAAGATAGCGAGGTCCTTGGGTCCTGGGATATAATCTCTGTAGCCTAGCAAGAGATATACAATCAACAGCTAAGTGTAGAAACAATTATTTAAGTCGATTTTGATATGTACAATGCAAGAAAAGCGTAGGAGCTGTGAGAATTTATAACAAGGTGACAAGCCCAAGTAGGGAGAGGACTGGCAATCATGGAAGGCTTCCTGGAGAAGGAGACAATTAGGCTGATCACTGAACTATGAATCTAAGTCAGCCAAGGAGGAGTGAGGGAAAACAGAGGGCTGGCACTGAAGTCCATTTGAAGGCCACTGAGGTTGAAAGGAGCTCAGTACATTTGAGAGAACCTAGGAAAGCTGGCAGTGGGTGAGGCCAGGCGGAGAGCGGCAGGAGACAGAGGGCAGCAGGAGGCAGGGGGCACGGCTCCTCACAGACAGCTAAGTTATGTAGAAGTACAGTAGGCAGTCAGACAGGGCTGGGCCCTTGAGGGAGTCAGTGCAAAAGATGAGGATCCTTCAGGACCATGGCTGGAGGCGCATCAGAAGATTAAAGTCGCATTGGCCGGGTTTACATACTTCCCTAAGGGGTGAACAGAGGTTTGAGATTATTGGTGTCACCCTTTTGAGATTTCCCAGTATCTCATTAGGGGTGGGCCATCCTCTCCCATCTACTAAGACTAAGATTAAAACCACTAAGACTACTAAGACTAAAGAAAGAGTAAGACTACAGACTATCGACCAAAGTTAACCATGCCCCCCATGCACCCTTGCCACCATTAGATCAATATTACCTAAGGATAGTCGCTTAGGCAATCTTATTGGTTGATCATAATTTTGACCCACATTGTACCCACTTTGTGATTTTGCTCTATAAAACTTCCTTTGAGAGGTGGGCTCCTTGGCAACCCATTCGGGACCCCTCCTGTCTCTCAGGGGCTATTCCTATTTCTATTCCCTATTCCCCCATTCCCATTCCCCGTTCCTTTTCTCCAATAAATTTGCCTACTCTTAACCTCCGTTGTTCCTTAGAATTTATTCTTCGACCTCAAGGGACGCGAACTTGGTGTATTTGACATCTAGCATTTCCTCTGTACCACTTAGTCCAGGGCCAGCAGTGCAGGCCAGCAGAGAAGGAAGCTGGGAGGCCCACTGACCACGGGCAGAGTCTCCTGGGCCAGAAGCGAGAGACCCAGGACCGGCACAACCGCGGGCCCTCTGCGGGGAGAAGACCTGCAGGCCTCAGTGGCCACTGCTATCAGGAGATAGCTCTGAACACTCAGGGAACTACGACCATCTCTTTTCTGGGTCCTATGCAGGAAGCCAAACTCCAGAAAGGGGCACCAAGCCCCAGTGCACACAGGACACCCTGGGGAGCTCTCACCTCTTCTTCTAAACCTGCTTCTCTGAATGTGGGTCCCCGTTCCACAGGATCTCCAGGTGACCCCTGGGGTCTGTCCCCCAGCACTCTCTTCTGGGTGCACCCTCCCTCCTTGCTGTCACATTCAGGCCAGTGGCACGAGATATGCTATGACCATGACTCCCAATATTCTTTCTCTCTCTGTCTCTCTTTCTCTCTCGAATTGAACCCAGGGCCTTCACACTGAGCTCCATCCATTTTTATACTTTTTTATTTTGAGAAAGGGTCTCAATCCCTAAGTTGCCCACGCTCAGCTCAAACTTGTGATCCTCCTGCCTCAGCCTCCAGAGTGCTTGGCTTATACACGAGCACCACCACACATGGCTGGGACTCCCAATTTCTAACTGCAGCCCTACAGGCTCCCTGCTGTCCCAGCATTTCCACATGGCCCATCATTGTCATTTCACTTCTTAATGTCCATGCTGGGTCAAACAAGTGCTGTCCCCAAAACCTCATGTTCACTCAGACTCTCGAAGTGTGACTTAATTTGGAAGCAGGGACTTTATAGATGCCACTGGATAGGGGTGGCTCTTAAATCCAATGCCTGGTGTCCTAGGACCCAAGAGGTGGAGATGGAGCTCGGGCCAGATGACGAGGAAGCCAAAGGGCCATAGGCAGCTTCTCCCCCAGAGCCAGAGCCTCTAAAAGGAGCCAACCCACCTTGATTTTGGATTTAAATTTCTGTTGCATTAGTGGGGATTTGTTACGCAGCTCTTGCCGACTATTACTGTGTCCAAAGTAGACTGGGTCCTTCTCCCCCAGCAGCCCCTCTGTCCCCGCTCCACGCCCCCCATTCAGGCCAAAAGCCTTAGCTCCACGGTTTTCATGAGTTCCACGCACCGCCTGCTGTCAGCACCGTCCCCAAGTCGCATTACTCAGCACCTCAGCCTTCAACCTTGTCTGGCGCCCACCACCTTCGTCCTACACACAGGTCACAGCCTTCACGCTTCCCTTCCACCACCACCCTGTCTCTCTCAGAGTCGACCCAAAGCCTTCACAGTGGCACATGTGCCCCTCAACCTGACCATCCCTCGCCACCATCACCAGCCACCTCCAACCTCGCCCTCCACCACGCACCTCCTGATTCACTCCATTCCAGACACACTGGCCACCCTGCTGCTGCCCTGCCCCAGGGCCTTTGCACCAGCCATCCCTCTGCGTGACACACCCTTCCCTCGGAACACAGCTCATTCCCTCCTTCACCCAGGTCTTTGCTCAAACGCTCCCTCCCCATGAGCTTCCCTGAACGCCCCGTCTAAAGTGAGACTCCCACCCCTCCACCCTGCAGTCCTGCAGCTTACTCATGGTCTCTATAGCCCTCGCATGGGCACAGGATAAGTGCGTGAGCTTGTGGGTTTATTTCAGTCTCCCTTTTTGACCGGGAAACTCCTGGAGTGTCTGAGTGGCTGAACAAGCAGATGAGCAGATGAATGAATGAACGAACGAACAAGCAGGTGAGTGAAGAGCTGCCCACCCTCCATTGCACGTAAGTCACAGCCCTTGCAGGGAGCAGATAAGAACGTGGTTTCCAAACTTCCAGCTCCTCTTGCTCAGCCAAAGTGCCCTGTGACCTCGGTGGCCGGGTCACGCAGGGCAGAGGCTCATGGCCTGCTTCCAGGACACTGCAGGACTCATCGTGCATGGGGAGGTCAGGCCTGTGACCCGGGACAGGACAGCGCCTGGGTTGGGTGCTTGGACTCATTCCCAATGCCCTGGGCCTTCTCTGCCACTTGGGCCCAAATGGCTCTCGGGGCTGCTATGGGACTGACACATTTCCGAGTGTCCCCAAGAACTCAGCCCTCATGAGCTCCCTGTCTTGGTTACTTTTCTCTCATTGCTGAGACAAAATACCTAACACCCAAAATTAGGGAAGGAAAGGTTTTATTTAGCTCACGGTTTGTGGAGGTTTCAGTCCATCATCAGCTGGCTCCAAGGCAGGGTGGCACATGGCAGAGGGCAACAGTTCATGGCGGCAGAAGACAGCAAAAGTAACAAGAGCAAAAAGGGAGAGCGAGAGAGAGAGAGAGAGAGCGAGAGAGAGAGAGAGAGACAAGCCTCTTTCCCTCCCTTATACTGTATGCAGGCTACCGCCCCAGGGTGGCTGTAGCACTCGCACCCATAATCCCAGCACGATGAATCAATGAATCAATCACAAACTCTAGAAGCCTGCCCCCCATGACTGCAGGAGGCTTTGGGGGGACATCTAGACACAAACCATAACACTCCCCAAGCATGCGGTGTCCCTTGGGACCTTTCATCACGGGCACATGGAGAAGGGGGTGTCCTCCTCCGCCTCCCCTTTCCCAGGAGAGGAGCTGGGGCGTGTGATCCCCACTGGGGCATGGCCAAGCCCATAAAGGGGTCTGCCACGTTGATGCTTCACTTTGGGGGGACGCCGCAGGGAGTCCCTGCCACTCCTTGCCTGCCCTGAGCAGACAGTCCTGGGTCCACCCCACTGCTGGCTTCACTAAGGAGGACACGAAGAAGCTGGAGCCCCACCCCAGGCTGGAGGTAAAAGTGTGACCCCGTGGGGGTGGGGGATGGAGAGATGGCCAAAGGGGCCCCGTGCATAGACCCCGGGCTGAACAGCTAGAGGTCCCCTCGGTGACCTCGTCCATGGGAGGGGTGCATCCAAAGGGCCCTTCAGGGCCATCACCTTCCTCACCGGGCTGGTCCACCCTGGAAACCCAGTGTGTCTACAGCACTAGCCACACACAGCCTCGTTGCCCCCTGGCTTGTCTTGCTCTTGCTGGCTGCAACTGCTGCCTAGGCATTTTGTCACCCAAAAGGGGACCCCTGGAGCTGCTGCCCTTGGACGAGCAAAGTCCCGGCTGATGCACCAGCAAGTTGACCGAAGCCAAGTCATACATAGGACCTGGCAACTCCGAGTGACTCCCGCACTGGGGACCCAGCCCTGGAACCTCTCCCTCTCCCTGCAGGGCCCATCACCTGGGAGAGATGGATGGCGATGGACGAGGGTGGCCTTGTTGACCGCCGAATTTGGGCTCAGTGTCAGTGGCCGCTAAGTCCTCAGCTGTGGGAACCAGAGCTGCAGGCTGAAGTCACACAGGGAGAGGGGGGGCTGAGGGAGAGGAAGGCAGGGCCCCCTGCAGCTGCCGGCCGTGGTTACCCACTTAGCCGATGGGCTCCCCCACCCCACACCTGCATTTGCTTTGTCCTCTCTCTGTCCCTGGCCAAAGGAAGCTTGCACTGGGCTCCACCCCCGAGTCACTCGGGGATGCCTGGCATCCTCTGTAAACTCGGGATTGGTTTCTGCAAGAGACTGAGACCCAGAGGCGACAAGGAACGTGCTGCACACCACACAGCAACCTGGGAGCTGAACTGGGTGGAAAATGAGTGCCTGGCCTGGACCCCGCGGCTTATCAGCCTGTAGGGCCAAGGTCAATGAAGGTGGGCAAAATTCAAGCCACACTGACACATGACTGTAATCCCAGCACTTGGGAGGCTGAGGCAGGAGGACTGCCGTGAATTTGAAGCCAGCCTGGGCTACATAGTGAAAAAAAAATCAAGCCAGGTGAACTTCAGTCCCTTGTGGCCAAGCAGAGGTGTGTGCGATCTTCTTGTTTCTACCACTGAACCAGAGGGTGGAAGAAATATTCACCAAAAGGCTCCTGGTCCTGATGGGTTTCTTGCAACTACAGGTGCTGGCCCAGTGTTTCTTGTGGCAGTGGAGCAGGGTGGGCCAGGCCGCTGCTCAGGGGATCCTGATGCTCAAGCTGTTCAGTGTATTCTGCAGGGGGCACTGTGACAGTGGCTTCACATACGTCCCCTCCTTAGGTCCCACCAAATCCATGTTATCCATGTTACAAGTGGGGAACCTGAGGCCCAGGGGGTACATGGGTACCCAGTGTGATGCACTGCTTTTTAAAAGGGACCCCGATTTTTTCTCCATCCTCCTCTCCCTGTATCACAGTCATTCACAAAATGACTGTGAAGCCCATCCTATCTGAAGGTAGAGTTTGTTTCCAAATTCTTGGATCTGGGTTGGTCTTGGTTGGCTTTGGCTAACAGAATTTCTGGAAATGATTGTGTACAGATCCACGACCTCAAGCCGCCTCACAGCTCCTCTCTTTCCTTGCTCCTCCCCTGCCCTCCCCTGCTCTCCCCCGCCTTTCCCTTTACTTCCCCTCCTCCTACTTCTCTTCCTCTTCCTCCTCTCTCTCTGTCTCTGTCTCTCTCTATCTCTCTGTCTCTGTGTCTGTCTCTCTCTCTCTCAGACCTCACCTCCATCAGAAGAATAAGTCCTTGGAGAATGAGATATATGTCCCCAGTTGTCCCTGTCACTCTAGACAACAGTCAGAAGCACAGCCCACAGCCTACCCAGCCATAGATGCGCGAGGGACCCTGCTCAGGCCAGAATAACCACCCCACTGATGGCTCAGGCTGAACTATCAACTTGTACACTCGTGTGTTTTAAGTAACTGAGTTTTGGGATGACTTGTTACACAGCGACAGGCAGCTGATACGGCTCATCAGGCCACTCGGTCCATGTCTCCTGGACTCCAGGTCCATGCCCCCAGCCCTATACCTTGCTACCCCTGGGAGGAAAATGAGACCATGCAGCCCAAGGCTGCTAAAGCTCCTGCCTCGTCTCTCTCCCACCTTCTGTGTGCATCTTCTCGGGAACACGCTAAGCCCTGCTGTCCCGCCCTGAGCCCCCCTGCCTGGGCTGGCTGTCCGGTCACCTTCTCTTCCCAGGGTCCCGCTGGGGCACAGAGCTCTGCTGCAGCCTCCAGTTCACCCCCGAGGCTCCACTTCGGCTGGCATCGCCCCAGCTCCTGTGTACAGCCCGTTCAGGACGTTAGCAGAACTGGAGATTTCTAAGCGGACATATCAGCCTTCCCGATATAAAACAGCTGTGAGGTTTAAAAATATCCGCCACAGGCTGCTGGAGATGCCAGGTCCCCAGCTCAGGGTGAAAAATCCAACTGTGAGGCGGGGCCATCATCGTCAGGAAAGGTGGCCGCTGCCACATTCCCTGGAGTCTCAGGGCCAGGCCTGAGGATCTTCGGCTTGAGCCTGGGTCCCTGGGAAGCTGTCAGGGGGCATCGCCCGAGCCCACGGGGAGCCCCCAGAACCCCTCACCCCACCTTCTTCTCTCTTCTTTGTCACCTCTGTAATTAAGACTGGGCAAGTCCTGCCCTGATCTCACTCTTGGGAGCTGTGTGATCTCAGACAAGTGATTTCGGCCCTTCAGCCTTGGTTTCCTGATGTGTCAAATGGGCCCTGCCCACTCAGGGCACAAAGAGCTGAACAGAGCAACAGGCCAATGGGCAGAGGCCGAAAGGGTGGCAACGAGGCACGACACCTCCTCCCCATGCACAGCCCCCTGCGCTCCCCATGCCCCAGCCTGGCCCCTGACAGGCTGAGGACGGAGGATGGAGTCCCAGAGCAGGGAACTGATGCCCAAGCCCCGCTGCACACAGCACGCTGCTACGGCTCTCCTGGCTCCCCTGGGGCCTGGCACGCTGCCCACTGCCCCTGCCCACCCCACAGTGGCCCCAAAGGGGGTGTTGGGCTCACAGCTACATCTCAGCACCTAGAAGGGTGGCTGGTACATAGTAGGTGCTCAAGAAATATTTGTTGACTGACCAAAGGAACCTGTATGATGGCTCCCATTTCACAGATATGAAATTGAGGCTCAGCTGGCACGGGTCAGAGTGCAACTCTCAGGGGTTGAGGGGACTGAAACTTGGGGGGCAAAAGTTCCTACCTGAGGACCCAGGGGTAGGATTTGAACCAAGTTTCACTGGCAAATGACATCCCGTTCTCCTGTCTCTTCCAGCCAATCAGCATCCTTATGGGCCAAAGACTGTCACACACAGGCTCTGTGGCCTTTGGGAACTCACAGAACCTCTCTAAGCTGTGGTTTCCACATTTGTAAAACAGAAAAAGGACCTAGGTACCCTGAGGCAGAACGTGCCTCTGCTCCGTTTCCCTCCGTTCTTAGCATCCCGCAGGATGTCCTCGCCTAATTAATCTCCGTGATAATTACTGGACAGGGTAGAAGCCGAGTCAGAAGCTTGCTGATGGGCTGTCTCCGGGAACACGTTCCTTCTTTGTCCGTTTTAAAGAGAGAGGAAAACGGCAGCGGGCGGAAGATGCCGTGCGGTTTATGCAGGAAGGATGAGAGGAGCCCCCATCCGCAGCACCCCGCGCACAAACATCTTTGTCCCATTTCAAAAAGTAGCCAAGTGGCTGTGACTCACCAGGCTGCACCCGCAGTGGAGCTGCAGGACCGGCCGTATGCTGGGTCCCAGCCCAGCCTGGGCAGCAGGTGTGGCGGATGCCGGCTCCCACATCTGCTCATGATGGCAGGAGGCTTCCCGCTCCTCTCCAGCGCCACAGGAAGCCCGTGCATCCTGTGCCGGTGCTTGGTGGGCTCTGGGAGACCCTGTGACCTGCCGACCCTGTCCCCACCCCCAGGGAGTACCCAAACCTGAGCAGAAGCCCAAGGGCTCCAACAGACCCACCGGGAGTTGAAGGAGGTAGCCATCCACGAAGCCCAGGCTCACGGGACACCCAGGTCCACACTGGCCTTCCAGTTCATCCTGGCCTCCGCCGCCAGGACCCAGTACCTCTACCCAGGCTGTCCGTGTGGCCGTCCCGGGGGCACCCACGTCACAGATGGTGTCACCTACAGTGTCACACAGCCTGGCTGTGAACAGGAGCTATGTGGTGCTGCCAGCCTTGTGCATGAGGACAGATTCGGCCCCTTACACAGAGCAGCTGGGAGCACACTGTTATTAGGGGGCTGCCTGTCCCGGCATGCGGCTCCTGGCCACTTCTGAGATGGAGTGGTGACTTTTACCGATGTCTGCTGGCCCTTCCTGCCAATCCCAGAGGTCTCCATGAAGCCAGGCTGGCCGGCGGGTCAGGGCACCGCTCACCCCAGAGTCCAAGGCCGGGGCTGGAGGACCCAGAGGCTGGGCCCCCACACACACCCAGCCGCCAGGAAAAGCGGGGACAGGGCTGGCTTCATGGAATGTGACTTGTGCAGTCCCAGAGGGGCCCCACACTCAAAGGCACCCCCTTTGCTATGCCACTGCCATCTTGAAAATCTTAATCCTTTTTAAACAGAGGTTCCACATTTTTAGGGTTTACACTGGGCCCCTAATTCTGGAAAGTCTGGGGGCCTAGGAGCTGGGCCCATCCCCCCAAGATTGGTGAAAGGCTTCAAAAGAGAGCAGCACAGAGCCATAAACAGCCCCCACCCCGTCCTCACCCCCATGTGGGCCTGGGGCCACCTCAAGTTTACACATACCTGTGACTGCTGGACTACAGTGTCACACACCATGGTGGGCAGTCCCACACCTTCAAGTGCACACACGCGCACACACACACATACATACATACATTCACAGGCGGCAGCTGATCATCCACATGTTTCCCGCCCTGGGAGTGATGGGGACACCAACAGGCCACGCCAGCACCCCAGGACAATGAGAGTGTGGGAGGGGCATCCGGAACAGACAGAGTCCCCTGTGGCCCCAGGCCCCAGGAAAAAGGAATCTTCTCCCTCACAAAGGACCCAACTTGATCCCCAAACTGTGCCTACAGAGCCCTGCATATGCCTGCACCTCAGTGCCCGCAGCCCCCTTGAGATGCGCTTTAGACTGTGCCCATTTTAAGGATGGTAAGGCTGAGGCTCCAGGAAGCACAGTTGCTTGCTAGAACCAAGACAGTTGTCCCAAAGAATGCCTGAGACACACCTGGTGTCCTGGCCCACTGGCCTTTCTGTCCGCTCCCCACTCCCCCTAAGGGTTTGTCCCCGGGGTGCTGCTGCAGCGGGCGTGTAAGGCAGGGTCCTCCCTTGTTTCCTCCCTGTAGGCACAGGTTGGGGCTAAGTCATGGCTGGGGCTCTCAGTCTACTCTTAAGCCCCTGGCCTCCTCCCAAAGCCCTTGGCCAAACTTGTACCCCTTTTCCTGCAATACTGGGGATTGAACCTAGCACCCTCACACTGAGGTATGTTGTCCCCAGGCCTATATAATTTAATTTAATTTTAATTATTTTTGTGGTACTAGGGGTTGAATCCAGGGCCTCTGCACTGAGCTACATCCCCAACTTTTTTTTCTTTTGAGATAGTCTTATTAAATTGCTAAATTGCCCAGGCTGGGCTTGAACTTGCAATCCTCCTGCCTCAGCCTCCCAGAGTGCTGGGATTACAGGTTTCCCTTTGACCCCACAGACCAGACACCTGGAAGGGGCTGACCCACGGCGAATGCCCAGGTCAGAACTCCCCGGTGGGGCTTGGAGCAGGGGGTGTGTCCTGGAGAGCGGAACACTCTTGGCCTCCCTGGGGCTCAGCTGCAGTGGGGGTCCCAGGAACCTTCCCCCACTTCGCCTTCCCTCAAGGTTCCCCATGGAGCACCCCAAAGCTCCCAAGGGAGCCGTCGGCAGTGCCTGCTCCTTTGGAGCTCCCAGTAGCAGCCTGTGGGTCCCTGGCACATGTGGGGCACAGGCAGGCCTGCTGCAACCCAGCACCTCGGTGAGCTTGTGCAGGCCCCACTGCCCGGGCCTTATTTGGTCAGAGCCTGCGCTGGCCCGGCCATGGGGCCGCCAGCTGATGGGATCCTGGGAGGTGTGGAGCTGGCCAAGGGCCGCCTGGCCTCCTCAACCAGCCTGTTGGCCAGAGTGGCGGATCCGCAGCAGGAGATCCCGAGTCAGGCCTGGCCATGCGGCTTCCCTGGGCCGCCAGCCCACCAGAGAGGGATTCCCCGGCTTTGCCTATATAAGGCCGAGGCAGGCGGCGGGTGCCCGCAGGCCCCAGGCCCCACGCTGTTGTCTCCAGAGGGTGTTTGGCACCAGCAGGGCAGCCTCGGGTGCTGCAGAGACCTGGCAGGGGATTGTTTGACAGCTCTGACAGCCGCCCGAGTCCCGGGCCAGGCATGTGACGCGTCAGCTGCCTGCCCCACAGGAGGCTGGGCAGCCGGCCCCGGGGGGAGGAGAGGTGAGCACCGGCCAGGCCGCTGGGGAAGGAGGGCACGGGGACCCCGTCCAGGCCTCAGTCTCCTATCCCCACGGGAGCAGAGGGTCTCAGGGAACAGGGAGGAGACAGCGGAGGGGGAAGCTGGGGTCCCCAGGAGCAGAGAGCAGGCTGTTCTTGCCCTCTTGTTTGCAGCACAAAGCCAGGGCGCCGGATGCTCTCTGGGCCCTGCCGAGGCTGGAAGCTGGGAGAGGAGACGGTGCCAGAGTCTGGCTCTTTCTCCTCCTATTAGGGACCAAACGCTCCGGTCCAGGCTCCATCCTAGGACCACAGTGAACAAGTTCAGAGGCAACCCGTTGCCTGGAGAGAGATGCTCCTTCAAATAAGGGGCTGAGGCCCAATGATGAGAAGGCACCAGTCCTTGGAAAGGGGGGTTGGTGCTCCTGCAGAGGAAACAACATGTGCAAAGGCCCTGGGGCAGTGAGGGGCCTGATCCCACCTAGGCCAGCTTGTGGGGCCGAGTGAGCTAGGAAGAGTGGCAGGAGACATGTCAGAGCTCACAGGAGCTTCGAGGGCCTGTGAAGGAGTGGGGTTTTATCCTAAGAGTGGCAGGAAGCTACCTGGAGGCCGGAAGCTGGATAATCGAGTCATACAGACAGGGCCAGCTGTCTACCCTCTCCTGAGTGCAGGGTGCTCATTTTCTCATCTGATTTTCAGTCCTTGTCCCCATTTTACCAAAGCAGAAACAGGTTCCCGAGGTGAAGCCGCTGACAAGAATGGGACAGACACGGCCCTCCTGGTTCCTGCTCCTGCAGGGGGTGCCAGGTCCTGTCCCCACCCCCTGCCATCTCCCCACCACTCCCCAAGGTCCTCCTGCCAGACAGTGACACAGAACCCCAGGAAACCCCTCAGTTGCGGGCAGACGGGACGGCTTAGTGGGAGCTCAGGGAGGCAAAGACACCCAGGCATCCCCTGCTGAGCCCTCCACACCTGTGCCCCAGCCCTGCGCCCCACACCCCGCCCAGCTGGGGAAGGAGGGCACTGGGGCGCTGCCCTCTGCTCCTGCAGCAGTAACAGGCCCAGGAACGGGTCTGCCGGGAGGATCAACACCCCAGGCAGAGACGCCAAGTCACACAGGGCTGCTTTGAGTTCACATGCTCCATGACCATGCCGTGGTTGGACCATCTATCCAACAGGACAGAAGCAACAGCCAGCAGTAGCCAAGGGTTTCGGGGTGCCAGGCCCTGGAAAGAGCTGTGACCCCCTCCTGGAGTATCAGAGCTTGGAGAGGAAGGGCTGTCACTATGCAGACAGGAAACAAAGCCCAGAGAGGTCGAGGCAGCTGCCCTTAGTCACACGGCAGATGACTGTGGAGCAAGTTGGCTGCAGACCTTCCCAGCGGGCAGAGTGCTCCGCAGGGGCGGGCGGAGTTCGAGGCTCAGTGCCACAAGTCGCTGGACTTTTCTGGGCCTCTCCTGCGCCTATGGAGCAGGGGTGACCACTGTGCCAGCCTCCTGGGGCGGCCTGTTACTCACCTGTCCTGTGCCAGGCACTGCTGTAGATGCAGAGGATGCAGTAGAGACGAGACAGAGAGGGCCCAGGCCGGAGCTGGCACACTGAGGGTCGGGTGCGGACAGAGGGAGAGGAGTCCGCGTCCGGGGAGAGAACAGCAGTGGCCGTGGTCCCCCGATGGGAGGGCATGGTGGGCTTCTGTGAGGAGACGACACTATTCCTGCGTGCTGCTCTCCAGCCACCCACACTCTGTCACACTCTTGTCTGCCCTCTCAAAGGCCATTCCATTTCTTCCTTGCTGCCAAGTTTTGTTGGACCAGCAACATGCCTCGCCCTGGGGATACCCACGATCGCTCTACTTGTGGCCACCCCACTGCCCTGTGCCACATTCTGGCTTTCCCAGCATTCCTTGTGGCTGGCGGTAACCACGTGATCCAGTCAAGCCAATGAGATCTAAGCCTTCTCCCTGCTGTGCTGTGCTTGTGCTGCTGCTGTGAGGCCAGGAGCTCTGGAGCAGTGGCAGCCATTTTCTGGAGCAGCGGAAGCAACAGTAGTAAAAGCCAGCACACTGAGGGCTGCTCACAGAGTGTGGTAGGGACCTGGGTCCTTCATGGATGAAGAAGAGTTAAAGCCAGGCGATTAGGTACATCTAGCAAGAAAGATGTACTCTAGAGCAGGAAATAGAATTGGACTTCAGTGTTCTTCAGGCTGGCATCCGCCTGTCCCCAGATGAACACAACAGTGACGGGGACAGGAAACAGTCCTCCAGGTGAGCCCGTCTCCTTGCAGAAAGGAGGTAATAGGATGCTCTAGGCCCGTGATGGTGAACCTTTTATAGACCAGGTGCCCAAACTACAACCCCACACCCACTTATTTATTGCAAAGTGCCAACACTGCAATTAAACCTGAATACTGAGGTTTTCATTTAGAAAAAACAACTGTTATTCAATGCTTGGCTGCTGGGGCCGCTTGGCTCGTGTGCTGACAGAGGCTCTGGGTCATTCATCCGCAGCCTGTGGCTGCTTTGCACCAAGAATAGAGTGTAGCACAGAAACCACATGGCCCCAAAGTGGAGAATGTTCACTGTCCAGCTCCAAAGGAACACGCTTGCACCCCTGATCGACCCTCATCATCTCTAGTGAGGCCTTCGGCCTGCAGCAGGGGCACCAGGGGCTGAGAACACAGAACCTGAAACCTACCCGGCTCAGACCAGCATCGGGGCATTTTAACCGGATGGCCAAGGTGAAGGGGTGTGACCGGTAAGTGGCAGGGCTCCATGGGCAGAGGGGCAGAGGGCAGCCACTCTGGGGGAGCAGGGAATCTTGGGCCATGTCCTCCGGCTGCTCCTCAGAGTCGCCAGAGCTTCAGAGTCAGGAGCCCAGGGTTCGGACTCAGCTGGCCGGAAGGGCTCAGCCAGGGCATCTGTGGAAAACCCTCAGGTGACTGAGGGGCGGGGCAGGTAGGGACTTCCGCACCGGGCACACGTTGGAGGAGAAGCTGAGCAAGGTGGAAAGTGGGGAGCCTGCATCCAGGGTGGCCCAAACGGGACGGGAATGGGAGGGATTTGGGTGGACCCGTAAGAGGTTTCCTGTGCTTGAGCTGGGGACAGAAGAGAAGGGAATACGAGAGGAAGAGGAGGAAGGGGCGGGAGGTCAGCGATCCCAGAGATCCCAGAACGGACATTGAGGCCAGCCCTCGGGAGAGGGGTACAGGCGAGACCCCCATCACCCGAGCCACCTTGCCAGCGCCCGGGGGGGGGGGGCCCTGTCCACGGTTCCCAAATTTCAGACATTCCCGGGCATCGCTATGACTGTGACCATCTTCATGTGGTCTGTACTTTGCTTCCTATTTCTCTTTAAAATTACTCACTCTGTTTTTTCTTTTTCTTAAACACGCTTATTTTTAAAGGGAAATTCTCTAGCACCGAGTCAATGGAGATGAGTATTGCTTGTGACAGGAGAGAGCTCCGACAATCGGCACAGTGAGCACAGGGCATAGTCACTATGTGGCGGCATCTAAGGCCATCAGGAGACGTGGCGTGCCATCGCCCGTCTGCTCTCTCAGACGGAGAGGGGATCCACGGGCCTGGCCTGCAGCAAGGATGCCTGGCTACCAAGCTGGTCAAGAAGGGGAGAAAAATCAAGGGGCAAAAATCCTGCATCTCACGTGAGCTTCCCGAGGTCCCTGCTGGCCCGGGTCCCAGGGCCCACGGTCGTCCTGGCCAACCTGTTCTTTGGAGATGGGGAGACTGTGGCCCCCACAATAGTAGGTGTGGTTCCCCTGAGAGCTCACTGCATGTCCACACTCACATCGGCCTTGATGTGCCACCTGGGCATTTCCCCTGGGGATCCCCAAGAGCACCTTCAAAATTTCACCAGTGCCTCTGGGCCCCAGGTGCCTGCGTGGTCGCTCTCCTTCCTTTAAGACCTATGGCTGACCTCAAGGTCCCCGCACATCTGCCCCGGGGTCCCTGAGCTTGTGAGCATCAGTCCAGTGACGAAGAGCAATGAGTCTGTTCCCTGGGCAAATAGAGTATGCGCTGCCCGGTCTGTGGGCTGAGCCCGGCCCCCTGGAGACGGCCACCAAGGGCAGGTCGCCAAGGTAGTGGCCAGTCCGCATTCCTGCGCCGCAGGCCAGGGCGTGCCTGCTGGGTAACCAGCTTGTATTCACCGCCAGGCAGACAGAAAAGGAGCCTTTTTGTCTTCAGATCACATCCTGGTGACAGCACACTCCCACGGAGCTACATGTCAACTCCTCTTTAGGGGACAACTCTACCTTTGTGTTACCAAGGAACACTGTAGGGGTGGGGGGGTCCTCAAGCTGCAAGTGGGGGTGTCCGGCTTCACACCTCGACCCGAGGAAGGGCCAGACTCCGTGTGTCACCTGGTTATCTGCACATGACTCACGACATTGAAGGGTCAGGAGTTAACAGATGTCCGTACTTCAAACAGCCTGGGTGCTCCCCGGACGTTACCAGGGTGGTCTGCGTTTTTAGTTTCTTCCTCCTCCCACTTTTAAATGTCACCGCCAGGGACAATGGTGTCCCTGAGGTCGTCTCTTTGGCTACGGAACCCCCACAAGGTGACAGGTTAGGTCCGAGGGTGGCACAGCTTTGTGGCATCTATTTCACGCACAGGCGGATCTTCAGAGGGGACAGTCCTGTCCCGCATCCCCGCCCGCCCTAGGCCTCCCGGGTCTGCCTTCCTCTGACTCAGGGCTGCGCATCCATTCTTGTTCTCCCACCTCACCGTTAACTGTCTGTATTTCCTCAGGAACAAGTGGTTTGTTCACTTTCTTTGATTATTATTTTTGTGTGTGTGTGGGTACCGGGGGTCGAACTCAGGACCTCACGTGCCAGCAGCCGCTTATGCCGCTGAGCTATCTCACCGGCCCCTCTTTGATTATTTCTCAAGCGATGTCTGGGACAGTCCCTCGGGCTGTCAGCCGGGGGCCACTGGAAAATCTTTGTGGAAGCGGAGGGTGAGGACTGGCAGATGGGAAGGCGCGGGCAGCTTCCGCCCCAGGAGCCAGGCCCTGCCTTCCCTTCCGATCATCCTGGAGCCTGCTGGTGGAAACGTCCTTTCTCGGGACCAAGATCGCCGGCACATGACAGAGCAATGTGTGCCAAGGCTGGGACAAAGAAAGGAGGGCCCGCAGGAGCAGCGAGCAAGCCAGACACTTTTTCTGAACTGTGAATCATCCAAGGACCCGAAAGCCCTCCTCAGCCTCACAGTGGCTGGCCCACGGCCACCTTCGCTGCTGCCATGGCTTCTGGTTTCCGCACAGGCACTGTCCGAGACAGGTCTGGAGCAGCCTATGGACATTCGTCCCCTCTGAAGGGAGGCTGGACCCTTGCCCAGGCCTGGGAGGTCACTCCCAATTGGGACTTGCATTTCAGCTCACGCGGAGCCCTCTGAAACACCCTGTCCCTTCCCACAGCCTGGGTCCCCACACCTAGCACAGTGCTGGCCCTACTCCGAGCCCCAGGAGGGGCATATGGCAATTTTTGTCCTGCCCTGGCCAGAGGCAGCGGCAGGGGCAGGGTAGAGAACCAGAGCCCTAACCAGTGACCAGGTCAGTTCGCAGCCAGTCCCAGTCAGGAGCCCCGCCTCTGCACTCCCTATCCAGTGTCGCTGTGTCCCTGCATTCGCAGGCTGCAGCGACCCTCCTTCCCCGCCCAGGAAGCCCTGCGAGATCAGGCTCCTGCCTCCCCCTTCCTCCCATGTCTCCCCCTGCTGTGTCCCCCTGACCCGTCTTGGTTCTCAGGGGCACAGACTGTCCCGCCTGCCGTGGAACTCCCTCTTGTACAGCATTCCCCGACCTTCCCGGGAGTCCCTCACCTCCCAAGCTGGCTGTCACCTCCTCCCAGGGGCCTTTCCCAGCCTCTCCCCTATTCAGCTTTTGTCCCTGGCACTCGACCTTCAAGAGACACTGAAGCCCTCCCTCTCCTCTCCCCAGTGCTGCTGTCACCCTGGCCACCCCCACCTCCTCCTGCTGGACCAGGCCGTCTCCTCCACCTCTACACCTTCCACATTCAGGGTGGCCACTCTGCTGGGGACTGTCCTGGGCACCTTAGGACATTTCCAGTGCTGCGAGATGCCCACGGCACCTCCTCCTGACAGCAGAAAGCGTCCCCAGACTCTGCCCAGAGTCCCCTGGGCAGCACATCACCGCCGGGGAGAACCACGGCTCTGGACCTTGCGACCCTCATCCCTGCTGGCCTGGGCTCCTCCCCTGGCCCCAGCCGCCCTCTTTGAACTCTGTAGCAGTGTGGGCTTTGAAAACTGACAAGCCGTGACACGCTAGGCTCGAAGTGTCCAGTGGGCCGGGCATGGTGGTGCATGCCTCTACTGTAATCCAGCACTCTGGGAGGCTGAGGCAGGAGGATCAAAAATTCAAGCCTAGCCCGGGCAGTTTAGTGACTTAGGCAAGAGTCTATCTCAAAAAAAAAAAAAAATTAAAAGGGTGGTGGATGTAGCTCAGTGCAAAAACCCTGGGTTCAATTCCTAGTCTCTCTCTCTCTCACACATGCACACACACACACACAGACACACACACACGTCTGGTGGCTTCATTAAGGCACCTGCTCTCCTCTCTGCCCCCAGGCAGTCCTCCCAGATTGGCCCTTGGCCTCTCCTCCCATCCCCTGTACCCCATTCCCTCAGGGCCCGCAGAGGCTCTCTGATCAGCTCCTGTTTCCGCTCAGCTGTCCCTCTCAGTCCCTCTCCCTGCTTTCATGTCCTCATTGTCTTTTCTTCTTTATTTTATTTCATTTTTGAGACGGGGTCTCCCTAAGTCACTGAGTTGCCCAGACTGCTCGAACTTGAGATCCTCCTGCCTCAGTTTCTCAGAGTGCTGGGATGGCAGGCATGGCTGCCTTTTCTTAAATTATCCTATTTCTGGCTTTTTGTGCATTTACATGCCCACATCCGACTCCCTACAGTGCCAACCCTGAGGGCAGGGCCTCCCCTGGCTCCCTGTTCAGCCCCAGATCTGGAATGACCTGAGTGGGGCTGGAAGAAGCTCAGGGAGCACTGGGCCCTGGAAGCGGGACAGGGACTGGAGGCTTCCTTGGGGCCCTGGCTGCGAGGTAGGGATTGGGGGCCTGCAGGGACCCTGGAGGGGCCCTATTCCTGGCCTTCGAGCTCCCAGCTGGGCTCTGGGGAAGCAGGTGGGACCGTCCCTCCCTGGCTGGAAGCAGCTGCAGCTCCCCCACCCCAGTCCTGCAGGGCCGGACTCTAGATACAACAGGAGGGCAGGTCCCTGTGGCCACGGCCTCTCAGGGAGAGGAAGAGGTGGCTCTGATTAAAAGCATTTCTTCATCCCTCGCTGACACCACCCCCCCACCCCGGGGGACAGGAAATGTGGCGAAATGAGTCCTGAAAAGGCCGGGAGGTGGAGCCCTGGGTGCTGGCGGGAAGAGGGCTTGAAACAGATCCCTGAGCCAAGCCCAAGCTCTCTGGTGTAGGTTTTAAGCGAAAAGGGCTTGGGCCAGATTCGATTTTCAAAGCAGGTGCTGCCTGGCACTGCCTGAGTCGGGATCCCTGTGAGTCTCGGTGTCCCCACTGCAGAAAGTGTGGCTGATGGCTGTGCATGTCCCGGCATGGCCTGGGGCCGGTCCAGTGCAGGCCAGAGTTCCAGTGCTCACTGCTGTCAGGATGTGTGATGCTCATGGGCCCACGCAGAATGAATGTGCTGCCCCTAGCCAGATGCATGGTGGTCTTGCAGTGTGATTCCAGCGCTCTGGGAGGCTGAGGGAGGAGGATTGCCAGTTTGAGTCCAGCCTGGGCACTTTAGCATTTTAGCATTAATCCAAGCTCAGGGCCCAGCAAGATGCCCAAGCCACATACCTGAGGATGGGCTGGCTGTGGTGGCTGAGAAGTTGTCCCAGAGGACAGCATTCAGGCCTTGCAGGTGGCTTTGTGCACCCCACTCCAAGCCCTCCCCACTCTCTGCTGGTTCCATTTAATGGGAGAGGGAGGCTCAGGGCTGAGTTGGGGTGGGGCTGCACCCCACAGGGACAGGGGCCCTCCCATGACCCTCATCTATGGACCTCAATGTGCCATCAAGTGGAAGACACAGGACGCCAGCACTGCATGCGAACTGGTTAATCCATGCACATATCACACACACACACACACACACACACACACACATACACACACACATGTTAACTGAGCACGTGCTGTGTGCCCACATAGGACGTAAATACAAGGAAGACCCTGGCAGGAGGGGTGGCTCCCTCAGGGCCGGAGGAGTTGCAGCTGGTTCTGGCTGCATCTGTAAGTTTATTTCTTTTCTTTTTTTTTTTATGTGGGTACCAGGAGTTGACCTCAGAACCTCGCGCTTGCCAGCAAGCGCTTGTGCTGCTGAGCGATGTCACCGGCTCTTTTTTTCCTTTACGTGTGTTCCAGGAGAGTCGAACTCAGGACCTCGCGCTTGCCGGGCAGGCGCTTATGCCGCTGAGCTATCTCACTGGCCCTGTAAGTTTATTTCTAAAGAACAACAAAAAAAGAGATTAGTGACAAGTGGAACAAAAAAATCTTTTTTTGTTTTTGTCCTACTGCGGATTGAATGAGGCCCTCATGTATGGTAGGCAAGTACTCTATCGCTGAGCTACAGCCCCAGCCCTTTATTATATTTTGAGACAGTCTTGCTAAATTGCCCATGCTGACCTTGAACTTGGCGATCCTCCTGCCTCAACCTTCTGAGTAGCTGCACCACCATGCTTGACCTTATGATGCTTAATTGTAGGGTTCTGTTATTATTCCTTATTGATTGATTGATTGATTGATTGATTGTGGTACTGGGATTGAACCCAGGGCCTTCCCACTGAGTTACAGCCCCAGTCTTTTTTTTTTTTTGAGACAAGTTCTTGCCAAGCCACTAAGTTCTCCAGGCTTGGCCAGAACTTGAGATCCTCTTGCCTCAGCCCCCTCCCCGCAAGAGTGCTGGGATTACAGGCATGTGCCACCAAGCTCAACTTGTATCTTTTCATTTTAAAAAGTAGGTTTTACTGCCTAAAACTCTGGAAATAGCTATTCTTTCATTGACCCCCTGTGAGGAAGGCACCTTAATCGAGCCCTTGCTGTGTGCCTGCTCCAGGACTCTGCCTCGAGGGGCTGAGAGCCCAGTGCAGGAGGAGGAAGAGGGACAGGCCTGGTGTGGGGGCTGCAGGAAGTGACCCTTGGCACGGGGCTGCCCTTTCCTGTGTGCCCAGGAAAGCCAGATCTGGGGTTCATCTTCCCTCCTACAGAAGCAGGGCTGGGACCTTGCAGGGATGTGTTTGCCAGCACCAAGGGCCACCATGCCTGAGTGGCACCTCATGCACATCTTGTCAGTCACATTCGGGGCTGGCTGCTCAGCCGCGCTGATTCCTCAGTGAAGGATGAGAGGTGTTGTCCTGAATTTTCCACAGTCCCGCCCCACCTGTGGGCCACAGGTCTGCTGCCCTGAGCCTAGAAGCAGCCTTGGGGGAAGGTGTCGCCTTCCCCGGGGCTTTGGCAGCCTCTTTGGCAATGGGGGTCAGAGGACAGGACCAGGTGGGGCCAAGCCTGCCCAGCGCCTTGAGGGACCAGCTGGGGGCATAGCTCCTCCTCCCAGGCTGTGATCTTTGTTTCTGTCTTCTTTGCTTGGTTTAACCTTTTATTTTGAAACAATTTTAGACTTACCCAAAAAAGGTGTAAAGACCCGTCACCTGCTTACAAAACCACAGCACAATTAACACAGCTGAGAAATTCACATCAGTGCAGTGCCATTCACTAACCAAAAGGCTTGGCTTTTTCCTTCCTTCTTTCCTTCTTTCTTTCCTTCCTTCCTTCCTCTTTATGTAGCACTGGGGATCAAATCTAGGGTCTAGCTCTACCACTGAGCTACACCTTCAGCCCTTTTTAGTTTTGATCTTGAGACATGGCTGGCCTTGAACTTGTGATCCTCCTGCCTCAGCCTCCCCAGCAGCTGGGATTACAGGTGTGTGCCCCTCCCCATACCAAGCAAACTGGCTTTACTCAGATGTCACCATTTGCCTCTCAGACCTGTTTTCTGTTCCAAGATCCAGTGCCAGACTGTGGCCAGGGGTGGTTCATCCTTCGGTTACTGACGGTGATGCGTTTGAAGGATATTAGTCGGGTCCTTCTGCAGACCATGGCTCTTCTGAAGCACTGTCCTGTGTTACAATGAGATGCAGTTAGCCAGATGTGTTGGCTCATGTCTGTCGTCCCCAAGTTCAAGCCCAGCAACCGTCACACTACCAACTCCAGGACATTCTCGAGGGGAGCCGGCCTGGCTCCCTCCCCGCTCACCTGCCTTCCTCCCTCTGGTGTGGGCTGCACCATCCTTTGTCTCAGTTCCCTTTTTTCCTTTTCGGTTTCTCTTTGTGCTTCTGCCTGCCCCGTCCGCGCCTGCCTCCCCTACTCGACTCTCCTTTCCATCTCCTTCCCCGTTCTGTTTCTCTGTGTGCCTGTCTCTCTCCCTTCCGTTCTGAAAGTGATGCTGGCAAGAAAGTAAATAAGAAGCCACGCTGAGCCACACTCGGTGTCCTGAGGACACGGGTGGAGTGGCAGAGGGAGCACTAGAGACCCCATGCTGGAGTGGCAGTTGCAGAGATTTCTGGGAGGAGGTGACACCAAAGCCCAGCCTGCAGGGTAGAAAGCAGCTGGCGCCAGACGAGTCCAGACGGGCAGCAAGAGCAAAGGCCCTGAGGCAGGCAAGAGCCCCGAGGGCGAACAGAGCTAGCTGGGAAGCCAGGAGGCAGCACCCGTGAGCCTAGCAGGCACTCGGCCACCAGCGGGGTGAGGCCATGGCTTAGGCCTGAGAATGCTGAGCTGGGCACAGCCCCACCTGCCTCAAAAGCTGCAGCCAAAGCCAAAAAGTGTGTGTCCATTTATCCAGCTGTTTACTGCAGGAGCAATTAATGGGCACCTGCTGCATGCCAGATAATGTGCAGGAGACTACAGCCACATCTCCCTTCATGGGCCACCACCGGATGTCGCCTGGTCATGCCATGCACAGCTATGGCACCCACCATGCCCAGGTGAACACAGGTGGCCCCCAAGGGGCCAGCCTTGCTCACAGTACAGTTTCTAGGGCAGAAAGACACAGGATTAGCCGAGAGGCCTTGGGCAAGCCGTGCACCCTCTCCAAGCCTCAGTGTCCCCACCGGAAGTGGGCTGCTGTGAGAGCAAGGAGAGCATGGCTGCTGGGCTCAGGCCTGGGCTGTCCCCCAGAGTCCATTGCGGCCAGTGCCAAGCTTGGTAGCCGGGCGTCACTGCCCTCCCCTGCTGGTGGGCAGGGCTGCCTGGGTCAGGAGGCTCCCAGGCAAGCTGGGGAGCCAGGCATCCTTCCCCGGGGACACAGTTTAGGCGGCTGGTGGGGGAACAGCATGTCCAGCAGCTGGAGCCTGGCTCATGTCCTTAAGTCACCGAGGGTAGCACAGGCTGGCTGGTGCCCAAGAGCCAGCCTGGGCCTCATTTGTCATGCAAATGGCTTTCAGAGGCTGCAGGAGGGCAGGTCCCTGGGCAGGACCCCAGAGCTTTCAGTATGAGCATGAGGAAGAGAGGCGGCGTCCCCAGCCAGCATGCAGAGAGCTGGGGCGCCGAGGCTGGGTGACATGATGCCGGGAGCCACTGGGCAAGCCAGGACCAAGGGTGAGGGGAAGGGAAGCACCAGGGCTCCACCCTGCTGGAGCCCGGCCCACGCGCTGGCTTTCTTCCTGGATCCCTGGGAAACCGGGGCTGAACCCAGCCACCCATGTCACTTCCCGGCCAGGCCCTGCTGGGTCTCCAGCGCTCCTCCATCCCCTGCTAAGCTGCAGTCACACAACCTCTCTCCTTCTCCCTGCCGCTTTGCACCTTGGCACTTTTCAGGCTGTTCCCCCTGCCTGGAATGCTGTTCCCATCACCAACACCAGTCTCTCCTGAGATCTGTATTCAGGCAGGGTTTGTGGTCAGCGACCAGAGCTTTACTGAGCCCTGGCCCTAACTTTGTACGTAGCCCTGTCCGTGCTTTCTCTCAGAGGTGGGGCCCCAAACTGACCAAACGTCGGGCCCCACGTAAGCAGGTCTGTCCCTGGTGGCAGGAGTTCGTCCCCGACACCCTCCTCCAGCTTCTGAGCAGCTGCCAGGCCACCGCGCCAGCTGGGTGAGCCACTTGCATGGCAGACTCTTCCTGGGCAGCTGTCACATGTGGGGACCTTTCCCAGGTGCCAGGAGAGCAGCAAAGAGGACAGAGAATATGCCTGTCCCCCCGGATCTGCATGCCATAGTTGACAGCAGGCGACAGACACATAGCAGTACCCTAGGTGACACATGGCACACAGGGACGTGTGAGTGTGACCAGGACCATGGGGGGAAGAGGAGCAGAAAAGTGAAGGCTGTGTCCTTTTTGATAACTGAGGCCCGCAGCAGCAGGAGGTAGGGGAAGAGCATTTCAGCAGGTTGGGAACCGCATGTGCAAAGGCCCAGTGGCAGGGGCACAACCAACACTGCGGGCACAGCACCATGGCATTTACCAGGCTGAAATTAAGTAATTACTCCAGGGAGGACACGTCCTTTCTGTGTTCCCCACTGGGACCTTGTGTTCAGGAGGTATTCACTAAGCACTGGGGAAAGCTTGGGTGGGTGAGTTTACTGGAGGGAGAGGCTGTCGTGGGTGGGTTGTAATGGAGCCCCCAGCCATGACAGGACTGGCTCTTGCTAGATGGACCAACTCTGGTTCTGTCCCCACACACAGGCTCACTGTCCCCATCCTTGGTGCTACAGGGACCCATGGAGGTGGCTCAGGGCTGTGTGTTAGGAGGGGCTGTGTGGGCACCTGCAGATGAGACCTGGGCATCAGGACAGTGTCCTGCGCTGCGGGCAGCAGGCATAAGCAAATGACAGTGAAGGGGGGACAGAGGAAAAGGGAGCCCTACTGTGCTGGGCAGGTCGGCCTGGGGTGAACTCGAGTCCCTGCGACCACGGTGCAACCTTTTCTGGGCAGAGGTCCTGCCAGCTGGTGATCCTGGGAAAAAAAGACTGGCTGGCCTCAGTCCTGGCCTCCCACCCTCCCTGCCCCAGGTCCCCACCCTTGGCAGAGGACGACATGGCAGCGGGTGCCACTGCCGCTAGCACAGACTGATCCCTGTCCAGGTGACTCGGGGCTCAGAACTCACTTCTGCTTCCACCTGGGGACAGGCGATACGCACAGGCATCTCAGGGTGGGGGAGCCCCACACTGCCAGCCGGCACTGCCCAGGCTGGGGGCCGAGATGCCCTTGAAGGAGAACAGGAGCCTCGTGTGGCCAATGGCGTGCGCAGGTTCGGGTCAGAAGCAATACACATCTGTGCAAATGACGGGGGATACTGGGCACCTCCGGGCCAGAGCCGGGTAGGCGGGGGGGGGGAGAGCTGCCGCCATCAGCCCCTGACCCCGCTCAGTGTGCAGACTCAGCAGCCAGGCCAGCACCCGCCCACAGGAGGCCGAGGGCCGGAGCTTAAGCGCTCGGGGGGGATGGAACACAGGGGTGACGGGGCCACCATGCATAGGGCCTGTCTCCCCCTCCTTTCTCCCGGCAGCCCCGCCTCCCCCAAGGAGCTGGAGGAGAGGAGGGCGCGATTGCAACAGCCCTGGGGTCAGGCTGCCAGGCGGAAACCTCCACGAGGCGCCAGCCCTGCTCTAGCAGGTGGGGGAGGAAGTGAGAGCCAAAGTCAAAGTCATGCTGGGCTGGTGACAATCTCTGGCTCAATTACTGTGAAAAAGACAGTGGTGGGGGAAGGGGAAGTTCCCCGAGCAGGCCCTGTGCCCTCAAAGTCCAGAGATGTGCTCCTCCAAAGCCCTGTCAGGTCCTGGTTTGCAAGAGGGCAGGGGACATGAATTCTGCCTTCCTGCTGGCCCCGAGCTGAGCGTAGCCCACCCCAAGGCGCTTGCACATGCTGTCAAGGTGTGGAGTTTTCTTCCCAGTTTCCTTGTGTGGCTTCTTTCCAGTGGGGCTTTTGCTGGCCTGACTCTCAGCTGGGCCCTCCCCATTTGCAGCCGCCTGCTTCCTCCCCAGCCCTCCTCAGAGCCTCGGACTCAGTGATTCCTCACTGAGTCCTGTGCATCGAGCTCCCAGGAGGGCAGCGGCCACAGCCGCCTTCCCTACAGCTGCACTTCCGGTCACCGGCACAGAAGTTGGACATCATTTGTGGAAGGAATGGAAGGAGAATCTTGGCCGTGGTGTGCTGTCACCAGTGGACTATATGTAGGTTCTGAGCTTTATCAGAGGGGAAGCCCAGGAGCGGGGTTTAAAACAGAAACAGACTTCCCTGCATGCCAAGGCAGTCTCCTTGTTTTAGGACCGATGGAAGACGGGAACACCTTCTTCCCTGAGGGTTAACCCAGCGCATGAAGCTCAGGGCCTTCCACTGAGCCTGAGCAGGAAAGCAACGCAGGCGGAAAAACGGAGAGAATGAGTCCCTACAACAGTGTCTGAGCTGCTGGATCCAGCCATTCCTGAAGGAGGACTGCCCCCCGCATGAACTAGTCAAGTCCAACCCGCTTCAGAAAGAAGGTGAAGCAACAGAGATTCTCCGCTTCTGCGAGTGACAGAAAGCCCGAGTCAATCTGCTGGAAGGGACAGAATAACGGCCCCCATCTCTACCTGATCTCCAGACCTTGTGTATGTGTTAAGTCACATGGGTCCTCCCCAGAGCCCCTGCAAGGGACTCAGCCCATGAGTTTGGCCTTTTGAGACCCCAAGCTGAGGACCCCTTAGGTACATTGTTCTTGGAGTTCCAGCCCACAAGGCCGTGAACAAAGGGGGTGATGATTTGGTAACAGAAAACCAGCACCAGGGTGGAGTGCAGAAGATGACCCACATGCTCACCCAGCCCTGGCTTCAGGCTGACCTGCGCGGAGCTGCACCCCGGATCCCCACAACCTGGTGGATCTCGGGGGTGACTCAGGACTCTGGCAGCCCCTGGGCCAGTCAGGCCCCTCCCCATCCTGCCTGGGCCTCCAGTTCTCTGTGTTCCCCAACCTGCTCTGCCAAGCAGGGAGCCCTTGGTTCCGGAGCGGATGCTTTCCTGGGAGGCAGAGTAAATAAACTGATATTTATACCATGGCCCCCAGGGCAGCCACATGGCTCTGAGCAAATATGGTCAAAACCGAAGTCTGCAGGCTGGGAGGAGAGTGTGGCCGTCCACTCTGCAGGTCCTCCAGCTCTCCCAGCAGACGCCCAGGGCAGGGTGGCATCCCGGCACTGGCTTCCCAAGTCCCCCGCTATCCAGACTGGGCCCCTCCTGTCCCTGGTGGGCCCACAGGCCTCTCGCAGCTCCGCTCCCAGCCGGCCGGGGACTCCCTCCCCAGAACGTTCTCCACGAAGCCACGGGCGCAGATGCTGCTGCAGGCACCTTCGAGGCTGGAGGCTCATTAAAGTTAATTTCTTTAGATTCACAGGTGCCACAAGTATCAGACGTCCCTAGTTGTGAGCTGGGCGCAGTGGCTGGCACTGTCATGGGTGCGTCTGCAGCAGCCCTCCTTCCTCTGAGCTCACTGTTCATGATGGGAGCAGATAAAGGAGGGAATGAATGAATGAATGAGTGAACAGAGAAGTCCAAACCCTGATGAGTGCTCCCAGTGAGGAGGTGGGACAGAGTCAGGTGGGGTGCAGGAGCAGCAGAGGAGGGCACAGCACAGACATCTTCGGGGGGCACTGCAGGCTGTGGAGACTGCATGTGCAAAGGCCCTGCGGCGGGAGGCAGTCTCAGCAGGGCCTGCACGCATCCTCCACCACTCCACGCTTCTTCCAAAGACATTGATTGAGCACTGACTGTGTTCCAGGCAGGCGCCCGGCACTGCAGTGACAGCGGTGACCCCAGAGAGTGCGCAGTCCCGTGGAGCAGACAGGAACCAGCATGGCCTCAAGGTCTGTAACCACTGGGACATTAGGGATGACAGGGTGGAGAAGCGCTGGACATGGCCACATGACACTTTCCATGGCTCGGCACAGCCCTTCCTCCAAGGAGGTGAGGCCAGGGGCACAGCCGTCCCACGCTGCTTCGCACCCGTCACCCTAAGCTCCAGAGGATGGCGGGTCCCAGCCACCTGTCTGCGCTGGTTCCGCAGGTGGTCTCGGTGGCCTCGTGGTGACAAAGCCCTCTGTCTGCCAGGGCCCCTGTGGTGGTCGCCAGGCTGCATGGGCAGAGTGACCTGCGGCCCCGGTTCTGGGCAGGGCATGGGGGCCATCGCAGGTCTCCCTGGCCATGGTGGCCACCTTCCTCCCGCCAGCCGTGGCTTGGCAGTCCGGGTCCTGTTCTGAGGACACCTGGCCCCGAGCAGCCTTGGCATCTCTGTCCTCAGCCATCGAAGGAGGCTTGGCTGGTCACAGGGGCTCCGCCTGCCCGCCCTGCCGACCCGCACCTAACTCTGAGGCTGCCAGGTCTGCATCCCAAGCACCACGGGCAAAACAGCTCTCGTCCCGCCCCAAAGAGCTCTGGGTCACCTGATGCTCCCAACTCCACAACCCGTCACCAGCCAGCCCCAGTGGCGACCACTGCTGAGCCCACAGCACCTCCGCTGGCAGAGCCAGATGCCGACTCCTTCAACCCCTTGTGGCCTGGCATCCCTCCCTGCAGTGGCCCCAGGGTCCTTTCAACACCAATCTTCCCACACGGCTCCTCGGCTCAGAACTCCAATGTTCTTCAGCACAGTCCCTGAGCCTTCTATGCCCAGAAGGCTCTTCTGGTCCTTCCCGCCCACTCTCTGTAGCTGCAGGGCCTCCTTGCTGCTCCTCCTATTTCAAGCAGGCCCCTGCCCGAGGGCCTTTGCACATTCTACTCCCTCTAGAACATCTCTCTCTCCACTTCTCCATGGCTCACTCTGCAGTGGTCTTTCGAGGGTCACCATTGCAGGAAGGCCTCCCTGAGCACCCTGCATGCATGAGAAACAAGCACTTCCTTCCCTCTCCTCCTGCCCCGCTCTACCCTCCTTCCACTCCTACACCTCTGACACACAGGCTGGAGTCCCTGGCTTGGGAGAACAGGCGCCCCTCAGGGCAGGAATGCTGTCTGCCTCGGCACAGCCGCGTCCCTGGCCCCGGCACGGTGCATGTGCTGTCATGAGTTTCGCTCCTCTTTCTGTCCCTGATGACTTTCTAAGGAGGTGGTGCTCTGCAGAAGCCACAGGGCCTTCTGGGGGTGACAAGGCACAGGGACACTCGACACAGTCCATGCCTCAAAGGGAACCACTGGGGGTCCCAGAGTGGTCCCTGCCCTCTCTCTCTCTCTCTCTCACACACACACACACACACACACACACACACACACACACACACACACACACACCTGCCAGTTCTGGAGCCATGAGGAAGAGTGACATCGCTGTCCCCAGAACAGCTGTGCAACCCTCTGTCCCTGAGTCCCCAGCAGAGGCAGGAGAGGCTTCCAGCCCGCGCCTGTTACCCGCTGTCTGCCCTTGGCGGGGTCAGAGCCCCCCTGAGCAGAAGGTAAGGAGCAGAAAGGAATTAACACAAAACAAGGCTGCAGGGGGCATTTTCCCAAAGTGGTGCATTTAACTGTGCCCTAAAAGATACATTTTAAGACCATGAACGAATGACCTCTGTGTATCACTCTTTCTGCTGAGGTTCTTTCCTGCTGTACCACCCAGTTCAGTTACCTTTCGCCACATAACAAATGACGCGAGATCTCAGTGGCGCCATCACTCAGCGGGGCAGGTCCCCTCACAGCTGGCAGCTGGGGTTCAGCAGGGCTGGGGCACCCCAGGTGGGGCACAAGCCTGCACACATGCTGCGCTTCTGGCTGGTCTGAGCCCCGCTCGCTCCCCACAGCAACTGGCCCAGTCCTCCGGGTCTCCACACAGCGTTCACCCCGCATGGAGGCCTGCCCAGGGGGACCGCCCAGCCCTCACACCCACCCGCTTTCGTGCCATCCGCTGACTCCTTCCAGCTCCTGCCTGATGCTGGGCCCAGCTGGATTCTTGTCCCCTCTGGCAGCAAACCCAAACCTGACAGGGCAGGACTGTCTCTGCTTCCTTCCCTGCAGCGTCCACAGGGCTGTGAGCAGAACTCTTACGCAGCAGGCACTAAGACACAGTCACTCAGGGAAGCCTGGACGAGCAGGGCTGCCAGGCATGAGAGTAATTGTGGAAAAGCAGGTTGAAGGCAGCGAGATCCCTCCTGCAAATATTTATGACAAAGCCACACGGCCAAGGGAGGATTCAGGAGCGATAAATCCGAAGGTTATCGCCGCGGGGCGGGATGACGGGCACTGCCCTCCAGACCGCACTGCTTCTGCAGCCTTCCCAGCTGCGACCCAGAGGCTGTTTTCGTGCTACTTTATTGTTTTATAAGTGCAGAAGGAATGCAGTCACAAAGTAAGAAGTCAGCCCCCCCGGTCGCCAGACACAGGCTGGGCCAACCTGCCTTGAATTCCCACGGCCTTTGTCACAGCCCCTGGTGACAGCAGTGCCTGTCCCACATCACACTTCTCCCTCACCGCCCCAGCCAAGCAGAGGCTTTGGAACAAACAGGGTCAAGGCCAAGGGCCCCCACATGCACCTCATTCACCACAGCGGAGACACTAAAGTATGACGAGGTCCCCAAAATTCTGATTTTCCCACGGTGACTTCAGCTATTCTGGAAATACACTTTCTCAGTTGTTTCTCATTTTGTTTTTTTAAAGTGTCACTATCTTGTAGGCTGAGGTGTTCCTGGGGGGACACCCCTAGTTCCCAGCCCCAAGCCAATACTGGCTTCATTTCTGCCTCTGAATCTGCCTCTTCTGGACATTTTGTGTGATTGGAATCGCAGGTGTCGCATGTGGTTGGCTTCTTTCACCAAGCGTAGAGTTTTCCTGGTCCATGCATGCGGGAGCAGATGTCAGTGCTTCATTCCTTTTCATTGCTAAATAATATTCCGTTTTATGGAGCATCACATTTTGTTTATCCACTCCTCAACTGATGGACATTCAGGCTGTTTCTACTTTTTGGATCTTATGAACAGCTAGCTAGGACACTGAAGTCTGAGTTTTGGTTCCCATTCTCCAGCCCCACTGAGGCACTCAAGGCCTCCCACCCTCCCAATCCTCACCGGCATGGTGTCTGCTTCCTTCCAGCACTCCTGGGGGTGGGGCGGGGAGCAACAGCATCGTTTTTTGTTTTGCTTTGCTTTGATTTGCACTGAGCGTCCTACAAAACCAGTTTAAGTAAATCCCAGTCAGCCCGGGGCCAAGGCTGGGAGAGAGGGAAGGGAAGCGGCTCCTGTGCCCTACACCAACCAGCTGTGCCCCCCAGGGATTAACAAAAAACATGTTTTAAATGAACTACCACAACTGTAAAAGAAAAAGCAGTGTGGATTTCTCAGCCGGCTATAGAAGGCAGTCTGTTTTTACTGATGAAGAAAGTAAAGAAAAAAATAACAGAAAAAACAAACGGGTGACAATATACCAAAAATGTAAAGAACTAAAGAATGTTCATCCAGAAGTGCATTCAAAACACACAGAAACCCAGGCTTGGTGGCACGCCCCTGTAATCCCAGCACTCTGGGAGGCTGAGGCAGGAGGATCAGATTGTAAGTCTGAGCCCAGCCTGGGCAATTTAGAAAGAGTCCCTGTCTTAAATTTAAAAAATAAAAAGGGCTGGGGATGTAGCTCAGAGTGAAGGCCCTGAGTTCAATTCCCAGAACCCAAAAAAAAAACAAAAAACAAAAAACAAAAAACAAACCTCTCCAGGGCCTGGCCCCGGCAGGGCACAGCGGAGCATTTTCCGGGCCCCTCCCCTCGTGGTTCTGAGGTGCAGCGGGACTGGGCTGCCTGATAACTGGGATTGCTCTGGGTGGGGCTGCAGCTCTGGGTTTGCGGGGGTTCCCCAAGGCCGGCTGGCGTGGGAGCCAGAGAGTGGGGTGCCTTTGGGATTGGCACAGATCCAGGGAGACCCCCAGATCTTTAGAACTAGAAGGGGTGACAGGGAAGACGCCGGGTGTCCTCAGCACTGAGCACTGGGGCCGGCTGGCCAGAGCAGGTCTTTCTCAGAGTTCACCTCCTGAGGCAAAGCTCACTTTGCGGGGTGGGAACGGGGGTCCCGCTACCCACCCCTCTATCCCCACACCCCCATTCCTTTGCCCGGCCCACCCTCTACCTCCCACCCTCTACCCCCACCGAACGTCCTCTGAGGCTGGGAGAGGCTGAAACACCGCTGTCCCTGCCCCTGCTCTGCCCCGTGGCCCCCACCCGGCAAGGACTCAGTGAGTGGTGAGCGGGGACCACGGCAAACCAGAGAGCACTCACGGGGCAGCTGCTCGGGGGCCGCTGCAGCTGCCTTTTCCGTCCCACACTTTGATCGTCTCCCCGCTCACCGTGCTCCATGGCCACACGGCTCCCCGGCCACTGCTTAGATGAGCGGCTTTGGCATTGGACCCTCGGCTTGGACCCAGCTCCGGCAGCTACTCACCGTGTGACCTTGGGCAAGCTCCCTCACGCTCTGAGCCTCATTGTCTGTGTCTGTAAAATGGGTTGTTGCAAGGATGGGAGGAGCCCCAGAAGGCTCTGTTGCGGGGACGTACATTCAGCCTTACACTTTAGAAGGTGGAGCCAGCGACCCTAGACTGGAGGCAGAGTGGGGACAAGAGCAGCAGCTGTGCCCTGCCCAGCTCAGCAGCAGGGTGGGACACAGAGGTCACCCCCAGCTAGTGTCTGGTGTGAGTGCAGATGACGAGTCCAATAGCCAGGTGCCAGCTCCAGGTCCCCGCTTGATTTCTCAGCTGAAACAGCACAGCACTGTTAGGAAGAAAGCAAAACCCTCCCGTGGTCCACCTGTCTCTGTTTATGGGAACTCTGAAGATCATTTGATGATTTTATAATCCCTATTTGGAACATACTTATCTATATTGGAAATTCTCCCAACAGTGGTACTTCTATAATCTAGAAAAATATCTTTGGGCCGGGGATATAGCTCAGCGGCACAGCGCCTGCCTGGCAAGCGCAAGGTCGTGAGTTCGATTCCATACCAAAAAAAAAAAAATCTTTCTTTTAAATTCCTCTACCTCAGGTCACAGTTCTGGGGCAGGAGGCCAGCAGGAGGCTCCTGGGACCAAGGGGCAGACCCCTCGGATGTCACAGGCAGGGAGAGACGGTCCCTGCTCTCCAGTGCGCCCGTGGTGCTCCCAAGCCTGGGCTGGGCAGGGCACTCGGCTGATAAGCAGAGTGGGGCCCTTATCGGTGCCCCCAGAAGGTATCTGGGGGCCAGGTGCCCACCCTCGCCGTGCCTGCGCAGCACCCCACTGCAGGCCTGCTGGCAGCCATAGCTGGATAGCCCCTGCCTGCTGCCCACAGGGGACATGGTGTTTACATTGCTGGGGGACAAACGTGAGTGTGACTCAGCAGCAGGACAGGCATAGGGAGGAGCAGGCCAGTTGGCTTTGGGGTGAGCAAGGCCAGGAGAAGGGGGCGGTGGCTGGAGCCTGTCCCCAGGCAGAGCGTGTGGCCCCAGGTCCAGGCTGCTTGGGTCTCAGTCTTGCTGCTCGCCAGCTCTCTGGCTGGGGGAATGGCTGGATCTTCTCTGCTTGGTCTTCCCATCTGTGAAATGGGCACAGAAGGCTCAGGAAGTGATCAACGCACAACCATGGCAAGGGTTCAATAAATGTTAGTTGTCAGGAGCTCAGAGGCACTGAGGACAACCAAAACTCTGGGGATGAGACGCCGAAGCAAGTGGCTGCAGCACTTGATTGCAAACACAGGCCCTTCATCAGCTGGCGGGACCCAGAGGGCAGTGGTGGGGTTCACAGGAATTAGAGTGGTTTTCTCACCTGCACTCAGCCTCTAGCTCAGCTTTTCCATTGGCTTCAGGTGTTGGGGGCTCTGTGAGCCAGCTGCCTCCCCACACCAGACTCAACTGAGAGTATCCCCTATCTCATTCCCTTTCATCCTAGTGCAACCCAGAAGGCAGGGCCATAGTTATCAGCCCACATACAGGGGATGTAACCATGGCTCAGTCAGTCACTCAAGGACCAAGATGGCAGCTGCAGCTCCAGCCATCACAGCATCACATGCAAACTCCAAAGTGGAAGAGCCAGAGGTGGTGTGATCATCCGGCCCTTTCCACCACAGCAGGTCAAGTCAGGCAATCTTCATGACTGAAGGAGGCATGCTCAGGAATTGGGGGACTGAACCCTGGTCAAGATGTTCCAGCTCAAGCTCCTGGAGGCCACGGAGCCAGAGAGCAACAGTTTGGGCTTCAGAGGCAGGCAGACAGACCAAAGCCCAAAATCCAGATTGGCTGCCTCTTACCATGCACAGCGCCATTGCACCCGTGAGCCGTGTGCCCTCCATAGCACACTTCTCCATGCCCGAGGGAGGGTCTGGGGAGGAAACCGAGTCAGCACACAGGAAAACACCACAGGGTGCCTCCTCGGACCCAGTGCCCACCCAGGGAGCGCACGTGCCCAAGCGCTTTGGGCCTCCTTCCTGCAGGACCAGGAGACGCTGTGACCCATGGGGACTGCAGAAGCTTGAACTGTCCTCCCGGATCCGCCAGGAGGAACTCGGGTCAAGGTGAGCGAGCGCTCCAGCCCTGACTACTTGAGGTGTGAGAGGGCGGAATGAACAGCAGGCCCTTTAGATGCTGCCGGTGTGGAGCCAGAGAGGGCGTGGGCTGGGTCGGGCCCCGTCTCCAAAGAGCCCCGAGTAATGCAGCATTAAGATCCTGGAAGTCCAGAGGGAGACTGCACGTTATCTGTGTAATGGGCGCTTTCTGTACCCTAGGTAGCTATATGCCCAGCTAGACACCTTTATGCCCCACCCTGCTTTACAGTTAGGGATGGCTATGTGATAACGTGCTGGCCTGTGAGGTGGAAGAGGGATTTTGTAATCAACTTCCGGACACCTCAGTGTGAAGTATTCTAGGCTTCCTCCTTCTTCCTACTGCTTGGAACTTGGACATGATGTCTGGGGCTCCAGCAGCCATCTGGATCCATGAAATGGTCGTGAGGAAGGAAGCTATGCATTAAAATGATGCATGGGAAGATAGAGCCGGAGTTCTTGACGACTTTCCACCAAGTTCTGGTCTGCATGCTTTACAATTGTTTTACATAAGAAAAAAAAAAACGTTGCTAAGAACCACTGTTACTTTGGATTTTCTGCATGGCATGGAACCTAATTTTAAGGAATGCAGATCATCTGGCATTGTATGTGTCCAGTGTCCTGGTTGCAAGGGGCAGAAAACCCTAATACAATAGCTTTAAGGGAAAGGGGGAATGTATTAGGGTCTAGCTTCAGGCATAGCTGGATCAAGGGACCCCGGAAATGTCACCAACACTCAAGTCTGCTCTCTTCCACTCAGCTCCACTTTCCCACGCGTTGGCTTCCGTCTCAGGCAGCCTCTTCACAAGCACAACACCCCCACAGGCTCCAGGCTTATCTGTTTCCAGTTTGGCTGCTCCCATCCCCCCAGCAAAATAGCTTCCCTGCCCCATGTGCTCCAGTAGGAGTCCCGGCCTGGCTCTCACCACCCGGACCGGGCAGGCACGAGCCCACCCGAGGCTGTCACCCACGCTGGGGGAGGAGTGTGCTGTGGCTGAGCTGTGGGGTCTCCACGGAGCCGCTGCTGGCCTAGGACAGGGGTGGACAGGGCAGGCAGAACTCTAGGTGCTCCCCAGGGGTCCGCCTAGGGAGCTGTGTGGGAAAGAAACAGGCTCGGTCGGGGTGGAACGACCTCCCCCCCGCCCTGGGCACAGGGGCAGAGCACACTAGGGACAGCGGCATGGAGGGGACTTCATACTGTGTGGCTCCCTTTCGGGAGCTAGCTGGCCGGAGCACACACCCTGCCCCAGCTCATCCTTTGTGACTGTACCCTAGATAGGGAGCAGCGGCCAGTGGACTTGGAGAAGCCCTTTCTCCTTTCTGGGCCTCAGTTTGCCCCTCTGGAGAGTGGGAAGAGCGTGAGATGCCAGTCAGGAAGGGGAGCGCAGTACAGCTGCCTTGGCTCTTACCCCGCAGGAGACTCCAGTCCCGCACAGTTGGGTGCACCCAGGGCCTTCTGCATCCTGCGCCCTCCCTCCCCACCACAGCTGACAGGGCGGCCACCTGCTCCCCTGGGCATTCTCCAACTGGCTCTGAGGGTGGCAGCTGGAGGTGGCCTTGCCATACCCCCCGTGATGCCCTCTCAGAGCCTCATGGCCTCCTTGAAGTGGGGACCACTTGTGGCTCGCGGGCTCCACAAGGTGGCCGTGTCCCTCCCGATCATCTCCATCCAGTGAACCACTGCAGGACGCAGAGCCTGGAATGGGTGCAGGGGACAGGCGGGACATGCTGTTGTCACCATGGCAACTGGCCCTCAGTCCTGCTGGGGCTGCTGGGGACCCTGGGGCAGGCGTTGGACAGGTGCCCATGTGAGTCCCAGGGGGCCTCTGGCCTTGGTCCCTAACTCCCACTGGGCACTGTGGGGCTGCTGGCCACCATGGCCAGCAGGAAGTAAGTGCTCCAGCCCACCCGGCCAGGCTGGGCAGAGCCTGGCTCCACTTCTCTCTTCCCCAAGTCACTGCAGCCTCAGAACTGCGGCTCTGTGGCCCCACGTGGCCCTCGAGGTGTGCAGCAGATGGTGACAGTGGCAGCTCCGCTCTTACTACGTGGCACGTGCCTGTGTGCCTAGGTTTCAGTGTATTCGTGCACATCTGCATATACTGGTGGCTGTGGGCACGTGTACCTCTGTGTTTCCACATATGCACATGTGTCTGTGTCTGTGTGTGCTTCACAGATGCAAAGTGTGTGCAAGTGTGTCTGCGCATATGCACGTGTGCTGAGTCACGTGCAGGCATCATGTTGTCTGTGGATGTCTGAATGCGTCTGGTATCTGGGCACATGTGCATGGCCTCTGTCTCCGCATGTGTGCCCCCATACACGTATGAGCCCCCAGATAGCACATGCATGCGTGTGCACATCTGTGCACAGATGAGTCTGGGGGCATGTCTATATCCATCCCCGAGCATATCTGTGCAGATGAGTCTGGGGGTGTGTCTATATCCATCCCCGAGCATATCTGTGTATGTGCGCGTGTCTGTGAGGAGTATGTGATAAGGTGTGTATGCACAAACGTGTGTGTGGTGTGTGCACATGCACCCTGGCCCTCTGCTGGGTGGGACCGGGCCAGGGACAGCAGGACAGACACACAGGAGGAAGGAGGGAAATGAGTGACAGTCCAGCCCGGCACACAGCCCCTCGCTGTGCCCATCCTTGCTGTGTCCACCCTTGCCGTGCCGTGCTCCAGGTGTGTGCTGGCTGATAGGGACACAGTGGAGGCCAGAGGTCCCTGCTCTCGGGAGGACACCGCAGGAAGGCTCAGGGAAGCCAAGGCCTGGCTGGGCTCACCTTGTGGGTCTGGGTGGGGCCGGTATGCTGGGGACACCCTCGCCTTCATCTCCCTGGGCGCTACCTCCTCAGTGTGTTTCCCCAAATGTCCCCTGGGTAACTGACACCATCCAGGGCAGGCTTTTGTACCGTGCTGGACCCGCACTCAGCCACGGCCGATGGCCATCGTTCTCACTAATGACAATCCCGACCCCTGGCTCAACTGCTCTCAGCTCAGCACAGGTGACTTCGGGGGTCCTGGGCTCGCCCTCCCAGACCCGTCAATCCTGGGCCCCAAGGGGTGCTCTCCAGGCCTGGAGGCCTTCCTGAAGGCCTATCCCAGAGCCTGTCACTGGCTGATAGCGACAGGAAATGTGCTGGCTGCCAGTGGCCTTGCTGATAACCCTGGCAGTGCCCGCACACCCTCCCAGGCCCCAGGCTATCAGCACAGCACTATCTGCGGGAGCCCTGCTGACCTCCTGACCTCATCCCATCACCCCAGTGTTTGCAAACTAGGGTGCTTCAGGGAAGGGGTGGGCAGAAGGGGAGGGGCCAACCTGGGCAAGACCTTGCCTGAGGGCAGCAGGGAACTCAGTGTACTCTAAGTAAGTTTAGGGATTGGAAAAAGCCAGAGGGGGTCACCCCGGGACCTCCCCTGCCTGCCTATCCCTGCCTCAATGCCAAGGGCTGACCACCTGGAGCCCACAGTGGCCTCTGGGGGTGCCAAAGTGGCCCCACATTGCTGCGGCTGTGTGGCCTAGGGGTTTCTTCCTCTGTGGAACGGAGAAGCAGGTGTTGGCTTCCCAAGGCGGTGGGGGCTGGGGTGGCAGCTGCTCCTGCGCCCTCCTGTCCCTTCCTCTGCTGACACTTTCTGCACTTGTCTCTCAGCCTCCACTTGGGAGCTGCAGGGACTCTGGTTTCCCGTCCCCTCCATCCATCCCCGCCCAGCTTCTCTCAGCTCAGCGAGCTTTAACTGGAATGGGCGGCCCTAAAATCCCCACTGCCAGCTGGGGCCAGCCCTCTGCCACGGATTTCCAGCGCCCATCGGAATCAAGTTCAGGCTGCCCGAGGGCCTCAGTTTCCTGCTGTGTGTCTGGCCAGCACTAGGTGTGAAAGTACAGCAGGACACCAAACAGCCCCTGCCCTATGGAGATGTGACAAGGACAGATGAGGACCTGGAGGAAGGCAAGGAGCTGAAGGAGTGACCAGCTCATAGAAGCTAGAGTGACAGCAGCTGCAGCAAGCGCAAAGGCCCTGGGGTGGCCTGAGGGACAGTTCAGGTGTGACCGGAGCTGAATGGAGACACAGCCCGGCGATGGACAAGGCTGTCTTATGCTCTAACCCCAGCAGCCAGCAGAAGACAGCTGTCAGAACCACTGGTCCCCAGGCTATGGGGGCCTAGGTTAACAGGGCTGCCACAGCCACTGAGCTTCAAGAGAAAAAACTGAAGACCGATGTTCTCTTCAAAGAAAACAAGTTTTATTTTTATAATCAGAACATTCTAATAAAAATATTATTATAATATTAGCTACCTTTGTTTTCCGGGCCTTGACTTATACCAGGCGTGCCACAGAGCGCCTGCAAGCTCAGCTCCCTGAGGTAGGTCTGAGGGACACCCGGGGGCCCAGCCTGCCCGCTGCCACATCCTAAGCAACCCTCCTCGGCGGAGGGGTCTCCCCAACCCTCCCAGCCCCAAGAGCCCCCAAGGGAGCCACTCCCAGCATCAGAACTTCTCACCTCCCCTCCACCCAGCCCTGAGGCAGGCAGGCGGCAGGCCTGCTTTCCCCAGGGTGTACAGGGAGGGCAGGGCACAGGGTCCTGCACATCTGCCCTCCCCAAGGGCCCGCAGGGCTGGGAGCTGCCTGCGCTGGGTGGAGGCAGCAAGCTGCACCAGTGATGGCGACAGAGGGCTGAGAGCTCACCCTCACTGGCCCAGCTGGGCAGGCACTCGTGACAGTTGCCCAGGAGGCCCCCGCGGGACAGCTGATGACACCCACCCACCGAGGGGCGGCTGGCAGACAGCACTACACGGAAAATACTGTTGTCTCCGCGGTGGAACCATCGGCGAAAACAAGTCTCTCAGAGTCGAAAACAGGTTTTGGATTCTGGGTGGCAGCAGTCTTCACTGAAAAAATAGACGCGAATTCTGAAATCACTTAGTAGCAAAACAATTACAACAGGAAGAAAGTCGCAGTGTTTCAACCAAAGGGGATGGCTGCCTGCAGCAGGACACCTTGAGGGGCAGGGTCCTTGGAAGAGGAGGGTGGCTGAGGTTTGCGGTGCAGGCAGGGCACCTGCGACAGGGTCACTGCGCTTCTCTCTTCCGGGTCTCCCCTGAGAAGGCACCTGGAGTGTGGACGGGGCGGGAGAGGGGGTAGGTGCGAGGAAATCAGGGGCTGCCTCTTTACATGGCTTCTCGGTCACCCTCTCTTCTCCAAGTCCTCCCGCAAGGCACGATGAGACTGGTCGTGAAGAGAAGCCATCTCTCAGCCACCCTAGGGCTCAGGCGGCACCCAAGGGGCCCCTGGAGACACGAATGCTGGTGGCACCCGCGGTCCCCGGGTGGACGGGCCTCACTGCATCCTGTCCGGCTGCAGCTGTGGCGCCTGGTACTGCACGAAGGTGGTGCCCGCGGGGGCAGCAGCAGAAAGGGCCTGCGGCAGGGCGGCCGGGTAGCTGTAGCCCACGAAGCTGGTGGCCGTGGCGGGCGAGGCAGCATACGGGTACTGGTCGTAGGTGGCTGGCGGGTACTGGGCATAGGCGGGACTGGCTGGAGTGTACTCAACGTAGGGCGAGGTCAGCGACGGGACGGGGGTGGCCGGGATCACCACGCTGGGCTGGACGATGGCTTGCGGGTAGATGTAGTGGGGGGTCAGCCTGCGGGCCAAGCAGAGAGTCAGGGTGCGCAGGTGCTCGGCTCCCTGCCCCCCGCTAGTGCAGCTGCGCATGGAGTCGAGTCCTCTGCGGCCAGGGCTGCCTGGCTGGCAGGGAAGCGGACTGAGCGTGTGTGGTGTGAACACACACGTGGCTGACAATGAGGGGCAGTGACAGCAGGGTTGGATCAGGGTGAGAACAGCCTCCCCCGTGCTCACCCACACTGCTCAGCAGAAACGGCGCCACACAGCTGGACCTGCCCCCTAGCCCCATACAAGGCCCATTTAGAAACGCCCGGCTCACGATGTCCGGGAGCGCACGGGGCGTCAGAGCAGTGCTCATGTCCCAGCCCAGGCTGCTGGGGACGGCGCTCCGACGTGCTGCTTCTGGCATCAGCCAGGGGCTCGCCATCGTGCACACGGCACAGCCAGCCCTGCACGGGAGGGAAGGGCACGAGGCTGGGAGACACCGGGGCGTCTGCTCTGCTAATGAGACGCTGGCTGCCCTGGACAAGAGGCTCATGGCCCATCTGCAGGAGCAGCGCCCTCCACAGCAGCGACTGAGTCCTGTGCCGTCACCTCAGCACCCCTGGGGTTCACTGCACTGGTTAAGATGGGCCCAGGACCCCCACCCTACCCAGACTCCAGAGAAAAAGCAGGACACCCCTTCCTGCGCTCTCACCTGCCGGGCAGGGAGAGAAGCCAGGACAGCCCTCTGGAGAGCGTTCTGGCACCGCAGGGTTCTCCCTCCCCTGGGCCAGACCCCTTCTGGACCCAAGAGGAGCCCACAATCCCAGACAGAAGTATGCAGCAGGTCCCTGCACAGGAAGTTGGAAAAACCAAGCAGCACCCGCGGAGACAGAGCCGTACCCAACATCCCTCCGGAGCAGCCTGCAGTGGGAATCCAGGAGGTCCCCACTCACCCACGGCACTGATGAGAAAGAAGCATCAGAACTGAGGCGCTCAATATGCAAAACAGAGCTGCTGTTCATACTAAAAGGATTCAAATGTGTACTGATAGCCCGAAGCGGGGTGAGGCTGACTCCCACATTCTGCCCCCTTCACGGGTCCCCAAGAAACTTCCTGTGATACCACACGATGAATGCAAAGGAGACAGAGACAGCCACTGGGGGCCAGTTCCATGCGGGTCTGAACATCTTCACACAGACAGCAGGTTCATGTGTGTTATGGCTGTGTCTAGATGTCCCCACAAAGCCTCATGCGATCATGGGGGGCTTTCTCAGAGGTGGCTGCATCTACAGTGTGTGACTGATTCATGGTGCAATGCTAGGCTCAAGGGCACTAGGATTAAGGGTGTGAGTGCTACCCGCACTAAGTAGCCTGGATAAGATATAAGGAATAGAAAAGCCCATCAGAATCACAGCTGACTTCTCAGCACAAACCCTCAAGTCAAGAAGAGCTTGGAGTGAAGCATTTCAAGTTCTAAAGGGAAACAACCTTCAACCCAGATTGATGTACCCCGCAAAACTATTTTTCAAAACTGATGGAGAAATAAAATACTTCCATGACAAAGAACATCTGAGAAAATCTATGACCATCAAACCAGCTCTCCAAGGACTACAACTCCATGAACCCCAACAGAATGAATCCACCAGGCAAGGCAAACAATTAAACAGAGGGAGGGGGAAAAAAAAAAAAAAGAGGGGGAGCCAACAACAGGTAAATAACATGACAAGGATAAGTCAATACATACCAGTTTTAACTATCAATGTTAATGGTCTCAATTCACCAATCAAAAGACAAAGACTGGCAGAATGGATCAAGAAGCAAGATCCAACAATATGCTGCACACAAGAAACACATTTAATTCAAAAAGAAATTCATAGACTGAAAGTCAAAGGATGGAAAACAATACTCCATGTGACAGGAACCCAGAAAAAAGCAGGGATAGCTATTCTTTTTGCAGACAATTTTTTTTTTTTTGTGGGTACCGGGGGTCGACCTCAGGACCTCGCACGCCAGCAGGCGCCCATGCTGCTGAGCGATATCACCGGCCCTTTTCTCGTATGTGGGTTCTGGGAGTTGAACTCGGGCCCTCACGCTTGCCAGGCAGGCGCTTATGCCGCTGAGCCATCTCACTGGCCCCCGGACAAAGTGAATTTTAAGCCAAGACTGATTAAGAGAGACAAAGAAGGTAACTATATCCTTGTAAAGGGAACAATCCAAGAGGAAGAGCTAATGATCATAAATATATACACAACAAATACCACTGCACCCAACTATATAAAACAAATATTAACAGGCATAAAAAAAATCAAATAAGCACTAATACAATTGTATTGGGGGATCTCAATATACCACTGTCACAAAAAGACAGATCAACTAGACAAAAAATCAACAATGAAATATTAGAACTGAACCAAATTTTTTTTTTTTTTTTTTTGTGGGTACCGGGGGGTCGACCTCAGGACCTCGTGTGCCAGCAGGCGCCTGTGCCGCTGAGCGATATCACCGGCCCCTTTTTTGTATGTGGGATCCGGGAGTCGAACTCGGGCCCTCGCGCTTGCCGGGCAGGCGCTTAAGCCGCTGAGCCATATCACCGGCCCTGAACCAAATTTTTGAACAAATGGACTTAGTAGATGTCTATAGAGTGTTTCACTCCACAATATCAGAATATACGTTCTTCTCAGCTGCACATGGGACGTTCTCCAAAATAGACCACATACTAGCTCACAGAACATGCATAAGCAAATGCATAGGAACTGAAATTATCCCATGCTTATTATCACCATAGTGCAATGAAACTGGAAATCAATGGCAAAAGAAACCACAAAACTTCATGAACACACAAAACTTCATAAACACTCTCCTGAACAACCAATGGGTCACAGATGAAATTAAAGAAGAAATTAAGATAGTTTCTACAATTGAATGATAATGACAGTACAACATACCGGAACTTATGGGACGCAATGAAAGCAGTCCTAAGAGGGAAATTTATTTATAACAGTAAATACCCGTATCAGGCAAACAGAGCAAGCACAAATAAACAACTTAATGATGAACCTCAAACTTCTAGAAAAAGAAGGGCAGGCTAAGCCAAAAGCTCGTAAAAGGGAGAAATTTATAAAGATCAGAGCAGAAATTAATACACTGGAGACTAAAAAAACAATACAAAGAATCAATGACTCAAAGAGTTGGTTCTTTGAAAGAGTAAATAAAATCGACAAACCCTTAGCCAACCTTATTTAAAAAAGGAAAGACTCAAATCCACGCAATTGGGAATGAAAAGGGTGAAATCACAACAGACCCTGCAGAAATCCAGATCATCCACGCCCACTTTGAAAACTTGTATTCTAATAAGATGGGAAATGAAGAAGAAATGGACAGATTCCTAGATACATGTGAATTACCAAAGCTGAATCAAGAAGATATAAAAGTCCTAAATAAACCAGTATCAATCAATGAAATTGAAGATGTAATTAAAAACCTCCCAACAAAGAAAAGTCCAGGCCCTGATGGATTCACTGATGAATTCTACAAGAAATTTAGAGAAGACCCAACACCATTACTTCTCAAACTCTTTAATGAAACTGAAAGGGAAGCAATACTCCCAAATTCATTCCTGGAAGCAAGCATTTCCCTGATACAAAAACCAGAGAAGGACCCAAACAAGAAAGGGAACTACAGGCCAATATCCCTAATGAACATAAATGCAAAAATCCTCAGTAAGATACTGGCAAAGAGAATGCAGCAAATCATCAAGATTATACACCATGACCAAGGAGGATTCATCCCAGGGATGCAGGGATGGTTCAACATACACAAATCAAGAAATGTAATACACCATATCAGCAGAGCCAAGGACAAAAATCATACAATCATCTTAATAGATGCAGAAAAAGCTTCTGACAAAGTCCAGCACCTAGTCATGATAAAAACTCTACAGCAAACTGGAATAGATGGTCTTTATCTCAATCTGATAAAAGCCATCTGTGACAAACCAAAAGCCAACATCATACTACATGGACAAAAACTGAAACCTTTCTCTATAAAATCAAGAACAAGATAAGAATGCTCACTGTCACCATTCTTATTCAACACAGTCCTGGAAACTTTAGCCAGAGCAATTAGATAAGAGAAAGAAATAAAAGGAGTAACAATAGGAAAGGAAGAAGTTAAATTATCATTATTTGCAGATGACAAGATACTCTACATTGAAGACCCCAAAAACTCCACTAAAAAATTGCTAGAGGGCCAGTGAGATGGCTCAGCGGCGTAAGCGCCTGCCTGGCAAGCACAAGGGCCCGAGTTCGACTCCCAGAACCCACATACAAGAAAAGGGCCGGTGATATCGCTCAGCAGCACGGGCGCCCGCTGGCGTGCAAAGTCCTGAGGTCAACCCCCGGTACCCCCCCACACACAAAAAAAAACCTGCTAGATTTAATAAGCAAATTCAGGTAGCTGGATACAAAGTCATCACTCAAAAATCAATAGCCTTCCTGCACACGAATAACAAACTCACTGAAAGAGAAATTAGGGTAACAACACCTTTCACAATAGCATCCAAAAAAATTAAATACCTAGAAATCAATCTAACAAAGGATGTAAAAGACCTCTACATTGAAAACTACAGTACTCTGAAAAAGGAGATTGAAGAGGATATCAGAAAATGGAAAGATATCCCTTGCTCCTGGATAGGAAGAACCAATATAGTGAAAATGGCCATACTTCCAAAATTGTTATACAGATTTAATGCAATTCCGATCAAAATTCCAACAGCATAGCTCACAGAATTAGAGAAAACAATCCTAAAATTCATTTGGAACCAGAAGAGACCTAGAATAGCAAAGGAAGTTCTGGGCAACAAAGGAAGGCAGGGGGCATCACAATCCCTGATTTGAAATTATACTACAGAGCTACTTTGATAAAAACAGTGTGATATTGGCAAAAAAACAGATCCGATGATCAATGGAACAGATTAGAAGATGCTGAAACAACTCCAGACATACTAGGCCACCTTATCTTTGACAAAGGTGCCAAACACATTCACTGGAAGAAAGACAGCCTCTTTAATAAATGGTGCTGGAAAAACTGGCTCTGCACATGCCGAAGATTAAAATTAGACCCATATCTTTCACCATGCACTAAACTAAATTCGAAATGGATCAAAGATCTAAATATTAAAACAGAAACATTAAATCTGCTGGAAGGTAGGATAGGTAAAACCCTTGAAGACAGTGGTGTAGGCAAAGACTTTATGAATACAACTCCAATCACACAGGAACTATCACAAAGAATCAACAACTGGAATCTCATTAAAAAGCTTTTACACAGCAAGAGAAACCACCAACAGAATGAAGAGAAAACAACCCACAATATGGAAAAAAATGTCTGCCAGCTGTTCCTCAGACAAAGAATTACTATAGAGAACATATAAAGAACTAAAAAAAATCAGACCTCCCAAATCTGAAGACCCAATCCAAAAATGGGCATCTGAGATGAATACACACTTCTCAGATGAAGAAATACAAACAGCAAATAAACATGGGAAAAAATGTTCAACATCATTGGTCATTCGAGAGATGCAAATTAGAACACTGAGGTTCCATCTTACCCCAGAAATAACGGCTATTATCAAGAAATCAACCAATAACAAATGCTGGAGGGGCTGTGGGGAAAAAGGAACCCTTCTCCACTGTTGGTGGGACTGCAGACTGGTGCAGCCACTGTGGAAATCAGTGTGGAGATTACTCAAAAAACTAGGATTGGAGGTCCCATTTGACCCAGCTATTCCCCTTCTGGACATCTTCCCAGAAGAATTAAAAACATCGTACCACAGTGATATATGTGCACCTATGTTTATAGCAGCACAATTTGTAATAGCTAGTTCGTGGAAACAACCCAAATGCCCATTAACTGAAGAATGGATAAAAAAGATGTGGTCTTTTTATACAATGGAGTACTACTCAGCCATAAAGAAGGATAAACTGGAGACTTTTATAGGTAAATGGATGCAACTCGAGAAAATACTCATAAGTGAAATAAACCAGACACACATGTGTAAACATCGTAGTCTCCCTAGTGTGAGAAACTGAAAGAGTAAATAGGATCCAAAATGTACAATAGATATTGTAAAATGGGAAGAAACTGTTCAAAAGGAAAGAGAAACTGGGATGGGGGAATGGAGAAAAGGAAGGGTAAAGCAAAAAAAAATATATATATATAAAAGATAGTTAAGATAGATATACTACTAATTTCTCTCAGTTCATTGAAAAGAAAGGTTTGTGCTAATATTGTTTGGACAATTCAATGCCAATATATTGTACTCTGAGGAACTAATGTAAAGATAACACTCAATGTATTAACCATTGTTACCCTCCTGTTATGTTGTTTTGAAATTATGTTCTATTGAGCTGTGGTTGCCCCTCCCTTGCTTTGCTACCTTCTGCCCACCACGAACCGTTTCTCCTCTGCAGTGCCTGTCTGCTGTGCCACCCTGCCTTGAAGCCAGCTGATGATGGACTGAAACTTCTACCAACTGTGAGCTAAATAAACCTCTCCTGGTATAAATAAGGAGCAAAATGGAGGGGCTGTAATAGGTACACAATAATAGGTATTGTGAAATAGGAGGCAAATGTTCAAATGGGGAGGGGAACAAGAAAGGAGAGAGGGAAAGCAAGAAGGGAAAAGTAAAAATAAATGAGAAAAGGAAAACATGGGAACAAAGCTTTGTAAATGGGGAGGGGAGGAAGGGTGAAGGGAGGATAGGAGAATGGGGAAAAAACAAGTTATAACATGTACATGACAAATTCTCTATGATGAATGTGATCGTTCTGTATATCTAAAATGTACCAATAAAATCTAATCTAAAAAAAAACACCTTTCCTCCTTTAACTTTGGGTGTTGGATATTTTGCCTCAGCAACAAGAAAAAGTAACCAAGGCAATGTGCATAATTAAAAATAACACCAGTCACGAGACAGAAGGAGGCGGAACGAGCAATGGGCCATCCACTCTTGAACGGATGAATGACACGTCTATCCATGTGATGGAATCTTACCTGTCAGTAAAAAGGGAGACAGCGCTACCAACACAGGTGAGCCTCAAAAATGGTACACTAAGCGACAGAAGCCAGACACCAAAGGTCACATCTTGTCATACAAGTCCATTTATATGAAATGTCCAGAACAGGCAAATCTATGGATACTAAAAGATTAGTGATCGCCAGGAACCAGAAGAAGGGGAAAGGAGAAGAGCTTCTTAATGGCTTCCTTCTAGGATGATGAAAAAGTCCTAGAACTGGAAGGTGGTGCTGGCCAAAGGACCGTGAAGGTACTTAATGTACACGTCGGAGTGGCTCCAAGGACGGCTTTACGTGACTACAGTTTACCACTGTTAAGATCACACACACGAAGCAACCCGCGCCAGGAAGAAACCATGGCGGGAGGGGCCTGCCAGGCAGACAGTGTGGCCAGGCAGACAGCAAGGCACCAATGCTGGGGCCTGGGGGCCTCCACTGCCAGTGCTCTGGCTGCAAACACCTGGGGGCACACATGTCTGAGGGCTCCCCCTGACCAGGGCATCATCCTTACTGCTGCCATGACAACAGACGGTGCAGGCAGCAAGCAGCACCCCTGTACCCCACACAGGGACCTTGTGTGGCACCTGTTCGGAGGCCAGGAGGCCTCTGCCGGAAACCCCACAGACTGCTCTTGCTCTGCCCCGACCCCACTCCTCCAAGGAAGCAAGGGACTTGAACAGCACCAGGCCTGGGTTCGGATCCTATTCTCTGGACACCTCACATACCTGCCCCAGCGTGGCCCTGAGCAGAGCACCTGGCTTTGCTCTTGAGGCCTTTGCTTTCTGAAAGAGGGAAGCGCAGGAAAACACCAGCCTGAAAAACCACAGCTTCTCAGGAGACCCACGGCAGTGGGTGGGAGATCGGCGGGAGGAGGGCAGGGAGATTTTTCGCTGAGAGAAAGGGACATCTGCAGGGCTGCAGAGCCCTTGGGCCAGAGGAGCATGCAGAGCGGGCAGCAGGGAGGGACCAAGGAGGATCAAGTGCAAATGCAGAGGGGCCAGGCGAGGCACCGGGCCACCCCTGCCAGCAGCCTCCCCGGCCCTGCACACCAGATCACAAAACCCCCTGCCCACGGGAGCCTCCACCCCACACTGCCCAGGCCACCCGTGGGGGCCCTAAAACTCAGGCCTTTCCCACCGGCCGTCTCCACCTACAGCCCTGTCCCACCCCATACCTCAGGAGCTCAGGCTCTGCCACCCGGCCTGCTGCCCACCAGGGAGCCCGTGAGAGGCAGGGGGTGCCCGGCCAGTCTCTGAGGCCCCAAGGAAGGGCAAATGGACACAGCGAAGCTGACTCCATGCTGTACCTGGCATGCTGTCCTGCACTCCACCACCCCCACTTGGTGGGAACCCCCACTCAGAACCTCAGAAACATTCCTTAGGAGTCAGGAACTCCACAAGTGCTGAGCCCAAAACTTCTCCAAATGTGGGCGGGGCACCCCCAGGCAGCAGACCCCACCCCAGGCTATGCGCCCCTCAGAATGTGGGCCCAGCCAAGTCCTGTGGGCTCCGCTGCACCAGGCGCTGCGGTTCCGACCCAGCCACAGCGAGACCTGTTGGCAGACCCCACTGCAGGAAGAGCGCCCCTTGCCCTCCCAGCATGCATGCTCGCCCCACCCCCACCCCGCCCAGACTGCTGCGACCCCCGCCAGGTCCCCAATGCCCACTGCCACGGGGGAGAGGGTACAGTGCCTCAGCCACCAAGGAGCTGCTACGCCATGACCTCAACCCTCAGGGACACTGCGTGGCCACGTCTGCCCACCTGAGTTGTCCCAGGGTTCTGTCCATCTGCCACCCGTGTGAAAAGCCCCAGACACCTTCCAAAGCATTCTGAGAGCCACAGAGGAGGCGCTGTTCCTGCTCCACTTCTGAGAGGGAAGGAGGCTCAGAGAGGACGAGTGTCCTGCCCAGTCACAAAGCAATAGTGGCAGAAGTCCACCTGCTGTGGCCTCACCTCCGGGCAAAACAAAGGATGGGGGGTCTGGCTCTGATTCTGCTGCACGGTGAGGCCCAGGCCAGGCCAGGCCAGGAACACCACCCAAAGCCAAGGTGGTGGAACTGCAAAGCATAGGGGGCAGGGACGGGGTCCCAGTGTCTCTCTCCTGCACGCGGGTAAGTCCCAGGCTTCCAACCTCTACTTCCTCCTGTGTGCTCGTGGTGGGAACTCGCCTCACCAGAGCAGTGACTACCACAGTGCCTGTGTCCCCAGGGACACTGGGCACTGTCTGGGACATTTCTAGTTGGCACAACTGGGGGCCAGAAAGGATGCAAGAAGCTCTTGGCGTCTTGTGGGTAGAGGCCAGGTCACTGCTGCCATCCTACACTGGCCAGGTCAGCCTCACAGTAGAATTACCCAGCCTGGGAGGCCAGGAGGGCCCAAACCCCCTGCAAGACACCATCGACCACCCGGTGGAGGGCCTGAGAGGAGTTCCCACTGGTGCTACAACCACAGAGGCCCACGTGGGGCAAGAAAGGACAGACCCAGAGTACACAGCACATATGGGTGCACGCGTGCACACAGAAACCCACTTGGCTCTTCAGGGAGAGAGAAAGGCCCAATGTGTAGCCTGCCCTGACCCCAAGGCCAGGTCCCAACTGCCTGACACTAGGAAAGGGGGTGTGTGTACCCCACAGCCTCTGTAGCACCCCTCGCCCCTGGCAAGGTACCACAGCCTCTGGCATTATTTGGAAAGGGTGTGGATCTGGAAAGCTCCCCGCCTGCCCACCGCGCCTCAAAGACAGCGGCCCCTGCACGAGCTCACCTGCTGGCCACCGCAGGACTCGCTGCCCTCTCTGCCTCAATGAAGAGCCCAGCAGACCAGCGGGCACCACCCTGCCCACCCCCTCCCCTTGGCCCACCCACACTTCGGGATCCCCAGCCCAAGTCCTTCACCCACTGGCTGGACGTTGCTCCTGGGACCAAAGTCTCCAGCGCTTCCGACTGCCAGAATCAAACTCAGCTGCCCACGGTGGCTTCCAAATGCTCAGGCCTCGGTCTCCCGTGCACTCATCTCCACCCCTGTCCCCTCCCCAGCCACCTTCCGCCACCCCGGCTCTCTCCCTCCCCTGCCCCAGAGCCCCGGTACCTGCTCCCCCAGCCCACAGATTCTGCCCATGGCTCCAAGCTCTCCTCCTCAGAGAACTTCCTGCTGTCTCACAACCTGAAGCCACTGGTCGTTTACCTGTGTCCCATCTGCCTTCCCCTAAGCCAGGGTCCTTGCCTCGACTGCTGGGTCCCAGGTCCCAGTTCAGCACTGCGGGCGCTAAGCGTCTGAGCAGGCGCCACTGCTCCCCGGGCCTGGAGCCCCAGCTCGAGACCATGGGGAAGCAAGCAGAGCCTCAGACAGCCTGGCTAGGTGGGCAGAGGACTGAAGACACTGAGGAGGGGCCGCCAGCCTCGGTCCACCTGCTGGGTGCCTGGGAGCCCTGGAACGTCCTCACCACTGCCTCTGTGGGAGGGGACACCCAGGGGACTGCTGTGAGAATTTGCCACTCTGCACCTCAGGACCTCACACAGCATCCAGGAGCCCTCCTCAGCCTGAGTCCTTTCTCTCCCAGGATGGCTGGCCAATGAGACTGGTGGACAACAGACCATGCCAGGGCAGTCAGGCCAGGGCTCGAAACCCAAAGTGACCCCACGCCGAACAGGGCGGCTCCAGAGCCCACCACCACAGGTCTGTTCCCCTGGAACAGCAGGGCGGAGAACAGCCTAGTCTGGCTCCTCCTTCCTTCCCACCTCCGGAGAGGCTTCTGGCCAGAACTCCCGGTTCCATTTCCTTCCTCTCTTCAGGAAACCCGTCCCTCACCAAGCCCTCAGGTATGCATGCAGGACGCCACCCTGTGTCCCAGAATCCCACCCGCGTGGAAAGGCAGGCGCAGAAGACAGCCCGGGTCCAATATGGGCCCCTCCTCCACTGAGACCCGCAGGATCCGGCGCCTAGCTAGTGGGGTACACCAGGCAGGGACACTGCAGAGCTTCTCTGCATCCCTCTAGCCCCCTGGCCTGGGCAGCACCGAGCCTCTGAGTTGTGGAGGGACCATGCTGGCCATGGAGCCTTAGGAAGCGAGGTCCTTAGGAACAAGGCGAGCAGTTCTGGCCCAGAGGTCCCCAGAGTGAGGAGAGGATGGGGATGGGGACAAAGGCCATACAGGGCTGGTTCAGGCTGGAAACTGGACTGGTGTCACGTTCCACCAACAGCCAGGTCCTTGCCTCCCACTGTCACCTCTGCTCAGAGCCCACACGCCCACCATCAGCAGCACCCAGCTGACTCGGCCCCAGAGGCCCAGGGGTCCAGGGCTAAGAACCCCGACCCAGATCCTGGTGGAACCTGCCTTGGATCCCGGTTGCCCTCAGGAGAGGGCACGGGATTCTGAGAACCCCCCGGGGGGAGGGGGCAAGAGGAGCTGCTAACCAGAGTCAAATGCAGACAGGCGATGTCAAAGGGTCAGACACAGGCCCTGCCCCACACTCAAAGCAAAACCCTCAGTGAAAAATACCTGGCCACAGCTCAGGCAGGCTCACTTCCGGGACCCAAGATTACCACCGCAAAGAATGAAAAGGCAAATAAGCCATTTCACTTTTCTGCTCTCCAGGGGCCTTGTCCCACCAGGCTGGAGGCCACGTGGCAGCGCCAGGAGGCACCAGGGGTGACAGAGGGGCCCTGTGCGCAGGCGCCAGGCAGGCAGGAAACCAGGCCGGGCCGACAGGGAATCCCCCGTGGCGAAGAGCCGGGGGACATTCAGGCTCTTCAGGGCCCAACAGACAGGCCGGGCAGGCGTCGGGAGCAAGTGAAATGCTCTTTGTATGACGATGCCAGGTCCCCGCGGCAGCACTGCCTGAGCAAATCCCAACTGACGATCACACCCCGACTGTGCCCGGCCCTCAGCCTCCTCCTGGGTAGGCCAACGCCTCCCGTCTGCTCTGGATGTTCTCACACTCCTCCTTCTTTCAAATGCCCTTTGAAACATGTATTCAAATCCCACCGCTGCTGCTGCGGTCGAGGTCTGTGCAGCACCCTGGACTCACTCCTGGTGACAGAGCTGACCCCGGGGCCTCCGCTGGGCCTTCGGCAGGCCAGGCTCTCCCAGCAGCTGCAGGGATGCTTAGGGCTGAGCTCCCCGCCTCGGCGCCTGCCACAGCCCCGGTCACTGAGGTGGGATCCCAGGGCCCGTCTGCACTGCACTGCGTGTCACGGTTTCACATGAGATGAGGAGCCACGCCCGCGCCACCTGCTTTCCTGTGCCCAGAGGCCTGGCGCTGGCTGCTCCTCTCCCTCCACAGCTCTTGGCCTGGCCCACTTGTCTGTCCTACCACAGAGCTGCCTACTGCAGGGGGTGCTGGATCGGTAAGCACAGACCACTGGGATGCCAGCCTGACACCAAGGACATGGCAAACTGACCCAGTGAACGCGGGTTCCTCGCCTGCACCTGCGCAGGAGGGAGGACAGCACTCTGCAGCACGCCCAGGCTCCCTGTGAGGGTGGGGTCCAGACTCCCCTCGGCAGCACGCAACATCAACTGGCCCCGGGGCCTCTCCCCTGCTCAGGAAGCAACACGCCTCAGCCTCTGGCCCGGGTCAGGCCTCTCTGAGACCAAGTGCCCTGTCCCTTCGCCCAAGGCTTCCAGACGTGGCTCTCCAACCCCAGCAAAGGGGCCCCACCCACCAGGGCCACAGAGGCCAGGCAAGGAGCTCTGCCCCAGGAGGAACCCAAGAACGCCCGAAGGCTGGCTCCTGTCACAGCAGACAGAGACAAACAACAGGTGCAGCACGGCCGCCAGTGGGGAGAGGCGGGGAGGGCCAGGCACAGCCCACACCGTGCTCCTGACGAGCTGTCAAACAGGAAGTAAAGGTGGGGGGAGCCGCAGGGCCGCCGAGACACCCTGAAGGGAAAACGTGATGCTGCGGTGCTGGGAGACCGCGGGGGACCGCCCTCGCACCTGCTGCTCCTGGGCCTCCCACCCTACCCCCAACCTGACCCCTCCCGGGCCTCGCTTAATTCCTCTCGTGAAATCATGGCAGACTCCTCGGAAGTTCCAGAGATACAGCAGGGCCTCCCCTCAGCTCAACATCTCACACGACCAAGAGCATCATCACGAGCAGGAAAGCGCCAGGCACGGGGTTGAGCCAGGCAGCAGGCCTGGGTCGGGTTTCACTGTGCTGCGCTTGAGCCACCATCTTTGCAGGTCGTGGAGCTCAGAAAAGCACTGGTTCAGCAGCCCAGTCACACTCCACGCACAGGGCCGGTCCCACAGGGGGGCTCCTCGGGGCTTCCTGTTTACTGCGCTCATGCCGGCCCTGGCCACTCAACAGCCAGCCACGGGCGCCCTGTGGTCAGAATGCATCTCAGAGGACCCCAAGCCCAGGGCGCAGCGTGCAGCAGGCGCACAATGAACACCTGGGAATGAGTCTGGGAGCGGCTCTTCCCATTCTCCCTGCCCGCGGGTTCCACACTGCCTGGGACCACCGTCCTCCTGTCACCCTCTCTGCTTGGGCCCCTCGGTGTGCACACACACGAGGCCTGTTGATGGTGAGGACACGGGTCTCCGCCAGGGACCAGGGGCCTTCACAGAGAGGGGTCCTGGAAACCATGGGGCCAGTGGGGAGGCACAGGTCCACGAGAGGGTCACACGGCTGTCACTGGTCTCAGTGGTCTGTGTTCACTCATCCAACAGCTGCCACGGGGTTGCTGGGGCCAAAGGGACAAGGGCCTCGGCCAGTCTGTGTGTCCCAGCCATGGCTTCACAAAGGCGGACAGGTCAGCAGACCTCGCCTCAGGGCTGGCAGCTCTTGTGACGCCTCAGGAAAACTCTCGAGGCTTCCCACGGCCAGGCCCTGACCCGCAGGCTCCATCCATGGGTGCTCAAATCTCAGGGCGGCCCTGTGCGCTGGCACCATCACCCTCCCCAGTACACAGACGGAAAGGCCTGTGAGTCGGCGGGGGGCTTGAAGTGGGGCAGACCGCGGGCAACGCTCCTGACCACCAGCAGCCCCGAGACCCTGTCATCTCCAACCCCCAGGACTGACCCCTCTCAGGCACAGAGTTGGCTCTCAGTGAACAGGCAGCAAGTGCACAGCACGATTCCCTTAACAGGGAGGTTGACCTGCAGAAAGGCAGCTGACCCTTCAAAAATAGCCCCAGACAGGCTCCAAGTGCAGCTAAGCCAGCACAAACCTTGGCTCCTGACAGGCCATAGGCCTGAATGGGCAGAGTCCCCTTGCCAAGAACCATCTCTAAACTGCTCCTGCCTCCTCTCCTGCCTGTAGGCTACTGACCGTCCCACCAGGCTGGGAAAGAGACCCTCAGCCAAGCCGTTACAGCAGCTACGTCACCCCCCAGGATTGTCACACAGGTCTGTGGGGCTGGCACAAGCCACCTGCCACCCACCAGCTTCTCCGAATGCTGACTTGGGCCCATAGTTTTAAGAGGGAATCGCAAGCAGAGTTAGGACCTGAATGGGCCCGTTCAACTTTAAAAAAAAAAAAAAAAAACGAGAGAAAGAGAGAGAGAGAGAGAGAGAGAGTGTGAGATCAGGAGAATCCAGGCAGATAACAAAGCACCAAAGCTCTTGGGGGAAGCTTTCCTCACTGACGGACATTTCTGACCAATCAGGCAGGGGTTCCGCAATGGCTAGGCCTAAAAATGGGCCCAGAGCTGTCAAAGGCCCATGGCTGGGGCCGGAAAGTCTGGGAAAAGTTCAGCCCCACATGTGTGGACTCTGAGCTGCCCAGGCTGCAGCTCCCGCTGTGCCCTCAGTTGTGGTAGGCCAGGCCCCACTGCCAGCCCCGAGCTGACAAAACTGACCGCTAAGTCAGGCCCAGCTGTGCCCCGAGCCCGATTGTTCGCAAAGACAAAGGGGACGCTGACAGCCCAACTCTCCAGCCCAGCAGAGGGTGGGTGCCGGGAGCCTGCAGCTGACCCAGGCAGCCAGGCCCGGCTGTAGCTCTGTGGCCACACAGCCAGGGCTACCCTGGGTCTTGTCAGGGCCTGGGCAGGGGCAGGGAGGGACCGTGCCATCCTCTGAGCTTCAGTTCGACACTCACTGGAGATGAGAAGTGGACAGTCCCTGGCTCTTTGTCCCTGTTTGGGTCTCCACCCCTTGGCAACCAACAGTCTGAGGCCTCTTCATGGTCCCAGGATTAAGTGACCAGCCCACTGATCTGGTTACAAAAAACTGTTGCCTGAAGTCAGGTGCACAGGTCAACACAATCTGGGACCAGCCGAGTCCCCTCGGACAAATGGCACAGGACTCTAGGACGGTGAGGGGGACGGCTGGGACACCCTGCCCACCCACCCCACCAAGACAGCAGCAGGTGAGAGCATGTGTCCCAGAGCCAGCACCTGGGTTCAGATCTCATCCCTGACACTTACCCTCCCCACCGGTCGTTAACCTTTCTTATCCTCAGTTCCTAGTCTATCACTGAAATCATCATCAGTCCCAAGCTCAAAGGCTCGCTGTGAGGACCGGAAGAAGGCATTCGGGGGAGCACAGTACACAGCCATGTGCCAGGCAATTTTAAGGGCACTGTTCCTGGTTTCCAGATGAGGAAACGACGGAAGATGCCACTTGCCAAGATAGATCCAGCTGGTAAGCAGCGAAGGCAAGATCTGAACCCAGGCTTATGGGCTCACAGGCCACCAACTGACAGTTCCTTGAGTCTCAGAGGCAGCTGTGACAGAGCTGGGCAGAGCCTGGACTTGGGCGGGGATGCAGCAAAGGCTGCACAGGCCCAGGGCTCAGGCCCTGATCTCCCAGCAGTGCCAGTTCCAGCCCAGGCACCTGGAACACAGCGGGCTGCTGAAAAGCACAGAACACCCTCCTCGTGTGGCTGAACCCCAGAGAAAGAACTCAGGGGAAGGCATGATGGCTGGGGTACCCCAAACACCTTCCAAGATGACTCTGGACATGGACGAAGCAGATCCAAAGGTGACCCCACAACCATCTACCCCTGTAGCTCCCCATTTTAAATGCCCTCCGAAGAGGACACGACCCCAGGAGGAACAGGCAGGCAGGGCCCAGGCCGCACCCAGGTGCCCGCGGCTCAGTCCACTGTCCGGCTCATGCACACCCACTAACCCACGAGGAGGCCACGGAGCCGTCGCACTGCCTCACAAGACAGCAAGCAGCACCCTCCCCGGGCTCAGAATGACCCGTGAGCCCCCTCCAGTGTGCACACGCACACTCGACTTGAGACGTGAGACCCGAGGCTGGGATCTAACACTATAAAACGGGCAACTCTCCCCACCCGCCAGCCCCACCAACACGTCCTGCACTGCGTGGAGTTCCCACAGGCCGGGAAATCTGACCAAGTCGCAGGGTCCTCTGTGACCCTGAAGCCTGCGAGCCTTCCCCAAGCAGCTGCCAGGCTGTACTAGAATAAGAAAAAACGTGGGGAGGTGGGAAACCTCCTAGATGGAAGGTATGTTGTGTAGCTGCTAAGTAAATCACACAAAAAGCCCACAGGCCAGTCCCACCTAGACCAGTGACATCTGGCGCTGGTCACATCTCATCTGCTGCTATATTCAAACCTGCCACCTGTCCAGCACCGAAGCAAGGCAGAGGGTGCCCCAGAGGAGCCCAGCCCACCATTCCTAACAGTGTCAGCCCACGCTTCACCAGAGCCTGTCCGCACCAGGCCATCCCAGCCTGTTGTCACAGAGCCCAGGCGGCTGCTACCACCCGTTTTTCAGACGAGGTCACAGAAGTACAGGAACCGTGTCTGCTGCCCGAGGTCACACATCAAGGGAGGGGAGCAAGGCTGGTACCCGGCAGGCAGGCTCCAAGAAGCACACACCCCTCTCTGAGATGTGGCCTCTGCTGGGGATGGAGGAGGACCTCCTACCTCACCCCTCCCTCCACACCCCCAAAACACAATCACATTTCTGCAAACCATCACTTCCCCAGCCTTTCAAGACCCAGGAAGTCCCACGGCCTGCTCACCTCGACTGGAAAGACCACCCGCCCACTCAAACCAGCCACATCCACTCACCCGTAGGGCCGCTGGATCAAGGTAGGGTGCAGCTGCTGCACGCCGACAGCAAAGCCTGGAATGAGAGGATGGTTAGGGACACTGCCCTGGGGGCCCACACACACCGAGGCAGAACCACACAGGCCATACAACCCTAGTACCAGGAATAACCACTTCCTCTCCCCTTCCCGGCTACCACCACTTATGAACCCCCAAACACCCAGCCAAAGCAGGCCAGGGGCCCTGGGAGTCAGGGAATCAGCAGCCACTCTGTCTGACTCCTATCTCCAGCCCTGGGGCCAACTTCCTCCTTCCCAAGAGGAGAGCACGACGCAGGGGGTGCTGCACCCTCCTCATCCTATCCCTCGGGGTCCAGCTCCCGAGTTGGGGGTGCCTGCCCTGTGCCAGCTCTGTGGGCACATGATAGCTGACTGCCACTCCCGGGGCAGGGGGGCCTTTTCCACCCAACAGATACCAACGCTGAATATAGAAACCGAGAAGAGCTGGGAAGGAAGACGCAAGCTCTCACCCGTCTGCAGGCTCCGTGGCTTGGCGCCCAAATATGCGAGGTTCACATTGGCCTTTCGACCGTCGATGATGGGGTTGGGGTCTTTGCAAGCCCTCTCCGCTGCTGCCCGGTCAGCCATGGTCACCTGGAGGAACACAGCCCGTCAGAAGCTTCCCTTGCTGGGCTAGGGAACCAGAAAGTGGGGGCAGAGGGTTCTGCCCGGGCACCACGCCACCCCCCAAGGCGCCGGGGATTCAGGACCTTTCAGACCTGTTCCCTCTGACCCCAGCCTGGAGCCCTCCCCCAAGCTGCCCCCCCCGTATCAGGCTCCTCCCTCCAAGTTAAGTGCTAGAAAAACTGGCCTTTAAGGACAGAAACGATCCCCTGGGAGCTGGGGCAAAAGTGAACCCCAAGTCCTAGCCTGGCCTACCACCAGGGAGGGCCATGAATTTTCTCGTGGGACAGTTGGGAGGCACTTGTCGTTGGAAGGCAAGTAGGAAACGTGTCCTCAAGTCGTTTTTGCTTAAGTTGATGTTTACTTGAGACGGCTGTTGGAAAATATAGGGAGGAGGGGGGAAGGGCCAAAGCGCCCCAACGCAACCTTGGCTGCAGCCTTTGCCCCTCACCCGCTGGCCGCTACAGTAAATGCCGAGTGGCCGTCGGACCCCAAAACCTCTCCACCGCCTTAGGAGTCCTCGGCGAACACAGCGGATCTCCCTTTCACACCGTGGTTGGGGGCGGGGAGGCGGGAGGCGGCAGGTGCGGGCCGACAGGAGGCGTCGGGGTGGCCGCCGCGAGGCGGCCGCGGCCGGCTGGGCGTGCGCCCCCAGCTGACTCTGCGCCCCGGGCCGAGATAAGGTGCGGGGGTGGGGAGCGGCCCGGCCGCGGGGCCACTTACGAAGCCGTAGCCGCGGGACTTGCCCGTCTGGCGGTCGGTGATGACCACGGCCTCCTCGATGTCCCCGAAGCCCTCGAAGTACTTCCTGAGCGAGGCGTCGGTGGTGTGGTAGGGCAGGCCGCCCACGAAGATCTTGGTGAACGTGGTGTCCTTCTGCGAGCCGTGCATGGCGCCGGGGGCGGCCGGGGGCCGCGGGAAGCCCGCGCTCGGGGCGCACGGTGCGGGCTGCAGCAGCATAGGGGACTCCCCGCCACTACGGACCCGGGCCGCGCGGCGCTGCGCTCATGGGGGGCGCTGGGGGGCGCGCGGGGAAGCGAGGAGCGCCCGTCCAGCCGCCAGGCCCGTCCGCTCGCGCGCCGCTCCCGCCGAGCACGGGCGGCTGCGCTCGGCTCCGGCGCTGCGCGAACTCCGCGCCCCGGCGCCCGCCCCCGGGCTTTGTAGCCGGCTCCGCCCCCGCCGCTCGGACACGCCTCCCGCCCCGCCCCGAGCGCGCGGGCCGCCGGGAAGTGTAGTCCGGGCCACCGCCCTGCCGCGCCCAGCCGCGCCGGAAGCCCGGGTCCCGAGGGCGCGTGCGGAAAAGGGGCGGCCCGGGCATTTCGGCCCCAAGCACAGACTGAATCCACGGGCTTTGGGCCCTCGAGGTTCGCACAGACAGGTGGATTAGAAATAACGCTTATTAGCCTCATGCTTCCTGAGTCAGTGTTTATCCCGCAGCCACTTAGAGAGGAGCGACATGTATCAAAAGGTGGGCGATTGTTGTATTATAATCGTTCTACAAGTGTTCATCAGAGCCCTCTAGGCGGCAGGCCCTCTGGACGACCCCGCCCCCGCCCCACTGAGCTTCTGTGACTATGACAACTCAACGGCAATATACAGGCGCAAGCCTGGAATCTCAGCACTCTGGGAGGCTGAGGCAGGAGGATCCAAGTTCCAGCCCAGCCTGGACAACTTAGCCATTTAGCGAGAGCCTGTCTAAAAGGGGTAAAGATATAGTTCAATGCGAAGGCCCTGGGTTCAGCCCCCACTACCGAAAAATAAAACAACGAACCTCATAAAACCACAGTAAATGTTCAATATAGAATCTGGAAGGAGCTAAATCAAAAAGTGGGTGGAGAGTGGGTAGAGGTGGTGCCGATGGTCCCAGAGGTTCCCTGAGGAGTTGGTCTGGGCTTTTCAAAAGTTCAGAGCCATTGTTCTCCATTCCTATCTCCGGGCTTCTTGTGCCCAGCCAGGACGTCTGCACAGCTTTCCTGGCCGCGCAAAAAGCATGGGGCCCTTTGTTCACAAGCTATCATCAGGGCTGGGTACAGTGGCACAGGGCTGTCGTCCCCTCTACTTTCCAGCTGAGGCAGGAGGATCGCAAGAGAGTACAGCCTGGGCAACTTAGGAAGACCCTGTCTCAAAAAGTAGAAGTGTTGGGGCTTAGCACTGCCTGGCTTCAATCTCAGTACTAAAGAAAAAAGAAGGATTTTAGGAACCGGCCCCCAAGGGTGACACTCCTGCCTTTGGAGCGGATCGGGGGCCTCACGCCGCCCATCTCCAGGCGTGGCTATGGGGACCTGTGGGCTTGGGAGCTGCGGCTTCAAGTAGGGCCCCTCTTGGTCCCAGCTCTCGGCACAGCAGGCACAGGTGGGGAGTGACACGCATGGCCGGTGCGACAGTGACACCGGCAGCGGCTGCTAGCGGGTTCGGCCCCCCTCAGGGTTATCCAGTCCCTTCTCCGCCCAGGCCGCTGGACTCCAGCAGCGAAGACCCCACCCAGACCCCAGCCTCGGGTCTGACTCCGCCCCAGGCCCTGCCCGGCCCCTTCCAGGGGCGGAGCCGGCTCTTCCGCAGGCCTCCCGCAGAGCGCGCTTTCCAGCCCTGTGCTCTGCTCGTCCTGTCCACCCGTGGGCGCGCAGATTCGCCTGCTCATTTAAGGGTCTCTCCTCCCTGCCAGGTGGGCACCATGAGAATTGGGCCCTGGGCTGTTTAGTTCAAGCCGCAGAGCCTGGCCAGCGGGCCCAGGGAAACGTTTGTTACGTGACTCTGCGAGAGAATGAAGCGGGCGAGGAGAGTTCGGGGCCAGCCGAGGGCCCCTCGAACCCCTCCTGAAAACGGATTAAACGGAGACCTCGACCTGCTCCCTAGCGGCGGGGAAGGGGCCGCTGCGCCAGAGCGAGATCCCGGGCCGCCTAGGCCCCTTCGTTCGCCTCGCTTTCCCCTCGGCGACAGGCAGCTCCTGGTGGGCAGGGCGAGCTGGGCTGCCGGGGTCGGGGGGGGCGGGGGCTCGCGGCCTACAAGTCCCGGCGCGCCCCGGGCCGCGTCCCCGCCCCGGCCGCCCTCCCGTGCCCTCCCCGCGGGAGCGCGGCCTGCGGCGCTGCGGGACACGTGCTGCTGCGGCCTCAGCCCGGGGCCGGGGCGGAGCCTCCGCTGGGGAGCAGCTGCTGCCTGGGGCGGCTCTGTGCTCCTCCTCCCCACCCCCACCCCCCACCCCGGACGCCTTGGGTTTCCGCATCCCCAGCCTCATTCCCTGCCCCGTGGCCCCAGGTTCCCGCGTGTCATGGCTCCTGCCCAACAATCAGCCGCTTGATGGCCAAGGCTCCAGGCCCAGGGATACAGCGGTAGGAAGTGAACTCCTTAGAGCTTACAGTTTAGAAGGCTGGAGACAATGAATGAAAGAATATATATATATATATATATATATATATATATATGCACATTTTTTTTCCAGGTAGATTTTCCCAGGCAAGTACTGAACAGAGTGCAAAGAGGAAGAGCAGGGAGAGGGCGAGTGTGCTTAGTGTCATTTAGGGCCAAGGATGTTCCTGGGAATTGGTGAACGCAGGACGTGTGAGCCGTGGGACCAGGGACGCGTGAAGGGACCTAAGAGGAGAGAACTTCTCTAGAAGCTCGGGACAGGGCAGGCTCTGGGTGCAACTGGCCCCAGGCCCTCAGAGTCTATGGGGCCTGCCCACAACCAAGGTGGCAATTTGGCCACAACCCACCCCGACTTGTCCTTGCTGGTGTGGCCACAAGCAAGCTGCCCCCAGGCTAGGCACAGTCCTCCACATCCCGTCTGTGACCATGGCATAATGATAGTGCCTGTCCCATGGCTAGCAGAGGTCTGTGGCCATGTGGGCAGAGCTCTTGGCACAGGGGTGCCACTGCCTTGCAGTACTGCACCACTGGACACTGATTTGGGGCTGGACGTGTCCTGCTGAGGGCCCCCTGGCTTCTCAGTCTGAGGGATGTCCCATTCCAGGAGCCAGGAAAGCAGGGCGGAACATTTGTAAATGAGTGCAGGGAATGGGTGGAGAGGGCGGCACAGGGTTGGGCACACACCCAGGATTTCTAAGCCAGAGTACAAAGAGCCCCGAAAGTATCTTGAGAGAAAACAACCCAGCAAACAAAAAGAGGAACCTAGGAGGTGTGGGGCCTGGAGCCTTTCAAATCAAAGCCAGCCTGGGTCACGTGGGTTCAGCTCTGCAGAGTAATCAGCCCTGCCTGCTCCTGTTTATCGTGTGCTGGGTCCTCAGAGTCATCTTTCTCTCCATGGCCCAGAGCAGACCCTGCTCAGGCACCACACATGCTCTTCGGCTCTCTGTGTCTTCGCAGAGCTTTTGAGAGAGACAGCGCTGAGCTGGTCGCACTCTGGCGGTTTGCATCTTCCCACCTGCGTGTGTTCCCCAGCCTCGCTCCCCCTCCACCTCTGCTCAGGCCCCAGTCACCTGAGCGCAGCTGATCCTGGCCCAGCCTCACCAACAGTGCCCCCTCCGAGGCTCCTTCCGGGGCCAAGGGGCCCTCAACGGCCCCTGAGACACAAGGATGCATCTCAAAACCACTTCAAAATGAAATGCCCAGATTTGCAAAGGAAAACAGCCACATTAAAATATAGCTAGTCACATATGTAAAGTGACTTCCAGGAAGATGGCGGAGTGGTGAACAGCAGAGAAACAGCCTCTCTGAGATTTAGTGTCCAGACGCGGGAATATAGCAATGTGAGGAAGAGAAGGAGGAAAGAAGTGGGTCTCCAGGACCCAGTAAGGATCTGAAGTGAGAATTGAAGCCAACAGGGAGAGTGAAGAGAGAGACCTCAGTGCAGGAGGTGGCAGGTGGCACTTTCTCCCTGAGCCCTGACTCACTGCATGGGGGTGGGGGTAGCTTGAACCTGGAGGTGCATGGTGACTACCGGCGACTCGAGAAGCCTCCATGGAGAAACATACCAGTGGAATGGAGCAGTGGACACAGCGATCTGCAGTGGGTAAGTTATTTGGGTTCAGACATCCCCCACAAGAGGGTGATTGGCCAGTAACCATCTTGGAGAGAGGCCAGCTGAGCTCAGAACTCAAGGTAGCTGCAGCTGGCTCCATCTAGCAGCTCCCAGTGTCAGGGTGAGGTGGAGCCGAATTTAAACCGGCAAGGCACACGGAGCGTTGCAGGCTGAACGAATTGGGCTCCAGCTTCACAGCCAGAATCCAGTCCGAGCTTCAGTGGAATGAAAGGTACAGGCTTGCCGGGATTCTCCACTACCCAACCCTAAATCTACAGCTGGTGGGCTGGGATTAATCAACACGGATCTGGGCTCTGCCTGCCCACTCTGTCTGCCAGTGACAACAAAGACACACCTTAAAGTGGACTTTTTCTTTTCTTGTTTTTGTTTTGTTTTCTTTTCTTTTTGTTTGTTCTAGTTTTTATATGAGTGTGAACATTTTCTCTAGTTTTTTTTTTTTTTTGTTATTGTTGTTCTGTTCTGTTCTTGTTTTTATTTCTTCCTTCTCTCTTTCCCTCCTGTCTTCACCAGGTTCCCAAAGTTTGGGTAATCTGTCTTTGTCCTCTAGCCTTGCTTCTAATTTCTTTCTCTTCTTCTGTTTCTCCATTTTCCCCCTAACCCCTTTTAAGTTTTCTCCCCTAAGGGTAAAATCACCATATTGAGGGCATACTTACTATGTACAATTTTCTGGTTTATTTTATTATTTATTTATTATTATTTTGGTACTGGGAATTGAACTCATGACCTCACGCTTGCTAGGCAGGTGCTGTGCTGCTGAGCTATATCCCTTGCCCCTCTGGTTTGTTTTAGATTTTGTTATATAACCACAAATCTAGTTCATATGGTTAAAGGTGGCAAATTAATAAATACAACAGTTTGTCATTTTCTAGGCTGTGGTTGATGCCATTGTTATTGCTGACTACTATTTTGGCCAAGGTGACAAAATTGTTCTAATCAGTTGTTCTTCCTGGCATGCTAAGACTGAGATTGCCTAAGGGTCATAAACAATACTATAGGCCAGTGTCAAAGAACCAGGGGCTGGGCCAAACAGGCAGCAACTTCTCATCCCCAATAAATTGAAGAGTTAGGGTCTTGCAACAGATCCAAAATCCAAAAACCAGCTATACCTGGAAGACACCTCTGAGAAGTAGTCATTTCCTAAGGGTTCTAAATACTAGCAATCAAGCTACCTCCCATAGCAATTTATAAGCATCAACCCAGGAATTAAACTAAAAAAAAGAAAATGAGAAGACACTTAAGCAAGATGCAACCCCAGACTTCCAGCTCACCAAATGGAAACCCAAGGGGGAATGAGGTGGAACAATTTGAAAGCCACCCACCTGGCCTCTCTGAAGTGGTAACAGTGGAAGTAACAAATCAGATGATGAAGCTCTAGAAAAAAATCAAATCAGAAATAATCTCTCAGATAACTACAGAGATGGTGACCATAATGATAGACATTAGTGACTCTAGGACAGATACAGATTTCAAAAAATAGGGGAGCTTAGGAAAATGATGGAAACCATGAATACCCAACATAGCAAAGAAATGGAATCCATGAAACAGATTCAAACAGATATCCAGGAGATTAAAAACTCCATTGAAAGTGTATGCAGCAGAATGAACCAATGTGAGGACCAATATACAAGATAGGATTGCAGTTTCCGATCATGAAAAAGATTTCTTAAAAATAGCAAGGGCTCATGAAAAGTCAATCCAACAGCTGCCATATAATGCAAAGAAGAATAACAAGATTGATTGGAGTTGATAAAAAAGCAGGAGATAGTGCAAATGACATAAAAAACCGATTCACAGAACTAATGGCAGAAAACTTCCCAAGTATGGAAAAAATTTAACATACAGATAAGTGAGGCATAGAGAACTCCAATTAGCCATGATCGAAGAAAGATCTACACCAAGGCATATAATAGTCAAGCAGCAGACTCTTCAACACAAACCCTCAAGTCAAGGAGAACTTGAAGTGAAGTATTCCAAGCTTTAAAAGAAAACAACCTTCAATAGAGATTGACGTACCCCAAAATACTATCTTTCAAAATTGATGGAGAAATAAGATACTTCCATGATAAGGAAAACCTAAAGAAATTCATGACCACTAAACCAGTGTTCTGAAGGACATTCTAGAAAGAGATAATAAAGACTACAACTCCATGAACCCCAACAAAATGAACCTACCAGGCAAGGCAAGAGGGGGAAAAAGGGAACCAACAACAGGAAAATAACATGACAAGGATAAGTCGATACATATCAGTTATAACATCAACATTAATGGTTTCGATTCACCAATCAAAAGAAACAGACTGGCAGAATGGATCAAGAAGCAATATCCAACAATATGCTATATACAAGAAGCACATTTAATTAAGAAAGATATTCACAGACTGAAAGTCAAGCATGGAAAAAATACTCCATGCAACAGGAACCCAGAAAAAAGCAGGAGTAGCTATTTTATTTGTAGACAAAGTGGATTTCAAGCCAAGACTGATTAAGAGAGACAAAGAAGATAACTATATACTTTAAAGGGAACAGTCCTTTATAGGTAAATGGATGCAACTCGAGAAAATACTCACAAGCGAAATAAACCGGACGCACATTTGTAAACATCGTATTGTCTCCCTAGTATGAAAATGCAATTTCACTGTGACTATTCAAAAAAAAAAAAAAAGGGGGGGGAACAATCCAAGAGGAAGAGATAACAATCATAAATATACATGCACCAAATACCAGCACACCCAACTATATAAAACAAACATTAATGGATGTGAAAAATCAAATAAGCACTAATACAATTATAATAGGGGACCTCAATACCCCCATTACAAATAGATCAACTAGACAAAAAAATTAACACAGAAATATCAGAACTGAAGCAAACTTTTGAACAAATGGACTTGGTAAATGTCTACAGAGTGTTCCACCCCACAACATCAGAATACACATTCTTCTCAGCACGCAGGTTCTCCCAATTAGACCATATGCTAGCTCACAGAACATGCTTCAGTAAATGCAAAGGAATCAAAATTATCCCATGCATATTATCAGACCACAGTGCAATGAAATTGGAAATCAATGTCAAAAGAAACCACAAAAACTTCATAAACACGTGGAAATTAAATAAACCAATGGGTCACAGATGAAATTAAAGAAGAAATTAGACAATTAAACAATAATGCCAATACAATATACCAGAATCTACAGGATGCAATGATAGCAGTCCTAAGAGGCAATTTTTTTTTTATTTTAAAGAGAAAAAAAATAGAACAAAATTTCAAAACAACATAATAGGAGGGTAACGTATGGTTAATACATTATGTATTGTTATCTTTAAAATAGTTACTCAGGGTACAAGATATCAGCATTCAATTGTCCAAGCAATATTAGCACAAACCTTTCTTTTCAATGAACTAAGCAAAATTAGTAGTGTATCTTTCTTAACTATCATATATATATATATAGATATAGATATATATAAATTTTTTCTTTTTCCCTTCTTTCTTTTCCCTATTCCCCTATTCCAGTTTCTCTTTCCTTTTGAACAGTTTTTTCCTGTTTTACCATATCTATTGTACATTTTGGATCTTATTTACTCTTTCAGTTTCTCACACTAGGGAGACAATACGATGCTTACACATGTGTGTCTGGTTTATTTCATTTATGAGTATTTTCTCGAGTTGCATCCATTTACCTATAAAAGTCTCCAGTTTATCCTTCTTTATGGCTGAGTAGTACTCCATTGTATAAAAAGACCACATCTTTTTTATCCATTCCTCGGTTAATGGGCATTTGGGTTGTTTCCACGATCTAGCTATTACAAATTGTGCTGCTATAAACATGGGTGCACATATATCGCTGTGGTACGATGTTTTTAATTCTTCGGAGAAGATACCCAGAAGGGGAATAGCTGGGTCAAAAGGGACCTCCAACCCTAGTTTTTTGAGTAATCTCCACACTGATTTCCACAGTGGCTGTACCAGTCGACACGCCCACCAACAGTGGAGAAGGGTTCCTTTTTTGCCACAGCCCCTCTAGCATTTGTTATTGATTGAGTTCTTGATAATAGCCATTCTTTCTGGGGGGAGGTGGAATCTCAGTGTTGTTTTAATTTGCATCTCTCGAATGACTAGTGATGTTGCACATTTTTTCGTATATTTATTTGCCATTTGTATTTCTTCATCTGAGAAGTGTGTATTCATCTCAGATGCCCTATTTTGGATTGCGTCTTCAGATTTGGGAGGTTTGATTTTTTAAAGTTCTTTGTATGTTCTCGATAGTAATCCTTTGTCTGAGGAACAGCTGGCAAACATTTTTTCCCACGTTGCCTCTTCACTCTGTTGGTGGTTTCTCTTGCTGTGCAAAAGCTTTTTCATAAGATGAGATCCCAGTTGTTGATTCTTTGTGATACTTCCTGTGCAGTTGAGGTTTTAGTCATAAAGTCTTTACCTACACCAATGTCTTCAAGGGTTTTACCTATCCTACCTTCCAGCAGATTTAATGTTTCTGTTTTAATATTTAGATCTTTGATCCATTTCGAATTTAGTTTAGTGCATGGTGAAAGATATGGGTCTAATTTTAATCTTTGGCATGTGCAAATCCAGTTTTTCCAGCACCATTTATTAAAGAGGCTGTCTTTCTTCCAGTGAATGTGTTTGGCACCTTTGTCAAAGATAAGGTGGCTTAGTATGTCTGGAGTTGCTTCAGCATCTTCTAATCTGTTCCATTGATCATCGGATCTGTTTTTTTGCTGATACCACACTGTTTTTCTCAAAGTAGCTTTGTAGTATAATTTCAAATCAGGGATTGTGATGCCCCCTGCCTTCCTTTGTTGCCCAGAACTTCCTTTGCTATTCTAGGTCTCTTCTGGTTCCAAATGAATTTTAGGATTGTTTTCTCTAATTCTGTGAGCTATGCTGTTGGAATTTTGATTGGAATTGCATTAAATCTGTATAACAATTTTGGAAGTATGGCCATTTTCACTATATTGGTTCTTCCTATCCAGGAGCAAGGGGTATCTTTCCATTTTCCGATATCCCTAAGAGGGAAATTTATAGAGGTGAATTCTTATATCAGAAAAACAGAGCAAGCTGGAATAAATAACCTAATATTGTTTCAAGCTTCTAGAAAAAGAAGAGCAAGCCAAGCCCAAAGCTTGTATAAGGGAGGAAATAATAAAGATCAAAGCAGAAATTAACACAAAGGAGACTAATAAAACAATACCAACAATCAGTGAATCAAGGAGTTGGTTCTTTGCAAGATTAAATAAAATTGACAAACTCTTAGCCAACCTTATCAAAAAAAAGGAAAGACAAGACTCAAATCCATGCAATTAGAAATGAAAAGGGTGAAATCGCAACAGATGCTGCAGAAATCCAGAAAATCATCAACACCTACTTGGAGAACCTATATTCCAATAAGATGGAAAACACAGAAGAAATGGATAGATTCTTAGATACATATGAATTACCAAAGCTGAATCAAGAAGTTATAAAAATTCTAAATAAACCAATATCAGTCAATGAAATTAAAGAGGTAATTAAAAACCTACCAACAAAGAAAAGCCCAGGCCCTGACAGATTCACTGATGAATTCTACAAGAAATTTAGAGAAGACCCAACACCACTACTTCTCAAACTCTTTAATGAAATTGAAAGGGAAGCAGTACTCCCAAATTCATTCAAGGATCCAACCAAAAAGGAGAACTATAGGCCAATCTCCCTCATGAACATAGATGCAAAAATCCTCAATAAGATACTGGCAAACAGAATGCAGCGAATCATCAAGAAGATTATACACCATGACCAAGTAGGATTTTCCCCAGGGATGCAGGGATGGTTCGACATACACAAATCAAGAAATGTAATACACCATATTAACAGAGCCAAGGACAAAAATATATGATCACCTCAATAGATGCAGAAAAAGCATTTGACAAAGCCCAACACCCTTTCATGATAAAAACTCTATAGCAAATTGGAATAGATGGTCTTTATCTCAATCTGATAAAAGCCATCTATGACAAACCAATAGCCAACATCATACTAAATGGACAAAAACTGAAAGCTTTCACTCTAAAATTGGGAACAAGACAAGGATGTCCACTGTCATCACTCTTACTCAATATAGTTCTGGAAACATTAGCCAGAGCAATTAAACAAGAGAAAGAAATAAAAGCAATAAGGACTGGAAAGGAAAAAGTTAAATTATCATTATTTGTTGATAACATGATACTCTACCTAGAAAACCTCAAAAAGTCCACCAAAAGACTTCTAGATTTAGTAACCAAATTCAGTAGCATAGCTGGATACAAAGTCAACACTCAAAAATCAATAGCATTCCTGTACACAAATAACTGAGAGAGAAGTAAGGGAAAAAACACCTTTCACAATAGCATCCAAAAAAAAAAAAAAGAAAAGAAAAGAAATACCTAGGAATCAATCTAACAAAGGAAGTAAAAGATCTTTACATTGAAAACTACGGTACTCTGAGAAAGGAGATCAAAGAGGATATCAGAAAATGAAAAGATATCCCTTGCTCTTGGGTAGGAAGAACCAATATAGTGAAAATGGCCATACTTTCAAAATCATTATACAGATTTAATGCAATCCTGATCAAATACCAATAGCATACCTCACAGAACTATAGAAAAGAATCCGAAGATTCATTTGGAACCAGAAGAGACCTAGAATAGCAAAAGCAATTCTGGGCAACAAAGGCAAGGTGGGGGTGGGTTCCTGACTTGAAATTATACTACAAAGCTACTGTGATAAACAAAACAAAACAAAACAACAACAACAACAAAAACAGCATGGTACTGGCAAAAAAAGAGACCCAAGTATCAACGGAACAGATTAGAAGATACAGAAGCAACTCCAAAACATACTCAGCCACCTTGTCTTTGACAAAGGAGCCAAACATCTTAACTGGTAGATAGCCTCTTTAATAAAGTTGCTGGAAAAACTGGCTTTCCAAATTCCAGTGATTAAAACTAGACCCATATCTTTCACCATGTACTAAACCAAAATCAAAATGGATCAAAGATCTAAATATTAAAACAGAAACACTGAATCTGCTGGCAGATAGAATAGGTAGAACTCTGGAAGACATGGTGTAGGCAAAGATTTTATGAATAAAACCCTGATCGTGCAGGAAATATCACAAAGAATCACAACTGGGATCTCATCTTATTAAAAAGCTTTTACACAGCAAAAGAAACCACCAACCAAGTTAAGAGACAACCAACAGTGTGGAAAAAAAAATTTGCCAGCTGTTTCTCAGACAAAGGACTAATATTTAGAATATGTAAAGAACTAAAAAAAAAAAAAAAATCAGACTCCCTCCAAATTTAAAGCCCCAATCCAAAAATGGGCATCTGAAACGAATAGACACTTCTCAGATGAAGAAGTAGAAATGGCAAATAAATATATGAAAAAACGTTCAACATCACTGGTCATTGGAAAGATGCAAATTAAAATAATGCTGAGATTCTATCTCACCTCAGAAAGAATGGCTATTATCAAGAAATCAACCAATAACAAATGCTGGCAGGGCTGTGGGGAAAAAGGAACCCTTCTCCACTGTTGGTGGGAGTGTGGACTGGTACAGCCACTGTGGAAATCTGTGTGGAGATTCTGCAAAAACCTAAAACTAGAGGTTCTATTCGACCCAGCTATTCCCTGTCTTGGTATCTTTCTGAAAGAGTTAAAAACATCACAGCGATATATGTATACCCATGTTTATAGCAGCACAGTTTGTAATAGCTAAATCTTGGAAACAGCCCAAATGCCCATCAACCAATGAATGTATGGATAAAGATGTGAGATATATGTATATGTGTATATGTATATGAATATGAATATGTATATGAATATGTATATGTATATGTACTACTCCACCATAAAGGATAAGCATGCACCTTGAGACCATACTCTTAAGTGAAATAAATCAGACACACATGTGTTAATACTGCATAGTTTCTCTGGTGTGAGAAACCGAAAGTGTAAAGGACCAAAATGTGTAATAGATATTGGGAAATGGGAAGAAAATGTTCCGATGAGAAGGGGAACAGGGTGGGGAAGGAAAGGACAAGGAAAAAGGATAGAAAGAAAGAAATAGAAATGAAGCTTTTGTAAATAAGCAGGGGAAGAGAGGTTGAAGGGAGGGGAGTGGAATGGGAAAAAAAGAAGCCAGGCATATCGTGTGCAGGGGTAAATTCCCTATGATGAAGGTTATCATCGTGTACATCTAAAATGTACCAATAAAAAAAGAGAAAAAAAAACCCAAAGCAAACATTGTGAGGCGAGACGTGCGGTAGGACTGCGTGCGCTTATCAGTGTGTTCAGTAACACAACCGAGCAGTGACTGTCCTGTGACTCCATCTCAAGTGCTCCGTGACAACCACAAGGGACGACAGAAAGCTACGGAGAATGCTGAAATTTTAATGGCAGCATGTCTTTTACTGTAATAAATTTTAAAACTTAAACGTTTCCTGAACATCTTTATCATCCCTCGTGCGTGGCGGTGTGGAACCCCTGGCTTCTTGTGGCTTCAGAGGCGCGGGTGCCACTGAGGGCAGCCAGGGCTGCAGTGTGACCACGACGTCCCCACTCTGCTCAGGCTCCGGCCCGGGAGGATGGGGGTCTCCCTCCCGTCAGATTCACACACCCGCATTCTGTCCCCGGGCTCCGTGGACCGGGCAGAATTCCTTCGTGTTCTTTCATGTGGCTGCAGCGACGCAGGCCCGGGCTCTGCGGGATTCTGCAGGGCGGACGTCTGCGCTGGGTCTCGGCGGGCTGAAGTGGAGGAGTCGCGGCGCCCTGGTCCTCCCCAGGCCGCTGGGGAGAAGCGTTCTTGCTTTGCCCTTCCAGCGTCCCACATCCCTGGGACCCAGCCGTCTTTTGTCTTCATGGCCTGCAGTGGTCAGTGGAGTTTTTCTCGCCCCGCACCATACGACGCTCTCTCCCTTCTGCCTCCCTCTCCAACAGTGAAGGACCCTGGGGATTCTACGGGGTCCCCTGGGGCTCCGGGCCACTGTCCCATCCCTCAGGTCCAGAAGCAGAATCCCACCTCCTCCCGTCCACGTGCAGCCGTGCTCTCCCAGGTGGACCCCTGGGGTGGGGCTGCCCTACCCTCTCTCCCTTCCTTCTGGGGTTGTCTCTCTCCAGGAGTTTTGGGGAGCTTTTCACCCCCTCAGCCTGCAGTGTGCCCGAGTCACAAGCACTGAAGTTTGTTTTCCAGCAAAATAAAAGAAACCTGGGACCTTACCATGTAGGTCAGGTCACCCCAAGGGTGGCGGTGCCAGTCTCACTAAGTTGCTAAATTGTCCAGGTTGGGCTCTAACTTTCAATTCTCCTGCCTCAGTGTCCCAGGGTGCTGCAATCACAGGCATGTGCCACCACACCCAGGCAGACCTCGTCACGCCTCTTTAATCTCAGCACTCTGTGAGGCTGAGGCAAGGGGATTACAAGTTTGAGCCCAGCCTGGGCAATTTAGGGACTTAGCGAGACCCTGTCTCAAAATAAAACATTATTGCTGGATGTGGTGGCACATGCCTGTAATCCCAGCACTCAGGAGGCTGAGGCAGGAGGATCCCCTTGAGTTTAAGGCCAGTCTGGGCTACATAAATGAGTGCAAGGTCAACCTGAACTACATAGCGAGACCCTGTCTCAAAAAAACAAAACAAAACAAAAACATTATTTAAGAAAGGGATGTGGATGTAACTGGGTGCCAAGGCTTTGGGTTCAATTCTCACTACCACAAGAGAATGAAAGAGAGAGAGAGAATGAAAATAAATTTTTTTTTTTTGTGGGTACCGGGGGGTCGACCTCAGGACCTCGCACGCCAGCAGGTGCCTGTGCCACTGAGCGATATCACCGGCCCCTTTTTCGTATGTGGGTTTCGGGAGTCGAACTCGGGCCCTCGCGCTTGCCAGGCAGGCGCTTACGCCGCTGAGCCATCTCACCGGCCCAAAAATAAATTATTTTTTAAGCCACCACATGCGTGACAGTTTGTGGCAGCAGGACACAAATGCAGCTCACCTCGGAGGCTGAGCTTCCATCCCCTGGGGAAAGGACGGATCCCAGGTGGCGAATGGAGGATGCAGCCAAGTGCAACAGTGGGAAGAGCCGCTGCTCCCTTTGGCTATTGAAATTGCATTACTGGTCCCCTGAGATGGCTTAGATCTAGATTGTCCCCCCAGGTCTCACGTGTTTAGAGGCTGGGCTTTTGGAAGATGATTGGGTCATGGGGGCGCTGTGCTCATCATAGCTGAATGTGCTGTTAAGAGATGAGGTTTGGTTCAAAGGGTCACAGGAGGCGGCCCAGGGGAGAAAACAAAGAGACCAAGAGAAAGTGGCTGCCTTGGTTGTGGCCTTAAAAGGTACAGACTCTAAGTCTGATTCCTAGGGCTCCACGAACTTGACGGCTAAACTCACCTGCTACTGCTGCAGAAAGCCAGGCCACCCTAAGAGGGGCTCTCACGACAAGAGGCCCCCTGAGTGATGCCCTGAGTGCGAAGGTGACCACTGGAAGTCGGACTGCCCCCAGACGGAGGGCCCAGGGATCAGACCCATCTTACCAGCTGGTCCAGCAAGAATGGAGGGCCCTGGGCACTCTCTGCCTTCTCCCTCTGGCCGGACCATCACCTCCACAGAGGAGACCCGGGTCATCATGACTCTGGAGGGAAAAGAAACCAGCCTATGGCTGGACACTGGTGTGAGCATCTCAGTTCTTCTTTTCAACCCTGGCCTGCCTTCCGGCTGTCATTCCTCGGTGAAAGGAGTCACTGGAGAAGCTATTTCTCACAACCTAAGGCTGTAACTGGGTGGCTTCCTCTTCTCCCATTCCTTTTTGATTATGCCTGAAAGTCCAGTTTCCCTCCTGGGAAGAGAGATCTATACTGTAATATGCCTGCACCTGGGTCAGGTACGCTGCCTCCCCCTCATGGAGAGAGAACTAAATGCTAAAGTGCAGGCAGCTACAGGTAGAATAGCAAGAGCAATAAGAGCTGCTCTGGTGCAAATACATCTTAAAGACCCCACTAATTTTCCTCACCGGAGACAATGCCCTCTAAGGCCTGAAGTTAGACAAGGGCCATTGCCTATAATTGACAACTTAAGGGCACGAAGTTTACTTACACCTTGTGACAGCCCCTGGAACACTCCAATCTTGGGAGATCAAAAACCCAGTGGAGAGTGGAGGTTGGTACGGGACCTTAGATTGGTAAGTGAGGCAGCAGTGCCAATCCACCCGGTGGTACCTAACCCGCACACCCTTCTTTCTTAGCTCGCAGAAGATGCCAGTTGGCTTTCAGTGTCGGATTTTTACTTTTTAAAAATTCCTTTTCAACCAGCCTCCCACTCTCTTTTTGCCTTTGAAAATCCTCACGACCAGGCCTCCCACCTGTGCCTCCTCAGGGGTTCAGGGCAGCCCTCATCTTTCTAGACAAGTGCATTCCCACGACGTGGTATGTTTTGAATTTTCCCAAGTCACAGTCCTGCATTATGTAGAGGATATGTTATGTGCCCCTCAGAAGAGCTCTCCTGGCTGCTATGGTGCCATGTCCCACGCAGCTCTTGAAATTCCGGGGGCGGGTGCAGGATGAAGAAATGACGACAAGCGTAAGAATGCAGAAAGCTGAGGTCAGGTGGAGCCCTCTCTCCTGATAGGAGAAAAGGAACCGCCCAATGACTGCAGTGTGTTTATTTATACAATCAGCAAGAGGTTGGTAACAGGTGAAACCCCTCTCCTAATGGGAGAAAGGACCTGCCTAACAATTTGTTTGTCTGGCTTGCCTCGGGTGCTCCATGTTCTCGGGGCCAGCCTCGCTTTAGACCCGCACGCGTGATCCATCTCCAGCTCAGCCACTCCCCACACTATGGGTTAAGGAGCTTTCCTCTGCCAGTCCAGGTAGGGGAGGGGGCGATACACACACACACTGACTCCATGCTGTTTCTACCTTCAAGTCAGTGATCCTCCTGCCTCAGCCTCCTAAGTGCTAGGATTACAGGAGTGCACCACCACACCCAGATGAATCATAGCTTTCTTGCTCTCCCATTGTTAAACTGTAGGCTGACAGCCTTTAATATGGCATGGCATCGTTGTGCTCCTCTAGATCTGCCTGCAGGCACCGGTCACTAATCAGATCTGTGGAGAGTAACGGTACTGGGAAGGGCTGGCCATGGTTTAGGCTTGCCTCAGCAGGCAGGCTGAATTCTAGGAGGACACTCGGGAGGCTGAGGCAGGAGGAACACTGTGAATTCAAGGCCAGCCCGGGCTACATAGTGAGTTCAAGACCAGCCTAAACTACATTGCAAAACCCTGTCTCAAAAAATAAAAAATAAAAAATAAAAAATAAAGAGGGAGAGAAAAAGCTGTGATTCTGACTGGGAGCCATGAAATGCAGATGCAAGAGACAGCCGCCGTCTCTGATTCCGGGGCTGGTGACCGCCCAGATGGAGCTGCTGTGAGCATTTCTCCTCTCTGCTTCCCCATCACCTCCCCTGCCCCACAGCGAGGAGGGAAAACCTTAAAAGAACAAGAACTCAGGCCAGTGACTTTTCAGAAGCTGGGTTACTTTTTAACCAAGTGTGTGACAGGTTTTTGCTACTCGTTCCGAGATCAGCCTTCATCTTGAAGGATATTTTCAATACGCTGATGCGACGTTCACAGTAGCCTCATAGGCCTCGGCGATGGCTTCTCGGTGTGTATTTATGGCTTCTCGGTGTGTATTTACTTCCAAACCCAGCCAATTGTTTACCTTAAACGCAGGCAGCTTTTTGTGTGTAAATCCTACCTCAACAGCATGGAGTAAAGCATTCTCAATAGACTTATGACCAGCTATAAACTGATCTGCTCTCTCCAAGTCTGCCCTGCGGTGACTGAACACCTGTCACAATAAAGTCCCTCCAAGCTGCAGCCACACGGGTCTCCGGCAGCTCTGTGGACCTGTGACATTGCTGGCTGCAGTTAGCGGGAATCCCCACCGGGCTGTGAGACGCGGCCACACTCTGGGTATGGAGCCAGCACCTCGCAAGGAAATAAGAGCCCGCATGTTAGGGCTCCTGCCCCTCAACTCTGAGGCCGGGACTGGTGTTGGGGACTCAGACAGCTTTTCAAGGACCTACCAAAATGTCGGGGAGGGGGCGATACACACACACACACACACACACACACACACACACACACTTCAAAATATAAAACCGATGACCCCGAATTCATCAGCATTACAAATCTAATAGGGAGCACTCGGGATGTTTCCGTTTCCAGCAGTCAGTGCATCTGGTAAGGTCTGCAGCCCTGCATGGAAGCCATCCTTGGTGAGGAATTCCCTACAGTAAGGAGGTGGTTAAGGAAACATCGCCAAGCGTGAATGAACTTCCTGCTAAAGAATTCCAGAAGTGGGCTGGTGAGATGGCTCAGCGGCGTAAGCGCCTGCCTGGCAAGCGCGAGGGCCCGAGTTCGACTCCCGGATCCCACATACGAAAAAAGGGCCGGTGATATCGCTCAGCGGCACGGGCGCCTGCTGGCGCGCGAGGTCCTGAGGTCGACCCCCCGGTACCCACAAAAAAAAGAATTCCAGAAGTAAAATATGCAAGATTTCTTAAAATTAAATTGTCTTTAAAAGAACGTGTACCTAAGGTAGGACAGGGGTGCTTTGTAATGTTTGGTGTGATGAACAGCGCCACATCCAAAAGCTAGAACACCCAGCCCAGCAGTGCCCTAGGGACACAGACTGGGAGCCACAGATGTGGGGCACATTTCTGGGACTAACCTGTGCTCTGGCCCCCAGGGGGCAGTGTCGGGAGGTGTGGCACCTTCCAAGATGAGGCCAGCAGTGGGCTGGGGCAGGATAGTTCTAAATCGGGTTTGTTTTCTTGGCTTGGGAGTTCCTGCCATGGGATGCCACCTGCCACGCTGGCTGTGACACACCAAGGGGGTCCTTGCCATGCTGCTTGGACTTTCAGACACCAGAATCCTGGGCCAAATAGAGGTTTTGGTACCAGGGATTGAACCCAGGGCCCTTGCCCTGAGCTACGTCCCCAGGCCTTTTAAATTTTGAGACAGGGTCTCACTAAATCACTAAGTTGCTCAGGGTGGGCTCCAATTTACAATCCTCCCGCCTCAGCCTCCCAGAGTGCTGGGATCACAGGAGTGCACTGCCATGCCTGGCTTTTAATCCTCTTTTCTTTATGAAGCATCCAGGCTCATGTGTTATTACAGCAACACATAATGAACTAAAACACCGGCAGAAAGGTTCATTTTATTATCCAACATGTGACCAGTATAAAAACGAATGAGATACTTACATTCATTTTTTGTGCTAAGCCTTCAAAGCCTGCTGTGCTTTTCAGTACTTACATCCCAATGCAAAAAAAAACCACAGTGCCTTCAAAGTTACTAAAACCAGTCTTAACATGACCCCACCTGGCCCATTACCTTTTGGGATAGAGATCTGCATTTCCTCCTCTCTCCTTCCCAGCCCAGGGCAGGGGTAACATGGAGCACAAGGGCTCATAGCCACCCCTGCCCCCCATGGCACCGGGCTTCAGGGTCTCCTCAGGAGACTAACAAGGACATTAAGTTTGAAATAGAAAAAATAGGAATCAGACCTCTTAGCACTTTCTAAGGAGGCTTCTGTCTTTCTAAAAGGATAGTATTTTTAAAAATATTCTAACAGGGAAAGCAGTCTTTCATGGGCTGGGGATGTGGCTCAGGGGTAGGGCTCTTAACTTTGCGTGCACAAGGCCCTGGGTTCCATCCCCAGCATCACACACACACACACACACACACACAAAGCTGTCTTTCAAATTCTACTTTCCAAACATCTTAACAGTTTAGTAACCACAGCAAACTAAGAGGGATGGCCAACACTTACTTTCTTCGAGACAGGGTCTTGCTAAATTCCTCCAGGTGGCTTCAAACTTGTAACCCTTCTGCCTCAGCCTCCTGAGTAGCTGGGATTATCTTCATTTCTTTTAATAAACTGAAGGCTGAAACTCAACAGGAACATTTATGTTCTGACCTTGGCATGGGGAGCTCACTGGCGCCACCTTCTGGCCCGACCAAAACACAGCCTCTCACGTAAAGACTTGAGACACCAAGGCCTCCTTTGACCTACGCATTTGTGCAGCTGAACACCAAGAGCAAGTCACTGTGGAATGGGAAACTTCCTGCGGCCACCATCCTACCCGGCAGTGACAGAAGCAGCGGCACACATTTGAGCACTTGTCACAGGCCAGCTGCAGAGGTTCCTTCTCCTCAAAAGGTGCGTTCTCTCTTTGCTCACACCAGTGCTTAATAATTGCTTTGTCTCTCGTCTTACAGATGAGGCCACCGAGGCTCGAAGAGGTTTAAACCACACACTCCAGGTTACAAAGCTGATGACAGTTGGGATTTGAAGGCAGTCAGCCCAAACTATCTGCAGTTACATGGGTATTTCAGTCACCTTATACTCAGTGCGGTTACTGCCCCTCCCGGCCCCTGCGTTGAGAGGAGAATGCCAGGAGACGGCTCTGGGTCAGTACTTGCGAAGTGCCACTCGAGATCACAGAAGCTCAGGGTTTCATCCTAAACCCAGCAGAAGTGGCAAGGACAGAGGGAAATGGCAGCTGACATAAATATATAATAAATGTGTATATACATACACACGCATGTAATGAAACGCGTCACATTTGAATGATGCACTTGAATACACTGTGTACTCTTTTCGTGGCTCCATTTTGCGGGGTTTGAGACAGGGTCTCACCATGTAGTGCACGCTGGCCTTCAACTCGCTTATGTAGCCTAGGCTGGTCTCAAACTCGGTGGCGATCCTTCTGCCTCAGCCTCCCGAGTGCTGGGAGTTCAGATGTGCGCCACCACGCCTGGTTGTGGCTCCATTTCTTCAAGTGCCGGTTGCAGTCACTACATTCACTTCACAGCCTACCAGTGGGTCCTGATTTCATCTGGATTCTGGTGTGGACAGAGTGTGTTGTTTGGGAGTGTGTGTTAGCTTGTTTTTTACAGAGCCCTCCTCCAATGGAGACTCAAATTGTGACTGAGTGAGAGAATATCTCCCAAATCATCCCCCAAATGACATACGGGCCTTGTCAGGTAACTAACACACATCACCAATAGAACCTTCCAGCGAGGTATGTTTGTCCCTTGAAGAAACCTTGTATTTACACTTGTTTTATTTCATGTTTCACTTTTATTACTTTATTGTATCAGTATTTCTTGGTACCAAGGATTGAACCCAGGGCCTCGTTACCTAGAGCACCTGTCAAGCACCTGGGGTCAGACGAAATGACAGGGATGGAGCCGTGCACCATTCAAATCCCTATCTATACCTCTTTTTGGCGTCTTTCCATGTGGCTGTCACCACTAAGCCCAATGTCCACCATGAATAACAAAGGACGCAGGGTTACAAACAAGCAGTGGCAGAAGAGCCCGGGAAAACCAAATGCTCTCGTCATTGGACTAAGTGCAAGTCCAATGCGTGAGGCCGCTAGGTGCAATCTAAGCAGTACACGTGTGCTTATATACTGCTGTAAATGACAGATTTTTTTGTGTGTGTGGGTACTAGGGGTCGAACTCAGGACCTCGCACGCCAGCAGGTGCCCGTGCCGCTGAGCGACATCACCGGCCCTTTTTTCGTATGTGGGTACCGGGAGTCGAACTCAGGATCTTACGCTTGCCAGGCAGGCGCTTACGCCGCTGAGCCATCTCACCAGCCCAGTAACTCTATTTTTAACAGGGAATAAAATAATGGCAAGATACGGCCTGCCACTGACACAGAGTCAAGGTTACACTGGTATCTTTTTGAGCTAGGAGACACCATCAAATGACCAATACTTGCTGAGCACCTACTGCATTGATAGGCGCCGCAGAGGTGGTGAGGTTCCTCCAAGAGTCTGCATTTTAGGAAGCATGGAAATACCTGAAGAAGTTTAATGATGTCAGGAGTCCTTACCGGCTCACCACCCACAAACACGCAGCACACTTCCACACCTGCGCTGAGCCGTGGCCTCAGCTCCTAGGACTCACGTCCTGGACCAAAAGCTCACTTAGTCCTGGTCTCTGGCAGCCTAGGTCCAACCCTGCACCTAAGTGAATCTTTGCAACTTGTCAAATACGGAAATATCTGCATGGCGACGTGGCACACACGTCCTGATCCTAGAAAAGAGCACTCTGAAGGGCCCACGACTTAGACTTGTTGTTTTATCATTTCCAAACACAGCCAGCCTGCAAAAAGAAAATGAGACTTGGGTAAGTTAAAGGTGACAAGTATATTCCTACCTCAAATGAAAGTCTGCCGTGGAGATAATTAAGCTCGAGTCTCTCCTCCTCTTCTACTTACTGATCTTCCCATACACGCAGACTATAAAACCACAGGACTGATTCACAAAGGGAAGGGGAAATGAGCTATAAACAACTTGAAAGTTCAGATTTTTCTAGTGCATTTTCCTCTCTAAAAACTAAATGCTCAGGCTGAAAAACAGGGCCAGGAGTTGGTGGGCCTGAATTCACTTAGGCTCTACCAAAGAATCTAAACCGAGTGCAGGCAGTGTCAGCTAGCAGCAGATTTTATTGTCATCACTTTTCAGGAGTAGGCAAACATAGCTCACAATATTACTGATAGCAGATTTTCACATTCACCAAGTTTAAGAGTTTACAAGCCAGCCCCAAACAAGGCATATGAAGCATCTGGGATCACAAGGTAAATTTACAATAGACCAAAACGTCAAACACTAAGGGAAATTTCATCTTGGATACTTACCAGTCAGGAATTTCAACTTACATGAAGTAAAAGAAACATTCAAAATGACCACTGTGGGGCACAGGTTAAGAGCAATTCCCATGCAGGAGACCTGGCTTCTAACTTGATGGCTACACAATCACCACCCACTTGGGCCTTGCAAGGGAACCCACAAAAGCCAACATTAAGCAGCATGACCATTTCCGGGACTACGGGGCAGGGCACCGGGAGAGAACAAAGGGAGCCATCAGGCAGTCTTCAAAATACTTTATTACAAAATACAGTACAGGGCCCATAAACAGTTTTCCAATACTCTCCGATACATAAGCCGCCAGTGAAGCACTGCCAAATACTGGCACTGCCCACCGGAATCTAACTTCTGTAGTAATTGCAGTCCCCTCAGAGCTACAGGGAAACTGCAGCAGGTAGTGGAATGGAGACGGCAAGTGGCCAAGGATAGCCAGCTAACTGCTGAGCAGTGACAACAGCATTTCCTCCCGTCCGTGGCTGACAGCCACCTAGGGCTGGGGCCAAAACTGGTACAGAGATGAGGCGTCGTGGCGAGTGGAACTCCAGACAGCCCACGAGTCTCAGGCCGCTACTTCTTATTCCTGGGCTTTAGCTCCTCAGCTGCGTTACGCAGGAAAATGTAATTTTTCTTCTGAGGATTATAAAATTCATGTCCCTAAAGAGGAAGAAACCCCAAAGATTACATGATTAAAAAGCAATGTTAGCAATTGTGGGCACTTTTTATATGATGGCTTTGTTTGTTTTTTGGTGCCGGGAATCGAACTCAGGACCTTGCGCTTGCCAGACAGGTGCTGCGCCGCCGAGCTGCATCCCCGGCCCTTTACATGATGACTCTCATACTAAGTGTTCAAAGCACAGCATCCTTGGCATGAACAAAACACAAAGATGGTGAAGAGAAATAAAAGCCAGATATTAACAAAAGCTCGAGTCCTTGGTGAAAAGGCTGAGGGCCAGAAGCACAGCGGGCAGCTGCGTCCTGTTGAGAGGGCTGATCCCTTCCCGCCTCCCGGACTTCATTGCCAAGACGACTGCCCTGGGTCCCTGAGGCATCAGCTTTGACCTCAGAAGGTTTTGCAGGAGGGATGGCTGACCCAGGACATGTCACAGGAGCAGGGCCCTGCACGGCCCACCCTGCAGGAACAGCAGCTCCACAGGAGGGAAGCAGAGGGCAAGGTGGTCACGAAGTCTCCCAAGCCCATCATGGGTGAAAGTTGGGGGCAGGGTACAGAGTCCCAGGAATGTGAGGGCAGCCGGAGGGAGATGGGGTGGCAGCTGCCAATGCTAAAAGCAGGCCAGGGCTACGATCAAGTCTGAGCTTCTGGAAGAGCAGACGAGGCAGGGCGGGGCAGGAAGCTGGGAAGAGAACAAGGCCTGAGAGAGAGGTGGGGCAGCTCTGTCGTCTCCTGTACCGCTATGGCGCATATTTTTTCTCATACTAACAGGCGTGCTTAGGAAGTTCTAGAAGTCATTAATGGTCAAAGGTGAGCATGAATTTTCATCATAACATGCAAACTGCTGGGGGCCGGTGAGATGGCTCAGCGGCGTGAGCGCCTGCCTGACAAGCGCGAGGGCCTGAGTTCGACTCCCGGAACCCACATATGAAAAAAGAGCCGGTGATATCGCTCAGCGGCACGGGCGCCTGCTGGCGCACGAGGTCCTGAGGTCGACCCCCCCGGTACCCACAAAAAAAAAAAAAACATGCAAAGTGCTTTTCTGAATGATTACACTGCAGGAACAAGCTAGTATGAGTCATGTGCAATCATGATTTCATACTGGGGACAACTCTGCTTGAATAAGAAAAATGGAAAATTATTTTTTTGAGACAGTATCTCACTATATAGTTCAGGCTGGCCTTAAACTTGCATTGATCCTCTTGCCTTAGCCTCCCAAGTGCTGGGATTACAGAGGTGTGCCACCAAACCTGGCTAACAATGAAAAAATCTTAAATTTGTGTTTTTAAAAATAACTTCATTATGGAGGCCGGTGAGATGGCTCAGCGGCGTAAGCGCCTGCCTTGCAAGCGCGAGGGCCCGAGTTCGACTCCCAGAACCCACATACGAAAAAGGGGCCGGTGATACCGCTCAGTGGCACGGTCGCCTGCTGGCGCGCGAGGTCCTGAGGTCGACCCCCCCGGTACCCACAAAAAAAAAAAACAACAAAAAAAACCCAAAAAACTTCATTGTGATTTATGTAACCCTATTGACATTGCTTGGATGAATCACCTTAATTTTTAGGCAGCATCAAAGCAATGAGCTTTCTCATTTTCAGCTTATATTTTAAGCGCTTGTAATATAAAGAGCTCTATGTATGATTTAAATTAAAATGCAGTTTTATGAGGCTGTGCAGCAAAGAGCAAAGGACACGAGGTTCGAGAGATGAAAACCACAATGCAATGGAGACTCCAGAACTAGCAGTAGAAGACAAGCAGCGGCAGGCTGGTCCGCAGCACCTTCCCGTGGTGGTCTGGCACGTGTGCCTCAGTCCACACATGTCACCATCACACGTGAGGCTTCAAAAATACAGCCAGAACCTGGTTGGATCCTAATTCCTCTTGCCTGAACCTCCCACCACCCACCCCGGTGCCACCCGAAGACAGCCCCACAATCTGGCTGCGCTCCTCCCCTGCACGTTCCTTCACTTCTCCCAAGCGCCGCCCTCTAGCTCGCCAGGCTCCTATGCCCAAGAGCAGAGAGCAGCTGGTCAGTCTGCATTGAACCCCCACAGCGCCATGAGGGGCCCTGCTATGTCCCTTACAGGGAGGTGACACACAGCAAGTCCAGAGAAGCATCATGGCTTAAACCCAGGGCACCAGCCCCAGGGGTTCTCACCTTGGACCAGTCGTAGCTTGAAGAGTAGGCAAATATGTTGCCGTTGTGATTGAAGCAGCATGCTGATATCGGCTGGTCTAACTGCTCCGAGGTTTTTAGTTTTGTCCGGGCATCTTTGTCCCAGAAGCTGAACCTACCATCAGATCCCACGGTCGCAAGGGTGCCGTGAACAGGGTGGAACGAGATTCCGTTCACCTGCAAGTGTTGACGCGCACAATGAGGCAGAGGCGGAGCCAGGCAGGGAAGCAGATCACCGCCAGTGCTTCCCGCAGGTGTCAGGAAACACACACATGACCATACCGCGTGACCCGCCGCGCTGCCCGACTTGCCTGCCACCAGAAGCAAATGCTGCCTCGGTGACGCACACAGGCCGTGGGCTAAGGTGTGGATACTGCTGGCGCCCCAGGAAGTGTGTCTCAGGAGCTGCTTCTGCTCCCTCACATACCAATTCCTCAGCCCTAGCTAGGAACGGAAACTCTCTACCGGCTCTCATAAAAAAGGTGGAAAATGTTCCCAAAAGTCTTAGGGTTCATTCCAAAACAAACCGAGAACAAAGCCAGTCACTGCACTGGTAAAAACAGAAAACTGAAACCCACGGCACGAGCCCGTCTCCAGACGCGCCTGCGCAGGCGCTCCACTGACTCACTGTTTCCGACCCCAGCAGCACTCTGAGGGCCCCCCATCTCCAGCTCCACTTCCCGGGTGGATTTCCAGGGTGACCGTGAAGCGCCTGTGAACATACCGCGTAGATGTCCTGAGGAGCCGAAGTATTGGTTCCGTTGGATCGATGACATTTAAAGGTGAAGTTATCTTTGGCACTGAAAAAGAAAAGTCCACCTAAGTTTTACTTTTTTAAAAACAAGTCTCAGCTAAAAATTCCAGTTGGTTGGTCCCACTTACGGATTTGGGGGGTTGATATAGTGAATGGCAACTCTCCCCTCGATACTCCCCAGTGCGAAACCAGTCGGCTTGTTCTGTTTGTCTTTAAAAATAGCCACGCATCGATGCTATAGTTAAACAAGAGAACTACATTATCACAATGCAAATATGAGACTAGTTAATGTGAAAGTAAATAACTGCAGCCCATCTTCGGTTTTGAGAGAAACCAGAAACATCACTTGCACAGACAAAGGGTCTGGCAATAGACTGCGGCCTTGAGACCGCCACGCAGCCTGCGCCGCCCCTCCGGTCGCTCCTCCTCGCTCTGCCACGCTGGAGGCCGCGTCCACGCCGGCAGAGCACGTGTGTCCCCCAGAGCCCTGCTGGCCGCGGCTGCCCAGTACCAGGGAGGTGGGCACCCCTGGGTCCCTCCGTGTCTGTGTGTCTCTGCTCCTCAGCTGGGAAGCAGCGTCAGCCGAGCCAGTCCCACAGGGAAGGAGGGTGAAGAACGGACAGAGCAGGACTTTGTGAAGGAGGACGCGCTACACACAAGACCAGCTTTCTAGTCTTTCTTTCAGTGAACGCGCACATTCTAGATACCACGTAGGAATGGAATCAAGTTTTTCCTCCTGTGACTGGCTCACTTCGCTTAGTGTGATCTTCTCTAGGTTCAACCATGTTGCTGAAAATGGCAGGATTTTCTTCCTAAGGGCTGAATAGTATTCTCGTGTGTGTATTTATATGTGTATATATATATACACATATATATTATCTATTCACATTAATTTCAGTGAACAATATGAAAATTAACAAAGGAATTCACTTTTCTCTTAAAAACATGGATTTTGACTTTTTTAGATAAATACCTAAGAAAGTATTGGATGGTACATGCCTGTGATTCTAGCACTTGGGAGGCTGAGGTAGGAGGATCACTGAGAGTTCAAGGCCAGCCTGAACTACATAGTGAGACCTTGTCTCAAAAAAAACCCTAAAACCCAAAACCCAAAAAACAACAACAAAAGATAAATACGCAGAGGGCTGCTAGATCCTAAGATAATCTTATTTTTAATGTTTTCGCGAGTCTCCGTACTGTTTCCTGTAACAGCCTCCTCTGCATCCTTCTAACACTGCACAAGGTTCTGAGCCCTCTCTGACCCCTCCGTATCCTGCTGCTTCCCTCTCCCCAGGGTTCTCTCTGGCCACCACCCCTAGCACCCCCCACACCCCCGACCTGCTCCTCCTCGCAGTGCCCGTCATTAAATGGGACTCCCTTCCACTGGAGCATCTAAACTGGAGACCTAGGAGCCGTTGTTGATTCACCTCTCCTTTCTTTTTTCTTCGTCTCATCGGGCTGCCTCACTTCCATCTGGAAAATGCTTGGAGTCTGTTCCTTTCTCTCCCCTACACCACATTAATCCAAGGCTTCTCAGTGCTTAGGTCAATACTCCATGACACTGATCTCCGAAACCATTTCTTGGACACAAAAGCAAAAGCACAGGCAACGCAAGCAAAGATAATCAAGTCTGGTGCGGAGCCCTGCTGGGCTCAGGCCTCTGGGAGAAACACAAAGGAGCTGTAGGGCCGCTGGGCCTGCAGCTCCAGGCGGAGGCCGTAGGAGGCCAGGTTCCTGTGAAGGAGAACGACCCGCCAGGAGAAGATGAGCAGGAGCTGACGTCAGCTCTGTTCGGAGCAGGAGCTAACCTGGCCTGCTGAGACAGACGCTGAGGACGACAAGGAAGGCCCAGCAGTCCTGCGGCAAGTGGAAGACTGAACTGAAGAGAAAAACCTCACAGCCACGTATATGTGACGAAGGCAGAATGGAAGCTGGAAGTGACAAATTTACCATGGAACCAACCCATCCAGACGTCTGACGTTTTTCAGCAGCATTTGGCCACCAGGCGGCCGTCTGGCGAGGACAGCGAAGCTGGGCTCACGCTCAGACGGCAGCAGCTACTCAGAGTGGGTACCACGGCACCCCCCGTGAGCGCCACGGTGCACACGACAGCTGCTGGCGACACGCTTCCCGTGGACTCCGACTCACCTGGTGCTTCAGCGGAGACTCTATCCGCCTGAACTCCGAAGGCTGATTTTCCAGCTGGTAGACAATGAGGCCCCTCTCTGCTGTTGCCACTACAGCCATTGGATATATCTAGGGAATGGAGGAAAACAGAGACGCGCTTGACATGAACGCAGTGGCCTTTTTTTATACGAAAGTATTAGATCAATTTTTAACTCATAAAATTCTTAAAGTTTAATAATTCAGTGACAGCATGTTTCATGAAAACCTACAGAAACTGTATTTGAAAGTAGGACACTCAAAATAGACCCATTTTTTTAACACTAAACTATAAAGTATGTGAATATTTACAAAATATTCTGAGGAACTGAGAATAAAATCACATATACACGACAACGACTAACATAACGGTATATTTTATTCTAGTCTTTTTCCTGACCATGTGTATAAACACTTCTGTATAATTTGCGCCCTTTACTCAAACCATGTCGCATGAGCATCAGCCAATCCTTCACTTTCCCGCGAACACCAGAGTGGCTGCCCAGTATTCCCTCCAGGGAACCTACCTCAGGGTCACGGGGCTCTTTAACCCTGTCAGCCTGTTAGGTCACTTCCAGTGTTGCACTGTATTACATCAAGCAAGACCACCTGCACCCAGCATTTTCTGAAGATAAATTCCTCAAAGTGGATTTGCTTGGATAGCTAATATAAAACCCTAAGGGCCGGTGAGATGGCTCAGCGGCATAAGCGCCTGTTCGTGCGCGAGGTGCTGAGGTCAACCCCCGGTACTCACAAAAAAAAAAAAAAAACACAAAAAAAACCCTTAAGACTATGACTAAACAGACGGAGAAAGCTCTTTAGTTTCCATCCTGTTTAGAGACAGTCCCAAAGACAAGGACCACATCACAAAACAGTACAAGTTTTCCTACCGTAAGATAAATGTTAACGCTAGGGACGACAGGTAGCTAGCTGTGTATGGTCACGCAAGTGACCAAAAACACCAGCAATTAGTAATTCTGGAATAAAGGCAGTCTTCGGATCCTCTCCGACAACTGGGGCAAACTGAATTCCATCTTCTAATATTGCTGAGGGGTTTTTAGATTACCCGCTACCTGTAGAGTATCATAGGTGAGAAATGTTTATTCTGTATTTTAAAAGGAAATGACATTCCTTACCACGTCAGCACAGTAACACCTTTCAGGGAGCTGCAAGACCATCATCGGATTTGATGACCGAGTATCCCAAAACTGAAAGCAAAAAGGAGCAGCGGAAAGTGCCGTTCAGAGCTGCAGTCTACACGAGCTATAAATGCCCACCCTGACCTGGCCATACAAGGCCTGCACTGCACGTTATACCTTTAGAGTCTTATCCCAGCTCCCAGTCATCACACAGCTGTAGCTTGGAGCTTTGATCCAATGTATGGTTTTAACAGGCGCATCATGCTTTCAACAAGACAAAAACAAACAGATCAGTAACAGTGTGCTTGAGTTTGAGTTCTAGAAATCAAAGAAAGGAGAATTTAAATACTGCAATCACAACAAACAAAAATCAAAGCTATTTCAGTGCTTCCCCATGACCAAAAATATTCAACACGAAGGAATGTACATCTACTTCCATTCTAACAATCTCTGATTTGATTTTTACTCACAAGACAGTAAGCCCCTCCTGGGGGTATACTCAAAACTAGTGAAGAACTGCACCAATTTGATTTATTTACCAAGCACACACAAATTAAGGTCAGGAAGATGCTACCAGCACATGCCATTATCACTATACTAGTACAGTGCTATGATTTCAGAGCACGTAACGCTCTTCTGGAAATGTATCTGTGTCAAGAGGCTCCCCCTCAACATCCCCCAAATACCAGGGCCCTCCAGTTGTAGGTTCTCTCGCCACTTCTGCTTCTCTCAGTATTCGTCGCATGAATGATGGCTGTTGTTGCTGGGTAAACTATAAAAGTTCCATGGCCATGTGGGAAAAGCCCCTCTTACTCACTTCTGTATTTCTAGCCCAGCTAACATTGCCTAGCACATGGCAAGCATTCAGTAAACACATGCTGAATGATGAGTGACCAAATCCAGCCAGGAAAAGGCAAGTCACACACAACGCTGGGATTCAAATGTGAATGTCAAGGTCAAGCCATGACACCTATCCCATGCCACGTACACATACATGAAAGACTTAAAAAACAAATGCTCTGTGAAATGCTATGAAAATGAGAATGGCTACAAAGCTCGCGCTATTTTTGTACTAAAGAGCCTTCTGGCACACTTAAGTGACTTGATACAGGCAAACTACGCTCCGTCAATGTAGAGAATTACTACAGTCAGAGAATGATCACAAGCCCGATCCTGCCTGGCTGTTTTGCAGAGGGCTTTGTCACCTGTGCAATCTGTATTGCTTGGTTACTGTTGAGGTCCCACATTTTGGCAGTTTTGTCACATGATGCTGTAAATACTTTGCTTCCATCCTAAAGAAAGAGAGAAAATTTGACATTCTAAGGAAATTAAATCTCTACATATGCATTCACATGTTAAGTTGAACTATGTGTTCTGCAATTTTTATTATTCCCACTAGGTGGAGGCCAGTGTACTGCAAAATATAATCATAAACAAACATTTTGGGTGTATATTTTATTAAGAGACAACATCTGCAGGATTAAAAAAAAATGAGTATCATTTCAAGTCATATAATGAAATTTAAGGGGCCGGTGAGATGGCTCAGTAGCGTAAGTGCCTGCCTGGCAAGCGTGAGGGCCCGAGTTTGACTCCTAGAACCCACATACGAAAAAAGGGCCGGTGATATCGCTCAGCGGCACGGGCGCCTGCTGGCGCACGAAGTCCTGAGGTCAACCCCCGGTACCCACAAAAAAAAAAAAAAAGAAAAAGAAATTTAAGTCTCTCATCACCGATTCCAGTTTTTTCTCAAAAGCAACTATGTGTCACTTTTAAAATTTTTTTCTTATTTTGATAAAATTTAAGCCTTCAATAATCACTGGTCCTATCGAAGCTAACATAGCTTCAAAAATAAGCAGTCACTGTGTAATGGCTTTAAAAAATCTTACATAGAACTCATAAAGTAAGCGTACTGTCACTGTAGCTTGAAAGCAGCCATACATGTCATGTGGTCGTGTGTGGCTCCATCCCAATAAAACTATTTAGTAGAAAAATAGGCCACGGGCCCGATTTGCTACATGGCCACAGTTTACTAAGCCCTGGCTTACTTATTTTAATTCTGGTTTCAGAGCTCAAAAGCCCAACCCCCTCTCCCCGCCAATATTTGAAGCTACCAGTTCTCCACCTCAAAGAAGAGTTTTTACCTGCTCCTTCGTCCATTAATGAATTTACAGGGACAATGCTACAAATCCTTGGCAACACAGCAATTCAACTAATAGAAGGTTGAGCAAACAGTGACACCCCCGATCACGGAACACCGCTCAGCCACAAGGACAAACGACTGACACATGCACCACTGGGCTTTAATGCATTGTGTGGTGCCGGTGAGATGGCTCAGTGGCATAAGCGCCTGCCTGGCAAGCGCCAGGTCCTGAGTTCGACTCCCGGAACCCATACGAAAAAAAGGGCCGGTGATATCGCTCAGCGGCACAGTGCCTGCTGGCGCACAAGGTCCTGAGGTCAAACCCCAGTACCCACCAAAAAAAAAAAAACAAAAGCATTGTGCGGAGTAAGAGACACTAGTCTCAAAAGCTTCCATCCTATACAGGATCCCATCTTTATGACAGTCTTGTAAAGCAAAACTCAGGGACAGGAAACAAATGAGTGGTTTCCAGGGACTGGGAGTTAGGATTTGACTACAAAAGGGCAGGAGGGAATTTGGGGCTGATGGCTCTGTTCTACATCTCGAATGTGACTCTGTGTGTTCCTCAAAACACAGAACTATACACTAAAAAAGTTCAACTTGACTGTATGCATAATAAACAACTCATAAATAAAATTTAACTAAAAAATAACCTAATAACACTTGACTGCATAAAGAAAGGTACAAAGCCTCAGAAGGGGCCTTGAAGCTGAGCATCATGGCACATCTGTCTCTTGCTTCTGCTGGGTTCAGCCACAAGACTGCGGCGCCAGAGGTAGGGAAGACCAGGTGTTAGTCCTCCCCGCAGCGCTCTGCTGTGAGCTGCTGCCTCTCCACAGTTCCAGGAGGGTCACAGGTGCCTCACCCATCTTCCCTGCTGGCCTCTTTATCACTAGTCACTTTATCACCAAACTCTTCTCAAACAGGGGGAAAAAAAAAAAAGGAGGAAAACCTCAGATGTTCAGGATTTGGGGAGGAAAAAAAATAATAATAAAAATAAAACCATTTCAAATGTCTGACATAGTTGTACTTATCACTCAATTGGTTCCAGGAGATACAGTAAGTACCCAAAATGACAAGTACCAAAGAAACTGTTTCGGCTGGAAAGAGTAGCACATCATGCTGCAATTGACACCAACACATTCTGGCCTGTACTTCAAGTACCAAACAAATGGCAAGTACGAGGACAAAATCTTTGCATCAAAATCAAGTACTAAGAGACAAGTTTCAAAGCACTCAAGTACCAAGGTATGATGGCAAGAGAAATGTATTTGCTTTTTTCCCCTCTGGGATTTTTTTTTTTTTTTTTTTTGTGGGTACCGGGGGTCAACCTCAGGACCTCAGGCACCAGCAGGCGCCTGTGCCGCTGAGCGATATCACCGGCCCTTTTATCGTATGAGGGTTCCGGGAGTCGAACTCAGGACCTCGTGCTTGCCAGGCAGGCGCTTATGCTGCTGAGCTGTATCACCGGCCCCCCCCCCTCTGGGATTTGATAAAATTTCTAATTTTAAAACGAAGCTCTCTCTGGGTGTAGTGGTGCACTCCTGCAATCCAAGCATTCTAGGAGGCTAAGACAGGATGGCTACAAGTTTGAACCCATCTGGGCTACTTACTGAGACCCTATCATCAAACCAAAAAATAAAGTGTTTGGGATATAGCTCAGTGATGGCATCCTGGGTTTAATCTCCAGTGTTGTAAATTAAAAATTATAACAAATATAAATAAAAAACAAAGCTCATGGTGTAAAGACAGGGGCTTCAAGAAGTTGTATAATCCTTTGCTTAAAATGTCAGTAAAATCACAGATATTTTTAATGCAAGAAATGATTTCAGAGAAATTATCTTATTTAACATTAAGAGCATCAATAAACTACTGTACTCTTATTAAGAAATTTACAATTCCTACAATGTGAATATACACATATTACATAGGTAGAGTATCCTTAACCCAAAAAACTAAAATACTCCAAACATTTTTTTTTCCTCTTGGTTTTTTGAGACAGGGTTTTGTTATATGGTTCAGGCTGGCCCTGAACTCACTATGTAGCCCAGGTTGGCCTTGAACTCCCTGTGATCCTCCTGCCTCAGCTTCCTGAGTGCTGGGATCACAGGTGTGCGCCACCATGCCCGGCAATATCCCAAACTTCTTCAGTGCCATCCACCACTCAACCAGTTAGATATACTCCAACAGTAAAGTCTATGCAAAATATCCCCAAATCTGGAAATTTCAAAATCTGACACACCTCTGGTCTTAAGCATTTCAGGTAAAAGGGCACTTAATCTGCATTTGCATTCAGGTTACTAATTATTCAGAATTACGCAGTACTTAAAAGTAGAAGAGAACATTAGAAAAGGAGGGAGGCATACGTCGCTCCAGCAGACATCGAGGACAGGCCCGGTGTGCATTTGCTGGGCTTTTGGAATGGTCTGCCCATTGTCCTGAACTTCCCAGCAGCGAACCTGTGGGAACAAGACGAGTTAGTGCAAGTGAAGCAATTCGTGGTGTCATCACACCCAGTGCTAATGGGTGCCACTATATATTACTAATCAAAGAACCAAGACTGGAGTGGAATCTTATCTTTCTATTCTGAATGCTTTAATTTTTTATCACTTCCCCATCTATAAAGAATGCATTTTACTTAAGGGATTCTTTACATATAAGAAAACAAACAAACAAAAAAATCACTCAACTTCCACCAGACATCCATGGTTAACAACAGTTCCTTGTACTTTCAATCTTCCTTCAATGTACCCACATTTTCTTGAAAAAACTAGATTATGCAGCATCTTTACTTTGTAACCACAGCTTCTCTCACTTGTACCACTATTCTATTCATCTTTAAACATTTTTCTAACATTTAGTAAAAAAATCAAATGAAATCTTTCAGACACTACATAGAAAGCAAAGTTGCTCAACCTTGACTTCTTTCCTCCCTGTTCTCCCCTCATCCTCCTCTACCCTTCTCTGCTCCCAACTGCAGGCCAGTTGGAAATCTTTTCTGAAAACGCTTACAGTGGTATCCCATCCCATGAACACATCGTAAATAACCACTGCTTTTGAATACTGAGACTTTTGTGTTTTCGCTAGCAGAAAGTCATCTGCGACACCAGGCAGTGGCCAGGCACGCACCCTGAGCCTGACAGTGTAGATCTGCAGCCCAACCTCACCATGCAGATACAACCTGGGCTATCATTTCACTTCTCCACGCCTCAGAACCCTGCCTGGTAACATGGAGGTGGCAGGAAGTTCTTTAGCTATTGCAAAGACTAACTTAGATAACACATATAAAGTAGCTTAGCACTTCTCCTCTGCAGTCCCAGGAGAATCAATGAGATAAAGGGCTTAAACTTAAGGATGTCTGATAGATATTGCTAATTATTCTCCAGAAAAAAGTTCCAATTCTCATGCCTACCAGCAATACATGTAAGGTTTAAGCTTTCAAAACTTTTGTTAATTTGATTAAAAAAAGTCTATCACATAAATTTGCCTCTTTCTGATTACGCGTGTGGCTGAATGGTTTCAGTTTACTTTTTATGAAGTATCTCTTCACATTCTATGCTGTTTTCTACCAGTTTTTGTATGCTATGACTGATTTGTCTTTATCTACATAATGAGAAATTATAACGATCACACAGGATTTGTGTGATTGTCTAAAGTCAAAAAAGTTGAACAAATACCTGAAGAACATTCTCAGGAGTCCAAGAAAGGAAATTTGTGTACACCATCATGGGTAACGTTCCTTTTCAAAGACCAATTTGGTTTGGGAATACTCTACAAGATACTGGACTAGCAAAGGTCTTTTTGAGCAATGCGTATGGCTGTGATGTCTCCACTCAGAAGGGCTCACAGCCTCTCCACTGGTTTCTTGAAAAAGGCCATGTATTTAGCCTTAGCTCGGATTCATTCACTTGGCACAGAATGGAGCTAAAGGCAAAGGTAGCCTTGCCCACACAGACACATGATTTACAGAAGATGCCCTTAGGAAGCACTCACGTCATTAGCCCATGATCCTGCAATAAGAAAGTTCCCCGGCAAGGTTGGTGGGCTGAAAGATAGACACCCGATGCTGTCATCAGGAGAAGATGTTACTTCAATATCCTGGGGAGGGAAAATCAATGTTAAACGGTACACATCATTACAGTGTCAAAACTGCTTTCTTTCTCACTAAATGTATCATGATGGACTTTCCTTGCCTCAAAAACCGAATCAGACTTTCCGTACTTTGAGCAAAGAGAGGAGGAATAAACAAGTCAGGCAAAGTACTAGCACTACCGGGACAAGGAGCAGACTCTGAATGAAAGCCCCAAAGCCATGTTTTCTGCCCTTCGGTTCACTCCTGCCTTCAGTGCTTGGTCCTAGTTATTGCCCGCCCTCACTCTCCCCTACCACGGAAACCCTGATTCTGCAGTGCTTGGGAGGAACTTTCAGAGCACGTTCAGGATTTCTGGGACCTGGCAAGTCAGGAGGAGAGGACGCTGTCCAGGAGACAGGTATTCCTGAGCTCTAAGCCCTGAGAAAGTACGGCTAGACAAAATTTCAGAACTTTCACCCCGAAGGTGGCTCCCAAGCCATCTCTTGTCCTCTTCCTGCCACCGTGTAGGACACTCTGGCCTGAACTCGTTCTGTAAACCCCGTGCAGCTCTCCGCGTACCTTCATAGGGTTGTGATTATCCGTGGCGGTGCTGCCAAACATGCTGGTCCCGCCGGCTCCAAAACCGGAGGTTGTTCCAAACAGACTCATTTTAGCTCTAAAAATAAAGTGGACAATGTTAAGGACAGCTCCTTTCTTAACTAACAAACATCAGTGAGACGCAATATAAAAACACTAAGTCCCAGAACAGAACTACTCTAAATGGCTCAACGCCAGGCTTCTCTCTTCAGCTCTAAATTTATAGTAAGGAACTTTCTATTTCAGAACAGTTTCACATTTATGGAAAATTGAAAGGACAGGAGAATTCCCATATACTCCATATCCAGGTCCCCTAATATGTTAGTATGATATATTTGTCACCACCAATATAGATACATTATAGCAGAGTATTTTGTTTTAGTCACCAGCCAGGAAATAAATTTGGTCATTCTTTACACAGGGAGAGACACTTGGCTACACACCAGAAATACAACAGTAAAAAACGTCCTCGTGTAGAAGTTCATGTTCTTATTTTGGCACTCTGGTCTCTGCATGCAGTTAGCTAGAAAAACCACCAGTTCTAACACAAATTCACAATTTCATTTGAGGAGGAGTTTTAACAACGGAATCCACTTTGGCCCTCTTGAGTGCCAAAAGGTCTGGCACTAGGTTGTGGACATTTACTTGGCAACAATCTCCACTGGACTTTTTTCTTGGACATCACAGTCTACGAGGCCACCCAGAATTGAAGGGACCTCTGCCATTCATCAGAGCTGAAACGCTGATCTCACCAGGCCTCATTTTCCTGCTCTGAAAACAAATACTGCATATTCTTCAAGACTGCTCTGAGAATCACATCGGATCATGTAGAAAGTGCATTGTGTCTAGAACACATTGGGCACAATAAACAACTTTCCTTTTTTTCCTGCCCAGGAGAATGTCCAATTCTCTAATGACTCATACACACTGATGTCACATTTTGAATTCTGTTACTGTTAGCAAATCCCTTCACCCAGAAGTCTACCAGGTCAGTCACTCTCCAAAAGGAGCCTAATAATGAGTGATACACAGTACTCGCTAACCAAGACAACACAAATGGAGACGCTGTGAGGGACCTGGGAAGGGCATGCATGTGAGTTTCCTCAACTTCGTGAAAAATAAAGTGCAGACAGAATAGGTCAGAGCAAGAGCTCTGAGCACATTAACATCTCAAAAATCTACTCTGTGAGAGGATGGGGTGCTTGCCAGCCGCATCTCTGCCCTCAAATGCACAGATGCACTCAAAACACCAATTGGCTGCACGAACGACCAAGCAGAAGAGCAACAGGGCTTCTGCAAGAGAGTCCAGGAACCAACTGCTACGTGGCTCTGGACACCTTATTTCGTTTTGATCCTCTCACCTATAAAACAGACACTAATACAGACTTCACAGTTCCGAGAACTCAGTGAAGGTCTTGCACACAGTGCCTGAGACGTGATCAGTTTTGTTTTTGTTTTGTAGTACTAAGGACTGAACCTAAGGCCCTGCATATGTTAAGTAAGTGCCCTACCACTGAGCTACATCCACAGCCCTTAATTTCATTTTGAGACGGGTGATCCTCCTGCCTCACCCTTCTGAGTACCTGGGATTGAAAGTGTACGCTACAAGCCTGGCTCACAATAGGGTTTTTGGTCCTTTCTGTCCCACCCCCTAGCCTAACCCTCATGTTGCCACTAAAGATGCACTTGCAGGACCCTAGACAAAGATCAATACAGTACGAACCAACTGTTGTGGATCACACCTTGTGCTGCAGGCACCGAGGACCTCCGGGCACCTTCCCCTTCTCCCGCTCCTCACTGCACCCCAGCGCACCTCTCCTGGGTGCTTCAGCTCAAGATAACCCCCTCCCAATCTTCAGATCCCAGTTCAAAAGCTGCCTTCTCCGAACGTTTTGGGGTGGTGGGAATATTCTAAAGCTGCACTGCGGTGACACTTAGACAAATGTATAAAATTTCCCAAACTCATCAAAACATGAACTTTAACTGGGCGGTTTTAATGTTATGTAAGTTATACCTTGACAAAGCTGTCAGGCATGGATTTTTAAAAAGCCACCTTCAAGGCCTCCCTAACATATCTAATCTTCCATCACCCCGCTCCTCCGTTTTCTCCATTGCAATTTCCTGTTTACATGCTACGGCTGGGAGTGGAGGCGCACGCCTGCAATCCCAGCTCTATGGAGGCTGATGCAGGAGGACTGCTTCGAGTTCGAGGCCAGCCTGGTCTACAGAGTGAGTTCAAGGCCAGCCTGAACTACACAGCAAGACTGTCTAAAAACAGAAAAAGAAAGAAAGAAAGGAAAAAAAAAAAAAATCCAAGCTCTTCCCCGCAGTGTGTCGCTCCACCGGGGCGGGGCCTCTTTGGGCTCGTCCCTTAAGCACAACCGGTCCCGCCACACAGGAACCGCCCCACTTAAGACCTGTCTGGGGGAAGTGTGCACACACGCGCGTGTACAAGAAATAATTGGCGAGGAGAGACAAATACACTTAACTGTTGACTGGTAAGTCTAGAAGGAAACTGCTAACGGGGAAAATACCTTTCTGTAGAAGACCGGACAGGAGTGACTTCTCCGAGGAGGTGACGTGACTGAGAAGCCCGATGTATGAGGAGGAAGGTCGGAGGCGACAAACGTCGACATTAACTCAGTATAACCCTTCCGAGCCTCCGTTTCCCAAGAAAAACGACAAGGTTAGACCGAAGTAACCGCAAGGCTCCTTCCAGCTCTGACCTGTCTCGCAGCTGTCCCTAGCAAGCTCAGCCGACAGGCCCGCTCGCTCCCCAGCGCCTCACAGTGAGGAAATCTACGCAGGGGGCTCCGGCCTCCGCCGGCGCCATGTCGGCGGTAAGGAGGGTCCGCGGCACGGGGCCTACCTGAGGGTCGCGCCGCGGCGGAAGGCGGCGGCGGCGGTTAGCAGGAAGGAAGGCGAAGCCCGCACACTTGCTGTGGCGCGGAAGGGAAAAGGGCGAGGTGGTGGCGCAGGAACCCCAAGCGCCTGGGGACCTGCTCAAACCAGTAACACAAACGGCCCAATTATCGCGGAAACATGGCGCATGCGCTCTCAAATCACTTCCGGCGTCGCCCGGAATGCGTCAATAAAAGGCTCCTCCTTCCGCCTGGCGGTGACACATGCGCAAAAGAGATATTGGTGTCAAAAGGAAGTCCTTGTGCCAGCAGTTTGCGCATTGGTGGAAAGTTGCGGCAGGATGTCAAGCAATGGCTTTTATAGATTCGCAACTCAGGCTAGCGAAAAGCAGCGATTTTCGTTGAAACAGTTGTCGTGTTTGACATGTTTAAACGTCTTAAAAAAATCTTATTACTGCCAGTTCGGAAAAGCTGCCTTTCTGCCGACTGAGGCGCCCCGAGCCTCCCGGGGGCTCCTGGGTCCCTCAAGTTTCCTGCAGCGGGAAGGGGATGGGTAATGATGCCTAACTTGCCGGGCTGTTCCTCATTAGGTTTAAGTGAAGTAACATGCGAAACGCTCTTGCTACATACTGTATAACGGTCCACAAAAATATTAAAGGTATCAAAAGACAAAATTACAAGCACTTTAGCTAGAGATCCTAGAATGAGTGTTTTAATGAACCAAATAGAACAAAGTGGTTTTAGAGACAGACTGAATCCTGGGAATAGAATAAAAAGTGGATTGGGTCCTTTCCTTGTAAAGAGGGAGGCTGGGTCACAGAACAATAGGGAGATAACTGATAGGTTAGCATCAGATTACATCAAGTTTTTGTTTTGTTTTGTTTTTGGTAAGGATTAAAACAGAGGGAACTTTATTATCATGCCAATTGAAACGCCTGTTTAGGAAACTTGGCTGTTACCTTTATTTGCTTGATGTTTTGAAAGTTCAGATAACTGTTTCAGTTTGGTGACAAGGAAACAGTATGAGTGACTCTTTTTTAATTTATTTTTGGTATGTTGGGGCCCAGTGCTGGAGTTAAGTGCAAGTCAGTGACTTCCTATACATTTTATGTAACAAGGGTCTGTTATAATGACTCAAACACATGCTGCCTCCATATTAGTACTGAAGAGGGGGATGGGAGGGGGCGGCCATGACCTGGAGAGGTTGTCGAACATATGTTGGATCCCCTCCACTACTTGGTGCGGTATGCATGTGTTGACTTCCTGGGAGAGCTTTAGAGCCTGTGAGATCTTGCAGATTCAGTAGGTCCCGGGTAAGCCTAAGAACCCACATTTCTATCAAGCATCTAGCAGAGGTGGCCAGGTTAGGCCCCCACAGTTAAGTAACGGGAATCCTGATCAAGCATTTAGAATCATGGGGAACTTTTTTAAAAACTCGCCGCTTGGACTGCACCCTCAGAGATCCTGATTTAGTAAGTCTGGATGAAACTCAGGGGATTCATATCTTTTAGAAGCTCCCTAGGTGATTCTATGGTGCAGCCAAGACTTCCTGCTGTTTAGAGATAGAGAACTGACAGCTGCTTGCCTGTACCCAGTGCAGCAACAATAGCAGTGTGCTCACTCTGACAACTCACATTTCTGACTGCCTCCTAGGTGTATTGTTCAAACACACATACTTTACATGAATAATCTCATGTGATCCTTATCATGTTATTGTTATCTCTACAGTTGATGAAACTCAGATCAGATCCTAATTCATCCCAGGCAGAGGCAGTGAGTGGAGGTAGAACTGAACTCAAGCAGCCTGCCCCAAACTTGACTCAAACCCTCACAGAGGGCAGACTGTGGCAGTTCACCTTCACCCCCTTCCTAGAAATAAGGGAGATCAGCCGAGTGTGGTGCATGCCTGCAATCCCAGCACTTGGGAGGCTGAGACAGGAGGATCACTGTGAGTTCGAGGCCAGCCTGAGCCATACAGAGAGAGCCTGTCTCAAAAACAAACAAACAAACAAACAAAAAATAAAATAAGGGAGAGCAACAACATTTGTAGCCATGGATGTGATTATTGAGTCATACTGTATAGGTTAAAAAAATAACTTAAAAATAGAAAATATTTGGAATTTAATTTTGGTTGTGGATGTATTCACAACAGTAGACTTTTCTGCCATTTTTTACCTACTTGAATATTTATGACTGATAACAGTTTATACTCCTTTTTATTTGTTTGTTTTTTGAGACAGGGTCTCACTATATAGCCCAGGCTGGCCTCAAACTTGTGATCCTCCTGCCTCAGTCTCCCAAGGGCTGGGTTTACAGGCGTACCCCACCACACCTGGTTTTTATTTCACTTTTAAGTGAATAAAAATGTTTATAATTTTAGTATCAATTACTTTTTATTTGAAGTGATATTTGATTTTGAAATTTTATTTAAAAGGTTATATGTTAGCTTACATTTTTGTGAACACTGTGATCGCAAAATGTACACATTACGAGTAACTTCACAGAGAATTGGGGCATCTAGCACAGCCTCTTGTCATGAAGTACTCAGTCTCATAAAAATCCTCATTGTCTTCTGCAGCCTCTCTTGTATGTGTGTCTTAGAGTCTTTTACCTCAATTCCCTAAAAAATATCTTAAGGAAATTCTACTCAAAATAGTGGAAGTTGAAGGAACAGTGAGCTTCTGCCAGCAGAGGGCAGACTTGGCTTTTTTATGAGAATCTTTTGGTGCTGGGGAGGAGATGGACCTTCGCGAGCAGAATCCCCTGAGCCAATAGAAGTTAACAGTTGCTCAATATTTTACTACAAAAACATTCCACTGGGACGGTGAGATGGCTCAGCGGCATAAGCGCCTGCCTGGCAAGCTCGAGACCCCGAGTTCGACCCGCGGTACCCACAAAACAAAACAAAACAAAACAAAATTCCACTGAAAGTATTGTAATGTACAGGCGGCTTAGTTTTGAAAGCATCTATTCTTTTCAGCGTCTTTGAACCAGTGCCTACATCAAACTAACAGTTCGACTGAGAGACATTCATGAAGGAAACCATGGATGAAAACCCCAGGGTGTTTTGCCTGTTTTTAAACAAAACGCACGATGTCTTTTTTTTTTTTTTTTTTTGTGGGTACCGGGGGTCGACCTCAGGACCTCGCACGCCAGCAGGCGCCCGTGCCGCTGAGCGATATCACCGGCCCCTTTTTCGTATGTGGGATCCGGGAGTCGAACTCGGGCCCTCACGCTTGCAAGGCAGGCGCTTACGCCACGGAGCCATCTCACCGGCCCCCACGATGTCTTTTTTCGTGAAATAGTAACTTCTGAAATCACTTAGCATCACCCAGGGTGACAGTTAAATTTCCCAGAAAACTGGGTATTACAAGCAGCTTTTATTTTATGAGGGTCATTATGAACGCTTAAGGAAAACCAAGAATCTCTGAACATCTTTTTGTTGTACTAGTTTCTATTTCTGTTTATTTTAACTATAAACAGATTGCAGTCCAATATTCTTCCCAGATTAAAATATGGAAATATTAAAAATAGATAAAAGAGATGACAATTCAAGGGATATCTGTTGTCAGTTGTATTTTAAGTTGCTATTTTACAGTAATCTGTTTTTTTTTTTTTTTTTGTGGGTACCGGGGGGTCGACCTCAGGACCTCGCGCACCAGCAGGCGCCCGTGCCGCTGAGCGATATCACCGGCCCCTTTTTCGTATGTGGGATCCGGGAGTCGAACTCGGGCCCTCGCGCTTGCAAGGCAGGCGCTTATGCCGCTGAGCCATCTCACCGGCCCAGTAATCTGTTTTAGAAATAAATTTTATGATTAGAATTCTAGATGGTTCCCAAATACCTAATAACATTACGTTTTCATCTGCATCCAGTAAAGATAGGTAGGAAAGCCAAACTATCATGTATGTTGCTCTTTCCATATTCATTTCCCAAATAATTGAAAATTATTTTAAGTAAATTGCCAATCATAAGCTTGAGATGATTTAATTGCAAACTATTTTCAAATATATTTCCAAATTTTAATGACTATTGTAGATTTGTCATTCCATCCCATTTTTGACAGTGTACCCTAATCCAGATGTTTGCTGGGTTAAACAGATTTCTAAAGTAGTAATTTCCTCTTTATTACATGTTAAGAGATTAAGTATGGTAGAAATGTAAAGAAAAACTTTGTGATGTATAAATCTTTTTTAGAATTTTTGATAGTCTCATGAGTAAGTCAAATTAACAGCATGCCAGAATGTTTTCAAAATAAAATGTTTAGTATCTGTGTGTCCATGGAGTATAACATATTTGTTAATGTCACAGGTGTGGCATCAGGAGACCTTGATTTGGCACCTAGCCAACACTAAGACTCACGGACCTTGCTCTAGCAGTGTGCACACCGGCCCATGTGTGCAGCACCTTGCACGTACCAGTGTAGCGGGATACAGACGCTCAGGTTTAAATTGAGTTATGTGACCTTGGGAAAGTTACTTAACCTCTCTGTACCCTTACATTTCCATCTGTGAAATGGGGATGATAATAAAAGTACCTAGCTCAGACGGGTGTGGCAATGAAAAGAATTATTGTTTGCAGAACACCTAGAAAAATACCTGGAAGAAAAGAAATGCTATCTAAATATTTTCTTTTATTATTATTTTTTTATTTAATCCTTATCATAACCTTTTGGGTAGGGCCAGTCTCACAGGTGTGCAACCCGTGTAGTCACAAAGGACCCTAACCTAAGAAGGGCCCCTGCTTGGTTTAACTCTTATTTCTATCTCCTTGAAATTGTTAACCTTTGAAACTGGCCCCTTCCTCCATTTATATTTTGCACAGGGACCTATATTTTTTGTTGTTGTTGTTCGTTTTTTTGAGACAAGGTCTCACTATGTAGCCGAGGCTGGCCTCGAACTCTTGGTGATCCTCCTGCCTCAGCCTCCTGAGTGCTGGGATGATGGGGGTGCACCACCATGGCCAGCCAGGACCTGCATGTTCTGTATCCGGACCTGCTCCTGAGGTTGGAAGTAACACTGTCCCCTAGTACTGCTGTGGTTTTGGACAAGTAACACGTTCAGTGTTGTCACTGATAAACTATTGTGTAGTTACTGGCACATGTAAGTTTTCAGAAATTGTGTCTATGATTATTACCATTCATATTTATAAACTACCCCAACATTTCTATATTCCTATGAATGCATTTTGTTGCTTATAGTTACAAGAAACTTTCATTGCAATGAAAGATTTACTAAAAGTACCCAGTAAAATAAACTTATCTTTATAAAAATTAAAATAGGTTTAGAAGGATGAATGATCATACTCTTACTGTTAAAGAAGTGCCTTATTAAAATCTGAGGCTTCCTTAGCTCTTAGATCCAAACAAGTTCTTTGTTCTATGGTCCTAGACTAAAGAAGAATCCAGGCGCTCGAATTTGGGTGATAATGCGTAACACCCTGGAGAAATATTTACAAGTAAGCGTTATCGCTGTAAAGGATGCTCAAGACAAAGTAAAGCAAAGCACTGAAGACTACATCAACCCAAGTATTTATTCATAATAAATTTTACTAGTTTTACAAGTGAATTAGTGGAGCATGGCTCCTATACTATGACCACTACACTCTGAAGGCAAAAGAAAAAGGAAGAAACTACCAGGCACTAATTGCTTTGCAACATCTCAAATTTATATTAGTATTATTATTGTTGTTACTAATAAAATACTTCATGCCTTACATTAGTTCTATTGTAGAAGACAAAGAAAATATTTTATAGACTTTTACGACATGTAAAACATTCTTTCAAATACAATTTAAAAGTCAAAATAACATATATTCTTTTATAATTTATTTTAGAATATAGGGTAGCAACCAGTCTCTGTGGAGGATAAAATAAAGCCTTCTAAAGAAAATTAGAGTATAGCATTTGTTTTGACAAAACGTATAGTGAAAGATTATTTTGTTCTACCTTACAGAGTTAAGGATATATAGTCTTTCCATAACAGGGTTTACCAACTGCAAGTAATAGTAAGCCTTGTACTTTCATATCCACCCTCCGAATTTTAATTTGTTGGGTAGGTACACTCTAGAGAGGTAATCTGAGGACAGGGAGGTCAAAGCTTGGATTTCCGCCTTCATCTTAGAGTCTGCCATCATTTCCATCTGTCAATACAGTAAAAAGAGAGTCACGCCAGAGGTCTGCAGTTCCGTTAGTTCAACAAAATATTCAATCTAGACTTGCTGTACTGTACAGAACCGGAAGGAATAGTCTTTTGGGTTGGTCAGCTAGAATATTCTAGATCTGGTACATTTTCAATAACTAGAAACGGGCTTGGATTTTTTATTCTTTTCTTCTTTTTTTATCCTGTACACTATGGTACAGCCCATTGAAAAAGGACGAATAACCATGATAAGGGTAAAAATAAACCATCTGCATCTGGCTGATCTCAGCTATTAGTTTTTTTTTTTGTGGGTACCGGGGGTCGAACTCAGGACCTTGCGCGCCAGCAGGCGCCTGAGCCGCTGAGCGATATCATTGGCCCTTTTTTCGTATGTGGGATCCAGGAGTCGAACTCAGGACCTCGCGCTTGCCAGGCAGGCGCTTACGCCACTGAGCCATCTCACCAGCCCAACAGCTATTAGTTTTCATACATTTGATTTCAACATTTACTTACTGCCAAAACACTAATGTTAATTATTGGTTATATAAAATTTCAAGGATATTTTCAAAATGCTATACGAATAGTCATTACTAAAGTGCAAGGTAATGCAACTTTATACAATACTTGAATTTTAAAAAGAAACAGATACTTCTTTTCTCCAAAATGGTTGGCAGGTAACATAAGGCCTCTTCAAGATACTGTCAAGTTTCATTTGGTCCCGTTTTGTAAGTGGAATCAAACTATCTTTAGGTATATTTAACCTGGAAAAAATAGATGAAAAAAATCAGTAAAAGCAATGCGCTCCTGTAGCACATATATTTTGTGTATATTTATTGGATGTTTCAAGAAACTCAGGAGTAAGAGATAAGAAAATCATTAGAGATCTAGCTCATAAATCTATCACGTCCTAGACCAGCGGATTTTCAAGTTCATGGCTGCAGGTCTTGGCGCTGTGAGCGCCAGAATGCGTGGGCAGAAGCAGAGCTTCACAAAGGGACTTTGGGTTTGCTTTGTACTGAAATCTTTGTAATTCATTGAGGATACTGAGCCACAGACATTAGTCCATCATTTTCCACTTAGGTGCGTGCAGACACACACACACACACACACACACACAGACTATCTAGATTTAAATTTGAAAAACTCAAATGTAACTTTATCTTGGTATGTGCTGTAAAAATAGAAGATGAGAGCTCTAGGATTTATGGTATAATCTACTTTTTGAAGTCACAAATCCTAGATATCCCCGGAAAGCTCCAATTTCAAATAGTCTTTTTCAGTGTCCCCATAATTATGACCATTTGCCAGTGGCAAGTTCTGTATAGGGGTGGCAATTTGATTGAAAGGGAGGCCTAGAGCCCTTCTCTTGCAGTATGTTTGTGTAAGTACCACACTGGTTTGCCTTTGGTTGTGTATTTATATATTTGGAGTGGTTCTGAGGGCACCGATGGAATTATGAGATGCAGCTAGAGCTTCTCCAAACCCTCTACCTTAAAATTTACCAGATCATTTGTCCTGAATTTGTGTTAGAAATGATCTTCATACAAACAGATCACCTTCGAGGAATTTTGACCATGACATATACACTACACTGAATAAAACTTTAATTCACTGAATGGAATATTCAAAAACAAAATATGAAATGTTTCCTCTTATGCCCTCATGTTTTTTAAAAAAGCTGATCACCCAAAAACCATCCATATTCTGTTTTTAGGAAATAAACACCTGTAATCAAGGATGGCTCACTGGTTAAAGAAATCCAATAAACACATTAAGTTCACCCAAACTGGTAAATTAAAACTATAAGAAGACATTTTACAATACAACATTGGGAGAAACAAAAAAGAAAAGTGTTACTCTCCTATGCCGAGGGACAGGTGCCACTTACTCCCCAAGGAGAGCAAATCAATTAACTTATCCAAAGGGCAGTCAGAGCCTCAAAAATGTGTACACTCTTTGACCCATGATTCTTCTGGGAATTCAGCCTCAGGGACTAGTTAGATATTCACGAAAAGATTTAGTTACAAGAAGGTGCGTCAGCATACGATCAGAACAGAGATTTGGAAACCACCTAAATGTCTAGCTATGAGGGATTAACTAAACAAACATCCAGAATTGCAGCTCAACAGTAAGAGACAGTAACCTGATGTCATGCAAGAGAAATATACTTTTATATGGAGAAATGACCACATTATGTTGCATGGAAAAAGCAGGTTACAAAATAACATTAAGTGTGAGCACATCTTAGTGAAAAAGTTATGACTTTGGACAGAAAGTACTCTACAAAAGCAAAACTGCTCAATTGTAGGGACTTTGATCCTATAATTTTTTTCTGTTGTGAATATATACATTAAACTTGCCACACATGAGGTTCCCAAACTTTAGGTAATCCCAAAATGAGATTTTTTATGAGGTTAAAATTCGAAATGTATGGTAAAATTGATTTATGTGGCAAACAATATTGTCAATGACTATCATTTAGTTAGGTTCCACGTATAATACATATTTTTAAGTATAAATAATTTACAAACTGTTTTAACCATAGTAATAAAAAATCATTTCTGTAGCTAGCCTTTTAAAGTACAACTAAACAAACCCATTTGTTAAGTGTTTTAGTAGTAGGAGTAAAAATACTGGTTAATCTAATCCTGAGTCACAGTGGACAATATAAATTTTTTAAAAAATTTAAGAGTCTGTCTTTGTGCAACTTTTCTGACTCATCGTCATACATCGTAATGAATTATTTTTAATGTCCTAGTCCTGCTATACAATCTAACCTTTTAATATCAGAAGGGAGGAGACCAAGCCATCTAATAGCTGGGACCGTGAGGTTGTGGGCTTCAAATGACATAGACTGAAACAAAGGACAAAAGTAGATTAGGTGAGGCTAATTTGCAGAAAACTAGTATTAGCATTCCTGTTTTTGCAACAAAACTCTTTGCATATTAAGAAGGACAGAACTGCTCTGTATTTTTGTATGAATTTTCTAGAAGCAAAACTTCAAGTGAACCCTTCCAACCCGCAGTCATTACTGTATGTGACTCCATATCTTGCACCCTCTTTGTCCTCCTTCACCTGAGCAGCCATCAGAATCACCCAGAGATCACAGTTCAGCAGGTTTGCATGGGGACTGAGATTTGCGGTTCTAACAAGTTTCCAGGTGATGCTGATGCCGCTGACCCAAGATCACACTGTAAGAACCACTGAAATACGGTCATTTCAGATTCCCTGAATTTATGAGGCATGATCAAAATATATGATGAATGTTTACATTTTAAAAATTTATTATAGCAAAAGATACATTGCCATTAATCTCCATCGAAATCCTCCCCCTCACTTTGGACACACTTATCCCATCATTCTTATCATTTTCGTAAGCAGTTCTGGAGTCCTCTTTCATGAGAGTCTTTACAAGGTGAGCGCTGCTGCTGAGTTCCATCCAGGGAAAGGCAGGCATGATAAAAAAAAAAAAAAAATACAGTAAATGTTGATCCCATCCAAAGGGAAGGCAGGCTTGTAAAAATATTACGGTATTTTCTCATCCACCTTATTCACTAGATCTGGCTTTTCCTCAAAGTCAAAATGACCATGAAAGGTAAATATTTTGAATTGATTCAGGATATCAAGGCAGCCACAAAAATGAAACTAAAGACACTTACAAAAGAGAACTTCCAGAACTGCTTCAGAAAGTGGCAAGGATAATAGGATAAATGTTTTGAGAGGAATTAATGGCAGTATGTCTTTTACTGTGATAAGTTTTTTAAAACTTTAAACATTCACTGTATTTGCTGGCCACACCCCATGCTTCAGCTGGAGGATGCAAGATGATAGCGCTTCAGGCCCACAGCGAGTCTTTCTCTGTCATCTGTAGTTGCTGTGGTTACGCTGGAGGCTGGACCTGCAGCCACTGAAACACGGAATAGGACTCTAGATCCCCTAGCACAGTGATGGCGAACCTTTTAAAGACCCAGCACCAAACTGCAACCCAAAACCTACTTATTTATTGCAAAGTGCCAACACTGCAATTAAACCCAAATACTGAGGTTTTAGTTTAGAAAAATAATCTTTTGTCTTAAAAGAAAAACACAATAACTGAGCTTTCAATGATACAAACAGCCTGCTGCAGCACGTGTGCCATAGGTTCGCCACCACTGCCCTAGCACTTTCTGAGGGTCCTTAGCTTACTAGAGGGTGCTAAGTAAATGCAGAGCCATCACAATTAATATAAAATGTCTAAATAGTAGGAAAAAGAAGACTACATTTGTGTACTTACCATAGATCCATACTTGTAGATGCACATTATTTCTATGCCTATTAAAAGAAAGTTAACTTTAAAATTAGTCTCATATATTACAGGTTCCACTTTCAAATTTTATCCAATGTCTGCAATTTTTATTTCTGTGAGCATTACCGATGAAAAATTTACGTTTCTCAGTTTAATATAGCAGACATAACCATAAATTGCCTTAAATAATTACAGCCTTCAATTTTAATCTAATCATATTCTCTTAAAATATTTTATGAAGTTGTTTTAAGAGCAGAAAGCACAACCAAAAACATGACTTAGCCATGCCTATTCTAAATAGTCCGAGGGTAAATTACCATGTGGGTCAGCATCTACCAGTGTGAAAACAGGAATGTGAAACAAGTCCCACAGCTTCTTGACTAAAAGTCTCGTGTTCAGATCGGGTATGCCTTTTCCCTAAAAGCAAGATAGAAATTAAGCATTTTAATTCCAGTAGGATAAAATGGATGCCACTACTCCCTTATTTCATTAATAATTTAAAAGCAAGATTCCCCACCTTGAATGGGGAAGACTGGCATTGACTGTGAGTATATGTGAAGTATGTGTGACAGACTGGGGGAGCCCATGTACATTTATACTATTGCCACTGTTACTCTTGTCTTACAAAAGGATCCCAAGGCAATATTTTAACAGAAACAGAAATAAGAATAATCCTAGATACTAAAAGATGATCACTGACATGTTATTTAAAATGGTGAAAACTAACCCCCCCCCAAAAAAGCCAAAATATCTAACCACAGGGACATGGAGAGCTGGCATAGCTCAAATAGCCTGGGCCGTCATCTCAGCTTTGCCCTTCTTGATGGCATGAATTTGAAGGAGTAACGAAACCTCCTATGATTCGGGGCTCTGTACTCTTATAAAGCTGTAGGGGGAATTACATTATTTAATAATCTTGAAGCAATTAGAAGAGTACCTGGTTTAAATTTAGAGTTTAATAAGCTCTATGTGGTGGGATAATATGAAGTTATTAAAACAGGTAGAAAAATAATTTAAAGTGCATTTAAAATAGTGTCAAGAAAGAAAAGAAGGAAACCAGATGAAACACAGGGCAGAGGAAGGAAGCGGAATGCATGTCGCTGTTAAGAACAAGCTTTGGGGACTGGTGAGATGGCTCAGTGGCATAAGCACCTGCCTGGCAAGCGTGAGGCCCTGAGTTCGACTCCCGGTACCCACATACAAAAAAAGGGCCGGTGATATCGCTCAGTGTCACAGGCACCTGCTGGTGCGCGAGGTCCTGAGTTCAACCCCTGGTACCCACAAAAAAAAAAAAAAGAACAAGCTTTGGGTACAAGGCATGGAGTCTAGTGGTAAAAATCTTGCTTGGCAGGCACAAGGCCTTGGGTTCAATCCTCAGTATGGTGGACGGCGGCGGGGGAAAAAACCAAGACAGGCTTTGGATCAGATAGCTCTGAGTTTGAATTCCCTCTCTGTCCATCATTATCATCAATGTGCCTGTGATAGTAGGCAGGTGTCTTAGTCTTTTTAGGCCTTGGCTCTACCTATAAAGTTAGATATCTGGCATTATAGCAACACAGAGCTGAACACAGAGTTATCTGACCCAAGCTGCAGTTTTGAGCAGTCACAGAACTGTGGTAAGGCATGTCCCCGGATTTGGGACTGTAGCCTACAGCTGGAGTGCTTGCCTAGCACACATGAGGACCTGGGTTCAACCCCAAGTAAGCCAAAAAATAAAACCACAACAAAAGTACACAATGCACTGCAGTTCCTATTATCAAATAGAGGTGATGAGAATGTCGACCCCCCAGCATTCAGAAGACAGACAGGAGGATCGTCATGAGATTGAGGCCAGCCTGGGCCACCTAGGGGTTCAAGGCCAGCCTGAGCTACATAGTGAGAGCCTGTCTCAAAAAAACCAAACAAAACTAAAAAACGTGTGGACTTTTATTACATACAGTGCTTAGCAGAGCTCCTGGCTCATCGAGAGCATTTAGTGAATTGTAGTGCATTTTCCCTGGGAAAAGATAACACAGGAACATGCTACAGAAATCAGTATGAAAGGCTATTGGGTGAAAAATGGCTTCTTCCTGGCCCGATTCTCTAGTCCCAGCTCCCTTCTTCAGAGGCAGTCACCACAGGTCAACTCGCGGGTATTTCACAGTGGTAACACTAGCAGTTATTGTTGGATACCGTAGTGGTACTGAGGAAAAGCTGCATGTGTGCAAGCATGTAGGCAAGGACTAGAAGGAAGCACGCAAAAAAAGAGCAGAGAACTGGAGTATGTGTGACTTTTCCCCCCTTAAATGTTGTTTACAACCACTCAGACCCTCTCTTCAAGGCAAATGTGACACTGAGTCAAGCCTATGTGCATCTCCGGAGCAGTAGTGCCACATGGGTTTCAAGCGGCGACGGCCGAACTCTACAGCCTTCTGTCTGTAGTGGCTTGGCCTCCAGTCAGCCTCTCAGCGCCAAGATGCCAAAGAGAGGGGGACCGGGCTGAAGAGTGCACTGTAGACCACCCCCACGGAGACGCACCCACTGCAAGGGCTCACACAGGGCCTCCACTACACATGAGCTCTTGCTCTGCATTTCCATCTTGACTCTTGGCCCCTTAACTTCAAACGAGGCAGATGCTGCTTGGATTTTCTGCTGCCACGCCAAGTTCATCTTTCTAAACCCACACTCAAAATTCCGTGAAGATCTGAGTGTGCCTGGTGCTTGTCCTGTAGCAGGGCTGATACTGCGCTGACGTTCATGCAGCGGAGCTGTTTGACTTGTTCCTCGCCTCAGCAGTCGCCAAGTCCTTTCACATGTCCCCTTCATCATCCCCTTTCAGCCTTACACCAAGGTAACTGCCCGAAGGCTCCGGCAGGCCCCGACTCCCCTTACCTCCATCTAATGGATGCACTGCCATGCTAATCCTTGTCATTTCCTTCTGCTCCACTTCAAACATTTCTGCGAGTCCCAATTTTTCTGCACTAAGCCAGACTACCTCCTTGGGAGAGGCCAGGCCTTCCAAGACCCCCTCCACCAGCCCAGGCTCCTGCCTCCTCTCCAGGGTCGCTCTCCTCATGCTTCCATAAACATACCTCACACACACCATACTTACTGTTAATCCAATAAGCCAGAGGAATTTTAAGTAGAAGAGCCTTGTGTTTTCTTCTTCAAAGAGCTAGGTTTTTACCCATATCTACAAAAGCAGAAAGGCTGGGAAAAGAGCTGACAAAGGAGGAGAACCTGGTCCATTCTCTTACGCTGTCGTCATCCTACTCACATGAACCCCAAGTTTCCTTTATCCCCACCTCTTTCTTTCCAACTCCAGTGGGCTCTGTTGGTGGCTCCAGTTCTGTGAACTCCACATCACCCTGTAGCAGGAAGTTTACTGCCTGCAATGGGCTGTTTCTGTCCCTCCCAGATTTACACTGAACCTTAACTTCAATGTGATGGTACTAGGAGGTAGCACCTTTGGGAAGTGCTTACGTCATGTGGGTCAAGCCCTTCTGAGTGGGACTAGTGCTCCTGTGAAAGGGATCCACGAAGGTCTTTTCTACCATTTGAGGACTCAATGAGAAGATGATCGTCCAGTGAACCAAAAAGCAGGCTCACGACTGGTCCCTGAATCTGCTGGCCCCTTGACCCTGACTCACCTCTAGAATTGTGAGAAGTAAATGTGTGTTGCTTAGGGTATGCTGTTAAGGCTAGACATTACCGCGAGTTCTCTCAGTGACAGGAATCATGATGTATGTGTCTCTGTTTGTTGCTTTTCTTTGCACATTTATGTTTTTAAAAGCAAGCTCCTAGCCAGGCATAGTGGCACAAGCTCCCATCTCAGTGCTGGGGAGGCCAAGGCAGGAGGATCACTGCAAGTTTGAGCCAGCCAGGGATATGTAGTAAGTTCGAGGCCAGCTTGGACTACACAGAGAGACCTTGTCTTACAAATAACAAAATAAACACAAAAACGGTGAGGGGAAACAAGCTCTTTTTAACTGAGTTAGTGAAATTACCTTACCCAAAAACCTGTGTGAGGAGGAAGAAGGAGCAGCTCTGTTCGCTGAACCCTGGACAAAGCCCACGTATGAACATAGAATAGTCGAGATGACTAGTACCTGTGGGAAGTATGAGGGTGGCACCAAGGGCCTGTGAGCTCCCCTGGTGTTGGAAATTTACTGGTCCTTAAAAATCAGGAGTATCACCTCGTATTTAGTCAGGAACGAGGATGTTTAACACCTGGGATATTCCTGCTTGATGCTGCCAAATAACACATAACATGGAAACTAGAGTGTTATTCAAGGCGCAGAGATAATTCCAAACCCCTCTTACCAATACCACAGAGCACTGTTAGTCCTGAGAGTGAAGTAAAGGCAGATACTATACCGTCACCATGATGCACGGCGACACTTGGTTGCAGAAGTTGTCATCTAGAAGCCGCTGAAATGTTGCATCTTTTTCTACAATTAACAGAAATTTTGCATCTGTAATTAAGTCTGTGATGTTAAGGATGATATACTGAAGGAAGAGTATTGCAATTTTAACACCAATTACATTATGGTGCCTTATAGAGTAATTCAAAAGTAGCCACAGAAAGAATATTCTTGTTTTCACCTTTACGTATATAAACATATGCATTTACACATCTGTGTCTCCTACTTCATGGTGAGCTTCAAAAAACATCCTAAAGAAGGGACCAGGCCTGTTCATCTTGATGGTGATGTGGTCTAATTTGCTCACTAAACACCATAAATGTTTGATTTATCACTGGAATGAATGAACACTCAGAAGTTTAAACACTTTTTGCATTGGAAGGATACTCCGAATTCCTTGAATATTAGATGGCACAGCAACAGCCTAAATTTAAAGGAAAAGGACATTTTAAATTTTTAAATAAAAAGCAAGTATAAACTACATTTTATAATTTATCACAAAAATCATGTTATCATTGTTCTTTGACTATACCAGTCATCAAAGACTTATTGCTCAGGGAGAAAACAGTGGGAAAGAATGTAATCCCTCAGTAGGGAGACAGACACACGACCCACACTACTTCCCAGCAGGGAGAATTTTTTAGACGCTTTGTAGATATATGGCTTAAAAAGCAGAAATGAGCCACGTGTGGTGTTTCACGCCTGTAATCGCAGCACTATGGGAAGCTGAGGCAGGAGGATAGCAACTTCAAACCCAGGCTGGGCAACTTGACAGCTTAGTGAGACCCTGTCTCAAAATAAAAAATAAAAAAGGACTGGGGATGTATCTTAGTGTAAAAGCTTTGGGTTCAGTCCTCAGCACAAAGAAAAGGAAAGAGAAAAAAAGATGAAGAAAAACGTCCTGATGTAGGATCTTGGGGTACCACCTGTCTCCTTTCCTAACTTCTGAGTGGCCCCATCCAAACTGCCATGCTAGTTTTGTACTGCGGCTCTCAACATACCAAAGCTTAGTAAAGAGCGTAGTATGTAATATATTCATTTTAGAGCCAGCAATTTTTGTGAAGATTACATGAATAACCAGGCTAAAATAGTTAAGCCACAGTTTACCTGTATGTTTCAAAACATAACAGTATGTTTTAAATGGAAAGTGTTTATTTCAATATGACAACTGGCACATTTTGAACTATGTGAGGTACAATCCTGCAAAGCATAGACATCCTTCAATTGTACTTGAAAATTTTAAGCTCTAAATTATATAACAAAGCAAGAAATAAAATATATTTCAAAATTAAAGGAACTGGAGGGGAGTTAAAGCCCATGAGACATTAAGGATGCTTACAGAGGCACCACAGGTGCAATTCACTCTGGTGCCATCTTCCTCAACATATCTTAAATTGCCAGCAATTAACCCTTTGGATGTTGACAACTGAAAAAAAAAAGACATCTTTGAAAACTTTTCCACAAATCTGTATTATGCTGCTAAGTCATTCTTCATGTTTCCCTGCTAAATTATTTGCATTTTTGCTCAGATTGGAATTTGGAGATGAAGAAAAAAACAGGTATGGGTTTTTAGGAATTAAAAATATTTCATAATTCACCTCATTCCTTCAAAGGAATATATTGAAAAGACAATTTAAATTTATATGAGAAAAAATACAGTGTCAAATGATATCAAACAGGCAAAGATTACATTTATTACTATTACAATTTCTTAGAAACTGTTTTATTTTTTTTTTTTTTGTGTGGGTACTGGGGGTCGACCTCAGGACCTCACGCGCCAGCAGGCACCCGTGCCGCTGAGCGATATCACCGGCCCCTTTTTCGTATGTGGGATCCGGGAGTCGAACTCGGGCCCTCGCGCTTGCCGGGCAGGCGTTTACGCCGCTGGGCCATCTCACCGGCCCTAGAAACTGTTTTAAAATAAAGTGTTTATATTAAATACAACTTACAATATGTAGACTCCTCCTTGGTATTTTCAGCATACAAGAAATGTCGTCAATGATATTGTCCACGACAGTCTGATTACCAAAGAGTTGGCTGTCAGTGTAATATATGTCCCTAAAAAATTTAAAGCATACATTTTAATTAACTATATCTTCTGCGAATATGACAAGTATTAGAAATGCTATTTGGAGAAAGCTTTAACTAAATGAAACACAACATATAAGGAAAGTAATTTATTACCCACAGTTGGGTGACTTTTCAAAGCATATAATGAAAGTTAATCTAATGAAATTGCACATTACATTTGAAGAGTAAGTAGTTTACCAGAATAATATATTTACCTTTTGGTTGCATAAGTGTTGCTCTGTACTAATTTATAAATCATGGATAATATTTTAAGAATTAGAGCTGAAAAATAAGATGCAATGAGTGACTTAGTTGCCATTTCTCACATTAATTCAAAAGACATTGTTATCAAGGATTTTAATGGTCCCCAATTACTGTCAATAACATTTAAAACAGTCGTTCCAAAACAGGCAGGTTTAATACAGAATAATCAGATAAAACTAATTGCTCTTTTGACAGCAAAACAGAGAAAATAATGTTCTATTAAAACATATACCTTGATAAGTACATTTGTTTACTTCTATGGCAATTGACAATGCAAAATTTTAGAAATTTAACTAACTTACAAGTGACCTATTAATGAATAGATCAACAACTAGCAAAAACTAAAATCTAAAAATAACCAAATTTATTTCTTTTTATTACTCAAACCTAGGAAAGATTAATTTACCAAATTTTTGAACTGATTTTGGCGAATCACTCCTGATTTTTCTTGTGGTACAATGGGATACCATCTGAAGACCCACAGTATCTTCAAACCTGTTGTTTTGTTTAAAGCAAAGGAATAAAATAAAAAAGTCTTAATTTCTGAACACCAAACAATATACACTTAAGGTTCTCTTCTGCCCACTGATGCGATCCCACATTTCACCTTTAGACAAACACTAAACCTTTGGGAACACCTCGTTTACAAGCTTAGTTTGATTGTTTCAGGTTGTAATTAATAGGTAATTAGCTTTGTGACATACAGCAGCTAAAATATTCACCTTTGATTATGGAGTGTGTGTGTGTATGTATAACTTTTCGGGAAGACATTTAGGGTATGTGAAATGTTTTCACATTTCATAATTTTATTAGTATTTTACTCATTTTAGTAATTTCATTTAATATTTTGACTCAATTTCGTAAGTTTTGAAATATTTCATTTCTAATTTACCCACAAAGAAACATTACATAAAGTAACAATTTATATTAGGTTATTAAATCGAACCACCAACCCTCTCCTAAAGGGAGCAGATGGCATGAGGCAAAGATGATAGACAGCAGTTGCTTCAAGTTAGTAAAATCCATCTTGCAAAATACAATTCCAAAGTGCACAGTTTGTATTAATTATATTGATCATAAAACAGTCCTTCGTGACTACGGAGTCTCCAAATTCCTTTTATTCTGTCTCTGTAATTCTTACAAAGTTTAAGAACTACTCTTGTACTATTTTTCTTTATTCAGTAGAGAAGATTTTACGGGCTGGGGTTGGGGAATAAAACAACTGTACCACTAGGTTGGAGAATTTGGACGAAACTGTTGAACTAAGCAGGTGTAGATCATCAGGGAGCCTCGACAGCGAGCCCTGTGTTCAGGGTCTTTTTACTTCAGCCTGGCTTTTACCTCGGGACTGGTTGTCCTCAGCATGCAGAGTTTTTTTGCAGTGTAGATGAGAAATTGTACACAAGGCATCCGCCACACCCAGCCCTGGAGTCTTAGAGCCAGGCTTAGTATCCACTTTCAGCAAGGGCCTATGCATTTTGAATTCTAATCCCTTTCAGTGCTCAGTATCGTTACTAGCCTTATTTTTGCTTTGCTGTGTCTTTCAAACGTACTTCTAGTTCAAACAATCTTCCTTATGTACATTTTATAAACTTCCTGAATTTTTGGTGGTGGGGGGAGTGAAGGCAATACAAACAATGATCTAACTCAAGTAAATTGGAATAAGGACATAGATACTGCATTTAAACATAAAAATGCAAAATGCCCACTTTATATTTTCCCAGCTTGATCTGTTGTCTATGATGAAAGCAGGTGCCTCTTTCCTTGCCAAGCTTGTGACAATGTCTTGAATGATATTTTCTATAGATGCAAGAACCTCAGAACTGAAACAATAAACACACCATGATTCAACTTTAATTACAAAGTAAGCCTTTGTAATATGTAACATTTCCCCACATCAATGTAAAACAACTTTTGTTTCATTGGTTGTTTTTTAAGATTTGGAGATTCATGCCAGCAATGATCTCTCCCACTAAATCCTAACATCAGTCCTGCATTAAAACAATGTTTACAGTGGTTACTTACAAAGAAATTGTATTTGCTTGTAACTTTGTCAAATTAGGAAGGGAAGTACTCTCTCCCTTTTGTGTAATGTAACTTACAAATATATGTTTGCTCCTCATATTACCTTCCTTTACTCTAACTCAACTTAAATATAAACTTATTGGTTTGCAAAGCTACTGATAAATGTTTTAATTAAAAATGATGAAAAAAAGAAGAAAAAAATGATGTAATATTGGTGTGGAATTTCTTTCCCAAAAATGCAATGCAAAAAATATTTCAAAAGAAAAGCTTGTTGTAGCACATTGCACTAATTGAACTCAAGGCCTTAAAATCAGCCTTTTTGAATTTTAGTGATTCAAAATGGAAAAAAGTTTAATTGCTACCATGAAAAGAACAAATCATGAGTTCTGCACTAAATGGTTGACTTGGCAACTCTTATGCCACTTTACAGCAAAATACTAAAACTGAGCCTAGTTTTCTGCCAGTGGACTTTTAATTTCATAAGCCATCATTTAAAAAAAGTTCTGTTACTATTAGCATATTGTTTAGAAAGGACAATCAAATTAAATCTAGAAAATAGGCAAAATATTTGACTTTTAATTTCCACAGCAACTTCAGAGTTTTTAGTTAAAACTTGTGTATCAAAAAACGAAAATTTGTATATCAGAAAATGAACTTTCAAACATTTAACATTTTCTAATATTGAGAAAGGAATTAACCCAAATATTTGGGCTGGGGATATAGCTCAGTGGTAGAGTGCTTGCCTAGCATGCCCAAGGCCTTGAGTTCAATCCCCAGTACCAAAACAAAACAAAACAAAAAACAACAACAACAAAAAAAACCCAACCAAACAAACCAAAAAAAAAAGAAAAAAAAAACCCCAAAACCAAAAAACAACCCCAAATATTTCATTCATCCCCTCCCCCAGTTTGAAAAAGGAAGTTGCAGGACAATACTGTAACCAACATATAATCAGATTAATTAACATGGGTAGTGTAGATAGGAACTTCTCACTCCTTTTTTCTCACCCTCCTAAATTTGCCCTTAAACTAAATCCTTCTGTAAAGATTTGTTTGCTTATGGGATTTTTGGTAGTTGGTTTGGACTTAAAAATAAGATGGTATTCGATTCCAGTACCAACAAAAACAAAAACAGATGGTAATTCATTGATAAACAAGAAAAGCAGATCAATGCATCAAAACAACAGAGAATTATAAATAAAAGAAGCCAATCATGTCAATGTTTTCTGTAGTTAATTCCAAACTGGAGAGCTGTAGTCTCTGTGGATGATTTTAAATAAATAATTTAAAATATGAGCATTGTTTCCAAGTCAAGAAAAACGTTACGGTATTACAAACCACTTAAAATGGGATGATATCCTTGCTAACTTTGAGAGAACCATTAGCTAAGTGTAAACACGTAAGATTCATTTTCTCACTTTCCTCTCTTCTCCACTAAAAAAGCCTTGAAAGCTTTTTAAGTTAAATGTTCATTAAAAAAAAAAAATACAAAGCCAAACCGTCCCCCAAACTCCCTAACTTATAAGGATGTTGGGGCACCCTGCGAACCTCCTAGAAGCTTCTAGAAGGGGAATGTTCTAGAAGACAGCGGGGCGCTGTCACCAGATTTTGTAAATTCAGAGTAAGGCTCAAAGCGGGAAGGGGGCCAGGAACCCCAGGAAAGGCCTTTTCTAGCGGTCAGAGCCGCTCCCCACCGAAGGGCACGGACTTTCTCCTCAGAGCCGCCGCCTCGGTCTGTCCCGCACGCGTCTCCTTCCCTAACGCCCTGTGGGAGCTCTTGTACCTAGAGGCCACGCGAGTCCCCTGTCCTGGGGGCTCCTGGCCGCCTCTACTCAGGGCAGCCAACAGGGAAGCTCTATGGCGGTCGAGGACCTCAAAGAATGAGGCCTCAGGACCCATGGGTGCAAACGCCATGACGGCAGAGAGCAGCAAGAACCTCCCTTGAGGCGGCACAAACTTTTCCCGCACTTTCCGGCCGGGCAGTGCCTGGCGCATGCGCACATCGCATCATCTGTGGCGGTTGAGCGACGCATGCGCATAGCACCGCGTGGAGTGCCGTGCGCGCGCAGGGCTCTTTCAGGTGTGCTCCACCTGCGAAGCCAAGAGGTGGGTGCTTATCCGGGTTCAGGTCTGGCAAATGTGGGGAATCTGGGGAGCTGAGCTGAGATTTCCTTGAGCTGACTTAATTATTTTGGGAGGACTGTTTAGAAAAAGTAATGTGAACAATTTTTCATAAAACGATTCTGGGGCTGAGGATGTAGCGCAGTGCAGAGGCTGTGTTTGATCGTCAGCATTAGAAGCAACAAGAACAAAAAATTACGAAGATCCTGCTGTGTGCCTGAAACAGTTCTCGGTACTGGGTTTAACTGTGATCCAAGCAAAAACAATTCCAGCTCTTATTAGTATTTATGTGAGAACCGAGGGATCGCAGAGCCTGTTCACGCAGCCTCTTCTTTTCCCTTACCTCATGCGAGAAGTTTGCACCGGTCAAGCAGGCCTGGGTTAAAATCCTAACGTCCCCACCTTGCACCCCCATCAAATTTCATAAGTTAAAACACAAGTCACCCACTTAAATTTGATTTTCAGATAAACAAAAAATCCTTTTTTTTAAAGGGGAACTACTTCCTATGTAATCTTTAGGACATACTTTCACTAAAGTCATTTCGTGGTTTATCTGAAGTTCAAACTTCACCAGGCATCCCGTATTTTCCCCAGGAACTCTACCAGTGCACCATGTCCTCCCCTTCCAGACACAGCGAGCTGCTTCCTTCCTTGCGCTCCCAGCCTCCTAGAGCTGAGGGCAGGAATTCTGAAGGCTGGGAATGGAGGAAGCTGGGTGAGACCCTAAAGCAAGGTGGCTCCAAGGCCTGAGTCCAGCATGGATGGGTGCTGGGTCCCAGAGCAGTCACCTGACCACACACCTGCTCCAGAGAACTGTTGATTCCTTCAGTTCCTCTTTATTTGATAGTTTCAAAACTAAATTCGGAATATAAACAGTGAACCCCCTCTATCCTTGCTGATGGTTGTCTGTGTGTGTGTGTGTGTGTCCTCCATGTGCAAGCACTGTGTTGAGGGTCTGTGTCATTATCATAGTACTTCTCCGAGCCTACTGATACCCTGAGCTATCCAGTACTAGCTACCGAGCACTTGGCTGTGAACAAGGAGGGGAAGGGGAAACTGAAGATAAACAGGTGAACACTTAAAAAAGTTAGCAGAGTGAAAAGTGCACTTAACAACACTGAGAGGTAACGATTATTATCCCCATTTTGCAGGTGGAGAAACTGAGGCCTGGAAAAGTTGAGCTATCCATGCAAGGTTGCACCTCCAGGAGGTGACAAAGTTAAGGGAGAAACCTTGACTTCCCATTCATGCTCTTAACCCTTAGGATGTGAGGCACCTCTCAGGGCTGACTAGGTGCAGAGGTTCATTTTTTGGAGCTCTTTTGGTAGTAGAATTCCTGGTTAGCCTCAGTTTCCTTCTCTCTCAGATGAAGGCTTTGTGGCAAGTGGGCTTCCATGTGTCACCCCCAGTGAGGAACACACCAGCAGAAGGCCCCTGAAGGACCAAGGTGAGTCAGTGACACCATCAAGGCTTCTGCCAGAGGCACGGCTGTCCTGTGACTGGGACCATGTCTGGCCTTCTTCCGAGGACAGACCCATCTGTATCTCTTAGCACTGACGCAACTGGAAGCAGCAGCCTCCCAGCTCTGTCACTCTGTGAAACGCCTCCCAGGTGAGTGGGGTCACAGGAGGAGATCACAGCGGTGAAGTGGACTCACGCTGAACCTGCCTTTCCTGCAGCCAACACTGCAAGGTGTGACTTGAAAGGGCCTCGCTGGGGTTCCTGCTGCCATAGACCAAAGTGGAGGGTTGCAGGTCCTTCCAGCAGCCGCAGCTGCCTCTCCCTCCAGGTATCCTGTGAGTTCGTGGTGTGAACCCAGGCAGCTGTTTGCACCACCTCCACATCAAAGGAGGCCAGCACTCCGGCCCTAGATGGTGAGACGGACCCGGAAAGACACACGTGCCCCTAGCAACCCCCTGCAAAAGACCCTGGCGAGGGCCGGTGAGATGGCTCAGCGGCGTAAGCGCCTGCCTTGCAAGCGCGAGGGCCCGAGTTCGACTCCCGGATCCCACATACGAAAAAGGGGCCGGTGATATCGCTCAGCGGCACGGGTGCCTGTTGGCGTGCGAGGTCCTGAGGTCGACCCCCCAGTACCCACAAAAAAAAAAAAAAAGACCCTGGCGAATGCCAACCTGCAGGACCTGCTACTGAGTCCTTCCATCACGCAGGCCGGCTAAGCTTCTCCCCAAACTCCCCTGCAGGGTCTTTCCTCCAGCCTCAGTCTGAGCTCCCCGCAAATCTGTCTGAGGGCCAGAACTTTCCTGTGGTTGGAAATGTTTAAATTAGATGCAATGATCGATTCTGACTCTAAGCTACCACGAAAGGGGAAAGAAGTAGGCAAGGAGGGGGAGGCCTCTCGAACAAGACAGAAGAGACTGTCATGCCTGCTACATTGTTAAAACAATTTTTATTTATTTAGCGGTTCTGGGATGGAACCCAGGGCCTCACACATGCTAAGCAAGCACTCTGCCCCTGAGCTACACCCTTAACCCTACCTGTCACGTGTAAATGAGGTGGTTTCCTTAGCAGATGTAAGAAAATTTTAAAATATGGATTCTTGAGAGAAAAGGAGTAGTGAAAATGCCAATTTTCTTTAGCTCCTGAGAGTTTATGAGATATTTCTTTTCTGGGTTTTTTTCTTCTTCTCATAAAATATTTACCCAGTTCAGAAATATATGAAGTAAAAGTGAGAGGAAGCCCCTCCAAAGTATGGCTGCTCCCAGCTCTGTCTTTATTTGTCCTGTTCTTTGAGGGGTGAGTCTGCACCCCGACATTGTTCCTTGCTGTCTCCAGGGCACTTGCACGTGCCCTTTCCTCAGCAGCTCCATACAGCTTTGTCTTTTTTCTCTCCTACTCTCTTCCCCTCACTCCCAAAGCACCCTGGCTAATTCTGCATCCAAGTGACCCCCAAACATGTCCCTGGATGTCCCTCAAAATCTTGCCTCCTGTCTTCCCTGTCTCCATCTGCTTCCGATTCCTGCCTTGGAAGCCCCAGCAGGGAGATAGGCTGTGCTTATCCTGTGCCCCTTGTTTCCTGTGGCTCCTGGAAAGTTCTTGAAAAGGTTAGTTGAGTGAATAAGTAAATAGACGACTCCCCATAAGTTTATCTCTGTTGCTTATTCATTGTATTTCATCCTGGGAAACTTTCTACACACGCCCTGGGTAGCCTTCAGTAAGATTGAATAAGACCATCCTCTGTACTTCTGATATTACTGCCCTGGGTAATACTTGTAACTGCAGTTTGCTGGGGGTCAGGCTCTGGGCCAAGTGCTCCATGTACCAAATCTGACTCACTCTCTCTCTCTCTCATTTTAACAGGGGAGAGAGTGGAAGCTCTGAAAACTAACATAAAAAAATATTACTAGGTTTCATCGTAGAAATGCAAGTGACAAAGTACTGACAGGGACATTTTCTCTGATCCAATATTAACTCAAAGTCAAGGTAATTTAGTTTTGTGTGTGTGAGTGAGAGAGAGAGAGAGAGAGGGAGGGAGAGAGAGAGACAGGGTTTCACTATGCAGTTCAGGCTGCCCTTGAACTCACTTTGTAGCCCAGGCTGGGTCAAACTTGCAGTGATCCTCCTGCCTCAGCCTCCCGAGTGCTGGGATTACAGGCGTGTGTCCACTACATCTGGCCCAAGATAATTTAGTATTGGTGGATTAATTTGCCTACTTTCTATAGCCAGTTGTGGAATAACAGGATGTATGATGTAAAGCACATCCATAAAAGAAATTCAAATCTAATTTTAAGGTGATTGCCAAACTATTTGTAACACTGTGTGTCATTTCATTAATGAATGTGTGGTGTTCATTTGTTTTGAGAAAAGCAGGGTAGCATCACTTGCTGCAGTGGACCTAACACCAGCCTCTCTGGCAGTCAGCTCCCAGCCAAACTGCATCCTCATCTACCTCCTTCCCTTCCCTCCCACCAGATTATTTTAAAGCAAGTTCCAGACTTCATGTTATTTCATCCATAAGTATTTCAACATGCATCTCTAAAGAATAAAGACCCCTCAAAACTTTATCATGCTATGAATGTGATCATTATGTATATCTAAAATGTACCAATAAATCTGATTAAAAAATCTTTATCATGCTAAAATGTGTTACCAGTCACTCTTTAATATTACCAAATGTTCTATCTGTTGACATTTCCCTAATTGTCTCATGAATTATTTTTTATTTAAAAAACAGTTTCAGTTGACAAATAAGTTATCAATACATCATGTTATGACCTGTATTTAGATGTCCACTTGAAGCCTCGTGTGCTCATAAGTGAGACTTCTGGGAGGTGGCTGGACCATGGGTGTGCGATACCGGATTAAGGCTGCATGATCCTGGCTTAGCCCACTGATTGGTTTAGCATAATTCTGGGTGTAGCTGAATGGATTTACTGAAGACAGAAGCCCACTCTGGGTGTGAGTGGCACCAACCATTAGGCTAGTAGCCTGAATGTAATATAAAGGGAAAGGGAGGCTCACTGTTGCTGTCACCTATCTGCCCTGCCATGGACTGTTTCTCCTCTGCCGTGCCTCCCTGCCTTAGAGCCAGCTGACTGTGGACTGAAACCTCTACAAAATGTGAGCTGAAATGAACTTTTTCTCCCTTAACTTGTGGGTGTCAGGTATTTTGTCTCACCAATGAGGAAGTAACTAAGACATATTGTATCTGTTTATTGTGTACAATGTTATTTATATATATATAGTGGAATCACTCAATTGAGCTAATCCACATATGTGTTACCTCACTGTCATTTTTTTGTAAGGACATTTAAAATCTACTTTGTCAGCAGTTTTCAAGAGTACAAGACACTGTTACTAAAGACAGTCACTATGAACTTATTCCTCCTGTCTAACTGAAATTTTATATTCATTTTGTTTTGTTTTGTGGTGCTGCAGATTGAAACCAGGGCCTTGTGGATGGTAGGCAAGCACACTACCACTGAGCTACATTCCCAGCCCTTTATTTAATTATATTTTATTTTGAGGCAGGGTCTTGCTAAGTTGCCCATGCTGGCCTCAGACTTGCAATTTGTCTGCCTCAGTTTCCTAAATAGCTGGTATTATGGGTATATCCTTTGATTCACATCTCCAGTGTCCTTCTCCAGCCTCTGATAACCACATTCTACTCTATGAGTTCCATTCTCTTATATCTCACCTATACTCATGAAGTCATACAGTATTTGTCTTTCTGTGCCTGGCTAATTTCCCTTAATATCCTTGATATTCATCCATGTCATCACAAATGATAGGATTTCCTTTTTAAAGGCTAAACAGTACTCCATTGCTCATATAGGTCACATTTTCTTTATTCATTCATTGCTCCATAGACCGACACTTAGGTTGATTCCGTATCTTGCCTCACCACAATGAAGCATCACCTCTCACCTATAAGAATGGTTATTGTCAAAAAGATAGAAGGTAACCCAGCATGGTGGTGCACACTTGTAATCCCAGCACTTGGGAGGCTGAGGCAGGAGGATCCCTGTGAGTTCAGGGCCATCCTGGGCTACATAGTGAGTTCAAGATCAGCCTGAACTACGTTGCAAGACCCTGTCTCAAAAAACAAAACAACAACGACAAAAAAAGATGGAAGATAAGTGTTGGTGAGGATGTGGAGGAAAAGGATGCCTTGCACATTGCTGGTGGGAATGTAAATTAGTACAGCAATATGTAAGTTCCTCAGAATGTGAAAAATGGAACTACCATATGATCCAGCCATGTCACTCGTGGATATTTAGGTAAAGGAAACGGAATGAGTGTGTCCTGAGGACACCTGCAATTCCATCTTCATTGCATTATTATTCACATTAGTCAAGGTACGGACTCACGAGTTATCTTTATAGTCCCTTCTCATCAAGGTGCGAATAAGCTCCTCTCATCCGTGGCTGTTGGTTGATATTCCTCTTGACTCCTTAGTTCTAGGGATTGGCCTACATTTTTTTTTTTCTTACTGTTTATTTGTTGGAGAGTTTTTTTGTCCTAGGCAGTTTTATGCAACTAAGCATCTATGGATTGCATCCCTATGGTGCCATTTAACATGTTTTTCTATTCCTAATGTTGGCTGGATTCAAAATTGTCATTGATTTTTTTCTGTTAGTAAGAATGTTTTGTAAGTGGTTTAAAATGTTTATGGCTTCTGTTGAAATTATTCAGAGCTTTCATCCCTGGGGCCTCTGAGTTGAGAGCTAACCTGAGCCTCATTAAGTGAAAGAGAAGCCAAGCCCAGGGCCTAAATCATGCTCAGACAAATCCGTGCACACTGCAAAACCCCTTCACCGAGGATGCCCCAGGTAGATGTGAGCTTAGAGGAGTTTCCCTCCACCTAACTGAGTCTTCATGAGTTTGCAGGGAAGGTTCCTCAGCCTGTCCCTTTTCCTATTCCTAGCACATAGGGTTGCTTTTTTTTTTTTTACCACGGCACAGCCTGACTCCTCCCCTCTGCTTGTTATTCCTTTTTCCTTACATCCCAACAGGGCTGCTTCTTGCCCTCCTCCACCCTCCTCTGTGGGAACAGCTGGAGTGTGACCTCAAGACACCCACAGAGCCATCCTCCAGCCCTGCTCCAGAATCCAGCCCCTGCTCTACAAGACAATCAGTTGACAATAACCAGAGACTTGCTATGATTTAAGAAGCCTTTTAAAATTAAGTAATTTTCTCCTGCTCCACTGCTGCTGCTCCTGTTATTTTCTTTAAGACTTCTTGGAAAGGGGTTTTGGTAGAAAGGACTCTTGCAAAAGACCAGAAGGCAAGTTCAGTGCCAGGGATGTTGCCCCGAGGGTGTTTCTACTGGAGGGGGTCCAAGCAGGCCACCAAAGGGGAGATGGAGACAGGCATGTAAGTTGTTCTTTTAGTGCTGGCATTCAAAGCCCAGGGCTATTAACACTAAAAGAACTAAACCATGGGATAGCTTCTAGGTTGACTGACTTACATCACAAAAAAGAGTTTCGGGGTATATCAGTGAGAGGCATAGGTAGATTTTATTAGGTAGAGGTAGGAAGTGTATACTTGGAGAAAATAGAGTGCGGGCCCTCAGGAGAGATGTGCACTGTGCCCTGGGGTGGGGTTTTGTGTTTTGTGGGCGAGGTAGTTTGTATCTGTGAAAGTTTGCAACTCGGATGTTCGTACATGTTTGCAGTACATAATGATTACATTCTTCAGGGGACCTGGGACATGTACAGAACACATCTTAATTCTTTTTTTCATTACCTTCCTCCCCCCTCCACCTCTTGGTCCCTTTCCCATTTGGAAAAGATCTATCTCTCTCTTTCCTATTATCTTCATGTTATTTTTCTCTTTATTTATATTTTAGGTTTCTCATATAAGAGAAACCATGCGACATTTAAGCTTACATGTCTGATTTATTTCCCTTAACATTGTGGTCTCAAGGTGCACCCATTTTCCTACAAATGACTCAAGTTTATCCTTCTTCTTGGCAGAGTAACACTCCATTGTGTGTAAATACCACATTTTCTTTATCCATTCATGATGAACATATAGATCATTTCCAAGATTGAGCTATTATAAATTTTATGCTGCTATAAACAGAGGTATGCATGTATCACTGTAGTATGATGTTTTTAACTCTTTTGGGAAGATACCTAGAAGGGGAATATCTAGGTTGAATGGAATTTCTATTTTTTGTGTTTTGAGGAATCTCCATATTGATTTTCATGATAATTGTGCTAGTAGTTTACATTCCAATCAACAATGTACGTAAAATGGTTCCTTTTCCATGCAGCCTGTCCAGCATTTGTTATTATTTGATTTCTTGAGGATAGCCATTCTTTTAAAGTAAGATGGCATCTCAGTGTTGTTTTAATTTGCATTTCTCTAATGGCCAGTGGTGTTGAATATTTCTTCATATATAGCATTTATTGGCCATTTGTACTTCTTCTGAGAAGTGTCTATTCATTTCAGTTGTCCATTTTTTGGATTGAGTCTTTTATTTGGGGGGGTCTAATTTTTTTGTTCTTCTTTTTTTTTTTTTTTTTTTGTGAGTACCAGGGGTCGACCTCAGGACCTTGCGCGCCAGCAGGCGCCCGTGCCACTGATTTATTTATTTATTTATAAATCAGCTGAGCAATATCACCGGCCCTTTTTTCATATGTGGGTACCGGGAGTCGAACTCAGGACCTCGTACTTTCCAAGTTGGCGCTTATGCCGCTGAGCTATCTCACAGGCCCTTTTTTTCTTTATATATTCTAGATATTAGTCCTCTATTCAAGGAGTAGCTGGCCTAAAATTTTTCCCATTCTGTAGGTTGTCTCTTCACTCTGTTGATTGTTTCCTTTGCTGTGCAGAAATTTTTAATTTGATGTGATCCCATTTGTTGATTCTTCATGTTATATCTTGTGTAATTGGGGTTCTGTTCAGAAAGCCCTTGCCTATGCCTATGTCTTCAAGAATTTCACCTATTTTATCTTTCAGCAGATTGTTTTTGACATTTAGCTCTTTGATCCATTTTGATTTTAGTTTAGTACATGGTGAGATATATGGGTCTAGATTCAATTTTCTGCATTTGGATAGCCAGTCTCCCCAGCACCATTTATTAAAGAGTTTATCTTTCCTCCAGCATATGTTTTTGACTCCTGTGTCAAAGATCAGATAGCTGAATGCACCTGGGGTTATTTCTGCATCCTCTATTCTGTTCCACAGATCCATGTGTTGTTTTAGTGCCAGTACCACGCTGTTTTTAATCACTGTAGCTTTGTAATATAACTTGAAATCCAGGATTGCGATGTCTCCGGCTTTGTTCTTGTTGCCCAGGATTGCTTTTGCTATTCTGGGTGGCTTCTGTTTTCATATGTATTTTAGAATTGTTTTCTGTAGTTCTATGAGGAATGCTGTTGGTATTTTGACTGGGTTTGCATTAAATCTGTATATCAGTTTTGGAAGTATGGCCATTTTTTTTTTTTTTTTTTGTGGGTACCGGGGGTCGACCTCAGGACCTCGTGCGCCAGCAGGCGCCCGTGCTGCTGAGCAATATCACCAGCCCTTTTTTCGTATGTGGGTTCCAGGAGTTGAACTCAGGCCCTCGCGCTTGCCGGGCAGGCGCTTACGCTGCTGAGCCATCTCACCGGCCCGAGTATGGCCATTTTGACAATATTGAAGAACCCTTCTGTTGTAGTCAGGGTTTGCAAGGGAATAGATTTAATACAGGACACATAATTTATAGAATTATTTTATAATATTCACCCAAAGAGTCAAATGCAGAAGAGTGCAGGAGATCTGTCCACACATTAGAGACCCAAAGAATCCAGCTGAGGGCCTGGATCCCATGACAGTGTCCTGTGTGAGTCCAGCTGAAGACCTAGAGCCCATGGCAATGTCCTCCATGAGTCCAGGTGGAGGCCTTGAGCCCACGACAATGTCCCTTGCAAGTCTCTATCAAGGACCTGCACTGGGAAGGCCCAAAGGTCCATGGTGGAAGCTAGAAAGTCTGTGCCAGCGGGATGAAGGATCCGTGTCAGCAGGCTGAGGGACCTGCACTGGAGCCAGGAAGTGATGCTCAAGGTAGGGACCAGAGCTCCCCCGAAAAGAACCGCAGCCATCCTCAGCAACGGCAAGGACCAGAGCTCCCCCAACGATGAGAACAGCTGAGTTCATATCAGGAAAACCAGCATGACAGTTTTCTCCAGGAGAATCAACAGCACCCCATCTTCCCCTCTAGCTCTCCTTTCATGCTGCTGGCAACCGTCCTCAGGTGGGCCCTCCACACCCAGCACCATGCTGACTCAGTTCAGCTGGGTGTTACAAGTTGACCATTGGTTAATCCACCACACCTTCCCTTTAAGGCCCCGAAGAAGAAGGGTGGACAACAGAGGTAGCTGCCAGCAGGCTCAGGAACCAGACCAAGTTTGATTTTCATCCTGTGAGCAGCTAAAGACCCACGCTAGCCAGTGATGTTTCCGTGTGATCTTGGATAGGATTCTCAACCTCTCTGTGCCTCAGTTTCCTCATTTACAAAAGGAAGATAGTACACCTCCGAGGGTTAGTGTGAGGAGTCAGTTAGTTGACACGTGTAAATGAGTGCGTATACTCCCAGCACACGGTGACCACTCAGCAAGCACGACAGAACACGAATACATATTCCCCTGTGGAGCGTCACCATGCACATCCACGGATTGAAGGCTCTGAGAACTCCTGCAGTGAAAATCGTGCCGCTCTTGTTTAGCCTGCATTAACCAGACTTACTTCTCGTGATCCCCACCCCCACCCCGTGATGTTCACAACACCAGGGATCCTTAGGACACGTTGTAAACCCAGCTTTATTGAAATATAGTTCACACACCACGGAATTCAGGTGGTTAAAGCCTATAACTCAGTGGTTTTTGTATATTTGCAGAGTTGTACTACTATCATCACAATCTAATTTTAGAATGTTTTTTCTCCCCCCACCCCACAAGAAGCTCTGTCAATTTTAACTTTCTTTTACTCTGGCCCTATCTATAGTCCTGGCTGCTGGTCAGAACTTTGCCATTTCCAGCTGTGTGATCTTTAGCATGGAGTTTATTCTTCTCTGTACCTCAACTTTCCCACCTATAAAATGGGAATGAGGATGAAATAGGCTGTTTATATAAAGTCCTTGCTGCAGTGTCTAGCAGTCAGTCCCCTGGAGCTGTGTCATTGCTGCTGGCACCTCGGTGTCCATGCTGCTAGGTATGTTGGTTTTTTTCTTTTGAGACAGGGTCTCACTATGTAGTTTAAGCTGGCCTTGAACTCACTATGTAGCCCAGGCTGGCCTCGAACTTGGGGTGATCCTCCTGCCTCAGGAGGTGGGATTACAGGCATGAGATGAGCACTGTGGCATTTGAAGGTGCAATTGCGGACAGTGCTGGGATGCAGAGCGCAGGGCTTCCTCCTGGGCAGGACACATGACATACCTAGCTTCGCTGCCACTAAATTGTGCCAAATGAGCCTCTGCGGTGGCTGAACCAGTGTGCGCTCCCAGGGGAAGAGTCCCTGTCACATCTGCCTTCCAACTCCTGCTGATGCCCATCTGAGGGGTGTGAAATGGTGTGGGACAGCAGGCACATTACCTGGATTATTTTACTTAGCATCTGCCGGTGCGGTTTGAAGTAGGCATTAACAGTATCTGAGTTTTGCGGAAGATAAATCAGGCTGAGCGGTCACGGGCCCTGGCTGTGAAGCCAGGCAGTCTGGCCAGCCCCTGGGCTCTGCCCAAGCTTTCCTCTGCCTCCCCTGGGGCTCAGGGCTGACACACAAACATGAGAAAGATCCAGGGTGACTGCTTAGGACTATCGAGAAATCGAAGAACTATGTTCATTCTTTCATTCAACGAGTGGTTATTGCGCCTCTACAGCCCTGTAGATCAAAATACAGTTCCTGTTCCCAGAGCTCATGGTGCAGGGGGGAGAGAAAACAAATAAACCTCCATCAGCACCTAAGATGTAGAGGGAAACGAAGCAGGGCTGAAGGCTGGAGAGCGATGTTACAGTGTGGGTGTGGGAGGGCAGGGAGCCTTCTTCAAGGAGGGATGGGTAGCACAGAGACCCGGATGTGGGCAGGGGGTGGGCCACGTACCACCCTGCAGGAAGGGCTGCCTACAGGAGGGGCTTTCTTGGCAGGGGGAGCAGCACATACCCAGCCTTGCAGGGGAGACTGAGGAACTGCAAGGAAACTATGGGGGACAGAGCTCCAACACTGCCCTCAACGTCCTGTTCTCTGGTTATTCAATCAGACAGGAATCCAGGGGCTGCTGCACAGTTAGCAAGAGTAGCGAAGGTCCCAAGGCAAATGACCTTTGTACCCCTTAGATACCGGGGTAACCTGGTGGGCCTGGTCTAATCTGGAAAGCTCTTAGGAGGACGGCACTGTCTCTGGCAGGAGGCCAGAGGGATTGGACACATGAGGGGTTAACTTACCCTCTTGAAGACAGAGGGAGCCATGAGACAAGGGACACAAGGAGCCTCTCTAGGTTCTGGGAGCTGCTTTCTAGCCAACAACCACCAGGGACAAGGGACCATAGTCCTGCAGCCACAAGCAGCTGAATCCTGCCAGTTGCAGAAGTGCGCTTGCAAGAGAACACAAGCTCCAGGTGGAAACACCTGGAAACACCTCGCTTTTGGCCTGAACAGAGACGGTGGCCATGCATGCTGGACTTTGGACCTACAGAGCTGTGAGCAATTAAACAGATGTACTTTAAGCTGCAAAATTTGGGCAGCTTGTTACAGCACAGAAAATGGACATAAAGGCTGTGTGACTAGGACAGAGGGAATGAAAAGAAGGAAGAAGGGATGAGGCCTAAGAGGTGGTGGTCAGATCACCCGGAACCGAGAGGCTCCGGGGAGGACTTTGGCTTCTATGTGGAGAGAGACAGCCAAAGAAAGTGTGTAACTCCTGGACTTCCTCAGCCTCGGCTCACAGCCACCTTCTCTCATGTCCTGTCCATCCTCCCTCCTGTCTGTGCATCCATCCGTCCTTCCATCCATCCGTTTGTGTATGTGAACCCGCCAGGGCTCTGCTGAGTGTGAGTGAGAGGAAGGTAGCATACACCACTCAATGTCCAAGTCCAAAAACTTCAGGCCGAACTGGGTCTAGGAACTCAAATCTTACCTTCAGAAATCTGTGCCTTTTCTACCCCTCCACTTTGCTTTGTTCAGTGTCTTCATTCTCAGGCAGGTTTCCCCACATGGTGGCTGCTATGGTCCCCAGCAGCTCTGAGTCTACTTCTTCTTCTTCTTTTTTTTTTTTTTTTGTGGGTACCGGGGGTCAAACTCAGGACCTTGCACGCCAGCAGGCGCCCATGCCAATGAGCGATATCAGCGGCCCTTTTTTTGTATGTGGGTACTGGGAGTCGAACTGAGGACCTCGCGCTTGCCAGGCAGGTGCTTATGCCACTGAGCCGTCTCACCGGCCCTGAGTCCGCTTCTTGACGTCTTGGCCTTTCAAGCAGAGCCACAACCCTGCTCTCAATGGCTTCTCCAAAAGTCTTGGGGCAGATCTTCATGAACCCAGCTGGATCACTTGGACAACTGCGGAACAAATTACAAAACTGGGAAAGTAGAAGCTGTGTGCGATGGCAACTGTAATCCCAGGACTCCGGGAGGCTGAGGCAGGAGGATTGCAAGTTCTGGTCCAGCCTAGTCAAGTTAGCAACTTAGTGATATAGCAGAAAATGCCCCCCCCCAGCCAGTATACTTTAGTTTCTTAGTTGGCCGGGTAATAGTTCCTGTTCCAGTTCCGGTTGCTTCTGTCTCTTACAAACGGCTGCTCACTGGGATGCACAGCTGTCACTGGGATGCACAGCTGTCACTGTGATGCACAGCTGTCACTGGGATGCACAGCTGTCACTGGGATGCACAGCTGTCACTGTGATGCGCATTGTATAAACCGATCCCCAATTGACAAAGCCACTCTGCCTCTGTACTTCCTGCTCGCTTATCCCATAGAAGCTGTCGATCACCAGAGATCAGCACCTGCTTATTCTGGGAGTGATCCCGATCGGTGCCCATGAACATAAATAAATCCACCTCCAAATCCTGGGTGTCATTTTGGTGTTTCTGCTTGCTGTTGCCTAGAGACCCTTTACCAACATTAAAAAAAAAAAAAAAGGTGGGGATGTAGCTCAATTCCCAGAACAAAAACAAAAACAAAAAACTGGGCGGTAGAATAAATTCAGTGGTCAGGCCTGGCCGTGTAGTTGTCCCTGGGAGGAGATGGGGACAGGGCTTTTTGCCTGTCCTTCACTCTGCGGACAAAGTGAAGGGAAGTCCTTTGGGGACCGGAGCACTGTGAGCAGTCACAGAGGAAACTGATGCCGGTGGCCAAAGCTCCAAGGGTCCCATGGAGTCCAGTGTGGCCTAAGCCTCTGGGGCCTGAGCAAAGACCTGGCTTCTGCGTGGAGGCTGCAGAGCTGAGCTTCGCGCTGTGCTCCGTGCTTGCTCAGCCAGATCACTCTGTGTTCGTTATCTCTGCATCCCATGAGACCTTGGCCCCAGCAGTGGGCGTTGTAGAAGCGGGATGGAACCCTGCCTTTGCCCCAGCTGTTTACTGCAGAAATAAATAGAGAAAGTCAGCTGAACAGATGCTTGCACAAATGGAGCAGCCCGGGAAGGCACAGGCAACGTGTTCTTCTTTGTAAACAGACAGACACCGCCAAGAGGAGCTGCCCAGAAAGTCTGTCCAAGCCCCAGACAAACATGTAGCCAGCTGGAGTTTCCCCAGCCTGCGAGCAATAGGACCCCGGGTCCACCGGGGCAGGGGAGGGTGGCCCAGCATGCTTCAGCCATGCAGGTGCAGGGTGGGCACTGACCAGAGCACCTTCCTTTGTGTTACCTCACAGCAGTGCTGGAGATGTGTCTGGGAGGGGAGGTGCTGGTGCACTTGCAGTCCCCTCTCCTCAATCACAATGATGGGCCTTCCAGGGGCCTCCAAGGACATTGCCAGTCGCCCTCATCCCTGGTACACACCTCTGACTCCATGTCTCCTACCTCCTTCCTCTGAAGCTTCTTCTCCAGCCACACGGGCTTCTTCACCGGTCCTGAACTACACCAGGTACACTCCTGTCTCAGTGCCTTTGCACATGCCGTTCCCTGTGTCTACAGCATGCAGCAGCACACACAGTCCTGTGGCTTGCTCTCTCGCTTCTTTAGGTACTCAAGTGCAGTGCAGAAGAGGGCAGAGCCAGCCTCCTCACCTCTGAGAGGCCCTTTATGGCCAGTTAGGGGTGGTCACAATGTCCAAGCACAGCCACTGAGGGTTCATCACGTGTGAACATGGGTATGACAATGACAGGAAATAGTAAGCGAGTCACTGATTATCAAGTGCCGGATGCTGTGCTGAGGGAGGCACATGCCATCTTATTTCCTGCTCACCAAAATCATCAGAGCGACTGTAGTGGGCACGACTTCCCAGGGTGCAGCTAGTCTTCGAGGGAAGCTGAGGCTCTCACCTTCCAGTTGTGGAGGCTGGAGAACTAACCATACCGTTGTCTTGCTGCTCTGCTGAGCTGGACACTCAGAGCACTGAGGAAGATGCATCAATGTCCACCCATCATCCCTTCAACCAAGGCCCCCCAGCGAGGAAGGGGCCCAGCTTGCCTTGCCTCACTTCATTACGAAGCCATGTGATGGGGATATAATGCCAGGCATGGCATCATTGCTGGCAGCATTTCTGCAGCTTTGCTTTTCTTGCTCAGAGGAGAGTAGTTTTAATGTTTTCTTCCAGGCATGACTCAGTTTCTTCATCTGTAAAGTGGGGATAAGGATCATTCCTGCCTTGTAGGGTTGCAAAGATTAAGTGCACTGGCAATGTAAAGACACGTGCAGTAAGCGTTTAATCAGCAGGAGCAAGCTTCTGAAGACTTTTGCTTCTGTGACTTTGTTTCCCTACCTTCCCTGGCTCAGCTTCAGGGAGTTTTGGAATCCTGAAAATGGGAATCCTCGCCATGGGTATTTTTGGGAGTCTTAATTCGTCGCTGAATAAAAACAGAATTCAAAGGGGCTTATAGGATGGAGTGTGGTCCCATTGGAGGGGCGTTGCTAATTTCTCTTCACTCGCCAGATGCAAATGCTCAGCACCTGTCTTTAAACAATACTAAGTGCCGCCTTATGCATGGAATGGCACAGGTGGCAGTCGCCTGTAGCCTCTGTTCCACAGGTGGCCGTGTATGGACAACGTCTCTCCACCTCTCATACTGCTTTCCTATAACTGCCTTGGAAACCACAGCCACAGACGTCACGACTGGGACCAGCCCTACGTGTGGAGGTGGTGCTAGCGGCTGGACCCCCAGAACCCAACTGTGCCTTCTCTGGGTGATTCCTGTCACTCGAGTTCATTTGCCAGTGCCAGGTTTCCTAGTGAGCGAGTTGGTTTCAAGAAGAAACCAGACCTTCTCAGTTGACTCATTAGCACGGAGTCCAGACAGGTCACTTGTGGGGAAGAAAGTAGGGGCAGGCAGAGGGACGGTCCCCACGCTGCTAGTTGGAGACCTTCTCAGTGATTGTCTCACCATCATGGGGCTTCCGGTGTTCTGTCACCTCTATATCTACCACGTTTGATGACGAGTTGGGTTAATGTCTCTTTCAAAAGTGATTTCAGGGGCTGGTGAGATAAGGCATAAGCGCCTGCCTGGCAAGTGCGAGGCCCTGAGTTCAACTCCCGGAACCCACATACAAAAAAAGGGCCGGTGATATCGCTCAGCGGCATGGGCGCCTGCTGGCACGTGAGGTCCTGAGTTCGATCCCTGGTACCCACAAAAAAAAAAAAAAAAGTGGTTTCAGGTTCAGCAGTCATGACCTGAATCCCTGTGATTAGCCCACCGTCCCAGCTACCGACAACTCACTTTGATTTCCAGAGTGGTTGGTGTGGTAGCTCTGCAGCTGGTGTGCTTGTGTTCACAGCTGAGTTCTGCCGTTTCCTAGCTGCATGACTGGGAGAATTATCAATCTCTTGGGGCCTCAGTTTCACTGTCTGTAAGATGGGGATGATGGGGTAGTGTTATGGTGTATATCTAAATGTCCCCCTAAAGCCTCCTGGGATCACAGGCAGGACCTTTGGAAGGTAATTGGTGTTACAGAGGCATTAGCTGGCTTGTTGAGAGGTTCCATCTGGTCAGAAGAGGCGGGTTGCTGTGGCTGTGATCTGGAGGACTGCGTCTCCCTTCCTGGCTCCTTTGACGCTCTGCTTCCTGTGTGCCATGCTGGGAGCAGTCCTGTGCTATGCTCCTCTGCCCTGCCACCCTGCCTTGGAGCCAGCTGACTGTGGACTGAAATGTGAGCCGAAATAAACCTCTCCTTCCTTGTAGTTGCTGGTGTTGGGCGTTTTGTCCCAGCAACATGGAAAGTGACTAAGACAGTACCTACCTCACACACTTTTATGGAAATTAAGTGAGTTAATACAGTGAAGAACTCAGAACAGCACTAGCCCATGGCGAGCGTTCCGTAAATATCAGCTGGTGCAACGAGGGCTGCTACGTCAGCATGATCTTCCAGCTGCGGCGGAAATGCCAGTCCCCAGGAGCGCATGCTCAGGTTCTGTTTCCGTCTCCACATCCATCCATCTGATCATGAGATCTGTCTTTATTGGTCAAAAGTTACCTGCGGCCTCCTTCAAGATCCTGGGTTTTGTTAACTGTAACATCAGCTTCTCCTCCCTAGAACTTGGGAACGCTTTGATCCATTCATGGGCCGCAATCTCTCCCGTCATGCTCTTTCGTGTTCACCCTGAACACCCCCTCCTGCCCTCGGCTATGACCTTTCCTTGTCCTTTCCTGGGGTGACCTGCCCACTTGCTTTCCCCGCCTCTCTGGCCTGCAGTTCCCAAACCCCTCGCCTGCTGCGGGTGCTCAGATGGGATCTGCCACTGAAACCCAGCTGCCATCTCAGCCTCTCACCTGTAAGTGGAGCCATCAGCTCAAGGATTCCCCAGAGCCCCTTTCCTTCCAGTGAAGGTCTTCAGAATATAACTCAGAAAATGCTGCTGAAAACGTTACACGAAGAATCGCAAAACATCATTTAAGGATATGAAAGGAGACAGGGTAAATGGGGACACAGGCCACAGACATGGATGCAGGAGATGGTGGTTTTTTTTTTTTTTTTTTTGAGACAGGGTCTCACTGTGCAGTTCAGGCTGGCCTTGAGTTCACTACGTAGCCCAGGCTGGCCTCGAACTCACAGTGATCCTCCTGCTTTAGCCTCTCGAGTGCTGGGATTATAGGTATCACCACCATGCCCGGCTGAGATGGTGTTATTGAGACAAGAGTGTATCCAAATCTGCTGAAGTCCAAGGAAACTTCAACAGTTAATTTTAGATGTTGCATTCTTAATGGGATTTAACGAATTGATTCTAAAACTCATTTGCTACAACAAGGGCTATCAATAACTTCTATAGTTTAGAAGAGCCTGTGGGGAAGATTTACCTTGCAGATATCACATGTTAAGAGATCAATACTCTAGTTATTGAGAGGGGTGAGTATTGACACAGAACAGAGAAATGGATGAAAGAAGAAGGGAAGCTTGCTCCATGACTCAGGTGATATTGACAATGATGGGAAAGAATGGGACATTAAAAAAAAAATAAATAAGTAAATGTGTGCTGCTTCATCCCACAATGCCTTGACTCATAAAATGTGGGTATGTATTTTACTTTTTCTTTTTTTTCCTCTGAAGTACTGGGGATTGAACCCAGGACCTTCACCCTGAGCTACCTCCCCAACCCCTTTTTTATTTTGAGACAGAGTCTTGCTAAGTCACTAAGTTGCCCAGGCTGGGCTTGAACTTGTGACCCTCCTGTCTCAGCTTCCCTGAGTGCAGGGATTATAGGGGTGTGCCACAGTGCCCAGAGCATTGTCCTCATTCTTTAAACCACCTATAACTCATGTAGGCTGTGATCCACTGTCAGGTTGCCTCTGAGTGACGCAGTGACAACAGTCCTATGGCATCAGTGTGCTGGGAGACCTGGGTGAGGCATGTTTAAAAGGCACTCAGTGCCACCCCTTGTGCCTGTGGGGGCTTGAGGAAACCCTTCCACCTGTGGCTGCCACGTAGCTAGCAGTCATTATGGGGCTCCGCAGGGCCCGTCCCACGGGTCAGGCTCGGGCTAGCAGTCATCATGCATCAGCTCACTGAGCAAAGGGTCTATCATTTTATGTACCCAGAAAGTGAGTCTCAGAGAGGTTAAGGAATTGGTCCACAGCAGGAAAGTAGGGGGAGCTGGGACCTGACTCCAGGCCTGCCTCTCTCCAGAATTCTAGAGCTTTCTCAGGGTCCCCCTGCAGGTGGATGCCCTCACATGCGAGCCACAGCCCTGCAGAGTGGCGTGGTCCTCGGGCTCGTGCAGAGCCGAGCTCTGGCCTTGCGCTGTGACACTGAGGCCTAGTGCACTCCCCAGAGAGGCAGGAAGAGCCAAAAACCCCTGGCTCCAAGGCCTTGCTAATAGAATTAGAATGTTCTTGTCAGGGAGGATTTCTTTCGGAGATAGCCAAGTGAGCCACGTACGCAGCTGCAGGAGCAAGGGACGAATGCAGCGTGTCATCGGGATCTGTCTCCCTGGGGGAGTTTTGAGAATTTCTAATCTCTTTGCTCTTTCTTCTTATGTTTTTGTCCTATCTTTTCTTCTGAGGCCACTCTCAGTGTCCCCCTGCAAGGCCTCCATTGTGGGAGCAGCAAATGGTATAAGAGCCCCATGCTGATGGGAGGGAGCTGCCTGACTCTGGGAGAGGGGGGTCTCGGGAGTCCTCCCTGACCACCTTTCCATCGCTTGCTTAGCAGAAGTCCCTGGGAGTTGGAGAAACCTGGGGTCAGAAACTGTCGTTTCTGTTCACTTTAAAATTCCTCCCCAGCTCTCTGCAGAATCCCATGGCCGGCTTCAACCTGGGCCCCACACAGCTGATTCCTGCCAGAGTGCTAGAGCCAGAGGCTGATGAAGTCACCACCGCGCTCCCCGGAGTCTTCGGAGCAGGAGCAGAACTTGGGAGGTGGCAGGCAAGGCAGGCGCTCGCAGATCACAGCCTCCCTTGGGCTCGTGTGCCTCCCTCGTGACTCGGGACAGGGAGATAATTGCACCCAGATCTGTTTCGTTTCTCTCCTTAGCCACTTATCTGCAGCTCTCTAATACCCACCCTCTCTGGCATCAGAGGCAGCCGGAAAGCTGTCCCATTGTCATGTGCTTGGAGATGCCCCCCGGGATTAGCTTCTTGCTCTGTGTCCAGCTGCTGGGGACATGGCCTGCATTCAGACCCCTTGGACATCCTGTCTTGGGGCTCTGGGTTGTTACATGCTGGTTACCGGTAATAAGATCGTATTTGAGTTTGTGTTGATTTTGTTACTGGCTCAAATGCAGGCAGAATAGAGATGCAAGAGGCCCCTCCCCAAGTTGGCTAAGCTGCTGGGAGGTGCTGTGGTCCCTGTTGTCACCTGGTGCTGCTCTGAAAGCCACGACGGGTGGCTGTGGAGTAAGGATTTCACACACCACCCCTGCACAACATCACCGGCCCTCTCTCTCTATTGTCTCTTCAAAGCTCCTATGAATCACCTTTATTGCTATATGGTAGCGTTTAATTTAACTGAAGTGTGACAAAGTCACAAATATATTCCCTGTGGAAATCTCATTGCCCCTCACACTTTGAAAAGTAACACATTTCAAATGAACTACGAGTCCTCCCCGAAAGGACCCCTATCCATGTTGGTGCCTACCCATGTCTTTCCCCTTGGGCTGCTCTAGCGTTCTCCATACCACTACCTGACATTTCCGATCTTGGGCCTTCTCTTAGTTTGCTGCCCACAGTAGAAGCATGAAGACAGAGCCTGCATCTTTCTGCTGCTTCATTCCCAGCTTCTGGAACAAAGTAACCTGTGGGCTGTTTGATGAATGCTGGCACTCCTCCATCCACTTGGTATGAAGCATGCATGGGGCACTTGAAGGACCCAAATGGTGACCAGATGGCTCAGCTTGTGGACGACTGTGTGCAGACCTCTCCCGCACCTCTTCACAAGCTCAGCTGGGGGCAGAGAGTCACAAAGGTGGGCTCTACTGTCCCACTGCCTGGTTTCATTTCTGACCCTCGTCCTTGGTGGATCTGTGACCTTGGACGGGATTCTCAGGCTCCTCTGTGACAGTTTCCACATCTGTAAAATGGGACGAGTAGCTGTACCAGCCCCATGGGGATGTTGCCCAGATTAAACAAGGTAATGTGTGCAAAGCACTTAGAAAGACGCCCTGTGCAGGACGTAGGATCCGCAGGCATTGTTGCTCTTCTTCCTTACTGCGGCCCTAACAAGCAGGAGCCATCAAGACCTCCCCATAGCAGACTGCGTAACCGAGGCACCAAGGCACTCCCAGCCGTTAGGCGTAGAGAGTTTGCAGCTCGCTGTGTGAGCAGAGCCCCCTGCACCAATAACCAAGCTAAACATCGCAGTTTTCAAAAAGGCGACTACAAACAGTGTGCCTCCTGGCCACCACCCAGACACCACACAGTACCTGAGGGTTGCCTCCAAAGCCTCCAACCAGGTCACAAATCTGTGTTCATGACTTCTGAATACCTGGGATTAACTCCCTTCCAAGAGGGTCCCCAGTCATGCAAGGACACGGACTGGGGTGGTTCGGGGGTGTCGTGTGCTTTGAAGCATCTTGCACAAGTAGCAGGATATTGGAGGAGTGACTGCAAAGTCTCCACTTGCACGGCTCATGAGCCAGCAGCCTGCCCAGCGTTGGTTCGGGCTGGGCGTGCTGTGCCAATTCACTCATAGGCTCAGAGCCCCCGGGGGACTCACTGGTGTCCTCTCGCAGATATCCACACACTGTTTCGTTTCCGCTTCACAAGTGCTGAGCCCGGGACCCAGAAGCCAGAGTGCAAAGCTCAGGTGCTCCTCATCCCTGAGGCGGAAAGCGACTGCTTCTTGCAGGGCGAGGCCGTGTGCTGCAGCCTCGCCAGAATGAAGCTCCCTTCTCTGCATGCACAGCAAGCTGAAACCTGTCTCAGACGAAGGGCCCATTAGGGGTAGTTATTACCTGGCCCCTGCCTTTGAACCTTGCTGATGGTGGTATTTATAGTCTTAGAATCAGGCTGAGCAGCTGGGCCTTGCTTTGGGGTGGGCCTCGTTTAAGGAGTTAAGTCATCAACTCACGGAGCCTGCAGATGATCTCATGGAGACGTCCAAGGAGGTGGCCGAGAGCTGACAGTGTCCCATGCAGCCTCGGTGGGCAGCTGGCTGTTCTAGGTCTTTGTATGTGCACACTGTGATGTTCACACAAGAAAACTGCCTGTGATGAGCTTCCCAGAGCGTATGCACCCCGGTCACTCAGTGATGCGCGACCGATGTATGTTCTGCCTTTGCATGTCAGCAGGACTCTTTAGGTTGCAAGTGACACAAAACCTAATGAAAGAGTCCAACAGAAAAAGTATTGACTTGTGTAACTGAAAAGCAAGTAGACTGCTTCAGGTGAGGCTGTTTCCAGGTGCTGAGACAGTGCTTTTGTCTGTGTTGTCTCCTTTCTCAGACAGAACCCCTTCCGGGAAGATGGTGGTCAGCTGCTCCAGGCTTCTGTCCAATGCTCTCAGCACCTGCACTGGAAGGAAGAGCCTCTCCCAAGGCTTCTGAAAGAAATCCTAGGACTGGGCGACCTTGGCTTGGGCTCACCTAGCCTGTGCAGGTATCCATCAGCAAGCAGTCACTGTGGTTGGAGTGGGGACGTGACCCCCTGATTGGGTCACCCACATAGAGAGCCAGGGAGGGTGCTCTACTTGGGCTGCCCTAACAAACTGCCGGACACCGAGGGCTTAAATCACAGAGGTGTCTTTTCTCCCAGTTCTGGAGGCTGAAAGTTCACGACCAGGGTGCCAGCATGGTGGAGCTCAGGGGAGGGCTCTCTTCCCTAGTTATGTGATGATATCAGAAAGATGTGGAGACAAGATTGCCCGTAATCTTACACTGAAGGGAGCAATATTTTTTTCTAGCTTTTTCTGGATGTAACTTATATAACTAAGGTCATTGTATATACCTGTCATGCGCACTACAGAGGGAGCACCAAGATCTCTTTGTAAAGACCATTTTGGCTCCAAGTCTTGGCCCTACCTCAGGGCCCAGGGATCTGGGCCCAGGGACCTGCTGCCCGACTGGGACTGTGGAGGAGAGGCAAGGGCATGTAGCTTCCCAAGGAAAGAGTGGATCTGTTTTATGCAGACAAAAATACACGTGTTGGTACTTGTAGCTCATTTCCTTGGGCCCACTTCCAAACCTAGCTGCCAGGCAGGCCTTCCTCACTGCACAATCCCTGAGGCCCCAGTCCCTGCTGCCTCTGAGGCTGGTGCACTGTGATGCCCTCCATCCCTTCTTCTCAGCTGGGGACACTCTGAGCTCCTCTCCCTCTCCCTGAGGGCATCGTGCACAGCCCTGGCCTTGGTTCTAAGCATAATTCCTTCCTCCGTTCCAGGCTGATCCTTGCGCTGTGGTCAGTGAATGCGTAACTGTGAGAAGATCAGTGCTCAATGCTGGAGACACCATGCATAGCAAGTAGACCCCGCTCTGCTCTCCTGTCCACAGCCTTGCCTGGTGGACAGGTGACGATCACAGGAAGTCACAGTGTGGCAAGTGCTCTGAGGAATCAGGGATGGCTTCTCAGGCAGGTGATGCCTGGGCTGAAGTCTGGCTGAAGTCACCATTCCCAGAGGCAGAGAAAACCACTTCTGGCCAAAGGAGTTGTATGAGAGTGTAGAGTTGGTGCCTCTTACAAGAGGCAGAAGGTGAGCATGTGTGTCCCTTTGCCTACATGGGGACACCAGAAGGTACTGTCCATGAGGAACAGGTCTTCCCCAGACACCAATCTGCTGGCACCTTGACCCTGGGCTTCTCAGCCTCCAGGACTGAGCAGTAATGCTCTGTTGTTTGTCAACTATCCAGATATTTTGTTATAGCAGCCTGAACTAAGGCATTCCCACTGAAATCAGAACAAAGATAAACTAGCCCCATCTATTAGTTATGTGTTCCTACAAAACAAATGACCACAAATTTAATAGCTCAAGAAAAACACATACTTATTATTTCACAGTTTTTGTGGGTCAGGAGTTTTGGTTCAGCTGAGCTGGCACTCTACTCGAGTCTCTCCCAAGCCACTGGCAGGCTCTAGGCCAGGGCTGAGGGCTCATGCGGAGCCATAACGGGGTGTCGATGCTTTCCAGGCACTGCAAGGGTGTTGGCAGAATGGGACCAAGGGCCTCAGTTCCCTGTCACATGGCCTCTTCAACGTGGCTGCTCACTTCAACCAAGCATGTAAGCCCAGAAGGCCATGGAGCCAGCAGGGAGCTTTAGCTTGCTAGGCAGAACGCTGGTCTCTTGTCACTGAAAGTGACAGCCCAACATCACTGCCACATTCTGTTGGCTAAAAGCCAGGCCAACCTTGGGGAAGAGGTCATACAAGGTCCGTATGAGAGGTGGGAGGCATAAGCACCATCTTGAAGTCAACCAGCCGTACCCAGCACTAAAGATTTAGGGTGGGGAAAAAGGATGAACTTTATGGGTGAAGATTTTGAATCTTGGAAAACAAGTGGTACAAGATCCCACAAAGGAGGGCTTTAAAGACAGAAAAGGTTTCCATATGTCCTGCTGCTCTGGCCCGGAGGCAAGGGACCATCTGTGGAGTGCCTCTCCATTTTCCCCAACCTGAGGTCCTGGGTGCATGTCCCTAGGCTGATCTGCCTCTGCAGCAAGCGAGGTGGCCTCTCTCTACACCTCCGCCATCGAACCATCCTTTCCCTCCCACCCCAGGGCAGTTTCAAAACTTGACCGTGCCTCCACGAGAAGAACAATTGAAACATGAAAGCTTCCATCTGGCTTCATCCTGCTAGAGGAATTTTCTGTGTTTTCCTTTCATGTGTTCTGTCGAGTCACAAGATGAAACACAGATTTTATGATCGGCTGGCTTATTAACAGATAGACATCGGCATGAGTAATTACATGACCACACCTTAAGACCTGCTCCGGGAAGAAATGCACATTTTTTCTTTTGATCATGAAAATTTTCAAAGATACGAAAAAGTGGAAAAAATTGAACTGTAAACACTCCTATTCCCATGGCATAAGTTCTACAATTAATGTTTGACTTAACTTGCTTTCCCTCATAACTGTTTATCTAGAGCTTTCTCTCTCCCCATCATTCCATCTTATTTTTTGAAATTATTTCAAAATATGTTCTAGACATAAACAGAAAGAAACCAAATTGCAAATGCTATTGTAACAAGTTTTAGATAAACCTGACATTCAGTAGATCAAGGCTTTACTGGATTAGGGTGCAGAGTTGCAGTGTTTACTCATTTACGTTTTTGAAAAATGTGTCTCCTCTTTCCCTACTCATCAAAAGAATACATCTACTAAGCTTCCGGCCTAGAAAATGTAGGGTAACTTTTCAGCATTAAAAGTATATGTAAAAAATAATTCTCAGCCGGGAGTGGTGGCCCCTGCTTGTAATTCCAGCACTATATGGGAGGCTGAGGCAGGTGGATCATAAATTGGAGGCCAGCTTGGGCAACTTAGTGGCTTAGCAATACCCTGTCTCGAAAAATAAATAAAAATAAAAGGGCCAGGGGGAGGTAGCTCAATGTGAAGGCCCTGGGTTCAATCCCCAGTATTGCCAAAAAAAAGAAAAGAAAAAGGAAAAGAAAAGCCTTTTTCACAGTCACTCATTCGTTCTTTCATTCATTTGAAAAGACTAGTCAAAGTCCCGCCCTTGCAGTATCAAGCACTCTTTGATGTCCTCACCGCCTCTCGGAACCGGACCAGGTGAAGAGGGCACTGTGTTTAGAAGATGCTCAGTGAGAAAGTGCTGGGCCACGCAGTGGATTCCTGGAGAGCTTCTCCGGCAATGACATTGCTGCTTGTCGGTTGGTTCATTTATTGTTTTGTGATGACTCCAATACATAAGCAGTTGAAATTCCAGCTTTTGTTCAAGCGATGAGATAAAGAAGCCTCAGAAAGTGCTCAGCACACAGAGCCTGCCCACGGCCCTCAGTAACACTGGCTCGGGGCTCCGCGCGGCCTGGACAGCTCCATGCGGTCTCAGAAGCTCTGTCGGGCCGAGAAGGCGCGGGCGAGGAGCTGCGCAGGACAGGAGGCTCGCGGCTGCTGTGGCCTGCCGTTCCCCACCTACTCTTTCTTTCCCAACTTGAAGAAGCCACATCTCAAGGTGGAGGAAACTTGCCTGTCACCTGCAGGCCCGACATCTCCCAGTCTGGGCGGGGAGGTCTCTGTAGGTGGCCCAGGTGGGCGAGCGTGATGGGTCCTGCTCACGGACCACCTGCACCTCTGACCGGCAAGCCATCTGCTAGCCCGGCCCCCCGCCACCCTCAGCGTCCTGAGATTCCTTCTGGAAAGTATGCGGCGGCCCTTCCAGGTCACTGCAGTGGAATGTGACCCCAGGAGCCTGCTCTCCCCCGTGCGGAGTCGCATATGCCAGAGCTCCTTCCCACCCTCCACTGAGCAGCTTAGTGATGGCCATCTTCATGCCAGGGTATCTGTATTACGTTGTTTCTAGAGCCCAAAGATCATACATTCTCATAAAGGAATATTAAAACATGAATGTAGAAATCAGTCCCTTTCTCCGGAACTGAGAAGTTTGGGAAAAGTTCTTTAGAATTTTCTTGCCTATCCTGATGATATTTTTAAAACAAAAACAGCGTCACACTGTCTGTACTGTCCGGTCACCTCCTTTTTGTTCTAACTGCAGGCACATCTCGGACATCGTTCCAAGTCGAGAGTCTTTTTTAGCAGCTGTGAAGAACTTCGCCGTGTGGATGATCTGGAGCTTATTATCAGTGGGTAGGTATTTAGGGATTGCCAGAGCTTTACTATTCCAAATACTGCTGCAGCAAACACGTAGTGTTGCAGGAAACATAAAATTGAAATTTGGAATTAGAACTGGAAAGGTAGAATCACTGGAAAAGTAGAAATAACAGTTCTATTCATCAGGTGCTTTCCATGTCTCGGGAATTATTTAAAGTGCTTTGTGGTTCCCCGATAATTTCATCCTTACAACTATCTATGAAGCAAGCGCTGTTAGCCCCACTTGGCGCTGTGGGAACTGAGGCCCAGAGAGGTGAAGTATTGAGACCGCACAGCAGGTAGAGGTGTGTTTTAACCTTTGGCTCATATTCCAATACTAACTTCTGAAAGATCAATTCCAAACACATTCCTGGGGACAGGGCTGGTCTCCTCCCATCCATGAAAGTGGGCACCAAGGACCACAGCCCACAGTGCTGAGCATCTTGTAAATGCTGCACGTGGATCTGGCCCCGCGTGCATGAAGGAGGAGCCATCACGACTCCACGTCCCTGGGGAGACACCGGTGCAGAGGTTGAGGGCTTAAGATCATCCAGCAGAGCTAAGGAGACATGGGGTGTAGCGTCTGTTTCATCTCCAAATTAAAGACAGTTTACACGACAGTGTATTGAAGAAGTCCAGGGCTGCCCAAGCCTTTCTGGGACACTCACGTGACTCCTCCCCAGTCCATCCCTGCACATCGCTGGGGATTTGGTGTCCTGCGTGGAAAGTAGGGATGACAGCCACAGTGGCCTATGGGAGTGGCTGGGGTGATCTGCACCCAGGTACCAAAGCTGGGCAGGACCCCACAGAAGGCAGAAGTCTCCCCAGCTGTGGCTTCAATGTGCCTGGTGGAAGGAGGCAGGGTCCAGAATGCTGCAGAGATGAAGAAGCAAGATGGGAGGGACTTCCGCTCCCCATGCTGTCCTCTCCCTGCACACTGGTCCTGCTCGTGGCTTCCCTGGTGGCAGGCAGCATCCATCTCCAGGTGCAGCCTGCCACTTATTTGCCCCTCAGCACCAGTAGCTTTATCAGCCAACGAGGTCAGCACCTGCCCCTGGCTAAGTGCCACTTGGAGTCCACCCGTGGGCGCCCCCTCCCTAGGGACTTACCAGGAAGGAGACAGAGTCACTGATGAGGGAAGACGGTGCGGGGGTGGGGGCTGCAGACTGACAATGCCTCCAGGAGGGTCTCTGCAGACAGCGAGGGATGTTTGCCGGCTACTGGAGGAGGGGGTCAGGGGGGCATCAGCCCATGAGGGCCAGGCTGGAGGAAAGCATTGGGTCTCAGGGAGGCTTGAGGAGAGGTAGGGGGCCGGAATGTCCTCCAGGGCCCCACACAGCCCAGGGCCCTGCCTTTACTGCGGTAGGAAAGCCTCTGTCCGCCCCGGCTGGGATCTGAACCGTCCCGCTCCTCAGTGTGGTCGGGGATTGCGTGTGTCGTTGCATTGTCTCACTCAGTCTTCACAATTCCCTTAGCGTGAAGACCGCAGGCTCCGGGTGTAGGGAGGCTCTGAGGAGCCGCCAGGGTCCCCTGCCTGCCTGTCCAGGACAAACTGCTCCTACAGTGGACCGGGTCTGGCCGCCCTTTGAGCCTCTCGGCCCCCTGCGTCCTCCTTACCCACCCTCCAGTAGCACCCGGTGGATCATGTGCTTTGTGCTGCAAGCCTTTGCAGGTGCTGTTCTCTGCCTTCTGGGGGAATCCTACCCATCCTTCAGCTCTTAGGTGACATTTTCTCAGGCTGGCTCACTCATTGTGGGTGGAGTGAGCCATGGGTTCCTCCATGTGAATTTTAAAAAGATGCCCTTGTACCTGATGATGGAAGACATTACCCTTCAGGAAAGCTGGGTGAAGGGTATAGAGGAACTTGGGCTATTTTTGCAATCTTGCTGCAAACCTAAGATTCCCATTCCTCCTGGCAATCTCAGTGGGCTTTATTTCAGCCCCACTTGTCCCATGGGTGCCATCCTGTAGCATGAGGTCTCCTTAGTGAGCCTTCCTGCCTCAGCCCCAGTGTAGCCCTCACTAATTCAATGCATGGCCCAGCAGGGTAGCCACTCAAAAGAGACATATGTCGACCCATTAATACCCCTGGATGTGGCTTCCAAATATGTTTTTGTTATATTCCTATTTACTTAATTTTTAAAATTAATTAATTAAATATTTTGAGACAGGATCTCCATGTGCTGTCCAAGCTGGCCTCACACTCAAGATCCTCCTGCCTCAGCCTCCTAAGGAGCTGAGATTACAGGTTTGTGCCATCACACCTTCCAAATCTTTTGTCTGTTTGCCTCCTAACCTGGTGTTGGGAAACTCTGTGCTGCACGTCTCTGAGTTAGTTGGGTTCCCCAAAATAGACCCTGAGTTGCTGGTTCACCTGCTGCTGATTTGTTGAAGATGCGCACCCAGGAGATGCTGCTGCTGAATCCAGGAAGCAGGAAGGGAAGGGAGGAAGCTGAGCCAACCAGTGTGGCTGAGGCGCTACCCAGCCTTGCTCGACCACTGAGATCTCTGGGCTGTGAACATCAGGGAGGCAGGGGCTGGGCGGCAGTTGTCGGCCAGGGAACGCAGGCGAACAGCCAGGTGCAGGGCAGCCAGTGAAGGTAGGTGCCAGGTGCAGCCGCGCATACACAATGCTCAAGGCAGCACAGAGAAGAAAGGGTCGCGGAGCACTGGGCAGATGGAGGGGCCTGGGCTCAGGGGACAGCGTTGGGAAGGGAAGGCCGATGCGAAGTGGGGACAGCAGGGCTAAGCCGGGACCTACATGCTGGGACTGGAGTCTACAAGGACAGATGGAAACCCGTATCAGCTCTTGCTGCCTTTGACTATGGTGGTGAGGGTGCCCCTAGCTCTGCATCACACCCCCAGCTGGTACAGAGGAGGGAGCCTGGTGAAGGCGGAGCAGTAGATGACCCAGCGGCTGCCTGGGCCAAGGGGCCGAGCCGGTAGAGGCGGCTGTCCCCCCTTATCTGAGGGGGGTACATTGCACGGCCCTCAGTGGATGCCTGAAATCATGGATGGTCCCTATATATTTGTTATGGCTGTATCTGGATGTCCCCCCAAAGCCCCATGCGCTCATAGGTGAGGCTTTTTGGAGGTGGCTGGATCTAGGGTGTGTGAATGTGGACTTAGGGTGTGATGCCGGATTGGACCGCTAATTGGTTTATCATAGTTCTGGGTGTAAGTAATGGGAACCCCACCCTGAATGTGGGTGGCACCACCCAAAAGGCTTGTAGCCCGGATGGGATAAAAGGGAAAGGGAGGCAGCCGCTGCTGCTGCTCACTGCTTGCTGCCTCCTGTCTGTTCTTCCATGGATTGTTTCACCTCTGAGGTGCCCCTCTGCCATGCCCCCCTGCCTTGGTTGGAGTCAGCCAATTATGGACTGAAACCTCCACAATTGTGAGCCAACATAAACCTTTCCTCCTTTAACTTGTGGGTGTCTGATATTTTGTCTCAGCAACAAGAAAAGTAACTAAGAATATTTTGTGTTTTTCCTGAATATACATACCAATTTTGACTGATAGTTGTGATTGTCAAGTTGACTGGATTAAGAGACAGCTGGCGGATTAGTAAATCACACCGCAGGTGTGCCTAGGTGAGCGATGGGGGTGTGACCTTGGAGACTATATCTGGTCCCTCGTCCTTTCCTCTCTGGTACCCTTTCCGTTCACCATGAGGTGAGCAGATTTCCTCTGCCGTATGCTTCTGCCGTGATGTTTCTGCTTTGGAGCCAGCCCACAGAGACTGAAATTTCTGAAACTCTGAGCCAAAATAAACCTCTATTCTTTTGTATTGTGGGTGTCAGGTATTTTGTCTAGCAATGGAAAAACTGACTAATACACCCATAATAAACTTTAATCTTTTTAATTAAATGAAGCCCTTCACAGCTTCTCTTTAGCATGCCCAAATTGCCCAGTATCCCTAGTCTTGTACTTTGGAGCCATTATTAAATAAAATACAGCTCACTTGAACACAAGCACTGCCACACTGGGACAGTCCCTCTGATAACTGAGATAGTTATTTGATGACTAATGTGTGGGTAGCATATACAACATGGATGCATTGGACAAAGGCGTGATCCACATCTTGAGCTGGACAGAGCAGGATGGTGAGAGATTTCCTTGTGCTACTGAGAACAGTGCACACAACTTAAAACTTAAGAATTGTTTATTTCTGGAGTTTTCCATTTCACATTTTCAGATCATGGTTGACAGCAGGTAACTGAAACTTTGGAAAGTGAAGCTGAGGGTAAGCGGGGGATGGCTGTGGGCCATGAAAGATCCATGGTTTTATGTTACCCTCCAGATTTCACCAAAGAATCTCTCTTGTGGCCCCCCTGTTGTGGATTAAATTGTGTCACCTAAAAGATATGCTGAGGTCCCCCCAGTATCTCAAAATGACCTCATTTGCAAATAAGGTGGATGCAGATGTAATTAGCCACTGTAAGGAGGTCATAGAGATTAGGGCATTTCTGATCCGACAGGATCGGTATCCTCATAAGAGGGGCACACACAAGGAAAGAAGATGGACAAGGCAGGGAGAAGAGGGCCAAAGGCACCAAATGCAGCGAGGCAGCCACAAGCCAGCCACACCTGGCCCTGGAAGCTGGAAGAGGCTGGAAGGACCTGCCCCTAGAGGGACTGGAGGGAGGTGACATGCAACATCTGGAGTTTGGGTTCAGGCCTCCAGAATATGTTTCTGTGGCTTAAGCCCGCTAGTTTTTGGAACTCTGGGGCAGCAACTCAGGGACCTAACGTAAGTCCCACACCTGACATTTCCAGAGACCAGAGTCTTGGGAAGGGTGGCAAAGCTCCATCCAGAATCAGAGCCACCTGACCTCCTCAGTGAGTGTCACCTCCTCACGGTTCCCTTGGGCACCCAATCAGGCCAGATCACTACCCAGCTCCTCCCTGGTGCCGACCACCATGGGATTAAGCAGTGTAGTGTGTCCCCACCCAGCCTGGCACAGCTCCCTGGGGACCCCATCCACTCCCTGAGGACAAGCAGACCAGCTGTCTCATTTCTGGTGGCCCCGGGCCCAGCCTACTGCCAGGCACCTGGAAACTGATGGGAGCAGGTGGGGGCTTGCAGGGAGAGAGATGCCCATGTCAGGCTGGCACAGCAGCCTGGGCAGATGGAGCATGGACAAGAGTGGGAGTTGACGTCCTCCAACCTGCACTGGCCAGTGATGGACACCAGGTCTTGGAGGAAGCCAGCCTTTCCCCCAGCCCTGGGGACAGACAGCCCCAACCCCGGTCACCAGTTCCTCCAAGTGTTAATTTACCGGGACAGTAATAATCCACCTATGATTTACTATTGGGAGGGATTACCAGGCTGCCATGGTGGAGCTGATAGGCGTTTATTACCTACTTAATCGTTTAAGTAGAACAAAAAGGAAAATCCTTGGTGCACAAAAGGTGATGAATGTTTCTGCTAGAACACCCTATTAAAGTGATTCATTAACATGACAAAGAGTCTCAGGTCTCCAGGTGCAGGAGGAGGGGGGGCTGGGACCAGACTAGAGTATTCCTGGGGCTCCACAAATTAGGGGATTTGCTTCTGCCCTGGAGTGGAGGCAGGAGCGGTGGATCTGCACAGGTTTCAGTTCTGCTGCTTTGTGAGATTTGGGCTTTTTTTTTTTTTTAGAGACCCCAGTTCCGTGTTCTCTTGACAGCGATCCTGCCTAGCTTATTGCTAAGGGAGTAGCTATGGGCGTCCCAGAGATCCCCCAAGTCTGCTCCCTATTAGAGCATCTGCTCTCCTGTCCCATCTAAACAGCAAAGGTGTCCAACGCGATGTCACACTGTGCTGCCCGAGGACGGTGCTGGGGCTCAGGGGTGCACACGCGGCAGGTGGACTGCACTTTACCAAACTGAAGTGTGGCAGAAAGACCACCATGTGCGATGGACGGCTGGAGCCGGAAAGTGGAGTCCAGACTTGGGACTGGCCTCCGTTGAAATTCTCACCACCACGCCCTTGCTGTGTGGCTTGAGGAAATGACCTCGCATCTCTGAGCCTCAGTTTCCCTGCCTCTAAAACAGCTCACACCTGGACCTCGTTCCTCAGTCATTGCCGTGGTTCATGGAGAGAAGAATAGCTGGGCTCTCTGGCCAGTTCGTGGACGGGGCCCAGCCCAGCGCCCAGCACAAAACAAGTGCCAAGTGAAGTAGTTTGGGGGACTCTCCTTGGGGTATCACAAAATCCCTGTCTTCGCAAAGGCACTCTGGCCAGCACTCCCCAGCCTTAACCTGCTCTGAGGTTCCACCAGCTCACTGCTGGGTTTGTTGCTTGGTTGTTGTTTTGGTGGTGCTGAGGGTTGGACCCAGGCCCTGGCACTGAGCTACATCCCCAACCTTTTTCTTATTCTATTTTGAGACAAATTCTTGCTAAGTTGCTCAGTTGCCCAGGCTGGACTCAAACTAGCAATCCTCTTGCCTCAGCCTCCCAGAGTGCTGGGATTACAGGTAGGCCTGTGTTGCCATGTTGGACATTACTATGTTTTTGATTTTTAAAGCATAGGTGACATTTATCAAGTGTGCCCTAGTCCTCCCTTAATTCCCACCACGGCTTGGTGGATTTGTGCTGCCAGCAGCCTCGTTTCCCAGATGAGGGAAACCAACTTTCAGGAAGGGTCAAGTGACTCACCCAAGGTCACACGGCCAGGGGTGTGTGTCCGACCTGAACCCTAATCTGTCTGAATCTTTGCCTTCGGTATTTACAAATGCGTCTTGCAGGTTGGGAGAGGCAGGAAATGGGCAAACACTTCTTGTGGAATCATGAACCAAATCTCTCATGCCCTTTATCTCACTGGATCACCACGGCAGCACTTCAAAGTAGATATTTTACTTGTCTTGATTTATAGCTGCTTGCTCATAGCCTGTTAGTCCTTTGGTGAAAGGGGTGGATTTGGGGGAGGCAGGCAGGTTTTGGAGGCGAGCTGTGCTTGGAGCTGTGTGATCCAGGGGAAGCTGCTTAACCTCTCTGGGTCTCAGCTTCCCCACTGGTAGGCTTGGCACCCACCTTCTAGGGTAGTCTGAGGCTCTGGGAACTTCTCTCTCTGGGAAGGGCGCTGCCCGGTGCGGGCCTATGCTCAAGGCTGGGTCCTGTGTGCTGGGATAGCTGGGTGGCAGCAGGCAGCCTCCCTGGCATTGCTCAGTGGATCACAAGGAGCGATGTGGTTTCCAGCCCTGGAAACTGTCCACGCCGATCTGACCCCGCCGATGTCTCTCAGCACACACCTCCCTGCTTCTCTTTCATTTGAAGATGAAATTCATATTTTTACTATCTGCCATAGGTGTGTCTGAGAGGAAAAATAAAAAAGAAGAAAAGTAACTTAAAGCCTGGAATTCAGACTTCTCAACCCTTTGAAGCTACAGCCAGCTGAAAACACAGCCTTTAACTGTTGTCACTCATGTTTATCAGGGGAGAAAGAGGGCGGACTCCACACAAAAGTCCTTACCAGGGAGAGGGAAAATATGAGAAGCATTTGCTCCCAGCCTGCTCTGAGCAGCTTAACCAGCGTGCTGCCCCCACGGCTCTGGCTCGGCCTCCCACCCCACGGGGAAGTTATTGAATTGAAAATAATTCAGGTTGCTAAGTGATTTCACCCCCTGTGAAACTGCTAGAAAGGAATCCCATCACTGCTTAATTTAAAAAATGAAGGCAAAAAAGAGAGAAGGAAGAGAAAGCAGGAAAGAAGGGAAGGCAGGAAGGAAGGTGGGAAGGAGGGAAGGAGGGAAGCAGGGAAGGAAGGAAGGAAGGAAGGAGGGAAGGGGAGAAAGGAAGGAAGCCAGGGGATGTGCTCAGGGACAGGGACCCAGAGGCTGGGTGGGAACATCTCTTGTCACAGAACAAGTCCGTCTCCTACTCTGGGCCTCTGAAAAGTGGCTGGCCGCTGTCCCCAGCCCTGTTGCCCTCCTTTGCTGGTACTGGTTTTGCTGTCACCTCCTCCCCGCCCCCAGAGGTGAACACAGTGTCAGAAGCTCTCCTGGCGTCACTCGCCGACACCCACAGGCTCAAAGGGCCTGGGAGCGCAGGGGCAGGCTGGCTCCCGCCTTGCCCGTGGCGTGGCGTGGCCCCGGAAGCGTCCTCTGCGTTTGACTGCAGCGGCAGCTCTGTGAGGCTCCACCTGTTGGTTAATGGGAGAGCACGGGAGGGTCGTAGAAATGGGCAAATGATGGATGATCCAGAGGCGCTGCGATCAGTCCCTGAGCTGCCAGTGCAGGGCTAGTGAAACTGCTTAACCCCTGGACCCCCACAAGGACTCACATGGGTGCTTCCCCATTTTATGGATGAGGACGTTTGAGGCGTTTGTGGTCTAAGTCATGTGCCCTACGATACTGACTTGGAGGTAGACAGCCAGGATTCTACCCAGGCATTTTGGCTTCAGAGCCTGGCCCTTGACTATGAATTAATTGATCATCAATTTTTTAAATCAAAACTCTTTTTTTTTTTTTTTTTGGCTAGAGATTGAACCCAGCGCCTCATGCTTGCTCGGCAGCACTCTGCTGCCGAGCTACCTCCACACCTCATGACCCCCTCTTGTTCTAGAACTATCAATGGAGTTCCCTTGTTTGCTGGTTTGTTTCCTAATGGAGCAGGCCCTGTTGCAGGCACTAGGAACACAGCGATAAGGAAAAGTTCTGCTCCTGGGAGAGAGAGAGGCATGGCAGGTTACCCCAGCTCCAGCACTGGTAGAGCCAACACTCAAACCTGGGGTCTTGGATCTTAAGTTTCACCCCCTTCCTCTCTTTTCAAAGCTCTTTGATTTCACCCTTCCTATTACTTCTTGGAGAAAAAGAGACGTGATTAATAAATCAACATGTCAAAAAATAAGCATGTGCTATTTCCAGACGGTCCCTGGTGACGGAAGCAGGTGTGTGTGGGTGGGCGGGGCTCCAGCAAGCCTCAATGAAAGACCAGCGCTTCCCCCACAAGGTCCTCGCGACCTTTAATTACTTCCAGATTTAATAGAATACCCCTCTCTGATTTATTCCTCTCAAAGATTGATTAGTAATGTAACTTGAATTGTATTCTGTTTCCCCATGCAATTTAAGATGATTTAGTGCCAAATAAAAACGAACCCCAAAGCCTTTTCTTCAAAGAGCCACAGGCTCCCTGGTTGTCTTGGCATTTGGAAGGGAGACATTGCACTTCTGCGGGGCAGACCGAAACTTGATCTTCCCTGACCTTCAAGTAAGTGAGGACCCAGGTTCTTCTGATCTCTGAGGTAGGGGCGGGGGCTCTGAGGGGCCTGGACTAACTCCTTCTGGCCTCAGCACTGTGCACATTCGAGCAGACCCCTCAATGTTGGGGGCTGCCCTGGGCATCGTGGGGTGTTGAGCAGTGTCCCACCTGCAAGATGCCACTAACACCTCTCTCAGTTGTGACACTCAGAACTGTCCCCAGATGTTGGCCTATACTCTGTGGGGATACAGGTGCCCCCTGCTGAGAACCATTGACCTGCACTTCACTAATCAGGAAACCGAGGCATTCTGACCGGGCACACTTAACATCTCACTGGTGCAATTAAAACTGGGAAGGAACTTCCTCCAGAGCACGAATCAGAGCTTTTGTTTGTTTGTCGCTTTTGTTCATGAGGACAGCAGCTTTCAGATGCCACCTGGAGACCCTCAAGGGCTGACGGTGCTGAGCAGGCTGTTGCCTGAGAGTGGCTGGTGTAGCCCAGTCCGTCTCCTCCTTCTGGGTTCTGTGTGAATCCACTGGCCCCCAAGGCCTCCAGGTGAAGAAGAAAAGTCAGGGCGCTTGGGCCTGGGTGCCCCATGTTGCAAAATTTGGTGGATTTGTTCCACCAGCTTCTGGAGACCCCATCCCTCCAGGATAACACTGGATGTCACAGTGTGTGTGTGTATGCGCGCGCATGTAAGTGTGTGTGTGAAGTCCCTAACACTTCACAAGCACTAATTATGGAAATTTGTGGGACTGTCCCTGGCTCACGGATGCCCTCCCTTTTTCCATCTTAGACAACAAATGAAAGAGCCCCGTTCTTCTTTGCGGCGGGACCACCAAGGCTGACAAAGGGCTGCCGGCCCCTCCGGAGGGCTCCCTGGCTCTGCCCCACTTGGCTCTTTCAGGGCGACTCAATGAGCCGCCTTGTTGAGGCCTCCACTGAGGCCTGGCCTGGAAGGGACCATTAAAAACAGTTTAGTCAGAACAAAAGGAGTTCTGTTCTTATTGTCCCCCTGCCTGCAGTCTGGTTGCAGCAGCTGAAAATCTATCTGGACCACGCAGCAAATCTGGATCCAAGCGGGCCTCGGAGTTCCCGGCCTCGGCAGAGATGTCTGGACGGATCCTTGGGGCAGATAATTTACAACTAAAGCGAAATGCAGGGAGAGGCCTTTTTATTTGGCGCAAATGTTTTCTATTAAGAGCCTTCGGAAGCCCCCGGAAGCCGGAGCTCTCGTCTCCCTGTGCGTGCTCAAGGTGACCATCTGGGTGCACACCGAGCCCCTCACGCCAAGTCCTGGACTGGGCATCGTGCCTGCTGTGAGGGATGGTGCACACTTGGGCTCCGCAGAAGCACACGGGGGCACAAGCCTGTGACAGGGTGGGACTAGGGCTCATTTCAAAGGCCTGCGCTGGAAGCTTGATGGGTGTTGGTTTTCTGCTGTGGAGAGGCACCAAGCAGGCAGGAGCATTTGTAGTACACCTCCAGAACCTTCCACACTTGGGGAATCATCCCTGCGTGGAGCTCCTGTGTGTCACCAGTGGGATGTCCACTGAGGTCAGAGTCACCTTTAGAATGGACCACCTGAAAGAAGTTATTCACATTTCTAAAATGAGTTTTATTTTATTTTTTTCTGTGTTGTCAAAGATGAAATTTTGAGGGATGACTGAGTTCAGGAGCTCATTTTGTTTGACCTCTGCATTCCTTGTCCAGATTTCCTGAACGACTGTCCCCAAAGCTGCCAGTCAGTCCTGCTGTCCTCCCTTTCCCTGGCTGGCATGGCACCCTGGCGCCATGGGAGGTGAGTCCCCGGCAGGCAAAGGAAGTCCATCCAGTGCAGTTAGAATAGGGGGGCTGAAGAAATCACTGCCTGCACCCATATGAGTTTGGACAGCACCCTAGGACCATCCCTCCCTCCACTGTTCTAAGAGAGGTAGCAAATAATATCACAAAACCCAAGGAAATCTTTGAAGCTCTAGGCCAGCAATGCACTTGGATCTCCTGGCCTGATTTTCAGTCTCCTTCACCCTACTGAACCTTAATAAGGGTTCATAAATATGCACCACATCTCGTACATATAATTAAGATCAGAGTGAATTCTGGGTCAGGCCTGTGTATTGAAAGCCCCTCAGGTGACTCAGGACCCTGTCAATCATTCTTGACCCAGCAGGAGACACCCAGGCTGGGGTACAAATCCTGAAGTTTCAAAAGCCTGATTTATCTGTGTTTAGGGCAGTGCTTTCTATTTTCCTGTTGTCCTGGCACCACTTTTCTGTTTGCGCCATAGTTTTGGGCAAGGACTTGCCCTGAGAACACCTTCCTGGGATATTCCAATAAACGTAGCTGCTTTTCAACTGCCATTTGATTGTGCACTTGCAATTCTTCGAACGCATCCACGGTGGGACATACTGAAGCCCACATTCAGACACGTGTCCAACTGAAAGATGGAGCTGGAGAGAGAAGAAACAGAGCTGCAAGCTGTGGGGCCCAGCACTGCCCAAACAGGACGTCACTGTAAGGGATGCCACTCTGGCTTGTGGATTAAGCCATTTCAATTGAGGTTCCCGCTCTTGAACTTGCTGTACTCCTGACTGAATGAAATAGCACGGGGCTTGGGCGCAGTTCAGTGGAGGAGCACCTGTCAGTGTCCTGGCCTCAATCTCCAGCACCGGAAACAAAAACAAACAAACAAAACCCAGCTCAGAAACCCTGCACCATCTTCTCCCTGCTAATTAAAGACATTGAGTTCCCCCAGGAAGACACCTGTTTACCTTTCCAAAGCGCATCATTTTCTAAGCAGCAAGTCCTCCCCACCCCGTGTGCAAAACTTTTGATGGTGGAGACTTGCAGTGTGTGGATTGGTGCCGGTAATATTTGCAACGTGAAACTCATGGGAAAATGGGGCTTCCTGGCGGGTCCTGAAGATACAAAGAATCATCCAGGCCCCGATCCTACCTGGGCTGCAGTCTGCTTAGCTCCCAGGGGGAGTCTGGTGCTTTCACAGGGCCGTGTTATTTTATAGCACAACTTTTCTGAGTCACATTCAGTTGTTTTATCTATAAAAATTCTGCCTCGGGCCTGCTTTTTAAACACAGGATGGTTTTATCTGCTCGGCCTGTTTATTGCTTAATGCCAAGAAGACTTTCTGAAGTCGCAGATGCCTTGAGCTAACCTCCAAGCCGGGGGACCCAGGATGGCCACACTCGATTGATTTCTTTCCTTCTCCTTCAGAAATGGAAATAAAAGAACCAAATGTCTGCAAATTAAATTTTCTGGTTATAATGAGGCTTTTGAACCCCTGTAAATCATCCTTTTGTTTCTCTGGCTCTTATCCCACCCCCAGCAAATTCCCACATGGCATTTGGGAATCAAAGAATTTTTACCCCATAAAAACAAAATCAGGGCCACAGTGCCAGAGACACAGAGGGAGACTGAGACCCACAGAGCATGGCCAGCACAGCAGGTAGTGGCAGTTTCAGATGTTGGTAGCTTCTCCTCTCCCTGGGAGCGCTGAAGGAAAAGCCCGAGACTCGGCGTCTAAAGAGCGGCTGGCTGCAGGAAAAGGCCTGGTTCGCTCTTGCAAGTCCCTTGATGGCCAGCTTGGTGGCTTCAGATGGCTATCAGGGAGCGTGCTGGGGGATCGGGCTGGGGAAGGGGCTGGGCAGATGAGGATGGTGCTTCCGACCAGGAGTCGCGGAGGAAGGCCCAACAGTGCCCAGTCTGGACTTTGTTCTAGGGGGAGGGCTCAGGCTGGGAGTTGGGGTATAAGAACTGAGCCCCAAGCCAAGCCATTCCAAGGAACATGAAGGTGTCATATGGACGTTGGTTGGTGTCTGGGACCTGGCTAGGGAGCCATCAGGGTCAAGGACAAGCCAAGGTTAGATGGTCATTCTGGATCAAGAAGCCCACTGCTCTTGGGGTCCCGCTTATGGCCTTTCCATCTGCCATTGCCGATGCTGGGCAAATCCTTCCGTTTGTCACATGGAATAAATGCTCCTGGCCTCTCAGCCTCTTGCTTCTTTTTTTTCCTGTTGCTCTTGTCACTTATTTTTGTTTTTGTCTGTTTTCTCCAACTAAAATATAAGTGATATTGAATGTGGTTCCACTGCTGCTGCCCCAGGGCCTGCAAAGAAACTGTCATGCGGTGGAAATAAATGTGTGTGTCAGTTGATGAGTGGACAGCAACCCGCGGCTGCTGGGTACGGTCATTTGGGGTGTGTACTGCACAACTCTGGAGGTCACCATTCTGAAGGGTGCTGCAGGAGCGGGCCACAGCGTAGAACCTGCGCCATGGCACATGGTGCTCCTGGGCTCCCATGTAACCCAGCACGCTCATCACCCAGCACGGCTGTCCGGCTCCACTCTCCACTTCCTGACTCGGCCTCCTTCACATTTTCACTGAGTTTTCTACTTCAAATGCCCAAGAGTGAAACTGATAAATCTGGGTAGTTGTCTTCTTTTAAGTGGGGTCACTGGGGGTTCTGACCAGCTTGAAATGGTAGCTCCCACGTGATAGCCTTTGACCTGGTTGTTTCCAGCTGGGGAGGGAGGAGCAAGGTCGCCTGCAGCGGCTGCCTGTCTGCAGCCTTCCTGGGCCCCGGCAGACTGCACAAATGCTCTTATTTCACCCCCATAACTTCCTAAGAAGGTGGCGCTGTGATACCCATTTCACAGGTGAGGAATTATCTGAAACTGTCAGAGTAGCTGACTTCAAATGTGACTTCTTGCTCTCAGATTGTGTAACCCTAGGCAGACTGCATAACCTCACTGAGGCTCAGTTTCCTCCTCTGTAAAATGGGCATGACAATAGTAGCTCTTTCAAAAGAGCTGTGTGGGTTAAGTGAGGTGATAGAGGTGGCAACCACCGTTGGAGCACTGTCTGTGAGCATGCTCCCCTCTCCTTGGTCCAGAAGTGCTTCACGCCGGGTGTGCAGAGAGCTGGGGTGTGGGCACATGCTGTGAACCCCAGTGAAAGTGGAAAGAGTGGCGTCCTGGTTTGTGTCTCTGGGGCTCAGCTATCGGGTGTGAGCAGAGTGGGGAGAAAGGAAGGCAGCCACGCTTGTGTCTCAAGCAAGTGTCCCTGCAAGTCTATAGCCAACTGTCAAGGCCCTGTGGCCACCTGATTGCCCAGGGCTATGGGGGGTTCTAAGATGAGCCCCACCCAAGGAGTGGGGACTCGAGCACAGCTGCCATTGCACAGCTGGTGGCAGAGAGCAGGGCATGATCCAGCCCTGATTTCAAGTCAGGCATGCTTCTGGAAAGTTCATTCATGCATTCATTACATATGCGACAATGTTTTGGAATCTTTTCACAGTAGTGAGCAAATCAGAACAAAATCTGTGCCTACATCTTAATGGGAGAGGGGAGACAATAAAAAATTAAACGTAACTACACATTATGAGTGGGATGCCTGGTTACATTGGAATTGCCATTAAACAATGACCAGTTCTAATAGAAGGCTGTCCCATACAATTTGGGACACACTTACATTAAAAAATTATTCATTGTTTATCTGAAATTAAAATTTAACTGTCTTACGTTTTCATTTGCTATATCTGGTGAGCCTATTCAGTGGTCAGTGACCGTGTGAAATGAACAATGGAAATGAGCATCATGGGTGCCTCTCCACGGGGAACTGGCTGGAAGACACAGGGAGTCAGGACCAGGGGCCTGGGTTTTGCCATCACGGCTGTGAGCCTTGGCCAAGCCTTCTGTCATGAGCCTTCATAACTCGCCTGAATGTGGGAGCCACAGTACCTGATTTCAGGGCAGTGGAAGAGCTGTGTGCTGGCACGTGCTTGTAATCCCAGCTACTTGGGAGGCTGAGACAGGAGGATCACAAGTTTGCGCCCAGCGTGGGCATCATGGAGAGACCCTGTCTCAAAATAAAAAACGTTCTGAGGATGTAGTTCAGTGGTAGAGCATTCCTGGGCTCAACCCCCAGAACTGCTGAGAGAGAGAGAGAGAGAGAGACAGAGACAGAGACAGAGACAGAGACAGAGAGAAACGGAGAGAGACGGAGAGAGAGAAGGGAGAAACTGCAAAGCTCTGCTGCCTGGTCGCCGCATCATTGACGCTAACCCCTGTCAAGCTTCGCATCATGTACAAGATGTGCCCACATCTGCTGCTCTCCTGCAATTATCTTTTTCGCACAAGTCAGGGCTGTCCTGCTTAAAAAGGCATTTCACCAAGAGGGAGGCAATAAAGATAAAAAAAAGGTCAAAGAAAGGATGACTTTTTTACAAAACCGAGCAGAAACGCAGTGAGGGAGGCGAGGGAAGAAAACGGAGACGGAGAGACGAGCTGTGTAGGGTGGTGAACCGGAAGCTGGAGCCCACACTGAATCCCAGCTCTGCGCCGCCTCGCTGTAAGACTTGGGGCCTGATGGTTCCTCTCTGGGTCTCAATTTCTCTATCTTTAAGATGAAGGCATTGAACCACAGCTCTGCAGAACTTTTATTGCAACTGACCCAAAGCTCAGCACACATTGGCTTGAATGGCAAAGCCCTGCGGGGGCTGGCGTCAGGCTCAGCAGGCTCCCGGAGCTCACGGTGCTGTGGGAGTGGGGTGAGGAGGGGAGAGGCCAGCCTGAGATGTGGGCACTCAGAGTGCGCAGGGCCCTTCCACTAAGACCAACAGAGGGACACTTAGTAGAAGCAGGAGGAAAGGCAGGTGGGCAGCTCCCTGAGTGACTTCTGTGGACCCCTGAGAGCAAAGAGAGAGGGGTGAAAGGAAGCTAAGTTTGGGGGATCTGGAGTCCTGCGAGGCTTGTCAGATAATGTGCTGTGCATCAGGAGCAGTTTGAATGTCAGATGAACAGAGAATGATTTTTTTTTTTTGTGGGTACCAGGAGTTGAACTCAGGACCTTGCGCTTGCCAGGCAGGCGCTTATGCCGCTGAGCCATCTCACCAGTCCAGAGAATGAATTTTTAATAGAAGGGCATCCCAAATAAAGTATGGGGCATTAAAACCTCATTGCTTCTGTAGCTGAAATTTGCAAGAACTGGACAGCCCCCTTAGCCTTTGCTAAATGCAGCTACCCCAGCCATGCTCGGCTCTGCTTCACCAGAGAAGGCAATTTCTGTTTTCTGGGTTGGGCCCTTGTGATAAACTTTTTGACCACGAGTTTGAAAAACAGTTTGCAGTGAGCTACAACCTGCCCCAATTCCTATAAATTTTTTTTTTTTTAATTTTGAGATAGGGTCTCACTGAGAGTGCTGTGATTACAAGTGTGCATCACCACACCCAGCTAAAGGCAGTAAACTGCTGAATGAAGCGATTTCCATGGTCTTTCCCTGCCCCCTGACACTGTATACTGGGGAGCTCTTGGCTGAAGGCAGAAGAAACCACCTGGAGTTGACTGGGGCAGAAAACAAGTTCACCAAAGGAGAGTGGAGGGGCTTCCAGGACCCCCAGGAAGGCCACAGCACCAGGCTTAGGCTCTTCCATTAGGAATGTGGCCCTAGTCATGCTGCAGAATGGTCCAGCTTACCCTGACAGCGGATGCTTCTGATTGGCTGGGATTTGGTCACATGCCAGAGCTCCGGCTGCAAAGCAGGCTGGGACAGTGCCTCTCCCACCTGTTCAGCTCCTGTCTTGGGGGGTAGACGTTGCTTTAAAGATGGGGAGTCCGGGCCGGTGAGACGGCTCAGCGGCTTAAGCGCCTGCCTTGCAAGCGCGAAGGCCCGAGTTCGACTCCCAGAACCCACATACGAAAAAGGGGCCGGTGATATCGCTCAGCGGCACGGGTGCATGTTGGTGCATGAGGTCCTGAGGTCGTCCCCCCGGTACCCACAAAAAAAAAAGATGGGGAGTCCCCAAACATAATAAGAGACTCAAATGTCACTGAGAGGAAGGAGATGCTGATAAGCTGGAGCAATGAACATTCCTGCTCTTAAAAAAAGATTTCTGCTTTTTGATGTTTCTGCAGGGAGAAGAGTTTATCAGATTAGTCACCACAGCCTGTGGGCAGTTTCAGCCTTTTTAGGCACTCATTCTGCAGCCCTTGAGGAGCGAATTGCACGGAGGTGCTTGACCAGGTCCCTTGGCTTTTGGGGGGTCCCCTTGGCTCGGTGCCTTCTTCAAACCCCACAGCACCCTTTGAAAGGCCAGGGGCAAACTAGGTTTGCAGAATCAGACTGGTAGCTGTGTTGTCACTTGCAAACCTAGGTTTCCAGCTTCTCGTGAAACTCAGAACTATCCGGTAGCTTTGGAATCAAATTCTTGGACGGCCCTCCCCATGGGAATGAGGTCTCCTGTTCACTCTGGTCCCCATTCCTCTTGAATCAGGGCCACTGGGCCCTGGCCACTTGTCATCATGTCTGTGCTCGTGGCTTCCTTCAGTGGGATTGGGAGGAAGGTAAATATTCCCTGGGCTTCCAACTGTGGGCCCTGCATCGCTGCATTGGTTACATGGCTGCTGCCTTAGGCAGTAAAGTGTGTGACTTCTGGCATAAGGGAGACATGGAAGAGGGGTGTAGAGGTGCTCTGCACACTTGCTGGATGCTGATAGGGCACCTACTATGTGCAAATCTCCCTGGCACTGGGGGACACACAACCCCTCAGTCTGGGTGAGCTCCAGTTTGAAGGACTCAGGTCCTGGAACCAGAAAGCCTGTGTTAGGATCGTGATTTTACCCTTCTTTTGCCATCAACGCAGCTTTGGGCCAAGTATCTGAGCCCCAGTTTTCTCATCTGAAAAATGGAGAGAATAATAATGAATACCTTATAACATAGTTGGGGGGATCCGTTAATTAAAAACACTTAGCGTTGTAGCTGACAGAATATTAAATTTGCAATGTGAAGCCTCCAATAATTCATTAATTGTGACCTCAGGAATTTAGGGCTCTGCTCCTTGACAGGTATTGAAGGCAGCTGCGGCGGCCTCTGGGAACAGGTTACAAGCGCGGAGTCTCAGGTTTCCTGCATCTTAACAGATCCTGGGGTTCGTCCAGTCCAGCAAGGTGGAGAAGCAAGGGAGAAAGGATTGCTTCCAGGTCCCTAAACACGGCCGAGGCCCTGGGCTGTGTAGACAGATGTGGCTCTGGATCCTGGCTTTGTCACGGATTATCTAGGAGTCTCTGGACAAGTGAATCTTGGTCTTCTCAGAGAGGGGAGGAGCAGAAGAGTCTGCCCCACGGGAGGGGGACAAGCAGGAGGCAGCGTAGCCCAGTAGTTGCCACAGGCCGGAGCAAAAGCTGGCTTCCTGGCGACCAGGGCCTCTGTGTCAGCTCCAGGAAAGAGGCGTGGAAAGAGCGCCCCCTAAAGTTGAACCAAGGACAGTTAATGCTCAAAACCAAAACAGGCTTTTTCTGAGAGAGGAAGAAATAACAGCCATGATGGGAATAAACAAAACCGCAGCTTCCTCTAACTGTTTGCAAGGCTCTGGGATTCCACTGTGATGTCAGCTTTCTCTGCACCGTGTGCACGTGTTTGTCTTCTTGTGTTTTCCATTTGGAGCTGTGGCTATGACCGCATATGCTTAAGACCAATAGAGGGTGTTGAGTCTCCTATGCCACTGCTTAAAAAAGTGCACAAAGAACATCCCAGCAGGAGTAAGTGCAAGGAACCCATAGCCCGGCGCAGTGCAGGGAGGGAGACTTTCACTCCAGGCAGGTTGAAAGAATGTCCTCCGTAGGATTTTCAAGCGCCTGTATGAGCAGACTCTTGGCCCTCTCTTCCCTGCTGGGGCCTTGGCCAGGTGGGGTGCACAGAGGAAGCAGCCTTCAACCCCCCTGGCTGAGCCAGGCACCCCACTGCAAGCCCCCTGGGCAAACTGAGCTTCCCCTTGGGCGAGTGACGTGAGAGTTCTGGGGGTGAAGATGAGGTTTCCCACCTCACCGAACAATGTATGTGTCAGCAGAATTCTTTTCTTCTCTTTATCGCCTTGGAGACACATGCTGACTTGGCCAAAATCACTCCTGCAAGATGCGACTGGTGGTGTACGCCATGGAAACTCCTTGCCCAGCATGGCGAATGAGGGGTGCGGCACTGGGCCCCCGCAGCCGGCACAATAATGCCCCTCACTCACCATACTGGGCCTCTTTCATCCAGGCAAAGGGGCCCAGGTGTGCAGCAGACTGGGCCAGATCCGATTACGGCCATGGGACAGCGTGCTGGGTGCCCTGGCTTGGGGACTGGCTCTGGGGGTGTGTGGGTGGGGGCTGGCTGCTGGGGAAATGAGAGAGGCCCCCAGGGAGTTCCTGGGTCCTGGCTGGCCTGGGGTGGGGGCTGGGGGACAATGAGAGGATTGGAATGCAGGGTTACCCTTTCATCTCTAATGTCACCTCGCTGGGCTGGGCTCTCTCTCTCTTTCTGTAACATTGCTTTTCTCTGTGTGGCCCCAAAGCAGACCATCCTGAAAAGGTCTGGTCACTATCTTTAAACTCAGGAGGCCTTCCCATTAACGTATTTTCCTTCTTGTCCAGATGGTGACTGTGCCCCAGGCTGCAAGCAAAGCCTTTTATAGGAGTTGAATTAACTTCTGAATCCTCGTAACAACCTTAGGAGTGAGGTGCTCTGAGTCTCCCCATTTTACATACAGATGAGGGAACCGAGGCAATAGAGGAGTTAAATCCCTTGTCCATGGTACCATGGTACCAGAGCCAGAAGTGGCAGAGCTGAGAGTGACAAGGGGTGGGCAGGCTCCCAGCACCCAGGCTGCCACCTGCCACCCAGGCCTTGGCCAACCCATCTCAAAGCCTTCTTGGGAGGGGGCTCAGCTCGCAGGCCTGGTGCTCCTTGCCAGCCTGTTTGTATTCACTCATTCATTCAGCAAGCATTTGCTGAGGGCCTGCTGCAGTCTTGGGGACTCCTCCAGGGGAGGAAACAGGGGAAAGAAAGAGGCCACCCCTCCCCCAGCACAATCACAGAGATAAGGCTAAATAGGGGGTAGGAGAATTCAGAGGGAACCTTATCTCTCCAGGTCTTGGATGTGAAGATCACATTGTCACTTCAGCTCCCAGGAGCAAAGATGGCTTCTCAGAGGGGCCCTGGGCAGAGGGGGCCTAGGAGGCTCCTTGGGCGCCTGCCCAGGGAGTGGCCCCAGTCGCCCCCTTTCCACAGGCATTTATGGAGCGCCTGCTGTGTGCCAGGCCCAGGTGGGCTCAGGTAAGATGCACAGAGGGGGCACTCCAGACTTCTGCCCCCAGGACTTCCCTGGCCAGGGGCACTGCTGGAGCAGCAGCGGTTTCATATGTAAATTGGTGCTCAGACCCTGCGGTGCCCCCACTGCTCAGGCTAGCAGAGCTCCCAAAGATGGGGATCCCTTAACACCGGCAGCCTGCTGGGGCAGAGTCACCCTACTGCATTTTTATCCTAGACTTGGAAGGAGGCGCCCTCCTTCATCTCAGCAGGTGTTGGAGGTGGCAGAGCTTTGCCCTGGCAAGTTAGCACTGGGGCAGGGGCAGGGCAGGGTGCATTTCCGGGGCAGGGTCAGTGGCAGCTCTCCTAGAAATCCCCTGTCACTTCTCCCTCTCTCCCCTCACCCTTATTATCACTTAGCACAGGCTGGAGTGACCACGGACACCGGAAGCCAGTGGCACCGCTGCCATCTCCCCAGGAGTCCCTGGGTCGCATCTCATCACACACACCCATGCCCTTCTCCACCCTCGTGGGCACCTCCTTTACATCCTTTCTGGGGAGAAGTAAAGGGCAGGAACTGTCCCCCCTCCTGTCCTCAAACTGTACCGAAGTTTCCTGTCCTGTCTCCTCCTCCATGGAGGCCACCATGCAGGGTCTTTCACTGCTGTGCCCTCCTCCTCAGCATGTGCTTGGCACCAGGACTGGCTGTGCGGGTGCAAAATGAAAACAGGGTGGGGGGATGTGCTCCTAGGAATTGTAGTATGGTGCTATGCAGGGTGCAGGCCCATGTGGCCACCTCCTGACACCCCGACACCCGTGTGCAATGGAGGAGTGGATGGGTACAGGTCAGCTGCAGGAGGCTTTTGGAGGACCTTGTTCAGCAGGGGACTGAGGACATCCTGCAGCTTGAGGCTCAGATAGGAGTGGCCAGGCCCTGCCTACCCATGGCTACGGCTCCTGCCCTGGCCTTGGGCCACTCCTTTCTCCATCATGTGGCCCCACAGCCTGCCGTGTTGTCTAAAAGCTCCCAGAGGGAGACCCCAGAGTCTCCTGCACATTACGTCATGCAGGGCGACAAGCCAGCCCCCAAGTGAGGCATCACCAGAAGGTCCTCCCAAAGCACCTTTCTCAAACTCAGCCCTCACAGTGCACCCTAAACTCCTTACTTCATACAAGCCCCAGGATAGCAGGGCACAGGGCAGAAGCACAGCCCCACAGCCACCCATGAGACTCTGGGTGAGGCCCATTTTGCTCCATTTTTACAGATGAGGAAACTGAGGCTCCCGGAGCAGTGACTCACTTAGAGTCCCGCAGCACAGGGGAGAGGGGACCTTTGAGTTGTCGGGGCCTCTGCCTGATGGAGTGTGCATATCCCCGGTGAGATGAACAGATGGGGAGAGGCCAAAAAGGAGGGGTGGGCAAGGGCTCAGCCGCAGACCTGGGCCTTGAACTGGATGTAAGGACCCGCTGCCCACTGCTCAGGCACAGCTGGGTCTCGGGGAAGAGCACAGTGGCGGGCTTGGGGACCTGTCCCAGGCTGAGGAGTAGGGGCAAACACAAGGCCCCAAAGCACCCCCAGAAGATGAGGAAGCACTCCCCAGCTCACACAGATTTCATTTATAAGATCAACAAATACTGCTCTCCCCTAGTGGTCCCAGGCTCTGGATTCAAGGCGCTGTGGGTGCAAGAGCCCTGGCGATGATGGGTGGTCTGGGCCTCCAGGGCGCTGGGTCTCTAGTGGGGGCGACAGGACAATAAAGACCATGCAATGCCACACAGTAATAGAAGTTAAAGGAAATAGTGTAAGTGTGCGTGGGGTGGGTCAGGGGAGGAAGTGACCTTAGCTCCGCTGGTCTGAGAAGATCCCGGGGGGAGAAAGTGGCACTTGAGAGGTGGCAGGGTGGGGGGCATTGCAGGCAGAGGGACTGGGTATGAGCTGGGGCAGGCTGGGGAGTGGAGGGGTCAGCTAAAGTAAATGGCATGTGGGGGGGGTAGGGGGTACAGAGGCCCGAGGTAGACTCGAGGATCACCACCTCCGGGAAGCCTTCCCCTAGTCCCGTGCTTTCTCCACGCACCACCAGCTTTTCCCTCCGCGGCCAGAATCCCACCGGTCGCTCAGGCCTCCTTCCTTGTTCCAACTGCGAATCCGCAGGGCCCACTCGGATTGCTTGCTGCCTCTGCATCCCTAGGGCGTCAATCGCAGCACCCGGCACCGGTGGGCACTCGGTAAATATTTGTAGAGCGCCAGGGAAGGAATGAATGAACCCATTGGGCACGGCTGGGGGGAAGGGCGGGGCCGAAGGCAGGTGGGAGGCCGCCGGCGCGGGAGGGGCCCTGGAAGCCCGTCCTCCCGCCTCTCCTCCTCCCCGGCCCCAACGCGTACCACTCCCGGGCTCCCGAGGCGGTCTCTCGTGCGATCGAGGGCGCGCAGGGCTGGAAGAACAATCTCGGGCCGCGGCTCTTGGAGCCCGAGGTTGGAAGAACGTGGGTCGCCGACGCCCGAGGGCGAGGGCGCGAGAGGAGCGGGAGGAAGGAGCGCTCGCTCGCCCGCCGCCTCGCTGCCTCCCCGGCACTCGTCTGGACTCCTAGGTTTGCTGGCTGCTCCTCCCACCCGCGCCCGCCTCCTCGCTTGCTCGCTCTCTGGAGCTGGTTTCCGAGCCCCGCGGTGCGTCCGGGCGAGTGCGGGGCGAGGGGCCCCGGGCCAGCGCCGAGCAGAGGGCGGGGGTCCGGGCAGAGCGCAGCCGGCCGGGGAGTGGCCATGTCTGGCGCGGGCGCAGCGGGGCCAGTCTGCAGCAAGTGACCGAGCGGCGTGGACCGCTGCCTGCCCCTCTCTGCCACCTGGGGCGGCGCGGGCCCGGGTGCCCAGAGCCCGGGAGCCCTGGTCGCGCGTAGAGCCGGCGCGATGCACGTGCGCTCGCTGCGCGCCGCGGCGCCGCACAGCTTCGTAGCGCTCTGGGCGCCTCTGTTCCTGCTGCGCTCCGCCCTCGGCGACTTCAGCCTGGACAACGAGGTGCACTCGAGTTTCATCCACCGGCGCCTCCGCAGCCAAGAGCGGCGGGAGATGCAGCGTGAGATCCTCTCCATCTTGGGCTTGCCCCATCGCCCGCGCCCCCACCTCCAGGGCAAACACAACTCCGCGCCCATGTTCATGCTGGACCTGTACAATGCCATGGCGGTGGAGGAGGGCGGCGGGTCCGACGGCCAGGGCTTCTCCTACCCTTACAAGGCCGTCTTCAGCACCCAGGGTCCCCCACTGGCCAGCCTGCAAGACAGCCACTTCCTCACCGACGCTGACATGGTCATGAGCTTCGTCAACCTCGGTGAGTGTCTGGCCGGGGGGGGGGGGGGGGAGGCGGGAGGGGTCGCGCGTCTCTGTCCGGGGCGCTTTGGGATTGGGAAGGAGTCGCTTCTTACATCCAGCCCGCCCATCTTTCTATTCCTGGCCCTTTGCAAAACCCCAGCGCCTGCCCGAGGGTCTCCCGCCTCGTCCCCCAGTGGACTCCAAGCCGCGCGCGCCCCAGGTAGGGGGGCGGGGCGCATCCGGCCGGTGGGGGTCACTAGGAGGGGGGACCGTCCGACGTCTCCTCGGAGTTTCGCCGCCGGCCGCATCTCTGGGGCGGGAGGCGCCGGCCCGGCCGCGGCTCAGTTCAAAGCGCCGGGCTGGGTCATGTGAGCTGTCCCCGGCCGGCGCGGCCCGCGATACCTGGATTTAAAGGGCCCTTCTCGGCGAAGCCGCCTTCCCGCCTTTCCTTGGCGGCTCTCGGCGCGGCCCGGCCCAGGCGTCGCGGCCGGCGCGCTCCCTTCGCCCAGGCGAGCCCTACCTGTCCCCCCGCCGTGCGCCCGCCTCAGCGCGGTGCTTGGCCCGAGCGCCCAGGGGCCCCTTCCCTGGCCACCCCGCGCCCACCTCTCGGCTCTCTCGCTTAGAGCTGGGGAAGAAACGTTGCCATTGAAAACTTTCTATTTTAAATATTTAATGATAGGTCCCGGGAGGACAGAATCCATTTTCAGCGTTTATCACGTGTGGCGCGCAAACCACGGGGTTTTGCGATTGGGTGGTGCGGGACCTCGGAGCAGACGCTGCCGGGGGCGGTTAGGGGACCCAGTTCCCGACGGGAGCCACCAGGACTCCAGCTGGGCACGAGAGGCTGGAGCCACGGCGGGTCCCAGTAGCTCCCCCTTCATCTCTGCGCGCACATTCGCCAGACTTGCTCAAACTCACCCCCGGCAGCGCGCTGTAGGGCTCCGGATCAAATATTTGGTTTTCGAGATAACACGCCCCGATAGCGCTGTTTTCTGGGCCGCTTTCATTCTTCTTGTGTAACTTGCTGCGAAAACCCGAACCAAGTAGAAACAGCAAACACGCCCACGGGCTCTGTGTCAACTTGGAAATAATGACGCCGGATCCCGGCGCTGGGCACCTGGGGCGTGGAGCGAGGCCCGGGAGGCCGGGATCTGCCCTAACGCTTTCCGCTCCAGATAAGGTCCGCAGTTCCTGGGAGGCCATTGTCTGAGGGGTGGGAGATGGAGATGCCCGAATAACTTGAAGTTTTAATTGTACTAAGCACCCCGTGAAGAATGAAGCAGCTTTGTGTGTCCTGGTTTAGATCAGTCTTGCAAGATGTCTGAGGTGGGGGAAAAAGCAAGGTGCGGATCAGCACGGTGACACACGTATTTGGGCATCACCTGTGTTCCGCTGGAACGAGACACGGTGACCTGGGGGAGAGAGATTTTATGGGGTGGGGATCGGAAAAGTGGGAGCTGGGGTCTGATTTTTTCATGCTTCGTGTGAATTTTTTTTTTTTTTTTTTTTTGCACACTGGGAGCTGAACCCAGAGCCTTCATATTGAACTACATCCCCAGCCTCTTTTTTATTTGTTATTTTGAGACAGGGTCTCCTTAGCTTACTAAGTTCCCAGGATGGGCTTAAACCTTTTGCCTCAGCTTCCCAGAGTTCAGGAATTACAGGCATGTGGAGCCACCATGCCCTGCTGTGTGATATTTCTTAGCACTTTTATTACCTATAGCAAAAACTAAAGAAAAATTTGAAATGCATCCCATCAGTGCATTAATGAACACTGAACTCTGTGGCCCTGCTGAGGTGGGAGTTGGCCAGGGCCCTTGCTCAGGTAGGGGAATTATGGCCTCTCCAGTTCTGTTCCTTCCCTTGACTCCCACTGAACGCAGCGGGTCCCAGCAGATGCATTCGCAGCCTGGCTGGGGTCATTAAAGAGGTATTTGTAAGCCATGGCTTCTGAGCAATCTGCAAACCAGGGCAAGGAGGGCCCTGATGCTTCTATACTGGCGGCGTGGCCACACCAGGGCTCCTGTCTCTCAGACAAGGACCTGGTGGCTAATTGGGTGCTGCTGGGAGCTTGGGGCAGGGCTGGTTGCTCCCCCCATGGCCTTGGGAGCAAGCCAGGGCTTGCTTGGGAAGGCCACAGCTGGATGGCTTTCCTCCTCTGGCCGTACACACACCTTTCAATCCATTTCTTTCATCTCGAAAGGACAAAGACCAGCTTGTCTGAGCCTCTTAGTCAGTCGGGCTGACTTTGGGCTTTGTGGGACCGTCCTGACTTTCTCAAGTCTGGCTTTCTGGAACATCACTCCAAATTAGATGGCAGAGTGGCTTTTGATAGAGTGCGCTGACCTTGTTTTCTTTTTCTTTCCGTCCCTAAACTCAAGGTAATGAGCTGGGGGCAGACCTGGACTGCAGTGTGGCAAGAGGCTTCCTGTAGGTGCTTCTAGGGGTGGCCTTTGATTTCTGTTCTGCAGCCGCGCAGGAATGAACCGTCTGTCCCTTCTGCCGTGAGCGGCTCTGAGTTTCTCCATAGCAGGGATTCAGGGGTGGCATTCGGGTTGGAGGGGGTGGGATGGGAGATTTGTCCTGAGGCAGAACTTGCTGAGAAAGCACACTGTTTTCCCTTAAACTGCAAACATGTTGATCTGTAATATACAAAGCTTTCTAAAGCCAAGTTGGTTCTCACACTGTATGTAAGAGTGAGACAATTTCACTTGTTCCTGGCAAACCATTCCTTGGTACTGTTCCTGGGGACTTGGGGCCTGTAGAGGAGGGTCTCGGGAGGCAGCCTTCCTGTGCCGCCCCTCCCCCTCCGCGTCCCTCTGCTGTCCTGCAGGCCTGCCTGCGTGGGGACCCGGCCTGCATTCTGAAGGCTTTTGCAGACCTGGTGCTTTTATTCTTCCTTCTGTCTGCAGCCAAACTGGTTTTTGTTCCCTGTAAGTCCTTCTCCCTGGAATTCGAGCTTTTTGCCAGGGCGAGCGGGATCTAAACTAGAGGGGAATTTACGACAAAACCAGGTGCAGGGCGTGTGGACTTCACACTGCACCTTATGGCAGAGATCAGCCTGCACCTTAAAGCCTCACGTAAGGCCCATTGAGCTACTCGCTGGGGCTCACATCTTCCCAGCCCGGGCCCCTTAAGTTCAATGGCGAGATTTATAAACTGGTTTGGATTAACAAGCCCCTGACTCCTCCATGTAGACTTAATTTTGGAATTCAAAACAGGCTACCCACTTTTAAATAGTCCCCAGGCGATGGGGGTCCTACAGAGCGAATCTAGCCATTAGCCCTTATCACTCTTTCCTTGGGAAAACCCAGCAGCTCTCTTTGGAATCTTCTAACGAAGCCGGTTGGCAGGAGACATGCGACTCGGGTTTATCTCTGGGCCTGGTTATGAAGGGATGAAATTTGTTTAATCTTCGAAGCTAAATTGAAAAAAAAGAGAAAGTTGGAAACCTATCATTATTGGAGGCAGCATATAAAAGTGGCTTTTGTTAATGCACCCGGAGAGTGGGAGAGGCCATGCAGTTCGATTTTTTTTTTAAACCTTATACCATCTGGCTACCCTTTTTGTTGACAAGTGTTTGGCATTAAGATCTCTCCTCTTGCCCCTTCAGAACAGGCCCTACCACTGTCGAGTATTAGAAAAAGATTCTGTTACAGTTTAAAAATGTCCTTCAGGGAGTGCTCCGCGGAGCATGACTGCAGGCATCTGCAGCTGTAACCTGGCTTGTGTTATAATTTGGAAGGGGCTGCTCCACATTCCAGCCCTGAGCACGGCCCGCACTGGTAAGCAGCCAAAGGTTAATATAGATGTCACACAGGCTTCCCCCTTCTTTCTTCTTTCGTTCGTTCTTTTTCTGCACAGCGCCTCTGCTATAGGAGTATACCAACAGCTGTGTTTTTAGTAACCCTTTCAAGATCACTTCTTTTAAACCTCATTTTCCTGCTTCTATAAATCAAAGATCCCCCCTCCCCTTTTCCCAAGGATATATGTGACCCAGATTTGAACTTTTGGGATCATCTATACAGTATATTTCCCTTCTGGAATCAAGGCAGGGTAAGGCTGAACCCTGGATGCCAGTTTGAGTGGCTATTTTTGGCTTTTATTCCAGGGTTGTTATTTAGCTGTGACATGGTCTCTGTCGAAGGGGTAAGGGAAGTGGCCCAGATAAAAGTTGCTTTGAGGGCAACTTAAGATTGTGATCTTTTTTATTTTTTATTTTTTATTTTTTTGAGTGCATGGAGAGATGAAAACGCGTCTGAGATGTAGCTCGCACGGGCTGAGATTTGGGCCTTACCTCGGCGGCTCTTGAGCCTTTGCCCAGATAAACACAGCTGGTGGACGATCTTTGACCACTGGGATACCTGCGATATGAGCGCATATCACATGGCCGCGCGCGGAGACCAGTGATGACTTCATTCCAGGGAGAGCCCATCTTGGTTGATTGATCACCCGTATCACTTTAATATCTTGCCCTCCCCTGTGCGGTAAGGTCATATTTGGCCAATGCAAGAGTCACAGTGTCCTAGCGCTGCCCTGCCCCCTCCCTTCCCCAGCCTGCCCATGCATGGAACAGTGAATGGAGGGCCCTCTACACCGAGCTGCTGGCGATGGGCATTTTTTTCTTTCCTTCACTGTTCAGACTTAGCTGGAGCTGTTGACACACTGGTGTTTTGGCGTGGCACTGCAAAGCTTTGCCTTAATGTTCTCTGGCAGTGTCGCCGGGGTTAGGGCACAGGCAGGATGTGTGGGACCTGTCATGTTATTGTCAGAAGGAATGTGAGGATTAGCCTCCAAGTGTGGCGGCGGGAGAGCACCACAGCTGTGTACACTTATTATAAAAGATTTAAGTCCCACTGGTAAAATCAATATATTGAATTGCACAACCCTCTGCTTTTAATTAGTTTAAATCAAATGCGCCGGTCCCATTTTGCCTCCTCTGGCCTCTATGGGGTGAGGAAATACCAATATTTACATAGAAACTGTTAATTTGTGGTGAAAATGATAACACATTTAGCTTTACACACACCAATGGCTCCAGTGTGATGGATCCCAGATCAGCAGGGAGTTGAGGGCTGATGTCAGCGGCGTGAGGGAGCAGGGAGGGGACATCGGTGATGTCTAGAACTTGGACCCCAGATGCCAAGACGCAGGTGCATCTGCGCAGGAAGCACTGTCTCGGGCCTTGCAAGAAATTGGCTGATTCTTTCTACTGCAGGTTGGAAATGTGAAGATTCACCCGCACATTGAAAGTCTTTTCCAAAAGCATTCTTGCAGAACTCTTTAGGTAGGCTCTGAATCTGTCTAGCCAGCCTGTATGAGGTCCTTTGTGCCGCATGCAGCACAGTGCTTTATTTATTCCAGAGCTTTCCTTCCCCATTCCTGCAACCGTTTATGGAGGCAGGAGGGCTCACTCGCTGCAAATAATCCCGTGTACAGCCACGGCTATTATGTGAGCTGGTCAGGATTAGCTGTGTGTTCAGCTGGGATACAATTCTGGGTTTTGCAGCAAATGGCATTTGACAAATACTATTTGACAAAAATGTGAGTTGGTATTTCTTAATGTGGAACAGATATTTCATAGTTAACCTTCTGTGGCGAAAAAAATCACTCAAACCCAATGCGAAACAGTGATGCCAATGAATACCAGGGCTGCGCTGTGTACTTTTCCCCTCCGGGGTAGTGGAGTGTTTATGATTTGAGGGGACGGTAGGAGCACACGGAGCCTGACACTTCCTGACGGAGGGAGGCTTGGAGTAGCATGTGCTGTGCCACCCCCGTGAACATTTGCATGGGGAGGCGTCGCGGGGAGTGGCGCAAAGCCTCCGCTGATCCTCGTGGAGAGGGTTGAATTAATGACAACTCGGAGAGCACTGGTTGCAGTGTAATTGCCTTATTGTTTTGGAGCCGGGGCGCTTATAATCGGGTTCCTGTACAAACATGTTTAACGTGTGTTAATGCATTTCCAAACCAGAGCTTCTCAGCACAAGCCTGCTTTTCATTAATTGATGTCGGTAGCATGGTACAGTATTTCAAAGGGCTGGCCAAGTATAAACTGTGTTTCCAATTTCCTTCCTTTCCTGTGTTTGGAATGCCAATGTTAATTTGTTCCCATGCAGGAGCAGGGGCTGCCAACCGCGGCTTTCTATAAAGGGCTTCAGAGTGAAGGCTTCCAGCCCTCAGTCCTCGCTGAGGCTTGGGGCCGCCTAGCCAAGTTTCCTGACACTTTGCAGCTAATTCTGGGTGATATATGGAGTGGGGGGTTGGGGGGCTTCACTGCCCTGTAACAGAAGTTCTTGGTGACAGCGGTGGGTGTGGCTTGGCTAGGAAGAGTGGACCGGAGTCCACAGCGATTCTCTTAGACACCGCTCAGAGCCAAGTACTTCTTCCCACTAGAGTTGCATATTAGCTGTGTGACCTTGGACAAGTTACTTTACATCTCTGAGTTTGTCTCTTCATTTCACAAAGGCTGGCTAATAATCCTCTCCTCAACAGATTCGCAAGAAGGCAAAATCATTTCACAAAATCATGTGCAGAGTCCGGCACATAATCAGTGTCTAATAAATGGTAGCTCTTTTGTTTATTGGAGTGGCTAGATTAATATTCGCTTTGGTTTATTAGTCTAACTTTCAGTTTTTAAGTACTTAACCTTAAAGTACTGAGATGAAGCTACTCGTATTATTTTAAAGATGTCAAGAGAGTGTTATATATGCATGGCTTCCCTCCCTTTTCAGAGGTCAATGAGATGTTAATGGATGCAGCAGACACATTTGAAAATTAATACAGGGTAATGTTGAATCTTTGTCTTGAGTTTAGCATCTATGGTTATTTTAAAATTTGACTGCTAGAGGGCTGGGTGTGCAGCTCAGTGGCATAGCACTTGCCCACCTGTGCAAAGCCCTGGGTTCCATCCCCAGCATCCGGGGGAAAAGAAAATCACTGCTTGATAAATCGAAACTGAGTCAGGGGGTATCCAGAACTCTCTGTACTACAGTCTTTGCAACTCTAAATAAGAAAATACTCAAAAATGAAAAAAAATGTAATTTTTAAGCATCTTATTACCGAAGTATTTCTCCCCACCCCTTTCTGGAAGCTGGTCAAAGTACAAGTAGTCTTTCCCTTCCAGGGAATGACGAGCCTGAAGCACTCATTAACAGACCGTGGTCGCAACTTCTCCCTTTTTATTGGAGCAGGTGCAGGGCAGCCTGTCCACTCCTGCAGCTGGGTGGAGGCAACATCAACAAAGCCCTGTGGGAGTCGGTGTATTTAGGAGCCTCTGGCAACCAGAGGACGAAAGAGACATCCAGGGCCCTTGGTGGGCGTCTTCTCACCCTGGGCTTCAGCCTAAATTCCCCCAGCTCTTCCTATACTGCTCGAAGAAATGCGACTTAGCAAGAATTAAATTTCTCTGCATCCCTGAGGTCACGTGGTCTGTCACATCTTTCTCTCCTGGGAGTAACTTTCAAGTTTCAATCTTTTGTTGTCTGGCTTAATTAAATTTGGCTGTGAATGGAAACTCGCACTGCTTCCAAAATCGAGGACTTGCACCTTCTGAAGCACCGGGTCAAGGCCTGTTCCGTCTTGTAATTCCAGCCTCTCTCTTACTTTCATGTAGTTGGGGAAGAAAAAATTGTGAGCACTTAGCATGACACTCAGCATCCAACCACTGCAGTCCTCTGCTTCTCAGCACTTCACAAGCACACGGAGGCAACCAGGGCTTCTTGCGGTTTTGGTGGCTGGCATTTTGGCCTTCGATAAAGGACTGTTCTCTGACTCTTTTCCAGGTGTCCTTCCTTCCTGGCTTGCCTGGGCACTGTCTCGCAGGTGCTCAGGGCATTGCAGGTGCCCAGCTATTGGCCCTTTGTGTGAATGACCCGGGTGAGGACTGTCTGGCAATGTCCTTCAGTAAATTATGCTTAAATAGAAATAAATTGTGTAATCACTTCTGTCGCAGATGAAAATAGAAGTTTAAGGAGGAACCCCAAAGCTGAAAAATACAACGTTTTCATGTTCAATGATTAATATACATTTTACCTCGTCTTTATGGATGTGATTTTAATTTTAATGGAAGCAGTTTTTTTTTTTTTTTTTTTTTTAATGGGGGTTCTGGGAGTTGAACTCAGGACCTCGCACTTGCCGGGCAGGCACTTATGCCGCTGAGCCATCTAACCGGCCTGGAAGCAGTTTTAATGAACAGACAATATAAATGTCATTAACTTCGCTCTCACTGAAATGCACAGGGTGACGGAATGCCCTTTGCTGTTTTACCAAATCATGGGTCAGCAGTTTGGCATCACGGATCTAAATGCTTAGCCCCAAGTTTGGATGATTTGGGCCTCTTGTTGAGTCAGCATAGATGGAAGTAACTGTGTGGTGACAAAGAACCCCATGATCTCCGGACCTTAAAATCACAGAGGTTTTCCGTTTGCATGAAATTGTGGCTGCTCTGCGAGTTGTTGGGGATTCTTCGTACAGGTGGGGGTGGTGGGGGGTTGGGTCCTCAGAATGGCTTTCCCTCATCCATATGGTGCCAGAAAGAAAGACAATGGAATTATGCCTTAACTTTTTAAATTTCCACCTGGAAGTGACTGAAATCCCCATGCTTGGAAAGGTGAGACACCAGGAAAAATGGCGGAGGGCACTGCCCACCATGCTGGCTGCCTAAGGTTGTCACCTTTTCCTCTCACTCATCAGTGATGCAGTTTGTTGAAACTTAGTAAGTTCCCGTGATGACAATCATTTTTTAAATTCACAATTATAATGTTACGTATATATTTTTCCTGCATCCCTTGTCTTTCCCTGAGGAATTGCACCCCTTCTGTTGGAGACCAGTGTTTCTAGAAGCTTCCATCTCATTGAGGTATTCACGTGGTTCAATAAGAGTGACCGAGTCTTTCCATCTCCCCGGGGAGAGGGACTTGTCTCATTAGGACCTGTCTTTCTGCAGAGGTAAACTTTGGCTTCGGTGTGACCGACCATGAAGAGAATCAAGAACTTCCCTCTGTCGTGGCGAACAAGGACACTGCTCTTGTTTCTTTGGAAGGTGCAGATTGCTGCCTTGTCCCCGAGTTTTGTCCTCGGAGCAGGAACTGCGTTTTCCTCCTGGGCCCCAGAGCCACTTCCTCCTCCATACAGGATCTCAGGTGGCTGAATCTCAGAACCGAATTCAGGGAGTCCATCACCAAATGGGCCACTGACCTCAACCCGGGTGGTGCTGTGGAGGCCTGAGCTCTTTCTGTAGCAGCAGCAGACTTAGGATGCCGTCTTTATTGGCCCTGCCTCTGTCTTTATGGCTCGAAAATAATTTCAGGGCACAGGGCCCTGTGTGCCATGCGCCAGGCCCTACACATACCCTGCACCCCTCCATGAGGCTATTCGAGGCAGCTACAGTTGGGTGTTTTAAAAGCAATGCTATGAGATGCTGTGTGTGAACGAATACAGGATCGGGCCTTACTGCGCGTTCTAGAAAGTCTGTTGCATGTGGCTTAAAGTAGCGTAAAGTCTCCCACGGCCTAAATATGTGTAAGCAGGGAGAGGTTGGGGAGAAGCTTGTGAGAGAGGGGCTCCCATGTATGCAGGTAAACTCAAACTGGAGTGTCTGAGGAGAGAAAGCCAGCGGCAGAGGGTTTCAGGGTGTAACCGTGTGTCAGGGTGCCCCGCGCTGCTCTGTTGTTTGTGTGTCACACTGTAGGAGGCTGTGGGGGTGGTGGAAGGACCCGCTCACTGCCTTCAGGGTGATAGCAGCCTCGGGAGGCCCGCAAGGATGGGGTGGGGGTGGGGAGAAGTTCTAAGCAAAGTCCTCCGGTTCCTGTCAAGTTGGCTTTTTTTAAATAATAAGAAACTTCAAAGAAGTGCATTGTGGTATTGTGGGTAGATCAGGGACATTGGAGAAGACTGGTGCAGTCTGAGAAAAAGCCACAGTGCCCTTAGCGATGTGCATTTCTTCATGTTTATGGGAGATGTTCACACAGGAGGACTGGGGTGTGGGTCCAGACGGGACCTCTGTGTACTGGCTTTGCCAGTTCCTTGTAAACCTAAAGTTATTGCAAAATAGAGTTTTTTAAAACAACAGCAATGGGGCTGGATGTGGTGGTGCACGCCTGTAATCCCAGCTACTCAGGAGGCTGAGGCAGGAGGATCATAAGTTCGAGGCCAGCCTGGGAAGCTTAGAGAGACTCTGTCTCAAAATAAAAAGGGCTGGGAATGTAGCTCAGGGGTAGGGCACCCCAAGGTCTGATCCCTAGCAATGAAAAAAAAAAAAAAGCAACCAGGTTAACTCATGTGATGGGTGCATGGGTATTTGGGATTTTTTTCCCCTCTGCAGTCTTATGTGTGATTTTTTTTTTTCCCCCAATCCCTAGCAAAGCAGAAACCCTTCCTGCTGGAGATGACAGGCACAGTCTGCCCCAGTCCTGGGCTCTGCCGTGTCCAGAGCTGGAGGCTGGGAGGCCCGTCCTGGAGTGTGCTAGGGGTATCGCGCCCCACGGGCCAATAACTAACCAATCTTCAGACCCATTAACGCGATGGGGACTCAGGGTGCAAATGAAAGCCCGTCCCGAGACCTTAAAACTCTCTGCCTGTGTGTGAGATACCCAGGATAAAGCAACCATTTGTTTATGGGCAAGAAAGAGGGCTGGGGTGCTTTTCGGTGTTTTGCTTGGTCCTGAACTTTGTAAAGGCCCCCCCCCCCTCACGTTCCATTTTCTGGCTGACTTGACCTTACGTTTGTGGAGAGAGAAGCCCTTAAAAATGGCAGTGGGGCCATGGAACCTTCCAGGCTAGTAAATGTTTATAGGATGGAGGCGCTGGTCGGTCATTTCCTTTAGGGGGAAACAATAAATGAAGCTACTTGCCTGATGCCTGCTGAGATCCTGCGCTCCTAATTGTCCTAACATGCTGCTGGGGCGGGGCTCAGGGGATGGTGGGGAAAGGGGGAACAGAAATACTGGGGCGGGCCCCTGGGGATTGAAACACCCCAGTAGCTTGGAAGTGCCCTTTCTAGGTGGGTGTAGGGACAGTTTCCCAGCCAGGCACTCTGGGGAACTGGCTTGCTGGGCACTTGGGGTGTCCCTTGGAAGTCCTGGTCTGTATCCATTAATGTCAGTAGCACCCACCCCAAGTTACGACAACCAAGTAAGTCTCTAAGACATTTCCGAATGTCTCCCAAGGGACAAAATGGCCCCCACACTGAGTACCCCTGATATAGGGTAACTTTTCTCCAGCTTAGGAATTTGTTTGGGAGCCTTGGCCTCAAACGCACTGGCCCATGGTGGGAAAAACAGCATTTTTAGAGGGATGGATTATTTTCCAGCTGAAAGGAGCACAGATAGCAATCAGAGCCGAGCCTTTCGGGGCACACAAGCTGGGCCTGCCTTTGAAACACGGGGAGCCCAAGGTGGAGGGGGAGGCTGTGGGAGACCAGCCTCCTTTCCCGGGGACCCCAGAAACACACGCTTCCTTCCCTCTTCCCCCCTTCCCCAGAAAGAAGCTGGGCAGTAACTTTGGGGGTGGGAGGGCTTTGTGGGGAGCTGCGGCTTCCCCAGCTCAAGTAGCCACAGTCCTGCTTGCTTAGACGTCGGCCCGCCGCGGCTCTGGTGCAGCCCGTGAGCCCGGGAGGGTTGCGACATTTTTAAAACAGGTAATAAATAATGAAAAGTAGGGTATTTTATGATAAGTGACACTGACATGAAGTTCAGATGTCAAGGTCTCTGAATAGAGTTTTATTGACAACTCATCTGCCGGTGCATTCTCGAAGGCGGTGTCACCCCATGGTGACAAGACAGTGTTCTTAGACCTGGTTCTGTGGCCAAACCCTCAAGTATTTACTGTCTGGGCTTTGTGGGCATTTGTGACCCCCGCTTTTGGCCGTCTGTGCTCCCTGCCTGTGACCCTGTTTGTCCTGCAGGCAGGGAGGACACAGCTGCTCACACCTTCGCACGTGGATCTTTTTCCTTTTGTGGTGCTGGTTGTTGAACCCCAGGGCCTTTGCACTGAACCGGAATTACGTCTCCAACTCTTTTTATTTTGAAACAAGGTCTCACTGAGTTGCCCAAGCTCGACTCTAACTCTTGATCTTCCTTCCTCAGCCTTCTGGCTTCCTCAGTAGATTGGGCAGGCGTCTCCTCTAAAGACGTCTCTCAAGTCCCCTAGAGGACTGTGTCATGTACCTGGTTTTCCTGAACTTGGCCTGGACCCAGGCCCCTTCACTGCGTTGTTCTTTCTGAAATCCTCAGGCAGCTCCAGTGAGGCTCCGGGCTGAGACCGCGTGAGCTGAAATCCCACCTCTGCCGTGTGTTAACCTGATGACTTTGGGGTTTCTCCTTGGGGTTAGTGTTGGTGCTTCTCTCAGGTGCTGTGGAGAGCTGGCCTCCCGCCCAGTGACATCAACAGTGCTGTCACTGACTCTTGGACTCCTGCCGCCTAGGTACCTGGTGCAACTCCCTGGTGCCCCCGGCGGTCCTGTGCCAGCTGGCTTGCTGCGGCAGGCGGTGTGCGCGCCCTGTCTTCAGGGGATGTGGGTCAGGGGTGTGACCACACCTCCCTGGCTGTGACATCTGGCTGGAACTGGAAGCTGCTCTGTGTTCGCTGGGTGTGAGGCAAAGCCGCAAGCTGGTTTTATCATAACAAATCCTGTTGTCCTAGAAAGTCGCCTCTTGCCGACTAAGATCTGGATATCGGTGCAGGGTCTTAAGGAGACACCGCACCGGCAGGACCTGCTCGAGGTACGACCTTGCCAACATAGAACACACGTGGCAGCCTGTGCTTCAAAAACACCACTGAGGGCCGGTGAGATGGCTCAGCGGCATAAGCGCCTGCCTGGCAAGCGCGAGGCCCGGAGTTCGACTCCCGATACCCACATAAGAAAACAGGGCCGGTGATATTGCTCAGCGGCATGGGCGCCTACTGGCATGCGAGGTCCTGAGGTCAACCCCTTGTACCCACAAAAAAAAAAAACAAAAACACACCACTGAAAGGTTAACAGTAAAATTGTACTGTTTTCCCTTTTGCTTCTCAGAGCACCATTTAGGTCAGTATTTGTGTTGCCCGCATCCTCTGATGTGCACAGCTGTGTCCATCTTGAGTGAGGACCTGCCACGCCAGCCGTTCATATGGGGAGCAGCTCCCCATTTAGCTTTACATGGGAGGAAAATGGATCAGGGAGGCCAGGTCGCTTGCTCGGCTTTGGGGACAGCAGGTGGCTGCACCTCTGAGGCCAGGGATCAGCGATGTCCCTTCCCTGGCTTTGGCCTGACTTCTGCCTGTCCAGCTGCCACCAGTCCCCCAGAACATGGCAGTGGCCGGCGGTGTTTCTGCTCATCGGAGAGGCCTGTGGTCTCCTCTCCACACCCTCGGTCTTGAGATTCGATGTCTCCCGGGAAGTCCCATGTTGGAAAACACATCTTTGTGTTACTCGGGAGGCCAAGGCATTTGAGAAAGCGAGACGCTGTGAGCCCCTCCCAGGAGCACGGGGAGGACAGAGGATGGGCGGAGGGGAGTTCGCCTTGGACATGCTTCCACTCTTGCCCCGCTTGCTCAGAAGGTCCTGGCTGCCCCCACTGTGGCCCCTTCTCCCATTGCACATGAGATGAAGTGGTCGGCCCAGGGTTAGGGTCTCTCCTGTAGCAAAATACAGAAGCACCCTCTGGGGCAGGAGGTGCTATGAGGTCTAGACATCAAGGTGCCTGCCGTTGCTTCTGTGGAGAGGGTTGATGATTCATTTAGGAACTTGCTCAGCTACAGGTCGCAAACCACCTACCTAGAGTGGCTTCAGCACAAAAGCTTTCATGATGTCCCGTAATGGCATGTTTTCAGATCAGTGATACCGTACCAGGTACCTGTGAGCTTTTTATCCCCCTTTCTCCCATTCTCAAATTCTTCATGCCTATGATTTGTGGTTATAAGATGGCTGCTGCAGCCCCAGCCATTGCATCCTTATACAATTTCATATTCAAGGCAGGAGAAGAAGGAAGGGCCCAAAAAGCTCTTCTTGCTTGTCTGTTGCTTGGTTTGTCTGAAGCTCCCTGAAGACTTCTCTTCAAGTCTCATGGGCCAAACTAGGTCATAAGAATGGGTCTTGCTGCAAGGGAGGATGGGAAGAGAAGCAGCTGGTCTCTAGTCAACACAGTGGGAGGGATGAGGGGGAAGTAGGTTGGAAGTGGTTGTTGGGTAGCCACATTCAAATGATTTAATTTTCTCTCTTCTTCTTTGTTGTTTCTGTGAGTATACTTGGATTTAGGACAACGTGTACACTTGTGATTTGTCTCCTTTATGTGCACATAAATATGAGGTGTGATCTAAACACACAGTGAACATTTAAATTAAAAAAATTACTAGAGTAAGAGACACATTGTCATGAATTCTCCTCACAATACTCGCTCTTGCCTTGAACACATCTCTCCCATCGTCCTTGCCACTTTCTGAAGCAGTTCTGGTGTCCTCTCTCATGAGTGTGTTTACAAGGTGTGACCAGAAATCCGGTGAACGCCGCTGCTGAGTGCCGTCTGCGGAAAGGTAGGCAGCCACACGACAGTAAGTCCTCGTCCACCTTCCTCGCCGTCCACCTTCTCTCCCTCAAAGTCAAAGTGACCAAGAAACATGAATGTTTTGAATTGACTCAGGACGAGGCTAACCACCACAGCGTGCGACAGGAAAGAGGACTCCAGAGCTGCTTTGAAAAGGGGCAGGAATGACAGGATCAGTGTGTTTAAAATGAGGGGAGGATTTTGAGGGAGATTCACGGCCTTGTGTCTTTTACTGTAACAAATACCTTTTAAAAATGTAAACATTCACCGTGTTTTCGATCCCACTTCCTCGAAGCCCTCACTGCTGTCCGCAGCCCCCAGAGAGCGGTGAGCACCGTGGCTCAGCGCAGGAGGCTGGCTTCCTGTTGGCGGGGCGTCGATGTTCAGTGCTCGTTCACCCAGACCCGCAGAGAGATTTTAATTTCTCCACCACCTCAGCCTGAGAGTAGGTTTGACCTTAGCTCTAACTCTGGAGACAGTCAGGGACCCAGCCAAGGGCCAGCTGTTTGATGAAAACAAACTTTATCAGTGACCCCTCTGGTCCCCTGAGATGGGGCAGGGGCTCCTGAGGTTCTCGAGACGGCCAGGAGCGATCTGATCAGGCCGGGAGGGAGCAGAGGCCGGGCTGGGCTTGGCGTGAGTCCTATTTGTGGGGCAGGACATCACGACACCCAGCGAGTTTGAGAATCTGAGTCCACACCTGTCAGCTGGGGCTGGAGGCCACTCAGGAGAAAAGTCTTGCCTTTCTCGCGCTCACGCGGAGCGCTTTCTAGTAAGTGGCGCCTGAGAGCCTCTGTTCTTCTGCTTGTCCCCAGGGCAGTCTGATGGGACAGAGTCTTCGGGTTTCCCTGGGCTCACAGGTTGGACAAGATCACCCGGGCCAGGCTTGATGGAGCACGCTTGTCATTTCAGCACTATGGGAGGCTGAGGCAGGAAGATCTCAAGTTGGAGCCCAGCCTGGGCAGCTTAGCAACTTAATAAAATCTTGTCTCAAAATAAAAAAATAGAAAGGGCTGCAGATACAGCTCAGCGCAAAGGCCTTGGGTTCACTCTCCAGTACCACACGCCGGGGGGCTCTGGGAGGAGGTTGGGGGTAGAAGGTGTTTTCAGGAATTATTTCTGGCAGTGGGAGAAAAGCGTATTGATCAGGAGTCTCTGGCTGCAGACAGTGGAAAGTAATTCCAGATGGATTAAGTGGTGGTGGTGGAGGAGTGGGTGAGGAATTGTGTACCCCAGACCTTCAGAGAGCAAGGAAAAGGTCCTGAGCGCGCAGGGGTTGTTCTCGCACACCTCCGTCTGTCACTGAGCAGCATCTCCCTTACCTCTGCCTCACTCCTTCTCCCGCCGCCTACCCCCTGGAGAAGAGAGGGCCACGTACCTGCCTTCTCAGCTTCCTCTGCAGGCTGAAGTCAACAGACAAGAGGAAACCCTCTGGTGGCAGAATGGGCTAGGAGGAGGTAGTTCTGAAAAATATTTTGCTTCCTGATGGGTGACAGCTGGGCAAATAGAACTCTGTGTCCTCGTCCCCCTGTTCTTGCCTTGAGTGTAGTTCTAGGAAGATGTGATGCTTGGATCCATGACAGCCATTTTGTGACCACAGGGCAAAACAAAACAAAACAAAACAAAAAACTATGAAGCAAGAGTTGATGTGTAGATGTCACTGCAAAAATGACAGAAGATACTTGAGTTCTTGAGGACATGGTTGAGCTGCTGCATTCGACCAAACTTTGGGGGAGAGCCTCCTAGGCAGCTCGCATCACATGTCTGTGCATGAATCAGTCGGTCTAGAAGGTAGATGATGCTGCGTAAACAGCAGCGGCTGGTCCCCTGTGGCTGGGCGGGGGTTGCAGGGGTGTGTCTCCTGTCCGTTTATAGCTCTGTTAGTCATTATAATAATAATCTGAGTTGCTAACATCTGCCGAAGATCCCTTCCATGCCAGGCACCCTTTATCCTCTCTACTGATTGTCACTGAGTTTGCGTAGCCACGGGTTCAGGTCGGGGCTGCGACCGGCATCCTGGGTTCACGATCTGGGAGCACACAGGAGCGGTGGGGGGGCCGTCCTGGGTGCTTGGGCCTCGATCCTGACTGCACCCCGGCGCGCAGGTCAATTGGGGCAGAGGGGGCTACCCTGCCCAGGGACACCCTTAGGTGACATGGAGGGGGGCCTCCTGCGGCTCTTGCAGGCTGGGTTCTGGGTCTGACACTGCACCCTGGTGATTTCTCAAAGTTGGTGTCTTAACTCTGCCTCCTACCTCGAAGACGGGGTTACCGTGTATCGGGCAGAGAGGGACAGGGATGGAGCCCAGGCGTTGTCATATGGAGGGAATCGCGTGCAGAGCACGGATCAAAAGCGTGGCGGGCACAGAGGACGCATCCTGCTCCCGGCCGCATCACCATCGCCTCTGCTGGCGGTCGGAGCGCCCTGCTGCTTTCGAGGAGCCTGGGAGCCCTCTGTGCAGTCCTGAGCGGAGGAGCAAGGGCTGGGACAGGGACCCGGGTAGAGCTGCGTGGGGCTCTTTGTGACTCGATTGGTCGCACCCGAGGTGGGTGCTGAGTGTAAGCTGGCCGCTGTGCTTTAGTGTGAACTCAGATTCTCCTCCTTCTCAGGCCAGAATAGGTTCGAAGCCCAGCAATGCAGTTTTGGAATTTGAGTTTCCCTTGTTAGAATGAATGAGGCCGTTCGCAATAACCACGCTCCCCCAACTACCAGGGCAGCCTTGGCGCATCTCTGCATCACCTCGTTTCCAGAAATGAAGGTGACCGTTCTGCGATCAGTGCTTTTGTCCGGGGGCGGAGCGCGGCTTTAAAGAAGCTCTTATTTTGAAGGGGAGGTGGGAGCCAGGGGGAAGGCAACAGAACCATCTCCTCTTCCCTGCACCTGCGCCTTGCGGGCCTAATGAGTTTAGGTTGATGGAACCCAGACCTCAGGAAGGATTATAAATTCTCATTTGATTTGATTTTCTTCTAAAATGCCTTAAACCAGCTGCGCCTGCCTAGCTGACCCAGGGGTCTGGCTGCTCTGGGGAGGGTCTGGCGGCCTCTCCTGCCTGGGGAGGGGGCCCACCTCGCACCCCACACCCCACACTCCACCTAGCTGCTCCTGGGGCACTTGGGGCTGGGGAGTGGGTGGGGCCTGTCCCTGCCACACTCCGCGTGCCTGGTGCGTCTTCTGAATTCTCACGACAGCCAGGGCGGCTCTGGAGGGCCCTGTTTCACTGGTGGAGGTCGAGCCTCTGAGAGGTGAGTGACGGGTCCTGAGTCCCTGCTGAGGGCCAGACACCAGGCCCCAGGCCCAGGCTCAGCCCGCTGCTCCTGCAGCTGAGTGAGCTGAGCGGGCTCGGCGCGAGGCGGGTGATGGTGGAAAACGAGATAATGGTGCTGACGCCTTTGGGACTTCTGAATGTGCTGCGGGCTCTGCACACCTTCACTGTCCCAGGGGTTCTCAGAGTGCGGCCCCCGACCCCGGAGCAGGTGTGGGTGCTGGCCCCAGACCTCTGAATTAGCAGGGCCCGTGGTCCATGCATCCTCTGGCTCCCCGGTGGCCCGGGGCACACTGGCGTTCAGAGTCCTGGCCTGTTTCAGTCCTGTGACACCCAACACGGCCAATCTTGAGATTCGTGTCAGCCATCTGACAGATGAGAAGTGAGGCCCCATCCGTCCCCAGGAGTGGCAGAGACATGACCCGCTCACTGGTCTGGCTTTGTGGCGGGGACGCTGGTCCCCGTGTCTCTGGAGGTGACATCTGGAAGAGGGGCCAGTGTGGGGTGCAGTGGTAGGTTGCTCGCCCAGCATGTGCAGGGCAGGGCTCCGTCCCCAGCACCACCGGGCGTCTAGGAGAGAGGACAGCAGGTGTGGAGCGGGGCCACCTAGCGGGAGCGCAGTCACAGGTTAACCTCTGGGCTGCAGAGCCTGGGGCTGTGTCTACCACCCCACCCGAGACGGCTCAGCGTGGGGCAGGGGGCCCAGGTGGGCAGAACCCCTGCCGTGCTGACCTGGGACCTCTATGAGGCTGCTGTGTGCTGTCGCTCACTGCATGCTGGGAAGTCGCCAGCCACCACGATCTGTCTAGGGCCTCGAAGTCACAGTTCTGGAATGAAATCTTGCTGCCGCAGGATTTCTCACACTGGGAGCTTTTTTTTTTTTTGCAGTCCAGGGAATTGAACCCGAGGCCTTTGCACTGAGCTACACCCCCAGCCCTTTTTTATTTTTTCTTTTGAGACAGGGTCTTGCTAAGTTGCCAAGTTGTCCAGGCTGGGCTCAAAGCTGCGATCCTCCTGCCTCAGCTTCCCAAATCTCTGGGATTACAGGTGTGTGCCGCCATGCCCGGCGGGAACTTGCTTTTAAAGGAGACCATCTGGTGTAGCCGAGTAGCTCGAAGGCCACCAGCCCATGTGGCCGTTTAGATTTACAGGAATTCCCATGAAGCCAGATGAAGTGTTCTGTTTCCCAGCCGCACAGCCACAACTCAGGTGCTCCGCGGCCACACGGGGTTCAGGCCACCGTGTGGGACAGTGCGGATGCAGGGCTCACATGTCCGGAGGCACCGGGCTGAGCCATGCACAGAGCAGAATTGTAGGACTTCGCGACCCTCTGGAGAAGGACTTCAGAGGACTGCAGCAAATCTGTCCCTCCACTGAGGGAGACCCAGGGCCCGGTGGGCCTGGGGTCACTCCCTACCGGCACAGCCCCTTTGGGCCACACCCGGGTGCCTCGACCTCTTGAGTCTGTCTGTCTGGTGGCTCGGGTTCTCACTCTGAGACAGGGCCTCACTGTGTAGCCCAGCCTGGTCCTCAACGCCTGGGCTCAGGGGATCCCAGCCTGGCACAGCTTCCCGAGTAGCTGGGACCCCAGGCCCCGGCCACCAGGCCCAGCAGGGTCATTCTTCACGGTGGAGCCGTCCTGGGCATTGCCGGAAGTTGAGCAGAATCCCTGGCCTTGACCCCGTAGACAGGAGCTGGGAGCATCCTGGTACCAGCTGTGACAACCAAAACTGTCTCCAGATACTGCTCAGGTGGCGAGGATGTGGGGAGAAGGGGCTGGGGCAAACCCCCTGGTTGCAAACCTCTATTTTAGCTGAACACCCTAGCTGCATTCCGTCGTTCCCCTCATTTTCCGTTAGCTGAGCTGAGGTTGGGACCCAGAGGCCCTGGGGCCTGGTTCTTGCTCTGAGGAGGCGGTGCCGGGCCCAGGCAGCCGGTTTGCGGTGGAAGGAGGGCCATACGCTTGTGGCCGATTTGTCCTCTTGGCTCTGCCAGTGTCTGGGCCTTTTCAGGCAAACAACCGGCCCCACTTTAGAGATAATTAGACCCATCTTGGCGTCCTCTCCCTGCCCACCCCTGAACCTTTGCTCTGCTCCGTTCACAATGATGATAACGTTGTTCGAGCGGCTGTGCACATGTCCACACTGCAGGGCTTCAGCTGCGGTGCGACCCCACCCTGCCCCACATCTGTGCAGGCCGCAGGGCCTGGGGTACAGAGCGGCCGGGGAGGCAATGCTGGTCTCCTGCATGCATGGGGCAGCGCCTCGAGACCCTCCCGGGGAGCCCACGGTTAGGGCTCTGGCGGTCTGGCTGGCACATGGGGCGTTGTCTGATGAGTTCTAGAGTTGAAGCTGCATTTCAGGGAGCAGGGAGATAACATTGCTGTGGGTCTCAGCCCTGCACCCCCCAACTCCAGTGTCCTGGCGGGTGATGGGGTGGGGGTTATCACACTCTTGGCCTGCCTCCCTCCAGGGTGACTGCAGCAGGCAGGAGCAGAATTTCCAAGCCAGGGAGGGCTTGGGCGGGCTGTGGGCCTCTGCTCTCTGAGTCTGGTTTTGAAGGTGAGTGCTGTAAGCACATTGAGAATGCGGGCGCTTCTGCGCTCTAGAGCTGTGCTTATTTCATCATCCCAGCCTTGGGGTCTGGGGTACCCATGGAAAGGGAAGAGGGCAGCGCCAGTGGTGAAGAGCCCTGACCTTGGGGCTTCAGGTCAGCAGTGGCCATGGCAAGGGACATTTCGCGGTGGTCCTCAGTGTCCTCATCCGTAAAATGGGCACAATGCCTGTGCCTGCCTCTGAGTGCCATTTTTGTAAGGATCCATTGAGATGATGTGTGTGCGGCACAGGGGATGTGACACTTGGGTCATGGAGAGGGCTTTTGAAGTGGTAACTGTCCTCCTCACACCCCTCAGGCTGGCCGCTCAAACCAACCAGAACAGCATGGGAAGGAACGAGTTGATGAGGATGTGGGGAAATCGTGGTGGCTACGCACTGTTGGTGGCGATATAAAGCAGGGCGGCTCCTCCAGATAATAAAGGTGAATTACTGTGTGATCCAGCCACTGTGCCTCCTGCGTATACCCAGAGGAATGGAAAGAGACATTCCAACTCTCATGTCGTAGCAGTGTTATTCACAACAGCTAAAATGTAGAAGCAACCCAAAATCCGTGGGTGGGTGATTGGATAAACAGATGTGGCCTGTCCATACAATGGAATAGTATTCAGCCTTCAAAAAGAAGGAAGCTCTGACACCTGCCCAAACATGGATGAGCCTCGAGGACATTATTCTAAGTGAAATAAGTCAGTCACAAGGAGACAGAGATGGCTCCACTCCTCGGACGGGAGTGGTTGGATTCACAGGGCAGGAGGTAGAATGGTGGGAGGTAGAGACTGGGAGGGAGGGAGGATAGGGTTAACACGTTCGCGACGAGGCCACTATCCGTGTCTCTGAGCCACTGGTGGTACATGCAGGACTGTCCCATCGGGCAGCATGGGACAGTCCCATGGGGTCAAGCGGGAATATGTTAATGGGGACAGAGTCTGAGTTTTGCAAGATGAAAGGATTTTGGAGATTGCACATTATGAATGTGCATCACACTCCTAGATTGTACACTTAAAAACGGCTAAAATGGTGCTTTTTTTTTTTATTTTTTGGTGGTGTGGGAATGAGCTGGGGGCCTTCACACTGAGCTACACCCCCACCCCTTTTTTATGTTGTATTTTGAGACAGGGTCTCACTAAGTTTGTAAATTGCCCAGTCTGGGCTAGAACTTGGAATCGTCCTGCTTCAGCCTCCCGGAGTGCTGGGATTACAGGCCATCTGAGAATGGTGCACTTCATGTTGTGCGCATCTTACCATAATTAAGCATCAAAACAGTGGTGGCTGTTACCTGGCTTGGGTTGTGTGGAGGAAGATGCTGCAGTCAAGGTGGTGTCAACCACCTTCCCTTCTTCAGCACTGGGGAGGCCAGGAAATGCTTGTTGGCTGAGTGTGGAGGGTGTGGGGAGCCAGGGGTATTTCTTGGCTGTGCCTGCTGTACCAGCCTTCCCTGCCATCCCTGCAGGGTGTCTGTCCCCTTCTCCCAGGACCTGTGTAGCAGAAGCGCGTCGCGAGGCCTCTCTAGGCATGCTCTCTGCTTGTGCTTGTAGGAACACCAGCTTTCCAGTGGGCTTCCCAGAACGCCCAGCTTGCTGTGTGCCTCTGGCAGCTTTCTCAAGCTCAGCCATCTCCCTGTGTAAATCTTCAAATGAACAAAGAGCCATGGTTGAACTTTGCGTCCCCAAGGCTGCGGGGCCATAAATCACTTCTCAGCTGCAGCCTTGGTAAGTCAGGTGTGGGGAGTGCTGCGGGGTGCCAGAACCTCCAGACAAGCGTAGCCCTAGAAGAAAGTGGGGAGCAGGTTGGTAGTTTCTGGTTAAGGGTTGTGAAGGTCTTGGGCTGTGGGATCCTAAGTAGCCATGGGTCCTGAAAACTCAGTCCTAGCTGTGGGTTACAGTGTGGACTTCGGCTGCTTCTGTTGGTTGCTTGGACCGTGTCCCCATTAGAGGGGTCTGTCCCCAGTAGAGGGGTCTGTCCTAGCCTCAACAGAAGCCACAGGACCTTTGGACAGGCCTGAGCTTACCAGCCAGGGGCAGAGGCTTCTGATGGGGGACTTGTGGTTTTTGCCTGGAAAGCATCCCTTTGCTCGCAAAGTACTCCTTCCTGTCTCACAGCTCGGTGGCATTTTGGGGTTAGCAAGAGGACACATAGTCTGGAAGATTAACCAGCTTTTTTGGTGAAAACCATTAAGTTTTGGAAGGAGCTGCTGGGTGACTAACTTGTTTACTACCCGTTCTCTGCTGCCCCGGTCTGAGTGGAGGGCAGCTGCGGAGCGGGGAAGGGTGGCACCGCATGGGCTGGCGGGGCCCTGGTGGGGACAGCTGCTCTCCTGTGCTGCTGGCACCGGGTCTGCCCCGCAGGGGTCTGTGCTGTGCGGCTGTCACCGCGAGACCTTTCAGAGGTCTTGTGACCCGATCCAGAGAATGCTGTCCCGTCGCCTTCATCTGAGAGGCCACCATGGGGTCACTGCGCCCTGCCTGTCTTCTGGCCCTGCCTACCCGCCTTATAGTCCCATATCTCTGCATCTTGCCTGTAGCCCCCAGGTGCCATTCCTGGGCCTTGCACTTTATAAACATTTTTCCAGCATAACTTTTTTGTTGTTTATTTATTTTTCAAGACGAGAGTCTCACTATGTAGTTCCGGCTGACCTCAGACCCACTAAATTGCCCAGGCTGGCCTTGAACTCAAGATCTTCCTGCCTCAGCCTCCTGGCTGCTGAGATTACAGACATGCTGGGCTCTTTCCTGCATAACTTTGTCCCAAACGCAGTCATAGCGCCCACTATCAGCCTGCTCACGGGGCTCCAGACCTGTCCCTCAGCTGGCCACCACGTTCCCCAAGGTGCCCCACCTTCCCATCAGTGGCTCCTGTGTTCACGTCCTCCTGTGCTGAGTCCCGTTATCTCCTCCATGGCGCTGTTGCCTCCTGGGCATTCCGAGCAGCTCCGTGCACTGTCTTGACTTCCCTTTCTTCAAACGCTTGCATTTGAGCAGGAGTTGCTTCCGTGCTTTCCTGACCATTTCCTGACGGGTCCTGACCATCACGTCTTCTCTAGTCTACCCCAGGGGTGATGAATGTGGCCATTTCTCTGTTGGGGTGTGGAGCAGCTGCCGAGGGCTGGGCGGGGAGGAAAGAGTGCTGGGTGCAGGGAGGGAGAAGGGGCGCATGTGCTGGAGATGCACCGTCGGTCCAGGCCTCCCGAGGCCCACTCTGCTCTCCTGCAGTCGGCTTCCCGCAGGACCGCAGTCTGCACTCAGTAGGTCACACAGAGGCAGGCGGGTCATCGTCACCCCCTCCCACTGAAGAGCTAATTCGTCCCCTCCTCCTGTCTTCTCTTCTCCTCTTCCCTCTTCCTTCTTTCTTTTGCATACTGGGGATCCAACAGGGGCTATTCTACCTCTGATCTACATCCCCAGCTCTTTTCATTTTTGAGATAGGGTCTTGCTAAGTTGCCCAGGCTAGTCTTGAACTGTGATCTTCCTGCCTCAGCCTCCTAAGTAGCTGGGATTAGAGGGGTGCGCCACCGCGCTCTGTCTGGCTTGTCCTGTTCTCGTTATTTTCAGCAGACTTCTCACCCCAGCTCCTCAGCATGCTGCTTCTTGTCTCTCAGGCCTCGGCTTGTGCTTTTGGCTCTGCCCGCCGCGTGCTTTCCCTGTCGCCCAGGGCTGCTCAGCTTCTACGCAGGAGGCCATTTAGCTCCTTTCCTGTGAGGAACTCGCACCTGCACAGTTACCGAGATCCAGTGACTTCACCGTCTCCTTAGGGACCGTGTTCCCTTTGGGCCGTACCTGTTTTCCCCAAATTCTTGACAGGGAAGCCGTTGGATGCGTAACCGAAGCCGAGTGCACTCACATCTCTGACGCGGCGATTCCGCACCAAGGCGTTTACCCGGCAGAGAGAGACGCGTCCAGCCCAGGGCGCGTTTGAGAAGCCCACTGCAGCAGTCTCCTAAGGCCCTGACTGGAAAGCACCCGGTGCCCATCACAAAACGGCTTCTCTCTAAGCGTGCGACGGGTCTCACGCAGCCGTGCCAGTGAACCAGCTGTGGCCACACCTGCCATGGGCGAGGCTGTCGTCTGTCCAGTCCAGCAGACTTAGGAAGCCTCGCTAAGCGTTAGGAGCCGTGCTGGGCCTGGGGGTACAAGATGCAGACAGCTGCTGTCCTGCTCCTCCTGAGCTTGGTCAGGGGGATGTCTTGTGTTTGGAAATTAAGCCAAAGAGAGCTGTTCTCGTGGCCAGTGGTCACCTGAAGGTGACCACAATGATCTGCCTGTGTTTCCTGCCCCATACCTTTCTGGGTGTGTGTGTAATTGGCTCATGTCTGTTTTGCTCAGAGCTGCCATCATCACAAAGGTCAGCACCCCAACTAATTAGCTCAGACAGGACTCGTTTGAAGGAGCTCGTTTCAGCTCACAGATTGGGGGAGCAGCCACCCAGAGCTTCAGCTGGCTTCAGGAAGGGTGGAGACCGCTGGACTGGGAGACAAGCAGGCAGGCTTTCCTCCTCCATTCCAGCCTCACCCGTCCTGCCCCGGACTTCTCCCTCCCAGACCAGCTTTCTCTGCCTGGGGGTGCAGAGCAGCTGCCCAGGGTTCTGGGTGACACCCCTGGAGTTTGAGGCAGGGGAAACAGGAAGTCTTTCCCAGCAGCTGCCAGTAAAGAGAAAAGAGGCCCTACACTGGGTCAAGCTCAGGGCTTGTTCCCTGCCATCCCTGAACCTGGGTGGGTGTTGTGGAACTAGATAGTGGCCTTCTGGGGGCCCCACGGCTGTCCTGGGAGAGTGCCCATAGGACTGTCCAGGAGAAGGACATGCCACCTGTTTGTGGCCACTGAGAAGCAAGCAGTGACCCCAGGAAGTAAGGAAAACAGTCTTTTATAACTGGTTTGTCACATTGGTAAGAATTCATTATACTCGTTTATCTCTGCGCACTGTTAGTTACACACATAAGTAAGTTTATATTGGGGCTCAGACTCCTAATTTTTAGGGCGTTCCACAGAGTTCTGTAAAACATGGTCTGCATGCTTACACCTGAGTTTCCTTTCAGCCCATGCTACCCTTTCCAAGTCTACAGAGCAAGCTGCCAATGGACTTGGTTATTTTGAACCCATTGTTCAGAGGACTCTTAATTTGGTGAGGATGTTGCTTGAACATCTCTTGTAACTGCAGGTGGGAAGAGAAACCCAGAAGCTGAGGGGAGGCAAGGTGCTCCTGGTGATGCTGGTCGGGACCAAGATCTTCCCTGAGAGTGCTGCCCAGGTTGGCAGCTGCCTGCCTGCTCCTTCCTGCCTCTGCCTCTTTGGCACCTTCCAGCCCAGAACTTCTGTTCCCAGGGCCACTTTGGGAGCGATGGTTGCAGACTTTTCTAAAAGAAGGACGCTGAAGTTGGCTTCAGGAACAGTCAAGAGGCAGCTGCTGTCAGGCTAGTGTTTTCCAGACTCCATTTTCTTTGAATTTACCTTTTGATCTCCGGGATTTGGGTCCTTTTAACCTTTGGAAGTGCGCGTGAGCTCTTCTACCTGCGGCATGGAAAGGTGGTGAGAGAAAAGGCCGGTTCCTGGGTTCTGGTCTCTGCAGGAGGCTTTTCTCTATGGACTTAGATAGGTATCAGCTCTGGCTCTGGGTAATCGGCTCAGTAACCTAAGGAGAAAGAGTAAAGCCGTATTTTCTCCCTGCAAGTACAGTGCATGCAGCGTTGATCTCCTGTCGAGGTGCCGGTGAAATCGTCTTGGTACCTGAGTTGAAATTGCATAGCAGAATGGCTTCCATTATGAAAGTGAAGCCTTGGGAAGATGCGATTTGAAATTGGTTTCTGATTTTGAATTAGTCTCTCTCCTTTTTTTAAGTTATGCAGGGGTGAACTTGTAATGACCGTTCTTTTATGATTCATACAAACATATTTTCAGAACATTCAATGATAAAGGTTTCTGGAAGGACAGAATGACATTGTTCATGCCTCTCCTGGCCTCCAAGTCGTTATTGAAGGGAATTCACTTAGAAAGCCATCCCAGGGCCGGTGAGATGGCTCAGCGGCATAAGCGCCTGCCTGGCAAGCGTGAGGTCCTGAGTTCGACTCCTGGAAGCCACATACGAAAAAGGGGCCGGTGATATCGCTCAGTGGCATTGGCGCCTGCTGGCGCGCGAGGTCCTGAGTTTGACCCCCGGTACCCACAAAAAAAAAAAAAAAAAAGAAAGCCATCCCAAAGAACCCACAGATGTTTGCAAAAATTTAATTGACCACTTTATCTGTTTCTTTACTTTACAAAGAAACTTTATATCCCAATCACTGTGTTAACAAGTAAGTTACACTATATCTTATCCATTAAAAAGCTACGTAGCACTGTTGCAACAGACTTCATATTTGTGATTATATATGTCAGTATTTCCTTTCTTCATTGGATGTGACTTTAATGACTGTACCTGTGTTTATGTCACACTGATGCAGACATTCCTGTACTATTTGGTCTACTCCAATTCCTTTTGTCTTCTGCCAGTAAACTTATGATAAGCACCCATATACACACCTTGCTTCTCCTGCACTGATTGTCACTGTCCTGGCTCCTCATTTTGGAGGTCCCAAGACAGTGGCAAACACAAACCGTTACCATTTGCCAAGCACTGTTGTAAGCATCCACTCCTGTGATTTAAAGGGCCACTACTGTTACCCTTGGAGGAAGGGAGGTATACAGAGTTTAAGTAACTTGGTCAAGGTCACACTCACCCATGACCTTGGACAAGTTGCCTAACCTCCCCGAGCCTCGGTGTCCTCATCTATAAAATGGGGGTCATTTCTGCCTCACTGGTTCCATCAGAGGCTGGGTAAGAGTGCTCAGTGGGGGACGCATCACAGAGGAAGCCTGCTGCATTGCACTTGGGTTTTGTTTTTTTTTTTTTTTTTTAAGTTATCCTTGGTTGTAAACTAGTTTGGTTGACTGCGCCTTTGCCCCTGGGGCTGTTCTGAAGGCAGGCCTGCATGGGTGCTGGAACAGAGGTGCTGAGGTGTGCCAGGGGTTCGCGGGGCCCTGGCACCACATGCTTTGCGCCTGTGCCTGCCTGCTGCGCAGAGCCCAGCTTACTTCACAGCCCTCCTTGCCAATGTGGAAGCATCGCCCACCTCCAGGGTTTTCTTTGTTGCCCTCTCCTCTTCTGGCGGGTGGGGCGGAGCAGGGAAACAGTCGGAAGAGACTTTGCCTGTGCTGTCAGCAGCGGGAGAGACGAACCTGTGCAGTGCTCTCCTGACGCTCCACAGCGCTGTATGAATGCCCCTCCACGGCAGTGTCTGAGGGCCGATTTCCACACCAGCCCTTCCCTTCCTCCCGGCAGAGGCACTGAGACTCGACTCTCTGGACCTGGAGAGGAATGTGTGGGTGGAAGTGCTAAAGCGGATAGAACTTGGTGTGAAGGTTGAAATATGGGAGAGGAGGAGGGCCCATCTAGGACCTCTTCAGGGACACCAGCTTGAGCAGAACAAAAGACGAGGGGCTGTTCAGAAGGGCAGAGAAGTGTGAGGAGAGAACCAGGTTTGCTGCGGGTAATTCATCAATGGTTTTGGGAACTCATTTGGAATTGCTTTGGAGACCCATGGCTACAGGAGATGTCAAGAAGGTAATTGGATGCATGAGCACTAAGTTTAGAGTAGACATCCTGGCGAGAGATAAGGCTGTTTTAATGTAGGATGGTATTTGCACGTAGTGCCATTTGCATGTAGGAGCCATCAGCATGGAGGGTCATTTGCGTATGGGGTCATTGCATTAGGGCTGTCTGCGTGTAGGAGTCATCTGTATGTAGGGTCGTTTGCTTGTAGAGTCTTAAGTACCTAAGTTGTCGAACTCAGTTTGTTCCAACTTTGTATTTGAACACCAAAAAGTTCAAGAGCTGAACATATTTTTCCCGTAAGAAATAATGGAAAACCAAATAATTGGTCCTGAGGCCCAAAATATTACACATACAAATTCATTTTTCCAGGACTTTGACAAATTTCACAGTGACTTCTCTCTTTAACTCTATCGTGATTCTCACAGTTTTCCTCTTAGCTTTACCGCCAGTATCACTAATTTTCTCTGGAGCCATGGTTATGATATTTCGTGTAAATAAAGCCCCCCAAAAGCACAGTGACCAATGTTTTAACGCACTCACATAAGCACTGTGTGTTGTCTGGCGAAAGTGGTGCTTAGACCAAAGCGTCGCCCCGCTGTGTCCCCAGCAAGACATGACCCGTGACTCACTCTCGGTCTGTATAAGTTTTCTCAAATCGGATTTTTGGTTGACTATCGAGCAAAGTTATGAACGCCCAGCAGCTTTTTTTTTTTTAATCAGATTTTATTGGCACATTTTAGATATACATAATGATCACATTCCTCCTACAGAATTTGTACCTGTATATGATATAACTTATTTTTTTCCCATTCCCCTCCCCTCCCTTCAACCCCTCCTCCCCTTCCCATTTACAAAGCTTTGTTTCCATGTTTTCCTTCTTTTCTCATTTTTTTTTTTACTTTTCCCTTCTTTCCTTTTCCCCTCTCCTCTCCCTTGTTCCCCTCCCCAGTTGAACATTTTCTTCCTATTTCACAATATCTATTATACATTTTGGTCCTTATTTACACTTTTGGTTTCTCACACCAGAGAAACAGTGTGGTATTTACACATGTGTGTCTGATTTGTTTCACTTAAGAGTATGGAATCAAGGTGTATCCATTTTCTTAGAAATGTCTTCTTCATGGTAGAGTAGTACTCCGTTGTATAAAAAAAACGCATCTTCTTTATCCATTCACCAGTTGATGGGTACTTGGGTTGTTTCTAAGATTTGACTATTACAAACTGTGCTGCTATAAACATAGGTGCACATATATCACTGTGGTATGATGCTTTTAATTCTTTTGGGAAGATGCCCAGAAGGGAAATAGCTGGGTCAAATGGGACCTCTAATTCAAGCTTTTTGAGGAATCTCCACACTTATTTCCACAGTGGTTGCACCAGTCTGCACTCCCACCAACAGTGGAGAAGGGCTCCTTTTTCCCCACAGCCCCTCCAGCATTTGTTATTGGTTGATTTCTTGATGATAGCCATTCTTTCTGGGGTGACATGGAATCTCAGTGTTGTTTTAATTTGCATCTCTCGAATGACCAGGGATGTTGAACTTTTTTTTGTATATTTATTTGCTGTTTGTACTTCTTCATCTGAGACGTGTTTAAAAGCAGCTTTTTTTTTTAACTTTGCTGAAAGTTCGAACTTGGAGCCATTCGGCAGCTGAGATACCACTGTAGACTGCATGTAGGGAGCCATCTGCATGTAGGCTATCACCGCCCTCTGAGGGTGGATGAGCTGTCCTGGGGAAATAGTAGAGGGTGAGGAGGCTAAGCCCTAGTCTTGGGGATCACTAACAAGTTAGGCAGGGAAGAAGAGGCTGCATCTATAATCAGGTCTAAGAAAGTGAGGCCAGGGAATTGGAAGGGACACAGTGAAAGAATCCATAGGAGAGTGAGGCTTTCAAAGGCAGAAGGAACCCCGCGTTGAATGCTACTACCTGGTGGTCCAGCAAGACAGGGACCATTTATCTACCATTTAATTATGGGATGGTCTTTAGTGACCTGAGATTGGGTGGCATGGTGGTGCTGGGAGTGGAGTCGGAACACGTACTGGGAGTTATTCCTTAGGGTGCTGGGTAAAGGGGGGAGGTAGCACAGGTGCTGTATTAGTCAGATTTTCTGTCACTGAGACACAATACTGAATACCCACAACTTAAAGTAAGAAAGGTTTAATTTAGTTCCCAGGTTCAGGAGATTCTGTATATTGTCAGGTGGCTCCAAGGAATGTCATGGCGGAAGGACGTGGTGGAGCAAAGCTGCTTAGCATGGCAGCCAGAGAGCAGAGGAGGGAACAGTTTCGGAGAGGAATGGGATAGAGACCATATATAGTACCCTCAGGCACACCTTTATTACCCATTCGGACATACTCAGAAGTGTGCTTTATTAATGTAGTAGTGGTTTCTTAATCCAGGTGAATCCACAGGATTCACAGTCACAATCCACCTCTTGTCAACTTCTCATCAAAACATATCTTCTTAAACCACACATTTTAATCTCCAAATAAAGACAATAGCAAGTTCATAATTCCTCCTAACATAATACAACTATCATACAACTGGAAACAACAAAGTTTCAGCAATTTCAGCATTTTTCAAAAGTCCAAATCCAAGTCTTTTCTGACATTCAAGGCAAACTCTTAGCTGTTAACCTTTGTAAAAATCAAAAACAAATTACAAAATTCCAAGACACAATGGCATAGGGTAAAATATTCCCATTCTATAAAGGAAGAATGGGGGATAGAAAAGAATCAGACCAAAGCAAGACCAAAACCCAGCAGAGTAAACATTAAACCCTGTAGTTCATGTCCAATATCTGGGGTAGATGGTAAAATGTGAGTTCAAAGGGCATGGGTGGCTCCATCTCTGTGGCCTTGCCGGTTTCACTTACAAGTTCCCGCAGGTTCCCTCAGCTGACATTCTACATTCCTGGCATCTCTAACTTCCTAGGGTCTCCACTATACCTTTGGCTTCATTCCCACAGTTTCATGGACTGCCTTCTCAAGGGCTCCTTTCCTGACCTCCCATGCCTTCCTTTGAAATATGGATGGACAACTCCCTGACCCCACAACTCTTGCATTCTGCATGCAAGTATAACCAGCATCATGTGGATGATGCCAAGGTCTTCTATCAGAAAAGCAGTAGCTGTGTCCCCTTGGGCTATTGCTGTAGCAGCCTTTGAGTACATGGATGATTGAGCACAGTAAAATTAATTCTTGTAAATCAATTCCCTAGGAGTTTCTTCTTGAGCAGGGATACCAGGGACTGTCTTCTCAAATGAAAGGTTGATACTTTTGCACCCTTGAGACTGCCATAGGTAGGGTTTTGCTGATGCCTGAGCTATCCTCTTTCTTCTTGTCCCTGTACAAAGTACTTGGTTTTTTTTTAATAGTGCTAATCTCTTCAATAGCCACACTTTGGCCCCAGCTTTATACATAGTTCCTTCTGAGCCAAAATGTAAGTTTTTTCAATTTTTTTATGCTCTGCATTTTGCCCTATTCTCTCTCTCTCTTTTTGTTTTTTTGTACTAGGAATTGAACTCACGACCTTGTGCTTGACGGGCAGGTGCTGTGCCACTGAGCTATATCCCCAACTTCTGCCCCTTATTCTCACTGTAAATCTGGCTAAAGTCAGCCAGCAGTACCCATGCCACAGCCAGAATGTTGGGCTGTCTTGAAATTTCCTATACCAGATTAGTCTACTTTCCTTTGTCTCAGTCTCCTGCAAAGTCTCAGGAGATAGGCAAAATGAAGATAAATGTTTTTCAAGAGTGTAAGACATGAGGCCACTAGTCAAACTGCCAATGGAATCCTTGTTTATAACTGACACCTCCTGAGCCTTGCCTTTACTGCCCATATTCCTATCAGCATCCTGATCTTCTAAGCTCTGACCCATTAGGCTCTGTTCATAGCATTCTAAGACTTTTCCAGCCCGCTTTTCCATACCTTTCCAAACTCTTCATAAACTAATTACAAAGGCTTCTAAACTACATGGTCAGATATAGTCAGAACAATGACCTCACTTCTGGTACCAATTTTCTGTATTAGGTTTTCCATTGCTCAGATGCAATAGCTGACACCCACAACTTAAAGGAGGAAAGGTTTAATTTAGCTCATAGTTTCAGGAGATTCAGTGCATGGTCAGCAGGCTCCAAGGCAGAAAGCTCATGGCAGAAGGGCATGGTGGAGCAAAGCAGAGCAAAGTGGAGCAAAGAGAGGAATGGTTTGGAGAGGAATGCGCTAGGGACTATATATAGTAGCCAAGGTTACACCTTCAGGACCCCCTCAGACACACCCAGAAGTGTGCTTTACTAATGTACTAGGTATTTCTTAACTCATGAATTTGACCAGTCAGGATTAGTGGTCACAGATGCACACACCAACTGCTTGCTGGAGAGACAGGGATGTTGTCCAAGACTTGTCATCACCTCTTGGGCCTTAGCACCCTGTGGTTTCACCTCTCCCAGTCTCCTAGACAAAACACCTGAAGAGGCTGTGAGTGGTTACAAGCTGTGCCATCATGATCATAGGACAGATCTGTTCTCTTCCACCCCTCCTCCTGCACACTTTCCAAATCTCCTGGCAGCATCCTCTGGGAGAAGTGTGGTGGGTTGCTGCCAGTGCATATGCCGGTTTCACATGGTATGTGTGCCACCATCACCCAGACAAGTCCAGGGTGTTCAGAGCAGCAGTGCTTTAGGAGCCCTGATTTGGAAAGTTCCCAGATGCCCAGGAACTGTAGCATGGACAGGTGAGTTGGGGTATAATCAGGCTGTGCAATCTTAGCAATGTGGATTAAGGAGCATTCACAGTAATATGGATTCAAAAAGCATTGTTAAATTAAAGAAGCCAGACTACCTAGCCTGTGGGTGTGAAGAGTTTGGGGAAGTGGAGGGGGTTGGTGATGCTCTGTTTGTTGGCTGGGTGGAATTCCCCATGAGTGGGTTTGCTTTATGACAGTTTGCTGAACTGCACTACACGCATGTAACAGTGGAATAAGAAAGTTCTACCAAACAAGCAGAGAAACTGTCTTTGCCAGGCTGTGGCCACAGAGATGCATGATGGGTAATGTCTCTGGTTTTGATGGGATGTGGTTCAATTCAGCTCCTTGACCTTGAACAGACCACTCCACACCTCTTGTGTCTCAGGTGCATGCCCTACCAATGTGGTATTATGCTTACCTCCTAGGGTGGCGTGGGGCTGAATGAGCCAGCAGGCGGCGGGGATTGGCCCAGGATCTTTTCCTGCCCCTTAACCTTGGGGTCATCTCCCAAGTGCTCTTGATTCCCAGTGGCCTGTCCTTTATAGCACTTGCCATCCCCCACCCTCACATTCCAGCTTCTTGGTCAATAGCATAAGGGTCTGTTGGTTCCCTTCTCTCCCATGCAGGCTGCCCTGTTCCAGGAGAGATGTACTCCTGTGGGATGGGGGCGGGTGAGGGGGGCACTGTCCTCAGGAGGCACTGGATGGGTTCTGTACCAGCAGTTGTGGTCCACAGGTTAACCTTCCCAAGCCTCTCCAAAGGCCACCTGTTCTGAGCCCAGCCAGATCCCCAGCCTCAGGGACTTCGTCATCCCTTCTGCCTAACCCTAGCGGGAGCAGTGCTCCTGCTTTACCCCAGTAGTTCTTCCAACTATTACTAAGAGTCACAATCAATCTTTTTAAATGGAAATCTGTGGGAAGGGTCTTCAGGCTGCCAGTGAGGTGAGCCTCCTCCTTCGATTGCATTTCTGTCCTGCTGTTGGGTCACAATCCACCTTTTTAGTTTCAGTACTGGCGATTGAACCCAGGGTCTTCATGCTGAGCTATATCCCCAGCTCTTTTTATTTTTATTTTGAGATAGGGTCTCACTAAGTTGCCCAGGCTGGACTCAAACTTGCAATCTTCCTGCCTTAGTGCCCTGGAGTGCTGGGATTACAGGTGTGTGCCTGACCACAATTGATCTTTTTAAATAGAGATCTATAGGGAGGCTCTTTGGAATGCCAGTGGTGTGAGCCTCTTTCCGAGATGGCATTTCTGTCTTGCGGTCCATGGAACAGTGGAAGCCTGAGGGCTTCCAGTGCACATTAAGTGGAAGAGAGCTGGTCATATTTCTCCTTTTTTTCCTGGCTAAACTGGAGCTGCTTTGCTTTTAGAAATATCTGGGGGTGCACAAGTTCAAAGTACAGACTTCCAGACCCTTCCCAGAGCTCTCGATCCTCCTGGCATTAGGCAGGCTAAGAACAACATGGTGCCAGGTCCCGCTGTGTGCTTCTCTTTCCAACTCCATGGGATTCACATTCTTCACTTTGGTAGTTTGAAGTCTGCTGAGATGGCAGCATTTACACCATGGAAATTGGCAAACACTACAGATCAATCCCCAGAGACGATTATGAACATTTACCAGTCTACCATGGGCCATGGCATCTGTATTTTTTAAATGCGTCCACTGTAATTCTTAGGTGCAGCCAGGGCTGAGAACCACCGGCCCAGGGTGTCCCAAAATGGGCATAGCAATGTCCATGTTTATCAACAGTAGCTAACTGTTATCCAGCCTTAACTAGTGATCAGTTGTTCATATGAATTAGGTCACTCAACCCTTACAACACCCCATGAAGGAGCAATTGTATCCCCACTTTTCGGATGGTGAGATTGAGGTTCAGATGGGTTGCCTCTGCCTCGTCCAGAGCCACAGTCCTAGTCAGGAGCTATGGCTGCACTCCAATCAAAGACTGAGCTGCGGGAACCCGAGTCTGGCCTGTCCCTCTTGGATGGCCGTGATCAGTGTCCCCTTGCCCCAGTGGGTTGGGCGCAGAGTCATGCTCTTGTTCAAGATGACCACGAGTCCCAGGCTGGGACCTTCCAGGCTGTGTGTGCCTGTGGGATGGGCGCTTGTCACCAGGGTGGCGATGGGCAGGTCTCCGCCCTGTTGAGTGAGGCGCTTGGACTCTGCCAGGGGAGAGACCCCGAGACTAACGGGCTTTGCACTGGGCTGTGCTCTCTTCCCCTTCAGTGGAAAACGACAAAGAGTTCTTCCACCCACGCTACCACCATCGGGAGTTCCGGTTCGATTTATCCAAGATCCCGGAAGGGGAAGCTGTGACTGCAGCCGAATTCCGGATCTATAAGGACTACGTCCGGGAACGCTTTGATAACGAGACCTTCCGGATCAGCGTCTACCAGGTGCTGCAGGAGCACTTGGGCAGGTGGGTGTTACATTGGTGCTGGGGTGGGTGCTGAGCTTCCTCCAGCTGCAGAGGAGGAAGGGGTGATGGCCCCAGGCTGGAGTCAGACAGTCAGGAACCATCAGGGCAGCTTCTTCATGGACCACCAACCACCTACAGGCCCTGGACAGTTATCTTTTTAAGAGAAAGTGTATGATGTATGTCACTGTTTGTTAAAACTATGACTGTCCATGAATCTGGGCAGGAATCGCAGGAGTCCAGGAAACCTGGGAATCTGTGGTCCTGTTTGGGTATTAAGGGGCGGATCTCCATCTGGCCATGTACTCAGGGCCATGGAAGAGAAGGAAGAGGATGAGCGTGTGTTGATGATCTCTGTCTCCCATTCATCACTCTTCAGAGTGTCAGGCAATCAGTGTAAGTGACCATGAGTAATAAAATGTTAGAGAGGGAAAAAAACAAAAACAAAAACCCAACCAAAAGCAAACAGCCAGAGAACTTGCAGCCTTCTAAGAATCACTAGGTTGGGAACCAAAAGCTTGCACTGAAAAGCTTTAGTTTCTGGAGATCTTTTAATTTCAAGGTCTTGTGAGAAGCAAGAAGACTAAGGAAAAGGACAGGCTCATCTGTCACAGTCCAGGGGTGCAGATCCCCAGGTAATGTTACTCCACAGCTGGGCTTTGGGACTTCTCAGGCTGTGACCTTTCCTGTCCCTTCTGCCCGTTTGGTGTGACACAGTGGTTATGGAAGAAGGGTGGTGTGGGCACCTCCTTCTGATGGTCCATCCTCACTCTTAAGCTAGGATGGGGATGTGTTACCACTGCCGGGACAAGGAGCCATCACCCTCATGCTTACGCGGTATTGCTGTTTGAGGGTCATCTCGACTACAAAGAAAATAAAATATTTCTGGAGAATTTCCAAGGTCTTGCATCCATTACCTCGTTTCATATTCACAGTGGCCTGCTGTGGTAACTCCTCTGTGAAACAGGGAGATTTGAAAGTGGCCACCTGAGGACTTGGCTCCAGGTTTGGGAAGCTTACAAAAGGTTTTTCTGTTAAAAATTTGCTTTTGAGCTAGGCATGGTGGCACATGCCTATAATCCCAGCACTCATGAGGCTGAGGTAGGAGGATTGCCGTGAGTTCAAGACCAGCCTGGGCTACATAGTGAGACCTCGTCTCAAAAAAAAGAACAAAAAAACCTTTGTGTTTTAAGCCATGTATAGTGGCGGATGCCTGTCATCTCTCAAATACTTGGGAGATTGAGGGAGGAAGATCATGAGTTTGAAGCCAGCCTGGACAACTTAGTGAGACCTCATCTCAAAAAATTAAAATGAAAAGAGCTGGAGACACAGGTCAGAGGTAGAGTGCTTGCCTAGTCTGTGTGAAACTCTAGATTCTCTGCCCAGTATTAGAAAAAAAAATTTTGGTTTTGGGTGGGTAATACATGCTCATTGTGTAAAATTAAAAAGAGAGAAGGTCACGGCTATGGAAATTAAGGCTCCTTCTGCAGCTGAGCCTGGGTTTCTTGCCTGGAAGGCAGCCCTTGCTCTGGGTTCCTGGATTTCCTCCATTCAGTTGCAATGGCAAGCAGAAACACCGAAACAACACCCAGGATTTGGAGGCAGATTTATTTACATCGACGGGCACTGATCGGAATCATTCCCAGAATATCAGGCCCCGATCTCTGGTGGTCTAGGGCTTATATGAGATAAGCAAGCAGGAAGTACAGAGGCAGAATGGCTCCTCAGTTGGGGATTGGTTTATACAATGTGCATCATAGTGACAGCTGTGCATCACAGTGACCAGCTGTTTCTAAGAGACAGAAGCAACCAGAACTGGAACAGGAACTATTACCTGGGCGACTAAGAAACTAAAGTATACTGGCTGGAGGGGGGGACATTTCTGTTACATTTCTCCCCTCTTTTAGTTTCCCTAGCAAATATTTGCTGGGCATATTACACACGATCTTCTGAGACAATGCCCAACTAGAAGCAGTAACATTACGGTTGTCAGTGATCCTAGGATGGGTCCTAGCCAAGCTCTCCAAGATTGTCTTATTACAGTTTTTCCCTAAGTTGTTTTTAGGAAGAGACATAATTTAGGCCTGTCTGTTCTGTAACATTACTCTGGCAAGGGAGTGAGTGAGTTAATTTGATCTAGGAGAGTGTCCAGTGTGCCTTGGATGCTCATCAAATCTTGGTCAAGTGTTTGATTGATTGTTCTCTTCTCTTGGGGCAACTGGCTATAGAGTTTAAGGCAAAAAAAAAAACAAAAAAACAAAAAAACAAAACCACAGCTAGCAGGGGGCAGGGAAGCAAGGACTGCGATAAGCTGCCTGAAAAGGAACAAAAATCAGGGGGAATAGGTATGGAGCAATCCTGTGAACTGTGTCCTCAGGCTTAAGCCGTGCATGGACTGGTCAGTGTCCAGAGTGACCAAAGCAGGGCTTTGAGTGCATTGCCTCTTCAGAGTGAGCCATCTGGTCCAGGTGAATTTTTCCAGCAGATCTAAGGCTGGGTTTCTGAAACTTGTAGAGGTAGTTAACATGTACCTGGGTTATATGTGTGTGTAGGAGTGCCTGCAGGTATAGCTGATCTTTTCGCTAAACTTTTGTAGAGCCAATGCAAGCTGTTTCTGGCTATATTTCTTGTGGCCTGTATGCTGTATGTCAAGGGTAGGCCATATCTAGGGATGATTTTCACAGCAGGACCCTATAAACTTCTTCTCAGTGCAGGTAGGGAATGGGAGGTTGGGGCCGGAGACACACACTAAAGCCTGAGCTGGCTGCAGGAGCACAGGTGCCAGCACTGCAGCTTGAGCTTACAGAACATGTGGTGGGGGCAGGTCTGGCTCTGATTAAGATGGATCTTCTGGGAGTACCAGATAAAGTATTTTTCTGGCTGAAGTTGATGTTTCGATCAATCAGATCCCCGGAGGGGGCTTAGGCCTCTGGACCGGATTGTTTTGAGTGCAGGTTTGGCCAAAATAGCTTTGTCCAAGGTGACCACAGCATATCTAGCCTGTTGGACTCTATTCCTAACGGAGCTACTTCCATCCATAAACAGGGTGTACTCAGCATCTGTCAGGAGGTTAGAACAGTTCATCAGTCAGTGCCAGGCAGTCATGGTACTGGGTGAGGTCCAGCACAGCATGTGGCATCCGGACAGTTAGGTCTTGGCCTAAGGTGAGCTTGTCAGCTTTCTTGATCAGAAGGACAGTGGCTATTAGAGCATGAAGACAAAGGCGGGGGGGCAGCCCTTAGCGGCCAAATCCAAGTATTTGCACAGGTAGGCCATTGGGTGCTCCCAGGGTCTGACAGTCTGAGTAAGCATCATTGTTTTTGTGAACTCAAGGGTCCAGAGTTTATAGAAGCCAAGAGCTTTAAGAAATTTACAGTTTCTTTCTTGTAACCAGTTTTTGCCAGATATTGTAGCAGAGCTTTTGTGTCTTTTCAGCAGGCAGTTTGGATGTCATTTTGGGAAACTGGCCAGGTCAGCTGTGAGGGCTTCTCCAAAGAGTGTAAACAAGTTTTTGAACCTCTGGGAGGTTGAGGCTAGGTCAGTTGCAAAGAGGGGCTGGCTGACAGGAGCCAACTGAAGGCAGAAGAAGGCATTCTTAGGTTCAGGCAGGTATACCAGCAGGCTGTGGGTGGCAGAAGACGGAGGCATTGTATACAGAGGGCAACCAAGGCAGCATTGGCAGCTCAGAGATCTTGAACTGGCTTTACAGGCAGGAGAGGTGTGTTTTAGCAGTTTGACAGTCTGTAGGCATTTTGCAGTTTTGAAGTCTCATTTTTTTCTCTCTTGGGGGACTGTGACGGTTAGGGCCTCCCCGAAAATTGTGGGAGAGTTTTTAACCCCTTATGAGTCCAAGTAAGCTGGCTTTTTGTCTCAGGATTTTTCCCAATTGAAGAGTCTTATGGGAGCAACTTGCAAGCAGAGGAAGGCATCTTTAAAATCTAGAACAGTCCAAAAAGGGTGTATGGGTTGGGAACTGCAGAGTGTAAGGCAATGACTGCATTTTGATGGTAGGGAGATCTTGCCCTAGTTGATTCACAGTCTGTCAGGCTGATGTGTGGCTGGATGCTTGTTTGTGCTTCCCGTGACATCAGACAGCACTGGGGGGGGTGTCGCGGTGAGGTGGCATGGTTGATGGCCAGGCCCGGAGGCAAGTCCTTGGTTCATACTCTGAGAGGAGAGTTTTCAGAATTTCAGGATTATGGTTGTCTGCCTCAGGCTGGTGTGGGCATCATCTTCCTCTCGGGGAACAGTCAGAATTGAAAGTGCAGGGTTAAACGAGAGGGAGGCTGACTGGCTTGGTGCAAAGGAGATGGTCACTTCTAACTTGAAGAGGAGGTCTCTTCCCAGAAGTGGTACGGGGACTGGCTTACATAGGAGATGCCCTCCCAGGCTGCAAGTTTGTGCCTGGCAGAAGGGGCGAGAGGCAGGTTGCCCTAGTTGCCCCGATGATGGTACTATGGGCTCCCAGTGGCCCAGATAAAGAAGGGAGCCTGGTCTGGCCTAGTCTGAGCTCATCAGACTGAACAAAGGGCTGTCATCTGATCCACGTTGAAGCTTTTGAGAGTTCTTATTTTTTTAATCTGAATGGGCATTTATTCTTTTTTTTTTTTTTTTTTTTTTTTAGTGTCCATAGTCCTTATAACTCATAGCCAGAGGGTATGGTTGTCTATCAGACTGGACTTTCTTACGGACATCAGGTGTTTTTCTTTTATCAGGTTTCCAGGTAACAGTGGTTGATGGGCTTTTTGTCCCACTTTTTGATGTCTCTGAGAAGTGTTTGACTGATTTTAGGTTTCTAGGCAGGGCAACCTTTGGGAAAGGCCGTGGCAACTCATTTGTCAGGGCTGACAGCCCAGTTTTTCCTCAGTAAAAATGTGGAACTCAGAAGGAGTTGCTGACAGTCATCTTGGGTGGGCGTTAGATGATGCCATCTGACCAGGTTAGGTGTGGCCATGAACAGAAGGTTCGGCAGGAGGACCTCTATGGCCAAATGCAGGCAATGGCTAGCTGGAACCAGTTCAGTTGGCTGGAAGTAGAAGAGTCAGGAGCGGGGAGTAAAGCGATAGGTATTGGCAGCAACTGTGGCAGCTGACAAAGGTACCAAGGCAGAATTCTTAGGAAGAATGGGCTTCTTTTTTCCTTTATTTTTTTTTCTTTGAGACGCAGGGAGCGGTTTGGTTTCATTTTTAACTCTGTAAAAAGCCCTTTTTCCTGCAGGCAGGGACTGTGGGTTTTAATTAATTAGTTCCCCCCCTGGCTCCCTATGTGTGTGCTGCATACCCTTGAATGATGGTGCAACAGACAAAGGGTGGGTGCCCCTCCGAGAGAGACCATTCAGATGCCTGCTTGGCCACGCCCCTTGTGGGGACTTAGGCTTGACCTAGTTAAGGAGGGTGCAAGGCCTCTGTTATGCCATATGTTGATCACCACAGAACCGCAGGAGAGGGCCTAATCAGCCACTGCAACCAGTGCCTCCCACTCTTGGTGCACAGATGGAGCAGCCTGTTGCTTACACTGTCCACTCCACTCACTCACGCATTCATTCATCAGCACTCAGAGGTTAAACATCCCAACCCCCACCCTTGAGGGTGGCCTTAACTGATAAGAGTTGATCAAGGTCTTCTGCTTGAACTGAGCAGGACTGACAGACTAACTGGGGTGCCTCCGAGGGTCTTACTGGAATCAGGCAGGCAGGCAGGCAGACAGACAGACAGACTGCATCCTACTCCTTTTGAGGTCTGAAGTGAGCTGCTTGAGCAAGGAGCCAGGAATCCTCCTCCAGACCTCCGAGGGGACTCAAGAAATTTCAAGGGCACGCCTTCCCGTTGGGACCTGGAGAGGTCCTTGCTCTGTCTGTGAGGGCCACTACCGGTGACCAAAATTGGTCAGTACAGTCGGTCTTCCTGGCCGACACACCAGATGCAATGGCAAGCAGAAACACCAAAATGACACCCAGGATTTGGAGGCAGATTTATTTTACGTTGGATGGGCACTGACTACGAATCAGTTGTTCCTCAAAATATCAGTCCCTGCTCTCTGGTGCTCTAGGGCTTATATGGGATAAGCAAGCAGGAAATACAGAAGCAGAATGGCTTGTCAGTTGGGGATTGGTTTATACAATGTGCATCACAGTGACAGCTGTGCATCACAGTGACCAACTGCTTCTAAGAGACAGAAGCAACCAGAACTGGAGCAGGAACTATTACCTGGGCGACTAAGAAACTAAAGTATACTGGCTGGGGAGGGGCATTTTCTGTTACACAGCAAATACATTTGTGTGTTTCCCTGTGTCCACAAATGGAGCCCCACCCTACGCTCTCTGGCTTGTACCACCAGATGAGTAACTTCGCCAGTCCCTCCTGTCCTTGTTCCTGTCTGTTCCATACTGTCCTGTCCTGTGGGTTTTGCAGTGGGTATCTGTTTGTTACCCATGAGTGTGTGGTGGCTTCTTGGTTCTGCTAGTGTGGACAGCACTGTGGGTGGCCTCGTACAGGCTGTGCGGGTCCATCTGAAGTTCTAACTCTGGTTGGTATCACTGCACGGCTCCCTTAGGGGTTGATTTAACTTCTGCTCCCCTAGCCAGAGAGGAGTGGCTTGTGCCCACTGTTCTTGCTCAGGGCTCTAACCAAACCATTTCCCACTGTGGTTCAAACTTTTGTTTTAGAGGCCTCCCACCCCTCAAGCACTGCACTGCTTCCTTGCTCTAGAGGAGGGCAGTCCTGTTGGCAAGGAGGCTTCTGGGAAGGCCCCGAAGGTAGTGTGGGGGTGGGACAGACAGTTTTGCTAATGAAAGGTTGGCCCAGCAGGGCTGTGCCCGGGTCACCAGGCATAACTTCAAGAAGAATCATTGAATGCACTCTTGGGAGTTAGTTACAAGTGCTTGCTCTGCTCTGCACTCTGACACACCCCAGGATGCTGTTCTTTTGCAGTGCTGGGGTCCAGCTCAGGGCCTCTGCTGTGCCAGGCAAGTACTCTACCACTGAGCCACACCCTCGGCCCCCACTTCAGCACTGTGAAACAGGCTGTGCATTTGATTTTGCTCACAAAGGCTGATGTAGTGGGGTGAAGCAAGCTCCCCAGGCTGTGGGTCCGTAGCACTCAGCTGAGCCGCTGCCCACCCTGGCCTCCAGCCACAAACCCGCGCCTGCCTCTCAGGGCTCTGTGGAGAGGCTTCACTTCCTGAGTGTGGTGGCTTCGGGTCTCACCCAGATCTGAAGGGCTCCCAGGGTTACCTGCTCACTTCTCCCAGCTCTCTTTAGAGCGTCTACCCTCACAGTGTCCCATGGCCATTGGACCAAGGGGCACCTGTGACACCCAGCTCCTCCTTCCCTTGCTGAACTTGCTTCCCAGCTGCCAGCCTGGGCACTGCTCTTCCCTCGAGGGGCAGCCCCACCTGTGGCTCCCACTGCCGGGGTACAGTTCTGCTCCCCTGTTGGAAGGCACTGGGTGGAGGCTCCTTGATGCAGTCCCAACACCCAGGCTGCCGTCATGGAGGTCAGGGTCATGGGCCCCGCGATTCATTTATTCAACCCCTGCTGAGCACCCATGTGTCCAGCACCCTTAGAAATCAGCCATGGGAGCAAACAAGGGTGGGTCACGAGAGGGGGCAGGGGACTCAGATCTAACATTTTGATGGAGATGCCTGTGAGGTTCCCAGGGCCACCGTTACAAAGGACCCCACACCGGGTGGCTCAAAACGATAGGACTTCATGCTGTTGGAGTTCTGGAGGCCAGAGGTCCTGAATGAAGGTGCCGACGGGACCCTGCTCCCTCTGAAACCTGTAGGTGTCCAGCTGTTGATCTTTGGTGTTTCCGGGCTTAAGCAAGGACCAGCCAGGTCTCGGCCTCCATTGTCACACGGCCCCATCTGTCTTACATGGGGTCTCCTGTGACTCCTTCCCCTTCTTCTATGCCTTTGGGGTCCACCCAACTCCATTGAGACCCCATTTGATTACCTCTGCAGAGATCTATTTCCAAATAGGGCTACACTGATGGGAGCCAGGGCTTAGGACTCGAGTACAATTAGGGGGCACAGTTCAACCCATAACAGAGTGGAGCATAGAGGAAGTAAACATGCAAACAGGAAAGTTGACAGGCTCCTTTCGGGGACTGGCCAGGTAAGGCTTCAGGTATGTGTTGGACTGGTGGTCTTTGATAACTGTATAGAGTTTGAATGACATGAAGGCTCTGGCAATAGAGGGCAGAGGGAAGAGTGCTTTGGGAGAACTGTGGGGGCCACAGGACTAAGCTCGTATGTAGGAAGGAGGGGGGTCCCGTCAGGGTTCCCTGCCTGGCTGCCAGCTGCTCCCTCCTTCTGCGGTGTCAAACCCGACTTCACGGGCACTTGGTGCTTTCGCAGTCTGAAGCGGCTGCCTCCTTGGCCCTTCCGGGGATCCTTGGGGTGGATCCTGGCCCTCGGGAGGAGAGGAGACCTCAGTCACTTTGGTGACAGCAGAACAGGCAGGACAGCTGTCCTCAGCTCTCTGCTGGGTGCCTGCTGAGGTGGGTCTCTGGCTCCTGCTGTGCCGGGAGCTCAAGTCCCTCATCAGCAAGTGTTTGAGCACCTGCCAGGTGCCCTGCACTGGGGCGTCACCCGGAGGAAGGGAAGCCCATGCCAGGCGCTGCCTTTGGGGAGCTCCCGTCTGAGCGGAGCAGGTGGGAAGTGCCGAGCTCAGAGGCAGTGGATGAGCAGGAAGCGCTGCTTTCTCTGGATTTCTAAATCCTCTTCCTGTGCTGAGAAGGAAACAGTGCTCTTCATCGTTAGAAGTTGAAAGGTTAAAAAATTTTTAAAGAAGTGATTTATCCATTTTGTGGGCAGGGTGTTTTGTTTTTGAATCTAGAATCTAGCATCCGCAGGTGGGATAAACCAGCTCTTGAGAGTGTGGATTCAAATTCTGCTGCCAGGTACCAATATGGCACTGGGAAGCAACAACCCCGGGGGCCTCTGCCTCCTTCTCTGTAAAAGTGGTTAGTAACCGAATCCCTCTCCCAGGGTCGTGGTAAGAATGAAGGGAGTTCATGTACTCAGAACAGTGTGTGACACGTAACAAGTGCCCAGTAAAGGCTGTGTCCTAGCTGCCTCCTCTTCCTCCTCCTCTTCCTCCTCCTCTTCCTCCGCACTGCAGGAAGTAGTGAGTCCTTCTTTGGAGAGTGGTGAGCTTCAGGCTCCTCTGTGTGCTTTGTGCCAGATCCCTTAATTTTGCAGTCTCCTGATGGGCATGGGGACAAAGGCCTGAGCTGGACAATGGCTCTGCCCGCCTCCAGAGTCCAGCCTGTGCAGACATAGAGCACAGCGCCCTTTGCATGCCCCACCCCTCATGCAACTTCTTCCAGCTGGCTGAGTCCCCCAGGAAACCCAGGTGCCCCCCCCCACCCTGGCCTCATAGCCACCCTGATCCTAGTGCTCAGGGAGCTGAGGTCTTGCTGCCACCAGCAGCCCAGCTGTGCATGGCTGGGACATCTGGCTCCCTGGCAAGCTCTGCCTGAGCTCCAGGAAAGCCCCAGGGGTGCCGGGGATTAGCTGGCTTTGGGTCGGCCTCAGCGTCTCTCCCCTTGTGGGAGTCGCTTTCCACCAAGTCCTCTTGATCTCTTGGAATCCAGATTAAATTCCGATAATGAGCGGAGCTGGAGGATTTCCACAGCCCTTGGGCCCTGCCTGAAGCTCAGCCCCAGACAGCTGGAAAGAGGTGGAGGAGCTGCCCTGGACTGGCTGCAGGGTGAGGTGGTGCCCAGAGGCAGGGCTGGGGATGGTGGTCTCGACCCAGGAGGCCCTGCTGGGGGGCAGGGTGGTCAAGGGGTCACTGAGGCGTGTCTTCATTTTCTGGGGCTGAGGCTGGTCCTTCTGGACCTCACTGCTGGGAGTTGGACACGCTGTGTCCCAGCTGAAGGGGAGGGCGTTTGGAGAAGGTCACATTAGTTAACCTTTTCATCCATAAGACTGGGACCGGGGAGTCCATCCCAGTGTCCCCCACCGGTCCCCTGTGTACTGCTGTGCCCTCTTGGGGGATGAAGCTGTAGCCTTGAGAGCTGGCCTTGGAGAGCCCTGGGAGCCAGAGGCCAGCCCCCCGTCACCACCAAGGTTGAGATGATGTTGGCAGCTGGATGAAAAATGTCCCTTGGTCCATCTCAAGGACGTTGGCTGCCAGGAGAGTGACTTCAGAGTGGTCACCAGTGCCAAGACTGGGATCAGCTGCAGCCTGAGTCATTCCAAGGCGGGGGGGCGCTCTCTGCCTGTCCCCTCAGGGGACAGAGGTCGTTGGAGGAGGCGAGGTGCGGCTCACAGCCCCCTCAGCCCAGGCACGCGCTCTGTCCTGTCCCTGGGTTGTCCTGGGTGGGGAGCACTTTGCAGCTGCGCTCCACCCGTGGCCCTCCCCAGGATTCCTGGCGCTGCTCCCCGCCTGGGGGAGGCAGGCATCGGGACCTCCTCAGCCGCTGGCTGTTGTCCCCAACCCTCCAGGAACATGTACACCTGCTCGCAGCCCTGGCCTTCGTCTCCTGGGAAGCATCCTTTCCTCCATCTAGCCTGGCCCAGCTTCTCCCTTCTGACCCTGGGAGCAGTGGCCGTCAGCCTGGGATTGCGGGGGATTGAAGGGGTTGAGCCTCTGCTTTTCTGCTGAGCTTGCGGGAGATGCGCTGATGACTGGCGCTGACCTGACAAAGTTCTGGGGCCTGCATGTGTGGGAGGAGCATTGCTGTCCCCAGGAAGATGGGTCATGGGGTCCTCGCCCTGTGCAGACCTCCTGGAGACATTCAGGTGGTGGTCACTCATACGTGCAGGCTCAACACTTGGTGACAGGACCCTGGGCAGGTTTTGATCTGACTTAAGTCACCAGGAGCATGTTTAGGCAAGGGGACACGGTCACCCTCCAGAGCATATCCTCAACCCTGTGGTCCCAGCTGAAGGGGAGGGCGTTTGGGGCAGGGTCATGCTAGTTAACCTTTTTCGTTCATGAGACCGTGTCCCCCACCAGTCCCCCACGCACTGCTGTGCCCTCTTGGGGGATGCGGCTGCACACTTTGTGAGAGGCTTCTCAGTTTTTGGTGCTTACTTTTGGAAAAGACTTGTTATCTCCACGTTACAGGTCAGAGACCAGCTCAGAGATGGGAAGTGACTTACCTGAGGCCGCACAGCTAGGAAATGGCCAAGGCAGGTCTTGAACTGAGTCTCTCAGATTCCAATGATGGCAGCACCTGCCTTTCTTTGCACTGCTTTCTGCCCCGGGGCTCAGATGGTTCAGTTGAAGAGTTCTGGACGGTGGTTCTCAGCCTTGGCTGTGCAGTAGAGTCAACTCAACTGATTAGAATCGAGGAACCCGCCCAATGCATGCAGGGTTGAACCCAGCCCTGGTACTTTTTGGAAGTGCACCAGGCCATGAGCAGGCGGCAGAAATCTCTGTGAGTCCAAGTTGGAAGGGGACAGATTTCTCCTAGTTCAAGCCCCTGGTCCCTTGGTATGGTCTCCGAGAGGAGACTGTTTTTCTTCCTACACCATGGATCCCAAACTGTGATCAAGACCATGGTTGTCAGTCTCAGTGACACAAGAAAGGGACTGGCTGAGGGTGGGGATCCCTTTAGGTTCTGGCTCTGGAAGCTTCTGGAAATCTCCAGAGCCTTCTCACTGCTCCTGAAGGCCTGCGTGCCTGGTTGCACGTCTCCTGGCTTCCATCCCATGCCACTACACCTCAGCCCCAGGGCGTGAGCTCTGGTTTTGAGCTGCCTGTTCAGGATGTGCCACTCACTCCTGAGGAGCCTTCTCAGAGGGCAGGGAGGGCTCACTGGTGGCCGAGGCCCAGTCAGGCATCCCAGAAGGTTGGTGCGGGAGAGCAGCGAGAGCAGCCTGGGTCAAGGATGCCTTAGCGCTTTTCTCGGGGCCCCGGTCCGAATCCTAGTTCAGAGCTGCTTAGGTGGGAGTGATGGGTCTGTGTGTCTCTTGGTTCCATTGGGCTCCTTTCAGCAGTTTGCAGGGATCATTCTGGAAAAAGCCTACATTCAGTGCCACCCTGCTGGGCAGAGCCAGCAAGCCACTATGTCCAATCCAACCTGTGCTGGAAATGCAGCTGCCTGCCCCGCTCAGCATCCCAGAGCCAAGTGCTCGCTGGCTTCCTGTCCTGTGGTCTGAGGCCATCTGGTGAGCCTTGGTGGCTTTTTTGATCTTTGTGCCTTTTATTTCCCTCCATAATTCATCCTGCACCTGGCGTCTTGGGGACAGTGTGGTGGTCGGGTTCAGTGGTAACAGGCTCCATCTGTTGAGTGCTTGAGAAAGGCCCAGCAGGGACTTGGCAGCTGCCCAGCGTCTGGTCACCTGGAGTCGGTTGGGCGGATGTCACTGCGAGATGGTCAGTCCTGCTCCTCGTGAAGAGTCGTGTGTAGGGTGGAGCTGCTGCATTTACAGCTGGGCAGATTTGGCCAAGTTTGCAACGCTGTCCCCTACCTCCTCTTTTCTGTGACACATCTCTACACCAGGAGAAGAGGTGGCTGCCCTCAGGAACAGTAACGGTGACAAACTCTAATCGTGTGCCGCTGCCACTCATTAGGACTTTCCATAACTTGCCAGTGGAGGAGCCCTTATCCACCAATTCTACAGACAAGGAAACTGAGGCCCAGTGCCAGGTTAGGGATTAAGGACAAGTGGCTTGTGTCCTTCCCTGGAGTTTTCCTTTCTTGGCTCCTGGATGTTCATTTTCTTTTCTCCTCATGGCAGCCTAGGCTTTGGGAAATGGTGAAGCAAGTCCTATTTCCTGTACAAGGAAACTGAGGCAGAAAAGACACATGACCTGCCCAGCTTGTCCCAGTAATGCGACATGAGAAGGTAAAGACTTGGGGTACCTGGGGCTGTCTGTGGTCCCTCCACTTAAAGCTGGATGGCCTTGGTTGTCTCTCAGGCCCTGGCTGGGCCTCATCCGGCTTCCTGGAGAAGGTCTGAGATGGAGCTGTTGGACAGTGAGTGTGGCCTAACTGCGGAGGCAGTGATGGGCGCGGCACACAGGCAGCAGTTTGTCTGGTTCCTGCTGTCGTTCATTATGCCTGAAGCCTGGCGCATAGTTGGACTCAGTAAAACGCTCATCACACGAGCAGGTGAAAGAATGATCTGGTCTTCTGCTTTAGGACCAGGGCTTTCTGAAGTCACAGACTGCACTGCCTCCTGCGTGGAGCACTGGGCTGGCGAGGGGACGTGTACTACAGGTACCTGCTGCCAGCCAGCATCCTTGTCTTGCATTGGTCATCCCAGCAAACACTCCAACCTGCTTTCTCTCCCAGAACTGAAATGTGAGCGTGCCTTGTTTGCAGTCTCTCTCCAGCCTCTAAGCTCAATTTTCAAAAAGTGAAAATTGCCTGTCATTATACTACTTTCAATCCTATGCGAGTTTCCCCGTGATGATGATAATTATATTTAGAGCTGGTGGGCCAGTGGGCATCCAAGTGTAGTCTGGCTCTCACTGGCAATAAGGGACAACATCAGCGTGAGTGCGTGGCCCAGGGTCCTGAGGCTGGAATGCGTCTGGGGATGGTGGGCTTTGGGATCAGGGCTGTCTGGATAACTTGATCTGGCATTTTAATTACAAAAGCACTTCATACTTGGATCAGAACCTCTGCTTGCCTATAGGAGCCTATTTTTCCAAATGTATTAACATCTGTGTTTCATATCAAGGCCTGTAATTGTTTTAGCCTTTTTGGCAGGAGACAAAGAGAATTAATATTTTTCAATTTGGTCATAAGCAGTCATCTGTAGCTGGGAAGAAAAGTGCCTGCACAGATATGAACTCTGCAAGGATGGGGAACACAGGCGTACCAGGAAGATGATGTTTTAAAGAAGTCAACTGTGATTGGAAGACCTTGGTTATTTCAAGTTCAGGTCAGAAGTAGGCATCTAGGTAAATGCTTGAAGCTCTTCTAAACCTTTGTTCTTTCTTTGTCTTCCTACTGCTGCCCCCATTTGTGCCATTTTCTTCTTCCTCAACAATGCCCATGGCTTTCCATTTTGCCACTCTAAGAAAGGAGGAAGCAAATGACACCCTGGCCTGCATTCCAGCATGCGTGTCACCACTCCCTATGGTAGCCAAGGCAGACATTGCTAATGGATCACAGCACTCACATTCCAGCATGCATGCCACCACTCCCTGTGGGAGCCAGGGCAGGCATTGATAATGGATCACAGCTTTTCTCCCTGCTGCACCTGGGCTTTTCCCGAATCCTGAGCACAGCTTCCCAAAGGAGGCAGCCACTACTTATCGAGTGAAGTGCCATCCAGTGAGACCTGTTGGCCGCCAGTCTCAGGTCAGATTTCCCCAAGGCCAGTCTGAGACAAGGATTGTGTGGGTGAAAATGAGTGATTAGGAAATGTTTTCAGGAGAAGACCAAGGAACACCAGGGCAGTGAGACCAGGAAGGGAGGAGGCCAGATGAGGGACGGTGCCACACAGAGCCCCCAGAGGGTAACCTTGGCTCAGTCTTCCTGCAGGGGGGTTATGGAAACAAAGCTCTCATCCTGTTACACCTCCATCAGTTATCACTTAAGGCAGAGTTTCTTAGCTTGGGCACTGATGGCACTGGATCATGCTCTGGTGGGGATGGCGTGTGTATTGTGAGGTGTTGAATGGCATCCTTGGCCTCCTCCCACCAGATGCTGGTACCACCTCCCTGCACTAGATGTGAAACCCGAAACACCTGTAGACTTTGCCATGTTCTGCAAGGGTGGGTGTAGAGGGCCCTGATGCAGAAGCACTGGTGTGGAGGGCGGATCTCACTTGCCCCGGGAGCGAGACCTCTGGAGCCCCATTGCCTAGGTAAAAGGATCCCGACTTGCTACATTTGGGACAAGCCCTAGGTGATGCTGCTAGAGCGACCACACTTGGGGTAGGAGGCCCCTCACTGAGCCTCATCTCTTTCTGCCTTCCCATTCATCTTGCTCTCAGCTACCTCCCTCCCAGGCTTCTGTATGGGACGGTAATGCCCGAGCTGGAGGGTGGTCAGCCCCCCAGGAGCATGTCTGAAGAGAAGAATGCAGACCCTAGGTCTAAGCCCAGCAGATCTGACACAGGAGCTAGATGTCCTTGTCACTTTGTTTAAAAATAAGCCCTAGGACTGGCCACCTAATGTGGGACCCAGTGCGAAACACAAGCATGGAGTCCCTTGTTACAGATACACTGAGGGCTTCATGCCAGTGACAGCAGAGCATGGACCTTCCTCGTATGGGTCCCTGTCTCCCTGCGAGGCCACATGCCCACGAGACCGCCTCTGCCCCTCCCTGGTGCAGGACTCTGTTGATGTCTGCATTCGCTGGGGCGGCAGCCAGGAGCTGGCAGGTGAATCCACAGCTTCCCGGCCTTGGGTGACAGCTGCCCAGAAGTCTGCATGGACCTGAGCCCCAGATCCCTCTAGAGCTGTGTTTGGGCTGATTTCTGCCCCTGCCTCCCTTCCCTGCCCCTGCAAGAGGCTCCTGGCGTCACTTTCAGACAAACCACTTGCATTTAAGTCCTTGACTTAGGATGTGCTTCTGGGGGTCCCCAAAACATGGCAGCACAGGCAGCCAGCAGGATTCTGTGGCACAAGGCACCTATAGCACTGGGTCCTGGCACCCACGAGTACCTACTGTGCGTGCACAGTTTTCTCTCGCTTTTCCTCTCCTGGGCCCCCTCTGGCTTAAGGATGCTGCCATCACGATGGCTTCAGACGCCCCTCCACCCTGCTGTAGGTGGTGTGCTTGGCCTTAGCTTTTGAGAATCTTGAACTTGGTAGTCGCATCGCTTTCCTGTCTGCAAACCCCACTGCTAAGTTCATTTCCTCTCTGCATCCTCTGCCGGTGGCACTTCACTTTTTGGTTTCTGGGTTTGGAATCTTAAAACAGTCTGTGGTTCCTTTTTGTTTTTTTAAAGGTTGGGGAGATGACGCAGCATGAAAACTGTTTGTGTTTGTGAAATGGCTGAGTTTACCTTGCTCTATTTTGGTCTGGAGCTGGAGGCTGCAGGAAATGGGGCAACCAGGGAAAGTCTAGAAAGAGCTGCCCCTGCAATGCCAGGGGCAGGACTTCTCGGAGCTGTTTCAGAGGCTTCACAGTGCTCCCCACAAGGCCTATTTTGGGGGGACTCCTGAGGTCTTGATATTTCATTGTGAATAGGTCTGATGTGTGTGAAAGGCCTTTGTCCCTGGGTTTCTGTTTGGATCACACCTAGGTTGAATGTAATGACAGAGACTGGAGTTTTCCAGAATTCTGGGGCCCAGACCCTGGAATCTTAAGCAAGCATGAACAAGAACTGGGGCCAGAAGTAAATTTGAGATCTGTTTTCTTCCCAGTTGCTGCCCCCTGCTTGTCTGAGTCATCTTGGTTTTTCCTGACAAGTGGGGAAAGGAGGTGCCCCTGAGGGTGATGGGACAGGAAACAGGGGAGGGGGCAGGAAGCCCAAAGAACCTGGGAGTTTCCAACTGGAGGTCAGTTTGGGGTAATTTGACAACCTCTGAGTCCATAGCCAGGCCCTTGCAAAGTGGGGGTACAGAGGTGCTGTAGGGCTGACGAGGTGTGTGTGACCAGCCTGTTACCTGGGAGTGGGGTGCCCAGGGGGTTCAGGGTGGAACAGGTGGGCTAGGGCCCCAGGGTACTGGGACACAAATACATTTCCAGAGTTACTTACGAAATTTGAGGAGCACTTACCTTTCCTCCTTTAATCTTATAAACTATGGGAAGTAAAACTGTCAAATCGCCACTGTTGGTAAGAATAGCTGGAGGGTGCTGTATACCTGGAGGATACACTGTCCGTAAGTGTAGCTGGAGGGTGCTATATACCTGGAAGATACACTGTCAGTAAGAGTAGCTGGAGGGTGCTGTATACCTGGAGGATGCTGTCATAGTCAGTCAGCCTGCATTTAGGACTGACTCTGTGCTCTACTGGGTCCAGAGGTGACCAAAGCGGGACTGGTTCTGGCTGAGAAGGAGCTTGAAATCTGGTGAGGAATGAGGTGAACCCTAAGAGTGATATGAACCAGTGGGACTCCGGCTTTGGGGCTGCCCAGGGAGGACTTGTGCCTGGAGGGTGACTGGCGAGTATGTGCAGCCAGGGCGTCTCTGGATGTTTCCCCAGGGAGCTGAGCGTGCATGGGTTTGGCGGAGGTAAAAAGGTAAGGAATGGTGCGGCGAGCAGTGGGACGACACGTGCAAGGCCCGAGGTGGGCTGGGGTCTAGCTCAAATGAGAGCCTGAAAGGGGGCTAGGGTGGAGGAAAGTGTGTTGAGAGGGACCAGGCCCCTGAACGGGTGGTGTGACCGAGGCCTTGCTCACTGGAATTATTAATGGAGCCTCTGTTCTGTCCCTAAGGCTTCTTAGTGACATAATCTCCCTAGTTCTGGAACACAGTAGAGAGTTTTGCTTTTTATCCTAAGAGCTAATAGGGGGATTAAGGCAAGGCACTTTGGTTTTCAGCCCATAGAATCTGCTGGAGCAGGGCTGGGGTTGAAAGCGTGAGGTGGGAGGGGACCCTGAGTTTCCTCCAATGGCCACAGTCCCTTCATCACCCCAGCTGTCACCTTGCTGGACGAGGGCCCTAGATTGGCGTCTCTGCCACCTGAGGCACTCCTGCACTGCTCTGGGCTCCAGTCTCCTGCTTATGACAGGTGACGAGAGCTCTCACCTTCCAGGTGCAGGGTTCAGTGGGCTCTTTTGGTGCCGGGCCTGTTCAGGACCACTGCTCAGGGAAATAGGGTCCCTGTGGTGTGGCCCTGAGCTCCTTGCTTTAGGGCTGGAGCAAGGGGAATCCAGGGTGAAAGACGCATTTTGCCACTGAGGTCTGCTCCAAACCATGGGGGCCATGAGCCTCACCCTGTGCTGGCCCCGACCGCGTCCTCCCTTTCAACCCACCCCAGGGCCATCCTCACTGTTACCCCTGTCTTACAAACAAACGCTTTCCTTGGCGCACAGCTTATGCGCCGCTGTGCCTGCATCACCACTACCCGGTGTGACCCAGTTCCCGCTGGGGACTTCCTCACACACAGGGTCCCGGCTCTCTGTAGCCCCCTGTTCGTCTCTGCTGGTAGCCGTATCTCTGATGGGCACAGTCGTCTCACTGTGCTTTTCTTCCCTCATGCCAACTGCGTGGTTCTGTGTGCACACACATTTGAGAGCCTCTTTCCCAGCCTCCGTTGCTGGAGTAGACATTTCTTTGCAGCGGGACTTCTCAGAGCCTTGAAAGTGCTAATGTGCAGCGTGAAGTCCCTAAGAGGCGCTGTGTCACGCCATCTTCCCAACCTTATTTAACTGCAGAGCCTTTTTGACTTGCGAGCTTCGGTTAATGAGATGTATTTTTTGAGACCTTGAAAGCTCCAAACCCTTCATCTTGCAGATGGGACAGCTGAGGCCCAGAACTTGATGGCTGCTGACTTGCTTCCTGATCTTGATGCCGTTGCTCTCCTGGGTGCTGGACAGGAGAGTCCCAGGCCCTGCGGGCTCCCTCTGTGGTCGGTGGGCCTGGACCAGGGGCGGTGGGAAAGCTGTGAGTTGGCCCCGAGCTCCATCTGTGGCAGGAGAATATTGTGCGTCTCTGTGTATTTTTCCACCTTTCGTCCACTGCACTTAATTTTAGTCTTCCTGGAGATGCACGACCTTAAAAAAGCATGCTTATAAAAAGCGTTAGGCCTTCCTGACTTCATCTTCCTGTCTCGGGGGCACCAGGGCTATTTGGGTGACTTGGTAGGACAGCAGGGCATCCCTGAGTCAAGCTGGGGAGTTCGGGGTGCAGGAGGGGACCTGGGTGCCTGGTGGCCTGGGCGGGCGGGCCGACTTCCTCCTGGGCCCTTTGATCGGCATCCCAGGCTTCCCTGCAGGCTGGTGCACAGCTGGGCCTGCTCCAGGTGCTCCGAGGGTTGCGCTTTCCCAGCCTGACTCATCCTTCACAGCCTCGAGCCGGCTCGGGCCCCATGACATCATGCTGGCCTGGGGACGCTGGCCACCCTGGCCGGCTCCCTCTGTCCTCCAAGGAATGCTCTTTCAGCCGCTCACAGCATGCAGGGCTTCACAAATGTCCAGCCTCACAGCTCTCTAAGAGCAGCAGAATGAGGCTGTTGTTGCGAGCCACAGAGGGGAGACTCTGCGACCCTCGTGAAATGCTTCTGGCCCCCATCTCTCAGGACCTGACCTCCTGTGGCCAGAAGCCCTGCAGGTGGCAGCCCCGCCCATGTCTATGCCCACTGCCCACCTGCACCCCGTCCTCGATAGTCTCTCTAGTCACACTTCCCACATTCTGCTCCCCCTGCTTCTCATGTCCCCTGAGATGTCCTCCCTGTGCACCCCAGTCTGCAGGCCTCGCCCTTTTCTTCTGTCTTGCGCAGCCAGAGGACTGGTCTCCTGCCGCACGATGGGGTCGAATCACCCCCTCTGCGCGAGGTCCTTGCAGCGTCGGACGCAGGACCCCACCCTGGCTGCGGCGCCTCTGCAGCTCCTAGGAGAGCCTGAGGAAAGCGGGCCGAGCTGGCTTGCAGTGAGAGAAGCTGTGTTAGTTCCTCTGGCTGCTGTAACAAGTGACTCCCTGTTCAGTGGGTTAAAGCATCGCGGATTTATTCTCTCGTAGCCCTGGAGGTCTGACGTCTGAAATGGGTCTCACTGGATTCATATCAAGGTGGCTTTAGGGCTGATTCCTTCCATAGACTCTAGGAGTGGATCCCTTTTTTGGCCTTTTCCAGCTTTTAGAAACTCCTCGTCTCTTGGCGTGGGGCCTAAAGCCAGCAATCGCTTCCCTCTGACTTCTGCTTTTGTCGTCAGGTCTCCTTCCCCTGCTGCTGTCTGTTACTTAGGACCTTGGACATGACTCTGGGCTGATCTGGAGAATCCAGGGTTGTCTCCCCAGCTCAAAAACACTAATTTTTTTTTTTTTTTGTGGGTGCCAGGGGTCGAACTCATGACCTCGCACACCAGTAGGCACCCATGCCGCTGAGCAATATCATTGGTCCTTTTTTCGTGTGTGGGTACCGGGAGTTGAACTCAGGACCTCGCGCTTGCCAGGCAGGCGCTTATGCTGCTGAGCCGTCTCACCGGCCCATCAAAAACCCCAATTTAACCACCCGTGCACACCCCCTTTTACCACGTATGGCAGCGGACTCACAGGTTCTGCGACTCAGGACAGGACTTCTTTGAAGGGCGTAATCTGCGGTTCGTTTTCCTTTCTTTCATGGTCAGACCACGTGGTTCCGGAGTGGATTTCCAGGGTCCTTTCCGACTCCTGAGATGCTGGGTGTTGAGCCCACTGGCAGGAGGTCGAAGGAGGCAAGTTCCCTTCAAAACCTTGAACCTGGGCCCTGAGATGGGGCGGGGCCTGTGCCAGGTGACGAGGCAGTGGGCACCGTGTGACCCTGTTAGACGCTGTGTCTCCTGTGGCCTTTATGAATGGCCAAAGGAGTCCCCAGACCCCAGACTCTGCTTGGCTTTCAGGGCCAGCGCCAGAGCTGTCTTTCCTATTGCTGTGTTGGCACACAGCCTTCCGGGTCCCTCTGAGGCCCAGGTTTGAGGTGTCCCATCCTGATCCCACACCCACCGGGGAATCTGACTCCTGTTGGAGGTCATGGGTGACGGCCCTTGAGGATCAGAGTCTCTCCGTAGCCTTGAAGCCACCAAAGGGGAAATACGAAAAACCAACCAACAAACAAAAACCAAAACACAACTCCGCCCTCCCCCACTTGAGATTCGAATATACCCACTTTCCATGGGGGTTGAACTTTCCTGGGGAAGGTGGGCTGAGTTCTCAGCCTGCGATGTGCAGCTCCTCCTGCTCCCCACCCCCAGGGTTAGACCTCCAGCCCAGCACCATGCTGGCCCCAGGGTGGTAGTGAAATATTGACGTCGCCTTGCAGGTCAGGGCGGATAGTGGGTCTCGCAAGGGAGAAGTTGACCTTCTGGGTCCGGCTGTTGTTTCTTTAATAAGAAGCGCAGGTGAAAGTGGCCAGAACATGATGGCGTTTGTAGTCAGATGACCCCACGGCCCTCTGTGAGTCGGGAGGAGAGGGACGCATTGTCCACGCCTATGCAGGGCTAAAAGCTAGGCTGACCAGCCTGTCAGGGTTGTCCCACAGAGCCAGCAGAACGTGAGAATGTGTTGCCCCCGTTCTCATTGGCGCTGGCTGAATTCAGGCAGTGTCGCTGTCTGTGTCTCAGTGAAGGAGCAGCAGATGTCAGAGTGCAGCGTGTGCACGTGTGTTTTCCATGTGGTGTGTACCGACCTTAAGTTATTCGCATGATGGTAGCATGATGTGTATTTGGGGCTTCTTTTGGCTTAATATAATTTAAAGTCCATACAAGTCACTCTCGAGGTCCAGGGGCTTTTTAGCACATTCAGAGTTGGTATGACCACCACCACTGTCCCACTGTCCTGCTGGAATCTGTGATCTGCTCTGGACATGGCATAAGATGGAATCATACAGTGTGTGCCCTCCTTTCCCTGGCAAAAGACTTTGAGGTCCATCCATTGTGTAGCGTGTCAATACTTCATTCCTTTTTATTGCCAAATAATATTCCACTAAATGGATTTGCCATATTTTGTCCATTTAGCACTTGGTGGACATTTGAGTTGTCTGCATTTTTTTAAGCTATTGGGAATAATGCTGCTGTGAACATCTGTGTTAAAGATTTTGTGTGGATGGGAAATTTCATTCCTCAGACAACAGAATGAATCGGGTCATCTGGTAGGAACTAAGTGTTTTACCTTTTGAGAAATGCCAGGAGTGTCTTCCAAAGTGGGGACGCCATCCAGCTTTCCTCCCATTGCGTGTGTCCTTGCCAACGCTTGTGTCTGCCCTCTTATTCTAGCCATTGGAAGGTGTGGGAAGTACGGGTCTTCTCGTGGCTTTGGTGTGCATCTCCCCAATGGCAGATGGTGCTGGGTGCCTTTTTTTGTGTTCACTGGCCATCTGTACATCTTTAGAGCAAAGTCTATTCAAATTGTCCTCCTCATTTTGGGATCACTGGCATAATCGCTTCGCTATATAATTTCAGAACTTGTCCCCTGCCACTTTCTGGACCCACTTATATAAGAATAAGTTACTGGGGCCGGTGAGATGGCTCAGCGGTGTAAGTGCCTGCCTGGCAAGCGCGAGGGCCCAAGTTCAACTCCCAGAACCCACATATGAAGAAAGGGCCGGTGATATAGCTCAGTGACACAGGTGCCTGCTGGTGCGCGAGGTCCTGAGGTCGATCCCCGGTACCCACAAAAAAAAAAAAAAGAATAAGTTACTATTGATGATCTAGAAATAGTAGTAAAAATGGAGTATACAACCAGCTACAAGATGAGGCTGGAGAAGGCTTCTTGCTTCTAATTCAGTTTCTTTAATGCTTATTGGAATATCCACAATTTCCATTTCTTTTTGCACTGATTTTAACATGTTTTATTTTCCCAGAAATCTACATAGCACACATTCGGTTTTACACCACCTTTTTGGTCAGTACCCTATCTCTCCTCGGAACAACTGTGCTGTGCTCTCCTGGTGTGTATGTGGCATGGTGTTCTAACCAGTCCCTCTGGGGAGATAGTTTGCTTTCAGTTTTTCTGTTACAAACAATGTAACTGTTTGGATTATCTGTCTCTGGAACTGACCACCCATGGTGGCTTAAAACAGCAAGCATTTTACTGCACAGGAATTTGGCAGGGCTTAGCTGGGTGGTTCTTCTACCCATAGTGGTGTCTGTTGTGGTCACCAATGAAGCTGGAGCTTGGCTACAGCTGGGACATCCAAGCGGGCACCTCACCTGGGGTCTAGCTTGTTTTTCTGTCATTTTCCCCTGCCTCTGGCCCCCTCCCCTCCTCCAGGCCTCTCTCTTCCTCATGGTGGTCAGGTGTGTTGACTCAGTGGCTCGCTTCCCAGAGGGTAGAACCAGAAACTGCTAGACCTCTTGAATCCTAGCCCCGGACCTGGCAGGGCGTCACTTCCGTTGGTCCTCCTGGTCACAGCAGGTCACACGGTCAATTCAGACTTCAGAGATGAGGAACAAACTGCACAGCTGTGTGGGAGAGCTGCACATGGTGCAGATAGAAGAAACGTCTTTGCAAAAAAGCCTTGCACAACTATAAGCATCCTTGCACACTTGCCTGATGAGTTTCAGAGCCAAAGTTGATCAGTCCTTGAGTGGCTCTGTGGTCTGTTGATCGGAGGATCTTGGGCAGGTCACATAACCTCTGGGACCAAGACTTAGCAAGTTTCCCTGTGGCACTTGCTGCCCTCAGCAGGGAAAAACACCAGCACTGGCACAGATCCCAGAACTTCCAGGGAATCCTGGGAGTTTTTGCCAGGCCAGACTTCTCTTGGCTTCTGTCACTGACAGAGTTGGCATTGCTGTCATTTTACAGAAGAAGGCTCGGGGTGGATAGGCTTGACCTTTTCCATCCCCACCACCTAGCTCTCATCCCCACCTGGCCTTTCCTCTGCCCTGCGCAGTGCTGTGGTGCCAACATGCATTGTGGAGAATTCACTAGCTCCCTGTGTCTCTCGTGTCCCCTGAGGAAGTCAGCAGATGACATGGCTTAAGTCTCAGGTTCTCGAGTCAGATTTCCTGTGCCGTCACCTCGTTGCTCTCATGTAAGGTCTGTTGCTGTGGATAACTGGCCTCACCTCACTGACCACCACTTTCCAGCCTGCAGAGGGGAAGGGTCTTCACTGCACAGGGCTGCTGGGAGGACTCAGCCACCGAGCTTGGAAAGCACCTGGGTTTGCAGGAGTGGCAAAGGGCAAGGAGCGCGTTCTGCTTCCTCGGGGCCCTGAGGGTCCCTCACCTCCCACTCTCACCTGGACTGGGCCAGGGAGACCATTGTATTCAAGGTAAATAAAATCATCACAAAGGCACGTGTGGTGCTGTCCCGGCTGTGAGGATCAGTGTTCTTTTCTGGTGCTCCAGGTGGTAACTAGAAAGGCCAGCTCTCCCCTGCTCGGGCTGGACCTGGCTCCTGAGGAATTAATTCCTCCCTGTCTTTCCTTGTCCTCTTGCTTCCTGCCCAGGCAGTCTGTGTGGACGCAAGTCTCCAGCAAGTCTCCCCTCTCCAGGTGCCTTCAGAGAAAGGCGTGGCTCTCTCCACTGTGCCTGGGACGGACTGTGCACTGTGACTTAGGGGAGGGGGGGCTGCCTTCCAGCTGATTCAGGGATGAGTCAAAGCTCGCCTGTAACATCTGGCCTTTGGTGGCCTGGCCGGTAATAAGAGAATATTTAATGTGTTTGGCAAGGCATCCTCTGGGAAGGCCTAATTCTGTTCCCTGGGTTACCATTCATTGTTTTACTGTCCGAGAGGGCCTGTCTGAATATCTGGTCACATTTTCCTGCAAATAGCAATATTCCGACAAGATCATCACCCCAGTTTGTGACTTCTGCTCCGCGGTGTGGGTGTTTCCTATGGGGTCCCTGGGAGCCTCACACAGTAGGAGAAGTTGTTTTGACTTGAGCGGTGTCTCTGCTCCGTCTGTTAATTGTCTAGAGCAGCTAATAGTTCATTAACAATCTCGGGAGCTCTCCTGGGCCAGGAAAGTCATCGAGGCAAATTGGAGATGAAGACAGCAGGAATTTCTTGTTTGTAAGTTTAAAGTACCATGGTCATCCCCTGAGCAAGCTCTGAAATGATCTCTAAAATGACACGGGGAGGGCCGGTGAGACAGCTCAGCGGCATGAGCGCCTGCCTGGCGGACGCGAAGTCCTGAGTTCGACTCCCAGGGCCCACATACAAAGGAAATAAGGGCCGGTGATATGGCTCAGTGGCACAAGCGCCTGCTCACAAGCGCGAGGTCCTGAGTTCAACCCCCGGTACCCCCCCAAAAAAAAATGACATGGGGAGAAGCAAGTGGGTTGTGAAAGATTATTTGAATTCACTTTGGACATGAGAGTCAAACTTAAGGTCTTTAAAATCCTGCATGGCTCTAAAGGGACTTCCTTGCTTCTGTAATCTCTCTGTTTATAGAGTAGAATGAGCCTGTTACAGACCATGGGGGACTTTGCCTTGGCTGACGAGGGAATGGCATTTTGTCTTGGGTGGTAGCTATGTCATTGGTTGTACAATCAGAAGTCACGTAGCATGAACACATATACTGCGTGATTGTCTTAGTCTGTGTTGCTATAACAAAATTACCTGAGACCGGGTGATTTATAAAGAATGGAAATTTGGGGGCTGGTGAGATGGCTCAGCGGCTTAAGCACCTGCCCGGCAAGCGCGAGGGCCCAAGTTCGACTCCCGGAACCCACATACGAAAAAGGGGCCGGTGATATCGCTCAGCGGCACGGGCGCCTACTGGTGCGCAAGGTCCTGAGGTCGACCCCCGGTACCCACAAAAAAAAAAAAAAAAAAATGGAAATTTGTGGCTCACAGTTCTGGAAGCTGGGAAGGCCAAGGTCAAGACCTCAGCAGAGTCAGTGTCTAGTAAGGGTTGTTCTGATTCAAGATGGCACCTCCCTCGAGCCTCTACCAAAGGCCGATCCAGTCACGAGGGTCGGGCCCTCATGGATCTCTGAGAGGTCCCACCTGTAATACTGTCACTTGGGGGATTCAGTTTCACTAGAAATTTTGGGAGGATCACATTTAGACCCAAACTGTGATATAATTTAACAACTTACGAGTCAGGTTCTGGGGGTTATACCATATCACTTTCCAAGTGTCTTTTGGGGTAGATGGGGTAGGAATGACCTTTGCCTCACGGTCCTGGTGGTGCTGCCTTTGTGTGGACTTCTCTGCCCTGCCTCAGCCAAGGCCAGCCATGTGACTTGACTGGGCCAACTAGATTCCCTGTCCCCAGACTTGGATGGAAAGGGGGCAGCTCAGACTTGCTCCTTCTGAGATTGCGCTTGACGAGGCCACCCTGCACTCTCACACCTGCCTCGGCCCTTGTCTCTGAGCCTGGTCCTTCATCCCTGTGCGGGCTTCCCCGAGTGACTTCTTAATCTCCCACCACGTTGCTAGTGGGTCTTGAGTTAACATAAATCAGAGACACTGGCCAACATGACACATTTCTATCCCGTATTGTACATATTGATAGGCCGGTGAATATCTAGTGCACTAAGGCAAGCCACGGAATTTGTGGTCTCTGGGCCAGACGGGAAAGATGAATGAGCCTGGTGACCAGTAGTTTAATAGGAAGAGAGGACTGGGGCCAGCTGGAGACATGGACCTCACCTGTAGGAGCCTTGCTGCTTGGCTCCACCAATAGCTTAGTGGGACACATCGCAAGAGTCTGATTTGTGCAGGCTCTGAAATGGTGACAACTCCGCCTTAGCAAAGGTTACGTCCAGGAGGACTGTCTTCATGCATGGTTGAAAGCTTGGGCTTGCAGGCAGCCCTGTCGGGTTCCAACTACCTGGGCCCTGTCTCAGTGGCGTGACCCTGGGCAAAAATCTTTGCCTTCTGAGCCTCAGCCTGAGGTGGCGCCAGCAGAACTGTCTGTCTCACACAGTTGTTTTAAGGACTCAGTGGTATGGTGCTGTCAGGATTTTCAGAGCCTGGCCCAGTGTAAGTGCTTAATAAATAGTTGCCACATCTGACGTGTTTATGTGTAAGCAGAGAAAATTCACCTTAACTCCCAGGAAAGGTAGGTAACTCCACGGGTGACAGAGACCGGCTGGTCGGTAGTGTTCATCATTATACCTGCACCCCAGTGCCTTGCACAACACAGCAGTTCCAATATTTTAATTGACTATTAAAAGACTCAATTTACTGAAATTGAGTCCTTATACTTAGAAGTGCACAGGACATATTGTAAAGACCTCACCTTGTATGCCAGACAACACCTCTCCATGCATGCATCCTTCCTTCCTTCCATTCATCCGTTTATCCATCCATCAAGCCATCCACTCATCCATCCTTCCTTCCATCTACTCCCCCATCCATCCTCCATCTCTCACTGGGTTGAGTTATGGTTCTACTATTTTGTCATTTAATTTTACAAAAAGTGAGGAAGAAAGAATTGACGACATTCTCTATTAATAATGTCTACCCAGAGCCCAGTTCCTGACACGTAGGTTCATGAAGCAGTTACATGGTGTGAAGGTGAAGATTTTCTGCACAAACTCCAGCCTGGCATCTTCCTGGCTAAATGACCTTGGGCAAGTCATGATCTTACCATGCGTTGGGTGGAGATAATATTCCACAATTTAGGGTTGTGAGAAAGAAATGAGATGATGCATGCAGAGCCATTAGGACAGTGCCAGATACATGGTGAATAATCCACGCAGGGTCACCTTCTGCTTCTTGACTTTCAGTGACATGTGGGCTATATAATTGCTACTTGTCTTTGCTCTGTCTTGCTGGGCTCTCCCTAGCAACTGGTAGGGCAGGATCGCCTTGTAGCAGCTCCCTGCTCCCTGTGTGTGTCTCTTTACGACTCTTTTATACTTCCTTTCCCTACCACAGCTATGAGGAGTCTTTGTGCCTGATGAACTTGCTTCTGGAGGACTGGCCGGTCCCATTCTGCCTCCTCCACCTCACAACGCTTTCCTCTTCAGTAAGCAGCTTATTGTTGGGGTGACTGAGCTGTGATCCAGCTAATCCTGTGTCTGTCTCCTCCTCTCTCACAGGGAGTCGGACCTCTTCCTACTCGACAGCCGCACCCTGTGGGCCTCCGAGGAGGGCTGGCTGGTTTTCGACATCACAGCCACGAGCAACCACTGGGTGGTAAACCCTCGGCACAACCTGGGCCTGCAGCTTTCAGTGGAGACTCTGGATGGTGAGTCCCCGGCCACTGCCACCACTAGTTCTCCTGCAGCCCGTGCTCCTGAACTTTCAGGAGTCCTGGGCAAGGCACATGTTTCTCTCCCTGCAGACCAGGCTTTCCTGCCCCTTTTGAATGGGACTCAGCACCCTGCCTTTTGATCCAAACCCAAAGCAACCTCTCTCCCTCCCCTTGCATGAGAGGGTTGTGAGGTTGGCCACAGATGGATTGGGTAAGGCCTTGCTGCTCCAAGAGGGGTCCCACATCAGCATGGGTAGCCATCCTCATTTAGAAGTGCAGAATCTCAGACCAGCCCAGACCTTCTATGTCAGAACTTTACTGAGACTAGAACCTTGAGCTGATATCTTACACAATAGCAGTGTGACAAGTGCCAGCACAGACTTCTTGACCTCCTGACACTTGGCATTCTGGGATGTCTGGAGCACTGGAGCATGTTTAGTCGTGTCTTTGGCCTTTTACCTGCTACGTACCAATCACATCCTCCAGGTGTGACACCCAAAGGTGTCTTCAGACATTGCCAGAATGTCCTCTGTGTGACAAAATTGTTCCTGATTGAGGATCACTGTACTGGTTAAGGCATTAATCTCTTCCCCGTTAGTGGTTCTGAGTCCTAAATTCTTGGAGAATCTGTTGTGAGGGGGCCCTCCCTGTCACCTTTCACTTCTTCCCAAAATCTGCTTCCTTCGAGAAGGACAGACAGGAAGATGAGTGGGGAGTTGGGAGTGGCCTATGCCAATATCTCCTTTCCCTAACTTGTATTTCTAATAAATACAACCACACCTAATAAATGGGTGTGGTTTCTGGGTGTGTAGCTTCCTCCTTCTGTCACTTTTAAGAAAAGTAATTTTTTCCACTTATTTTGGAATAGGAAATACATGCCCTTGGCTTCATAGTCAGACATTATGGAAATGTGTGACAGTAAATAGTGTCCCTCTGACTTCCTTCCCTCAGCTGTTGAGTTCCACTTCCCAGAGTCAATTCCTGTTTTCCCTGTTATTAGATACCTTTTCAGAGACTCTACTCTTTTTATTCTTCTCCCACAAATGATAGCACAAAATATTCAGTGTTCTTCATCTGACAACTTATCTTCGCCATTGGTCCTGCCTATAATTAAAGAGCTCTCGAGTTTGTTTTATGATAGCACAAAATATTCAGTGTTCTTCATCTGACAACTTATCTTCGCCATTGGTCCTGCCTATAATTAAAGAGCTCTCGAGTTTGTTTTAGGGCTTGTGTTTTGTGCCCAAGTGCAGCGTGAGTGTAGAGGTGCTGCCCCTCCCTTACTGTATGACTTTGGACCACGTCCCTCTCCTGCAGTCTTGGCATCTGCATCTCCAACACGTGGGTGGGGAGGGCACCTGAGCCACTGAAAGTTCATGAGTTAATATGGGAAGAGTATTTAAAATAGCAACTTAATGTACATAGAACCCCCCCATCTTATTAAAACGCAAATTCTGATGTGGGGGAGCCTGCCTTTCCAGACGACCTTTGGGGGATGCCAAGGCTACTGGTCTCTGGACCAAGCTTTGGGTAGTGAGGGCTTAGGACGTGACCTGACTATAGCGCACCCCTGAATAAAAGCCATTGTCAGTATTACTGCCCTTGGTGTTCTTTTCCTCGTATAGACAGGGCTGGGGTGGAAAAGCTTGTGCACAGGTCACTTTCAGTTGAGTGGGTGCAGCCCTGGCATAAATTCCTGACAGTGACATTGTCCATGGTAGTTGTAAGAGCTCCTGTTTCCTCTTCCTCGCCAGTTCAGGTTCTCAAACCTGTCTGTCCTTGCTGATCCGCTCACCTGAGGACAAATGGCACCTGGCATGTGGTTTTGCTTTTCTCTCTCCTGTGTGAGGGAACCCTTTTTCCACATGTGCCATCTACAGGGTCTTCCCTGGGTGCTGTCTGTCCCTACCCACTGCCCATTGCTGTGATAGGTCATAGGTCTTTTTCTTCTCCATTTCAACTCTTTGCAATTTGAGCAGCAAATGTTTCCCCAGTTTTGAGTTTTCTTTTTAATTTGATTATCCTGGATTTTGCCAAGTAGATTCTGACAAAGTAGCTGAATGTAATGACCTTTTCCTTTACAGTTCCTGGGCTTGGCCTCTTTTTCTTCCTGTCAGAGGCCACTGCACTGGGGGAAGAACTGTCAGTCTTAGGGGTGATTTCATGATGGTCCACTTCACGCACCTCTGTGTATCTTTTCCTCCAGCTCAGGGATGTGGCTGCAGGATGCGGGCAGCAGGAACTCTTTTCATGTTTCCATGCCTGGTAAGGGAAGAGTCCTCTCCCACCTCCCTTCCACCTTGAGCTTCCAGAACATTCCCTGTGTTCGAGCTTCAGGGGAGGGGCCGCAGAGGTCAGGGCCACGCTTCCCTCTGCTCCCCAGATCAGCCTCCTTTCTGCTGAAGCTCTCCCTGCCTGCCTTCTCCCATGTCCTGCCCACTTTCCGTGCTCTTCAGACTTAAAGAAGATTCTAGAAAGTACTGGATTTTTTCCATGGCTCTATACCAGGAGTTAGCAGACTAAACCCAGCTGATCACATTCAGCCTGCAGCCTGCTTTTTCTGTCTTGTGACATAGTTTTCAAATTCTTAATGATTGAGAAAAATCGAAAGAAGAATGCTTGGTGACATGTAAAATGATACGAAATTCACATTTCAGTGTCCATAAGTGATGTTTTCTTGCACATAGCCACACTCATTTTTTTTTTCTCTATTATCTCAGACTGCTTTTGTGCTTTAACAGCAAATTTGAGTAACTGTAACAGAGATCCTATGGCCCACCAAGCTGAACATAATGTATTGTTTTCAGAAATATTATTTACAGGGAAAGTCTATAGTCTGCTCTGTACCATTATCTCTCAAACTGTGATTCCTGAAATGTCAATAGGTAGCCCAGGGACAGGTGAAGGGTTTCTGGGTCAGTTAAGTGTGAGGAATGCTATTTGGATAAACAGGATTCTCTGCAGAACTTATCAGAGCCTTTATTTTGCCTGTTTCCTTTGTGAATCTCTGGGGGGCAATGTTGCACAGAAGAATCCCAAGCTTATCTGGCAATAAAGTCATCCAGCCCTTTTTCCTTAAAAGCTCTCTGGAGTGTGTGGGGGATGAGATAAAATAATGAGGCAAAGGTGAATTGGTTTCTCCTCTTCGGAGTGACTGTTGCCCTCGACTTGTGGATACTGGTTAGACCTTCCAGCTTGACCTCACGGTCCTGGGTCTCTGTCCTGCCTGCCCTGCTGGCTCATGTGGCCCAGGGTGAGTCACTGACTGTCCCTCATCTGGAAAATGGGGTTAATCATTGTTTCCGCCTCCAAGGGTGGTTAGATGAACTCATGCAAGTGGAGAGCTGGGGGCTCAGCATGAGCTGGCCACCACACATGAGTGCTCTGTGTCATTGTCCTGAGCACTGCCCACGACCACCCAATGAGCAGCTGCCCCCGTCACCTTTTCCATAGTGCAGGGGAGGAAACTGAGGCTCTGAGAGCCCACCAGGGCTCTGTACTGCACAGCCCGCTGGAGCCCCTCTCCACTTCTTGTAGCCTGGTGGCCACAGGTACTGCATAGAGTCAGGGTGAGGGCCAGGCTGTGTCCTGTCACCTGGGCACTTGTCCAGGTTTGGTATATCCAAGGCAGTGAGCTTGGTGTGGTCACCCTGGTCAGAGGAAGACCACCCCTCACACCTGCAGGGAGGGGAGGTGTGTACCAAAGCCAGCAGGCCGTGTGAGATGTTAGATGAGCTGAGAAACTAGTGAGTCACATTGCTGAGACCCAGGCTGTCAGCTGGGCACATTCTGTGTTCCCCACTCAGCGATCCTCAACATGGCACCTGTCAGGATCACCTAGAGGAGCTGTGCATGCTGGTTCCTAGGCCACCCCTCACCCACTGATAGTGGCTCCTCGAGCGTGGGCTTATGAACAGGCCCTTACCCAGCGCTCCTTGGGCAATGTGGGGCCTGGCTGGGTGGCCACACTCTGGTGCCGCTGTGCCTAGTGCCTGGGGGTCCCCTGTTGGTCACAGGACGCTGGCTGGACAGGCTGCACTCAGGTCCTAGGCCAGAGCTTTCCCACAGATTCCCACATAGGTACAAGCCCAGCAGGTCCTGCCAGGGAGTCAGTGTTCCTTGGATGCCTGCTCTGTGCCAGGCCTAAGCTGGTGACAGAGCCCCTTGGCATCTGCCTTGGGGTCCTCCCTGTCTCCCGGGACATCAGGACCCAGGGCCCAGGAAGGCAGGAGATGGGATACAACTTTGCCTGACTATAGGCAGCGTATTGGCCACTAGGCTAACCCGTGTAGAGGGAAAGAGCCCTTTGGAGGCTGGTCACCCCCCATAGCGATGGTAGAAATCCAGGCCCCTTGTGGCCATCCTGGGGTGGCACAGATATTTAGAACCTTGTGCCTGGCCTCCTGGGGGCCCTGAGTGCCCTGATCTCAGAACACAGCACATGAGCGAGTACATTCTCTCCCCTTGTGGCTGGCCTTGGGAAGGTTTGGGTCAGAGGTGCCGTTCTGAGACCACTCGGGCAGTGTGCAGAGCTACGTCTGCTCCTCTCCTAGCTGGCTACAGCCCTCCTGTTGGTCACCGCAGCAGCACAGCTGGCCGCGCTCCGGGCCCCATGCCTGCAAGGGAGGGAATCCTGTAAACCTTGGGCACCTGCAACTCCCTGGGGGCAGCCAGGCAACCTGGCCTCAGCTCCCCTGGAGGGATGGATGCTGCAGCAATCAGCTGCTGTCCCTCTGTCTTTCTCTTGGTACAGAAGAGATGGGGAGAGGTGGCCACTGCCCTACCCCAGCCCCAAGGCCTGCACTTCTCACCCCTGGATCAGTCATGTACTGTACTCCAGGCTGGTGCTAGGACCTGGGGCAAATGAGGCACCACCCAGGGCTAGGCAAGGGAGAAGGGGGCACCCTGTGCAGAGAGACCCCATCCTCCTTCTGATGGCGGTTGGTGGGCATCCCGGTAGTGGAGCCTTCTTGCCTGGTTACTCATGGCATTTTGGGTGGCTGTAGTTGTCACATTGCCACCCCTGATGTGATCTCAGCAATGTGCCTACTCCTTGGTGCCATGTTCCTTCACTGCTCCATGGATGCGGTAAAGTCACCTGCTCATCAAGCAGCTGGGAGGAGGAAAAGGAGAGAATTCCTGGGAGACACTAGGCCCTGTGCCGGCTGGTGCATCTGTGCTCCCGAGGGTTAAGTTTCGTTATTGTGTTGCTGTTATTTTTGAAATGTAATTGTTACTACCAGCCTGTTCCAGATGGGGAAACTGAGGCCAAGAAAGCTGAGAAACTTAACTAGAGTCACAAGGCTCCCAGGCAGGCTGAGGACCCTGACTCAGGCCTCCTTGATGTTACCAAAAACTTCCAGGGAATGTGGTCCCCAGGGGTCAGACTGGGGGTGGGGTAGAGGGGGCACTGTGTGATTAGTGAGCTCTGCGGGGCCTGGCAGGACCGTGAAGAGCAGAGACGCTGGCCCCAGTGCGTCTGGGCCCGGCCTGCCTGTTCTTGCCAAGTCCCCTTCCCTGGGAAGGAAAGAGTGGCTCCCTGCAGCACAGATCGAAGGAGTCCCCCGCGCAAGTGGCAGGGCTGCATTTGACTTTGGCGAGCATCTCCTCCATTAAAAAGAGAAATTAAAAATACGTGTTCTAACCCTGTTGGTATAAAGATGAAGGTAGTCCTGGCTGGGTTAAACATTAAAACATTTTCTTCACTGCTGCAAGTCCCTGTGTTATGTTAGGTTTTTAACAGACATGAAAACAGTTGCGTGGGCTCCTAAATCACTGGCCTTGGGTCCAGCCTGCTAGGATGGCAGCAGTGCCAACCTCTCACCCCACACCTAGTCCTGAGGACCAGCTGCCTATGGCCAGCAGCCTCTTTGTCGACCTAGGAAACATAGATTCACTCAACCACCAGCCCACACGAGATGAGGGTTTTACTCTCACATTCTGCACGGCCTTGGAGGAGGCGGATGGTGAACAAGGAGCTGCACCCGCGGGAGGTGGTGGGGCCGTGGCTGGTCCTTAGGCTCAGCGGAGGAGCACGCAGAGGGCTCCCTGCTGCCTGCAGATGAGAGCACTCGCTTGCCTACTGCGGGAAGGGGAAGACCGGCGCGGGCTGGAGGGACTCTCATCCCTGCCCGCGATGAAGCATCCTATCCTGGTTCACAGGGTCCCTTCCTCTCTCTCAGGTCACAGAAGGAATCACTCTAGGGCTCAGGGGGGTGGCAGCTCCCAGCCTCTCTGATCTAAGAAGAGGTTCTGGTGGGTGTGTCTGCCCGTCTCCTGGGGACCCGTCTCTCCAGCACCTGCTGGTGCTCGTCCCCCATCTCGAGAGCTCCAGGGTCACAGGCTCCTTCTCTGCACTGCATCTCTGCATCCCGGAACCGGCTGGGCTCAGACCACGCACCTGTCAGATGTGTGTGCAGAGCCCCGGCCTCTGCTCGGGCACGCAAGAGCCCGAGTCCCGCTTGTCCACTGACCAGATGGGGCCGGATGCGGCAGGCACCCGGAGGATCAGAGGGTGTGTGCTGTCCAAGTGGGAGCTGGCCGGGCAGCTGGGGAAGGAGGCGGGACAGCTGTGGAGACTAAACCGGTAAAGCCGGGGCTGCCGAGTGAACCACCCACGGCGCAGCTGGCCCCAAGGTGCATTGCTTCTTGCAGTTGCTTCACTTCCTGTTTGTCTAGGAGAGGGGGAGGGAAGAGAGGCCGATGTCCCAGTGGCTGCAATGGTCTTTGGTGGCAAGGACGGAATTGGGTTGTTGGGGCCAGGCAGATGTCGCAAGTGTTAACCGTGTTCTCACTTGTCACTTGGGCCTTGGTCCATCCAGAGAAGTGTCTGGGATTCATGTGTTTTCCACTATTAATGAGGAACATTCTTACCCTGTCTGCCTCAGATGGGCAGCTGATGGCCCTGGGCCTGGAAAATAAAGAAGCCACGAGAAAGCGAAGATGCTGCCCTTGCTGTGGGCGGGTTGTGTCCCTCCTTTCCCGAGAGGAAGGACTCCCTGCTTTCACTCCCTGCCTGCTCCCCAGGATCTTTCCCAAGCTCGTGGCTGCTCATGCCGCCTGCAGGCAGCCAGCGGGTCCATGAGGCTCCTGCCGCCACGCCCTGTCCTCACCTCCCTCCCCGAGCCCAGCCTCCACCTGCTCACCCCCCGCCCCGAGCCTGTCTGCATCACTCCTGAGTCTGGAGCCTCTTTGGGCACCCCACAGCCAGGCCTGGCTCCCTTCCTGAATTAGGGGTCCTTTCTTCTGACTTCTGCCTGGATTCCTGGTGGTAAAGCATGTATTATTTAGTCAGCTGAACCAAGGTATGGATGCTGGCTTTGATGCGGGGGCCCTGGGAAGGTGACTTCACCTGTGACCTGGCTTTCCTAGTCTGTCACCATTCCTACTTGGAAAGGTCACAGTGAGGAGTAGTACATGGAATGGGCTTAGCGCAGTGCCTGGCACAGAGCGAGCGCTCAGTAACTGGACCCACGAAGGACAGGATCCGTGGGGCTGAGAGTGCTTCCCCTGGCGTGTAATGGAGCACAGCAGTGTCATAGCTCACGGGGACACCTCTGGTTTTCCTTGCATGCCTGGAAGTAAGTGGGTCAGCAAATGCTTTCTGGAACACACCAGAGGATGCATGTTTTGGGCTTGGCAGGTCAGGCATTGGCTTTCACAGCAGTGCAGTGTAGTGTGAAAGGAGCCATAGACCACATGTTCATGATGTGCATTGCCTGTGTTCCAATAAAACTTTATTTGCAAAAGCAAGCAGTGGGTTGTACGACCAGCAGGCTGCAGTTTGCTGACTCCTGGACAAGAGTACCGCTAGTCGTCCAGACTTTTCTCTTCTGGCCCATCGTCTCGAGTGACCTGGCATTTTGTCCTGGGGCACATCATGTGATTAGTTGGTGAGAGGGCTGCCTCTACACCTCTGAGTGTGGAGGAGGAAGTAGTCTAGTGGGCAGGGTAAAGGATGCTTATCTCTTCGCACGCCTGCCTTCTGGGAAGATACTTCTGAGAAGCCTGCAGCAGCCATCTCCAGAACAAGCTTCGAAGGAGGCCAGGGCCAGGGGGCTGAGCGTGGCTGGGGCTGCAGCCACTTCTGCCTCACTTAACTCTGCCGGGATCAGGCCGTCTCCGCTCAGCCTGGGTCATCGAGGTGGGCCTGGCAGACAGCAGGTGTGGCGACTGTAATCGCCTACAGCGTGTGGAGGGCCGAGGGAAGCAGGTGACGAGGAGGGCCTAACTTTTCACCTGGAAAATGAAAAGGTGGGTTTACCCAGCAACCCAGATGGGTGTTTCTCATTATATTCATAATCCTGGAGAATGGATAAGCAAACCGGGCTGCGTGCGTGCCACGGTGCACCATGCACAACCAGAAGGATGCACTTCAGAAACACACAACTACACGGATCGACCTTGAAGACATGCAGGTTGTCCTAAGCCAGGCTGGAGGAAGCCATGTGTGTGAAATATCTAGAAAGTCAAAGCCATGGGGATGCGATCAGCAAGGGCAGGAGGCTGTGGTCGGGAGCCGCAGTTTCTCGGCATTGGCCTATCGACGTCCAGGGATGTACTGGCTCGAGAACTCAGTGTGGGGCCCACCTGTGTGTTGTGGGCCCTTAGCGGCTGTCCTATAGGGAGCCCTTCCCGGTCCTTGTCGCAAGGAAGTTTATATTTGTAATCCCAAAAGAAAATTGTTGGAATTCTAGTGAGTTAATTCTAATCTACCACTTCCAACGCAATCCACCGCGAGAATAAAGACACCAAGACATATCTATAGTTGTGGGGAGCCAAGGGGGTCCTAAGTCCAACCAGAGTGATGGTTACCAGAACAAAGGCCTCGACCCAGGGCCGAACCTGGGTTTTATTATTTCTCGAGGAGGGGCTCGGGGATGAGTGATTGTGAAAGTGGCGGAAGTACGTGAGTACCATGAGCTGGGCTAGGTAGGTGGGCTGAAATCACCTTTGCAATATGCAGAGGGAAGGATACGCAGAAGGAGTAATCTGCATAACACAATTCAAGATAGTATCTAATGTTTTGGGGTCGGTGCTTCAGCTCTGATGTGTAATCTTCTATGCCCTGGGAAGTCATAGCCTCTTTCTCGAGGCTCGATCCCAGCTGATAGCGTGGAGCAGGGCTCTCCATCCCACCAGGCTCAACCATGTATTGGGAGCTAAAGGAGCGGAGAAACACAGGCCTGTTGCCTTGCTTCAAAGACTACACATCAGCACCTCGGCTGAACCGATTTGCATTGCTTAAAGCCAATGGAAGGGATAAGGAAAAGTCCTAGCCAGCTCTGTACACATCAGTACATGGAAATAGGGCCAGGTTCAGCCAAAATGGAGATAATTGCTCTTCTTTCAAGGAGAGTCATCTAGGAGGTCCTCCACACTGCCCCAGCCTTTGCTCCCTCAGTGCCAGTGGCATCTGCCCGGCCTTGACGGCACACATGTCTCCGGACATTGCCACATGTCCCCTGGGTGGGGCAGCGCCCCTGCTGAGAGCCGAGGAGATAAAAGGCAGCCCGAGGGAAGTGTTGGGACCAGAACTGCTCTGTGTCCTGACCCAAGCACTCCCTGGCCAGGTCCACACATGTGTTAACACTTAGAGATTTACAAACCAAAAAAAAAAAAAGAGATTGATTTTACTGTGATCTTAATTTGAAAATGGAGACTTTAAAAAGCAACACAACAAAAACAAAAGGTCCCCGAGGAAGGGAAGCTATGAGTCCCATGAAAGAAGGTAGGAAGGCTGTTGCCTCTGTGCTGTCTGCCTGGCAGTCAGGTGGACCAGATGTCCCTGCTACCTGTGGAGTGCTCCGTTGTCACACACCTGGAAGAGCTTTCTTTCACAGGTAAAATACAGGATGCTGCATTAAATTTGAATGACCACACATAGCTGCTCGGTTTAAGTGTGTCCACATATTGGAGACATCATCTGTCTGAAGTTCAAGTTCCATAGGGCATCCGTTTTTTGTTTTTTTTTTTAATTTGCAAAATATGACTCTTTTTGAGCGAACCCACAAGCTTTTCAAATGAAGTATTAACCTAAGCTAAAATGTAAATGAGTCCCAACTTCCCCAAAGACACAGGTTTTATAAACTATTACGTATATGTTGTTTTCCTGTCTAGATTCTTTAATTCACCTACATCAATCTTGCTGGACATTTAAATATAAGTAATGACACACACTAACTAACGCTAATACATTGTAACCTCACCAAAGGAAAAGGGATTCTCCCCTACAATAATCTTTCTTGGTTCTTTCTTGCAGTATTAAGATAAAATGAATTTGACCTGTGTACATGCTGTAGGTGGTTATGATGTGGCGATGTAGCCGCTTTTGTTAGTGTGTGCAATTACTTATTTTAATTATATGTGTTAAATGTCTGGGACAAGTCAAATTGAATAGGAAGCCATCCACAGCTCTGAAACAGGGACGCTGTCTCTTAGGGGACATGTGGCAATGCCTGGAGGTGCTCGTGGTTGTCTCTACTGGGGGATGCTACCCGCCTTTCTGGGGGGAAGCCCAGGCTGCTGCTACACGTCCGACAGTGCATAGTGGCCCCTTCCACCGAGTCACCCAGCCCAGACACTCGTGACAATCCCCGTGTCCGGCGTTGGTGTCTGCCGGTTTTCCAAATCCGTTTTTTGCTGCTGTTGACTATGAATGAGTATCCGTCATGTTGTCTTTCAGCTTTTGAGTTGGAAACCTGAACCTTTCCCCTAACTTAGCAACAGAGGGGAAGAATCCACCTCTGTCCTCTGAGGGCCTGCTCTGTACCAGACCCAACACGACCGGCACCATGTCCCCTACCCTCAGCTCTGCAAAAGTGGCAAGAGCAACCCAGAGCACCAGCTTGGACCGAATAGTCAAGGGACTCATTCATCTGGGTGGCTGGGTGAGGACGTGAGCTGCAGGGCTGGTTTGATCCCATGACTTAGAACTTGTCTTTCTGCTGCTCCTCTATGGAACCAGCCTCGTTTGAAAACATGGGTTCCCTAGGTTGCAGTGCAGAGGCGGAGCACCTGCGTAGCAGCCGCGAGGCCCTGGGTTCAATCCCCAGCACCTCAGAGAGCGGGGTGGGGTCTCCCTATGGGTGCTAGATGGTGGGCAGTTCTGGGGCTCCTTCCATCTCTCCTCCCTCAGTCCTATCGAGAGAGAGAGAGAGGGAGAGAGTTTACTTCTGAATGTTAGAGTAGGACGTTGATTTCCTAGAAACTTCCAGGATCCCTCTCTTACGTGCCCTGACTGAAATGTATCATGAACGCAACCCTAATACCTGAGGATTAGTTGCCTCTTATTAAACCACAGGCCCCACCTCTAAGGCCAGGGTGAAGCCGGGTTAAGGCACAAATGCCTAAATCGGGTTGGTTACCAGAGGAGGGGATGGATGAGCCTGTGACATCACCCCCATTTTACAGATGAGGAAATCAAGGCCCCAGCACACAGCTTTGCCTCTCTTGGCCCGCGCTGGCGGCTGAGTGGCAGAGGCAGGTTCCCCTGTGCCTTCCGTCCCGGCCGTGCCAACGCGGTGGCTGTGAGAGCACGCCAGCCCCTTAGTGCAGAGACACTGCTCTGGGATCTGGGCTCGGAGGTGTCTGGGATAGCATCAGATTTTTAGGCCAGGCATTTTTATTTTGCCCTAAAAGCCTTCCAGGGGGGAAATACTATTCCTAGGGGCTCAGCTTTAATGGTTTCTTTTATAGAATCGTTCACGTTTTAGATGGATGAACTCACAGAAACCCTGCTCAAGAATGCAGGAAAGCCACACGTTAATGGGGTGGGGAAGGTGAAATCTGGGGGCCTGGGGATGTTTGTTCTTTTAAGCATTAGCTGTTAAAAACCAAAACCAACCCCTTGGTACTGCACAGGTCTTGGGAGGCTAAGTGGAGGCCTCGAGGTGAAGTTAATTTAGATGTGGACAGGCAGGGCCCTCCCGAACTCTGCATGTCCCTGCCTTGACTGTCCTACCTAACTCGGGGGTGTCCCAACTCAGTCGGCCTCATCCGAGTTCAGATTCTGTCCTCGGGTGGGTTACTCGGCCTCTCCAAGTTTGTGTAGCGGTGGGCAGATAGGCTTCGTCTCCATCTGATGCCCCCTCCACTGCACATTCACCATCACCAGATGCGACATCAAATCTGTATCCCCAAAGATCCCACTCTGTCAGCACCCAGAGGTGGATGGTTGGTTTCCAGTCCGTGTCACAAGACTGTCAGTGCAGCACAGGACACGGAGGTCACCCCCCTCGCTTTCTGCCCTCGGTTTCCAGGCCCCCTTCCTGGTGTCCCCTTCCTGCTGTCCAAGCTCCTTCCAGACTGCTCGTGACTGGCCTCCTGCGCAGTCCCTGCCACACCCCTGACCTCTTGGGCTTCATCGTCACTTCGCTCGTCCAGCTGCACCTGGTCCGCGGGCACGCCCATCTGGTCTTCCAGCTTCAATGCCTTGTCTAGGCTGAGGACTCCAAGCTCACCTGATGGCCTGCCGCTGCCCTCAGCTGGCACTTATCAAGCTCCGCCCTGGCTGCAGGACTTGAAGCCAGGAAGATGCTGTGGGCTGTGTTTCTCTCCACCCGGAACCAAGCTCGTCCCTGTGCTAGGTCCCGCCAGCAGGGGACCTCCCACTGCCTGCCTGCTTTCCTTGGGTATCAAACAGGGCTTTCCAGTGGCAGCCCAGGGCTCGACCAAACTGTATTTTGTCTTCTGTGCTCCAACCCCAACCCTTTCCTCAGTTTCCCTGCCTTGGAAGAAGGCCCCTCCCTTCTTCCAGGGCTCAAACCAGGCCCGTCCCAGTGTCAGCAAGTTAAGTTTCTTTGAAAACAAATCCAGAACCTGCCATTCTCCTGGTTTGGATGTCACATTCTGGTTGTTATAAATTCACCAGCCATGGGGGCAAAGAGGGAGCGAGACCCAGTGCAGGGCACATGGAACCTCCCTGTACATTTCTTCAACTTTCTGTGAAGCTACAATGGTGTGTTGGTTCACAAACTAACATTAAAACCAAGATAAATTCCAAAGTGGGTTTGCAAAGCTAACTTCGAGGATCTGACCATTTCTTCCCACCTCGCTCACCTCCGCCCCAGGCCATTGTCTTGCCCCCTCCATCTGGGCTGTTTGCCTCTCCTCCTGGTCTCTCTGCTTCTGTCCTGGACCCTGCAGTCCGTCTCCAGGGACAGCCGGAGGTGGCCTTTAACAGTGTCCTAGCCCTAACAGGGCTACACAAGTGGGGGGCTGACAGCAGCAGGGCTTTGCTTTCTCACAGTCTGGGGCTCCAAGTCCTAGATGGAGGCATGCGCAGGTTGTGCCCCTTCCGAGGCTCTGGGGAAGGCCCCTTCCGTGCCTCCTCTGGCTGTAGGTGGCTCCTGGCACCCTTGGTATTTTGGCCCCCGACTTGCTTCTGCGTGCGCCCGTGTGTCTGTGTCTGTCCTTGGCAGTCTCGGGAGGACCCTCATCCAATACGGCCTTTGTGTAACAAATCACATCTGCAAAGACCTTGTTTCCTGAGGCTCTGGGTGGGTGCGGATGAACAGGGCAGAAGCTCGCTGGTGCCCACGGGACCCAAGGTGGCTTGTGCCCCTCCCCCCCCAGCAGCCCTTCATCTCTGTAGCCCTCCTGCCCAGCAGGCTCCTCACTGCTCTGGAATTGAGCTTCCCCGTCCCATTACTGCGTCTGCCCAGACACCCTCGTGAGCCTCCCTCACCGTCCCCACGTCCTTGCTTAGGTGGCCCCTGCATTGCACTCGGGTAGCTGTTGCCAACTGTTTCTGTTCTCCGTGACACAGAATAGGAATCCTGCCTGCTGCGCAAACTTGGGTTGACCCCATGACCTGCTCTGGCCAATGAAGTGTGTGCTTCTAGCTGGAGCCCTCCTGAAAACCTCAGCCCCACGCCTTGTGCCCGTGCCCCCTGCTTCATTTTTCTCCACACACTTACTTAGCACCACTGGATACCTGCAAGGTGTGTTTGCTGCCTGCCTTCCCCACCAGTGTGGAAGCTCTGGGCCCAGGGCATTTTCTCTGTTTTTTTCCCAGCTGTATTCCGGGTGCCTAAAACAGTTCCTGGCCCAGACAGTGCTCGGTCAGGGCTTCCTGGATGAATGAATAGGCTGCGTGAGAATGAACTGTGCGGCTCTTTCCCAAACCCACTTCTCTCTGCATCTGCTGCTTCCTGTCTAGGGCAGAGTGTCAACCCCAAGCTGGCAGGCCTGATCGGGCGGCACGGGCCCCAGAATAAGCAGCCCTTCATGGTGGCATTCTTCAAGGCCACGGAGGTGCACTTCCGCAGCGTCCGGTCCACGGGGGGCAAGCAGCGCAGCCAGAACCGCTCCAAGACGCCCAAGAACCAGGAGGCGCTGAGGATGGCCAGCGTGGCAGGTACGCGGCATGAGGGGGGCGGACAGCGCACAGATGGGGGACCCACTTGGAACCATGTAGGTGCTCAACAGGTGGATCTGGAATAGACAGTGGGAAACGAACCCCTAATCCCTTCCCTCTTGACTTTCACATCTTAAGTCTGCGAAAGTAAGAAACGAATCTTAAAAGCAAGGAGCAAAACATTAGCAAAACAAGATGCCAATTGTGTAAATTTCTAGAGACAAAACAGTGGCTACATTACTTTCACTTATACGCGGGCAGGAGGAAATGGGAGAACAGTTTCCTGTATCCTTCCTTTATTTCCTACATATTGGAAAATATTTGAAACTCATGACCAATTTAAGTACTTCTTGAATGTACATGGAAGGGTTTGTGTGTATGTGTGTGTGTGCGCGCGCGCGTGTGCGTTATTGGGGATACTTCTCGGTTTCTTTGAAGTGTTTCATTACTATAAGGGGAAAAATTATGAATCAAGATAACATTTTCATTGCAAACAATTCAAAGATGAACAAAAGCATTAAAGGTGAGACATTTTCCCCGAAGGACACTTCCGGGGGTAGCAACATTCAGGTCTGTACCGTGGGGTGGGGACAGAGCTAGGAGCAGGTGATGCTATGTAGTTCCTGAGGCCCCAACACAGATGGCCTCGCATTTTACAGAGGGGCAAGCCTGGGGCTCAGGGGCTTAAGTAACTTGTCCATGAGTACACAGTAAGCTGCAGTCTGGGGTGTGAGCCTTGGGAGGCTGCAGTGTCCTTTATGCTGGACACACTCATGTTTGGTGTGGTCTGGAGGCACCGCCTGGCCTAGATGAGCTTTGGTGTCCCAAGTCCTACCGAGTCGCTGACAAATGGCCAGGATGATTCTGAGTGTCATGCTGTAGCTGGGACGTGGTCCCTTTCCCCACAGGCTGATCGGGGTCACGGACGGCACCATGTGCTGCTGGAATCCCAGGATGGTGCATTTCGGGTGTGAATTGGGGGCTGGGGTCCCAGAACGGTCTATGGACACCACGGCCAGTGCTGTACCCTCTCTTCACCCGCTCCCCACACAACCAGGGCTGCCGCTGATAGCAGATGTCTCGATTTACCCCCAGACCAAAAGGAAAGTTTCAAGTCAGTAATGTCACCAACAAAGCAGTTCCCAGTGGACTGCAGAGAGGACAGCTAGACCCGTGGGGCGCAGCCCATAGTAAGAAAAACCCTTATCCTGTCTCCTGGCCAGGTCACCTGTAGCCTGAGGGAGCCCTTTCCTGCTTGCTCCTCATGAAGCTGTTCATGGCGAGCAGGATATTGGCCCCTCCAAGATGTCCTGGTTTCTGTCTCTGGACCTCGTGCATGTGTGACATCCATGGCACAGGGAAGTTAAGATTCCTGCTGTATTTGGGATGCATCAGCTGACCTCAGCTTGGGGCAGCTTATCCTGGGTGACCAGGTGGACACAGAGGAACTGCAGTCCTTTGTCATTAGGGAGAGAGACCTTTTCTCGTGTGGTCAGGGAGCTGTGAGGCCTGGGGCCAGAGATGCTGCTCGGCTGGCCTAGGAGGTGGGGTGGGCATGAGCCAGGGAGAAGCCGTGTCCCCTGAGCTCCGGATGGAGGCGGCCCGTAGCACCTTGGCTTTCCCAGGTGGACCCACAGTGGACTCTCAGCTCCAGGGCCGGGAGGTGATAAATACGTCTGCTCGACACCGCTGTCAGTATTGATCTGCAGCAGCAGCAGCGGGAAACCACGAGCCAGGGGCACGTGTCCACGGTCCGGCCCCCAGAGCCGGTCCCCTTGCGGCCTGGTGGTCCTGAGGCAAGGAGCAGTCTCGGATGCAAACCAGCCTTGGCTGGTTGCACCCACGGGAACGCAGGAAGATTTGGAAATCCCTACACGCGGCCCCGCCCCTCAGTTACCTGGTTTGTCAGTGGCTTCTCCTGCCCCACCCAGCCACTCTGAAGGTTAAATTCCTTTTCCAGGGAGCAGGGAGCCTGTTTTAGGGGTGGCCTTGTTGAGAGCACGGCTCTCTGGGGGGCAGGGAGCCCCTGGGGCTCTGGGTAGAGATCATTTGTCTGTGTGGCTGCGGTGTGTGGCAGATGGAGCCTTTTAGGGTTCTCAAAAAGTCAGAAGCCACCTGAACCCCTTCTTTGTAGTTGGGGGCCACCTCCACATCGACTCTTGGGACTGTTCGGCGGTGAGAGTCCGGGTGTGGGACTCCCCAAAGTGCTAATTCGGGGTAGCCAGGAGGTGCCTGTCACCCTCATCTGTGTGTAGTGACAGGTGCAGAGTGGGCAGGAGTGACCAGGGGACCTTCCCCACAGAAAGTAGGCTCAGCATTGAGTCAGGCTAGGCTGGTCCCGCTACTCTAGCCACGGGACCTGAGGGGCAGAGGCCCAGGGCAGGAGGTTCTCACAGCCCCTTTGGGATTGGGGTGGCCGAGGCAGGGCAGGGGCGCCAAGTGGGGTGCAGCATTTTCCTGAGAGCCACATCTCACATTTGAAATTCATCCCAAGGAAACGTGGACATTTTGCAGGGCTTTGGGCTGGTGCGTGCAGTGCAGGGGTGAGATCGGAGCATGGTGGGAAGCAAGGGAGACTGAGGGGGGTGCAGCTCAGAGCCTGGGCAATTGTTAGAGGCTTTTGCAAATCTGCAAGGCAGTTGTGCTAGCAAATTCCATCACGGCAACTTCTGCATGGCATGGATGCCTATCAGGGGTGCCCCTGGGATTGGAGGTTCTAGAATCCCACACTTGATTTCCCCACAGCATCCTCCTCAAGCCCTGACCAAATGTCCACTAACATAACCCCCGGAATGAGACCTTCACTACCTGAAGTGGCTGTTAGTCCACCTTGCGCGGCATCTGTCTCCTTCCTGTGGATTTCTGCTTCCTGGCCTTGCTTTCAATTCAATTCTTCCCAACTCTGCCTGGAAGTTTAACTTTCGAAAAGAAAAGAAAAGAAAAGAAAACCAAAACGAAGCATGGCCCTACCCTGGGTGGAGCAAGCCCGAGGCCTCTGCTTTGCGTTCTCCTGGGCGTGTGTGCTGCGCTGTTTGAAGTGCTCACCTCATGTGATGGGCTGGAAATCCTGCCGTAGGGCCACACAAGTGGAACCCTCTCTCGCACGCAGCCCTTTGTGCGTCAGGCGGGAACACATGCTCCAGCCTGCTGCCTGAGCGGAGCCCTTTCCTGTGGCACCCTTTGCCCCACCAGGCTCCAACGGCTCCTCAAATGGTGTGGTTTGGGGTGGGGAGTCACGGTGCCTTGGTCCCGAGGGCCCAACGCCCTGGTAATTAACCACCTTCACCAGATAACCCGTGGGGGTGGCGGCTGAGGCTGAGCACCAGTTGCAACTTGTCAGCTGCTCTTCTAGGGCGCGGGGAGGTGGCTGCAGCCGGCTGGTGGCTGGTATTGCCTCCTGCTCACTTGCGCTCAGCCTTGTGGTGTGAGTGGGGCAAGAGAAGAGGGCGTCTTCTCTGTTCCGTGTCCTTGCTGTTCTGCTGAGAAGAAGAGGTCCTAGTGATATGTAGGTATTCAAACCACTTTCTCCTGGGACAACTGGGATCCCCGGTGGCAGGGCCAGTGCCCACCCGCATAGCAGGCTCACAGCTGGCCTTGTCAGCTGTCCTCAGCCCTGGTCTGTGGGGCCTTGGGTTTGAACATGAAGCTGGATACCATAGTTTCGCTTTAAGACAGCACTCAGACCACTGCTCACCTCTCCCCTGCTCCTGGCAGACATTGCTAATCTACTGCAGAGTTGCTGACTCTCCACTGAGTTTTCACATGGCTCTAGGAGCCTTCTAGTCTCAGCACACCAGGCAGCCAACAATGTCCCTGGCCTGAGCTAATGTGCTCAGGCTCTGATCTCACTCACGCTGCTTCACTCAAAGCCCTGGGCTGCAGCAATGCTTCTCCTACTCCCTTCTGCCCGCCTCATAGGGATGAGAGAGAAGTGGCTTGTGCAGTGACAGTGCCAGCTGCAGCCCTGCACATTGCCACAGCAACCAAAGTCATGTAGACTTTCACCCGAGGACAGTGTCCTTTGGGGGCAGCCTGCAGAGCCCAGCTCCTTGGGTTCTTCTCTGACAGTGCCTTTGCCTTGACCTTTGTGGTCAGCAATAGCCTAGCCCGGTGCTGTTTCTCACTGACCTAGGAGCCGAGCAGGCAGGATACCCAAGTCAGGGAAGCCGGCTCGGGGACATTTCACTCTTTGCTGGACACCCTGGTGGTTAGTGGGTTTGGAGGACACTGTCAGGGAGCTTCATAGTTAAAGGTGTGTGTGTGACTGGAGCATGTGGGGACTTTTAAATTCCCTGGACAGGGCCGGTGAGATGGCTCAGCGGCAGGCGCAAGGGCCTGAGTTTGACTCCCGGAACCCACATACGAAAAAAGGGCTGGTGATATCACTCAGTGGCCCGGGCGCCCGCTGGCACGCGAGGTCCTGAGGTCGACTCCTGGTACCTACAAAAAAAAAAAAAAATTCCTTGGATAGATGGGCAGGGAGGAGGATCATCGTCACCCTTGCTGGGGGCCGGCGCTGACCCCTTGACTGGCTGTGTCTGCTGTGCTCTGGAGTCCACACCTCCAGGGTCTCCCCTGGGCTTGAGCTGACTGCCACTTCCTGCACAGGGTGACCTTTCCCTGGAGGACCGGCTGGGGCCAGCTGGCTGTAGGCAGCAGAAACCTCCATGCAGACCCCAGTGGGGGTGCCCAGTGGGTGGGCACCAGGTTGGTTCGTGCAGGTGGTCAGCAGTAGACTCCAAGCCTGGCTCTCGTTCTGCCCCACTGTCTTCAGTGTCATGGCTGCATCTCAATGGGTGCAACATCGTTGTTGCTGGGCAACGGGAGGAAGAGGATGAGCATCTTATGGAAGGAGGGGACTCATTCCGGAAGCCCCCATGTCCCACAGTTTGAATTGGGATCCGTCTCTGCCTCCAGGGACAGGATGTGTGACAGTCACTAGGAAAGCGTGAGTCTCCCAGGCGGGCCACACCAGATCTACCCCAGAGAGGATGGGAACGCCCATCCTGGAGTCCCCTGACTGTCCCTGGGTCAGGTCCTCTTCTGGGCTTCCCTCTCCATCCTGCGATGTCCGCCCTGGTCACCTCACCCACTGTCTGACACCTTCTGGGGACACTCAGGCCTGGATGGCATTGAAGGGATAGATAGAAGCCAAGCCACCAACCCCTCCTTCATGTGTGCGCGTGCATTGGTCCCACTAACATTGGTGGACAGGAGGCTCTGTGAGAGGCTTTGGGGACCCAATGGTGACATTGCAAGACATCATGAGGACATGACGTGGAAGTCAAGGCGAGAACCGGACATGAAGAATGGGGACGGAGCATCCAGGTATAGGAGGCAGCGTGTGCAAAGGCCCTGAGGAGAGACCGATGGTGAGGAGACAGCTAATCCCGAGGGCACGGTCAGCAGCAGCTCTTAGAAAGGGTACAAGTTTCACGCTTAGTGATTAATAAACTGAAGAAAAGAGAGAAGGAAGCCAGTCCCGCTGGTCGCAGGGTGGAGGGAAGTCCAGGTGGCGCTGGTGCACGTGTTGGGACAGATACACAGAGAGCTTTTTGCAGTCTTTACAAGAGGCTGTCCCCAGCCACACACTTAACTACTTCCGGAAAACCCAATGCATGACTGCTGTTCTCCAAACCAACCTCAGAGGCGCGTTTTCCTGCAGGGTCAGTGGGCTTCGCCTCGCTGCCCTTGTCTCTTCTTGGCAGTGCTGGGGCGGCTGGATGCCAGGACCTGTCTGTACCTCCTGCTCCTCCAGAGCATCTTGGGGTGGGTTGGCGGGGTGGTCCGGAAGCTGATCCCCCCAAGCGGGACCCTCACAGCCGGCTGTGGGATGTGGATGTGGTCAGATTCCCTCGGTATTTAAACAACATGTGTGCGTAAGGGAAACCAGCGCCCACCGAAGAGCCTGAAAGTGCTCTGAGCGAGGATAGCGTGGGAGAGGGACGGGGTGTTGGCACCTCCCCTACTGGGGGTGAACTTTAGGGCTCTGGATCCTCAAACTGGCTTTTGCACCAGGAGGTCCACCCTCTACTTCTGGGTCTCATCACTGCTGAGCCCCTGCCTGAGTTTGGAGGGAACTGAATTCGTGTGTGTCTCTCTTTGTTGCCTTCTCACCCCAGAAAACAGCAGCAGCGACCAGAGGCAGGCCTGCAAGAAGCACGAGCTGTACGTCAGCTTCCGAGACCTGGGCTGGCAGGTAAGGGCTGGCCGGGGGTGCGGTGGGTGCCCAGAGCAGAGGCTTAATAGGGATGGGGCCTTGGGCCAAGGCTACAGGGGTGTCCCCTAAAGCCCCAGAGCAGAGATGCGATGGAGGTGTGAGCCACACGAGGAGTCGCAGGGCTCGGACCCTGCACCCCGCTCTCCAGGATACCTCGTTCCCACCCTTGGCTGGGCCAGGCCGCATGTGAGAGCCTGGGCAGCAGCTCCCCTGCCCCCTTGTCTGTCCCCCACCCCCTTCCCTGAGTCATATTCCCAGGGGAGGGACCTGGAGGCCCCGCTCAGGTGAAGCAGTTCAGGGGTGAGGCGTGTGGTGAGAGACCGCTGCTGCTCCCTCTGGAGCCATTTGGATGGAGCAGGGCAAGGGGCAGGAGCCAACTCCTAGCCCAGGTACCCCAGGGCCCTGCAGGCTCACAGGTACCTGCTGGGTCCAGTCCTGATGGACGCTCACGCAGCAGCTTCTCGGGGGTAATCTCTGGGCTCTGGGTCCCACTGCGGGGCTGAAGATGCGGCGCTGAGCTCAGCCATGGGTCTGCCCTGTGGAGCTCAGCTGTCCTGGACAGGGTGCGTCGTAAGGTCCACGGGAGCTTGCAGTTCAGTGTGGGAGTCCAGGGTCTTCCGTGGGGACCATGCATGCAGCCGGCTTGGTCCCCTCCTGTGAGTTCATCCCCATGACCTGCTACAGATCCCGTGCTCCAAGGGGTGCCGGGCAGCACTCACGCTCCCACATTCCGGTGTGGGCAGAGCCCAAACCCCAGGCGCAGGAGAGTCCCAAGTACTTAAGAGTCCATCAGGGGTCTGCCATTGCCTGGATGGAATTTCCATCCAGCGCACCCTATAGGCCAGCGTGGGGTGTGTCACTCATCCGGCAGCGCGCCTATGACGAGCACCACGCCGGGGACTCTGCTGTTCAGAAGTCCTGCCCAGGCCATGGGGGGTCGTTAGACTCTGACAGGTGGGTGCGCCCAGACGTGGAGGTTTGGGGTTCAGCAGACTGCAACGTGTCACCACCAGTGGGAGTGGGGCAGTGCCAGCCTGTCTCTCTGACATCAGCTGGCTCCTTGCTGAACACCTTCTGCCCAGGAGATGCAGCCGCGGACGTGTCCATGCTGGTTTCCGCCCAGCCCCTGCCCTGCCCTCGTTTTCACTCTACAGTTTCTGCTGGACTCTGTGGCCCAGGTGGCCATGGCCTGAGCCTTTGCCCTAGAATGTGGTCGCTCAGGAGAAGGGTGTCCGGGGGGCCAATCCTGCCTCGCTTTCCAGGGGCTCTGGGCATGGCTGAGTCACCCTCCACCCTGCCCTCTCTCCCCAGGACTGGATCATCGCACCTGAAGGCTACGCCGCCTACTACTGCGAAGGGGAGTGTGCCTTCCCCCTGAACTCCTACATGAACGCCACCAACCACGCCATCGTGCAGACGCTGGTTTGTGCTGCCCCTGGGTGTGGTCGGTGGGGGTGCAAGCTGCAGGGCCACAGTTCCTGCCTCGATCTTACCTAGTGCTGCCTCCAAGCGGGGGCCCGAGTAAGCATCTGTCTGCCCAAGGGGACGCCGTGCCTTTTGTGGGCCCCTTGCTCCATAAGAGGGTATTAAAAATTACATTTTTGTGATTGCTTTGGTATAAAGATGAATATAGCCTTTGACCCTATAATTTCTTTGTTTTCTCTTTTTTTCTTTTTTTTTTGTCATTTATTTTTTGGCAGTACTGGGGTTGAACCCAGAGCCTTCACACTGAACTATAGCTCCAGCTCTTTTATATATATATATATATATATATATATATATATATATATATATATATTGTTTTGTTTTGTTTTGTTTTTCTTTTTTTGGGAGACAGGTTCTTACTATGTTGCTCAGACTTGGCTTGAACTTGCCATCCTCCTGCCTCAGCCTCCCAGAGTGCTGGGATTACAGGCATGCGTCCCTACACCTGACTAATAATTTTAGAAATGGAACACTTGCGTGGGCTCCTAGAGTAGCTCGGGCTCTGGTCACCGTAGCTCACTGAGAAGTGGCCCCAGCACTGCCTGTGACTCGTGTCCGTGGGGTCGGGCTCTGTGTTCTGTTGACTGCAGCCCCAGGCCTCCTCCACCATCTGCTTGCTGGGACGGGTGGACATTGGAGTTGGTCAGGGCCACCGCCCCTTACGGAGGTCAGGGCCTCTGCAGGCGTCCATGTGTTTGGTCGGCAGAGCTGCAGTGCTGGAAGTTTCCCTTTAGAAGCAAACCCGAGCTGGCTTTGTGGCCCGTTGCGAGCCCTCTGCTCGTCTGAGGACATTGGCTGTGAGCTGCCAGGCTGTGGTCACCTTGGTCTGAGTGGCACCCTCTCCCTTCGTTTTCCCTCAGCCCCCCCTTGTCCCTAGGGCTTACTCCTGGCCTACTTTGCCTATCGAAGGCACTCAGGTGGCATCTGAGTTTGGTGCTCCTAACCCGGGCTGAGCAAGAAACAGTGCTGTTCATGGGCAGCAGACAGGCTGCCCGCCATCCTACACTGTGTAGAGCAGCTCCACAGCTGAGGAATTGGCCTGCAAGGGCCAGATCTTGTCACTTACACACCAGCTGTATGCTGCCAAAACTAGCTGCACTTGCACTGGGTGTAGTAGCGTGCACCTATAATCCTAGCACTCTGGGAGGCTGAGGCAGGAGGATGGCAAGTTCAAGCCCAGCTGGGGCCACTTGGTGACTTAGGGAGACCCTGTCTCAGAATTTTAAAAAATTAAAAAGGATTAGGGATCTAGCTCAGTGTAAAGGCGCAGGTTCAACCCCCAATACTGCAAAACAAATGAACAAACCTGCACTTTACTGTCCTCATCTGCAAAACGGGAGCAGTCCCAGAACTGAGTTGGTACATGGGCTTAGGACAGGGACTGCTCAGAGCATGTCACTTAGGGCCATTTTGCCCAGGTAGTGGGTGTCCCTTAGAAAAACACAGAGGCCAGGCAGGAGAGCCTCATCCCATCTCACCAGTCACCATTCCACATGTCACAGGTTCACTTCATCAATCCAGACACCGTGCCCAAGCCCTGCTGTGCTCCTACCCAGCTCAATGCCATCTCCGTCCTCTACTTCGACGACAGCTCCAATGTCATCCTGAAGAAATACAGAAACATGGTGGTCCGGGCCTGTGGCTGCCACTAGCCCCTCGTGGAAGTCCCACCCTTTGGGGCCACATTCATCCAGATCCGCGGTGTGGCCCTGCCCAGCGTCTCCATCGCCCGCCTTGGCAAGGAACCAGTGGACTGGCCACCTTTTATGAGGCTCCCCCTCCCTCCCCAGTTTTACAGGTCTAAGAGTGTTAGAAATTTGAGCACCAAGTGGCTTTGGATCAGTTTTTCATCGGTGGCATCCTAAGGACAAGATCCTGTGAGCTACTACAGGCAAAACCTAGCAGGAAACAATTCTGTAAGCGAAGATGGCCCAGTCATGGCCATCGGCGGTACTGTCGCCGCCACACTCTGACTTGTTCCAGAGGTAATTAGGGCACCCTTCAGCCAGGCGGCCAGCCACCAGCTGCAGGAGGAGGGGACATGGCCAGGGTGGGCACCTGTGTCTGTGCTGAAGGGGAACTGACGCAGAATTTCTTGTAATAAACGTCACAATAAAACCAATGAATGAAAATGGTTAGGATGTTACAGGTATATTTTCCTAAACAATTTATCCCTGTTTCTTGGTTTATTCTGACTTTATAAACAGAAGCTATGGCGGCAAAGGCTGGGGAGGCCCCCTCTGTTCCATTCCGGTTTCAGTTTGAGGCTGCAGGGCCTGTGTTTACCCAGATCCACACAAACCCAAGACACAGGAGGACAAGAGGGACGAATGTGTGCTTGGAGGAGGGGAAGTCCTGTCACCCTTCATCCAGGCATGCGGTGGCAGAATTGAGACTTGCAAATGTCAGGAATGGGGTCTCCGGCCTCCCCCGCGGTAGGGAGCAATGTGAAGCAGTGGAACAGACAAGGACAGACACTAGGGTGACGCTTGCAGCTTGAGCTTAGTGTTAAACTAATAGGCACAGAAAAAATGTAACTGTCACCAGCCTAAGGCAAGCAGCTGCTGTCCTCCTCCAAGCAGGACGATGCCCGTAGCTGCCCGGGTCCTGCCAGGGGCATTGCGGCTGTCTCTTTTCACTTGCTGACCTCTAGTAGAGAGCTCTGCGAACAGATTTGCTGCTCGAACTAAGAGACAGCCAGGGCAGTGGGAGGGCTGCCCTGGGATGGGCACAGGGTATGCTGGACTCAAGTTGCAAACAGAAAGATCTAGGGCAGCGATGGCAAACCTTTCAGAGACCAAGTAGCCAAACTGCAACCCAAGACCCCCTTATTTATCGCAAAGTGCCAACACTGCCATTCAACCTGAATACTAAGGTTTTAGTTTGGAAAATGCAACTCATACACTTGGCTTCCATGCAGACAGAGGTCTGTGCACGCCTGCTGCAGCACGGGTGCCATAGGTTCACCACCACTGACCTAGGGAGTGACCTCCTAACCAAGTGTCCGGACTTGGAGCTGGTGTCTCTGCTCTCTTGGTGCCAGCCCCCGTTGCCTCTGTTGCTCACCCTGTCAAGGGTGTGCGCCAGCTCGAAGCTGCAAGCACAAGGCTCGGGGAGGGCTGGGCTGCCTAAGAACATTTCCCACATCTACTGGAAGAACACTGAGTTACCCAGCGCGACCTGGGCCGGGGGAGACCCGGTCCCACGGAAGCTGCACTCCGCCTCCGATGAGTCTGTGCCTAGAACCAATGGGGCTCTGCTTTTGTTCTGTTTTCTGTTTTCTTCTTCAGTGGCTTGGGCTGCAGCTCTCACTGCCTGGCTGTTGGGAGAAGAGAATTTTTTGTTAGAATTCGTTCTGTTGTTGGCAGATCTGGGGCTTTTTCTGTGACTCCCACTTGGTGTGAGCTTTTCCACTACTTGAGTGCCCCAGCCAACTTCTGCTGAGCATCGTTTGTACATTAAAACGTGTAAATAGTTGTGATGAGACAAAGAAATTATTTATTTCCATCTGAAGCTCTTTTGCAAACCCTCCTTTCATCCCTTGTTCAGAACGAGCTTGCTTTCCTCCAACCTGTTTGTTTTCTTATTTAAGATTATTTATTGACGATTGGACCGATGTACCCACGGCTGTCACATAGAGCAGCCTTTAGTGAAAATTCTGTATAAATAGACACAATAAAAAGGGTTTTGACTTTGCAATAAAAGCAGTCATTTGGTTCTGGTTCTTGGGCCTGAGTATGTGTGTGTGTTGATTTTCTGTGTTCTGCTGGACCCCAGGACTCCTCGCCATTAGCCTGCCGTTTATCTTCTAGGCCTGGGGGCTGGGGTGCAGGCTCCCTGTCAATATTTGATGCAGCTGTGTGGGGCTCCAGGCAGGAGGGATGGAACCCAACAACAAATATGAATTTGGTAGGCTCCACTGCAAAGACCCTTGATTGAATTACACTGCAGCTGTTAGCAGCTGTTTCAGAGAGGCAGGGGGTAAATTAGCTGTGTTTACGGCTAACATAGTTGAAAGATTTAGTCATCCCAATAAAATAGAGGCACAAGAGAGGAACTGGGAGGGGGTTGCTTACACCCAAAACTTTAAAGCTGGGCTGACCCCAGGGCCCACATTGTCCGGAGCACATGGCTGCGGCAGTTGGGGGGCTGCTGTTGGAACTCCATTCCCAAGGTCCATGGCTTCCCTGCTGCAGGTCTGGGGAAGCAGCAGGCCCCAGGGCCCTGTGCTTGGAGCAGCAGTTTGAGGGGCCACAGCAGCACGCACACTGAGTTTCTTTTCTTTTTGAAGTGTGTGCTGTGGTCACCTGATGGACGTTGCTCGAATCCCAGCCCGATATTTGCACAGGCTGCGGCACTCCGCAGTTGCCTCAGACCGGGCGGCCGCTCCTAACAAGTTCCAGCCCCTGCGATTTCCAAATCCTCCTGGCATTGTCCTGATGCACAATTTAGCTTTTGTTCTCTTTTCCAGGCCGAAGACCAGAGCCACAAACCGGAGGTCCAGATGTGGCCTCACAGACGCGCCTTATTCCCCCGGCCTGGTGTTTACCCGTGTTTTAAAACATGAATTCATTGCCAACATGTTTTTGAAAATCAAAAGATTGGAGTGAAGAAAAAAAAAAATCCCTAAATCTGGCTTCTCTTGTGAAATCGACAGATCTGGGCCCCCGGGAGCCCCTTTCTCCACAGCTGCTCCTGGCTGGTCAGAGAGGCAGTGGGGCCGCAGTCTCCAGTGCTCTTTGCTGCCCCTCTCAAAGGGCAGGTGCCAGCTGCCGTCTCTAACACGGCAGACACACGTTTGTCTGTACCCGAGTCCCCATAAGAGTAGGAAAGCACAAGCTGGACTGGCAGAGGCACACGTCGCAGGAAGGATGAGCCCACTCTGTCCCGCTGGCCTCTCCCCGGGTTCCCACAGGGGCCGCGGACCCCTGTGTGCACGCAGACACAGTGGCTTTGCCCGTCCTTGGCATTCAGCTCCTTCCTCCTGGTTTCCTCCCGCCTGGCCCTCCACGCCTTGGAGCTTTTCCTCACTTCCTCCCCGCGCAGTCCTTGCTGCTGGGCGTGGAGAGGTGGTGGAGCTGCACACAGTCCCCCAGCTAGCGATTGCAGGGACCATTGTTGGCCTTCAAAGGCAGCTCCCCTGTGCTCCCCTGGGCTGCACTCTGCTGGGGCTGCCTGGGAGATGTGGGCATTGTGGCCGCAGCTCCGGCCTCCAGCATCCTTGTGTGTCAGCCCTGCACCCACGCCCGGCTGGACATGTGCTCAGCACCTGGTCTCCCTGCTGTTGCCACACTGCTTGGGGACCTCCATCTGCAAGCCTGACCTTGAACTTGGGGCTTCTCCCATGGCTGGGCTCACAGCCTAACCCGCCCTACTGTGTTCCTTCCCCACTGTGGTCCTCCCCTCTTCCCCTGGGCCTTGCTGGGGGCCGGCAGGGACCATCTGGCTGGGAGCTTCGGAGTCCTTCCTTCTCTCCAGCTCTTTTGGAGAGGGTGAGCATTCGAGCCTGCTGAGCTGCCATAGCAGACTTCCACAGACTTGTGGCTTCCACCGCAGACATTTATTCTCACAGTCCTGGAGCCAGACGTCCAAATCAAGGTGTCCAGGCTGCCTCCCTGTGAAAGTTCTGGGAGAGGGTCACACCAGCCTCTGCTGGCCTCCGCTGGCTGTGGGCGCTCCTGCCTGGTGGCTGCATCGGCCCAGGCTGCTTCCGTTTTCATGTGACCTCCTCCATCTTCCCTCTGTTGTGCCTCTGATGAGGACACTTGTCATTGGATTTAGGATCCACAGAGATTCCACCTCGCATCCTCAGCTAATGGGTCCGCAGCGAGCTCTGTCCAAGTGATGTCAAATTCCCAGGGTCCAGGAATGGGGGGGCAAGGGATACTTATTATGGCACCACCATTCAACCCACTGCAATGAGGTTACACATCACTCCCCCAAGACCCTGTCCCCCTGCCGCGGCATGCCCCCCACTTCTGCCCCTTTTCCCACACTTCGGTAGTGCTGGGTGAGGGCTCAGGGGCCAAGGGCCCTGCACGAAGTTGGCTGCAGCCCTGGTGGCCCTTTCCAGGGCAGGGGCTGTGCTGAGGACAGCACCGGCCCCTCTTTGCTCGCAAGTCATTTTCTCTGTCACTCACTCACTCACTCGCAGCGCGTCCGCTGTGCCTGGTGCGGTAGCGACGGGGACAAAGCGAAGCGTCTGCTCTCGGGCAGCTCACCTTTGGAGACTTCAGTGAACAAATGGTAATCAGAGCCACCCCAGGCCTGTGCGGCCCCCTCCCCCATAAAAAATAAAAATCCTATTTCATGACAGTGTTGGCATGAGATGAATATAAACCAAACAGAATCATACTCATTTCTTCTGATTTTAAAAGACATTAAAGTATTTTTGTGGGCCCCTAAAAATACCAGGGCCCTGGGCTCTGGGTCCACTATACTTGGTGGAGAAGCCAGGCCTGATGGTGAGCAATTCGGGACCACGTAGGATGTGTGTCAGGGTCAGGGCACAGTGCTTGTCACACCGGGCGGCCGGGGACAGACTCCTGACTGCAAGCTGGAGCAGCCCTGGGAAAGGGCAGCTTCCTGCAGGAGGAATTTTCCTGCTGAATAATCTGTAGATGCAAAGGCCCTGTGGCAGGCTTGCTCCGTGGGTAGGAAGCGCAGTGAGAAGTCCTGTGTGGCTGGAGCAGACGCGGTGAGAGGGGCCACAGGAAAGAGTCAGCCACATCAAGGCTGGTCATGAGGTATGGCTCTGAGGGCCACAAAGGGACTTTGAGCCATCAGAAGTGACGAGACTATGGCAGGCATGATGGGGTAAGAGACCCAGGAGGGCTTCCAGGAGGAAGAGGTATTCTATCCTACCTTCTTCTGGGAGGTGGTTCCACAGAGACCGCAGGGGTTTGGGGAGCATTTGAGCCCTTTCTTCCTGGGTTTGGGGATGGGTGTGGCCCTGGCTGTGTGCACTGTGCAGGCAGCTGAGGACAAGGGCAAGCACTCACCTCCTCTGGAAGACACCGACCACTTCTCCCGAGCATTACCTGGGGAGAAGGAGACTTCTCATGCCACCGAGCAAGAGGTGTGGGCAAAGGGGCATGGGTCATTTCCAGCATAGCCCAAGCCAGCCACTGACTTAGCTGTGGGACCTCCACCTTGGGAAAACTTGCTACCCTCTCTGTGCCTCAGTTTCGTTACCTGTGAGATGAGAATGGTGTACATCTTACTTGGGATATTTAATATCAGCTGCATATAACAGGAAAACCCAAAGTAACTGGTTTAAAGAAAATAAAAGTTTCTCTTTTTTAAAAGAAGTCTGAAGGTCAGCCAGCCAAAGTCAGGATGGTAGCTCTACTGTGCCACGAAAGATCTGGTTTCTTCCTGTCTTTCTGCTCTGCTGCCTTAATACATAGCTTCCATAGTCACAGTCTACCTCACAGTCCAAGATGGCTGCTGGAATGCCTGCCATCAGACCTAGTTTTGGGCTATACGCTCTTTTTAAGTAGCTGTCCCAATGATCAGCCATAAAGGCTCCACGCACCTCTCATTTAGGAAAAAGGCAGGGATATGATCTTTCTTAGCTGACGGGAAGACTGGAGACTGTATAGACTTTTATTCTGGTTGGCAAAGTGCACCGCCAAAAGTCAGGTCAGCACCCTATTACTATCGGAATTCTCAGGGTGCCGGTGACTGGCAATTAGCGATCTATGTTAGTTTTCTGTACTGTGTGACAGTCACCACAGATTTAATGGCTGAAGCCACCACCTGCTATTACCTCACAATTTCCATGGGGCAGGAGTCCAGGCTTGGCCTCACTGGGTCCCATGCTCAGGACCTCACAAAGCCAGAGCAAGACCCTGGCCCAAGTTCCCATCTGGCATCAGGGAGTCAAAACATATCCACCTTTTGAGGTCACCATTTTTTTGGTGGCGTCAGCCACCAGTCACTTTCAGCTCCGCATCTCTAGCGCCTGTCCCTGGGGCCCTCCCAAGACTCGGCAGCTGATTCTTCAGCGCCGTTGGAGATGCTCTCTGACTGCTCTCTAGGGTTCCCCCGAGTAGAGTAGGGCAGGCCCACCAGCGCCGTCCCCATAGAGTAAGTCATAGTCACCCGATTAGGGACTGAACCATGTCTGCCAAAACCCTTCACCTCTGAGAGAGGTGTCCTCTGTGGCCACTTAAAGACGTTCTACAGAGGGTGGAGGGCTCAGGGACCTCCTCAGAGTTCTCCTGCAGCATGTGGCTCCACTCCTCTCTGCTCGGGTTACAGAATACGGAGACTGTGCGCTGACCATAAAGCACCCACTAACAGCAGGACCGCCATAAAATAACAGGGCCATGGCTGCATCCACAGGCCTCCCAGAACCTTGCCACCTCACCAACTGAATCAAGAAGTTTGAGTTGCATAAAGTGTGACTGAAAAATATGGTGTTTACTTTAAAAATTTATTACTGTAAAAGATGAATTGCCAGTAACCCCCCCTTAGAATATTCCCCCTCCCTTTGCAAACACTTATCCCATCATTCTTGCCACATCCTGAAGCAGTTCTGGAAGTCCTCTTTCGTGAGGGTCTTAAATTGTGCTGTAATGGCTGCCTTGATGTCCTGAATCCACTCAAACTGTTTGCCTTTCTGGTCATTTTGACATGGGAACAGCCAAGAGTCACATGGTTCCAGACCCGATGGGTAAGGTAGATGAGGACACACTGTAATGTTTTTACCAGCCTGTCTTTTCATTGGACGGCACACGACAGCAGCATTCATGGTATTTTTTTAATCACACCTCTTAAAGACACTCACTAAAGAGGACTCCAGAACTGCTGCAGAAATCAGCAAGAATGATGGGATAAGTGTGCTCAGAGTGAAGGGGGTGTTTTGAGGGGGATGAATGGCAATGTGTCTTTAATAGATAGCTTTTAATTTAAACACTCATTCTGTAAGTCTGTGTCCTGGAACCATTCTTTACATTCTTCATGTGCCTGGGAAGACGACAACACGGCCTGTCTGAATCGTTACAAAGCACAGGCGCGCTCCTGACCACCCATCTGGGCAAGGACCCACCCAAAGTGCACAGAGAGCCTGGCACTTGAGCTCACTCAGACTCAGGCTGAGCCTGGCAGGCCCATGTGCAACCTGCACTCACGCTTAGACCTTGCTCGGGAAGGTGAAAGTGGCTACAGAGATCTGGGTGCTAGACACCTCACATGCAATGGGCCTTGCACAACTCCAGGGGGCCCTGTTCACCAAGTGTCAGTGAAATCAGTGCCCCCAGGGTCAGGAACATGGGGCAGCCCTGGCCAGCTCCAGATTGGGAGCATCTGATGGCCCAATGGACCGCCTGTCCCAGGACCCCGCCCTGTCCAGCCCCAGCCAAGGACATCCTCGGAGACCTCTCTAGACATTTCTTCCCCTTTTGACTGTGGATCCATTCTTCCTGGCTCAGAGCCCTTCACAACTCTGGCGCTGGTCTCTTTTGGTCTTAGATTTGAGGAAATAAAAATAGAAGAGGAAAACACACGCTCTCCAAAGCCTTTGGAGTTTCGACAGCTGCTTGGACGGAGGCGCCCTGCACCTGGGCCAGGACAGCCTCGCTCCCCGGCTGCCTCTGGTGCCTCCCCCACCCTTCTCTGCAGGGGTGGCCAAGGTGGGGCTGGGGCCAGCCGGAGCTGGCCCACTCTTAACAGCTGGCAGCCTGGAGTGAGGCTGGAGGTGTGTGCACAGAGCACCCCGCTGGCCCTGCTGGCCCTTGCGTAACGTGGGCACAAGCTTCAGCCAGGCCGAGGCTCCTCGCAGAAGGCCCCAAGTGTGGTTCACGCCCTGCTGTTTGGTCTTGAATTTATTAGCAACATTTGGACAAGGGCCCCACCATTTCATTCTGCCCCGAGCCCCACAGAGTCCGCTGCAGGCCCTGTGCCTAAGGGATAGAGGGAGGACCCGGGCCAGTTGGCCTCGGCCACACGCGTCATGTGACAAGTGCATGCAGAGCATGGGTGAGCTGCAGGCTGTGTCCTTGGCGTGGAAGACACACTGTGGACAGCAGGGAACAAAGCCCAAGCTCTTGGATGATGCATTAGTGACAGAGAGAGCACATGGAACGCAGGAATGGGCCAGACAGTGGCGGGTGTTGGGCAGGGGAGGGTCAAGCGTCCCCGAAGGAAGTAGGAAGCACCCAAGGGATGCCAGGAGCGCCTCCACTGTGATCACCACTAATGCCCCCAGACATTGCCACCTGTCCTCTGGTGGGCACCATTAAGAACCTCGAGAGGTGCTGGGAACAAGCCACAGAGGCCAGAGCCCTGAATCGGGGGGGGGCAGGGCAGGTCTCTTCTCTAAAGACACCTGGGTGAGAAGGGGCGAGTGGACCTGGTGGTCTCGCCTGCTAGAGGCTGCCATGAGTCACCTTCTGCCTCCAGCACGGGGGTCCTCAGGAGGCGGTGAAGGAAGGGGGCAGCTGGGCACGGTTGGGAGAAACACCCACAGCGAGTTGGGCCTGCGCGCAGAAGTTTGTCTGTGAGATTGAAGGGAAATCTTGCTGCCTCTTGTGAACTCAGTGCCAGGCACCATAGCCCAGAAGCCAAGGTTTCCTCTTCCGTAATGGGGTGCAGTCTTCACGACCTCTAGAGGGCCCTGTTAGCCCAGAGGAGAAATGCAGGCTCACAGCCCCCCAAGGGCACCCACCTCGCTCACAGCAAAGTGACCAGGGTGGCCCTACAGGATCTGTCACCTCCCTGCCTGTCTCCACATCGCCACCCCCATGTGGCTTCCTCTGCTGGCTGTAAGAAAAGACCGTGGCTGAACGCCCGCCTGCCTCGGCCTCTGCAGAGCCTCCCCACCCTCCTGGGCTGCAGCCCCTGCCTCCACCGTCACAGCAGGGGCAGCGATCTCCCCAGCTCTCCCTCAGACCCTCCCAGTCAGTCTCCTCGCTCTCTCTCTGCCCCTTTCACAGGGTAACCTCTACTCAGGATAACCTCCCAGCTCAGATTCTTTAACTCCATCACTCCCTCCAAAGCTTATATCATGAAAAGTAAACATTTCATCTTTATGTAGGGCACAGAGTCGTTAAAACCTCTAGAATTTCCTGATGGGGCAATTGGAGCATCCTTTGCCATTCATAACAATTCCCTTTGGATCATACCTGAGTCTCTGCTAACTAGGGGACGGAGAGGTGGAGCTCGCAGTCCAGGGATGGCGGAGTGGCTGGGCACTGACATCATCACAAAAGGCCAAAAGTGCCATCAGTCATGCTTGCATAGCAGACTTTCTCTTAGCACTCGGCACGGCTCACTTGCCATGTTCTGATGAAGATGTGTCATTAGGGCTATTAACTGGGAGTTAGGAGACTGGGACTGTGCCCCTACAAGTCTAGTGACCTTGGAGATAGCCTTAGTGCTGAACTTCGGGGACTCAGCCTTTCAGATCCTGGATAGGGTTGGGGGCAAGAGGCTCCGATTCGTTGCATCCATCCCTGTGGCGGCACTGGGCAGCATTTTGGGATGCTCAGGGAAACATTTTCTCAGGTGGGCCCAGGAGGGGGCGCCGATGGAGCGGTGACCTTGCCCCTTGACCTTCATTCCAAGCCCAGTAGCAGGCGCCTCTTTTTGTTCTAGGAAAGGAAGTGGCTGGGGAGAATTAAGAATGAGACACCTGACCTTAGATCTGTATCTGCCCAACTTGTGTCATTGTTTAATGTCACAAGCAAGCCCCAGAGTGACAGACTAAATAATCCCGGAGCAAAGTTTATGTGCATGTGGGGGAACTGTGGGGGTGGGGTGGAAGAGGGAGGAGCCTTTGGCCACAATGAGCTGGGGGTCCACACCCTTGCACCTGACCCTTGATGGCGGTGGAAACACTGGGTAAAAATGGCTGCAATTGCTGAAGCCAGCAGAACAATGACATATTTGAGCTCTGACCCCTTCTAAGCAAATCCAGACCCGAGATCTCTCTGTTTTAGGCGGTTTTAGCATGTCCTTTTACAGATTCCTGGGGCTCACAGTTAGACAGCAATGGCGTTGCCTTCCACCCTGCAAGGTCACCTGGGGTCACTCAGAGGTGCTGGGAGGGGGTGGAAATGGTCTTTCTGAAAGAATCCCTTTCCCAGCTGTCTTCGGGGAGGACAATTTTCTGGCTCAGTGAGACTCCCAGCCTCCAAATAAGTGCTGCTCTTTGTTCGACCCTTGTTTGGGGTGTTGATGAAGGAAAAGATGACAGCTGATTTGGGCCTCCCCCCCAGCCTGTCCTGAGTGGTCCCTAAAATAATCCCATTAGTGGGCCATGCCAGAGCTCCTTATCTGTGGAGTGGGCCTCCTGGAAGTCTTGGGCTGAGATGGGGCGGTGGGAACAGGCCTGGGATGAATTGCAAAGGCCCTTGCTCGCCGGCAGGCTTGATGACATTCCAGAGGGTAAAAATAGCACAGTGGGCTCGATGCCTGATACGCAGGGTGACGTTGGGAGCACAGCTGGCACATCTGGAACACGACTTCTACTAAAAGCCACATGTGCAGCCACCTGCTGTTGCCTCTACCCAAAACCCAGCCAGAAATGGGACCCACGAGGGTGGGGACACTGGAGACTGGTCCTCCCAGCCTTTGCCCAGGTGTGACCGCCCTGTCCCCGTGTCAGCTACGAGGTGCTCACCTTCCTTACCACACGTGATGTGTTTCTCTGGCTGCTCACAGCTCGTGATCAGAAGGCTCCTTTTGGCCGTGTTTATCATTCTTGGTCCTAGATTTGGAAGTAGAGAATGGTGCACAGGGAAAGGTAAAACACTGCCCACAAATCCAACTGCCTTTCACTGGTTGCTGTGAATGTCTGCTGTATTTGTTTCTAGATATTTCTCCTCTATCCTTATCATGTTGTGTTACTTTTATATATATATATATATGTGTGTGTGTGTATGTATCAATCAAGAACTATACTCTATTTTTGTATCCTCCTCTTTCCAGTTTACTAAGGCACAAATATTGTCTCAGGTCCATAGTCCCTATTTCAGCAACATTTCTCTCCCCTCCCCTCCCCTTCCTCTTTCCTCCCCTCCCCTTTCTCTCTCTCCCTCTTTCTTTCTTTCTTTCTTTCTTTCTTTCTTTCTTTCTTTCTTTCTTTTTTCTTTCTTTTTTTCCTTCCTTCCTTTCTTCCTTTCTTTCTTTCTTGTGTCCTGAGGATTTAACCCTTTTGATTTTTATTTTGAGATATAATCTAAGTTGCTCAGGCTGGCTGGGACTTGTGAATCCCTCCGACCTCAGCCTCCCAAGTAGCCGGGATTATAGGTATGCACCACAGTGCCAGCTTCAGGACTGACCATGGCTGCCTACCATCATTCTGAGTATACTCCTTGGCACCAAGCTGTCTGGATTTACAGACTGGCTCTATGGCTTTGAGAAAGTTATTTAACCTCTCTGTTTTGGTTCTCTCATGTGTAAAATTGGGTTTATAACCATTTTTAACCTCATAAGAGTGTTGTAGTACCAAATGAGTTAATATGGAGAGTGCTGGGATGTGTGCCTGGTTCAAGGTGAGCATGGGCCAATGTTGAGTCATCATCACTCTCACCGACTCCATGGCTACCGATATCACCATTGCCATCACCAACATCACCACCATCGTCACCAACAGTACTGCCATCACCATCAACATAGTCAGCACCATCAACTTCATGACCATCACCATCATCACCATCGTCACCAACAGTACTGCCATCACCATCATTATAGTCACCACCATCATCTACATGGTCGTCATCACCATCATCACTACCACCACCACCATCACCATTGCGCTCCTTTTGCTACTGTCCTGCATCCATGCGACACCGTTAAGTGGTTTTGAACAGGGAGCTGAGTGAACGCTGCATTGACATAGTCAAGCAGCCACATCTGAGAGTGGCAGCCAGCAGTGTGGCCACACAAGCGGTGGGTGGCCTGGCCACAGCCCACACTGTCCTGCTGGAGAGAGGCCTGGAAACTCAGGCGTCTGCTAAGCCACTCAAGGACCAGAGAACGTGTCTGATTCACCACTGCTCCCACTCTGACACGCACATGTTTACACATGGTTCACTCCATGCATGGGGAAACTGAGGCCAAGAGAGGGCCAGCAAGTGCCTATGGTCAAGCAGCAAGGGGCAGAGTGGTCAGGGCTGAGGCTTTCATTCACGGACCCTGGCAGGCACTGTTTCCTCTGAATCTCTGTTCTCTCCTGGAAAATGGGGTCACCGAACTAGTAGGACCGTTGCCATGTTTCTCACTCATTAACACTTTTTAATAATCTGAAACGTACACATAGAAGTCCCTGAGTGCTCTGGGCAGTGGGCACATGGATATCTGTCACCCCCTCTTTTCGGGAGGGTTCAGATATCCCACCCTCACAGAACCCAACAGCGCGTTTCTCCTCGTGGCTCACACCCGTGACCACGAGCCTTCCTTATTCTGCTCAAGGCTCCATGATGGTCCACGTGTCCTGTGGTGACAGAATCCACCTTCCTGACATTCACAGCCCCTGAGTTGCCGTGGGCATCCACTGAGATTCTGCAGCTCCGGGGTGCACGTGACGGTGGCTCAGCCTCCTTTCTGACCTACTCCAGTTCCTCCGCCTGCCCCAGCCTTGGGGAGAAGTCCAGTGGCACACAGGCCCTGGCACCTCTGTGCAGGTGTGCCCACCTCAGAGGACACACGCTCAGCCACCGCCACCCAGCCTGCAGGTGTGCTCAGAGGACCACTGCTCCCTTTTCTGCTGAATCGCGAGGCCTTGCTTGCTCTGTCCTCCCGGCCACGTGGACATCTCCCTGCAGGGTCATGCGGCCCAGCCCGCCAAGTCCACAGGCAGGAAGTTGCAGCCACCCACTTCCCCGCCAAGGGAGGCACCACCGCCTCCTTGTCTCCTGGGCCCGGCCCTGCTCTCCTGACCCCAACCCTGCCCTGTGAATTGCACTGCCTGGAAGCCCCGAGAAGACCCTCCTCTCTGGCCTTGCTGCCCCTGCCTGGCCTTTCCTGGTGGCCTGGCCCTGCCCACCCACAGCCAGTCTCTCCCTGCTCTGTTGGCAGCCCCGCTCGGACACCCGTCCCCTGCTGCCTGGCTCACACTTGGGCTTTGGAGAGAAAGCCTGGAAGGAAATGCACAGACATCAGTGTAGGTTATCGGAGATAGGCGGGCTTGTCGGGGGTGCTTCCTCCTTCATCGTTCCCTGGAGTTTGGAGACTTTCTCCAGTGAGTACATATTATACCTCCAAAGAATATTTATTTAAAATATAAATACGTGAAATACAAACATACGATATAAATGAATGTAGGTGTATATGTTTTAAGAAGGAAGATGCTTTCATGGCCTCCTGTCACCTTCATGCTGCCCCTGTGACCTGTCCTGGCCACCTCAGCCGCCGTCCAGCCACCTGCATCTCCCCGGCCTCTGCAGCGGCTGTCTGGTCAGGCTGGGCAGCCCCAGAACCTGACCTCGGCCAGCGCACTTCCGTCTGTCCCGGTGACCAACGTCTGACCAGTCCTGCCGGCACCCGTGCTTACTCATGCTCACCCCGCCAACTCTGTGCGCCAGCCACGGCTGTTCTGGACACGAGGGGCACAGCAGGGAGCCAGACAGCCCCAGCCCTGCTTTCAGACACTCGTTAGGAGGGGACAGGCAAGACCCAGTCCCCAGACAGCACCAGACAAGCAGGAGACAACCCAGCACCTGAGGGAGCTTCGCCTTCTTTCTCACAAATTCCATCTTCTATCTCTGCGAAGACATTGGCACAGGCAGGGTAATCTGCTGTCACAGAGCTAGGTTGTGAACTGAACCTAGCTCGTCCTTGTCCCACTCTGCTCCCATCCTGCATTATTCTGCCCACTGGAATGGTCCATCTGCCCAGACAAGGGATGCCTAGTTTCTCCTGTAGACCAATGATGCTTTCTGGCTCCTCTCGGCCTCCGCACCAGGCCCTTTCCATCATGAATGTGAGGACCGGTGGTCTGAGAACTTGAGCCGGAATCCAGGGAAAGAGCTTCTTGCCCAGACCTATACTGCATGGGTTAAAATAAAAACAAGTGACTTTGCAGGCCACTGACTGAGCAGATCACCCCAGTCAATGGCTGTCCTGCTTCCTGGCCACTCCAGATGAGCAAACCTGATAATTCAGGCTAAAAAATTCCCTTTGCTCAGGCAACCTCAACTGATTGGGAAGCCTGCCAGCTGTGCCGCGAACTCCATCCTGGACACGACAGCTGTGGAAAGGAGAGCCACGCTTTTATTGATTTAAGATTTATAGATGGCCTGCTTCCAAAGACAGTGTGAGAGAGGCTGAACAAAAATCTTAAAGTTTAAACATAAAAAGTGGGAGGGCTAAAAATAAAATTGGAATAAGATGTCTTTTGAAAGAAAAGTTAGGTTCATGAGGTGGGACAATCCCACAAGCGTCGGAGTCGCGCATGATTCCGATGCCAGGAAAAGCAGATCGGAGATGTGGAGGGAACCTGGGCTCCGTGGGCTGAATCCCATCCCAGGTCACCAGGACTGATGGGTTTTCTCAGAATGCAGAGACTTCCATGTTGGGACTGAGAAAGTCCCTGGCAAATGAAATCGAGTTGGTCACTCTGGCCTTGGTGACACCCCTAGAGCTGCTGAATCCAGCTGTCCCTGAAAGCATCCCCTGCCAGGCCTTTTAGGAGTGTATTCCAATAGGGACCTCTGGTTGCTTTTTCCCCAAGGAAACTGTCCTTTTGTTACCATTTAATCTGATTCTGACATGTACAACAGTAAATAAAATGTCTCTAATACACGATTTGCGATAAAGTGTAACTGTGCTCTTCTTCCTGTGTCCAAAGCGGATACAAATTGGTATCTATTCATTTGAAACTTATTACACTGGGCCCTGTCAGTCTGGACACCCGAGCCCTCCAAAGGAAATCACCTTCTCTTCTCTTCTTTTTACCTCTTCCTTCCGATATATAGCTCTGTGTTTTTAAACGTTATGCTTGTATCCTTTTTTCTCCATTTCTTATTTTAGACATTACCCACTGCTGTTAGTCTAAATGGTCATGCCCTTCCTCCATTCATACGTTGAAATCTTAGCCCCAGAGGGAATGGCGTTAGACAGCAGATGTGGCCTACAGGATTTTTATAAAAGAGGCCCAGGCAAGACCCCTTGCCCCAACCACCAGTGAAGGACACAGCCAAAAGGCTCCGTCAGTGAACCAGAAAGCATCTTCTGCCAGACCCCAAATGTATTGGCACCATGGTCCTGCACCTCCCATCTCCAGAAGCGGGAGAAATCAACTTCTGTTATTTACAAGCTACCCAGTGCCTGACATCTTTTTATAGCTTCCCAAATGGACTAAAATACTCGCTGACCTCCCTCGCATATGGAAAATGAGGATTGGAAACCTTACACCTCCTCCATCCACAGACAACTTCTCCTGCATCCTCTTGATCATAATTTTAGTGAATTTTTAGTGTTTACAGAATTAGGGCCACATGATTGTCATCTTCCTCTGCATCATGTGGCGTACTATGACATCACGTACTTTCTCCTACAACCTTTTGTTTATCTTGGAGTTCATAATTGCCTTTAGAAAATAACCTCCCTGTTTTCCTTTCTTACGCACCCACTGTCTGTCTCAGCTCTCCAAAAGAACTCAGGGAAAACACAGCAAGTAGCCCACAGGGCTTGTGTGTGTGTGTGTGTGTGTGTGTGTGTGTGTGTGTGTGTGTGTGAGTTGAAGTTTGGCTCCTCCCAGTGCTCCTGGGCCCAGTACACTGTTGGGACTTCCCTCGCTCTGTCTTGGAACCTGCTGTCACTCTACTCCTGGCTCCTCACTGGCCCAGTTGCAGGCTCCTGTGGCCTCCTGTCCTTGGTTCCTGTGGAGCGAATTCACCAGAGAGAGACATGCGGAATTAACTTCCCGAAACTTTAAATTCTGAAACATCATCTCGTGTCAGACTTTGTGAGCCCCGTTCCGCTTTGAAAACAAGCACCGATATGGAGTTCAGATCCCGTCTGAGTTCTGTTCATTCCTGCTTTAACTTTCTTCTTTCTCTCGGAAAGCAGATTGCTTCTTTGTCTCCAGTTTTCTGAAAACTTTAAGGCTCCTGTAATTTTTCCTTCCATTCTGCTTTTCTCTCTCTCTTCGATTCCTACAGAGCTGGCTTCCAGGATGCGTCCTCTCATTTTCTCATCTCTTCCCTCTGAGTTTCTATCTGCATGTCCGTCTGCCAAGTTTTGGGATGGTTCTTCACTTCTCTCTTCCAGCTCTTCTATGCACTCGTACTATTGTTTCTCAGGAGTATGTTCTTGCTTCTCACAAGGGTTTTCTTTCTTCCTTTTAAGATAGCATTTCCTTCTTTCTCACAAATTCCGTCTTTTATCTCTGTGAGGCTATTAGCAATGTTTTATGTTTTCTCTTGAGTGCATTTCCTCTCCCCGCTTGTCTTCACTTCCCACACCTTCCGTTGTCTTCCGCCCTTGTGTCTTGGCTTCTGGGTCTCTAGGGTGAGAGGCAGGGAGGCCTCACCATTGCCAGTGGGACTTGTGCTTTGGTGTCCTGTTGTCCTGTCTGCAAAGCGGGACCACCCTGGCCTGCCCTGTGCTGCTGTCCCAGCTCAGACCCTCTCTGAACAGGGTGGGCCTCGCTCCTGCCTCTGGGGAGGGGTGGGATTGGGGAGCCCAGTGTCCTGGGCCTTAGACCAGTTTTCCTGCTGGGCTCTTTGTCTTCCTGCCTTTTACTTCCCACCTTCCCCTGCTGGTGTCTCCTCTTTTACTCCTATCGTTCTTGAGCTTTACATCTTTATTTGACAATGCATGTGTTACCTCCGAAGACATCTCTCTGAATACAGCAAAGAACGTGCATTTATTCAGTTTTCTGGGGTCACAAGGATAGGTGTCCAGGACTTGCTGGCTTTAAAACTGAAAGTCCCAGCCAGGTGAGGTGGTGCACACCTGTAAGCCCAACTATTCAGGAGTCTCAGGAGGGAAGATCGAGAATTTAAGGCCAGCCAGGGCAATTTAGGGAGGCTCTGTCTCAAAATCTTTTTTAAAAAAGGGCTGGGGATATAGCTCTGTGAGAGAGCGCTTGCCTAGCATGTGTGAGGGCCTGGATTCAACCTCCAGCACTGCAAACATCAAAACCAAAAGTCCTGCATCCTGGACCGGCTCCCCCCAGGTCCAGGCAGACCCCTTCCAGCTGTCCTGCCTGGGGCCCCTTTGCTCCGTGGATTTTCTGGACCGGCCCGCAGAGCCACCTGGAGCACCCTGCTCCCCAGGGAGCACGGCCTCGCAGCTTCCGGGAACCCTGCCGACTGGATCGCTCCTGGCAGACGCTCTCCAGTGTCTGGAAAAGTCCCTGTATTTCTGGAAACCCCAAAGATAAACGGCGTGCATGACTATCATTACCAAAATTGCTGGCTGCGGCAGAGACGTGCGGGCCCGATGGCGTCCTGGCAGCCCAGCCCTGCCTGAACAGCTCTGTAATTATAAGACAGCGTTTCAAATTGTTCCAGTCCAAACAAGACCTGGAAGGGCAGAGAGCGGCTGGCTTTTGGGGTTGGGGGTGAACAGCAGCTTCGGAAGAGTCTGAGGATTTAAGACCAAGGGCAGGGCCCCATGGGCGCATTCTCAGCACCTCTGCTGCAGCAGGGATTGTTGGAGGGCACTGGCAGCCTCTCGCAGCACCCCTAGTCTGCCCCATGGGCATGGGCACATGGGAGATGTCTTTATTTGACTAATGCTCCTCCACATCCTACCAATTAGCATGCATTTGGGAGAAGTAGCATTTAAAAATGTAAAAACCAAATATCTTGAGCTTAGCAGTCACCCACACATTAGCGTAAATCCCTCCTCACAGTGGAGGGAATCTAGTCAAGGCCCAGAGGGCAGGCGGAAGTCCCAGCCCCACCCACTTACTGGCTGTGCCACCTGACCTTCCCGAGCCTCAGTTTCCTTATCTGCCAAATAGACATAATTATATCTCCAGCATGGGGGTGCTGTGAAAGTTTCAAAGAAAAACAAATGCCATGTGCTTAGCATGGTATGATAATTTGCACAGACATTCGCGATGGCCAGCGCTGTCGCTGCCCTCGTGATTACTGTCACTTATATACAGTTGTTCTGCCAGGGACCCAGCTGGCACTGTGGCACTAGTAATCACCCGGTTCTGCCGTAGCCACCGCTGTCTGATGGGGAAGGTGCAGGAAAGAACCGACCTTTAGTTGAGCTTTGGCTAAGTAAGCCTACAGTGAAATTCAATTCATCAGCCTGCCCGGCTAGACAGAGGCCACTTCTCCTAGCACTAGCCCGTCTACACTCCACAGCCAGTGGAGACCAAGCAGAGGAACTGCAGCTGCCTGGGCTTGCATGGCGGGGCTCACACGCTGCAAGAGCTGCCATGGTGGGGAGCGCTGCAGGTTTGAGGGTCTCCGTGTGGTGGAGACAAGCTGGGGGGGTGCTCAGGAGGGCTCCCACTGCCAGGGTCGTGGAAAGGCCTGTGTCCCGTCCTCTCAGACCCAGGGATGCCCTGGCATTGGGATCACTGACAGGTACAAGGCAGTCCCCAGCGAGCTGAGGGAACGCAGATGAAGCCGGCCTCTCCTTGGCATTCAGGAGGATCCAGCTGGTGAATGAATGGACTCACGGTACACACCGAGGTAGGAGTGCGTGCAGGCAGGGCAGAGAGAAGACCAAGTGGCCTTCCAGCCACCCCGAGCTGCATCAGTCCCCCCGTCTCTCCTGTGCCCCCTGCCTCACCAGCCCCAGTGTTTCTGGCGGTCCGATTTCCTGCACGTGTCTCTCAGAACTCCAGGAACAGACTGCCCAGGTTGGAGAGCACAGAAGAGAGGGAGAACATAGAGCAGCTAAAGTATTAGATCCTGTTTGGAGGTAGTGGTTGTAGGGCATGTAGGCCAAAGTGGAGGTACTCAAACATTTGTAGTTTTTTGTCTGTATCAAAAATATCTGGAAAAATATTTTGAGGTATTGATGACTGCCCCTTCCACCTTTTTTCCTTCCTGGAATGTGGATGCAATGTCTGGAGGCACTGCTGCCATCTTGCAGCTGTGAGGTGAGAATCAGAAGGTCGGAGAGGAACACACACTGAAGAGGGAAGTGTGGGGAGGAAGAAGAAAGAGAAAGAGGAGGTGAAGGAGGAAGAACAAGAGAAAGGGAACAAGAGATGGAGGGAGAAGGAGCAGGGAGATTACTTCCCCACAAGTCAATACCACTGCATATGCCTGTTGCCTGCTCTGGGCCCGCTGTCCTGACCCCTGTGTCACTGGGGTCCTGAAGGAAGGTGAGACAGCTCTTGGCCTCTCATGCAATCGCCTAGCTGGCCCTGCCCTGGGAGGGTCCACATCTCACACTGCCCACTGGGGTTCTCCAGGCTGTTTCTGCCTTGGAATGCAGGGTGCAGCGAGGAGCGGGAGTGGCTCCGACCCAGCCCCTGCGCTCCTTGTTGGGGATTGCATTCAGCTCTCCCCCGGGCGGTGCGTGTGTTTCTCAGAGTGAAGAACAGAGTGGCAGCCTGGGCTGGGCACTCAGGCAGCCAGGCTCATGATGCGTGTGTGCACATGTGTATGTGCGTGTGTGCGCACGTGCCTGCATGTGTGCATGTACGGGTGGGCATGGGCACGGTGCTGGGATCATCCTAACAGCCACTGTTCACCCCTTTAGAGTCTGCAAAGCACGTTTAACACATATATATTTATAGCTGTGTTAGAAGCTGTTTGCCTACCCTGCAGCTCACCCAGGGACAGAGAGCTACTCCATGCTTTTTGTATGTTCACGGAGCAGAGCTACCAGCACTACAGTCACTGTTGGAACACTGTCACCACCCCTAGAAGCCTCGTGTCTATGAGCATCTATCTATCTATTGTTTTCGTGTCTGTTAGCATCACTGCCTGTTACAGTGAACGTTCGTCTCCCCTACAATGCCTCTGTTCAGATCCGAACCCTTGTGCGATGGCGCCCAAGCTGTGAGGGTGGTGCCCTCCCGAATGGGACCCGTGCCCTGATGAGGGACCCCTCTTCCCAAGGACCCCACGGAACGCTGACAGTCCAGCCCAGAAGAGGCTTCTCCAGGGCCCGGCTGTGCTGTGCCCGAAGACCTGGGACTCCTGGCCCAGAACTGTGAGGGACCAAGTGCTGCTATCTAGGAGCTGCCGGAGCAGAGGCACAGTCCCGGCTTCTCCCCACCGTGCCCACACGCCCTGGCAGCCCCTCATCTCCGTTCGCGTCTGTAGACCTCTGACTCTAGACGTTTTGTACAGCGGGCTCCTACAGCAGGGCCTTGGGTCTGCTTCCTCTCACTCAGCCTAATGTTTTCAAGTTGCAGCCACACTGTGTGCTATGTCAATGCTTCCTGCATTTTTTTAAGGCTGAACAGTGCTACATCGTGCTTATCCGTTCATCAGCTGAGGGGCACTGGCTCATTTCCACCTCTGGGTATTAAGAATAATGCTGTTATCAATATTCACAGGGATGTGTTTTCACACACAACCTGGAACCAGGTTGCTGGATCATGCTAACTGTGTTTTAGTCCTTGGGGGTCATCCGGACTGTCCCCCAAAGTGGCCGCACCATCTCATATTCCCAACCTTGTGCGTAAGGCTCTGACTTCTCCACATCCTCCCCAGTGTTCATGATTTCCTGTCTTTTCCATGATATCCCTGGGAGTGGGGTGAGCTGCTCCCTCACCGTGATTTTCATTTGCCTTTACCTAGTGGCTGATGGGGTCGGGCATCTTCTCGCGTGCCTATTGGCATTCGTATGTCTTTGGAGAAATGCCATGCAGACCCTTTGCATGGTTTGCGCTGGGTGGTCACTTTCCCAGCAAAGCTCCTTCTCAGGTCCATACTCTCCTGCCCCGTGGTGCTCCTGCAGGGCAGGGTTTACTGTGTAGTCACCCCTGTATTACAGAGGGAGAAACCGAGGCCCAAGCATCTTTCATTGGAACCAGCAGCATAGTTTGCAGGGTCCTGTGCAAAGTGGGGAAACAAGACCTTTCATTTACAAAACATTAAGTGTTTCAAAATGAAGTGTGGTGCCAGACATCTGTAATCACATGACTCTGGGAGACTGAGGCAGGAGGATCACAAGTTTGGGACCAACCTGGGCAACTTAGTGACTCAGGGAGAGCCTATCTCAAGATAAAAAAGGGCTGGGGATGTAGCTCAGTGCAAAGGCCCTGGGTTCAATCCACAGTACCACAGAAAACAAACATGAATTCCAAGACAGTGATAGGACAGCATCACACCAAGTATAGAGTCCTGGGTGACCACACAGCACTTGTGCCCCTAAGTTGCCCCAAATCTAACCAAGTGCAATAAAAATTGCTATCATTTCTTGTGTGGTTACCATGTGCCAGAGTCTATGCTGGACCGTGGACCTGCAGAATGTTTTGAGCCTTTACACCTCTTGATGGGCTGCTGCCTGCATGTTGTGCATCGCAGAGGCGAGAGGCAGAGCCTCGGGGACTTTGCATCCTTTGCCCAAGGTTGCAGTGCAAGGTCAGAATGGGGCTCTGAGCTGGGGTCTGAACAGCAGCACAGAGCTCAGGCTGTCAGCAGCGGCCCAAGCCAATGCCGCTGAGGCTCCCCTGCCCCTCAGATGCTGAGGGGAGGACTGGGATGTGCAGGGGAGGCAGGGGAGAGAGGAAGTGAGAGGGAGGGGAGGGAACCACCACGGGCATGCTTGGGCCAGGTCATGGCTGTGCCAGCCCTGGGGACCGTGCAGAACAAGTGCTTCAGAGTAGGGTGCAGGCTGGGATGTTTATCCCCCAACTCTGTCACAGGGATAGCTGCTCCTGGTACCAAAATAGCATTCATGGAGCGCTTGTCATGTGCCCATGATAGGATAAACACATTCCCTCCTCCTGACAGCCCTGGGAGGTAGATACCATCAGTCCCACTTTACAGATGAGCCAACTGAGGGCTGAACAGTTTACCCTGCCTAGTGACCCGGTGAGCTGGAATTTGAGCCTGGGTCCTCCAGCTCAGAGCCTGAGCTCTGGACTCTGCAGGGTGTGGCCCTCTCATGGCTTGACTTGCCCTGCGGAGCTGCTGCCCTGCTGTGGCCCTGAGGACCCACAGCCCGGCTCAGTCCTCCGGGCTTGGAGATGCAGGGAGCGCAAGGCCCCAGAGCCCTCAGCTTTGCCTTGAGCCTGGGCTTTCCTGCCACCATCCTTGCATCCCCTGCAGGCCCCAGCTCTGCAGGGCCTAGGTTTTTGTCACTGTGCTGTACACTTCCTCCTCCCCTCCTGCTCTTGCTGTGGCCCCAGCCACTTTGATGTGGTTCGGGCTCCCTGGTCTGCATCTGGCCTGCACATGGAGGGGCGGGCCTCGGATCCTGTCACCATGATGTCCCTTCTGTGGTCACAGCTGCTGGAGATCCACATGTCCTGTTTGGGGCTCTGAGTGGGGAGGGAGCCAGGGCATACAGGCAGCTCCTCAGGGATGAGGGACACCAGCCCCAGCCTACTGTGGGGCAGGGCTGCCCCTCCATGTGGCTGCAGCTAGCAGAGTTGGCTGTGTGTATGGGGGCCTCGCTGCCCTACACCCTCCCTCAGCCCAGCTTCTAAGGGGGTGGCACACAGCGTGGGGACCACGCACACCAGCTCCAAGTTGCAATGCTGAATGGTCTGACAGGCACTCTTGTAAAAGTGGCCGGCCAGGATGGGGGAGTCTCTAGAGTGGACACAGGCCATGCTGCCCATGCATGGGTCACTGTCTGTCTCTCAGAGCCCAGAGTGTGTTCCCCATGTGGGCTATGCTATGTTGGTCAGGGTGCGTGCATTCTGGAAGCTGAGGTTGGGTTTGATGGCTGTGAGTGTCGTTGAGGGAGGGGACCATGCTGGGCCTCCAGCCTCTGAATACATCTGTGGCCGGGCTGGTGGAAGATCAAGCACACGTACTCAGCCTACCTGCCTCAGCACTGGCACAGAGTCAGCACCCTACGAAGTAGCACTGTGCAGAAACCGTGGACAGACAGGAGCTCCCGTGCTGGTCAGTACTCCACCTTTTAAACTGAACTCATGGAGTTTTCCAACCAAGAGGATTGGGTTCCACAAGGATTTTAAGCAGCAGCTGCCTCGCAGACCCTGGAGCCACGCTGGTCAGCTTGAAAGTGCCAGCCTTGGCCGGTGGGACCTGCATGACCTCAGGCAAGTAACTCGATTTCTCTGTGCCTCAGTTTCCACCGAGTAAAACCAATATCTGGATCAAAAGGCTGCTGTGAGAATTAAATTAATTAATACACAGAAAGCACTTTGTCCGATTTCTGAGATGAAATGAATTCTCTACACAAGTTGATTGTGCCTCCATTATCTATCCCCAGAGTAGATTCGCTATAATTTCTTTAGTTCACCTGCCCATGAAGCACACGTCCAGAGCAGGGATTTGAGCCAGGGTTGTCTGTGTGGTACCAAAGCCTATGGAATGAATCAAGGTAGAAACCTAGAAGCTTTTAACCTCAGGTGGAAAACCAAGAAGACAGGTGTTGCCTGAACTCTGAAAGAGCCTCCATCTGTAATCTGAGTCAAGCCGGTCTCCACTTTAGCCAATGGGCTCAGTCAAACCTCGTCCTGGCCTGGCCTCCCCAGCTACAGAATGGGGACGAGGGAGGCTCCCACTCAGGCCTGCTGTGAGTCAAACGCAGTAACGCATATAGAGGCAGGGAAGTGAGTCAACAGATCTCTGGATTTAAGGAGAGAAGATCTGGATTGGAACCATTGCTGTTGGCCTCCAGCAAGGCCCTTAGAGTCCCTGTTCCACGTGGACACAGAGACAACACAGCCCCTCCTTCCCACGGCGGAAGTGACTAACACTTGCGTTAATGGGGGTAAACAACAGCCCAGGGGCTCGGAGTGCAGCTCAGTGGTGAGCGCTTACCCAGCGTGCAGAGGTCCTGGGTTGCATCCCCAGCTCCCGGGGAGGCAGGGAGCTGCTTGAAGCGTGTGGGTCTTTTGCTATGTGTATTTTTATATACTTGCTTTTAAAAATCATTTCAGGTGTTGCCATGATCACACATTATTTCTATCATGAAGTAAAACTACACCAAGAAAGCATACAAGTTAAGTTACATAACGAAGGTGTGTTCCATAAGCTCTGTTGGCAAGGGCTCCTGGGCTTGCTCTGGACCGGCAGGGGGACTGTGGTCACAGGCTTGTGGCTGGGTTCAAGTCCCAGCCCAGTGTTTCCTGTTGGGCAAACTTGCGCTGTGTCTCAGATTTCTCATCTGTAGAGTGGGCATAAAATACCCAAAGTTACCACGGGACCTTGAAACTGCACTCCAGTGTAGACTCAAGAGAATTAGAAGGAGGTATTTAAACAAAGCCCATACGCAACTGTTCATAGCCACCCTATTCACAAATAGCACCATCATCGGATGAGAGGCAGACAAGTGTGGCCTCTCCACCTGATCAAACTGTGCTCAGCCCAAGAGGGAGGTCAGCGCCAACCCTGCCCAGCGTGACAAACCTGGAAACTATGGGAGAAGCCAGACACAAAGGCCATGTGGTGTCTGGTTCCACTGGTGGGAAATGTCCAGGAGAGGGACAGAAAGCAGGCAGTGGTCACCAGGAGCTGGGGGTGAGGAATGGGAGTGGCTGCTTAGCGGATAGGAGGTTTGTTTTGGGGGTGAAGGAAATGTTCTCAGATAATAGTTGTATGACATTATGACTGCACTAGAAGCCACCGATAGTACACTTAAAAACGGCTACAGTGGTGAATTTTGTGACATGACTTTTACCTCAATACAAAATCAAAAGCAAGCACCACTACCCTAGGGAGTTGGGCCTAGGCTGAATTCCAGCCCCATACCTGGCACGCGAGTGGGTCTGGCTGCCGAGAAGACACCGAGGAGCAGTGTGGAATCAACTGCTCTGCCATTTGCCCTGAGGAGCTTGAAATCTGTGGGGTCTGGGCCTGGGACATTGAGAGCCCATGCCATGAACTCTCCCAGTCCTGGTTTATGTGGCACTTGAGGACTTAAAAGGAAATTAAGGCCAAATAGGGACATGGCGGGGGAAGTGAGGGGTGAGTCCTTTCCTTCATGAAGACCAGCTCAGGAAAAATAAAAATGTTATGCACGGCATTCTTTTTCCCATTTAATAATGAAAGTTGTTACAATGTGTCCCATAGAAAATATATAATCTTACAGCGCAGGCTACACAGTTTTGAAGAACAGCCCAAGCTTGGGAGCTAGATAGCCTGGGGTCAAATCCTGCTGTGGAGCCTCAGATGAGAGGCTTAACATCTCCACCGTGCCTCAGTTTCCTTAGCTATACTGACCTGTCGGATAATGGTAAGAAGTACCATTACTTCTCCAAGCAATGTCCTCGGACCAGCACAACATGAGGGTCCTGTAAATGTCAGACCTTATTAAAGATGCTATCCACGGCCACTGCTTGCGAGGGGACATCCCCTAGTTTTTAGCTAGAGCGTTGATTTCTGGGCAAAGTCCAGCAATGCAACAGCGAGATGGAGTTCTCGTCCTTCAGTCTGAGATTTGCCTTCATGCGGCTCTTTGGGTCAAGATGCGTAGAGCAGAGCTTCTCGATTCGGGCGTCACTGACGCCTGGGGCCACACACCCTTCTGCTGCGGGTCCTCCTGGGCACTGAGTGCTGCTGGGCAGTGCCCCGACCTCAGCTCACTGCATGGTGTCCTACGCCCAGTGGTGACAACAAAAAGTGTCTGTGGACATCGTCCCCTGGGCGCGAATCAACCTGAGTTAAGAATCAATGCTGTAGAAGGAAAACGAGACCAGAGAGATAATTATTGCATTTTATTACATTTTTTCTGTTTCTAGCGAAGTCTTGCAAAAACCTAAATTGGGGTGAGTTTGAGAAAATTACACTTCAGAGTGACAGATACTTCTCCATTTGGTGGCGGGTGAGAAGACCCTGAATGAAGAATTTAGAATCCAGAGTTTTTGCCCTGGCTCTGCGTCGATGTAGATGTGACGTAGCACGTACCGTAGCTCGTTGCTGTTTTCTCTCTCTGTTACCTGGGCACAATCTTAGCACACATCCAAGCTTCTCTAGAGCTTGTGGCCACCCACAGAGCGAATGTTCCCCAGTCTTCTGACCCTAACCCTCATAGCCTCTGTCTTTATCCACACAGTGACTATATATATATATTTAGCATTTTATTTAAATTAACTGTCTTGGTTACCCTCATTGCTGGGACACAGTACCCCACACCACCAACTCACAGGGAGAGGCTTTGAAGTTTCCCGTCCATGTTCTGCGGCCTCAAACATAGAACCGGTACGGTGGACCGGCCTGGGTGAAGGAGGAAAGCGGCTCGAATCATGTCGGCCAGGAAGCAGACAGTGAAAGGGGGACCCAGGAGGGAGATAAACCCCTCCAGTTCGCACCCCCAGTGACCCACCTCTTCTGACCAGGCCCACTTCTAACAGCAAGTCAGCCACAAGCCCCATAATCCAGTTGCCTTTCAAAAGCCTTGCCTATTGTCACATGAGGTTTTGTGGGGGGGGGGCATCTAGATGTAAGCATTACATCAACTCTACTCTTCCTCTTCACCCCTCATTTAAATGACTGCTTAAGCCTTGACTTTAGCAATTATCGCTAAGTCATATGCTAGTTATATTTTTCTAATACTTTTAGAAACAAACACATAAAAGTTTAAAAATGTTGTTGATGTCCTACCTAAAACCAGCAGTATTCAGAACAGCTTTGGTAAAACACTGACACAAACTCCTATGGGTGAAAATCCTTTGCGAACTATTATAAATGCAAGACATGACTTGGATTAATTCAGGCCAATACTGGATAATAGACCTGACAGGGCTTGGAATACTGGCAGGGAGACTGGCTGCTTGCTGACCTCTTTGCTGCTCGTCTTCATGCCTATACTTCGGCCACTTGGATGTGGCATGGTGACCAGGCTCAGCTCTTGGATGGGATGCCACAGTGGTAATCCCAGCCTTAGCCCACCAGGAGGGGCTGTCTGGCAGCCTAGAAATGTCTGTGGGGGAGATGAGCCAGCCTCGCAGCACTCTCTCATGGTCCCTAATTCCCCCCAGGAAATCTCTCTCCCATTTGTCTGGGTGGGCTTGCTCCAAGCAAGTGTCCCTTGTGGTCAGAGGGAGGAAGGGACTCTAGAGGAGCGGGCTTGCTTTTCCCAGAAGGCAACTGTCTGGGGAAGTTGGTCAGAGTCCCCTCAACTCCCTCATTTGCCCCTCAGATATAGCCTTTTAAAAACTTCCCAGCCTCCAGCCTTTTCTAAATCCTGGAAGCAGAGAATTCTATTTAAAAAACAAAAAACATTTGGAGCACAAACACGCCCAGGCCACATCTGTTTTCTGGCAGAACTGCCCCCTCCAGGTGCTTCCCTCGGTAGCCATGATTGTACCTCACCACCCTGCATGGGTAGCCATGATGGGCCAATCAGAGGCTCTTCTGGGAGTTTGATCTGAGAGGACTGGAGCCTGGGGGTTCCTTGAGGTGCCTGAGGCTCCTCTCTACATAATCTCTCCTGGGCTTGAGCTTGGTGGGAGTGGAATCAGTGACTCACAAACTCCTCAGTAAAATAGTTCTTAAGCCTTCGCTGACTCCCACCTCAGGGAAAAACCTGCTAAGGCTGGGGACACAGGAAGCTTCCAGAAGCCACCTTGCACCTGTTTCCTCTTGTGGTCAGGTAAGCTGTTGCATAGTTACTTTAAGCCAGAAAGTGACCGCAATGACATCAGTTGCTAGAATTTGTTGAGTGGTTAGTATATGAACAGGATTAGGGCAATGCCAGCGAGGAATTCAACCTCAGGCACAAAATTTAAAGAGGTGCCAAAAAACTCAGTCATCCAGATAAATAATATTTTAATGCAACATGTTAAAAAATCAAAATAAATGCAAAAAAAAAATCCATGGTGAAGAAAATATCAAAATTTTAAAGAAAGATGGACTCAGTCCTGGTGCTGTGCTGTGCCATGCTAGAACCTGAGGCAAAAGGACAATCAGTAAGACGATAACATCTTCATTCATCTTGGCTTCTGGGTGTTGGCAGTTAGTGCCCCATTTTACATTTGAGGCTTGGTGTGAATGCCTCGCCTGCCTCACCCTGGTGCCAGCCCTAGGTCTGTGTGTGCTGGCCAGGGCTCCCTGCCTCATCTCACCCAATCCTCTTCCAGGCCTGGACAATATCAGCTGCCTGTTCCTGGCCTGAATCCACTGCTGCCGCAGGTTCCCATGATCTATTCTCCAAGCAGAGCCAAAAACATTTTAAAAGTGCAAATTCAACCTCATCACTTTTCTATTCTTTCTTCTAATGGAGGCCTTCTCACTCAGTAACAGTTGCACTCCACGCCTCCAGAGCCTGACACATTGTGGTCCCTATTTCTCCAGCATCCTCATCCACCACTCTCCTCCCTCCCTTGCTTCGAGCCCATGGATGGCCTTGTTGTGGCTGGATACTCCCAAGCCTCTCCCTGCCCCAGGGCCTTTGCACTGGTCATAGCCTCTGCTGGCACGCTCCACCCCCAGGTGTTTACCGGCTCATGCCATCCTCAGATCTTCTGTCACCTCCTCCAAGAGATCTTCCCAGCCACCAATCTAAAATGACCCTCACCTCTTGTCCCTGTGTGTCATCTTTATAATGGTATCATGAGACTTTTGTTCATACTGTAAGATCCCTGCCTGTAGGGACCTGGTCCATCATATTCCTCTAGGTCCCTGAGCCCTGCCCAGGCTCTAAGCATTTTTAGAATGCAAGAATGAGCAAATGAAGTCCTGTTTTCAGACAAAGAAATGATCTTTAATTCTCCCCCGGCTCTGAAGGCGCTCATTTTGAACTTCAGCCTAGGATCCCCTTTTCGGGTCAATCCCTGGGGTTTTCCATTTCAAGAGTCCTGAGCACCCCCATTTCTCCGGCTCTCCACACCCTCAGTCTGGTTCCTATTACCGGTTGCTGCCACCCACCCACAGACTAACAAACGTGGAACAGCTGTGCCTCAGGAAATCGCCTCCAACTCAACCCAATGGCGCAGGGATGTCTTTAGTTAACGTAAATAGGCTCTTAACATTCGGGTTTTTTTTCCCTTTGTGCAAAATACCTATCATTAATTCTGACTTGCAAGATCAAACAGTTAACAATGTGTTGATCCCAGCTTACTTTCAAGTGATGTATTGTATCGTCCTGGAGAGTTATGGGGGCCGATACTTTCTTTGACAAATGCATCCGAGTCCGTGCAAGAGGGGCCAAGCAGTGCCCAGGGAAGGAAGCAATTAACAGCTCCATTCAGGGCTCCCAAGCACCATTGCGTCATTCCTCCATGTTTTATTGAACACTGGTTTTTTCTTTTGCTTTCTGTTTTTTTTTTTTCCCCAACCAAAGGAAATGAGCTTCTCTAATTCATCACTTTGAGCAGCATCCGAGGTAGACTGAAAAATAAAAAGGCTTCAATAGCATCACTATGAGTTTTTTTCTCCCTCCTCCACGTATACAAGGTCCTGAAGGGTCATTTTGTGAATGGACTTTTCTTTCGCTTTTTGGTGTGAGTGGGGGACCTCACTGTCTTCCCAGAGAGGACCTCATGGATTGTCAGCACTTTGTACCCCAAATACCAACAGTTTCAAGGCAAGGGCACATGCGCAGGTGCTCTAGGGTCCAGGCGAAGGTCTAACCTAGTGACAAGCCAGGTATGACACGCTAGAGACTGAAGCGGACTGTGGCGAACTGCAAAACCATGTCCCACCACAAGGGGCCGCCACTACCCCAGTTGTGGCCACAGTGGTACTTTCTCAAGAGGCCCTGAAAATCTGGATTTTTAATGGGGTTGGGGTGGGATGGGGACTTAAAATGACCACGCAGGACAAACAAACCAGAGGGCCAGAGGCTACCAGTTCGCAAGCCTTGCTGTCTGGTTCAGCTTAAATTGGACCATGCTTAGCTTCCAGGCCCAAGTCAGTGGGTGACAGAGGGAAAAACCCAGAGGAAAAACGCCTCATCTTCTGGGAAAAGTAATTTCATTAAAATGGTTTTTTTGGGCATGAGGGGGGAATTTAATTCACTGATGGACAATTAAAAACATCATTTTCATATTAAAACAAATAGAAATTTTAGAGTAGAAGGTGAAAAACAAATCAATATGAAAACCCAGAACGAAGCAAGTTTTGCTTCTGAAGCAGGTGGATTTGGGGAGCTCCCCAAGGACTTGGCTGATTTGCTCCTTTTCTTCTACTCTCTCCACCATTTTGATGGAGAGGTCGAGAAACCTGAGTGACTTGGTTTCCTCCTCTGTGAATCGGGTATAACAATTATAACCACCTCATAGGGTCAGTCTGAGGAGGCGGGGGACCCTAATACACATGAAATTCCTGGCACAGAGAGAGTCCTGTGCACATCTTAACCAGAGCTATTATTTATTATTAATCTTCATATTCAGAGAAGCAAGGCTCCCTAGACGCATCTTGGTTCTGAGGGCCCAGAGAGCCCCTCACCTCACCCCATCCCCTCCCCACGGTTCTTTCCAGTTCTGCTCCATTTTCCTCTCTGGCACTCACCTGACTTCTCAGCCCACTTGGCCTTGTCCTCGCTGGTGTAAGCACTGGCTTTCACCATTCCCTTGGGGACACCCAGCTGGTCGTGGGTAACATGCTGACTGGTGGCTCTCTAGCTTGGAGCCTTTCATGAAGCCTGCCCACCCTCTACCCCCGAGCCTGGCCTCCCTTCTGTCCAAAGGTCCCGCTCTCACAGGTTGGTCAGGTCCTGTCACTGTCCCCATAGTACACAGAGCCCAAGCTCAGCCAGAGGAGGCACTCAGAGTTGGTCTTGGAGTCCTTATTCTCTGCCTCCACACACACAAAAATACATAAGTTTAAACCATTTCATACCAACAGAAGCAAGATTTGTACTCTGGTTTTCCCAGCTGATTTCTCACAGTCACTCTCTGTATCTATGGGCTTTCTGTCCATAGGTTCAACCAACTGTGGATTGAAAATATTCAGAAAAGCATTGCATCTACACTGAATATGTGCATTATATGTGCATTATATGTGCATTTTTTCTTGTCATTATTCCCTAAACAACATAGTAAAACAATGACTTACACAGCATTTACATTCTCTTAGTCACTACAAGTCATCTAGAGATGACATAGTATATGGGAAGATTGCAGAGGTTCTATGGCAAAACGATACCATTTTTTATGAGAGACTCAGACATCCTCAGATTTTGGTCTTGGAAACCCTCCTCCCGACATCCTCTTCTCTCTGGCTTCCTCTGGGATGGAGGGTCACAGACTGGACGTAACTCCCTCACCTCCTTCCAGTGCTAACACCTAGGGCACCTTGAATTTGGCGGAAATAAGGGCATCTGAATGGGTTTCCCAGACAAGCCATCTGCCTCAGGGGAAATCATCCCTGAATTTTGAGGAGATGGGGTACGCTGAGTGAGTGATGGAGCCATGAAACATACACTAAATCAATCTTCATTTTTTTTTAAAGAAGGAGATGGAGGAGCAACATCCCTAAGGAAAAATAAAGTCTCTAAGCTAGAGTTTTCAACCTGGGGCCTGATGTTGCACAGAAAATGGCCACCGCTGTAATGCGAGCCCAGCCAGGCAATCGGAGTATGATAGTTCTAATGTTCCCCGAATCTTGCAAAATGTGTATCCAATTAACCACTACTGAAGGGCCTTATTTATAAAATAATACTTCTGTGGTTGAATTGCACTTTTTTCCATTCATTTCTGGTGCACAAGGCTCAAGTTGCAGATTGGGCCGGTGATTAATAGAGACAAACATTGGATTTTTGCTGGCATCCATGGGCCGGGTGGAGTTCAGCCAGAGCAGATTTCCACGGGGAACTCAACTCCTGAGACTCCTTCCCCGAGGAGCGCGGGGTGAGGGAGGATGGAGGGAAGGGCTTGAGTGGCAGGGGCTGCGCCTGCTGGCAGAGGGGAAGCCATTCATCTCCCTCTGGAACAGGTATCAAGGCCCTGGGATCCCGCAGGCCCCAGCATGGCCGCCTGGCTGACTGGAAGGCGTGGCCTGGAGAGTTCTGTGGTGGAGCGGGGCCTGGTCCCCGGCCCACTGGAGAGACTGAGTGGACTGAGTTGACATCAGGAAGCAGAGAGCTGTGCGAGGCATTTGGAATACAGAGCTGGTGACAGTTTGGTACCGAAGGACACGAGGTTTTTCTACAGAGAGCCAGGGAGTAATTATTTTCAGCTTTGTGGGCCAGATGGTCTCTGTTGCATCCACTCAGCCTTGCCAAGGCAGCCAGGGCAATATACAAACAGAGGGGCCTGCCTGTTCCAATAAAACTTTATTTACAAAAATGGGCAGTCAGCTGGATTTGGCCCAAGAACCCTGGCTTGCAAGCCCAGTTTCGTCCAAATGGGGGATAAGACACACCAAATTGAAGCTAGATGTCCTCTTTCACCAGGGGCTATATAAATTCTCTGGGTCATAGTGGGCATGACTTCTGGCCTACTACCTATGGTGGGCAAGGAACATAACTCTGAGACTAATTTGTTTTGCAAGCCGTCTGTGCCGGGCAGCAGAAACCTGATTTTAGGTCTTTGGGCTCTTCCTCTCTCTGAAGCAGTGCCCCAGCTCTGTGGGGGCGCAGATCGTCCCAAGCATGGAGTTTCGGTCTTCTGAGACCCAGAGCTGAGAATCTGAGGCCGCCAATGCTGCTGTCCTACAAAAGGGTCAGCGGCTCATCCACGGTGAGTGGCTGTGGACGTAAGCCGTTACATTGGTGATGATTCTTACGGCAGTGAGAGAAAACTAGGGCAAGCAGTGCTTCTCCTTCCCCTGTGCTAGGCAGCTGGGGAGACTCGAGGTGACCCTTGGCCTTGATGCGGGGCATAAGCATGGGGTCCCTCCAGAGGTGGCTGAGGTGGGGTGGAACTGCTCAGCCCGCCCCGTGTGTTTCAAGGGCTGGCTCCACGTAACTCAGAAGCTCTTGGGACGCTATGCCTGAGAGCAGGGAAGGCAGACAGCACCCCAGCTGCTGTCCCCGGCTTCCCAGGTGACTTCAGCAGTCCGAAGTCTGAGCACCAGGGCGTGGGCTGCAGAGCTTGACTGGGGCTCCCCCACCCCCTCTGCACCCCAGGACCAGAATCTCTCAGGGGTGGGGGCAGAGCGTGTTAAAAACCCAGGTGCCTCACAAAGGACTGGAAGGGCCCGTGTCCTCCCTGTGCTCCCGCGGTCTGGACCGGTGGACCCATGGCCACCGCTGCAGAGCCCTATACCCTGCTGTAGTCTCTCAGCTGCCTGGCAATAGATCCCAGCAACGGTTAGCTGGGTGGAGGAAGTGAGCTGGTCTCTGCTGTGGGCACCTGGGGCTCAGTCTCCCCAGGGCCCCTGGGAGAAGAGGTAGTGATAGTGCCAAGTGGCGTGCACCTCCCCACCAGTAATCACCTGGGGGCTGCTTCCAGATGGTGTTAACCACCCTCCTGGAACTGCCGGGAGCGCTTGGCTCCCAGGTCCTGCACTGGGAGCTCTGGGCCCAAAGCAACAGCTGCCAGGGTTCCTTGCCCTAACCCTGCCGCCACTGTCCTCGGGCTGTAAATCATGTCTTTCCAGACCAGTGAATGTATTTCCCTTACACCTCTGCTGTGGCTGCAGAGAGAGGCCTCAGAATGGGTGTCCTGGGCCATGCGACATCAGACATCTATTATTACCAGTTTTTGGCATCTGTTCTAAAGGCACTTGCAATAATAGCTTTTTATGAAGCTGCATCTTATGGATTTCTAAAAACCCATTGTGAGTTCAGAAAGTGTCCTTCAGTGCTGCCCAGTGTCCCAGAGAGAGCGAGAGTCCACAGCTCCATCTTGCCTCCTGTGTTGCCATCGAAGTGAAATTCGGTAGAGGGCAAGGAGGCTTGGCACAGTGGCTGGGAGCCCTCTGCGGGGTGAAGGGGTGCAGGAGGGGTCCAGTGAAATGCATAGAGTCCCCCAAACACAATGCCAGGTGTTGGTTTTACTTTCTGGTGGTAGTAACTGTGACCCCATAAAACTAGCAGATTATCTTCAGGCCTTGGGGTGCATGCTACTCTAGGGAGATGATCAAAAGAGAGGGAGGGTAATAGAAACACCTTTGGGATCACAAGTGAGCCCCAAGCCTTGCCTTAGGGGGTGCAAAGGAATCCTGTGCCCTGGATGACAGGCAGACAGCTCCCTGAGTAACAAATCTGGCCCCAGGCCACCTGCCTCTACCTTCCCAGTGCAAAGCCCAGGTTCCTCTCCCCTGCCCTGCCTGGGAAGATCTCATTGCTTATTGCTCCAGGGAAGAGCCGAATGGGTCCCCAGGAAGCCCTGCTGCCACAATCCTCATTGCCAGGAGACCTGTGGGCACTTAGGCGGTCACTCTCCTGGCAGGTTGGCCTTTCTCTCCATTAGTCCCAACTTCCATGAGGCCAAGCTTGCTGGGCCCTGAGTATCCCAAATCCAAATTGCTCTGCCAATTCATTTATTCATTCAACCAACAGGTAACTCATTATTTATTAAGTATGTACTATGTGCCCAACCTCTGGCCAGCTCCACAGTACAGAGGGAAGCACAGGTCCCCTACACATGGCAGTAGCTTCTTGGGAAGCAAGCTCAAAGCACTTGTGCATCACGGTAATGCTCCAGGAAGGAAAGAGAAAGAGGAGGTCATGACTCGCTGGGAGCGGATAGGTTTCTCTGAGAAGGGTGGTCGGGGAAGAAGTCTGCCCTGCCCTGCCCGGGAGCTGGGGGCAGAGTCCCTTGAGGAGTTGGGTGAGTTTGGTGGGTGTCAGGACCCCAGAAGCCCAGTGCGACCATAGGATAAGGAGCCAGGAGAAACGAGGAACGAAGCCACGCGGTAGCAGATGCTACTGCTCATAAATCCCAGGGAGAGGAGGAGAAAGGGGGACCCTAGATAGTGCATGTTCTGGGGAGACAGCTATGCTGCAACCAGCTTTCAAACCCAGCCGCTCATGTTTTCATTCTACAAGGACAGCTGGTCCTCTGCATCACGGGGTTCAAATCCTTGAGTTTTGAATTCACAATTAACCATAAATTGAAAGCCAAACAACCACAACAACCACAAAACAGAAACATTTGGGGGTAAATTGCATCTACTGAACGTCATTGTTCCATAAACAATACAGTAGAACAACTATTTATATAACAGTTACATTGTATCAGCTATTATAAGTCATGTAGACATGATGTAAAAAGCACATGGGAGAGGGGCCAGTGAGATGGCTCAGCGGCGTAAGCGCCTGCCCGGCAAGCGCGAGGGCCCGAGTTCGACTCCCGGAACCCACATACGAAAAAGGGGCCGGTGATATCGCTTAGCGGCACGGGCGCCTGCTGGCGCGCGAAGTCCTGAGGTCGACCCCCCGGTACCCACCAAAAAAAAAAAAAAAAAAAAAAAAAAAAAGCACATGGGAGAGTGTGGGTGGATTCTAGCAAATACTGAGCCATTTTATATAAAAGACTTGGACATCTGCAGAATTTCATGTCCTCAGGGGCTCTAGAACTTATCCCCCATGGGTACAGAGGGATGACTGTACTTACTGAGCAGCTACTATGTGCCAGACACATGACACAGAAAACACTGCCTTCTTGGAGCTTCTACTGTACACTGTAGACATGGTGTCTGCTCCCCTGCCTGACTGGCATTTGGGGCTGGATTGTTCCCTGAGGAGGGGCTGTCCTGGGCTTGCAGGACCGTTAGCAGCACCCCAGCCTCTGCCCATTAGGGCCAGGAGCACCTATGCCCCAAGTTATGATGAACCAAAGTGTCCACCGATTCTCACCCCCAGGACACGCCATTGCCTGGTAGAGAACTGAACGTGTCCGGTGGTAAGCCTGTGCTAACATGATGGCAAGACGTGTGTAGGACACATCCTCAACTGGACATCCAGGCCAACTGCTTCCAGAAAGGGGCTCTGCCTGCGGGCAGCTGGTGCGGGGCAGGCTCAGCTCATGTGGGGACTGAGGGCTGCAGAGGGGACAGAGGACACAACTGGACATTTGGTGGCACCAGGGGCTCTGCCAGTCTCCTGGGGTCACATGTGGAATTGTCCCACCTGGGTAAGGGACCAGACCTTTCTGCCTCCATTAACCTGGCATTATGGGCATGGTTGGAGTCTCGCCCAGGGTGTGGCTGGGAATGCAGCCGCCAGCACCTTGGCAGCTGGGGGACACCTGCCCTATACCTCAGTCATGGCTTGGGGCCCAGGAATGACCCTCCTCTGCAGACACAGGCATTGAGGACAGCCCCTGTGTGTTCAGCACTGCACTCACAGGATGTACAACCAGGACGTGGTCACTTTCAGCCGGCTATCCCTCAGCCTGCCGTGTGTGTGACGCCACCAGCTCTGCAGTCACTAGTTCCAGCAGCAGCGCACCGGCTCACTCCTGCTAGTGTCCCCTTACAAACACCTCCGAGTTTAACTGTCCTATGCTCAGACCTGAGTGAGAACTGAGGAAAATAGAACTGGATGTTCTTGGCAGGGCAGATCTTGCTCTTTGATGGAGTACAAATGGCTATTAGGAATTGCTCTGGAGAAACTTGCTACCGACCTCAGATGCTCATGGTAATAGAAAGACGGAAGTAAATACGAGGAAGCTGACTTAGCCCAACCAGCTACCAAAAGGCTTAGGGCAATTTGGTCTCCATCAGAAACCCTCCCTTACTCCCTCTACAAAATGAAGCATGTAGCCAAGTTCACAGTCAGAAAATATATGGTGCGCCAATTTCCCCCGCACTGCTGCGTCCACAGCAGACATTACTAATCAATCACAGTGACACTTCACCCTGCCCAGTCCAGGTTCAATTTTGCTCATTGCCCGGAGCAGTGACCCAGGCAGCCATAGCTGTTTAAAGAAAGGGATCCCCTAGGATTCTCTTCGGAACCCCCACATAATCTCTTTGCATTTGATGAAACCGTGATCTTGCCAGCAGCCTATTTCCAGTGGAAAGAAGGTAAACCAGGCTGTGGAATTTCAGAAAGCAGGGCACCTCGGCTGGGGGACCTGCCCGGAGACAGCCGCAGGCAGCTTTGCCCGGGTGCCAGAGCCTCCCACTTGTAGCCCCGCTTCTAAATTACATGTTTCTAATTTCCGTTCCTCTCCTTCAGGTTGCCACGGTTTAGAACGGGGGAGGGCTATTAACTTTTACAACCGTGGAATACAAATAATATTTCTCTTGGAGGGTTTCTCGTTCCCAAGGCTGTTTCGCTGAGATCCGAGGGTTCAAAGCTATCACAGGGCATCCTGCGCTGTGTTTCTTAAACCCACGAAGCCCGGTTAACAGCCACTCTCTCCCAAGCCCTCAGACGCTCACCGATTTTGGGTGTGACCTCCCTGCCCCCGCGGCTGCTCTGCCACCCCGACATCCCCTTCTCCCCTCTGTTTGATCACCCCATTTAAATCGGCCTCTGGGACGTGCCACAGGCTCTTCCTTCCCTGGTCCGACTGCTGACCTGTGCGGAATTGGTCTTGCTTCTCGTTCAGTTCTGGGTGTGTGTGGTTTGAACATTTCTGCCTATGTTTTTCTACATTTGCTACAACCATTAGAGTGTTTTACAAAGTGCTAATGTTAGAATATCAAATTTGTTTGAATGTTAGATTTAAAAAAAAATAGGGGTTTACCAATTGTGAGACCTTGTTTAAATAATTGGCATTTATGAGGTATAATTAAGTGGAATTCTACAGTATGGCCATTATAGGCAGAAGCTGTCAGGGCAAGATGTCAGCTGAGGGACCTTAGTAAGGTATGGGACCCCCCTGAGTCCCAATTTCATCTAAAAGTGAGGACAATAGCAGCTTTTGTGGCAAGATCTGCTAATTGTCTCTCACTATGTATTTCCCCTGAAAAAAGAAAAATAAAATAAAAAGGAAAAAAACTCTACCTGAATGTTTTTGAAATTGAGACCAACTGGAATAAAAACTATTTTGCAGTTTTTCACACACCTTGGTCACATGACTGGGTTTTGTTAATAGGAGAATAAACTGTCGTATGCTTGCAATTTCTACAAAATGTCCTTAAAGGGGAGAGAAGAAGTGTCTTTCTTTGTCGCGTCTTCCTTTTTTTGCTGGTTGGAATTTTTTTTGGATAATGGCGGGATCTCCAGCAGCCATTTTGGATTATGGAGGCAGGGAGGGGGTGACCATATATGTGGAGGCTACATATGGTAGAACGAAGGATGAAGGTGTCCTTACCTCTGAGGATTTTTGAATTCTCTTTAAGCCATAGGTGGGGTTTTTTGTACCTCACACTGGACTTGATCACAGCTGATAAGTTACCTCAAAAGGTTATGAAGATTAAATGCGTTAACAGCTTTAAAATACTTAGCACCTGGTTAGGAATAAGTTAACTTTCCCTATCATTCCTGTAAGCCAAAGGGTCACATTGGCGCTGCCCTGTTTCTCACAGGAGAAACCCAAGCTGAACTGCGTGTGGGGTGGGAGTCTGGGACGTTCGGAAGTCTGTCTGGACACAGGCCCTCCTGGACCTGGACCCCATATTCTCTGCTCCAGGAGCCTGCTGAGCTCGCTGGATAAAATCCAGAATGCCCGGTGAAGTTAAATCATACCTGAGTATGAATATTCCCGAGTATCGCACGGGGCATATTTACAGCAGGACATCCTCTGTCATGGCCTGCAGCTCCCATTCAGTGGGTGCCCTGTGTTTTACCCACTAAGACTGGCGACCCCAGGCCCCATACCCCTCTCACCCTCGATGGAGGCAGCAGCACAGCAAAGCCTCTGGAGACCCGGCAGGACCTCGGTGGGGACCACCACGGTGGAGGGCACTTCCTGGACCTGGAAGAGTGACTTCCTGCCCCTCAGTTTCCTCCTGGGTATTGGTGCCACCTCATGGCGGGCCAGCTGAGGACTGCTCGGGACTCTTCTTGGGTCAGGAAGATCTAAGTCCTGCACTGCTCACCCGGGGGTTTGCTGTAGACTGAACAGCAGACCCCCTTGCCGACCCCGCAGTGGAGCCCAAAGCCCTCCACTGAACAGAAATGGGGTCCCCTTTGCAGCCCATGGGACTGGGAAAGGCCACGCTGGAGGAGGCCTGCTCGTGCCAGGCCTGTGCTTGGCAGGCCAGTGGCTGCTCCCGTCTCCAGTTCCTGCGCCCAGCATGGGCAGCAGTGGGGGTGTGGGACCGTCTTAGTTACTTTCTTGCTCCTGAGACAAAATACCTGGCACCCAAAGTTAAAAGAGGAAAGGTTTATTTAGACTCACAGTCTGCAGAGGTTTCAGTCTGTCATCGGCTGGCTCCAAGGCAGGGTGGCACAGCACATGGGCATTGAAGAGGAGAAACAGTGCATGGCAGGCAGAAGGCAGCAAAGCAAGCAAGCAACAAGAGCAGCTTCTTTCTACCCCTTTTGTATTCAACCCAGCCTACCAGGTTTAGGGCGGTGCCAAACCAATCAGTGGGCTACTTTAGTAGTCACACACCCTTAATCCCAGCACTGCACCATGATTCAGTCACACACCCCAGATGCAGCTGCCTCTGAAAAAGCCCCACCTATGACCACATGAGGCTTTGGGGAGACATCTAGACACAAGCCATAACAGGGGACCTCCCACTCTCCATAGTGACCCAGGCCAGCTGTATGGGGGACAGAGTGTCTGTGGGGTCACTGTCCCTACTGGACACTTGTCCTGACACCTGACCTTTCCTTTGGGCAGATGACAGTTACATCCCTAAGCAGAAAGCGGGCAGCTTCGACCGCAGCCCTGGGAGCCAGGGGGAGCAAAGCTGTCGGGGAAGCAGCGGGGGCAGAAGGTTGAGGAGCCCCTGTTTACACAGTCAGGGGGAGAAGAGCCCAAGAGGTGGGGACAGAGTGTCCCACAATCCCAGAGTTTAACCTTGAGGTTTTTGGAGATTGCTGTTCCCCTGGGAGGGTAGCACCATCCCTTCCTGGCAGGAACGAGAGCCTTCTTGCACAAGCTGTCCTCTCCACTGGCAAGGGGGCTCTCAGGAGCAAGAAGCTTGGTCAAATGTGGGCACCTGGGGCCGACCCAGTGGGGCCACCTGTCGTCCTGTCACCACCCCCACCGGCGGCCTGCCCACTGTCACACACAGTGACCACCGACAATCCAGGTGACACTGCCACACTCACCAACCCCACAGACGGTGCCTACCCCATCACCAGCAGTGGCATCTCATCAGAGACACCCCCAACACCCCTGCCACCCGCTCAGCGATGAACAGAACAATGGTACCCAGGGCTGGGGCACCAAGGTGCTTTTCATATCTAAGCTCACGTCAGCTGCATTTTACAGACAGGAAACTGAGCCACAGCAGGTTTGGAAGCTGCCCGGAATCCCCACTGGGGTCAGTGCAGCTGGGACTCCTACCTGGGTGTCTGTCATGCAAAGTCCACATGTGGCTCCCTCAGGAAGCCACCCAGGTCCAGGGACAGTGGGGGTGTGTCCCACACCAGTGCTGTGCCTGGGCCACAGTTCTAGAGGGGTGGCACTAAGGGAGAGGGTGTCCTCAGGACTCGGCCCACCTGGGACTGCGGCCCGCCTGGGCACAGGTCCTAGGAGGGCCCCACAGCCTCGTCCTCAGCCGGGCCCTGGCTCAGGAATGACTCCCAGGGTCGGAGCACACAGAGCGGCCCCGCCCCTCCCTCCCTTGCCTCCCTCCCCCTGCAGGGCCCTCAGCTGCCCTCAGATGTGGCTGAGGCCCATGCACCATCTATGTGTCTGCCGCCCCGGCCTGGCTCTGGTGCCAGCCATGGTTCCCTGCTGACCCTGTGGGCTCCTTGCAGTCCTCCCCGCTGCGGGCCTGCAGGATGCGGCCTCAGGTGCAACGAAGCCAGCATCCTGCACAGACCCCCCCCCCAGGCCAGCTCTCCTGGTGGCGCTTTCTGGCCCTGAGACAACTGACGCTTGGGCGAAGCTGCTGCTTGCCACACACAGGCCAGGCCAGGACGGAGCTCCCCGAGCAGTCGCCCTGTGCTAAGCGTGGATCTAGAGCTTGACATTGATCATCTCATGGGTGCCCGGGGCCCCATCATTGCTGCTGTGGATCTAGGGAAACAGGACCAGCGTGGCCCTCTGCGGGGGAGCTGAATCCACGCAGGCACCCCAGCTGCAGACCCGAGCGCCCATCACCCTCCACTGAGCCCTGCAGCTCGTCCAGGCCCCTCAAAATGAGCAGCCCAGCCCAGAGCTGGGGCCCAGCAGCGGGAGCACTGAGAGGGTAAAGGCTGGGGTGGACCAGGTGGTGAGACTTGGCTCCATGACCTCCTAACTGAGGGGCTGGGCAAGTGGCCATGCCTCTCTTGGCCTCAGTTTCCCCTTTTGTAAAAGGGAGTTCAAATGTATGCCTTGGTGGATGTGGAGAAACTGGAACCCTTGTGCACTCTTGGCAGGAAAGTAAAACGGCGCTGCCGTTGTGGAAATCAGCATGGTAGTGACTTAAAAATAAAAATGTAATTCCCATAGGATCACACAACGCCACCTCTGGCTGTTTTCCCAGAAGGACTGGAAACCGGGTCTTGAGGAGACCTTTGTAGACCCACGCTCACAGCAGCAGCATCCCCGGAGCTGAAACACTGGAGTAACCCGTGTGTCCTTCTGTGGTTGAAGGGACAAGCGAAGGTCAGTCCATCCATGAGCAGGTGATAACTCAGCCTCACACAGGAGGGAAACTGTGATGACTGTTTCTACCTGGGTGACACCAGAGAATGCTACGCCACGGGGAATAAGCCAGGCACCAAAGGACGCGTGCTATGCAGCTGAGTCCATCCTCAGAGCGAGAGGCACTCAAAACCGTGGAGACAGAGAACCAGCAGGGCTGCGGATGGAGAGGAGGAGCTTGCATTTAATGGGGACAGAGTTTCTGTTCTGTGGGATGCAAAGAGTTCGGGAGGTGGGCGGTGGGCGGTGGGCGTGTGCCCAATGGTGCGAGGCACTCAATACCTCGGAACTGTGCTCGGGCGCGGTTAAGAAGGTGAATTTCACATACGTGACCTCGAGTGCTCACACACGACTTCAGGGAACCCAGCAGCACAGCTGCTGCCGTGGCTGGGAGGGAAAGCAGTGTCTCGGGGCTGGAAGGCCAGGCCTGGTGTGGGCGGCAGCGCATGGTGACTGTGGTGACAGTGTGTGCTGGTTATTATTCCACATGTGGGTAGGCGACGCCCACCGAGGTGGCCTCGTGGACAGTGGCAAGGTGGAGACTAATCTGTGACACAGGTGAGGCGTCAGCCCCTGGCCCGGCCCGGGGTGGCAGCGAGCAGTGTGTGCTGTTTGTGTGATGAGCTGAGCCCTGCCCTCTGGCTGGGTGACCTGGGCACAGCCCTCGGCCTCTCCCTCTTGCCCTGCCCTGTTTTCTGGGGTGTGTTTCTGAGTCCCCCATCCTGGAAGTGAGACCAGAGCACTCAAGTTCTCTCTGCTGGGCTGGGCTGGGCGTGGCTCTCGGGCTTCGATGTCCAAATCCACACATTGTGCCCATGCTGCAGTGGGCGCTTCACATCAGTGGGCTAGTATTTACAGAGCACCCATAGGTGGCCCTCCTGCTGTCCTCACTCACAGTGACACGGGCCACGGGGTGGGCTTCACCTATGTTGCAGATGACGCTGAAACCTTCAGAGGCATTAATCCAGCTGGCCAAGTCACAAACCAGTCAGTGGCAGGTTGGGATTGGAGCCCAGGGAATCTGATGCCAGAGGCCAGCCTGGTAACAGCCACGTTTTGGGGCACCAAGGACATGGCCGAGATCCCCAGCCCCACTCAGGCCTTCTCAGCCCCCAGAAGCCTGCCAGGCCCCGTGAGGCCTCCCCGCTCCCTGCGGGTCCCCTCCTGCCATGCCAAAGGAGCGGTGGTCTGTTTCCTGAGCTGCGCCTCACATGTGCCACTGCTGGCGCTGTGCAGACTGGGCGGGGATGCTGAGTCCAGGGCAGGGCTGGCCTCATGCTGGCGGCCTCACCTCGAGCAGCCGGCGGGGGAGCACTGGGGCTTTTGTGAGCCTCATGTACTCATTAAGCTGAGTTGAAACGCAGGTCAGATTTGACTGCAAAGCTAGAAAGAGCCTCTCTGGTCAGCCTGGCTGGGAAACTGGCTCCGCAAAAGGTGACTGGGACTTTGCTGGCCATTGCCACAAGGACATCATGACTTGGTGGCTGGCAGATGGAAAGCCTAGAGGAGGAGACCCCTGGCTTCATGGAGGTGTGCAGCGAGCTGGGGAGGCAGCAGTCTGGCAGGGCCCTGGGGGCAGAGGTCCTGGTGGAGAGGTCCTGGGTGGGGACAGGGGTGGGGGGAGAGGTCACTGGAGGAAGCTGGCATCTTGGGGAGGTCTGAGGCCCCTGCAGACTAGAGGTGCAGACTGAGAAGCGCCTGGGCAGTTTTCCGCCCTCATCGCCCTTGGGGTAGTTTTTTAAATAGCCAGGTTCCCCACTACTAGAGTGACAGTGCTGTTCTTCTCAGTGACAGGGACAGGAGGCCTCTGCTGCCCTTCTGAGAGCTGAGTTGGCCTTGTCCCCTGCTGTGGGTCATGGTGGGAGGTGGGGAAGATGCTGTCCCCCTTCCTCTCCTGGTCTTAGTTTCCTCCCCCATCAAGTGGGAGTTAAGAGCAGTGTCTTGGTGAATTGGAGGCCTCAGAACCCTGGGCCTGACAGGCTTCCACCACACCTCTGCCCAGCCGGCCTCGGAGGATGAGCAGCCAGGTGCAGCAGCCCCACTACCCCAGACCACCGCTAGACACCACCATTTGCCTGAGCAAGGCCGTTTTAGATGAGCTAACTCTGAACTTCTCTTTTGGGCTGACCACAGATACAAGTTCAAGCCTGGCACTGACCAACAGACACCACCCTGGACCAGCAGAACTTTGAAGCTGATCTACAAAGTCATAAGAAATGATGGGTAATCCCAGTACTCAGGAGGCTGAGGCAGGAGGATCGCCACAAGTTTGAGGCCAGCCTGGGCCACATAGTGAGTTCAAGGCCTGAACTACATAGCGAGACCCTGTATTAAAAAACAAAACAAAGAGAAATGATGGGTTTCTGGATTGTGGTTGTCATTAAGTTTTAGGATGGCTTGTTATGCAGCTATGTGGTACACACCTCCCCGCTGCCCGCCGTTGACACCCCGTTCCAGGCCGGTCCTTCTTCCTAGCCTGTCTTGCCCTGCTGGGTTGTGTTTAAGGTTGTGTCACTTTGCTCAGGCTGGGCCTGCCCCACCCCAGCCCCCAGCACTGGGCCAGTACCCTGGAGGCCCTCACTAAGCCTAGGTGAGTGGGTTAATTAAGTCAGCACTTGCCTGGTTTGCTGTTCTGCCCTACTCTGGGCTGTAAGCTCCATGGGGGCCTGGGCTGACTGGTGGCCTGATGTGACAACAAGCCCTTGTAGGGAGGAAGCAGGAAGAGAATTGGAAGATGCGGCACTGTTGGTGTTAAAAATGGAGGCTGGGGCAGGAAGCCCAGGAACACAGGGGTCCCTGGGAGCTGGGAAGGGCAGGAGGCAGCCTCCCCTGAGGCTCCCAAAGGAGGGCACCCGCTGGCCCTGTGTTGCCAGTGCATGGGACTGGCCCGTTTGGCTTCTGGACCGGCAGAGCTGTATTGTGTTAAGCCCAAGTCCGTGTCTGTGGCAGCAACCCGTGTTTCCCCGGCTCCTCCGCCTGAAGGCCCCCGCGCCCTGCACTGTACTGACAGGAGGAAACCTGGGAGATTCCCCAGGGCAGCAAGAGTCAGGGAAGCAGTTTCCAGGGGAGACCCTTGGGGAAGAGAGTGAGAAGCTAGCGGGGACTTAGATGGTGACTCAGACGGCTGGCTTTGCAGGACACCAGCGTGACAGTGTGGGAAGGGAGACCACAGCGGCCAAGGTGCACGAGGTTTAATTCAGACTCTGTAACGGACTTTTAAGTATTTTTCCCTGCCTGGCATTTGTTCCCCTCATTTTGGAAACAACTCCAAACTTTTCTTAGGGAAACCACCCTTCCCCAGATCCCTAAGATGGACTGACTTCCATTGATGGTACAATGACACAGCCTCAGCCAATCAGTGACTTCCGCCCCTCTGACCACAGGGATTGGGCCAGGGGTGAGCACGTGACCCGTGCTTGTCCAATCAGGACGCACGTCGGCCCTGCCTTAACCCCAGGGAAAGAGGTTGCTCTTCCCACTGAGGCTCTGGACCGCGGGCTGGAGGACCGAGGCTGCTGTGGCCTGGCCCCCTGCCATCCCCACGGGACTCTGTGTGTGTGAGGATGGAGCCAACACACAGGAAAGCAGAGGTGAGAGGCTGGGGGTGGGGGCGGGGACAATGATGAGGGAGGCAGGCAGTGACAGGGACCCAGAGAGACCGACCCTGGAAGACATCGTCGGGGTCCCTGCCTCAGGGCCCTGAGTGGGCCCAGACTCCACTCCTGAGCCAGGAAAACCCTCCCTTGCCTTCCCCGAGCCAGTGGGATAGGTTTCCTTCACCCACGATGGAGAAAGTTCTGATTAACACCCAACCACAGGAGCAGGACTACAGCTCTTTTTTTTTTTTTTTTTTTTTTTTTTATTTTAAAGAGAAGAAAAAAACAAAACAAATCAAAAGAAGAACAAATTTTCAAAACAACATAATAGGAGGGTAACAATGGTTAATACATTACGTATTACTATCTTTAAGTTAGTTATTCAGGACACCAGACATTAGCATTCAATTGTCCAAACATTATTGGCACAAACCTTACTCTTCAATGAACTAAGTAAAAATGGTAGTGTATCTATCTTAACCATCTTATATATATATATATATATACAATTTTTTTCCCTTTCCCTTCTTTCTTTTCCCTATTCCAGTCTCTCTTTCCTTTTGACCAGTTTCTTTTTGATTCACCATATCTATTGTACATTTTGGATCTTATTTACTCTTTCAGTTTCTCATACTAGAGAGATAATACGATGCTTACACATGTGCTTCTAGTTTATTTCACTTATGAGTATTTTCTCGAGTTGCATCCATTTACCTATAAAAGTCTCCAGTTTATCCTTCTTTATGGCTGAATAGTACTCCATTGTATAAAAATACCACATCTTTCTTATCCATTCCTCAGTTGATGGGCATTTGGGTTGTTTCCAAGATCTGGCTATTACAAATTGTGCTGCTATAAACATGGGTGCACATATATCGCTGTGGTACGATGTTTTTAATTCTTCTGGGAAGATGCCCAGAAGGGGAATAGCTGGGTCAAATGGGACCTCCAACCCTAGTTTTCTGAGGAATCTCCACACTGACTTCCACAGTGGCTGTACCAGTCGACACTCCCACCAACAGTGAAGAAGGGTTCCTTTTTCCCCACAGCCCCTCCAGCATTTGTTATTAGTTGATTTCTTAATAGTAGCCATTCTTTCTGGGGTGAGATGGTATCTCAGTGTTGTTTTAATTTGCATCTCTCGAATGACTAGTGATGTTGCACATTTTTTTGTATATTTGTTTGCCATTAGTATTTCTTCATCTGAGAAATGTGTATTCATCTCAGATGCCCATTTTTGGAGTGGGTCTTTAAATTTGGGAGGTCTGATTTTTTTGAGTTCTTTATATGTTCTCGATAGTAGTCCTTTGTCTGAGGAACAGCTGGCAAACATTTTTTCCCACATTGTGGGTTGTCTCTTCACTCTGTTGGTGGTTTCTCTTGCTGTGCAAAAGCTTTTTAATAAGATGAGATCCCAGTTATTGATTCTTTGGGATAGTTCCCGTGCGGTTGAGTTTTTATTCATAAAGTCTTTGCCTACACCAATGTCTCCAAGGGTTTTACCTATCCTACTTTCCAGCAGATTTAATGTTTCTGTTTTAATATTTAGATCTCTGATCCATTTTGAATTTAGTTTAGTGCATGGTGAAAGATATGGATCTAGTTTTAATCTTCGGCATGTGTAGAGCCAGTTTTTCCAGCACCATTTATTAAAGAGGCTATCTTTCTTCCAGCGAATGTGTTTGGCACCTTTGTCAAAGATAAGGTGGCTTAGTATGTCTGGGGTTGTTTCAGCATCTTCTAATCTGTTCCATTGATCTTCAGGTCTGTTTTTTTGCCAGTACCACACTGTTTTTATCACAGTAGCTTTATAGTATAATTTCAAGTCAGGGATTGTGATGCCCCCTGCCTTGCCTTTGTTGCCCAGAATTGCCTTTGCTATTCTAGGTCTCTTCTGATTCCAAATGAATTTTAGGATTGTTTTCTCTAATTCTGTGAGATATGCTGTTGGAATTTTGATTGGAATTGCATTAAATCTGTATAACAATTTTGGGAGTATGGCCATTTTCACTATATTGGTTCTTCCTATCCAGGAGCAAGGGATATCTTTCCATTTTCTGATATCCTCTTCAATCTCCTTTTTCAGAGTACTGTAGTTTTCAGTATAGAGGTCTTTTACATCCTTCGTGAGGTTGATTCCTAGGTATTTCATTTTTTTGGATGTTATTGTGAAAGGTATTGTTTCCCTAATTTCTCTTTCAGTAAGTTTGTTATTTGTGTACAGGAAGGCTATTGACTTTTGAGTATTGACTTTGTATCCAGCTACACTACTGAATTTGCTTATTAAATCTAGCAGTTTTTTAGTGGAGTTTTTGGGATCTTCTGTGTAGAGTATCATGTCATCTGCAAATAATGATAATTTAACTTCTTCCTTTCCAATCATTATTCCTTTTATTTCTTTCTCTTGTCTAATCGCTCTGGCTAAAGTTTCCAGAACTATGTTGAATAAGAGTGGGGACAGTGGACATCCTTGTCTTGTTCCTGATTTTAGAGGGAAGGCTTTCAGTTTTTGGCCATTTAGTATAATATTGGCTGTTGGTTTGTCATAGATAGCTTTTACCAGATTGAGATAAAGACCCTCTATTCCAATTTTCTGTAGGGTTTTTATCATGAAAAGGTGCTGGACTTTGTCAAAAGCTTTTTCTGCATCTATTGAGATGATCATGTGATTTTTGTCTTTGGTTCTGTTAATATGCTGTATTACATTTATTGATTTACGTATGTTGAACCATCCCTGCATCTCTGGGATGAATCCAACTTGGTCATGGTGTATAATCTTCTTGATGATTTGTTGGATTCTGTTTGCCAGTATCTTATTAAGGATTTTTGCATCTATGTTCATTAGGGAGATTGGCCTGTAGTTCTCTTTCTTAGTTGGGTCCTTCTCTGGTTTTGGTATCAGGGTAATGCTTGCTTCCAGGAATGAATTTGGGAGTATTGCTTCCCTTTCAATTTCATTGAAAAGTTTGAGAAGTAGTGGCGTTAGGTCTTCTCTAAATTTCTTGTAGAATTCGGCAGTGAATCCATCAGGGCCTGGACTTTTCTTTGTTGGGAGGTTTTTAATTACATCTTCAATTTCATTGGTTGATATTGGTTTATTTAGGATTTTTAAATCTTCTTGATTTAGCTTTGGTAATTCATACGAATCTAGGAATCTGTCCATTTCTTCTGCATTTTCCATCTTAGTAGAATATAAATTTTCAAAATAGGTATAGATGATCTTCTGGATTTCTGCAGGGTCCGTCGTGATATCACCCTTTTCATTTTCAATTGCATGGATTTGAGTCTTTTCTTTTCTTTTTTTAATAAGGTTGGATAAGGGTTTGTCAATCTTATTTATTCTTTCAAAGAACCAACTTTTTGCTTCATTGATTCTTTGTATTGTTTTTTTATTCTCCAATACGTTAATTTCTGCTCTGATCTTTATAATTTCCTCCCTTGTACGGGCTTTTGGCTTAACCTGCTCTTCTTTTTCTAGAAGCTCGAGGTTCACCCTTAAGTTGTTTATTTGCGCTTGCTCTATTTTCCTGATATAAGTATTTAATGCTATAAATTTCCCTCTTAGGACTGCTTTCATTGTATCCCATAAGTTCCGGTATGTTGTACTGTCATTGTCATTCAGTTGGAGAAAGTGACTAATTTCTTCTTTAATTTCATCTGTGACCCATTGGTTGTTCAGGAGGATGCTGTTTAATTTCCATGTGTTTAGGGAGTTTTTGTGGGATCTTTTGCCATTGATTTCCAATTTCATTGCACTATGGTCTGATAATATGCATGGGATAATTTCAATTCCTTTGCATTTACTTAAGCAGGTTTTATGAGCTAGTATGTGGTCTATTTTGGAGAACGTCCCATGTGCAGCTGAGAAAAATGTGTATTCTGATGTTGTGGGATGGAACACTCTGTAGACATCTACTAAGTCCATTTGTTCAAAAGTTTGGTTCAGTTCTACTATTTCATTATTGATTTTCTGTCCAGTTGATCTATCTTTTTGTGACAGTGGAGTATTGAGATCTCCCAATATAATTGTATTAGTGCTTATTTGATTTTTCATGTCCTTTAGTACTTGTTTTATATAGCTGGGTGCATTGGTATTTGACACATATATATTTATGATCGTTATCTCTTCCTCTTGGATTGTTCCCTTTACAAGGATGTAATGACCGTCTTTATCTCTCTGAATCCTTCTTGGCTTGAAGTTCACTTTGTCTGCAAAAAGAATAGCTACCCCTGCTTTTTTCTGGGTTCCTGTGGCATGGAGTATTGTTTTCCATCCTTTGACTTTCAGTCTATGAATTTCTTTCTGAATTAAATGTGTTTCTTGTATACAGCATATTGTTGGATCTTGCTTCTTGATCCATTTCGCCAGTCTGTGCCTTTTGATTGGTGAATTGAGACCGTTAACATTGATGGTTAAAACTGATATGTATTGACTTGTCATGATATTTTCCTGTTGTTGGTTCCCACTCTTTGTTTTTCTGCTTTTCGGCTATTTAATTATTTGCCCTGCCTGGTGGATTCCTTCTGTTGGGGTTCCTATCTCTTTCTAGAATGTCCTTCAGAACGTTTTGGAGTGCTGGTTTGGTGGTCATAAATTTTCTCAGATGTTCTTTGTCATGAAAGTATTTTATTTCTCCATCAATTTTGAAAGATAGCTTTGCAGGGTACATCAATCTGGGCTGAAAATTATTTTCCTTTAGAGCTTGCAATACATCATTCCAAGCTCTTCTTGAATTGAGGGTTTGTGCTGAAAAGTCAGCTGTGATTCTGATGGGTTTTCCTTCATAGGTGATTTGTCTCTTCTCCCTAACAGCTTTTAAGATTCTGCCCTTCTGTTGAATTTCTGGGATCTTGACTATAATATGTCTGGCTGAAGTTTTTTTTTGATCATGTCTAGTTGGTGTTCTAAAAGCTTCACTTATAGGGGTGTCAAATTCCTTTTCTCTTCCAGGAAAGTTCTCCCTGATTATGTCTTTGAACAAGGTTTTAATGTCGTTGATGCTATCTCCTGCTTTTTCATTTATTCCAATTATTCTTAAGTTGTTTATCTTTGAGTCATCTAGCAGCTGCTGAATTGATTTTTCATGGTCCCTTGCTATTTTTAAGAATTTTTCCATTTCATGATCACTAATTGCAAGCCTGTCTTCTATATCTGAGATCCTGTCCTCGCATTGGCTTATTCTGCTACAAATACTTTCAATGGAATTTTTTATCTCTTGGGTGTCTGCTTGAATCTGCCTTATGAATTCCATTTCTTTACTATGCTGAGCATTCATGGTTTCTATAGTTTTCTTAAGTTCATCTATTTTTTTGTCTGTATCAGCTATAGTGTCCTTAAGCATGGTCTTCATTGTAGACATTATCTCTGCAGTTATCTGTGAGATTATTTCTGTTTTAATTTTTTCCAGAACCTCATTCAGTTGCTTTGTTGTTACCACTTCAGATAGGCCAGGTGGGTGGCTTTCGGATTGTCCCACCTCGTTGCTCCCTAGGTTTGCCTTTGGTGAATTGGATGTGTGGGGTTGCATCTTGTTTAAGTGTCGTCTCATTTTTTCTTTCTTTAATTCCTGGGGTGATGTTTGCAAATTACCTATAGTAGGTTACTTTATTGCTAGTGTTTAAGATCTTTAGAAGATGACTACTTCTCTGCAGTATCTTCCAAGTGGAGCTTGCTTTTAGGTTTTGAGCTTTCTGCCAGATCCTACCTCTTCAATTCGTTGGGTATGCGAAGTTGCTACCTGTTTGGCCCAGTCCTTGATTCTTTGGTACTGTGCCACTGTATTTTCTGTGTCCCTTAGTCAATCGCCGGTCAGCGCCGTTCTCCGCCGCTCCCCTGCCCCGCCGCTGTCTCAGGATCCTCCGTGGGGGCTCCCTGGGTGCCTGCTGCCACCGTGTGTCCGTAGAATTGAGCCTCCGCGGCGCTCCAACTCCCGGGATATTAGAAGGTGCACGCGCACGGTCTGCTCCTTCTTTCCTTCTTCTTTGTTGGAAGTCACCCGTCACTGGTGCCGGGGGTCCCAGATTGCGCTTCAGAACTTCTCTGGGTTTCGGGGAGGCATCTACCCCCCTCCTGCGCTTTCTGGTTCGCTATATTCCCGTGTTCCAATGGTAACTTTTAGAGAGAGTTTCGCTGCCTGCTTCTTACTCATCCGCCATCTTGAGGTCCTCCAATTTTCCTCGAACAGCCAATTCTGTCAAGAAATCCTGGCAGAGGAAATTGGAATTCGTCGAGACCTGACAGACCGGCCACTCCCAGATGCTGAAGTAACCTGGTTCACCGACGGTAGCAGTTTCTTACTTGTGGCTCTCTGTTCCTGCGTGTTCAGTGAGCCCCACGCATGCTTGGTCAATAAAACCCCTTGCCTTTTGCATGAGAGAACGCTTCTTGGAGTCTTCCTTCACGCGGCGGGCGTCTCTACCGATAGTCAGATGCAGAGTTGGATGAGGAAGCGTGCAGAGGGCGTCTGCACACTGGAGACTGAAGGATTCAGTCTCAGGTCTGGAGTTCACTGCAGTGCTCCGTGCAAGTCCATATCAGGAGGCCGATGGCTCTGCGACAGAATACTGAAGAGTCTATGTCGGAAGGCTGAAAGATCCACGGTGGGAGCCAAAGAGTCTGCATTGAAGGCGAAGACTAGAGCCCCTCTGAAGAACTGGAACCAGCAGCATCAGGACTACAGCTCTTTGACCCCAGTGGGTTTAGTCCCTCCTTCATCTCCTAGTTGGAGAAACTGAGGTCCAGAGAGGCCATGACACTTGCATGAGGTCACACCAAAGTCAGGGCTGGACCTGAAGGCAGAGTCCCAGTGTAGAATTCCTACTCCTGCCCTGAGGTCCGGAAACCCTGTCTGCCTCATTCCCACCCACAAGCACCGCCCCTTCCCCATGAGTGACCCTGAGCCTGAGAGGTGGCAGCAGGTGTCGCATGCCCCCTTGTCTGGGTTCACGTGGGGCTGTGTGTGGACCCCTGGCCCAGGCCCACAGAGGCCTCTGGAAAGGACCCAGTTCTGACCCAAGAGCCTCTGAAGGGGACAGAAGCTGCAGGTACAAATGACAGATTTGCCACTGCATCCCAGGACCCGTCACTTCTTTGTCATGGGCCTTCTGTTCTCCAACCTCATTTCCTTCTAAACTGCTTGTAATACTTAACACTAGCTCTGTGTGTTCAGCGATTTGACAAATGTGTCTGGAGTGTGTGCAACACAGCAGGCGTGGTGCCAGGCAGGAGGACCCCAGGGTCAGAAAGGTCAGAGTCCTGCCTTCCTGGGGCCCCGGATGCACGGGCCTTGGGCCTGCCATGAGCAGGCAGTGGGACGAGGTGCAGGTGACAGAGTGTCGGGAGGCAGACGATGATTTCTTTTCATTACAAAGATGGTTACAGGACTGTGGGCGTTTGTCAAAACACACAGAACTGTACGCTCACTCTAGGTAGATCTACCCGAATAAGTACATGACATTCAGCTTCATAAGAAAATAAAGACCATCTTTTCTTTCTGCTGTGGTGGTTAGGCTTAGTTTTGCAAGTCAAGGGGAAAAAATCTTTACATATGAGGACAGACAGGCTCGTGAAAATGAGCTATCAGTTTTGAGAATGAGCAGGTGTCAGGTGCTTCACGCTGGCTGGGGACCAATCTAAGTGTAGGGCACTGACTATTGTTATTGGAGCTTCTGAGTTGTGGCTTCAGCTGTTTGGGATTCTTCGTGTCACAGTCCTTTCCCTGGGCTGAGATCACTGAGCGCTGACTGCTGCACACGGCCCATAAGCCCACAAATGCGGTGTCCACAGAGGAGGGAGAGGGAGGGAGAGAGAGCAGTCCCGCTGCTCTCCCAACCTGAGCGCAACCTCGGGGCTCTCAGCAAAGCCAGGTTGGAGGAAGGGGACAGGCCAGCTCCACACCCATGCTGCCCCTCGTACCTTCTCCCACCCCAGTGTCTGACACTGGTCCCATGCAGGAGCCCCAGGAAGGCAGGGACCATGGCCAGGCATCTTGTCATTGGGCCTGCTGGTTGAACTCTCCAAGGAGGCCAGGAGTCACTGGTGAGGACCAAAAAGCTTCCACTCCTGAGATGCAAGGGAGGCTTAATGATGAGCCTGTGAGGCGCATCTGGTCACTGAGGGTAGAGGTGAGGATGCCAGGGGCCCTCGCTACAGAGAGGACATTGAGAACCAGCTAGAAGGTGACACAGAGTTGGCCAGGTGAGGGCTGGGGAAGCAGAATCCAGGCAGAGGGAGGTCCGTGCAAAGGCCCTGGAGCAGGAGCAGGCCGGGTGTGTGCCAGGCCCCTTGGCCCAGGCTCGGGTGAGCCCTGCCTGGGAAGGAAGGTGGGTGGCAGAGGCTTGTTTCTGAGGGGAGGCTTTCAGCCCCATGCTAGAGCCACTCCCACCGCCTCCACGCTCTGCTGCCTGGGGAAATGGCACGAGCGCCGTATCTGGAGGATTTGTTTCCTTTTTTCTGAGAACACGAAAAGCTGACAAGCGAGAATAGGCCTTCCTGTGTGCCAGGGTCTACACATGTCTGTGCGTATCTGTGAAGGGATCACCCGCCCAGGAAATGTGAGGCCCAGGACTTGGTCAGAGATCAAATAGACAACTTGGCATGCCGGCGTGATGGGCATCCATATTTGCCAACAAGTTAAAAAATATATATATATATATATATATGTTTGGGGTAATCCTGGATTTACACGGTGCAATCTTGGTGGTGTCACCTTACCCCCTTTTCTATCCCAGCAACAACCTTAAATTCTCCCCCAGACAAAGAGCTCCCTGTCGGCAGCTAATCCTCTCAAGGACAGCATTGTTCCGCACAAAATCCATCCGTCAGCGGCACTGGCAGGAAGCTGGCAGCCCTGTGCCAACTGCCTGGTGTCTCCAGCCCCTTCTGGGGCCTCCCCTTGAGAGCTCGGGTGCAAGGAATGCTGCGTCTACAGGAATAAATGGGGACTTGGGATGGTGGCTAGGAATGCAGCAGGCAAGGGGCTCACGGGGTCTCGGACACATAAGGTGAGGGGGTGCCCGGAAGGTGGGACCTAGACAGTGGGGGTCTGCAGTAAGGCCCCCAGCTTGCCATACACAAGGTTCCCTTTTGTTGCCTCTGTTTTCAAGTCTGCACAACAATGATCACAAATATGGGGGCTTCATTAAACCACTCAGTGTCCCAGTCTGGAGATCGGAAGCCACACACCGTGACCCGGTTCTCCTCAGACGGTGTGCACAATTCAGAGCCTGGAGCCGGTGGACTTGGGTCCTGCCTACTCAACGTCCCCTACACCAGATCTCTCCGAGGCTTGGAAAATCTGTGGAAATAGGGTAGTGTCTAGTTGAAGGGAGTGGCCTATGGGGGTATGAACTGGGGGACTCTGTCTAGTTTGCAGCCCTTCTTCTGGCTTCTCTCCCCCTGCTTCCTGGCTGCCATGAGGTGAGCAGCTGTGCTCCACTAAGCCCATCCACCATGATATTCCCGCCTTGGACCTGCTGACCGTGGACTGAACCCTTTGAGACCATGAGCCAAAACAAATGCTTTCCTCTTTTAAATTGCTTATCTTGGGTGTTTTGTCAGAGGAATGAAAAGCTGGCGGGCAGAAGCTCAGGTGAACAGTTGGCCCACAGCAAAGGCCTATCTGGTACTGGGACATCCACAGTATTGAGGTTGAGAAATCTGGGTAGAAACCTTTGCTTTCAGTTGCAGTTGAAGCCAGATGCCCTTCCTCCCTGCTTCCCAAAGACACGAGCCACTAAAGTCCCTCTTTTGCTTAAGCCACTGTGAGTCGGGTTTCTATTCTTTGCATTTAGAAGGATTCTAACCAACACACTGGTTATTGCCCCTATAGAAATACTGAGAACAGGATGGGCTGGTGTGCTGTTCCAAGGGCAGGAGATTCAGTTTAGAGAGGCTTTCTGTGCTCACATGTCAAGTAGGTGGGAGGGAGGCAGCAGCTGCCATGGTTCAGTGGTTTTTTGATGTCAAATGCTGATTTCTGTGATTCTCATGGCTCTTTCCTCAAGGTCACAAAATGGCTGCTGCCTCACTAGGCATCAGATTAGTGATCAAAGCAGGAAGAATGTGTGATGTCAATGATGTCTGTCCCTTTTAGCATGAAATCAGAAGATTTCCTGGGCTCTAGCAGACTTCCCCTTGTGTTTTATTGACTGGAACTGTGGCATGTGTCAGCATGAAAGTCTGGGAAAGTGAAGACTTAGCTTTAGCAGCCCTTAGAGTGACAGGAAGAGAGGAATGGAGAAGATTCTCCGCTGTGTCTGTCCGGGTTATCTCAGCCAGAACCACATGACTTGCTCAGAAGATTTTGATGAAAAAGCAAGAGAAGAATTGTTGAATGCAGATTGATGATTCTATCTTCAAGATGTAGGGCCCAGGAATAAAGAAAAGTAATAGTAAAAGGAGTTTTTTTGAAAGTGAATCACCAGTTTTTACAGATGAGAAAATTGAGCACAGAGAGGCCAAGAGGAGTCCCAGCCTGCTTGGCCTGACTCCAGCCCCTGCTCACCCCAGGGCCCCCTCCTGCCCTCCCTGAGCAGAAGCTGCCGTGTGAGCTGAGCAGTAGGGACTTGTATTCTGGTGGGAGGACCTGGAATTGGATGAACTTGTGTGGAAGAAAATGTGGAGTGTAGCCCAAACCTGGAAGCTGACCCAAGTTGACAAGGGCTGCTGGGGCCACCCTGGCACAGGTGGGAAGCATGGACCATGCACCGCCCCTAGCGCCTCACAGCCATGAGTGAAGGCAACACTTGGGTCCGGCCCCTGGCCCGCTCTGACCCTGCCCGGCTGTGACTTGGATTCGGGCTGCGCTCAGCCAGCACCCGACAGCAGGCTCGTGAAACTGAATTTGAGGGAGGGGAAGCCTTTTGTGGGGGGCTTTTCTGCTTCCAGCAAATGCCAGGGGCCATTTTACAGCCCGTGGTGCCCACTGCCTTGTCTGAGGGGATGGAGGTCTCCACGGGGCACAGAGTGGGGCCGGGCAGTCCTTGGGGACACTGTGAGCCCCAGTCCTCCCTGGATGCTGTCCACACTGAAGGGTCCGAGCAGGCTGTGGGCCCCGGGTTTCCAGGGGGACCTCAGAATCCGTCCACTGGGTGGGGCAGCCACATCCTCCTCCGGGGTGACATGTGGGGGGGGGTCGATGCATGGAACACGCACGGGCACAGCAGGGGACAGACACCTGGGGAAAGATGCAGCCCTGGGGAGACGCAGAGACGCAGAGAGACAGAGAGAGACAGCCACACATGAAGCGGGAGAGAGACGATGACAGAGGCGGCTGAAGCACAGAGATGGAGAGACAGTGCAGCTGCGAGGGACAAAGGGAACGCGAGGGAGAGAGGGAGATGCAGACAGACACACGGTGACAATGAGTGATACAGATAGCCAGCCAGAGAGGAAGCGACAGCAGTGACCCGAGCCTGGGAACCAAACCCAAAAGAGGGAAAGCGAGAGGGCGGAGCAGCGCGTGCGCCTCGGGCTCCAGCACCCAGGGTGACACCTTTAGGGTGTTTTTAGCCACCACATCTGTGGCGATTTGTTACCAAGCAGACTTGGACTCCAGAGTTAACCTGCTTGGGTCTGCTGCATGCCAGCTGGGGCAAACTGCTCCGCATCCCCGTGCCTCAGTCTCCCCTTCTGTGAGGGGCGACCGTGTAGCTGATGGGTCTGTGCACCCGACATCAGCAACCGTGTCACCCGATCTGTCACTACGTCTGCATAACAGCTTCCTACACACGTCCTCGCTCTGTCCAGCAGGACGCCCACAGGACCGTCCAGCCCGCGTGGATCCCCACTGGCAGGATTCCTGCGCTGTGCTCAGCGACTTGCGGCCCCCAGAGCCCCGATCTCCGCCCGTGGATGGGCACAGCCTGAGCAGGCATCTTCCCAGCTTGGAGTGAGACCTCGAGATGCAGGAGGAGTCATCCCGTGGACGGTGGGCGGGTGGTGGGGACAGTTGGCATGGTCACCACCGGCTGGGTGTGCATGGAGGGGAGGGGACCCTCCAGCGGGGGACAGATGCTGCCAGGATCTCCTGCCTGTGGTGCCACGGCCCGCTGGCCCTCGCTAGGACTCGCAGACTCGGGGTCTGGCTGCCCCTGGGGCCCTGGCCCTGTGCCTGCCTGAGGGTCTGTGTCACAGGCCGGGCTCCAGGAGGGCAGACGTCGCCTGCTGCAGGGGTCGCCAGGAGCTCTCGGGACGGCAGGCCGGTCCTGGGTGCTGGGTGTGTGTGTGTGTGCGCGTGCACGTATGAGCCGGCGTGCAGGGCTTGTGACCGTGTACCTGCATGAGCGTGAGTGAATGTATGGGAGAGTGTGTGAGCGTGCATGCCTGTGTACTAGGAATACATGCAAGAGAGATGAGTGTGTTTGAGTGTGAGGCTGTGAGCACAAGTGTGCCTTGCGTTGTGTTTGAGTGTATGAGGATGAGTCCCTGTGCTGTGTGTCCGTGTGCGTGTGCACGTGCTGTGAGTGCAGGTGTACATGTGCTTGTATGAGTGTGAGCGCGTGTGAGTGTACATGTGCTACCAGAGCGTGCGTGTGCATGTGAGTATGAATGTAAGTGTGCATACGCTGAGTGTGTGTGTGTGCGCGCGCGCGCAGAAGCAGGCGCCGCGTGCCTCCAGCACCCTGTACCTGGGTCCCGGGTGCCAGGCTCGTGAGCGCCCTCTGGTGGCCGCGGGTTGCCCGGCGGCAGCGCGCGTTGGGGACCCGGCTCTTGGCTCCTGCAGCCCTGTAGGTACCGCAAGTTTGCCGTCTTCTGCCTCCCTCGATCATGATCATAATGGGACACACACTGCCTGGGGCAGGGGCAGACAGACAGACGGAAACAGACAGAGACAGAGAACAGAGACAGAGAGACAGAAAAAGAAACAGAGGTGTCAGGTGTCATCCCTGAAACTGAGACTCAGAAGCCATGTCCCTCCCGTGCGCCACGCTGTCCCCCCAGCCCTCTTGGGACCTCGCTGCGCGGCCCTGGCCACAGCTGGTGTGGATGCCCTGCGGCCCCTGAGTCCCGAAGGCTGCCGGCCCAGCCCGGTGCCTCGAGTGAGGTTGCTGAATGAATCGCTCTGCATCCGCGGCCCTCTGGCTCCTGTCACTGAGCCGTCCCCTCCTCCAGGAAGCCCTCCATGACACCCCACCCGCTGGGGACCCCGTGTCACCCCTGCCGGGCCTCCCTCTCGCACAAGGCTGTGCCCCACGGACTCCCCGCCTGGTCCCCGGGAGGTTGGGGAGCAGCTGGCCTGGCCTGGCGTCCCCTTCAGAGCCAGTGGCCCTGCGCAGTGTGGATTTGTGGGTGCTGTGTGGTAGTGGCAGCTGTGTTGCCGACATTTCTTCTTGCTGCTCCACGAAACTGCCGCAAACTTAGTGGCTTCAAATAACGCACATTTACTGTCCTCCAGTTGTGGAGGTCAGCAGTCTAAAGTGGCCTCTGAGGGCTAAAATCAGAGCCACGGTGACGGCACATGGTCTCCTTCCGGGGGCTTTGGGGAGACTCCCCCTCCCCTCCTCTGCCTTTCGGAGAGCCCCGTACCTGTGGCTCCATGGCTCTGGACTTATGGCCTTTCCCTTCCTGCCACGCCAGCCTTGGCTCCCCTCGTTACACGGCCTTTTTCTGACTCTGACCCGCCTGTCTTGGTCCTGTGAGGACCTTGCAAGGTCCCACTGACCCCCTGGACCACCCGGGAAAGTTTCCCTGTCCCGAGGTCCTCAGTGAGTCACCTCTGCCATGGGAAGTGGCAGCTCAAAGGGCCTGGGGTCAGGGTGTGGACATGAGAGGACCACTGCTCTGCTCCTGGGCCCGTGTGACCCTGTGACCTGTTCCAGCTGGCCTGGGTTCACTGCGGTATGGAAGGAAATGGCCGTGTCCTGCTGCCTGTGACTCCTGCCCCTGTGATGGGCACAGCACAATGGGAGGGCTCCCGAGGGATGTGCCTGCACCTCGCCAGGGCCAAGGCTCCAGCTGTTGTCACAAAGTTGGGGCACAGATGGGGACAGCGGACATCGCCTGGAGCCTCAGCCTCGCAGGTGGCTGCTGCCCTCTGCTGGCTGCTGTCCTCCGCTGGCCGCTGCCCCAAAGCCTCTGGGCTTCTCCTCTGGGGTCTCCCCTCTTGTCCTCTGGCCCCTGCTTAGGGTGACCTCAGCCCTTGCACCTGCAAGCTGTCACCATTGCTGCTGTACAGAGCAGAAGGCTGTTTGGTAGTGAGGGGCCTGGACTCAACCCCGACCCAGGTCTTTGCTTGGGCGAGAGGGACAGTCGCCCGCAAGGTCTCCTTGTTGGGGCAGGGGAGCCCCTGGCGTGAGGCGAGGCTCTATTTCGATCCCATTTTACAGATGAGGAAACTGAGTCCCAAAGAGGCAGAGCCTCCTGCTTTGGCCAAAGCCAAGAACCAGGATGCCCATCCAGGTCCGTGTGGACCCACAGCCCCTTCTCATGATCCCGAGTCCTGGCAGAGGTCGGGATTGGCCAGAACACATGTTTCTGATCCTTGAACAAAAGGAAATATAAATGATGCAATGAAAGCGTTTTGCTCAGCAGCTGCTTCCTTCCAAACTACCGGGTGGCCAGGATGTGGAAAGACGTCCTTGGAGACGGAGTGGGGGCCCAGCTTGCCGTGCTGGTGGCCCGGGTGTCCTCAGTGTCCCTTCTTGTCCTGCCCCAACTTACAGCCTGCAGCGAGGGTCCCAGAGGGAGGCGCCGACCCTGAGCTCCTGAGGACGTGCGTCCTGTCCAGCAGCCACCCACGGGCACTGGGTTGCACAACTCCGCCTAGGGCTTTTATTGTCAGTGCTTTCTAATTTTAAGAACGCTCCTAGACCAGTGCTCGTGTGGGTAACTCGACTTCTGCAAGAGCAGGGGCTGTGTTTTGATTCTAATTAGCCGACCACAAACCCGCGGGCAGCCTCAGCTGCAGGCGAGTCTGAGGGCGCTGAATCCACGCAAAAGCTTCGTGGGGAACAGGACCCTCGAGTCGCTGGGCCTGGTGATGTAGGTGATGCAGGTCTGACGTTTTACTGACAGGGAGCTGAGCCCAGAGAGCTCACAGTGAGTCTGCGGCAGAGCTTGATTCGAACCCAGCACAGTCGTGTCGCTGCCCTCCTCCTGCGCCTGGTTTCTCACCGAAGTCTGGGTGCCAGGGATGGCATCCTCTCGCCTGGCAGCAGCCTTTGTCCATCTGTAGCACGGGTTCGAGCTCTTCCTGTCAATGACCGTTGCGCAAGTGTCAGGCATAGAAGCACTGACCCTGTACCGTGGAGCAGTTGTAGATGCCGTGCAAGCGAATGCCTGTGACTGTTTACAAAACGTGGGTGGTGGAAGGGTGCGGCCCGTAGGCCATAGTTGGCTAAGCACTGAGTCTTCGCAAATCCAGGTACCCAGTCCCTCTTGCAATTACTCTTGTGGGGGAACATGGGCTAGGTTCTGGTCCATATGCTCTAAGGGGACATCTAGTAAAGGGATTTTGGGCAAGGCTTTCTTTGGTTTTAAAAAAGATACTCTAGATGGAAATATGTCTTTCCGCATCTGGATGCTGCTGGGGAGGAAGTGATTGGTGGAGCTGGTGCAGCCCCGCTGTGGTGTGAGGAGAAGAACTTTCAGGCTGAAGTTAACATGTGAAGGTAGAAGGATCCAGTGTCTCTAGAAGCTCCTTCCTTTATAGCTAAAAGCCTCATAATTGCTTCCTGACCTAACGGGGTTTGTTTTACAAGGTGCTGAGTAGAAGAAACAGCAAGCTGATTTGATTCCAGAGGAAAATCACCAGCAGCCTTTGAATCCGGTATGCAGAAAACCACAGGTACTGACGTGTATGGAAAGGGAAGGCTTCCCAGCGGGAATGGATGATTTGTGTAATTTCTAAAAATCATCCCCCGATGGTTTAGTTGATAGAGATGGAAGTTATTATTTGCCACGGAAAGCAACCAGATAAAAAGCCTTTCAGGAGAGGCACTGACATGGGGTGTACATAGCAGCTGCTGGGTAAGCGCACGTCGTTCTCTGAAGCTGCATTGGAGAAAGAGCCCAGCTGCCATCTCTGTCTGTCTGTCTGTCTGTCTGTCTGCTGTCCCTCAGTGTCGGCGTGGACTGAGGGGTCTCGCCAGGGAGGAGCAGCGCTGGAGTCTGCAGTGACCACTGTAATGACATCACTGGGGCTCCTGGCTGAAGAGGAGCCTGAGGAGGGCGCTCTGCCCTGGATGCCTGGACTTGGGGGAGAGGCTGAGAGGGGAGGGGGGGCCTCTTCATGAAGCCCCCAGGGATCCTGCTGCTCCTCTTTCTGGTACATGGCTCTGGGAACCTTTCATGTCCCTTTGTCATTAAAATTAACAGCTAAATAAATACAAGAAGAAGGAAGAGGAGCCCTGCCCTGAAGTCACAGGACTGTCCCGGGCTGCAGGGCAGATGCGGGGAACCTGGGCTTGGCATCTGCCCCAGGGCCCCATGGGAGCGTGGTCTGGGTGCCTGACCACACTCGGAGCCCGGCTTCTTCTGGGTGCATAGGGTGGGGGCCACGGGTCCCACTGTCTGAGTGCTGTGGCCAACAGGCAAGGCCCCTGCCACGACCCTCGGGGGCTGGACATGCTGATTCTGAGCCCCAGACTGCCACTCGGCATGTGTTCCAGCCTGTGAGACCCCAGAACACCTGGATGTGGTCTGGGCTGGGGCCGCCTGCCCCAGGTGGGAAGAGGGTCTCTTCCCAGGCCACTTCTCTCCTTCCAGCGCCGGGCACTGCACTGTCATGTCCCCTCGCCAGGGCACTGGGGAGACCCCGCACCCCAGCCACCAGAGACCAAAGTTGGAGCCGATGGCCTCTGATGCCAGCAGGGCTGGCTTGTCATCTGGGACAGCTCAGGGGGCACCTCTGTGGCAGGTGCCGCGGGAGGGCCACCATGCGACTGATTCCTGGGGTGTGGAGCCATCGTGGAAAGTGGAAAAGCATGACAGGGCGCTTGGCACTGGGACGTGGATTCCCAGAGCTCTGGGAGCAGAGGCTGAGTCCGGTGTGGTGCAGGGCACTTCCGGGGGCTCGAGCAGGCTCCTTCCTGCCTCTTCAGCTGCCCTGCGCGTCACCAAGGACTGATGTGTCCTGCCAACGCAGGAGGCTGAGATTGCACGGCGCTGCCTGAGCCTGGACCCCGCCTGGGTGGGGAGGCCTGCGTGCCCCCTGCTGTCACATCCTGCTTCTGGCATCAGTCCTGGGCTCTGCTGAGGGCAGTGTCTTTTTTGTTTAGTTTTTGTGGGACTGGGAACTGGGTCCAGGCCCTTCACAGTAAGCTACATTCCCAGCCCTTTTTAAAGTTTTATTTTGAGACAGAGTCTTGCTTAGTTGCCTGGGCTGGGCTTGAAATCTTGATTCTCCTGCCTCAGCCTCCTATGTAGAATAGCTGGGATTATAGGTGTGTGCTACCCCGCAGGCATTGGGGGATGTCTTTGATTTTAGAAAACTTAGGGTGAAGGGTATAATATCTGCAATTTATTCTTAAATGGTTGATGTGGGGGACAAGAGATAACTACACAGAGCAAACCATTAGACCTGGTGGGGGACACAAGGTCCTCACCTTATTCTGGCAGCCCTTCCACAGGTGCTGAACCATTTCAGAATAATTAGTTCGCAGTAATGACACTGACGCCTGCGACCTCAGGGGGGCCAGGGTGAGGTGGGGTTGGGGGGGCGGTTGTGCCCTGTGAATCCACACCCTTTCCTGCCTGGGGAGTGGTGACCCTCGGTCCATCAGCCAGGCCAGGACCCGCTGTGCCCCCCAGCTGCCCACACTCACACACTCTCAGTCACTATCGTGTGCAGTCACCTTCTCTGAGTGACACCAGAGTCCCCATCTGCCTCAGCTTTCTCTGCACCCTCCACTGCCCAAGGCTTCCGGCCTGGCCTCCCAGCTGTCCTGTGTCGGCAGATGTGCACACAGTTGTACAAGAGGCACCTAGGGCACGTGTGAGCAGTGAATCCATGTGACCTGTGACCTGGTGGTGGCAGAGGGGTCAAAGGTCCTGGCATCCCTCTGCCCTCCTGCCTGCTCTCCTCCTCAGAGTCAAACGGGAGCTCTTGTGCAGCACAAAGGGAGGGCAACCCCCGCTGCACCCTGACCCCCTTCTCTTTCACCCTGATGCACGGCTACCTGTCCCCCTCAGAGCACCCTGCACTGGCTTCTTCTCCCCTGTGCCACCCCAGGCCCAGGCCTGGGCCCCGTCCCCAGGAGGCTGCACTGCTCTCGCTTCCCCTGGAAGTCACCCTGCTCACATCTTCCTGAAGGATCTCATTGTCCCCAGGTGCAGCCCAGACTCCTTCCAGCCTGCTGGGCCCTGTCACTCAGCCTCGCCTTGGCCTCTGTGGTCCTCAGCGCACTCACCGCAGCCAAGAAGCCTGCTCCTGCCTCGCACACCCAGCTGCCCCCTCCCGCTGCCGAGAAGACCTCTTCCCGGGGCCACGGCCTTGCTGTCCAGATCTCAGGATCTAAAGTGTCATCTCCAGGTGCCCCTCCCAGACCACCCGGTCCACACCGACTCCCTCCTCGCGGCTTCTTCCTCCCGGGTTTTCTGTCGTCATAGCCCTCGGTGATTTGCACATGGCCCTGTTTCCTGTCTCCCCAGCTTCAGTGCAAGACCCACGAGGACAGAGGTTGCTGGTGACACTGTGCAGGAGACCCACGAGCAAAGACGGGCAAGATGTCGTCTGTCATCCAAGATCTCACAGGCAACCCAGGAGCCCCGGGACCGCCACTCCCCTCGTGGACCCACGGGAGCCTCTACCGCCTGCACTTAGGAGAGCCTGGCCTGCTGGACACTTCAGGCCGCCTGGGCTGGATTTTAGATGACCTGTCGCACAGAGAGGGTGTTTCAGTCTCAGCTCGCAACTGAGGCCCGGGTCGTGCGTCTAGACAGGCAGCTCCCACTCTAATCCTGGGGGCGGTGAGGGTGTGGACTCTATACGCTGATTAGCGAGGGGCTGGGAGGGACGAGGAGAAGTGGGTGCATCCGCTCCCCTGATGCAACCGGGCCCAGCCTGTGACCGGTGAATCAGCAGGCACCAGTTCTGTCTGATCCTGAGTTGGCACTGGATCTGGCACCACATAGGCGTTGGCAGGAGAGGGAGCACCACCCGAGGGCTTGGGGAGCCAAAGACGAGATGGGAGAATGATTCCCCATCTTTGTGAAGTTGGCAGAAGTCAGGAAGCAGGGAAGAAATCCAGATGTTTGGGTAAAAAACAACCTGTCATATACAGGCACGGGATGCGACGGGTGTGCTGCAACTCTTCCTGGGTCCCCTCTCCCAGGGAGTCCTGAAGATCGAGAGGTAATGCACCAGAGGTGGCTTCCAGATCACAAGCCAGCCCACAGCGCTGTGTGGCAGGAGGGCAGGGTGCAGGTAGAATTCGGCCTGTTGCAGGCCACGAGCTAGAGCTCAGGCCAGCTCCGCACACGCTGGGTGCTGCCGCCGACTCGGGCTCCTTCCCTCTGTGCTACCTCTTGGCCTTGAGTGAACTGGGAACCCAGTTTGAGCCAGCTGCAGAGATGGGGGAATCTGACAGACAGCTACAAGGGTGGCATGCAACTGGGCCAAGGGAACCCAGGACTCAGGATTCAAGGTGTCTCCTCTCTGTACCTCTGCCTCGTCTTTTCTTCCCAGATTGGTTGCCTTGCTTCTCACTGCGACCAATAACTTTCAAGGATTACATTCTACCAGCCAAGTACGCAAAAAGCATTTCCCAGGGAAGGACTCTGATTGGCTGGGCTGGAATCCAGTGCTCAACTCTGGCCAATCAAAGGAAACCAGGAAGTCAGAGTTGTATTACAGTATGGCTGCTTCTACTAACCTATGAGAATGGTGTAGGTGGTGGGTTTTATGCAAGGATTCTTTGTCTATTCCTAGAAAGAAGATGATGAGCCAGTACCCCATTGATGTCTATGGAGAAAATCAGTTTGTGCTAAACAATTAGTTTTCAGGTGTGTATAAAAGTATGGCATTCTCAGATGGGTGGCGTGGTGCGTGCCTGTAATCCCAGCACTCTGGAAGGCTGAGGCAGGAGGATCACAAGTTTGAGGCCAGCCTGGGCAATTTAGCAAGTCTCTGTTCATATTTTTAAAAGGGGAAGGGGGCTTGGGGTGTAGCTCAGTACAAAGGCCCTGGGTTCAATCACACAAAATAGTAACGCATTCTCATTGTAATACATGTTGGTAGTTGAGGGGAAAATCAGCCATAATACAATTTGGACATCGTCACTGTTGAGATTCTCATCTCTCTGGTTGTTCTTTCGTAGCCTCCTGAGCTATTCCTAAATGTGCAGGTCCCGGGGCGCATCCTTAGGTCTCTCTGCTTTTCCACCCGCAATCACTCACTCCTTGCTGAGCTCACCCAGCCCCTTCCTGTATGGAAGTTTCCTGAGCTTCCCTCTCCTGCCTGGGCCTCCCTGCTCGACACCTGGCGGGTAAGTCCGGGAACCTTTCCCACACCTGGCTGAGGCACAGACGTCTGGACCCTGACCCTTCCACCCCCTCCCGCTGCCTCCAGTCTCGGGGTCACGATCACACCTCTCCCTTTCCCTGTCACCCCCATATCTGATCTTCAAGTCCTACTGGCTTTGCCACCAGCGTGCACCTTGGATCTCAGCCTTCCTCTCCCACCTGCCTGCCCCCTGGTCCAGGACGGCACTGCCTTCCCCCAGCATGGATCACAGCGGGCTCCTAACCACCATTCCCTCCTCCCAGGCCTGCCTGCACCCAGCCCGGTCCCTGCAGTGGGGGAGCCCACGCCTCTCCCCTCTGGGCCCCACGGCTCCTCGCAGATTTACAGTGAAGGAGTGGGGGTTTCTTTGAGGGGGGAAGGGTGACGAAAACGTTTCAAGAGCAGATAGAGATGGTGGCATAACTCTGTGAATGCACTAAAAACCATGAAATCATACCCTAAAAGTGAGTTTTACGGTGTGTAAGTTAGACCTCAGTAAAGCCATTATTTGTTTATTTATTGATTGATTGAAGTGGAGCTGTCGATAGAGAAACTATACTGAAAGTGTGGAATAAGAGCCAAGGCCCTGCCCCAGGCCTCTCCCCGTCCCTCTCGCTGCTCCTCCTCCACTCCCCCTCCCCCTCCTCTGTCTCTGCCCTTCCAGGTTGCCAGCCTCTGCCAGGCCTGGGCCTCTGGCTCACTCCCCTCCCATACCCACCGGCTCCCACCCACCTCTCCCCCAGGGCTTTGCCATTGCCGTTGCCGGCTTTGTGCTCTCCCTTGGTGCTGCCCTGAGGAGTTGAGGAGGCCAGGTGACAGGGAGACAGCGGCAGGGAGAGAGGAGAGAGGGACAAGAGACAGAGTTAGAGAGAGGCAGTAGGCGGAGCGGTCTTCCTTTGTACCTCTCTGTGCTGTAGGGACGTCTAACCAGTCTTCTCCCTCCCTGTATTTACGTGTTTTATGTTCCATTGTTCATTCACTCATTCATTTCCATGTTTACAGATGTCATCTGGGCGGTGACATCATGGGCCACACGAAAGGCTGGTCAGGAAGCATGTAAGACGGTGCTGTGGGTCACGGATCTGCATGGGCAGAGCCCGCAGCACTTATAGTGCGGTGCCCACGGCCCGGGAGGTCCCCTCGGCCTCCGCGCGTCCCGCTGGGCGTGTCCTGTCCCTGTGAGTCTCACCAGGGACACAGCTTAGGGACCACTCATCAAAACTGAGACAGCACTGTGCCCCAGCAACAGGACTTTGGATAACTTTGATTTCATTCTTTGCATATTTCAAAGGTATTTTCCTAAGTAACATCAATGAAAAGTAATATTTTTGTGTGCACGCATATACATGGCACTGGGGTTTGAACCCAGGGCCTTCCCTCTGAGCTACACCCCAACCCTTTTTTATTTTTTATTTTTTATTTTGAGACATGGTCTTGCTAAATTACAAAGTTGCCCAGGGTGAGCTCAAACTTGTGATCCTCCTGCCTCAGCCTTCCAGACTGCAGGGATTACAGACATGCACCACCGCTCTGAGCTAAAAAGCGATACTTTTGAGGCTGGCTTTAGCACCATGCACCTGTAATCCCAACTGCTTGGGGAGCTGAGGCGGGAGGATCACAAATTTGAGGCCAGCCTGGGCAAATTGATGAGATCCTATCCCCGGAGGAAAAAAAAATTAAAAGCAACTTTTGTTAGTGTATTTAGGGTCTACTAGGTTCTTAAATTGGCTGCAAACTGAGAGTCAGCCAGTAGCCCACAAGTTCTGTCACCCCAGGAATGTCCCTGCCTGTTAGATGCCTTCTTTCATGCCAGCTCTTGAGAGCTTGCTTTTGGCAGGGAGTGGGTGGCCCCGGGGAGAAACATCACCCTAGCACCGGACCCCCACCCAGGGGTGCATCAGCCACAGAACAGGGTGCCCTTGAGCCCTGGCGACAGTTTACAGATGAGCCAAGGTCTTGGCTCTAGGGGACAGTCCCTGAGCCCCTGTAGAGGGCAGGCAGCCAGACCTGCAGTGTGCGGAGCCGTGACATTGTGCGACATCGCTGACTGAGCTCTGGTCCCCCTGAGGTCGGCCCTGGGATGGATGAGAGGACAGACAGTCCTTTAAAGTAGAGAAGCCGCCCGCGACTCCCGGGAGGGGCAGGACCCCGGGAGCCGAGGCCTCGCGAGTGTCAGCCGAGGTGGGGTCCGGCTGCTGGGGTCAAGCCCCACCCCGGGGGAGCACAGCCCTGCCCGGAGCCCATGGAAGCCAGGCCCCTCCGGGCTGGCTCCAGGGTTTGTTAGATACCAAGCACTCTGGGCTGAGAGAAGACTAAACAAAAACGCGGTGGTGCCCTCTGGGAGCCGATCGTATCTGGGGGTGCATTTCCTGAAGCCCAGCATCTCGACCCTAGACCTGGCGCGGACTTTCTCCCTCCGGCCCTGTCTGAGGCCTTGGACAGGTGGTCGGCTTCCTGGGCACAGCCCATCCAGGCTGCGGGGTTGGGGCTGGGAGGAGGCAGGGCGTCTGCGGAGGGTGGGGAGAGGGGACAGCAGGTCTGCCACCTCCGCACCTGCGGGAAGCCCGGGGTGAGGGACAGGGCCACGTCCTCCCACTTGGGCAAGGGCAGGGACGGGGCAGGCGGGGACACAGATGGAGAGGAGGGAGGAGTAATGATTGTCAGTCTTTGGAGGTTGCTTCTGCCCCTTCTCATTTTCCATGCTATTTTTGGTTTTTTTCAATTTATTTGAATTACTTTTGTTGGTATAAAAAATACAAGCGAGGCAGCTGCGGTACTTAGGTCTGAGGAGCGCGTTTACCGATCACAGGATAGAGATCCGACCTAAATACTCGAGTAACTGAGAGCTGGTGCGCAGCTGTGGGCCAGCTGGGTGACCGAGTCGGGGTGCGGATGGCTCACCTCTGTCACCACCCCCATGGAGAAAGTCCGTTCAGGGCAGAGTGGTGGAGTCCTGTTTTCTGTCTGACCCCAAGAAGCTGAGACAGATGCTGAGGAGCAGGCAAAACTTTTCAGAAATCATTTTGATAAATTACAAAGTGACTTTTGCCCTCATTTCTCTCCTGCACTATTTGATTCAACATCCATTGTCTCGCTGGGAGTTGTGGTTTTTTCCCTTTCCTTTCCTTCCTTTCCCTTCCCCTCCCTTCCCCTCCCCTTCCTTTCCTTTCCTTTTTCTTTCCTTTCTTTTTTCTCCCTGGTGCTGAAGATTGAACCCAGGGCTTTGTGCATGTTCGGCAAGCGCTCTACCACTGAGCTACATCTCCAGCCCTGGTTTGTCTTTAGTGAAAATTTCAACCAAAGGTTGCGATTATAACCAGAAGTGTCTGGGTTAAGTGAAGCTATGAGTGATGAGACAAACCAAAGTTTGGCCTCCTGATTCCTAGGAAGAACAGCATTCAGCTAGACCCTGTATCCTCGAGATTATATTGCTTGATGTATCACAAATAAATAGGCACTGTTGACCAACTACCAGCTGTCAGCTTTTTTGTCTGGCAAACTTCTATTTGATCATCAAGACCCTGTTAAGAAGTTACCTCCAGGTTGCATCTTCTGTGTTCCTCCTTTTATTCATAGCACAGCACGCTGCAGTCCCTATCTCTACAGTGGTAAGGTAACTTTCAGGAGCTGTGAGCCTCCGGCCCTGTGACCTGCATCTCAGAGAGGGGACTGCCCGAGATACATGTGTGACAGCCGGAACGGTTATTTCACAGCTCTTCCTTTGCCACCATAGAAAGGGTATCAAAGAGCGGACATTGGTCTTTTTGTGGCTGCCTGGCATCTCCTTCCGCTTCCCAATACGTGCAGTTTGGTCTGAAGGTTTCCTCTTCTCTGTTTAGAGATAGGGCCCTGGATTCAGGGTCATACCAGGCAAAGAGTAAGAGCGCCAACCAAGCGAAGCCAATCGAACATCTCCTCCCTGAAGTCTGAGTCTCGAACCAAGGGGACAAAAGGGCTGGTGTACTCGGTGTGTCGCTCCACCCCAGAGGCAGTGCCTTGATCAGCCCATTCCTACTCCAGGCATCGTGGTGCTTCTGCTTTACAGCCACAGCCTGCCTTGGTCCTGTCCCGCCCTGGCCCTGGCGTCCAGCCTCCCTCCGTCCTGTGAGGCTTCCATGGAAGTCCCTCTGGCTGCAGCCACCAGGGATGGTCTGTTGCTTATGACCGAGGAACCCTGACTGACCTCAGGTCACCAGTTCTCCGCACCCTGCCACTCCTCTTGGATGCCTCCTCCTTTTCCCCGCTGCCTGACCCTTTCCTGTCCCAGAGCCCTGGTCTTCTGACCCCAGGCAGATTTTGCTTTTTGCCCGCTTCCTTCTCGCCCAGCCCTGGCTTTGGGGTTGTCTTCGCCAGCCTCTTTACAGCCTCCTGGGTCCACCCAGCGAACCTCAGCCTCTTCTGAGGTCTCCTGAGTGGGATCTAAGGGCGCAGGGAACGTGCGAAGGCTGACCTGGACTGATGAATACCCGCTCCTCTCTGGCCAGCTCCGCCGGTCACTGCAGGTGTCCACTGTCAGGCAGGCACTTGGGTGCCGGACCCCGTGCTGGCTGCTTTGCACACTGGCCATCTACCTCCCTTACTACGGTGCGATACCCCTACTCTCAGGGGTACCTTGATGGTCACCAGGGCTCCCCAACTGAATGTGATCCTGAGTGTGTCGGTGGGGATCGTTCCTGAGGGAGACTGGCATCGGGATGGGTAAGGCAGGTGGCCGCACCCAGTGTGGCTGGACAGTGTAAAGTCCTTTGAGGGGGACTAGAACCAAAGGAGGGGAGTTGCCCTCTGGCTTCCTGCCCGTGGGCTCGAGCGGGCTGTCCCTTCCCAGCCTCTCCGGCCCAGGGTCTGGGACTCCCAGCTTCAGGCCCTGGTCTCGCCTTCCGTCTGCGACTAGAGCGCCCTGTGGGCCCTCCTGGGACGCCCACTGCCCTCTGCGCGCCCCGCTTCCGTGTGCACAGACAGAGGTGGGCGGGCCGGCCCGGCTTTGGAAGGGGTGGAGCCGGCTGCTCGCCATCCTCGTCTGCTCTTGCTGCTGTTGCTCTGGACGCCCCAGCCCCATCGTCCAAGGGTGGAAAAGGAGCCTCGGAGAAGTGGGGCCGCCATCCCCAGTCCTCCAGGGAGGAAGATCTGGATCCCGGAGCTGAATCCACCTCTGCCTTGCTTTAGGGTGCTGGCTGGATCCCAAGCCCCGTGCCCCCCGTTAACGGTCCCCCACGCTAATGACATAATTATAATCAAGGAGGCCCAGCCAGTGGCCGGAGCAGGAGGTCTGGTTGTGATTTATACCAATCAGTTGGCCTTGTCCCTAATCAGAACAACCGTAAACAGGAAGCAAAGAGGAGGCTTCCGTGGAGGGCCCCGAGCTCCTGCCAGGGTAGAAATCCAGCCTGCGAGGGCACGGGCCTGAGTGCAACGCAGCGGAAGGGCGGTCCCGGGAGGCGGACTCGGGGTGGAGACGCCAAGGGCGGCTGGGGACAGCCGCACCTGTGCCCAGTCCCTGTCCGATGACACTGGCCCGCCTTTCCGCACCCCGCTTCTGTGTGCACAGACGGCGGCGAAAGGGTCGCTGGGTCTGTGTTCACTGACTTTCTGCCTTCGAGGCCGCAAGTCAGCAACTGCGATTGAAGCAACAGAAGCTTAGAAACCCATGGCTCTGACCCTCCCACTACGGCCACAGGGACAGACAGGTGACAGTGCTCCTGCATTCAAAACTGAACTCACGCCGCCCTCGCCCGGACGGACTGGCAGCCTCCCTCTGCTCTGCGAGGCTGTGTTTGCTCTGTGGGGCTTCGGCCAGCCGGCTCCGGTCCCTCCGGATGGCAGTGTCCTGATTGTGCTGTGGGGACCGCTTTCCACACACAGCGGGTTGTGCCCTTTGCCCATAGCCTTGTCTCTTGGGCTGTCTCCCTCTCGCCCTCTCCTTTTGTGGGGGCAGATAACCCCCTGAAACTTGTCACCTGCTTTTTTTCTGTAATTACCAGAGTGCGGACATCTGGGACACAGCAGCGCTGCCAGGGAAACTGCAGTGGCCGGTGTGGCTCCCTCTCCACAGTGCTGGCCTCCCAGGCCCCCACAGGGCCACCCTCACACCAGGCCTCTCCTTGGTGACCGGCAAGATTTCTAACCCAAGTTCCAACAGAGTCCGTGCCCCTGGGGTGCTGAGGGGGCCACCAGGCTCTGAGAGCCCGGACGCCTGATGGTGGGGCACGGCGTGGGGGCACGGGGACTGCACTGTGACCGCAGTGTGGCAGTCTCGGTCAGCCCTCAGGAAGCTGCAATTCGGCTGTCAGAGCGAGAGGAGAGGCCCAGCACCTCTGCTGTCTTCTTCCCCAGAGTCTTCTTTTTAAATATCATTTAAAAACTTTTGTATTAGTGTATATTGCTCTACACAATACGTTCATCGCAGGGAATTGGTACACAAACACGTACCATCTTGATCCTTTCTACTTCCCCTTCTCTTCCCCCAACCCCGGATCCTTGCATCTACGCCCCGCAGGTACAAGAGAAGTGTAACTCCAACTGACTTATATGAAAATTATACTTACTGGTTTGCCTCACTGAAAAGCTCTCTAGTGGACTTCAGGCATGGCTGGACACAGGTGCTCCACCAATACGGCAAGATTTCCTAACCTGCCCCACAGGGATGACAGGGGCCTCAGCTGGAACCACTGTTAGAGGAGCCGGCCGGGAGCCCCCTTTGGAGACTGGCTCTCTGTGTCTCCCGCTGATACCGCCGCCTCTCTGGCTCTGGGCATTCCGGGCAGCGTGACTGTCTGCGGGAACACAGAGGCGCCCGGGAAAGCAGAGTGTGCGGTGTGCTGGCTCTGGGGAGCTGCTCCGCCCCTGGACAGGTGCTGGGCTCAGGCGCTAAGGGGGTACAGTGCTCCTCTCTCCGTCCCTCCCCCGTCCTTGTTGCGTGAGCCCCACTGGACACTTCGAGGTCGGGGAAGGGTACAGAATCCCACGCAGGCCAAAGAATGCCAGGCCCAGGACTTGATGGGAACGCTGGAGAAGAGGTGTGCTCTTCTTGCTGAGGCAGGGAAGGTGGAGGAGGAAGCCTGGCACGGGGGGAGCTCTGGAAGTTGGGTTCAGCTATTTGAGGGTGTGGCCCTGACTGCTTGGTTTCCATGATCCTCTCTACTCTGGGCAAAATGCTCCCCACGCCGGCTCTCAACTGCCAACCTCTGCACCTGGCACTTCCCCCAGGGGCTCAGCCCTGCACTTTCAATGAGTGCTTGCTTCCTCCTTTCCATCTGGTGCCAGGTCACCTCCTCTGGGAAGCCCGCCTGGGCTTCTCTTCCTGACACCTGCCACCCTTGCCTCCTTCCACATCATCCAGAGACACCCTTCTCGGGCCCCTAATCTCCGAGGTTGCATCCATTCACCTGCCACCAGGCAAACACGAGCCGCATGCCTGCTCGGCCAGGAGGTCCTCCAAGGGTACGCGCGTGTGCTGTCAGCTGCCCTGTCCTCGGTGCCCCGGCCCAAGTAGGGCAGATCGTGTTTACTGGAGAACTGAAAGACCTGAGCTCACAAAAACCAGCCAGTTAAACTCAGAGCAGCCTGTAGAATTCACAAGGCCCAGGACAAAATGAAAATGTTGTGCCTCTTGTCCAAAAAGGGCAAATGGAGTTTCCAGGCGACAGGCGTTAAAGCACAGGCTGAGTCCTTCGGAACCCAGGAGCGGCACTGATTGGAATACTGCTGCACTGGGGGCCGAAGAAGAGTTGAAACGCTCTCTTCACAGAAAACGGGGCAGAGGGGAAGGGGATCTAGAGAGAGGGAGGAGAGGAAAAGTAGGTCAGAAGAATCAAGGTGTGCTATGCACGCATACCAACTCCCCCGACGGTGTGACCACTATGTACTACACTCGTGCACTCATAAACATTTTTTAAAAATTTAAAGACAATAATTGCTCTTTCTTAGCCACTGTCCCCCTCCCCCATCCAGTAGAAGGCTCACTGCTAGGAAGTAAAATAAAGAAAACCTGGGCCAGGCAAGGAGGTTTTGCTAAGGGTTACATTTCCGTCTCTGTCGAGCCTGAAACCGCTGTCCTTCGGTGGTTTTGCTGGGCAGCGTCTCTGCTTTTCAGGAACCGCAGGCCCAGAACCGAGGGCTGCAGCCCTGCAGCGGTTGGGTGCAGCTGCCTGCCTGGCTTTCCCCTCCGGACTCCTTCCTGCGTCCCTCTTAGACGACATCTTCGAGTCGCGGCCAGCAGAGGGCGTTACGTGCACACCGACTCCCCGCTTCCCTGGAGGTCTAATCAGCGGATTTCATGACTTTTACCTGGTGGCTCTTTGTCCCTGTTTGCGTCTTGGATTTGAATCACCTTCTTTGGTCAGAGCTGCCTGGCTTTAAACCCGCCGTTCTGAGGCCTGGCTGCAAGTTAGATAAAAGCAAAGGGCTTTGGAACCCAACCCACGTGGCAGGAGCGCCTTTCCCAGTGGTTCTGACCCAGTTGGCCCAGAGCAGGCCCGCGCATCGAGTGCACGGTACCACTCCCCCTCCCTAAGTCTAACTTACACTGGGCCAAATACAGCTGCTATCACAAAACGCCAGAGCCTGGAGTGGTAGTTCCGGCACTCCAGGCAGCTGAGGCAAGAGGATCGCAAGTTCGAGCCCAGCCTGGGCAACTTGGGAGCTTAGAGAGACCTTGTCTCGAATTAAAAAAAAAAAAGGGGGGGGCTACAGCTGTAGGTCAGTGTGAAGATCCTGGGTTCAGACCCCAGTACCAAAATAAAGGCTTGGGAGGGAGGAGCACGCATTTTTTTTTTTTTTTTTTTTTAATTTCCTTGCCTAGCACAACTGTCTCTATTTCATTCTCAGAGAAAGACTGCAGGAAGCGGGATGACATGTACAGACTGCTCGCGGACGTGTTTCCTAATAATAATCTTTTCAACAAAAAGAATAATTCAGAGTTTATGCAAGGCAATAGAAACCCCAAATGACTCAAAAGGTATTTGGGGAGCGGCTGGTCAGAATGAGTAATCCTGGAGATTACCAGGCACTTAATGAGAAAGCTATCTCCAGGGTAGAAATCCAACAGGAGGAAACCTTCTGGTGGGAAGGACTGGCTCCGACGCCCCTTTTGGCAGGTGTTTGGAGATGGGGACTGCTTCCCAGGTGCGGAGCCAGCTCCCTGGGAACCAACCTCTTCACCCAGAAACAAAGCGGGGACCCTCCGGCCTGCACTCTGCAGGTTCTGCCACACAAGCCGGAAGCGCTCCAGGCGAGTGCCCCACCTGGGATGATGTCCTTGTCCCTGCTCTGCAGCTGGAAGACAAGCACTTATCTCTCCTTTCTAAATGAATCCTCTGTGTCGATTTAGTCACCTTCTCTCCATTACTTGGTGGCAAAGGCCAAGCCAGAGACCCCCCGGCCCTGGTCACCCGCCCCCCACAGCCTCGCTGCCTCTCCTCTGGGGTTGTTTACCTTGTTAACCTTCTTAAAAGCAGAAAAGTCACCCCGCAGGGTCGCCTTACCTCTGTACTGCACACGGCCAGGAGGTGACCCCAAACCCAGAGGGGGGAACCCGGACCTGCAGCGTTTGGAGATCCTCTCCCTCCCGCTTTAGAAATCCCTGCTTCTCTTCTTCATACCTGCAGGACCCTGCTCGAATCTGGATCCACCTTGAAAACCCACAAGCAGAACACAGCCGGTCCGTAACACCATCCATCCAGGAAGGAAGACGAATAATGGGAGAGAATAATGATCATAATAATCATGAGTAATAACAGAGAAAACCCGGAACAGAGTACATGTGGCACCCCAAGCACCACGACCCCAGTGTAGATGCCAGGTTGAGATCAGGACTCCAGGGCCCCCCTCTTGGTTTTGGGGTGCATGACTACCCTCCCTTCGACAGCCACTGATCCCCTGTCTGCAGGAGGAGAGGAAAAGCCCTAAAAACCCCAAAAGGTCCCCCCACATTTAATAATTTTTTAAATATTTTATAGATTTTAATCAATCATGACTGGAGCCTGGTTCATCCTGAGTCTCCAAGCAGTAAAAATTGGTCCCAATATAATTAGGCCACATCAGAAGTCGGGTTTGAAGTGAGTATTGCTGGGAAACCACAAATTACATTTTTAAAGATTCATCCATAATTATAGGCTTAATTAATTACACGAGGGAGTTGCTCTTGAAAAGGTGTGTACAGTGTGTCCCATTTCGCACCGGAGCGACGGCCCATTAGAAAGAACCCTATCACCCTCACAGGTTTGTGAACACTGATGTTTTCATGAGTTAGCTTTTGATTAAAATAAGGCCCACCAGCTGGGGAAACCCCACGCACGTCTTTTAAAAAGAAAAACAAAACAAAAGGCCATACGTAGTCTTTGGGGGAAGAAAGTTAACCGTAGAGGAGTAGAGTAAAAGTACAGGTTGGCATCTTCGTTGCCCTTCGCCCAGGTGTAAACTTCAGTTCAGATCTTGCTGTGGACCCCCCCCTTCTGACACACACACAAACACACACACAAAGCTCTAGGTCTACTTTTTTAAAACTGCAATTATGCTACACATCCTGGGTCGCAATTTGCTTTCTGCTTTGAACCCATTCTTGCAAATGGCTGTGGCGCCTATGCTAGGGAGTGTGCGAAGTTTTCAGGAACTTTAGTTGTGTTTTAAAGCCTTGCTGGCTTCTGGTGTCAAAACTCGGTGAACAAACTCAACCACACGGTGGCTCACAGTTGCTTCCTGTGATTTCCCTAGGCCCCTGCAAGCCCACAGCGCCTGTGTCTAGTTTTGTTTTCTTTCATGACAACCGTGGCACCCTGCTCGCTTCACCTTGTGCCGAGAACCAGAGAACATTTGGCACAAGGGGGAATGGCATTGACCTCTTTGGGTCTTGAACAAAGATAACTTTTTCAAGCTGCTGCACTGAGATTCTCCCACGATGCACCTGACTGTCTCCCCTTGGGGCCAAGGCCCCCTCCCTGGGGTTGCGGTGGCTTCCGTGTTGAGAACCATCCTAAGCCCTGCCTGGGAAGCGGGGTTTGCAGCCTTCCCGGAGCAGACTTGCTGCAGGCCGGGACAGGTTTCCTCGCCTCATCCCTGGAAACAAACGTGGTTGTTGTGGGAAGGGGTGGTGGAGACCAGGCACCAACTCGCCCTTTGTTCAAAGGGGAGGCTGCACATCCCGGGGACCCTCTGTCCCTGGCAAATCAGGGTGCTGGTCATCGAGGGGGAAAGCAGCCTGCAGTCCTTCTTGGAGCCAGTCAAGGTCAAAGTCAGAAGGTTTGGTGATAGCTGGAATGTGCTCCCAGAAAGCGATGTAGGGGACAGAGACTCTGCGAGGCCACGGCCCAGCCCCCTCTCGGCCTCCCCTGTTCCCGAAGCAGAGGTCGCAAAGCAGGCAGCGTGTTTCCCCCACCCCTAGCTCTCTGCTCTCAACAGAATGGGCTGTGTTTGCGGCTGGCATTGAGCATGGGCAGCCGAGACATCCGTGCAGTGAAGAGGCGTTGGCCTCGGCCGTAACCCCCGACGCAGGCTGGAGACCTGGCTCGTCCCCAGAGAAGCCCACCCAGAAGCCGGGAGACCAGGCTGCGGGAGGGTAGGCTGGGACTCCGTTGGGTCTGCCCTGCCCTGGGGCACAGCGAAGCCCCTTTCACTCCCCTCCTGCCTGGCTGGGAGGTCTGGAGATGGCACTGCTTGCACCTTGCCAGGAGGACCGAGGGAGATCAGGCTCCTTGGTGCTCTGTGGCTCGGGCACCCAGGTCCCCGTGTAGCCCTGGGTCCCCCACTTGCCACTCCCGCAGGTGCCCGGCTCTCAGACCTCTGCCAGCCTCGCTGGTGGTGACTACGTTCATGACTCGTCCTCCCCCTCTTCACCAGTGATGTGCACATTTCATCAGCGAACTCCACGAGCTGGGGAAGTTTCATTTTCCTGTCTATAATCAGAGCATAAAATCCCCACCAAACCCTCAATAAAATCGTGCTGATTTTATTTGCCACCCACCTTGCTTTAAAAAAAGAAAGTTGTAAACTCAGCATTTAAAAATGTAGAGATCAAACTCTATAACCTAGGTATCTCGAGATTCTTTTCTATAAAACAATACCTGGGATCATCATAGGATGCTTCTAGCCATCGGCCAGAGCAGAGTAGCAGATAGCTCTGGAGACGGGCGCGGAACCCCAGGCTGCCACAGCTCCCGACTCCCCGCTGCACATGCTGGGTTCCCAGGCGGTGGGGTTGGAGACCCCAGATGTCCTCATCCGCTTGCTCCTAGGCGTTTGCTGGCACCGTAGCTGCTCTTCATATCACATGTGACTGGGACGACTAGGTGCCTGTCCACTCTCTCCTCCCTCCCTCCCTTCCTTCTCTTCTCTCTTTTCCTCCAAAGAAAGCCCTGATTTTACTTTGAGCAAACAATGTGCCCAGTTAAATGAATTCATTTCTAGAATCCCTGTAGGTACATAACAGGGAGTTGTGGCCTGGGGTTTTTTGATAAAGGCTCACCTCTTAAGCGTGACTTTTGTTTCAGTGCAAACCCCTTGGCTCCTTTCTTCTTTCTAGTATAAGTCACAATGTCCGGAGCTCCAGCAATCATATTGAGCCATGAGGAGGCCTGAGATGACGTCTCATGCTAAGAACGAAGAGCAGAGGCACAGGAGCCCCAGTGCCACTTCTCAGGACCCCTTTTAGATGAGAGGGAAATCTGTCCACCTTGTTTAAGTCATTTGTTTGAGTTCCATGTTACCAGCAGCCCATGTACCAGTTACACCTTTCTACCTCCTCTTCCCTCCCTCACAGAGGCGATATTGCAGTATTTTTTTCTAATGTCCAGGGGGCCCCTGGGTTTCATCCTTCCAAAAGTCACTACAGAAATCTGTGTCCCGGAAGTAGCCAAGAAGGCAGGGGCTGGAGTATCCCAAGACATCTTAACATGATCATTTCATTAGACAGCCCACTGAAGTTTTAAAAAGGCTGTTGTTGAAATATATTCTTTCTTTAAAAAGTGCTAGGTAGTTTCTTAGGGTTCTAGAACTTTCCCAATGAGAGCTTTCGGGTCCAGTGAGCTCTTTTGCTCCTGATCTTTCTTTCTTTCTTTCTTTCTTTCTTTCTTTCTTTCTTTCTTTCTTTCTTTCTTTCTTTCTTTCTTTCTTTTTTTTTAATTTCTTTAGAGCTCTGTCTGGTTCCTCTCACAGACCCAGAACTTAGATTTCACCCTTGGGCCTCAGGAACCCGACTATTTACTTGGGGTGGGATTTTTCATTGAAGACCTTGATGAATCTTTTTTGGAACACTTAGATCTAGACTCAAGGCTTCGCCTGAGCTCCTCCACCAGCCCTGAACCACAGGGCTCGAGGAGACCCGGGAAACGGCCTTAGCACCTGCGCTGTCCCTTGCGGTAGCTGTGGCTGCATGAGGCTGTCGAACCCTTGCACGTGAGTGGCGGGAGCAAGGAGCTGAGTTTTGCGCTGTATTTGATTTGAACTCGTCTAAGTGTAAAGAACCACAGGTGCCCAGCTCCATTGTCCTTTCTGTAATTAACTGAGATTTCCTCTTGGGTGTTTGAGGAGAGAAATCACCGACCTTCATCTTGACATCTGCATTTCTACCAGAACTAACATTTGCCCTGATCCTTCAGGTTGCCTCGCGGCCAGTTGACATCCCAGCCCCAAGGCACCAGTCTCCTGCTCCACGAGTCTGGTTCCTCACACGGCCTCTCGGGGCTGTCCCCAGATGCAGGGAGTGTGAGTCCCCTCCTGCCTCCTGTGCCCTCATTCACGCCCCAGGCTTATCTCGCCTCCCACAGCACCAGCACCGGGCAGGCAGAGTTCTGATTCCGCCTTGAACTCGTCCCGGTACTCAGCGCTGAGCAAATTCAAAGTCAAGTGTCTCGAATAGCTGAGTACAGACTTGGTCACCCCCGTCCCGGAGAATCTCCCAGGGCAGTGCACGCCACAGCTGGAGGGAGGCCACGGGGTCCTTCAGGATCCCTCCCAAGTGCTTCTCAAATCCAGGACAGCACCTCTGACTGGGTGGCTGTGTTGGTCCCCGGGCGTTGCTGGGGACAGCTCAGAGGCATGCAGGGTGGGTTTGTTCTTGGAGGATCCTGTAGCTGCTTTGAGTCAACGTGTCTGAGCGTGACAGCCAAGGGTCCCAGCATTTTGGGGTCCAGCCACTGGACTGGGGCTGTGCTTTCTGCTCTTGCCCCTTAAAAGACAGACCATCAGGGTGCGGATTCCGCAAAAGAGGTGAAACAGATAGAATGACAGCGGCCAACACATGTCGGGACCTCGGTGGCTCCAGGACATAGGCGCCTTGTGATGCTCTGCATGACGGCCTCTAAACAACATTATGAAATTGGTCCTGTTATCATGCCCATTTGCATAGGGAGAAACTGAGGCTCACAGAGGCTAAAGATGTGCATGAGGTCACCTGGGAAGGAAGCGGCAGTGTTTGCACATCGGCGCCAAAAGTCTCCTCTCATCCGAGTTCAGTGCTCTGTGTTCTAGAAGGTCCCAGTGAGAAAGCAGTGATCCTGTTTTGGGGCTTCTCTCCAGGTACAATATTTTTCTCAAATAGGCTTTATATGGGAAATAGAATAGCCAGGTAAAATACAGGACACCCCGTTAAATTGGATGTTCAGATAAATAACAAGCAATATTTCGAGGTAGGTGGGTCCCGTGCAATATTTGGGACATAATGATACTTCTAAAAAGTGATTCGCTGCTTCTCTGATGTTCAAATTGGCCCGGGCGTCCTGTATTTCACCTGGCTCTCTGGCAACCGTAGCAGGGGCAGTGGGCTCCCACCTACCCCTGAGCCACAGGTGTCTCGCACCCATCAGCACAGACCCCTTCTCAATGCGGACCTGCATTGAACCCACAGAAAAGCAACCCAAGGTCTCCCAGGTACCTCCGACAGGCAGAGGTGCTTATTAGTTTATAATTAAAGCGCGCAAGTAGATGCGCTCGGAAGCCCTGGATTGCGCTCTTCTGCCATAACTCACCGGGCCGCCCGAGGGGGTGGCAGGCGGGGCCCTGCTCCTCTCATTTGCTGCCAAGATTCGGGGCTACCAGTTACTCTTGTGAATCTTTGGCTTAATCATTAGCAGTTGTAAAGGACTTATTAAAAACGCCGAAGTTTATTGGAAACACCTCCCGCCTGTTCGGAGGCAGGCCAAACCCTGGCCCATGTACCCACTTGTCCTGCATGAGTGCATCGCAGACCTGCTGGCTCTAATTACATCCCTGCGGTTTGTGGGGGCAGGGTGGATGGGGGGAGACCCAAGGGCCAGGTCTCTAGGGGGCCCCTTCCCTGTCTGGGGCCTCCCTTCCCCCACCTGTCTCTCTCTGCCTGTCCTCCTGGCCTCTGCCTCAGGGGTCACCCAAAGCCCTCTGAGGCCCAGCTCCGGTGGTGCAGGGGTGCAGGAGCCCCCCAAAGTACAGGCTCGCCCTCCGATGCTCAGGTGGCACTCGGTGACAGGCAGGGACCACGCCGCCCCTTCGCTGGCTCACAGCCTTAGTTGTGCATCTGGGTTATGGTGCTGGAGGGGTGAGGCTCCCTGATTTCTCAGTCACTGAGGACAAGGGCATTTCCATCTCGGTGCCCACCCCATTCTGTAGGTTGGGTAGAGGCCGAGGTCTCAGGACTCGGCTCCACTGTCACCCCTCCAGGGCAGCTCCCCATGGCTCCCTACCAGCCTCCTCCCCAGTCCCCACTTCCCTCCTCCCCACCCCCCTTCTCAACACAGAGCCAGTGGCGGCTGCTGACCCTGAACAGACCTGTCACTCCTGCAGGGACTCCCCTCCCTTGGGCTCAGGGGGCAGCCAGGGTCACAGCATCTGTCCTTAGGATGCAGGTGACATTGACCTTCTGAGGTGGAGGCACTGTCCCATACCTGGTAGGCTGTCTAGTGACCCTGGCCCCTGTGTGCTATGCCAAGTAGCAGTCCCCCAGGTTGGACAACACAAAAAGCCTCCAGATGTTGCCAAATGCTCCCTGAGGACAAAACTGCTTCCCAGGGCCGGTGAGATGGCTCAGCGGCTTAAGCGCCTGCCTGGCAAGCGCGAGGGCCCGAGTTCGACTCCCAGAACCCACATACGAAAAAGGGGCCGGTGACATCGCTCAGCGGCATGGGCGCCTGCTGGCGCGCAAGGTCCTGAGGTCGACCCCCCAGTACCCACAAAAAAAAAAAAAAAAAACTGCTTCCCAGTTGAGAGCCACCAAGGAAGAGAATCCCACCACCCCTCCCTCCCTGGCTGTGCCACACTGGCCTCAGGACCTTTGTACTGCCCATGGGCCTTGCCCCAGTACCCACCCCCCGCTCAGCCCTCCCCTCCTTGGAGCCCCGCCCTGGATGGCCCAGTTTAAAACAGGCCCCACCCCAGCCCCCTTTCATGCTTTGCAGGGGACAAACCTATGGTCCCGCACACTGTAGCCCCCAGGCTCCGAAGCCACATCTCCAGAGCCACCACAGTGCTGGGACGCGAGGGCAGGGGCTTCACTGATGCTCAGCTCAGAGCCTGGCCCCGGGCAGGTGCCTAGGAGACTGCGGAAGGAAGACACAGGAGGTCTTGGGTCCTGGGAGTGGAAAGGCAGCCTTGGGTCCCTAGGCCTGCCCGCCTCCCTCTCAGTGGGGAGCAGGCACAGGAAGCCCGCCCCAGCCCCGGGGAAAGACTATGCTCCCGGAGAGGGCTCACAGGCCTCCCTGCACACCAGCCACTGGGGGGCAGAGCCCTAGGGAGCAGGTGGCCAGGAGCCAGCGGGGAGCCCTGTTCAGGAAGAGAGGGCGCCCCCCCCCCCGGGGCTGGCTTGGCAGCTGTAGGAGCAGGCAGCTGGGAGGAGGACAGGGCTGGGTCTGCCTGGAACTTGATTCTTAGGGTCGCTCCGAAGGTCCTGGCTCCTGGAGGGGTTCATCTCTGCACCCCCACATCCAGGGCCCTGAAGGATGAAGCCCCAGTGGGCTCCATGAGGTACAGAGGTGTAGTCTGTGATTGCTGGGGTGCTGTGCAGGGAGCACCCCTTCCCTCCAGCAAGAGGCTTCACTGGGTCCCCAGTTCCCCACCCCGACCGGTCTTTGCAGTGCACCCTTCCGCCCTCTGCCAGCATCACTAGTGCCTGAGGAGAAGAAGTGAGAGGGAAGGGGAAACACTCAGGAGACCCCCGCACCTGCTTGTTCCCTGCTTCGTCCCTCACTGACTCCTCCCAGGCCCACCTAGAGTAGTCACACTGGCAGGAGACCCGCTTGCAGCTGAGGATACTGCAGACCAGAGAAGGGAAGGCACCTGCCCAAGGTCACACAGCGCTCAGTGGAAGAACAAGTGTCCAAGTCACTACATTTGCTTCCCAGAGACACCCGGGACTGGAGCTGGAGGAGTAGGCAGAGGGAAACTCTGTGAGGGTCTCTAGCACAGTTCTGGGGGCTTTGTGACCAGAGAAAGATGAGGCCGGACAGGACCGCTAGGACCTTGCTGCTCAAAGTGTGGGCTGGAGACGCCTAGTGCTGGCCAGTGCTCGGGCCCGGTCTCCTGAGCCGGAACCCAAACAAGGTCCCCTTGTTCTCCCCGTTCCGTGCACTCGAACAGCCAGCAGGTCTGCAGCAGGCTCTGAAATCCTGCCTTTCTCTTCCTTCCTCCCTCTCTTCCTTCCATTCATGTAGTGGTGCTGGGAATTGAACACAGGGCCTTCACACTGAGCTACACCTCCAACCCCCTTTTTTCATTTTCTATTTGAGGCAGGGTCTTGCTAAATTGCCCAGGCTGAGCTCGAACCTTTGGCCCTTCCTCCGCCTTTCAGAGCTCTGGGGTTACAGGTGCGCACCGCGGTGCACGCTGAGCTTCTACATTTCTGACAAGCTCTCTAGGAGAACCCGATCCTGCCGGTTCCTGAACCATGCAACAGCAGAGCTGTGGCCAGCGGGAGTTGTCCCTCGGGAGAAAAGCCTCGGGCTGCGGATGGCAGAGAGGAGGGCTGGCCGGATGCTGAGTGCAAGGTCTAGATCAGCCTCCTTGAACGTGAGCGTGCACCTGCACCCCCTGGAGCGCTTGATAAGACTAAGTGTTGTGGGGGGGCACACAACATTGTTCCAGGGCAACGCTGCTGGGCCAGGGGCTCCAGGCTGAGAACCGCGCTCCAGCCTCCAAGTGAGCCGCCGGTGTACCGTGGGTGTGTGGAGCGGTGGCCCTGCAGCGCCCAGGGTTCAGGGGCTCGGAGGCCCAAGTCTGTGAGGCTCTGGTGTCTGCCCTCCCCTCCCTGATTCTCTGGGGTCTCTGAGCCAAGCTCGGTTCTGCCCAGTGCTCAGATGCAGCCAGCTCACCTATGGCCCTGGGGCTGGCAGCCCCTGAGGCTGGGGAGCACGTGTTCCAGGCTCAAGGGCCGTGTGGTGCCAGCTAAGGCGCTGTTGGTGGCTGCATGCGGGAGGCTGGCAGTGGCCGCTGTGGACAAGCTCTGGGTGATCACGAATCGCAGCTTGCCCTTGTTGGCAGCTGATGAGTCCTTTCAGTGCCGTCCCTGCTGGCTCAGGAGTGCCGGTCCTAATGGTGTCCGCGCAGTCCAGGAAGCCAGGCCTCAGCATTAGTTTGAAATGTCTGATGTGGGACAGTTCCATTCCATTTGAAATGTTTTGAAATCATAAGAAACTACAATCGTTAAAAAAATTCTAAAGAATAAAAATAAAAAACAAAAAAGACACCCTTTGGAGTCCTCAAATATAATCCCACCTGTTCATTTTTGCTCCTGTTTTGAATGTTGGTTTACAGATGATTTTAAAATTTTTACTCTGTATTTATTCAGACTTTCTTATAAATAGTGACAATGGAGAATTTGAAGATATCCTCCACAAAATTCTTCCTCAGAAATTGTGTGTTGTCGTGTCAAGCATAAAAGCTGGCTCAAGCTAGGTATATTTTGATGGACACAAGTTCAAGGTTTTTTTTGGTTTTTCTTTTGAGACAGGTTCTCACTATGTAGTTCAGGCTGCCCTTGAACTCACTGTGTAGCCCAGGCTGGCCTCAAACTCACAACAATCCTCCTGCCTCAGCCTCCTGAGTGCTGGGATTACAGGTGTGCACCATCCTGCCTGGCTCAAGATTTTTCCTTTTTCTTTTTTTTAAGATGACAAGAATTGACTTGGACATTTTAAACAAAATTCAATATTAAATATATTCTATAATCCTTTGTAATTTTTCCTTATCATAATTGCAAATGTTCTAAGTGTGATGATATTCATCACCACCTCTTAACAGATGCCCCAGCCCATGTGGCCGACCCCAATGCTCTGTCACATTCCTGCCACTTTCTATGTGGCACCGCGTGGCAACTGAGGGGAAGGGCAGCTCTAGAGAGGCAGGTAAGGGTCTTGCCCAGCACAGGGCACGGCCGGCAGCAAGCATACGATGAAGGCCTCTGCTGCCTCCAGGAGTTTCGAATGAGCGTGCTCGGGTATTCTTTAGCGTATGACCCAAATCCATCCAACTTCATTTGGTCTTCAGCAGGAATCTAAGTATCCGCGTCCCAAGTGGGGCACAGAGCACTTGCTCTTGGATTCAAAATCTAGGAGTAGCTAGGCGTGGTGTCACACACCTGTCATCCCAGCACTCAGGAGGCTGAAGCAGGAGGACCACTGTGAGTTTGAGGCCAGCCTGGGCTACATAGTGAGTTCAAGAGCAGCCTGAACTACATAGCGAGACCCTGTCTCAACCTCCCACCACCCAAAAAACACCCCTCACAAAAGAACGCTAGGAATAGCAAGCTTGGTCTTCTCAGAACACAACTCCGGGGAGAGCTAGGTTCGTGCATTCAGCAGGTGCTGAGCCTGTGCTGATGTGGGCCAGGCGTTGTCCTAGGCACTGGGGTCACACAGCACGCATGACAATATGGCTGTCCTGTGGAGCTCACGCTTTGGTGGCCAAAGTAATAAGGATTAGCTGGGCACAGTGGTGCACACCTGCACCCTGGCTGCTTGGATGGTGAGGACGGCGGGTGACTTGAACTCACGAAATGAGGCCATCCTGAGCAACACAGCAAGACCCTATCTCAAACGACACAACACAACTGAAAACAGCAAGAACAACTAGAACCAGAGGTTCCACCGCAGGTCTTTCGTGAGTGCGATCCGTGCGCTGGCTTGCTGAAGAAGGTAACACTCTCTCCCCAGTCTGTAGAGGAGAGGGCTGGTGCTCAGAGAGGTGCAGTGACTTGCCCAAGGTCACACAGTAGACGCTGGGGTTTGGACTTGTGCTAGGCTTCCTGTCTTTCCCAGGGAAGGAAATGATGACAAGGACCAGCTTGGGAGCAGTGTCTGGGGTTTCAGAAAGGCCCTGCTGCTGTGAGCCAGGGTCTTGGGCAGGGCACACGGGTGCGTCCCGAGAACCTGGGGCCCAGAGCTGCATGCTGGGGCAGGACTGTGCGCCGTGAGCCAGGCTTACTGTTGGCTGCCTCGCCTCTTCAATTCCCTTTCATCCCAGGAAACCTGGCATAACTCATCCGAGATAAAGATCAGCCGCGCAGCCCATTCCAAATGGCACACGGTTAAGACCCAGGATGCTGCCACTGGCTCTCAGGCGGGGGCTGAACCGATGGCTCTGGGCAGCAGGAGCAGGGGCTGGGGAATGGACCCCTGCTCCCCGGAACATCTTCGGGCGGCGAGCTGGTGCTGGCTCGTGTCAGGCACTGGCTGGGAGTGCTGTGGTTTGTGGTGCCCAAGTTTGTGCTGGCAGCCATAGGGTCCGCAGATATTTCAGACAGAGCTGTGGTCCCTTCCTGCTTTCCCCGGGTAGCTTTTCCAACCATTCCGGCCGTCTTGATAATTCAGTCATCACTGAATTTGAGAGAGGAAGTTCTAAACCTGCTTTCCTTATCCCCTACCCAGCCAGGGAATTCCAGTTTTAAGAGCAGCAACGTAAAATTAGCAGATTTATATTTAATTCATTTAAACTTTAGAATAGTTGCTTGGTCCAAGAACTTGGACGTCTAAAGAATCTACCCTTAGGCTGTGTTCAGAAAACTCAGTGGGCAAATCCCAAGGTGAGCGGCGTACGAAGGGGAGAAGCCAGAAGCAACCTAAGTGCCCAACTATGGGGATGGCTCCGTCCTGGCAGCACCATGGGGCGGGAGAGGCTCTTGCGCAACTGCAGAAGAAATTGTTTTCCAAGAGAACAAAACAACATGGGAAAATTCCCATGGCTTAAAATTAGATGATTAAAAACTGCATTCTAAACTGGTAGCAAAAGGAGTTTATATACTTGGTCTCAAATTCGGTCTGTGTGTGTGTGTGTGTGTGTGTGTGTGTGTGTTAGAAAACGGGAGGAAATGTTAACAGTAGTTATGCATAGGTAAGTGGGTTTTTATTTTGCTTTTTACATATTTTTCTTTTTCTTTTCTTTTCTTTCTTTTTTTTTTTTTGCGGTACTGGACATGGGGCGTTGTGCATTTCTGAGTGCGCTACCACTTGGCTGTATCCCCAGCCCTATTTCCTACATTTTCTATTTTACTAACCTTTAATGTCAGGTGATAAACAGGAACAAAAATATGACTTTAAAAGTGTGAAAAGTTCTTTGGGTGGTAGATATCTGAGTGCTTTTTCCTCTCTTTTATTGCCCTCAACTTCCAACATGAGCATGCAGTCTTACACTGTAAGCAATAAAAGTATCATTAATTTCACTTTCTGGGGCAAGATCAGCAGGTATATTCCACGAGCATGGGGGTCTACTTGGTGTCACGAAGTGGAGTCGAACCCCGTCAACACAACCGTCGGGAAGGAAGAGATTAGCGGCTTCAAATGGTGAACGTGCTCGCAGTTACCCTTGGAACCATCGGCGCGCTCTCGACGATGCTGTGAGAGACGCTCCCGAAAGATGCTCAAGCACAAAGTGCAGAGAGCAAAACGCCAACGAGAAGGAATCACTCATCTACTTAGATTTGCAAAAGCACAGAAACTTGATTTTATTTGGGTCTTGCCAGACATCGGCCTTTTCTCGCCGCGCCCTCCTATTGTTTGAAACTAAAACAAGCTGCGATGAATTTGAAGGCATCCTGTTTACCCAAGGGCCATTTCTCCATCTGGATCGGATCACCCCTGCGTTCTTCACCGGGAGCATCACCGAGGACGCTGGACCCGACCTGCCCCTGTCAGGGGCGCTCCGTGTGCCCTGATGCCTGGCGCCCTTGGCTGACATTTCCTCACTTGGCAACATTGCGATGAACAGGCTGTGATGATTTGTTCGCCCATTTTACAGAAAGGGAAGCTGAGCCTGGGAAGATAAAAGAACTGCTGCCAATTCCCCCAGCCAGGAAGTGATGGAGCCACTCTGCAGAGGCAAATCTGCCTCTCCAAACTGCTTGTGGGATTCCACGAGCCAGAGTGGAATCCTGGGCTGCACAGAGCACCCCAGGTTGGCTTTTGCCTGGAAACCAAGGTGCCAGCAGGGAGTGAAGAGTCCTGCTCCTGCTGGCTGGGTGGGTCCCCGAGGAGACCCACGGTGGAGCCAGGAGCAGCCCAGCGACACTGTAAACAAGACAATGTCGGCATCTCCAGAGAGCCACCCCAAGTCCCAGCAGGTGAACAGGGCCCCGGAGGCACAGGGGACAGAGTCAGCCTCCTCTCCCAGCTTGGGGTTGGCCCAGAAAGAGCTGTAAACCCAAGGATTGCGACACAGAAGCTGTCTGAAATGTAGTCCAATAATAAACAACCACTCAATCATTTTTATTCTTTTTCTTTCTGAAACTAATCAGTTCAGTGTGAGTCGCTTTTCGGAAGCTGAGACAATTCCCCCAGAAGTGAAGCACCCTGAGTAATTCTGCCACTGGGTGAGGATCAGAGAGAGCGACTGGGTCCAGAAGATGCCGGGAGAACTGGTTTTTAGCCACCGAATTGGGACACCCCTGCCTGGCCCCAGCAGAGCAAGGGTGTCCCAATTCGGTGGCTATCACAGAGTCGCAAGGTAAAATATAACACGTGCTGTGAGACACGCTTGTCCAACAAGCACTTGTTTGTCTGAAGTTGATTTAACTGGGGTTCCTGGGTTTTATCTGCAACTGTAGCTATGAACTACTGTTGTTCTTTGAGCAAAGACAACACACGCCCAACAAAATGCCAAAAGCACAGCAGGGAGACATTTCCTAATCCAGTCCCAATCCCCTAGCTGTCTTTTTTTTGTGTGTGTGTGTGGGAACCGGGGGTCAACCTCAGGACCTCACGCGCCAGCAGGCACCCGTGCCGCTGAGAGATATCACTGGCCCCTTTTTTGTATGTGGGTTCCGGGAGTCGAACTCAGGACCTCGCGCTTGCCAGGCAGGCACTTATGCTGCTGAGCCATCTCACCGGCCCTTCCCCTAGCTGTCTTGCTCAACATGCTCTTAGCAGTGGCGTGTATCGAACCAAGGTGCTGGAGGGCTTGTTCGGATGCAGATTTCTGGACCCCACCGCTGCAGTGTCCAGGGGAGTCGGTCAGGGCTGAGAATTTGCATTTCTATAAGTTCCCAGAGGATGATGGTGCTACTGGTCTGAGATTCATATGCTAAGAACTCAGTTCTTAGGATGCAGACCAAATCCTCCGCCATCTTCCACCACCATGCCCTACCCTACCCTGCACGATCCATACGCTATGACCCCTCCAGCCGATCTCACACTGCTCCATGCTCGCTCCCTGGAGAACTCTTCCCAAGTGCCCACCGGGCCTTTGCGCAAGCTGTGCCTGCCTGTCGCTTTGTCTCACTCCACTGCTGTTTCCTTCGGTACAAGATATTGCCATCATCCCCATTTTTTGTATATGGAAACTGAGCTTTGCAAAACCTAAGTCCTTACCCAAAACAAACTGATAATAAGAACTCAGAATTCCATCTGCCTATCTCCAAAGCCCACTTCCTTTTCACCAGGCCACACTACCTCTCAAACTGGATGTATTAACTTCCATTCTCAGCCCCTCTTGTATTTGGCTTTGATGAAATTGCTACTTAATAGATATTTATTTGGACTTAAACCAGACCCTCGAGATTTATACTTTGGAATTTGGGAAACAAGTTCAAATTTACCATCTTAAAACCCTTCAAGATCCAATAAACTTAGTTCACATTCCTTCTAATGTCTCAGTGTTTATATGAATTTAAGAGTGGTAATCTCTCACCCCAGACACTCACACACACACACACACACACACACACTCGAAATCTACAAGACAGCACTGATACTTCAAGTTGCCTCGGCAGCTGTAAGGCTGTCTCCGAATCCCTCCCTGACAGTAGGATGACATCAACTTCAACTTCCTGTCTTCTTGAAAACAATTTTAATTCTTAGCATCTGCATATGAACTTGAGGCAAGAATTTGGACCCAGGTAGGTGAAATGAGTCCAGATTGTTGAGTTAAGAAGGCTAAGAGAATAGCCCTCTGCCTTGGGCCATCTTCTTCAGGATTTCTTTATTCAGAAGCTTGGGTTTTACCTTGACACTTTCCAATCCATCCATCCATCCATCCATCCATCCATCCGTCCACCCATCCATCCATCCATGTATCCATCCATCCATCCATCCATCCATCCATCCATCCATGTATCCATCCATGTATCCATTCACCCATCCATCCATCCATCCATCCATCCATCTATCCATCCATTCATCCATCCATCCATCCATCCATCCATCCATCCATCCATGTACCCATCCACCCATCCATCCATCCATCCACCCACCCATCCATCCATCCATCCATCCATGTATCCATCCACCCATCCACCCATCCATCCATGTATCATCCACCCATCCACCCATCCATGTATCCATCCACCCATCCATCCATGTCTTCATTACATACTTGCTGAGCAAGCCAGGTGCAGTTCAGAGCCTGAGGCTCCAGTGATGAGCAGAGACAGATGTGGCCTCTGGCCCTCTGGCTCCAGCAATCTCACCATGCAACAAGACACAAGACAAGTGCTTAGACTGTGCTGTGTACCATCAAGGAGAAGGACAGAATATTGTGGAGGTGCCCAACATTGTCACCTAGGCTGATTGATTCCGGAAGAGGCCAGGTTTGAGCTGAGCCCTACAGACACTAGACTTGGCCAGGTGCCTAGGTGTACTGCAGGGAAGCCCCTGGAATACACCAAACCCTCCCAGTACCTGCTGCATCTTCCCCTGGACCACTCTTCCCCTGGGTCTTCTCACCCTAGCTCACTCCCACTCTTCCGTTATGGGCGGATGCTTCTCCCAGCCCACTTCTCTGACCACCCTCTCTGAAGTGGTCACACTGCCAGCTAATGAGGAGTCACTTCAGGGAATCACTGATGAAACACGTTTGTATTGGGCACCTGCTCTGGGCCAGCGCCGGGGACAGCAGTGAGCAGATGCCACAGCCGCGCGTCCCGTCTGCAGCGCTCACTCCCTACTCTCTGGCCTCTTCTCCTGTAGTCCTCTCCTTGCCTCCCCTGCTCATAGGAGCCTCTTAGAGGGCACGGATCTTCCCATCTTCTTCCTGTGGCTCCCTCAGAGCTGGCACATGGGAGTGGGAGTTCAGGAATGAATGAATGAATGAATGAATGAATGAATGAATGAGGTCCTGTGACCCTCCAGAGTGGTAGTTTGAAACCAGACATCATGAAACCAGGCCCCCTGCCCCAGGAGACATTTGGCAATGTCTGGAGACATTTTTGATTGTCACAACTGGGGAGCTGCTACTGGCATCTTTGGGGTAGAAACCAAAGATTCTGCTCTCCCTTCTACGATGCCCAGGATGGCTGCCACCACGGGGAATGGTTGGCTTCAGTGTCAACAGTGCCAACACCGAGGGGCCCTGCTCCAGAGCCTCCTGGGGTGTGGATCTTCCCCATCTGCTGGCCCCACGCCCTCCAGAGGAAGGAAGCCTCCCTTCTCCTCCCCGAATAGCAACTTGTAGTTTTCCAGCTCTGGAGGGGGCAGAGTCCTGACTTGCAAGGAGCTCCAGGTGGGTGCTGAGGTGCTGACCCTTCATGCTGCTGGTGCAGTGAGCATCTGGGGAGGTCCCCTGGCCTTTGTGTAGAGCTGTACTGGTCCCTTGGGCACCAGGGCTCACTGCAGTTCTGGTGGACCTTCTCACCCGGTGCCATAGAAGCACCCACTGGACTCCCAGCTTTCCCATGCCCAGGACTTCCAGGAGGAGTCACTCTTTTACATTTCATTATTCTTTCTCATTTTTTCCATATTGTTCCACTCATTTGTTCTTTCCTTCAGTGTCTACCTTGTGCAAATCAGGAGGAAAACAGGGGCCCCCCGCTGCCCTCAGGGTGGTCACCATGTGGGGGGTACCTACCTCATGTGTGTGCAAATGACAACACGAGCACTGCGATGGTGTATGATAGGTCTGAGGGCACGTGGTCCCACAAGAGGAGGGGACTGTGACTCATTCAGGAAGGGAAGCTTCAGCAGGACCCAGGAAGAGCCAGCCAGGGCAGGCTGTGGCGACTGCAGGCAGAGCGGACACCTGCCCCGAGGGAGCCCGGGCCAGGAGCACAGTGCAAGTGCCCATAGATTGCCGGAGGCTGAAGGAATGGCAGAGGCGGGTGATGGGGGAAGCTATGCGTGTTCTAAGGGCCTTGATCTTTCCCCAGGAGTTTGTTATGCATCCTAAGAGCAACCAGCATGCACCAGAATTTCACACCTGGGGTCTGAGATGTCTGATGTTTGGTGTGAGGAATCCTGCAGCGCCAGTGGGGGGAAGGGAGGAGGCAAGGCTTGGGCGGCCTCAACTGCAGAAGTTCAAAGCTGAGGCACCCACCCTGAACTAAGTGGCTGTGGACGGGGATGAGCCAGTGCAGAGTTCAAGGTCACGTCCAAGGTGACACCCACTATGGGGGTAGAGGACCGTGGTTTTCCTGGCTGGGTGGGTAATGGTTCTCCCACAAAGCCAGGGATCCTGGGCAGGGTCACAACTGAATTTAGGGGAGACAATCAGGAGTCTGGGTTCAGACAACATCTGGTGAGAGGTGCCCTGGAGCCTTCCGGGAGGTGCCCCCGGCAGGCTGCTGGATATACAGGCCCAGGGCCGGGAGAGAGGTCTGGGGACATGTCTGCGTCTCCCAGCAAGGTAAGTAGGTGGGACAGGGGCCAGATGCTAGGAAAAGCAGGAACGAGAGAAACAGGCTGGGAAGAAGGCCTGGAACTCAGCATGCAAAGCCTCAGCAAAGTAGGCAGATGGCAAAAGTGGCTGAGAAGGAGCAGCTGGGATGTGGGAGGGAACTGGGAGGGTTTGGGGCCATAAAACCGTCTTTCCGGGAAGAAGGGCTTGTGGTTAAAGAAGGTGGATTGGTCACCAGTCATCTTCATTACTTTTCCTGCTGATCCAACCAAATTGAAAATATAGGATTACAAATGCTCTGCGTTCATAAGGAAAGAAAGAACTGCAAACCCCTTTGCTGCCACCACCGTGACCCATGTCACCTCTAGTCTCCTCTTGGTCTCTCACAGAGCTCCCATGTGCTAAGCCCCTATGCTGTGCAAGAAAATGTCTGTAAGCATTTTAGAGCCATCATCCCCCCATCCCCCATAACCCTGTCAGAGAGGTTCCTGAGTCTACAGGCGAGGAATCGGGATCAGAGAGGCAAAGGAACCTGCTCAGTGTTGCACAGCTGGAAGTGACCATGCTAGGACTTAAACCCACACAGTGTTTGCTTCTGTTGTTTGTGCTCCAGTGTTTTCTTGATTACTGAGGTAGTATTTTCTCGTACTGTCCTCTAGAATTACGCAGAAATCTTCAGGTAGGCAGGACTTGGGTTTCTGCAGCGGGAAGGCAAGTCTCTCCCACCTGAACATCTAGGGCTGCATCATTCTTCCTATTTTATAGATGAAGAAATTGATGGCCAGGATGGTGTATTACTCAGCTTTCCTATTACAAGACAAAATAAATACTCCACACCCATAATTTAAAGGAGGAGAGGTTGTATCTACCTCATGGTTCCAGAGGATTCAGTCCATGGTGGGCTGGCTCCAAGGAAGAAGAATCATGGCAGAAGGGTGTGGCAGAGGACAGCTGCTTGGTTCATGGCTACTGGGAAGCAGGGTGGGGGACAACGCCAGAGGAAGGGGCGAGGGACCAGCTACAGCACCCAGGACCATGCCTCCACGGCCCACCCCGACACACCCAGAAGTGTGCCCCACCAGTCCCCTGGGCGGCCCAAGCCGATCCAGTTGACAGTGAGGTTTAACCACTGCAGAGCGCTACAGCAGGTTTCCCAGGATCTCACGGTGGCAGAGCTGGCATTTGGACACAGATCTGTCTGGCCCCAAAGCAAAAAAAGATCAAAAGAAATTTCCCTAAAAAAACTTCCATCTCATAAATAACAAGAAAGAAGTCTACTGGAAGTTGGTCAAGTCATACTAGGCTCTTTCCTCTGACACTTTGGGTGATACATATCTCTCAGGGTCTTGGTTTAGCCATTTCAAAAGTGCCAAGGTTGCAGTGATAAACGTGCATTGGACCCTCCAAGGCATAGACTCATTTCCCCCTCCGCCACCCACAGGCTGGTGCCCACAGCAACACAAGCGCCCATCCCACCTGGGCTGCCGAGCTCTGAATTTCCATGGACGGCACACAGAGCTCTCCCTGTGGCTCTCCTGCTGCACATTTGGTTCCAATTTCCCACATTCTCATGCACATTTCGCTGTCCTGATGAGATAAAATCAAGGAGATGTAAACTGAGAGCTGAGAGACCATGGGAAAACGCAAAAACGAAATGCCTGGCGTGGTTGGCTCTGTTCTGTGAGTCACCAGAGTGGGAGATTTACCTGGGGTGGAGGTGAGGGAACCAGGAGGGCAGATGCCTGGCCAGGCTCCTCTTGTCTGGGGAGAGGGAGGCCAACAGCAGGGACCACCCAGAGTCGGGGACACAGAGGGGTGGCCCTTCTGAACTTGGCCACTGGCTCCTACTCAGAGGTCCCCTGAGGGGATGGGGTTCCAGAGGCCGCAAATATTTTTGAAGAGCCAGGGGAGATAGCTCCGTGAACCCCGGCACAGGTCACTGCCCAGCAGGACCCCCTTGCTCCAGTGCAGGGACCAGTGCCGGCACCCCCAGACTCCAAACAAAACCGGAGATTTACATTCTTGAGTGAAGTTTTGCAGTGTTGAAATGTCAGGACACGACGAAGGGTCCACAGGGCCCTGGGGTTGCAAGGTTCCCACCTCGGCCTGCAACATTTCTCAGGCTTTCTCAAATTCACCCCTTGCTTCTGGACGTAGACACACTTGCTATTTAATGAATGTGTATTATGGACCAGGCATGACAAATCCTACTTTGCTCAACTCTCATAAGAACCCTACAAAGTGGAGGAACTGAGGCACGGGAAGTAAACACCTTCCTTGCCCTTCATTAACTTACAACCTTTTGACAACTCTCCAAGCCTCAGTTTACCCAGCTGTAACAGTGACAAACCCATGGAGGTCTTCGGGAGTGAAAGAAAAGCGTACAGATGTTGAGGACGGTGCCTGGCCACACATAGCCCAGTGCTGTAGCAATGGTCACCGCTGTGGGTTGAGCTGAGTTCCTGGAACCCCAAGTTCATTTGTTGAAGTCCTAACCCTCAGTTCCTCTCAGTGTGATGCTACTGGGAAATAAGGTTGTTGCAGACGCAGTTAATCAGCTGGAGGTCTCCCCGGAGCTGGGCAGCTCCATCTCCAATACTTTTGTCGTCCTCACAGAGGTGGGATTGGGACATAGAGAGCAGGCCGGGGTTCTGCTGCTGTAGGCCAGGGAGCTGCAGATGCCTCGAGCTTAATCAGACTCTTCCCTGGTGCCTTTGTGGAGAGCTCGGTGGGCTGGGAGAGCCACGGTCTCTGTCTTCTGCCCTCCAGGACAGTAGGGGATGCCTTGCCATTGTTTAAGATGCTCAGCTTATGTCCTTTTACCTGGCAGTCCAGGAAACCCACATGACATCATTATTTTGCCCCACCACAATCAGTCAGCCATTCAGTCATCATTCCTCTCCTGGCTACTGCTCTATAACTGCACTTCCGGATGGGGAAGCCTCTCTTTCAGTCAGTTTGGGAGGTCAGCAGAGCACCTGCCCTCTACGCTACACGAAAAACCTGCATCCATATCCCTGATGGTGTCAGTGGCATCTAGAGCCGAGCAGAGAACAACTCTGGGAGTGAGGGGCTCTAGGCCCCGGAGTGGCCACCGAGTGGGAGACGCTGGCCCGGCCTCTCCTGGGTTCGGCCACGGTCCATGCGACCCAGTGGTTCTCAGTGGAGCTGGGAAATAGTCTCATTCCTCCTCCATCCCAGGAACATTTAATGATGCCCAGGTGGTCTGCCTGTCACGACAGGGGTCTGCTGTTAGCCTCTGGTGGGCAGAGGGCAAGGATTCTGCTGAGAATCTGGCAGTGCAGTGCTCGGGACGGCCACCCACAGACAAGGATCAGGACTGGCCTCAGTGACGCCGCAGCCGAGAGGCCGCTGCAGACAAAGGCCGGGGCAAGGACCTTGCCGTGCTTTCTCCTCCCGGAGGCCCTGAGCCCCACTCCTCTCGGAGCCTCAGACTCCTGATCTGTAAACTGGGCCACTCTTGAGCTACCTGAGGCTGTGTGGACCCCAGAGAGACCATGCGGGTCAGGACCGTGGTCCTGGGCATGCATGGCCTCTCCAGCCTCTCCTCTCTTTCCTTCTTTGTGAGACCTTTGTGAGGCCGCCGGAGAGATCGCCCTTGTGTGTCTGCTTCCCCTGACAGGGTGTTTTAATTAAGATCAAGCACATCCCACAAATTACGGTTATGAGTTGTAAATGCTGCGTTTCCTTGATTCTAAGAGGCCGCTAAGAGTAGCCCAGACTTGAATTCGCTAGTAGCTTCTTGGGGGATTGGGTTGACACCCCTGCAGGAACCGAATGTGTTGGTTCCGAGGTGCACCTTATTTCCATCCCGGATTGCACTTGGAGTTCCAAGTTGCACATTCGAGCTGGTGTCAGATGGCACTGAATTCAGCGGAAATATAAACTGAGTTCCCACAGCCTGGAAAAGCCTTGTTTATTCCTAGCACAACATTCCAAACGATAAAGAGGATTACTCAACAGTCAAGCAGCAAAGCATTCCACGACTTTCTGCAGCAGCACTGGCCCATCCCCCACAAAGTGCCAGGGACACACGGCGGCTCTGTTTCTCCCCCCTTCAGCCTCTGCCTTTCTGTCTTTCTTCCTGTCCTTCTGCCCCCATGCCAACCTCCCAATGATGGGCCATCAGCCACAAAGCTCAGATCGGTCCCAGAGGTGCTATTGGGTAGGAGGAGCAACTCCTGTACCTGCTCTGGCCCCTAGACATTGGGGAGGAGCTGGTGTCAGCTGCAGGGCTGGCCTGTCCTAGGCAAAGATCTGTCCCCACATCTGCAGTAGCTCCCATTCTTCCTTAGCCCTGTGAGGTCACTTCTTGCATTTGTGTAGCTGTCCTCCGTACAGTGCTCATGGGAGAGCAAGAGGCGCTGAAGACACACACATTTTGGAATTTTTGTCTCTGGTGTACACATCTAAGAGAGCAGGAAGCAGAAACTGGAGCCTAAAGTTTTTTTGAAGCTAGAAAAATCAACATTTAAAAAAATTGTAATCACCCAGGTATGGTAATACACACTTGTGATCCCAGCACTTTGGGAGGCTGAGGCAGGAGGACTATGAGTTCAAGACCAGCCTGGGCAATTTAGTGACTTGTGAGACTCTGTTTCAAAATTAAAAAAAAAAAAAAATTAAAAGGGGCTGGATAGGTAGCCCAGTGAAAATAGCCTGTATTCAATCCTCAAAACCACATGCACAAAAAACTGCAGTTCATACTTCTGAGAAGAGAGACTTGGAATTTGCTGTAATTTAGGAGCCCTCTCCTGGAATGACAGCTGGAGAGCAGTTTGTGAACAAACAGGTGGCCAGAAGGGGTCCTCCACTGAGGGACTTGCCCTGTGCTCTGAAGGCAGCATGGCTGGCATACGCTTTTAGTTTCTCATATTGTAATTCTTTTCTGTGATATTTAAAGTTGGCTTTAAAAAACTGGCCAAGGCCCTCCCCGTTAAAAAGTTTCATAATTTCCTATTGCTCTTTGGACATAGACTTAAAATCCTTCCAGAGTCATCCAGACCCTGCCAAACCCTCAGCTCTGCCTCATTCAGTCTGCTCAGGGCTCTGCCACCCAAACTTGAACTTGGCCTGAACTTGGCTGGCTTGGTCTGGTTCCCCAGGTCTCTGCACACACCGGTCCCTCTCCTGGATGCTCTCTCTGCATCCTGCTCCTGGCCACATTTTCTTCTCTTTTGGCTGGGCTTGAACTGTCAACATGCTAGGCGAATCTGATTCCCTGGAAGAGACTTGTCCAGTCGGCTGGGGAGACTGTACACAGACTTCCTAGGGCACTTTCTGCCTGCAGAGCAACGTGTCGCCTCTGTGGAGGGCCAGCTCCGCACTGTTCACGGCCTGGGCTACAGCCCCACTGGGTAGCTGGGGTGTCTGATGAAATAGTTGCCAGCCTGCAGGGCCCATGGTGTCTCCACCAAAACCACGTGAAACCTCTGAATGTGCTCAGAGAGCATGTGGGAGCTGAAAGCACTGCAGAGGGGTCCCCTTCTCCGTGGGCGCAGGCTGTGGATGGGGAGCGGGTCTCTCGTCTCTGTGGCAGTATCCGTGGGGGCAGCCTTGTGGGCACATCCCCGCCCCTCGCCTCCCCGACAGCCTCTCCCGTGGCTGTCATGCGTCATTTGTTTCTAGGGCTGTGTGATTAGTACCATCCCTCCTAGCAGCCTGCAAGCTCCCTGACTCTGTCTTCTCTACCCCCAGTGCCATACCTGCACGTGGCTGATGGTCAATAAATGTGTCACAACCAAATGCGCGATGCACAGTCCAACTTCAGCCCTCCTGCTGAAGAACCTACAGAGTCGTGTCTGCTTGTGAGGGCAGCGTACAGCAAGGGGAAGACAGAGTCCACTAACCCCAAAACCCATCCCATTAGTTGAAAACCCATAAAGGTCTGAGAACTACTGCCAGAAAATCTGGGTAGATGGATGGCTAAGTGGATGGATTACATAAAAGAAGTTTAAAATGAGAGACACAGAAAAATAGAGGCTGTGCCTTGAGCTAGAAGCAGGTGTAGAAGTACACAAGATCCCTTTCTCAGCATGCATAATCCATTAGGGCCAAAATGATAATGTTGTTTGCATATGGCGCCACATAGGTTTGTTCCTGGAGAAGGTCACCCAAAGAGTTTCTTTGCAGAAAATTGCTAATCCCATTGTCATTTCCTGGTTAAAGAAAAGGTTAGACAAATACACACAGAAATGGTCCCTTTCACTGAGGGGCAGCTCAAACAGGCATGCTTTTCCTCTTTCCTTGCTCTAGTGATTCCAGAAAATTCCACCTTGGTTTAGTTCAGAAACAGTCTGTAGCCCTTTCTCTACTTGGCCTCTTCACTCTCTCTGCACCCATGTGATTGGCGCCATCTGTCCCCAGCCAGGGTGGAGCCTGCTCTCAGGATGGGGCCTGAGGTGGCTCCCAAGCCTCTGCCTTCCCTGGCCTTGCTACTGGTTTGCCGTCTTGAGGTATTACCCACAACTGGATGTCCACATCCACCCTTCTCTGCTTCCAGCACAAAGTGAAATAAGTGTGTGGCACACCTGTGCCTCCTTCTTAGCTCCTTATAGTACCTTATAGTACCTTCTCTTCTGCTGCATCTCAGTGGGGAAGTGCCGCCATGATGTAAACCACTCCAATTCTAGTGACATTGTTTGAATCTCATTTTGAGCCACATCCAATGCCAATGGGTGAGCTCATGCTTCGTTTTTGAACCAATTTAGAGTAGTTAGTGTTCTGTTACTTGCAATCATTAATTGACACAATTGGTTGTCTAGCAACACTTTTGGGCTCTCCTTGCTGGCTAAGAATGCCCATTCACTTCCGGTACCCACCCAGGCTCAGTGGTGAATCCCTATGCACAGAAGCCAGTTGTGGCAATCACACGCCGCTGAGTGGTTGGTCCAGGCGTGGGCATGCGAGTCCCGGCCAGCGGGAGGTAAAAGGAGGCTGCCTAAGTCCTGGGAACGTTCCCTTGTTCTTGGGTAGAGACACACAGGAAGCCCCAGCCCCACAGCCTCTGTTAGCAATGGTGTCAGGATCAGATGCAGAGGGGCAGAGCCCTTTCCATAAGTTCATGACTGAGCTTTGTTCAGAAATGGCTTTATTTTCTCCCTTAATATGGTGCTTTTCTAAGCAATACCGAGTGCTATCTTTCGAACCAGACAGGGGTCCGTGTCCTGGGTCTGTCATTGGAACAGGACCTCGGAGAAGATGTGTAGAATCTCCGTGACTCAGTTTGCCCACCTGTGCACAGGAAGGTTTGCAGGACTGTCAGGTGTGACACGCTGGAAGTGTCGTCTGGGCATCACTGTGGAGCAGTGCCATGACCCAACTTCGGCTGCAGTATCTCAGCATGCGGCTGAGTCCCGATTTGTTTCCTGAAATCTTTGTTTCCAGGCATTTCGGCTTTGGTTTGTTTTTAAACAAACAATGCTATAATTTTAAATAAATCAACAATGCTGTCATTTTATTTATGAAAGCCCCAATACCCCAAATGAACCTGAGGTGGTGTCAGGCTGGGCTTCCGGCTTCTGCTGTTGCCAGAAGTCTGGATTTTCAGCAGCAGATCGGGCCAGCTTGTTTTCATTTTTGTTTTGCCTGAGATGGGTTGTCATCTCCTCCTCAGAACTTGGCAAGAAACAAAACAAAATAAAAAAACTCTTTTTCTTTTCATTCCTTTTAGGTTAACTTCAGCTCCAACCACTGGGCTAGCATTTTGAAGCAAAAGCCCATGTGTGCGTTGAGCTTGGATTTTCCCCTCTGATTCACGGTGGGACATCGGCACAGTGTACTCCCCGGAGAGGGAAGGCCAGGACGGGAGCTGCTTCCTTCAGGGCTTTGCTTGAGGCTTTTGAACCTGTGAGAGAAGCAGCTTCCTCAGTATGGCTCCAAGAGATCATATGAAAAGTTTTTTGAAAAGTATATATAAAATTTTCCATTTAATTCAGTGGCATTAATTAAATTTGCAGCATTGTGTAACCATGACCGCCGTCTATTTCCAGAACTATTTCATCATCCCAAACGGAAACTCCTGGTTAAGCAATAATTCCCTACCCTCCCCAGCTGCAGCCCTGGTAGCCACTAATCTACTGTCTCTATGAATTTGCTTATGCTAGGTAGTTCATACAAAGTGGAAGCTAAAATGAGTGTCCTTTTGCTTATGGTTTATTTCACTTAGCACATGAACCTTGAAATTTTGGTTTCAAGGTCCAGTCACATTGTAGCATGTATCAGAATTTCATTCATTTTTATCGCTGAATAATATTCCACTGGACAGATAAACCATGTTTCATTTATCCATTCATCTGGGTTATTTTCTTTTGACTATTGTGAATAATGTTGCATCGAACACCAGAGTACAGATATGTATTGGAGTTCATATTTTCTTTTTTTTTTTGGAAATATGTTTCACATTTAACTTTTTGAGAAGTCGAGAAGCTATTTTTCACAATGGCTGTACCATTTTACATTCCCATATTGGCAACCCAGCGGGGCTCCAACTTCTCCTCATCCTCCCAGCATTGTTTCTTTTTTAGTCTTCAGAATTATAGCCATCCTACTGGGTGTGCAGTGGTATCTCATTGTCACATCGATTTGCCTATAATAATCTTTCCACATCTCGAATCTTCCAGAATTTAATCTTCCTATGAGCCTCAGAGATAGCTAATATCATAACTTGTCTATCCAGGAGGATAAAAGTTAAAAAAAAAAAAATAAGAAGTGGCCCCAGGATTAGGGGCGCTGGGAATCTCCCCCTCTTTCCTGCCTGGCCTCAGCCTGTCTCTCTCCACTCCCTGAGGGCCGACGGAATCTGCTCTCACCTTGGATTTGGGCGCCATCTTTCACTGCTGGAATTTCTCCCTCATTCTCCCATGCTCAGGAGAGTCTGTGTCACCCTGTGCTTGTCACACTCTTACTTCCCTATGCTTGTTACACCTGTACTTGTCACATGTGGCTGTCACACCTGTCTTTGTCAGGTCTGTGCTTGTCATGGCTACATTTGTTATACCTGTGTGTTGCACTACCCCCCCTTCTTGTCACATCTGCACTTTGTCACACCTCTGTTTGTCACACCTACACTTGTCTTTTTCTTCTGTTTGGAGGAGAATGGATGCAGAGACCCTTCCCTGGGGGCCAGTGGAGGTGACAGTGTAGGTTCGGGGACCAACAGAGCTGAGTCCTAATTTCCGGTCTGGGGGCGATGGTGGTGGACACAGGATCCCCTCTCTGCTTTGACTTCTTCCTCTCTCTGGTGCTGATCAGCAACCTGGCCTGTCCCCCAGGGTCTGGCGCGGAGAGGACAGGGGACGATGCCCTGGAGGAGTGTGACCGCAGAGCTGACAGCATTGACACTTGAGCCCCTCCTGGGCACAGGTCGAGCTGCCAATGTGTGCTCAGGGGCACGTGCTTTTGTGACATTTGCAGAAGTCCCAGGGTTTCATTCCATCGCACTCTGTCGCACCTTTCCATGCCGGTTCCCTAGGTGTGGTATGGCCTTGAGGGCAGCAGTTTTCTCTGAAGTTCAGTGAGCTCAGTCCCTGACCTGGGGACCAGGACGCGGGCGAGGCAGCGAGGCCACAGGACTTGTGACTTAAGGGCCGAGCGCAGGACGTGGAGCCGTGGCTGCCTTCGCAGTGTGCCCTGGTGCCACCCCGTCCACCCAGCCCACCCTGGGGGCCTCCTCCCCTCCTTCCTGTCACCTGTCCTTCTTTCTCGTATATGGAGAACTGGAGCCACCAAAGTGCAATTTCTACCAATCTCTTTTGTAAATGTTATTTCCTTCCTGAGTCCACATTTATTGTAAGAACCAGAACTTCACAAAGGAGGAGAGAGAGGAGAAAAAAAGCCACTTCATCTCTTGTTAATGGTCACAGTTAGCACTTAGGTAATTGCTGCCACTTTCAAATAAGAAAATTACTTAGTTCTTTCTGAGAAATCCTAAGAATCTCAGTACCTACAGCTCAGCAGGCAAATTGGGCTTTAAAAAAATCAGTAGGAATTCAAACTTTGATACGAAGTTTGCGTTTGACTTGAAACATTTAATTTATTTAAAAATAGAAATGTAAATGTAATCTGTATGTTTTCCTCCCTGCTGTCAGGAGCTCTCTCCAGCTCTGACTGACTCATTAACAAATTAACATGTTGTGATTCTGCTGTGAAAAGTTGCAAGATAATTGTTACAGCCACAGTCCTCAGGCTCTGGAGCCGAGCCTCCCAAACTCTTTTATGGAGTACAAATTAGATGCTTTTCATATATACTATCTAATTTTAATTAAAATTTCCCCTAAAGCTATTCTTAACGGCTTTGAAGTTACCAGAGTTTTCTCATCCTGGGGTGGTGGAACGGTTGCAGTTGATAATGTCAAAATCCGTACCCATGGAAACCACTTTCTAATTGCTTCTTTCTAGGACAGCTTGAATCTTCTAGAGTTTACCTTCGACTTGGTCGGAGAGTGATTAGCTGCGGAGAGAAGGCACATTTGTTCCCTGCTCAGGCAAAGTTGAGATCTGGGGGTTACAACTGGGAGACTCGGAGCATCTTTGCGAAGACCTCTGATGAAGGACCAGGTCTCGCTCCTTGGAGTGCTTAATTTTTCTTCATCTATAAAATAGAGCTCATCACCATTCTGTGTCCTACCAAAATGGCTAAGTCACTTGAGATACTGACATTTAGAAGGATGAAGGAAACCATCTTTCTGAAGGCTAAAACCTTGTACCTGAGCTCAGCCACAAGGCCAAGGCGTGCTGTGAAGTGTTGCTTTCTTTTCTTTTTATCTTTAACTTGCCTGTGTTGGATGTTATGTGGTGAAGTAGACTCTTGAGGTCCTGAAGTAGTCAAGGTGGAGGAAGTGGGGAAAAGCTGGAGCAAATGTTAGTGCTTTTCCCCGAGATTTCTTTGAGGACATCTCGGAGGATGCTGAGATCTTATCCCCACCCACGCTTCCCCAGAGAGATGATGTAACTGGGCAAAAGTCATCATACACCAGTCCCTGCCAGGATCCTATGGTATCTGAAGGCGTGGACTCATTCCCAGAGAAGACAACCCGAAAGCAGGTGACGATAGCACCAGCTGGGCCAGAGGTGCCACCTCCACTTTGGACCGGAACTGGGTGTGAGACCAGCATTTCCTGGGACTTTCATAAACATTTGCAATGATGACAGTCTCTGAAAACAGTGATAGTATTGTCCTTCGAGCACACACAGTGAATAACTCCGAGCTCACAACCACACACCGCGAGCATAGGCGGAAATCAGGTTCCAGAGAGCTCATTGATGCTGCTGCTCACGAGACGGCCTTGGCACTTCCTCTCACCCCAGAGGAGATGTGAGGTGTATTTGTTCACTAAAGAGCTCACACAATCCCCACGAGCCTCCCACATCCTGCCAGTAAATTCCCTTTCTTCTTGGGAACAACTCGTTTCTGTTGCTTGCAACCACAGAACCTGATAGCTACATGAGTGTGAAGTGTTCCACAGTCTGGTCACAGAGTCCTGTCCACCGCCAAAGTTCAGCCATCAGTGTTAACATCAAAGTTCAGGTCACCAGTGAGTGAGGGCAAAACACACTCCACTCCCAGCCCTTGGCTTTGCGCTGACGGACTCCCTCCTGTAGCAGTCGTGCATCCTCTGTGCGTCATTCCTTCAGGAAAACACGTCTCCTCCACTGCACATGGTGCTCTGAATCAAGGAGGAGAATTTTCAAGCCTGCAGTCAAATCACAAAGCCCTGAATTCCTCACCTGCATCAGCACCTCTCTACCCACAGCTGTTTCCTGGCCATGACGTGGCTGCTGAGGTCTCTGAGGTCCCCATTTCAGCAACCTGGATTTGTGTCCTCTGTGAGTTATCACTGGGTCTTAGAGCAACATCACCACCTGAACAAGCACTGAGGCCCAGCTGGCAGCCCTCCCTGCCTAGCACTGGGCACACAGTGGGAGCCAGTGACTCAGTGGTTTCCCTACCACTTGCTAAGCAAGTGACTTATTTAGAATAGGGATCCGCACATGCCAGCATCCTGTGTTATGAACAGTTTTATTGGCACCTGCCTGTCCATCCTTCTCCATACTGTCTGTGGCCGATTCTGCCCAAGTACGCATGAGTGGAGTGAACTGAGGCTCTGTGGCTCCCAAGCTGAAACTATTTACTGTCTGACCCTCTACAGAGAAAAAAGTTCTAATGTGGAAGAGTAAAAATCATTCTTTCTTTCTTAACCCAGCAGGTGTCAGAATTTTCTAGAATAGAGAAGTGGGCACTAAGAAAATTGCCTAATAGACCCCAAGAGGACCCAAGGTTATGTCAAGCAAGGCCAAGATGCTCAAGGAATGGCTAAAAGGATCCGCTTTAGACGCAAAGGGCGGAAGATGAGCCAGGAGAGGCAGGAAGCTGGGATCTGAATAGGTAGAAATGGCAAAGAAGCTTTGGACAGAAAATGTTGTCACTTTAAGTGACCTGGCTTGCAGCAAGTGGTCTTCCATGTGTTCCTAAGCCTTCATCCGAGGGCTGAGCACTGAGTCCTCATGGGGGCGCGTGGTTGTTAATAGGAAATCGATGCAAAGGTCTGGGGGCTCCACAGCTGGGTGGTTCCAGCCACAGCACAGGAAGTGCAGGCAGTTGGATGAGTCCCAGTGAAAGGAGGCCAGGAGAACCAGAGGCGTGCTCTCCCGCGAAGTGCCAGTGAGGCCAGGGATGCAGACATCCCCTCTCCAAAAACCAGTGGCTGCGCCAACAGATGGATGAGAGTGCATTTTCTGAGGCCTCAGAGAAGAGGGGCACTTGGCTCATGGAGACATCCCCTCTTACTGCTATGCGTGTCCCCGTCCCTAGATCTCCTTCTTCAGATGTCTTCCGATGTCACCTTCTACAACCTACCCCGTGTGTTCACTTGGTGTCCAGTGCCCAACGTCCCTCTCAGCCTAGGCCACATTGCTGCGGTCAGCTCTGCAGCTGACTTCCCAAGGGGCGCTCCCCAGAGCGATCAGCTCACCTGGGCAGACAGGATGGCGCGTCCTCGCGCCCGGAGCTGCGTCTCACCACGCGGCAGACTCCACGGAATCCACTTCAGAGTGAGGATGCGATGTGGGGCTGGAACAGATGGGTGAGGGAGGCGGAAGTGCTGGACTGGAGTCCTGGCTGGGCCATGCTGGCTGGGTGACTTGAGGGCAGTCACTTACTTCTCTGAGCCATAGTGTCAGGGGGCTCAGGTCCTGGTGAAGGGTGACAGAAGTAGCCCACCTGCCGGGTTCAGCCAACCACCTGCTCCCTCGCCCCTTATCCACCTGACCCAAGCAAGGCCAGAGTGTCCCAGCGACTTGGTCGCATTCCAGAGGGAAAGGTGGTTGGCTTTTTGAGACAATACACCTGTTATGCTTTTACAATAAGAGCGGAAGCATTAAAAGAGCCCAGAAAATCATGTGCTGCCCTGGGCTCATTTTGCCCATTTTCTTATCTTAAATGCCATTTCCACCAGCCTTCCCTGTTTTTATTTTGCACTGAGTGCACAGAAGTCACTAAAGCCAAGTGCTGCCCAGCGTAAAGGCTGCTTCGTGGCCCTCCATCAACCCCTTGCTGCGCTCACCCCACAGCGCTGAGTGGAGGAGCGACCCTATTCCCAGCCAGCACCATGTCCCCAGCCTGACTGCCCGTGCCGAAGGGCAGAACCTCAGCTGGCTGCTCAGTGCTCGGCGCTCAGGGACTCAGCATCTGTTGAAAGAGTGAACGAATGAATGAATGAATGTTGGAGTCAGCATTTGTTGAAAGAACGAACGAATGAATGAATGAATGTTGGAGCCATCTGGAATGAGGGTGTTGCCAGCTCCAGGATGTCACAATGCCTCAGCCACTCAACCCTGAGAACAGATCAGTGGAGTTTTGTTTGCTGCCTTTTAGGTTGTTTTTGAGGTTTTGTCTAAGGAAAATCTAATCCGTATGTTTCTGACTCATTTCTGCTTTTCTCCCCCAAACCATGGTTCTTGGGGATCCATTTCATGTCTGCAATGCCTATTAAAAAACAGCCTCTTCAGTGATGTTTTTATCTTCTGAGGGACAGGAAGTTTGTCTCTACCAAGAGTGAGCCCCCCAAACCTCAGGAGGCTCCCAGAGGTGTAGGGCCAGTGTGCCAGGGGCTCCCCTGACTGCTATCCAAGGTGACTCCAGTGTCCCTTTCCTTCCGCAGGCTGTGGGGAGGGAGGAGCCCCAGCTGGGAGGCCCTGGGTGGGGAGAGGGCACAGAGCCATCCTACATGAAAAGGGGCTGGGGTGGGGCCGTCCAGCGTGTCAATCAGATAAATATTTCATAATGAGCACTTGAAAGGAAGCGGGCGGGGAGGTCGGCTGACTCCCCCAGTGCCCCCCTCCACTTTCATGTTCCCTACCCCGTAATTAGTGGTGTGGACGTTTGAATGACACCCGTTTTTAAAGGGTGCAGCCAGCATGGACATGTTGGCCCCTTGGAACCGTGGCATGAGCTGGTAATTATGCCTCTCTCCCTTCTCTTTCTGGATGCGAGCTGTAAGGGCAGGGCTGCGGGAAGAGGGACTTAAGAATTCCCTGTGTCCGCTGGGTCTCCCAGCGCAGAGCTTGGGCAGCTCAGCGTGGGGGGCCCCTTGTTTGGATCTGCAGGGAATAATGTGTGCCAGAATGGAGCCTCTGCCTAGAGCAAACGTAACTACACTGCCTTGCATCCTGCAGAGCTGGAAGATACCAATAATAATAATCCCTAACATTTATCCTGGGCTTACACGAATCCGGGCGAATTACAAGCTCTAAGCTGAAGGATCTTCAGGGTGTAAACTAAGCCTGTGCTCTGAATGTGTTTTCTCATATCATTTGCAAAACCCTTATGAAATGGGCACAGTAATCGCATGCATTTTACAGTTGAGAAAACTGAGGTGAATTGCTGGGAATCGCTGGGGTCAAAGGAGCCTTTGAGGGTAAGGGTGGATAATCCAATTTTTCTTTCACAGTTGCCCAGTCCATTCCTAGGCTGGAATTTCATTCCACTAACACTTCCAAAAAAAAAAAAAAAAAACAGGATTAACATAGGATTGCTACTTCTTAATTCTGCCAGGTATAAGCATTTATGGGGCAGAAGAAGCTGCTGTCTGTAGAATCGTCAGAAAAGACATTCGTCCACAAACATAGGAAGAACCAGCCTGGAAAAGGACATTTCTTCATGTCAGTCACATTCTATTCTATAAAAAATGTTTACTCTGATATCTTTTTTTTTTTTTTCCTATTCTATTGGCAAAGGCAAGAGGAAGTCCAGATTTACTGTGGCATAAGGACTTGCATTCAGGATTTCCCCCTTACAGTGGTGGTTCTCAGCCAGAAGAAGGGGGACAATTTTGCTCCCAAGGGGACATTTGGCAGTTCCAGGTGACATTGTTTTATTTCAAAACCTGAGGCTGCAGGTGCTCCTGGCTCTCATGGGTAGAGGCCAACATGCAGCTCACCATCCTACAGTGCCCAGGATGCCCCCACAGAGAGGGACCCCGGCCCCGATGTCCATAGTGCTGGCTGGGAAAAGCTGGGACTTGGGAAAGGTGCTGCTCGCCAAGCTGACTTCGTACAAAGGGCATAGTGTTATTTGTCTACACCACTTGTATGTCTAGGGAGACAGGAAGTCCGATCAGAGGAAGATGAGAATGTGCTGCTCCATTCACCCCCCCTGGAGGGCAGAAGTGACCTTTGCACTCGGGGACCCCAGAGCCTTCACTTCCTGTGGGGCCAAGGACTTCCAAGTAATCCACTAGCCCAGCATTGTAAACTGGGAACAAGACTTTTCTGGAGTCTATTTTATTTCTCGTGGCCACTTTCCTTCCTCCTCCTGGCCCCTGTGTTCTCCCTTGGGTCCGACAGTCCTTTGCCTCAGTCCCCCCCGAACAGGGCTGAGTGCTGTCCCTGGCTGTACCCAGCCATTCAGTCTGCAGAGTGGGGCGCCGTGTACGCACCCCGACAAAGGAGATCAAGCAGATCGGCGAACCGTGGTTGTGATGGGAGTTAATTAGCATTTCATAACATTAGGTAGGGGAGGAAAAAGCAATGACACTTTAGAGCAAATAAAACCCATTTGTAAATTTAATATTTTTCTGACGAGTTAATGTCTCTAACCATCCCCTCCCCCCTTCTGTGATTTGTTCCTTCAACTACTGTTTGTCAAGTTCGACTCTGATCAGAGCTTTGCTCTGGGAATTTGCTGCTTAAAAGAGACAGTTACAGTCAGGCTCTGCTCCTCACTGAGCTCATGGCTGAGACCAGGGATCAGTAAACTGGGGTCCCCCCAGGCCCAATCTGGCCCATTCCCTGCTTCGGACGATCCATCAGCTAAGAAAACAATCTGCAGTTTTAAATGGCTTGCGGGGGGTGGGGGGGAGTCAAGAGAAGAACAATAATTTATGACACATGTAAATTATGCCAAAGTCAAATTTCAGCATCCCTAAATAAAGTTTTATTGGAACAGAGCCGAGCTTGGTTATGTTTTTCCTGGGGCTGCTTTTGTGCTAGATCGTGTGCTACAATGACAATAATCACATGGCCTGCTAAGCCTAAAATAATTGCCATCTGGATCTTTATTTAAAAAAAAGTCTGCAGACCTCTGATTTAAGGGGAAACACTCAATAAACTAGGCAATTACAATTCTAAGAGACAACTGTTGAGTTAGACATGGGCGCATTGCAGCCTAGAGCCTAGACGAAGCCAGAGCTACCTGCTGGCCAGGACGGAAGGCTTCCCAGAGGAAGCTGTAAGAAAACTGAGCTGTGAAAGATGAACTCAGGGCCTATGATGTCAGTTCCCTTCTTGCATCCTCCCACCTCTCTGCCTCCTGCACCCTGCACCATAGGGGATCTTTATGGGGTGAAGGGGAGTAGGGGAAGCCTCATGTTGCCTCATTCTTCATTTTCCCTTAATAGGTCTCTCTACTCAAGCAACTCCTTTCCTTCTGAACACTGCTGACCACTGCTTGGAAAGATGACTCTGGCTCCAACCAGATCATCTCCAAAGATTTCATTTCCATGTATCTAACAATAATAATAATAACCCTGAGGTTCATGTTCTCTTCAAATTTGCTGTGACCTCTAGGAACTGGCCTGGAGGTGATCTGGCCAAGAGGCAAAAACTTCCTAACATTTACGACAATGTCTAACACTTTACTGGTTTTCCTTAGACAGAGGTTGGGAGACTAGAGTGATCCTCTCTCTAATGAACAGATTCTTTGGACCCTTTGAGTGCCCAGCTCAGTGTCAAGCTCACTGATGAGCAATAGCTACCTGGTGAGCCACACCCTGCTGGTCTGCCCCTGTGTGTGAGGACTTGGGAACCTGGTCTGCCTTAGGACAACCATGTGCCATCACTGGCTTAAAAATGAATGACTTATGGTTAGGGAATTCCCAGTGCAATTCATGACCAAAGTTATGAAAAGGAAAGAGTACTGAGATGATATACAAAAGTGCTTGGAACACAGCAAGCTCTCAACACACGTCAGCTATTATTTTTTCTATCAAAGGGTGAGCGAATGCCAGGGAAAGAGCTAGAATCTTCTAGATCTTTGTCCCATCCTGCAGTCACATGTAGCTACTGAGCACAGAAACATGGCTGACTGAAACAGAATTTCACTGTGTGTAAACAGATACTAGATTTAGAAGGCTTAGTAAAAAAAAGAATATAAAATATCTCACCGATTTTTGTATTGATTTCATGTCAAAATAAAAATATTTCACTATGCGGGGTTAAATAACATATTATTTATTACTTGTTAAATTATATAATATTAAAGAGTTATTTATGAAAATAACTAAATTGATAAGATTAATCTTCTGTATTTCTTTTTAAAAATTGGGATACCTAGCAAACATAAAATTACAAAAATTACCAAAGTCAAGCTCCTGCGGCATCCTTTTCTTCCTCCTGGGGAAGTGTTTATGTTGGGTTTTCAGTGCCAGCCTTCGGTTTATGTGCCACCCTCCCCAGTCCTGGGTCAGGGTCCCTGTTCTTCTCTCTTGTGGTGTCTTATACCCTTACTTGTATGTTTAGGATTTCTATTATTTTGCTGGAGCAGCTGTGATAAATGGCCACAGCCTAGGTGGCTCACAATGACAGAGTTTTATTTTCACACAGCTCCGTAGGTTTTCTCCCTCCCATGGCTCTGAGGCACTTCCTTCCGCCTCCTTCCGTCCTGGTGGGTTGTGTGTGCCCTCGCTGCAGCTGTACCACTCCACCTTGGCTCTGTCCTCACATGGCCTCCTCCAAGTCCTCCGCTGTTCTAATATAAGGAGCCCTGTGCTTGGCTTCGGAGCCCTTCCTGATCCAATCTGGACCCCCTCTAACTAAGCACTTCTGCAACAGCCCCTGTTTCCCAAGAAGGTCACCCTCCAAGGTCCAGGATGGACATGAGTTTGGGGCAGATGCTTTTCAACCTGCTGCGTCAGCTCAAGCTCTGTTTACCACGTGACCGGTGGACCTTCTCTCTTTCCCTGCCGTGACCCCAGGCCTCGGTGCTGTGCCTGGCATGCAGTGGGTCCTCAGCAAACACAATGTAACCTAACCTAACACAGCATAAGATAAAGGTGAACTTGAACTCTGGACAAAAATCCAGCTCAGATTTGCATGTGCCATGTCTTAGCTGTGCGCTATGTCCCTTGACATGCCACTGGATCTCTCTGCGCTCCCATCTATCTACAATAATATCTCCACCCGAGGAGACTCTAACAGCATCTATCTTATGAAGTTATGTGAAAATGAAGTGGGAAAGCGTCTGGTGCGTGGCTCAGAAAGCCCTGCTGAGGTGCACGTTAATTGCTAGGACCATCATGCCTCGGCGTTGTACCTTTGGATCTCCGGAGAAGGCCCAGTGTCTTGAGAGCTAAGAGGAAAGTGGACTACCATTTGTATGAACAGGAGGAAAAAAGGATGCATACACACACGTGCTGACCTAGCTGGAAGACAAGCACGACACCGTCGAGATTGATTGCCTCTGGGGAGGGGACCCCTTGGCTGGGGTGCAGGGTGGGGTAAGGAGGGGTTTTATTCTCTGACACATTTGAGCATTGATTGATACGAAAACCATCTATCCCAAAGGACAGGTGAGCCAGCCTTTACCATGTACAGGGCCCAGTTACAAAGGCGTCCGAAGACGGGGTGAGGAGGTGCAGCTCACTGGGCAGAGTGAGAACTGGGGACTGTGGCAGAAGGGTGCCGACACAGAGGTTATCAGGTGCACTCACTGCCGGGCTGGTGATGCGGCCATTAATTTCATGAGCAGGTTAACTGGGTGCAGAACGCCTCAGGAAACACCTACCAGGTGCTGGTGGTGACATGTTGGAGCCCACAGGTGCAGGCAGGGCCCCTTGCAAACCCTAGGAGGGAATCTCTTCAGCCCCAAGGAGAAACATCTGGAATCTGCTGAGGCCGCAAGCCACTCAGGCCAAGGGCTGCCTCAAGGCAGGCACTCCCTGAAAATTGCTTCTGACACATATGCACTTGTTTGGGCCTTGGCGGTCCCCCAACTGTCTGTGTTCAGTGACCTTTGACACGAACTTGCTGACAAAGGTCACACCAAATCAAAATTCCAGAAGCTTCTCTGCAGCAGCAGGTACTCACTGACCCTGAGTAAGTTTCCTCAAATGTCAAAACCCTGAAAAAGATATATTAACATTGACCAGAGTGACTTGGGAAAAAAAATGTATTTTTATTAAGTGACCAAAAGAATCACATCAGAAGATAAGAAGAAAGGAAAACATGGGAATAAGTGCAGAAATAATGAAAATCATTGACTTTTATAAAAATAAAATTTTTAAAACTTACTTTTGCCCTTTAAAGATAAATATTCATAGATAGATAATAGTACTGCTGGAATAATACTAAACCATGTGCAAAACAGATTAACCATAATTGAGAGAGAGAAAGAGAGAGAGAGGAGAGAGAGATCCAGGTCTGGGTGCTGCTGGCCAGTGGAGCCCTGGGACTGGAAGGAGCTGTCAGCATCCTCACCAGATTTCTCAGCCTCCAGCCTGCCATGGAAGCCAGGGCAGCCAGAGCTCAAGGGGCTCTGTGGACTAGGATGCTATCTCCATGGCAACCAGCATGCACAAGTCCCCGAGGCCCATGTGCCCTTGGACCACTTCACCATTGTGGGGATCCAGGGAAGTTTGCGCTCTTCCCTTCACAGTGTCCAGTGTGGTGGCTCACACCTGTAACCCCAGCACTCCGGAAGGCTGAGGCAGGAGGATCACAAGTTTGATCTCAGTCTAGGCTCATTAGTGACTTAGTGAGACCCTGTCTTTAAAAAAAAAGAAAAAGGCTGGAGATGTAGCTCAGTGTGATGCCCCAGGTTCAATCCAGAGCCTAAAGTTTCATTACAGAAGGCTGAGGCGACTTCTCCCCAGTGCCCATCTGTGAGTGACAATGTCTCTTTACCCATCTCACAAGCAGCTGTGGCACCTGGCTTGTGGGGTGGCGTGTCTGCCCCAGAGACCCTCTGTCCTGCATGCGGATCCCGGCTCGCACGCTTCCCAGACCCCAGGGAGGAGAGCAGCCTCAGATCTTGTGCTGAGTGGGGCCGGGGTTGGGCAGTATTCGGGGCAGAGCCCCGGCTCCGCTGTGCAGCTGGTCTTGAGGGAGAGGAGAAGGGAGACAGACAGAGGGCAGGGGTCACACACTGTGGCCCAGGGACACCTTTGAGCCTGCCCAGACTGAGGGGGTCAGCAAGGGCATTTCCAAGACAGCCCCAAGATAGCCCCTGCCTTGACCGTAGCAGAGAGTTAAAAAGTAAGCAGAGAGGAGGGTGGTCGTGAGCGGTGACATCCCAAGGGGGATGAAAGGCATAAAGTGACACAGTGAGAAAGCATGCTGAGGGTCAGAGGTGCCACCCATGACAAGGGCTCCCAGAGGCTGAGGGAGAAGCAGGGGCCATGGAAGAGGGGACCAGGCGGTGGCAGCCAGCACCCAGTGCTCAGTTGCTAGGTATCAAGTGGCCAAGTCCCCACATCAAACCCCAGTTGTAGAAATTGCTGTGGCACATGGGTGAAGGAAAGGATATGGGGCCGGGAGGAGCCAGTGATGCAGTCCAGCGGTTGTCCAGGTGAAGGGAGATGGTGCCGGGTTTGGGACAGTGGAAAGAAAAGGGCTCTGGGATTGGGAACCACCTGCTGGGGGAGGGGTGGGCTGCACAGGAAGCTGGACGTGGGACAGGATCTCATGTTGCTGGATAGGATTCGGGGAAGGGCATGGAGGGGGCCTAGGGACATCGGAGGACAGGGGTTGGGGTCAGTGCCACACATGTTAAGGGGCTGAAGGAGGCTTTCTTGTTGTGATTTTGGGTCCAACCCAAGCAGGGACTTACCTCGTCTCTTGAGTGAAGCCCACACTCATTCCTCAGCTCTGCTGCTCTGAAGTTATGTTCCCGGGTGGCCTCGGTCCTGCTAAGCAGAAGTTACAGGATGACGTTGTTTTGGATAAGGGTCCTCCACTGGGCCCCAAAAGGCCAGGCTTAAAATCAAAATGGAGTCACTCATGCTAAGTTCCACATCACTAAGCCAGAACTAAGGTGTTTATCCGACCTTCGGAGAAATCAGTACTAGAGAGACAGCAGCCACATTTCCAACAAAGGCCAGTTTCAATTGGTTCGATCGTGAAGTTCTCTCTCAGCCTTTCACAGAAAAGGACACCGGATGTCAACCGGTTACTCTTCTATTGTTCTGTCTCCTTGTCCCTGCCTTACGCGGAAAGTAACGTAGAAAGGATCAATCCACTTTTTGGGTTTTGTGTGTCTGTTCTTCAGCCTCTGAAGCCAACTCCTCTGCTTAGCTGATCAGAACACTTCTATTTTATGAAATCAATCATTGCCTGATTCTACAATTGCAAATAAATCCAATTAAAACCTTTAAACGCAACTCATAATCTGGACCTTCGGGAGGCCTGGCCATCCTGTCACTTAAGACTCAGCCCCACTCCCCACCTCAGCCTGAGTCCTCAGAGGGGCTGCAGGACGGGGAGGGAATACACCGAGTCCTCTCATGCCACATGGCATTCAAGGGGCTTAAATTCAACAACTTGGGGGCTGAAATAATTATGTTATAACTCACACAGTTTAATTCCATAGAGCCAGGACAAATGGTTTTGTAGAAGATTCACAACATGGAAAAAGCAGGTTGCAAACAGTACGTAGAGTATATTTCACTTCGCAAAAATAGCTGCATAATGGGAACATTCGTACACGATTGCGTACAGTACTCATAATACTGGACACAGTAAGCAAAGTAAAAGTCCATCTGCTGGCAAATGCATCAGCAAAACATGGTGTAGCCATACAACCAAATATTATTCTGACCCCAGGAAGAATAAAGTGCAGATATGGGCCACAGCAGGACGGACCTGGGAAATATCATAGGAGAGAGAGAAGCCGGGGACAAAAGCCTAAGACCTAGAAAGACCGGAAATAGATTGGTGGTTGTGGGAGTGGGGGAGGGTTGGATGCAGAGAAGAAAAGGGGAGTTTTTCTGGAGACCTTAAAAATGTTCAAAAATTAGACCCATTTGTGAATATATTCAATATTATTGAATTGTTCACTTTAGTTTTATGGTATGTGAACTATATCTCAAGAAAGCTATTAAAAATACATACATAAATACATATATATTTATGTATGTATTTTGAATATAATATATATTTTAATATAAATATATATGTATATCTGTTTGCAGATATACATATTTATGTTTACACTCATGCATAGCTATATGCAATGGAAAGGAACTAGAATGATTTATACCCCAATGTTCATCCTGGTGATTCCTCTTTGATGGGATTATAGGTGATTTTTCACTTCATTCTGTATTTTCTGGTTGTTGTTGTTTTTGAGAGAGGGTCTCACTGTGTAGCACAAACTGGCCTTGAATTCACAGCAATCCTCCTGCCTGAGCCTTCAGAGTGCTTGTACTGCAGGCGTGCACTGTCACACAAACCTGGTAAGTTTTTTCTGATATTTTTTAAAAGTTGCCTGCAGTTACTGAGAACCTGCTACATGCCACACATCATCATGTGTCCCTCGCCGCATTCACAGCGGCTCTAAGAACTGGCCTTCTTGGTAGGTGGAGGGAGGCTGGCCAGGCAGAGCTGTCACCCAGGGCCACACAGCTGACAGGAGATGGAGCCAGGCCTGGAATCCACTCTGGGTTTGAATGTCACTTCTACTACCTGTGTGATTAGGGACATAGTGGGTAAAAACAAATGAAGACAACAAAGTCTCGGACAAGCAATAGGGATTATCCCTGATGGCAGCTTGAGCAGAACGAGAAGGCAGATCAGTGAGGGGCAAGTCTGGACGGGCAGTGTGCACTGGGCCACTGGGCCTGGAAGCCACAGTCTGAAGCCTGGTCTGACTACAAGGGCAGTGGGGAGCCACGGAGGAGCATTGAGTGAGGGCACTACCCGGGCTTAGCTAGAGAAGAGCTCACAGAGGTGGAGCGGGCCTGGCTCAGGCTCAGCAGTCAGACCAAGTCTTGGCTCCTCCAAAAGCCATTCTGGTGCTGAGAGCTTTGGGGTGCACCTGCAGAGAGGGACTCAAAGAATTCAGCTCTCGACCACTCCAGGCAGGGGATCACGAGGCTTCGCCGGGGTTCTTAGTCACCAGAGCTGCCTGTGTTCCCACAGCTGGGTCTGTGTTGAGATGCCGAGGAGAGTGGCCAAGGGACCCTCATGGGGGTGGAAGTCCAGGAAGCCCGGCCTCCTGAGGCCAACGGGGTGTCCATGGGAGGTTGCTGCACCTCGCACGCGTGGACCTCGCCCTGTTCTCTCTGTCACCCAGGACCCTGCCACTGCCTGAGAATGCTGCAAGTCTGCAGCTCGGGCTTCACAGCGCGGAGAAGAATGGGACCCGATCTCTCTGTTTCAGGCAGATCTCCGCCGTGGTACCTCAAGGATCAGGGTGCAAATCCGTGGGGAGAGGAACCATCATTACCGAACTCATGGCCATCCCCACCGGCCCCCATTCATCACGCTTCGCCCCCACCCCAGCCTGCAGCCTGGGCTCCACATTCAAACCATTTCAGGGCAGATTGTGTGCTTAGTGTATGCAGGAGAAAAACAAATCATCTCCAGGAGGAAGAGGTGACCCTCGCAGGGGATATGTCAGTTGCCCAAGGTCGCAGGAGGCAATGATGGCTCCAGAATCAGGGCCAGGTGGGCAGCCTTTCGGAGCCACGCTGTCACCCAGGCTCAACATTTGCTGTCTTCGGGATGCACAAGCTCGGAAACTGCTCATCCGTGGATTCCAGACAGCGAGGGATTCTTGCTCACCAACACGAGCACACGCCACATCTTGAATTCTCTCTTAACATCAAGTTAGGCTCTCGGCTTTCCTCCCACCCCCACTCTGCAGCTGATTTTAATGACTCCTGACAGTTATTTGTATAATTTGAGTTATGTGGCTTCACAAAGATTTCTCCTTCCCTTGGAAGATTACATGAAACTGTTTTGACAGCTCTTGCCAAAGGGGCAGCGTTTAATATATAACAGTTCATAAAACAAAACTGGGATCCGAGAATACCTTTTGCTGTTAGTCATGATGATATCACCTTTAGGTCTAAGAAGAAGAGGAAAAAAAAAAAAGACAGAACATTCTTTTTTCCACTGTGACATCTCTGGGAGAAACTCAATGAGTTGAACTGATGTGTTTTTGTGCCCAGGTGAAGGCCTCTATCCCACACAAGTAATTAGGGACTTGGAAATGCATCCCTGGATCCCGCGAGACAGCACTCAGCCGCCCTGAACTGTCCTCAGCTGTCTTTCTCTCTCCCGTTGAGGAGGAACTGTTAAGTCTCTAAATCAATCAGCTATCACTTGTCCAAATCCTACTTGAACACATCCATTTTCCCCGAGGCCAGTTTCTCTGTTTCCCTTTCTTGCTGCCTAGATAATTTGTCTTAACTATGCAACCCTCTTCTTTCATGTGGGAGAGCATTTTCAAATAGAATTGCTGTTAAAAAAAAAAAAAAAAAAAAAAGGCTTTGGAGGATACAGTTGGACCTAGGCTTTTCTGGAAGGGGCCTGAGAGGGATACAGTCCCAGCAAGTCAGGTGCCTTTATTCTAATAAACAAATGCTCCCATTTCTAAAATCTTTTCCACACCACTAACCCCAAACCTCAAGCAAAATCAGTCTCCAAAATAGAAGCAGCTCCATTCTCGAGGGACTCGAAGCTCATTCTGTGAATTCTATCAGTAAGTGCAGTCGCCTAATGATTAGACTCCAGAAAGCAACGTAGTCGATCGTCAGTCACTTTCTGTGGAAAGCTGGGCAATTCTCTTCAGTGTTCATGTTGATGCTTGGTTTAGGCATCCTGGGACACGTGCCCTGGTGAGGATGTTTCCGGGCTGAGGCCTGCGTGTTCTTTGGAAATCCCGGTTCTCCAAACTTTTCCAGGTTCAGCTCCAACAAAGCTAAGCAACAGGACTGTTTGTCTCCCGCCGGAGGTGGGGCGCTGTTTAACAGGATTATCAGTTTCCTCCACCTAAGCAGAGAGAAGGTGAAAATCCAGATTCTCCCTGTGCTCTTGAATCACTGAAAATTCTCTGCGGGTTGGACACAATGCAGACTGTGTCTCACGTGGGCCAAACACTTGGGGATTTCCAAGTCTGTGCTTGTCACCTCTCTCCCCTCCCCTGTCACCCAGCATCCTGAGAGCAAAACTCATGAAACCAGTGGACAATGTGTGACCTGTCTGATGCTGGCGTTGGGGAAAATATTAAAAACAGCAGCTGATAAGGCCTAATGCAGGTGAAGGTGAGCAGTGATTTACTTCCTGTGTGGTCACTCATTCCTTTATTCAAGAAACGGGCACGAGGGCCCTCGGGGGCCAGGATCTGAGTCAACGAGACAAACTTTGGCTGCAAGACAAATTCATGCCCATCGGAGTTTTCCTTCTAGGAGTCAGTTAATAAACCAAATGATCCGTAATGTCATGTCCGTGAGGGATGCGTGGGCTTCGTCGGGACTGGAACAGAAGAGGGGGCGTGGCCCGTGCTGGGGCCCTCAGCACAGGAAGGAGGAGCTGGCAGAGGCTGCATTAAAGGACAGACTTGGGGGGTGGAGGTGGGGGCCCTGCTTTTGTGGGTTCCTGGCAGGGAAGGGTAAGTGCAGAGGCCCTGGGATTGGAGTGCGACAGAGCAAGTGAGGAGAAGAGAAGGGAGCGGGATGCTGCTGCAGGGCTGGGCATCACCCCCATGATGTGCCCCCCGGTGTGACTGCAGCCCCAGTGAGTCCACCAAATGGACATTTCAGCCTCTCAGCCCCAGCTGGACCTGCGCAGGCTGCTGTCTGCCTGGCTGCCCCTTTGGCCCCCATCCCTACTGCTGGCTGGGGGCTCAGCCAACAGCTCCCACCCCCACCCCCAAGACACCTTGCCTTGTCACCAGTGCCCAACACTGTACCTACCGGCCGTGCCCACTGGTTAACATGGGACCTGTGTGGTGGGGGTGCAGCAGGAGGGGTTCTCTCTCAAGGAGATGCCCACATCCTGGTCAGGCTGAACCGCATCACCTCGGAGAGTGGCCGGGGGCCTGGGAACTGGTCCCTCGAAGGGTTGGAGTCTGGGCCACCACCTGAGATGACCATCTCCAGGACTTGATGACAGGCCCTGCCTGCCGTGGGTATTATAAGGACGAAGCCGGCTGGTGACTGCAGCTGGTGGGCAAAGTGCTTTAATGTCACCGCGTGGAGTCCTGGACCAAGGATAGCCCATGGCGAGGGGGTCCTGGGCTCTGCCTTCGTGTGGAGTCTCACGAGGGCAACAGAGACCACCAGCCATTGCCAAGCCATGTAACAGGGTCCCCGATGTCACTGGCAGCAGAGCTGGCCAACTGGCAGGAGTGTCCCCAGGATGCCATCAGCAGGTGTCTTGGGGGCCCAAGACCATCCCTATCTTTAACATTTTTAGCAGTGCTGGGGATGGAACCTGGGTCCTGCACGTCCCGGGCACGTACTCTGCCACTGAGCTGCAGCCGGCCCCGCTTTCCCCACTCTAGCGACTGCTTGACCCTCTGCTGAGGCCACCCCAACAGGGCCCCGCACGCCTCACCTGAAGTCAGCCAGTGACAAATACTCGCTAAGCATCAGCAGATGTCCCACAGCTGGGGAGGCAGCAGAGAACTAAGTCCCATTCTCTTGCAGCTCCCAAGTGGTGAGCCAAAGTTCTAACAATGGAAAAGCTCTACCTGCTGTGCCAGAGGTGGAAGAACCCGACAGAAGAGGGACTCAGAGGCAAGGCGAGGGGCACAGAGCGTGCTGGGGTAGGGTTTCTGCCCTTGGGGAGGTGGCCAGGGAAGCCCTTTCCAAGGAGGAAGCATCGTGAAGAAGCGAGGGCACCGCCACACTTATATCCTGGGGAAGAGAATCCCAGGCACAGTGAAGGGCAGCACCAAGGCCTGGGCAGACCCTGGGAGGACAGTGAGGGGCACGGCTGGGTGTGAGAACAGAGAGGGGCTTTAGAAGGTGCTGGAGGTCTTGGCAGGGCTGTGGCCCTAGGGGATTCTGCAGGGTTCACTTCTACCTGTTTCCCAGCCGCAGGTCTCCTGGCCACTCACCTTCCCGTGATCGTCTCTCCCCTCTTCCACCCTCCTCCAAGCCAGCATGTGCAACCCGGGGCCCACCTGGCTGCTCCCCCTGCACAAAAGGAAGAGATCTGAAGAGCAGCCACACAGCCACAGGGTGGTGGCAAAGATGTTCCAGTTGCCGGTTCTCTAATAACAGTTCATGTCCAAAGCAGACTTCTGTTCTTTGGTGCCTGGGGACATTTTCCTTCCCACGGCCCATAGCCAGGTCTGCTGTGACAGCACCTTTGTCGGAGTGAACCTGCCCAGGGGGCAGTGTGACACAGCTGTGCAAGCAGAGGTGTGTGTGAAAGTGGGGCTGGGGGCGGCTCTGCGCCCCAACGTGTGAAGAGAGCCAGCGCAGCAGGAGGAGCGAGCAGGCCCCAAATGAACGTGCTGAGGTGACATCTTGTCCCCGACAGAGCAGGCAGTAGCAAGGCTCCCTCCCAGCAGGAAAGCAGGCACACTGGTTTCTACTTGGCTTCCAGGACTTTAAGAGATAGAAGAGGGGGCCGGTGAGATGGCTCAGCGGCGTAAGCGCCTGCCTTGCAAGCGCGAGGGCCCGAGTTCGACTCCCGGAACCCACATATGAAAAAGGGGCCGGTGATATCGCTCAGTGGCACAGGTGCCTGTTGGCGCATGAGGTCCTGAGGTCGACCCCCCGGTACCCACAAAAAAAAAAAAAGAGATAGAAGAGGAAGGAGTCCTGGTGGACCCAGGGGACAGCGAGGCCAGACCATGTGTTGTGGCTGGCAGGAGGCCACGTGGCCTCACAGGGATATGGTATCTGAGATGAGGAAACCTCAGAGTGACGATGTCAGCTATGCTGACAGCTACTGATACACCCCAAGAAACCCGGACCTCAAGGCAGCCTTAACATCTTAAAGATGGGGTTACCCTCTCGGACACCAGGCCCAGTGCAGGAGCGGACAGAGACAGGGAGGAAGGGGGACGGGAGCCATATTACTGTTATTCCCCCCTTACAAAACGGGTATCAGTGAAGCCCCTCAAATCTCACAAGAATAAAAAACCAGAAGCCCAATCGTACGTCTGCATTTCCAAATGTCACCCGCGGGCTTGTACAGGCAGGGACTTCAGTGTGTCGACAGGAGGTAAAAGAGTGGGGTGTTTAGGTGCTCGAGCTACAAGGACCCAAGGGCCAGCGTGGACCTGATCTTCAGCACCCGCCGAGTGAGCGGCTCTTCAGCGGCAGACTGGGGCCATGGGAAGGACTCTTTGGGGTGGGCATGGTCCCTGGGGTCAGGCCGTGTGGCAGGGGTGGGGAGGGGACTTGGCTTTTGGCCACAAGTCCTCCTGAACCACGTCTGATGTCTTTTAAACCATGAGCATGAATTGCTTGGATACAGTTTTGGAAAACACACTTAAAGAACCCATTAATACACGGAAATGAGGGGGTTCCACGTCCCAGGAGTTGGGTGCCATTCTGTTCTCAGGAGCAAGAACCCTTGCACTCTGGCTTGCTATGTGGCCAGAGTGTGTCCAGCGAGGCTGAGGTTTCTGCTTGTCTCACAATTCCCTGGGATGTCACAGCCGCTGACCTGTGGCTGCTGGTGACTGGGGATAGGGAGGAGCCAGACGGTATTATTGTGATGGACAATGACTGGGGAATCAGACAGACCCAGATTCAAATCGAGCTTTGGTGTGTGTGAGCTGTGTGACCTCAAGCCTGCCCCCTAACCTCTCTGTGCCCCTGTCTGCAGGTGCTGGTGCGTTTTCTGTTCTGCTCTGGTGAGGGTTAAGGAGGGGATGTCTGTCGACTGCCACGGCAGTGCCTGGCAGAGCGTGGATGTGCAGTGGAAGTGGCCGCCTTACGGCCGTCTTGGTGGTTGTCCTTCCGTAACGAAAGGAAAACGGCACCGTGAATGGCAGAGGGGCTGTGCAAAAAGTATGTGGGCTGTGGAGAGCACGGTCATGGATTTGAATCCCAGGGGAAGCAAAGCTGAGATTGTGTGGCATCCGGGGCATGGGGACCAGGTGTGACCTGTGTCACACAGGCTTGTGGGGCGGCCGCATACTTCCAGAGCCCATGTCCCAAAGAACACACTCAGACACCTGCTGCCAACCCTCCCCGCCCCTGTGCACGCAGGTGTGTGCGCATGCATGCGTGCTTGTGTGTGTGTGTGTGTGTGTGTGTGTGTGTGTGTGTGTGTGGTCAGCGGTCCCCGAGGCTGGGACAGGCAGTCAATCCCGTGTTTGTTCCATGTCACCCCCCTTGTCACTTCCCTCCAAAGGTGACGCCAGCATCCGAAGCCATAAAGGAAGCCACGTTGTTTCTGCACGGAACACGCCGTCCTGTCCCTCTGCAGTCCGGAGTAAACCAGACAGAGCGGACCGGTGCTGCCTTCCGCTTGGGAATAGCTGGATTTGCTCTTCTGCACGAGGCACTTTGGCTACATTTTGTCTACACTCGGCTTTGCACCTGGAGGAACCGGAGCTCAGAGCCCAGGTGGCAGCTGGCTTCCTGCTAGGTCTTCTCCGTTTCCCAGGATTCTGTGTCTGCTCCTCCACCCCGATCATTTCTCTATGAGCTGAACCAACACACCTGTCCCAGCAGAGGCTGCGGGGCTCCAGAGGGCAGAGGGGCTGGCTTGGGTCCATCTTGATTTCTTTCTCTTCTCTCCATCATGTCACTGCTCTGGGCTGCTGTTTCCCATGTGAGGGTGATTCCATCTCCTAAGGGGACATTTGGCAATGTCTGCAGATATTTTGGGGGAAGCCCTGGCATCTAGTGGGTGGAGGCTGGGGATGCCGCTCACACCCTACAGTGCACCGGGCATGCACCACAGAGAGCTGGCCAGCCGGAAACCCACCAGTGCCGAGGCACAGCCTCTGTTCCCCTGGAACCTCGCTCTTCCAAGTGTGGACCTCAGGCCAGGAACATGGCCAACCCTGGGGTTTGCGAGAAATGCAGACTCCCGGACCTGCTGAATCTGAATCTGGATCCTAACAGGATGTTCAAGCCCTGCACGTGAAGATCTAAAGAGCTCCCGTTCGTGCAGGGCCTCATAGTCGTGGGCCACTCAACCTCTGCGCCTCACTGACGCTCCGCTAACCTTCCCAGGGGCCACCATGTCCTCATCTTGCAGGCCTGAGAAGTGGAAGCTCTGTCTAGCTTCAGTGTGGAGACCCAGGCAGTGTTCTCAGTGGCTCCAGGCCAGCAGGACTGGATCAGTGCTGACAACTCGGTACTTTAAGATTCTTCAGTGATGTGACCCTGAGCTGGCTGGGGACTTGGCGTCAGTCTACTCTGCGCCTTCTCAGCGGCAGAAGGTAGGGTGGGGAGGGTGGGAGAGAAAGTCTTACTCTTTGGGGGCATAAAGCACAGGTCTGCAAACACTGCACAAAGACACAGACATCTTGGGAACTGAAATTTTGTAAGGGGGAACAATCAGGTAAAAAAAGTCTACAAAGGACCCTTGGGGCACTAACATGAGGACAAGTTATTACAATTTTAACTGGACCCCTTGCCCACCCTAGGCTGAGCCTGGTGTCTGCTAGAAGGGGAGACTCGTAGGCAGAGAGGGCACGGCCGGCTACCTGGGGACTTTCTGCCAAGGTGAAGAAGAAAAAGCTGTACAGACAGCCCTCGGCTTGTGATGGAGGGTTCAGTTTACCCTCTTTCTAGTCCTCCACACTGAAGTTAGGCAGCGGCGGCCTCACTATCCTGAGGAAACAGCTGACACTTGACAGCGTGCTGCATGGATGGGGAATTCAGTAAATTCCAGGATGCTCAGCGCTTTGCTGTGAACTAGGCTTGGAGTTACATGCTTCTGCCGAACTGCAGGCGGACGTGTGTTCCGAGCACGTGTAAGATGGGCTGGCTAAGTTGTGGACCTCAGCAGGCAGGTGTGTTAGAGACATGCTCACCTTACCTTGGGCTCACAGCACAGGGTCCCGTCATGAGGCAAGGAGCGCGGTTCACTCTGATCTCAATGCTGTTTGAGCGAGTGTCTTTAGTATCACAACCCTGCCTGGGCTGGCCCTTTGTTCTGCCCTCTGAACTGCCATCCCATGTCTGAAGAGTCCCCCACCTTGTAAGACAGAGGCCCCTCTTCCCACAGGACTGAAAGTGGCAGGTTCTTTCCCAGACTCCCTTGCAGTTAGGGCATGGGCACATGACCAGGGCTTGGCCAATCAGAAGCACCTGCCCGCACTCCAGCATGCGAACCAGCTGCTCCATTCAGCTGCTCCATTCAGGCCCTGACAGGTGGTGCAGGACAGACAGGCTCCAGAAGCTGGGGACGGGGTGGAGGGGAGGGACAGACTGGCGCACAGGGCAGCATCTGTGCCCAGCACCAGCACCGCATGGTACTGTTGCCTGACCAGTTCTGCGTCAGGACGGAAGCCCTGTCCTTGGCTGAGGAGCCCGGCCTTTGGCCTCTCAATAATTTATGAGCTGGCAAGGCTGTACGGATAAATTCTGTTTCTGTTGTTTGCAACCTGCAGATCCGCTCCTGCAAAGCAGGTTTCTCAGCCTTGGCAAGTCTGACAGTTGGGGCCAGGTGGCTCTGTTGTGGGGGACGCTGGGGCACATCCTGTGTGCTACACAACGCTGACCTCAAGCTGCTATGAGCGCCGCCTGTATGCATACTGTGCCACCAAAAATATCTCCAGATGTTGCCCGGTGCCCCAGGGGCAGAGTCTCCTGGCCGGGGGCACTGGTCTGGACCACGTTAGGTATCACCGGAAGCGGGTGGTCTGCATTTGGGAAAACACCTGGTATCCTGTGAAAGGTGAGGCTCCGCTCACGATTACTAGATAGCAATGTCATATCTACAGGGTGTGATTGGAAAATACCATGGATGTTTAAATTTTAAAAAAAAAAAAAGACTTATTATAGAGTCTTAGTTACTTTTCTCATTGCTGAGACAAAATACCTGACACTCAAAGTTAAAGGAGGAAAGGTTCATTTGGCTCACAGTTTGTGGAGGCTTTGGTTCGTAGTTGGCTGGCTCCAAGGCAGGGTAGCATGGCAGAGGGGCATCGCAGAGGAGAAACAGCTCATGGTGGGCAGAAGGCAGTAAGGCAGCAAGCTACAAGCAGCAACCCTTTTTCTGTCCCTTATATCCTACCCAGGCTACCCACCCTTAGGGCAGGTGGCACTCACACCCGGGTGAGGCAGCCTTAATCCTAGAAGTGCGCCATGAATCAATCCCAGCATCACACACCCTAGATCCAGCCGCCTCCGAAAAGCCCCACCTATGACTGCATGAGGCGTTGAGGGGACATCTAGATACAGTAAGATAACATACAGTAAGCTGGGTACGGTGGCGCATGCCTGTATCCCAGCACTCAGGAGACTGAAGCAGGAGGATTGCCACAAGTTCAAGGCCAGCCTGAACTACATATGAAGACTCTAGCAAAATAACTTATAACAGTAAAAGAAACATTGGCATTAATCTCCCTCAAAATACTCCCCCATGCTTCCAACACACTTATCCCATTGTTCTCGCCGCTTTCCGAAGCAGTTCTGGAAGTCCTCTTTCGTGAGTGTCTTTATTTTCACTGTCATGGCAACCTCCATGTCCTGAATCGATTTCAAACGCTCATCTTTCATGGTTATCTTGACTTTGGGGAAGAGGCAGAAGTCACAGGGAGCCAGATCCAGGGAATAAACTGGATGAGGATGCACTGTGATGTTTTCCAAGCCTGCCTTTCTGTTGGGTGGCGTTCAGCAGCAGCATCACTGCAGCTTTTCTCACAACTTGTAAAGATGCTCACAAAGAAGACTCTGAGAACTGCTTCAGAGAGTGGCAAGAAGGATGTGATCAGTGGGCTTGAAGCAAAGGGGAGTATTTGAAGGGGATTGAGGGCACTGCGTTTTTTACCGTAATAATTTTTTAAAAGTTTAAACACTCACCGTCTATTTTGAGCACCCCTGCATATCTACGCCTGTGCATACGTGCAGCCCCAGGTCTGGGTCTGAAACTCGTCCAAACATCTCCCAAGCAATGACTTTGGGAGTGTGGAGGTGGAGGATGCAGGCTCTTGGTTTATGCCACGTATTTCCGTGCCACTTACATTTTTGACAGTGAACTTATATTTTGGTTAAATATACGTAAAGGACAAGCTGGAGAGCTAGATGGAAACAGTCACACTGAGCTCTACATCGCAGAGGGGTTTTTTAAAAATGCAATCATGGCAGGGTTACACCCTTTGTACCCACCCATGCAGTTGGGGCTGGATCCAGGCCGTCGAGGGGACGCATAGGCCACCCCAAGCCACACAGGAGGAGGCAGAATGGCAGCTCAGACATGCGTCTCTAGTCCCAAGTCCCTGTATCTAACATGACTAGGCCGTCCTACAGCGAGAGCTGCCAGTGATGGGGTGGCAGCGACGTTCCTCATTCTGTACCTCTAATCGACTCCAGGTTCTTCCTCACTGTCGGACAGGATGCTGGAGCTTGGGGGATAGAAGCATCCTTAAGCGGGGGAACCACCAGCAGGCTTGAGCCCCAGATGCCCAGCCCTGCCCAGCTGTGACACAGCCCCAGGCCTCCCCCTGGAGCACCCTGGCCCCTAAGGCTGGCTGGATCCCTAGCATGACACAAGCATCCAGAGCCGAGTTCACACCCAAGGCGGCACGCAGCATGTGGTGTGCCTCGGGGTGAGGAGGGGCGAGGCCCTCGGCTGCAGCAGCAGCACACTCCGCCAGCAGGTGGTGCAGCTGGGGCGCTCTGAAAGTGCTGCCACCCTTGGCTCTTCGCTTGGACTACTGGTGTGGATTTCATGACCAACACAGTGCGGATTTGGAGCTATTTATTTCAAATCATTTTTTTCCTGATTCTAAAATTTAACATTTTTTCTCCCCCGCCAAGATGGTGGCTGCCTGATGACCCTGCCCATCCAGTGTTCAAAAAGTATTTGTGGGCCAGTGTGGCGGCACACTAGGAGGCTGAGGCAGGAGGATTACAAGTACAAACCCAATTTACACAACTTAGCAATTTAGTGAGAACCTATTTCAAAATAAAACAAAATAAGGGCTGGAGAAGTAGTTTGGGGTGGAGGCCCTGGAAGAAAGAAAGAATGAATTCGTGTTAGCTTTCTGTCATCGATGGATTAAGCCACCGATGAAGTTAGATCCCTCATGAACTGAATACCTTCCAAAAGCCCCACCTCTGAACATGTGAGCCTTTGGGGGAGGCATTTTAGACCCAAACCATAACAGTACTGAGTTGCTAAGTACGTGCAAAATTGAGAATGAATCCAAAGGCCCCTCACTCCGTTTCCTGAAACCAGCACCCGAGGGTGCCTGTCCCAGCCCCACCCGAGGCAGCCCAAAGCTTGGGGTGGGAGTAACATAAGCACCGCTGGCAGTTTGGTCCCGTCCAGGGGTGCAGAGGCCTTGCCCCAGGAGGCTCCCTAGAGGAGAGGAGACCGGTGACCGGAGTGAAAGGGCGACCCGGATGTCCTCGCCTTGGCGCTGTGCTCGCCTCTTCCCGAGAGCGGAGTCACCTGGAACTGCTTTCTGAGAGCTGCAGGGGTGTCTCCTCCCTCCAGCTGCCCCCGCCCCAACAGGAGCTCAGAAGGTGGCCGGATATTAATGTCTCCAGTCGCCACCAACCTGCTCCAGACCTAGACACTTCCTCCTGTCTCGGATGCCTTTTGGGGTCTCTAACCACATTTCCGCTTTTTCCTGCAACCTCCCACTGACGCGTCTCTTCCTGTGGCTGACAGTTACCAAGCGTTTCCTCCAGGGCCCCGGATCATCTGCCTCACCCACCAAAGTCGGGTTGGTGGGGGAGGACTCTGCTCAGCCCTGTCCACTGTGGTGCCCCTAGCCCCCAGGATTGTCCTCCTCCTGACAAGAAGCAAGAGTAAGAGCCTCTCTGCAAGTGCCAGCAGCTCTGTGAGGTCAGTGCCAACATTTGCTCTGCTCTGCAGGAGGAGAACCTGAGGCCCAAGGTCACAGCTAGCAAAAGGTGACAGTGGGATTTGAACTCAGCCCTCTCCGACTTTACAGGCTCCATTTTTGCCAGCCAGCCTCAGCCTCCCCCCGACCCCCAGGAGCAGCTCTGACCTTTCTAAGTGGTGTAGACAGAGATTTTGAAATGAAAAGTCAAAGGACTCTTTCTGTCCTTGCAGAAAGGGCCTGGCTGGCCAAACCCTTTCTTCCAGGAAAATCCCCGCCCAGCTCTCAACAACTTTCTAGGGCACTCTCCAGGCACCGGATGGGAGCCCTGTGGGCCAGGGAACCCCAGGCAGCAGGAAGATTCCACACTGGAACAGCCGAGAAGCAGTCTCCCTACCCGGAGCGGGGAACCCCCTTGCTGCTGCCATTTGCCCGGCACCCGCAGTGTGGCTTCTCCTCCTTCCTTGGCCTCAGGGCGAGAGAGAGGGCCCTGCGCCTCTGGCTCTGTGGCAGGTGAGGAAGGTGAGGAAGGTGAGGACAGCTTGTCTTCCCAGGGCACTGGCTGCAGGGAGATGAAAGGAGCAGGGAGGAAAATGTTGGTACCAAGCTCACAGGGCACGGCTCCAAGAGCTACCTCAGCTGAAATTTTCTAAGTAAATTTTCTATCACACAAGCTTTATATGTTAATCAGCAGCCCTGGGTTCAAGTTCTAGCTTGGGGCTAGGGCATGTTAAGTACCCCAGTTCTCAGTGTCCTACTGTGAAAATGGGGCTGTCGGTGTCCCTTTCTCGTGGGGACTTGAGGTAATACATGACCTGGCACAGTCACCTGAAAATTGATCACCTTTGGCACATGGTGGGAGTAGGGGATCCCCATGACCATCTCCTGCCAAACTTCTGTTGCAATTGACAGTTTCTGGAAACAGTTTTTCATGAACTTCCAGCATTTTGCATATCTTGCGAGCAGAGCCAATGACAACATTTGCTCAAGACAATCTTTGCGAGGACGTTCGTCAGCAGAGTCTTGGCAACCAGATGTGCAAGGGGGCAAGCCCTGCTCACTGGTCAGCAACGTCACACTCCAGAGTAAAAGCTGAGCAGATTTCCTCAAAACTCATAGAAGAATGGAGTTCCCTAAACTCAAGCTTCCTCCTCTGATGCACGGTCTTATGTTCACAGCGATCCCCTGAGTCTTCTTTGTCACCCACGAGGGTCCTGGGGAAGAGAAGCAAAGGAAACGATACAAGCTGAAGTCTCAGGCTGCCCACTGTGCTGTGACTCTTTAGTTTCCGACACAGGGGTCTCATGTCCTCTGACTCTCTTATGTTTCTGTCTTCTGCATGCATCTGCAGCATTGTAACAAGCCGATCTGTCAGCCTGCAACTAAGGAAAGTTCTTAGTCCCCTCACCATTCTTCCCAACCACCAATAATAATATTTGGTGTGTTTTTCCAGACTTACAAGTAGGGTTTCTTTCATTTGATACATTATAAACATCTTTAAGTCCCATAAAATAGTTTTCTGCAATGTCACTTTTTGGCTAAGGGCATCCATGGTATGAGCGGCATAATTAACTCATCTGCTTCCGGATTGCTTTGGATGATTGATCCTTAGCAGTTGTGCCTGTCCAAGATTATTTCTTCCGCACGTCTTCTAACGAGAGGAGCTGCCACACGGCTACCCATGGACCCCATGGATGTTCTCACCTCACGGGCCATGGCCACCCCGCTCCCTCTAGCGAGGAAGAACCTTTGCTCTGCCCCTCTCCACGCTGGTCACAGGAGTCCTTCCTGTGGGCCCCGCCCTGCAGCTCCCTCCTCAGTGACCCGTGGACCTCTCAGAGCCCTCACACAGCCAAGGCCGAGTCTCCGCTCTCCCAGGAAACCAGCTCCTGTCTCAGTAAAGGCAGCTCCATCGCTCTCTGCGCTCTGGCTGCCCCTTGACCTGTCTCCCACTCCAGCCCACGTCTGTTCCATCAGCAAGTCCCCCAGCTCCTTCTATGACGCAGTTCTGGTCCTGTCCTCTGCACTCTGCACTGTCATACCAGCCTGGCCGCTGGCTCCTGAGCACAGCCAGACCAGCTCTGCCTCAGGCCTCCTGCACTTGTTGCTTCTCTGCCAGGAATGCTCTTCCCCCAGAATTCTGTGCGGTTCCATCCCTAACCTCCTGCAGGTCTCCCCTCAGTCACTTTCTGCCTCACCCACTGGGCTGTTAGCGTTCTGAAGGCCAAGGATTTGGTCAGCTGCTTTCCTGTTACACCCCAGTGCCTACAACGCGTCCCGACACATACATTGCTGAGCAAGTCCTTTAAAGGAGACTGGGTTTGACCCGCACTGGTGGACGGCACACTTTCATAGCCACGTTCCCTCCCTGGGCCAGGGCTTTGCACGGGCTTCTACAGGGGAGGGCCTTAGCCTTAGGCTATACAATCTAGTGAGGTTAAAATTCAGTGCTGGCAAGCTGCACCCAGGGGCCAAATCCCATCATGCCTGTCTGCAGGTGCCCTGTGAGCTAAGAATGTGCGTGTGTGTGTGTGCGTGCACATGCGTGTGTGTGCATGTGTGTATGGAGCAAAGAATCCAACCAAAGGCTTTGTGTACACTAGGCAAGCACTCTGCCACCAAGTGACACCCCCCAGTCTGATTTTTGCATTTTTAATGTAAAAAAATTTTTTGAAAAATAGTATTAGCCGGTGGAGAACTGTTGCACGGTTTTGCTTCTCAGCTCACAGGGTGACACAGTCGCTTTCCAGCCCATGACTGAAACAGCGGCGAGCTGTAGAGTTCAATGAGGAAGGGAGCCGTTTCCAGGCTCACCAGGGCTCCTGGTCATCCCTGGAGGAGAGGGCGCCAGCCACCGCTGCATATATCCATGTGGGATCTATAACCCACGACGACGGCAGAGGCCCAGATGTGGGCGAGCTGAGCAGGGAGGGGGTGGGGGGTACTGGGCCAGGCCTGCCTGTGAGGTTGGGCAGCCCCAGGTTGGCTCTGCAGGACCCAGCCCTCCTGAGCCCGGGTGGCACAGGGGCCTGGCTTCCTACTGGGGCCCAGGTGTGTGAGTGCTGCGGAGGGGGTGGGGGCTCACAACACCTCCCAGCCTCAAAAAACTCACATCCGGATTTCAGCTCCAGAGAGAGTGTGAAAAGAAAGCCACACATCTGGCCTTAGAGAGACCGTGCCTTAAATGCCACCTCTGCCACTTGCTCACTGTGAACAAATCACTTAACCTCTATGCCTCAGTTTCCTCATTTTAAAAACTGACAGTCCCCCCCCCCGTTCTTTGGAAGGATGAATCAGTCTTATATGAAAAGCGTTTTTGTGCAGGGACATCAGGACGGAGGGGCCTTCACAGAGGATCGATGTCCAAAGACTTGGTTATTGTCCTTTGAAATATTCTAATTCTTTAACAATAGTTTAGCTGTGAAATTAAAATGATAATTAATGGAATAACCCTACGTTCTTCCTCCACCCAATAGCAGACTTGACACAGAGGCCTTCAGCTCCTTCGGAGGAGCCAGCTCTGAAATCCACTGTGGAGGGAGCAGGTGGGGTCCCAGGGGTGGATCCGGGGTCCCCTCTGTGGGTTACAGCTCAGGGTCATCCTCCGGTCAGGACAGCGGTGACCTGTTATTATGCCTTGTTTATGATTAACTCTAACTCTGCTGTTTCATTTCCCGGCTGTATCATTAGGCCGTGGAAGCACTTGGTGATACTTTTCCCCAAGCCTCGCTCGTAAATATCCATCTCACAGCCGCACTCCATCTCCAGGTAGTTAACGCAGCTGTGAGGGCCCAGCGCCTCCCTGGCGTGCCTTGATGTGAAGCCAACCCGTCGATGCCCGAACCCATTTTATGAAGCACTTTACTGCCCATTTCTTCTTGGCAAACCGCCCAGCTGGTAGCAGCAGCCCCTGGGCTAGTCCCACAAGCTACACATTTCCAGAAACGAATGTGGCTGCTTTGACAAATGAGCTGGACCAACAGTAATTCCCCTGCAACAGGCAGAGGCCCAGGGGAAGCTGCTCCCACTGACTTGCTTTTCCCATTGGGACATCCGCTCTGGAGGGCATGAATTGTCCTCCAATTCGCAAGGCCACCTGCATCTGCCTGGCACCAAAGGAGGCCTCACACCTGGTGCTAGAACTCGGAGCAGCTCATCAACATGCACCATCCACATTCATAAAAGTGGACAGCAGTTACAGAGCAGCTCCGGAATAAGGCGCTCATCTGGCTGAACAGACACCTGAGCTAGAGGAGACCCCAAGGCACAGCGGCACTTGCCGACGGTGCTGTTCTCATGTCTTATGCTGCAGGTGAGGAACACAGGTGCGGAGAGGCTGGATGACCTGCTCAAGAACAAGAGCTAGAGTCCACAGAGTGGTGGTGAAAGCCCCTAGTCCCAGCTACTCAGTAGGCTGAGGCAGGAGGATGGTAAGTGCAAGGCAAGCCCTGGCAACTTAGTGCCTTAGCGATAACCTGACCAAAAGTGAAAAAAAAAAAAAGGGCTAGGGATATAGCTTAGTGGGAGAGCACTTGGGAGCGCTTGCTTGGGAGCAGTTGCATTGTCTCGCTGAAACCTCACACCTACCCTGGAAAGAATTTTTGCTTTCACTAACTCCAACTTCTGGGTGACAAGGACAAAGGTCAGGGAGGCTTTGTCACAGAAGGTCAAGGTCACGTAATAAATCAGAAACAGAGCCAGCAGCAAGCCTTTGCACCAGGGGTCTCCACACTCAGAGTAGAGCTGGGTAAATTTTTCTGGGTTGGGGGTGGCTCCTGTGTACGGGAAGCTGTCATTCTGGCAATGACTGGGCTGCAGAGGCCCGCCATGCACCTGCCCAGCCGGAGGGCCCGGGTCTGCGGTCTGTCACTCTGCCTGCGCTCATCAGGAAGCCCGCGTGTGTGCCCATGTGGCCTGGGGAAGTCACCGAATGAACAAGATCCAGCCTTCTCCCACGAATGGAGCAGGGGAGCAGTTCCCAGACCTTGGGTTCAATCCCTAGCACCACACACAAAGAAGTATGGACCAGAACCAGGTCTCGACCCAGGCCTCCTAGTCCAGAAATTGAAGAATGACTCTCCATCCCCGCAGTGCCATCCTGCATTTGTAGAGGATCCCTGCCAAGCCACGTGGCCATTGGGGTATCCACTGGCACACACGCACCGTGGCCAATGAAAGTGCACTGGCATAGAGAATCTTCCCGCTTCTCTTCTAATCCTTGAAGCCAGGCGTGTGCAACCCATGGCCTGCAGCCACATGCCCTGGACAGCTAGCAGTGTGGCCCTGTGGGATCGTACTTTTAGCGTTATTACGTGACTTCTAGCAGTGTGTTCCACGACTCCATTGCTTGGTGCTCAAGCATGGAGGCAGGAGGTCACCGTGGAACCCCAGGTCGGGGAGGGCAGTGCGGTGCTGCCCCCACGTCGCACGCACACCACACAGAAGCCCACAGGTGTGCATCAGACCTCACACACACTGGAGCAGCGTGGTGAATCAGAGCGATTGCCGAGGATAATATTCAGCTGCCTCCGCATATGCGCCTGTGCACACGGGTGACTGTTGTTATTAAGCAGACATGAAAGTTTTCCTACTTATTTATTAAACTTAGGTTGGGATTATTTTATAAAATAACCTCATGAGATAGGAAGACAGACTGGTTATTTGTATACATTAACCACATCACGTATTTTATGTGCAGCCCAAGACTATCTCCCTTCGCTCGATGCGGCCGGGCAGCCCACGAGGCGGGACCCACTTGCTCCGCGCCATCCCACGCCGCTATTCTCTCCCCTTTGCAGCATAGGAGACCGAGGCTCAGAGAGGAGGCTGGAGTCCAGGGACATCGTGCCGTGAGCGGCGGGCAGGAGACCCTGTGGGCTCTGTCCAGCACAGGAGAGCGCAGGCCAGACTGGCTTCTCGCCAGGGTCCAAACAAGGCTGCAGTGCGTCTGGGCTCCGCTGTGCGCTATCACGGGATATCCGGATGCAGCAAGTCTGGCCACAGCTGAGCGCTGCGGAAGCCGGGTGGTGGGAACGCGAGTTCAATATTCTGGGCAGTCTATTTCTGAAAGTGCTGAAATGGCTCCACGGCAGGGGATAAAGACAAAAAAGAGCCTCTCGTGGTTGGACTCCAGCCCTCCCAGGGCGGCCTGCACCCTTGCTCGACCCCTTTTCAGTCCGGTCCGAAGCCTTGCTTGGAGGAGGTCCTGGCTCACTGCTCTGCCGACGGTCTGCACCGGGTCCTCCTCCTGCTGGCCCTCCTGCTCTCTGCTGGCCCTGTGGACACCGGAGCTCTTGGTGTCCACTGTCCTATGGGGTGTCTCCTGTGAACCCCACCTTGCCAAGCCCTCTCTGCTCTTCTTGTCCCTCTCCGAGTGGCCTGTGGAGGCAGAGAGCAGCCCCGCCTCTCACGGGCCACGGCGCCTCCGCTGAGACTCCTGCAGTTCAGGTCCTGCCGTCTGTGAGGCCCCTGTGCTGACAGCGCACACGTTAATGCCGCCCTTGGAAGCTTCCGCTCTGCTCTGGGGCCTCACCCTGGGCTGCCCTGGGGCTGAGCAGCGGGTGGCCAGGAATAAAGCCCAGGAGGCTTGCGGAGCCGTGGACGGCTGTGGGCAAGGGCTTCTCGCACTTGACTGTGGCCACGTCTTCCGATTTTTCAATAGGAGCCATACCTTTGGAGCTTTTTCATTTAAAAATATGAACGTTTCCAATCTTTAGCTGTTGGTCACCATTTCAATGTTTTAGAACTATTTTGCAAGATAAGAAAAACATCCCTTAGGCCAGATTTGGCTGTGGTTTACGAGATCATAGCCCCTGCTCCGGGGCTCTCATGGGAGAAGGCTGGATCTTGTTCATTCAGTGACTTCCCCAGGCCACATGGGCACACACGCGGGCTTTCTGATGAGCGCAGGCAGAGTGACAGACCGCAGACCCGGGCCCTCCAGCTGGGCAGGTGCACGGCGGGCCTCTGCAGCCCAGTCATTGCCAGAACGACAGCTTCCCCTACACGGGAGCCTCCCCCAACCCAGAAAAATTTAGCCAGCTCTACTCTGAGTGTGGAGACCCCTGGTGCAAAGGCTTGCTGCTGGCTCTGCTTCTGGTTTATCATGTGACCTTGACCTTCTGTGACAAAGCCTTCCTGACCTTCATCCTTCTCACCCAGAAGTTGGAGTTAGTGAAAGCAAAAATTCTTTCCAGGGTAGGTATGAAGTTTCAGCGAGACAATGCACATCAAATGCTTACAGCTGCCTGGCACATAGTTTGTCTGCAGTAAATCCTCACCCCTGTCACTCTCTATCTGCTTATCCATCTCTGCCAAGAAAAAGAGTCTTCCCAAACTTTTGTTTCTGGGCCCAGAATTCAAGTCAAGCAGCCCCCCGTGAGGCAAATGTCCAAGCCTACAAAATGAACCAGTCTCCAAGATAGAAGTAGAGGGGCTTTTCTTTTTAAGTGTGTCTCTTGGGGCTTTGCATCTTATTAATAACTGTCTCATCAGACGGAACACATCATGTTTCCTCCCAGGCCTCAAAACAAAGATGAAAACAGCCACTAGGTGGAACAATGAGGGAAGAAGTACACACGTTTCTCTGCTCACCTGGCCGACCTTGCTTTGATGCAAGTCCATAGCAGATTATTTCATGGAAAAAGCAGGGCTGGTTTCCGGGCTCAGGTGAACCCCCCAGGGGCTAGAGGAGGGGTCTGACAGGAGACCTCCTCCCCGGACAGCCAGCCTTTGATGGGGCAATGCTGCGCAGTTGGTGGGTTGAAAATCCCATTCCTCCCTGCCAGCAGGCGCAGTGCTGACTTGGAGAGGTGGGCAGAGGGCGGGGGTGGGAGAGGCAAGTTATTAATAGATGATGTTGAAACTTACTCGGAGGGTATTTGGCTCTGAAACGATCTAATCCTTTTGTCTGGGTAATGGTATGATGCGGGGGAGGAGATTTCTCAAGTAGAGAATTCAGGGCCTTCCTTTTGGGACTGGTGTTGAATCTAGACTCAGAGAAAGGAAAGTGTTCTTGAAGTTTCATGGAATGAATTGAACGGGCTTCACAAACCGAGCCACCACAGTCAGGGACCTGGCGGGAATCACAAAGGGCATGGTTAGGGTGTGGAGGGCCCCAGCCTGGCCTGAAGTGGGACTGTGTCTGTTCAGGCTTCTGAGCTGAAGGCAGGAGACAGGGTGAGAGTCAGTGTGGGGACCAGGGACAGAGGGGACAGGAAAGTGTCTGGTTCATCCTGCACTCTCATGAGCTGGAGAGAGAGAGAGAAGGAGAGGAAGAGGGAGGGAGAGGGAGAGACAGAGGGGAAGAAGAAGCAGGAAGAGGAAGAAGAGGAGGAGGAAGAAGAATGAGGAGGAGAAAGAGGAAGGAGAGGAGGAGGAGGAAGAGGAGAAGAAGCAGGAAAGGAGGAAGAAGAGAAGGAGGAGGAGGAAGAGGAGGAGAGAAGAGAGGACAGGAGAGGACAGAAGAGGAAAAGGTGCTGTTGGAACCAAGGGACCCGGTCTCCTGGGGGAGTCTGAGACTTTGGAAGGTACTTTATCACTTTATCACTTGGGGCTGGGAGACCAAGTTGCCTTGGAGTTTAGGAGACACAGGAGGTGGCACAGCCAGGGTGGTGTGTGGGCAGCTGGGTAAATTCAGGAGGCCGGGACATAGTGCCCAAGGCAGAGAAGCAAGATTGTCACACGGGCACCGAGAGCAGAAGCTACAGGGCAAGAAACCAGGCAGCGTCATGACAGCTGGGAGGAACTTCACTCCGCAGTCTCTTTCATAAAGACAAAACTAAAGCCCAGGGGGAAGCCTCCACGGGAACACACAAACGCCCGCAGCCGTGGCTGGGATGTAAGACCTCGGGCAGACACTCTCGCGCTGAGTGGATGGAGAGTAACTTGTGTAGTCGTCACTGCGACAGTAATACTGGTATTACTCCCACTTCACCGATGGGCAAACAAAGGCATGGAAAATAAGTGTCTTGCCCAAAGCTAGAGTGGGCACCCATGGTTATGAGCTGCATTTTGTGTATCTCCAAACCTTGGCATTATCAAAGCACCCTGCCAGCAACTCCTCTTCATTTCTGCACTCCAGTTTCAGGAAACACAAGCCTTCTTTTGTTCTAATCTTCAATTTTTTTTTTTTTTTTCTTCTTCTTCTTCTTCTTCTTCTTCTTCTTCTTCTTCTTCTTCTTCTTCTTCTTCTTCTTCTTCTTCTTCTTCTTCTTCATTTAGCAACAAATCTTTCTCCAAACAAAGTCAAATGCAGAAACTCAATGTGGGAAATAGGTAAAAATACAGCAGCTTCTAATTTAACAACAACACAAAAATCAAATCAAAGATAAAAATTTTTGCCTTATCAGATGGGCAGACATGGTAGAAGTTGATCATATCTGGTGCCAGTGAGAGTGTGAGAAAACCAGCACTCCCATGACTGAAGTGTTGGTGGGAGGGGGTGTTGCCGCAACATTTGGAAAGTAGTTGCCTAATAACAGTGAAACATCAAGAGCCACACTCCCTGTGCCCCAGCACTGCCACTTCTAGGAATTTACCTTACAGATAGATTAGCAAAAGAACTTTAAGATATGTGTTCGGGGATGTTCACCACAGTATCATCTATAGTAGCAAGAAAGCTGCAAACGTCTTCTAAGTGCAAGGCAGAGGGGTAAAAACGTGGCTGCTCTGTGTTCCAGAGCTCTCTGCAGATATTCAACAGAACGAATCTGATCTGAATGCGCTGATATAGAAAGATAGCCTTTTCATTAGGGAAGTGCGCCAATCGCAAGGGTTCAGCTTAAGAAATTTTTCTACATGTGTACACCTGTGTAAACCACCACCAACATCCACATATGGAACATTTCCGTCAGCTAGAAAGGCTCCTCCTGTCCTTTTCTGGTCATCAAATCTCCCAGCCACCAAAGTAACCGCTCTCCTGACTTCAGGATCTCCAGAATAGGTCTGCATGTTCTTGAAGTTCAGAGAAAATGAATTGCTTGGCGTATACTTTCCTGTGTTCAGCTTCTTTCCCTTAGATGACATCTGAGAAGCCCACCCACATCTTGTGTGTATCCGTGGTTTGTGCATTTCTGTTGCCAGGTAGTATTACCTTGTAGGCTATGATGAAATTTGTTATCCATTCTCCTGTGGGACATTTGGGTTACTTCTACTTTTTGACTAATAGGAGTAAAACTACTCTGAACATTCCTATACAAATCTTTTTATGGACAGATTCCTGGGTCAGAGGGTAGGTGTGGGTTTCACTTTAGTAAAAACAGTCAAAAGGTTTTCCAAAGTGGTTCAGTCACGTGATTTTCCCACATGAGTAATGTATAAGAGTGCCTGCTACTCCCCATCCTTATCATGTTTGTAGCATCAGGATTTGATTTGATTTGATTTGATTTGATTTGGTTTGGTTTGGTTTGGTTTGGTTTGGTTTGGTTTGGTTTTAGCTGTTCTGGGTCAGTGTGTGATTTCCAGTGACTCAAAAATTATTTTCAATTAAAAAATCAGTCAGCAAAACAATGGCTATATTAGTTACTTTCCCATCACTGGGTCAAAATACGCAACACCCACAATTTAAAGGTGAGGTTTATTTTGGCTCATGTTTTTCAGAGGGTTCAGTCCATGATTGGCTGGCTCCAAGATGGACACGGCATGGTAGAAAGGCATGGCAGAGGAAAGCTGGTCACCTAGTGGCAGCTGTGAAGCAGAAAGCGCGAAGGGAGAAGCCAAAGATAAGGACATACCATTCAGGTCACACCCCCAGTGACTCACCTCTTCCAACCAGGCCCTACTTCCTAACAGCACACTTGGCTATGAACTTGCCCCATGACCCAGTCACCTTCCAAAAGTCTCACTTCTGAATACATGAGAATTTGGAGGGACATTTTAGATCTAAACCATAATGTTTCACCCCTGGCCACCAAAAGGCTCACATCTATCTCATCATCCAAAATGGATTTATTCCATCTCCTTAAGAGTTGACAAAGTCTTAACAGTTCCAGCGTTACTGAAAAGTCCAAGTCCAAAATCTCTTCTGAGAATCAAGGCAAACTCTTAGCTGTGAGCCCCTGTGAAAATCAAAAAGAAAAATACTTCCAATATACAATGACGCAGGGTAAACATTCCTGTTCCAAAAGGGAGGCATAGAGGGATAGAAGGAAATGGACCAAAGCAAGACTGAAAACCAGCAGGGGACATTAAATCCTGTAGCTCCATTTCCAAAAACCAAGACATGGAGTATGGTGAGATGTGAGCTCAACCCCACCCTTTTGACCTTGCTAGTTACAGCCCATATAGCCTCTTTCTTTGGCTGGCTCTGCTCATTGCTTCGTTTTCCTCAGCAGACATTCTATATTCCTAATATTCCCAGTTCCCTGGGACCTTCACAAATCTTCAGCTTCATGCATTGCCTTCTCAAGGACTCCTGGCAGGAACTGTGACCCTTTCACACATTTCTGCCTGGCCTCCCAGGCCTTTTTCTGAAATCTGAGTCAAAGCTTTTGTGATACCATGACTCTTGTATTCTGCATGCCTGAAAAACCAGCACCACATGGATGACGCTAAGGTCTGTCTCAAGCTGGAGCATGCCAGGGATGTAGCTCAGCAGCACAGTGCCTGCCTGGCAAGTGCAAGGTTGTGAGTTCAATTCCCAATACCAAAAAAAAAAAAAAAGAAATCAAGCTGGAGCAGTAGCTCAGCCCCCTTCAACCATGGTTGCAGAGCCCACTGAGTTCCTGAAAGGCTGATCTTGGAGAAACACTTCTCTAGGTGTCCCTGAATTAGCAGAGTACCCTGGGACTGTCTTTTCATAGCAAATTTTTTCAAAAGAGTTTACCCTTTAAAACCTTGAACCTGTGACTGGTGAGTCTGGCCATTCCTGAAATGTACTAAAATCATCTTTCTTATTGCTCCAATGCAAAATATTTGGCTTCTTTTTAGAGGTGCTAATCTCTTCATCAACCACACTTACTTTTGCACCAACTTTATGACTGGTTCCTTTTGAGCCTCAGTTGCTCTGCCTTTTGCCCTCAGTTCTCACTGTAACTCTGGTTTAAATCAGTCAGCAGTACTTACGCCACAGCCTAAATGTTGGGTTGTCTTGAAATTTCCTCTGCCAAATTAATTCATCTACCACCTTTAAATTTAGCCTTATACAAAGTCTTAGAACATGGCAAAATGTTGACATGTTCCTTGCCAGAATACAACATGCATGGCCTGTAGTCCAGTTTCCAATAGATCCCTCCTTCCATCTGAAATTTCATAAGCCTGAGCTTTACTGTCCATGTTCCTATCAGCATTTCAGTCTTTTGAGCTCCAACCAGAATCATTCATTAATCTCTGATTACAGCATTTTGAGACTTCCCTAGCTGGCATCTCCAAACCTTTTCAAACTCTTCCTGCAAACCATTTCCAGACTTCTAAGCCACATGATCAGGTGCAGTCACAGAACAACCCCACTCCTGGTACCGATTTTTTGTATTGGCCACTTTCCCATCTATTGCTGGGATAAAACACCTGACACCCACAACTGAAAGGAGGAGAGGTTTATTTTGGTTCCTAGTTTTCAGACAATTCGGTCTATGGTTGGTTGGTTCTGAGGCAGAAATGACATGGCATAATGACATGATAAAGAAAAACAGTTCACCTTATAGCAGGCAGTATTAATCCATTGATGAGTATAGAACCCCCATGATTCAATCACCTTCCAAAGCCCTACCTCTGAATATGTGAGACTTGATGGAGGGGGTTTAGCTCTAAGCCATTATAATGGCTTCTTGACTTCTGTTGAGTAATATTATGTGTTATATATTTATATATGAAGAGATTAACAAAGAAAAATTTTTAAAAACAATAATGTTCATGAAGAAAAATTGGAATTGGGAGAGGAAAGAAAGGTTTTCCTTATTGTTTATTTCTTTTTTTTTTTTTTTTTTGAGACAGGGTCTCACTATGTAGTTCAGGCTGGCCTCAAACTTGAGGTGATCCTCCTGCCTCGGCCTCCCAAATTCTGGGACTACAGGTGTGAGCCACCACACCTGGCTGTTGTTTATTTCTGTAATGTTTAATTATCTAATTATGTAAAACCTTCAGTCTCTACTAATCTGCTAATAAAAAGCCAGGCCTCTGTAGCCCCTAAGAATTAAGATGCCAAAACCATTCATGTTTCACTTTCATCCTTCTTTATGCCAGACTAGTCCCTGAAATAGTAGTTTGGTTTATCTATATATAAATAGTACTACAAAGATGGAAATTTGTCAAGAAAGCTTCATCATGGGCATCTCTAACTTTTGAAAAATTTAAATCAATTGTAGATCAATCACCATATACTTGACAAACTTTACTACTTGGATTAATACCAGCAGGTGCCTGTGCCACTGAGCGATATCACAGGCCCTTTTATCATATGTGGGTACCGGGAGTCGAACTCAGGACCTCACCCTTGCCAGGCAGGCGCTTATGCCGCTGAGCTATCTCACTGGCCCTGTTTTGAGGTCTTTTTAATTGTACCTGGAGAGGCTGGGGATTCTCCAACCCTGCAGTGTCTGCCTCTTGTTTTTTCCGTTTTGAAGTTGAACCCAAAGCTTTCACACTGACCTACATCCCCATCCTTTTGAAGACTTTTTCTTTTGAGGCAGGGTCTCACTAAGTTACTAAGTTGCTCAGGCTGGGCTTGAACTGGTGGTTCTTTTGCTTCAGCCTCTAAGAGTGCTGGGGTTACAGGCATACACCACCACGTCTGGGTGCCCTTTCTTTCTTCCATCCTTTCTTTCTTTCTTTCTTTCTTTCTTTCTTTCTTTCTTTCTTTCTTTCTTTCTTTCTTTCTTCCATCCTTCCTTCCTTTCTTCTTTCTTTCTTTTCTTTCTTTCTTTCTTTCTTTCTTTCTTTCTTTCTTTCTTTCTTTCTCTCTCTCTTTTTTTAATTTATTACTTACCTCTGATATTTTATTCTAGAGTCAAGATGGTATCTGTACCAATCTACATGGAAAACTCCTTAGCTAGGTCATCCAACTAATTAGATATGTTGTCTGTTTTACATGGTGGTAAAATGTGCTAAACTTTCTGAAACTACACAGTAAGAATCCCATTTCATCTGGTTTTTAAACTTTCCTCAATTTGGGGAGTAGCATTTTCTTCCTCTCATACTTTCTTTGGCTCCAGAACTCAGGAGTAATGTGACTGAGGTGTTCTGGCTCTGGAGCGCTACTGGGTCTGAGATTTCCACTGGGCTATGGAAGGAACCAGAGCTCTGAGATTGGAGGAATCACTTCCAGGAAGACAGGACCCTCCTGGTTGGCCAGTGGGGTACTGGCAGCTGGCTGGCCTTCATTTCTCCTCTGTGTCACTCTGCAAAGAGCTGCTTGAGTGTCCTCACAGTGTGGAAGCTGGCTTCTCCCAGAGCAGGTGACCCAAGAGGCCCATGAGGAAGGAAGCCGCAGTGTCTTGTGACTTGGCCCCAGAAGCTATGCTCTAATTTCCACCATAATCACTCACACTGGTGCTGGCCCACCATGGGAGGAGCAATACAAAGGCATGAGAACCAGGCTGTGTCGGCCACTGGGGGCCACTGGGAAGCTGACTACACAACAAGAGTGATTTTTGAAATGGGTGTGGAAGTGTCCCCTACAGAGGGACAGGAGGGCTGATCAGGAAGGGGACTCTGGGAGTGGAGCTTCCTCTCTCGCAGAGCTCCCCATTCTTTTGGAATAGGTGTGGACTGCATGGGGCTTTAATTTCAGGCTCTGCTTGCATCAGAATTTTGCTTTTGGCAAGTGGCACCTCTCCACCTCTGTTACCTCATCTATAAAATGTGGCAGGTATTGGCACTCATGCCATTATGCTACCCCAGTCTTGTACTGACTACGTGGCCTGGCTGAATTTGTATGCCACCCTGTCTTGCTTATCTTTAAAGATAGGATGCCTGGAGTTCGGAGGTCCCTTTCCAGGTGGGGTTGCCAAACCTGGCCGGATCTAAGATGGCTGCCAGAGTGACTGTCAGACAATCTCTACTTTCATTATAACCCCATCCGCATGGTAAATGATACGCTGTACAGTACCAGGACAGCTGACAATTGCTGTAACAATGACCAAAAAGAGCCACAAAAAGAGCAGAACAAGGTGGCACCAGAATTCCCAGGTAAAACATGACTATTCCTCACCTTTCCTACCCTACCCCTCCCCTCTTTTCTTTTACCATATGCGGAGTCAATCTCTCAACCCCCAACAGGTTGAGAAGTTGGTCTGTGGTTCATCTCCCATTTCTCCTACACTTGGCCAAGAATGAATTTCTCCTATGTTGTTCAGTGTTTGGTCTCATTAATGGTCCCACATTCCAAAAGGGAAAAAGGACTCAGTTTGGGTCAGAAATTGGTAACAAGACCATTGTCACTTAAAGATTAAATGCCAACATGAAAATGAAGCCTTTACAAAGGAGCTTGGAACTGTGGCCTGGCATCTCTGTCCCAGTCACATAGTCCCCAAAACACACAACATGAGAGCGGGGTTTCGACACCACTGAACTGTAACCTGAATTTCATACAGAAACGGCAACCAAATGAACCGCTGGCTTGGTCGTTCTCCCTTCGGATAATGTTCGTGGTTCAATAGCTCTGAAGAATCAGGGATTCAGCTCTGGTTTGAGCCTGTTCCTGGGTGCTTTTAAAAACCAATCCATCCATCAGTCAGTAAGCTTTTCTGCTCTTTCTTGGCTAGCGTCTAAAGAATCTGACATCCTTATGACAACAACGATGATTTCTTTACATTTACTCTATTAAAATAAACTAATGAAAGGAGTAGCCCCTCGGTGTCACTGAGGAGCCAGCGTAGACTTGTAGACGCCTACCCGGAGGTCCAGCAGCTCCTGTGGATCGGCTGCCCACACTATTCTCCCCTCTGGCCTGGGCTCTCAGAGAGACACAGCGAAGGCCTCATACCTGCTCTTGGAAGCTCCTGGCTACTTGGCCAGCTACAAGCCATTGAGCACTGGGGAGTCCAAGAGCCAGTGTTAAGGACACCAATGTGAAACCTAACAGGTGGCACCCTTCTGGGATGAACAGTGACACATCTGGAAGCCACTTGACACTTTGGTGAAGGGCTCCATTCTGTGTCCCCACTCCCAGGTGCCATGTTTTGGCTCAAGCAATGACCATGGACGGCTTCGAGCAAATTTCATGAAACTTGGAGCCTCAGTTTTTCACTTCTATAAAATAAGATGATGGGGATGATAGCTACCACACAGGTTTGTAAGTAAGATTGTGGATGTTGTTAAAGGATGAAAAAAAATTTTTTTAATATGGGTACCAGGAGTTGACCTCAGGACCTTGCACTTGCCCGGCAAGCCCTTGTGCCGCTGAGTGATATCACTGGCCCTTTTTTTCTTTTATGTGGGTTCTGGGAGTTGAACTCAGGACCTCGCGCCTGCCGGGCAGACACTTGTGCCACTGAGCTATCTCACCGGCCCAAAGGATGAAATTTTTAAAGATAAAATCATGTCTTTTATACAAATCTCAAATAAAGATGCATTCGAGAGCTTATTAACTCTTCAGTTAACAAGGAACCCAGTAAGACGTTATCAGTGGTCCAAAGGAGAATTCAAAACACACATGGATAAGCAATCAGAAATGCTGAAATGAATTTACAAATAGATGCAAAACTGGTCAATAGTCACAGAGAAATAATAGTGTCCCAAGGGACAGAACTCATTTGCATTTCTATGGGAAAATCATTTGCATACTATCAATAAAGACAATGGAAAGCACAGGCCCCTATAGAATCAGGTAACTGAAGGGACTTGTGTGAGGCATTCAGGAATCTTTGTCCATTTTACAACTGTTCTGACCGTGTAAACCACTCAGTCCTTGTCAAGTTCATGACCAACGGCCAGTACTGGGTTTGTTCATTCTTGCAATACCGTCTCTAATATTTTAGGGTAAAAGAGAAGGCCAGGAAGAAGGGAGAAAACCACAAACCAAATTCAGGCCGTTTTTTTTTTTTTTTTTTTTTTTCTGAGTTCAATGTGGTTTGAGGTTCAGCTAAATTCGGGGTCCTTCTTAGCACCCAAGTTTGCATGTGTTCTGGCCTTCATCATTTGCTTGAGTCTGGCGCCTTAGACCACTTGGCCGTGCTGACACCCTGTCCTTTGCTTGAAAGACCCCAGAATAGTACCGAGGCTCAGTCCTGGGGTGCTACCTCCACACACAGAGCCCTCCTGAGGCCTAGCTGCTGGTTACTGAGCCATGGCCCGAGTCCTCCAGGCTTCGCCAAACCTCTGCCTCCACTGGACCGAATACTGGGAGGTGAAAGAGAGTAGTTGTCAGATGGCTTTGATACCTTTGTTGAAAGGCTGAACATAATTATCCTGAAATCCCGTGGGTGACTCTAATTTAAGTTTTGCTCACGTGTACTTCCCAAGTTGACATCTCACACTCCTGGCCTGGGGGACTACAGCTCTCGCCATGGGTCCCTTCAAAACCTGAAGTGTAGTCCTGCCTCAGGACCTTCGCGTGGACTCCGGCCTCCAACTAATTTGCATTCAGATTTGGGCTCAGTGTCATCTTTTCTTGCTTGTCCTATGTAAAGGACTCACGCACTGCTCCCTGTCCCTTTCCTGCTCTTCTTCGTGGTACTCCCTTCTCCTTGACATCACACTGTGTATTCTCTACTTATCAGCTGTCTTCCCTGCCAGATTAGGAGGGGAGAAACGCCTGCACTGCGTCCATGTTAGAGACCGCGCCTGGCACATAGTAAACACTCAGTAAAAGCTATTGACTGAACAAAGGAGGGAATGAATCACAGAGAGCAGCCATGCCCTCGGCGGCAGTAGTCATCGCTCTCGAGGGCCTGCTGCCTGCGACGGCAGGGGCGCTTGCAGTTGTTCGCAGCTGTTTCCTAACAACAGTGACAGAGTAGAGTCCTGTCTGTGCTGTGTCCTGCAGGCTGAAGTATTTGTTATCTGATCCTGAAAAGAAAATGTGTGCAGACTCATGTCTTAAAATATAGAGAAGTTCAAATCTAGCCCTGCTTAAAGCTACTCAATGGGTCCTTGAGGATCTTAAGATCAAGAATTAAAGACTTGCCACATCCCCAAGGTCCTGCACTGCCCCACCCTGCAGTCACACTGCCTTTAGGCGCTCCCCCACACCGAGTCTTCCTGCCCCAGGACATTTGCACAGCTGTGTGCATTGTCTGAAGTGCTCATCTCTCCCTCCCACACTGCCTTGCTAAGTGCTGCTGATACTGCTACTCTAACCTCCACTGTCACCTTCCAGAAAGCCCTTCCCAACTCCCCTAGGAGGGCAAACCCTCAGAACTGTGTGACCCGCTTTCAAAGACGAAGGGGGGATTCATACTTCTTTCTGGGATTGCTTGATTGACATCCAGCAACTCCTAGCATGGATGCGCATGCCTCACCCTCCCGTGTCCTCAGAATGGGCACGGAAGCTGGCTCAGAAGAGACCCTGTCCACGCCTACACGTGGGGTCGGTCATGCCACACATCTGCAGAGAAGGCCCTTTCTTACACGGGGTTCAGGGCCACCCTCAGCTGGAAGGTGGAGATCATGGACCCACGAGGTTGCCCAGGAAGTCCCCAGTCCCCACCACAGTCACAGCCAGCTCGGAGCTGGGCGCTCCGTGTCTCTGTGATGGCGACACTGCACTCTTCTTCCAGCCTCCCTCCATCACTTGCTGGAGTCCAGAACACGGGCCCAGGGCCAGGCCACTGGCCTTCACACCGGCTTTCAGGTCCCTGCTCAGTGGGGACCTCGGCCGTCAGAGCCTCAGAGCCTCGTCTGAAAAATGGGGCCATGACGACTCCCAGCCGAGAGGACAAAGGGTCACTGCTGAGTTTGTTTTGAAGACAAGGAGGCCGCCCTTTCCTCCACTGTGAGAGCCCTGTGGGGCGTCTTCGGGTTCCCCGGGGTTTTGTGGTCAGCGGTCAGCGCACCTGCTCACCCCGAGGCAGCGCTGGCTCCAGCCCCTCCTCCTGAGGGACAGCAGTGCTCCTAGCTGCATACGGGTAACCAAGTGGCTGTGGACGGCTGTCGCCAAGCCCAGGCCGATGAGCTCTCCGTCTCCCACACTGCCCAGTGAGGGACAATCTGCCCGACGTGTTGCTGGGAATAAGAAAACTAGGCTTGAAATTTGGAACCAGTCCAAAACCTGGACAATGGGAAACTGAGTAAACTGGGGGACGTCCCGACAAGAAAGCTTCCCAGTCGATCGACACAAGACTGTGGAAAGGAATTTACTGACCGGGAAAGCGGTTCCCAATGTGTCGTCAGAAGGAAAAAAAAACCAGGTTGTAAAACAAAACAATCCCCATGGGGCTGGGACCAGAGGGGGCCGAGGGCTTCTCCAGGGACCCCTCTGTCACCACCTGAGCACTGGTGGCTTGGGGACAGGTTCACTCTGTGAAGGTCCTCTGCACCGTGGCTCATGACGTGTGCCCCCTCCAAGCTTGGTCAAAAGCTTCCTCACCAAAGGAGGACGTCATTTTTGTTTACAACTAAATACAGCGGCCGTATTAAAGTCTAGACGGCACAAATATGAGGCCGCCTGTCTTTGATTCCTGGCCGCTCCTCTTACAGGCTGTGTGACTCGGAGAGACAGCTTCACCTTTCTCGTCAGTTTTCTTATCTGCAAAATGGGGGCAAAGGAGCTTTTGCTTTGTTTCTAGTATCGTTCTTGAGATTAAATGAGATACTGCATGCAAAATGTTTAGTTCAGTGTCTAGCACCAATAAATGTTCGCTTATTTTCTTTATTGTTATTTGTAATGCAAAGGAAAAGATCAGGACAATCATACAGTAAAGTACTGGCAGGGGTTCTCTCTATTTTGTTCCGCGGTGATTTCAATATTTTAAAATAAAGAGCATGCATGACTTATGCCATTACAAAATTATTAAGGAAGAATAAAATCATAAATTCCCAAGAAAAGCTTGATTAACAAACAGGCTGGAAATAGGGTCACATCCTAGAACACGTTCTCACTCATTGACAAGGGTCCTAAGCCAAAATTCCAGAGTTTTCTCTTGCGCACCACTCCGTGTAGCGTGATAGAATCTGCTTTTCGTTCCATCCCGCCCTGGATGTGAAACATCCCCGCTGGACACCACACCCACCTGGCAGTCGTTTAGCAGCCAGCTCGGATCCGCTGCTTAGGTCATGTGGGGCTGGTGTCCAGGTAAACCTTCTCCACCGGGTCACAGATCCCAAGTGGGGAGCAGTGACGTCAGGGGCCCCCACCCGAGGATGAGCGGGTCCTCCGCACAAGGCTAGCGAGAAGTCTCTGCCCACCCGTGCCCGTTGGGATGGCCCTGTGGTGTCCCCGCTGTCTCCTGGGGGCTGGTTGGCCATGGGTCCTACCCAGGCAGAGGCCAGGAGTACTGGCTGTCCCTGGCTGCCTCCTGACCTTTCTCTCCTGCAGCTAGCGCTGGGCAGTGCCTAGTTACAGGGGACAATTAACCCAGACTCTGCCGCTGCAGCCGGAAGACCTGCAGGAACTCAAGTCCCCACAAGGCAGCTCTCGCCTCTCCCTGGCCGCTCGCCCTGGAAGTCACAGAGCCTTCCAGGCCTGAGTACTTGCCTGAAGTCTTTGAACCAGGCCAGATTCAGAGTTTGAAACATGGTCACCATCCTCATGCAGGGTTGACTACTGGCCAAGACTTAAGTGAGAGCATCAATAGGACATTCAGTGGCTCACTAGACAGCCACCAAAGCAGGCCAAGCAGTGGGTCCTGGGCTCAGACCAACAGGGGTTCAAGTCCCACCTCTGTCACTGGGGGCTTCCGGAGCCCTGTCCTCCTCTGTGGAACTAGGATGCTGGAGCAAGTTATGGAATCAGCCTCCTTAGGGCCAGTCTAGCAACAGGGCATGCTAGAGCAAAACAATGCTGAGATCTAAAAAATAGAAATTAACTGGTTCTAAAGTAGGAAGAGAATACCACCCTGTCAAAACTAGAAATTGTGGGGCCGTTGAGATGGCTCAGCGGCGTAAGCGCCTGCCGGGCAAGCGCAAAGGCCCGAGTTCGACTCCCGGTACCCACATACGAAAAAAGGGCCAGTGATATCGCTCAGCGGCACGGGTGCCTGCTGGCGCGCGAGGTCCTGAGGTCAACACCTGGTACCCACAAAAAAAAAAAAACAACCTAGAAATTGTGTACTTAAACATCTATAAAACCTACTAGCATGTCATCTTCTCAACCACAGCTACGACGTACGTGTGTGTGTGTGCAAATCGGCAGTTCTGTGATGTTAGCCACATTCGCAGTTTGTGCATCTCCACTGTCACTGGGTAAGTATTATGGGATGTATAGGGCGGGGCCTAACATAAGTTTTCTGAGCAGCTATAGAACTCTGATCTGTTTGCAGAGTAAAATGAAATCATGGACATAAAACACCCGATTAGTGTTCAGGGCCCATGATGGTCATTTTCAATTCTGCCCCAGGAGTCAGGTAGACTCAGGCTCTGCTCTGCGAGTCACAGCTGGGGGACGGTGGGGAAGGTTCCCTAAGGCCCACACCCGGTAGCAGAGAGGAGAATAATCCCGCCTGCCCCCACCCTGGTGGCTCACAGCAAGCTCTGCTGCAGGGAGGCTGTGCGGATGTGACTTCCATGGTGGCCGCGTGCACCACAATGTCCCTCAGATGCAGCCCCAAAGATGGAGGGCGAGGGCTGGGCAGAGAGCTGGAGTGTCCCTCAAAATGTGCACAGCCCTCTAGTTATAGCTTCTTTCGCATATTAAATTCGCAATGAGTGCTTGTGACTCACTGGACATTGTGTCAGGCACAGCCCGAGTGCGTGGGACTCGGTCCCCAGACTGGAGGGCTCTGGGCCAGCGAAAGTTACACTGAGTGCTCTGCTGTTTTGTGTCATTGGTCAGAGGTGGGTGCCCCTCAGCGCCCAAGGCATAAGGAGCAGAAAGGGCCTCCACCAGCTGCCGAGGGTCCCTGCTTCCTTCTGTCCCAGGATGCTGGTGTGAGAGGAGGAGGTGGCTGTTTGTGCGTCGGGATTCCCATGGCTTCCACAGTTAGGGACACAGTGAAAATCATAGCAGACCTGTGGCTTTCTCAGTGGTTATGAGAAGCTATAGCCTCAGGACAGGCCCTTGACCTCTTTTGCCTCAGTTTCCATGTTAGGAGAGGGAAAAGGGGGGCTGTCCAAGTCCTTAATTACCATTTGTTTATTGTGAGCTCCCAGATGCTGGGATGAAAGTCTCCGTGTGTGCAGCGTATTTTATTGTTATAATCACAGTGGACTCTGGAGGAAATTCAAAGAGAGATTTTACAACCCAAATTATAGAAGTTTCTCTGGTGAGGAGTGAATGTCCCGGAGTAATTAGGGCAGATGCTAGGCAGCAGCCACCAAGAGCCTCAGCCAGGAAGGGCTGCTTGAGCCAGAGAGGAGCCATGCCTCCCCCTTTGGGGTACAGGAGATGGAACCTTCGAACTGAGCTACATCCACAGTCCTTTATTTATTTTTTATTTAGAAACAGGGTCTCCCAAAGTTGCTATGTTGGCCTGGTTAGGCTTGAACTTACTATCCTCCTGCCTCAGCCTACCAGAGTGCTAGCATTACAGGCCTGCAGCACCATGTCTCCCCCGCCAAGACAGCAGCCTGGCTGCACAAAACCTGGCATGCGCACAACCCCATGAAAAGGGGACACTGGTCTGCAGGGTGGAGAAAGAGGAGAGGTGGAGTCCAAGAGGGTGGACTTGGACCTCACGAACCAGCTGGGTAACTCGGTCTTGACCTCGGGTTATTCGGTCACCCAGGGCACCGAGCTGGGATTTTCTTGGAGGTGATGTTTTCTCCAAGGTTGTTCCAACTCTGGGGGCTGAAAGGGGGCCTCAGAGGGGTAGAGGGCTCCTTCTCATGGGGGCTGTGACAGGAATGCAGAACTTTCCTCTGCACTGGATCCCTGACAGGGGGCCAGGGTCTCCCAGCCACATCCCCAGCCTGGCCAGTTCAGCACGCTGCTGCTGGTCACCCTGCTTCATGCAGGAATGCATGGGCTGCAGGTAACGGAAAGACCACTGCGTCTGCTGGGAACCCGAGAGAAGGTGGCCTCAGGGGCCTGTGCCGCGGCGCCACAGGCTGGTGCCATTGTTCCCTTGGTCTCTTCTTCGTGGCCAGGAGACAACTGGTGCCACCTCGGGCATTGACTTAGGGTTCAGGGCTGGAAGGAGTAGAAAGCGCCAGCTGCCCTGTCCCTTTGTCAGAGAAGCAAAAGCTTCCCCAAATGGCTGCAGGGCCCCATCCTTTCCTGGGAATGCCATTCCCATTCCTGGACTCCTGCATATCTCCTCTGCACTGTCTCTCAGTCCCCAGAGGTCCCCAAACGCCCTCCCTTGGGAGCACTTTCGGTCGCTGTGATTGATTCTTGCACAAACATCTCTAGTCTCCGTGTCCCCGAGGAGGCTGCAAGGCCCATGGCAGCAGGGACTGGGCTCACTCCTGTAACCCTGGGCCCCACACTGAGCTGGCACACAGCAGGAGCACAGTTGTGATCTCCGTGACAGAGGCCTGGTTCTGTAAGAAGCACCTGGCTGCAGGCCTCAGTTTCCCTGTTTGCCCGTGGAGGGGAGCTCGTCCCTGGAACAATCACCAAAGAGCGTAGCGTGTCCAGATGCCTGACACAGGGCTCAGCTGAGCTGCAGCCTGGCGCTGCACGTGGTCCCTGCACCCGGGGGGGCTGGCATTCCACTCTCCTCAGGAAGGAGCAACGGGGGTTAGTCATCGGGTGCAGTGGGCCCAGGCTGAACCTAAAACCCTGTCTACTTCCCTCATTTTCCAAGATGCCATCCAGGCCCAGAAGAGAGAAGGGACTGGACTGTCCAGGCCAGGCCACCAGCCACATTCCCACGGCCGTCCTCAGATGGGCTGAGCTTGTGTGCCAGGCTGGGCTCGGGTGGGGACATCTGCCTAAAGGAGCCAGCTCCCCGGGACACAGAGCCACAGGCTGGTGCCGTGGGCGTGGTTAGAGGGCACAGAGCACAGGAGCACAGGAAAGGCTGGTCCCAAGGATGGGGACCCCGCTTGGCAGCAGCAGCTGGAACAGAAAGGGCAGAGATGTCTGACCCCCGCTCCTCCCTGTCCGATTCCTCGGCTGCGCCCCATCTGGCTTTCCAGTGCCTCCCCCGTCCCTCCCCCATGGGATTTTTGATGCTCTCACCCATGCCATGCCCTGTCTGATCTTTTGGAAGTGGGACTTTTCTTACAAGCCCTTCCTGACTTTAATTGCCCCCCCAAGAAGAAAATTAGAGTCACAAGTCACAGGACAGTCACTTGCTCACTCCTCACGCCCCACCCTGCAGACCAGAAAGTGCTGGCGGCCACTCAGAGGCCCCAGTGCTCAGCCTCTGCATCTGGGGAGGGGGCAGCTCTGGGGTCCTCCAGCAGCCGGGCTCTCACACACACGCTCCCACTGCTTAACCTGAACAGGCAGCTCGTGTGTGCATGCGTGTGTGTGTGTGTGTGTTGTGAAATCCCTGGCAGGCACCTGCTTTTCCTGTCAGTTCATTTACATGAAGAGTACAGGTGAGGGAGATTTTGAAACTGGGCAAAGGAGCAGGAACCCAGACAAGCGAGCAGCCCCACGCCCCTGCTGGGGTTGGAGGGGCTTCCTGTTGCCCTTCTGCCCCTCGGGAAGAACGTCGCCTCTAGAGACCAGCATTCACTGGGGAAGTTATTGCCTCTTCTGAATCCAGAGGAGCTTTTATATTCCCTCTGTACGGGACGGTCCGTACCCGAGAGCATCCTGGGCTGTGCAGTTGGTAGCTGCTGCCGTTGCTGCCCAAGGGGACATCATGGATCCCATTAAGCAAAGAGCGTAGTGTAAAATCTCTGTTTCCATCCAGGGGCATCGTCTCACCCAGCCCGGCTCGCCCTGCTTTATCCTTTAGTCTTCATGAACCTATTGTTGGGATTTAATGAACATATTGCGCTGAGGTCTTGTCTTGGGCGCGCCTGCCCATGTGAGCCAGAAGGGGGCAGCATTTTCCTGCCGAGCAAAAAGCTTCAAAAGCCAGATAATTGGGGCGGGGGTGAAGGGGGGAGTGGCTCCAGGGCAGGGAATCGCGCTGTCCACACTGCCCTCCTGGGCTAGACCTGGCATTGCTACCCTGCTGGGCAGTTTCCTGGTCCACTCTGCTTTGGGGGCTGGAGCCTCGGGAGCGACACAACCAGCCCTTCATCTGTTTCTTCAATTCATCCAACAAATGTCTTCAAATAAAGCAGGCGGGCCAGGTACCCCTGCTGTTCAAAACGAAGCAAAACAAAATTCTCCAAAGCAAATGATAAGGAATACGAGGTGGGACTTGGGACCATAGCTAAGGAATTCACGTGGGAGTTTGCCCGAGGATGCAGGACAGGCTCAATGGTTTGGTGGAAATGGTCCGGCAGATCTGGCTTTAAAAGGAAACACAGACCAGGTATGTGATTGGGCTGGGAGGGGTTCTTGGAGCCTCAGTTTCCTCATCTGGAAAGTGGGGATAACAAGCAAATCAGCAGTTCTGGAGTCCAGTGGTTAATCAAGGCTCAGGCTCCGCAGTGGGGCTAACTATTGCTAGTAGGAGCAACACCAGCCCCTGCTAGTGTCAAGGTTTCATTTCCTGGCGAAGAACACTTGTTTTCAGGTGCAGTCACATCCAGCACCCCAAAACACTTTGGCAATATGGAGAAATAGCATGGGGACCCTATCCACCCCCCATCTCCTCAGCTTATCCTACATGTAAAAATAGAAATGGTGAACTTGTTTTGCAAATACAGTCGTGCCCTGCTGAAATCTAAAGGAGACCGATGAGGTCCTGAGAACCAGGAGGAGGCTGGCCACCTCCAACCAGCTCCCAGGAAACTCCTAGGAGACCAGGGAATCTGGTCAGAGTTGCAAACCACTGGGCTTTGATCCTGGTGGGGAGGAGCGGGGAGAACATGGAGCTTCAGAGCAAAAGTCACCCATCCACCCACCTGTGGGATTTCAGCTTCCAAATCCCCGTCACTCATGGGGGGCTCTGATTCCAGCCTTGTGCCTTGGCAGAAGTGACCAGAACCTGTCATCCTGCCTGTGTTCAAGGGGATGGAATCCCCCTTCCTGACATGGCTTCTCCTTTGTGCTGAAGACGGCATCCTGACTAGCACTAAGCCAGGTGTGGTGGCGCACACCTGTAATCCTAGCATGCTGGGAGGCTGAGGCAGGAGGATTACAAGTTCAAGGCCAGGCTGGATAGCTTAGTGACTTATTGAGACCCTGTTTCAAAATAAAAACAATAATAAAAGAAAGGCTAAGGATATGGTTCAGTACAAAGTCCCTAGGTTCAATTCCCAGTAGCACACACATACCGGAGAGAGGGAGGGAGAGAGAGAGAAAAAAAGAGAGAGAGGAAGAAGAAGAAGGAAGAGAAGGAGGAGGAAGAGGAAGAGGAGAAGGAGGAGAAGAAAAACAGGGAAAGAAGAAAGAAAAGGTCTGCTGCATGGGGGAGAGCATGAGCCACCCCTCGGTAGCAGTGCCCCCACAGGCGTCCCTGTCCTTGGTTTAGCTGAGCACCTGCGTGAGCCGGTCCCGAGGACACTCCCATGACCCCCTGAGGAAGATGTTGCTATAGTTGCAAGGGAGACCACAAACCTGCCGTGGTCACACATCTGGGAAGGGCCACAGGTACAAGTGGGTGTTCCCTCGCTCAGCCTGCGGGGATGGGTCCTGGGTGACTCGGTTCCCCCTGAGGTACCCCTCAGGTATCCCTCCACAGGAGACCAGCAATGAGGCCGTGGACCTGGACGGCACCAGGACCGGGCCCTGCGGGCTGGGGGAGAATCAGGAAAGCGGTTTCCTGCATTCACAGACCAGCTCCCAGAGAGGGAATCATTGGAGAGGGAGCCACCTTACAGCCAGGCCAAAGCCCTTGCCTTTTGAGGACACAAATGGTGGCAGGACCGTGTGCTGCCAAGCTGACAGAGGCAAATATCTGGTGATGCTCCCTGGGGACCTCTGAGTGCTGCCGCAGCCACTGAACACAGGAGGCGTGGGCTCTACTGAGAGCCAGGCCAGGGCTGGGAGTGGAGGGGATTGCATTTGGGCCCCCATCTTGCTGATGATGACGCTGGGCAGTCACTGAGCACACCATGGGGACCATGAGCCACCTACTCCTCAGGGGGAGTGACATCCAGGTGTGCCCATAATTCCCTGAGCCCAGAGGCTGTCATGGAGGAAGCTGTCATTGATACAAACACCAGCACAAATGTCCCTGCCACTCGCGGAGGCAGAACCAGCAGTGGAGATCCGAAGCTGTCAGCCATTCTCCATTCTCGAGGCTTGAAGCTGCTCTAGGATGCTGCCCTGACTGCGGACATTTAAAACTGGAAGATTCAGGCCGGTGAGATAGCTCAGCGGCAAAAGCCCCTGCCTGGCAAGCACGAGGTCCTGAGTTCAACTCCCAGTACCTGCATTAAAAAAGAAAGAAAGAAAGAAAAAACCGGAAGACTTGATTTCGGAGGTGAGGGTTGGAAGCTGTACTTCCACGCACTGTCTAAGCTGCCTCCAAACGCAGTAAGCTCCGCACAGCCGGTTTCCCAGTCTTGAAAGAATTAGCCGGCGAGGCACGCTGGGCCTCTGGGAGCGCTCTGAAAAGAAAGAAAATGTTTCATGTATTTACCATTATTCACATGATTATGCCAGTTTTGTCCTCAGCAGACGGGGTGGGGGCCGGGGCCTGGCTGCAGGGGGAAGGCTGTCTGTGTGGCCCAGAGCCTGGGTGCGGGTGGCAGACAGGTCCCAGCGACTGCCCCATCACTTTCTTCCCTTCCCAGCGGCAGGAGGGCTCTGCTCCTGTTGGAACCAGAGCTGCTGTCTGTGCCTTTAAGTCCAGGGAGACTCTTGTACATAGGAAGAGACTGTTAACAGCAAGTTCAACTCCTCCCTCTAAACCCCTGGGGAGGTTTTGTCTCTGGGGCAGCAGCAGAGAGGGCAAGGAAGGGTTAAGTTGCTCTGGTGGGTTCTGGGTTCTGATTCTGCTGATCTCCATGAGAAGCCCCTGGTGGCCCTTGGGACACTGGATGAACCTGCAGCCAGGGATTTTGAGCTGAGATGAGAATACACATCCAGGGTGCCAGTCAGTCTGATGGAGCAGAGAACTGGGGGCCCAGGAGATAGGGGGTCCTGGGGACAGGGGAGCTTGTTCAAACCCTGGCTGGGTGACCGTGGAGGCATCCAGACCTCTCTGAGACTTCCACCCCAGATAAGAGCGGCGCCCAGCACACAGGCAGCAGGGCGTATTCACCTGGGGCAGTGCGACTCCATCTACTGCAGGGCAGTGATGCACCGGATCCCGAGCAGGCCACTGGGAGGAGCTGCCCCTTTCACGCTGAGCGCCTCTCAGCTGTCTTCCGGCAGCCTGGTGACGGTCAGATGCGGTGACATCCAGGACAGAGGCTTGAGAACGCTCCTGGTACGTGTTCATAAACTCTAGGCGTCTTGTCTATTTCTGCTCTCTAAACTGCTGGGCAGAGCATGCAGTGGTTTCCTCTACCTTTTGTCATTTGATCTGCACCATGCCCTGGGATGGGCCTCGAATGTCGAGTTTCAGAGACCATAAATGATTTGACCTTGGCACCTGTTTTTTTGGACACTCCGGTGTGGCCTCATCTCTTCCTAACCTGACCTCCCAAGGTGCTTTGAGGAGGAGGGAGGTCCAGCTGGGGAGGAGGACTTGAAAACCCATTCAGTGTCAGTGTCCCCATGGCACCCAGTATCCTATCTTTAAAGCAGAAGGGGCAATAGCCAGCATCATTCTTTAGATAGATCACGATGAAGGCTGAGGGGTAAAAAAGGTAAAGAAAGAAAATGCCACACAGGCTGCAGAGGAGATGCATAGATTCTATGCCATAATAACAGGAAAAGAACCCCAAATAGCCGACAAACTGCATATGGAAAGACAAACTATTCATCTCACTAATAATTTAAAATGCAGATGAATGTCGGGCGTAGCAGCACACGACACCTGTAATCCCAGCTCCTGGGAAGGCTGAAGCAGGAGGATTGCAAGTTCAAGCTCAGCCTTGGCAACATAGCAATTCAGTGAGATGCTGAGGCTGCAGCTCAGTGCGAAGGCCCTGGGTTCAGTTCTCACTCCTCTGAGGCCCTGCTCGAGGCAGTGGTGGCTGTGGGGAATCTACACGCCTCACCCTAACAGTAACCAGAAGAGGGGCAGAGATTTGTGCGTTAGAATACTTGTCAGATACTATAGTAGCAGAAAAATTAGATACAGCTATGTGTCTAAACAAAGAAGCCCAGAGACCTGGAAGCCATTAAAAACGATGACTTAAATCTAATTCCCTGGAAAATGCATAGAGAAGCCAGCCAGCTCGACTGGAAATTGCTGGAACCAAAATATTATGGGTGATTTTTATTTTTTTCCCCTCAGTATAATTTTTTTCTGATTTCCTATAACCAGCAGATTCTACTTAGTAATCAGGAAAAAAATTAGTTGTTTTATTTTTAAAGTAATGCCATGGGGGCAGTGTGGTTTTAGCATCCACATTTATTGATTTGTGATTTATTTAGCAAGAGAGGGGGACAGCCTGGCAGAGGGTCTAAGCGAGGTGCTCAACCTCCTGATCCCTCGGCGATCACCATGAAATAAAGCTGTGGTACACGCCTGCCGTAGAGAGTGTGTGTGCGTGTGCGGGTGTGTGGGTGTGTGCAGGTGTGGGTGGGTGTGTGAAACGAGCTGATCCACTAGGAGGGCTCGGCTGCGCTCATCCCTTAGCTGGACCGCGATTGTCCTGGCTGCTGTGTTACTATGTTTCCAGGGAAGAAGAAGCGCCAGGAGCCCCAGCTTCAGACACGTTTGCAAAGGCACGTGCTCCCGCTGTAGGTAAGGAATCGAATCGAATGCCCAGGGGGAAGGGAATGCCAGGGTAACTTGGAAAAACCCCTGCACCAGAACTGAGGAAGGGTGGGGATGGGGTGTGGAGGACTCGCAGGGGTAAAGCCATGACAGCGGGGACAGCAGCGGTGGAAGGGAGGCTCCAAGGAAGGTAACACAGCCCTAGGCGGCCACCGTCCTCACGGGCCTCTGGAGGGCAGAACAAGCTTCGAACCTGACACTCGCCCCCCTCCTGCCCTCTGCCCCGCCTCACTGCCTGATGCTGAGGGGCCCAGGGCCATGTGCTGGGAAGGGTGGGGTGTACCACCAGGTGTCCCCGAGGTCAGACACCCAGAAGCTGGGGACGGGGTGGAGCCAGCGGGAAATGATCCTCTGGGCTGGGCTGGCCCTGCGTGTGCACACGCCCTGGACAATTGAGACAGGTTTGGCCGGCGCTCAAAAGCCTCAGACACAGCGAGGGGCTCAAAGGGTCTCTTTCTCACCTGCAGCTTCTATCCAGTAGAAAGAAAGCATCTTTAACTCCCTCAGCAAGCCCCAGAGCACAGAGGGCTTCTGCAATACGAAGAAGCCCCCAGGGGAGGGGACAGCATGCAGGACCCCAGGGGATGCCGAGACCTCGTCTTTCCTGTGCACACGTACAATGACAACGCTTAATGTATACGTTATGCACAGTAAGAGATTAACAATTGCCAACAAAATGGGACAACATACTGTATTAAGTTATTTAAAACTCATGAATTATTTATTGCTGGGGTTTTCCATGTTCATTTTCAGACTGCTGTTGGCCCTGGGTTACTAAAACTGCAGGAAGTGCAACCTGGGCTGCGGGGCAGCTGCTGCACCCCACTGTTGGGCCAGCCGTGGTGGAGCCCTGTCGCTTACAGTGACAGCAGAGTGGATATTGGGCATCATCTTAAGGGGGGAGGCTTCAGGGGCCTTAAGGCGTCCTGATCTTCATGGGGTTCCCCAATGCGGAAGCTGAATCATTAGCAATTTGTGTGCTTGGTGGCTGGGTGCTGGGCACTGTGCTGGGCCCGCTGGGCAGAGGAGGAGGGAAGACTGGGAAGTAACCGCCAGGGACCGGACAACCAGACTCGGGGGTGTTCAAGGCAGGTTCGTGTCTCAGCACTGAACCCGGGGGAGCTGGGCCCTGTATCAGACTGAATAAAGGCTGCCTGTGGACGGCAAGTCCTTATCCCTTGAACCTGTAAACTCCATCTTCCTGGGGTCTTTGCAGATGTGGTTAAGGATTTGGGACAAGGGGATCATTCAGGGACCTGGAGGTGGAGCAGCCCACATGCTGTCACTGTGTCCTTGTAAAGAGACACATGGAGGAGAAAGTGAAGGAAGGCAGCAGCCCACAGAGGGCTGTGACCCTCAGTCAGGAGCCCAGCAGCCACCGGAAGCTGAGAGAGGCAGTATGCGGCTCCTTCCCCCCAGCCCCACCAAGAGTACAGAAACCTGGATCTTAATTCAGTACATTAATCATGCTTTCTGAGTTCTGGCTTCCAGATCCATGAGATGAATTTTTGTTTTGCTTTGATTTTTTTAAGACAGAGTCTCACTATGTAGCCCAGCTGACCTTGAACTTTTGATTATCATCCTGCCTCAGCCTCCTGAATGCTGTGATTACAGGTGTGTGCCACCACACCTGGCTACTGTCTGCTGTTTTAAGCCCCCAGTGCAACAATTTGTGACAGCAAACACAGGAAAGTAAAACAGATGCTAAGTGCGGTGAGGGGTGGGGTGGTCCCAAACCTTGGCTCTGCTTTCTAAAGGGCTGGGAGCAATTATTCAGCTTCTTTTAGCCTTAGTCTTCTTCTCCATGCAGTGAAGGGGTTGTGCTTTGCTCATAGTGGCCGGAACTGTTTTGGTTGTATGTGACAAAAAGTCCAATTTAAACCGACTCTAGTAAAAGATGCCAAGCAGATCCACGACAGGAGTGGAGAGAAACAGTGCTAGCTTCAGGCACAGCTGCATGCAGGCGTCAAGCCCTCTAGTACTTCCCCTCTCCTCTCCTTTTCTCCTCTCTCACTTCTCTTGCATATGGGCCTTGTGCTCCCCTGCAGAGGGACTTCTCCCACACACCTCCAGACACGAGGGTCACAAGCTCCACCTGAGGCCTCACAGGACGAGCCGCTCATGTCGCCGTACAGAAACCCCAGGGAAGGCGATGATCGGCCAGGCTCACTGCACATAGCTAGTGCTGAGCTCCCGGATCCAGTCCTGTGTCATGGACATGGGGCACTGGGGCCAGCCTGGCCTGAGTCACAAGCCCCCCCCAGGGGAGGGTGGAGAGGATGTATTGTGGGCTTGACATTGCATAGTGCTCATAGAATGAACCCCTGGACGGCACGCAAAGAGGGAGACCAACAGTCCGAGGTGGGGCACACGCACCAAAAATGAGATGGGGACGTGGGGCAGACAGAACAGCAGACATCCTCCACATGACTTCACAGAGCTGCTGCAAATACCCAGTAAAAAGCACGTTTCAACGTGACCATGGGTAGTGACCATGACGTCTCCACAGTGGACAGCTGGATCCGTCTCTCCTCCTTCCCCGACAGCCCACAGACCTGCCTGGGCTGCCCTGGCCATGAAGGGCAGTGGGGAGACTTGACGGGGTGACAAGAGGAGTTTAGACTCTTGCACAGCTTAGAAGCCCCAGGAGTTCAGCATTAGCCCAGCAGAAAATAGGGAGCTAGAGGAGGTCATTGAGCAGGAGATGTAGAATTTTAAAAGCTATGATTAGGGAGAATTTGAAACTCCCTAAATAGAACCCATAGCCAGAGTGCGATAAAACCTTTACGGAAGCCCTGCCTTGGTGCCACTCCCTGGGCTGAGATGCCCTTGGTAATAGGGATATCATATCGGTTGGTACCTGACTGTGGTCCTGGGGATGTGGGAGACATTTAGCACACATTTGCCAAGAAGGTGAATGCTGGTTTGTGTAAAGGGGAATTAAGACTTAGGGAGAAGCCTGGTGCCTGGTGCTTGAAGAACTTCAGAAAGTTATCTGGGTCTGCACCTCATCTGTGGTCATCACCTTATTTTGCAGATGAGGCAGCTTAGGCTAAGAGAGGTTACACAGCGTCCCTGCAACCTGCAGTGACAGGCTAGTGGGGAAGTTAGAAAACAGAGCTCTTGGGATCCTCGTGGACTTGTGACGGGACACATTGCCTCGCTGTGGACCTCATGGGTGGTGTGGGAATCTTCCTTCGGCCCCACTCCATGTTATTTGGAGAGGAACTCTGCCTTGTCCCAGGGATAAATCAGAGGCAAAGGAGCAGATGTAGCAGGGCCTTCGAGAGTTGATCATCCTGGCCACGTGTATAGTTACTTGTTGCTGTGCAATGAATTACCCAAAACTTAGTGTCCTAAAATGACAATCAACATGCATATTCTCCCAGCTTCTATGGGTTAGGAATTCAAGAGCAGTTTAGCTGAGCAGTTCTGACTCAGGTCATCAAAGCTACAGTCATTTGAAAGCTCCATGGGGGATGGGAGGCTGCTTCCAAGATGGCGCCCCCACAGCTGGCAGGCTAGTGTTGGGTGCTAGTGAGACACTTCAGGTCCTCCTCATGGGCCTGTCCTCAAGCTGCTTGTCCTCCCAATGTGGTAGCCAGCTTCCAGCCAAGTGGACCATCCAGGAGGGAGATGGCCAGTGGAAGCTGGACGGCCTTGTGTGAGTCAGGCTCACATGTCATCCTTCCACCCCCAGCCTGGGCCACCGTCAGGCACGGGCATCAGTGAGGCAGCACATCAAAGACTTCAGGAACATATTTCAAACATGCCAAACGTTCCCAGGCCAGGACAGTGGCAGGTTCTTCTTCAGGCTAAGAATGTTCAATCAGCTTGCCAGAGCACAGTGGGGCATCAGGAGCTCTTTTGCCTGGATGACACCTGATGATACTAGCTTGTGGCACTCACCTTTGCCACAACCGAAGGCATGTACTGTGTCAATGTCTTCTACCTGATGCTCAGGAAGTGGAGCCCTGAGGTGGAAGAGATCAGGGTTACAGTCCCTCTTAGGTTGGGAGCAGAAGGAGTCCAGAAGGTTCTTAGAACTTGCCTTTCCCCTGTTCATTCCCTATTGACTGAGATCTCCTCCCCCCTCTCCCACCCACAACCTTCCAGGCTGGGAAGTTGCTTTGCTGAGATGAGGACTTCCCTGTCCTTACCACCTTTTGGAGGAGACAGAAGTAAACCTAGCAGGTTATTAAGAGAATCCACAGTTCCCAGAGTCCTCTGGCATCGATACTGCTTCCCAAGCCATGGAGAATATTCACTAGTCTGTGGACCTTAAATTCCAGCACAGTGCTGGATTGGACCCCTGTCAGCCTACTCAGGGCATGAATTGATGCAATGTCTATTCAGGACAATTAGGCAATAGATTTTCTAACTAAAAAGACACACATGGTTCGGCTCAGCAATTTCACTTTGAATAATTTATCCTACAAATACACCCATGCTTGTAAGACATGATTATGGACAAAGAATTGACACTGCAGCACTGTTTGCAGTGGAAAGAGCCTGGAAACAATCTAAATATCTGTCACTGGGTCTGGGTAAATAGATCATGACACGTCCACTCAATAGAGTATTCCATAGTGGTTAAAAAGAGAATGAGAGGAGCTGGTGAGATGGCTCAGCAGCGTAAGCACCTGCCTGGCAAGCGCGAGGGCACAAGTTCAACTCCCAGAACCCACATACGAAGAAACGGCTGGTGATATCACTCAGTGGCATGGGCACCTGCTGGCACATGAGGTCCTGAGATCAAACCCCGGTACCCACAAAAAAAAAAGAGAATGAGACTCTTATAAGACCAGATGGCGATATCTTTAAGAAACATTGAGTGAAATAAGCAAGATGAAAAACAATGTGTATAATTTGCTATCTTATATATGATTTTACATATGTCCATATTTATATATCCAGTGTATCTCTGGATGAGAAATCAGGGTTAAAGTTTCAATCATATGAAACTGACATTTTTGCTGGTCAAAATCAGCAAACACCAAGTTCACGTGAATTAACCCAATAGTAACAGAGGTTACCACTGGATAACTAAAGGACAGCAGTAGGGAGGAAACTTGCATCTTTCAGTAGAACTTGCTTTTATGCTTTTGGAATGTTGTATAAGGGATGATCCAAATAAATAGTGAATGTTTAATATTTTAAAATTGTTATAGTAAAAGAAACACCACCACTAATCTACTTCAAAAAACCCCTCACTCACTTCAAACACATCTTTCTTACCACTTTCTGAAGCAGGTCTGGAAATCCTCTTTCACGTGTCTATAAAGTGTGGATTAAAAAAGCCTGTGAATCCTGCTGTCCAGTGTCGTCCAGTGGAAATGTGGGCTTGTAAAAACATTAAATGTGTCCTCATCCACCTTATTTACTGGATCTGACACTGTGAGGCTTCTGGCTCTTCCCCAAAGTCAAAATGACCATGAAAGGTAAATGTTTTGAGTATGTTCAGGACCTCAAGGCAGCCGTGATAGTACAGCTAAAGAGCCCTGAAAAAAGACTTTCAGAGCCGCTTCAGAAAGTGGCAAGAATGATGACGTAGTGTGTTTGAACTGAGGGGGACTATTTTGAGGGGGAATAATGGCAATGTGTCTTTCATTGTAATAATTTTTCATTTAAACATGCTGTTTTTATCACACCTCCTACATATGCGTGATTTACCTGTCTTTTAAATTTCATAGTACATAACTTTAAAAAATAGATGCTCAGAGTGTAATCCATTAGAATAACTTTTGCAAAGTTATTGGAGTTTCCCATTCTGATCAAACAGATAGCGAGTTCATCTTCCAGGTCCTAACGCCAAACCCTCTCCCCTATGCTCATTCAAACGTGAACAAGGATATCTTGCTTCCCATTCTTTTCATTTAGAGGGAAGCGCAAGCTGAGCAAAGTTTGTCACTGGGAGAGGAACTTGAAGGCAGAGGCCCGAGGAGGCCTCATAGAGACATTCTAAAAGAAGCGGCACGTCAAGGGCCCTGCTGCAGAGTGGCGACGCCGGTGGGTGCACCCGCAAGACCTGGAGCCTGGGGCTCTCCACGGGTGATTCTGGGGGACCAGGAGCATCCATGCTGTAGGACGGTGGTGGCGAACCTATGGCACGCATACCACAGCAGGTTATTCACATCACCAAAAGCTCTAAAAGGTTCGCCATCACAGCTTTAGGACATCTAGTTTCTGGGGAACACAGGTGCCTGGGCAGGAGCGTCAGCCTCACCTCGTACGGCCTTCTGAGATGATGTACCTGGTCCATCTACGTCTCTCTGGGACCCCCCCCATCATGGGTGTCACACAGCAGCCAGAGTTGGCCCCAGGTTTCTCTCTGTGTAACAGGGTCACTAATATAGAACCCCCTTTTCATTCATCCATTCGTTCTTTGAAAGCCCAAATACTCATCTTCTACATGCTCATCTCAGAAATCCTGAAGCTGCCACTTTGAGTAATTATGATTATTTAGTTAAAAAATAATGTTGAAACCATGTGAACAAAAGACCTAAGAACTCCTATGAGTAAAATGTGGCGTAGTCTCTTTTCTGGAATGATCTTCCTGATAGCTCCTCTTCCCGATGACCAAAGAGGGGCTACTAGGCGTTTGCAAATGCTGTTAGTGAGGGGACAAATCAGTACAGCCCTCCTTTTGCGGGGGGGGGGGGAACGCAAGCATTTGCAGCAACATTTCATTGTTTGCACCTTTGGTCAGCACTAACACAGGGGTCTATCCCAGAGGAGCACTGGGATGCTGTGTGCTGATGTAGATATGAATAAAGGGTCACTGTGACTCTACCATTATGGGGAACAAGTGGAGACAGCCCCAGATGTTACCAAGTAGGGTCCAGCAACGCCATCCTTTGGAAGCTAATGTAAAGGAGTGAGGTGGGGGACTCTGGACTCCAGTCTCAGGATGGTACCATGGAGACCAAGGGAAAATCTTAGGCAGCTCCATCCCTCTGGACCAGTGGTTCTCACCTGGGGATGACGTTAGCCTCCGGAGACCTGTGGCTACCTCGAGAGATGTTTCTGGCCATCACAGCTGGGGCAGGTGATGCCACTGGATCTAACAACTGGAGCCTGGGCTGCTGCTGAACACACAAGGCACAAGGCAGCCCCTCAAGACAGAGGTATCAGCCCCAGGGTCAGTAATGCAGAGGTGGGGAAACCCTCGTCTATACGCGCACCATAATCTCCAACACATACTGAGTTCTCAGTGAATGTTTGTTGAATGAATACATGCCATTTTAGTAAGACTATCATGTGTACACAGGATAGCTAGCAGCAAGAGGAGAGGACTAAGGCAAAGACTGGGGATACTGTGACATCTTATTATATATATTTTTGTACGCTTAGATTTTTTTAAAGTGCAGCTTTTATAATTAAAAAGGAAGGAAGGAAACAAGGAAAGGAGGGATGAAAAGAGGAAGGGAAGGAAGGTTGAAAATCTCTTTTTTGTTCAGTACTGGGGATTGAACCCAAGGCCTTCAAACTGAGTTACCTCTCTAGCCATTTTTATATTTTTGATTTTGACACAGGGTCTTGCTAAGTTGTTAAACTGCCCAGGCTGGGCTCAAACTTGCAATCCTCCTGCCTCGGCCTCTGAGAGTACTGGGATTACAGGCATGCACCAACACGCCTAGACAAAGAGAAAAATCTCTAAACTCTGTCCTCTGCTTTCCCATGGGCATCGGCTCCCCTGGCTGGGCTGGGGGGGTGGATGAAACCCGTGGTCCTCAGGAACCCTCCACAGCGCACTGGGAAGTAGCAAGCGATCAGTAAAGGCCCTCACTATCCCTATTATGAAAAAAGAGAGTGAGTGCTATTTTGGCCCATGTCCAGATATTCTCCAGGCCTGCATTACCTGCTCAGATTGGACACTGGTCCAGGTGACCCCTGCTGATTTCCGGGCAGGACCACGGGCAGGTGCACTTTGTGTGTGTTGGGGGGGCAGCAGGTGAGTGGTGGCCTTGCGTTATGGCCGCACACAGGTCCTGGAGCTGGACCAGGCGACAAGGACTCCCTCTTTCTCCTCCCTGCCTGGCTGCCATCTGCCCATGGGCCTTCGTGGGGTTAATGGGGCATAAATACATTTGTGAGAGAGGAGAGGGCCGGCCGTGGCTCTTCCCGGACACACTCGGCCTGTCCAGGGCACGGCACCCACGATATCCGGGCTCAAGGCTCAGGTTCATATCTGGGTCCCGGAAGCCCCAGGAGCTGCTCAGGCATTATTTCTCCAGCGCGTTGTCCTGGGAAACTGCAAACTTTCTAATCAGTGCAGAAGGAAGACAGAGAACGGGGCTGGAGAAGAAGCCGTCCCCACCCCCCATCCCCCACCCCCCGCGTGTTAGCCCCATTTAGCCACAAATCCTTAAGCCAGCGCTTGTAAAAGCAGCTTGTTCGGGCCTGACCTTCCCCATTCATGTAATGTGATATTGCACGCTTGGCCGACCTCAGCAAGCCGCACAACATATGTCGTCAGCTGGGCGCTGCTCCCTCGATGAAAGCGGTTCTGGAAGCAAATGTGGGAAGGGGTCTGCCCTGGACACCCGAGGGAAAAGGCAGGAACGCACGCAATTATGGGGAGCTCACCCCAGCCCCACTGCCGGGCTGTGGGAGGAAGTTCGAGGACGCATCTGATGGGCATGGAAACAATTAGGGTCAACAAATAATCGTGGAAAAGGAAACTTTAGAAAAGGGGGGGACCTGGTTAAATGACCCAGCACACTCCGCCCTGCCCCCACCCCAGTACAGGCCGCATCTGGGCTGCACGTGGACGCCCCGCCCCCACCGGAGTAATGACTTCCCTTTGCAGTTTCCTGGAGGAAGTTGTTGCGTGATCTTCCAGAGATAAAGCAAGCTGGGTGATTCTTAATTTTCAGTCTGAAGTCTCTTCCCCTTCCAGTCCAGCCTCCTGATTAAGGGAGACCAGAAGCTTTGGCGGAAGCCCCACCCTGGGGAGGCTTCTTTTGTCCCGAAGGAGACAGACTGGCCTGACTTGTCACTTCCAGGTGGGGACCCTACCGTTCAGCTCCACAGCCCAGTGGGTCCCTGCCCGGCCACGACCTCTCCTGCTCAGCACAGTGGGGTGATGCCACCCTCCCCTCCCTCACAAAGCACTTTCCAGGAGCTGTTGGCCTGAGCTCTGGCATGAGCCTCGGGTGCCAGCCTAGCTGAATTGTTAAAACTGAACTCAGTTCTAATTAATTTAAATTAGAAACGGATAATTCTGTGAGTTGGAGAACTTAAAAATCCTTGGAAAATCTTGGGTGGGTGAATCTATTTTCAACTGTAAATTTTATAGACTTTATAAATTGTATAGTTTTTTATAAAGTGTACAGACAGACAGCAAATATTTCCATTGAAACTTGGTTGCCGCACTGAGATGCACTGGATACTGAAGTGGTAATACTGAGTCTATAGGGTTAAATAAACGTATTATTAAAATTAATGACACTGAATTTGTTGCACAACGATGTGACTATGCTTAGCACTACCGAACTGTACACTTAAAAAGGATTAAAATGGCAAATTAGATGTTATATATTTTTTCCCACAATACAAAATTCATTTTTCTTTTTACAATGTGGCCACTAGGAAAGGAAAAATCACATCTGTAACTTGCGTTCTGTGTCTACTGGACAGCACTGCATTAGCTCGAAAGTACAGCCTCTCCTTTAATGCGTGCGCAGTCACGCCGCGGACACTCTACCCACGCAGGCAGTGCTGGAGGACCTACAGCTCCATTATTAATAGCTTTAAACAGCAAACGCCAAGGAAATCGTGCAGGCTGGAAGCTGGAGGCCCGAGGGAGTCTGCCTCTCGTCCACCACACCCCTTCTGGCTCCTGTTCCCAGGGGAGGCCTTGTCCGGAGCTGGGAGCTTGCAGTTTGCCCTGCCTGAGTGTCAGTGAGCCTGAGGGTCTGTCCACCCCAGATGCCCCTCTCTGCTCCCCACTGAGGTCATCGCTGAGATGCAGCACGACAGGCTCAAGTGAGAACTTGCTCTCCTCCCTGGGAATTTTTTGCAAAGCTCTCTACAGATTCTGAAGAGCGACCTTCCCCATCCCCCACCTCGGAATTTCCCAGGGCTGGGTGAGTGCAGAGCTGCAGGATACAGGCGGACCGTAGTTTCCATCCTGGGCTTCTTGTCTGCAGGAGCTGAGCTTATGTCTTGTCCCACAGCCCTGCCACCTCTCCCAGTGACCTCACTCAAGCCTCTCGACCTCTGCAAGGCTCAGTTCCTCCCTCTGTAAAGTGCGGACAGTAAGAATAGCCCCTTCAATAGGGTGTGAAGGAAAAATCAATCAGTCTGTGCAAAATGCTTAGCATTATGTCTGGCACTGCAGCCACAGCTCCGGCCCTAAGTGGCAGTGGGCAGGTGCAGGTCAGTCTTCTGGTGGCCTCTGGTAGGGCACAAGTCTGCCAGTACCTTGTGACAACGTGGAGAGGATCATCTCATTGCAGGGACCCAATGGCCCTGCACTTTCCAGTTTGTTGAAGCCACTTGCGCTGGTCCTTCTCCGTCCATTCCAGCTTCCCAGCCCGTGTGGGGCAAACTCAGGGGAGACGGTGGCGGGAGACCTGGCAGCTCCCACCATGAAGATGCAGGAAAACTTGTGGCAGAGCACAGGCCTGTCTAGGGCTGGCTTCTGGGATCTTTGTGTCCCAAGATGAAACCCGGACCCACAGTGACAGTAAAACACTGTGACAGCTGTCACAACTCTTCCTGGGTCACTGCTGTGAAAGCTCGGAGCAGAGAAGCAAAGCCGGCGGCTGGGGGTGGAAGACGCCAGAGGAGTGGGGATCCGTAACTGTCACCATCCGCTGATTCGGACACGTTCAGGGCTCACACTCTGCTCCAGGCTTACAGCCACTGTGGTGGCCAGTGGACAGCGACCTGCCCTGGGGGAGGGTAAGCGAGCCAGCTTGGTCCAGACATTTTCAGATGGTGACAAGTAAGGAAGTGAGAGGGCAGTGTCACAGCATCCCAGGGCAGTGCCCTAGGCTCAGCCAGCTCCAACTAGAATGGTCCCCCAGGGCCTCGGAAGAGGGAGCTTTGGAATGGACCAGAAGTGGAGGTCAGAAGCAGCTGCATGCAAGCTGGCCCTGGGGCCATGTGTGCTCAGGTAGAGCCACCCTAGGGACAAGAACGGAGGATTTAGGGTTGCTCAGCCCCCAAAAGTGATGTCAGGGATATGGTGGTTCTGCTCCATGCAATTTCAAAGGGTTATAATAAGCGATGACATAAATAGGAGGAAGTCCAATGAAGTTCTGAAATTTCCTAGGACAACTGCTTTGATACCTTTCAGTATTTTTTTTTTTTTTTTTTTTTTGTGGGTACCGGGGGGGTCGACCTCAGGACCTCGCGCGCCAGCAGGCGCCCGTGCCGCTGAGCGATATCACCGGCCCCTTTTTTCGTATGTGGGTTCCGGGAGTCGAACTCGGGCCCTCGCGCTTGCCAGGCAGGCGCTTAAGCCGCTGAGCCATCTCACCGGCCCCACCTTTCAGTATTTTTAAATACCTTTTTATATTTTTGTTTTTTACTTTTATTAGCATGTATTTGCAGTACATAGTGGTTACATTCACTGAAGCAAAGTGGTACAATGTACAAAACAATTTCAATTCCCTTTCCCCTGCTCCCACCCCCTTACCTTTCCAGCATCAGATTCATGTATTTATCTTATAAGACCTTAAAAGTTAATTATCATATATATAGATTTTGAAAACCAGACTAATAGGCCAGTGAGATGGCCCAGCAGCGTAAGCACTTGCCTAGCAAGCGCGAGGGCCCGAGTTCGACTCCCAGAACCCACATACGAAGAAAGGGCCGGTGATATCGCTCCATGGCACGGGCGCCTGCTGGCGCGCGAGGTCCTGAGGTCGACCCCCCGTACCCACAAAAAAAAAAAAAAAGAAAACCAGACTAATACAAAACCAGGCTAATACAAAACATGTAAGACAATTGTACTAAGTCAAGGTACAATTTTAAATGTCTTCTCTGGATTACAATACCTTTTTTACTTTTTCGTTTTTCCTATTATATGTCTTATTTTGTACTTGATATATGTTGAGTTTTTCATATAAAAGAAACCATATGATATTTGAGCTTATATGTCCAAGTTACTTCATTTTAAGATTATGGTCTCAAGGTGCATCCATTTTTCTACAAACGACTCAAGTTTATCCTTTTTTATGGCAGAGTCGTACTCCATTATATATAAATACCATGTTTTCTTTATCCATTCATCTGTTAATGGACATGAGGCTGTTTCCAAGATTTAGCTATTATGAATTGCACTGCTATAGACATGCATATGTATACATCTCTGAAATATGATGTCTTTAGCTCTTTGGGGCAGATACCTAGAAGGGGAATAGCTGGGTCAAATGGAATTTCGACTTTTAGTTTTTTGAGGAAGCTCCATACTAATTTCTATAGTGGTCATATCAGTTTACACTCCCACCAACAGTGGAGAAGTGTTCCTTTTTCCCCACAGCCTCACCAGCACTTGTTGGTTGATTTCTTGATAACAGCCATTCTTTCTGCAGAAATGGAATCTCAGTGTTGTTTTAATTTGCATTTCTTGAATGACCAGTGATGTTGAACATTTTTGCATATATTTAAGGGCCATTTATATTTCTTCATCTGAGAAGTGTCTATACATTTCAGATGCCCATTTTTCAGTTGGGTCTGTAAATTTGGTGGAGAGGGTGTCTAATTTTTTGAGTTCTTTATATAGTGTGGATATTACTCCTCTGTCTGAGGTATAGCTGGCAAAAATTTTGTCCCATTCTGCAGTTTGTCTCTTCATTCTGTTGGCGGTTTCCTTTGCTGTGCAGAAGCTTTTTAATTTGATGTGATCCCATTTGTTAATTCTTGGTATTTCTTGTGCAACCAGGGTTTTGTTCAGGAAATCTTTGCCTTCACCTCTGTCTTCAAGAGTTTTTCCTATTTTGTCCTCCAGCAGATTAGTATCTTTTCAGTTTATTTCTTCCATGCTTTTGCTGTGTCGTGGAGGTCCCTGCTTTGCCGCTGCCTTCAGCGTGTGCGCTGGCTGCTAGCTGGGGTGGGGGGGGGCGAGGACGGGCCTGACGCCTGGGGAGGAGGGAGGGGCGCTGCAGGCAGGCGAGGGCTTCACACCTGAGAGCGCTTCGCCCAGCCGCAGGTGGGCGATGCACAGACCCTGCAGGGCTCAGGTGCCCGCAGCAGTCTGCAGAGTGCGGAAGCCACTTCCACCGGGAGGCGGAGGCGGGGATGGAGCTCTGGAGGAGGCTAGGCCAGCCTTCCCTAGCGGGAGACACAGCGAGCAGTGGCCATGACTGACAATTGCTATGTGGGGCAGTGGCCCCTGTGCCAGCTTATTCACAACACCTGTCATCACGTGCTGTCAGCACGGTGCTCGGTTATGATTTAATTTATGCCCGTGTGTCATAAGCCAGCGCAGGCTGGTTTGAAGCCATCATGCCGAGTCTTTCGTGACGGGAACGCTTCCCTTGGCAGATGTTCCCACTGTCTGGGCGGCTCCCTGCCAGCCTGCCGGCCCTTAGTCCAGGGACCCAGGTGGGCCGTGGGCGGCCGCAGCTGGACAGCTCCCAGCAGCGCGGGGAAGGGGCAGGGAGGGTGGGCCAGGCCGCCTCTGGTTTGGGGTGCTCGGCCCCCATATCCCCAGCCTCTGGGAGGCCGAGGAAGCCGCTGACAGTCGTGGAGTCCAGCGTCTGAACGTGGATCTGTGTCACGCTCAGGGTTAGACTCGCACTGCGGCTCCACTGCAAGTGGCTGCTGTAAATACGCCCGTGCTTCCGCGCAGGGAGAAGTCAGTGCCTAACCGACCTTTTGCGAAATGCCAGCCAAAAGAGCTGATTTACCTTTGACAGCCTGTGCTCACATTTGAAATGTAAAACAGGAGATGATGCGGACTTCTATATATGCACCATGTTCACAGATGTTGATGGAATGAGGATATAGGAATATTGAATTTTATAGTAATTAATTAATTTCCCGTTGTATGTACGTTTTGTTTTGTTTTATCCAATGTTGAAACTGAAGGACAACTTTTACCCCGATGAGCTGCCCTTTGATGATATGAGGACCCTTAATACCAGAGCCGGGCCACGAGGGCCCTGACTTCCTAAGAATGTACTAAGAGTTTACAAACGAAGAACGGAGGGAATCCAGGAATACACACCTTGCCCAACGCCTTGTTGTCACTACAGTCATTTCCTAGGGCTGCTTTCACAAATTACTGAGCCTTAGAAGCCTATAACAACACTAAGTTAATATCTTACAGTTCTGGAGGCCAGAAGGTCTGAAATGTGCTCACTGGGCTATGAGCAAGGTGTCAGGGACTCGGTTTTTCCTGGAGGCATTGAGGGAGTCCGTTGTTTTGCCTTTGGCAGCTTCCAGCAGCTGCTGGCAGTAGCACCCCAAGCAAGGCCCCCCTCCACGGTCACATCTCTCTCTCTTCCCCTGGTCTCCTGCCTCTCTCTTCTATGCCCTGCACCACCCCATGGCCACGCCACACTCACATAACCCAGGATAAACTCACCGCATGGTCAGCTGATCAGCAACCTTGATTCACCTTGCAACTTTTATTTTTCTCTGCCATGTAAAGTCACATATTCTCAGGTTATGGGGATTAGGACATAGACACTTTTAGGGAGGGCCATATTGTTCTGTCCATCACCGTCATCTTTTAAATACCTGGAATCTAAGACACTTTGGCCAGATTGATGCTAAGAGAGGACCACACATCATTGCCAAAAATCATTTCCACATTTTTTTTCTTCCCTTGTTATGGAGATGTTTCTATCAGGAGTCACGGCATCAGAGCAGCCATGAGTGCCACGTCATGAACGTGTCGCCCACGTGAAGCCATGCTCAGGGATTTCCTGGGGGATCTCACGCCCACTCAGGAGCAGAGGCCTGAAAGGCTTGGAAACACACACATCGCCACCAGGGAGGACGCCGGTTAGACTCGAGCCAGACCAGCCTGGTAGGCTCGCATGTACATGCGCTCTTCCCACCGTCCTCCCACTCTCTTCCCACTCTCTTCCCGCTCTCCTGCGCCTCAGGACCTGCCACAAGCACCAAAGTCCTTGGCAGCAGGTAATGAACTGTGCTTTTTTTTTTGAAGTACTGGAAATTGAACCTATGGTCTTGGCACTGAATCACATCTCCAGCCCTTTTTATTATTTGTTTTAAGACAAAGTTTCACTAAGTCACTAAGTGGCCCAGTCTGGGCTCAGATTTGCAATCCTCCTGCCTCAGCGTTCTGGAGGGCTGGGACTACAGCAATGGGTCACCAAACCCAGCTAAGATCTGGCTTTTTAAATAGAAAAGGAGTATAAATCTTTAGGTTAAGGATTGAAAAACAAGCCAGGTATGGTGGTGCACGCCTGTAATCCCAGGATTTGGGAGGCTGAGGCAAGAGGATTGCCTCAAATTCAAGGCCAGCCTGGGCTACATAGTGAGTTCAAGGCCAGCCTGAACTGCATAGCGAGACCCTGTCTCAAAAAAAAAACAAAACAAAAGATTGAAAAACAGACTCAAATCTTCCCCCTTTATCACAGTCCTCCCTAGACATGTCTGTTTGCCTTTTCTTTCTCTTCCTCTGAAGAATGGCACTTCCTCAGAGGGCTCCTGTTTCCAATTATCAATGGCCAGTCCAACCACAGGGCTATCAGTTTCAGACAGATTATAGTTCTGGAATAATAGCATTTGTCATGAGAGTCATCGAGAAGATTCAACAAAAAGCAGACAAGTCAATTCTCTATTTCAAAGAATGCTCTTTAAGACCGCACCGAATGTTTTAACATCCAAGAGTGATTTTCCATCGCAACCTGCCCTACTCTTGCTTTTCTACTTTTTCTTTTTGCCAACCTGGTGCCATCCTTTGGAAATGAAGACCACGCTGTGCCCAAGCTCAGATGGGTTGTAGGGAACCTGGGGACCTCCCACCCTGCAGCCAGTGTGGGGCTGAATAGACTCCCCAAGGCGGGCACCTCTTCTGGGTGGGAGGGGCCCTGAGGGTGGAGGCTGCCCTTGCCGCCAGGTTCAGGACAAATTGCTCCATCTCGCCATGTGGAGAGGGCTCCCTGGTCATCTCTATCACTGTCAGCATTACAAAGGAAAACGTTCGTGACAGCTTTTCAAAGAATGTATTGATGCTTATGAAGAAGCCCACATCCCGGAAGAGAGGTTTAGAGCCTGCATGTGGAGTCACTCTGTCCCCATCCCCAAGCCTGCTCTGCTCTTCTGGGCAATGGGGTAACCATGGCCTCGCCTGGGGTGTTGCTAGGAGGTGTTATTAGGAACGCTGGACCCAAGGAAGTTCCCAAAGAGCTTTGCACAACCTGAGCCCTCAATCAACACGTTGGCAGTTTTATTAATATTCCTGTTATGCTGTACCAGATTGGAATCATGGTCTCTCTTTTAATTATTCTTTGTATTTCTCAATGGGCTAGTTTACTTGATTACTAAGCATGCATTTGTTATGCATATACGTTCACAAATCACATCCTATGACTCAAAAATCAATGATCAAGAGTAGATCCCAAGAATCCAGTAGTCTGGTGGGTTTCAATTGCAGGGTCGGAGGTTTAGAAAGAAGAGATTGTGTTTCTTTGGTTTCATTCATTGCCACTTCTTCTAAACATAACCAAGAGCTCTTTGACCACTTCTGTTTCAGGACTCAATTTAAATACAGATTGATCTAGATGACAATGTTCAGCAATCATCAAAATGGCACTGTTGGATCTGGAAATCCCACCTATGAGAAACCACCCTGTGGAGGTCGGCGGACTTGAACCTGCGGCACTTCTCCTGTAGGACTTGGTAGGTCAGGGTGCACGGAGGAAAGAAAAGAGCCAGCCATGAGGCCGAGGGGAGGAGAAGGGCATCCTCCCTGTGGAGAGAGGAAAAGTCTGGTCTGGGATCCAAGAAGCAGAAGGTTAAGTTGCACAGCTAATGCTGAAGCATTGGCTTCAGAACCAGTTCTTGTGGGCCTCAGCCCTGGCCCCAACAATTGTTACCTGACCTGGGCAGAGGGCCTGGCTCTCTACCCAGAGATGACAAATCCAGGCTCAGAGCCTCAGGGACAGGCTGTCTCTCTCCATCCACAGTCCAAGAGAGAGATTCTGATTGGCTCAAGTGCGGTCAGGTGATCGCTTCTGAGCCAATCAAATATATCCTAAGTTAGGCGCTAGCACTAGAAACATGGCTGCTGGAGGAAGTGCTCAGCCCAGTGTTTGATCCTGTCTGGGTCCAGCTGGGCCAGGAGGGGCACCCTGAGTCTGGACTGGAACAGTTCGGATTTCAACTGTCTATCCTACTAATCCCAGGCACTTGCAAAATGCAAATTTTCTGAAATTCTAGTGTTTTACACCCACATAAGCCATTAATACCACTGCTTGCTATTTTAAGTGCTGTCTTCATCCCTGACACTAGCAAAATAATAAAATCTATTATTTATAATATTTATTATTATAAATAAATAAAATAAAGCCAGATATTTAGGATCAAGGCATCAGCAGATTTGGTGTCTGGTAAGGATGGCTCTCTGCCTCCAAGATTGCGCCTCCTTGCTGTGTCCTTATATGGCAGAAGGAGGAAGGGGAAAGAGACTGGGGCACTCCCTTTGGCCCCTTTTATAAGAGTCCTTATAACAATCACTTCCCCAAAGACCCGACCTTTTAGTACTCTCACATGGGGTACTAGGCTCCAATATCCAACTCTGGGAGGGACCCATACGTTGAAATCGTGAACCTTCCATTTGTGACTTTGGGAACCAGATACCCCTATTAAACACACTACAAAAAGTAAAACTGAGATTTGGCAAGGTGAGAAGATTTACCCAGTGTCACAACCAACTTCAGAAATACCCAGATGGTCCAACCACCAGGCATTGACTTCCATGGGCTCAGCGGTGGGTCTGTTACGTATCTTGCTGTATAGCCAATGCGTAGCACATAGTACATGCTCAACAAATCTTTGATGAATGAATTCATACATCTCAACATATGAGTATTTTTTTTTTTGTGGGTACCGGGGGTCGACCTCAGGACCTCGCACGCCAGGAGGCGCCCGTGCCGCTGAGCGATATCACCGGCCCCTTTTTCGTATGTGGGTTCCGGGAGTCGAACTCGGGCCCTCGCACTTGCCGGGCAGGCGCTTAAGCCGCTGAGCCATCTCACCAGCCCCAACATATGAGTATTTTAAGAACGACCATTGTTTTACATCCTGACAGCCTTTTTCCTCCTCTTCCACCTCCAGGTCTTCTCAGTTCTGCCGGTGGCTGCCTGGCTTAGCCAGTGTTTCACATGAAAACCATCTGGATCATCCTGCATCCTCTCTTTCCCTCATTAGTCAAATGCCATCCATCAGCAAGCCCTAGTAGTGTTCTACTCCAAGATGTTTCTCAAATCCTTCCCCAATTTCCATCAGCCTAGTTGGAACCAATATCAGTTCTTGTGTGGAAGAACACATTGGCTTCGTAACTGATCTTTGTTTGCACTCTGGTTTCCTCAATCAAATATGATCAGGTTTGGCTGCAAATAATTGAAAAAACCCAAGAACCAATGGCTTGAATACTATACAATTTCTCTCTTCCCAGAAGAAAGCAACCCAGGGATTATAGGGTAGGTCTGAGGTCATTGGGCGCCCAGTCCCCTTCTTTCTAATTGCTTAGGCATTCTCTGCTCATGACTTAAAGCTCTTGAGCTAAACAGTTGCTCATCCAGCCTTTGCATCTATATTCCAGCCAGCAGGAACTGGGAAGGGAAGTTACAGGGTGTAATGCCTCTCTTCAAGGAGACTTCTTGGAAATCTTGTGCTACACTGCCATTTATATCTCATTGGCACTTAATACTTAGAATCAATACTGGGGAAATGAGGATCTTTATCCCTGGTCAAAATGTATGCCCAGTCAAATTGTAGTGCTTTTTTGTTAAAAAGAAAGAAAAGAAGAAAAAGAAATGACTGGGGTATAGCAGGTACCGGAGAAACCCCTGCCTCACAGTCCTATGCTCCAACATCACCAGCCACTTAACTGATGAGCGGAAACCCACCCGCGGCTTCCCGAAGCACTGAAGGCAAACCGCAGAAGGCCTTTGTGATGTAGCTCTGTACTCCCCAAGTGCATCTCCCCTTCAGTCTTAGGGGCCTTCTTCCTGTACCCCATCGGTCTTGGCTCAGCAGCCTGGGCTCCTCTTTCTCCCTGGAGTCCCTCCCCGCAGAGCATCCGCAGTGCTTGTCCTCTTCTTCCCCCACCAGACCTCAGCATGACATCACTTCCTTCGCATCCTCCGCCCAGGAATCCCCGCCATTTCCCCCCTGCACGGCTCCTACTGTGGTCTGAAATCCCCTGACACTTGCTCGCTCTCTCCTCCACCCCCACCTTAAAAGCCCCAGGATGGAGATCTGTCTGTGGCATCCATCCTGGTGTCCCAGGTGCCCATCCGGTGTCCCAGGTGCCTGTCCTGGCATTCTGAGTGCCCAGGAGGCTCTGTGGCAGGCAGCAGTTATGTGGTCAACACTCTGTCCCACCCGTCCCTAGGAGAGCTGCTCTCTCATACCTGCCCTGTGAATCTGAGCAGCCCAGCAACAAGCCCCAGGCCCCAGTTCTGACTACCATGCCCCTCCATGACCCTGGACACACGTCGGAAGCTGGGCTGGGTCAGGATGAAACCAGCCCATCTGAACAGTTCCCCAGCTCCTTCCTTTTAGAGCTAGGGAGAAGGTGCCTTTGCTTTGGGCATCATGGCCAGAAGGAAGTCAAACTAGGACCGCTTAGTGACATGTTCCCTGCCTAGGAAGTAGTGGTGGAGGGGCTGGTGCTGGGTGAGAAACAGGTGTCAGAGACAGAGAAGGAGAGGAGAGGAGAGCACACTTGTCTGGTGACATCATTGAACCCCTGGATACAGCTTAGCCTGAAGCTGTCCCTGGGCTTCCCATTTCCTTGTGTCCAGAAGTCTCCTTTTATTTTATTAAACCAGTTTACAACCAATAGAGTACTGAGTGTCATTTCCCTTGTTTTATAGAGGAGGACACAGAATTTTTTGAGAAATTAAATCACTTTCCTTATGGCCACAGTGGAACTATCAAAACTGGGATTCAGGGCCAGTGATATTGTTCAGTGGCATAAGTGCCTGCCTGGCAAGCGCGAGGTCCTGAGTTCAACTCCCGGTACCCGCATATAAAAACAAAAACAAAAACAAACTGGGATTCAAGCCCAGATCCATGGGAATCTGAAACTAGAGATTGCTGCAACACTCGCCCCTCCCCAGCGTTACCTCGAGATCTGTGGGGCAGATCCGCAAGTGGCCGCCGTGGAGAGAAGGGATGAATGGGAAGTGGCCGCGCAGCTGCAGATGCCAACACAGGGGCTACTTGGGAGGTGGGAACATTGCTTCTAAAGCTTTGTCTTAGCCGCTGAGCTAATCTTCTTTCTCAGAGGAAAGCTACGTTTCTAACAGAAATGCCAAATTTTCTCAATCAGAGCTTCTTTGCTTTAATACAGCCTGATGCTAAGACACAGAGTCCCAGCCTTGCCATTAATATGGCACACGTGGACCTAGACAGGCCTAGAAATCAAACTGAATGGTGACATTCTGCATTTTGATCACGTTCATTTAATTGCTGGATAGATGTGATTAGTCCCCGCGGGCCCATAGGGAGAACTCGGTTACAGCTTTGAAATCTTCCAAAGTTGCTGGATCCACGTGAAATCTGATTTCACTCCTTTTTTAAAAAATGCATTCCAAACACTAGCTGAGTTTTTTTTTTTTAATGTGCATAAATATTTGCAATCAGCATCGCTTGGGCTCCAAAGATAAACAGTCATAAAACAATATTGTGACCGCATTTTCCCCTCCTGCTAAACAACTTCCTCAGAGGGGAAAGGTTAGACTAATCAGAAGTAAATTAAATACAGCTGCAGCCAACCATTTTTTTTTAATTATTTTATTTTTAGGGCAAATGTTTGTGGAGATTGTGCCTCGATCCTGACTTCCGGCTTCGGTGCCGGCTTGGCCGTGGGACTTGAGCTAGGACGGTTCTGCGTGACTGTTCTCTCTACACACCCTGGGACATCACTGGGACTCTCACGGTGGCAGGGTGGTGACCAGGCGCACAGCCCGGCCCTGTGCTCTGTTGACACTCCTGATGGGTCTGCACTGGGTGTTAATTTGGGGATATGCCTGCTTAGAAATGTTATTTTTAAAAACAGTTTATTGTTTTAATTTGTACAGCTGGAAGCTTCCAAGTCTTTCGCTCTGCCACCAAAAGAAATTTAGCTTCCAGATTTATTAGGCTGTCATCTAGTTTGTTACAACCACCTAGTGTATCAGTAAGGAGGTGGCAGGCCCACCGCGGGCAGGTCGTTCTTTCAGACTCACTGGTTCTCAGACTCACACTGTCGGCAGGACTCGGTCCTCAGCCTCAGCCCCAGGCTTCGGGGCTTCCCAGCCCATCCTGGTGGCCCAGTCAGTACTGGCTATTTCCAGGATGAAGGTTAAATAAGGTGATCCTTCATTCATTCAACAAACATTGATTCAGTGTCTGCAGGGCAGCAGTACTCTCCTGCGTCCTAGACAGAAAACAGCACTGCATCCTAGTGGGGGAAGATGACAGTGAACAATATACTAAGTGTGTGTGTGTGTGTGTGTGTGTGTGTGTGTGTGTGTGTGTGTGTGTCTGTCTGTCTGTCTCAAGGGCTATGAGGGAAAACAAAGGCAGGAAAAGAACACAGAGCAGAGAGGTCACTGTTCCATGTTTTGTTTGTTACATAACCCTGAGCTCTGAGAGTCTCTCTTCTTACAGCATTTTTTACAAAATACGACTTGTTTTCCAGGGCAAAGAGGTCCTGGTTAGTGCAGTTTTAGAGCTCAGCTTCTGGAGCCAGGTGGTGGGTTCGAATCCACTGAAGTCATGAGCACCAAGATGCTGGTCACCCCAGGTACCTTTGTGTTCCTCACCTCTAAAAGTGGGGTAAGAACCAAGTCGATCTCACAGTTGCAGTAAATGCAGTTCGCGTGTGTAGAGAGTGCTTTGGCTGCTGAGCCAGGGCAGAGGGAGCATCAGTTGATGTCAGCTGTTATTGGTACCTCGCACTCTAAGCGTCTCTTTCAAGAGCAGCGTAGCATTCCAGATGTGGACCCCCTCCTCCCCTCGCTTCACCTGCCCTCCTGCCAGTGTCCAGGAGCTATCCAGATGGTGCCGGAACCTCTGTTCACACCTATGCGTGGACACTGCGATTTCTGAAGCCTGGTCCCCAAAGCAAGAAGCGGCGCAGGGTCCAGGGGCGTCAGTGACACTGTCTTACCGCTTCCGGTGGCTGGACCCAGAATGCAGGAGGGCGCCCTCCCAGCTCCCGGCGGCTACATCAGGGCCACTTTGTGGGAAGCAACACTCTCCAAGTGCGTGAGGAGCACTTCATAGGTTGGACTTTTTTTTGTTTTGTGGGTACCGGGGGTCGACCTCAGGACCTCGCGCACCAGCAGGCACCTGTGCCGCTGAGCGATATCACCGGCCCTTTCTTCGTATGTGGGTTCCGGGAGTCGAACTCAGGCCCTTGCACTTGCTGGGCAGGTCCTTACGCCGCTGAGCCATCTCACCGGCCCTGGACGTTTTTTTAATTGAGTGTTTCAGCTCTGTGCATTTCCTCCTGTGAACTGCAGGTTCAGAGCCTGTGGTCCGCGCCCCCCTTTAGACTGAGCATCTGTTGTCATGATGAAAACATCGCTTCGCCAGTGCGCTAAGCCTACTCACCATGCAAAAAAAGCCTTAGCCAACAGCTAAGGCTTGAAACGCACTGTGCCCCAGGGATCGGGAATCACTCATCCCAAGACATTCCTCTAGTGAGGGAGACACGATCATTACCTGGGATAACGAAATGGGAGCACAGAGAAGCTTACGCATGTACCCAAGGTCGCACAGCTAGAAACTGGGTCTGGCCTCATCTCAGTCACTCTCTAAACTGTCTCTCCAGAGCCGCCCATCTGCACCTCAGCCTTTTGCTTTGGGAGCTGCACCCACAATGTAGGACGATAAAAGAGGACGGTATCTTACCCATCTTTACTTTTCTTTCTTTTTCTGCCTAAATAAATACTTCCTTCAGCAATTTAAAACACACGAACAACACCCGCCTTATGGATGCGGCTGCTTAAATGTGCGGAGTTTCTTTATGGGTGGCATTAGCAACATCCCTTGGGAAAAACAGCATCGCGCAGTGCCTTCGGGTTGGGGGTTTTGCTTTGTTTTGTCTGGTTTGGAAACCACAGCTCTGAGCCTCTTAGGCCCAGTCGAGAAGCTCTGCTGCATCCTTTGTAGCGAACAGGATGCCGGAGGTGAAGGCAAATATTGGTTTATCAGTTATAACTGTTGAAGTTGAAATACTGGAGTATCGTGTTTTTAAAAAATAGTGGGCGAGCCGTGCACACTCACGCAGGCGCACTCGGGCTGTATCGTGCACCCCACCTTGTAGCAGGCACTTCTCTTTCATGAGTTGACTGCATAAAAGGCCTTGTGAAATAGGTTGGCGGGGGCAGACGCCTTCCCCAGCCTTGGCCTTAGGCTTGACCGCGTGACTTGCCCAATGGATAACTTTCATTTTTGAGAGGTTCAGGGTATCTTATTTACTCCTTAACAGGGCAGGGAGTAGGTGACAGAGAAGAGCCCCATAGGCCTCCTGAAGCCGTCACCATGGGAAATTATCTAGCTGCTGTGGGGCTTCCAAGAGCACAACACAGAGGCTGCTGCCCTCAAGGCGCCGGTGTAGAGAGGCTCACAGACCACGAGAGGATGTGCAGCGCAGTCACTGAATGAAACCCACTGCAAGGAGCCCAGAGAACGAGCTGGCTGGGTGACCCCACCTAAGACAGAGAGAGGCTTGAAGAACCGCACCCCGGCCCCCTGGAGATATTGTCTAAGAAATGTGGGCCACATTCACAGGTCCTTCCCCTCCGTCCCTGCTGACCACGTGGGTGTGAGGAGCAGAATTATAGACAGTGGGCTGTTGGGGAGACTGTGCACCCGGGAGGCACCTGGGCCAGCACTCACCTGGCCGCTGATGGGGTCTGCACATCTGTAATTCACTGCGAAGCAGCTGCCAGCTGCAGGTTTCATCTCCTGGGGGCCAAGGATGATGCAACTGTCCATCAAAGAGACAGGGTTTGTGTCCTGTGGATCCTTAGAGTCTGTGTGCCCTTCTGTCCCTTCCTGGGTACCAATCACACTCTCACCGCCTGCGCTATCCCCTGTGCAAGCACACGCTGGCTCCTGGTCCTCTCCCTGCACCTAACCAGGGTCACAGCTTGGCACTTGCTCCCTGGCTGTGCTCAACACATCTTAGGAGTCTCTTCATCCCGTTTTTTTTTATTGTTCTCAGTGTTGGCCCTGAATTTCTCCAATAACCCAGCAAACAAATATCGCTACAACTGTCAGCGGCATTGAGCAGTGCAGGAGGCGGCTGGCTTCTTAGCAGAAGGACCAGAGCCATAAAAGCAGTGCCCAGAGGTGACCTCTGTCCGGTAGTAAAGACATCCTTGTCCTTGGCTCTGTTGAGTGCCACCGAGGAGATGCACTGTGACGCACCGCCCTGTTCCTTGAGTGCTGGCGTTACCTTCCTACCAGTTCCCCACAACGCGTCCTTGTGAAACACAGCTCAGCTGACTTCTGTGAAAGGCTCGGGAATGAACCTTTCAGTCGGTGGGCGCGTGGTCCCTGCTGCAGATCCTCGGTGCTTCGAACAAGACATGAAGAGCGAGGCATGGCCGTGTGCCAATAAAACTTTATCACGGACCCTCAAATTTGAATTTCTCATTATGTTGATCTGTCAAGGAGTACAGTACTCTTCTTTTTATATTTTTTCAATCATGTAAAAATGTAAAGACCAATTTTAGCTTGTTGGCTGCACAAAAACAGGCTGTGGGATGGAGTGTGCGCCCCTGCTCTAACAAAACTTTCTGAGGGAAGGGAATGCACGCATTTACATTTTGCTGCCCTGTGCAAACCTCCCCCAAAGAAAGCTCTTTTAAAGCAACACCAATTTCTACTTCCACAGTCTACAAGAGTGGTCCTTTTCTTTAGCTTCTTTTTTTGCTTTTTTTCGGTGGGCACCGGGGGTCAAACTCAGGACCTCGCGCTCCAGCAGGCACCCGTGCCGCTGAGCGATATCACCAGCCTTTTTTTCTTTATGTGGGTACCGGGAATCGAACTCAGGACCTCGCACTTGCCAGGCAGGCGCTTATGCCCCTGAGCTAGCTTCTTATAACCCAGGACATTGCTCAAAAATGTGCCAAGTTATACAATTTGTATTCTATCTGTTTCTGTGAGAAACTTGGTGCCAGGTAACCTAGAATTCTAGTAGTAAACCTGTGCAACTGTCTTAAATAGGAGTGATTGCTTCAGACATCTTTAGAATCTTTGAATGGGCCCTGATCATGGGGTGGCCAGACTTGCCCCAGTGTCCCAAAGGCTTTGGCTCCTGCCTAGCAGCTCCAGCCAGCCCTGCACGGATGAAGACAGCTCTTTCTTGCAGAAATTGCTTCAAAACTTCCTCTCTGATGAGTTGGGTTGAGGTGGGCGGAGCTGTAGATGTTTCACAGAGACATCCGAAGTGCCTTGTGGCTATCCGTGTGAGTGTGTAAACAGGACAGCTTCGGAAAAAGAAAGCGGTCAAGGGGCAGGGGTGGCATTTGAGATGGGCCGGTGTCTCAGTCCCCGGGTCAGGGAGCCAGACTTCTGTATCTCTCATTTCCTAATTCACAGGTTAACCAGGGCCATAGCTTCGAATCCTCCTGTACTTAAAATACTCACCTCTGCCTTCCAGAGGTTTACTAAGGAGCAGTTAAAATCAGCTGATTTCAGGTTGCATTAAAGTAGCCAATTCTTGTTTTTAGCCAAAGGCAAACTTTGCAGAGTTAAGAACAGAGGACCATTTTCTACAAAAGATGGAGGTTTCAGGGAAAGCTGAAGAAGAATGCATTCATGGTTTCACAGACACAACCCTTGGAGGGATTTTTGCTTGTTCTTTTTTCTTTTTAACAAGAAAAATTGCCAGGGAAATGTAATCATATTTGATTCAACTGTTTGAATAAGCAGAAGCCTTCATTATTGAGAGAACCAATGCAAAAGAAAAAGGGATTACAGATGTTTCCCGATGTGAGTTGGCTAGGGCTCGCGTCACTTGCTATCTGTGAACTCTTCCTTGAGAAAACAATATGGAATTTCCAGGAAATACTAGATATTTGGGTTGCATGGGGCCCTTATTCCTGCCCCTCTGCAAATGGCAAACCCAGATGACATTTGGGTACTCGGGGCTGGGCAGAGTCCCTGGTGGATGGCAGAAGTTCAGGAAATATTTGCTGAATGAGTGAATCAATTCCCTGCACTGAAATTCTCCTTACAGAGGTGCTGGCCAGCTGGGAAGAAAAGTTTCAGTCATCTTCAATCGGAAAGCTGACTCTCATTGCAGGGAAATGTCAGTTTATTTTTCACTTCGATCCTATGTCTATTTTGGCAAGAGTTTAGGGGAATAATCTCTTAATAATCTCTTGACATGACTGGGCTTTTCTCGAGAACTCCTCGAAAAGGGCCAGTGAGGCTGGACGTGGTGACTCACACCTCTCACCCCAGCTTCTCGCGCTGAGGCAGAAGGATCTCAAGTTCAAGGCCAGCCTGGGAAACTTAGTAAAAACCAGTCTCAAAATAAAGTAAAAGGGCTGGGGATATAGCTTAGTCACAGAGTGGTTGCCTAGCATGCACAAGGCTCTGGGTTTAATCCTAGAACCTCAAAAAAAAAAAAAAAAAGAAAAAAAAAAAAAGGCACCAATGAATAAGTTAAACATTAGAAGGTGCAGCTGTTTCACTCCTGCTCTGGTCCCCGTCGGCCTCTGAGGACTCCAGAGCTGGTTGCATCACTGGCATAAATGGCTTCATTGTCCTGGCTGCAAAAGAGATGTGTCTGGAAGAAGCCAGGAGGACATTTCTTTTTCTTTTATCTTTTTAGCTTCTGTTCATAGATACTCCAAGGATGGAGGGAATTTTAGGAAAGGGAAAAAAGCTGGGCTTCAGAGGAAGCACTGGTTCTTTCCACCCTGCCCAACATCACCACGATGGAGGCAGATGCCAGGCGATAACTCAGGGTGCTGGGGCCCTCAGAGAGAAGCTCATCTCATCTGTGTCAGGGCTCAGAGAGCAAGCCGCACTGCCCACTGTGTCTGAGGGGTGTTCCTGCTTTACCATCTCAGTGGGAGACAGTGGACGCGGGCTGTGTTCATTTTCCTATGTGAGAAAAGTCCAGTGCTCACTGTCTTACGATGAAGGCAAAGACATGTCCTGCTCACACAGTTCCGGCACCCTTTCACTATGAGAAATCTCAGCAATGTGGAAACTGACCAGTCCCAGGGCTTAGCAAACGGTAGCCCAAATGCCAAATCTGCAGCGCCACCTGCTTTGGTATGGCTGTCAAGCTAAGAATGGCCTTGGCATTTCTGAGTGGCAATATATATGACACGTGAGAACTATAGGAAGTTCAAATTTCGGTGTCCATATAATCCGTCCTCATCATTCATGTTCTCTATGTTTGTATATTTGCCTACTTGCTAAAATTTTGTTTGTATTCTCCAAGTCAATACTCAAGGAGCTTCTGTGATATTGTCAGACGTGTGAGGAGCAGAGAAAACTTTGTCCCCCAGGTGCATATTCTTAGAGAAGAGGATACCCAGGTGGCACTTTTTCTCCTGCTTCATTCTATAAAGAAGTGTCCCTCTGTGGTCTATGTACTATTGTGATCATCACATTTTGGTGATTTTTCTTGGTGATGGCACTGTTTGAAAGGCCCCACATGCAAAGGTGCCAGCTAGTGTTCCTGAGCACAAGAAGGCTGGGCGTGCTGACGGAGAAACTGCGCTTCCATACTGCCCGCAGCTCCTGGAGCAAGGTGGGCCTCGTCCACCAGGAGTCCAAGTGCTGCCAGCCATGAGTTCAAGGCATGTTAAATAAGGTGCCTTTAAACAGGAGCGCATGAAGTGAAGCTATGTTTTGATCACTTAACAAAATATTGTGACCAGAGGCTCATAAGAACCTGGCCCTGGCTGCCCCCAAGTGCAGTGGTTTCGTGTTTGCAAGATGGGGCTTCAGGGCAGCTTTCTGGAGCCCAACCTCATGGCCAACATGATTACCCGCATCCCGCCCACTTGCTCTCATGCCGCTCCGGCTGTTCTGGAATCACAACGGCAGAGTTGAGTAGCTACAACAGGGACCCTGTGGCCTACAAAGGCCAAAGTGTTTGCTTACTAACCCTATACAGAAAAAATCTGCCAAGCTCTGGCACTAGAGCATAGGGAACCCGAGAACAAAAAGCAGATCGACAATGATTCCGATGCAATAAAATGTTGACCTAAAGCATCATTTTCATTTTGCCACAGCCTAGTTCTCTTACTGCCAGACAGCTGAGAGGGGAAAAATGTGTCAGGCCATGAGGCTGTGCTTGGTTTTAGTCACCTGCTTATAACTATGCCTGGTGACCTGAATTAAGGACTTTGGAGAGACCTGGCTGTTCAACCGGTCTCAATTTTCCCAACAAAATCCCTTCATTTTCAGATGGATCCACATATACCATGTGTTATGGTCTATACCTAGATGTCTTCCCAACCTCCCATACACTCATAGGTGGGGCTTTTAGGAGGTGGCTCGACCATGGTTGTGTGATACTGGACTACGGGTGTCCAATAACAGGATTAGTCCATTGATCGGTTTAGCATAGTTCTGAGTGTGGATATTGGGAAGGCCCACTCTGGGTGTGTGTGTGTGGCACCAACCAATAAGCTGGTAGCCTGAATGGAATAAAAAAGGAAAGGAAGGCTGCTGCTGCTTCCTGCCTGCCATGCCATGGACTGTTTCTCCTCTGCCATGCTGCCCTGCCTTGGAGCCAGCTGACTGTGGACTGAAACCTCTATAAACTGTGAGTTATGGGAGTCAGGTATTTTGTCCCAGCAATGAGAAAGTAACCAAGACACCAAGACTCTTTCTGTGAAGGAAAAGGGTAAAGCTAGGAAAGCATTTTCTCTGAAGGCTGTGGGTTCAAATCCCAGCTCCATCAGTTCCTGGCTATGCAACCTTGAAAAGTTACTGCCCCTTTCTGAGCCTCAGATTCTTTACCTGTGTAATGGGGACAGCAATTATACTTTTACTGTTTGCCATTTCATAAGTGTACCTATTTGGCAAAACCCAAGAATGGGAGTCACTGGAATCATTGTTATAAAGCACCTGATCTGTGATCTATACGAAGCACTTAAGGGGGGAATTCTACCTATTTAAAGAGAACCTTATTAGGTGGTTTTTCAGGATCCCGGGACAGTGGGTAGTACAGTAGATGGTCAACATTACTGTTGGATTTATGTCTTTAATTAATGAAGGGCAAGTTCGGTGGGCTGATTTCGGTTTTCTCCTCCTGGTCCTAACCTTGGGCACATAAAGCTTTATTTTAGGGCAGAACTACACTGGTGCAGAGGACTCGAAGGGTTGAGGTGTCATCTCAGCCCAGGCGGGAGGGACTCTCTCTGCATCCCTCACTGCAAAGCACAAGCTCCTGCAGAGGGACTCCCCAAAAAGCCCTGCACAGCCCTGAGAAACAGGGTCTCCTTAAACCCATGCCCGGGGGTGGGGGGCCCTGCCTCACCCCAGGCCCCCTCTGTTGCAGCAAGTGTTAGGAGAGTTGAGAGGAAGCAGCTGGGCATGGCCAGAATGACAGGTGCCTTGGCAAGAGCCCGGTGAGAGAGGTCACAGCCATGAGAGAAGGTGGATGAGGGTGTCACAAAAGTCATGTTAAAGGTCTGGCTTATTTCAAGGGTGATACAAAGCCATTTAAGATATTAAGTGATGAACAGGGTAATGACAAGATCTGATTTGTATTTGAAGAGCATGATTGTGGCTTAAATTTTTTAAAATATGAAATATTCCTGAGATGAAGTCACTGGCCCAAAGATAGGCAGTTCCAGACTTCTGGTCTCCTTGTTTCCTGAAAGCCCCCAACTGTCGGGTGGCCCCCGCTCTTCAGACAACAGATGCTGTTTCTAGAGGCCTCTGGGCCCAGTCTTGTGGGGATAACTTCCGGAGAAGGGTGCAGGGGGCCCTGTGTTACAGATGGGACCTGAGAGATGGAGCGGCCTCCTGGAGTCCCCGTGGTCACAACCTCAGCCCAAGTGTCCGCCATCCACTTCCCCTACACAGCTCCCTCCCAGCCCAACATCGCAATTTCATGAGTTTCCATAATTACCGATTCGAACATATGCTCTTGGGGATAAATATGTCTTTCTGAGAATACTATTTAGCCTTTTGACTAACATATGTGCCTTCCCTTCGTTTCTTTCTTCTTCTTTTTTTTATTGGGTGACACTTTTCCTGTGATCCAAACACACAGATTGATAGAATCACAATGATTAAGCGTTTATATTCCGACTTCCAATAGGGTTGCCAAATTAAATACAGGAAGCCCAGCTAAATTTAAGTTTCAAATAAACAATGAATATTCTTATTGTTAGTGTAAGTCTGTCCCAAATATTGCATGGGACATACTTATACCCAAAAAATTTTCCTTGTTTATCTGAAATTCAAATTTAATTCAACATCCTGGGTTTCTGTGGTTGTTTTTAAATTGCTAAATCAAATGGACCTAATTCTGGAAATGTGGGAACATTTTATTTGCTCTTCTCCCCAGGCAGAAATTCTAAAAAAAATCATTACTGAGAACCTTTTTCTCTTTGGACACCAAAGTGGCTTTTAACTTGGTTTCTTGAAGGTAGATCCGAACCTCTTTGCCGGCCGCCCCTCCTTCTCATTCCCTTCCTCTTTCAGCCTGAGAAATTGGGCTTGCAGTCCAGCGCTGAAGCACCAGAGTATAAATTCCTCTCTGAATAATTAGGCAATCAAAACAAATAAATCCCCCCACCCCAAGAGGCTGGTTTTTCTTTCTGTTTACTACATCTTCTACTTAAATGAAGGCTTTAAGGATACACTCGCTATTCTTGTCATTTTTGCTCTGTTTGATACTTAATGATGTACTCCTCATAAATGGCATTAAAAAACATTCCTTGTCAGTCACCAATGCCTGGAGGCATGAGCAACCTTGCTCAGCCTTCTAAAGTAATTAAAGATAATCAACCAAAAATGCAAGGGGTCTCTGGGACCCCAGATTCCAATCTCCACCCACAGACAGCAGGAGCCAAGCGTCCTGCAGACCGAGCTATTTACATTTAACTCTTTGTGCTCCATAGGAACCACGGAGCTTAGAGATGCAAACACCTGAGAACTGCAATCAGGTACTAATGGACGCTTTTCTTCCCAGAGACAGAAAAACCTCCACGCTCTGAACAGCAGAAGGCCTTTCCTGCTTTGACTGCTTGCACGTTGTGTATTTCCAGGGCTTTAAAAAGACTTATAGACAGGGCCGGTGAGATGGCTCAGTGGCGTAAGCGCCTGCCTTGCAAGCGCGAGGGCCCGAGTTCGACTCCCGGAACCCACATACGAAAAAGGGGCCGGTGATATCGCTCAGCGGCACGGGTGCCTGTTGGCGCGCGAGGTCCTGAGGTCGTCCCCCTGGTACCCACAAAAAAAAAAAAAAAAAAAAAAAAAAAAAAGACTTATAGACAACAAGGAAGAGGAGATGAAAACAATGTAAACTTTTTCTTAAAACAGCACAAATGGTATACTTCTGAAGTAACAGCAAGTAAAATTAGATCAAGGTACAGTTGTAGCAGATGCTTAACATTTTTTAAAAACTTTCAAATATCTTTTATAACATTAAAGCCTACAAATTTTCAAATACAGAAAAAATGTTCCCGATCTGTGTCGATATCCTGTCATGACCGTAGGTCATCTCCGGGGACCGGAGCTCTCCATGAGGGGGATACACCCAGAACTGTGTATTCTCAGGAAATGCTTCTGGTTCAGCCAGCTGCAAAAATTGTGGGGAAAGCAACTTGAAAACAGTACTCCAAATCCTCCCTCCTACATGGAAGCAAAATACAGGAAGGCGCTAAGGATTCAGAGTTCTGTGGTCTTTTTGGCAAGTTAAAGATCTGAAATGCAGAGCATCCCTGGTCTTGCCTGAAATCCCAACTAAAAAAGGAGATTTGATAGCTGATCTCTTCTGTGGGATTTAAAGCAGCCATGCAAAATGACCGTGTAAAATGGAAGGCACTGTCATTATTTGTGCAAGTATCCTGCCCAAATCTTTTCGCTTATGCAAAAGGGATGTGCAAGTTTTTTCCCCTCCAGTGTAATCTGCCTTGTTTACGACTTGGGCAGGGCCTGCGTCGGAGGGCCTGGCTGGAGTCTGGGAATCTGGTGTTCTAGCCATCTTCTAGTAGTGTGCCTAAGCAGGTGGCTGGCCCCATTGGATGCATCCCATCCTGGGTTAGCCTCCCAGCATCTGGATCCCCACTGCTGAGTTCCCAGGGAGGCTGCAGGTAAGTGACTGTTGGCGATTGGGAGTTACCAACTAGAGGGAAGGTGACACCTCAAACACGGCTATGGACCCTCCCCCATTCATGCAGAGTAAACACCACCCACAGGCCTGGTCCTCCGCCCCCTCACAGTAAGAAATTCCATGGGGCCCATCTTCCCTGGAATTCTTATTCCTGGCTCATTGGGGCCTGCAGCCCCTCCCTCCATCTTCCTTTGGACCAATCCAAACTCGTATAGACTGCTTGGCATTCGAAAATATCATTTAAACATTTTCACATACCCGAAGACAATAAACGTGAGGAGACACTGAATGGGAAAGGGTGTGGGAAATGGGAACCCTCCAAGCAGACTTGGGAGAATGCAAATTGGAAGGGAAATTGGCAATGGCTATCAAGATTTTGAATGCCCATAGCTTGCCTAGCATTTCCACTGTTAGACATTTAGCAACAGATCCAGTTTATCTGTCCAGAATACTATTTGTCATAACAAGGCTGAGACCAACCTAACTGTTGATTAGCAAGGGATTGGCTAACCCGTGGCTCATTCACGGGAGGGAATACCCAGTCAGATACTGCAAGCGAGAAGAGAAAAGTGCAGAGCGATGTGTGTAGTGTGTTGCTATGCGCATAGGTGTTTAGCTGTTTGCATATGCAGAGAATATCTATGGAAGAGGATGCCAAGAAAATGATGGCAACGGTTAGCTCCAGGAATCCAGAACCAGGGCAGGAGAGCAGGAGGGCGATGGAAGAAACTTCCACTCTTTGTTGGGAGGGGTTTGCCATGTACCTCTATTGTTTTATTAAAATCGAGTAGAACCTTTAGATGTTTAAATACTACTTAATCCCACTTTCTCTTTCTGCCTGAAGGTGAACCGATCCTGCAGATTAGAAGCAACTTAGACACCACAATGTAGGCTGCAGCCGGATCCAAAGGCAGGGCTGCGTGGTATCACCTGACAGTTTCGTTTCAGCCGTTACTCCGTGTCATTCGCTGGGCAGAGCATTGCTTACAAATGAGGCTTTGGGACCACGAGGCAACCTGGTGCTCAGCTCAACTGTGAAAGAGTTCTGACGCCAGGGAAGTCATCAAGGATGAGATTATTTTCTCATCGTGGGCTGTAAAATAAAGGTGTTCACTCAATGGAGGGGAAAGGAGTGAGAAAATAGGACCAGAGACTTCCTTCCCCTGGAGCGACCCAGGCAATTTCCGCCAGGAAGAAGGAAACTCCCGGGTTAAAAAGGAAGAAAGACTTGCAAGTGTTTGCTTGAAGAGGACTGGACCAGCGTCTGGGTGCGTTTTATGCACCCCTGTATGTGACGGAACTAGATTATTGTCTAGTGTTGACTCCAGCTCTAAATATAAAATACACGAGCATGTGCCAAATCATTTGATACCAATATATTCATAACAACAGTGCTTTCAAGGGGAAAAATGGAAACAACCTGGATATCCATCAGCAGGGGAGTGCTTAAGTAAATAAGGATAAATCCTCACTTCAAAGCGGGAGGCAGCCATTCTAGGAGACACACACTGGTATTTACAGAGGGAAAATAATGTCAGCAAGAGTAGACTGCATCTGATTTTAAAATGACGCGTATTCTTCGATTGCTCTACTATCCAAACAGGGCCACTTTTGCAATGCACGATGCATGAGCCTATAGAGAACATGCACGCACACGTCTGGGATGATGATGGAAGGGTCATTATTTTTACTCTTAGTAAGGTTTACGTTTTCTAGAATGGGAATTATTCGCTTAGGAACAGAGTGATGTTTTTAGCTGCAAGAGCAAGGAAAGGGAGCTGTTCCACCGGAGAGACGAGGGCAAAGGAGGAGACTTATTTTCTGCACACAGTTCTACGTTCAGGTATTATCTGTTAGCTCATTCCACACATATTCATCGAATTACTACGTGCTAGAAAGACCCAGATGAACTCTGCGTCGTTCCCAGGAGCGGAAAAGATCAGAGCTCTCGCTGCTGCCGGGTAATTCACAGTGAACACACCGGCCCCAGCGCGGATGGCCTCAGGGTCCCATTAGCTCCAACCGCTGAAATTGCCGGCTGCGTAGGCCCCAAACGGCAGCACATCGCCGACCTCATCGGGATCGGTTTAACTCGCTGAGCGTTCTTTTGATACAGCGAGCATCCAGCCCCCGCCCTTTCCTCCTTTCTCCGAGCTATTTGGAGGTGGGGGCGCTTTCGCCGGTGCCCGTGCCGGGGGCCACGTCCGCGTACGAGGAAACGCTCCGTGGCTGCAGAGGAGCCACGCGCCGGTGGGACTCCTCGCGTCGGACGGGTGATCGGAGAAGCGGCTCGCACGCGGGGGCTGGGCGCGCGGCGCGGCGGCGGGCGGTGTGGACGCGCGCCGGGCGGGGCCGTGCGCGGGCTCGGGGCGGGTCCATCTGCGCGGCGAGGCTCCGCGCTGCCAGCCGCCGACCTCCAATCTGTCGCTCGGCGGCTGAAAGGCGGCCGCGGCAAAGGCCGCCTCCCGCTCCGCCTATTCAGAGCGTGAAAGCGCCGCGGCCGCAGTTGACCCGCCGCCAGGCTGCGCGGCTCCGCGCCGGCGAGGCACCCCACAGTTTACACTGCGCGCCTCAATGCAGCCTCCAGGCGCGCCATTCAGCCGGGCCCGCGTGCGAAAGAGCCGGCCATTAGATCATCGTAATTATCCCATTGACATCGCCGGGGCCCCCGCGGGGCCCGGAGCCCATCAAACGCGTCTCTAATGAGGCGCTCCGGGCCCTTTGTGCGCGCGCCGGCCCCTCGCCCGCCGCCGCCCGGGCGCAGACAGGCGGCCCCTTTCACGGGCTCCCCTCCCCCTGACCCCCGACCCCGGGCTCTGACATCAGCAGCCCTGATTTGTGATCATTTTTATTGGCACACACTCAACGCTTGTTTCCTGTGTTTAACTCCGGCCCCCCCACCCCGCCCGCCTCCCCTTTTTAGGCGAAACTTATTGCGATCTAATAGGCATATGCCCAGCTCCACAAAGTGGGCCCGCCGCGTTCTCACACGGGGCCCCGACTATTATGCCAATAACAGCAACCGGGCTTCATTATCTCGGTGCACGGATCCGCTAATCACCGCCACCGCGAACAATCCCAAGCAGATGTCCACAACTTTATGAGTTTTAATTAAAATGTTCTACTTATTTTTTTATCAATGCACTTTTTTCCCCTCCCCCTGAAATGAAAAAGATGTTACTTCCTTGTAGTGTTTTGTAAATTACGCCTTCATAAGGGTGATTAAGAGACGCTTATTTGGAGCTAATCGAGTTTTTTTACCTTCCCTTTTAACACGCTGCTGCTAAATTATTTTTTAATAGAATTAATTAAACTTGAGGTTTAAAAGAGTCTGTTTTCTTATGTCACAACAACTTCATATAGCGGGAAACTGTAGGTTGCTTCCTTCGGATGCAAAAGATGGCAATTTACATGAATCTCTTAATTTCAGCTGTGGTTCGACAGAAAAACTCTCCCCCGTGCATTTTTGGCTTTCGTGTTTCCTTCCTCCACGTTTTCAGTGTGTGTTTCTTTCCCAGCTGTTTAACTCAGTGAGGGACGTTATTGTTGCTTCTCGAGACCGAGTTTATGAAAAGATCCACTTTAAACAAGAGACGTTTGAGCTTTTTAAAGTATAAACCCGATACCCTACACAGAACTTCTTCAGCACATATGGTTCTTAATGTAATTTTGTTTAACCACAAGCATAATTTAATTTGCCATAAAACTGAAATGAAAGGACCTTACAAACGAGCTTTTGACTTGAGTGTCAGTTAAAATAACCATTTGCCAAGAGGCCAGGACTTAAACAAAATGGCATCATTTCACTGAAGTGGGGCTCCAGAATTTGAAAGACAAAGAAAAGAAATTTCTTTTTTCAAAGGTAATTAGTTCTTTATGATTGGAAAACTTTGGCCATTATGTGAAATATCACTTCAGCTCGGCTGGTGTTGCATGAATTACTTTTCAAACAGATGATTCAATCGGAATGATATAAAATGCTAAAGAGGGAAAAGCACAAATAACAAACTTCAATTCTTGAAATCTACCACCGATTGTTACAGGAAGCGAAAAGCAACGATTAGGAGACTTTTCATTCATTACAACCAAAACCGAAAGCTTTATTTAAAAAGCCAGGCGATTTACTTAAAAAGCCAGGTTCCAATACAAACAATAATATTTTAGCCACCCAGATTGTTTTACTTTCTCTTTATGAATTGGTTTCAGTCCTGCACAGTTTTCAGAGATTTCACCTTATTTATACAACCTGGGATTTTGTCGTCTGCTGCCCTGTGCAGTGGCTCCAAACACGAACTGCTTCTCAGTCCTTCCTGCCACACTCTTGAGCCTTCCTAAATTTTCTCTCTTGTGACTTGAGTCTCCATTTCCCTTCACTTCATAGGAGGGTGCAGAATGCCTCCGTGTGGGGACATCTCTCTCGGGGCTTGGTAGAACAAAACAGTGGCCATGGTCCCATTCAGTGAAATTAGATAGCTTTAAAAAACACACATATGCAACACTCCTGGAGGCTGCTTTCACCATCACAAGCCACAACAAAGTAGGGGTTTCCTGGTTCTGCGACACACAACCCAAATTTTCATTTGCTGCAATTCATAGTCCTATACTGGGGCAGTGAGCAGTGCCTGTCCAGTCCAGCCTTAGACTCCTGGAATTTGTAAGTTTTCATTCCACAACCACCTTAGGAGAGTAATTCAGTTTGACTATTAAAAAACATGACGGTGCTTCCAAAAACACAACCATTGGCAAATACCCCAGGCCAGCCGTTGCCCTACTCTGGGACCTGTGGGGCATTTCCTAGGCACGCTCAGCCTGACACTCCCTAGAGAATATGTTGCATCTCCTGTATGGGGCTCAGGGTTAAGGGCTTTTGGGAATGATTAGTGCTATGCAAAATCCACGGGCACATGGGAGCTCTGAGAAATGCCACCTCAGGACCGTACATATTTATCCACCGAGCACCCTGGCATAGAGTAGTTTTCGCAGGAGTTCCCTACAGCAGAGCAGGACCTCCCAAGTGAGTGGCTTACCTCTTACTCCCAGGCAAAAGATGTCCACGCTTAGGCTTAGATGATGCTGTAGAGCAGCGGGATCGGGTGGAAATAGAACATGAGCCGCGAATGTGAGCCACATGTGAATTTTAAATTTTCTAATACACTAAAAATGTCAGGTGAAAATAATTTGAATACTATATTTTATTTAACCCAATATATCCAAAATATTTTTGTTTCATCTTGTCACTGCTGTAAAAATGTATTAAAGAAAGGATTTACCTTCTCTTTTTAGGAGCTGAGTGTTTGAAATCTGATGTGTGTTTACAGCACCTCTTCATTAGGAGTGGCCCCTGGGGCTGATTGGGCTGCACTGTACGGCACCCCACGGTGAGGAAGTGGGATTGGGAAGGGGAGAGGACATGGGACACCATGATGGGTTTTTGCAGCCCCCAAAGAGTGACAATGGTGGCTTGGGCAAGGGCAGTATCGAATTAGGTGTCCATGCATTGCAGGTAGAACCAAGAAGATGCTGATGGAGTAGATGTAGGGTAGAAGGGCAGAGAGGCATCAAGGAGGAGGACGGAGACCGAAGCCATGGTGACTGGGTCATGGAATCACCGGTTAGTTGAGATGTGAAAACATGTCACAACTTCATCACATGCCAGGGGCCCTGCCCACTGTTTTCTGCTTGGGTTGTGAACCCTTGCAGCCGTCATCTGACACAGGCACGCTGATTGTTCCCATCGCACTGATGCTCTGAGAATGGAGACCACTTCCCAGCCGCTGGGCTCACTGAGTTCAGATGCTGCTCCCGTGCTGCGGGGGCCAAAGCGACACTTTGTGGGAAGAGGAGTCCTGTAGGCAGGGCTAGAACAGGGAAGCGGACCTTGAGGAGAAAGTGAACCCCGAAAGCAGCTGCAGGGTGAGGAAAGGTGTGACCTGGAACATTAACCCAACTGGAATACCGTTCCGTGCTCATGGACACAGGCAGGGGACCTAATCCAAGATCAAACTCCACTGCGTGAACAGGCCACGTGGCTGCCCGAGCTGCCGTCAAACCGGCCCCGCTGCACGGGGGCAGCGGCCTCCCGGCTTGGGGCCCATCTCTCCAGAGTCCGTTCTGCTTCTTGCAATAAATCTTGCTTTCACTTTGCAACTTCTCTGGGCACTGCTCTTTTACTTCTATACTTGATCAAGAGTCCCTACCGGGAATGAGTCAAGGCTGTTGATTGAGCCTCATACTCGAAAGTTTCACCTCCGCCCCCTACCAGTCCTATGGTCCTGGGGCGGCTTGGCAGAGGTCAGGCCTGGCAGCCCCATTCTCTTTGCCTCTGTCTCCTAAGCGCCCCGGAGCTGATGGGGCAGGCGCTGCGGGCCAGGAGTCAGCTTTCCCCTGAGTATTCGCACTTCACCAGGGAGGATGCTCCAGGGCTCTCCGCTTAGCCTGCTGGTGGACGCTCTGTCCCTGCAGGAGACGAGAGAGCCCCACAACTCCCAGTACCTTCTCGCAGGTCACCGGGAAGTCTTCACGGAGAGGCCCAGGCCTGCAGGACACATATCTCAGAGGACCACTGTGTCCAAAACTCTGGAATCTGATATGGCAACAAGGAGTTCACGAGTAAGTTGGGGACCTGGTGGTGGGGACGTGATCTTGGATTATTCCTGTGCGCCCTAAATGCAGTCTCAGTCTCCTAGTCAGGGAAGGGCAGAGGAAGATTTAACTACAGAAAGGAAGTGACACCAGAGCAAGAGGCTCCGCTGAGGGCTCCTACCGCATTGCCCCCCTAAATTTCGTACAAGGGCCAGGGCGACCCTGCTGGAGCCAAGGTTACAGCAACAGCTGTGCACATGTGTAATTGCAGGGGCTGCCCGGAACTTAGTCCTAGTACTGAACGCGCTGGACACACCTCCAACCCAAAGGTGTTAGCGCTACTGTTGGAAGGATATGGGAAGGGAGGCTGGGAAGGGAATCGTATGCGGAAGAGGTGGGAATGACATGAGAACAGTCCTCATCTTCTGTGATGGGGGATTGATTGTGTCAACTTGAGTAAGAAACCGCCAACCAAATTAGCTCAGCATAGTACTGTGTGTGGAAGACCTGTGGAGGACACCTGGACGCTCTCCTTGAAGAAGAGCAATTATCTCCATTTTGTCTAAACCTGGCCCTATTTCCACGTACTGATATGTGCAGAGCTGGCTAGCACTTTTCCTTATCCCTTCAACTGGCTTTAAGCAATGCAAATCGATCCAGCCGAGGCGCTGGTGTGTAGTCTTTGAAGCAAGGTGACAGGTCAGTGTTTCCCCGCCCCTTTTGCTCTCAAAACATGGATGAGACTGATGGGATGGAGAGCCGTGCTCCACACTGTTGGCTGGGATTGAGCCTCAAGAAAGAGGCTATGACTTCCCAGGGCATAAAAGATTACACATCAGAGCTGAAGCACCGACCCCAAAACATTAGATACTATCTTGAATTGTGTTATGCAGATTACTCCTTCTGCATATCCTTCCCTCTGTGTATTGCTAAGGTGATTTCAGGCCACCTACCTAGCCCAGCTCATGGTACTCACGTACTTCCTGCCACTCTCACAGTCACTCATCCCCGAGCCACTCCCCTCCTCGAGAATTAATAAAACATGGGTTTGGCCCTGGGTCAAGGCCTTTGTTCTGGTAACCATCATTCTGGTTGGACTTAAGACCCCTTTGGCTCCCCACAACTATAGATATGTCTTGGTGTCTTTATTCTCACCGTGGATTGTGTTGGAAGTGGTAGATTGGAATTAACTCACTAGAATTCCAATAACACTCTTTTGGGATTACAAATACAACTTCCTGGACCGCGACGAGGACTGGGAAGGGCTCTCTATAAGACCCACCGTAGGGAGGATTGTCACCAGGATGGTATAAAAGGGAAACGAAGAAGGAAGGATTGCTTCTGTTTTCTTTGGAGGAGCTCCAGTCTTTGCTTTCACCTTGATTGTCATCTGGCTTCCATCGCAGACCATTTGGCCTCCTGATATGGACTCGCATGGGACTCTGCAGTGAGTTCCAGGCCTTTGGCTGGACCCTTGATCCCCAGTGCCCAGATTGCCCTTCTGCCTTTTCCACACCTGACTCTGCAGGTGGCCATTGTAAGCCAATCTTGTAAATTCTCACCTATTTTTGTATATCTTGTATTAGATCTGTTTTCTCTAGTAAGCACTGACTGATACATCTTTCATGAAAGCAAATCAAGAGGTTTAAGACTGAGAGAGCATAAAATAGCAGTATGTTGTATTACAAAGTGGTGTTAAATGGAAACCATCAAAGAGAATCAAAATTAGTTTTTTCTGGGGATTGGGATTAGGGAAGGTAGAAATAAAGGAAGGTTTTATTGTTTCTGTAGTTATAAGTTCCAAGTGCTTCTGAGTTTTTAAATGGTCTGCCTGTATTTTTTGTTTAAAATGTATATACTGTATACCTTTTTAAATGAAAAAATAATGGGAAAAATTAAAAGCAAAATAATCTCTGTGCTGTTTTGTAGGTTGCAGGAATGGAAGAGGGGTAGGTTAGTCATCTTTCCGTTACTGTGACAAATACTTGAGAAAATTAACTTAGAGGAGGAAAGGTTTCTTTCGGCTCACTGTTTGAGAGGTTTCAGTCCATGGTCAATTGGCTCTATTGCTTTTAGGTCTGCGGGGAGGCAGAAACATCAGATTGGAAGGGTGTGGTGGAGAAAAGCTGCTTACCTCATGGCAGTGAGGAAGAAGAGAGAGGGAGAGAGAGACTAAGATGAAATATACCCTTCAAAGCTATGCCTTTGGTGACCTGCTTCATGCAATTAGGCTTCACCTCCTAAAAAGTCCATTGAACTATGAGCTCATCCATGGACAAATCAGAGCCCTCATCACTTCCCCAAAGCTTCACCTCTGAACACTGATGCATTGGGGACCAAGCCCCCATTATATGACCCTTCAGGGAATATCATATCCAAACCATAACAAGGGAGATACCGCGAAGAGGAGGATCTTGGGAAGCAGGGCATCCTGAGAAGAGGAAGATTCTGGAAAGAAAGGAATCCAGAAAAGGATTTTGGGAAGAAGGGAGTTTTGAGGAGTGTCACGGGAAGAGCAGGATCAAACAAAATAGTGCCCATGGGGACAAATATAAAAACCATCTTTACTTTAGCGCCATCTCCAGGTCTTTGATACCTCCCCTGCTCAGAGCAGAGACAGTTAAGAGGCAGAAGCCCCTCCCAGAAGCAGAAGGGAGCCTGCAGCAGAAAGAGAGAGGGAGGACTGGAGCCTGAGAAACTGGTTTTATACCAATGGAATTCAGAGGCAGGGTTGGGAAGAAACAGGAATAATAAAATAAGAATAAATGATCTACAAGGCCAGGAGCTGGCCTGCATGGCCCTGGTTTTAACAGACCTTACTTTGTCCAATTCTCACAACAACCAGAGTAGGTAGGGAGGGAGTCCACACAGAATAACCCCGTTTACTGATAACCTGCAAAAGTGCGACCTTTTATTAAGGTCCCACTGTGGGCCAGGCGCAGGGCCAAACATTCCACGTGCATTATCAAGCAGGAACAGAGCTGCAGGCTGGGCAAAGTAAAACTTCTACATTTGGGACTTAGGAATACGAAAAAGTTGTTCGTCATTTATCTGAAATTCAAATTTAATTGGCAACCTGTGTTTTATTTGGCATACTAAACCCTCACATTGACTAATAGCTATAATTATCACCCCATATCTGGGTGAAGACTTTGGTACTCAGAGAAGTTAAGTAACTCACCCAAAGCCATCAGGCGAAGAAGAGGCCGAGCCACGTGTGTCTGCTCTGGGGTTTGCTCCACTCTCATCTCCTATGATGAGCCCCAGTTGCCTGGTTTCAGGAGAATACTGAAGTATATTCCCAATCACCATGTTGCTGAACATATATCATGCATCAAATACATTTGCCATCTACCTTTAAATAGTCTCCTACAAACTCATTTTACTGATGAAGAAAGTGAGGCAGGGAACGTTTAGTCAACTCAACCAAGTGTGTTTGCTGGTGTGAGGGGAGCTCTGATTGGAGCCCATTCACACTCCAAGACAGTTCTGTGACAGTAGAAGCACCTACTATGTGTCAGATCTGGCGCTGGAGCTGGGTGCTTTCTGCCCTGTTTCACTTGCTCACTCCTCTCCGAGGAAAGGTGGCCAAGGCATGGGGAGCGGGGATGCCTTGACTCCATGGTCAGGGTGCCAATTGGACAGGTGGACAAACGGAAATCTCATTGTCGGAAGAGTCCATGGAATTCTGAGTATAAAACAGAAGGTAAGGGGTGGTGCCTAGAATCTTCTGGAAGGATATGCAGGGGGCTGTCCCATAGGAGGGAAGAGTCTTGAATCTTTGCTTCAGGTCTGAGATTCACAAAACCATCACTCGAGTATCTTGCGGACAGGCTTCAGAAAGGCATCATTGTCTAAAGCAGGCTCTGGCAGAGCACTGTCTGCGGGCCAAATCACCTGGATGGTTTTTATAAAGTTGTATGTGGACGCAGCCAGTAGCCAGCCCATTGATTCCATACCAACCAAAGCTGCGTTCGCATCCAGGCTCTGTGGCCAGTGGGAAGGGGGCGAGCCAGGCAAGACCCTGGTGCCGAGCAAAAGGCAGTGGGCAAACCTGCACAGAGTGCAATGCTCTGAAGAAAGCAAAGAAGGCGTGGCGGTGGTGATGGGGACAGCCCTCTGGAGTCACCAAGGAGGCAGTGAGACAAGCAGGAGGGAAGGGACAGACCTCGGGGGAGGATGCAGTCTCAGTGGTCCTACTGGAGTTCTGGAGCCCAGAGTCCCTCCTCAGGCCCTGCGACCACTGCTGCTCTCTGGAGCGGTAGAGGGGCCCTCAGTGCTGCGACGGGAATTGAGTGAAAGCCGTTCTCTGCAGAAGGGGTCCCTGGTCCTGAGAGCCTCACTCAGCAGCCAGCTGCGGGGGCTCAGTGGTTATTTACAGCCCCTGTGGAGGTGACAGCTGGGCAGATATGGGAGATGGAAAGGAATATGAGAGTGAAGAGTAAAGCCCTGAGCAGGGCGCCAGCAACTGCCCACAGCCAAATCTCACTGTCCACTTGGTTTTACAAATAAAGTTTTATTGGCACATAGCCACACCCATTCATTTACATACTTTTTGTTGGGGAGAGGCTAGTAGTTGCCATGGATAGGATGGTTTGCCTAGCATGAAGGTTTCTGGGGATGCAGGACTTTCGTGTGAAAACAGGGAAGTTCTCAGGCAAATTCCAAGGCCTAAACTTTTTACCATCTGACCTTGTCCGGGAAAAGTTAGCTGACACCCGCCTCAGGGACTCAGAGGGCTGGTGGGTTTGGCCAGCACCAGGGGTCGAGGCTTGGGGTGAAGGAGGGGAGATGGTAGACAAAGACAGGCTCTGGAAGGGCACGCGGGATAATGGGGCCACCAGCCTCCTGGGATGTGGACAGGATAAATGACAGCATCCACCAAGTGCACCCACGGAAGCTCAGATGGAGCGAGCTCCTGTCTGCACCATTGGTTCTACTGAGGCTCTGCTTCCTCTGTGCCACGGCTCTGGCCGTGCTGCCCATGGTTTCTCTGGCTCATGTCAACTTGCATCCAAGTGGGGAGACATGGGGCTCCTGCCAGAAACTGACTCTGCGCATCAGAGCTGGGAGTCTGTACAGTTTCACTAAACCTCTGAACAAGAGGCGGAGTGTGTCAGAAACACCCGACTCTGAAGGGACCCAGGTGGCAGAGCAAGTGTTCAAAGGAGAAGCCATCACACGTGGTCCGTGACAGGAGTCTTTCCTGCGAGAGGCAGGGAAACTGTGGGGGAGTCCCAAATGCCAGTGGTGCAAAAAAATAAATATTGATGTTAATTCTATGGAACAAGGTTTTGTTTTATTTACTTTTATCCAGAGCAGAACGTTTTCAACATAAACTCGTCGTCTTGACCACCACAAAGCGCATGGCATTTTCCCACACATGGCCTGACTTTTTTCTCAAAGAGGGGCTGGGAGGGCGTGCGTGTGTGGCTCCCCTGTGTGTTCCGGGGCTTTGGTTTCCGGGGAGGGCGCCGGCTGAGGCTGGCAGCTGTATGGGATCAGGTTTGCAAGTTCAGATGATTTTTTTGATCCCTTAAGTCCCTGGAGAAGGGAGGAAGGGGAGAGAAATGGGCTCTAGTGATGTGAAAGATCAGGGATTTGCGTGTCAAATAAAAATGAAGGGCAGAACAAGGGATCTGAAGGGTTAGTATAATAACTGTCAGATTCCTTTGTTGGCTCGTTTGACACATACTGAGCCAGCTACTATTCAGGGGAGGCCCCTGCGGCGAGTCCTGGAGGAAACCTGGAATCAATCTGCGAAGAATCACAGTGACCATCTCTCACCTTGGGGACTGCAATAGACCGCAGACCCCAGGGTTGCTAAACTGGGGCCCAGATGTGCATTATCTGTCACATGTGGCATTGGCTGGCACTTTTTTCTTTTAATGATGCTTTTGACAACATTAAACATGAAGCGCTTTTGAGGGACTGAAAATTTCTGAAACACTGTGTTCCCACGGGGTAGCCTGAGTGGAGCTGCTTCATGTAGATCAGTCCAAGCTCCTAGCCAGGTGGTTTCACCCTCCAGGAGACCCCCGGAAGTGCTTGGAGACATCTTTAGCTGTCCCAGCTGGCATCCAGCGGGCAGACACCAGCATGGTGTGAAACAGCCTGCAGCACACGAGTCAGTGACGGGAACACGGGGTGGCCCAGCTCGGGGCCAGCAGTGCTGCTGAGAGCCCTGCTGTGCTAGGCCCACGTGCCCCAGTTTGCCATGGTCCCCACCACCCCACTCCATCTTGTTTCCTTGACAGTGAAGCCAGCTGTGCAGTGTCCTCTGAGGTCTCAAGCAGAGTCCCTCGTCTGGCCATCCTAGGTCCTCTCCTAGCAGGGGTTCCTGGCCAGCTGCCATGCAGGCCACCTCTTCCTCAGTCTGCAGGCTGGAAGCTTTCTGAACCTAAATCTGAGCCTGCTGCTCCAAGGCACAAAGCCTTCACCACTAGAAGCCAAGCTCCTTGGCCCAACTGGACAGGGGCTGTCCCCTTCTGCTCACTGTCCACCTGTCCCATGCTCTCCCCTGCCCTGGAGATGCACAGTTTGGGTGCTTAACCGCTGGCCTCAGCCTCTGAACATCTGAGCGTGCTATTCCCTCTGCTAAGGTCACCTCTCCTCGGAGCCCGGCCAGTGCATTCCAGAGGCCTCTTGGCCCCTCCCTGGGCCGTCCCAGCTCACCTCTGTGGGGTACCTGTGACACCGCACTTACTGCTCACAGTTCTCTGTCTTCTAAATGGTCCCGAACCCCAGCATCCAGGTGGGGAACACGGATGAATGAGGTGGGGCTTGTTCTCCAGCCAACTGTCTCCTACCTTGTCATTCCCAGTAATTCCGACCCTGTGCCAGGCAATGAGCTGAACAGTGACGGGGTCCTGCCGGAGCTCAGTGGGTCATGGGGACCTCGGGGGAGGTGACAGCCGGGCAGACTTACTTGGTGTAGAAGGGCATGTAAGAGAAGAATAAAGGCCCTGAGCAGGGAGTGAACTTGCTGCCTTAGAACAGAGGCTAGCAAACTATGGCCCTCAGACAAGTCCTGCAGTCCAAGTAGCTTTATAAATAAAGTTTTATTGGCACATAGCCACACCCGCTCACTTACCAACCCTTCACGGAGCCCACATTTTAGGGAGTGGTGAGCGTTAAAAACAAATTTATGTATCTTTCTACATTGTGTCTATAAACTCTACATACACAGCAGCGGACGAGTGTTCTAAGTTTGGAATGTGGGCTCAGTGCTGCTGAACCCTCTGATTTTTCCAGAGAAGCCAGAAATTTATATTTGTTTCTGGAGGGCGGCTCTCAACTTTGAAATATCGGCAACTGCCTGGTTTATTTCGCCAAGGCTGCAGGGTGGGGTTCAGACCACATGGATTCAGAGCCTCTGGGGTTGCCTGGCCTCTCCAGCTCCCCAGGCCTGACTGCCCGCTGGGCTCAATCAAGAGCCTGAGAAGTTCTCAGCCTGTAGGAGGGAGAAGCTGGAAGCGGAACTCACTGTAACTGAGGTGGAAAGTCATAACAAATCAAAAGGGGAGCCAGTCAGACTTCTTGGGGAGTCTAGAGGAAGAGGAGCAGAACCAGTTTGTCCTGGTGAGGTTGGGAGAGTTGGAAGCCATCGGCTGCTGTTCGAGCAGCTGGGCTTGTCCACTGTGGCAGGGAGGTCCTGGTCCCTCCCACCCTCTTCTCTCCTCTGGGTCCCTGGCAGCTCTGCTGGTCTGGTGTCTAGGTCCCCGCTCGCTCGGCAGGTGTGACTCAGGTCACAGGGCAGTGGCTGGCAGCAATGCCCCGGGGTCTTGCCACTCTGTATCCTCAGGGCCTTGCTGAGCTGGGGCGCTGGGCTCTAGCAGGTGCTCACTGTAATCCTGGGGCGTCAGTGGCTGTGACCCACGCGGAGGCGGAGTGCCTTGTCCAGGGGACTGTGCTCTGGGCTCTGCCTCCTCATGCAAAGGCGCCTGGGCCGCCTGCTGGAGATGAGAAACTTAAGTCAGCCAGGGTATACCAGCTAAGGACACCCCAGGTTGGCTGGCAGCCATCTGATTGCCAGATGGGCAAGTGAACCCTGCCAAGGTCTGGAGAGCCACCCAGCTGATTACCCCAGACACTTGAACATTAGAATAAAAACATAAATGTGTTTATCTCTAAAGATTGTTGGATTTTTTGGTAGGTAGCAATAGATCCCTAACACATCTTTAAAAAATAAAAATAAAATAGAGAAACATAGCCTTTCCTTCTCCCTTCCCTATATTCTGCTGGCTGGAAGGCAGATGCAATGGCAGGAGCTGAAGCAGCCATGTTGGGCTGTAAAATGGACACAGAGAAGCAAGAAAGAAAGAGCCTCTGATTTCTGAGACCATCAGCCCAAACTAATTCTGAGATATAAGAGAGAAACAGACTGCTACTGAGGCTGAGTATATGTTGGCCTTGAGTTAGTGCCACAGGTTCTTAGGGTCTGGGTCATTATCAGGATGTGGTACTGACTTACAGAGTGACCCTGGACATGTCCATGTCCCTTGGTTGATCTCTGCAACTTCAGTTTCTCTGGCTGCAAACATGTAGCCCATGAGTAAGTTTGTAGGTCTTTCCCAGCTTCAGCCTTCTGCTTCCTGTCCCCAGCTTCCTGGAGAGAGACACTGGCCAGGCCTCCTGAGAACGGGCTTCTTCTCAAGAACACCTGGGGCCCAGAACACGATTTGGGAAATGCTGGTCTGGGTAACCAATTCCTCTAACACTGTTAGTCCAGCATCTGCCGAGGAAATTGGCCAAAACTGCTGCGCTTTAGCCCTCTCCACCGGCACTGGAGATCCTAGGGAAGACAGGGTTCTGAGGGGCTCCTGGCAGGAAAGGAGGGGATCCGTGACTCCTCCTTCACTCATTCCAGCAAGCAAAGCTGGGGATCCAACTCAAAGACTGCCCCAAATTATGATGCCTGCCAGGAGGCTCCAAAGCCAAGGTGGGAAAGGACCAGGTTTTCTACGATTACTGCATCACGGAGTGATAAGCGGTCTTACTACCCGAAACCAGTACCCGCCGTGTGGCTGTGCGACCCACTGTGTGGGTCAGCTGGACCCAAGTCATCTGCACCCTCACGACCGCGCACTCAGACACCTGTGCTACTCAGGGGAGGAGGTGCAAGCAAGTCCTAGGATGTGGAGCAGCCCCGGCTACCATAAAAGTTACTCTGCACTCACTCCCAGGGTCCTCAAAGACAAGTACCCTTCCCTTCCCAGGCAGCGCCGTGACTGTCCCTGGTCTGGGACACTTGCTGGCCCATGGGCAAAGCTGGTGGAACTGGAAGGCCCAGATCTGGAGGGGTGTTGGGCCAGGCTGAAGGCTATGACTAGTAAGGTCATGATGCAGCCCTGTCCCTCCACATGCAGGGGTGGCGTTTGGCAGATTCTCCAGAATCTACTCCCGACTGAGGCGACTCAAGCCACGGGTCATCAGCATGCACTGATGTCTGGGGGACCCAACGATGAGGTGTTCCCTGGGCTGGGGACAGGGCTGGAGCAGCGTGCAGAATCTCGCTGCCTCCCATCTGGTTTTATCTCCAGCACAGCGCGCAGCTGTGTGACCCGGTCCCCTGCAGCTCTTGCACACAGCTGCTCAGCGTCTCCCACTGATACTTCTGACTCGGTGACATTGAATCTCCACCAGGAAGAGACAGCATGGAAGACTGAGACCTCCGTCCTGCTGGCTGCCTGCCAGGGTGCTCTCAGCCCCCAGAGGCCACAGGCAGACCTTTTCCTGAGGTGCCTCTGCTTTCCATCACCGCCGAGGGTCTCTCCTCACGCTGTGACTGACTGTGCCCTGTGCTCCCAGCCCGAGACAGCGCTCTGCACTTCAGGGGCTCTGCGATCACACACGGCGTGCACAGACGCCCTTTCCGCTCAGGCGAAGTGGACCGATTAGTAGCCCTCATTTACACTTCAAATCACTCATGGCGCGCAATGCTGATGACTCCGACAACTCGGCATGTTCATAGTGCTGGGGATGAAGGTGGAAAATCCTGGAGTAAACATTTTGGAATTGTGCTTCTGTGCCATCAGGGGAGACGGTGCCTCTTTCTCAGGGAGGCAAGCCTTAGAAAGGGTGCCCAGCAGGTTCCCCTCGGTCCACTGGCCAGGACTCGGTCACGTGAGCACACCTGGTACCAGAGAGCTGGACGGTGAGCTTTTTCACCTTCAGCCTCCATCCCAGCCTCTTTGGGGTCGGCTGGGAAGGCAAAAGGAGAGGGAGAAGCTGTTGGAAGACAACAATAGTGACCACCACCCTTGCTCAAACGAGGGTCTTCTTTCCGCTTTGCCCTTCGATTTGTAACGCAGTGGGGCCTCGTTGACCTCTTTATTGTCTGTCTCCCCTGTAGTTGCTCTTTATCCAGGGAAGACCTTGTAAGAAGCAGTCAGCACCTGCCACTCACCAACAAGGAACTTAACACCTACCTCCATCAAATAGGGGAAGAAAAGCTCTGAAGTTCTGGTGTTAAGTTGTATCAGTTAGCCTTTGCTGTGTAACAAGCCATCCCCAAACAAATGGCATAAAACAGCAAGCATGTTCTTTTAATTTCATACGATTCTATTGGTTGGCTGGACAATCTTCTGGTCTGACTGGCTTGGCAGGGGCTGGCGGCTTTAGGCTGGCATCACTCCCATCTGGAGCTATGCCCCAGGCGGCCAGGCATGTTCTCCTGATGGCAGAGGACCCCTGGGAGCAGCAGTTCTCCATCACACTGGCTGGAGTTGCACTGTTCAACCTGAACAAGCACAGGGCCAGGCTGGGAATCCAGAGGAGGGACAGATAAATCCTCCCTCTTCAAGGAAGAAGCTGTAAAACACGGTGGCCATTTTTCCCCAATGGGATCTTTGAAACAGACTTTGGTGAGGCAGAACTTTGCTTCTGAGTGGCCTAAGGACATTCACGCCGCTCACCACTCAGTTCTCCTGCAGGTGGAACCAAGTACAGTTCAGAGGTGAACGCTACCTGCACACACACCCATCCTGGCAAATGTGGCTCTTGGAGACGCGAGGTCACCTTTCCTAATGGAACCAAGAGCACCCAAATGCACGTTTCCAGGACGTATTCAGGCCTGATTCCAAGCACCTCCACTCTACCGAAGTTTTCCATTTAGAGGAAATTCCATTTTATGCCCAAAGTTTTCATGTGTCAACATTCCAAAGTCACAATTGTGGACAACGAAAGCAAACCTCCCAGAATGCAACCATATTTATCTGTCAGAGAAAAAGGCGTCCGTTCCAGACACTTTGACCACCTTTCATCACAGTCTGCAGGCATCTGTCAAAATGCGCCGCGCCTTATAAATATGTATAATGCCACGTCTCATATTTTGTGCTAGGAGAGGGTATCAATGCTACCATTAATTAGTCTAATTTGCATTCAAGACTATACATAATTAATTTCTTCATTAAAAGCTTTCAACATTTCTTTGCAGAAAGTGCAAAAGATCATTGATGAGGTTTGAAGAAGCAATTAGTAATAAAATATGTCAATGCTGGGATGAGAGAAAAGGAACGGGACAGGCCTGTGCCACTCAAAGCCGGGAGAATCGTGAGACGTGGAAACATTCGTCTTCCATCAGCTCTGTTCCAGGTTGTCATTTTCAGTAGAGACAGTCACCTTTTATTCTTCCTCCCCAAGCTGTTTGGCCCCTTTTTGTGTCCATCAGCTGGCAAATCAGAAATACCTGACAAATAGGTCTTGCCTTACCATCATAGCATTCTGATGGGCAGAGTACTGGAAAATCAGGTGTATTCTTCATATACCCAATGCAATAATAGTGATAAAAGGTAAATAATAAGGGCCATTTTGGGGTGCTTGCTTTCTCTCAGGCTCTGCTAAAAACTTTATATGCATTATTTCATGAATGCTCACAGAACAGCATCCTGAAGTCGCTGCTAGTGCTAATTCCTGTGTAATGAGTTAGGACAGAAGTCAGTAAAGGACGGTCCTTGGACCAAACCCAGCCACAACCATCCTTTTCGGACAGTGGCAGAGTTGAGAAGTGAAAAAGGCCACAGGATCCACACCGCTGAAAATGTGTACTCTGCGACTTTCTGTTCATTTCCTGTGGCAGCTGTAGCAGATTGCCACACACTTGGTGGCTAAAACAACACAAATGATTTCTCTGACCGTTCCGGAAGTCAGAAGTCTGACACAGGTCTCACTGGACTAAAATCAAAGCATCACGTGTGCAGAGTCCCTCTGGAGGCTCGAGGGGAGGCTCTGCCTCATTACCCACTCAGTTCCCAGATCCCCCTGCTTTCCTTGGCTTGTGGCCCCAGCCCCCATCTTCTCAGTGGGATGGAGTCCTTTCCACACTGCATGATTGTTTTTTCCTTTCCAAGGACCTTCGTGATGACATAGAACCACCCAGATAATCCAAGATTATCTCCCTGTCTCTGGATCTTTAATTCAATCTCACCAGTGAAGTCTCTCTTGCCACATAACAAACAGACTCAGGGTTCAGGGATCAGGATGTAGACACAGGGTCATTGCTCTGCTGACCACATGTCCTTTCCAGGAGAAGTCTGACAATCCTTCTATCAGGAGGTTGAGGTCCACAGGGATTCTCTTAAAAGTTAATCAGAACAATTCTCCCTCTACTCCCAGCCCTCTGAGGACTCTCTCCTTGTTAGAAAAGGCCACAAACCAAGCAAGATCCCAGCCCACGTGGCCCTGTACCCACACACCTTCCTGCCCTCTTCTTTTTCTTACTCCTCTCCTGGCTTGTTCCCCCTTGACCTCACTGACCTCATCGCATGGCCTCTGTATGCCAGCACAAGTCTGCCTCAGGGCCTTTGCACTTGCTGCCTTTGTGACTAATGAGTGGAGGAATCAGCATTTGACTCTGAGGCTGCTAAACCCCAGCCCTAATGCTCTTTTTTTTTTTTTTTTGTGGGTACCGGGGGGTCGACCTCAGGACCTCGCGCGCCAACAGGCGCCCGTGCCGCTGAGTGATATCACTGGCCCCTTTTTCGTACGTGGGTTCCGGGAGTTGAACTCGGGCCCTCACGCTTGCAAGGCAGGTGCTTACACTGCTGAGCCATCTCACCGGCCCCCTAGTGCTCTTAACCAGCTCACTAACTCCATGTCCTCACTTCTGGCTGCTGCTTAGACTGAAGGAAAGCAATATGTCTTCTCTCCCCACTCACATTTACTCACCAGTTACTTCTGAGCTATACTCCTGCTGCATAATTCATGGGCAGTCAGGAAAAGAATAAATCCTCAATATACGTTACTGCTGTTGTCTTTGCTAATTTCAGAGATGCTGCCTCATCGAGGGATGCCAGAAAACTAGGAACAGGAAGAGCAGATTCTGCCTGTTTCCCTCACACATGGTCCGTTGCCCCTCCCTTCACTGCTCCTGTCTAAAGTGCATTGTGGGGAGTGTGCACAGGAAAGACAGTCGCTCTGTTCTGCTCTTTAGCCACCCAGAGAAAGTTCAGCTGTAGTCACTAAGTCACTGTGTTAGTCAGCTTTCTATTGCTGGAACCAAATACCCAAGAAAAGAACTTAAAGAAGGAGAGATTTATTTGGCTCATGGTTTCAGTGGTTTAAGTCCATGGTTGGCTGGCTCCAAAGCAGAAACAGCATAGCAGAAGGCTGTGGGGGAGGAGAGTTGCTCACCTCATGGCAGCCTGGAAGCAGAGAGATCAAGGAAGAACCTGAGGAGGGCGGGACAGGATATATCCTTCCAAGTCCACCCCCAGTGACCCACTTCCTCCAAGTGGGCCCCACCTCCTGATAGCCCATTCAGCTACAAACTCCTCAGTGGATTCACCCACTGATGAGGCTGGCATCCTCACGATCCAGTCCTCTCTCTGGACTCCATCCCTGAACGTTGCTGATGGAGGCAAAGCCCTCAATACATGGAATACCCAGGAAAAACAGACTTTGAGCACCTATTGCTCCACAGCATCCACAGCACAGGGAGGGAGAAGACCAGGCAGCTCTGGGTTTTCCCTGGAGCAGATCACCTGTCACCTCCTGAGAGGTGAGAGTCTCTAAATAAGACATGTTCCCAGCCTCCCCTCCACTGTTGGTTAGATGAGGACAATTACTCCTCAGAGACTCAAATAACAGTATGTACTTAAGAGCCTAGCACAGTGCCTGGTGCAGAGCAAACCATCCACACAGCAGGAATAACTAGAGTTATTGGCATTTAACTGTGATAACAATAAGGCAAAAGGGCTTTGGTACCCGATTACATAGGTGATACAAGCCTTTGCAGAGAAAAGATTCCAACTTCAATAAAAATGGCCAAGGAATCACAGTTGCTAGGAGAAGCAGTTCTGTGTCCATATCTAAAGAAGAAAAAATGACTTTTCTTTGTAGGCATTGAGAAAGACCAGTAGTCTGAGATTCAGCTTTCCTCCCCCAAGCCATTACAAATTTCCTGAACCCCCCAGGGCATCCAAAGTACTTTTATATCTGTTCAAGTGCTACTCATTCAGTACTGACCTGGAAGTGGTACACATTCAATACTGACCCGGAAGTGGAACTCATTCAATACTGACCCGGAAGTGGTACTCATTCAATACTGACCCAGAAATCGTCTCTTCCTCTGACCTCTGTCCACACCTTGTTGATTCTGACAATGAACCTGTAGAGTGGGCCACTGCTGTGTGGAAGTCTCTAGCTATCCTCTCTATCCTCTCTGGATAATGCTGATCCAAGAGGGAGCATGTTTAAATATTCTTGCCTATATACCAATGCTCCAGCAGGACACTGCTGATGGCTAGATTGATTGAACCAAAGGGTTTTGTGCTTTGGGGTTCTTCTTTGTGGACAGTTATCCATGAAGTCACAGAAGAGCAGCAAATGCAAACTCGCTGTCAAAAGAGAAATTGTCTAGCAGTAGAGGTTGACCTCAGCAGTGTTGAGAAATTGCCCATTTTCCAATTTACACTATAAATCAGGCCCTGTTGTTAGTTTCTCCAATTATGAGGCCTGTTACTTAATTTTACAAATTCTGCTACATCTTGATTCTATATAACTGATCATTCCTAATAAACACAATTATTAGGAAATAATTAAAAATAATAAGAAATTATTAAAAATAATAAGTCTTCCTCTCCCAAATCGTGGAGGCAGTGAGTAAATGTCCTCAGCGTTTCTGGAATCCCCTGGAAAGGCTGCACAGGGCTCTGGATGACTTCTCTGACAGTTCTGGATATCAGAAGTCTGACACGGGTCTCACTGGACTAAGGGCAGGCAGGTGGGCAAAGCCCTTGTGCACCTGCTGACTTCCACTGGACTGTGGGCCAGGCCCCGGCCTCCCAGGGAGGACCTGGTGTGTCCACCATCTGCCTGCTGGGGGAGGTTTACCTGGGAAGGCCCTCCCTGTCTGCACATCTTCTTCAGGGCCTGTTGGAGACAAGGGCCAAACCAGGCTGGCCTCACTGAGGCAAACGTGTGACCTGCTCAGGTGACAGTCACACCTGTGTTTGTGTGTCACGGGAAGCTGCAGCCTCCCTCCTCCAATGTCAGAGCTCATGGGAATATCGCAGTACTGAGGGCCATCTGCTGAGCATGTTCTCAGATCCCCCCAAAACTGCCTGCCCCTGATTTCCTTCTGCACTGGCCACAAGCCCTGGAGAAGGTGCCAGTATTGAATTCACTTTTCATATCATGCAACTGAGACTCGCTCACTGGCTGATTGATACCCCAAAAGCTACCAGTTGGTGGTGGCGCTGAGTTTGATGTCATCACCCTATGCCATAACCCTGCTCCTCAGGTGTCTCTGAACAGCCACCATGATAACATTCATCGTGGAGCTGTGACAGCACTGCTTGTTGGCTGTCCCGTGAACCCTCTCGGCTGTTAGATCCCACAGGGAAATGTAGCACCACTGACATTTGACAAGTTGAAATAGTGTGTACAGGCATCCAGGCTCCATCTGGCGGAGCCTCGTCCTGGAGAAAAGAAATTAAATATGAAACATTTAAAACAGCGAAAAATATACACAACTTACATTGAGGGTGGGCAAAAACATAACCAGAATAATTAACTAACCCATAACAGCACAAATTCCTGTAGTCTTAGTTCTTCTAATGCTGGAGTGACATTGGCCCCCATTGTGTTTTAAGTAAAGTTTGGGTGATATCTACCATCCTGAACACCTGCGCTATATTTTGAATGAATGACATGAACTGACTCTGATGCATAAGCTGTTGAGCACTGGTACTATTCCTTCATCCATACACCCATTCACTCATCCATTCAACCATTCACCCATCCATTCACCCATTCACCCATCCACTCACCCATTCATTCATCCACTCACCCATTCACTCATCCACTCACCCATTCATTCATCCACTCACCCATTCATTCATCCACTCACCCATTCATTCATCCACTCATCCATTTACCCCTTCATCTAACAAATGTTGATTAAGCTCCTAGCAAGTGCCAAGCACATTTCCAGGAGCTGTGCATATGTCAGGGAACAAAACAGGCAGAAACCTTGTCCTCGTGGTGCTCACAATAAAATTTAAAAATACATTCTGGTGTGTGACTGATCATGGCAAGTGCTCCAGAGGAAAGTAGGCAGTGGCAGGGGCTGAGGGACGCTAAGATCTGGGGCAGTGGGGGTCAGGGTGGCGTATGAAGGAGGCGTGGAGGCAGGGAGGTGTGGGTGGCTGTCTGCGATGTGTGGGCAGAGAGAGCAGCAGGTGTTGATGGAGAGCAGGGTTGATGGATTCCAGAAATGCAAGGCAGCCAGTGTGGCTGACAGAAGGGGCAGGGGAAGGGGTAGGAGACAGGGTCAGTGGGAAACTGTGGATCACAGGTCCTGGGCTACTGCAAGGGTTCAGTTTTACCCCATGCGGTGAGAGCTGCTGCAGGCAGTGATGAGCTCTGATTTGGCACAGCCAGAGTCCTCTGGGTGCCAAACTGAGATCTAGGAGGTCTGGAGGGAGCCTAGTGGAGGCCGTTCTGGACCGGAAGATGAGTTCTACAGTGGTTATTCTCCACAGAACATCTACAGTGGTTATTCTCCGCAGAACATGGCAGATGTATACACATTGTGGCTCGAATGTTTGTCTCCTTGGAATTTGCTGAAAATTGCATAACAGCATTAAGAGTGGGCATCTTTAGAGGTGATTAGATCAAGAGGGCTCCATCTTCATGAATGGGCTAACCCCATGATCTTGGGAATAAGTTTATTATAAGAGAGCAAGCGAGGCCCCTTCCCCGCTTTGTCCCATCTCTTGCCCTTCTGCCTTCCACTGTGGAAAGACGCAGTGGAATGGCCCTGCAAGATGTCTTCACCTTGGTTGGGACTCCCCAGCCTCCAGAGTTGTGAGAAACAAATTTCTATGCTTGCAAATAACCCAGGTTCAGGTATTCCATTAAGGCAGCACAAAACAGAGTAAGACAGCAGAATAAACAATCATTCCCACAAATAGCTGGATGCTCAGGCCAAGGGGACTTCAAGGCTATCCTTTGCCACCGGGGACATCTGCTTCCCTTGTGGCCTTAGCCTCTTCTCCAGGCATGGAGTGGCACTTGTTTACCGTGCTTACCCACCCTAGTTTATGTGACCTTGGCCCCGAGCTGGGGGCTCTGTCCCGGACCTTTTCTAGCCTGTCCAACTATACATCTGGGGAGGAGGTAATCTTTGACAAGTATTTGGATTAAAATAACCTCTCACCATTGTGTACTGGGGAGGCACCTTGCAGAGCAGGGTTATTAAAAGGTGGGACCCAGCTTCAAGCAAATTTGGCCTGTCTTAGAGCCTCGTCCCCACTGCTAGTGTAGTCCCTGGATTTGTTGAATGAATGATTGAACAAATGGATTCCTTCAAAGCAAGAGCTAATGTGACCTCAAGAACAAATGAAATGGGGAGAACCACAGAGTTCAAGGTTTTAAACATCAGGTTGGGGGAAGGTGACCTCTGGAATCTTGAACAGCAGAATTATAGTACACGAAAGAACTGGTAGAAGGGCAAGTGTGACCAGACACAGTGGTGCACACCTCTAATCCCAGCTACTCAGGACACTGAGGCAGGAAGATTGCAAGTTCAAGGCCAGCTTGGGCAATTTAGTGAGACCCTGTCTCAAGATAAAAAAAATTAAAAAGGCTAGGATGTAGCTCAGTGCGAAGACCCTAGGTTCAATCCCCAGTACATACAAAACAAAACAAAACAAACAACAAACAAAATAAAACAAAACAAAAAGCAGGCAGGTATAGCTCCAGCCTGAGGTCTCACCTTTCAGGAACACTGGAATGGCCTGACAGCCTTAGGAAGAGCCCTTCACTTCCTCAGTAGCTCTGGAGGACCCCAGAGAGCACCGCTGTCCTGGGCATGGGTGGGGCTGGCGAACCACACTTGCTTAGCGACTCTGCATAGGACCCAGGGCATCATTAACCACGCAGGTGGTTGTCACTGCCTTCCCTGAGGTGCTTGCTGGAAGACTGGGGTTGGGACAGGCAGGGAGGAGGCACAGAGAAGCAAGAGCAGCCAGCCAGACGGGTGGCATCCTGCCCATGACCTGTCCCTGGCCTGTCTGAATCTCAGGATTGTGGCTGTGCTTGGGGAGGAACGGGCTCTCCCATTCACTGACATGCTGTGCGGCACTGAGGACTCGGGTGCCAGGAAAAGAAAGATGGTGGAGAGATGCCCTGTTCCCTGGGGAAGCAGGGCAATTTGGAAATGTCTGATTGTTTATTTACATGAAGGACATGCCATTTCTGAAGCCTTGCCAGGTTAAATAAACCACAGGAAAAGCTTTTAAAAGTAACAATAGAAGCATCACAATGAGCCTCAGGGTGGGACACAAAGGGGGTGATGTTCCAGTAAAGTCTGAAGCAGACATGAAATCCCACACCGAAGGCGCACCCCACCCCAGCCACCCCAAAAATAGTGACAATAGCCACAAACCACATGAAATGGAGGAACCAAGAGCTCACACCCTGGCTGAGAGCAGAATGGCCAGCAACCATCCTCCTGCCACAGCTTGTCCTGAGGAGACGAGGTCTTGGTGGGAACTGAAGACCAACTCTGAAGATCCCGCCAGCCCAGGGCACCTGCTCACTCTGCCCTTGGAAACCCGGAAAGGATGCCCAAGTATTGCCTGCTTGAGCTTTGTCAGCAGTTAATCTGTACGCCCAATACCACAGTATGTGTGAGTTCAGAATGTGGGGGTCATTGATTAGATCAGAGAAGGTGGGGCTAATTCTCACCAATGCCTCACAAACCATTATGCTGTGACTGACAGAAAACTCATGCAGGAAAGGGATGCATCGGTTTGGAATCTGGAAAATCAAGGATAAAGCTAATTTCAGGCCAGGCTGGATCCAGCAGCTCATGGTTATATCACCCAGAGTTTTATTTCTCTGTTCCTCTTCTTGCTTCGTTCTGCAGTGTGAGCTTAATCACCAAGCTCTACCTGACAGCTGCTGGCAGCCAGAGTCGCCCCATCTTTGGAGACAAAATGACATTTCAAACTTCCTATCCTTATAGTTTCCATGAGATCTAGAACAAGGGAGCTTTATTTTTCCAGAAACACCAGTAGATCTCCATGTAAGATGTTCAGAATAATACATTGTAAGTTTCAGAATAGTTTAATCGCCTCTGAGCCCTCCGCTGAGAGAGGGTGGCGATAGTGGATGTCGGTCCTGTCGTTTTGATGTGGATTTGCCGTGTGCCTACCCACACAGCCAGCGCCTGCGTGCAGACATAGATGAGCCGAGTGGCTTTGGCTAATCGGAGCCCCTGCTGGGGGAGATGTTGACACCCAAACTAAAGCCAAAGCGTACTCAGCACCTCAACGATATTCATGGTGCTGACCCAGAGGAGGGGATCTGATTTCAGCAGGAGAGAAAGATATCCATGACTGTGACCAGAGCTAACCACAAAGCATTCAGCCCTGATACTCCGTGCATGCCCTTTCCTTTGGAGAAAGCACTGGGCAGTGACTCAGGAGAACGATAAATTCCTAGGGTATCTATTCCCCAAGTCACATGTACATTAATGAAATATTTTTAATCTTGTCCTTCAAACAAGCTGGCTTGTCTCCTAATAGATTCCAATTAAATCCCTTTTTAAAATTACATTGTTGTTAAAGTCTTTGCTATCTTCTCATATTTTCTGCCCCTACTCTCAGCCCAACCCTCTCAAAAATTGCCCCGCCATCCCCCTTTCCTATTAAAAGATGGAAAATTGCACAATCCACCTAATTAGTCAAATTCGAAACGTATGTGTCTATCACAGCCCAATGTTGAATTTCACACACCATTTGAAAACATGGTAGAAATGTCATTGTTGATTTCCCCCCACACTTCAGTGGTCCCATTCAATTACAAAAGGAATTATTTGCCTTTCTGTCATTGTGATGCTCTAGCAATATGCCATTAACCTTTATTGATTTTTGCTTTAAATATATTCAAGATGGGTACATTTTTGCAAAACTAATGCACTGGTATTTAAACGGAAATATTTCATTAAATGGATTTTCTTTTTAAATGAAATTTGCTAAATGATTATAAATGATGGAAGACAGAGTTTTGAACTTCAAGATATTGTGCGAAGGTCCTAGGGAGAGAATTTTCTATGCTACCAAATGGGCTGGGGGATTTGGAGGAGATTTGGAAGGGAATACGCGTAGCAGGGAGATGAGATTCATGTCTTCACGTGCATCCAGGTTGGGCAGCATAAAAGCTGCTCCCTTTCAGGGACCTTGTGGGCCTCGGGGCCATGTGAGTGTGTAGGGCAGGCTGGCGGGAAACAGGCGTGAAAGTGATGATGATGGCTATTGGTATCTATTAAGTACCAATGACTCATGTCCACCATATAAGTGGTTTTAGATGAAATGTCTGCCATTTGAGGGAAATTTGCAAAAGTCTAATCTCTCTCATTTTTTCTTAGTGCTGAGGATTGAACCCAGGGCCCTGCATGTGCTTACGAGTTCGAATGCAGCTGCACCTCAGCCCCGATAGAATCTGTTTTCTTACTTAGAAACATCAGTGAGCCCAGTTCTTGGAGTGGGGACATCATCTCTCCATTCTCACCTCCCTCTCTCCCACAAGGACTCAACTTGTAACTTCAATTTCAAAGGTGTTTTTGTTGTTGCTGCTGCTGTTGTTGCTTCCTTGCTGTCGATCGCTTTGCCCCACTCTTCAGTGGCTTAGGAACTGTTCACCAAGAAAACTTCAGCTCAGCTACTGCAGATAGAGATGAAACAACAAAATATTCTGATGCATTGACACACACCTACCTGCACAGCCTGTGCACGTTACATGCACCTGCACACATCTGTTCACATGTTACACACACCTACACATGCTACACACACCCAGGTGTACTTCAAACCCTTTCAGCTCAGCAGAGGGGACATGCATATGGAAAATCCCAAACTGAAGGCAACTACACACCTCATTTAGTTTGTCATTGGAATTGGGTTTGAACAGAACTGGAGAAAGCTGCTTTCCAAATTCCTTTAGAATATGCACAAGTTGAGCAAATATTAAAACGAGTGTTAAAAAGCCGGAAGACACAGGGACACGGATTCTGGACAATTAAGTTTTTGATGCCTGTAAAGAAAGAAGAGTTTTTCTTAGGGATGGGCACAGAGCTGTTTCCTCTGTCAGGGAAGGACAGACACTTAACCTTACATGATGTCTTTTATTTTATCTCCCCAGTGAGCCTGGGGCTTCACGGGATGGGCCAAATAGTTACTGCTCAGCCACAGCATTTGGGAAAATCATTCAGTGATGTTGATCCTCTGTGGATGCCCTGTGCTCTGCGCCTGGCCTGTAGTTAAGTGTTGAGAGCTCCACTCTCACCGCGACGGGTCTGATCCTGGAATTGCCAGTGACCTCGCGTTTCACTTGTTTATCCCTTCTGCCCATCTTTCCCACTGACCACATCATGATGGTTGATCTTGATTGTCAACTGACTGGACTGAGAGACCCCGAGGAGATTAGCAGAGCACATTTCTGGGCATGCCTGAGTGGGTCCTGGGGTGTGACCTTGAAGGTTATAGCCGGTCTCTGACCTCTTCCTCTTGGGCTTTCTCCCTCCTGGTTGTCAGGAGGTGAGTGGCTTTTTTCCACCGTGCCTTTTCACCATGATCTTCCTGCCTTGGAATCAGCCAAAAAAACCCTCTTGTTCTTTAAATTGTATATGTCAGGTATTTTGTCCCAACAGTGAAAAGGTGACTAAAACACACATCTTCAAAACATGCCCAGAGTCTGAGCCCCTCTCAAAACCCCATCATGAAAGCTCCCAGTACTTTATACCTGGGCCCCAGCAGCCCCATCTCACGAGGAGGGGGAAGCTTGGACAGTTTTAGGCTACCATTTACTGAGCACCTGTTAGATATTTCCCAGTCCTCATGTCATGTACTTAAATACCCATGAGGGAAGCTGAGCCTTACTGATTGCTCAGTGCAGGGTAGGGTGCACTGAGGGTCACCCCCGGCATGCAAGGAGCTGTGCTCACCCTGTGAGCAGGAGCCTCGAAGGAGCCCCTCCCAGAGCAGGTCGGAATCACTGCAGAATTGCGGCCTGGGGTGCCGAGTCCTGAGCCTCGACCAGAGGATCTCAGAGCAGGCGGAGACCCTACAGAGCTAAGTGAGGCAGGAGAGTGGGCAGGGACTCACGGCTGGGGGTCTGCCCACCTGGGTCGCCACCCAGATCTGCCTCATATCAGGTGTGAGACCTGGAGCAGTCTCATGGCCTCCATCCATGCCTGAGGCTCCGCATGGTGAGTCCTGAGCCCGCTGTTCCTGAGGTCGAGGGCATCCTGCCTGCAGAGCAGCTCTGCAGCAAGCGGGAGCTCCCGTTATTCCTCAGAGCAGCTGACAAAGCCAGACTCCCCGAGCCGGGCGCAGAGTGGGGTCCTGCCCACTTGGGCGAACTTGAAAGGTGGTGCCAGTTCTGCACGGCCCAGACTAGAGAAGAATGCCCCCTCCTGACCATGGCAAAACCTGGGAGAGCTGACAGCCTTGGTTGCAGACCCTTGGCCACAGATGCTGTTTTCATTTCATTTCTAAATTTCGCTGCTCCTCCCTTCTGCCACCCAGATTATGGCCCCAAACCCGCAGTGATGTTCGCTTAGTCTTGTCATCTGTCAAAAGGCATTTTATCTCCTGAGCCATACCCTGAGCAAGGAGCATAAAAGAGAAAGACAGCACGGGCCAGACAGAGTGATGCAGAGAGACTGAGAGATAAAAAAGAGCTGGGATAGGAAAATCCAATCTCAGCCGGGGAGCCGTCAAAACAAAATAAAATGACGACAACAATTAAGAAAAGAAAGAAAAAAGAAAAACCTCATTTTTAGTTCATAAATACTTCCCTGCTGCCTTAAAACTGTAGATGCTGGATTCCAAAAGTAGATTTTGGGGTGTTCGTTGCCTTAGAAATTAGGGACTCAGGGCTGGTGAGATGGCTCAGGGGCGTAAGCGCCTGCTTGGCAAGCGCAAGGGCCCGAGTTCGACTCCCAGAACCCACATATGGAAAAAGGGGCCGGTGATATCGCTCAGCGGCACGGGCGCCTGCTGGCACGCAAGGTCCTGAGGTCGACCCCCGGTACCCACAAAAAAAAAAAAAAAAAAAAGAAATTAGGGACTCACACCAGGTACCAGGAGAATTTCCTGTTGGAAGCCGCTTTGGGGAGGGCATCCCTGTGGGCTGATTCCCTGGTCTGCGAGGTCCTTACAGCTTGGAGTTGCCCATCTCTGTCATCAAATTCATTTCCTGGTAGTGTCACCAAGCAAAATACAGGAAGCCAGTTTGATATGAATGTCAGATGAAAAATGAATAATTTTTTTTAATATAAGTATATCCCAGCCGGGAGTGGTGGTACACACCTTAATCCCAGCACTGGAAGGCTGAGGCAGGAAGATTGCCACAAGTTCAAGGCCAGCCTGGGCTACATAGTGAGTTCAAGGCCAGCCTAGACTACAGATCAAGACCCTGTCTCAAAAAAAATGTATATCCCATGCAAGATTGGGGACATCTTTACACTGAAAATGTTGGCATAATAAATTTTGAATTTAGTATAATAACTTCTGAATTTTAGGAGAGTATAATGACTTTAGAATAATTGTGTGTTCCATAAATATATTTGTGACTTACTAAAGACTTTATTATAATAATTTAGAATTTAGTAAAATAGCATCAGAATAATTTTTTTTTTTTTTGTGGGTACCGGGGGGTTGACCTCAGGACCTCGCACGCCAGCAGGCGCCCGTGCCGCTGAGCGATATCACCGGCCCATTTTTCGTATGTGGGTTCCGGGAGTCGAACTCGGGCCCTCGCGTTTGCTGGGCAGGCGCTTAAGCCGCTGAGCCATCTCACCGGCCCCCAGAATAATTTTTAGCCTGCATGTGTCCCACATAATATTTGAGGCATAATATACTAAATCTTTAATCATCATACAGTTGGAATTTACTATAATAACTTCAGAATTTTGGCATAGTTTTAGGGTTTTTTTTTTTTTCTTTTTAGTATAATTATCTCCAGTCTTGGGACCTGCTAATACTAAAAAGCTCTTTGTTGCTTGTCTAAAATCTGTGTTTGAGGGGCTGGTGAGATGGCTCAGCGGCGTAAGTGCCTGCTTGGCAAGTGCGAGGTCCTGAGTTCGACTCCCAGAACCCACATATGGAAAAAGGGCTAGTGATGTCGCTCAGTGGCATGGGCGCCTGCTGGCGCGTGAGCTCCTGAGGTCGACCCCTGGTACCCACAAAAAAAAAAAAAAAAAAGAAATTAGGGACTCACACCAGGTACCAGGAGAATTTCCTGTTGGAAGGCGCTTTGGAGAGGGCATCCCTGTGGGCTGATTCCCTGGTCTGCAAGGTCCTTACAGCTTGGAGTTGCCCATCTCTGTCATCAAATTCATTTCCTGGTAGTGTCACCAAGCAAAATACAGGAAGCCAGTTCGATATGAATGTCAGATGAAAAATGAATAATTTTTTTAATATAAGTATATCCCAGCCGGGAGTGGTGGTACACACCTTAATCCCAGCACCGGAAGGCTGAGGCAGGAGGATTGCCACAAGTTCAAGGCCAGCCTGGGCTACATAGTGAGTTCAAGGCCAGCCTAGACTACAGATCAAGACCCTGTCTCAAAAAAAATGTATATCCCATGCAAGATTGGGAACATCTTTACACTGAAAATGTTGGCATAATAAATTTTGAATTTAGTATAATAACTTCTGAATTTTAGGAGAGTATAATGACTTTAAAATAATTGTGTGTTCCATAAATATATTTGTGACTTACTAAAGACTTTATTATAATAATTTAGAATTTAGTAAAATAGCATCAGAATAATTTTTAGCCTGCATGTGTCCCACATAATATTTGAGGCATAATATACTAAATCTTTAAGCATCATACAGTTGGAATTTACTATAGTAACTTCAGAATTTTGGCATAGTTTTAGGGGTTTTTTTCTTTTTAGTATAATTATCTCCAATCTTGGGACCTGCTAATACTAAAAAGCTCTTTGTTGCTTGTCTAAAATCTGTGTTTGAGGGGCCAGTGAGATGGCTCAGTGGCGTAAGCACCTGCCTGGCAAGTGTGAGGGCCCGAGTTCAGCTCCCGGAACCCACAAATGAAAAACGGGCCGGTGATGTTGCTCAGTGGCACAGGCGCCTGCTGGCGCATGAGCTCCTGAGGTCGACCCCCGGTACCCACCAAAAAAAAAAAAAAAAAAAAATCTGTGTTTGACTACTTGTATTGCTGTTTGCAAATCTCATGAGGTTTGCACAGAAGAGGCTCTGTCCATGTGCCGTGTCTTGCCTGGCTACCAGCCTGTGCCCTCTGAGGAGAGAGGCCAGGCCCTCTTTAGGCATGGGCATTTCTCCTGGCCAGAGCAGAATTAACCACCTGCTCGAAGGGCCTACTTCATCCTGTCCTGCTCTGGGCCTGTTCTTGGGGTGTTTCCCAGTCACAGGAAGCTCCTCCCAGCCAGGGCTCTGTTACTCTTTCCTGTAAAGGGCCAGATACGGCTTTGGGGGCCACGAGCTACTATCTGATTCTGCCATCGTAGCAGGAAAGCAACAGGCGATCCACATACAAACCAATGTGGCTGTGTTCCATAAAAATTTATGTACAAAAATGGGTGGCTGGGCTGGATCAGGTCCTGAGGCCATAACTTGAATGCCGGTTCTAAGGACCCAGGGGCAGGGGTGAGCCCCAGGCAAGCTGACTGAAGCCACAGCATGAATGTTGGGTCGGGCGGAATGGAAACTTCATGTCAACTTTTAGGGTAGTAAATGTATTAGCTCTGACTTAAAAATAGTCATGCTGTTCAGGGCCCTGTCTTGAGAGCCAATGAAATGCCTCAGTTAAAATTAGCATGAGTTCAAATCCCAGCGTTTCCATTTTCTCCTGGTACCTGAGCATTCCTGAGTTCAAATTTCAATGTGACGCTGGCTGAGCCACTTGATCTCTCTGAGGCGGCTTCCTCAGGTGTGAAGTAGGCTGTTGACAATAATAATCTACTTCAGAAGGTTATTGTCAGGGTTATATTAGCTTGTGAATGGAAGGCATGGCAAAAAGTCATTAGCACATTCATTATATTGCCATGCATGTGGTACTGAGTTCTCTGAACCTCTGTGTCGGCCAAGAAAGCATCTCAAAACTCCAGCATCAGATCCTCTGGGCTCCCAAATCTTAGTTTGGGCTGCAAAAGAGGCCTTTGGGGTTGGGGTACAGTCAGGGAGCAGGTGAGGGCAAGTTCTAGGATGAGCACTGAGGAACGGAAGAGTAAGGAGTTGAAGTGGCCTGTCACCTGCATCTTTCCTCTCCCCCAGCTCACTCAGCCCCAGTCACACTGGCCTCCTCCTTGATCTCTGAATGTGCCACACCTGTTCCTCCTTAATGTTAGTCACTTTCCATTGTTGGGACAAAATACCCAACATACACAACTCAAAGAAGGAAAGGTTTATCTTGGCTCATGATTTCAGAGATTCCAGTCCATGGTCAGCTGACCCCAAGGCAGGAACATGATGGAAGGAGGAAAGCTGCTCAACTCGAGGCAGTTAGAAAGCAGAGAGCAGAAGAGCCAGTGAGAGAGGAAGGGGCTGGCGGCAAGAATGCGCCCTACCAGGTTGTGCCCCAGTGACCTACATCCTCCAACCAGACGCCAACTCCCAGCGGCACATTCAGCTATGAACTTATCAGTAGCTTACAGCACCACTGAGATCTAATCACCTTCCAAAAGCCCCCCCTCTGGACACAGGAACTGGCCAGGAACATTTTTGGTCTAAACCACAGTACTCTTTGCTCTTGCCATTCTGCCTGGAAGGCTTTTCCCCGGGAATTCAAAAGCTCTCTCCCTCACTTCATTTTGGGCTCTTCTCAAATGCCATCTGCCCAGACCAAATCCACCCAAACCCAAGCAGCCTGCACTCTGTCACAGTGTTGTCCATTGTCCTGTTTGGTTTTCTTGGGTGCACTTGCTATCATCTACAGTTATCTTTTTTTTTTTTTTTTTTGTGGGTACCGGGGGTCGACCTCAGGACCTCGCACGCCAGTCGGCACCCATGCCACTGAGCAATATCACCGGCCCTTTTTTCGTATGTGGGTACCGGGATTCGAATTCAGGCCCTCACGCTTGCCAGGCAAGTGCTTATGCCGCTGAGCCATCTTACCGGCCCTCATCTATAGTTATGTTACTTGCTGCATTGTTCATCTGCTTGATATCTGACTTGGCTGCCAGACTATAAGTGCCCTACGGGCAGGAACCTGGTTGAAGCAGTTCACAGCTGGCTCACCAGGACCTGGCACAGTGCTTGGCAGGATGTGAACTCTCAGTAAATGTTTCTGTGAAGCGTATTGTAGCTGGGAAGCACTGGGTACCTTGCTTCTCCTCTCTGAGCTTCAGACTCCTCATCTCACCCAGGGAAAAATGCAAGTATAAAAATGATGGGGTGTGGGCTCCTGGCTTCCAATAACAGATGCTGGAACAAGACCTAAGTAATAATGACCTGAAAGCTGTGGAGGCAGAAATAAGGGGGGACCAGTGCGTGGAATGACATAGGATGACTTTTCCATTTTGTACAGTTTTTAGCCTATGGACTAAAGCTATGATAGAAAAATCTGGAGTTTCGTAGTGTTGAAGAAGCAGATGTTAGACTGGGACGGTCACAGACCCAAATCACAGCTGCATGAGGGACTCCATGAAGGAGAGAAGCAGAGTGAGGAGCCTTAAATCACTTTGCCTCCGTCTCTAGTTGACCCTTGAAGCCATGCACAGGGCAGACTCCTAGTGGAGGTTTCAAACACAGCCCACAACAGGGGAGAGGAGTTTGCAGTCTGAGCCTGGCATACTGACTATGTGCTTAAGAAAATCAATATTCTTCAAAGGAACACAACAGAATCTGGAATGTCTACAATACAATTTATAATATTTAGAATGCAATTAGAATTTACTAGGCCTTCAAAGAACCAGGGAAATCTGACCCATGCTTAAGAAAGAAGACAACTAGTAGAGAACGACTCCAAGATAACCCAGGCTGAAATGATGAAACAAGGATCTTAGACCAGCTGTGTGCTTGAAGATTATAAATGAAAGTATATAGGCAATAAATAAAAAAAAAAGAAATCTCAGCAGACAAGCAGATATCATAACAAGGAAGTAAATGGAAATTCTAGAGATGAAACATGCAATGTCTGAAATTTAAAGATTCACAGAAGTAGCTGAATCAGATTAAAATTATAGGAGTCACTGATTTTGAATATAGATAAATAGGAAATGTCCAGTCTGAAGAGACAGAAAAACGGTTTTCAGAAAAAGGAACCATAGGCTATGTAACCTGTAGGGCAACATTAAAGGTCTAACATGCACGCAGTTATAGTCTCAAAAGGAGAGGAGAGAGAAAATAGAACAGGAAAAATATTTAGCGAATAATGGCAGAAATGTTGCCAATCTGGTGAAAAACTTACACTTACAGATTGAAGATCAACGGACCCCCTAGAAAGATTAAAACAAAGAAAACAACACTTAGGCATGCATTATCATCAAAAAGAATAAGAAAAGCCTGGAACGGTGCCTCTCTCCAATATAACCCCAGCACTCCGGAGCCTGAGGCAGGCTATCACAAGTTAAAAGTCCAATCTGGACAACTAAGTGACTTACAAAGACTTGGTCTCAAAATAAAAATGGCTGAAGAAGTAGCTCAGTGTGAAGGCCCTGGGTTTAATCTCCAGTACCTTAAATAAATAAATAATCTTAAAATGAGGCGGAGGACAAACCACCTGCTACGTGGTGATTACTCACCACTGACTTCTCTTTAGAACCCATGGAGGCCAGAAAACAATGGAATTGGAGCTTCAAAGTGCTGAGAGGGAGGAAAAAGTGCTTGCTCTAGTCAAGTTGCATAGATTTTCTCATATATCTCTCTTACAGACTGGGGGATCCTCCCAGTGAAAGCCTTCTGGAAACTTTGTTGAATTAAATGCACTGAGAATAATTTTAAAAATCATGATTATAAATTCACTTCTTAGAGTGTGCTGAGTACTTCCCATGCGTTATCTCAATTAACTCTTACCGGAACTCCAGAAGGATTCCAAGGCTCAGAGAGTTTAGGCACCTTGCCCCTGGCCACACAACTTGAGAGGGAAGACCTTTGATTTTAACCCAAATGATGTTTTAACCCAATTGATGTTTTCTTGGCTTGCTTTCCTAGGAGCACTCTCCCAGTGCTATATTTGCAGTTTGGGGAGGACCAGTTTGGCCAGCGAATTTCTTGTGCAGGCTTTGCACCCTCTTTTTCTCTGCCACTCTCAGGAAAAGCAGACCTCCCACATGCTCCATGCAGCAGCCCAGGACTGCTTGTTTTGCAAAGCCAGCTTACCAAGAGGCTGGGCAGCCACTGAGTCAGAGGGATGACTGCACACCTGCAGGGCAGCCGCAGCACAGCATCCAGAGCGAGAATTCTGGGCTGCTGGCCTCGCCCTGTCTGCAACATCTGGGCGGAACCTCCGGCCAGACCAGCTATTCTGCCAGCTGCTGTCCTAGCTAGTGCTGAACCTGGACATGAGGCCAGGAAAGACTCGCCTGGGCACAGCAAGCTATGGAGACCCTGCCCTGCCCTCCTTCGCCCCTCGTGGCCTCTATGGGCTCTGATGTCCAGGGAAGAGGGACTCTGCCGTGGTCACCCATGGGTCTCTGGAATGGGCTCTATCTGAGTTTGAGCTCCCGCTCTGCCACTTCCAAGCCTTGGGAAGGATGCTGAGAAATTGCTTCCTCTTTTTAAGCCTCAACATCCACATCCGTAGAACAGAGCGATAGCAGCGATAGAACCTTCCTCATGGGGCTGTTGGGGTGGAAGGGGATGGCGTGTGTTGAGTACCCAGCAGTGTGTGGCCCTGACACATCTCATCCCGCATCTGCTTCCTCCCTTTCCCCACAGCGGGGTCACCACTGCCCAGCCGGTCCCTACCCAGAGCCCCTTGCTGAGAGGGGGTCTGGGCAGCAGCTTCCTGTGGCGCCCCGGGGAGAGGATGATCCTGACCAGGCGGCAGGTGCTTGGGATGAGGCGCCCCCTCTCCTGACCTCTGATTAACTGATAGGGACCTGAAAGCCTGACCCTCCGAAAATCATTCGTCCTCCAGAGCCCTGTGGCAAGAGCCTGGGGTCAGAGTCCACCGGACCCAGCTGCGCTTGGCCTCTGCCTGTCCCTCCTCTGGCTTCTTCCTGCCCTCCAGGGTTTCTCTGCAGAGCACGGCGCTCGCTCAGGCTCTAGGGTTCCTCACCTGAAACAACTAGACTCTCTCTGCTGTGACGAGAATGCTTCTCCCTCGGCACACGGTTCATTTCCAAGCAGAAGCTGCCGCACACACGACAGTCGCTAGGAGCACAGAGCGTGGCGAATGAGGCTGGGGTCTCCAGGGACAACTTGAGTCTCACGTGGCCTGCGTCTCTGAAGGCCCCGGCAGGAACCCAGCACAGAGGCCTGAACAGCACGACACAAGCATGGGTTCCTGAGCCCCGAGCTGCCACCAAGGGCCCTGGGCAGGGGAGGGAGGGAGTCTTCCTCTCCAGGCTGTGCCAGTTAAAGCAGGCTGACCTGATGTGACCAAGACCTGATGCCACACAGTGGCAGCGAAGGTGGGCATTCCTGGTGCTGCTGGCTGTCCCTGATGCAGGGATTCGGGGTCCCCGGCTCCGTCCACTCGGGTGCCGTTCCCATCTGGACCCAACCAGCAGGAGAGAAGTGCATGAGGCACGACCCTCCATAAAAGCCTGGCTCCCCAGCGACACATCTTGATTCTGCTCCTATTCTATTGGTGCCAGCATTCATTTCTCCCTTTATTCACCCTTCCTTCCCACATTTCTTCCCTCCCCCTTCTCTCCTTTTCTCTCTCCCTCCCTTCCTTTGTCCCTCTCTTCCTTCCTTCTTCCCTCTTTCCTTCCACAAATATTTACCGAGCTTCTACTCTGTGCTGCGCACTGGGCTAAGTACTCAGGCGCTGTGCTGTCCCAACTGTGGTCCTGCCTTGCGGAGCGTGCGGCCTTCCCGGGGGCGCCGACAGCCGGTGCTGACAGCCTGGTACTCAGCTGTGCTCTGTGCCTGGGGCCAAGCAGTAGCGATGTCTTCTGCGATCACAGCCACGGGACAGCGGCCTGAGACACCTGGATTTAAACCACAACTCTGCTCCTCAGCCCACAGCTGTGTGGCTTCCTTGCTTTCACTGTACTTTGGTTCTCAGATGTGATAAATGTTGGTTCAACAGCGCACCTCTTACAGACACCAAAGGTGCACAGATGGGATGCATGGGCAGCCCTGGGCTCAGTGCCAGACCTTGGTAAAACTGCTGAGTCCGGAGAAGTCACAAAAGGGGGATAAGTCCCAATGAGAGGGAGCTGGTCGGGGAGGGAGCAAGGGAGGGACTGAAGATCAGGGTCTCCCCAGTGAGACCAACCTTTGAGAAGCAGTCATTCTCTGCCCAGCTTCATGTCCTGGCAAGGATCTGGTCTCATGAGACACCCCTTTCCTCATTCTGAAACATCAGGGGCTCCTCCCAGGAGAGCATGTGGGCAGGAAGGGGTCAGCTGCAAAAGACATCTGCAGCCAGATTAGGGCAGGCCACGGGGAATGTCAAGACCGTGTCCCAAATTGAGGTGTCATGCAGAGTAACAGAGCCCCGCATCATCCTCTGGAGAGTGCGATTGGCTCCAAGGGCCCCGGCCGCTGGGGATGTGTTTTGTAATATCTGTGGACACCACATGGACAGGACCATAATCACAGCGATCGCTGACCCTTGCTGAAGCCTTGGGGCAGCAGCGGGACTCTGGCAGAGAAGCTCAACCGAGCTGGCAGCCTCAGAAGACACACAGTTCGTGCAAATGTAGGCCAGGGGCTGTCTGTGGAGGGGCCTCCGGGGGGATCCCTGGCATCAGTGATGGGCAGAGGCAGAAGCCCCTGGGGAAGCAGGATGTCACAAACCTCACAGTCTGAGAAGGGACCCAGTTCCCACGTCTCAAGAAGTACTGTACCTGTCATGATCTCCTGAGCCTCTTCTATGTTTCGTCTTTTGAAAAAAGTACACACACTGGGGATGTAGGTTGAGGGTGGAGCACTTGCCTAGTATGTGTGAGGCCCTGAGTTTGAAGCCCAGCTCCGAAAAAAAGCAAAAGGTCATGCAGGAAAGTGGAAGCCTCTCTCTCACCCTGAGCTCCCCGTTTCCCAGAAATAATAAGCTCCTGCTGCTGAGACCCTGGGTGCCCACCTCGAGGTCCCCTACACATCATGGCCACGTGTATGCTTACAGTCTGTTTCCCACGAGTGTGCTTGCTTCGGCAGCACATGACTAAAATATTTTCACAGAGGACTGTGCGCTGTGTGCTCTATCCTGCAGCCTTCTGTACCTGATACATCCCCGCAGTCCCGGAGTCACTACGTACAGGTGTCCTTGTTCTCTCGGGAACAACACAGTACTACCCTGTGCAGATGTCCCGTCATCTATGTGACCTAACTGAAGCATCTGGGTGGGCATTTGGGCTGTTCCCATATATTTGCAATCAAAAGTCATTCCGTGGGCTGGAGACGCAGCTCAACTGCAAGGCGCTTGCCTAGCGAATGCAGGGCCCCGAGTTTCCACCTTCAGCACTGCAAAAATGAGATAGATAGTAGATACAGACAGATGCTAGACAAATAGGTAGATTAAAAAGTCATGCTACGAGGAACAGCTCATAGCATGGATCATCACATCTGTGTCTGAGGGCATCTGAAAGGTTCTTCCCAGCAAGTGCTACTGCTGGCGGAGGAAGAGATACAGCAGTTGCTAAGCACCTATAGCCGCGGAGACCTATAAATACAGAGATGGACACTACCAGTTCCCCCAGAGAAGCTCGCCTGAGCTGCACCCTGCCTCGCCGCCGCAGGCGCCTTTGCAGAGAGTCTTACCGGCTGGCGAGGTGGCAGTGCCTCTGGACGGAATAGGGACGTCGGAGACAGGCCCGTACGGGGCAGGGGCTGTGTCTCTCCCCACCAGACCACTTCGCGATGGGTTGTCTCTGCCACTTACTGCCGATGCTACTCAGGGAACGTGAATTAGCCACGCTGGGCTGCAGCTTCCTCATCTGCAAACTGGGAGAGTGGTACTGCCCACGGCATGAGATGGTGGGGAGGAGCACGTAGTCCCGGCAAGAGGCAGGGCTCCGACGCTGGGCTTGGTTAGTCCACAGCGACGGTGTGGCAGCGTCGTTCTTATTAGGATTCTGTGCTGAGAAAGTGTCCCATTCTGGGCGTTTCCCGTGTTCTTTTTTTTTTGTGGGTACCAGGGGTCGACCTCAGGACCTCGCGCGCCAGCAGGCACCTGTGCCACTGAGCCATCTCACCGGCCCCCGTGTTCTCTTTTTGATCTAAACCCGTATTCGGACCCGCGTGAGTGACTGGCGAATGACACTGGACTTGCTGGCAGGGGAGACTGTGATGTGGCTGACTGGTGTCTGGATTAGACTGGGCTCGCATCAGCAGCATGGATGGGGCAGATCCCACGCGGTCCCCTTGTCACTGTGATGGGAGAGTAGGACTCCTTTCCCTCTGACTAACTCATGCTTCCTGATTGGCTTATACACCCTCCCCCACCCTCTGTGGTCTGTCAGGGGCCCTCTAATACTCCATGAGCACCTTTACCTTCTCCTTCAGGCCTGCTGGCGAGTCGCCTCATCGCAGAGCCTCACCGTGAAACATGTTCTCCTGAGCTATCATTTCATCGCTATTGTCATTTCTTACTGCACACACCCACCTTCAGCGGACATGCTGCTAAAACTCTTCCTAATACTTCTGTGTGACAAACATGATGCATTTGGGGACATTTGCACACTGCCAAGTGGACCCCTGCCTTAACTTTTCCAGGCATATTTGCCTTCAGTGAAGCCTCCCTAACTTGGGTGCTGCTGTCTTTCAAATCGCACTTCTCTTTGGTCACAAATATCAGACCATTTCTCTAATGTGCCCCAGCAAAGGTACTGAAATGCAGAGAGAGCCAGGCTGATCTTGCACAGAACAGCACCAGGCAAAGAAGTGTCAGGTCGTGGAGACTCCAAGTCCTGGCGTGAGTTGCCATCCGTGCCCATAAACCAGCAGCATGAGGACAGTTCCCAAATGTGCTCTGCGGCAGTCACACCTTGGCTGTGCCCGTGTCTGCACACGCAGCCAGCAGGGGCTGGCAGGAGGCTCCGTGCCCTCATCGTGTGCTTGGCATTCCGAGCAGTTGGAATAAAAACATATTTTAAAACATCATTTACACAGCAACAAGTTGCTTTTCCTGATGCTTCTTGGCATTTGTTTTACTTACATATTATTTCCATCTGTTTTCTCATAGCAGATTCTGTCTGGCAGCAGAGGTATTTTACAGCCTCTGCCAGACTGATTGGTTCCCTCCACTCCCTGCTTTGCAACTTTCCTTCTCGCTGTCTCTTGGGCTGAACCAGTTTGGGTTGCTCTCTCGGTTTGGCTCAGACAGAAGGTGGACTTCAAACACCAAAGTTCTTGCCATGCAAGAAAAAACAGCTTGAACAAGACAAGCAAGACCTGAAGCATCTAAAGACAAGCCACCACTTTCCTCGCTAGGGAGACTGATCAGGATTCTGTCTCTAATCAGATTTGCTGATCGATATTGGGCCAATCTGGGAGAAGATTAGCTCATTCCATCTGGGGGTAAATGCCTGGGGCACTGGCCTTCCCACGGTGGTTCCCTCTCTCCCCCCATGCTGTATGGATTAATTTACACACCCATCCTCCACCAGTATGCGAGTTTCCCGAGGGTAGCAGGGTCACTGTCCTAATCCCTCCTTCAAGGCCATGCCCCCAAGGACCTAACTTCCTGCCGCTAGCCTCGCCTCTTAAACACCCCCACCCCGCCCCCAGCCATGACCAAGCCTTTGACACATAGGGAACATTTCAGATCCAAACTATAACAGTTTGTGGCTCAGCCTTTTTACACAATTAGGAGTTACAGTTCTTACCTGTGTGCATGAGAACACTTTCAGCAAAAAAGACTTCAGATGTTTATTTCTATATTGAATGCCAAGTAATGCAGTAGGTGTTCCTAAACACGCATGCACTTAGTCATTTGGTCACTACGGTACTGATTGTCTACACTCCCAGATCTGCTTGCCACACTGCAGATGCATCTATGAACCTGGCAGAACCTTCTGCCCTCGGGAAGCTTACATTTAAGTAGGTGGAGAATGGCAAAACAATAAGGAACCCAATAAACAAGTGACCATGTGAAGAAATAGTAGCAGATTCCCAAAGTGCTCATGGAGGAAGCAAAATAGCTTAGTCGTAGAAATCTCTAGACAAATCTCCTTTCAGTGGGGTAATGGGGAGGCTCTTTTCCTTTTCTTTTCTTTTCTTTTCTTTTCTTTTGACAAAAGCTTTGACCTGAAAGATGGGGACAAACCAGCGATAGGAGATACTGGGTACTGCATGTGCAAAGGGCCTGAGGTTGGAAAAAGCCAGTTTTGTTTGAGGTCCAGATGAAGGTCTGGGGGACAGGAGGAAAGCGGGTGAGGAGCTCAGACAGGCGGGCGGACGCAGATCCCTGCAGCCCTTGCTAGGATGCTGGCAGGGTCAGGGACTTCGTCAACGTCAAGGGACACGCTGGGGAGTTTGAGCGTGGGAAAGATATGATTTCTTTCATTAATAAACTGTAGTTTTTATAGCTGTTTCAGTTTTATAGAAAAACTGAGCAGAAAGTACAGAGTTCCAAAACGCTCCTTCTTCTCCCAAAATTAAACGCTGCCTTGTAGTCTGTTCGTCACCGTACTGCACCAATATTGATTCGTTATTATTAACTAAAGCCCCTGCTTTTCCATCAGAGGCTTGACGAGTATCCAAACCTCTGCTCCACCCCTGCCTCCTTCCCACCCTCCCCACCCCAGCCCCTGGCAGCCACTGATCACTTTATCATCTGTACTTTTGGCTTTTCCACAATCTTGTCTGTTGGAATCACAGGGCATGTAATCTTTTCAGGCAGACGTCTCTCACTTAGAGATACACATTTAGGTTTTCTCCATGCCTTTTCACAGCTCCGTAGCTTATTTTTCTCACTGCTGAATAATTCTCCACGGTCTGGTTATGCTACAATGTGTCGATCCATTTGATTCCCCTCCGCCCGTGGTACTGGGGGTTGAACCAGGGCCTCACACATGCTAGGCAAGGCTCTACTGTCCCAGGCCATTCTATTCTATTTCAAGATGAGGTCTCACTGAGCTGCCCAGGCTGGGCTCCAACTTGTGATCCTCTTGCCTCGGCCTCCTGAGTAGCTGGGATCACAGGCGTGTGCTGCCGTGGCCAGCTCCATCTGACCTTTTTATAACACACATGCATTGCTGTGTGGGAACAGAGTTGGCTCTTGATGAATCCATTGTCGGTCAGTGCTCCCTGGGAAGAAAAAGAGAAGCAGGCCCTAGAAGAAGGCCAACCTCGAGGCCATCCATGCCTGCACCCTGCACACTGTACATTTCACTGCACACTTCGCTGTCCCCCAAAAGCTCTGCTCCCTGGACACAGCCACAGGGACCAGGCTTCATGACCCACGTTCTGCCAACCCCGGCTGGTGATGTCGGCAGCCTGGCTGCCCCCAGACCTGTTCAAGGACAACACAGCAGTACACAGCAGTGCGAAAGCAGCTCTGCAGGGTGAGATTGGCCTCCAAGCCATTGCCACACTGATGACAACACCCAGTCAACGTTTCCACGCTGGTCCCCGCCCACGGTCGTGTCTGCTGGGAACCTGGCAGGCGGGACTTTGAAGATCCTGTCCAGCTTGGGATGATGACTCAGAGCCGAGTTGGTGGCTCTGCGGGTGCGTCTTCAGACAAGCCAGCGAAGCTGCATTGTCTCGGGATCCGCAAAACACAGCCAATAAATCAAACTCAGCTGAGACACACACTGAAAGGGGACTGCGCTGTCCTTGTCACCATGTTTCACCTCAAGGGCAGCTTAAAGGGAGGCCAGGCACCCTGCTGTTCTCTTGGTAAATCCTTCTTTCCTTCCTTTCTTCTTTTCTTTCTTTCTTTCTTTCTTTCTCTTTCTTCCCCTTTCCCCTCCCCTCCTCCTCCCTCCCTTCCCCTCCCCCTCCCCCCCCCAAGCTGGGAAGGACACAGAGGAGCAGACACAGACCGAGGGCCAAGCCTCCGCACACTGGCACAGCTCTGCACAGCCTGGGGGGGTCGGGTGAGGGGCCTCAGGCCAGTGCCAAGGAGAGAGTCCTGCCCACGCACAGGACAGTGACCTGAGCGGTGACAGTCGCTCTTGGAGCTTGGCTCTCTGGTCTGTGAAATGGGGGCCGTAGCAATGGTGCCTCCCTGCCGGCGGCTGCCTGATTATTTAAAAAACAGCTGTACTGAGGTGTAACTAAGACCCCAGAATTCACCCTTGCTCAGCGTGTCGTTCAAAGAGCACCGTGCACTCGAGCGTGTGCACACCCACCCTCTTCCCTCACCTCGCGGCAGTCCCAAGTCCCCACACAGCCAAGGCAGCAGCTGGGTATCGGGTGTAAGGGGGCATCCTGCTCAGCCACGTCCCCCGTCCCCTGCGCTGCTCCTGCCAACTTCTCTGGAAATGGAAACAGGTACATTTAAAGAGCAATCGGGAATCAGCAGCATCTTTTCCAAGTAGAACCACTGACAATGTCGTCACCTAGGTTTGCACGTTGCACAACCTGCACACCCGTCTATGGCAGCCTCTTTTTTGTGCCTCAGTCACTGTCAGTAATTTTTCTCTAAAAATCGTATTTCCCTGGAAAAATATTTAAGGATACAACAGAAAGTGAAATGAAGCTGAAAAATCAGAAAAATTATTTTCTTAATTAGTTTAATTTTATTTATTTATATTTTTATTTTTGTCTTTTTGAGACAGGGTTTCGCTATGCATTTCAGGCTGGACTTGAACTCACTTTGTAGCCCAGGCTGGCCTTGAACTCACAGCGATCCTCCTGCCTCAGCCTCCCGAGTGCTGGGATTACAAGCTTGCACCACCACACCCGGCTTAATTTGTTTAAAGATGTGCACATATACACAAGAATAAAAATGAGTGGAAAGAAACATACCAACCTTCTCCCAGTAACAATCTCAGGTTGAGCAAATTGGGTGTGGTATTTTATTTTTTACACTTTTCTCCATTTGCCAAGTGTTCCATAAGATACACGCAATATTAATAATGAAATGTGTTACTTGGTTTGAAAGTAGAGGTGATAATACCATCTGTCTCTTTCTTTCTTCAATAGACGATTGGTTCTACATAGGAAAAAAGTCTTTAGGACTCCCCAGTCAGTCTTGCTTCTGAAGCTGAGTGAGAAATAATAAACAAGATGGTCCCTGCCTTTGTTTTGCACATGAAAGTACGTGTGTGTGCGTAAATGACGCCAGTAGACACACACACGCACACATACACACAACATACCAGGTAAGAATTTTCTATAGATGATTTTCTTGAGCTTGACCAAGGGAGATTGTGCAGGGCACCTTGTATGAAATGCCTGTTCCTTTCTGGATTCCCCCAGACAAGTCCAGGTAGAATTTCCTCCGCCTTCAAAGGAGAACCCCTCTCCAGGTGTAAGAAACTGGACCTCTCCCTACAGTAAACTCTCTGTGTGTGGGGGACAATCCTAAAATTCCCTTGGTTGTTAAATAAAATGCCAACATGGGACTGTCCTGAAAGCTGTCATTATCTCTGTCAGAAAACCCCATCTGTGACATTCTGGGGCAATTCTTTCCAGAGAGATATTTTCTATTCATCAATGAACATTCGTCAGGTCTATTACAAATACTTTCTTTGTACCTCTTATAAATAATATCCTTGAGGCAGGAAACGGATCATTTTGTGAAAAAATAAAAATAAAAAAGCTTAAATCTCCTAAACCCCCTTTTTTCAGTCAAGTAAAATTAGTAACATAATAGTAAACGTAACGCAATATTAAGCATAATTAAATGTAATGAGTATTAACACATAAGGACACATCCAGCACCAATCACGTGGACCGTAACTATATTATTATTGTGGACTGCCTTACTTACTATTTCCTTGTTTTCTAATTTTGCTCTAGGGTCAAACCATTTTTGAGGGGCTTGGAGGTGGGGGAGAGTTGAAGAAGAGCTGGGCCTGTGAGGTCCTACGCCTCCGACAGTGGTCACTTGCACCAGTGGCCGTATTCTGAGGCAGGGGCCTATAGAAAACACCACTGGGCACCGTGCAGCAATGCTTTCTAGGGGACCTGCTCGGGCAGTGGCCTCTGCACTGCTGGTTTTTTTGTCCCCCAGGGACGTCTGAGTGGAGGTGAACTTTTGCTGTCAAGCAGGGGACAATAAGAGAGAAGGACAGTGGGTGGAGGCAGGGCCGCTGCCAAACACCGTCTGGTGCCCAGGACACCGCCACCGCAGAGAGCTGTCTGGTCCCAGTGTCAGTGGTGCCGAAGTTGAGAAACCTTGTTCTAAAACAAATGGAAATTAGTACAGAAACCATTACAATACACATAATCTCGCTACCAGCATGCCAATTTCCTGGAAAATAAAGTTTGTACTCTTGGAAAATATCGAACACAGCAATGAATTTCTCTCAGGAGACGGGGCCGGTCTGGCATACTTTGTGGCCTCAGTTTTAGCTCTGCTCATTAATCTGCTTGAATTCCAGCTTCGCCCTTGTTCTCCACACACACACACAAGCAGCCTCCCTCCTCCTTCAGCTCCCCCAAAACGAAGACAGCTATGTCCCCCGCCAAAGTGGGCTGCAGAATTCCTGGGTAAACCCACAGGACTGAGCAGACCCCCTGGGCTGCAGGCTTAGTCATCTGCAAGGATTCCAAGCTACCGTCTCCATTTTACAGATGAGGAAACTGAGGCACAGGTGTGTCCAGGTGACTCCAAAGTTTCTTGTCCGGAGTAACAGGTGGGCTGTGGATGGTACTGACTTTCTTCTTCCTAATTATCTGCACTTCCCAAACTGTCTACCACGGACATTCATTAGTTTGTTAAAAAGAGAACAATGTCGCCCATTCATGTAAATCCATCCCAGTCCCTGATTGGCTCAGGGCCTTGGCGGGACCAATTCCCAGCCAGCTCAGGGCCGGAAGAACCGCTGTGCGCGGCTCCCCAGGGCTGGGTCCGGGGAAAGTCCTCTCCCCCTGCAGGTGTAGCATGCATAACATTGGCACAGTCAGGCTCAGCTGCAGGCGCAGAGAGCTGGCCACTGCATGGACATAGCCACTTAGGTCACCAACTAGGGCAAGTCCGCAGGCCGGGGAGCGCTACTGTCCCCTGGTTGTTGTGGGGACGGCGCTTGGGAACCAAGCAATCGCGATTGTTCCCAGTCAGACACAGCAGACGCCTCACAGCGCCGCTCTGGGGACTCTCCCAAGACCCTGTGAAGACCAAGACCCCCCCATGGGGGCGCCATTCGCAGGCCCCGTATCGCATACACCATGGCTCAGGGCAGAGGACACATGCGTTGCTGCAGGTCAGACTTTCCGCACCTGCCCACCGCCTACAGGAATCTCAGTGATAGAGGCCGAGACAGAGGCCTTGCCAAGTGCTCCCTGCACATTGGACCCACGAGGTGGCCCACGAGGTCCCACTCTCACCCTTCCCACGAGGACACCCTGTCAAGCCACTTCCTCACGCGGCCCCAGCCCCCAGTGCATGTACTCTGGACTCAGCACTGGGGCTGTGATCCTGATGTGGGCTGAAAGCCCAAGAACCCCTGCTTAGGATGCATCTAGGTAGCTTTCTCTTTTCAGCTCTGATTTCACAGGCCACTGACACATCTTTACCTCTGTTTCCTCATCTGTAAAATGGGCTGCATCTGTAGCTGCATCTGCCTTAGAGGGCTGCGGTGCAAACACAAGGGATTAATGCCTGCCAAACCCTGATACAGGCTCCAGCTCAACCACTGAGGTGCTTGGACAACTGCTGCGATGCCCACGGCTTCTTACAGGGAGCTGAGCTCCGGCTTCACAGGGCTCGAGGCGCTGCAGTCTCCGGTCTTCCCTCCCTCCCCGCTTGCTTCTGTCCTTTTCTCTTTTCAGCCCACCCCAGGCTTGGTGCCCGGCTCCTAGCTGCATCCTTCTCCTGACATTTCCCATCTCTTCCTGCCTTAGAGCATTCCTTTAAAAATAAAGACAAAAAACCTTCTGGGCATGGTGATCCGCACCTATAGTCCTAGCTACTCCAGAGGCTGAGGCGGGAGGATCGCTTGGGCCCAGGAGTTGGAGACCAGCCTGGTCAACACAGCAAAGGCCCATCCCAGGAAAAAACAACAAAAAACCCTTTGCCATAGAGGCAGTGGTGGTACCCATGGGTCATGTACAGATGAGTAGATAAATATGATAAAACATATAGAGTATTATTCAGCCCTCTGCCCCTGCTACATCCATGAACCCTAAGGACTTTGTGCTGAGGGAAATAAGCTGGACACCAAAAGACAAATAGACACTCCGGGACTCAAGACGCTGCTATGTCCCAATAGATTCATCATAAGTAGGGCTAGGGCTGTGGCTACGTACGGTCACATGCACAAGGCCCTGGGTTCAATCCTCAGCACCACAAAAATAAAAATTATAGTACAAGGAAGATATCACAAATTAAAAATGCATTTAATACACCTAAACTACCGAACGCTAGAGCTCAGTGTCACGGCACACTGTGTCCCCACCCCCGCAGTGGCGGACAGCTGACTGGGAGCTGCGTGGCCCCAGCCGCACCAGAGAGTGGTAGGGGAGAGTGCAAGCCCAGAAGATCCAGATGCAAGGCGTGGCTCTTACGGTGCCGGTCAGCTAAGCACCATCCTTGCCAGAAGCTGAACCATCGGGGGCCTCGGACTCTACACCGCACGATTACACTGGCGGGAGGTCCCTGGGGTAAGGAGTTCCGAGACACTGCCGGAAGACGGGGCTGGCCTGGGGTTGGGACACATGGGAGGAAGAGGCGTGAAGCGCTAATGGGTTTGAGGTTTCCCTTTTGCAGGAGGAAGGCTGTTCCGCACCATGGTTGCACAGCAGTGAAGAAGCACTTCCCACGACTGAACTGTTGCCCTTAACAGTGGCAAAGGTGATAGTTCTCATGGTTTATGGATTTTACGACCAATGCAGCTTTAAAAAACAAAACAGGGGGCCGGTGAGATGGCTCAGCGGTGTAAGCGCCTGCCTTGCAAGCGCAAGGGCCCGAGTTCGACTCCCGGATCCCACATACGAAAAAGGGGCCGGTGATATCGCTCAGCGGCACGGGTGCCTATTGGCGCACGAGGTCCTGAGGTCGACCCCCTGGTACCCACAAAAAAAAAAAAAAAAAAAAAAAACAGGGCCGGTGAGATAGCTCAGCGGCATAAGTGCCTGCCTGGCAAGCGCGAGGTCCTGAGATCGACTCCCGGTACTCACGTAAAAAACAACAACAACAACAAAAACAATCTTCCTCCCTGGGTGCAGACCTGGATCGGCGGCCAAGGCCCGCAAGGCCCACATAGGTTAGAAATGCAGCAGGGTCCGCACCCCACATAGCAACGCCAGGTCGCGGTGCCGACAGGGACGCGGGCTCTCTGGGGCTTCCCTGGAATCCTCTGGCCTTGCAGATTCAGTGTGGCAGTGACTCCGACCCCACCGCAAGCCTTCTGAACGAACAAGTTGGCAAAAGCCATATCTGTGCTCAAACGCGTTTGAAGGAGGAGAACTTCCGGACAGCATCCTGCCGACCAGGGGTCCACGGGAGGCACTTTGGGAAATGGTGTCACAGCAAATGTGTGCTCAATATTCTGACATGTCCTGCAGAGGGAAACTGAGGCCCAGAGAGGGGCCAGAGGCCATTACCAGGGTAAAAGCAGGGTCACGGCCTTTGGGCTCCTCACCCCGTGTTCTTTACTGAACCCAAAGCCAACCCCGACACAGCACGTGCAGTGGCAGGGCCTGGAAACTGACCAGGTGGTCCCCGTGTCACATATGTAGGCCACGCACTCGGATGGGGGCGGGAAGCTTGGGACATCTGAACACAGGGGCATCTGAGAGCACATAGATGCAGCTCCCCTTCAGAGCGAGGCTCCAGCCGGGTGGCGAGAGAACTTGGTGTGTAATTTAAATCTTATTAAATAATGAATCTGGGTCAGTGGTAATTTATAGATTACCTTCATTAACTGGATAAAAATAATCACCAACTCAACAGCGAGTCATAACAGCAATTAAATAAAAAAAAAAGGTACAGCTTAGCGCTGGTTGGGGTGTGAGGACATGTCTCCAATTATTTCCCAAAGGTTCTAGAGATTGGCAAAAATCAGCATGGATTTGGCCTGAGACAACTCCCTTTTTTCTCCTTAATTTTTAAGGCCACCAGGAGAAATGTAATCCATATGTGTCAGATTTGTTTACATTTAAACCATCAAAACAGTGTTTGTCAGAAGCATTTGAAATCTAAGAACCCTCCTCGTTCTTGTTAAGGGCCTTTGGTCTTTGAACCAGGAAGTTGTCTTGTACCAGATGTGACAAGGCCAACCTGGGCAGATTCCCAAATGGGCGCCCTCTTCCGCCTTCCCACCTGCCCCCTGGCCCTGGGGGCCTGCTGGGTTCGACCTTGGGAGGCTCTGAGAGCAGGGAAGGCAGCCCTAAGGAGCTGGTCTGGCCAGAAGTGATCCATAAAGCTCTTGTTATGTACGAAGGATGATGCTTCGAAATTACTGAGCACCCACTATGTACCAGGCATGGTGCTGGGCTGATACCGACAACTCCAAGAGGTAGGCACTTGCAGTATCCCCATTTCACAGGTTGGTAAAGGGAGTCCCACAGGGATGTAGGAGATGACCCCCAGGGACCAAGCCGGAGTGCGTGGGGCTCAGCTTGGACGTAGACGTCTTGAGCGGGTTTTTCCCCCTTTTTCCCATGCTGGGAATCAAGCTCGGAGCCTGGCGGACACTGGACACGTGCGCTACCTGCGAGCCATGTTCCCCGCCCCTTGAGATACGGGATGGGAATCTCAGAGATCAGAGATTCCAGAGGACTTTGGAGAGTTTGTGCGGAGAGCTTATGCAAACCGACAAATGGATCAAACAAAGGATGAGAAGCAATTTGACAGGTTTATTGCTGCACACACTCGATGGGTTAGTATTACCACGCTGACGAGAAGCACGGCCTGCTCCTTCCTCTGTGCTGTCCCTCCTCCCTCCCTCCCTCCCTTCCTCCTTCCCTCCCTCCATCCATCCCTCCCTCCCTCCCTTCCTTGCTTCCTCCCTTTCTTCCTCCCTCCCTTCCTTCCTTCCTCCCTCCCTTCCTTCCTTCCCTCCCTCCCGCCCTCCTTCCCTCTCTCCCTCCCTCCTTCCCTCCCTCCCTTCCTTCCTTCCTCCCTCCCTCCCTCCCTTCCTTCCTCCCTCCCTCCCTCCTTCCCTCCCTCCCTTCCTTCCTTCCTCCCTCCCTCCCTTCCTTCCTTCCTCCCTTCCTTCCTTTCTCTTGGTGTTTCTTCTCAGAAGAAACAGATCTGTCCTTTAGTGTCTGCATAATTCCTGCTCACAGTGTCACCCGCCTACAATAACAGATGCCACCTGACCCGCTGGGTGACATCAGGTGGCTTCAGGCTCTGTGGTTGTGCAGGATAAATGGCCCTTAAGCATCTTTGAGAACAGGTCAAGAGCAATGTACTTTGGCCTCAGTGTTGACTCTAACTCAGGACCTCTGCAGATGTACATTCTTGATGGATAAGAACAGGCGACATTTACTGGGCGCCTGCCAGGCGGCAGGCACGGGCTCAGCTCTTACCTGCACCACCGAATCCTCCCCTCCATTTCTTATAGACAAGGCTAGGCTCCTCGCTTCTCAGAGGAGAGGTCCGAGGCCGGCCAGCAGCGACCGCCACAGTGCGAGTCACATCCCTGCCGCTGTCAGAGCTGGGCGTGGGGCTGGGCCTGCTGGGATTGTTTCCTGGGCAGCCTTAAAAAACTCCCATAGATGGGGAGACTTAAAACAACTGAAGTGCATCCTCTCTCGGTGCTGGAGGCCAGCTTGACACCGAGGCGTCAGGGGATTGGTTCCTTCTAGAACAGAGCGAGTACCTGTTCTCAGCCTCCCTCCAACTTTGGGCAGTCGCTGGCTTCCGGGACTTGAAGACACGTCACTCTGGTCTCTCCTCGTCACTGTCCTCTCTGCTTCTCCTTTTCCATCTCTTATCAGGACATCGGCTGTTGGATTAGGGCCACCCTAATCCACGGTGGTCTCAGCTTGAGATTCTTACCACTTATAAAGATCCTTATTCCAAATGGGTCACAATCTGGGGTTCTAGGCGGACACATCTTTTCAGGGTACCCCCTCACCATGGATGCATTGTTCCAAATGGGGCTTCTTGGGGGAAGGGAACAGCTCAACCAAAACCTGAACGACAAGGGGAATCAGCCTTGGGGAAGGTAAGAAAGATGTGGGGACAGAGAAATCCATGTGGCCCTACGGTCCCTATTCCTCCTTCACTCCGTTGCTGGACAAACAGCAGCAGCCTCCCCATGGCTTAGACAGCAGCTCTGGCCTCCGTTTGTGATGCTAAAAAACAGTCCAAAGCTGGACACACTGCTCATGGTGGCACGAGTAGGTGGAGGGTTCTTTGTCTCAACTCAGACTGAAATCAGGGATTGGCAAGTGTGGCTTTTTCAGTGTTAACCGCCCTGAGCTTTGAACGCCAGCAGTTCTCAACTCGGCACAAGCAGCCTCTACCATTCTCCTTGCAGCTGGAGCCAGCAGCTTCTGGAACCTTGGGGGGCTCTTCCAGCTACCAGGGATAGTGGCTTCCAGAGTTCTTTGCTGCTCTCTGTCTCTCATTGCTGCCTTGGGGGTGACCAGCTTTCAGTGTGACCGGCAGCGTTTGGTGTTCCCAGCTCTTAGTTTACCAGCTCAGCATGCTCTACGAGAGATAGAAACCGTAAATAAGCATATATGTGCTATGAGAAAAAGGCGTTATTAGGACTTGTGCTGTAGCATAAGGGGGAAAGCACCCACGCTGACCTGCTAAGGGAGGGGAGGTTGCTTACATAGGGAAAGAAAAGGCAGGCTTGTGCATGCGTAGTGTCAGAACTTTTGTTCAGTCATGGGTCGGTGAGGAGGTCCTTGTGGGCCTGATTGAGGATGGCTGCGGAGGGGAGGGGTGGGTTATCCAGAGAGGCTGCGCGGTCACCTGGGAGGGATCTGGGACCAAAGCTTGCTGCAGCTGGAGAGGCTGTGGGGTGTCTGATGTAGCTGGGCTGACTGCAACATGTTTGGAATAGCCACAGAAGGGGGCGAAAAGTTTAAAAAGCAGCTCGGGGTTGCGGCTCTGCCCGGCCGTGTCTGCTCACTCGGCACAGCTTGCCGGGAACCTGCTATGAAGCACAGAAGGAAAGAAGACCAAGCACCTCCCTTCAGGAGCACCCAGTCCAGGGCAGGAAATGAAACAGAGACAGGGTTGCACTGGGCATCAGAGAGCGCCGAGTCCAACAAAGGCAACACAAGGGGGAAGGATGGCGTGGGTGTGATGGTGCTGTGTTAGACAAGGTGGGCTGGATGGCCCCTCCGGAAGCAGTGACTTTTGAGCAGAAACTGGAAGTGGGGAGGGAGGGATAGAAGGAGAGATGGTCCATTGTTCTCAGCTGGATAATATTCCCCCCACCCAGGGCACATCTGGAAACAACTAGAGACATTTCTGGTTGTCACACTGGAGCCTCTGGTTGTAGAAATATTTTTTGTTTTTGTTTTTGCTTTTGTTTTGAGATGGGGTCTTGCTATGCAGTTCAGGCTGGCCTTGAACTCACAATGTAGCACAGGCTGGCTTTGAACTCATGGAGATCCTCTTGCCTCAGCCTCCCCAGTGCTGGGATTACTGGCATGCGCCACCGTACCCAGCTAGTTGTGGAAATGTTACCAGCCCCTAGTGGGTAGAGTTCAGGGAGGCTGCTGCACACCCTGAGCCAGACATACCCCAGGACTTCGTCCCAGCCAGTGTCTGCAGTGCCCAGATTGACAAACTCAGCTCTAACCACCATTGTTTCTAAGTTTATACTTTTTAAAATAACAAAAATGGCACAGTACCGTGCACATATAACCTGTAATCTGCTTTGTACATGCAATAATGTATTTGGAATAATATATATCAAAGGAGTATATTTATTTTATATCATTAAAATAAATATCATTAATATCATTAAAGCTGCATCATAGTCCTGGATATGCAAATACTATTACAGAATTCACTAATTTCCTGCAGATGGAATTTTAGGTTAATTCCAATTTTTCACTGCTAAAAAAAATCCTGTGATAAACACCCTTGTCCTAACCCTGTTTACCCATCAACAGTTCTTTCCTTAGGCTCCGTTTCTGCACAGGGAATTGCTGGGTGGGAGTAAGCAGGCCCTGAAAGCTCTTGCTGGGAACTTTGCAAGGCATTGGAGTAGACAGGCAACTGGCACAGTTCTATGTTTACCGCATGTCTGACCTTGAGCAGGCTGCTTCACCTTGTGCCTCAGTGGCCTTGTCTGTGAAATGGACTTCATAATAGTTTCTACCTAGTGAGTTCAAGGCCAGCCTGAACTGCATAGTGAGACCCTGTCTAAAAAAAAATTATATATATTGTATATAAAATTAAATATATTTATTAAAATTTTATATAAATATATTTTTATATTTATATTTAAATATATTTATATATTTATATAAGATTTACATAAAATTATATATATATATATATATATATACACAATTTGAGAGATAATAAAATTGGGAAACATGGGGAAATACGTGAGAAGTGACAAATGTGTGGCATAGACCCTTAATGTATAAAAGAATAATTGCTAATAAATAAGAAAAAAGTCAAATATATTAACTGGACATAAAGAGATACATATCTACCTAAGAAATACAAATGACAAAACCCCTACAAAACCATAACCACCTGAACTAGTTCAGCGCCTGCCACATTGCATATGTTTAGTGAAGTGGGTGTTGGTGCCTCAGCTTGGCCCGAGTCACATAGTAAAAATTCACTGAGCCCTCACCAGGAGACTGAGAGAACTAGGAAAAGCACAAAACTCAGCCCTGTTCCCAGAGATGCAGAAACCAGCGTGGCAGCCCTTGGAGAAGTCCCTGGTGCTTACTAGCGCTGCGACCTTTGCAAGTTCCTCAACTTCCCTTTGCCTGAGAAGGTGAGTTAATAAGGTTGAGCAAGGACAGTAATAATACCCACCCTGTGGGATTGTTGCAAGGATTAAACAAGTTAGTACAAGTACTCAGCACAGCACCTGGCTCATCAAAAGGACTTGAGGGTGCACGGTGGATTTTAGAAACAGCGCTCCTGGGAAGCCAGGAAACGCCCGTCCACACACTGATCTGCTCAGTCAACGCACACTTAGTCAGTGCCTCGTATGCGCCAGGGCTGAGCACAGCAAAGACAGATGTTCATAAGCTACCAGGGCAGAAACCAAAGCCATCGCAGGAAAGGAGAAATGCTCTGTGACGGGGGTGCCCTGGCTGTGTGGACCCCAGGCTGGGCGTCTGACATACAACACACGTAGTCTCTAAAGGAGCAGGGGGAAGGGTCTCCAGAAGCTTCCCTGCAAGGAGGCCAAAGACCAGTGGGCGTTTTCCAGGAGATGTGTGTTCCGGGCAGAGAAAGCTGTCGGTTTAAACTCTCAGATGTGTGTGCAAATCGAGTAATTGCAGGGCATCTTTTTCTCACTTTGCAGCCCTGTCATTAAGGAGGTGGCGCAGGAGTCAGGCTGCCCAAGTTAGATCTGGGGCCTGCCAGCCAGCCTTTGTGCGTGTGCGTGTGTGTGTGTGTGTGTGTGAGAGAGAGAGAGAGAGAGAGAGAGAGAGAGAGGGCTCAGAGTCCTGCTCAATTTATCTCTGTCCCACCCAGCACTCTCACCTGTAGGATGGGACCAAAACAGTCTCATGGGGCTGCAGGAAGCTTGGTGATTTCGGACATGCTGGGAAGGCACACAGGGAGAGGCCACTTGGACAGCGGCTAATCCCCTTGAATGGGATTTTGAATTCGTCGTACCACTGACTCTCCTGAGCCTGGACTTTCAGCAGCCTGGAGCTGGGCTTCTCAAGCCATCTCAGGAGGATTCCAGCTCAGTATTTCTCACTATCGGCACTCAGAGCCACGTACCTCTTGATTGCAGGAAAGGGGTTCATCCTAGGGACGTGGAAGGGAGCTCAGCACAGCCCTGGCCTCCTCTCTCCAACTGCAGGAGCAAGAGCATCTCCAGCACTACGCAGTCCAGAAGCCTCCTGTGGGAAGCAGGCACTGCTGCCCCCGAGGGAAATGTCTGCATGTTTGGCACACTGCATGCCCACAGGCCAAACTTGGGCCTTGGGTAAGGTTTATCTGATCCAGAAGGTACTTTTAAATTTTCAATGAGTCAGGCTGGTGATATAGCTCAGTGGCACAAGCGCCTGCCTGGCAAGCGTGAGGTCCTGAGTTCTGTTCCCTGTAACCACGTAAAGAAAAAGAAAAAAAAATTTTTTTTTTCAATGAGTCAGTAGGTTCTTAAACATCAAGACATAAAACTCCAGCTTTCTGGCTTCTCTTGGAAACAGGAATATCTGGTAATACGGAGTCTGCACTGGGACACGCAGTCAGCAAGGGGACACACTGCACCCACCCCTTCAGAGGGGCCACCGTTTGTCCCTGTCCCCAGCACTCTATTGTGTGTGACCTGAAGTTGGAAAACCAACATCAGCCTCCATCTACCTCATTACATTTTCACATTTGCATAACTTTGCCGGCCCCTTGGGGGTTTGAATTTTGAACTTTTGATTAAATGGATTTGCATGCACATACACACAGGCCCACATGTACCTACACACACATGCACAAGTATATACAAATACAAACACATATACAATTACACTCATATGCATGCAGCTATGCATAGGTAAACACATATAAGCATGTGCATATGTGCATGTATATACAGATGTGCACATGTATGTAAACACCCACATATATACACGCACACATGAACACACATGTGCACACTCATAAACACATATGTCATAAGCATACAAAGCACGTACATACATGTATGTTTGTACACATGTGCACACACCTATGTCCATACACAGACCCCACAGCTCACCTCCACTGTCACCTCCACTGTCCCCTGAAGCCCTGGGGACACAGCATCTCCAAGGCACACACCTGGCTGGAGCCCAGTCCTTTGAAGTCTCGTCGCCCCATGAGGGCTCTGGGGCATCGTGCTGGATTGATGGATGGGATGGCTCAGCTCTCGAAACCACCGCATGTGTTTATTATGGCGATGAGTGTGGGCCAGGCCGCTCCTGGCTTATGTAAGTGTCAAGTGGTGACAACATGTGTGCTACAGAAGGCAGATGTCAAGGGGGCTGGGGGCCATGGAGTCGCCACCCACACCAGGAGACCACCCAAGGCAGCGTGCACACCGGTCTGGGCTTCCCTGGCCATTGGCAAGGGCTCCGCAGGGCATAGCCACCCCGGGGCCACAGGCGGGCCTGCGGAAAGCTGTATCCTACAGCTGAAGAGCCTGAGCCAGGAGCTCCCGGATGTCGCCCTGACCTGCCTCGCCTGGAAGAGCCGCAGGCCCTGCTCAATGGTTCAGTTCTGTTTGCTTCATAAGATTCCCCCAGGCCCCACATGCAGGCACCAACCTGCAGGAGTCCCCTCGCTTCTGTGTGAGTGGCAATGATGACATTTCGGGGACTGGCAGGTACCAGGCCCTCTCTACTCACTGCAAAGGCATTGGTTTGGATTTCATCACAACCTTACGCGGAAGATGACTGATGTCCCTCTTTCACTGAAGCTCAAAAAGTTGTACCAATACTCGATTTAGTTAACACTTTGCATGTGCTACATAGCATGCTAAGCATTTGACAGACATCACGCCCATTGATCTTTGCTACAACCTCAAGATTTACCATTATTTCCAGCTCACAATGAAGGAAACCGAGGCTTGGATTATCTGTGTTCTATTTCTGCATCTTCTTTCCCTCCTCTCCTCTTCCTGCTGCTCTTCCTTTTCCTCCCCTAGTCTTCTGCTTCCTCTTCCTCCTCACCTGATTAAGGCTGAGGTGGTGGAATCCTCTATCCATGCCTCCATGGGCGATTTTTTCTGCCCCTGTAGATTTGGTGCTTGGTTTTCAGAATCCATGCCCTCCAGAGACGGATCCTCTTTACTCCATCTTTGCAGATGTTGCTAAAGCCCAGTATCCTATCGTTTTAATCAACATTGCAAGCTGGAGTTCTAGGATTTAAAACACACACACAACTAAGTGAACCTGAGAGAGGCACCCTCCCTGCAGAGAACTACGCAGAGAAAATCTGGAGCGCAGCTTCATCCCCAGCTGAGGCGGAGCCTCCTCAGCCTTGCAGCCGTCTATCAAATCATCACAGCCACACCGCTGTATCCAGCACCTGCGCGGCAGTGAAATCACCCTTATGGGGTTGCCCGGGCTGTCTGATATTTGACGTGCACTTTGCTGTCAAGGGACTGAGCAGAATCCCAGCTTGTGTTCCCAGGGGCTGCACCTGCTGAGCTGAGGGAGGCTGGGGTGGGGAGAACGAGGCTGCTTGCCCATGGGGTGATCGGTGGACCAACTGGTGCTCTGGTTGCTGGGAACTGAGGGGTTTCCCAGGTTGTGGAACATTCAGTACTAACACTGGGAAAGTTCCAGACAAGCCGGGAGGAATCCAGCCCCTCTCACCAAATACCTATATACATGGTTTTTCTTCAAGTGAACAAAACCACATTTTAATCAGGACAACAAGGAATCCTGCTAAACAGCTCTATTTCCTAGCTTCCCTTGCAGCTAAGGATGGCTGTGTGATACAGTTGTGGCAAATGAGATAATGGTAGAAGTCCAAATAGAACCTCTAGGGAAGCTCTTTGAAGGGATCTAATTCAGTAGGTACCTTGCCTTCTTTGACTTTCCACTTCACTGGGACTCCCCTGCCTGGAATGTGGATGTGATGCCTGGAGCTGCTGCTGCTATTTAGGACCATGAAGTGACTTTGAGGATAGACACCACACATCTAAGGACCTCAGGTCTCCGACAATCTCACAGAGCCACCACCCAGTCCGGGCCCTTTTCTTATACATAAGAGACAAATAAGCCCTCAACCCACCCTTTTACAGACTTCCGTTGGTAGCAACCAAATTAGTAAAGTAACCAACTGTCCTGGTTCCCCTGGGAGTGTCCCAATTTTAGCACTGAAACCTCTTAGTCCCAGGGGAACTGGGACAGCTGTCCACCCAGGACGTGATTCCTGATGCATGCAGTTAGGATCAGGACTGTGGGACAGGTTCATCCAGGGAGAAGTTTCCAAGGAAAACATGAGGCTTGTGGGTGTGACAGTAGGAGACACCACCTTCCCGAGGGACAGCCAGAGTGGACACACCTCAGCCACGCTGGCATGAAAAGACAAGTGAATCCAGCCCCTGATGTGTGTGTGCCACTTTATCATCACAAAGCACATTCCGCGCAGGGTATGGGCAGCAGGTCCCCCTCCCTCCTTTGGTGACATTTCTTTGAGCATCTTCACAGTGCCATGTGAGGGGCTCTGTGCTGGGGGAGGGTTGGGTGGCATCATTGATGGTTCTTGGGGAGACAGGCAGTGAAAGAGCTATGCATGTGCAGCAGGGGAGATGGAGAGGGGACAGCTCATGGGCACAGAGTGTTGCTGGATAAGAGGGACAACCACACAGGAGGGGCATTATGGTTGACAACAATTAATTACATGTTTTGAAATTGTTAGTACAGGGCTAGGCATGATGGCTCGTGCTTATAATGCCAGCACTTTGGGAGGCTGAGGCAGGAGGATCCCAAGTTTGGGTCCAGATGGTGAAACTTAGTGACTTAGTAAGACCTTGTCTTAAATAAAATAATAAAAAGGGGTTGGAGATATAGCTCAGTGTGAAGGCCCTGAGTTCAATCCCCATTACTGAAAAAAAAAAGTTAGGAGAGCAATTTTGAATGTCCCCATGATGAAGAAATGACAAATGTTTAAGGAGATGGATATACCAATTACCCCAGTATGCATGATTAAAGAGTCACACTGGGCCCCACACCTATGGACAGTTATTATATGCCAATTAAAATTTGTTTAAATGGGCCGGTGAGATGGCTCAGCGGCTTAAGTGCCTGCCTTGCAAGCACGAGGGCTCGAGTTCGACTCCCGGATCCCACATACGAAAAAGGGGCCGGTGATATCGCTCAGCGGCACGGGCGCCTGCTGGCGCGCGAGATCCTGAGGTCGACCCCCCGGTACCCACAAAAAAAAAAAAAAAATTTGTTTAAATGTTTAAAATGTCAGTGATTAAATAAATATATAACTGGGCCGGTGAGATGGCTCAGCAGCGTAAGCGCCTGCCTGGCAAGCGTGAGGGCCTGAGTTCGACTCCCAGAACCCACATACGAAAAAGGGGCCGGTGATATTGCTCAGCGGCACGGGCGCCTGCTGGTGCTGAGGTCCTGAGGTCGACCCCTGGTACCCACAAAAAAAATAAATAAATAAAATAAAATAAATAAATATATAACTGCTTGCAACAATAATCATGAAGAAAAGGAAGCAGAGTGGGAGGGGCAGGGAAATCCCTCCACACCTACAAGCGAGTGGAGACCAGAGCACGTGGAGTCAGTCTGTGGACAGCGCCCTGGAAGGAGATCGGGGGTGGGGGCTGAGGAGCAGAGAGGGACCTGCATCCTGCTCCACATGGGGGCCTGGCTTGGAATTTCAGTCCTGTCCTTAGCTGTGCGACTTAGGTAAGTGAGCTAGCCACTCTGAACCTCGATTTTCTCTTTTATAAAATGACACAATCGTTGGGTATTTTCGAGATGAAGAACTGAGAACATAAAGTGTGCATTATGGAGACAAAGGGAGAGCCATCTGACCCGGGATGGGAACTTTTCCCCAGATGAACATCGCTTACTCAGGGGTGCAGAGGAATGAGGTGGGCAGCACCTGGCCAGCTGCAACCCATTTGCGCAAAGGATGCTTTATGGGCACACAGCCCCAACTCAGCTGCCTACTTTCTCCCGCTTGCTCTGCCCCAGGTCGTGGCAGCAGCTGTGACCACGAAGGGAAGAGAATTCCTCCCTTTGCTGAGTTTCTGGACCCTTCCCCACCCCAACAATTAACCTTCCTGGAGGCAAGTCAAATGGACTTGGGGCAGGTGGGGGAGTCCAAGACATCCTTGAGATGGGAACTGCGGCCCTGACTCCCAGCCAGCCTGCCTCCGCCTCGAACCTCAGCTCGTCTTGGACACAGGACAGTGGCAGCGTGGCTGCTTTTCCCCAAGGGCTACATGGCCATCTCTCCAGGAGCCTGTCCTGTCTCGGCCTCTTGGAGCCTGCATCTTGCTTTCTGGGGTGTGGCAGGGTCTCTCAGGGGCCAAGGGAGCCCTCTCTGCAGTTACTTAACCTCCTGATGGTGACTCACAGACCCTCAAAGCTATGCACAGCCAGACCCCAAGCTCCTCCACCTCCTCACGCCTATCCCTGGCCATCTGTCTGTGACACCTTCCTGCCCAGCCCTGCCAGTCTGCATCTGGGTCTGGGCAGCCAGCTGCAACTCCTGGGTCCTTGGGATCTCTGGAGCTGGGGGGCAGTTAGTTGTCCAAGGACTGGTCAGTTACGCCAGAAGGCAATAAGCTCGGGGTCCACAGGGCACTGGACAGAGCAGCACTGCTGTCCCATTCTTCCTCCTGCTTGGACACTTCATGAGTGTGTGTCTGAGGCAGGAAGTCAGGGCGTGGCCAGACAGCTGGGAAAGTAGGCATCACCTGTCAGTCACAGAGATCCAGGGCATGTGCGCCCAAGCCCTGCATCTGGGACCAATCAGAATGCTATCTTCAATTCTTCTGGCAGGAAAGCAAGCAGGGTTTTTTTCTTTTCTTTTCTTTTCTTTTCTTTACTTTTCTTTTCTTTTCTTTTCTTTTTTTTTTTTTTTTTTTTTTTTTTTTTTTTTTGTGGGTACTGGGGGTCGACCTCAGGACCTGGCATGCCAGTAGGCGCCCGTGCTGCTGAGCGATATCACCGGCCCTTTTTCCGTATGTGGGTTCCGGGAGTCGAACTCAGGCCCTCGCGCTTGCCAGGCAGGCTCTTACTCCGCTGAGCCATCTCACCGGCCCAGCAAGCAGGTTTTTGATAGGCTGCCCCAGATCTGACCTCAGAATGGAGAATACAAAAGATGGCCACCCTCAACCTCATGGCCACCACAGGCTCTTTCAGTGATCTGCTCTGTACTCTGCACGGTGTCCTTCTTTTCCTACTTCTAATAAATGTAAAACCTTGCTCCCTTTTGTGAATTTCTTGACCAGTTCTTTGTTCAGGACAAGAGCCTACAAAAAATCTCTAGAAGGAACCCACAGCACTCCAGAACCCCAGTAACATGTCCACCCTCCTCACAGAAGTCCCAGGCCCAAGTTCCATTCCTACCTCAGACCCTGTCACCCTTGAGTCTCAGTGGACGGTGGATGAGGCAGGAACGCTTTTCTTCATGATCCTACAAGGACTTCCATTCAGGAGCTCCTCATGGTCTTCAGGATGGGCTCATTTCTTCCACCTCCCCCTTTCTGGCCTTCATTGGGAGTATGGGGTGGCACCACTTTGGCAGGTACCTTTGTAGAAAGTACAGGGATGAACAGTATTCATTCCCCACCCTGCTCTGTACTAGGACTTGAACTCAAGGCCTTCGCACTGAACTAAATCCCTGGCACTTTTATTATTTTGACACAGGGTCTTGCTAAGTCACTACATTACCCAGCTAGGCCAAAATTTGCAGTCCTCCTGCCTCAGCCTACCAGAGTGCTAAATATTGTTTTAACAATATTTGAGATTGATTTTTTATGACTATCTTCTATTTATGGGAACTGATACTGGTTTTCTGATATTTATAAAGAAGGTTTTATTAAGAAAACTAAATGCACTCATCTCAGAAGGATGAGTCAATTATTTGTATGATTGGATATCAGCATTGTGTAAGGATAGAGCAGAATTCCTGAAATTCTAAATGAGTGTGGGAGATGCAGGAATGGTTGTGGACTGACTGAGGGCGTCAGCCTGCCAGGGCTCTTCGGTCTCCTTCAGACTCTCCTCATGTAGAGGCCCAGGCTGAACCCCTACTTCACTTGCAAACAGTCTCCCAAATATCTGTCGCCATTCCTCTTTGCAAATATGTCTCTGGTTTTATTTGGGACAACAATTGGGGAGGGGGGAAGGAGACATAAAAAGAAGTAAGATGGGTTATGTACATGAACCAACTCCCCATAGTGAATGTAATCATTATGTACTGAAAACATGTACTAATAAAAATTAAAATTAAAAACTAAATATAAGTAAATAAATAAAATACCTCCTTTCCCCAGACTCACAATTAGGATTACTGCATGGCCTTGTTCTGAACAGGAAGACATAAGGGGCCATCTACAGGTTGGGGCTACAGAGAAACTTTTTTTTTTTTAGGAACTCGGTCCCCACAGGCTGGTTCTGCGCTGGAGGAACCAAAGCAGAACGACCCAGCGAGGCTGCGGGAAAGTGTGTGCAGCAGTGTCCTGGTGCCCAGGCGAGTCCTCACAGCGCCACATGAGGCAGGAACTGTTACAATCCTCGCTGTACAGATGAGAAAATCAGGGCGCGGGGAGGTTAAGTCATGAGCCTGAGGTCACCCAGCTGGCAGGTGGAGCCAGGCCTCCTGGCTGGGACCCCCTCGCCACCTCCTGGCCTCCTGGTCTCCCTGCCTCTTCCTTCTGGAGCCTGGAGCCTCCACCCCTGCCCACTGTGTGGCCTCCCACAGGATGGAACCCTCCATCTGAGTCCCAGCTTCTTCTCCTGCACAGGGGGACAGCAATAATGCTCCAAGAGCTTGGTGGCCTGGTGTCACAGCCCAAAACCTGGAACCACCGTTTTCCTGTGAGCAGGTGACTTACCCTACCCGAGCCCTACTTTCCTTCTCTATAGAAACAGGGACACTCCCGGGCTGTTGGGGGGTTTCAATGACATGTGGCCATGTATGACTTAGCAGTGCTTTGCCAGTACGTGGGTGGCGCTGGCAGCAGGCACCGCCAGTGTGCGTCACAGCTCTCAAGCCTCCCCGTTAAGCTCTTCCCCCCGAAACTCCTCACTGTGCTTTTCTGGGGTCAAAGCCACCTTCCCTGGGCACCATCATTGCCATCGCTACAGAAAGAGCAAAGAGATGCCTTCGAATACAGCCACAGAAATTTTAAAAAACGGATCTCCTAATAATTGTAAAATATCTATGCTATAAGATTGAGCAGGTAAGTTTAATTGCTTAAGCACAAAACAAAATATTTTGCCGGAGACGCAGTGTGGGGAAGCAGAGGACACGCGGGATCCGGGTTTGCCTGGGTTCCAGCGAGACAATGAGCGCCGCTGTGGAAGCCACACCCTCAGCGCTCAGCTTGCTTCTAATTAGCGCCGAATAACAAAAGTCTAACTGCAGCACCTGCCCTCCCAACTTCTCTAACAGCCTGTCAGAAGCTGAATGGTGTGAAAAACAGCTCGGTGCATGAGCGACTTCATCATTTTCTTCTGTTTAAAATAAAATGTGCCCACCCAGGGAAAAAAGCCCTGAGGGGTTTGCTTGGGGCGGGGTTGTGCCCGGGGCAGAAGCCGGGAGAGGCGGCGTGGGGAGGGGGAGACGGTGCGGGGCGGTGGCCGCTCATCTCCGGGATTTGCTGCGGGAATGTGAAGGGGCTGCGGGACTCTGGAGGCTCCTCTCTCTCAACTGATAGGAAGATGGATGTGGGTAAATAGAAAAATGTGTGAATCCAACCCCGCGGCCAGTATGGCTGGCCAGTTCCACGTGTGCGCTGTGTTTTGTTTCAGTTAATGTTCATATCACCCCGAGAGGGAGGCACTGGGGTCCCCCCCCCGTTACAGGCTAACTCTGGGAAGCCTGTGTCAGAGAACAGCAGGCCTGAAGCTCCAGCCCCGCCCCGTCCGGCCCCATCCTGCCTGGCAACGCGGAGACAGGAGGCCACTTAGGCAGAGGCAGGGGTGCTAGGGAGGCTGAGCGACGGTGCCCACAGCGACCTTCCCAGTGCCCGGGCTTCCTGGTTCCTTCGTTCGGCACACACACAGGGAAGCCTCGCCAGCTGTCAGGCACTGAGCTGGACCCCACAGTTCAAACCAGGTGAGGCGAGGCCCCTGCTCTGCAGTGTGGGCAGGAGAGGCCAGATGTGTACACGATTCACTCGACAGCTGTACTGATGTCATTTGCAGGGGTTGGTCACATGGCAGGGAAGGAGGATCAGAATCCTCTCTCCACGGGGTTCACAGGCAGATAAGTAGGTACTTCAAGACAGTGACAGTCGCTGTGAGGATGTAAAGCAGGGGGCAGTAGAGGAAGAGTGGCTGCAGAGGGAGAAGGAGGCCTCCCTGGGAGGCGGCACTGCAGTGGAGACCTGATGCTGAGAGGGTGTGCCAGCGGTACCGGAAGGGCAAAGATCCAGGGGTGGGAACCCCGCTTGACGGGACACAGCCCGGCATCACCGAGGAAGGGGTAAAAGCTCCTGGGTAGCAAGAAGCAGGAGAACAGGGACAGAAATGAGGGAATGGCCGCAGGTACCATTCATTAAAAGCATCTCAAGCCCAGCAGAGTGGTGCAGGCCTGGACTCCCAGGTACTCGGGAGACTGAGGCAGGAGAGTTGCTTAAGGCTGGGCAACACAGCGAGACCCCGTCTCAAAACAAAACACAACAAAGTAAAGCCTAAGGAGGAAAAGCTGGGGTAGCATTTATTTTCTTTGCCTTCCACAACACACTGTTCATTTGTCCGTCCGTGTATCCGTGCACTCCCTAACTTGTTAATTCTGAGCCAAGCGCCCCGGGAGCCTGGATCGCTGCCAGAAGAGGAGAGCCGGCCTCCTCAGACTTGAAGACATGCGGTTCCGTGGAGGAGGGGACGGCAGCAGCAGCAAGGAAATGCGGGCAGCAGCTGAACCCTGAGCGTGAGACCACGACACACAGGGGGACAGTGGCTAGTGGCAGAAACCTCAACGGTAATCCACGCAGGTAAAGAAAGTACTGGTTTAGCCAAAGCCCCGCGGTGCGATGGCTCCAGGCGCAGCTCCACTGAGAAGACACAGGCCTCGCTGCTCACCTCTCAGCTCGGCTTTGCTGAGCCGCCAGCCGCTCACCTTAGCCCCAGGCTCTTGTAGGGCACAGGAGCGCGACAGAAGTCCCAGAGAGACCCACGTTGCCTCCCATTGGCTCTGCTCCGGTCACATGGCCTCCCTGAGCCAATCCTTGTGCTGGCAGGGATGGGTTCTCTGATTGGTCAAGAGCCGGGACGCCTGCGCTCCGCTGGCGAGGGGCGGGGGGTCGCGGTCGCGGCGGGGGTTCGGGGTGCGCGCTCGATCTCGCCAGGTCCCCTTGTCGGTGAGACGGGGACAGGCACGAAAGAAAGAAGACTCGAGGAGTTCAAGTGGCTTTTCTGAGATAATACGGCCCACAATGGGGAAAATTTAGTCTTCAAGGGAGAATGAGCGTCACAATTAGCAAATGGCACTGAAGAGTGTCCGGTTAGGTTTAAATTTTAATTAAAAATGTTTTATTATAAGTATGTTCCAGATAATGCATAAGTTGTACTATAAAAATGAGTCTTTGTTCATCTGAAATTAAAATTTAACTGGGCCTCCTGCATTGTGGCAGTGTATTTCGTCGCCCCTATTCCCTCTACTGGGTTGAGAAATGCTTTCTGTTGTCACGAGGTGGGTGGGGGTGCTGCTGGCACCCAGTGGGTGGCGGCTGAGCATCCTGCAGCGCACTGATCACCCCCACGCCCAGGAACTCTCCTGCCCAAAGTGACCTGGTGGCTCCCCGTGGCTTTCCCACTGGAGCTATGACGGCAACTGCCAAGCGGGGATTCCTGGATGACCCAAGCCGACCCACATTTGTGTGAACTCTGCCCGCCGTTAATAGCTGATGAGGTCCAGAGGAATGAGGAGGTCCAGAGGAATGAAGGGTCCCAGGCCTCAGCCATTAACCTCGTGGGAAATGGGACCCGCAGTTTCATTATTTGGATTCCAATTTGGAAAGGTTCAGAGGAAGTTAATGAGAATCTTTGAACTGAGTTTTGGCATCCACGCCCAGCCAAACTAAGTATGATCCGCTGATACGCACTGGAGAAAGGAAAACATTAAACGGAATTTTTTTTTTTAAGTTGTGCTTTTCTATTTGTTGTCGAAATCTCCAAGAGACAGCCGTGTAGATGAATCACCCTTTGCTGGGGAACGTGCCCCGGCTTCTCCCTCCTGCGTTCATCACAAGCCCCTGTCGTCAGCACTCAGCGGATGTGCTCAGCCTTGTCGGGGCTGGGCTGGTCAGGGGAGGTGGCAGGAGAGGGGATGACGAGAATTGGGCCCTCCCTTGGCACCCAAATCACCTGGCCAGCGTTGCCTCGCAGGAGAACGGAGAAGCCAACCGTTCAGGCTGGGTCGGAGTCTCTCTCAGGGAGGCCGGAGGAGTAACTTATCACATCTCCCATCAGACCTGCTCACGTTGCCCTTATTTCACAATCCACAAAAGCCTCGTGTTGTAACCAGGCCTGCGACATCAGGAGTTGTAGCCACAGCATTTCACAGTGACAGAGCCATCCCTGGTTTGCTAAAGGAACTTTTATTAGTTCGAGGTGGTTTTTTTTCATTATTATTATTTTGTTTTGTGTAGGGCTGTGTCTGAGGAGGGGAGGGATGGAGGGACACTGGTGGTGGTTGGTGGTGTGTGTATGCGTGTGTGTGTGTGTGTGTTGCATAGATGAAGCTTTGGTCTTTGAAGTTTAAGACCAGTTGTAAATTCCTTGAAGTTTGTCCTATTTCCTTTTATATTAGCATGTTAACAAGCTTTGGAAAACGGACAGAGCTTACAGGAAGGCACAGCTGGGTTACTCCTGAGCCCAGGCCTTAATTCAAACCAGAACCGGCTGCTGCGCGGAGCTGAGCTGGTGTTTACAGATGGAGCAGGAAGAGGCTGCACGGAGATGAAGCCGTCACCCGCTGGTGCCTTCTCTAGCCCCGGCCCCAGTTGGGATTAATTAAGAAAGGAAATGCCACAGTGCTCCAAATTACTTCTCTGGTAGAAACCTTTGCACCAGATGAAATTGAACAATAAAAATGAAACAAGAAAAAAGGAAAGAAAGAAAACACCTCCCAGAAATGTGTTTAAGGTGCATTTAGGTCTTTTGTCAGGAAGGGCAAGCAAGAAAATAAGCTTCCAGTCCCACGCGCAGGGGTCATGGGGACATTTATAGGAGCCCAAGAAGGAGAGGGCACTGGGTACCAGGTGACACTGTCTCACCAGAAAGCCGAAACAAGACTGCTGTCCCAGAAGACGTCCTCAGCCATCAAAGGCACTCTAGGAGGCAAGTGTCATAGTGCGGAAACTTTCCACCTACCACAAATCCCGCCCTCTGACATGCAAAGAGGCTTCAAAAGACAGCGTGGCCCCACTCATTATCTGTCTCATGCAGATAGGTAAAAGACAAGCCACAAAGTGGTGGTACACACTTGTCGTCCTAGTGCTCTGGGAGGCCGAGGCAGAAGGATCACAGGTTGAATCCCCATGTGGACAATTTAGTGGCTGAGAGAGACCCTGTCTCAAAATCATCACCATCATCATCATCATCATCATCATCATCATCATCATCATCATCCGGGTGCTGGGATGTAACGCAGTGTGAAAGCCCTGGGTCCCATGCCCAGTACCACAAACAAGAAGAAGAGGAAGAGGAGGAGGAAGAGGGAGAAGAAGAGGTAAAAGGCAAAATGTAAGCAAGGCCCACAGCTTGGCTTCTGAAAGAATCTCTCCACGTGGTTTGACAGCCAGTCTGCTCCAGTCAGCTGTCTTTGGCTCCAATCAGCCATCTTTTGGTCACAGGCTCTCCTCTTCCAGGCCATCGGGTCACACAGGGGAAAGGTCCCTGGCCTCCCAACAGCCGCCTGTCTGCCCCATCCCAGCACGAAATTCTGTCTCGCTGCTCTTTGTCCCCCAAGAGTGAATTGTGTTCAGTGTACCTCCCACACATCGGAAAGGGCTCCGGGCAACCTGGTTGATTTTTATTTTGAAGGGATTTCAGTTAAAATAAATAGGAAAATGTAAACACTGATGGCGAACATATATTTTCCATACGGAGCAGCCTTAGCCAGCCATATGTTGAGTCTCACGAACCCGGGAACTTTTTGATTGTTACCAAAATTCCACATGCACCTGGTTATGGGACCGAAATATTCCACCAGAAATATAAACAACAGCAGCACAGAGTCAAGCTCATTGGAACCATCTTGTTGAGCAGTGACCTCGTTTTCAGGGGAGACTTGGGACCAGAAACAATCACATGACATGTGTTGATGGCCCAGGCCAGCAGCTCCCGTAGTGGTGGCCTTGACTTTGAGCTTTGGGGACGAGTGGCTTGGGCTTCCACGGCCGACATCTCTAGACTGAGCTGGGACCTTTGCTTACTACCTGGGAGACAAGCGACCTTCTCTCTCTGGGTCCCTCATGTGGTGATGAGATAACCTACTTTGAAGGATTCTTTTGAGGACAAATGAGGACATGCACGGGAATCCTTCCCAAATGAGTACAGGATATGGCAGTCACCACAAGGCAAACACCCAGGATAGGGATGGAGTCCACAGATGCTGATCAAAATCAAACTTTCTAGGCTGAACATGGTGTGACACCTGTGATCCCAGCACTCAGGAAGCTGAGGCAGGAGGATTGAAAATTTGAGGCTAGCCTGGGCTGCAAAGTTAGTTGAGAACTAGTCTGGACTACATAGCGAGACTGCGCTTCACACAAACAAACAAACAAACTCAAACTTTCTGGAAATAATACCAGATCCAGGTGTCCAGAAGCCTGGAAATGACTCTAGTTTTCCTACATTGTTGTCCCCAAGTTGTGAATCAAGGGAAGTCAATACAAGACCTGCTTAGGCAAAATGAAGTTGACCCAGATGGCAAAACCGTGTTTGCCTTCTCCTGCCCCTCAGGGAGCTACTTTCATTCTGTGTGTGCATGTGTGTGATATTTTTATTAAAAATTTGCGTTGTGAAAGTTTTGGGTATGCATAGTAAAAAATTCAGAATTGTATAGAAGTACAAAAGATTCTGCCCTACAAGTTGTTTTATGCCAGACCCTCATGATAACACTTATGGGGGGAGACAAGCATCTTTTCAATCTCCGCCCATACTTACACAACTGTTTACAGAAATGGGATCGTTGTTTTTTTCCATCAAACATCTGGAGCAACCTTCATATTCATCTATAACTTCGACTTCATTTTTAATAGACTTTTATTTGTTAGAGCTGTTTTTGATTTGCAGAAAGTACATAGAGTTCCCATGTACCCCACACCCTATTTCTACTGTTATTAACAACCCACATTAGTGTGGCGCATTTGCTATAATGAAGGAACGGATACTGTGTGTCGCTAACCAGAGTCAGGCCTCCTTGCCATTCCCCAGCGCTTAGCTGAGGCCCTGTCTTCTTCCAGGGTCCCATCCAGTGTCCACGTTTTGAGGACCTGGGCAGTTTAGATGGGGCTGGGGGGTGTATTGTGGGACACTCCCATACTGGCATTTGCTCCTGTCTTTCTCATGCTTAAATTGGTTGTAGATGAGGAAGGAAGGCCACATCAGGTGTCCTTCTTGTCACCTTACACCAGGGCTCTGTGCTTTTCGCATAACTCATCATCAAGCATATAAACCTAGCCCTCCATCATCTGGCTAAGGGTGCCTGATTTTTTTCTCTTTCTTTTGAAGTACAGTACTAGAGGTTGAACCTAGAGCATGATCAGCGATACCCTCAGCTCTTTTTATTTTTTTATTTTAGGACAGTCTGTCTCTCAGTTTTATGGGCTGGCCTCTAATTTGTGATCCTCCTACCCCTGCCTCCTAGTGTGCTGGGATGATAGACTTGTGCCGCCACCCTGCCTAATTTTTAAACAACTGCACGGTGTTCCATTGTTGGGAAGTATAATCACTTTTTAACCAATGAGGCTTAATGGAGGTAATTTTTTCAAATATCAGCAGCTGTTTGAAAGCGCACACCAAGTCCCCCATCTTTGCTCAGCATTTCATGTATTTCTGTGCTGTGAGTCCCGAAAAGGGATCATTCAGTCTACAGTGCGAGCTTATTTTAAATTTTCCCAGATCCTGCCAAATTGCCATCTGAAAAGTCTGTCCCAGCTGGTGTACCTCACACAGGTGCCAGCCCCAGGCCCCTCATCTTCTCCAGCAGCAATGTCACTGTCCCTCTAATCCTGGCCAGTGTCACAGAGGGGAGGAAATGCATCAAACCAGGTGACATTGCCTGCCGAGCCTTTTCACTTTATCTACTGAGGTTGGTGCCAAAATCTAATTTTGGAAAAGATTAAGCTGTTGCAGACAGTCTCAGGTGCTTAGTGCTAAACACCTGAAGTTGGAGAAGGAATGCAGGATTCAGAATCAAGCTGCATTCTGCCCTAAGAGCATCCAAGCATCAGTAACCTTTATTCTGAGATTTCTCTGATTCTCTCAGGAAGATGTGCGTCACATGCAGGACACGCTCGTCCTTTCTTCCTCGTGCTCATTGGTCCCATGCTGCCTTTACCTTTGGGATTCCTCCTCCCTGGGAAGGTTTGTGTCTCTGGAACCCTGGCCCATTCCTGGTGCAGAGGGACCTGGTTCTCCGTGTGTGCGGCCTCCATTCAGTTACAAAATTTACACAAATCACAGGGAACCAGTCCTTTTAAAATGGAAGATTTGACAACTATTTACACGCTGATGGAGAGTCAAGCTCTATCTTCTTTTAAATGTTTACATGGGCTTGACAGCTGCTCCAGAGCACAGGGAGCCGGGCACCCCATGGGGCCTAGCTCCAACACCCCCTCTCCCCCCACTTGGCATGTGCCACCAAGAGGGCAGAATTCCATTTTCTGCGGCTCCCCTGGTCCAGGCCACTGTCCTCTCTGTCTTTTGCACTGTGGTGCAGACTACAACAGCAGCCGCTGCCGCCACCACCACCTCTCCACCCCGACCTATGGTATCTCTCCGTCCAGCCCTTACAGAACAACGTGGACTTCACTGGCTTCGGTTCCTTGTTTATTTGATTCCTGTCTGTGTCCTGTTCACCTCAGCCACTCCTTTGCCAGATGCCTCCTACCACTGGACCCTTAGCCCTTCCGAGCAGTCTGTATCACCCGGTCCAGGAACCAGGCTGATGTTCCCAGTTGCCCAGGGACGGTTACTACGCAACTTGAGCCAGCCAGAAGGTATCAAAGCTCTGAGTTTAGGAGTTCCAGCTTTGGGCTTAGAACTGGGCATGGCTACTCCCAAGGCACTTTTTTTAGTTTTCTGAACCTCGATTTCCTCATCTTCCAAATGAGAATAAACTCTTCCTCATAGGATTACAAATATTAAATTGGGGGATTTTTCCCACTGTCTTAATTGAAAATTTTATTATAACTGCAGACTCAAGAGCAGTTGCAGAAACATTGTACATTGTTCCCTTGAATGCTTTGCCCAGTTTCCCCCAATGGTAACATTTCGCAGAGTTTTAGTACCATATTGCAACCTGGATACTGACATTGATACAATTCAGAAACCATTAAATTATAATTTTTTCCACATACTTATTTTAAAATAGGCAATTAATACAGCGATGTTACATGTTCCAGAAGGAAGACTCATTCCAACCCGCCCCCCCAGCTCGGTTCTGAGCTAAGCAGCTATTTATCGTGTTTAGCTGCCAGCACCCACCCACCCCAGTTCTGCACCGCCCCATGACACGTGACACAGGCCAGACCAATCCCGAGCGGCTTACTTTGTGGACTTCTGATTGGTCAGAGATGACCTTGTGATTCCAGCAGAGCCAATCAGAGTCCTTCCCTGGGAAATGTAAGTGGCTGGGTGGACAGCGGCCCTGTGTGCAGTGGGGGGGGGGCGGGGGGGCTGGTCGTGGGGACCCCCGAGGAGGAAGAGACAGGCTGCTGTCCTGGGCCTGGGCGGTCACGTGCGGCTGAAGTGGGAAATCTGCCACCTGTGCACTGGGAGGTGAGGGGTGGGGTCAGGACTTGTTTTGCTGACCTGAAGAAGGGGGGACAATAAATATTTCCCTCCCCGTGAACCATGCAATGGTGCAGCCACTTTGCAAACATCAGCTTTATAGCTGAAACCAACTGTCCCCTTGCTGTGACCCAAGACTGCCCTGGACCGTGGGGTCCTGAGAGCTGGCGGAGGCCGAGTGAGCTGGAGACTCTGCGAAGGGGCCGACCCGGCCGCCTCCACCCACGGCCACGTGGCGCTCCCGAGTGGGGCTGCTGTGCTGCAGAGCAGTGCTCTCAGCCGGGTGACTGTCCCCAGGGCGCCCCGCAGTGTCGGGACATGTTCGGTTATCACAGCGGGAAGGTGCTGCCTGCGAGGAGTGGGCGGGGCACAGGACGCCCCCGCAGGGAATCACCACCGCGGGTGTCACCGCGACGTGGCCAGGAAGCCTGGGGCGGGGCGTCCTGGTGGCCGTGGGTGAGACACGGGCCACGGGTGACCGCGGCACACCGGACACATGCCTGTAGTTCCCCCAGCACCGCGGGAGGGGGACAGTTCCCGGAAGCGGGCGCTAAACGCAGGTAGAAGGTGGAGATGGTGAAGCCCGCAGGACAGCGTCTGCTCTGGGCAGGGGCTCCCCGAGAAGCAAGGCTGCGACCCCTACTAAATAACGGCACCCACCCGCGACGCTCATACCTTGGAAGCCTGCAGTTCACCCACAGGTATGGGCAGGAGCCTCATCTCAGTTAAGCTCTGTTCCACAGAAGGAACAGATCTCGGGTGGGGCTTGGTGGTGCACGCCTGTGAGCCCAGCACTCGGGAGGCTGAGGCAGGAGGATAGCTGCGAGTTCAAGGCCAGCCTGGGCTACAAAGTGAGTTCGAGGCCAGCCTAAACTTCATAGTGAAACCCTGTCTCAAATAAATAAATAAATAAATGAAATTTAAATAGGAGGATCTTGTGTTGAAAATGCTTGGTGAGGTCTCTCAGCCTGAGTCTTGACAGCGCTGTGGTGGGGGAGGGGAAAGAAGGGTGAAATGAACAGCAAGGGGGTGGGATGGCCAGCAAAGCCCTCTCTCAGGAGGTGACAGGAACAGAAGACAGGACCTGAAGACAGGGGGGCAGCAGGTGTTTGGAGGAAGAGTTTTCCGGGCAAAGAGAAGGAGTTGTGCAGGAAGGGCATGGGTAGGAAACATGGTAAGTGGGGGGATGGGGGGGCACTGCTGGGGTTCCCTGGCTTTTACTTTAAGTGAGACGGGAGCCACAGGAGGTCAGCACCACAGCAGTCAGGAACGTTCCTCTCCAGCTGTGTGGACAGCAGCCTGGCTCACGCCGGGCAAGGGCACTGCCGAGAGACCGGGGGAGGCCACCGAGGAAGCCCAGGGGAGAAGACGGTGGCTCTGCCCAGGAGAGGAAAGGAGGGGTGAGCAGTGATGGGATTCTGGCTGTGGCCTCGGCAGACCCGGCAGGATTTGCTGAGGGATCAGAGACTGAAAGCGAGACTCCTCAGTGCTGCTATGAAAGAAATACAAGGGCAGTGTCTATTCTGTTCATTCCGTACTACCAACACCTAGCACAAGGTTGAGATATTGTGACCCAGAAAAGAAAATTTTATGAAAGTTCCTTTTAGCTTCCCTCCTCCTCCCTCTTTTTTGCTGCATAAACTGTGCATGTGATGGTTGGAGCTGCAATAGTCTTTCAGGGTCATGAGGTACCATCATTCAGAAGCTACATACTAGGAGAGGTAAAGCAGAAAGACAGATGGAGCCAGAATCCCTAATTAGCAAGGAACCTCCAACCTTGCCTTGGACTACTTATTTTCAGATTTCTTTTACCCAAGGAGAAATATTTTTTATTTCCTTTAAGTTATTTTATCAAGTTTCTGTTTCCAACAGTTGAGTCCAACTCTCAACTGATTTAATGCTATGTATAGTTTTATTTTACTGTAAACAAAGTTGAAATGGAGTCATGTCAAAATAGAAGTCATTACTTTGGACCTCATTTCCTCCTCTGTAGCAATCAAATCATAGGGAGTCTATCCCACAAAGCAGGAGGAGGGTCGTGAGGTCGTGGAGATTGTGTAGAACTCAATTGGTGTTTCCTTCTCTTCCTTGCCCCGAAATAAAATAAGAGTTTAGAACCATGGGCATCTGAACGTATCATGAAGTTACAAACTGGATAATACGGGGTGCCCTGGAGCGATGCTTCTCTGACTCGTTGTCATGATTACCCCTGTTATGGCTGTGTCTAGATGTCCCCACCAAGTCTCATGCGCTCACAGGTGCGGCTTTTCAGAGCTGCCTGGATCCAGGGTGTGTGATACTGGGATTAAGGGTGTGTGGTCCTAAATTAGTCCACTGATTGGAATCAGCATAGTTCTGGGTGTGGCTGAATGGATTTGCTGAAGAAAGAAGCCCCACCCTGGGTGCGGGTGGCACCACCCAAAAGGCTTGCAGCCTGGATGGAATATAGAGCGAGAAGGGAAGGCAGGCTCACTGCTGTGCTGCCTCCTGCCAGCCCTGCAGTGGACGGTCTCTCCTTGCTGATGCCCCTCTGCCATGTGCCACCCTGCCTTGGAACAAGCCAACTGTGGACTGAAACCTCTGTGAACTGTGAGCTAAATAAACCCTTCCTCTTCTAACTTGTGGGTGTTGGGTATTTTGTCTCAGCAATGAGAAAGTAACTAAGACAGCCCCTAAAAGTCCTGTTTTTGTTTTTGTTTTTTCTGCTGCTGGGGATAGAACCCAGGACCCCAGGCCTGCTAGGTAAGTGCTCTACCACTGAGCTACCTCCCCAGCCCCTTTTTAGTTCTTATCTTGAGATGAGTCTCAAGGCGCCCAGGCTGGCTTCAAACTTGTGCCACTGAGACTTGAACTCCTTCTAAATTTTTTGTCATGAAGTCACCTTTATTTCCATTTATTTAATATTACAATTTAAAATGCAAAAACCACTCTTCGCTCATGAGCCGTACAAAAACAGCAGGCAGCTGTAGTTTGCCAACCCAGCAACACGTCATTCCATCTAGTTAGAACACATATATGTCATTTAAATCTTTCCAGTAGCCACAACAAAATTAATAAGAGACAGGTGAAAATAATTTTATTAATTTATTTTCTTTAAACCAATATGGACAAAATATTACTATTTCAAAAAAGTAATCATTACTAAAACCTACAAATGATTTGCTTTACTTATAATGGGTGAGTATTACCTACTCTGCCATCACTGGGACAAAACACCCAACACCCAAAACTTAAAGCAAGAAGTTTATTTTGGCTCATGGTTTCGGTGGGTTCAATCCATGGTCAGCTGGGTCCAAGGCAGGATAGGCCTGGCAGAGGGAAGCCACTCACCTCATGGCAGCCAGGAAGTAGAGAGAGAAGGGAGCAGCAAGGGACAAGAACACACCCTTCCAGGTCATACTCCCAGTGGCCCACCTCCAACCAGGTCTTGCTTCTAATAACATCTTCAGCACCCCTGTGACCCAGTTGCCCTTCAAAAGTGCCACCTCTGAACATAAGACTTTGAGGGGACCTTTTAGCTCTACACATGACACATGGTCTCTATTCACACATAGCTGTTAGGTGTCTGGGACCCTGAGCTTCACTTCGCCCAGACAGACAGTTCCAGCTGCAGACCGCAAGCTGGTAACAAAGCTGAGCCAGCCCACTTTCCTCTGTATTTTTTGTCCTCAGGGCTCCTTGAATGGTCACCCTGTGACCTATCTGCTCACTCAGCACTGAACAGTGCCCTGGTTGGGTCCAGCAGGACTTGAAGCTTCCCTGAAAGGCTGGTAGCCTCTGTGAGTCCTGCTACGGGCTTGCCTGTCCACTCGTTCAGTCATTCATTCATTCGCTGACAAGTCTACGCTGCAGTGAGAGGCACAGCAGTGATGAGGCAGTTTCTTAGTGTGCTGGTTGCCAGCAGGACACACTTCTGTCTTTAGGAGACATCAGGTGATACTTGGGACCTTCTTGGTTGTCATAACCGGAAGCAGAGGTCTCAAGACGGGACAGAGACATCCTGACTGCTGCGTGCTCTCTGTTATGAACGAAGCCCAGGGACTTGGAAGAACAGCAAAGACCTCACTGGGAGCAACGGGAGGCACTGGTGGTGTGCAGAGGGGTGCGGGGGGACCGTGTGTGCCAACTGAGCACCAGCTGAGGGCTGCTGCCTGGGAGGAGGCAGAGGCCAGAGAGCGGGGGAGGAACGGGAAAGGGGAGGTTGAGGCAGCAATCAACAGAGTCGGGTCCTGCAGGCACAGATTTAAAAGCTCCCTTCTATGTGCAGGGCAGTTGTGAGCCATAGAAGGTTCTGAAGCAGGGGAGCAATGGGACCCGAGAGCCTCTTAGGAATCCAGGCCAGGCGGTCATTCAGCACCTTGTAAAGGTCTCAGCATGGGCAGCAGGGGCCACGACCTGTAGCCTCTGAGCCAGTTCTACCTGTTTTGCTGCTGCTGTTATTTGGGGTCCAGACATGGTGTGTAAAAGACCCATTTGAGGCTTTTGGCGAAGCGTGAGCCTGTTCTGCCCCAGCTGCCGTGTCTGACCCTCCCTGGCCCCTGGGACTCTGAGCTCTGGCGGGGCTGGGACCTCAGAGGGCTCCACCAGCCCCTGCTGGGGACCCAGAGCCCCTGGCCCGGCCCCACAGCCACTGCAGCCTGGCCAGGTGGGTTGCTAAACCATCCCCTCCCCAAGCCTGGCCCCAAGAACAAAAGCCCCAAACCATTTCCAGTAATGCAATTTCATGCCCCAGGTCTATCACCACCCTCTGAGCCTTTTGATTCCAAAAGAAGCGTGTTCTGGGGAAAGACAAAACAAAGTTCAGCATTTCTGTTTAGTTCCAGTAAGCACTTTGAAAAGTTCCAGCCCTCCTTCTGACAACGGTGCTTCCTTTGCGAGCTGCAGCCACCAGACCTAACGGGGGTGTTTTCTTCTCTTAAAAATCAGTTTCCTTTGCTGAGAACATTTTTTAAATGGCAACTCCTTCCACTGTCCCCTTCCCACCTCTTTTCTCACCTGGCCTCTGACGCTGTGCAGCAAAGCTCTTCCTGCACTGCGTTCATCCGGGTGGTGACAGAACCTGCCCAGCGTCAGGGACAGAGGAGACGTGGGCTGGGGGGAGCATGTGGGCCAGAGACCGGCCACTCTGGGGCTGGACCTGCCCCCCTGAAGCCCGGCGCCACTGTAGGGTGTGGAGCGCTGTCCACGACGGCAGGGAGAGGAACAGCCGAGGAGTGGGTGATGGCATTGCTACAAACACGGGGAGGACGTGTGTGCTGGGCTCTGGCTCCACCTCAGTGTGCCCAGCACTGCTGCCTCGGGGCCTTGGCACATGCCGCTCTGCTGTCCCCTGCTCACCCATCTGGCTCTGCCTCACTTTCCCAAGGGCAGCTTCAAGGATGTCTCCTCTGACATTCCTGCTGACCTCCAGCCAGAATCAGGCCCCCTTTCCAGAACCAAAGCCTCCCCTGCTACTTGGCCACACTTCTCGCCGTGAGTAAGAACCTATCAAAGTCGGGTGCAAGGTCCTGGTTGCAGGGGTGGCCTCTCTGGGGCAAAGAGCTCGACCTGTCCGCCTCAGTTCCTTCATTTGGGGAAATAATAACCAACCCTGGGCCAGGCTTTGCTAACAAGTCCTTAGGTGCCAGAGAGAGAAGGTGTAGCTGAGGCCTGGCAGGCTGAAGTGACTGCAGCTTAGCCTTGTATCCTCTGCCCCCCATTTCTGTCCCAGCCCCCCTCCCCCAGCTGGAGGAGCGTCTGCAATACGCAGCCCCTTCATTGACACCAAGTGTTACTGTGCCTTCTACCTACGGAAATGACTTTAGACTTGATTTCACAAGAACCCAGATCAACACACCTGTCACATAACAACACGTCTTTCCTCAGCGTGTGAACTGGGAGCCTTAAAGGTCTCCTATGGAGCCGGGCGTGGTGGTGCACACCTGTAATCCTGGCACTTTGGGAGGCTGAAGCAGGAGGATCGAAGGTTTGAGCCCAGCATGGACAAAGGAGCAACTTAGCAAGACTATCTCAAAATTAACAATAAAAAGGGGCTTGGAATGTAGCTCAGACCGAAGGCTCTCCCTGCAATCCTCAGTATCACAAGGACGAAACGAAGAGTCTCGCATGGAAACACACCCAGCCTGATGCTGGGGTGCTGGGGTGAAAAGGGCGAGCACCCAGCTTTTTCTGGGAAAGGTGGGAGTAAGCGAGCTGTCCGGAAGGTGGGGACACATCTAAGGCACAGGCTGGTGGCCAATGGGGCAACATCCCGTGGGGGTGGGTTCTGGGTGCAGAGGAGGAAGCCCCCAACCTTCCAACACACACTTCAGTGTCCCCTGCCCCAGCCGGCAAGATGAGGAGGAAGAGAGCCTCCCCAACACACAGCTCACTCCACTGGGGCTGCGCTGTCCCCTTCGCTCTGCACTGCAGAACTGGCCTCTCTCAACAGGGTGGACGGAAAGTCACATGCCACGCTGCTGGACTCCAGGGGCAGAGTGACATCAGGGAACCAAAAAACTAAAGGAAAACAGTCAGGCAATGTGTGATGATGAGCTCTCCAAAAGTTGGGAACAGGATGTTGAGACAGGGACAGCAGGGGACTCACCCTTTGCTGGGTGGCGGGGGAGGTGCCGTGGGTTGGAAGGAGGCAGTGGGGCACCATATTGATCCGGGCTGTGCGGCAGGGTGCTTGCTGACCTGGGGCCGTCTGTGTCCTCCAAGGTCTCCACAAATTAACTCATTCAGTTTCACAGCCAACCAAGGAGCCCATGCTAGCCGTATGTACAAGAGAGACAGCCATGGAACAGAAGCAACTTGCCTCAGGTCACCCAGCTTGTAAGTGGTAGAGGCAGGATTTGAACACAGGTCCATGTGCATGGCCACTGTATCACATTGGCCCTAGGGGGCAGGCTTCCAGCCCATGGCTTGGCAGGTGCAAAGGGCCTGTGCACCTTGGTGGCCAGGGCCTCCTCAGCCACGGCCCTGCTCAGCATTCCCAGATCAAACCAGGCAAGGCCTCCCCTTGGGTCTGAAGGCAGCTGATGCCCCTGCCAGGAAAGCCCGGCCCTGAGCACCACACAATGGGAGGAGGCAAGAAGATCCCACCATTACAATGGGCGAACTGTAGCTGGAGAGGGGACACAGCCTCCCTGGGGAGCTAAGACCCTGAGATTGCCATGAAAGCACTGAAAGACCTGCTTCCATCTCCAGCATCCTATCGTCACAACATCCCATGAAGCAAAGTTTTCTGCAGGGACAGAAAACAAAACGTGATTACAGAGCACACTGGACATCAGCGACACACTTCGAGTGTCATTGTCTGCCATCATCCCAGATGGGACAAGCTCAGGGCTCCCACTGGTGCTGCATCATGGAGAGTTATACATTTCATTACGTGTTACAATGTAACCATAATTGAAAGGAAGTGCAGTAGATGGGATGAGCTTGAATCACCCCGCAACCACCACCCCCTGGTCCTTTCAAAATTTATCCTCCACGCAAGCAGTGCCTGGTGCCAGAAGAGGCTGGGAGCTGACTTAGAGATGTGTGTGTGGGCGTGTGAGTGTGTGTGTCTGCATGTGCGTTCAGATGATGAGGATGTGTCTTATTATATGCATGTGTACGTGTGCACATGAGTGTGCATGTCTGAGTTGCACACTGTGGGTGTCTGTGTGTGCATGTGCAAGTCTGTCTGTGTGTATAAAGTGCCCATGTGAGCTTGAGAATGCGTGTGCATGTGTGAGTGTGTGAGCGCACTGCCAGGTGAGGGTGTAGGCAAATGCTCCTGTGGGAATGTGCGCGAGAATCATGTACGGGTGTTGCGCAGAGCTTTGTCCAGCAGCAGCAGGTCCCGGTTGTGAAGGAGCCGACTGCAACCCCACAGGAAGCGCACACAGGACAGCGCACAGCCGAGGACTGCACCATTCCGGAGATGGACGGGAAGGGAGGGGCCTGTCCTCGCCGCAGAGGTCAGCCTGGGGTTTTCTATGTCAGCGAGACCACGGTGGCCTTAGGATTGGCCCTGCAGGAAGTGAAATGTTTTCTAAGCCACGAGTGACCTGATCACTGCTGTTGCCTGCACCGTGTCTCCTCCAGGTGGGGAAGCAGGCTTTTCTGGAACAGGGGCCGGGAGCCGCAGGCGCCCATCACAGCAGTGATGTGCAGGCTTGAATAAGCAAAGCTGTGCACCAGGCTGGAGCCAAAGGGCTGCGGAGCCACGGGGTCAGGGGTCTCCAGGCCTCCACTGGGCACCTCCGGGGGGAATGCGGTGGAGAAAGAAGCGGAATGGGAAATTCCTACTCAGGAAAGCAACAACAGGCTGAGTGCCGAGCTACAGAGCTAACCGCCCTAGCGCTTGTCTCCTTGTCAATGACATGGGGATATTGGCTCATGGGGCTCTTCCGGATCTTAACAGAAATATTTATGGGGGTGTGCATGTGTGTGTGTACATGCGTAGACACACACACACACACACAGGTGTGCCCTTACCCAGCACATGCCTGGCTTACAACAAAGCCTTCAGAAGTAGGGATTATTGGTATTTCTACTAGAAAAAGTATAGCACTCCAAGCACCTGAAATTATGGAATAGGGGATGCTAGTTATTAGTTTTCACTAAAAGGCCTGTGTTAATAGAAAGTGTCCCTCCGGGTGCCACCCCAGTCGCACTGTGGTTCCCAGCCTTAGTTTATGGATGCGCCTGGACAGGTGCCTCTCTGGGGGCCACCATCTTGGGGAGCACAAGGGAGGCAGGTGCCATTCCTAGGAGTGCGCTTTGGGGGAGTCACAGGGGACCCACCTCTGCAATGGCCCATTCTCCACGCAGCTGTCCTCTCCGTTACCTTCCCCTCTGCCTGGGCAGCAGCCCCATCGGCCTCTCCCACCACACTGAGCAGGCAGATGGATCGCTTTTGATTATTCCCCCTCCACTGGCAAATAGGAGTTGTCAGCCCTCAACTCCACAAACCGCTGCGGGGATCATCACAGGGAGGGAGGTGTTGTCAGGGTAAAGGGCACATTGCCAAGGAGACCACAACCCCCACAGCCACTGATGGGATCCAGCTCCAGCCCCCCCAAGAGGGGCCTGGCCAGTGGGGTTTTTCCTGGGTGATGAGGGCATCGAAAGTACAGACAAAATGTGTTACAGGTGCGTTCGCCTCATTCTGGCAGAGAATTCTTCCCCATTACCCTGCAGAGTTCTCTAACCCACCACCTCCTTCGCCAAACAAATCTCTTCATGTGCCTTAAAGTCTAAAAATCACTTTTAAATATTTGATTTGCTGCCATGAGCCGAAGAGAAAAACTTGGACTGACGGATGCTGTGTGAGCTATTCAGAGAATGTCACCTTGCCATCTCCGAGCGGCTACAGACTTGCCTCTCCCTCCGGTGCCCTCTCCAGAGAGCAAGACAAATAAAGTGCGGAGCAGCCCCAAGCCCACGGGCTCGCGGTGGGGATTAAGGTGCAGGGTTTGCCGGCAAGCCGCTGAGTGATCTGTTTATCCAGATTGTGTCTGTTGATTTTACTTGCAGATTTTTTCCCCCCAGTAAACATCGCTACATGGCAATTGTGTGTTTTCATTTCTTTCTGGAGAAATGAAAGACATCTGTAACCATAGAGATAAACTGGCCAATCTTTCAACATGTTTTTAAAAATATCAGGAACATTTCCAGGAGAAATGACACTCTGGTGCCATGGGACCACAGTGTCCCAAAGCAGCCCTGGGCGTCCAGTCCCCAACTCCAAGAGAGACCTGGGAAGGGACAAAATGAAGGGGACCCCGCTGCCCGTCTCATCCCTCAGGCCTGATGGCTCAATGAGGAGCTCCCATGAGGTCTACCAGGGTCCCCCCTGGAGCTCTGGGCATCACTCAAACCCCACCAGGGACGGGCAGCTGAGCAGAAAATCCGTTTCTTTTACGGATGAAATGTGAATGTGGCTGAAAGAATTTCTCTCCCTTCTTTTTTTCTGAATTGATTTTTTTGGTGTTGAGTGAATCCAGTGCTCTGAGCCCCTGCGTGAGCTTTGACCGCAGGAGTTTTACCCTGCGGCTCGCACCCCTTCCGCTTCGGAGCGGCACTGAACCCTGACCAGGAGGAGCCCCACCTGTCACCATCGGCTGGGAACAACTGTCCTTTCAGCCACCTGAGAAAAGTCACATTCGCATAGACAATGTCTGCTGGTCATTTTCTTTTTCTTTTCTTCTTTCTTTCTTTCTTTTTTTTTTTTTTTGTGGGTACCGGGGGGTCGACCTCAGGACCTCGCGCGGCAGCAGGCGCCCGTGCCGCTGAGCGATATCACCGGCCCTTTCTTCGTATGTGGGTTCCGGGACTCGAACTCGGGCCCTCGCGCTTGCCAGGCAGGCGCTTACACCACTGAGCCATCTCACCAGCCCTCTTTCTTTCTTTTCTTTCTTTTGTCTTTTTTTTTTTAAATACTAGTGGAAATTGAATCCAGTAGCACTGAGCTACATCCCGAGCTCCTTTCATTTTTTATTTTGAGACAAGGTTTCAGTAAGTCCTGAAATTGCCCAGTCTGGGCTCAAACCTGAGACTCTCCTGCCTCAGCCTCCCAGAGTGCTAGGATCACAGGTGTGCCCCAGCACACCCAGCTGTCTGCTCATCTTGACAGTCCCCTGGGGCCAGCATGGGGCCCAGCACCAGCAAGCTCACCCAGGTTGCCCAGGGCGCTCAAGTATCTGCCCTTCCCTTGAAGTGGGGTATTTACTGGGAAGGGAACTGCATTAGGCCGGGACGCTACAAGACCTTACATGTGGCCGTGGTTTGCACGGCCTTCATTTGTTTTCTCTTTCATTATTCAATAGACCCGGATCAAGGATGGGGGTGGCCCAGGGAGCACGGTGGTAGAATCTCACAGAAGCCCCTGCCGAGCCTGCAGAAAGGAGGTGGCCGCAGCCCGCAGTGCCGCCCGTCCTGGCCAATCTGCACCGCATTCCCTGGAGCCAGGTGCTGCCCCGCGTGGGGTCCCCGACAGCAGCCTCTGCCCCAGGGCTCCTGCGGTTGGCTGAGACCTCCACAGCGCTGCCCAGTGTCCCAGCACGTCCCTTCCTTCTCTCCCCTCCCAGGGCTAACAGCCCTGCCTGTCACCCGTGCTCACTCTCGACTCTCGCAGACATTGCCCTGGAAATACACTGCATCCCACTCTCGGCCTCCACGCTGTCTTCCTGCCGGACGACATAAACACGCAGGTCGAAGGTCGAAGGGTCAGCCCAGATGTGGGTCCCATTCCGGTGCCTGCCTGCTGGACCTACCGGACGCTGCCGTCCCCTGCACGCTCTGTGCTGTGACCCTCGTCACCCTCCTGATGAGCGAGCTGGATCCTGCTGCTGCCCTGCTGAAGTCTGCTGTGACTTCCAGTCCCCCCACCTGACTGCACCCCTGGGGGATCCGCCGCAGCCCGTCAGGTGCCCCTGGCTCCTTCCATTCCACGAATGCAGGTCTGCTTTCCAGTCCTTAGCTCGTAGCAGGTTAAAGTGTCCCCCTAAAGCTATGTGCAAGCTCTACGCCCTCATACCTGTCCGTGTGACTGCATTTGGAAAAGAGCTTTGCAGGGGTGACTGAAGATGGACTCTAAATCCAATGACTTATGTCGTCTGTCTGCCTGTCTGTGGAACTGGGGATCAAACTCAGGGCTTTGCACACGCTAAGCAAGTGCTCACCACTGAGCCATGTCCCCAGCCCCTTTCTGTATTTTATTTTGAGACCTGATCTTGCTAAATTGCCCAGGCATTCGTCAAACTCAAGATCCTCCTGCCTCAGCCTCCCAAGTAGATGAGATTACAGGTATGTGCCACTGTGCCCGGCTTGACTTGTGCCTTTGTAAGAGAAACGGGAAGGAAACACGAGACACAGAGACACATGGGATAGGAGCCAGGTGAAGATGGACCAGAGACTGGAGTGACACCTCTACAAGCCAAGGAGTGTCGAGAGCTGCCAAAGCCACCAGGAGTTCAGAGAGGCAGAGGATTCTACCCTCCTGTTACCTTTGACCTCAGCCTCACCGAGCTGTGAGAAAATCAGTTTCTATCGGTTTAAGGAGCCGAGGTCACGGTGATGTGCTACCGCAGCCGGGACTCTCTACCTGTGTCCCTGCAGCTCAGGGCCTGTGGCCCAGCGTCCCGGGTCCTTCGGGCCTGCTCCTGCGTTCCTTCCTCATCCCGGCCTCAGGGGCCCCCTCCGGCCGGCCGCGCTCAGCTAAGACCTCCGGGCGGGGTAGCACAGTCCCCGCTACCCCGCCCAGCTTCGCCGCTGCGCTTCCCGTCCCCGGGGGACTCGGGCGCGCCTGTGTCCCGCCAGCCAGCAGCCCCGGGAGGGCAGGCGCGCCGGGCCTCGGGCCACACGCAGGGACAGCGGGGGGAACAGGGCGAAGCGCACGCAGGGTGGGACGCTTTCACTCTTAGCAGAATGACGATCGGCAAGCGTGGGAGAGAAGGCGGCCTGGGGGCCCGGCCCTCGCCACCCTGGCCCCGGCCCTTTCCTCTCCTTGCAGCCTCTGCTCGCCTATCTCAGGAGCCATCAGCAGACAAGCTTCCTCCCCTTTCCGCCCGCCGCCGGCGCCAGGAACGCAGCCGCGAGAAGTGCGACCAGGGACGCAGGTGGCACACGGAGGCGGCTCGGGACGGTCGGGCCCCGCGGGCCGCGCCCTGCGCGCTCCGGACGAGAGTTTGGCCGCGGGTAACGCAGCAGCGGAGTCGCGAGGTCCTCCCGGGAGCCGGGCCGGCGGGGCTCGCAGCCCAGACGCAGGGCCAGAGGCCACCAACCCTTGCGCAGGCCACTTAGTGACCACGAAAGGTGAATGCTTTGCATCTGTTCAGGACACCGAGGCAGCCACCACGTGGCGGTGCAATTAAAGACACTCACGAAAGGGGACTCCAGAGCTGCTTCAGAAGGTGGCGAGGATAACGGAATAAGTGTGTCAAAATCACTGGGGAGTACTGGGGGGAGTTAATGGCAATGTGTCTTTTATTGCAATTAATTTTTTAAATGTAAACATTCACTGTATTTTTGTTCATTGTGATTTTATTCTTTCTTTAACTTTATTTTGTATCAGTGCATATTTGTCATGTATATTGATCACATTCATCATAGGGAACATGTGCCTGTACTAAATATATCTTGATTCTTCTTTTTTCCCCATTTCCCTCCCCGCTTTGGCTCTTCTTCCTCTCCCTGTTTACAAAAGCTTTTGTTTCCATTTTTTCCTTCTATTCTCTTTTTTTCCTTTTCCATTCCTTCCCTTCCTCCACCCCTCCTTTTCTCCCCTTCCCATTTGAACATATTCTTCCTGCTTCCCAATATCCATCCTCCATTAGGCTCCTTATTTACCCTTTGGTTTTTTGTTTTGTTTTGTTTTGTTTTTTGTTTTTTTTTTTTGTGGGTATTGGGAGTCGACCTAAGGACCTCGCCTGCCAGCAAGCGCTTGTGCCTCTGAGCGGTATCACTTGCCCCTTTTTTTCCTTTATGTGGGTATCGGGAGTCGAACTCAGGACCTTGCACTTGCCAGGCAGGCGCTTATGCCCCTGAGCCATCTCACCGGTCCCCCTTTGGGTTTCTGACCAGAGAAACAATGTGATATTTAAACTTGTGTGTCCAATTTATTTCACTTAACATTATGGTCTCGAGGTGCATCCATTTTCCTACAAATGACTCAAGTTTATCCTTCTTTATGGTAGAGTAGTACTCCATTGTATGTAAATACATTTTCTTTATCCATTCATCTGTTGATGGGCATATGGGCTGTTTCCAAGATTTAGCTATTATAAATTGTGCTGCTATAAATATGGCTATGCATATATCACTGTAGTGTGATGTTTTTAACTCTTTCAGGAAAATACCAAGAAGGGAAATAGCTGGTTCAAATGGAACTTCCAGTTTTAGTGTTTTGAGGAATCTCCACACTGATTTCCACAGTGGTTGCACCAGTCTACACTCCCACCAACAGTGGAGAAGGGTTCCTTTTTCCCCAAACCCCGGCCAGCATTTGCTACTGGTTGATTGCTTGGTGATAGCCATTCTTTCTGGAGTGAGATGGAATCTCAGCATTGTTTTAATTTGCATCTCTTGAATGACCAATGATGTTGAGCACTTTTTCATATATTTATTTGTTGTTTGTACTTCTTCATCTGAGAAGTTTCTATTCATTTCAGATGCCTATTTTTGGCTTGGGTCTGTAAATTTGGGGGGGTCTGATTTTTTTTTTTTTTTTTTTGAGTTTTTTATACATTCTAGATAGTAGTCCTTTGTTTGGGGAGTAGCTTCTAAAAAGCAGAAGCTTTTTAATTTGATATGATCCCAGTTGTTGATTCTTTATAACATTTCCAAGTGCTGGGATTACAAATGTGTGCCACTACACTTGGCTGCATCTTCTATTGCACTGATCCTTGAGTCTGTTTTCTTGCTGGTACCATGCTGTTTTTATCATGGTAGCTTTATAGTATAACTTGAACTCTGGGATTGTGATGCCTCCTGCCTTGCCTTTGTTGCCCAGAACTGCTTTTGCTATTCTAGGTCTCTTCTGGTTTCATATGAATTTTAGGATTGTTTTCTCTAGTTCTGTGAAGTATGCTCTTGGTTTTGATTGGGATTGCATTAAATCTGTATAACAGTTTTGGCAGTATGGCTATTTTCACTATGTTGGTTCCTAATCCCGGTAGACTGGATACAATATAAAGGACAGAAAGAGGCTTATCTTGCTCTCACTTGATGCTTTTGCTGTTTTCTGCTGCCATGTACTCTTGCCTTTCAGCCTTGGAGCCAGCCGATGACTGAAACCTCTACTAACTGTGAGTTAAATGAACTTTCCCCCTTTAACTTTGGGTGTCGGATGTTTTGTCTCAGCCACGAGAAAAGTAACTAAGACAATTGGCATGTACTTCTCTTTTTTGGTTGGATCCTTCTCTGGTTTGGGTATCAGAGTAATGCTTGCTTCCAGGAATGAGTTTGGGAATGTTGCTTCCCTTTTAATTTTATTAAAGCGTTTGAAGAGTAGTGGCCTTAGATCTTCTCTAACGTTCTTGTAGAATTCATCAGTGAATCCATCAGGATCTGGGCTTTTCTTTGTTGGCAGGGGTTTTTCTTGTTTTTTGTTTTTTTGGTTTTTTTACTTCTTCAATTTTATTAACTGGTATTGGGCTATTTAGAATTTTTGTATCTTGTGATTCAGCTTTGGTAATTTATATGTATCTGTGGCCCATTTCTTCTGAGTTTCCATCTTATTAGAGTACCGGTTCTCAAAGTAGGTATTGGATCTTCTCGATTTCTGCAGGATCCACTGTGAGCTCACCCTTTTCATTCCTAATTGCATGGATTTGGGCCTTTTCTTTCCTTATTTTTTTTAAGGTTGGCTAAGTGCTTGTCTATTTTATTTAATCTTTCAAAAAACCAACTCTTCAATTCATTGGTTCTTTGTATTGTTTTCTTCATCTCAGTTCCATTAATTTCTGCTCTGATCTTTATAATTTCCTCCCTCACACGTGCTTTGGGTTTAGCTTGCTCTTCTTCTTCTAAAGATGTTCAACATTAGGTTATTTATTTGAGCTTACTCTGTTTTTTGTTTTTGTTTTTGTTTTTTGTCTTTCTGAGACAGGGTTTCACTATGCAGTTCAGGCTGTCCTTGAACTTTATAGCCCAGGCTGGCCTCGAACTCGCAGCAATCCTCCTGCCTCAGCCTCCCAAGTGCTGGGATTACAGGTGTGCACCACCACACCAGGCTATTTTTTTTTTTGTCTTTTTTTTTGAGACAGGGTTTTGCAGTACAGTTCAGGCTGGCTTGAACTCACTCTGTAGCTCAGGCTGGCCTCAAACTCCCAGTGATCCTCCTGCCTCAGCCTCCCAAGTGCTGGGATTACAGGCATGCGCCACCACGCCTGGCCTCGTATTTTTCTAATGTGGGAATTCACCACTATAAATTTCCTTCATAGGAATGCTTTCATTGCATTGTAGAAACCTTTTAATTTTTTTATTTAATTTCATCTGTGACCCACTGCTTGTCCAGGAGGGTGTTATTTAATTTCCATGTGTTTATGGAGTTTTTGTGGTTTCTTTTGCCATTGATTTCCAATTTCCTTGCACTACTATGATCTGATAATACCCATGGGGTACTTTTAATTCCTTTGCATTTACTTAAGCATATTCTATGAGCTAGTATGTGGTCTATTTTGAGAAAGTCCCATGTACTGCTAAGAAGAATGTCTATTCTGATTTGGGGTGGAACACTCTCTAGATATCGATTAAGTCCATTTGTTCAAAGGTTTGGTTCAGCTCTGATATTTCTTTGTTGATTTTTTGTCTAGTTGATCTATTTGTGACAGTGGGGTACTGAGGTCCCCCCTTACAATTGCATTAGTGCTTATCTGATTTTTCATATCCATTAGTGTTTGTTTTATACAATTGGGTATTTAGTGCATATATATTTATGATTGTTATCTATTCCTCCTGGATTTTTCCCTTAACAAATATGTAGTGACTTTCTTTGTCTCTTCTGATCAGTCTTGGCTGGAAGTCCACTTTGTCTGCAAATAGAATAGCTACCTCTATTTTTTTCTGGGTTCTTGTCACATGAAGTATTGTTTTCTATCCTTTGAGTTTCAGTCTATGAATTTCTTTTTGAGTTAAAGGTGTTTGTTTTATGAAGCATACTGCTGGATTTTGTTTTTGTTTGTTTGTTTTATTTTTTGAGACAGGGTCTCACTATGCAGTTGAGGTTGGCCTTGACTCACTGTGTAGCCCAGGTTGGACTCAAACTTGCAGCAATCCTCCCGCCTCAGCCTCCCGAATGCTGAGATTACAGGCATGCACCACCACACCCTGGATCTTGTTTCTTGATCCTCTCTGCCAATCTGTTTCTTTTGATTGGAGAATTGAGACCATTCCCATTGATAATTACAGGTAATAGGTATTGATTTATCCTTGTCATATTATTTTCCTGTTGTTGGTTTCCTTTCTTTCCCATTTGTTTAATTGCTTGTGTTGCCTGGAAGATTCATTCTATTGGGATACTTGGAATTGTCTTCATTGTCTTTCCAGAACATCCCTCAAAAAAATAGAATAACCCAAATAGAACTTTTTGGAGTGCTAGTTTGGTGGTCATGAATTTCTTCAGATGTTCTTTATCATGGAAGTATCTTATTTCTCCATCAGTTTTGAAAGATAATTTTGCAGGGTACATCAATCTGGGTTGGAGGTTGTTTTCTTTTAGGGCTTGAAATACTTCACTCCAAGCTCTCCTTGATTTATGAGTTTAAGTTGAAAAGTCTGCTGTGATTCTGACGGGTTTTCCTTTCTATGTGATTTGTTTCTTTTCTCTAACAGCTTTTATTTATTTATTTACTTAATTATTTTGGGGGGGACCTGGAATCTAACAGTTTTTAATATTCTGTTCTTGTGGGGCCGGTGAGATGGTTCAGTGGCATAAGCACCTGCCTGGCAAGCATGAGGTCCTGAGTTCAACTCCCGGAACCCACATACAAAAAATGGGCCAGTGATAATGGTGATTGGCACTGGTGCCTGCTGGCATGCAAGGTCCTGAGTTCGATGCCCAGTACCCATAAAAAAATCTGTTCTTGTGTTGAATTTCTGGCATGTTGACTATTATATTCCTTGGTGTAGTTTTTTTTTTTTTTCTGATCATGGCTATTTGGAGTTCTACATGCTTCACTTATCTGTATCACAAGTTCTTTTCTGAGCTTAGAAAGTTTTCTGCTATTACTTCTGTGAAGAGGTTTTTTATGCCCTTTGTGCTATTGTCTGATTCTTCATTGATTCCAGTTAATCTTATATTAGTCTTCTTTGCATCACCTAGCAGCTGTTAGATTGATTTTTCCATGATCCCTTGTTATTTTTAAGGGGTCTTTCATTTGGTGATTGCCAACCACGAGTCTGTCTTCTAGATCTGATAGTCTCTCTTCATATTGGTTTACTCCACTTCACATACTTGCAGTAGAATTTTTGTTCACCTGGGTTTCTATTTGAGTCTGTTTTCTATGTTGGCCATTTATGGTCTCCATGTCTTTCCTAAGCCCTTCTGGTTTTTAAAATCTGTATCTACTCTAGATTCACTAACCATTTCCTTCATTATGGTCATTGTCTCTTTCATTAGCTCTGTTTTGCTTATGTCAAGAGACTTATTGATCTGTTTTGTCACTTCTGCTGCCACCATTTCATAAAATTCATCAGGGAGGTTTTTTATTTCTTCCACCTTGACGCCCCCTTGATTTGCCTTGGGCGAGTTGGGGATTACGTGTTGCATCTTGCTTCCATGTTTTCTCATTTTCTTGTTTGTTTGTTTGTTTGTTTCCTGCCTTGAGGCTTATAAATTGCTTATGGTAGGTAGCTTTATTACTAGTATCGAGGGCTCGTTAGGAAATAACTACTTTTCAGCGATGTCTTCTAGGCGTAGCTGGCTTTTGGCTTTTGAGTCTGTCCAAATTTATTAAGGATGAAGGGTTGCTACCTGTTTGGCCCAGCACCCAGTTCTTTGGTACTGGACTATAGTATTGTTTATGACTCCCAGACAACCTAGGTATTGGCATATGAGGAGGATCAGCTAATTGCAACAACTATGTCAACTTGGCTAAAGTAGTACAATCAGCAGTGACAATAGTATCAAGCACAGACTAGAAAATGACAAACTGTGGTAACTATTAATTTGCCATTTTTGACCATAAATATAAGATTTATAGTTATATAACAAGATCCAAGACAAATCAGACAATTATATACAGTAAATGTCCATGCAATAGAGTGATTTTACCCTAAGGGGAGATGATTTAAAAGTGATAAGAGGAAAAAATAGATAAATAAAAGAAGAGAAAGTGATTAGAAGCAAGGCTGAAGGACAAAGATTACCCAAGCCTCAGGAAACTGGTGAAGAAGACAGGAGGGAAAGAAAAAAGGAAAAAAAACAAAAACAAGAACAAAACAAAACTAAAAACTAAAAACAATGTTCACACTCACAGAAAAAACAAAAACAAACAATCAAAAAAAGAAGAGAAAACTAAACAAACAACAACAACTAAAAACAAAAGCAGAGGGGGAAAAAGTCTCGTGATTTCAAGCCTGTGGTTATCTTCTGAGATCCACAGTTCTGTGGCAGCATCCAATTCAGGGTGTGACTCCGCTCTTGCTGGTAGACAAAGGAGGCAGTCAGAGCCCAGAGCTGCGCTGGATAATCCCAGCTGCCTGCAGAAGGATCAGGGCAGGGTGCCGGTTCTGGTACTTTCAAATCCACAGACGTTCAGGCTGATCCTGGCCTCTGGTTGGGGGCTTGGGGCCTGCGTTGTTCAGCCTACAGCACTCTGCGTGTCTCTTGCCAGCCTGACCATGGCCCACTGACCCCGGACATCTCCTGTTGTTGTTCCTCACCCAGTCATGGTGGGATTTCAACACTAGGAGTCCTGAGATGAAGCCAACCCATGGTGGCTCTGAGTCCTAGGTTCAGTTGGTCCCTCCCTAAAATGGTGTCCAACCAAGCACGCTGTCCAGGGGACACAGAAGTCACTTGGGCTGGAGTCACTCACCAGCTGTTGTAGCACACAGCATCCACTGCTCAGTCCCACTGGCGCATTTCTCCCTGGAGGCCTTTGGATTCACCTGCCCTTACTGTGTCTCTGCAGATTCAGTCTTCCTCTCTCACACTCCTCCTCTCTCACACTACAAGCCAGGAGCTAGGAAGAAAGTAAAGTTTGCCTCTTCCTTTTTCTGTGTCGAGGTCTGTCTCTTCACTTTCTCTATGGGCTCCAATTTTCCCTTCAGATCCCTCCTGGCTCCCGGGGATCCACCTCTTTTCTTCTTTTCTTTCCTAAGCTGTTACTTTTCCAGTGTCTGGATTCCAAATCTTGGAGAGGTTGATTTGTTGCTGTATACCACTCCACCATGTTCCTGGAAGTGCCTATTGGCTGTATTTTTTTTGGGGGGGTGGGTACTGGGAATCGAACTCAGGACCTCATGCTTGCCAGGCAGGCATTGCGCTGCTGAGCTATCTCCCCAGCCCAGGCCATATTTGTAAATCACACCTTGTATGTATAGTCTCAACCCCATTCCTGGCCAAAGCTGTTGGGACAAGGAGAGGACGGCTGGTCCTCTTGGCTAATCAGACCTCTTCCCTGGGTGGATGCTTCCCCCTTCTTTGGGTCTCTGTGCCTCACTGCTTTGAGACTTGGGGTCTAGTGTGGCTCTGAGTTAAGCCATCCCTCACTCTCCAGGTATGATCCTGAGCCTCAGCTCAGACAGTCACACTCTCTCCTAGAAAACTGAAATTCCAGCAGCCTCAAAATGGATGAGAAGTGCTGATTTAACCCATGGAGGGGCTGGAGAGACCATTTTCCAGTTCCACTCTGGGAAATGCTGGAGCTCTCTCTACAGCTCCCTTTCTGAGTTGGTTTCTAGTTGGAGTTGGAGGATGCCAACTTGTTTTAATAAATTCTTTTTTGTTAGTGCGTTGCTTTCCTATTTGGTGCTGCAATGAATTACCACATCCTTGGTGGCTGGAAACAACACAGATTTATTATCCCTATGGTTCTGGAGGTCTGGAGCTGGAGCCTGATGTCAGCAGGGCTGCGTTCCTTCTGGACGCAGGTGAGAAGGGTTCATTTCCTGCTTTTTCCGAGTACCTGGAGACCACCTGTGTCCTGTGGCACACAGCCCCTCCTTCCATCACCGCAACTTCTGCTTCCATTGTCACATCTCCTAATACTGATGCTGATCCTCCCAATTTCCTTTCATAAGAGTCCCTGAGATGACCTTAGGCCCATGGGGATAATCTCCCACCCATGATCCTTAGTTTAACCACATCTGCTAAGTCCCTTTTACCATAAAAAGTAACATAGTCCCACCTTCTGGGGGTTAAGGTGTGCTCATCTTTGGGGCCATTATTCAGCCTACTGCAAGACTCCATTTCTGTTACTTGCAACCAAAGAATTCTTGCTGACAGCAAATGGCACAAACCCAAGGCCAAAAGACTGTGTTTGGCTTCCAATTGGAATCTGAAGGCCTTGGGAGTGGCTTGAACCCCACCGGAGCCCTGTGACTTTCTTTTGCTTTCAGCTGTGTAAGTTACCTGCCTAGCCAGCCCCTGCTGGCACAAAGGCTTCTGTCCTTCACCAGGTATGTGGCTGTGGGCTCCAAAGAGAATCTCATTCCACTACCTGAATGACTCACGCCTGGGAACATTGGTCAGTGTCCCTCTTGGAAGCTCCAGCTAAAGCCTCAGCTGAGCTTGGAAGGGACAGATGAAAGGACAGATGGATGGATGGGTGGATGGATGGACGGATGGAGAATGGATGGATGGATGGATGGGCAGTTGGATGGATGGATGGATGGACGGACAGATGGATGAGTGGACAGATGGACTGAGGGATACTAAGAAAAGATTACTGACGGTTGATCAGAATGAGGTTTGAGAAACAGCAAAGATGTGGAAGAGAAAACAAATAGGATGTGTTCTGGGTATACACAGGAGGTGGCAAATTTGTTGGTTTGATCTGTGTTGGAAATAGAAATTCTCTTGAAAATAAACCTCCTGTCGGTGTTGCTCCTGCAAACAGGACACTATTTACACCCTCATTACCAGGACTGTGTGTACCACCCACCCTCATCCTCCCAAGTCCATTTGGAGGATCCGGCCCAGTGAGCCAAGAAGCCAAGAAAGAGGCAGGCAGGAGAAGGGGACAGAATCAAACCCTCTCAAAAAGCTATAAGAAACCAGGGGTTTAGGGAGAAAAAATAATCATCCTGTAATTGACTGCTTACTAATGGAATCTATTAACTTATAGCCACAAAAGAATCAGCTAATTTGTGGTTAATGGTGTTTAAAAGATAAACAACACAGATTAACTCTGCAGTCCACAGCCCCTGCTCTCTGGGCTCTGTGTGGGCAGACAGCTCGGGCTGGGGAGGGCAGTGGACGCGGAGTCAGTGCAATGCTGGGAAGGAAAGAAACTTGGAAGGGACCACAAGTCCCCGGATACCGGTCCCAGAGGGGCTGAGCTCACCCTGTGGGTCTCTTCAGAACCACATGCTCTCCCCTCAGGGGCCCAGCATCCTCCCTGCTGCTCTCCCATGAGGGCCCCGCAGCAGTCCCCAACCCACCTCTCTGGGCCTTGACTTCTGCTGTGACCCTGCCCAGACTGCCTTTGCTTTCTTTTCTGTGAGAAATAACAGATCATTAACTCATCTGTACCAGATACCACGCTAAGCATTTGGCCTCGTCTCCTGTCACGGATCCCCCGCCCTCCCTAGGAAGGGGGTCCTGTTTTGCAGGGAGGGAGGCAGTGCAGACTGATCACAGTTTTATCTACTGCACATATGTCTGCATCCAGAATCCGAATGCTAGACCCGTATTTCCCGAACCTCACTCCTTCTCATAATGTTACTTTTTTTTAATGTGGGTACCGGGAGTCGAACTTAGGACCTCGCGCTTGCCAGGCAGGCGCTTATGCCGCTGAGTTATCTCACCGGTCCTTATAATGCTATTTTTTGCCACTTCTGTGTATCACCTTTGCTTATGACCTTCTTTAAATTGACTCCTCCTTCCTCCTTTTTTTTTTTTTTTTTTTTTTTTGTTAATTTTAACTTCATCATACACATTATCCAAGTCTGGCACATAAATAATATGTTTGCTTTTAGCACAGATTTGGAACAAATACCTAACTGTTAAAGTAAACATTTGCCTGTGTCCTACCTTGTAATCTTTTAAACTACCAAGGTTACAAGAATGACACCAATTCTAACTGTGCCTCCTGCAAAACCATCAGCACACAGTGCATGTGCCGCCTGCCCAAGCCAGCATCTGGCATGCTCTGTGGAATTCACCCTCCCCGGCCCTCTCCTTTCACAACCCAGCTTTTAAAATCTATCAGAAGCTGGGCATGATGGCACATGCCTCCCAGTTACTTGGGAGGCTGAGGCAGAAGGATCACAAGTTTGAGCCCTGCCTAGACCACATAGCAAGACACTGTCTCAACATAAAATTTTTTTTAAAGGGATGGGGATAGTTGAATGGTAGAGCACTTGCCTAGCATACAAAAGGCCCTGGGTTTGATCCTAAGTACCAAAATAAAATAATGCATTGGAGCTCTTGTCATCTTCCTGGAAGCCCTCCTTGTCCCCACGAGCCCTATGCATCCCTCCCTTTGTGGACAGCTGGAAAATCCATGCCACCACCAAGCCACAAAGAGGAAGAAATAAAGTTGGAGGTTTTGCTTCTGCTCGTGGAGTCTAAGATCCTGCAGGATTTCCAAAAGCAAAGCAAAGCAAAGCAAAACAAATAATTCCTCTTCCTCAAAGGCTAAGCTGTGTGGGACAAAGAGATGGAAGACTAGAGTAGGTGCTCAGTAGAAGTCTGGGGAGGTGGCTGACCGATGGGGACACTGGTGGGGACACAGTGAGGAGTGGCAGGGACACAGTGTCTTCACGCTGGGTCTGGGCGGGCTTGCAGTGAGCTCTCCCTTTGCCCACAGTGCTCAGTGCTTCTCTTGAGATAGTCCCCCCTTCACCTGGGGTCCCCAGGGAGCCTGTGGCCCTGGCTTGGCAGAACGTCCCCCGGTCCTTGTGACTGATCTAGCAGTGGGTTCAGGGCCCCAACTTGGCCAAGGGAATCAGGCCCAGGGCTTCATTCAAAGTGCCAAGGAAAGAGGGGCTCGTTTCCCACTGAGCTTAAGTCTCGGAGATGATGATGATGTGTGTGTGTGTGTGTGTGTGTGTGTGTGTGTGTGTGTGTGTGTGTGTTCGTGTGTCTGTCTGTCTGTCTGGGGACAGTTCTCCCATCCGGACCCCCATAAGGAGCCAGGGGATTCCAGCCCCCCAAGAGGGAGGCAGAGACCTGGAGAGAGAGCAAGACTAGGTGACAGAGCTTGGGAACCTGGCTCAAGATATTCCTGACACTCAAGAGTCAGCCTTGGGTTTTCCAGACAATCGCTCCTTTTTGGCACAAGCCCTTGCAATGCTGACTTCCGGTCGTTGGAACTATAAACACTGTGGAGAGACCCGTGACGGGGGGTCAGGGACCAGCCCTGGGCTGTGTCCTGGATCTGAGTGACTGAGTCACCTCAGCGCACATGATGCTGAGTGTCCGGGGCAGCTGCACCTCTCTCCACTTCCCGTGCCTGTCCAGCCCCGTCACTCCCCAGCCTTCAGTGTGCCCGCGTGGCCTTGCCTACCCAGGTTGTCTGTCTTGCTTATTTCCCTGCGCTCAGAACAGGGCTGGCACAGGTGGCCCCTGGGAAATTTTTCTTTTGCGGTCCTGCCTCAGTTTCTCCACTTGTGGGCCAGGAGGAGAGCAGTACATTTTCTCTCGAGAGCCTTTCGGCAGGGCTGTGCTTTGCTCCCTTGCTGCACGCAGATGTCTAGGACACTGCATGTCTCCCCCGCAGGCGTCGGAGCGGCTCCCAGCGAGCTGTCTCCCACTCACCGGAAGGAGGCGCTGTGACTTCCTCCTTCGCTCCCTCCTCCGCCTACACAGTCTTCTTTACCAGGAAGTCCCTCTAGGTGTCTAATCCAGTCTTTCATGTCGCAGCTCGAGTCAATGTCGCTGGATCTTTTCTCTGGCCGGGAGGTCAGCAGCTGCAGTGCTGACTTCCAGCCATCCTGAGCCATATGAGAGCGGGGAAGAATCCATCTAAAGCAAGAAAGATCCTCAGAGAACATGAAAACTCCTTCCCCTGGAAGAGGCTCTCATTTTCTCCCCATGACCAGTTTCTGGCTTGTCAGGTTTCTTTCATGCCTACACCTATGAATAAAGTTCTCTTGGAAATGTGGGTACAAAGAGAAGAGCAAAATAAATAAACTATCTGTTTAATCATCCTGATTGTCAAAACAATCACCTAGCCAAAATACCTAAGCTCTGAATCATCCCAACTGACATCCCTTAGGCTAGAGGCGGGAGGAGGGAGGCGGGGGAGGAAACATCGCTAAACCCATTTTCCAGATGAGCTCAGAGGCTGGGGGCTGCGCCTGCGCATGCTGCTTCAGCAGAAGCCAAGGCGCCTCAGTCCAGGCCCGAGGGCTCCGCCTCGCTGCAGCGCGTCAGAGCGCGCACGCGTGTCTGTGATCCCAGCGCCCCAGGAGGCTGGGACAGCAGGATCACAAATCCGAGCCTGGCCTGGGCGATCCAGCAACTTAGTGAGATGCGGTCTCAAAATAAAAAGTAAAAAAGGGCTGGGGTTGTAGCTCAGTGCCAAAACTCTGGGAACCATCCAGGATAGCAATAAATAAATAGGTGGGGGTCAAGGAGAGACACACACTATGCCCAGGATGTGGGATCCCTCCGTAATTCATTCATTCATTCATTCATTCACTCACTCATTCAATCATTCATTCATGAGAATACAGAACCCCTCAGTACCTTCCCTGGAGCCCAGTTCCGGGAGGAAGGGGAGGAAGATGACTTTCTCGCAGCTGTATCTGGGAGGCCAGTGACTTAATGGCTGCAAATGTTTTCCAAGCTTCTCCTTTGTCACTGAATTTTATTTGTGGTGTTTCTTGTGGTCCAGGAATTTTTCATGTCTGTGTGATGAAATCTTTGCCTTTCCTTCGGGTCCTGGTCCTGTGGACCTAGAAACAGCTCAGCTGGGCATGGTCTCAAAGGCCATATCCAAGGTCCCAGGTCGTGACAGGGTAGAGGGGAAGAGGGGACACCAGGCAGCCCCAGTTCCTGCGTGGGGCTCTTTCTGCTCCGTGAGGTCAGGGATCCCCATCTAGAGAGGATTAAGAAAAGACAGACAGCTGCGAGGGCCCAGGCCACACGGCCAAGTGACTGTTCAGCTTCTCCAAAGCCCAGCGCTCTGAGTACACCTGTCCCTCGGAGGCCCTGGCCCTAAAGTGCGGACCCAGAAGGCACCTGAGGATAAGGAAGACAGACACTGCATGAAACACAGCCGGTCAGGAACAATCAAACTCATGGATTCAGAGGGCAGAGCTGTGGTTCCCAGGGAGAGGAGAGGCAGCAGAAGTGTGGGTCAAAAGACACAAACTCCCCACTGGAAAAGAGGGAAGAGCCCAAGAGATCTGTTGCATCAAACGGTGACTGTGTTTAATAAGGTATTCTCGAAAATTGCTAAGAGATTTGAAGTGTGAAAGTAGCACGTGAATTAATATGTAAGCCACAGTGTGTACATACTTCAAAAACTTCTCTTTTTTTGTGACGGGGTCTAGCTATTAGTCCTCTTTGGCCTCAAACTCTCCACCCTCCTTCCCAGCCTCTCCAGTCTGGGATCGCTGACGTGCACGACCATGCCCGAGTCGAAACATCATCTTGTACGCCATAAATGTCAGCTAAGCTCAATTAATAAATTAGAAAAGTTCCTACATGTCAAAAACCACTGCTAATAAAATTAAAAGATATACAAGTACTTAAGTGGGCTTGGTGGCACATTCCTGTAATCCCAGCTACGATGGAGACAGGCAGGACAATCACAAGTTCAAGGCCAGACTGGGCAACTCAGTGTGACATCCTCTCACAATAAAAAGGGCTGGGGATTCATATCAGAGGTAGAGTAAACCTGGATTCAATCCCCAGTACTGAAAAGCAAAATAAAACAAAGATAACCAGGAAAAATATTTCCAACATACATAATGACATAGTACCAAGACTCTCCAAATATACAGAGCTGTTACCGGTCGATAAAAATGGCCAAAGACCTGGTCATAGTGGTGACATCTATCATCTCAGCACTCAGGAGGTGAAGGCAGTGGGGTCATGAGATTAAGACCAGCCTGGTCTACACAGTGAGATCCTGGTTCAAACAACAACAAAACAAAACAACAACAAAGAAAAAAAAAAAAAAAGCCAAAGAAAAGGGTAGGCAAATCACAAAAGCTGAAATGCAAATAGGCAATACGCTTGTGAAAAATGTGTAAATTCATTAGTAATCAAACAATTGAAGTGAAAATTCTAATGGCATCTCTTTCTGTGCCTTTCAGAGTAGCAATATTTAAAAAATGGTAACCACTGTGTCAGCAAAGAGGGCAAAATGGCACACTTGCAGGTAATCTTGGCCATTCTGAGTTCTGTAATGTACATTAAAATCCTTTAAAAAGTGCAAGTTTTTACCGCAGTGTCTTAGTTACTTTTCTCATTGCTGAGACAAAAATACTTGACTTCCAAAGTTAGAGAAGGAAAGGTTTATTTAGCTCACAGTTTGTAGAGGTTTCAGTTCATAGTAGGCTGGCTCCAAGGCAGGGTGGCATAGCAAAGGGGCATCGCAGAGGAGAAACAGTCCATGGTGGGCAGAAGGCAGCAAAGCAGAAAGTAGCAAGCAGCGAACCACGCAGCAGCCCTCTTTCTGTCCCTTATATTCTATCCAGGCTACCCACCCTTAAATCTAGTAGCACTCACACCCAGGGAGGGCCTTCTCATTATCCACTCCCGGAACTGTGCCAACCCAATCAGTGGACTCATTTAGTGATCACACACTCTTAATCCCAGCATCACACACTTAATCCTAGTGTCACACATTCCAGATCCAGCCATCTCTGGAAAGCCCCATCTATGACGGCACAAGGCTTTGGAGGGACATCTAGATGCAAGCCATAACACCCAGCATTTTTATTCCTAAGGAATTATTTAGAAATTGTGTATAAGGAGTGAAATTTATTCCTGTATCTTTTATATGGGAGAACCTGGGAACAGCCTAGAGGTTCAGAATTAAGGAACTGATGCAATATACTATGGTGTACACTTGTGACATACTATTATGAGGCTGTGGAGAGGTATAGGAAGCCTTTCCTGGACCTCGTCATGGTCCAATGGAGTTTATATTTGTAATCCCAGGGGAAAGTTATTGGAATTCCAATAAATTAATTCCAATCTACCACTTCCAGTGCAATCCACAGTGAGAATAAAGACACTAAGGCATATTTGTAATTGTGGGGAGCCAAGGGGGTCCTAAGTCCAGCTAGAAGGATGGCTAACCAGAACAAGGCCTCGACCCAGGGCTGAACTTGAGTTTTATTAATTTGTGAAGAGGGTAGTGGCTCAGGGATGAGTGACTGTGAGAATGGTGGGAAGTACATGAGTGCTGTGAGCCGGGCTAGGTAGGAGGCCTGAAATCACCTCTGCAATATGGAGAGAGAGAGAGAGAGAGAGAGAGAGAGAGAGAGAGATGCAGACAGAGTAATCTGCGTATCACAGATTGGGGCAGTAACTAGTGTTTTGGGGTCAGTGCTTCAGTTCTGATGTGTAATCATCATGCCCCGAGATGTCACGGCTTCTTATTCAAAGCTCAATCTCAGGGCTGGTGAGATGGCTCAGTGGCATAAGCGCCTGCCTGGCAAGCGCGAGGACCTGAGTTCGACTCCCGGATCCCACATATGAAGAAAGGGCCAGTGATATTGCTCAGTGGCACAGGTGCCTGCTGGCAAACGAGGTCCTGAGGTCGACCCCGGTACCCACAAAAAAAAAAAAAAGGTCAATCTCAGCCAACAGCGCAAAGACTCTCAGCCTAGCTCGTGCATACTACTTGGGAGCTACAGGTGGGGCAACACTGACCTGTCTATTGCTTTAAAGACTACACATCATCACCTCAGCTCAACTCAGTTGCATTGCTTAAAGCCAGTTGAGGGGATAAAGAAATATCCTAGCCAGCTCTGTACATATCAGTACACGGAAGTAGGGCCAGGTTTAGCCAAAATGGAGACAATTGCTCTTCTTTCAAGGAGAGTCGTCCTCGTGGTCCTCCACAGAGAAAGGTCATGCTTCAGAAGGGACAGTGACAACAGTTTTAAAATCAGGTTACATAACAATATGTACACATTATTCAGTTCCTGAAAAGTACTCATACACTTACATGAATCCAGAAAATAATATTCACTAGATTGTTAATGGTGCTTTTCTTCTAGAGGTAGAATTGACATGGCTGGGGCTTTTGTTCGGGTGTGTGGTTTGGTTTGGTTTTGAATCTGTATTTCCACTGATAAACACCACAACTGACAAGGGTGGGAAGGGCTGTGGGGAAGGAGCGCGTCAGACTGCTGCTGCACGTGTCTGCCATAAGCTTTCTAGACGAATATGACAGTACTTACCAAGAGCCTTAGTACGTGTGAATCATTTCACCAGTTAATTTTACTTCTAGGAATTTACCCTAAGGAAATAATAAGAGATGTAAGCAAAGCCTTATGTACAAGGATGCCCATTGTAGAGCTATTTGCAATACCAAAAAGTTGGAATCAGCCTAAATATCCAACAATAGGGAATTGTTGAAGTAAGCGTAGGTTTGCTTTTACAACGAAGTGCTATGCAAGCACAGAAAGTCATGTTGACTATTGAATAATAAGACAAGACATTCTCAACAGGAAGAAAAAATTTTCTGAGGCTGGGGGCACGGGTCAGTGGTAGAGCATTTGCCTAACATGCGTGAGGCCCTGGGTTTGACCTGAAGTTCTGCAAAACCATAAAATAAGTGGCATTTGGAGTATTGTAAAATATGCACAACAGAGCACTGGAAGATGTGTCTCCAATGATAATCACAGGGAGATGGGATTCTGGGTAGTTTTTGTTTTTTCTTTGTACTTCCCAACGTTTTGCAATTTCAGTACAATAAATATGTCACTCTTACAATCAAGCTTTCTTTCTTTCTTTCTTTCTCTCCATCTTTTTTTCTTTCTTTCTTTTTTAAGGAAAAAGAATTCCTAGGGGTATTTACATTAAAAGAAACCAGCCCCTTGAGATAGCTCAGCAGCATAAGCGCCTGCCTGGCAAGCGCGATGTCCTGAGTTCGACTCCCGGTACCCACATAAAAAAAAAAAAGAAAAGAAACCAGCCCTTAATCTCTGTAAATTTCCAAGCCAGGCCACCTGGTGCTGAAGAAAGTAGAGGTACCTGGGGAGCCAGAAGCGCTGAGGGGTTGTAATTACCACACATCCGCCCCAGCTCCCGGCTTTCAGAGCCTTCTGGATTCATCTCCCCTAAAGGCATTCCAAGCCAGTCCACACATCTTTGGAGGGCTGAGAAGAAAACTGACCTGTTTTCAATATCCAGGGACAGAAACCAGTGGACTTCAGCTGGCATTTGTCGCTCGTCCTTGCTCAATCGCTTCTCTGCCTGTTGTGCAAGGGTGAGGAATTGCTATGTTCTCAGAAAGCCCATTGTCAGGACTGGACAGACGTTTCTAAATATGTGCTCGAGGCTCATCCCTTGATCCTGTGGGGAAGAGGCCCCCACTCACTGAAGATGGTTCAAGTCATAGGCAGCCTATAACTGTGTCCCTGCTGTCTGGATTTATGTCCCTAAGGCTGCTGGCCAGGAGGGCTCCGTTTAAAACTCCAGCTGCAGCTCACTTATGAGGATCCACACGGCGGACGCTGCAATGGGGAGGAAGCTCCAATACAAGGCATGAAGTGACCTGCCCGAGGTCACACCAGACCATCAGCTGATCAGAAGAGACACAGCAAGAAAACCAAGAGGGCCTGGTCAGGTGCCAGGGACAAGGACAGCGGGAGCATCTTCCAGAAGGAAGGGGCTTTTTTGGCAGCTGCCTTGAGTTCTGGGTGTGGGGGGAGAATTCGGGGCTACCTGGGAGCGTTTATCTCTGTCTCCTCCTCCTTTCTCCTTCCGTAAATCACATCCCCCAGCGTGTGACCTCTGTGACATGCTTGATGAGAAACCCAGAGTGGCCCCTATTCGCATGGCCTGGACAGCCCAGCACAGTACTGCCCAATTAAAGTAAAATATGAGTCATTGTGTGATTTTTAAGTCTTCTAGTAGCTGCTATTAAAATCGTAAAAACAAACAGGCAAAATTTATTTTCTTTATTTCATTTAGTCCAATATATCCCAACTCATAACTTGGACATGTAGTCAGTATTAAAAATTATTAACGCAATATTTTATAGTCTCTTGGAAATCCAGTGTGTATTTTATATTTAGGGCCTCTCGACTAGGTCCAGCTCATGGTGGGAGCTCAGAGGCCACCGGTGCCTGGGGCGGAGATTTTCAACCCTGGCTCCGCAATCCTCTGGCCAAGTAGGTCTTACAGCACTGAGCAGCAGTCGGTCCTGTGCACGGCGACGTTTTCAGCAGCGCCTGGACCAAGCCCACTAGATCCAGTCGCACCCCTCTGGGATAACTGCCAAACTCTCCCAGTATCGCCAAATGTCAAATGTGTCCTCGAGGCGGGTAATAAAATCATTCCCATGGGTCCGGTGGCCACCACATTGGACAGTGGGCATCTGGTGAGCGAGAAAATTGGGGTGCACTGGGGACAATGGGGGAGGGGGAGATATTGGGACTGTGACACAAGAGGCAGCTCTCCAGACTTGCCTGGAAAGGAGGTTAAACCAAGGCCCTTCTGGAGTTCAGCAATCACACACCCCACTGAACACTCAACTGGCTCTGGCCCTGAAAGACTGTATCCCTGCCCTGTGCCTCAGTCTCTCTTCCCATAAAACAGGCACAGTAACATCTGTTCTACCTACCCACCACAGCACACCAGGGCTGCCTGGAGGCTCTAATGCAATTGCAGGTGTGAATATGATTAATAAAGCATAAAAGTGAGCTTTAGGCAAAGTGTTTGCGCACCATGAGTCTCCCACGGATTTCCCCTTCCTGTTAGGGGCAGATGCTTACACCTCACTCGTGAGACGCCGGAGATGCAGGGGTGCAGACCCCCACTTGAGCTCCTCGGAGTCACTACTGCTCACCGTGTGACCTTGAGGACATTACTTAACCTTCTCGTACTTACTGCTCCCTCATCGGTGGCACAGAGCCAACAAGGGTACCTTCTCCAGAGATGCATCGTAAACTTAAAATACGACACACGTGCAAAGGGCTTCTCCGAGTCCCGAGCACACGGTACAGCGAAGGCGCAGCCAGTGCTGGTTTTTATTGTATTATTAAACTGGTATTCCAGGCTGATGGTCACTTACTGACCTGTGTGTCACTGCTGCTTTAGGCACGCAGGAGTACAGGTAGGGTTCCTAAAAAGGAAACTTGTCTTCATTGGAGTGGATCAGAAAACACAAGCCGAGATATAAATACACACAGGGATAAAGGTTATGGAGCAAATACAACAAAGTGGTGGAAGAGAAAGTATCTGGGCCAAGAGGTGGCCTCAGCCTCCAGGCAGAAGTAGCCCCGGTGTGAGAGCCTGAGGGGCAGGAGGCTGCCTGGCAAAGGTGTGGGGATGCTTCCCGGGGAGGAGGCAGGGAGGGAAGGCGCCCAGAGCCTGCAGAGCCTGCCTGAGTCAGGAGAGAAGCAAGGCCGGGGTTGCTGTGGCTGGGTGGGGGAGTGGCAGGAAATGAGGTCAGCGAGGTGGCCAGGGCCAGCTCACGTAGGGCCCTGTGAGTAATGGCAGACATTGCTGAATGTACACCATGTGCCCAGTTTAAACACATCTGCTCATTTTCCCCCAAGACCACCCTGCGAGAAAGGCACTATCATTGTGCCCACTTTGCAGATAAGGAAACTGAGGCCTGCAGAGGTCAAGTCTCCTGTCTGGGTTCCCCCAACCAGTAAGGGTGGGAGGATTCACGCAGCCAATCTGACTCCAGCGGCAGGACTCCATGGTGGTGAAAAGTAAACAGGGCAACGAGAAGCCCGGGGAGGCCTCCTGCACCCTCCGCCCCATGTCCCCTCAGAGCAGGCACAACCTCGGTTTTCCAGACTTCCCTAAACTAGAGCAACAGGCGGCCTCCCGGCCCTGCCTCATGCATGCCACAGCCTGACACAGGCCACACCCTCAGAAGCTGACAGAGAGGAGACAAAAGGGCAGATTTCAGGTTGCCGTTTTGAGCTGGAGAGAGCCCAGGCCCCGAGGCCTCCCGCTCAAGGGCAAACGCGCTGGGTGCAGCCAGCAGAGTTGACGCCCAAGGGCTCCCGCCTTCAGACCCCGAAAACCAGGGCCTGGAAAACCGCTAGAGACCCAAGCTGGGGTTGGGAAGCCTGAGCCTCAGGCCCAGAGCCAGGCCGCCTCCATCTGAAAAGAAGGCAGAGCTGGCGGCCGGGATTGGCCACAGTGTGTGCTTGGCAGAGAGACAAGGGAGGGAAAAGCCCTCTCAGCTGCTCCCATCATACAAAAGCAAAGTTGAAAGGTGTTTGAAAACAAAAAACAAAGAACTCACACCTGTCAGAGCCCTTGACTGGGGCTGGCTGGCCGGGCTCTTGGGATGTGGACAGGGGAGCAGAGGTGTGATTTCCCCCGGGCAGTGAGAACCATGGGGTCTGAAGGCTGCGGTGGGGACCAGGACAGGCCCCTCCCTGAGCACACTTCCGGGACTGACCGGCCTGGGTCTACTCCTCTGCAGAGGGGACAGTGACGCTCCTCATGGGCCCCAGGGCTTCGTCCATGCCCTTCTGTTTCACCTCGGCAGCAAGTCTGTCAGACAAATGTGTCGGCCTCCATTTACAAATGGCCCGTGAGGATATTTAAAAATGGAAGGAAAGTCTTCCCACTCTGCAGTACTGGACGCTTTCGTTTCCCAGCACTTGCAAAATGCTCCCGACCATTAACAGCAGCAACCTTGATAATAAACAATACAGCCATAACACTTCCTGGGTGCCGGGTGCTCCCCCACATGCTCTGAACCCTGCAGCGACTCCGAACCGGGCTCTTATTATCCCAATTCAACAGACAAGGCCCAGATGGAAAATAAAACGACTTCTCCACTGTTTCTTTCCATGGTCGCCCCATGCCCCGCCACCCATCCCTCCGTGAGTATTTTGTAATCCAGTTTACGGAGGGTATGGACCTCTGTGATTTTTATATAAAAGTAGGATTACCCTCCCGAAAAAAATTTTTTGCCCCTTTGGAGAAGATACGGTCTTTATTATAGAATTCATGAAAATAAAGATTTCCAAGATCAACTAAAATTCTTTCTTAGCTCTTAAAAATAACCACCTTAGGGACGGCTTAAGGGGGGCAGCCTAACCTTCTTCAACGCAGGGTTTTCCAGGCCTATAGACGCCCCAAATCTCCTTCCCACGAGCATCAGCACACATTCTGCCCGCCCACTTTCTCCGTAGCAAACGCTCCTCCCACCAGGAAACGGCTCCTCCCCTTGCTCCAACCTCGGGTGGCGGTGTGGGCTGTCAATTACCAGGTCCCGCCTCCTAGCCACAGTGATTGGCTAGAAACTGAGCCAATCAAAGTCCTTCCCCCTTTCAGAAGCCTGGAGAACGCCTTTCCATCTCTCCAAGACTAAAGCATCCAGCTAACAGCCCGAGGTTGTGATCCCCTTCTCCGGAGCAGTCCTCAGAGATGAACCCAGACGGAGAGAAGCAGCGCAACCCAGACTGGATCAAGTCCTGGATCCAGGGGGCCCTGGTGCCCCAGACTTCTTTTTTTGGTTTCCTTACAGGAGCAACGAACTCCTGAATTCCGACTATTCGCAGTGAGCATGAATGTCACTCAGTGGAACTGGGCAAACCTGCTGCAAAAAGACAGTGTTTGAAATGCTGGGTCAATTTGAACTTAGTCTGGGTATTATGTGTATTAAGAAATTATTGTCTTAGCCAGGCGTGGTGGCGCACGCCTGTGATCCCAGCATTCGGGTGGCTGAGGCAGGAAGATTACTGTGAGTTCGAGGCCAGCCTGGGTTACAAAGACAGTTCAAGTCCAGCCTGAACTACATAGCGAGACCCTGTCTCAAAAAGACAAAAAGAAAAAAGAAAGAAAAGAAATTATTGTCTTGTTAGGTGTGATAGTGAGATGATGGTTATTTGAAAAACTGCAGAGCTGTTAATGATGCATCCTGAAGTGTTTTGGGGAGAAATGATTCAATGCCTAGGATTTGGTTTAAAATAGGAAAGGAGGAAACATGGAAAGGGCGTTGGAATGGTCATTGTGGAAGCCAGAAGAAGGTATTCAGGATTTTTATCCTATACTCAAGTTTGAGATACCACCTCAATGAAAAATTAAAATAAATGATCCAGAAAAAAAGAAAAAAGGAAGCAGCGGTCTTCTGAGGAACGGAGGGCTAGTATTTAGTTTCCATGCGTATTCATTCATTCATACGTCAGATTCTGATTAAAAATGCACCATACATCACACTGACACCCTTGCTGCACGCTTGGGGCTGCCCACGATTTCTGTCTCCCTGACCTGGGGACTCCTACTGTAGCCCAGGCCAGGTGACCACGAGTAAATCACCTGGGGCCTGCAGCTCCCAGCGAGGATAAGGTTGCGGCTGGGTTGCCAGGGAAGGGCTTTGATTGGCTCAGCGTCTGTCCAGGCCCACACCGTCACCAATCACTGTGGCCAGAGGGCGTGGCCTGGAGCCAAAAGCGTGGCTTCCAGCACAGAGACCTGGATGAACCGGTGTGAGGAGCGCATGGTGGCTATATGCGGGGAACCGCGCATGCGCATGCTCGTGCGCGTGCTAAAGGGAGGGACGAACCTCTGCCAGGACCGACCCATCTTTGCGGGAAAAAGACAGTGGCATTGCTGGAGTTCATCCACTAGGCACGGTGTTAAAAGCCTTTGTACCGTCTCCTGATCCTCCCTGCGAGACATAGGTGACACTGGGGGAAGTGGCCACGATGTGGAATGCAGTGCCCAAGTGTGGGTGGAGAGGCTCCAGCCCCTTCTCTGTAGCTTCCGGGGTCCCGCAAGGGCCAAGGACCTGGTCGCAGGGGCCCTGGAATGCACTCATTCCTCAGCTCAGGTTCACAGCCCACAGGAGTGAGGCTCCCTCCCCTATGACAGGGTACCAGGTGGGGACCCCACCTCACCAGCAGGCTGGTCTGGAATCCAGAGAGGCATGGAAGGGAGAGGAAAGGCCCTCCAGGCAGCCAACTGCCATCGCCTGTGAGCTTGCATGTTAGTTACAAAAGGGGACACTGGCTGGTGGTGACACACAGGCCTTTGGAGCCGAAATGCCAGATCCCAGTTCAGCCTTGCTGCTTTCTGGCTATGTGGTTTTAGCCAAGTTAAAAAAAACCTCCTGTGATTTTTTTTTTCCCTTTTTTTTTTGAGGATGGGGTCTCACTATGTTGTTCAGGCTAGTCTCCAACTCAAGGACTCGAGTGATCCTCCTGCCTCAGCCTCCCCCGTACTGGGATCACAGGTATACACTACCATGCCCAGCCTTGACCTCAGTTTCTCTGCACAGGGGTTGCGTTGTTCTTCCTGAACAGGGTTGCCACGGACACTCAGTGAGCTATGACCTGGTGCACCAACCCCAACATCGGTGCCTGCATGGAGCAGGCGCTCAGCAGGCAAAAGACCCTGCCGTCCTCAGTACCCACTAGGCTTTCGCCACTAAGCCCAGGAGCCCCTAGGAGTACACGCACCACTTGTCGAATGAATGAATGAACTAGGTAATTACCAGTGCTTTCCTGATTCAACTGCTTATTCACGCACGCAGGCAAATGCAGGCTCAGTTCCAGCGGTTGGTCAGCTGGATGGGATCATTGTTACAAGTATGAAATCCTTGGAAACAGAGTCAGTCTCTCTAGTTTGTCCCCGGACTGAAACACAAGGTGACAGTAAGTCCCTTTCAGGGTGGCTTACGGTAAGTAGGATTCTAAGATCGGCCCAGGATCCCCTCCCCGTGGTACATCATGGGCAGCAGTCAGCCCCAGGGTAGGCAGGACCCGTGGTGGGTGGGACCCCGCTGCTGCGGCTACGGTAGCAGGCTTAGGGCGACAGGGAAGGGATCCTTCGGATTTCACCCAGGTCTGTGGGAACTGATTTGAGGTGATCAAATGAGATTACCCTGGGTAGGCCCAACCTAATCGGGCGAGCCCTTTAACAGCCGGAGGTCACGGACAGAAGGGAAGAAGCGGAAGCGGCCAGCAGCTGCCGCTGCCGCTGCCACACTGTTGTCCTGAAAGAGGCACAGCATCGTGAGTCCTGCGGCTGCACGGGAAGGAGCTTCGCCCATGACCGCACGAGCTCAGAGAGGACCCGGAGCCTCCAGACGAGACCCCAGCCCAGCCACGTCCTTGGGAGGCCACGTGAGTCCTGTGACTTGAGATTCCAGGTAGGCTGCCCCTGCGTACGGGGCTGCAGGAGCACAGGGATAATAAGTGTGACAGCGTTGTTTTAAGCCACTATGTTTGTGTGGTGACATTAGGCAGCAAGTGGAAATCAACACTTCCATCACCACTGCCGCTTTTCAGTGTCGCTCTCTGCCAGGCCCCGCGTACTTTATCTCTTGTTCCCAACAACTGGAGTAGGTTCCATCATTGTCCCCACTGGATGATAGGGAAACAGGCCCAGAGGAGTCACGTAAGCAGCCGCAGCTACTTGGTGGGAGAGGTAAAATTGAAATCCAGGAGGGTTGCTCGCGGGGCCCACTTACTTACTAAACTTTACCATTTATTTATTTATTTGCTTATCTAATTATTTTTGTTTTTTGAGATAGGGTCTTGCTGTACAGGCCAGGGTGATCTTGAAGTCACTGTGTAACTCATGCTGGCCTTGAACTGGCTGTCCTCCTGCCTCAGCCTCCCGAATATTGGGATTATAGGCGTGCACTTTTTTTTGTTTTGTTTTTTGTTTTTTTTTTGAGACGGTTTCACTATGCCCTTCAGGTTGGCCTTGAACTCACTATGTACCCCAGGCTGGCCTCAAACTCTTGGCGATCCTCCTGCCTCAGCCTCTGAAGTGCTGGGATTACAGGCATGTGCCACCACACCCAGCCAATATTTTTAAATACTTTATATATGAAAACACAGGCATAAGAAGTCCTGAAAGGCACAGGTTACACTGGTGGCAAGAAGAGAAGGGAATGTTTTGCCTTTGTGCTTTTTGTGTACTTCTTAATGTCTCTTACAATGACTATTATTTTTTTAATGGCCAGAAAAACAAAGATAAAAATACTTACAGCCACAATGACTATCTCTAAGTAGTGGGGTCTCTAAGTAGGGGGCTTTAAATTTTTTTTTATCATCTCAGATTTCTACTGTCCACAAAAAATGTGTTGGTTGAATAATTGTGAAAAAATCTCAAGACAAAAAAAACTATACACATACAAGGGACTGTGTTTCAGAATCTGAAAGCGAAGAAAGAAGGAAGGAAGGAAGGAAGTGTGGGGGACACCTGGACGGCTCTCCTTGAAAGAAGGGCAATTATCTCCATCTTGGCTGAACCTGGCCCTGTTTCCACCTATTGATGTGTACAGAGCTGGCTAGGACCTTTCCTTATCTCTTTAATTGGCTTTGAGCAATGCAAATCGGTCCAGCCGAGGTGCTGATGGGTAGTCTTTGAAGCAAGGCAAAAGGCCTGTGTTTCTCCGCCCCTTTGCTCCCAATACATGGTTGAGCCTGGCGGGATGGAGAGCCGTGCTGCATGCTGTCGGCTGGGATTGAGCCTGGAAAAAGAGGCTATGACTTCCCAGGGCATAAAAGATTACACATCAGAGCTGAAGCACCCACCCCAAAACATTAGATACTATCTTGAATTGTGTTATGCAGATTACTCCTTCTGCATATCCTTCCCTCTGCATTTGCAAAGGTGATTTCAGGCCACCTACCTAGCCCAGCTCATGGTACTTACATACTTCCTGCCACTCTCACAGTCACTCATCCCCGAGCCACTCCCCTCCTCGAGAGTTAAAAAAACCTGGCTTTGGCCCTGGGTCAAGGCCTTAGTTCTGATAACCATTCCTCTGGTTGGACTTAGGACCCCCTTGGCTCCCCAAAACTATACATATGTCTTAGTGTCTTTATTCTCACTGTGGATTGCATTGGAAGTGGTAGATTGGAATTAACTCGCTAGAATTCCAATAACTTTTCCATGGGATTACAAATATAAACTTTCCGGACCGCGATGGGGACCAGGAAGGAAAGAAAGAAGGAAGAAAGAAAGGAAGAAAGCAAGCAAGAAAGAAAGAGGTGGGGGATCGAAAAGGTGGAAAAGGTGACCCAGGCCAGGGTCTGGCCCAACTCTCCTAGGAGACAGGGTCAAGATCTTGTAATGAAAGCAAATTTCAGGCAGAGTAAAAATGTGGCTTGGGGACTTCCAGAAGAAGTCTCAGCCTCCCAGCAACTGGGCTTTTATTAAAGATCGCAGCTTCCTCTGCAAACAGCATCACCTGAAACTCGGTTGTTTTCATTGGTAGCTATTCCTGTGGGCTCCTGCCTGAACAAAAGCTGCTAAGGAATCAGGGCTCCGGGCAAGTTTTCTTAGACGGAGGGAAAGTCAAGTAAAGGTGTGATCACCAACCCCAGCCACACAGACAGAGCTGAGCGGCCGGTCCCATTAAGCAGCTGTTAATGAGTGAGGCTGGGGGTGGCGCCCAGCTCCGTGCCAGGCACTCCCTGCTCCACATCTTTCCCAGGCCGCCACAGGTGAGGAAGCCCACCCTTCAAGGGTGTCCAGACCTCCCAATGTGTCACACTGCACTTCACTTTCATCTTGTGTGCTGCTAGGGAAAAAATGCACCCAGCTTTCCACATGGAGCACTCTGACCGTGTGATCGTGTTTGTCAGCTCTCTGTCCCTGGGACGCAGGCAGTGTACAAGGAGAAAGAGAGGCTGCCGCTCACGGTGCCAGGCGTCATCTGGAGCTACGGCCGAGGTGAAGTTAGACGCTGCAGTGGGGAGTGTGTGGCGGCACAGCTGTGGCCAGAGGTGGCCAGCAAGCAGGACTGGGGTCCCCATACCCCCTCAGAGGTGCGCCCCAGGGGCTTGACTCCTTCCACCAGGCCCCATCTCCTACAGGGTCTGCGGCCCCAAGAGCTGGGCGCCTTGCATTCTATGGCACCTCAACACATGATCACAGCGTACAAGAGACACACCCCAATTTCAGAGAAGCTCATATACACATCTAAACATGTAGTTTCCTAGATTAGATCCTGGAACAACTAATGGAAAAGTTAGTGAAATCAAATGAACAGGTGAGCTAATAGCTGTGCCCCAGCGTTAATGTTTTAGTTTTGTCAAAGGTACCGTGGGTGTGTAAAAGGTTGACCTGAGAACAAGCTAGGTATAATAAGAAGGATGCAGGGGAACTCTGTATTACCTCTGCAACTTTTCCCCATTGGATTATTTCAAAGTAAATTTTCCAAGTAAAATTATTCCAAAATAAAATAAAAGTTAGTTTTTTTAAAATTGGTAAGATACTGGAGCTGAGGTTAAAGCTCAGGGTAGGGCATTGCTTGGCCAATGTGAGGCCCCGGGTTCCGTCTCCAGCAGCACACAAAATTAAAACGTCTAAAAATTGATTAACTAGAACAACCTGATAAAAGCACTAATACTAATCCAGTACTCATGTGGGTAGGCACTGGGATGGTATTAGTGAAAACAGAGATTCATAGCTACAAGGGGCAGAGTGCGGAGTTCAGTTATAACATTTCCTGATTTTCAACAACAGTGTCAAGGCAATTCAGTAAAGAAAGGAAAATCTTATCTGATTGAAGAAAAAATAAAAATAAAAATAAAATTGAGCAAATAGTTGAAAAAAAAAAAAAAAGGAAAGCCTTGGGGTGAGGTGTAGCTTCTTGGCAGAATGCTTGCCTGGGATGCAGGAGGCCCTCAGTGCAATTCCCAGAACCACCAAAAACTAAAAATAAAAAAATTATAAATATAATAGTTCAACTGTGCTGTAGCTTAACCATCAATAATTTTTTTTTAAAAAAGTGAAAGTCTTTCAACAAACGATTCGGGAATGATTGGATATCCATACACAAAAAATGAACTTCAATCCATACTTCACGTATACCAAAAAAAAAGTCAAAATGAATCATAGGCCTAAATATAAAACTTTAAAACTATAAAACTCAGGCTGGTGAGATGGCTCAGCGGTATACACGCCTGCCTGGCAAGCGTGAGGGCCCGAGTTCGACTCCCAGAACCCACATCCAAAAAAAAAAAAAGGGCCGGTGATATCGCTTAGTGGCTCGGGCGCCTGCTGGCGCATGAAGTCCTGAGGTCGATCCCTGGTACCCACAAAAAAAAACCAAAACAAAACTGTAAAACTCAGGCTGGGTGTTGTGCATACCTATAATCCCAGCACTCGGGAGGCTGAGGCAGGAGGATCCCTGTGAGTTTGAGGCCAGCCTGAACTACATAGCAAGACCCTGTCTCAAAACAAAAAACAAAAAAACTACAAAACTCCTAGAAAAGAACATAGAAAAAAAATCTTTGTGACTTTGGATTAGGCACATGAATGGTTCTGGGTTTTTTTGGGTTGTTTTTGGTTGTTTTTTTTTTTTTTTTTTTTTTTTTAAGACAGTACACATAAAGCATAAACCATAAATGAACGAATTGATAAACTGGACTTTAATCAAAATTTAAAACTTCTGCTCTTCATGGGCTGGTGAAATAGCTCAGTGGCATAAGCGCCTGCCTGGCAAGCACAAGGTCCTGAGTTCAACTCCCAGTACCCACATAAAGGAAAAAAAAAAAAAAAAAAACTTCTGCTCTTCAAAAGAGACTGTCACAGAAATGAAAAGACAACCACAGACTGAGAAAATACATCCACAAAACATATCTGATAAGGGGCTGATATCTAAAATATTTAAAGAACCCTCACAACAACACAATAAGCAAACAAATGACCAATTAAAAATGGGCAAAGCAGAAGAAATGACCACCAAAGGATATATGTACCCAATGGAAAGACACTTGATACCGTTAGTCATTAGGGAATTCAGATTAAAGCCACAGAGTGAGACCTCTGCGTCCTAGAATGGCTAACAAAACAACCCTCCCAAAGCTGGGCACGGTGGTGCACGACTGTGATCCCAGCTCCTCAGGAGGCTGAGGCAGGAGCATCACAAGTTCAAGGCCAGCCTGGGCTACATAGTGAAACCCTATCTCAAAAAGGAAAAAAGAACCCTTCCCACTTAAGCCCCTAAGAAGACAGCTGATGATACCAAGCTCATTGGTGAGGTGTTGGTGAGGATGCGAAAAAGAGCTGCAGGTGTGAATGCAAAATTGAACAACAACTCTGGAAAACATCCTCGGTGCTTCCTAGATGTCTACCTGAGATAAATGAAACCGTGTCCATACGAAAAGCTGCCTGTGGATTTTAGAAAGGCTTAGTTCATAATTGGCCCAAACGGGAAACAAACAAAATGCCATCACAATGCCCGGGTAAACCGTGCTGCCCTGCACAGTGGAAAACGCTTCCCGCGAGAGAAGGACCTGCTCCTGACACGTGGGGTGACAGGAAGGGTCTCAGACGCTGCGCCCAGGCTGAGGACCCCATCCCATCCTGTGCGGAAGGGCAGGCTGCGGGCACGGAAGAAAGATCACCACATTAAGTGCCCCAGGGGACCCGCAGGCCGCTGGGTGCACAGGTATGAGCTGGGCGTTTCCAGACCGTGCACCTGGAAGAGTTGGTTTGGGTCGGTGTGAATTTACCTCCCTCCCCCGAGCCTAAGGAAAAAAGAAAGCCCCAGAGAAGACTGAGCTCACGATCATGTGTAATTTTGGTACATAAAAATCTGTGGCAAATGTGAAGTCACTATCATCTAAACTTCAGGAGACTTCATCTAAAGCAGCGCCTGTTGACTTTCCTTGAAAAGCTAGAAAACGCTGGGACACGAGGCTCCTCCCGCTCCTTTTGTCCCAGCCCCCACTGCTCCCCATCTCCTCTCTGCCTGTGCCAGAGTCACTGAAACCTGAAATGAGTTCAGCCAAAGGGCCACATTTCTGTATCTCCTTTGCAATGTGTGGGGCCATTGAGATGTAAGCAGAAGTCACTAGGCAAGGTATCCCATGAGAGTTTCTCAAGAGGCTGACTCAGTTGGGAGGTGGGCGTGTTTGCCACGCTGATTCCTTATTCTTCCTGGCTGGAATGTGGATATGATGGCTGGAGCACCAACAGCCATCTTAGGACTGAAGGAAAAGGCCAAAGGAAACAACCACCTAGCTCTGGTACCAGTGAACCTAACCTGGCGTTCTACAAAAAAATAAACCCTCACTATATTGAGCTCTAATTCTTACCTGATGCAATAGATTAATGATGTTTGTCGTGCCCCAAGCAGGATACTAAGGCTTTCTACACAATAGGTTATTTAATCGCTACTATGATCCCGTTAGGTAGATGCTTCAATGGCCCATTTCACAGAAGTGGTCACGGAGAAATGAAGCACGAGATCATCCATTTCGAGTCTTGAGGTGCTTATGCCAGTAGTTTAAGTCTGGGTCCAGGGCTCGTGCCAGTAGATGTAAGTCTAGGGCAAGTAAGCTGGGGAGGCAACTTCAGGTCCTGGCCTAGTCTACCTGCATTGGCACCGAGTCACACACCCCCTTGGTGTCCCCTTCTGACAAGGAGCCACCCTTCCAGGCTGTGGCACCCACAACCATGAGGCAGTTCTTCCAAGCTCTCAGATTTCAAAGCTTTTTACAGACATCATGCATGGTGCTAACAAGAGGCAGCTACCATCTTACACCCTGCCAATCGCAACAGACATGCAAGGCTCCTCCCACTACCACGGCCCCGCCAGAGCCCCCAGGGACAAGGGACGCTCCCCATTCTCAGCCCCAACACCTGGGCTCCTAGCAATGCTGCCAGTTCAGCAGACTGAACTCCTGCGGGAAGACTCCGGCTGCCAGGTCCCCCCACTAGCACATACCACGCACCTGCGAGATCACTGAGCTTGACAGCGAGGGGTCCCGTCTCCCCCACACGCACACCCCAGGGTCCCCTAAAGGATATGTGTCAGCTGCTGCTGCAGGGGCTGGGCCCCACCCGAGACACTTCTGCTCCAAGGCCATTGTCCCCTCCTTGCTGCCTTGGCAGAGCTGCCCAGTGCCAGCCCAGGGTACCCACTCAGCAGGGAACCAAGCTCTGTTCCAGGCTGGCTGGTGCTCAGGCTGCGCCATCATGGACAGGAGACCCGAGTCAGCCCAGCATGAACCAGCCTCAGGGTTTGTTTGCTGTCTTGGAAAAGACAGGTTTTTCCACCAAGCTTGCTGAACTGGGGCCATAAACCCGGAGCTGCTCAGCTGCCAGGGTACCCACTGTGTCAGGAAAACACCTGCCTGGGGATGAAACGAACCAGTGGGAAGCAGTGGGGAGCAATGGGGAGAGAAAGAGCTGCCAAGCCCTGCAGACGTTGTTCAGATCCCTGGATCCAACCATGCCTGAACTCCCAGATTGCCCAGATGAAAGCATGAGACCAGGATTATCCAGACCAAGGCTGAAAGCCAGCGCTTGCTGTGTATTGGCTGCGTGGCCACACTGTGGTGGCCACACAGCACTGCCCCTTCTGATAACGACAGAATCGCCCTAATAACAGTGTCTAACTCACCCTCGCCAATCCTTTCCTCCCTCACTGTAGTCCCTGTGCTCCTACAGGGTTTGGGCCTGACCCCAGGCCCGGACAGAGCCGAGAACCAGGGCAGGAAGTCAGAGTCACAAGAGTCACAGTGATTGGCTCCCAAAGGTCACGTGACCAACCTGCACCAATAGGAACCAGCCCTCGGGACCTTGCTGGGTGCTGGGTGCTGAGTTGCTCAGCTGCAGACTGGAGCTTTAGGTGCTGAGCCGAAAGCCACGGCTCCGAAAATCACAGGCAAGGGACAGAGCGTCCACAGTTTGCCTTCACCGAGTCAGAAGCCTGTCTGTCCTTCTGTCCATCTGGCTGACACAGAGCTTACTTTCTGTCACTTAAAACCGGTGGCTCACACTTTGGCGCTTTTTGTGGCTCAGCCAGACCCGCACCCTTCCTGGGGTGAAAGTGAACAAACGTGCTCATCCATACCTGACCTCTCTTTCCAGGCTGAGGTCCAGCTGTGCACCCCGGAGGGGGCAGGGGGTGGACAGATGAGCCCGGGGGGGCCGGGGACAGTTAGGAAGCCGTGGAGCCTGCACCGAGAGCCAGGTCTTGGGTCACAGTGCGGCACGCAGACCTGCCGGGACAGGCTCTGCAGACACCGGCCTTGTCAGGCCCTGAACAGGATCCCTTTATTCGTGGCACTGAAGAAAGTCACACCCTCTTCCTTCGGGATGGAGTCCCTTGGCCAGCACCGCGAGGGGAGAAGAAAACGATTGTTCCTGGGCCTTGGCCTGGTTCCACTGCGGGTGGACAAAGAAGACCAGGGTGTGCCCCGACCCATCCAGAACCACCGAGTCCTGGCCGGCATCAGTCAGTGGCCAGAACACTGCACACTGGTGGCCCCCAAGGTGAGTCCTGGCCACCATCCCTGCTCAGACTGGGCTGCTTCTCTCGGAAGCTGGAAGCCAGCAGCTCAAAGACAGGAGAAGCAGCTGCCCGCCGGGACGGGGAGCATCCAGGGTGTCACTCTCCTTGGCCGCCTCTTCTTTCTGCCTGGCCCCTCAGGATTTGGACCTATGGTCCAGACCCAGCCCATTCAGAACCCCTCCCCAGCACCACCCCTCCCCCAGCAGGCTCCGAATGCCTCCAGGTAGCCGATGCTGCGGGTGTTGCCCCGTGGGCGTGTCTCTGCTTGCCCGCAGTGCTCAAACTGCGATTCTCCTCTCCAACCTAAAGGAAAGAAAGGAAAAGGCAGAGGCAGGCCCAGCCTGGACATAGCATACCCAGCCCACAGGCCCCTCACACTAGACGGGGACCCTGGGACATGGGCTGCCACTGCTTAGAGGCCACAGCAGTCACCTGTCGCCCAGAAGGGAGCCGGGGTCTGGGCTCACCCCCCTGCACCCTGGCCCAGCACACGCCAGAGCGCTCTGGCGTGAGTCACCGCCCTTGGGGTGCCACGCGGTGCTGCACACTGCACAGGAGCTGCCGTCACCGCCAGAGGTGAGCACGCGAGCAGAGAGTGCCTGTCAGCAAGGCCGCAGAGGCTGGGCGGGGTGGGATGTGACCTGAGGATGGCCCTTCCGGGGACACCCACTGACCTCATCGGAGTGGCCGGTTACACAATCTCCCCACTCGTGTCCCCCTGGGCCCTCAGAATGTGACCTTCATGGGAGATGGGATCTTTGCAGATGTAAATAAGGTAAAGATACTGGTGCCGGTGAGATGGCTCAGCGGCATAAGTGCCTGCCTGGCAAACGCGAGGGCCCGAGTTCGACTCCCGGATCCCACATACGAAAAAAGGGCCGGTGATATCGCTCAGCGGCACGGGCTCCTGCTGGCGCGCGAGGTCCTGAGGTTGACCCCCGGTACCCACACACACACAAAAAAAAGATACAAATGAGGTCATCTTGGATTAGAGTGGGGCCTCTGTGAGAGACAGAAAAGGACACATAGACATGGAGAAGCCGCGTGAGGTCAGAACCCGAGATGGCAATGGCGTCTGCGAGCCACAGAGTGCCCAGGTCACCTGCAGCCACAGCAGCCAGGTGGCATGAGGGGCCCGTTTCTCTCTCAGAGTCACCAGAGGGAACCAAGGCTGCCATGACTGTGATTTTGGACTTATGGCCCCTAGACCTTTGAGAGAATGAAGTTCTGTGTTTGTTTTTTTTTTTTGTGGGTACCGGGGGTCGACCTCAGGACCTCACACACCAGCAGGCGCCCGTGCCGCTGAGCGATATCACCGGCCCCTTTTTCGTATGTGGGTTCCAGGAGTCGAACTCGGGCCCTCGCGCTTGCCGGGCAGGTGCTTAAGCCGCTGAGCCATCTCACCGGCCCTGAAGTTCTGTTTTAAGCTACCCAGTTCATGATAAACCACCATGGCAGCCATAAAAGCTAATATAACAGTGCTCCATATTTTCCTGTGGAGCAAAATGCCCTTTTTAGAGTGGAGAGGAAGTCAGCAAATTTGGAGCTAGGGACAGCCCAGTCACCATCGTCACCAGCACCACCATCACCACCCTGACCACCACCATCCTTATTCCACCAGCACCATCAGCATCACCATCAGCACCGTGACCACTGCCCCTGCCATGACTGCCACCATCATTGCTGTCACCAGCATTGCTGTCACCAGCATAGTCACGGGGGTCATTCAGCGAGCACGACTACCTGCTGTGCATCTCTTCTTAGATCCTCCCAATGCGACAACAAGGTGGCTTTAATTGCTGCATTTTCCAGACCAAAAACTAAAACACCTAAGAGGTGAAATAACTTTTCCCTGTGGTTCTGAGCTTCACCAGCCACGTCCCCAGGCCCAGGGTTAGCGGCTCAGGGCCCCCTGGCAGATCCTTTACCCAGCTGGGGCTCGACTCCATACACACAGGGGGGTTCATCCAGGGCGGCACCGTGCAGGGCTATCACAGGCTGAGTGAGATGGCGCAAAGTGCTTGGCACTCGAGTGATGCAACTGTTGCTGTCTTGTTCCTGCCCCTCTGCTGCCACGGGGAAGGAAGGGTCTCCTTTGTCTCCACTTCCGGCCACGGCCTGGGAATCTCACTTGCATGGACACCAGGAGCTGTAGAGCCTGCTAGGAAACCAGGTCGTTTTCACCTCTCTGCCTTATCCACCAAGACTGACCAGTCCTGGACGTCCCACACAGGACCGGCAACACAATTTACAAAATGAAAACTTTAAAACAAAACAAAAAACCCACTAAGCATTTCAAGACATGGACATGAACAGAGCATTAAACCAAGTGCAGGGCCTTTTCAAGCGCGGGCAGCTGTGTGAGCGCCCAGGTCCTGTGACTGTGAAGCAGGCCTTGTCCATGGACCTCCAGACTAAGGGATTTTGATGCATTATGTCATTTAATCAGCTCCCTAAAGTGTACCCCTAAAACCCTGACTAACACCCTGCTCTGCCCCTGACATTGATTTATGTATTTATGGTTTTATTGTCTACTTTTCCTCACTAGATTATAAATCCCATGAGTCATGGACTTAGGAGTTCATCTTCTCAGCATAGATCCAGCACTTGGAAAAACAGATGCTCAATGACCTATTAGTCAAACACAGCAAGTGCCTCATTCCTATCTTGCAGATAAAGAAGCAGGTTTAGAGAGGTCGCTTGTTTGGGATCACAGAGCTAGAAAAGAATGATCTGGTTCTTCAGAGGCCGCGCTCAGGGAGCTTACTGCAGAACTCAAGGCTTGTGAAGGTAAATGCGTACTGAGGCCATCAGGTCATGGGGATGAAGACGCGAAGTGGCCGGGGTAGAGGACCAGCCAGGTGGAGACTGGCAGCACACTCTCTAAAGGGCCACAGTTCCTCAGCTCCCGCCTACTGTGGCCTTGTGTGACTGTGGGACCAGCACGTCCACACATGCTGGCTTTCACAGCAGCCGGGAACTGAGGCATCCGTGTGACGTATTCCCACTCTTAACCGTGGGCAAGCATTTCACTTTTCCCCCTCAACTCTACCCTGGGCAAGCGAAGCATGCCATCACTTTGTGGCCTCTGGCTTGAAACTATGAAATGCCTGGAAAGTTCTGACTGTATAACACTTCCTTCTCGGGCACCTAGCTGATCCGGCTGCCCAGAAGTCCCTGGGCTGCCAGGTGTCCTGAAAGGGATGCACAAAATTAGAAAATGGAACGACATTGAGCCATCAGCTCTAGAACACCCTCTCCCTCCAATCTTACACACAGAGGCATTGGAACCAGTGATATTCTGCTCATGGAAAACACATTTCCTTTTTTAATTGTAAATATTCCCCTGAGAAACTAGGCTGGATACCCTGAAAGCATGGGGATCCCTAAACATGGGGTTTTAAATAGACTGAACTGGGATTTTGTCCTAGAAAACCCAGAAACTGTGACTGTCTCCCAAGGGCTGCACTGGCTCCAACCCCAGCCCGTCCTCCCCCAGCCCAAGGCCAAAGAAGCCAGCTCCCTGCAGAAACCTATCTCAAAGGCAAGAGTGGGGGGCTGGTTGTCTAGGGCCCCCCTTCAGGTTTTTAAGACTGCAGCACAAGTGCTACATAAGCCTACCCGCCCAAATACTCCTAATTACAGAGAAAAGCACCTATTACCTGAGGGTCTGGAGGACTTGGCTGGAGTAAGCTCAAAAATGCCCTAAGTCCTAACTTAAAAAAGAACTATGAAGAAATTTGTCATTCTACTGTATGATATGGTGACACTTGTCTTAAAAGGATTTCTGGCCAGCTCTGAAAGCCATGTCATGTTCCAGCTGTGATTTCATTTATCCACACACACACTACTTGCCCTAGATATAATCACCACTTCTTGCCCCAGATATGAAGCAGGCTCAAAACCCTCCTGACTTCCAAGCTGAGAAGCAATGCCAGAAGCGACCGTCAGGCTTGTTCTCCAAGGCAATTCAGCTCAGGCCCACACTCGCATATTCTTCCTAGCATCCACCACCCTGTAGTTCACGGGTACATCCTTCTGTGGAGGTGGCCTGGGGACAATTTTATTTGAAAATATGTGAGGTGAGTCTTATCCTGTCATGGTCAGTCCAGGCATATACCTGAGACGGTCTCAGAGTGGAGGGCTGATAAGGACAATCTTCATCTCATCACCATGCCCAGTGACAAGCTAGTGTCCCAGGGATGACAGCAGCCCTCTTGGCTACCACGTGGGCCACCCTCTAACCTAGCTCTGCCCCCATCAGCCTGTGTGCCCCAGCCGGAGAAGGAGAATATACACTTCTCTCCCCTCCCCTTCAATCTGACCTGCGAACCTGAAAGTCCATCCAGTGCCATGATCGGGCACCATCTCTACACACCCATACTATCTCCTCAACCAGAGCGCCTACTAGTGGACACCTTGGAGATGCAAATGACCTGGCCCATAGTGGGTCCACAGGGAGACGCAGGCTCGGGGACCAGTGGTGAACCTGCTGGGTGATGCACGGGGCAGGCGGAATTGGGGTCAACACTGCAGGTCCACAGGACACCAGGAAGCCCTCACAGCCCATTGCAGAGCACTGTGTTGCTGGGGGCACAAGATCCAGACCTCAAAGTCACCTGCTTGAAGGGGAGGCCAAGGAGCTTCTACTTCATGTAACAGACAGTGCGTTAACTTCTTTACATATATCCAAGCGTGTGCTGAGCATCCACAACTAGCCAGGCACCATTAGACAAGAAAGGGTCACAGAGGGTAAGGAATGTGCCCAAATTCCCAGAGCCGGGCAGAGACAGAGTGAAACCCCAGTTTTCACGAACCATGCTCCCTGCTATTTCAATATGTGCTCCAGTGCCTCCCCAGGTTATAATTTTGGTTATCTGGAATGTTTAAACAGATCCGATGAATATTTAAACAAATCATCCATATTAAATTTTGGGTTGTTTCCCCTCGATTATTGCATCTCATCCCGGAAACTGATATTTTCTTATTTGCTTGCCTGGAGGGCTGCTAAAATGAAGATCAACACAGCTCAGAGAGCAAATATCAGTTTTCACTTTTGGAAAACAACCTGACATTGCCTGCAGGATAAGGTGGTGCCTTTTGCTCTGAACTGGAAAGAGGAAGAGAAAGGGAAGAGAAAGCACTTTATAAGTGACTACACACACTTCCTCAACAAAGTGCCTCTTCTTCCCTCCCGGCCCCAGGAGCCCGGCAGCTGGGCAGGCCACATTCCTCCCTGGGCTCTTCTCCTTAGCAGGTTATTCAACCCTGGGTGAAGGCGGCTGGAGTCCCCTTGGGGGGGACATTTTCAGCTGTCTTATGGCTTGTGTCTACATGTCCCCCCAAAGCCTCATGCAGTCATAGGTGGGGCTTTTTCAAAGGTGACTGCATCTAGAGTGTGATTGATTCGTGATGCAATGCTAGACTCAAGAGTGCTAGGATTAAGGGTGTGAGTGTTATCCGCCCTAAGTAGCCTGGATAAGATAAAAGAGATAGAAAGAGCTGTGGTCGCCCCTTGTTGCTTTGCTACCTTCTGCCCATCATGAATGGTTTCTCCTCTGTGATGCCCCTCTGCCATGCCACCCTGTCTTGGAGCCAGCTGATGATGGACTGAAACCTCTACAAACTGTCAGCTAAATGAACTTTTCTTCCCTTAACTTTGGGTGTCAGGTATTTTGTCTCAGCAAGGAAAAAAGTAGCTAAGACAATCCACCATTTCCTTTCCCTGCCTAGTGCAAGTCATCACCCGCAGCCCCGCCCTCTGACAGGCCAAATGACTATATTCCTTGGCCACTGAGTAGGGCCCTTGGGTCACTAGGCTGGGTAGACCCCTGGGTGTAGACTCAGGTGACACAGCTGACTGTGGTAGAACCCTCTGCTGGCCTAGGGACATTCCAGGATGACAGGTACAGGCAACCCCTTCCCGCAGGGCTGCCTTCCCTGCTGCTCCTTCTCCACTCTCTGTGGCCAGCCCTTGCACACCATCCACATCTCAGCAGGTCTTTCCCTGGATTCTCTGATAGCTGGTTCTTTCCTATTATTCAGGGCTCTGCTCAAGTGTCATCTCCTCATAGAGCCCTCCCTGACTGCCAGAGTAACTCCTCCATTCCCTCTCCACTACCTCACCCCGCCTCCTTGTCCTTTCAGCTCTCATGTCCTGGTGTAATTCTCTTGACTCTTTCTGGTCTGCTTCTCACCCCCACCCCCACTTGGCATGAGACAAGACTCTCACAAATGATCTTGGCCATGACAGCGGTTAATGTGCCCTGCTTCCCTCTCATCTGTACACCAAGTTGGGTGATTCCAGCTCGCTGGGGAAATCCAGGGAGTGGGAAATCAAAAAGAATAAGTCATCCTTTCCCAGACAGCTGGAAATAACCCTAACATCCAAGCCCAACCCCAACACAACTTGGAAAGCAGCAGGGTGGGCTGCCTCAAGCCCCCCACCCCAAAAACTTGGGTTAGTGAACTTTCTCAAATCCCAGATCTGAAGGGGTCCAGTCCACGGCAGTTACTATAGAGCTTTGGGAGGAAAGGGGACACAGCTTGCAAAGGGCGTGCCCTGGGTGAGTCACCTCACCTCTCTGCCTCAGTTTCCTGCCCTCTAACACAGGGCCGTGGGAGGGGTGCAGCTGATAGTACGGTACTGCAGGCTGCTTAGCACCCTATGTGTGGACAGTTATTAAAGTTTTGGCCTCTACCCTTGAGCCAATCAGGATGAGACACCCCCTGGCCTCAGGCATTGGTCAGGCACAGTCCAATCAGCATCAAGCTTGGGTCTTTGTCTTTCTCCCTTTGGCTCGGTAGTTCGGAGGCCTCCTGTGAGAAGGGCCGAGTCTATATTGTTTAGAGCTATTTGAGTACAATTTGCTGCTCGGGCTGGGATTTGGGCTTCTATTTCTTATGATTTTCCTCCTTTCTCCTCCTCACTCCCCTTCCTCTCCTCCCTCCCCTTCCATCCCTTTATTTTCTTAGAAAAGAGAATTCATGTTTTGCCAAGGAGAAAACAAAACACCGCCTGTCCTCCTCAGTAGCAGTTGGGGCTTCCGAGTCTGGGAGGAGGGGTGTGGGCTGGGAATGTGGCATAAACCTGGCCAGGGATGCGAGCTGGGCGGGGAGGGACACAGGTGGAGGGCACAGGCCCAGAGCCGTGCCCGGGAAGAAGGGTGACCCGGGCAGGGCCACCGCTGTCCCTCCGAGCCTGAGGATTCCGCCTACCTCCGAGAGCTGTATCCAGGATCACGGCCATAGCGCAAGTCCATCTTCGCAGGAGCTGCCGCCTGTCTTAGCCAATGAGGGTGCTTCCTCCCTGCCTTCCACGGTGATTGGGTCAGGTAACTCAGACCGGAGCCAATCAGCATGAGGCATTCCCCGGGTCACAGGCATTGGTCAGGCGCAGTCCAATCAGCATGAAGCTTGCGGTTTTTTCCGAAACTGAAGAAGCTCTGTGTCTTTCTCCTTTGCCCTCTGCAGTGCTTGTGTAATGAGAATAAAGAAGCAGAACTCAGACCTGATTCCATCTGGTCCTAAAGCCCAGACACACCCACACGGCACTCCCCATTGCCACCAACTGCGCTGGTCACAGAAACGCTCTGGGACCCAGGCAAAAAAATACACCCCAAGGGTAACAGTGTATGAACTCGGCGGGATAGCGACGGCGTGTGTTCCTGTTTCTACAGCATTGACACTTCAGAAACCAAAATAACAAAAGCAGTTGAAAGCAATTAGAAGCTTTTACAATGTTCCTTAAAAATGCATAAAGGAGGAATATTCCCAGAACAGTGAACACAATGCTCTGACATCCTCTATCTCTGAATGTCTCATTGTTCTCTCTTAGGATTTCCCTTGGGAAGGAGAAGCCTTTCCACACTGCAAAACTGAGAAAGCTCTGTCAGCAGTTCAAGCCACTTCATGGAGTCTGGAAAAAGAGACAGAGACAGAGAAAGACAGAGAGAGAGACTGAGCCCCTGGAACAAGACTGTCCTGAAGATCCACTTCCTGGACTGTTACCATAATGCCAACCAGTAAACGACCATTTTGTTTAACTAGTCTGAGTTGGGTTTTAGCTAAGAACCAAGAAAGGAGAGAGCTGTGGCGAGCACTTGCATACTGCACGCAAGGCTCAGGACTCAATTTGCAGCACAGGAGGAGGAAGAGAATTCAGTGCACAGCATTAGGGTTTTTGTTAGTCACTTACCATATAAGATAGGTCATGTTCCTAACACATAGAAATAATAAATATTTGGGAAGAGGGAAATGGTAATCGCCATGATTTGATCGTTACACTTGTACACATGAATCACATGACTGTACTGTACCCCATAAATATGTATAAATGTGTGTCGGTTTAAAATTTTTTTTTTTTTTTTTTTTTGTGAGTACCGGGGACGACCTCAGGACCTCACGCGCCAACAGGCACCCGTGCCGCTGAGCGATATCACCGGCCCCTTTTTCGTATGTGGGTTCCGGGAGTCGAACTCGGGCCTTCGCGCTTGCAAGGCAGGCGCTTAAGCCGCTGAGCCGTCTCACCGGCCCGGTTTAAAATTTTTTAAAGGCCATGAATTTCATCCGTTTATATGTTGCTTTTTGTGGTCACTTATAAAATGGAATTCAACCATATTTTTAAAGACAAAAACTCTTTCTCTACTTTGAAACAGCTGGCTTTGGGCTCTTTCCTGGAAGCCTGAGGGTTGATGTGTTCAGAAACAGGACTGGTTCCCCCAAGCGCCAAGCCCTGGGGCCTCTCTGGCCTCAGTTTCTCCATCTGCAGCAGAAGGCATGATCCCAAAGGGAGCTGGGTGCAACCGGAGGCTCAGGAAAACTTCTGGATCAAAACTAATTAAAGCATGGAGCAAGCCACAGATGAAAGGCGCTTGTAGAACTTCTTAACAATTCTAATAAAGAATTTCCCCTTCAATTACGGGGTAATTTTCTTCTCACGCATTTGCAGTTTCCTGGGCCACTTTCCATGTGGCTGGACCAGTCTTTCTGGAATCCCTGCATTTTTTTTCTAAGAGACAGAGAAGCAGTGGAGATGAAAAGAAAGGAAGACAGCGGGTCCATTTTAGAAATGGCTATTTCACAGGATTTGAGAGCAGCAGCTAATGAGCTTCCTGCAGGGTCTCTTCCGTCATTTCTGTGTTGCTCCCTCCCCTCCCTTCCTTCTTCCACAACACCACACACACACATACACACACATGCACATGCCCGTGCACACATGCACACTGGCCACTTCTGGACAACACCCCCAGCTTCCCCACCTCGAGGACTTCATCTGTCTCCTCTGTCCCTGCAGTGTCCCCCCTGCACACGCACACACACACAGAGCAGATGACAGCTGGCCAGCCCTTCGCCCTGCCCCAGCCAGCCCCAAACCAACTTAGCTTCCTTGAACTCTACAGCCCACGCTTCTCAGCATGGAATTCCTGAAGCACTTTACCTGTCTCTTCCCTCCCTTCTCTCCGTGCAGTGAGCCCCAAGGGGGCAGCTTGCTGCCCCATCTCCAGGGTTTGGCACAGAGGGCAGACGGTTGAAGCTAAAGCTGTAAAAGTGGATGGAGTGTCTAGTACGGGGGTCAGCAGACCTTTTCTCAAATCGCTGAAGGGTCAATACTTGGGCTTCACTGGCTGAGCGGCAAGTCGAGGCATTAATATAGGTTCTCAATGACCCATTGTCAATGCACCCGGACCCAGGGTAAAGCTGCTCTTAGTTCATGGACTGTGAGGCCTGCTGGCCAGATTTGACCTTGGGATTCAGTTTTCTGATTCTTGCCGGGTCCTCTGTGGGTTTAGGGGTGTGGCAGAGCCTGTTGTTGCTCCTTTATTGTCCTCTTCTGCAGGAACAAAACCACCAGTTTCAGATAGGCATTTTTCTCCTGGAATAAGGACTCCATTTCCAGACTCCATTGCAGCTAGGCATGGCCATGTGACCACGTTTGTCCAGTGAGATGCAAATCAAACTTCTTCATAAGGCAGCAACCACTTGACATTTCTCCAGTTTTGTTCTTTGTCCTTTTCTCCTTCCTGGTGCCTGGAATGTGCATGCAATGGCTGGAGCTCCAGAAGCTATCTTGATCCATGATATTCTTGGGGATAGAAGGCTTGTGTAGCAGAACAAAAATATAGAACTGGTGACTCCATGGAGTGCCACCCACACCAGGCCTGGCCTGCTGACTTTTTTTTTTTTTTCAATAGAGATCTTTTATTGCATCATTAAAACATCGCAAATTGGTCTTACAATCCAGAAGCTTGTTTCTGTGGCTGGATAACTCTTGGATCTTATTCATTGGGCTGCTGAACTGTTCCCTTTTCAGAAACATAGATACCATCGAAAACTTTTCCGATATCCTTGTTTTTGACTGTTGTGGTTTGCTGAATCAAAGCAGCTGAATTTGAAGCAAGCTCAGTCACTTCCTTCAAGGATTAGTTCATCTTTCTGGGCTTGAGATACCAAGCAAGTAACACCTGCCCTCATACGAACCCAGCAGAACTTGGGTGTGGTTGAAGTCCCTCTGCAGGGATCCTCTGGAGCCCCTCACAGTAACTCTGCATCCCTTCTGAGTGATGTTGATATTTTCTGGAACAACGACAATCTGACTGCTGAGAGTGGTCTTCATTCTCGCAGGAGATGTGGCAAAGAGCCCTGCTGACTTTTAAAGCATCAAGAGAAGTAAAAAGTTTTTCTTGTTCAAGTCTCTGTGATTCAGGGGCTTTTCACTGTCACCCTGATATGGGGTGGGAGAAGGGTAGCGAAGCAAGTGGGAAACTCCCCCTCTCTCGCAGGGCTTGGTGAAGAGGAGACAGCTCTAACTTGGTGGCCCTGCACTGCCCACCAATGCTCTGACCAGGACCAGTTCAGCTCTTGAGGTCACCAAGCTTCCGCAGAGGTGATCTTTCTCTGAGGTCTGAAAGCCAGGCAAGAAGTTCCCAAAGCATAGAGTGACTTAATGCAAATGTCACAAACCAAGGGTCTCATGGGCCAGACACAGCCTGTGAATTTGCTTAGGGGAGAGAGTGGACAACTCCAGGTTTCCCAACTCATGATCCCTCGCTCCCACTCACACTGAACACCACTACACCCTCACACTGCTCAGGAGGGGTGTGTGTGTGCACATGTGTGCACATGCCCTGTGGGTGCCAGAACCCTGCACACCTGGTCATTCAGTGTGCATCTCCTAAGCATGCACTCTTACACACCCACCATGGCTTCTGTGTCATTTGCTGTCAAATGGGCCATGTGTGTGACATAACAATAGCATATTATCCATGCTAAACCAAGGCCACAGTACCTGTGCTGTCAGCTGCAGCCCAGGCCTGTCCCCCAGCCCAGCCGTCCCAGTAATGTCCTCAGCTTGGACCCAGCTGTCTCTGCTCTTCAGGACTCCTCTCATCAAGGATGGCTCCAGTCATTTCCACTCTTGTCTTCTTTGACACTGACATGTTTTTAGGAGTCCAGGTCAGGTTTTTGTAGACATCCTCTCACTGTGGATTTGTGCTTTGTAGTGTGCGAACGAATGGCCACAGCCTTTAGGAGCCCAGGGTTTCTCTCCGGCTCTGGTGTAGGCCGGCCTGAGAGAATCCAGCAACAGCTGAGTGCATCTGCCTCTACTGCTGACCACTGGACTCGCACAACAGAGGTCTCCGGAGCAGAGTGGCTGTCCCTCTTCCCACCTTGCTCTGCCCCACCCTGCAGCATGGAGGGGCGCTTACAAATCCTGCTGGAAAGGAACTGACAAGGGCAGGGAACACAGGTGCAGGATGGGGGGTTTGGGAGGTCCCTGTCCCCTGGAGGTGACACTCACGGCTCAGAGCAGCTGAGATGGAGCTGGCAAAGGTGGGGCCGGCACCAGGTGTGGCCACAGAATCTGCCAAGCCTGTGCAAAGTGAAAATGCAGGGTCCCTTGTCAAGAGCCACTAAGAGTTTCCAGAGTGATAGCAGAATCTGGAGCCCTCTGAGAGCCCAGGCCACAGCCAGGGGAACAGACTAAGTAACCTGGATCTTTGCTGTCACCAGTTCAGGACTCAGAGAGCTCTAAGATCAGGAGATGGGGCAGAAAGCCTCCCCCAGAGGCTGATGGGGAAGCACCATCTTCATAAACCCAAACGGAGAGGACTGCGTGGCTACACAGCCAGGGAGCCCGAGCGGCTGACAGACCCGGCAGCTGCTGGGTGGGTTGCAGGGGTCCAGAGCAAGGGGTGGCACGGGCCCCGCCTGCAGCCGAGCACCTTCCCCCGGGAGCATCCTGACTGCCTCAGCCTCACAGCTCTCAGACAGGCCCTGGAGATGAGGCACTGGGGCTGGGGACAGGAGGGACAGCGGGGTTGCACTGCTGCCCTGGGGCTAGAATGGAGCAGTGTGCGTTCCAGCCCAGCAAGCGTGGCCCCTTCGCAAGACTTCCCCCCACCTCGCCACCTGCACTGTATTGCTCTTTTAGCAACTTACCTTCAGGGCTTTATTTTAAAAGGAAACTCTCCATCACTGCCGCTACTCTTACTGCCCTGGTGACTGTTAACAACATGAACACAGAAACCCCAGGTCAAAAATAATAAAAGTAAACAATGAGGGAGGCACTGGCAAATGCAGGAGAGATGTTTCCACAATCTAATCTGTACCATCCTGGATGTAACCAGAAGGGTTGAAAAAGATTGGAAAATGGGAATCTCAACCTTTCTCCTTCTCCCCATCCCTCCTTTCCTTCCCGCCCACTCCCTCTTCTCCGTATCTGTTGCATACAATGACACGTAATGGTTTCCTTGCCAGACCACAAGAAAAACTCCGTGTGCGTAATGCGCATTTGGGAAAAGTGGATGGAAGTCAGTGGTTCTCAAAGTGCGGTCCCCGGGGCCCCTGCAAAGCTGTGGGAGACACGGTTGTCAGGCTCCGCCCCGGGCCCTTGACGGGATCTGCACGCAATGCTTTCGTGAGTCCCGCAGGTGGCTCTGATCCCAGCTGCTGGAGTCTGAAACCTCTGCTACACATCCCAAGGGACAGCAGTGACCTAGCAAGTGACAGTAAGAGCCAGCCTGTCCTGACTTTGTGCCTTAGCTTCTCCATCTGCCAACTAGAAGGTCGATAAGAGCACCTGACACAGAGGACCTCAGTGAGGTCCAAATGAGGAGTGTGTCCAGGGTGAGTGGCGGCCCAGTGGTGCCTCGCCACTTTGCGTGACTAATAGCTGCCATGATTAGTGATGCGGGCAACAGAGCCAGTGTGGCTCTGGGAGGAGGAGGGGAGTTCCCTTTTCTCTACAGAACTCTGCGTCTCTCCACCTACTGACAGTAAGCATGCCCTCCTGAAATCTATAGAAAACTCAGGTAAAATCAGTTACTTAAGAAAAACAACAAAATATCATTGTACATGTGGCTGTGTGTATAAAAATTAAATCTATGCATTTGTGTGTGTTTGTGCCTCTGGTGACTACCTCGCAGCCTCCTTTCTACCCTCCAAGCTGCCTGATGTGGTCCTCTGTCTGTTTTCTTTACAATAGGGGCACATTCGGGTTATAACAGCCTTTTGTATGGGGCTCGAGGTACTCTGTCCCCAAGGGGACACCTGATGATGCCTGGAGATACTTCTCCTTGCCCCCGACTTGGGGAAGGGAAGGAGTGACCCACCAGCATGTCCTGGATGGACCCAAGGACACCCCTCAGCCTGGGACAACACCCGCCACAGCAAACGGTGGCAGTGCCAGCTGTGTGCTGGTTGACAAACCCCGGCTTTCATCTGTTTCCATTTTACAGCCCCACAGCCACTCTTCCATGGGCAAGATGTGTCCTGTCAGCACATTTCCCCTCCTCAGTAACATACAGGCTGGCTGTCATTGTCCTGTCACAAGTGAAGAAACTGAGGCACGGAGCGTTACGTGCTTTATCCCAGCTCTGCCTGGCTCTTAACCCTGACCCTCAGGAAGTGTCCCCTAAGAGGGCCCCGTGCAACCAGGAGTCCAGCCCAGCCAGCCTTTTTTCCCTGGCTGTAGAATCCCTGCAGACCCAGCCCTGGAGACCTCCCAGGCCCCCCAGGGGACTTTCTGGTGTCCTCCCTGCTTGTAAAAAACAAGCCTTTGAAGCAAGTGTGTGGGTGATGCATGAATCCCACCCTGCCCCCTTCACAAATATGTCCCCAGTTAGTCCCTCGTCCTCACAGGTCATCAGCCTGAAGGCCAGGGCAGCACCTTGACCTCTTCCTTTTTCTATTTATGTGGCTTTTTGTCTTCTTTCATTTCACTGTTCTTCGAAATGAGGGCCAGACTCCTGGAGTCAAAATTTAAATGCAGCAAAGATCTTCCAAGAAATCCACCACTAGCCCCTCAACACTTGCCCCACATGCCTAGGGCCACGCAGCCCATAAAACAGCCCCAGCCGCCACCTCCCAGCCCAGCTGGGAAGCTTAGACCACAGGTCCAAGGGTCCACAGGTCAGATTTCCTCTAAGCACCCCCACCCTGGCCGTCCAGCCCCCTACGAAGAGGGAGAGTGCCTGCCCCAAAGGATGGGTGGACCTCAGTGACGTGGGCAAAGCCCACCTGGGGAATTTTCCGAATAATAAAAGGAGGGGAAACAGGATGAGACTCCAGTGTCCCTGGGCTCAATGTGGAAATAATCATTTCTAAGGAAAACAACAAATTAAAAATTTTAAGGAGCTTCCTGCTGCATGATTTAATATCTGGTTTGGCTGGAATTACTTCAAAAGGCATAAAGTATAAACATTTCAGAGTGTCTCTCCCAGTCTCCGTCCCACCCACCCTCATCCCCCCACAAACACACACAGCCACAAATGAATCAAATGTCAAAACAGAGAAAGAACTTCAAAGCCATGTGGGCCAGCTCTTGCGGAGGTCCAGACTGGTGTGGCCCGAGGGGGTGGAGAATTTGTCCCCCGAAAAGGAGTAGCTGGTGACAGCAGGGGTGAGGATCGAGACAGTGTCCCATCATCGAAGGTGTCGCAATGACCGGCACTTTGCAGTCATCAACTCTTTCTCTCCTCGTACAACACCCTCCCAACAGACTGTTTTCTCGCTCTCTTTACACAGACAAGGAATGGGAGGCACAGAAAGACCAAATTACCAGGCTAAGCCATGGAACACGGGAGCCAGGAAGCCCGCTCTTTCCTGCTCGCCACATTTCTGAACACTGCTTCCCAAAGATCCCTATGTCCCAGTGCTCTGGGAGGCTGAGACAGGAGGATTGCAAGTTTGAAGCCAGTCTAGTCAATTCAGAGAGACCCCATCTCAAAATGAAAAATAAAAAAGGGTAGGATGTCACTCAGTGCCAAGGTCCTGGGTTCAATCTCAAGTACCACCCACCACCGGCACCAAAAAGATGATCCAGGTGAGATGAAACCCTAAGAAGGCAGAGGCCAGAGCTGGAGGAAGCCTAGTGAAGACACAGGGGCGCCTGGGGCTGGCAGCCAGGGCCTCTGCAGCTGCTGCAGCTGGAAAAGGCAGGATAGAGCTCCCCACCCAGGCTCTGGGGGAGTGTGCGGCCTGCTCAGGCCTTGATATCAGATTGGTGAAACGCATTTCGGGCTTCTTACCTCCAGAACTGAATCATACTAAATCTATGTTGTGCCAGATGTCATGGTGCACACCTGTAATCCCAGCATTCAGGAGGCTGAGGCAGAAGGATTGCCATGAGTGCAAGGCCAGCCTGTACTATGTAGGGAGACCGTGTCTCAAAAAACCAAAAAAATAAAAAAATAAAAATAAATAAATATTTGTGTTATTTTAAGCCGTAAGTCTGTGGTCATTTTTTAAAATTAATTTTATTGGTACATTTTATTTATTTATTTTTTTTTGTGTGTGTGTGTGTGGGTACCAGGGGTCGACCTTAGGACCTCGCACACCAGCAGGCGCCCGTGCCGCTGAGCGATATCACCGGCCCTTTTTTCGTATGTGGGTTCCGGGAGTTGAACTCGGGCCCTCGCGCTTGCCAGGCAGGCGCTTACGCCGCTGAGCCATCTCACCGGCCCTATTGGTACATTTTAGATATGCATAATGATCACATTCATCCTAGGGAGTTTGTCCCTGTACGTGACACATCTTGATTCTTCTTTTTCCCCCTTTCCCTCTCCTCCCGTCAGCCCTTAAGTGGTCATTTGTTAATGCAATCAAAGGACACTCAGACACCCAAGGCCCAGTGCTGAGGGACACACCAGGCTTTGTCTCCTGTCTGCGCCGCTAGCCAGGGCTCGTGAACCAATGGCCAGGTTCCCAGTCCATAAAGTGGGTGTAGGAAAAACAGCTCGTCAGAGAGCTGTGCCTGACCCTCTTCCCGTGTTCATCACACCGCCGATCCCAGCAGTCATCACTGCACATGACAGAAAGAACGGAAACAGTCCCGCTGGGCGCCGTGGCCGGGCCTGTGGGCCCAGCTACTCAGAAGGCTCACAGAGAAGAAGGGGTCTGCTCATTTGCAGGCCTCCTGGACAACTTAGTGAGACCCTGTCTCAAAATAAAAAGGGTGAGGGGTGTAGCTCAGGGGTAGAGCACGCCTGGGTTCAATCCCCACTACAGAAAGAAAAAACGGGAGCAAGGAAGGGAAGGAGAGAAGAAGGGATGGAGGGAAGAAAAAAAAGAAAGAAAATACAATCCTGAGGTCCATTTCATTTATCTGTCTGTCTATTCTCTCTGTATTTTTAACAGTTATAATTGTTGGACTGCCAAGCACATGGCCCCATCATGGCTCCATGCTCAGGAACCAGGCCGATGAGGCTAACGCTTTAGGTCCCCATTTTACATCTAAAGAAACAGGGCTTGGAGTGATGAAAGATGTGTTCAAGGGCTCCCAGCTAGACTTACTCTGTTGTTGTTCTGGGGTCCTGGGGATTCGAACCCCGGGCCTTCACACTGAGCTGCATCCCCAGCAGCCCCACCTTGTTCATTAGTTTTATGTTGAGCCAGGGTCTTACTAAGTCGAAGTTGCCAGCGCTGGGCTCCAATCCGCGGGTCAGAGCGCTGGGATGGAGGCGCGCACCGCCACACCCAGCTCCAAACCAGGCCTTGAAGGGGAGTGTCCAGTACCCGACGACGCACAGCTCGTGAGGGACAACGGCACGGAGGCGGTGGCATTGCTGTGGGAGATCAGATCCAAATATGGTGAAGGACTCAAAACAAAATCTGTTTCCCCCTCATTCCATACTGCACTTGGCTTCCTGGAAAATTCAGGGATGACTGAACCTGCAAAAAATGCTTTGTGTTTCTGTGTCAGGAAACTGAGCTCTAGACTGGGGCCTGGAAGGATGAAGTCGTGTTCTCACCCGAGGGAACGGCCAGCGACTTTCCAGAGTCCGGGGTCGAGGGGAGCAGCGCATCCTCCCCGAGACTGCTCGGCACCACAAGGACACTTAGCATCCACAGTGCCTGGCCATGGGTGCCCGCTGCCATCCAGCCACTGTGACCATTATTGAGTGTCCTCAAACCTTCCCAGTGTCCCCTTCAGGTAACATATCACTGCTCCAGAGCCTGCCCCCCGCCCCGGGACTGAGCTGAGAATCATAGAGGTGAGCATGCTTTGGATCTGTCTTTTGCTGAGAACGATCTTTCTTGATTGGGAGGATCTGACTTCCTGGGCAGGTGTTGGGTGCCTATGTACCTATCCCGCCCCAAGCGAGAGGCCCGTAATGCGCCCTGGTAATCAGAGAGCTGGTGACCCGCTCATACTCTAAATTTCAGCTATGTAGACGTATCGGTCTGGTCCACAAAATCCCAACCAGGCGTTGAACTTGAAGCCTGGAGGACCTATTAGCCCCTGCTCTCGTGCTCTCGTGGCCGCCAGCTTCTTAGACTCAGTGTCCCTGACTGCAGACCACGGCGACGTCAACAGCAGCACCCGGTACGGTGGAGGACCTGCTCCTCCCAGGGTTCCTATATTCGCTGCTTAATCATCCTGACGGTGATTGGAGGCACGTTGTCCTGTCCCTGTTATACAAACAGGTAAACTGAGGCACAGGAGGTTAGAACAGGTAGCACACTGGGGAGCCAGGCCCAGGAGGTGGCCCCAAGCCTGCGCCCCAGTCCCCTCGAGCACATTCTGCGAAGCGGCTTGGTGGCTCAGCATCTGCCAGAATAACGGATAGTAGGATGTTTTGGCAAAGGCTGGGGGTATTATGCAGAGCTTACTTGCAGGATGAAAAGCAAAGCCAAACCTTTTTCCAATCCAACCAGGAGGCTCACACATGCAGATGAGGGCGGAGTCCAAGGCACAATAGAGCCCCGGGAGACCATTGTGGGCCCATGACATCAGCACGTCCCCCATACAGCAGATGGTTTTGGGGGCGCCTCTTTGGTGCCAGGCTGGGTGGGAGGGGTAGACTGTGGTCGGAGCATCCTGGAGGCCATGGCAAGTTCTATATGTGCTTTAGAAAGCTTGCCGGGGCACAGGGACACTCCTCAGGATGGGGGCATGTGGCAGACATGCCCACAGGTCAACAAGGTGGCCGGAAAACGGCACAGGGGGCAAACTCCAGTGCTCAACGTCGGGGATTCTCCCTCAGACCTGGGATGACCCCTCCCAGGCCCAACCCAGATCCCTCCTTTTGCCCCTCACCTTGCTGGGTGGGGTGGCACCAGCCTGTAACCCCAGCACTTGGGAAGAGCCGGGAAACATGGTGACTTAGCAAAACCCTGTCTCGGCAAGGCAAGAACAGGCCTGTATGCAGAGTGGAGCTGGGGAGCTGAGAGGAGGTGAAGTGGTGGAGTCTTTTCTGAGAGGATGCTTAACCTTGGGGCTGAAGGTCAAGAAGGAGCAGCTTGCGCCATGGCTCTGAGGCCGTGTGGTGCTCGGCAGGGTGTTGGGGGCCCAGGGAGACCAGTGCCCCTGGCACTCGGGCTGAGGGAATGGAGGGGTTAGGACAACAGTGCCCGCGAGGGGCTGGAGCCACCCCGGGGACCCTTGTGCTGACTGCAACCTGCCCGGCCCAAACCTAACCTGAATGTGGACCTAGGCATTTTCTAGACAGCACTGCTTTCTGATCTACACGGAGGCCAGGCCCCAAGCAGTGATCACCTTCCCTGACAGGGAGACACTTCGCTGGCGTTATTTCATTCAACCCCTGGCATCCCCTGAGGTGGGAGCTAGTAATGTTCCCCATTGCGGGAGGAAACTGAGGCCCAGACAGGAGCCTGAGCCCCCGCCCTGCACCTCATCTGCCCCCTGCCCCTCAGCCTCCAGACCCACATGGCTGTCCAGCCCCTGCCCTGTACCACGCAGGCGCCCTGATCGGTTCACAAAGCGCCTCCAAACAGGTTTTGTGGTTTGTTTGTTTGTTCGTTTTCCAGATTTTTGCATCCAAACATGTCAAAATAAAAGGCAAATCCACATCTTGTGCTTCATTTCATAGAAGAAAAGCTTACAAACCAGACCTTTCAGGCCGGTGAGATGGCTCAGCAGCATAAGCGCCTGCCTGGCAAGCACGAGGTCCTGAGTTCGACTCCCGGTACCCATGTAAAAAAAACAAAAAACAAAAAACAGACCTTTCAGAAGGATTGAAAATAGACGAGGAAGGGAAACCAGGGAAAGAGAATGTTACCAGGTTTTCCAGCTCTTGGCCACCTTCGAACTGGAATAAAGTTTCAGTGGCAGGTGGAGAGGCGAGAGATTAAAATCACAAAAGGGCATCTTTAAAGCTATCTGATGGTGGGTTTTGTAAACTCAGTTATCTGGGCCTCCATCTGCATGCATAATCTGCCCTTTCATCGGGTTTACACCCTGTACCTAGGCAGGCGGATCCCCTGCCCCACCTCCATGCTGCAGTGTCACCGGGCAGGACTCCAGCCAGCTTCTTGCGAGCTGCTGGCCATCCCAGAGTGTCCAGAGGAGACCACGTCTTGCAGCAGGAAAAGGAGGCTGCCGGGGCTAGCATGTACCCTGAAACATAGTCAAGCGAACACTGAAGTCTTCTGTGAGGATGTGATATATAGTATTTAAACTACCAAAATGCCCATCAGTAGAGGTTTAGTTCAAGAATTGTTAAAGAGGGCCAGGCGTGGTGGTGCACACTTATAATCCCAGCGCTTGGGAGGCTGAGGCAGGAGGATCCTCACAAGTTTGAGGCCAACCTGGGCTACGTAGTGAGTTTAAGGCCAGCTGTAACTAAATAGCGAGACCCTGTCTCAAAAAATATAAAAAGGGGTGCTGTTGCTCAGTTTGAAGGTCCTAGGTTCAATCCCCCAGTATTGCAAAAAAGAAAAAAAAAAAAAGTACAAATGATGAATATGATCATTCATCATACATGACATTGACAACTATTGTCACCATATATTGTTACATATTTAAAAAGAAGGCAAATTACCAAACAGCATAGAAATTAGGGCTCCATTCATTTTTTTTTTTTTTCTTTTTGAGACAGGGTCTTGTTATATAGTTCAAACTGGCCTTGAACTCACTTTGTAGCCCAAGCTGGCCTCAAACTCAGCAATCCTCCTGCCTCAGCCTCCCTAGTGCTGGGATTACAGGCACGCACCACCACTCCTTGCTCCATTTCATAAAATAAGCATATACTGTAAATATAAAACATAATCTAAAATATTGAGCAAATAATGACTTACAACAACACCCTTATTACGAGTAATTCACTTACATCGAGCTGGGCTGTTATTACTTCTGCAGATGAGAAAGCAGGCTTTGGGGTAACAAATGTCTGCCCAAGGTCACTAAAAAAGATCAGAGCATCTATTTAGATGTGTTATTTAAAGTGTGAAAAACAAATTTAGACCTCCTTTTTATCTTAAAAATTGCCAAGATGGGCTGGTGAGATGGCTCAGTGGCATAAGCGCCTGCCTTGCAAGTGCAAGGGCCCGAGTTCGACTCCCGGAACCCACATACGAAAAAAGGGCCGGTGATATCACTCAGTGGCACAGGTGCCTGCTGGCGCGTGAGGTCCTGAGGTCGAGCCCTGGTACCCACAAAAAAAAAAAAAAATTGCCAAGAGGCTGGGGGTGGTGGAGCATATCTATAATCCCACCACTCCAGAGGCTGAGGCAGGAAGATTGCTGCATTCTAGGTCAGCCTGGGCTACAAAGTAAGTTCAAGGCCAACCCAAACTGCATAGTGAAACCCTGTCTCAAAAAGGCCAATAAAAAATTGCCAAGAGATCAAACCATATAAATTGTAGATATCTGCCTGTTTCGGATCTACAAAAATGGCAATTTCATATAGTTCAACCTGAGATGTGTGGATGTTTTTGAATTATTTATGGCTCACAAATAAATGATGCAAATATATAAAGAAAACTGTGTATTATTAAGTTGTGCACATGTTTGGTGATAAATGGTCAAAATACTGTCCCAACAGAGACCTTTCAGACACCGTGCTGGCTCCATTTTTGGATTCACTGTCTCTGCCAAAAAACCTGTATAGGGCCAGGCGTGGTGGCGCATGTCTTGTAATCCCCGCACTCTGAGAGGCTGAGGCAGGAGGATCACAAGTTCAACTTCAACATGGGCAACTTAGTGATTTAGTGAGACACTGTCTCAAAATAAAAAAAATTTAAAAAGAGTTGGGGACATAGCTCAGAGCGAAGGCCCTGTGTTTAATCCCTAGTACCAGAAAAAAAAAAAAAAATAGGGCTAGGGGTGTGGCTCAGTGGTAGTGCACTTGCTGTCAGGGTTAAATCTGCGGGACCTCAAGAACAAAGATAAAACTGTGTCTTCGGACAGTTCCTACAGCCCTCTGAACCTCAGTTTACTTATCTGTGAAATGGACACAACAATGGTCCCTACCCCTTGGATGTCTGGATTCAGTGACGCGATGGGTGTTAAGTGTTGAATGCATTACCTGCCACATAATGCATGCTCCATAAACGGTGGGTATTGTTACCATTTCTAATCTTAATGAGCACCCTTAGAACGGGCCTCATATGTAACCCAAGGAAACTAAAACAAGAAAGCTTAAATATGCGTCTCCAATCACATAGGCAACCCACAGGAAATCCACCATTAACCTCTCTTTCCTGCGCTTAGGCCACGTCCTGCCATCCTCCATGGTGCTGAGATGTCTTCGGGGTTGGTACCCATTGGGTCTGATTCAGTTCCGCTCATCAGAGAAGGTTGCAATGCCTTTTGAGCCTGGCAGGCCCGAGTTCGAATCCTGCCTGAGCTGAGCTGAAACCCCCCACTAGCGTGTAAGTGCCTTGTCTGTCTTCCTCCTGACCCTCCTCCCAGAACTGCCATCTCCTCAAGAATCACCCGGCTGAGCTCTAAATAGCTGCACGCAGGAAGATCCGAAGGTGCTCAGAATTACTCTTGAAAATCCCACGAATCACACAAGTAAACCGGGTTTGTACTCATGGCCCAACACGGAGAAGACGCAGAAAAGAGACAAGAACATGTGTGGATTCCCCCCCACGAGGGACAAGGACTGGATAGGGTAACACCAGGTGAGCAGGTGCGCTGAGGGCCACGGGGACTGCAGAAATGCGTCCAGGGTCCTCCACCTCCTAAGTCATTAGATTTGAAGTCAGATGCACATTTAATGGAATTCCTCTGTATTGTTAGTGTAAATACGGAGATAAGAGAACCCAGGGAGTGACATGCGGAAACACCTGGACAATTTGAGAAGCATGTGCTTCTAAACTACTTGAGGATGGCAGAGCCTCTGCAGTTTTGCACCCAGTACTGCTCTCCTGAAAATCTCACATTTTTGCCAGCCCTGCAGCCCCACACAGGTTTAGGTCTGGGATGGGAGAACACTTGGGTCCCTGCTGGGTGGAACTCAAGGGTCCTCAGCCCAGGCAACCCCAGCAGCAGCCCCGGACAGGCGTCACACATGACCCAGGCAGTAGCAGTGGGGTCTGCCCCATCCCATAATAAGCCAAGCCCCATGTTGATGAGGGAACTGGCCAGGCACAGCCAACCTACCGACATCAAGGGAAAGGATTAGAATCCTGTCACATAAAGCTCTGCATTTCAAATGCTGGAAACGATTGTGAGTGGTTTTAGCTGTATGTGCCAATAACAAATCTGAGATAAATTCGCCCCTCGGTTCTCCGACCCGCAATGTCTGCCTCAAGATTCAGGAAATGGGATGCCACACCGACCTCCGGGGGTTCTCTACTTCATGAGACCAGGTGGCGAGTTTCCCGGTCCTAATCCCATTTCAAGATTCACCAAAATTGGCAAGGAAAGAAAAAAAACACAAAAACAAAAAACCTTTTCACTGAGCTCCAGGTCAGTAGAGCTGTGTAAGGAGAACGCCCCACAGCCACAGATGCGGAGATCAGCTAAGAGCCCAACGTGCAGCCCAGCCTACCGCACAGCAACGCCCAGAAGCCTGCAGCAGAGGGGAAGAAAAGACCAGAAGAAAAACGTCACTGTGTTAACATTCTGTTGGGGGGGTGGGATTGTGCGACAGGCTGCCTGGTGACCTGCGGAACAGAAGCTCTCTGGGAACCACGCTGAGAAAACGCCAGGCACAGAGACAAGGGGATGACCTAAGAATACGCTCATCATTAAAGTGCTGTGCAGACCCTCACAGTTCTGTGGGCTCAGACCACTTACCCCCCTTCCTCTGCAACCGGAGCCCCTCAGGACCACGCAGCTCCTGTAGGAGCCTTTGGTTTCCAGGCGTCCCTGTCCCCTCCTTCATTGGCCCGAGAGACCCAGCGAGAGCCTCCCCAGCTTCTGGGACTCAGCGAGCCTGTAGCAGGCGGAAACGCTCTGCAGAGGGGCTGGTGATGGACAGCAGAGCTGCAGCCAGGAAGCAGGGGCGCAGGAGCGGGGACAAGGATGCACCCTCCAGGTCTCGTCCAGGACCCCTCCAGCCAGGCCCCACCTCCTCACAGCACACCGAGCTAGGAAGTCATTGATGGATGAACCCGCGGAGGAGTACAGCACCCCATGACCCATCACCTTCCATGCACGCACCAGGCTTTGGGGGACATCTGAGATCCAAACCAAATGCCTGGGTTGGTTATTTGGGCCTCCTTAGATTTAGAGGGGCCGGCGGATTCGGTTTTTGCTTTTTGAGTGGGGCTTTGCTCATCACTGTCTTCCACGAGGGCACTGAGGAAGACACAGAGCAAATGTTACCAAGCACGGGACATGGACCCCCACACCCTGCTCAGCGCCCACCCACACCATGTGCTGTGCCACTTGGGAGCCCGGTGGGTGCCTGGAGAAACGAGGTAGCTCCAGCAGGTACCAGATACCTTCCAGCAAAACCCACCAGCCCAGAGCAATACCCAGCATTTCTTTTCTAAACAGTATATTCGAGCCTCTAATCCCTGTACTCTGGGAGGCCGAAGCAGGAGGATGGAACATTTCAGCCCAGACTAGGAATCTTAGTGAGACCTTGTCTCAAAACTAAAAATAAAAAGGGTTGTGGATGTGGCTCAGCATGTAGGCCCTGGGTTCAATCCCTAGTACTGCCAATAAAAGGAGGGAGCAGTTATTCTGTATCTAATTCTCCTTTCCTTGTAACTCCAAGCATTTGGCAGATTTAACAAAGCAAGAGGGAAAGTTCCCTGTCACAAGTGAAGAGTGTGACATTTTTATTTTGTTCCAGAATAGCTTCAGGGGGAAAAAAAATAATCAAGTTGTAGGGGGCAGTGAGGGGGGAAATATATGAGTATTTGTTTAAAATAAAATTTCCACTCACGTTGTAGGGAGGCTCACAGACCAGTTTTTTCAGGCAGTAAATGTATTTCTAAAGCACTCTTCCTGTGGCCACAAGAGAACTCACGAGTCCCCAGTCATCTGGAATTTTTTTTTCCTGTAAATTCACAATACTTGGAAAAGTGGAAACGTGAGAGGAATCTACTCTTGAGACAAGTCACTCAATCTGGATACTGTCACCCTGCAAGACAAATGAAAGCTCATTTCTGGAGTCTCTTTTTGGGGGTGCAGTGGTCAGTGCACGATGCTGTTCCCCTTAAGGAAACCACATATTCTGAAAAGGAGGTTTTCAAGCAAAGAAACTGCTCTAAATGCATTTCCACAGGTAGGAATTTCCATCTCCCTTCTTTCTTTCCCTTTTTTTTTTATATGAATGAAGAGATTTCTTTATTCTCCTTTAGCTTCAAAACAGCTATCCTTTATTCTGAGAAATGTCCAGCCTATCTGAGACAAAACATTTGTGCCTGAGTCAGTATTCAAGCATACAAGTATTCTGTTTTTCATATCATTCCTGGAAGTATTCTCAAACTGTGGAACTCAGCTGAATAAAGGTGACTGAGAAGGGCAATAAGAAAATAACCTTTAAAATAGTTTGTCCTTGATCACTGCCTTGTTAATGCAGAAATGTCATGTCCATCTCCCTTCTTGCATCAAATGCAGGCATAAAATTGTGTCACGGTCCTCTGTGGACCAGTGAACACCACAGACCAAGCAAAGGGTTGAGAGGGAGTGGGCGGAGGGGAGGGCAGCTTCATGGTGGAGAAGCCAGGTGAGCAAGGGCAACACTGACAGCTGCACACCTCAGTACGATGCGATGAGGACGGGGCAGGGTGCTGTAACAGGGAGATCGCATGAGGGAGAACTAAGGAAATTTGCATAAAGGGTGGGCCTCAGTTAATAATAACATCAAAATTACTTCATGAATTGTAACACACATGTAAGATGTTAATGTGACAAGGGTTAATCTCAACTGCTGACTTGATGGGCTTGAGACACCTAGGAGATTTGTAAAGCACACTTCTGGGTGTGTCTTGTTGGGTCCTGGGGACATGATCACTGGTACAGTTTCTGGTCCCTGTCCCCTTCCTCTCTAGCTCTTCCCTGCTCCAGCTTTTCGGATGACATGAGGTGAACAGTTTTGCTCCCCCATGCCCCTCCACCATGACTTCTGCCTTGGAGCCAGCAGACCATGGACTGAACACTCTGTAGTCGTGAGCTAAACAAACCTCTCCTCCTTTAGATTGTGTATGTCAGGTACTTTGTTCCAACAATTGCAAAGCTAACACAGTTGATAATAGAAAAAACTGAGCATAGACTTAATTGTAACTCTGTACTATCTCTGTATTTTTCTGTAAATCTAAAAGTCTTCTAAAATCTAAACGGCTTTTGTGAGTTTTTTGGATCTTTTTGGTTTTGTTTTGTTTGGGGTTTTGTTTTGGTTTGGTTGTTTTTTGTTTTTGTTTTTGTTTTTTGAGATTTGTTACATAGTTCAGGCTGGTCTTGAACTCACTACATAGTCCAGTGTGGCTTTAAATACTTGATCCTCCTGCCTCAGCCACCTAAGTGCTAGGATCACAAGCCTGTACTGCTACACCTGGCTCTTAAAAGATTATTTTAAAAAGTAGCTGGGCATGGTAGCTCAGGCTTGTAATTTCAGCATTTGGGTGGAAGGAGGAAAGTTCAAACTCAGCTTGGGCAACTAGCAAGACCCTGTCCAAAATAGGGAAAAATTTGAAAGGCTGGAGCCGTGATTGTAGACTAGTACAAAGGCCCTGGGTTCAATCTCCAGTACTTCAAAAAAAAAAAAATCAGTATTGTTATTTTGTCTTTTTATTTGCTTAAAAAAGTCTTGATAATTCATTTACAAAGCCAAGCATGGTGGCACATATCCCTAATCCCAGCACTTGGGAGGCTGAGGCAGGAGAATTGCTACAAGTTCAAGGCCAGCCTGGGCTACATAGTGAGTTCAAGGTCAGCCTGAACTGCATAGCAAGACTCTGTCTCAAAAACAAACAAACAAAAATTTCATTTACAAAGCCAAATGCCCAATATTGGATTTAAGACTTAACTTAGATCATTATTTTTAAATTTCCAGGGTCAGGCATATGTTATTTTTGGTCAATAATTCTTAACATTTATGTAAGGTTTTTGTTTAAATCCTTAGCAATGTTAATTCCATAATCTGTAATTTTTTCTGTTTATCAAAGTTACACCTACCATTTTAGTTATTCATATTGTCTTTCTAGTTCTCAAATACCTGGCTAACAAACACTCTACGTTAAATTTTTTCTGTTTAAATAACTGTTGGGGGGGCCGGTGAGATGGCTCAGCGGCGTAAGCGCCTGCCTTGCAAGCGCAAGGGCCCGAATTCGACTCCCGGAGCCCACATATGGAAAAAGGGCCGGTGATATCGCTCAGCGGCATGGGTGCCTGTTGGCGCACAAGGTCCTGAGGTCGACCCCCCGGTACCCACAAAAAAATAAAATAACTGTTGGGGGCCAGGGATATAGTTCAGAGGCACAAGCACCTGCCTGGCAAGCACAAGGTCTTGAGTTTGATTCCCGGTACCAAAAAAATAATAATAACTGTTGGGATTTCCATCTTCCTATCTGCTCTCTGACTAACAAATTTATTTATACAAATCATTCAGGGTACAAATATTTACTGAATGGCTTGAAGTGGCAAAAAGTGCTTCAGATGAGGGTACAGGTGGCTAACAAGACAAACATTCCCTGAGAGAAGCTTCCAGTCTACTGGGAGATGTTAGAGCCACGGATGTAATGATTCCGGGCTCAGATCTGTGAAGAAGACACAGGGGTGTCTGGGGTGCTCGAGCGAGAAGTTCCAGGTGTCTGTGTGTGTTGCACAAAGACCCGAAGTTGTACAAAGACCCGCAATGCCAACCACCTACAGAGAAAGGGAGCAGGGGCTTCAGCACAAAGAGGCTGAGAAGAGAAAGAAGCTGCCTGGTCCAGGTGAGGCCAGGAGGGTCAGGGTGCCCGGAGGGTGGGGGACAAGATAATAAACGAAGCGGACAGGAGCCCCGAGAGAGGCCTAGTGAGCTAAACATGGAGGTCTTTGGCGCCAATGTAGGATGTTCAGATTTTTCTCTGTGGAACGGGACATCGCTGGAGGGCTTTCAATGAGTGGGATGAGGTGATGTAGTGGACAGTGGAAAAGTCATTGTAAGGGGACAAAGCACAGGCCGGTTAGCAAGAGATGATGGGTGGGAAGGGAGAGAAGCAGATGTTGAGTCACGCTGCCCGACAGGCAGGACTGTCTGAATCCTGTGCAGGAAGGAGTTGGGTGGCTTCAGTGGCTTTGTCCTGCCCCGTGAGCGGTGGCTGCTCTCACCGCTGGCTGCGATGGTGCAGAAGAGCCGGAGGTGCACTGGTGAGGGGACCACTGCTCTGTCTGATTGCGTTGGGTCTGGAACTCCTTTAGACATCCCGGTGGAGATGTCCCACAGGCAGTAGGAAGTACAAGTGCCAAGTGCCAGCAGGAGACCCGGGCAGGAGACCTTCCAGAAAGCCACTGGTCCAGGAGGCACTCGAAGGTGACATCACGCAGCTAACGAACACAGAAAGCAGAGAGGGCTTGAAGCAGAGCCTCCATGGTAAAGCAAACCAGCAACGAAGCTCAGATGGATGGGCAGTGGGCTGGAAGGCCCCAGGCACTGCTCAGCAGCCTGGATAGACCACTGCGAGGGTGCCCAGGCCCAAGTGTCCCGGTGCTCAGGACAGAAACCGCGGTCTACAGAAGTGATGGGCAGCGCGGGACAAAGCAGACAATACAGAGAACAAGGGACATTTCAGGAGTGACATTTCCCAAAACACGAGATATAACATAGACCAGGCCACCGGGGCAGGGCTGGCCTGTGACAAGGACAGGGCGTCCTTGCATTGTCAGGAGGAAGAAAGCTGCACTGTTTAGTTTGTGTGCCCTACACCTTCTTCTCGGACGCCCTGGGTCCTAGAGGGTGGACGGAGGCCTCCGGGCTCCAGCTGTGAGACGCATGAGGGACTCACCCAAGCGGGCCGGATCACGTGCTCTGTGCTGGGGTCTGGGGAGACACACAAGCTTCCGGTTGCCTCTTGCAGGCCCTTGATGAAGAGGCTATAGGGGCTGCCTGCCGTGACTGTGTTTGGTTACAAGCATAGGAAAATCACTTGGGGCACCGTGTGATTGATTCTCCTCTACCACCCCCACCCCTTTTGAGACAAGATCCCACTAAGTTGCCCAGGTTGGCCAAATTCAGGATCCTCCTGCCTCAGCCTCCTGAGTAGCTAGGATTATAGGCTTGTGCCACTGCCTAGCCTATGTAATTCTTAACGGATCCCTGGTTTCCTTTCCCGACCCTCACAAAGTCAGCCCTCACTACCTGCCCATGACTCTGCACGGGCTGGAGTTGGCCTGGAGTTAAACTTGATGAAGCTTTGTAGGTCCGGAGCCTGTGCTGAAGAATCCTGACAGGGCTCCCTTTCAGCCCTAAGGCCGGGTTGCTGAGAATATCGAGCGCTGGCGCCTGCCCACTTCAGACTCTTGGAGGGAAGAACACATTTGCAGTTTTGCCTGAGCTCTGAGGATTAAGAGGGGGCTGAGAACAGAGAGGAGGAGGGTGAAGGAAGCTTCTCTCTGAAGAACGGGACACTGTAAAGGAGAGCCGCGCTGACAGGGGCTTAGCTGGCCGCTGGGTCCCCAGCCGCAGCCCAGGCAGCACGCAGGTGGGAGGCGGAGCGGAGTTGTAACCTGGCCAGTGCGAGCTCATTTTCTGCTGGCCTGGATAACTTCCTGCTTTCAAAAGGAAGGAGGCGTCGTCAAAGACAAACCTCCCCGGCTGACCGTACAGCAAGCATTTCTCACAAAGCACTATTTTTGCCACATTCAAGATAGATGAATCAGGCGCCAGCGGTTCTAATTTATTTTATACAAAACAGGGTTCTGTGATGATGGGAAGGTCCTCAGCAAGGCCGCTGGATTTTATTGAGAGCAGAAGAATGAATCATTCCAAGATGTTGGACAAACTTAAACACACCCAGCTTCCCCTGCTGAGAGCAGGCTGGTGTTTCACCCCTCGCCCTGCTCGGTGGCCCCAGCCCGGCGCTGGCTGGGTGGCTCCTTACGATGTGTTCTCGAGGCCCACGGTGCCGGAAGCACCACTCCGTGCCACTGAGGCCCTGCTTCCTGTTTTCCCACCGATTCATCTCAAAACCAGGAGGGATGATGGTATTCCAACAAGAAAGCACGTTCTTATTTTTGAAATTTCCAACCTTCTCTCTGTAGCCAATTTGGGGCCAAATCCCTGAACACGAGGCAAGCTCTGAGCCACAGCCCCACTTCCGCTGGGGAGGACCAATCTTCAGATGCGCTCTGTCAGGCCCAGCTCAGCCCTGGGGGACTCAGAAGTTGCCTGGGATTTCCAGAACACCAGACAGGCCAGGGCATAAGGTCTTCCTTCCTCGGGCACGTTGGGAGAGTCGTCCCAGCTGTCAGTAGGACTTGGTGAGAGGATCCTCACCCAGGAGAGTCCCAGGCAGGCCAGGGGGAGGGGACACTGGCAGCCCAGGGAGCCAGAGCCATGTCTGTGGTAGGACTACTCAAGGGTCCTCCACAGTGGGTGATTCCGTCCCTTGGGGACATTCTTGGTTGTCACGGTTAGGGAACACAGGACGCAGGTATCTCATGGGTAGAAGCCAGGGACAGTGCTAAATATCCTACAGTGCATGGGACAGTCCCCACAACTACCAGTCCCCTGGGAGATATCTAGCCCAGAATGTCAGTGGGACCTAGGCTGAGAAAGCCTGTCATGGGATTTCTCACAAGTACAGTCTTAGACAGAGAAGGACACTAGGAATAAAACCTGACAGATACTTCTCAAACTGCAGCATAGCAAAAGGCACGCAGCACTGCTTCAGACAGCCACCTAGAAAGCATAACACAGGACATAGAATTCTCTCTGGCTCATGGCCTTGTACAATCAAAAGACTTCAGTAAGAATCTTCAGGGGAACTTCTGGTGCATTAATCAGAAACGTTTGGAACATGAACTTAAGAGAATAATGGCCTGTGTAACAAAGGTCCATTCCTGCCCATAATAAGAACTTCAGATATGGCTTGTGCCGTGGTGCATGCCTATAATTCCAGCACTTGAGAGGCTGAGGCACAGGGATCAAGGTTCAAGGCCAACCTGGACTACCCAATGAGACCTTGTCTAACAGAAAACAAAAACAAACAAAAAAGAACTTCAGAGGTGATAATTGCATAGATTCAAGGAGTGTTAAGGCTTGCAGTTGCTGTGAAAATACCTGAGGAAATCCATTTAAGGGAAGAATGGTTTATTTCGGCTCAGTTCAGAGGTTTCAGGTTGTGGTCACTGGGCTCGGTTGTTTCTGGGTCTGTGGGGAACAGAGCCTCATGGTGGGGAGCACCTGGAAGAGCAGAGCTGCTCACCTCATGGCAACCAGGAAGCACTGAGCAAGGAAAGAGCCAGAGAGGAAGAGGTGGGGCCAGATGTAGTGACTGAGATCATGCCCCCAAATTCACTTCCTGCAGTTAGACCCCACCTTCCGTTTCCATCACCTTCCAATAATGCCATCAATTATGACCTCGTCATGATCCAGTCACTTTCCCAAAGCCCATCAGCAACCAAGCTTCAAACCAATGAGCCTTTTGGGGAGACATTTTAGATCCCAACTGTGACACAAGGTAACAGGAATTCTCTTGATGCCCCCAGCTTTCCACTTTGGTCGCCAGATGGCTGCTTCTCCTTTCTGAACTTCACCCACAACCTCTCAAGCAAGAAAAAAAGAGTGAACTCTATGAGTCTCTCTCCTGTTACCACAGGGAAAACTTTCCCAGGAGCCACTAGTCAATGTCTCTTTCTACCTCACTGGCCAGAGCTGGGCACATGGGATTCTGGGAAATTGTCACTCTGTCAAGAGGAGTGAGTGGGCTCAGCCAGCATTAGATAGGAGGAGGAACTGACTCGGGAAATAACTGTGGTGGCTCTTTAAAAGGGCCTCAAGTTCTCTATCACCCCTCCCACTGACAATTGGGTCTCTAGCTCCTCCCTTGAACCTGGACAGGCTCCTGACTGCTTCTACCCAGAAGCTGTGCTGCAGCAGTCACTGCATGAACCCAGGAGAAGCCCTGCAGCTTCTGCCTGCTTCTCTCAGGGCTCATCCTTCAGGAAGCCGGCTGCCACCTGGGAAAGATCTCTTCTAAAGACACACGCCAAAGAGCCCACAGGTAGGGGCGCCTTGTGTAAGTTACACAGAACTGGAAGCCTCCGCTCAATTGGAAAAGTAAATTAAAGGAATTATTTGGGTAATTTAAGTAATGGATTGAGATCAACAATTCACAGTGTTTCAAATAAGAGTACAAGTAAGAACACTGTCATTATACAGGGATAATCATGAATCCACTCCAGTCTTTACTCAAGTAAATTGTGTATTAAGAAATCTCTTTAATTATCTTTTTTTTTTTTTTTTTTTAACCAAGTTTTAGGCAAGTGATTAGGAGCAAAGCCTCCAGATTAGCCTGACCCGGGTTCAACGTCAGACCCTGCTCCATGCTGCCTGGGACGTGGCTGTTGATCTCCAACTGCCTTTTCCTGCTGAGCACCTGTTCTCGTCCTCCGGAGAGACACCTTGATTTTCTTCTACAGGATGTGGTTGATTAATTATGAAAATGGCCCCACACCTTCAGGCTTCCCTGTAAACATCTCCCTTTGCAGTGTGAATTTACAGTCCCTCCTGACAAGAAGTGGACTGTCCTCCCCCTGAACCCGGCTGCCTGGGACAGGCGTGGACCACAGAGGGTGCCACAGGTGACCGTGCTCCAGAGCCACGTGTATTCTCATGCAGCCCTGTGCTCTTCTGCTCCCACTCTGGGGCCTGTGAGCACCGTGAGCGAGCCCAGGCCAGCCCGCTGGGGAAGGAAAGTCCACCAGTCTCTGCCGACAGCCACCAGTCTTGAGAGAAGGCCAACTGCAGGGGACTCTGGGATGCCTGTCGGGGCCCAGTGGACACCAGAAGAACTTTCCAGCCATGTCCAGCCGAAATTCCCAACTCGCAGAATCACGGGCTAAATACATGCTTACTGTTCTAAGCTTCTAATCTTTGGGGTGGTTTTGTGTGGCAAGGCTAACCTGAGAGAAGGAATGATTCTTCCCATCTCTCAACCCACATGGGTCAGGGGTGCCCCTAGCCCCTGACATATAATCCTGCCTGGCCCATCAGAGTGACAAGACTTTGGCTACAACTATCAAAAAAGAGGTACCAGAGCCGGGTGTGGTGGCACATGCCTATAATCCTGGCACCCGGGAGGCAGGAGGATCACAAGTTCAAGGCCAGTCTGGGCTATATAACAGGATATTGTCTCAAAAAGAAAAAAAAAAAGAGGTACTAGGATTGCTGAGATGCTAAACCCAGGTGCCTAGGACTGCGGCCAGCACAGGGAAGAGCCTGTTGGAGAATGAAACCACTACCCAGGAAAGCAGCACTAAGAAACAGAGACGGACTTCTTGTTTCATTTGAGCTCCTCAATCCAACAGTGCCTGGAGCCAGATGTTAGTTACATAAATTAATGCATTCCATTAGGTTTCTGTCACTTGCAACAAAAAGATTGCTAAGATTGCCGACACACACTTGGCCAAGTGACTTCAACCACCCGAACCTCATTCCCTCTTCCGGAAATTAAGGCTAATAACAGAATCTATTCCTCTTAGGATTGCCATGGTGGTTCAAGGAGATGCAACCTGGGAAATGTCTAGGTACAATAAGTGCCTAGTCAATAGTCACTGTTGTCACAAACGATTGTCACTATGGATTATCCTCTGAATGCAGAGACGCCAGATTTAAAAAGTGTTGCCCAGGGCCGGTGAGATGGCTCAGCGGCATAAGCGCCTGCCTGGCAAGCGCGAAGGCCCGAGTTCGACTCCTGGATCCCACATACGAAAAAAGGGGCCGGTGATATCGCTCAGTGGCACGGGTGCCTGTTGGCGCGCGAGGTCCTGAGGTCGACCCCCCGGTACCCCCCCCCAAAAAAAAAAAAAAGTGTTGCCCAGATTGCGGTGGGAAGTTGTGAGCTCTTGTCTGGGCCAGGCTTTGACAAAGCCAGCCCACCTCCAGAGCAGAGGTGGGACAGGGAAGCCGCAGGGTCCAAACCATGATCTTGCATTTCGGACACCTTCAGGGGCCAGATCATAGTTTAGATCATCGCCCGCTGCGGGGGGCAGCTCCGGGCAGGAGCTTGGGGTAGATCAGACACATGGCCCAGGGGAGGTAAAGAGATTTGCTCTAGCTGTGGGATCTCCCAAAGCTCCCTAACCCAACAGCTCTCGGTTGTTTAGAATCTCAGCAGCATCATGACTCAGTGCACACAAAATAAAAGTTTAACAGACAATATTCCCTTCCTCTGAGTGACATATTCATAGTTTCTCTTGTAATCTTTTCATCATTATATTTATTGCTTATCATAACCACCTCATTAGATCCCATGAGCCTTGATGAGTCACGAGCTTCCCTTTGAAAAACACTACTGTCATCTGCAGAGATGTCATTGCCAACTGTGGACTGTGCTCTGGGGACAGGACCACAGGAAGGGCTGTCTTGGCCTTGACATGGGGAATTGGGTCCTCTGGTTATGTAATGTTCCGGTGGCAAGAGAGGCAATGCACTGGAGAGCAAAGGGCAAATAAATGTCACTAGGAAGTCTTTTCCCCATCAGCCCAAGGTATTACCTCCAGTGTGAAAGAGCACTGGTACTTTTAGAGCACCGAGAATTAGCTGGAGCTGACATGGACAAAGTTCACTCTATGCAAAAGGGATTTTGCAGAACTAAATTAGCAAATCAAGACTCCCCATTCTTGCCTGGTAGATGGTGGGTACTGAACAGGTGCCAGTTCATTCGTGCAGCCTGGGGAGTGTCATGGTGGGTGCGTAGCCATGGAGACAGTGCCTGGGACAGTGAGGCCTGTGGCAGCGAGGTAACCTGAGGTAGAGCCGTGCCCATGATGCAATTGGTGAGAGGATTAAGTATGGTAATAAAGAGCTTTAGCACAGATGCCTGGCATGAAATAGACAATACTGGAAGTGACAATCTGTGCACATCTGGCGGGGGTGTCGTTTAGTGGTGAAGAGCTCGCCTAACAAGGCCCTGGCTTCTGTCACCAGCATTGCACACACATACACATGCACACTGCACACGGGTGGTGCACACACTCGCGTGTGGGATGGCTTCCTCTGTAGAACTCCTCTGCCTGGAGGTTTGTCATTCTGGAAGATGACAAGGCATAGATTTATAGGTAACTAAGTGGGTTTCTTCCTCCCTTTCGCGGGAGTGACCCAGCCTTGAGGGGGCCCCTCCTCAGGTGCCCGAGATGCTAATGAATGGGAATTTGTTTTTGCCACCAGAGAAGAAACTCACCTGAGGGTCTGAGGCCTCAATTTATCATTGCCAGGCCGCTGCTTCCCAACCTCAGCCTCGAGTGCCCCGGCAATGTCTGGAAAATGAAGCCCAGGCTCTGCTGTATCTGTAATTGGCGAAGAAGCGAGGTCTGCTTGGGGGCAGCTCCAGACAGGGGCAGCTGTCCTCTCCCCTGGCACACCGCCCCCTCTGAGCCCAAGCTGCCATCAGAGCTCCCCTCGGGCACCTGGCTCCCACACGTGTCCCCTTAGCTTAGTGTCTATTCTCAACACAGCAGCCAGAGAGATGAGCTCACCCTAAAACCTGACAGGGGGGCCGGTGAGATGGCTCAGCGGCTTAAGCGCCTGCCCGGCAAGCGCGAGGGCCCGAGTTCGACTCCCGGAACCCACATACGAAAAAGGGGCCGGTGATATCGCTCAGCGGCACGGGCGCCTGCTGGCGCGTGAGGTCCTGAGGTCGACCCCCGGTACCCACAAAAAAAAAAAAAAAAAAAAAAACCTGACAGGGTCACGCCTAGCGCACTTCCAATGAGATCCTAAGTCCTTCCTGAGGCCAGGACCCCTACAGTGCCCTGTCCCCTCCAGCCCGGCTCTGTTTCTCCAGCCGCGCTGCCCCCTCTCCCCCTAGCCTGCGAGGCTCAACCTGCACTTCTTTCCGGGCTCCTCCTGAGCTCCAAGCTCCTCCAGGCTCCTCTGGGGAGCCTTCCCGGCTGCTTCGCCACGCTCACCCTCCAGCATTTTCCCATCTTGCTGTCCTGGAGCACTGAGAGGGACAGTGCTCTGTGCACTGTGTGCGGCTCTGAGAATGTGGATTCCCCGAGAGCCAGGGCCAGGACGCCAGATCCCAGAATAGAGCAGGCACTTGGTGGCCTCTCCACTGCATTGAATGAATGAATAACTGAGGGGCCGGAACTTGGCCTGTGTTTCCCTAAATCCTCAGCCAGAATGGGCTGGTGCTCCACTGGGTGTCCCAGCGTTTCGCAAACCTGCATGTGGCCTTGGAAAAATGCAACAGAGATGAAATTTAATCTCTTTGAGCAGTTTAAAGTCTTGCCCTGGAATTTAAAAAAAAAAAAAAAGTAGATGTTTTGGCTGAAAAAGCATGACAGAGTAAGAGTCTGACATCTGTTCCCAATGGGATTAGTTTACTTGCCTCTCCTTAAAACTGACAAGTCCCTGAAGTTAGATGTCATGAGTCACAGAGGAAACCATGAGAGGGAGACAGGAAGACAGGGAGAGAGAGAAAGAGACAGAGACAGAGACAGGGAGGCAGGGAGAGAAAGAGAGACAGAGAGACAGAGAGGCAGAGAGAGACAGAGAGAGAGAGCAGCAGAGAGACAAAGGAGGAGACACAGAGACAAGGAGGCGAGGCAGAAAGACAGACACAGGAAAGAACCACCGGCTCTCTGGCCCTGCCCGGCCCAGCCTCAGGCCCCTCTGACCTCCCGCCTGTGCCGGCCAAGGCTGCACTTCCGGCCCGTTTCTGAGCTGTCTCTCAGGAACCAAGGCCCACGGCCGGGTACAGAATCTCTCTGCTCCATGCTGATGTGTGCTCCGGCCTGGGCTGCTGTGGGACACCCAGGTGAGAGAGGATGAAGCCCCAGCCGGCTTCAGCCATGGTGGTCTGCCTGGGTCTTGTCTAACGAAACCCAACAACTTAAGTGCCTTAGTAGAGGTGAAATTTGTTTGTTTTGTTTTGTTTTGTTTTTGGTACTAGGAATCAAACTCACAACCTTGCGCTTGCCAGGCAGGCGCTGTGCCACTGAGCTGTATCCCCCGGCCCTAGAAATGAAATTTGAAGGAAAAAAAAAAAATGTAACGCCAAAAAAACAGGCCAAAGTCTGTTCCAACAGTCACCAGGCTTTTACACTGAAAAGCAAAGAAAAACTTTCTTTTACTTGAGCTGCTGCGGCAGCCCTCACTGCATCTACTGGGCAGGACAGGAGCCTGTGGCCAGGAGCCGCGCCACCTACGTGGCCCGACCCTTGCACGCGCCTTCCCAGCCCGTGCGGCGGAGTGGGAGAAGTTTGTGCCTAGCACCCCGGACCCCGCGGCGGCTTGAGATCGGGTCTTCCGCAACGGGTCTCTGTCCGCTCCGGCTGCTCACCATTTCACTCCGCCTGGTCATTCAGCAAACATTTCCTGAGGTCCCATCGTGTAAGGAAGCCATGCGGCCACAGCAGATGAAAGCCCAGCCTCGGGCCTCAGACAGAGAAAAGATCCCGGGCAGGAGGTCCAGGTGGGTCACAGCCGTGGCTGGAAAACACCCAGCGCCACCCTTTACCAGCTGGACGACCTTGGTCGAAGCCCTGGACATCACAGAGCCTCTGTTTTCCTGTCCTCTGGAGGTGGTGAGAATGGAGAAAGATGCTGTGTGTGAAATACATCCCGGACCACAGAGAAAGCACTTGTCTGGAGAAAGCGCCTGGGCGGATCCGACCAGCCCACCTCCAGCTGCATGAGCCTGCACAGCCCCGGATCCCGATCCAGTTAGTGAGTCTGCATTTCTACACAGCCCCTGGGTGACCGGACGACAGATGCCATTTGTGCCGAGCGCCGCAATGAGTGGACACAGGACTAGCAGGGGTTGAAGGCTTGTGGTCTCCATCCTCTGTCCACGCAGACAACAGATTTCCTAAAAGCGGGCCCAGGTGAGGGGTCAGCGTGGTTCCATTTCCTCCCACCAGGCCGGCGCCTGGACTGTCACCCGAGCCGATAGGTTGTTTTGGTTACAAGGGCCCCAGGAAAGGTGAGGGAAGCTCACACACCCGTGGCATCTGTGGGGGCCGTAAGTGGCCTGAAGGCTGCAGTGGCGGGGCAGACTGGGCTGGCTCCCACTTCACACACACACACACACACACACACACACACACACACACACCGCCTCCTGCCCTGTCTATTTGCATCTCTGGCGTTTCCGTGCTCTCCCCTCCTGCTCGAGGCTGGCTGCTCTGATGGTTCACTCCCAGGCTGAGGGCGGACTGATCCCGCCTCCTGCTCGCCAACATCGGTTTATCAGACCCGAAGCGCACCCTCAGGCTGATGCCTGGCAGGAGCCCACTCTCCAGCCGGCCAGCGAGGTCCAGCCCCGTTCGTTCCTCCAGCAGAAAGTGCTTTACGGAACAGAAAGGCAGCTGGGCCGATGATCCCACCATGCCCAGGCCGGCGCCGGTGAAATGACGGTCTCTCCATCACTGCAAGGCCACGCCGAACCTCCCAGCATCCTGGCTGCAGCTTGAGGGTCCCGGAGGGCGGGCGGGGAGGGGGAAGGAAGGGGAGAGAATCATTCCACGGCCCTGAGTGGATCACGCAGCAGCCAGGGGACCTCCTCAGAACACAGATCCTGTCACCGCAGCCCTGCTCAACCTTGCAGCAGGGGTGCAGCTCTCTAAGGAGAAAATCCCTGAATGGTCAGAGGCATCTTTTCCCGAGCCTGCCTCTTACCCCTGCATCCACTCCTGTCCCAAGGCCACCCTCACTCACTGAGTACAGTCACAGTGGCCTCAAGGTTCCTCCATCACACACACTCTGTCCCCCTCTGCTCAAGCCTTGGGGTCCCTTCAGCTGCCTGGGCCTCCGATTGGGTTGAAGCCCCCTTGGTAAAGCAGCCACAACCCACCCCTGCCTCCCTCCCCACACCTGTCCCAGCTGGACCGGCCCTGTGTCACCTCACCGATCTCCAGGCAGACCCCCTGGCGCCTCTGCACGCAGTCAGTTGCTCGCACGAGTCCTGGCTCAGGCAGGCTGGTGCCAGGTTGCTGACTAACTGCCTGGTGCCTTCACAGAGCCTGCAAATCGGTGGCCTTGGAGGATCCAGCTCACACAGGTGTCACCTTGACCCAAGCAGAGGGTGGGCTGTTGCTGATGATGCCGTTGCTGTTATTTGTTGGTGATCATCTAAGTTGGGTATTAAGTTTGAATCACACCGAATTGCCATTTCTGTGGGTAAAAAATATTCCAATTTTGGCAACTTTATATGGTTATGTGTGCTAGTTAGCTTGCTGTCACTGTGATAGAATACCTGAGATAAACAACTGAAAAGAGGAAAGGTTTATTTTGGCTCACAGTTTCAGAAGTCTCAGTCCATGGCCATTTGGCCCAGTTGCTTTTGCCCTGTGCTGAGTCAGTTTTACGTGGTGGAGGAAACCTGTTCACCTCATGGCAGTCAGATGGGGAGCGGGATCCCTACACCCCCCAAGGGCTTGGCCCCCGGTAAGAATCTACCTGTTCTAACACCTCCCAGTAGCACCACAGGTAACAACCAGGTTTTTAGCACAGGGCCCCTGGGAGACATTTTAGATCCCACCACATCGTATTAATGTAAATTGAAACTTTCATCTCAGTCCTGAGAACCTAGAACCAGGTAGCCATGGGCTGGCATGGGAAAGCAGGTGCCCACCTTAGACTGCACACCTGGCCACGCCACTCCCTGGTGTCCCCTCCAGAGATACCACCTGCCAGGCACCGGGTACCAGCACTGCTGTTCTTGTAGTACAACACTCTCATGCTCTCTTTATTCCTCCTTCTCTTCCTTCCTTCTTTCTTTTGATTTTTTGGTATTCCGTTCCATTCCATTCCATGCAACTCATTCACCAGGATGCTTCAAATGCTTGGTCTACATCAGGCACTGCTCTCAGCACTGAGGAGCCAGCATGGAAGACGGCAAAAACACGAGGAAAAGTAAACAAATAAACAATAAAAGTACAGCCGTGCGAAGCATGCTGTACAGATGGTGGTGCATGCTAATGGGAAAATTCAAGCATGGTCTCACTGAGAAGGTGGCCTTGGGGTCCTGCAGGAAGTGGGGGGAGCCAGGCGCCATCTCGGGAGGGGCGCAGCAGGGGCAGGGCCCAGGTGCAAAGACCCTGAGCTGATGCACCCGGTGGGTGCCGGAGTGTTTTGCACTTTTGCATCTGTCAAAGCATGGGGAGGGAGGGGATCACCGGGATGCAGGGCTGAGCCTCTCCGGAGAAAGGAGAGAGCCCATTTAGCTTACATCGCCATTTCTACGACCTGTCCAGGTGCCTAGGTGCCTGTCTATGATCCTGATGATCTCTTTAGATGGATAAGAGGTCCGAGAGGCAGGGACAGCAGAGGGAAAAGAAGGCTCCCTTCCTTGCTTTGCAGGTCCTGTCATGGTAGGGAGGTCACCTCATCCCTCAGACACAGCCACACTGAGCCGCTGGCTCTCTCTGTGGCCAGGGGACCCCATGCTGAGGCTGCGACCTCTCTGCTCTCAACAGTCTCAGGCTTGAGATGAACTTACAGGGTAGGAGTTTTCTTCTGGAGAGGGTACAGGGTGCATGAAGCTCCCCAAAATAAAGATCCTTTAAACTGGGTGTGATGGCTCATGCCTGAAATTCTAGCGCTCTGGGAAGCTGAGGAAAGTACCAGCCCAGCCTCGGCAACTTAGCAAGATCCTGTCTCAAAATAAAAAATATTGGGGAAAAAGGGCAGGGCAAGGATATATGTTCCCAAATAGTCTCCTACATCAGTTGGAGGGATGAAAATTAGGACATTGTTTCTAGCGGTCTTCACAAACCAGCCTGGCTGCTGGTCCAGTGAGCCCAAGGCAAGGAATTTGTCTTAAGGAATAACCCTGGGGTTGGGGTGCAGCTCAGTGATACAGCACTTGCCTAGCGTCCATGAGGTCATGGGTTCCATCCCCTGAACAACAAAAAGTTTTTTTAAAAAGAGAAGGCTTTATATAAACCAGGGGTGGTGGCACACACCTGTAATCCCAGCACTCAGGAGGCTGAGGCAGGAAGATCACCATGAGTTGGAGGCCAGCCTGGGCTACATAAGTTCAAGGTCAGCCTGCACTACATAGGGAGACCCTGTCTAAAAAAAAAAAAAAAAAAAAAAAATGAAGCATCTAGTCAGCTTCAAGGATATTTGCACAACATAATTAACAATAATCTTTGAGTGGAATCAGCTAAGCAACAAGAGGGTTTAGTTAGATACATTGTGATCTGGCCATTTAATAGTTGGATACATTCCTCACCCTGGAGAACGTAAAATCATATGGGGACAGAAAGGCATTTTGCAGAGTGAAAACAATCTCCCAAGGTTATAGACTGTCTAAGGCCATTTGTGTAATAGTTTGAAATGAGAAAATTATAGAGATGGAGAGCAGGTCGGTGGTTGCCAGGGGGCAGGAGCAGCGGCAGGGGGCTGTGGCTACGAAGGGTGGCGTAAAACTTGGTGTAGGCCTCGTGTTCGTGGCCCCCAGAGCTCCTGTGAGGAAAGTGACAGTGTTAGGAGGAGGCTGGGGAGGGAATTGGGCCAGGAGAATGGAGGCCTCATGCAGGGGCCCTAATCCCTTATTAAGGGAAGAGATGAGAGACGATTTTTCTTTTGACATGTGATGACACAAGATTACAGCCGTCTATAACATGGCGTGGAACCCATCCCTCACAGGATTCTTTTTTTTTTTTTTTTTTTTTTTGAGATAGGGTCTTGCTGTGTAGTTCAGGTTGCCCTTTAACTCACTGTGTAGCCCAGGCTGGCGAGATCTTCCTGCCTCAGCCTCCTGAGTGCTGGGATCACAGGCGTGCACCACCACGCCTGGCCTGATCCTGGGATTCTTGACCTCCAGAGCTGTAAGCAGTAAAGGTTTGCTGTCCAAGCCACTGGTCTATGGGCTTCAGGTTATAGCCGGCTGCACGAGCTCTATGTCGTGGCTGTGGTGGGGACACATGCGTGTAGCTGTGTGGCGCCCTGCGTGCAGGGCTAAATGCACACAAGTAGCACATACAGCGCTGGTGAAACGGAATAGGCAGGCAGATGGACCAAGCCCACGTCCTGGTTGGGACACTGCAAAGTGCTGCCCCTGGGGAGATGGGGAAGGGGCATATTTCTTACAACTGCCTGTGAATCCACATTATCTCAAAGTTCTAAATATTACACAAGGAGACCGAAGGCAGCACACACCCAAGTGTGCACGGGATGCGGGGGACCTGGGAAGCAGCAGGGTGAGACAGGCAGCCGCGCTTACAAGGATCAGGCACAGTGGAAGCGGAGGGAGAGGCCGCTCTGGGATAGTTTCCTCCCAGTGAAGCCTCGCCCTTCCCCACCTCTCTCTGCAGCACTGGGGAGTACCAGGGGGCTCACACTGAATGACCTCCCCAGCCCTTTCTATCATTACTATTTAAAGTTTTGAAACAGTTGCTAAATTTCCCAGTCTGGGCTCGAACTTGCAATCTTCCTGCCTCAGCCTCCCAGAGTTCTGGGATTACAGGTATGTGCCACCACACCCAACTTTTTATTTTTTATTTTTATGTATTTATTTTAAAGAGAAAAAAATAGAACAAAATTTCAAAACAAGATAATAGGAGGGTAACAATGGTTAATACATTGCGTATTGTTATCTTTAAATTAGTTACGCAGAGCACAAGACATCAGCATTCAATTGTCCAAACAATATTAGCACAAACCTTTCTTTTCAATGAACTAAAAGAAATTAGTAGTGTATCTATATTAACTATCTTATATACGTGTATATATATATATATATATATATATTTATTTATATACTTTTTTTTTTTGCTTTTCCCTTCCTTCTTTTCTCCATTCCCTCATCCCAGTTTCTCTTTCCTTTTGAACAGTTTCTTCCCGTTTTACAATATCTATTGTACATTTTGGATCTTATTTACTCTTTCAGCTTCTCACACTAAGGAGACAATACGATGTTTATACATGTGCATCTGGTCCCAGCTTTTTGAAAAAGGTGTTTTTTGTTTGTTTGTTTTTGTTGTTTGGACTTTTTGAGATAGGGTTTTGCTATGTAGTCCAGGCTGGCCTCGAACTCACAGTGATCCTCCTGCCTCAGCCTCCCAAGTGCTGGGATTACAGGCCTGTGCCACCATGTCCAGCCAAAATCGTGTTTTTTACATAAAAAAGAAATGATTAAAAAGAGACATTACTGGGGGCCGGTGAGATGGCTCAGCAGCGTAAGCGCCTGCCCGGCAAGCACGAGGGCCCGAGTTCAACTCCCGGAACCCACATACGAGAAAGGGGCCAGTGATATCACTAAGCAGCACGGGCGCCTGCTATCTCGCAAGATCCTGAGGTCGACCCCCGGTACCCACAAAAAAAAAAAGAGAGAGAGAGACATTACTTTGCGGGCTCTGAAATCCTCAGGCCTGGACGTGCTGTCCACCTCTTGATTCTCCATCGCCGCCCCCCACGCCTGGCTTCCCCACCACCCCAGCGTTCACCCCAATTCCTGTCTGTGCACCTCATCTCCCCATCGTGGAGCAATTCACGCCTTAACTTCTCCAGGAAACCACCTCAGCCTGACCCCAAATGGCCTCCCAAACACTGGCACGTCCTACCCCATCGAGGACTCCTCCGGGTAGGGACGGATCCTTTTATGGTCGCGTCCCTGGTTGTTACTAGCAAAGCCGCCCTGTCAGGGCTCCAGGTCGCTGTGGGACAGAGGGACGAGCTGGCTGGACTCCCGACACCCACGGCCCACCCAGCTGAGGGGCTCTGATGAGTGCCTGGCCCCCCTTGTCTGGGAACTTTCACGAAGATAACACGCTATGCCAAATACTGGGGACTCTCTGTCGTAATCGTTGTGAAGTTTGGAGACAAGCTAGGTTAAGTGCCGGTGCAAGTGGCTTGTGTAGTAATTGGTTGTTTTCATTAATAATCAAGAATGACTAAAAAAGCAACCTGTGGGTGTCACATGTGGGAATGCGCCATCCAAACATCCCCGGCCACCTAGACCAGGCCGAGGGCCACACACCACCCCCAAGGATGCCTGTTGGCTCGGCAACCTCAGAAGAAGAGGCAGCAGCTGTGAGGAGGAGGAAGAGGGCAGGGAGAGGCAAAGAAGGAGGAGGGGGGGAAGTCTCCTGGATCGTGTTTGTGTCAGGTTCTTTCTCAATACTCCACCGTATACTCTTTTTTTTTTTTTTTTTTTGGTGGGTACCAGGGCTCGACCTCAGGACCTCGCGCGCCAGCAGGCGCCCTGCCGCTGAGCGATATCACCGGCCCTTTTTTCATATGTGGGATCCGTGAGTCGAACTCATGCCCTCGCGCTTGCCAGGCAGGCACTTATGCCGCTGAGCCATCTCACCGGCCCTGCACCGTATACTCTTATTTAATCTTCTTGAGAAGCTATATGGCCATGGCCTCCATCCCCGAAGCAACTCATGGCTCCAGATAGCTGCTCAGTTCCCATTCATCACATCCAACTTCCAACCATCACGTGAGAGAAAGAGCAGGAGAAAGACACAGCCCAGAAATCGTGCACAGTCCTGCTCATCCCATTGGCTGAAGTCAGGCCCTTGCTCTAGTGAGGCTGGGAGGGAGCCTGAGAAACACATCTTTATTCAAATGACCTTGCGACCTGCTGAAGGTTGAGGGTTTTTTTTTTAATTAAAAAACTAAGTCTTGGGCCGGTGAGATGGCTCAGTGGCATAAGCGCCTGCCTGGCAAGCACAAGGTCCTGAGTTTGACTCCCAGTACCCACATATGAGAAAAGGGCCAGTGATATCACTCAGGGACACGGGTGCCTGCTGGTGCACGAAGTCCTGAGTTCAACCCCCTGGTACCCATGAAAAAAAAAAAAAGTCTTTCCCTGAGTGGTGACGCACACTTGTAATCCCAGGCACTGGGGAGCCTAAGGCAGGAGGATTGTGAGTTCAAGGCCAGCACGGGTGGCTTATCAAGAACCTGTCATAGATGATAGATAGATAGATAGATAGATAGATAGATAGATAGATAGATAGATGATAGACAGACAAATAAAATGTAAATGGGGTGCCCCTCAGTAGCAGAGCACTTGGCTAGCAGCACAAGGCCCTGGGTTCCTCCCCACTATTGGGCGAGGGGTCTTTGCAAATGCGATTAGCACCTGGAAACGGGGCGTTACCTGGGCTATTCGGCTGGAACCCAAGCACAATCACATACATCCAGTGAGAGGGAGACAGGGAGAGCTGAAGATGGGGCCCTGGGTTGGCCCAACACCGAGGGACCAGAAGCTGAGGAGGAGGAACAGACCCGGAGCCCTTGATTTCGTTCAGGGACACAGGCTCTGGACTTCCAGTCTCCAGCACTGTGAGACAATACATTGTTGTTTAAGCCACCAAGTTCATGAGTGTGTGTCACAGCGGCCCCCGAAGGCGCACCCCGACTCTCCGCCACGTGGGACAACCTGGCTCCTTCAGATCCGCGCAGGGCCAGGAGCTCCAAATGGACTCCGCAGAGAAAAAGCCGGGGCCCTTACAGCGTTGGACGAAGGCTCCGACCCTCCACACCCACCTGCCTTAGTGTCAGCAGTGCTCCCCAGGCAGCACGGGAGGGGACAGGCACTTGTCCCCACGGGCCACAGCCCAGCCCCAGGGCCACCAGACGCTACATTCCATCACGGCAGGCAATTTCCCCAGTGCGGGGCTGGGGTGAGCAGAGGGCGGAGGGGCCTAATTGCAGCGTGAGCTCACCGAGAGCATCATTTATGCTGCACCCCGTGACCAGCTTCCTGGGGGGGGGGCCCACGCGCTGAGCCAGGAGCCGGTGGAGAGTCCCTGGCGCCCTCCTGCAGCCCGGGTGGAGCTGCTGCGTGTGACGACTGCAGACTTTCTCCTTGCTCACTGCAAAGGCTTCCCTCTCCTTCCTCCTGTGCACACGCTTTCTATCACACCCTACGCCTGGACGAATTGCGTTTGCTGACGACGGTCCACGAGCCACCTGGACCCAGGGATCTCGTCCTACCACCCGCCGTTCACGCTGCCCACCCCACGTCCACCAAGCGGCAGATTTCACCTCCTGAGCATCGCCCGACCCCGTCCACTTCCTCCATCGCCTCCACCTGCGCCCTGGCCCAGGCCTCCGCCCGCCGCTGGAGTCCTTGCTGCCCAGGGAAACGCGCACCCAGCCTCTGTCATGAATTGAGCATTTGTGCCCCCCAGAACCTCAGAACGTGACCTCCTCTGGAAACAGGGTGTTTGCAGCAGAGGTTCTACCGGGTTACAGTGAGCCCTGGCACAAGTGACTGATGTCCTGATAAGAAGACACACAGAGACACACGAAAAATAGGGTCACACGAAGACAGGAAGAGACTCGGGTGATGCAGCTGCAGGCCGGGAAGGCCGAGGGTTCGCGGAGGCACCAGAAGCCGGATGAGGCAGGAGGAGCCTCCGCTGGCGCCTCTGGAGGGAGGCGGCCCTGCCAGTCCTTGATTTCTGGCTTCTGTGTTCCAGGACAGCGAGAGTGAAGTTTCACTGTTTTGCCGCAGCCTCGGGAGACTCATGCAGCTCGGTTCTCGCTTCCCTCCACCCCACAGCAGGCTGGGAGCTCAGGATGAGGCTGAGCCCCTCTCCTGGGCCATCTCTGACTGGGACCTCACCTTCCACCTGCGGTCTCTGCTCCAGCCCCTTCCAGTCCCCTGGTTCTTCTGCGTTCCCTTCCTTCGCAGAATTGCTGCTCCCTATGCCTGGATCTCTGCTCAGAGAGGAGGTCCTGGTGGCAGGGAAGGGGTGGGGACAAGACAGTAGTCCTTGTGCCTGAATTTCCCCTTGGTTCAGAGCTGACTGGACCCAGCAGAGGGAGGAGAAACCTAGAAGGGGACTCAGCTCCCACGATTCCCTGGTTTTTCTGGAACTTTCCATGTGCATTCAGTGTCTGAGTATCCAGCCCAAGGTCCTTCACTTCAAAACCATGTACCTGAGACGCTTGCCATACATGGACTTTCTTAGAGTCTGCCTGTGTCAGCGCCAGCTCTGAGTGTGGCCGGTTGGGCATTTTCCATCTGGCACCTGCACAAGCAAATTCTGTGACTTCCAAGCTGCCCGGCATACGCTCAGCTCCCCCGCTCCTGTGAAAGGCCCTTTGTAGCTCACAGGAAGTGTCACAGAGACAATGGACGGTTAATTCACTCCTCTTCTGGGCTGGCCTCATCCCAGGCAGGAGCACGAAGAGGAGGCTCGGTCTCCAGCCTCCTGGGGACAGGGAGGACGGGGCCATTGGACCAGGGTCCCACTAGAATGTAGTAAGCTGCATGGGGGCCGAGGGCCCAGCCCGTCCCATTGTACCCAAAAGCCCAGCCCTGGGTGCCAAGGGGATTAGGCAGACTTCTCCAGTTCCATTCTGAGCATCCACTCAGCTTTCTCTTTGTCATTTGGTTTCCTTGATTTTTTGGCCCTAGATTTACCTTGTTCCTCATTTCTGCTGCTCAGCTCACGGAGAGCACAGCCAGACCCAGGCGGGCCCTCGGCTGCCTAGGTTAGGGGGCTGAGTTCACCCAGTCAAAGCCAAGGTCTCCCAAAGGTACGGCAAGGCCCCTGGGGAGCACCCAGTGCTCCCTGTGCTAAAAATGGGGGGCCTCTGCTACCATGGAGCTGCCAGGACCTTCTCCTTAGACTGAAAAAGAAGGCTCTAGAAGGGGGAGAGAAACCTAGTCCTTTCTGAACTGTTACAGCCTGTATCCAACTTTCCCTGAAGCCAGAGGTGATTCGCCCCTAGGTTATTGTTCTGTTACTTAGGGCCTTTTTTTTTTTTTCCTGTTTCCTTTATTTATTTATTTATTTATTTATTTATTTATTTTGGTTTTTTTGAAACAGAGTCTCGCTACGCAGTTCAGGCTGGCCTTGAACTCACTATGTAGCCTAGGCTGGCCTCGAACTCACAGCAATCCTCCTGCCTCTGCCTCCCGAGTGCTGGGATTGTAGGCGTGTGCCACCATGCCCGCCTCCTGCTTCCTTTAAATTAGATTTATGGATATGTGCAACCAAATTAGGCCTGCCCACAACATGAGTAAATGAATGAATGAATGAACAGCTAAGCTTCAGTTCGAGCCAATGAGTATTTTCAGCATCGGCCCACAGTCGGGGGGCTAGGCCCTTAGAGGCTCAGAGTCTGTTGTGACCCAGATGTCTACAAAGGCCTCGGCACTTGAGATGGCCATGAATCCCCCATTCCCTGTCTTGTGGAAGACCGAAGTTCTCCCCAAGATGACTGTGAATTCTAACTCAGGTGGTCTTAAAGTATCCCCTGGTCTGAGCTCCTTCCCTGAGCTCACAGGGCAGGTGGGTCCCCTCGTCCACTCTGTGCCCCCCAGATGTGAAAAGCAGCCCCCTCCTCAACTTGCGCTTGCCACCTCCTTCTCCTCTCTCCTCGACTCTCTTGGGGAGCAGAGTGGGCGGGAAGAGGCGGCCTGGAGGCCCCTTACAGCTCAGCCTGAGTGCTTCCAGCTGGACTCCAGGCGCATCGCTCGGGAGAGACCTTGGGCCACAGCAGCCTTCGGCATTGTCGCCTGCCCGGCCGGCACTCATGGTTCCATGCGTAGTGCTCTCCTCTCTGCCTCCTCCCTGCTCCTGCCCACCAGCCCGCAACAGCCGGGCCCTGGAAGTCCTGCCTCGCCCACGGCACCTTCCCACGACCTTCGCACAGACAAGCTAGCTCCTCCTGATGGGGGTGGCAGGGGCTGCCGTTCTCGTGTTAAACGAGTCTCCACAGACCTCCCGACGGAGGCCGGCCCGGCCCACAGGACTTGCTCTGTTCTGCCCACCACTCTCGTGTGCAGCCAGGGCAGCGGTCAGCGTGATGAGGGATCTGCGCCCTGCGAGCTTCAGCTTCATCACTGCGGTGCAGATAGACGCTCGCTCCACCATGGCCCGGGGCTGCCGGGTGGGGCAGCCTCCCTGCCAAAGAGACATCCATGGATCTGAACCAAGACCAGCTCTGTCCCAGCAGTGAGGAGCTCCACGCCTTGCAGGAGGGTTCATCCCCGGCTCCCCCAGACCTGTGCACGGCGGGTGGAGAGATGCTGCATCCTTAGGGCTCACCCTTGGGGTCCCCCCAAGCTCTCACTCTATTCCGGGGGAAACCAGGCCTCTCCTGCCCTGTCCAGCAGGGCCCTGTTGGGAGCCCCCACCTGCCCACTGCCTGTGGACCTGGATGACCCCACTCGCCCTCCAGGGCTCAGCTAGCTCGTTGCTCCACCAGCAGCTGGTTCTGCCTCCTGGACCAGTGCACCAGCACACCGCCCTCTCTTTGTAACCATCAACCCAACTGTGACAAGGAATGTTTGAGCTGCTTGTACGGTGGCCGTCTCCTCCGCCTCCCTCTAGGGCAGGCACGTGCCTGCCTCAGTCACCATGGCGTCTTCAGCACACAGCTCAGAGCTGGGTGCACAGCAGACACACAGAGGACATGTGTCACATGAATGAATCTGCCAATCAAGCTAAATAGTGGGCAGCCAGGCATGGTAGCACACACTACGAGAGGCTGAGGCAGGAGGATTGCAAGTTGGAGCCCAGCCTGGGGAACTTAGTGACTTAACAAGACCTTGTCTCAAAAACTAAAAAGGGCTGGGGATGTAGCTCAGTGCAAAGGCCTTGGGTTTAATCCTCAGTACTGCAAAATATTTTTAAAAATAATAATATAAATAAAAGAGTGGAAATGTAATCATACCTACAACCCCAGCTACTTGGAAAACTAAGGCAGGAGGGTCACAAATTCAAGACCAAGGTAGGGTGGCTTGTAATCCCAGCACTCAGGAGGCTGAGGCAGGAGGATTGCTGCAATTCAAGACCAACCTGGGCTGCATAGTGAATTCAAGGCCAGTGTGAACTGTACAGCGAGACCTTATCTCACAAGCCAAAAATCAAAAAGAATTCCCCCCACCAAACAAGTCCAAGGATGGAGTGGGCAATTTAGTGAGCTCCTATCTCAACATAAAATAAAAGGGCTGGGCTGTCGCTCAGCAGTGGCGGCCTTGCTTGGCGTGCCGGAGGCTTGGGTTCTGTCGCCAGGGTAGGGGTGGGGACACACAGAAATGCCAGGTGTTCAATTCCCTAAGTCCCTTGAGGACGGTGGTGGCGAACCTATGGCACGCATGCCATGGCAGGCTATTTTGTAACATTGAAAGCTCTAAAAGTTTTGCCATTCCTGCCCTAGATCATGAGAGGGCGAAATTTTTCCGTACAGGGCCAGACGGTGAAATGTGAGGCTTCGTGACCACTGTAACCTCTCTCTGCTACTTGACTGTGCAGGACGGGGCAAAGCAGTCAGAAGCAATGTGTACCAAATGAATGGGCCCAGCTGTGTTTCAATAAAACTTTATTTAGAATGCAGGTGGTGGGCACAGGTAGCAGCCTGCCAGCCTCCGTTCTGACTTGAGGGGATCAACAAATGGGGGTAGGGGTGATGGCAGAGACCTCGAAGGCTGCAGTGCCCCGAGGGAGGAAGGCGAAGGAGCTCCTGTGGCTTCCTGACCCCGCTGCCAATGGCCCTGCTTCCAATGAGACCCAAGAGGAAGCCTCCTGCGGTGCAGATTTGGGGGGCTGCTTTACACCCCATGGGAGGGAGAGGAGGAGCCCAGGTACCCAGGTTTCCAACTCTGGCCAGGGCACAGAACCAACCCCTGGAGCCGCGAATTTGTGCTCACAATGGGAGCCATTGACAGAGAACAAGGGCGGCGTTGAGAGCTGGTGCCTTTCTGGCCGCAGTGCGCCAAGGGGATGTGGTGAGCCGGGCTTGCCTCACATCCTGCGCTCCCTGACGCCTGGCACGCAGGGGCTTCCTGTCCCCCAGGGAGCCCGGCTGCCCCTGGGTGGGGAGCCCTCAGGACTCCTTCCATACCCACTCCATCCCCTGCCAGCCACCCGGTGACCAGAGTGAGGCCATTGCTGCCCTCTGCTACCCAAGTGAGAGATGCCGGTTTTTTAAAAATGCTTCCTAGACGTGGGTGTGCTTTGCAGTGGCTGGTTGAATGGGCAATTTGGCTGGGTGTTGGGCAAAGGGACTTGCTCTTTCATGGAGACAGCCTTTGTGCCACAAGCTCCTCAAAGTGCCTCCTGCTGGGGCCCCAAGTATATGTGACCAGAGTGGGGCATTGGAGACCTGCCACTGGTTCCTCTGCTGTTCCCTGGCTCAGCCCAGCTGCACCACCTCGCCATGGTCATAACCACTGCACAGTGGAAGCCTTGGCCATCCTGGGGCAAGAACAAAGCCTGGAGCAGGGGCTCTGCAAGAGGTAGAGGCTCTGGCCCAGGCAGGGCACGGGGCTGGTGGGCATCGCTCACCCTGTCAAGACCTTGGTGTAGCTGGGTGTGGTGGCGCATGCCTATAATCCCAGCAGCTGGGAGAATGAGGCAAGAGGATCACAGTGAGTTGAGGCCAACCTGAACTACATAGCAAGACCCTGTCTCAAAAAACAAAGAAAATGGGGCTGGTGAGATGGCTCAGCAGCATAAGCATCTGCCTGGCAAGTGCGAGGTCCTGAGTTCGACTCCCAGTACCCACATTTAAAAAAAGGAAAGAAAGAAAGAAACTGAACCTGGAGAATCGTATCACAGGTTTAAGTCGAGGCTGGGCAACTTATCAAGACTGTGTCCAAACAACAAAAAAAAAAAATTGAAAAGGGTTGACAATATAAATCAGAATGAAGGCCCTGGGTTCGATTTCCAGTACTAGAGAGAGAGAGAGGCCCTTGTCACCAGCCCTGAGGACACCTTATAGGACAGCACTGCACAGTGGTCTGGAGCTGAGCCACCCTCTGAGAATGTCAGGAAGAGGACAGGAAGAGGACGGTAGGACGCTGCTGGCCACGGCCACAGCCCAAGCAACCCCTCCTTCCATCCAGGCCGGAGGAGGGGAGCCCGGGAGTGCACTGAGGGTGGGGGCCTCGAAGGACTGGCCCCCCAGGGGATGTTAGTGCCTGGGAGATATACATGAGATCGGCCCTAAAACACTGGAGAATAAGACGGGCACGGCGGAGCGCTGCCGTGCCGTAAAGGAGGGTGAGCTGGAGTCATCTGAAAACAGACGCACCCTGAGAAACGCAAGCTTCAGTGTCGCATGGCTTCCCTTATAGAAAAAACCAAAATATGAATAAGTTAAAGAGAAACTAAAAGACAGGTAATAGGAAATAGGGAGATAGATCTTTTGCAAATGGTAAGGGACCAAGAGACGGGAGGGGGGTCGAGATGTGCTATGTCCATGCACCAACTCCCCGCAAGAAGTGTGACCATTATGTACTGCAAACATGTGCCAATAAAAAATAAAAACGGAAGAAAAAAGAAAAGGTGGCCTCAGTCTTCCTGGTTTGAATCTGAAGACCCTGAGAGATGAGAGATGGTTTGGAGTTGGAGGCCCTGGCAGGAAGGCTAAGGTTTGAATTCCGGTTCTACCACTCATTCATTCATTTTGTCTTTCATTCAGAAATAGTCATCGATGCCCACTGTGTATCTGGCAGTGAGGGGACAGTGTCTTTAACTTGTGATGGTCTGGCAAGGGAGATGGTTTCTAAATAAACAAAGGCAACGTGATAGTGCAACTCTGGAATGAAACCGATGCTATGAGGAAAAGAATGGCTGGGATTTGGTGGGAATTCGGAGCGCACCGTGGGGAGCCTGCGAAGGCGCTCCTGAAAACCAGCAAGCTTTGCTTCCCCCTAGGAATCTCAGGGGCGCTGGCTCCCAGGAAAGGCAGTCAGAAGACCACGCCAGCAGCAGCCACAGGGGCTGCGGCTCCTCCTCTCAAGGCGGGGGACAGAAAAAGGAGACACTGTGGTCTCAAGGGGGCTTTGGGATCTGCATTCAGATTGGAGACGCTAGGGGAGAAATCATGCAAACTTATGGAAACTGTCATGAGCAGACATCGGGGAATGCAAGCGCTACCCCTCCGATGTCCTCTGTGCCGGACTGCGGTGTCCCTGGAGCCAGGATGCCAAGCGAAGGACCAGGCTGGCGCAGAATTGCTTGTGACGGATTCAAGGGGCCTCCATTGTTAGGTCTACCCCATGCTGCCCACATGAAGCTGGGCTGTCAGAGCAGGCACATGACCCGAACTGCACCGATACAGTACCCAGTACCCCCTCCATGGTGACTGGTGGCAAGGCAGGCATGTGCCTTGAGAAAGGACAATCAGAATCTTCACTGAAGGTTGATCTGTGACACCAGGCAAGGAAAACTCACTATGGAGCCCAGGCTGACCTCAAACGCACGGCAATCCTCCCGCCTCAGCCTCCTGACTGCTGGGATTACAGGCATACACCACTACGTCCAGCTGAGATGGTATTTTTTAATTTCTTTCTTGAATGAATCTGAATTTAGTTTCTGTCATTTGAAATTCAGATGCATATTAGAGTTCAGAATTTCCTAGACTACAGGAAAAGAATACATTGCATACACTGTAGACTAGATGATGCTCTGCGAGGCCTGTGGAAACAGCCCTGCACCAAATACGTCAGCATTCCCAGGGTGAGACATACAAATACTCAAGCCAACTGGGATGAAAAAAAGACCACAGAGTGGCCCTCGTGTCATGTGTGGCTGCCAAATGAGCTTGTACCAGATATAAGAAAAAATGCTTTCTGTTTTCATAGTGTTTTTAGATTTTGCATTTGTAGCTAGAAGATCATGGGTGAAAGGTATGACAAAAATTTATTCCCGTGATGTCACTGAACCCCCAACTCGGGCTGGGCACTGCAACAGGCACTTCCCACAGGTAACCTGGGCCTTCACCCAGAAATGACCTTGGAAAGGAAAAATGACTTTGCCAAGGTCACACATGGCCAACAACCAGGCGTGCAATCCACACCTAGGGTTGGCCCCCAAATCTGTGCTTTTCTACCACCTCAGTGATTCAAAATAACTTAATTCATGACCAGTTTTTCATTAGTCCATAGCAAAGTGAAAACATAAGAACAAAAAGTTGAGTTTTTCCATAGAAAAAACATATTAAAACTCAAGAGTCACTTTAATTTTGAGATTGCCCACCCGCTTTCTAGTGTTCAAATGTCCTTTCCAGGACTGGGCTCTGAGAAAAGCCCTCACACAGCAAAGCAGCCTTCCCTGATGACTTTCACCCAGTGCTGGTTAGAAAATGTGGCCTGTGACACCCGGGAGGCCCGAAGCCACAGGAACGAAGCATTTGCTCTCAGCCCCACTGACGCTGCATCGGCTCTGCTGGAAGCTGCGTTCTCTCCCCAGGGACATCTGTCACTTTCACACTGTGTCTATCACCAGGAGCAGTTGCTGTATCAGCTCCCCAGGGAGCGAGCGCCTGCCTAGGAACTCGGGTGTTTGGGGACCGGGTGCACTGCTGAGCTGCCCTACTCTCTGCTGGGAAACATCCATGGTTTTCAGAGTGGCCTTGAGGATGACGGCTGAATCCATGAAGGCCCAGCCCATCTCCTACACTGCAGAGTGCCAGGTAATTGCTCTTTTCCTCCCCGCCCCAAGTCAGATCCCCAGGGTTATCTCTGCCAAAGAAACTGCACAAGTTAAATGAGGGTTTGCTTTTGGTCTCCTTTAACAGAGAATTCTTAAAAATAAAGGTTTAATCAAAACCACAATGAAGGCCAGGTGTGGCGGCACATGCCTGTAATCCCAGTGCCCTGGGAGGCTGAGGCAGGAGGATCACAAGTTCAGGCCCAGTGGGGGCAACTTAGCAAGACCCTGACTCAAAATTTTACAAAGGGCCAGGGATGTGGCTCAGTGTGAAAGCCCTGGGTTCAATCTCCACTTCTGGGGGGACCCACCATGAGATGCCAGGCCTCACCGCAGAGCAGCTGGATGAGAGGCCTGACAATGTCCAGCACCCAGGAGGATGTGGATGTGGTGATGGGGGCATCACACGCTGAGGGATGAACATGGACACAGCATCCACCTGGGAGGCCTGCTTGTCAGCACCCACACATGGCACACGCATGTCCTTGAGACCCAGCCATCCCACAACCCCAGACGTGAGCGCCTATGTCCACCGAACATATACCAAAAAATGCCCAGAGCCTTTTATGCATAAGAACCCAAAGGTCTGCAGGGAGGCCAGAAGCCTGAGGAGCAGGTTCTGGGGGGACTCGGAGGCCTTCTGGGTTGTGTCAACTCAGGGGACAGGAGGAGGAGAATTGTTTGGGGTGCAAGCTGTGTACCATCCTCCCTTCTGCTAACAACACCTAAGTTTCCTTTTGGAAGCAGTTCCCAGCGTGGTCAGCTTCTATCCTCCTCCCAGGGCAGGGGTCATGTGACCCCATGTGGCCAATCACTGCCCTGTTCCAGACTAGAGCATCGCTATGGCAACTGTTATATGCACAGCACCGGCCCAACGCTGCCCACTGGGGCTCGATGCCCGGCCACTGGATAGAGTTCTTGGGGGGCGGGGACTCTTTTCCCACTGAGAGTGTTAACTTTGAGGGTCTCCATCTGACCAGGGATCAAAGCACACCCAGCCTGAAGGTGAAGCCAAGAAGTAGAGCCAGAAAGCTGCAGGCCACACCCAGAAAGAACACGTGTCCTCCTGAGCCTTGAGCCTGTAGGTGCTCTGGGACTTCCACAAACACAAGCCAAGACGTTCCTCCCTGGGCCGGTGCCGCGCTGGACTGGGGTTTCCGCTGCCTACGGTCGAGGAGTCCCAGCACGGTCCCAGCTCCGTATCTGCTGCGCACTTGTCAGACTCCTCCCGGCCACGCTCCCTGGATCCCAAGTGAAGTGACTAAGGGTCCTCGGCCACAGGGGTGACACAGAAGGAAAATCTTTTCTGTTCCCTGCATCTGGGTAATAAAAAGGATCCGAATCAGAATCACAATCAGTCCAGCCTCCTTGAATCAGAAAACTGATTCAAGAGTGCTTACTACTGAGGCGGGAGGATCACCACGAGTTCGAGGCCAGCCTGGGCTACAGAAGCGGGTTCGAGGCCATCCTGCATTACATAGTGAGACCCTGCCTCAAAAAAAGAGTGCTTAAGAAACAATGGATCTTTGTAGGCTCATCTAACTGTAACATCAGCTTCAGGAATGGCTGGATTCAGTGCTCAAAGACACCTTCAGAAATCTGTCTTCCTGTCTCTCCCTGCTGCCCTCTTTCATATTCTCTTGCACTGTTGCATATTCTCACTCATACTCTCTCCATCCACCCATTCACATACACCTTTCATTGATTCTTAATCACACATTTTTTTCACATATTAATGTCTCTGATGTCAGAATTTTTTTTTTTTTTTAAGACAAGATCTTGGTCTGTAATTCAGGCTGGCCTTGAACTCACTACGTAGTCTAGGCTGGCCTTGAACTCATGGCAATCCTCCTGCCTTAGCCTCCCAAGTGCTGGGATTACAGATGTGTGCTACCATGCCTGGCCTAGCATATTTTCCTATTTTTTGTTTTTTGAGACAGGGTCTCGATATGTAGTTCAGCCTGACTTTGAACTCATTATGTAGTCCAGGCTGGCCTTGAACTCAGGTCAATCCTCCTGCCTCAGCCTCCTAAGTGCTGGGATTACAGCTGTGTGCCACCATGCCCAGTTGAAATCAGAATGTGACTTACAACCAAAGGTATGTCATAATTTTACCAGCAGACGTTTTCCTTTCTCTGTTATTTCAGTCAGGCTTCTCCACTGAAACGGAACCAATAGGATTATAGGAATGGCTCACCCAATTATAGAAGTCAGGAAGTCCCTGATCTGCTGTCTGTGGGCTGGAGAACAAGGAAGACCAGCAGTGTGGTGCAGTCTAAATCCGAAGGCCTGAGACCCAGGAGCTCTGATGTCTGAGGTTAGATATCTCAGCTCAAGAATAGAGAGAGAGGGCTGGTGAGATGGCTCAGTGGCGTAAGCACCTGCCTGGCAAGCACGAGGGCCCGAGTTTGACTCCCGGAACCCACATACAATAAAAGGGCCGGTGATATCGCTCAGCGGCATGGGCGCCTGCTGGCGCGCAAGGTCCTGAGGTCGACCCCCGTACACACACAAAAAAAAAGAGAGAGAGAAGATGGGCATGGTTATGCATGGCTAATCCCAGCATTCAGAAGGCTGAGGCAGGAGGATCACAAGTTCATACCCAGCCTGGGCAATTTAGTGACCTCCAAATAAAGCATAAAGAAGGCTGATGTAGCTGGGTGGTATAGTGCCCCTGGGTTCTATTCTCAGGACTGCAAAAAAGGAGAAAAGAAGGAGAAGAGGATGAAGGAGAGGGAGGCGGGGAGGGGAGGAGAGAAGAAGAAGAGTTTGCTCTTCCTCCAAATCTTTGTTCGCTGTGAAGCCCACACTGATTGGACAGTGCCACCCACGTTAGCAAGGTGGGTCTCACCGTGTCTAATTCAGACGCCAAACTTCTCCTCTCGCAGACAAACCAGAGTGGTTTTTCCCAGCTACGTGGACAACCTTCACCGAGTCAGGTAAGTTGACGCACAAAATTAACCATCTCAGTTGCACCTAAAACAATGCGCTGCAAGTCCTACAACCAGGGACTAGGGTGGCCCCGTACCCGTGGCGTGTGTGTGAAACCCCAGTTAGTGCCAGACCTGTCTGTCACGTGCTTTGTCCTATACCTGCATACTATGGTAAAATTTAATTTATAAATTATGGACAGTAAGAGACCCACAACAAAACTAATAATACAACAGAACAATCACGGCAGCGCACTGTAATCACGTGAAAGTGGTCCTTCCCTCTCTCAAAATGCCTTCTGGTGTTTTCCCTCCACAGGGGCGCTTGACGGCGTCTCCCTGCACAACCCCAGGTCGGCAGCTCTGCTCTTGCATCTGAAGCTGTGGTGAAGCAAAATAAGGGCGAGCTGAGCACGAACAACTACGGATCGGGTGACGCTGGTGGCCACCAAGTGGGTAGTGTTGACAGCGTGAATCCCCTGGAGAAAGGGACAATTCACATCCCAGGTGGGATGGAGCAGAGTGGCCCGGATTTTACCACGGGACTCAGAATGGCCTTCAATTCCAAGCTTAGGAACTGTTTGTTTCTGGAATTTCCCATTTATTATTTTCTGACCGTGCTTGACCACAGGCAGCTTAAACCCTGGAAACCAGAGCCACAGATAAGGAGGGGCTGCTGGGGTTCCCCTCAGCACTCCACCCCCTTGCAGCTCTGGAGTCTGAGAGAGGGCTCCCGGCAGGCACATCCTAGAGGAGAGGGACAGGGCCTTCTCCAGGTCCTTGTGGAACCTGACGAGGAAAGGTTCTGATGGACCCGCCGTGGCCGTGTGACATCCCTGTGGCCTCAGGGACTGGCCCACACAGGCACCGGCAGCCAGGTCTGGGTTTCCACTACTGGCAGCCACTCTGAGTGCAGGAGGCCAGCACGGGGTGGGACCAGCGTCACCCACAAAGGTCCGCAAACACGCACAGAGCTAGCGCGCTGCAACATAGAATCGCAAACAGAATCGAGGAGAGGAAAGGAGAACGCAGCTTCAGTCCCTCCAAGGAGCTCTTCAGAGCCTCGCATTTCCTGTGGCAGTCACCACGGGAAAAGCGAGGCTTGTTTGCTGGGTTGCTCATTTGCTCTCCAGAAAACCCTCTTTCCAAAGACGCCCATTTACTCTGGTGCGCGCTCTCCAGCCTGGAGTGTGGCCTCTGCCCGGCCTGGCAGCCTGAGACAAGAAGTGACAGCCGGCTTGGCCAGCCTGACATGTGTGCCTGGGCCCCAGCCCGAGCGGCCTCTTGGCGACCTCTCCTCAGTGCTCCGCAGGGGCTGCCAGCTGGGCAGGGGCTGGAGCCACAGCTGCGCCACTCCTGGACTCTGCTGTGCTCTGGTTGCCTGACAGTGCCCGCGGCAGGGTACGCCTGTGTGAGGGAGTGTGTGCAAACGTGTGCGCTCATGTGGTGCGGGGCTGCGCTCACCCAGCACCCTTCCTCCTCCACCGGCCTCGCCGTGGCCACCCCATCTCGCAGACAGACAACACCATCTCCTCCCCACTCACTCCATCGGTTTCTAGCACTACAAAGGGGGAATGGCTGAGGACAAGGTGACATGGGGTCGACATCTATAAGAATAGAAGGCTCAGAGAGAGATGTCTAAGGCCACTGACCACCCACTGTCACAGCAACCACACTGACCATTGTGAGGTAAAACAAGGGTGAGTTGAGCACAAGCAACTCTAGATCAGGTGACTTTGGTGGCTGCTAAGTGACCAGCAGTTTGGTAGCACTGACAGCGTGGATCCACTGGAGAAACAGACAATTCACGTCCCAGGTGGGATGGAGCAAAGTGGCAACAGACACCATCTTCTGACTCTGGCTCAAGATCTTCTGAAAAAAAGTGCCCAGACTCACTCAAATAACAGAGCCGCTGGTGTAGCAGTGCACTTGGGAGGCTGAGACAGGAGGATCACTGCAAGTTCAAGACCAGCCTGGGCTACACAGCGAGACTTTTTCTCAAAAACAAACAAACAACCAGGACCAGTGATATAGCTCAGCCGCATAAGCACCTGCCTGGCAAGCGTGAGGTCCTGAGTTCGACTCCCGGTACCCGCATATTAAAAACAAACAAACAAACAAACAAACAAGATAATAAAGCAAGCATTGTAACATCTCAACACTCCTAAACCCTTGACTCCATTTTGTGCAAAGAAAGCTCAGCAAAGTCGGCCGGCTGCTCAGTCAACAGCTGCACAAAGCGTGCTCCAGCTCTGCCCGCTCCAGCCTGAGCACTGCGTTCCTGGGCTGCTGAGAGCAAGGACTGGGCAGCTCCTCCTGGCAGCCTCAGCCCAGAGCTGCCTCCTCCCACCCCTGGCCCCTTCCTGGGGGCGCAGTTTGCATACAGCGGGTGGTAAATAGAGCCCTTGCCTTCAGTAGGGACTGAAGAGCCCGCCCAGCTCGGTGCTTCCATGGCAGACATCTGCAACCTCACCCGGCACCCACTCCTGCTCTGCCCGGTCCCTGCCCCCCGCAGGTGTGGCTCACTGAGAACATGCCCCAGTTCACCTCCCTGCATGAAGCTGGGGTTCCAAGTGCAGGTCCCAGGGACTCAGCCGCAGTCAGGGAGCAGGTGCAGCTGGGAGCCCTGACTTCAAGCCTAGGGGTCTCCACAGCCCCGGACCCCCCTTGCCCACTCTCCAGTCTGCCCTCTGACCCACTGCCCACCGGGGCCTGACCTCTGCCTACAGCACCCAGCGACTGGCGGCTCCTGCCTCCTCCACTGCCGGGATGGGAGCTCGGCTGTTAGAGGAAGCAGTGGGCTGTCTCCCCGTGGCCCCCCGCGGCTGGACTCTGCCTTATCTATAACAGAGGGGGACACGAGGCTCCCAGAGCCTCAGGGCCATTCACGTTCCAGGAATCTTGACTCACGGGCTTGTTTAACCCCTGGGAACCACACAGACTCAGCCGCCTCCCCCTCCTGCTCTGCCCTTGACAGCTTCACCATGAGCCGCTGCCCGAGCCCCAGCACCTTGGGCTCTGGAAGGCCCCAGGGGCTCCCCACTGAGCCTCGTGGGGTGCAGGGCACTATTCTCCCCCCACAGGCACCACAGCCCCCAGACCTCTCTCTGCCTGACACTCCAGGCACAATTTCACCACAGCTCCAGCGCTGGCCAGGAAGACAAGCTGAGGAAGGCAGGGTCCCTCTGTTCACTGTGCCCTCCCCTGGACACAGCAGCTGCTACATTCTCAAGGCTTCTACAGCCTCCTTGGGCACTGGGCACCATCCTCTCCCACCTCCCTCGACGTGCCAGAGGCAGACAGGAAGGATGGTGGAGAACTCTCTCCCGGAGTCAAGCTGCCCCTCTGGAAAGAGTCAGCCTGGAGTTTACAGGGAGCTTGAGGATTTGTGCCTGGAGCAAATCCCTAAACCCCAGAGAGTCTGGGGAGCCCTGTGTCCCCATCTATAATCGGGAAGGCAGAGTCCAGCCCCAGGAGGCCACATGAGGACTGAACCAGTGGAGGAGTTGAGAACAAGTCTTTATGTTCTCTCTCTTTTGAGACAGGGTCTCCCTATGTAGCCCAGGCTGGCCTCAAACTCATGACAATCCTCCTGCCTCAGCTTCCTGAGTGCTAGGATTACCAGCATGCACCATCACACTCAGCTTTTATGTTCCATTGTAAAGTAAAGTCATTTTCAAAATGTAGCAAAAACTAACACCAATGTGTTCTCTCCCCAGATTTTATTTATTTGTTTATGTTGAGACAAGATCTCACTATGTAGTTTAGTCTCGTTGCTGAGAAAAAAATACCCAAAGTTAAAGGGGGAAAGGTTTATTTAGCTCACAGTTTGTAGAGGTTTCAGTCCATAATCAGCTGGCTCCAATGCAGGGTGACACATGGCAGAGGGGAACCGCTCATGGCAGCAGAAGACAGCAAATCAACAACGGAGAGGAGGAAGAGAGAAGGGACATGGATCTCTCTGTCCCTTATATTGTATACAGGCTACCCGCCCTAGGGCAGGTATAGCAATCACACCCTTAATCCTAGCCAGAACTACACCAAAACAATCAGTGGAGTTATTTACTAATTACACACCCTTAATCCCAGCTTCACACATTTTAGATTCAGCCACCTCTGAAAAAGCCCTATGACTGCATGAGACTTTGGGGGGGATATCTAGACACAAGCCATAACAGTAGCCCAGGTTGGCCTTGAACTCAAGACAATCCTCCTACTTCAGCCTCCCAAGTGCTGGGATTACAGGTGTGTACCACCACACCTGGCTCTCCCAGGTTTTAAATACTGGAGGCGTAGCCAGGAGTACTGACTCACACTTGTAATACCAGCGCTCTGGGAGGCTGAGGCAGAAGGATCTAAAGATTGAGACCAGCCTGGACAATTTAGCAACTCAGAGAGACCCTGTCTCAACATAGAGAAAAAAAAAAAGTTTCTTTTTTTAATTAATGTATGTTTGTACATACATGATAATTACATTCATCGGGGGGAACTGGATTGGTACATAGACAGTGTCCATGCGGTTGTAGCTTAGTGTGAAGGCCCAATCCCCAAGTGTCAATTAATAAACAAACGAACTGGAGACCACTGGGGTGTGCTGGCACACTCCTGTAACCCCAGCACCCCACACTCCTGTGATCCCTGCACTCTGGAGGCTGAAGTTGAAGAGTCAGGAGTTCAAGGCCAGCCTGGCCACCTGTAAGACCGCATCTCAAAAAACAAACACTGCCTGGAGACCTCTCTGGAGCCACAGCATCTGGTGCTTTTGGCCCTGTGCTCTCAGCACTGGCCCAGAAGTGCAGCACTCTTAAGGAGCCTGTCTCAGGACGGTGAGACCAGAGCCTCCTGGAGGGGCACTTTGGGAGTCCTTTAGGGTTCCCAGGATGGGGTTCAGCAGACTTTTTCTGAAAGGGGCAAATACTACTCCTCCTAGGCCTGAAACCGTACTGGTGCAACCGCCCAGCTCCATCCTCACAGCACAGAAGCAGCCATAGACCAAATGTAAATAAGCGGGCATGGCATCGTTCTAATAAAACTTTATTTACAAAAGCAGGCTGCCAGCACTTTGGAGCTCTCCAACCACTGCCCTAGAGGAGCCAAGATTGAGAACTGTTACCAGACAAGCTAAAAACCATCCTGCCTCCACTGGTCACTCCCACCCCTCCTGTGGTCCCGTGTCTCAGCACGTGGAGAAGTGGAGCCAGGCACCCACAGCCCCAGCCTGCCAGAAGCTGGAGCTCAAGATCAATCTGGGCAATATATGGCGACCCAGCTCTGAAAGAACAGAATCAGCTGCGAAGGTTCAAGCCAGCCATCTGTCGGAGAGGTGACAGCGGGACAGTCCCCGTTTATACTGTTCTCCCACCATATAATGTGTTCAGGGTGGCTCTCGGAGATGCTCTGATGTCACTGAATGACAAATTAGTTGACCACACTCTTCACACCCCTATTTCAACTTTTCGAAAATTTTTACTGGTGCGAATTTGTTATACAGAATAATGGCTTTCATTTTGGCTGATTCTCACATGCACAAAACTTACTTCGATCATTTTTGCCCCCCATGACCCTCTGCCCCGCCGTCCCACCAGTTTCAGGTTTTGAGGGGGCATCTTCAGTGCATGTTTTGAATCCAAATATTCAAATATTCAGTGCATACTTCAATCATACCCATTTCTCCCTTACCTACCCTTACATACACCTCTCGCTCCCTTACTCTTACCAGTGACAGTCTGCCTTCTACTTTCTGTGTTCTTTTTCAGAATGTTTAGATTCTACATATTTAGGGAGTTTTTCAAGTGTTGGTGCTTCCAAAATGACCTCATCATTCTTTCTGAACAACTAAGGACATCATCAGTGTCAGCACTTGAAACTTAGACATCTAAACCAGTTACAAAAGAGTGAAAAGTCCTCATGGCGTGGGCAGAGAGGAAATGCGCTTCTCCGGTGCTTGGGGGCGACTGTAAAGCAGACCGCTGTGCTGCTAGAGGCTTCTGGAAGCAGGGGAGATGCCTGGCTTAGTGAAGTGAGGGCAGAGGGCATCACCGAGGCCCCACACCGAGCGTGGACCTCAGAGCCCACTTTAGAGAGGGAGCCAGCTGGCTCCATCTGCTGCCAGCAGAGAGGAGAGAACGGTCGGCCCCCCGCCAGCTCCGGGCTCCTGGGCACAAGGAGGCAGCAGCTGCCAGGGTCCTTGGCAGAGACCCTGGGTCCAAGGCTGCCCCAGGGGCGGCCTCTCCGTCCAAGCTGCCCAGGCTCAGCTGCACAAGGGCACAGGCAGCCGCATCCTGCTGGAGACTTAGATTGTCTTGGAAGAGGAGAACCTCGGGTTGTAAGGGAAGGAAATGCTTTCACGTCAGCTCAGGCACATAGGGGTTCTGAGGTGAGAAGAAGGCTGCACCCCAGGCCCCGAGACTCGAGGGCTTGGGGTCTCTGTCAGAAGAGAAACTGGGACCGGTCCCGCTTCTCTGCCGCTCTCCTCTGCTCTCCACATCGTTCCTGCACCCTGTGAGCGCCTTTGTCTGCACAAGGCCCTGGCTTTTGCTCAGTTTTAAAGGTGAGATTCTGGAGTGCTCTTTGGGTGCTCCGGGGCCAGGACCAGATCACCTACTCTGGGACCTCCCTGCAGGGTCCATGGACCGAGCCACTTCAGGGAGGATGGAGCCAGGGTCGGCACCGCAGGAGTTTTCCCTTGGACCTTTCCAGTTTCTTCTGAACAGCACCCCAGATTAGCAATATTTAGGAAATGCCTGCACTAAAACAGTAGATGTTGCTTATCAGAAAAGTAACGGTTGCTGTGCATCTCGTATTTCAACTGGGAGGACCCTCCAGAGTTGGGGCTCTGACTGTCAGCTTTCTGGAAGCTGAGGTAGGAAAACTCTGCCCGTCTCACTGTTTAATTATTAGAGTTCCCATAATTCCCTGTTTCCAGCACACGACCTGCAGGCTGGAATCTCAGGATCCAAGTTCCCCTGGTTCCGACCTTCAGAGGAAGCATAATGAGGAAGAGAAGATGCCGAGCTGCCCAGAGCGACGGGGGAGATCTGGAGTCTACCTGCCTTGGGAAGGACAATGAATCTCCTTTCTCCTCCTGTCTCTAATCTTGCTCTCCCACGATCTGCTCAGCCAGGGTTGTGCTCATGAAACACAAACCTATCATCCGATCATCCGCCTCTGACCCTTGCCTGGCTTCCAGCCGCCTGCAGGGAGATGAACCCAGCCGTATCTGGCCTCCTTGGACACCACTACCCCCCTCTCCGAGCCCCCCACGCTGCCTGCACCCCCGCAGCACAGCTTGGCTGGGGCAGTGCTCCCCTGCAACCTCCCTCCCTCCCTCCGCCTCGGCTGTGAAAGTTGTCTCCACACCCCCTGCACCGGCTCTTACAGCCTGGCTCCTGGCTTTCTCCCCATATTGATCCGGGTGACTCTGCATCACTAAACGTGTGTGTGTTCCTGGAGAGGAACCCAGCCCTTTGCACGGAGCTGCATCTCTAGTTCTTTTTCTCATTTTTTATTTTGAGACAGGGTTTCACTAAGTCACAAGTTGCTCAGGCCGGGCTTGAATTGGCAGTCCTCCTGCCTCAGCCTTCCACAATGCTGGGATGTCAGGCATGCACCCTCATGCCCACCTTACGTAGCCTCTTAAACAGACTTGTGTAATCCAACCTGGTATGAATAAGAAAGTAAGCTTCTTAATATATAAAAAGTTATTTTTCTTAATTTTTTTTATTTTTGGTTTCTTGAGACAGGGTCTTGCTATGTAGTCCAGGATGACCTTCAACTCACTATGCAGCCCAGGCTGGCCTCAAACTCATGGAAAGACTCCTGCCTCAGCCTCCCAAGTGTTGAGATCACACCCAGCTCATGCTAATTTTTTTTTTTTTTTTTTTTTTTGTGGGTACCGGGGGGTCGACCTCAGGACCTCGGGCGCCAACAGGCACCCGTGCCGCTGAGCGATATCACCGGCCCCTTTTTCGTATGTGGGATCCGGGAGTCGAACTCGGGCCCTTGCGCTTGCAAGGCAGGCGCTTACGCCGCTGAGCCATCTCACCGGCCCTCATGCTAATTTTTTAACATAGAAATTTTAAAAATTATAAACAACTCTCCAACGTGGTGTCCCTCTACTCCGATTATAAGCCCCTTGACAGCGGAAACTTGGCCTTACTCCTCCCAGGCCATGTGGAAAGCTCCAGGAAGAACCGGACTTTCCGAACGAAGGACCCCTGCCCTAGCCAAGTTCTGCTCCCAACATCCACACTTCCCGGCACCCAGGTCTCTGTGTGTCTCAGGAGTTGGAAGCCAGGGGCTGAGTTCGAACCCTTAGAACCCCGGCCGCTGGCACCAGCCGCACTACGACCCTGGGCACCGGGGCTCCCTCAGGTCCCTGCCTGGCTCCCTTCCCTGCCACCCCCACCCCCAACTGCGCTGGGGAAGCCTGAAGCAAGTCTCAGGTAGGGTCTGAGGATGGAGGGAGAATCTCAGTGTCTTAGTTACTTTCTCAGCCTTGGGACACAATACCTGATACCTACAAGTTAAAGGAGGACAGGTTTATTCCAACTCAGTTTTAGAGGTTTCAGGCCATCGTCAGCTGGTTCCAAGGCAGGGGCATGGCAGAGGGGAAACAGCTCATGGCATAGCAGGCGGGAAGCAGAGTGCTGAGCGCAGGAGGGAGATATATAGAGAGATATATTATTCATATCCTTCCAGGCCATGCCCACGGGGACCCACCTTTTCCCACCAGGCTTCATCTCCCACCTCATGTCACCATAAACCCACTTGGGACTCATCCAGTATGACACCCATGATCCAGTCACCTCCCCAAAACCTCACCTACAAGCACATGAAGCTTTGAGGACATCTAGATAGGAGCCAGGACACCCTTCTTTGCACGTCCAGCTCTGGTGGTGCTAGGTGTTTTTGGCTCGTGGCCGCATCACTCCAGTGTCTGCTTCCCAGCCACTTTGCCTCCGCTTTGCTGAGCATGTGTGTCTCCTCTCCATCACCCAGTCTGATGCTTGTCGCTGGATGAGGGTCCGCCAGTTATCCAGCACGATCTCATCTCTAGTCCCCAATTTAAGTACATCCCCAAAGGCAGTTTTTTCCGAATAAGGTCACATTCACAGAGTCTGGGTATTAGGACATGAATGAATATGGGGGCACCATTCGATGCGCCACCCCACCCATGGCTCCATGATAGTTCTTGCCTGAATTACTAGGATGATGGTTGCCAAATGCCAATTATTGCTTCCCGATCGCATCTTTCTGGATGCATGGTGTGTTGTATGTTAGCATCCCTTGTGAGGAGAGCCATTAATTATTTCAACTTAAGCATTCTCTCACAACGGTGGAGGCACAGTGATCCTTTTCGTTTTATTTTGTTTTGTTTTGTTTGTTTGTTTGTTTTTTGAGAACTTGAACTCACAGCAATCCTCCTCAGCCTCCCAAGTGCTGGGATTATGGCCTTGTGCCACCACGCCTGGCAGCGTGATTCTTAAGTACTTTATTTAATAGCTTATGGTTTTTTACTTCCATTATTTTTTTTTTTTTTTTTGGTAGTACTGGGGATTGAACCCAGAGCTTTATGCTGAGTTACATCCCCAGCCCTTTTATCTCTTATTTTGAGACATGGTTTTGTTAAATTGCCCAGGCTGGGCTCAAACTTGCCATCTCCCTGCCTTAGCCTCCCAGAGTGCTGGAATTACAGGTGTGCACCACTGCACCCAGCTTGATTACTCATCTGGGCTCAGATTCGGGTCCTCACTCTGAACCTAATGTCCACTGTCCTGGGGAAGGGGTCTCCCTGGAACAGGGATGAGGGCTGCACAAATAAGCCCTTCCCTTTAGAATACGCACTTTTTTTTGGAGGTTTGAGGGCCTGTCCCTCAAGGTCCGCCTCACCCTCTGAGCCATCACACGGGCTCCTAAATGCTCCAGCCTCCCTCTGCCTGAGAGTGGCGATCTGAAAACAGAGCCCCAAACCCTGCAAAAGCTTCCAGGCCCTCAGAATTAACTCCAGACCACGAGCCAGCCTCCATGGTGCCGCCTGCCCAAGGCCTGCTCACTGCCCGGCCTTGTCCCCAGCTAGCCCGGCATCCTCGCCTTCGGGCCACTTCTCCCACCAGCCGGCCCCTCCCCCTGCAGCGTTCACTGACAGCCCCTTCTGCTCCCCATCCACTGCTCTGCCTCCTGGAGGAGGAGGACAGCCTGGCCTCAGCCCCGCCCCACTAGCACTCTCTCCCTAGGCTTCTGGGGTGCTGGGGACCCGAAATCTCTAGTGGGTGGGAGCTCAGAGAGGGTTCTCAGTTTACCCTGAGGGCAGAGGCTGCTCCAGTGTTTGGGAGCAGGGGCTGAGGGAGGAGCTCCCAGCCTTGGAAGGCAAACAGAGCCCCTCCTCTCCACCCACCCTCACCCTGCGGTGACTACTCTGAAGGGTTGCGGCAGGGATTCCATGACAGCGGGGCCAAAGGGCAAAGGCCATCAGGGCACTCAGCTTCCCACCACTCGTGTCCATTGTCATTGCTAGGTTGTCACCTAGGGACCAGGTCTATTCCATTCATCATATGCCATATATGAGCTATGCATACATATGCCATCATATGCCATCATGCACATAGTAGGTGATCAGTTAATACCTGAGAAATGAAGGGTGGCAGCGTGGGTCTGAGTGTAACTAAGAGGTGACTTCAGAGTTCCAGGGTCGGAGAGGGTGGCTGTGTGGCCTTCATTCATCATGAGTGGGGCAGGGTGAGGCCTTGGCATAGGACCTACTGGGCAGGGGCTGACGTGGGGAGAAAGTGTGTGGTCCTCACTGGGCCCTGAACTCTGTGCTGTCCAAAGCAGGACAGCTGGCCTGGATCCCTGGCACCCCAGGGTCAGGGCTGCTCCTGGCCCAGAGTAGGCGCTCAGAAGCTGGTCAGATGAGTTCCTGAGAGGAAAGGGGAGAAATGGGGGGGAAGGGGGGAAGGGGGGAACCAGCCGGGAGATCAACCCCACTCCCTCTCTCACACCGCAGGCAGCACTTTTTTAAGGAAAAGCATCACAAGGCAGGGCAGCCCTGCCTGGAACCCCAGCAACTTCGAAGGTTAAAGCAGGAGGATCAAAAGTTCAAGGTCAGCCTGGGAGACTTAGACCCCACCTCAAAATAAAACAAAAAGGGCTGGGGATGTAGCTCAGTGACAGAGTCCTTGCTTAGCAAGTGCAAGGCCCTGGGTTCAATCCCCAGTACCACATGGGAAAAAAAAAAATGAAAAGAAAAAACAGCTCCATGGTTTGGGCATGGGAAGGCCCCTCTCCATCCATTCTGGAACACAAGCCAGAGCTTTCTAGAAGCTCAAAGAGAGGGAGCCGCAGGACTCTAGAAGGGCTCTGCTTGGGATTCATAAACCTCAGATTCCACTCTAATTGATAGGCAGGCCCATAATTAAGGCCTTGCTTCTTCTCTCTTCAGGGACCATTTCCTGAAAGGCCTAATTAATGTCACCGTGGTCCTCAGGAGCCTCCCCCAAGCAGCCAGCTGAGACTGCTCCTCTGCAAACAGCTGGCAGGCCGGGTGCCCTGGCTGCTGACTGCGGTGCCCCCTGAGGAAGAGGCCTGGGCGGAGCTCCCAGCAGCCCAGCCAGGAGCTCACCTGTTTGCAGAGAGGATCTCCAGCTCCCGGTCCCACCTGCTGGAGCACCCTTCGGGGTCCCAACACCAGGAGTGCGCTCTGCATAGGGAACGGGACCCCTTCCCCAGGCCCAGGGCAGGGAGCTCCTGGGGAGGGTGCTGTTTACTTTGCACGGTGGGTGTTGTGTCATTTGCACACTACTTGCCTGTGACTCCTGGGAGGAGAACAGGGCCTCTCAGAGGACCACCTGAGGGAGACGGCATCCCAGCATCACAGCCAGGAAAGAGTGCAACCTGCCTGCCTGTTGCGACCTTCGTTCTGATTTCTGGGGTGCTGCCCAAAGCCAACATTTCTCAGCCTGTGAGAGTCCGGACTCTTGCAGTGTTAGCAGCAGCTGAGGGGAGGATGGGATAGAGTAATTTCCTCAAACTCATTTGGGTAACGATGCTTTCTTGACTGCAGACCTTATCAGAGCCTTTGATGTGCTCAGGGAAGCTGTGAATCTCCAAAAGGAAGCTGCTGCACCCAGTAAGCCATTTTCAAAGGAGACAGAACTGGCATCCACAAAACACCTTCCATGTCTCAGTCTTCTGGAACATCCTTATAAGAGAAACAGTTGCAAAATATATTGTGTGTATGATACTGTTTGTTTGTTTGCTTGTTTGTTTGTTTGAGACAGGGTCTCGCTATGCAATTCAGGCTGCCCTTGAACTCCCTATGTAGCCCAGGCTGGCCTCAAACTCACAGTGATCCTCCTGCCTCAGCCTCCCAAGTGCTGGGATTGCAGGCATGCACCACCACGCCCCGCTACTGAACATATGATACTTATTTCAAAATATTGGGTGCCAGGTGTAGTGATGGGCACCTGTAATCCCAACACTTGGGAGGCTGAGTCAGGAGGATGACTGTGAGTTCAAGACCAGTCAGGGCTTTATAGTGAGACCCTGTCTCAAAACAAAACAAAACAAATATTGGGCCTGGGGCTTTGTGTTGGTTATATCTCCGGATACCACAGCAACTGTATTTCACAGAGAGTAATGGTCTGAAACCAAATTACTTTCCTCAGGAAGTCATTCCTCTAAGGGAAAGGCACACAGCAAACACTCACAAGTTTGTAACACAAGCCAGGTGTGATGGCACACACCTGTGGTCCCAGCACTTGGGAAGCTGAGGCAGGAGGATCACAAATTCAAATCCTGCCTTGGAAACTTAGGGACACCCTATCTCAATATGAAAAAAGGGCTGGGGATATAGTTCAGTGATAGAGCACCCCTAGGTTCAATCCCCAGAACAACAACAACAACAAAAGGCACAAGTTTTGGTGGAAAACAAACCACCGTAGACAGTTGCATTGTTCTAAGCACTGGAAACGCACTCAACTCTGGTTAAATAACATGGTCCCTGAACACAATTGATTACAATACAGCTCCAAAAAAAGAAGTATTTCTTTGTGAATTGACATGGAAATATCTTAAGATATGTCCTTAAGCAAACACCAACAAACACCGGAACAGGGCAGGGGAGGGGACATGTACCTGGCCCCCCCAGAGTCTGAAAGGAATCTCGATCTAGTGCCTGCGCTCTTCTCCTGCCTTCACCAGCCAGATGTCAGAAGGAAACCTCCAGGCGCCTCCAAGACTCCATCAATGTCCTCGCCTTCTTGCCTCTCCTTCAATCTACATATGCCGACCCTAACCAGTTCTCACCCCTCATTTACTCCCATGCTGGCAGAGTGTGGGGCATTGCTGTGACAAATCGTCACGAACTTGGTGACTTAAACCACAGCCTTTGCTGGGCGTGGCAGCACATGCCTGTAATTCCAGCATTCAGGAGGCTGAGGCAGGAGGATGGAAAATTCAAGCCCAGCCTCAGGAACTTCGAAGCTTAGTGAGACCCTATCTCAAAATTTAAAAATGAAAACAAAACATCTGGGGATGTAGTTAGGTGGCAGAGTACCCAAGGGTCCATCCCCAGCTCTGGTGGAGTAGGAGCCTTTCCCTACTCAGTCTGTCCCTCTGGGCACCAGAGTGGCCAGCAGGCTCACCAAGCCTGGGAATGTGTGCGCTCACTTGTGCCAGCTGGTGCCTTTGGTGTCTTGGTCCCAGGGACTCACGGACTTGGGTCTCACTGCTGTCGATGTGGTCGCCCGTTTCTAGGCACCAAGGGGAGGCCACTGGAACTCCATGACAATGCCCATAATTCCCTGCAGCAGAGCCTGGCTGATTGAAATGGCCTGGATCCTGCTGTGTAACAATTATTCAATAAAAAATCCGTTGTTCCTATAATTATTATTTTTTAAAAAACAGGGTTTTGCACATTCGCTGGAAGAAAGATAGCCTCTTTAATAAATGGTGCTGGAAAAACTGGCTCTACACATGCCGAAGATTAAAACTAGACCCATATCTTTCACCATGCACTAAACTAAATTCAAAATGGATCAGAGATCTAAATATTAAAACAGAAACATTAAATCTGCTGGAAGGTAGGATAGGTAAAACCCTTGAAGACATTGGTGTAGGCAAAGACTTTATGAATAAAAACTCAACCACACGGGAACTATCCCAAAGAATCAATAACTGGGATCTCATCTTATTAAAAAGCTTTTGCACAGCAAGAGAAACCACCAACAGAGTGAAGAGACAACCCACAATGTGGGAAAAAATGTTTGCCAGCTGTTCCTCAGACAAAGGATTACTATCGAGAACATATAAAGAACTCAAAAAAATCAGACCTCCCAAATTTAAAGACCCACTCCAAAAATGGGCATCTGAGATGAATACACATTTCTCAGATGAAGAAATGCTAATGGCAAATAAATATACAAAAAAATGTGCAACATCACTAGTCATTCGAGAGATGCAAATTAAAACAACACTGAGATACCATCTCACCCCAGAAAGAATGGCTACTATAAAGAAATCAACTAATAACAAATGCTGGAGGGGCTGTGGGGAAAAAGGAACCCTTCTTCACTGTTGGTGGGAGTGTCGACTGGTACAGCCACTGTGGAAGTCAGTGTGGAGATTCCTCAGAAAACTAGGGTTGGAGGTCCCATTTGACCCAGCTATTCCCCTTCTGGGCATCTTCCCAGAAGAATTAAAAACATCGTACCACAGCGATATATGTGCACCCATGTTTATAGCAGCACAATTTGTAATAGCCAGATCTTGGAAACAACCCAAATGCCCATCAACTGAGGAATGGATAAGAAAGATGTGGTATTTTTATACAATGGAGTACTATTCAGCCATAAAGAAGGATAAACTGGAGACTTTTATAGGTAAATGGATGCAACTCGAGAAAATACTCATAAGTGAAATAAACCAGAAGCACATGTGTAAGCATCGTATTATCTCTCTAGTATGAGAAACTGAAAGAGTAAATAAGATCCAAAATGTACAATAGACATGGTGAATCAAAAAGAAACTGGTCCAAAGGAAAGAGAGACTGGAATAGGGAAAAGAAAGAAGGGAAAGGGAAAAAATTGTATATATATATATAAGATGGTTAAGATAGATACACTACCAATTTTACTTAGTTCATTGAAGAGTAAGGTTTGTGCCAATAATGTTTGGACAATTGAATGCTAATGTCTGGTATCCTGAATAACTAACTTAAAGATAATAATACGTAATGCATTAACCATTGTTACCCTCCTATTATGGTGTTTTGAAATTTTGTTCTTTTTTTGATTTGTTTCATTTTTTCTTCTCTTTAAAAAAAAAAAAAACAGGGTTTTGTTATCTTCAACTTGCTATGTAGCCAAGGCTGTCCTCAAATCTATGATCCTCCTGCCTCAGCCTCCCAAGTGCTGGGATTATGGGCGTGCACCACCACACCTGGCTAATTATTTTAAATAGCCATTTACATGACATAAAAGTAATCTACCATCTATACATTTTTCCCCAAAATCGCTGGCTCGGCCAGTGACCCCTAAGGTCCCACCCTGCCTCACCTCCTGGGTCACCAAAGCTTGAGAAATTTTCTTTCAGTTTTTCTGAGATACCCGCGGCCAGGCCCTGGCAGACCCTGCTCCCTCCCATCCTCGGTGCTGCAATGGCCAGGGCACCGTGAAACCCAGCGTCGGAACCAATGCAGAGCCCCTCCGAGGTCAGGGCCACCTGGCGTGGCCCTAATGACTTGGGCTCCAGCTCAGCGCACTGTGAGCAGTGTCCGCGGAGTGCTCCTTCCTGTGACTCACTTCTGGGTCTCACGTGCGCCCATCTTCCCCGTCTGGGTGGATGCGTCTGAGGCCCAGGCCCTGGTGTGACCCCTCCCGTCTGCCACATCAGCAAGTCCTGTTGGCGTGGCCTTCGGACCGTGGCCGGCTCGCTGCCTCAGCTCCCACAGCTGCCCAGCCGCCGGCCTGTCTGGCCTGGGTGCCTGCTGCCTGGGCCCGGCGCCCACTGCTCCACACTGCGGCCCACTTCCTGCATCGAGTGACTTTTTGCTGTTGTTGCTTTGTTTTTTTGAGACAGGTTGGCTTCGAGCTCACTGGTCTCCCAAGTGCTGGGTTTACAGACGTGCGCCACCACACCCGGCTTGGATTTTCATGTTTAAAAATCACTCCACTGGCGGGGTGTGTGGCGCCTTACTAGCCAGGCATGGTGACCCAGGTAATCCCAGCACTTGGGAGGCCAAAGCAGAAGGGTCATGAGTTCAAGGCCAGCCCTGACAGGCTAACTAGTGAAACCCTGTCAAAAGAAAGAAGAGAAAAACAGGAAAGAAGAAAGGAAAGGAAAAGTCCAATCGTGCCTTTCCCTGCTTAGAATTGCCCAGCAGCTTCCCGTGGCCGCAGCCCAGTCCAGCTGCCAGGGCTTTGGGTCCCCCACATGGTCCCTGAGATCCTTATGCCACTGCCTGAACACCACAGACACGAAAGCCGGGCCACAGGTGGGGGTTGAGCTAAAGGCAGGGCCCCCCACACTGACTTGGATGACAGCAGCAGGTGGGAGCATTGCTGAACCCCTTCAGGATGCAAAGCACACGACAAAGGACACTTTGCAAAAAAGCCTCTCTGTGCAAACAGATAGGGGCCACAAATTCCAAAACCACGGGAAGGGAGTGAGAGGCGAGAGAATACACATACCGTAGCTCCCGTATCCACCTAAACTCTCCCTACACCTACCTGCCTGGCTGGTGACGAGGCCAGTCTCTGGCCAGGGACACTGAGGGTGGCTAGGAGTTGGGCATGGAAGAGAGACACCCCGTGGGCTCCTGTTGATCTAAACAACATGAATAATAGTAATAATCGTGAGGCCCTGTCCCGACCCCCACCCCCCACACATTTTCCGAACCCCCCTGGCATCGCCTTCTGAGAGCCCGAGCTGGTCCCTGATTAGCTGTGGCAGTGCTGGCTGTTGCTGCTCCGTTGAGCACAAGAGGCAATAGCATCTCCCATCTCCCTCGAATGAGACTCGGGAAATGCTAAAGAGGTGAGGCTTGGTCAGGCGACAAGGGCGGTAACCCACCTGTCCTGCCGGCCCCGTCCCTCCCTGCCCCACTGGGCGCCCACTCACCTGCAGCCAGGCAGAGACTGGGTCCACGGGAAACCAGAGCTGGGTGCCCTGGGTCATGGTGGGAGGCAGAACGGACACCTGGGCTCCCAGCAGAGCCCTCTGGCCCTTCTCAGGGTCAGCACCATCCTGAAGGTGGGCAGAGCAAACCTGCAGAGCCCCAACTAGCAGAGGGGGAAACTGAGGTGCTGAGAGTCCTGCCCGAGGCATCGTTCTGCTCTCTGACATGGGGCAGTGGCCCACAAAGCACAGCCCCACCTTGTGTCCCCGAGGGTGCCTGTAGGTGCCAGGGACCATGGAGGTGTACGTAAGGGACTCATTGTCCTGTCTGGGGTGACAAGTGGGCTGTGGCCTGACGAATATAGAGTTACGCGCGTGTGGGCCTGCGTGCGGGCGTGTGTGCGTGTGGTGGATCCATGTCTGACTTACTTGTGGGCTCCATCAGGCAGGTCCAGGGCAGCTATAGAGTGTAGCGGGTGTGTGGGTGGATGCATGAGTGGCTGCAGGAATAGAGAAGGGAAAGAGGGAGAGAAGGAAAGAAGGAAGGGAGGGAGGGAGAATTCCTTCATTGCATTCACCGCTTCAGCCATTCCTCACCTCTCAGCAGCCCCGATTCTTCCCTTCATCCTGTAAATGTTGATTCAACATCCCCCAAGAGCCTGCTTCCCAGCAGGACCCTGGGCGTGGTCCTGAGCAGAACGGCAGGAGCTGTGACACAGCCTCACCCAGCTGCACCGCGCCCCAGACAAGAGGAACCGGAACCCAGAGGGCTGTGAGCCCAGCCAGGTTTGGGAAGGCTCCAGGAAAAGGTGACACCCAAGGTGAGACCTGGGGCTGAGAAGGTGGGTGCGACGGGCTGTGGGTGGTGGAGGAAAAACTTCCTGGAGGAAGGAGGAGCAAGGGAACAATGACAGCCGCTGCAAGCAGGGCCTCTCATTGCCGTGAAGGGTGGAGGCACCGCCTAGCAGGTGGAGGAAATCCAGCTGGCTTCTCGGCTTCTCGCCTGCCCCCTTTCCCTTCTTTTTCTGTGGTACTGAGGATTGAACTCAGGAGGGCTCTACCACTGAGCTACATCCCCAGCCCTTTTACTTTCTATTTTTTATTTTGAAACAGGGTCATGCTAAGTTGTCCAGGCTGGGCTTCAACTTGCAATCCTCCTGCCTCAGCCTCCTGAGTCCTGGGATTACAGGAGTGTGCCAGCGTATGCCCAGCTCCTTCCTTCTAGGATTGCAAGTGTGCACCAGCACGCGTGACTGCTCCATTCTTCTTGAAGCCAGCTCTGCCTCATCCCAGCTGGGCCGGCTGGGGCCTCACGCTCAGCTCTCCACAGCCTCCAGTGGCGCTTCTGCAAAACGGGCTCAAGCACGGTCACAAAGTACCGAATGAGGTGACACGGGGCGGGCTGGTTTCCTCTTCATGCCTGCTTTGTCAGTAAGCAGGGGTGTTATTTATCAGTGTCTGCCTGACCCCATGTCCCAAGGCGTGAGAGTGGTTTACACTGTTTTGAACACACACGGGTTTCTCAGCCTCTGGCTTATTGACATTTGGGGCTGGGGGCTTCTTTGTCGGGAGCTGTCCTGTGCATTGCTGGATGGTGGCATCTCCTCACTGGATGCCAGTTGCAATGCGTCCTTTCCAATGGTGACAACAACGTCTCCAAGCGCCCCAGACATCAGCTAGGGGAGGGGAAGGAAGGTCCCGCCCCTTCAGTACAGTTGTGAGGAAGCTGGGGCCCCGCTGTAGGCCCCCTCCCCACGCACCGCCAGAGGAGACAGGCAGGATGAAGCCAGAAATGGGCCTCAGAAGACTGGGGACAGAGATGCAGGGACTTGCTGCCGCCACCATCTTCAGCATCTGGAATGGAACATCCAGCTGGCGGGTCATGTTGCTAAAGGAACACAAATCAGCAGGCCACTGTCATCGGGTGACGCAGGAGCACCGAGGAATTCCAGAGCCCCTCCACGAAGTCCACGCCCACTTCCCAAGCGACAGTGCCACTCAGCCTACCTGGTAGTGAGTCCTGTTAGCCCCACCAGCGACAGCATCAGCACCCTGCCCCCTTGTCTCTGGCCTTCTCTCCATTCCTGAGTTCTCTTTTTTGGAAGGGGGGTGTTGAGACAGGGTACAGACTGGCCTTGAACTCACTGGGTAACCCAGGCTGGCCTCAAATTTGTGGCAATTCTCCTGCCTCAGCCTCCGCAGTGTGAGAATTTCAGGCGTGCACCAGCACATCCAGACCCTGGGTCCCTTTTATGGCTGGCTCACTCCCATCACTTGGGGCTCAGAGAAATGTCCCCTCTCGAGAAGCCCTTCCTGACCACTCTAGCTAATAGACTGCCTGCTCTCGCTTCTGTCTGTCACAAGTCCTCTGACATCGCAGCGCTGAGCGTGCGGGAACCTCCCTCCTCCTGGCTCTGGCTGCCCCCTCTCAGCAGAAAGCTTGGAGGAGCAGAGCCCTGCTGCCTTTAGCGCTCATTCATTCCGCTGCTGCCCAGCCCAGGAGACTAAAGACTTGACACAGACCCTGGCGTGGTGATTTAATAATGAATCCGTGAGTGCTTAGGGGAAGTCCCAGATTTGAAAAGCTGAGCCCCTGCAGGGTCCCTCAGCAGCCTGTGCACCTACTCGTGTAAGTTCTGGGAGCCTCCTGTGGAATGCCGGCTCCCACCCACGTGACCGCAGGGCTGCAGGAGGAACCGGAGTCGGGGTAACTGCAGGCTGGAGGTGTATCTTAGTGACTTTCTCACTGCTGAGACAAAACCCCCGACACCTAAAATTAAAGGGGGAAAGGTTTACTTAGCTCACAGTTTGTAGAGTTTCAGTCCATCATCAGCTGGCTGCAAGGCAGGGTAGCATTGCGGAGCAGAAACAGTTCATGGCAGGCAGAAGGCAGCAAAAAACAAGCAAGTAAGGGATTTTTTTTTTTTTTTTTTTTTTTTTTGGAGACCGTGGTCTCGCTATGTGATGCAGGCTGGCCTCAAACTCACAGCAATCCTCCTGCCCCAGCCTCCCAAGTGCTGGGACTACAGGCATGTGCCACCACACCCGGCAAGCAAGGGACTTTAACAGCGTCTTTCTGTCCCTTTTATCTTATCCAGGCTACTCAGGACGGGCAGCGCTCACACCCTTAACCCTAGTGCCCTTGAGCTTAGCACAGCACCATGAATCAATCCCAGTGTCACGTACTCTAGATGCAGCCACCTCTGGAAAAGCCCCTCCTATGACAGCATGAGGCTCTGGGGGGACATCTAGACACAGCCGTACACTGTGCATCCAGTGTGATGCAGCTACCGGAGGAGAGGACGCTGGCGACTGCGCTGCCCCACCTGTGGACAGGCCCCACCATCTCATTTAGCTCCTCCACATCCACACGACTTTTTGACTAAGATTCCCAGTTTTGAGAGGAGACAGCAGAGGCTCAGAGAGGGGAAGGAACTTGCCTAAGGCCACACAGCCAGGCACCAGGGCTCAGGAGGCAAGCTCCCCACCTCGGCCACACCTCCAAGACCCCAGGCCTAACTCACCCTCCTAGCTTTGGCACGGGAATGGCAAGACCTCAGTTTCCTTCACAGCTGCACACCCCACATCCCTGCCTGTGCAATGGGACTAAGGTTTCCGGCCCCGGTCAAAGTTCACTCATCCCTGCGATTTCTTTTTTTTTTCTTTTTTTTTTTTTTTTTTTTGTGGGTACCAGGGGGACGACCTCAGGACCTCACGCGCCAACAGGTACCCGTGCCACTGAGCGATATCACCGGCCCCTTTTTCGTATGTGGGTTCCGGGAGTCGAACTCGGGCCCTCGCGCTTGCAAGGCAGGCGCTTACACCACTGAGCCATCTCACCGGCCCCATCCCTGCGATTTCGGCCAGCACCCAACAGCCACTATGTGCCGGCTTGTACTCAAGGCCACGGTCAGCAAATTCAGCCCTGCAACTATCTGGAGGCAAAAGTATTTGCGTTGTTTTCACAGCACACCCTAAAGAGATGAACCTGCGATCTCCGTGGAGCAGGGTTTTGATCCTCTCCATTTGGCTGATGCATGTTTTTTGAGTTTGGTTTGATTGGGGGGGAATTTATTTATTTGGATGAAACCCAGGCTTTGCGTGTGCTAGGCAAGTGCTCTACCACTGAACTGCACCCCAAACCACCCTCCTTTATTGAGAGAGGGTCCTACTGTGTTGGCCAGGCTGATCTCAGATGCCTCCTGCCTCAGTTTCCCCAGTAGCTGAGATTACAGGTGTGCACCACTGCGCCCAACTAGTTTCTATCTTTTTCAACAGTTGAAAAACTATTGAAACATGAATATCTCAAGACAGGTGAAAATTACTTAGTGAGATACTTAGCATCTATGAATCCAATGTTACTGGACCACAGTGACTCCCGTTGTGTGGGGGATCTCAGGCCTGTGTGACCCCTACACTAGTGCCACCTGGTTTTCACAGGAGCAGCTGGCCAGCCTCAGTTCAGGGTTAGGACACATGCTGGTGACATCGGGTACCCTCTCAGAGCTAACACTCTAGGCCCCGGAGCAGCTGATGCAACAGAGAAACCTAAATAAGGTCAGTCCTGTTTAGGTTCCAGGGAGTGATTTGGGGCTCACCTGGCCCATAAGGTCCCTGTTACTGGCTCTGAGGAGGGGCGCACAAGGAGGAAGATTGAAAGCTGTATATTAGAAACTAATAAAGCTGTGATTTTTAAATTTTTTAATTTTATTTACTTTTTTGGCAGGGAGAGGGTGTTGAGACGGGTCTCATTATGTAGCCCAGGGTGGCTGACCTTGAACTCCTAGCAATCCTCCTGCCTCAGCTTTCTAAGTACTGGGATTACAGGTGTGCATCGCCACACCCAGCCGTGATTCTTTTTTTTTTAAAGAAAAAAAAATCTTTTTTTTCTGAAAAGTGTTACCAGCACCTAGCAGGGGGCGAGGTGTGGAGAAAGAAATGGGAAGATGAGCCTAGAAGCGAACAGCGTGTGCCCAAAGCCCTCAACAGGAATGCGTGCGTGCTCGGACGGTTTCATTTCCTTAGGACAGGAGTCTGAGCTCCATCATCGGCCAGCTCGCCTCCGGGTGCTCATCCGCACGGTGCCTGCTCATGCAGGCTTGGAAACAGCTCACATCTGGAAACAGCTGCGGCCGGGAAGGTGGCAGAAGCAGGTGGGATCCAAGCTGGTCCTTCTCGGGGTCTGCCCACTTCCTCGCTGGGCTGTGCTGCCTCCCAGGCGCACAGCAACGTGGAAGTAGGGGGGAAGTCATCACGAGCAAGGGGCCTCACCACAAAGCGTGGGGAGAGAGAACAGAGTCGCTGTTATCAGATATGCATCATTTATCACGACTTGTTTGTTTGTTTGTTTTTGAGACAGCATCTGGCTATGTAGCTCAGGCTGTCCTTGAACTCACTATGTAGCTCAGGCTGGCCTTGAACTCATGGTGATCCTCCTGCCTCAGCCTCCCAAGTGCTGGGATTATGGGCATGTGCCACCACGCCCAGTTTGCTTTTTGTTTTTGAGACAGGATCTAGGTACGTAGCCCAGGCTGGCCTCGAACTCATGATCCTCTTGCCTCAGCCTCCTGAGGGCTTCGTTACAGGTGCTTGCTACCCTGTCAGATATCTATCACTCCTGTAGGTGTCTGGTACAATGCGTGCCAGATAGTAAACAGTAAATAAGACCATTATCGTTGCTATTTTTAAGGCTTTTGGAATGGTTTCAGAAATATGTTAGTTTAAAAAGCAAAGTACAAGCAAGGCATGGTGGCACTCACCTGGAATCCCAGCTGCCCAAGAGGCTGAGGCAGGAGGATCACAAGTCTGACACCAGACAAATTAGAGAGATCTTGTCCCAAAATAAAATAAAAGGGGCTGGGGACACAGCTCAGAGGGAGAGCATTTGACTGGCACACGCAGGGCCTGGGGTCAAACTTTAATACTGAGGGAAGAAAAAGCAAAGCACAAAACACATATAATATGGTAATGTTGCATAAAACAAACAAACAAACAAAAATATTAGTTGCTCCCATTTTTATAAAATGTCTGACAGGAGACAAGAAACAAGAAACACTGGTTGCCCCCAGAAAGGGGAGCTGGGACAGGCGTGGGAGGACGAATTTTGCTGTTTTTTTGTGAATTTGGAAACCTGAGAACAAAATGTCTACTCAAGAATTTTTTTTTTTTTTTTTTTTTTTTCCTTACAAAAAGAAAACAAGGGCTGGTGAGATGGCTCAGCAGTGTAAGAGCCTGCCTGCCAAGCGCGAGGGCCCGAGTTCGACTCCCGGAACCCACATACGAAAAAAGGGCCGGTGATATCACTCAGCGGCATGGGCGCCTGCTGGCGCGCGAGGTCCTGAGGTCGACCCCAGTACCCACAAAAAAAAAAAAAAAAAAAAAAAAAATGCTTGCTGAGGGTAAATGCGAAGATACCGCAGTGTGAGGATGCAGACTGAGAGTCCATCATAGGTGCCGTCAGCCACACCCTCTCCCCGGGGAAGGGGCTGAACCCCAGGAGGAGCCCCTTGCGGAGAGACTCACTCAGGCAGCTGGGCCCCAACCACAGCACGGGCTTCCCGGGCCATCAGACCCCGGGAGAGGATGCCCAGGTCGCACCACTGGAGGTGACCAGCAGCAGCCCTGATTCTCACCCTGCCATGAGTGGCCATCCCCTCCTTTTAGCATCACTTTCTACAAAAAGCTTCCAGGCCTGCTGGTTTTTTGTTTTTTGCTGTACTGGGGGTTGAACCCAGGGACCTCTGAGCTACATCCTCAACCCTTTTTAATTATTTTGAGACAGCAACTTGGTAAGTTGCCCAGGCCGAACCTTCAACTTGCATTCTTCCTGCCTCAGCTTCCCGAATAGCTGAGATTACAGGCATGCACCACCACGCCTGACGCTGTGTGGTTCTTTTAGTTCCTGTCATGGATCTGGGCAGGAGCTAACAAACAGCTCCTGCAGTGTGGCTGGATAACTGCCTCAAGGGTGACTGCTCCAGGTGTCACATGGCCTCCCCTCCCATGACCTCCCCCAGCACCAGCATGTCTTGGGCTGGGGGAGTGAAGCCCACTGTTTCGACAGGAGGGCGAGGTGAGGTAACCCCTGAGGTTTGGCTGGATGATCACACACGGGCGGAACTTGCTGCAGGGAGCACACACAGCAGGCTCTGACCACCCTGCTGGGTCAGCTGGGCTCAGCTCAAGGTCACCTCCTCTAGGAAGATGCCTTGACTGCACCTGTCTGAAACAAGCTTTCCCAATCTCTGTGCTATTTTCTTCCAAGTGTCACTGCTCTGTGGAATGTGCTGTTTGTTGTCTGGCTCCACCAGGGCATGCAGGCAGGGCCAGTGTCCTTGCTGAGACAGAGCCCTGCATCAAGGAGGCATTCAGCAAACATCTGTTGATAAAGGGGAACAAAGCAGCCAGCTTCCACCCCTCCACATCCCTCCATATTGAGGAGGTGCAGAGAAGGGCGGGTGTACCGGTCAGCCTTCCACTGACGGGATGAAACACCTGACATCTGAAACTTAAGGGAAGAGAGGTTTATTTTGGCTCATGGTTTCAGAGGTTTCAGTCCATGGTGAATGAACTCCGAAGCAGAGACATCATGGCAGAAGGACATGGCAGAGGAAAGCTGCTCACTTTGCAGCATCCAGGAAGCAGAGAAGAGCCACAGAGGAAGGGGCTAGGGACTAGATACAGTTCCCAAGGTCACATGCCCAGATGTGTGCTTTACTAATGTCAAGTTACAATCAGGGTTCACTGTCACCATGGGTTCAGTGCCTGGGAGAAGCGGACAGAGCCGGATCGCACACGTAGCTCAGTCTATCCACCACTCAGTGGTTGAGTGAATGGAACTTCTAGGAGCTCCCATGGCCTCCCCAGTGTAGCTGGGAGCGAGACCCCCTTCCTCCTCACATCCGCTGGCACCCGCTCCCTGCATTCCAGCCACCCTTTACAAACAAACCCAGTGCTCTCCACCTGGGGCCTTATTGAAATTCTCTTTTCTCATTATTTGCTGGCTTTCTCTCTCATCTGCAGGTTTCTGCTCAATTTTTATGTGACTCTGTCCAGAATATTTATTCCTACTTTCTCCAGGTGCTGGGGATGGAACCTAGAGCCTTGCCTACACTAGAAGCCAGTTTGAGCTTGCGTTTCACTGCCTGTCAAAGCCACTCAGGAGAGACAGTGTGACCGTCCCTCGTCGGCCCAGCCATGCCGCCCTCCCCCAGTGCTCCTGGCCCCTTCTCTGCTCTCTGTCCTTCCCCAGTGCCTGTCTTGCACTTCCTGTCCAACAACTCTCCGTGTGTGCCGTCCGCTGCTCTCGCTGGAAAGCAGGCTCCATGCAAGTAGGGGCTGTGGGCACCCAAGCTGCACCTGGCACCCACCAGATCAGGTGATCAGCAAGAGGCTTTCAAAGGAAGTAGGACCCAGAGCTGAGACGCAGAGCCTGCAGGGCTCTGCCCTCTGCACAGCGAGGACAGCAAGGCGCAGCCCTGAATAAAGTAGACTTGGGAAAGCCACTTCTTTAGGCCTCCATTTCTCTACCTGTAAAATGACACGGTTAGACCAGTTTACCTCTTTGGTTCTGACAGCTGGTGTGCTGCAGTGGATACAAAGAGGCACTGTCTACACGAGCTGACACACCTTCCCTAAGTGCTCCTTACACTGGGTCGGCTCTGGATGCACACATGGGCCCAGCAGTGAGGAGGCTCTAGGAAGCACCTCTGCGGGGACGCCTGAGACGCCCCTCTATCGCCAGCTTGGTGCAGCATTTGACACAGTGCTTGTTGAGCGTCTACACAGTGCTGGGCAGAGCTGTTAGTGCCTGGTGAGCTGGAGAGGGCCCCGCCCTCCTGCGGGAGAAGCTAGGCAACTGAGGCCCAGAGTGTCCCCACTGATTGTGGCTGCAGGTGCAGTAGGAGCGCATCACCATCACCCGGAGAAGATGCTGGACACACAGAGCAAGTGGTGTCCCCGCTACGGGAGGATGTGGCCCAATAAAATTCCAGAACTAGGAGATACCAAAAGTGGCTCCTAAACTCAATTCCCCGTTGGGATCACCAAGATATCCACCTTTGGCAAATGGGAGGAGGACTGAGAGGTGTTGGGAGGGGACAGGGGAAGGGTATGTAGAAAGAGTTAAGGGGTGGGTGATATAGCAGTGGCATAAGCGCCTGCCTGGCGAGCGCGAGGTCCTGAGTTTGACTCCTGGTATCCACATATTAAAAAAAAAAAAGAGTTAATATGTTTCATACACAAGTACCAACTGCCCACAACGAACACATTCATTATGTACTGTGAACATGCACTACAACAACAAAAAAAAAGATAAACAGGCCCCTCCCCATAAAAACACTCATCAAGAGAAGTTTAATTTCATTGAAATACAGATTCCTAGACCCTGCACCCACGGCTCTTGTTCAGTGGGTCAAGGGCCACAGCAGAACATGGGTATTTAATCTTTCCGAGGGCTGTAGTGACTCCAAGTTCAGCAGTGAGTGCCAGAGGGGCCAGTGTGGGGAGAGTCAGAGGGACCGCTCAATGGCCTGGGCTGAGGACAGAAAGAAACGGACCCCGGGATCAGGGTCTACTCTGGACCAGGGTGCTGGGTCGCAAACACTCCAAGCAGCCAACGTGCTCTGGGAAGACGAGGTCATGGCCAAGGCAGCTGCCACCAAGGAAGTGGCCCCACTCGCCCCTGTCATGGCCAGGGAGGAACTGGCCAGGAAGTTGTCTTTCCATTGCGGAGGACCACCTGGACGCTCTCCTTGAAAGAAGAGCAGATATCTCCATTTTGGCTGAACCTGGCCCTATTTCCACGCACTCATATGTACAGAGCTGGCGAGGACTTTTCCTTATCTCTTCAATTGGCTTTAAGCAACGCTAATTGGCCCAGCTGAGGTGCTGATGTGTAGTCTTTGAAGCAAGGCGACAGGTGATCCCAGCCGACAGCATGGAGCGTGGCTCTCCCTCCTGCCCGGCTCACACATGTTTTTTGGGAGCTACAGGGCGGAGCAACACTGACCTGTTGCCTTACTTCAAAGACTACACATCAGCACCTCGGCTGGACCAATGTGCATTGCTTAAAGCCAACTGAGGGGATAAGGAAAAGTCCTAGCCAGCTCTGTACGTATCAGTACATGGAAATAGGGCCAGGTTTAGTCAAGATGTAGATAATTGCTCTTCTTCAAGGAGAGTCACCCAGGTGGTCCTCCACACTCCATGACAGTGACGAGCCTCCATGGTGACAGCGGGCCGGGCCCGATGCTGACCAAGGAGGCGGCCTTCCCGGCTTTGTGCAGAGACTGTTGGTGTGGAAAGGAGCCCACAGCAAGGGCGCCGGTCCAGAGGCAGCAGAGGAAGATGTGCTCACCTTGGCCAAGTGACCTAGGGCCGCCCTCGCAGAGGACCCAGAACCACAGAGATTTGTTGTCTTGTGGTTCTGCTGAGATGCCCACTGCGCCAGGCACCTCTGAGACCCCCAGAGAGGATCCTGTCGACCCTCTCTCTGCTCAGGTGGTGGCCCACTTCTTCCTGTGTGTGTGTGTGTGTGTGTGTGTGTGTGTGTGTGCGAAAAATAACCTTTATTCATTTTTTAACAGTTTCTTACGCTTCCTTGCCAGATGCCTTTGGGTGTGTGTGTGTGTGTGTGTGTGTGTGTGTGTGTGGTACTGGAGACTAAACCCAGGATAACCAACCCCAGCCTTTTAAAACTTTCTTCTTTTGTGATGGGATCTCACTAAATGGCCCAAACTGGCCTCAAATTTGTGATCCTCCTGCCTCAGCCTCCTGAGTGCTGGGATTACAGGCATGCACCACATACTCAGCCTCTTCCTTCTTCTAAGGACATAATCCTATTGCGCTAAAGCCTACTCTCCTCGTGTCTGACTTCATCTTATTCACCTGCAACAACGCTTTATATTCTCAGGTTCTGGGGTTAGGACTTTACAACTTCTTGGACACAGTTAAACCCCTGACACCCAGGAAGTCCCAAAGACCGTCAAGCCTCAGCAAGAGTCAGATGTCACATCCTCAGCCTGCTCGACTCTCATCCTCGCTGGACAGGGGCATTCCTTAGGGCAAAGATCTCTCCTTGGAAAATGTGGAGAAAAGCAACACTGTATGCATTTTAAGTACAAAACGAAACAACAGATAGGTTTGACTTTGTAAGCATTCTTCAGGAAGCCATCAGCCAGGCATGGTAGCACACGCCTGGGATCCCAGCACTCAGGAGGAGGATCGCTGAGAGACCAAGGCCAGCCTGGGCCACACAATGAGTTCCAGTCCAGCCTGCACCACGGATGTTTTCCCAATGCTCTCGAGATCCTGTCTCAAAAAACCAAAACCAAAACAAAACAACAACAAAAAACAAAAACAAAGCCATTCCCAGGTCAGGTCCCTGGAATTGTGCCTTTTCAACTACTCAGTGTCCAGCTTTTCCTCTTCCCATCTCCCCCATCAAGATGTTATCCAAAAGAAGCAGGGAAATTATGAGTATGTAGAGCTGCACCAAAATAATTTGAGCATTCCATGAAATAAGGTCTCTAGCGTAACAGTAACTTTTTCAGGTCCTAAGGTTGTTTGTTTCAGCAGAGCCTTTCGCACCTTAGCGGCAGACAAAGACTTAGGAGGTGTTGGCCCGTCTTGCTATCAGAGGGGACCTTGGGTGCGAGCCAGCCTGCGTTGGCAAAACCAGGTTTTGATGGCTCCGGGTGTCACTAAGGTTCCCAAGAAGTGACCTGAAGATTTCGGAGAAGCCAATGAAGACGGTCACCTGGCAGAGGAGCCCGAGATCTACTGAGATCGAGAAAGGTTAGGTTGGTGTTGTCCAAGAGCAACATCTGCTCCTGGGGAGGTGCATCCGGGCATTGCGGCACCGAGTGTCGAAAGCAGCCCTTTATCTCCAACTAGGGAGAAAACCCTTCCCGCCCACAGCACTCAGCTGGCAGAGGAGACTTTGCTAAGGGTCACTGCCCACTGTGCAGGCCCAACAGAAAGTCCCACCCCTGTAAACACGCTTAAAGGGAGCACAGGCTGTACCTCTCCCTCATGGCGGACAGCGGTCACTCCAGCCATACCCTCTCCACTCCTCCCAACTTGTAGAGGCGGCGAAAGAACTGCAGGGACCACCGCGCCCACCTGCAAAAGGAACAGACTGGAGAAAAGCCTGGTGGTCCTCAGGATGCACAACAGCCAGCGCTTCCCAGGGAAACCAGGCAGTGGGTGTGGGAAGAGAAGTTCTCTGTTTCTTACCCTCTTGACCCTACCTTGTTTTGTTTTGCCTTTTAACATTCAGATCTCGTAACTTTATTTTATTTATTTATTTTTTTGCAGTGCAGGGGATTGAACCTAGGGCTTTTGCACTGAGCTATATCTCTAGCCCTTTTTATTTTCAGACAGCCCCAGCTGGGCTCAAACTTGTGATCCTTCCTGCCTCAGCCTCCCAGTGCTGGGATCACAGGCATGCACCACTATGCCTGGTCAAACCCAGGAGCTTCAAGTCTCAGAGTTTACCCTGACGCTAGAGCCCCCCAAAAAGAGAATGACGGCTGTTACGGAATTACGTCAAATGAGAAACAGACTAATGGTCCCTTTCTAACCCACAACCTAAACCATACACACATGGGAGATAAAGACAGCTCTGTGAGCTGCTGTGGAAAACCCAGGGTGCCGTTAGGTAGCACTACTGGGGATCCTGGAGTCTGCAGCCACAGAGGGCTCCCACCAAGGTGTCCTATGTAGGAGCAGGCTCCCAGGCGGTGGGATGGAGCTTCTTTCAGTGCAGCCAGGAGACAAAAAGGAAGCCACTTCTTTCTTCCCCAGAGGCAGCACCATCATACGCCTTAATAAAAATCAAGCCCGGCTGTGGGAGAGCCAGGGTGCAGCAGCCGGACACAGCAAGAATCCTCGTTCACGGGGGCTCAAGCCAAAGCTCTCCCGCTCCTGAAGAAGTGCAGGGTCTCCTGGTGCCTGGTGCCAGAGGGCAGGACTCCCCAATTTCATAAATCAGCTGGAGCACAGTGGAAAAGCTTTGGGCCGCTAACATGTCAGGAGGGTCCTCTCACGGGCTTGGTTCTGCTTTCCTGGCATCGGCTCCAAGGTGTGGAGTGGCAGAACCTGTTATTTCAGGGACTGGTGGCCGCCCCTGGACTTCCAGTGGGAATGAGGGTAAAGCAGAAGCAAGCGGGCACCGGGCACAAGGAGCCCTGTTCATGACTCACCTCGATCCCTGGTTGACTTTGGGGCATTTCCAGGGTGCTGTCTGCACTGCAATTCAGAACAGCTCCTAAAAGCCAGCCTCTAGTCCCAAAGCAAGCTTGCTGCTAAGAAATATCCTTCTCCCTTCAGCCCTGTGCCCCACATCTTCCTTTTAACACCTAACGTCTTAAGCCTTGATTGAGAAATAACTGCCAACCTAAGACCTCTTTTCACTGCTCTAAAGTGAAGCACTTGTGATCTTGACTATCAACCAGATAAATCCAACTTAATGGGAACGTTTAGTGGCCAAGGACAAGCGGCCAAGAGCAAAGTATTAGGTTGGCAGGGCTTAAATTACTTCATAACATCCACTGCCAACACCAAGTTAGGAACTGCTGAGGACTTGGTGGAAAATTATGCATTAAGAGTTATGAGAACAGACTTGAGGCAGTGGCCTTATCCAATGTGGGAAATCCTTTTGCTCCCACTTCCCTTTGAAGGCCAGCCACATAGTCCAAACTATAAACGAATTACTTCTTGGGGGGGATATGCCAGGCCACTTCAACTTGAAATCCAGTCCTGGAAATGTGCATCCAAGATCCCTGCAAACAACCAGCAATGGGGCCGGTGAGATGGCTCAGCGGCATAAGTGCCTGCCTGGCAAACACGAGGTCTTGAGTTCAATTCCCGGTACCCACATACAAAGGAAAAAAGGGCCGGTGATATCGCTCAGTGGCACAAGCGCCTGCCAGCAAGCGTGAGGTCCTGAGTTCGACCCCCGGTACCCACACACACACAAAAAAAAATCCAGCAAGTCGACAACCCGTCAGACTCCTGTACTCCCCAAGGGCATGGAGACCCAACTTCTGATTTGCCTGGCAGGCAGGCAAAGTGGCTTGGATGCCTTGGGCAGACGGGCAGGGGCTCATTTCCGAAGATGGAGAATTTTCACACATTGACAACACCCACAGCCTACGCCTTCCTTTCACTGCCACGTCCTGCTAAGCAGCACCTGCCTGAGGGATACCTGTCACGGCCTCATGTCCACCCCATCTGCATGGTCACGTGAGAACCAAGGACAGCGCCGTGAGACGTCGGCCTCAGCGGAGGGCCCTTATTCTCAAAACGCTGGCCCTACACCAGGGCTGCCAATGCCCGAGGCCCTGGGTTCAATTCTCACCACCAAGAAAGAGTCGGCCCCTCAGTCTCAGATGCCAACTGTCCCTCTCCGATTCCCAGGACCCCTGATGACAACATGGATAATAAAGACCTAGAGGGCTGGTGAGATGGCTCAGCGGCGTAAGCGCCTGCCTGGCAAGCGCGAGGGCCCGAGTTCGACTCCCGGATCCCACATACAAAAAAAAGGGGCCGGTAATATCGCTCAGAGGCACAGGTGCCTGCTGGCGCGCGAGGTCCTGAGGTCGACCCCCCGGTACCTACAAAACAAAACAAAACAAAAAAAGACCTAGAGCAAAGTAGCAGCCTCACTATGGAGAGAAAATGGAATTCCAGGTCTCTCCACCATACACACCACTGTCCTGCTCAGCCTATCTAGGCCCCCATTCAAACCAGCAATCAGCGCTACTATTCCACTCATCCGAGGGACTTAAAAAAAAATCAAGTTAGAATCAGACGTTCACGGATTCTACCGAGAATACTTTTATTATACAAGTACCATACACGGCAGTTATTTGAGAAACACTTACAGGAACGGAGTTCAGCTCCACATCTCCGTCTCACCCACACAAACTACCCACACACGCCGCTCAGGGCGGAGCCACAGGAATGAGATGCAAAGTTACTGCTTTCTCAGAGCTCTGATTAAATAGAATCTTCCAACCCAAGAACGAAGCCCAGGGTCTCCTCCCGTCTTAATACCCTGTGTACATATGATAAAGTCTAAAGATGTGTTATAGATTACCCCTTCACCATTAAAAGTTAATATTAAAACTGAATACCATTTCTCAAAAAGTCATAGGAAGTACACCAGTATTTACAGACCCCATTAAATTATGCATAAATAAAATCTGTACACACAACACAGTTTCTCAAAATACAGAGCTCTGCAGGGACTTGGGGCAACAGGCAGCTGCCAGGCTTCATGCCTACCCTTTTCAAGTTTACTCACAAGAAAAAAAAAAAAAATCATGATCTGAAATAAATATGCAAATAAAGCTTTAGTACCTTACAGGACAGGTCCATTTCCAAGTTTCCCATGTAAAGAGTTAACTTTCAAAATTACAAAAACGAAATCAGCAGGCTTTGTTTCTACAAGTTTTCTAAAATCAGAGGGCCCCCTTTGAACTTGGGGTTCCAAGTGTGTCAAATACCACCCGTTAACCACTTGCTAAGCACACAGAACCTCCACCTCCCGCTGGAGGATGTGATCAGTGAAGAACCTAGATAAATACTCATCTTTTATGATAAACATTTAGTGGATGCAAAACCAGCCATTATATCTTAACACTGAAAAAAATAAGCTGTCAATCTGTTAATGTCACATCAATCTGACATTACAACAGCCAAGTGTATGGTTTCTTGTGAGGCCCAGGCAGTTTATTGATTTTAAAACTTGCAGCACCACTTTGAGGGAAAGGATGATTGGGGTTCCAAAGTATAAATGCTTAATACGTAACAAAAGCAAAACCCAGCACTTGTCACCTTGTGATCCAATGTCCGGAGTTAGATACTTCAACGCTTGAGAAATCAACGAGTCCAAGAGGGAAAATCAGAATCGCCGTTGAGCCAGGCACAGATCAGGCAGGTAATGAACTCTTCCCTGGGCTCGAGGGCTTCGCAGACTGTTGGGAGTAGGGAGGGACGATCTCGAAGTCCTTGCCCTTCCTGACTCTCCCACCCTGCGTCCGCCCAGTGTCACTTGCGGTGCTTCTCCATTTTCTCCAGAGTCTTGTTAGAATCCGCTGGACTCTGTTCTCCAGGGTTCATATAGGACTTGTCTATCATAATCAGGGCCTCTTTGATGTAGTTCTGCACGGCGGACACGGCGGCGCAGATGGCCTGGCTGCCGAAACCGTGGGTGATCAGGCTGAAATGAGACAAGCAGTTCTGGATGTTCGCCTCCAAGACCGGGGTGGGCCTGTTGTTCCCGTTGGGGGTCCTGTCTTGATTGAGGAGATCTGTGAACTCCTTGCACACTTGCCTGCGAAGGAGACAGTCAATGGGGTCCTGTTAGCTTTATTTAGCACCTCCCAGGTGAGGAACAAGGAACCAACGACCCCGAGGTGGCCCCGCAAGTTCCATCAGAGCTGCTGGGCTGGGGGGAGAGCAATTTCACGCACTCCCTGCTTGTCTGAGTTGCCGCCAGACAGCTCTGATTTGAATGCATTACGTTCCATCCGCTTGAACCTCCTGTAACTGTCCCAGGGGTACAGGCTGCCCGATGGGACAGTCATGTGTGTACCACACTGCAGCACTTAGCACCTATTACATGCCTGGCCCTGAGATAAAGGCTCTCTAAGCACTATCTCATTTAGGATTAACCCTAATCAGCCGGCCAAGGTCACCATGACTTCCAAGTTGAGGGACAGTTCATGTTGGCACAAATTAGTTCCAACAAATAAACCCCAATCAGGAACCCAGAAAATCATCACCTCCGCGAAATGCACGCCCTTTGCACAGGCTGGTTCATTGCCCTCTTGCCTCCTTTCCTGAGGCAACTAGCTCTGCTTCATTGAATGTGATTGAAAATCAGCTTACTGCTGGTCTCTAAGAGCAACTCCACAGCTGCATTAAGGAGCTTCTGAGATATTTAATTTGCTCAAACCTCCTATGATTTCCCCCTGACCTTTACACTTGAAAAAACAAGTCTTGCTACTCGTGAGGCTGAGGCAGGAGGATCGAAAGTCCTAGCCCAGCCTGGGCAACTTAGGAAGCCCCTGTCTCAAAAGTCAAATCAAACTGGCTGAGAATGCAGCTCAGTGCTCCCTGGATTCGACCCACCATAAAGGACTGAATGTACCTGGCTCTGTGAAAGCAGCCTGCCATTCTCTTTTGCTACATCCTATTTCATCAGTACTCCTTTTTTGGAGCCCAAGGGACTGTGTTGAATCCTCAACTTCAAGCTCATGAGCAACCTGGATACTTACTGTGCAGCCAGAAGCATATTCTTCCTATTTGCCATCTCGTTCCGTCCTCCGAGATGAAGTCTGGTTAAATACTCGGCCACCGGTTTACTAGGAAACTCGGCTTCACAGACGTACGCAAAGTCACGGGCCAGGTGAACTGCTTCACCTAGAACGATCACCAACAGCGACAGTTTGTTAGTCTGTGATGACCGTGGTCACTGCCGGTGAACTGTCCTCGCCCTCTTTTTCTGGCATTCACTGTCTATCAGTCACTTCGCATCCTAAAATGAAATCAGACCCGGGACAAATACTCCGGCAGTGAGGCAGAGCTCCAGGGTACTGGGGCCGGAGCTCCACCCCGTGAATACTGAAGTGAGCGAGGATCATACCGTGGGAGGGGTAAGGACTCCGGGACTTTTAACTCAGACTACTAACTGTGCTTATAAGAAATCCACAGTCCCTTTCGTGATGAACAGATAATCAGGCATGCCTGTGCTTTCTCTTGATAAGAGGAACTGTGGGAAGCAGCAACATTCAAGGGAGATGAGCATGTCTGACCAAATAAAACTGGTCAAAGTCTTACAGCAAACCGTGTTTTGTTCTGAGAGACACAGGGTCAGGTCTCACTAAGCAGTCCTGGCTGACACTGAACTTGCTAGGGCTGCTCTCAGACTTGCAATCCTCTTGCCTCAGCCTCCTGAGTGCTGGGATTACAGATGTGCACCATGCCTGGTTTCATTTTTTTTTTTTTTTTAATAGGCCTGTTACTGAAGGGGGCACAGCTCTAGAATGTGCGTTTCTTTCTTTTTCTGTTTTTTTAAGGAAGGGGCACTGGGCATGATGGCTCACACCTGTAATCCCAGCACTTGAGAGAGGCTGAGGCAGGAGGATCACTTCAGTTCAAGGCCAGCCTGAGGTACACAGTGAGCTCAAGGACAGCCTGCACAATATATAGTGACACCCTGTCTCAAATAAACAAACAAACAAACCCAAAGCCAAAACAAAACAAAACAAAAAAAGATGGAGGGCATGTTTCTTATTGGAAATGAATGTAAGAGCCTGAAAACACCAGCTTGGAACATTCCTTCCCCTTGTCCAAGTTATTGGGGAAGCAGAGAGAGCAGAGGGAGCCTTTCCTGGCTTAGAGTGCAAGACTGGAGAGCCTTGTAAAAACCCAGATGGCTGGAGGGACCCCTGGCCGTGGTGACTCGGGCTTTGAGCCATTATCCGGGCACACTCTCCATTCAGGCACCCCTGCCCGGCTGGCAAGGGAGCCCAACAGACGGGCACTGATGCCGCAGGCACGCGGGACCTCTCGCTCTCCATGCAGACAGCCGTTCCCACAAGCAGCCCTTTCTCCACAGCCCAAACTCTGCGGGCACTCGTAAGAAGGCAGAGGGACTCAGCCAAGTTTCAGCACCGCAGTCAGGCCATGGGCTGGAGAAATAAGTTTCTTCACAGCACCCTGCTTGCCCAGCCGGGGTGGAGCCCAGCACCCATCCAGCCACCCACCCACAGTGCAGTGTCCCGGAACAATGCATTGCTGGTTTTGCTTTAAAAAAAAAAAAAAATGATTGACTTCTCCCTGGCCCCCTTTTATAAGTTGTACTGCATTCTTGGCTACTTTCCAAACTGGGGGGACGGTTTCCCACTCAGGAAACTGAAATGGCACATACTCCAATCCGATGATTGGGGACAGGAGTGCTTTTACTGACCAGGGGCTCTGTTACTTTTTTCTTTTGATGGGAAGAAGCAATTGGGAATAGGGCCAGTTCCATTGTGTGTACTGACCACAATCCCAACATTCCAATGGCTATGAAAATCAGGCCCAATACTTCTGCCCACCAATGAGTAACTGGCTGTTTAAAGATGTACCAAATGATCAGCAGCCATCTTTCAAAAACTGGTTCATTTAAGCAGGAACTGTTTTACCACCCCTGTGGTGTAATTTCTTAGGGAAAACCTTTTTTTACCTTTTTTGATGATACTGGGACTGAACCCAGGGCCTCCACAATGAACCACACACAACCCTCCCCTCCCCACATTTTATAATTTTGAGACAGGGTCTCACTGAGTTGGCTAAGTTGCCCAGGGTGAGCCCAAATTTGCAATCCTCCTGGTTCAGCTTCCCACTGCTGGGATTACTGGGGTACACCATGTCTGGCTACCAACTTCTTTTTAACAGATTTTTCTGGGGAACCCAGAACAGAGCATGCAAGCACCCAGATGTTTAAATAACTTATTTGATAAATTATGGTTCACTGTACCCAAGACAATTCAAATTGCTTTCATCCTCTCTATCTGTGATGAAGTCTTTAGAGTTTATTTTTGGCTTTTTTTTTTTTTTAAACACAAAAGTATTAAAGACAACACAAAGCACAAATTAAAAACGCCACACTGCAAGGACACAGCAGCACTGACCTTCCACTAGGGACGTCAGGAGGGTCACATGAGCAGCCTTGCGTCTGCCAGCTGGAAGATTCAATCCTATCTTGTCCAGCTTCTCCCGCAAGGACCGGCCTCCGTTTTTGGATTTAGCTCTGAGAAAAAGAAAATGGGCTACTCTCAAGAAGCCGCACTGTGAAAATCCTACATTCCTGAAGAGCTGCTGTCAAAACTGTGATCCCTCAAAAACTATCTACATCATTTGAGTTATAATCCAAAGTGATATAGGCTCCTTGTTTAATTAATCCCCGTACGATTAAAAAAAAAAAAATCAAGAATCTTCCCTAGAACCACCTCCCTTTAAAAAAAAAATCCTACAACACTGCAAGCTGTACTGCAGCAGATAAATTTTCACTTGTAAAACTGTAACAGCTCCCCCCAAAAGCTCCCCAGGGGAACAAAACCCAGGCAGCCCCCTCCGCTCAGTGCAGATGCTATGCTTCATGCATGGAATCCAATCCCAACCAAATGATAATTTGTTAGCGCTGTGTTAGCACTTCCTTCTACATTTGGCACTTTCTAGAAGAGAAGAAATGCACTCCAAACTCTCTGCGCCCATTAGAATTCAGCGTTAGGTATAAAAAGTTACATAAATGTTAAAAATACCTCCCGGCCCTCTCACACATCCACCTTCCACTACCCCACCCCTTGGCCCCCAGTACCTTCTGAGAACACCGCCCAGGAGGGAGGCGTTCAAGCATTCAGGCGGTGACAGTCGCCTCTGGACTTCAGCCACGGTCACTTTATATTTAGACGTGGAGCTAAGGAGAGACAGTCTTCCAGGGACAGAGCAGAAGACCTCACTTGGATTCATCACGGCTCCCACCAGGTCCTTCTGACAGGGAAGGCTCAGGGGGTTCTTAGTCATGGAGATGGGACCTGTGGGGACACCAGGACTGGGGGTCACCAGCGCGGCACCAAGTACCCTTTCAAAACCACTGACCAAGACGGAAACCACATGCTGGACAAACAGCCTCGCACGCTGGACTCTGAATTGCAAGCAGACTTTTTTTTTAAAGTTATATTCTTTCCTCAAAAATAAATCAAATCTGAAATTCACAAGTTAACACCTTTGCGAAGCTAATGATGCAGATCCCAAGAAGGGCGGATTCTGAGATAAGCCCTTTAGTAAGACCATTTGTTTTCAATCCAAATAAATGATGAATTTCTCCCCTCAATCAGCTGAACAACTACGGCTCCAGGTCTCATTCTGCTCTCTTGCCAAAACCCTTCAGTACAACCGATTGCAGTAAAGTTCAAAATACAAACTAACCCATTCTGTTAGAAGGTTCACGGGGATGTTTTAGTTTATTTTTAAATTGCTCTTCAAACCCCATCTCCCACTATCCATTCAAGCCGTTCGATTTCAAGTTACAGACCTTAACTAGCTTTAATTAATTTATTTATTTTTATTTTTTTTGGTTTTTTTTGAGACAGAGTCTATGTAGTGCAGGCTGGCCTTGAACTCACTATGTAACCCAGGAGGACCTCAGACTCACAGCGATTCCCCCACCTCAGCCTCCCCAGTTGGGATTACAGGCATGGGCCACCTCGCCTGGCTCAACCAGCTTTAATTTAGATCTACTCCATTTCCCAAAACAGCCAGACTGGAAACCTGTCGGTACGGAACTAAATTTCATGAGCCACTCACTCAAACTAATCCAATTTTCCCAATCTCTTTCCTCCTCCGCAAAACCCAGCCGCCGAGAGTTCTCGAAACTCTGCTCCCTTCAGGACTGTTTAAGCAAGCCCAACTATTCCAGAGCTTTTTCTGGGAGATCAGGATAAGGAGCTCCTCCCATGAGAGTGTTTGAAATCAAAAACAAAATCCCATCGACTCATTCAGTTTACACTGTCACAAAACAAATCAAGCAAGGTGTGTCTGTGTGGTTGTTTTCAAAGTCACAATACCACCTCACCCGGGAGAGGCAGAGGTCTGACACTGGAGAACGCCCTCCGCCACTCACTCGGAGTCCATTTCCCTAGAAAACTACCGGGTAACAAATGCAGAGACGGCTCCTAAGCTTTCCATCAGAGAACCCCTTTTCCTTCAAGTCGGAAAGAAATCCTTTCTGATCCGGAAAATAAACCCTCGCCTCCTCGAGTCCCGGTGGGTTCCCCCCACCACAGATGTCCCATGTTGGCCACCAAGTGCCGGGGCCGGCCGGTAAGTGAGTGACTTCACAAGTCGGGGTCGCAGTATTATTTACCTTTGCGAATTACAGTCTGATCGTGCAGAAGCAGGTGCTGATCGTCGACATTCTGGGAGAGAAATGACAAAGTTTCCTTTAAGTTTGGGGGACGGTGGGGTGGGGGAGGCCGGCCGTGGGGCACACAGGTCCCCCGCAGGAGCCTCGGCGTCACCGCTCACCTGCACCTCGTCCATCTGGTGAGCCATGTCGTGGAGCCCCAGGTTGTCCGCCAGGCCCGCGGCGTCCAGGGAGTGCGCGTGGGGCAGCAGCAGGTCCGAGCGGCGGTAGGCGTCCCTGCGGGAGCTCACCGAGCCCCCGTCCAGGCCCGAGAGATGGGGGAGCAGGCCGGCGGGGCGGCCGTGGTGCGAGGGCAGGCCGGCCCCCTCCTGGCCCTGGCGGCCGGGCCAGCTCTGCTGCTGGCTGCCGGTGGGCGCCGGCTGGTGCAGCGGGTTGATGGCGGCGGCGTAGGCTTCTCCCAGGTGCGAATAAGGGTCGGCGGACTGCGAGTACGCCAGCTGCTGGTACGGCGGCGGGAAGTAGGGCGGCTGGTACTCGCCGACCCCGGCGTGGGAGAGGGGCGGCGCGGGGCTGTAGAGGTGCTGCCCGGCCGAGGAGAGGTGGGGGATGCGCGGGGTCCCATTGCTGCTCCCGTCGTGGCGATCCTGGGAGAAAGGAACAGCGCAGACCCGGTTAGTACGAAACCCTGCTACTGCGAACTGGAGTCCGGAAGAGGAGCCGAGCGCCCCGGGCGATCCACCCCGCCCCCAACGCAGGCCCTGCCCCGGGTCGGAGGGCACCCAGGGGCGCTGCGCCCCGGGGTGTCGCTGCGCGCCGTGCGCCAGCGGAAGGGAGGGGCGGTTGCTGAGACCTGGGGGAACGCGTCCTCCACGCCCGGCGGCGAAGGTCTGGGCGCTTCGATGCCCGAGGCGCCCGGAGGTGCCAAGCCCGAACCCCAGGTCTTGGGCCAGGAAAGGCCGGGGCTGAGGCCGTGGCCGGCGCCCGGGGAGGAGGCCGGAGGGCGCGGGACACCGTGCCGAGCGCGTTCGCTCTTTAGCCCGCACATGTCGCAGTGGCGCGGCTAGGGGAAGCGGCCGGGGAAGGAGAAGGTGCGCCTTCTCCACCCCCAGGGATCCTCCCTTCCACTCCCTCCGGACAAAGACCTCGGGGCAGGTGACGATCCCAGGCAGTGCCAGCCTCCCAACGCCGCCCGAGGCACCGGGGAAGGAACGCGCAGCCGCCGGGGCCGCAAGCCACGCCAGGCCAAGTGGGGCCACGCGGTGCCCAGCCGCGGTCCGAGCTCCCACATACCCGGGTGCAGAGGGCAAGGAAGACCCTGAACACTGGGCAACCTGGCCTGCGCACTCCACTCGCCTCCGCAGAATTCCTAAAAGATGCGTCTCCAAGAGTAGCAGGGGAGCAGGAGAAACATGGTGGCGTCGCCCCCTAGCGGAAGCGTCCGCAGCTGCAGCAGGGGCGGCCCCCGGAGGTCCCCGAGCGCCGTGCGCTCCCGCGTCCCGGCCGTCCCGGGCTCCCCTCTCCGCGGGCCCTGGCGCTCGCCTCCCGCCGCCCGCGTCTTCTTCCTCTTCCCGCTCGCCGCCTCCCTCCCTCCTACTCTCCGAAACTCTAGCTCAACCTGTCCGACAGGCTGGAGCACTCGCAAGCGCTCCCGGCCCCATCTGGCCCCAGCTCCCCCAGCACGCCCCAGCCCCCACCTCTCTTGGAAAGCCAAGCTTCAGTTGTTTTCTGGCTTCCCCGAGGAGATAGCGGGGCAGGTGACAAGCCCGCCTCGGAGGACACTCCGCAAAGGTGTCGCCGGCAGGGAGCCTCATCTGACCCCTTTGGACTCAGACTTCCAGCGCGAAAGCCGCGTCTCGGGGCTGCAGGCGGGCGCGCTTCCGAGACCGCGGGCAGAAGGGCCGCTGGCTTCGCAGGAACCCGACCGGTGAGCTCTGCCAGTCTCCTTCCAGGCCGGGGCCCCGGGGCTGGGTATTTAAGAAAGGGCCCGACACAGGAAGGGGGTCCCGCAGAAATGGACCAAGGGGTTCGGAGGACGAAGCCCCGTCCCGCCACCGCGAGGCGAGGGCTCCTGCGCGCGGGTCCCCGACCCGGTCCCGGCCTCGCGGGCTGCACTCGGCGGGGCGGGGCGGGGTAGGGCTGCGCCCCTGCACCCAGCTCACCTCGCAGTCCTCTTCGTACTTGACATTATCGGTTAATTTCCACAACATGGCGTCCGGCGTCCCCCAAAACAGTCGCCAGTTAAATCCAGGTTCCCCCCACCCCCCGAGTGGTAAATCCAAAATTGGGGTCACGGTGGCCGGGCGTCTGCCGCCGCCCCCGCCGCGTGCGGGCCTCGCTGTTCCGGTCACTGGACGCGCATCGGCGGCTCGTGGGTGGGGACGCCGTCGCCACTGCCACCGCCACCGCCACCGCCGCCGCGGGTGTACAGACCGCTGCCGTGGGCCCGAGAAGCCGCGCCCGCTCCGTGAGTCCCGCCGCTCGCCGGGGGACCCGAGCGCCTTATTGAGAAGGAAATTACCATAACTCCTCCCCGGGGGCCGGCGCGGAGGCCCAGGCGCGGGCGGGGCGGCCCCCAGCCAGTCCCAGGCTAGCTCCGCCCCGCACCCGGCCTGGCGTCGCGCCGGGCCCCACATCGCGCGGGACGAGCAGCACAGTCCGTGCGCAGTACCTCGGGGACAGTCGTGGACCAGTGAGGCCAAGGCACCCGCGGCTCCGTCCTCGGTCCAATCTGAGTTTGACCGAGGTGGGAACCGAGATGCAAGTACCTAAGAGCCCAGAATGTTGGATGTCAACAGCTGGGGTCCCCTTATCTCCTAAAAACGCGTCCCACCCCACTCGCCTCCTGGAGACTTCAGGTTTGGGCTGGAGCCAGGCAGCGGGGTCCTCATATGCCCGAGAGTCACTCCCTTGCCCTATCCCTGGGCTCCGCGCTGTCCTGACCCCCGACCCACCACCCCCGGCGAGGGCAGTGAAAAAAGGCATGGGGGGGCGCCTGCCCCAGCACCCAAGAGGCAGCCGACTGTGCTACTGGCCCAGAAGTGGGAACAACAGCCAGTCGCTGCTGTCGCCCCAAGCTGAATCTCCCGCCGCTGGTTGTGGCCGAGGGCACCCGAGCTCCCCGGCCCAGCCCTGCCGCCCTGCCCTGCCCTGCCCTGCCCTGCGCTGCGCTGCCGAGCCCGCCCCGCAGCCTCGACTCTCCTGGAAGAGAGGTGCCGGCCGGAATCCAACCGTAGCGCCGGGCGGGTGGGGTAAGGAGGCGCGGGGAAGTGGGAGGGAGCTGCGGGGAGCCACCCTTGGAGAGGAGGTAAAAAGCAAAACTTCCTTATACACAAACGTTGCCTCCTTCCCCCAAACTTAAAACCAACGTTCAATGTTAATTTTTTTTAATTTAAAGAAACGAAATTCTTTGCTCCAGTTATTAGAATTGACTTCTCATTGCAAGAGAAAAGTTGGTAAATTTTTTTGGATAGGGGAGGAACTTTTGTTGGGATGACCTCCTGCCTCCGGGTGCCGGATTATAATATTCCCAGGGAATTGGAGGAAAGAACAGATTCGATTTGAGTCCGCATCCAATTTTGCAGTCACCACTAGCTATCAGTACAAGACAGTGCCCTGGACCCAGAAAGGACCGAGCCCCACCTTCCACAGAATCGTGGCATCCACCACCTTCCTGCCCCTCCTCGGGTTGGGTGAGCATTTCTTTAGACTCAGGTGGGCCTCCAATAAAATAACTAAAATAAAAATAGGTGCCCTCAAAGCGAACGTTCCTCCTTTCCTTGGAGAACAGTCAGATCCGAGGTGACTTTCCCACGAGAAGTGCTAAGAAAACTTGGAAGTTGGAACCATTGGACATTTCGAGCCAAGGACGTCTGGGGGCATTGCGCTGAGTATGTAGGACAGGGCGTTTAAAAGGCGTGCGCTCCTGATACGTCATTTCCCAAACACCGGGGCCTGGGGTGAAACGGCCGCAGGAGCAGCGCTCCTGGAGGTCGGGGTGAGGGAAGGGGGCACCTGCTCAACACAAGAATGGGACCCGCGCGCCGCCGCACGCTGGCGCCCTGCACCAGGAAGGTGGGGTCCCATGCTCTCGCGAGAAGGAGGTTGCGGCGCTTCCCTCGGGCGCCCCAGACTCCCCAACCCGGGACGCTGGGCTTTCCCTCCACTACGGGCTTCGTAGCCTCGGGTTGTTCTCTGAGACGCGATCTGGGGTGCAGCTCGAAAGTCTGTTCTGTGTTGACCACTTTGCCTCCGCAGTGTGGCGCCAGGAGTGAGCTGAAGGGCGCTTACGTCCCACACCCCAAGCTCCAGCTGTCCTTCCCATCCGCGGCCCCACTCGCCCAAGCCGCCCGGAGGAGCAGAGACTCCTGCCTCTGTCTAGGGCGGAGGCGAGGGAGCCGCGGGCACGCGGGGTCTGCGCCTCCTCTCGGCAGATCCAAGGGCCCGGAGGCTTTGGAACCGCTTGGCAAAGGCGCACGCCAACTGCAGCGCAACCCTCCGCGGGGAAGGCGGCTCGAACGAATCCTCTTCCTGTCCCGGCGACCCTGCCCCAGCACGCACACGCTCGGCTTCGGGCCGGAACCAGGCGCGCGCCCCTGGTCGGATGCCGGAAGCCGCAGCTTTGTGGGAACCCAATTTAGCCGAGCGCACAGAAACCGACGGCTCTGGTACCCAAGACCGCTCCGGCCCCCCTCCGGCGTGGCTGCGCCGTTGGACACCAGCACCCGGGGAAGGTGCCTACCCGGGCCCTCGGAGGCCTCGCGGCGGCGAAACGAGTGATGCCGAGGTGAAAGATTGGGGGGAAGAGGGCTCCCCTCTGCTGCCCCCTAGGGAGCCTGCAGGCTCACACTCCCGGCCCAGACCAGGAGACCAGGTGTCTGCGAGGACAGCGGAGCCTGGCTGTGAGCCACCTCCAAAGAGGTGTGGCGGGGGGCTCTGGAGCCAGGGTTCCCCGCCCCAGGCTGGAGTCTTCTGCCGCCCCACCCCCATCCCAGACCAAAGTAGGCAGCCAGGCGGATGGAGCTGGATTGGGGCGGGCCTAGGACGCCTTTTCCTGCCCCAGGGGAAGGGGCGCCCGAGCAGCAGGTGGAGGCCCCCAAGCGCTTTTGCGGACGCCAGCCACGCGCCGGGCCTCTGTCCCGCCCCTTGGGACAGCCCTGAGCCCCTCTGGGACCTCAGTAAAAGGTGGGCCCATGGCGAGGGAAAGGGGGTGTCGAGAAGGAGAGAGGAGCCGGACCCGGCAAATCTGGGGGGAGGGTGTCCATTCTCGCGCCCACTCTTCGGCCAGGGCACTGACACCCACTGGACACACACTGTGGTTTAGAAAGCACCCAGAACTGTCAAAGCCCACTAAGGCGCACGCCCTGGGGCGCTACAGGCGTCAATTCTTGGGCACCCGGAAAGAGTAACATTCTTGATAAAAATAGCTGTTTTTGTTTGCGGTGCTAGATTTTGAACCCAGGGCCGTCACACTGAGCTATATTTACATTCCTGAGCCTTGTATAATTCTTTATTTTGAGACAGGGTCTTGCTAAATTGCCCGGACTGGGCTGGAACTCGTGGTCCTCCTCCTGCCTCAGCCTCCCAGAGTGCTGGGACTACAGGTGTGTGCCACCACGGCCGGCTGGCGTTTTTAATAGTGCAGAGCAGGCACGGCGCACACACACAGCGATGCCTCTGGTCTCAGTCCACTCCAACTGGCCCTGCCGCTGGCTTCCAGCGAACTCCGCCAGACCGCACGCGTGCAGCGCCTCCTGAGCTCCCTCACAAGGAACTACTTTTTACACAAAAGTAAAGTGAGGCAGAGGGGACTCAGGTTCCCAGGCTTCTGAGGAGGCTGGTCCATTTCTCTCCCAGATCTGCCTCGGTGGCTCATTTGTACCTCGCTCTCCAAATGGAAACGTCGCAGGCAACTCCTCTAACTCGACAATCTGCCCCATTTCATAACCGGCAAAGGCGAATTCTGAGTTGTCCAACTGCCTCCAAGTCAGAGTTGCTCAGTATTCAAGGCCACTTCCTAGCGGCTCTCGGGGGCCCAATCGAAGTCACGCCTGGCTGTCCCTCGCGCTGCCCCCGGGGACCCCGGCCTGCTAGAGGCCACGCACGCTTGGCCCCGCAGCAAGGAAGACGCCTGTAAAGCGCTGTCACTTCTCCACTGACATCCTGGGACCCATCTGTGCGGACCTGACGCAGGCGGGAGGATTAGGGCAGGAGCCCCAGTCCACCCGGAGGCTTCCGGGGCTCGGGGTCCGAGGCCACCGCACACCTCCGGGCCAGCTAAGCCAACTTACTTATCTTTGTCGCCGCAAGGCGAAGAGGAGGTCCACAGTGGCCAGACGCTGGGCGGCGCAGACTCGGCTCCCTGCTCCAGTCCCGGCGGGCGAGGCCGACCCGGCAGCAACGCGCGCGGGAGCCACCCTGCACCCCACGGCGCCCGCCCGTCCCCATCGCCATCCCTCCCTCCTGGCAGCGTCCGCCCAGGCTTCTCTTCTCACCCTTAGGAACTGGAAATTCATGTTGCCAGCTCTTCGACTCTGTGACCTCGAGTTTTAAGAGTTCCAACCACCAGGAAAGAGCTCCCCGAGGGCCGAGTCCTGTGCTGTAAACGCGGGCTGGGAGCGTGTATTTAATTAACGGGGAGGGGGAGGGGTGGGGTGGGAGGACAGATGCACAACCAAAACAGCTGTCGCGATTGGAAGACACCTGAGAGGTCCTCCTTACTCCTCCCCTGCCCTCCTCCCTCCTGGAAACTGCGCGCTCTCGCCCTTTGGATAGGGTCTTCCCTGGTGTCCTACGTGGTCTTCATGTTTGTATCTAGCATGCAGTAGGGGGCTCCTTCCAACAGATTTTTAATGTAGTGTATCTTGCCGGCGAAAGACACAGTTATTTGTTTGTTTGTATTTTATTTTATCTCCGCAGCCAGAACTGTTAACATTTCCGTGAAATCTGCGCAGTCATTTCTAGCTTCCATCTGGCTTCAAGTTCCAGGTCCAGGTAAAATTAAACCAGGGGGTAGAAGCTGGAAGGTGGTGGCCCCGGGTCTTCTTCAAATGCCAAAGTGGTTTTGCACCTTGGTGATCACAAACCATTTCCCTTACAGAAAGAGGCGTAGTACACGGGGTTGGGGGAAGCCCAGAGCCCGGTAAAATACACTCTTCCTGAGGAAGACCATAAACGTAGAAAGAAAGAAGCTCTCAGCTTCTCCCCCAGACATAGCAGGAGAGGGAAAAGTAGACAACGGTGCTGCGCGTTTTCTCAATCCTTGTTGGTGATCATCCAAGACCTGCCGGGACAACCCCAGCGCTTTTTTCACAGAAAGAAGGAGGTTGGTTGCAAAGGAACCCCAAGTTCCTCTAATATAGACCTTAGAAGAAAGAAATGTCAAGAGAATCCCGGGCTCCGAAGCATCTCTGTGACCCCAGAGCCTTCAAAGTCTGAGTTTTTTTTTTAATGCATCGAGGGTTCTTTAGACAGAGCCATCCAAAGAAAGAAATGTAAATTTTTACACTGTGCAAAACAAAAAGTGATTTAAGCACAGCCACCGTTTCATGGAGAGAGGTTTAAACATTTGCGTCTAGCCACCTCTTAGAGCAAAGAAGAGCTGAACAGGAAATTTAGTCTTGCTTGGAAGTGTAACTAGGATTTAAAAAAAAAAAAAAGTTTCCTCGTTTTGGTGCTAGAGATCAACTCTAGGACCTGGTGTATGCTAAGCACACACTTGACCACTGAGCGCACTCTATGCTATGTAAGTAGGGTTTTGGCATTAATATTACTCTATTCTAAGAGCAAAACTTACCATGCTGTGTGATTCTGAATAGGACCCAGACCAGACCCAAACCACCCCCGCCAATAAGATGGGACTGGGGGAGAAGTGCAGATAAAGCTGATTTGCATTTCTGTAGAGTTGGGGTTTCATTTCTGGCGGTTTTCCTTGGGGAAGGGATTGCAATTAATGTAACTTGTTACAATTCTTTTTCAAAATGAGCACGTAGTCGCTGTTGTAACATCCTGATTTTATTTCAAAGTTTAATCCAGAAAGGAAGTTTCTTAGAAATTATTGTTACATGTTTCTGGTTTTTGTTTTTTTTTAATTGTTGCTGTTGTGATTGTATCTTATTTTTATAATTAAAAAAAAAAGATGCAGTAACCACAGTTAATGCCCAAATATATTCTTTTCTCTCAGAAAAAGGAGCACGTTGTCTTGTTACAATAAAGCATTATGAAAAATCGGTGCTTAGGTACTGGGCGAGATCTTGGATTTTGATCACACACACACACAAATCTGCCCTGGGGCAAGGTTCTGTGCTCCTCGGGACCATTTTCCTGTCAGTTTCCAGTCCTCCAAGCCCATCAGAATCAGAACTGGCAGGGTCTGCAGGGAAGCTTTTGTCCACTTTCTTATTTTATTTCATTTTTATTATTATTTTTTGAGACAGGGTCTCCTTGTGTACGTCAGGCTGCCCTTGAATTTACTATTAGCCCAGGCTGGCCTCGAACTCGGCGATCCTTCTGCCTTAACTGTCCAGTTTTGGAAGTCACAAGCCAGGCTGAAGTTCCTACCTGGCACACAAAGGTGGGTTTCCCGGCCCTGGTGCCAAGGTCTGAGTCCTGCGTGTGGAAACTCATTTCCGTGGGGTATCTGGCCTAAAAACACCACCACTAGAAAGGCCAGAATGTTACCATGGCAACCCAGGGATTCAGAGGGGAGCTCTAGCCAGCAAAAATGAACACCAAATTAAATCTGGAAACTAAAAGAAGAAAAATATACCCAACTTTAGGTCTATTGTTATAAACACTGATCTTCAATTTCTTTTTAGTAACAGGTATACCAGCGCAAAAAAAAAATGTAGAGAAGACATGTGTGATTATATGTATTTATATAATATATATCATATGTATAATTTCTCCCTGCCACCAAACAAAATCTTTAGCCTCTAAAACCAAGAACTGGAAATATCTTAAGCCAACATTTCTTTTCCCTACAGAACTTAGATATCCTCAAGAGAAGATTTATAATTTTGACCGACCCTAAATTATCCTGTGAGGCAAGAGCATGTTTTCGTTTTTCGGAAAGCCGTGTAGTTGCTATGAAAGTAGACCTGTTGCAACCACGTCCCGTCGCCTGTGTTTGCCAGTTAGCGGGTTGTTATCCACTACGGTCCTGGACTCACCCTAAAGCAGGGGTTCTCAAAATGGGGCTGCAGTCCAGGCGCATCGTATCACAGTGGGAACTCGGGGGAACTCTCAGTTCTGAGGCTGCACCCCAGTCCCCAGGATCAGGAGCTCCATGGTGGAGCCCGGCGGTTTATGGTCACACCGGCTCCGGGTGACACGCACATCCATGGACATCTGTGGCCGCCAGCCAAGATGACTCCAAAGAAGGCAAGTGTGAAATTGCTTCTTCCCTTGCTCATGTGTGAAACTCTGAGACTGAACAGTGAGTCAGCTCTGTGAGTTCCTGAACTGGTGGTGCATAAATTAAGGGGTTCCTGTGGTCCTCTTTCTGGTCCGGATCTCAGAACTCTTTATACTGTGAGGATGCTGTTCTTCAGTCTCATCACAAATTGGCCTTTGAAACAACCGATGTACCCAGCTCAAAACCACTCACTTAGACTTGATTTTATTTTGTTTTATAAATGTCTTTCATTTGTGTACACAACATGTTATAAAAATCCTCTAATTCATATGATTTTGGAAGAAACAAGGAGGCAAGGAAGTAGACCTTTTGTTTTGTTTTGTTTTTCTTTGGTTTTTTTTGGTACGGGGAATCGAACTCTCGACCTTGCGCTTGCCAGGCAGGCACTGTGCCACTGAGCTATCCCCAGCCCATAGATCTTATTAATTCAAATGTGATTTTTTGAAAAATAGAATTTGAGCACTAAATATGGTGGGTCGTGCCTGTGATCCTAGCAGTCTGGAGGCTTAGGCAGGAAGAGGAATAGTTTGAGGCCAACCTGGGCTACATGGTGAGACTGTCTCAAAAGAAAGAAGAAAGAAAGAAAGAAAGGAAAGAAAGAGAGGAAGAAAGAAAGAAAAGAAGGAAGGAAGGAAGGAAAGAAAAACACAAATAGAATCTGATCGCTTTTCCCTGTCTATGTATGGCTTCTCACTTGTCCCATGCACCCCTCCCCACCCAAAGGATTAGATTATAAATCCAATTTAAAAATTTCACCCAGGAAAACATTAAAGCTTCAAAGAAGTGAACAGCAGAAAACAAAACCTCTCCATCCCCTTCCCATGTGAAATAATCGTGTTTCTTGTCGTATTCCCAGTGTGAGGACAAGTCAGAAACGACCCAAGGGACCAGCTGTGTGCCCCGTGACTCCTAGGACCCGAGAAAGAAGACACACTCCTCGTGAGCTCAGTCACGGCAAGGAACCCACCAGGGCTGGAACGCAGGTGCAGGAGGAAAGCTGAACATACGCCAAAACTCAGGAATCACGACAAAATTTTAATGCAGTATTTTAAATTTTAATTTTAAAAATGAAAATGAATGTAAGAAACACAAGGAATAAAATATCAGAATGTTAAAGACAAGCTGTCTATTGAATGACTACCCCAGGTTGTGCGGTGGAGACAAGTATTTCCCACCAGCTCCGAGTTCCAAGCCCTGCTTCATTTCCTGACAAGTGGTTTGTGAGAGTTGCTTGTCTGAGGATGTAGCTCAGTGGCTGGGTGCTCGCTTAACACACATGAGGTCCTGGGTTCAGTCCCTAGCACTGCAAAAAAGAGAAGAAAGGAAAAAGTTGACAGCGGTGAGCAATTCGTTCAAGGACGGGCTTTATGTAGGGTTGTTTCAATTGTTGGCTGGAACTGGGAGTAGAACCTAGGTCCTCACCCATGTTAAGCACACGCTGTACTGCTGAGCGATAACCAAAGCCCTAGTTTTGTGGATTTTGTTATTATTATTTTTTGTTTGTTTGTTTTTGAGACAGGGTCTCGCTATGTAGTCCAGCTGGCCTTCACTTGCTATGTACCTCAGGTTGGCCTCGAACTAAAGATTCTCCTGCCTCAGCCTCCTGAATGCTGGGATTACAGGTGTGCACCCAGCCTGGTATTGCCCCTGTTTTTTGATTATAGAACTTTGATTAGTGTTTCCATTCGGGACGCTATTTTGATAACTATAAGGAGGGCACATATTTTCCTTTGCCTCGGTTTCAAATCCAGCTGGTAAGGCTCTGGTCGCTGCAGCCTGCTCAGCAGAAAGGCAGAGACAGAGGGCGAAGTCTTTTTTTTTTTTTTGTGGGTACCGGGAGTCGAACTCAGGACCTCACGCTTGCCAGGCAGGCGCTTATGCCACTGAGCTGTCTCACCGGCCCGAAGTCATTTTTTATTTAGGCTGTCCCATACTGCTGGAAGGTTGACGTGGATTCTCCCAGAACGATCACTTACTGTGGAACAAACATTATGAACATACCTGTCACCCTGCGTTTGCGTGTGATATCACATTGTGCTGCGATATTTATGCACGTTATCGGTTACTCTTATTCTTTGTTCTCCTAGCACCTGCTCTCTCTATCCCAGGCTGCCTGCCCAACCCACGTGTTACCCTGCATCAACACCCTCTGCACCCCTCCAAAGCAAGGTCACCTTCTCTTCCTCTCTCAGGGCCTTCACCGGCCGGTGGGCAGGCAGATGCCTGTGCTCTGGAGACTTCCAGTCCAGAAGGGAGGGGCTCATCCTTCCATGCAACAGATGGAGGGCCTGCTCTGTGCCTGGCTGTCGTGAGTGCGGGAATACACAGCATCCCTCAAGCTAATGCTTATATTTGGAGAGGGTGAATTTTTTTTTTTAAAAGGAGGGGGTTGGAAATTTTCCAACAATGGAAGAGTAGATGCAAGGAAGGGAGAAAGCAAGGGAGGGAGGAAGAGGGGACTAGGGAAGGAAGGGAGAGAGGAATAAAGGAGAGAAATGCCAGAGGGGGGTGGTGGCACATGCTTGTAATTCCAGCACTTTGGGAGGCTGAGGCAGGAAGATCATAAATTCCAGCTCAGCCTGGGAAAATCAGCAACTTAGCTAGACCCTGTCTCAAAATTTAAAATAGAAAGGGGGCTGGGAGGTAGCTTAGGGCAAAAGCCCTGGATTCAATCTTCAGTACCAGGAAAAAAGAAGATAGAAGAAAAAAAAAAAATGCCAGAGGTCAAAGGTTGAGCAGAGTCCTGTGCACGCCTGTGGCTGCCCTTCTGCAGTGTGGCCTGGGGGGGCCGACAGGGTCTAGGGCCAGGACAGACCAGGATGAGAAGCCCAAGCATGGAGCAGAGAAGAACAAGGACGCCAGGACAGAATGAGGCGCAGGGAGGCAGACGCTTCAGGTCGCTGGGACCCGCCCCGTGGTGAGCCTGGCTCCTGGGCTTCGCTCTGCCGAAAATGGGACCAAGACATCACCATCCCCATTCATGGCGAGAAGTGGCCCAGGGCGGGTTCTTAGAAAACGCTGTGCTCCTCTTTGCTAATCCTACGGGGCAGTACTTTGCCAGCATGCTCAGGTACCAGGGACAGTGGCCGAGGAGCCACACGGTTCTGCCCTGAAGCATGTGGGTGGGAGAAGAGACAGGAAACACTAGGTCCACATTGCTGCGAGGTCCAGAAGGTCAAAGGGATGGTGGGCAGTGGGGAGCAGGACTCCTTCAGAGAAAGGACCTTTCACCAGGCATGACGGTGCATGCCTGTAACCCTAGCACTCGGGAGGCTGAGGCAGGAGGATCACTGTGACTTCCAGCCCAGCCTGGCCTACATAGTGAGTCCCTGTCTGGAAAAACAACAACAAAAAGAGAGAGGACCCTTGGGGAGAGACCTGCATGATGAGATTGTTTGAAATGTAAGCACAGAAGGAAATGAAGTAGTAAGGCTCAGCCTGGAGGCTGAGGCAGGAGGATCTCTGTGAGATTGAGGCCAGCCTGAGTGAGCTCAAACCATCCTGAGCTGCATATTGAGACCCTGTCTCAAAACAAAACAAAACAAAAAAACAAAAAAGAAAAGTTTTGAGTTTTCCCACATCCTCATTCCCAGAGAAAAACATACTTTTTCTATTCAAAACCTATATTATATACAATAGAAGATAAAACAGATCACACATGGAATTTATACTATTATACATAATAACTACTTAATAACAACGGTGGCGACATTATGTACTTCATCTTCTATAACTTGCTGTTTTTGGTGCTGGGGACTAAACAATAATTTGCTTTTTTCACTTACTATAGAGTGGGACCGTGCACACGTGGTGGATTTCTTTCTCTTTGCTTCCCTCCTCCTTGGTTTCCTTCTTCCTTTCTTTCTCCTCCTAATGCTCTTCCTCTTCTGTTTTGTTTTTTGTTTGTTCGTTTGTTTGGTTGGTTGGTTAGAGTCTTGTTGCTAATTTTAAATGTAACTAACATTGGTAATAGCTGTCACATTAGGAATTTTTTGTTTTGCTTTTCTTTGACTTCTGGCACATGCTAGTAGCCAACGTGTATTGTTGCTCACTGTGCATCCTTTACTAATCTCAGCTCTTTGCACGTATTATTTCATTTAATCCACGTCTAAGCCCTTAGCGGTAGGAGCTATCACTGCTTCCCGTTTGCACTTGAGGGAATGCAGGGACGCCGTGATTCAGGAACTCGCCCTTCAGGTAGCAGAAAGGGGTGAGTGAGGCTCTCACTAGGTGCCAGGAAATCCGCTGGGCAGTAAACGCACACTAACAATTTCAGGCAAGGCATCTACTAAAATAGCCTGTGGCAGAAGCGAGGCGCACCTTGGGCTGCGCAGGGGCTGCCAGGGGAGACCTGCAGCTGCAAAGCGCAGGGTTACACATTCCAGGCAAGATGCCTAGAAGTGGACTTGCTGGCCAGGGCCTCGAGCGCCTGCTGTGGTCTCTAAGGTGGCCCCACGCCTTCCCACGCCCAAGAGCACTGTAGACAAAGTGCCAGAGAAACGCTGCAGACAGGCGACTACACGGAGCCTTCACTCCCGCCAACGAGGCCGGCCGGCCGCAGAGAAAACGGCGCATCCACTGTGCCATGACTTCTGCTCTATATGCTAATTGCCCTGTTAACCTTTCTTATTTTTTGTTTCTTTTTTTTTTTTTTTTTTTTTTTGTAGGACTAGGGGTTGAACGCAGTAGAGCTAAAAAGACCCAGTATTTTGAGGCCAGCCTGGGCTGTACAACAAGTTCTAGGTCAGCGTGGACTACATAGTAAGAACTTGTCTCCCAAAACAACAACAACAGCAAATCCAGCATCTTTCACTCCCTCGCGAGGCTGGGATGAGGTCATGCTTCGGTGCAGGGCGATAGATCTCACAGCCAGCCCCCGAGGCAGAGCTCTGGGATTATTAAATCAGTAGCTCCCGAAGGGGTGATGTGCTCCCTCTGGGGACATCTGACAAGGTCTGGAGACATTTTCTGCAGTCAAGACTAGGGAGGGTACACGTGGCATCTGACTGGGAGGTAAGAGCCCCAGACCGAAACAACCCAGTGTCCAGAAAGACCCAGGTGAACCAGTGGACGAGCGTCCGAGCACCCGCGGCTCTGCGCCTGAAGCATGAGCCGCACTCGGGGGAGAGCATTTAGGAATCTCACAGACAGGCGGGTGTTAAGCCACTACACCGGCCCCAAAGTCAGTCACACATACAATGGGGTGAAAGATCAAGAACGGGTGACATTAGGCATGTGCGGTAAAAGTCCTAACAGTGGTTAACTCGGGACTGAACCCAGGACCGCTGAGCTATAGTCCCAGGCATTTTTTAGCTTTTATTTTGAGACAGGTTCTGGCAAAGTGGCTAAGTAGCCCAAGCTGGGTTTGAACTTGTAATCCCCCTGCCTCAGCCTCTACAAATGCTGGATTATAGGTTCGAGTCACCACATCTAGCTCGTCATTACTTACAAATAGGTTTACTACACATATAGTGATAACTTTCATAATACATATTTTGTAATAATGTATTTTAAAATATATTTGTAAATCTAACATCTAGTGGTGTTGCGACAACTACAGGGATAGCTACATGCCAAAGAATGAAATTAGACCCTTATCTCACACATATACAAAAATCAACTCAAAGTGGATTAAAGATTTACATGTAACACCTGAAACTATAAAACCACTAGAAGAAAATATGGAGAAAAGCTCCCTGACAGTGGTATAGACAATAGTCTTTTGAATGTGAACCAAAAACCACCAGCAATGAAAGTTAAAAATAGATGAATGAGATTACAGCAAATCAAAAATGTCTGTATAGCGATATATAAGAAACTCAACTCAATAGCGAGAGAGCACAGTAAATTAATTTAAAAATGAGGGCCGGTGAGATGGCTCAGCGGCTTAAGCGCCTGCCCGGCAAGCGCGAGGGCCCGAGTTTGACTCCCGGAACCCACATACGAAAAAGGGGTTGGTGATATCGCTCAGTGGCACGGGCGCCTCCTGGCGCACGAGGTCCTGAGGTCGACCCCCCGGTACCCACCAAAAAAAAAAAAAAAAAAAAAAAAATGAGCAAAGGATCTGAGTAGAATTTTCTCAAAAGACCCACAAATGGCCAGCAGGTATATGAAAAATGCTCCAAGTCACTAGGCCTCATTTTCAAAGCTGCTGGGCAGAATGTCATAATTTTTGTTGTTGTTCTTTTTGAGACAGGGCCTCACTATGTAGTTCAGGCTGGCCTTGAACTCACTGTGTAACCCAAGCTGGCCTTGAACACATAGCAATCCTTCTGCCTCAGCCTCCTGGGTGTTAAGATTACAGGCCTGCACCACCTTGCCTGGCTGAGAACTTTATAACATAATCCCTGGTGCTTTACATGTGTCATCCAGTGTCAAGCATGTAGGTGGTACTCAGTACACCCTTGTTTTATGAATGAAGACTTGCCTTTTCTCTCAAATACGGAATTCTTGGAAGCAAAGTATTTGTTCCATTCTCTGTTTGTTCCCTGCACCCAGAACTTACACACAGAGAGAAGCCATAAATACAGGTTAGCTGTCACCTCTCTGGCTCTACCCCGAGTCAGGGCTTAGTCCCCTCAACTGTAAGAGGGGAACAAACGCGGCTCAGGAGACCACAGGACTGGCCCAAGGCACATCCAGAGCTGCAGACTTCAGGCTCTGACAAACCTGAGCCCCCTGGGACTCTGAGCCTCGGGGAGGGACAGCAAGGGGAGGACTGGAGAGAGGTGCAGGAGGGCTAGAAGGAGACCAGGAAAGAGCCCAGGAGGGCTGAAGAGGAGCTGGCCACCGCTAGGAATCATTGTCACCAGACAGGAAGCTTTGAGGATGGTAGGGTTCTCAGCTGGCTTGTGGCAGCAGTGGGGACTCTGCACGGGGTCTGAGGTCACAGCTATTTCTTAACGTCAGGTATTGCTTGTCTCTTGCGTTCTGCACGGTGGAATTTTCCCGAGCCTGTCTGATGGGCGATATCACAGCCGGCCAAGGCAGAGGCAGATACCTTCCATGAAGCAAGACGCTGAAGGAATTTGCAAAAACTATTCTCGTCAGATTGTTTCCATAGTTTTGGAGAATAATATTCGTTTTTTCTAAAACGTGTTTTGGGGGTAATATGTAACAAGTCTATTATTGTCACTTTAAAGTCAATAGCCATGTATTAAAGGCCTCAGTAATTTTGAATACAGTAAATATTGGTAACACAAAAATGAGGATTTCGATAATTTTTTTAAAACATAAACAGACCCTGGGCTGGGGATGTGGTTTGGCGAGGGCCTGCTTCCTAGCAAGCTCCCTGCTCCCTCTGGGAGACCCTGGGTTAGATCCCCAGCCACACACACACACACACACACACACACACACACACACAACCAGCCCACGCCACAGAAAGTAAAGAGGCCTTAAACAAAAACCTTGAAAATCTCTGCCCTTTGGGAACTAGCTGCCAGGCAAACACTCGTTTATTGCATGATTAAGTGGAGAGATGAAGGAACAAACGAATGAAGAAGTAAATGAACCCAGAATGATGTTTTGGGATACATTTTAGGATATAAGATCTGTATCTCTAAATATCCCAGAGGAAGGGAAGGAGGGAAAGGAGAGGAGAGGAGAGGAGGGGAGGGGAGGGGAGGGGAGGGGAGGGGAGGGGAGAGGAGAGGAGGGGAGAGGGAGCCGGCTGGTTGGGCTCCATCCTTCAGGTCATTTTCCCTTCTTACCCCTCCAGCAGCCTCCTTGTAAAATGGGCTGTGATGATTCTCCCTTGGGTATAGGGGTACATGGGTCATCCCAGCTACCAGGGGAAACTGAGGCCTCGGGAGGACTGTCAATTTGAGGGCAGCCCAGGTAACTTACTGAGACTCCGTCTCAGGGGACAAAGACACAGGAAGAATGTCACGCTTAAGTTAACAGCACTTAGCGAAGGGCCCACAGAGCGGAAGCCCTGGGCTATGAATACAATGGGAAGATGGGGCTCGGGACTCTGCTGTTCTGCATGGACTTGGAGTGGAAACCCTGGGGGTGACCCTAGGGGACGTTTATGGCCCTGCATTCTCCTGTCCCCTCCCACCTTCCCCAACACCTGCCTTCTGCCTCTGAGTGTCTCCTTGTGTAGGACCAAGGGGGCCACTGGGTGGGCAGGTGGAGGGCGTGGGGCGAGGAGTTCGTCCCATTCAGTGCCGGCAGAAGCTGGTACCGGGGTGCAGCGCTCACACCAAGCACTACAGGGCACCAGCTGGGCTCCTGGGGCCGGCAACAGGCCCTTCATCCACCTCTCCTTGCTCTCTTTCTCATCCTTTTTTCTTTCTTTCTTTCTTTCCACCTTCCTTCCTTTCTTCTTCCTTTATTTTTCTTCTGTCTTTCACCAGGGGATTGAACCTAGAGCCTTCACGGTGAGCTACATTCCCAGCCCCTCTTTTTTTTTTAATCAGATTTTATTGGTATATTTTAGATATACGTGATGATCACATTCATCATAGAGAATTTGTACCCGTACATGATGTAACTTGTTTCTTTTTCCCATTCCCCTACCCTTCCTTCAACCCCTCCTTTCCTCCCCATTTACAAAAGCTTTGTTTCCATGTTTTCTCTCTTTTTTTTTTGAGACAGGGTCTCGTTGCCCAGGCTGGCCTTGAACTCACTGCGATCCTCTTGCTTCAGTCTCCTGCGTGCTGGGATTATAGGCGTGTGCCACCACTCCCAGCTTTGTTTTCCTTTTCTCATTTTTTTTTTTTTTTTACTTTTCCTTTCTTCTACTTTTTTTTTTTTTTTTTTTTTTTTGAGACAGGGTCTCGCCTATGTAGTGCAGGCTGGCCTCGAAATCACAGTGATTCTCCTGCCTCATCCTCCTGAGTGCTTGGACTACGGGCATGTGCCACCATGCCAGGTTCTTTTTTAATTTTTTGAGGCACAGACTTGCCAAGTTACTAAATTTCCCAGGCTGGGCTCTAACTTGTAGTATTCCTGCCTCAGCCTCCCAGAGTTCTGAAATCATAGATGTGTGCCACCATGCCCAACAGGCCCTGTATCTTTCAATGAACTTTTACAATTTCTACTCACTCCAGCCCCCCAATTTTTCCCTGTTAGTGAGGGCAATGGGCAGACATGGATGACAATATCAACCCCACCAAAGTACTGGAGTTGGAGCAGGCGAAATCTAGGAGTTTGGGTGCCAAATTCTACCAGAGAGGCTTTAAACCGGACAAGAGAGGACAAGGGAGGCCGAGTGGTATCAATGATGGGGGCAAAACCCTCACTGTACTGGGTACGCGGGCAAGATTTCTGTGTGCTGACCTCCTTAATCCTCCTGACACCCTAGGGGACGCCAACAGGGACCTCCCTGTCTCACCCCCGGAGGAGTTAGTGCTCCTGGACGACCACCCCGCCCCAGAGCCAAACCCCACCTCTTGGTCCAGGGCAGGGCGCTGGAAGACTTGGATATGGAAGGTGCAGTTCGCTCTCACCCAGTGGTGGCGAAACTATGGCGCGCGTCTGTGCGATGACGTCACGAGCTGTATGAGTTGTTTTTCTCTAAACTAAAACCTTAGTCTTCAGGTTTAATCACAGTGTTGTCACTTGGCGACGAATAAGTGGGTTTGGGGTTGCAGTTCGGGCTCTTGGTCTCTGAAAGGTTTGCCATCGCTGCGAGTCTAACCCACGACAAGCATCCTGAAGGCCTGGCTCCCTGGTACCCGCTCATACAGAACGGGCCCTGCGGAGGGGTGGAGGTGCCAGTGCCCAGCCCTGCCTGGGAATACTGCCATTTACAGATGAGGAAACTGAGGCTTGGGGAGGTTGGGGCAAGGTTAGAGTCAGCGCAGTGGGACACCCAGCACGACATGGTCCCCGAGGCGGACATCTACCTGACCCTGCTCTGCAAAGGGCTGTTCAAACGCATGGCTCTGGGGTCCCGGGACTCTGGGTTCAGTCCGCCTTCGTCCCTCACTTAAAGTCTTCTAAGCTCTCAGTTTCCACACATCTAACGTGGAACGACGTTCAGTCTCCCGGCACCGGCAGGAGGGAGCAGCGGCGACAGCCAAGCCCTCGGCGAGTGAGACCTGGACTGTAAAACAAGGCGGCGGAGTCCAGGGTCCGTGGTCCCCTCTGCGCTGCACATAAGGTCACAGGCCACCCAGAGCCTCAAGGTGCCTGTCTTTGGCCCCGTCTCTGTTTCCCTGGGCTCCAGAGTGAACAATGGAGCCTACATTCTCGCTTCGGGGGCTTCCAGCTGCAGCAGGAGACACGCCTTGGCACAGGCTGCAGGAGCAGCCTGATGTCCCTGAGGCAAGGCCTGCTGGAGGGGCGCTTAGGGGGACAGACCCACACCGGGCCTAGTCCAAGGGCGAGGCAGCTTGGAAGCAGAGGGGGTGGCGCTGAAGTCCCAGTCCCAGGGAGCTGAGAGGACGGAGGGAAGGAGATCCTTCGAGGAAGCAGAGGGAAGGGGCGGGACGGATGCCCCCAGGGCCATCCATAGCCCAGCTCAGCTAGGACACTAGAGATAGGTCTGGAGCATTTACCGGTTATCCAGGGTGCTTCTCAAAACACTGGACCCCAGTGACTGTTTGGTAAACAAAGTGCTTTTCTTAAGCTGCAAGGTGGTGGGTGACACAGTTCTGCCTTCATGTACTCTGAGAGCAGCTAGGGGGACCCCGTCCGGCTGGGCGACAGTGGGGACAGAAACAATAAAGCTCTGATCTCCCTGAGCTTGCCGTAGGCAGGGAGACCGACAGGACAATCACAGATGCCGGGAGACCATCAGCACCTCCGCAACAATGGGAAGGTTTGGAGTCTCAGAGGGGGGAGAAGGCCTCTGTCTGCAGTGACGCCCCACTCACACCTGAGGACCCCAGGCGAACAGGTTTCCAGTCCTGGCCCCTCAGGGCCGGGCAGGCAGCTCAAGTGTGATAATCTCACACCAGGTGCTAAAATCACTTGCTCCATCACCCGTCTTGATGGGGACACCTTTTAATATCGCCTGTGGCCCAGCAAAAGCCACCTGCAGGCAGTTCAGCAGCTGGAGGCCGAGAGCACCTGGAAATTCAGCACTGTGGACTCTAATGAGCCAGTCTGTCCTGGAGTCCTCAAGACCTGTAGAATCAGGCAGGCTCCTTCTGTGGGGTGAAGGGAAGGACAGGAGGGCTCCCAGCAGGGCTCCCAGGAGTAGGGTGTAGCTGGGGGGCAGAGTGCTGGCCTGGCCTGGCTGTGTAACAGGAGGTTTGTGGCTTCGGCTGATTTAGTTAGATTCCCCCACCAGCGCGCTCCAAGCTCACCTGCGACGAGCTCGACCGGTGCTTTAGAATGAACAGCAACCCTGTAGTTCTTCTCCAGCTGCCCTAAGACATTTGTATCCTTTGAGTCCTATTTTTGCACACATTTTAAAAAAGTTTTTTTGTGTGTTTTGTTTCATCATTGTTTTGTTTGTGCGTATACTGGGGATTGAACTCACGGCCTTCCTTCACATTAAGCGAAATCCCCAGCACTTTTTGAAAAGAATTTTTTGAAATTTGGAGACAAGCCCATATGAAGTTGCTAAGTTGCCCAGGCTGGGCTCAAACTTGGGATCCTCCTACTTCATCTTCTTAAAGTGCTGGGATAACAGGCGTGCGCCACCACACCTGGCTCAAGCATACAATTTTTTTTTTGTGTGTGGGTACCGGGGGTCGATCTCAAGACCTCACGAGCCAGCAGGCGCCCCTGCCGCTGAGCGATATCACTGGCCTTTTTTCGTATGTGGGTACTGGGAGTCGAACTCAGGACCTCGCGCTTGCCAGGCAGGCGCTTATGCTGCTGAGCCATCTCACCAGCCCACGCATACAATTTTTATAAAGGAGATCTTTGGCATTTCACATGCATTTATCATCAAGCAACATTCTTGGCCATTCTGCTCTACTTGCAGCCGCAGTTCACCTTTAGTGTGGAAAGACATGAGGGACAGTCGTTCCCATATTTCTTGGCCACTTGTATTTCTTTCTCAGCACCCTGCCTGTGCACTAGGCTAGCTTTCTGTTCGGTTTCAAGCATTCTCGCAGAATTTGGCCAATATGTTTGGGTCCTGAGCACACATGGAATTGTGGAATGTGCTTGGGGTTTGAAGAGGAACCTTATGCTACCTTTTCTAACTAGAGAGACACCCACCCAGCTGGCACAGTAGCACATGTCTGTAATCCCTGCACTCTGGGAGGCTGAGTAGGGAGGATTGCAAACTTGAGCCCAGCCTGGACAATTTAGCAATTTAGTGAGAACCTGTCTCAAAATTAAAAAAAAAAGAAAAGAAAAGAAAAAATGGTCGGGGATGTAGCCCGGCGTGAAGGCCCTCGGTTCGATCCCCGGGATGGAGTGAGAGGGCCTCCCATGCGAGGCGCTGTCGTGGGTATTTCTGAGATTCCCTTCTTTGTGATCTGCATTGGACTCAGTTCTGTTGTATCAGGTAAACCACCTCTGCCTGTGCCGGCACCAACCATGTTCCTTGTCACCTCCCATCCACGGGCTAACCCTCCGCAAGGGCTTTAGGATCTATTCGATCTTCTCCATCCCTCAGCCCCCACCCCACAGTCTTGCTGTAACCAGGTAGAATCCCCATTCCTGTACGGGTGGATACCTTTCCATCTCTATACTAATGGGCCAAGATTGGGTCGCTGGCAGGACAAGAAGGGACAGTAACAAGCCAGCCCCTTGACACAGCGCCCTCAGGTTAAAAAAGCTAAAATTCCTGACAGGTGACCTGGGGGAAGGCCACAAGGGCATACAGACCCTAAATGACTCACGCACCTGAGGTTCTGGCCTAAGGTTTCTCCTGGCTGCCTCTGCTCGGGGCACAGGTGTGGCAGTTCCAGGCTCCCAGCCCAGAGGGGGATGAAGCAGCACCAGGTTAGGGTGATTTATCTTCAGGTACATATTTGTACCTTAGGAATCCTTCCTACAGATTAAAAAAGAATAGCTGGCGCACGTATTGATCGCTATTTGGTACTTTGACCAATTGACAAATTATCGGATCTCCCAGTCGGCAGACCTCTGTGACATCCCTTTTCTGTCCTAAGCGTGATCTGTGAATGTGTCCAGGGTGTGCAAAGCAATGAGCGAAAAGATGTGAGGTGCAGGGTCCAACCCCTCCCTGGAGAGCGGAGCCAGAGGGGAGGAAGCCCCGGAGCTTCTGCAGCGCAGATAGGTTTTGGGAAGAGGACTCCTTTGGCTGATACGTGGGTGGAGGCATGTGCAATCATTTTCTTTATTTCTCAGTTTATTCATTTCTCACCAGCCATGGTGGTGCAAGCCTGCAATCCCAGGCCTCAGGAAGCTGAGGCAGGAAGGTTGCTGTGAGTTTAAGGCCAGCCTAAACTACATAGTGAGACCCTGTCTCCCAAAAAAAAAAAAAAAAAAAAGTTTGGGGCCGGTGAGATGGCTCAGCGGTTTAAGTGCCTGCCCGGCAAGCGCGAGGGCCCGAGTTCGACTCCCAGAACCCACATACGAAAAAGGGGCTGGTGATATCGCTTAGTGGCACGGGCACCTGCTGGCGCGTGAGGTCCTGAGGTCGACCCCCCGGTACCCACAAAAAAAAAAGTTTGTTCATTTATCATCTGTCTCTTGCACTAGAATAGCAGCCTGGGGACAGGGGGACCCTGTGTGTCCCAAGAAGCCTGGATGCTTTGTGCTAGGGGGTGGGGCTCACTCTTGGTGGGCAGAATGACTGGAGGAAACCACTGCCAGCCAGCAAGATCCGGATGTGGGGGAGAAAGCAGACCAGCCTGGAAGTGGCCAGCTGTGACGTCTTCCGAGTGCGGATGGCCGGCCTCGCACTGTGAACACCCCTCGGCTTTCTCCTAAGCTGGTATCGACTGTGCTTCTGCTTGAGGCTGGGGCTGCGCCTGGAATGTTTCAATTCTAGAAAGGCCGTTTGGTGGCCTCCATGTATAGATCTTGGTTTGAATACAGACTTCAAAGATATGAAATGCCTTATATAGTGTTTGCCAAATTTTTCTCCTTCCTCTTCCTCCTCCATTTCTCCACTTTCCCTTTGTCCTCTTCTCCTCCTTCTTTTTCTTCTCCCCTCCCCCCACTCTTTTTTTCCATTTGCCAAATTTTAAAAGCTTCTCAGGCCAGGCGTGGTGGCGCACATCTATAATCCGAGCACTCAGGAGGCTGAGACAGGAGGATTGCCCTGAGTTCCTGGACTAGATAGTGAGTTCAGGACCAGCCTGGAATACACAGCTAGCCCCTGTCTCAAAGAACTAAAAAAAAAAAAAAAAAAGAAAAGAAAAGCTTCTCAGGTCTTCCTCTGGCCTGATTTAACAATACAAAATCAGAAAGGGAGAGGTTGTTTGATGGTAAGAAATTATTATTAACCCCTGTTGGGAGTGGTAGTCAGGTTGGGGCTAGATGGGTAGAAGAACTTACGAGGTAAAAGTGTGTATTTGTTAGAGATACACACGGATGTGTTTCTGGGCGTCTGGGAGGTATTTTAAGACCCTGAAGGGAGTTGCCCCAGGGGGAAGGTGGGCCACTGTACAATTCTATTTTTGCATGTATATGGAAATTTCTATAGTAATAATAAAAAGGAAAATGGAAATAAGAGGTGAGCTTGATTTTCAAAGGAGAGGAGGTGGTTCAGCTAGCGCTGAAAGAGGGCCAGACCCTCAATAGCTTCCAGTCTTATTCTAATTAGCATCGTTATTATTTAAAAGGCCAGTGGCCCAATGTTGTGTCTACACTGCCGGCCTAGAAGATCTCTGCTTACACTGTGTCAGATCCAGAAGGCTTCCCTCGGGAGCCTGTCCTTTTCTTCTTCCCGTCCCTTGCCCCTATCGCTGGGGCTCGAACCCAGGGCCTTCACACCGGGCCATACCCTCAGCATCCACCCTCCCCTCCCCTTAGAGTTTTTATTTTGAGACAGAGTCTTGCTAAAGCGCTAAATTGCCCAGTCTGGGCTTGGACTTGTGACCCTCCTGCCTCAGCCTCCCGGAGTGCTGCGATTCCAGGCAAGGGCACCATGGCCCTTCCTTTCCTTTTGCCTTTTCTTTGTGTTTTTTTGGTGGAGGGGTGTTTTAATTCCTTTCTCCACCTGTGGCCGCACCCTTGCATAACCATCCAACTTTACTGCAGAAAACTACAGCCATTAACATTTTCTCTTCACAACAATACTCACAAAGGAACCATCCCAGACCTGAGAAACCACCGTTTATGGTGGCTGCCTGAAGGGAGGAGACAGAGTGGGTGGGGCAGGGACTTGCTTTTCCCCTCTTATAACTTTCAGTTGGCCTTTGGTTGTAATGCCAGGTTTTTAATGGTCACAATGCCCTGATGTGTCTGTAGATTTTGGTTACAAAATACTCTTACGCGTGTATAAATGCGCAGCCGTGAAGCACAGAATGGCCTGTCCCTCTCTGTCCTCTCCCGGGAGCCAGCCTGGCTGCAGAGGGACCGAGGCATTTCCGGATTTCTGGGACTCTGGGGATGGCTGCCTTCTTCCCGGAAGTCCTGAGATCAACAAGCCTGGAGTCCTCTCCTATGCATTTCCCTGCCCCACAGCTTTCGTGAAGATTTTACTCTTTGCTTCTCTTTCCATAAATCTACCACCACACAACAGGCTTGGCCCCTCTTCTGCATTATTATTTAGACCCAAATCTACTTTTATTAGCCTTCCTCCACATCTTTATTACAGTACAGTTGAGAAATAAAAATTGCTTGTATTTACAGCTTTTTTGTCACAGGGATACGTCGTGGGACAACTAAGTGAGCTACCAGTTTAAATATGAACTTTTTTTTTTCCTTGTGAGGACACTCAGGGCTTGCATCGGGGTCCACAGTCCACCCGAGGTGACTACCGTCGCCATGCCGCGTGGTAGAGCGCAGAGCCCACTCCTCCTGCCTCTCCGGAACTTGGCGCCTGGGGACCTTGCTCTCTTCCTCCCCACCCCATTCCTGCACCTATGTGTAGCTCATTTTTTATTTTTTTATTTGTTTTTTTTTGTGGTGGGGACTGGGAATCAAACTCAGGACCTCGCTCTTGCCAGGCAGGCGCTTGTGCTGCTGAGCTACATCCCCGGCCTTTTTTGATTTTTTGAGACAGGGTCTCACTGTGTAGCCGAGGCTGGCCTCCAACTCATGGCCATCCTCCTGCCCCAGCCTCCCAAGTGCTGGGACTACAGGCCTGTGCTACCACGCCCAGCTGTTCTAGCTCATTTTTTAACATTTGCAAAATAACTCACCACATGTGGTTTTTTTTTTAACCTTATTGGATTTCAATTGATAAACAAATGTAAAAAAAAATTTTCTTCTGAGGTAGAAAACCAAGCTTTCCAGGCTTCATTATTTTAGCAACTCAGAAAATATTCCAGAAGTACCTGGAACTTTCATCTCTATCCGTTGGCAGCCAAGTGCGGTGACTGAAGAGAAGTCCTGAGGACCCTGAGCAGCCGGCCCGGAGGCGGTTGGCCAAGCAGCCCTGGCACACAAGCCGCTTCGTGGACACCCCAGTGCGGGGCAGATTCCTCTCCACGTCCCGGGTCCGCCGATTGCTATCGCGGTCCAGATAAGAGCGGGTAGGATGGTGATTGGTTTCTTACTCACAGGCTCCTGGTTACTCAGAGGCACAAGATCGCCGCACCTACACAGATAACTGGTAGAAAGACACCTGGGAGAAACAAGCCTGTCCCTGAAGACAATGCCCCGGCGTCGCACTTGTGAGCGAGCCTGCACTCGCCGCGGCGCCTGCCCGGGTGGAAGCCCCCGGCGCTGGCCACGCACGTCCGTGGCCCCCGGCCCCGGGACGAGGGCTCCTCAGCTGACGCTCGCAGCCCTGCTGAGCACCTACTAAGTGCTGTCGGGGTTCTGGGCATGGGGCAAGGAGCCCCGGACCCGGCTTCTGGGGAGTTTCTGTTCTCCTGGGTGTGACAGGAGCCATCGAGTGTGCACCGATGCCAAGTGTGAGCAGGGAGGGAGAGGGAGGCTGCTCGGAGGGGAATCGCAGGGTCCCGCGTGCGCCCTGGACGCGAAGCCTTTGGCCAGCCCAGCTCTGGACGGACTGGAAGCTGCTCCGAACCTCATTCTTCTCATCTGTCGGGTGACAAACCTCAAGGCTCTGCGTCTTGCTACTCCTGAAGGTGCGCTGTTTCCAATAAGGACAGGAGCCTGAGAAGCCACGGGGGCCCCAGAGGCTTGGAGAAGTGACCGGAGGCTTGCGAGTGATCGCCGGACTCCAGGCTGGGCACAGCGGGCACCGCTCCTGTCCGGTGCTGGCTCCTTGGCTCCCTAACCCTGTCGTCCACCCTGATCCAGAGCTTTCTCTCTGGGAAGCAGGGTCAGGCGAGGAGGGAAACAATCCAGTGCTTGCCATCAAGCTGTGTCCTTTTGGCAACAGTATCAATTTAAAAAATGAACTGGTCTGGGCCTGGTGCAGACACGCAACTGTAATCCTAGCTACTTGGAAGGGTCACAAGTTCAGGGCCAGCCAGGGCAACTTAGCAAGACCCTGTCTCAAAACAAAATAAAACAAAAAAACTAAAAAGGGCTGGCTGGGGCTATAGCTCCAATTCCTTGGGTTTAATCTCCAGCTCTGAAAAAAACAGAAACTATTTAATTAAAAAATAAAAAGAGCTGGGCATTCAGCTCAGTAGCATGCCTGGGGTCAATCCCCCACACCAGGAAAAAAAAAAAAAAAAAAAAGGGTCCAGTAGTGCTACAAGGGTAATGGGAAAATTTAATGAAATGGAATAAGGAATTTTGTGTCCCATCGTACACATATGGGGGTTTGGTAAATAGTCAAAGGTATCGTTTCATATTAGTAGAGGAAAGGCAGATTATTCAACAAGGAGAAGCATTTGGAGGAAACTTAACTCCTTTTTCCTGCAGAAAAGAGTGCAAAGATAGCAAAAAGCTAACGGTACAAAGTGAGTGTTCTGTATAAACACATTGGGAATTTTAGAAGTTTTGTCATGAACATGACTTTTACACCAAAAGAAAAGGGTTGACAAAATATACTGCATAAAAATTTCAAATGCGAAAAAAATAGTAGAATATCCACCTGTGTGCTTCCCTCCCAGTCCTGGAAGAAAAATGGTATAGCAAGTTATCAACTCAGGTGGACAGAACCCAGAGTTTTTCCTTCTGTGCATGGTTTTGGTTGTTTTTGTTTCTGTTCTGAGACAAGGTCTCGATATGTGATCGAAGCTGGCCTCAGCTAGATCCTCCTGCTTCAGCCTCCCAAGTGCTACAATTACAGGCATGCGCCTCCATGCCCAGAATTCTGGGCAGAACTGTAATTTTATTTCCTTTGTAGGGATCCAGGAATCATAGGTAGGTACAAAGTTCATTACCAAGCCCAGCGTGGTGGCTCCAGCCTGTAACCCAACACTCTGGAGGCTAAGACAGGAAGGTCGTGAATTTAAAGCCAGCCTGGGCAATTTTGCAAGACCCAGTCTCAAAAACAAGATAAATAAATAAATAATGTAAGAAATCAGCATCTCGGCTAGCTGCGCTTGCAGGCTGTGCGTCCCGTCCCCTCTGGGATCTGTCTGTACCCTCCATCTGCACGACACGGGAGGAAGCTACAGAAAGGCAGCCGGAAGTGGCCTCGATTGGGCGCGCAGTGCCAGCTCGGTGCTGACTCCACGACAGCGCCCCCTTCCTCCTCGCAGGATGGGACAGTGCGAGGTCCGCTTCTCCCTCCACTTCCCAAGCGGGGTTGCTGAGGCAGAGTGTCCTCTCTGTGGTCTGCAGTGTAGGACACCTGCTGACCGATAGCTCCCCAGGCTGGCAATTGCAAATGCCGATTCCCTCTGGGAATGACAATGGACGACGTCAGCCCGGGAACGAGCACACCCTCCCCGTGCAGGCTTCTCCCCACCCCTGCTGAGAAGCAGCCCGTTCACCCTAATCAGCTCCCTGCCAACTCTAGAACTTTGGTCCTCAGACGCGGTTCCCCACCAGCAGCTTCAGCAGCCCCGGAGAACACTAGAGATGCAAATTCCAGGGTCCCACCCAGAACTCCTGAGCCGTGAAGCGGGGCGAGCCGCAGCATCTCCCTGAGCAACCCCACCAGCTCTTCTGCCGCCCTCCCAACTCACCTGCATTTGGAATCTAAGCTGCCCACTTTCTTCTTCCCCAGCGTGGCGATGAGCGGCAGGTCCTGATCCCTCACTAACCCTATCGTCTGAGATGAGCCAGCAGTGGGTGCTCAACAGCTATTGCTAATAATTCTTTAAACAAACGCTGCCTTGCCAAGCTCCGTGCCATGTACCTAGAATCTCAGCTACTCAAGAGGCTGAGGCAGGATGGTCCCAAATTCAAGGTCAGCCTGGGCAACTTAGTGAGTGAGGCCCTGTCTCACAATAAAATAAAAGGCTGGGGATGCAACTCAGTGGTAGAGGGTTTGCTGCTAAGTTATATCCCCAGCCAAATATCTACCCTGTGCTAAGGAGGTTCCCACGCCTGCGTGGTGGGCAGAAGTCGAGATTGTCCACAGGGTAGGAAAAGGGGCTGGATATGGGAGTGACAAGATGCGTACACCTACGCTAATATATTTGCATTGTGTATAATAAAATAATTGTTTTTTAATTATGAAGAAAGACATGCACAGCCCCGGAAAACAAACGAGCAGAACATCGAATGATTTCCCTCCTGATAGATATACATTTTTAAAAGTTTTTCGAAGTGTCTGGTTAATGATTAACTTGCAAAAAAAAAACCCAAAAAACCCGGGCCCTGCTCTTGCAAAAGGAATTGCCCCACTCCGGGCCAGCATTCCCATGGCCCGGGGGCACCTTTCGCAGCAGCGTTCGCAGAGCCTGGTGGACCAGGCATGCTTGAGTCATGACTGCCGGTCAGCAGAGTTCAATGTCCCCTGCGGAGTTTCAGTAACGATAAGCTCCGGGGCTTGGTCAGAGACAAAACATACCCAAGAGCCCGCATGGGATGCACCGACTGCCTTGGGTCCTCTCAGTACCCCGAGGTCCACACGGCTGCACCCTGGGCAACCATCCCTGGACTGTGCGTCCAGCCGGGTCTCCCGGGCCGGCCCCGGGCGCTCGCCCTTGGGCCTCGGCCTGCAGTGGTTCCTGGGTTCTCTCCGGCGCTTTCCATGCATAGACACAGCTTCAAGACCCCTGGAAGGGAGCCTCAGCCTGTAAGAACCTACTGGCGCGGTACCTGCCAGAGCAACCTCCAGGACCAGCGTGTCACCCAGGGTGAACAGGCAGGGGAGGAGACAGGTGTTGGCAATCATCTGGTGCTGGGCACCATTGCTAGGAAAATGTGGGCTCCCAGAGGGGGAGCCCTTTCTAACAGGGCCTCTCTTTCCAGGCCTTCCCATTGTCCTGGCCTCCTTTTTTTTCAATTTTTTTTATGGACACACATTTGCAGTACATAATGATTATATTCATTGTGGGGAGTTAGTTCATGTAGGTAACATTTCTCTATTATTTTTTAACCCCTTCCCCTCTCCTTCCCTGCCCCTGCCAGCATGACCCCTTTACACATATATCCATTTTTTTCTTACGCATGTCTGTAGTACACGATGATCACATTCCTTGTTGGGACTTGGTATACGTACATAGCACTTCACAATTCCTCCCTTTTGAAGATTTCTTTTCCCTTCCTTCCCTCCCTCCGTCTCTGTTCCCTTACCATATGCCAAAGATCCCAGCTCTATTTCCTGTCATCTAGCTTTTATTTTGCACTTTATTTATACGTTGGGTTTTTCCTATAAGGGAAACTGAGATATTTAAGCTTGCGTGTCTGATTTACTTCACTTGACCTTATGGTCTCATCCATTTTCCTAAAAATCACTCAAATTTATCCTTGTTTATGGCAGAGTAGTTCTCCATTGTATGTAAATACCACATTTTCTTTATCCACTCATTTGTTGATGGACATTTAGGCTGCTTCCACGATTTAGTTATTGTGAATCATGTTGCTGTAAACATGGGTGTGCATGGATCAGTGCAATATGATGTCTTTACTCAGGAAAATACTTAGAAGGGGAATACCTGGGTCAAATGGGATTTCTATTTTTAATTTTTTGAGGAATCTCCATACTGATTCCCATAGTGGTTGTACCAGTGTAGATTCCCACCAACAGTGAAGAAGGGTTCCTTTTTCCCCTGCAGCCTCTCCAGCATTTGTTATTATTCGATTTCTTGAATATTATTATTACTCCATTTTTTTCCTGGAGTGAGATGGTCGAATGGCCAGTGATGTTGAACATTTTCTCATGTATTTATTAGCCGTTTGTATTTCTTCATCTGAGAAGTGTCTATTCATTTCAGATGCACATTTTTTGATTGGGTCTTTAAATCTGAGGGGTCTAATTTTTTTTTAATTCTCTTTTTAATTTTTTATATATTCTAGATATTAGTCCTCTGGAGCAGCTGGCAAACAGCTGGCAAACATTTTTCTTATTCTGTAGGTTGTCTCTTCATTCTGTTGGTGGTTTTCTTTGCTGTACAGAAGCTTTTTAATTTGATACAATCTCATTTGTTGATTCTATTATTTCTTGTGTGACCAGGATTCTATTCAGAAAGTCCTTGCCTGTGTCTACATCTTCATAGACATACGTGTCTTTAAGAGTTTCACCTACTTGTCTTCCAGCAGATTAAATGGTTCTATCTTAATATTTAGATCTTTGATCCATTTTGATCAAATCTATGTTCAATCTTCGGCATGTGGAAAGCCAGTTTTCCCAGCACCATATGTTAAAGAGGTTGTCTTTCCTCCAGCAAAAGTATCTTGCCCCTTTGTCAAAGATAAGGTAGCTGAGTGTGCCTGCAGTTGTTTCTGACCCTCTGTTCTGTTCCTGACCCACAGGTCTGGGTTTTTTTTTTTTTTTTGCCAGTACCATGCTGTTTTTATTATGGTAGCTTTGTAGTATAACTTAAAGTCAGGGATTGTGATGCCCCCTGCCTTGCCATTTGTTGCCCAGGGATTGCTTTGCTATTCTATGTCTCTTCTGTTTCCATATGAATTCTAAGATTGTTTTCTCTTGTTCTGTGAGGTATACTATAGGTATTTTGATTAGGAGTGCATTAAATCTGTACAAGAGTTTTGGAAATATGGCCATTTTCACTATATTGGTTCTGTCTCTCCAGGAACAAGGGATATCTGTCTATCTTCTGATATCCTCTTCTATCTCCTTTTTCCAAGTACTGTAGTTTTCATTGTAGAGTTCTTTCACTTCTTCTTTTTTTTTTTTTTTTTTTTTTTTTGGTACTGGGAATCAAACTCAGGACCCTGAGCTTCCCAGGCAGGTGCTGTGCCACTGAGCTATATCACTGGCCTCTTTCACTTCTTTATTCAGGCTTCTTTTTTTTTTTTTGTGGGTACCAGGGGGTCGACCTCAGGACCTCACGCGCCAACAGGCACCCGTGCCGCTGAGCGATATCACCGGCCCCTTTTTCGTATGTGGGTTCCGGGAGTCAAACTCGGGCCCTCGCGCTTGCAAAGCAGGCGCTTACGCCGCTGAGCCATCTCACCGGTCCTTTTTTTTTTTTTTTTGTGGGTACCGGGGGGGTCGACCTCAGGACCTCACGCACCAGCAGGCGCCCGTGCCGCTGAGCGATATCACCGGCCCCTTTTTCGTATGTGGGTTCTGGGAGTCGAACTCGGGCCCTCACGCTTGCCAGGCAGGCACTTATGCCGCTGAGCCATCTCACTGGCCCCTATTCAGGTTTATTTCTAAATGTGTCATTTTTTTGGTGCTATTGTGGAAGGTATTGTTTCCCTAATTTCCTCTCAGTGAGTTTGTTGTTGGTGTACAGGAATGTTATTGATTTTTGAGTGTTGACTTTGTATCCTGCTATGCTACTGAATTTGGTTATTAATTCTAGAAGTCTTTTGGCGGAGTTTTTGGGGTCTTCTTTGTAGAGTATCATGGCATCTGCCAATAATGATAATTTAACTTCTTCTTTTCCTATCCATATTCCTTTTATTTCTCTCTTGTCTGATTGCTCTGTCTAGTGTTTCCAGAACTGTATAGAACAGGAGTAGTGATAGCAGATGCCTTTGTCTTGCTCCTGATTTTAGAGGGAAAGCTTTCAGCTTCTCTCCTTTTAATATGATGGCTTTTATCAGGTTGAGATAAAGACTTTTTATACCTATTTCCTTCAGGGATTTTAGCACGAGTGGATATTGGGTTTTGTCAAATGCTTTTTCTGCATCTATTGAGATGATTGTGTGATTTTTGTCTCTGTTTCTGTTCACGTGATGAGTTACATTTCTTTCTTTCTTTTTTTTTTTTGTGGGTACCGGGGGGTCGACCTCAGGACCTCGAGCGCCAACAGGCACCCGTGCCGCTGAGCGATATCACCGGCCCCTTTTTCGTATGTGGGATCCGGGAGTCGAACTCGGGCCCTCGTGCTTGCAAGGCAGGCGCTTACGCCGCTGAGCCATCTCACCGGCCCACATTTCTTGATTTATGTATGTTGAACCATCCCTGCATCCCTGGGATGGATCCTACTTGGTCTTGGTATATAATCTTTTTGATGATTTGCTGCATTCTCTTTGCCAGTATCTTGTTGAGAATTTTTCTTTTTCTTTTTTTGTCTTTTTGAGACAGGGCCTCACCATGCAGTTCAAGCTGGCCTTAAACTCACTTTGTAGCCCAGGCTGGCCTTGAACTCGGGGCGATCCTCCTGCCTCAGCCTCCTGAGTGCTGGGATTATAGGTGTGAGCCACCATACCCAGCTTGTTGAGAATTTTTGCATATATGTTCGTTAAAGAGATTGGCCTGTAGTTCTCTTTTTTGGTTCCACCCCACCCTACTTTCAAGTATTCATAGCACAAATCTGGGAGGCAATTATCTTATTAATTAATTAACCAATTATTGGCATCACTAGGGATAAAACTATCCTGGTCCTTCACACTGAGCTACATCCCCAGGCTTTTTAATTTAATTTAATTTTTTTATTTTGAGGCAGGAATTTGCTAAATTACTAAGTGCCTAAGCTGGGCTTGAACTTTTGATTCTCCTGCCTCAGCCTCCCTCATAGTTGGGATTACAGGCATGTGTCTGGGTTGAAATCTTTTAAGGGGTGTGTCTTCTTTTTTGTTTTATTTTTCAAAACTGTCTTTACAAAGTAACAGAATCCCAAAGTCTAAAATCCAGACTCAAAAAGAAAAAGTAAATAAAAAATGAAATAAAATCCAGACTCCACTCACCAGGTATGATAGTGCTCGTCTGTAATCCCAGCACTCGGGAGGCTGAGGCAGGAGGATTGCTGCAAAGTTGAGGGCAGTGTGGGATGTTCAAGGCCAGCCTGAATTATGTAATGAGACCCTGGCTCAAAATAAAATAAGATAAAATAAAGTAAAGTGAAATCCAGACTCCAAGACAACCAATGAGTTTTAAAATCAGTATGGTCAGTTTCATGACTAATTTGTTTTCTATTGGCTTCCATTGAATTCAGAGATTTGTTGAAGAAAACTGAACTTTGGTAAATCTTCCTCTTAGCTTTTGAGTAAAGCAATATGATTTTCCAATAAAATTTTACATGTCTTTTGTTGAGTTTATGCCTAATTGTCACTATGCTGCATTGTATCCAGGACCTTCACGCTGAGCTATATCTCCAGCCCTTTTTAATTTTTAAAATTTTGAGACAGGTTCTTGCTAAGTCCCTCAATTGCCCAGGTTGGTTTCAAACTTGCCACACTCCTACCTCAGCCTCCTGAGTAGCTGGGATTACATGCATGCCCACGCAGCATATACTTTCATTTAATTACATAACATCTAGTTGTTTTTTCCATGTGTACAGAAATTCTATTGATATTTATTTATTTATTTATTTATTTATTTATTTTATTTATTTATTTATTTATTTATTTTTTTGTGGGCACTGGGAGTCGACCTCAGGACCTTGCGCGCCAGCAGGCGCCCGTGCCGCTGAGTGATATCACCGGCCCTTTTTCTGTATGTGGGTTCCAGGAGTTCAACTCAGGACCTCACGCTTGTCAGGCAAACTCTTATGCCACTGAGCCATCTCACCAGCCCTGATTTTTATTTTTAAATTTTTAAATTATCAGCCCGGCATGGTGGTGCACACCTGTAATCCCAGCACTCAGGGGACTGAGGCAGGAGGATCGTTGCAAGTTTGAGACCACCCTGGGCTACAAAGTGGGCTCAAGTGCAGCCTGAACCACATAGTAAGACCCTGTCTCTAAAAGATAAAAAAAAATTCTTTTTATTACTTTTTATTAGTATACTAATAACTTTTTATCTTTTTGAGACAGGTTTTTGATATGCAGTTCAGGCTGATCTTGAACTCACTTTGTAGCCCAGGCTGGCATCGAACTGGCAGCAATCCTCCTGCCTCAGCCTCCCGAGTGCTGGGATTATAGGCGTGCATCACCATGCCCAGCCTTTTCTTTGTTTTTATTTATTTTTGGTGGTGCTGGGGATCAAACCCAGGGCTTTGTGCATATGAGGCAAGAACTGAACCACTGAGCCACATCCCCAACCTTTAATAACTTTTTAAATTATTTTTTATTGGTATGTACTTTGCTATACGTAATGATCACATTCATCATAGGGACTTTGTATTTGTGCATGATATACCTTGATTCCTCTTTTTTTCCCCATTCCCCTCCCTTCCCTTCAACCCCTCCTCCCCTCTCCTTTTTTTTTTTTTTTTTTGGTACAGGGAATCGAACTCAGGACCTTGCACTTGTCAGGCAGGCGCTGTGCCACTGAGCTACATTCCTGGCCCCCTTCCTCTCTCCATTTATAAAAGCTTTGTTTCCATTTTTTCCTTCCATTCTCTCTTTCTTAAAAATCCCTTTCCTTTACTTCCATCCCCCCTTGTTCCCCTCCCCATTTGAACAGTTCTTCCTGATTCCCAACATCTGTCCTCCATTAGGCTCCTTACTCACCCTACATTTCTCACACCAGAAAAACAATGCAATATTTAAACTTGTGTAGCTAATTTATTTCACTTAAAATTATGTTCTCAGGGTGCATCCATTTACCTAAAAATGACTCAAGTTTACCCCTTTTTACGGCAGAATAGTACTCTGTTGTAAATACCACATTTTCTTTATCTATTCGTCTGTTGATGGGCATGTAGGCTGTTTGCAAGATTTAGCTTTTATAAATTGTGCTGCTATAAACATGGGTATGCATACATCACTGTGGTATGATGTGTTTATTTTATTTTTATTTTATTTTATTTTTGTGACAGGGTCTCACTATATAGTCCAGGCTAGCCCTGAACTCACTATGTAGCCCAGGCTGACCTCGAGCTTTGCAGTGATCCTCCTGCCTCAGCCTTCCAAGTACTGGGATTACAGACATGCACCGCCATGCCCAGCCAGCATGATGCTTTTAATTCTTTCAGGAAGATACCTAGAAGGGGAACAGCTGGGTTAAATGGGTCCTCTGGTTTTAGTTTTTGAGGAATCTCCATACTGATTTCCATATTAGTTGTACCAATTTACATTCCCACCAACATTGGAGAAGGGCTCCTTTCCCCCCAACCCTCGACAGCATTTGTTACTTGATCACAGCCATTCTTTCTGGCATGAGATGGAATCTCAGTGGAATTTCAGTGTTTTAATTTGGATTTCTCGAATGACCAGTGATGTTGAGCATTTTTTCATATATTTGTTGTTTGTACATTATCATCTGAGAAGTATCAATTCATTTCAGATATCTATTTTTGGATTGAGTGTTTAAATTGGGGGCAGTGTCTGATTATTTCAAGTTCTTTATATATGCTAGATATTAGTCCTAATGTCTGAGAAGTAGCAGGTAAAAATTTTTTTCCCATTCTGTGAGTTTTCTCTTCACTCTGTCGGTGGCTTCTTTTACTGTGCAAAAGCTTTTTAATGTGATGCAATCCCAGTTGTTGATTTTTGTAGATATTTCCTACGAGATCAGCGTTTGGTTCATGAGGTCTTTGCCTACAACTTTGTGTCTTTCAGGAGTTTACTATTCTGTCTTCCAGCAGATTAATTGTTTCTGTCTTAATATTTAGATCTTTGATCCATTTCAATTTTTGTTTAGGGCATGGTGAGAGATATGGGTCTAGGTTCAGTCTTCGGCATGTGGAAAGCCAGTTTTCCCAGCACCATTTATTATAGGGAAATTCTGTTGATTTTTAATTATTAGTTTTTGTTTTCAGCAATATTCCTGAGCTACTGTATTTGTTGTAATGGTTTGTTGAGCCTCCTATGTAGTCTGTGATGTTATCTCTGAATAATGAAATTTTATCTTTTTTGTTGTTGTCGTTCCTCTGTTTTGAGACAGGGTCTCGCTATGCAGTTTAGGCTGATCCTGAACTCACTGTGTGGCCCAGGCTGGCCTCAAGTTTGAGGTGATCCTCCTGCCTCAGCCTCCCTACTGAAATTTTGTCTTTTGATCTTTAAACTCTCTTGCTTTTTGGCAGGGATAGGCTTGGTTTGGAAGAGAGGTTTGTACTAAGGCAATTTCTGTTGGGATTTTTTTTTATATTTGTTTGTGTGTTTGGTTCATTTTCAATAAAGTAATTGTTTTTTTGTTTTTTTGTTTTTTTTTTATGTGGGTACCGGGAGTCGACCTCAGGACCTCACACTTGCCGGGCAAGCGCTTATGCCGCTGAGCTATCTTACCGGCCATTTTTTTCCTTTATGTGGGTTCCAGGAGTCGAACTCAGGACCTTGCGCTTGCCGGGCAGGCACTTATGCCACTGAGCTATCTCACCGGCCCAACTAACTGGTTTTTAATTATGCAAATAAGACAAACCAATAATGAATCAATATGCAAGAGCACAAAACGTAGTCATTGGTCATTGACCTGGAACTTGAAGATAGTGTTAAGAAAAACTTAGTAATAGGAGAGATTGAGGCCGGTGAGATGGCTCAGCAGCATAAGTGCCTGCCTGGCAAGCGCGAGGTCCTGAGTTTGACTCCCAGAACCCACATACAAAAAAAGGGCCGGTGATATCGCTCAGCAGCACGGGTGCCTGCTGGCGCACGAGGTCCTGAGGTCGACCCCCGGTACCCACAAAAAGAAAGTAATAGGAGAGATTTTTGTATTATTCTTAACTTTAGTGAAATATTTTCACCATTAAGAATAATTGTCAAAGGCTGGGTGTGGTGGCGCATGCCTGTAGTCCCAGCACTTGCGAGGCTGAGGCAGGAGGATAGCTGTGATTTCGAGGCCAGCCTGGGCTACACAGTGAGTTCAAGGCCAGCCTGAACTGCATAGTGAGACCCTGTCTCAAAAAGGCGAAAAAAAAAAAAAAAAAAAAGGAATAATTGTGAAGCCAGGTGTGGTGGCGCATGCCTGTGATCCCAGCACCCTGGGAGACTGAGGCAGCAGCAGCGCAAGTTCGAGCCCGGTGTAGGTAATTTAGTGATGTAGTGAGACACTGCCTCAAAATAAAAAGAGCTGGGGATATAGCTCAGTGCAAAGGTCCTGGATTCAATCCCCAGTACCTACAAAATAAGGCTGGGTGTGGAGGCGCATACCTGTAATCCCAGCACTTGGGAGGCTGAGGCAGGAGGATTGCTTTGAGTTCGAGAGCAGTCTGGGCTACAGAGTGAGTCTTGCACTGTATAGCGAGACACTGTTAAAAAGACAAAAAAAAAAAAAAAAAAGGGAATAAAATACTGGTTTTATAGCTTGGTAGTTCAACAGCTCTCATAGAAGGAATTTGATGATTGGTTTAACCTTGAATGCATGGCGAATATTATCAAATGCCTTTTCCCCATCCACTGATATAATCAAGGTGCCTACAAATACTAGTTGAAGGAATTCTATTTTCATTTTCCTTTTTTTCAATCTTCTTCATAGGATTTATTTTTTTTTTTTATTAAGTTTATTGGTACATTTTAGATGTGTATAATGATCACATTCATCACAGGGAATTTGCACCTGTACATGATATATCTTGATTCCTCTTTTTTCCCCATTCCCCTCCTCTCCCTTCAATCCCTCTTCCCCTCCTTCTGTTTTCATTTTCAAAAGAAGCCAAGGAATCAGGTATCAGTTTCCTCGTCTGTTACGAGCTTTCCCAGGGGCGTCCAGGAAGCAGTCGCCATTGCAGAGCAGAGATGGATCTGCCCAGCTCTGGGCTCTGGTCCTGCTGCTGCCGTGAAGGTCAGCGTCCCCTGGGCTCTGGGCTGCACCCAGGGTGTGCAGAATGAGGAGCACGGCAAGGACAGGGCCGCAGGCTGCTCCTTAAGTCAAAATTCAGCTCAGATCTGCATACATCGCTGCTTGCTGACAGCGTGGGCTCCAGAGCCATCAGGGGAGGGATCTGGATGTCACCACTGTCGTACAGTGGTCAAACCTAGCCTCAGAATTGGTGGCACCACTGAGCATGGTGGCACATTCCTGTAATCCTAGCACTTGGGAGGCTGAGGCAGGAGGATCACTGCAAGTTCGAGGCCAGCCTGGGCTACTTAGCAAGACCTTGTCTCACAAAAAACCAAAACATGAAATAACACAAAACCAAAAGAACACACAAAAAAGAAAAGAAATTGGAGTGCCAGCTGATACTACCAGCCTGCTCAGGGGAGACCTGTGAAACACACAGCGGCACCAGGGCTTTGAGAGAGGTGCCAGGTGAAACGCAGGACATCCATAGAGTTAAATTTGAATTTCTGACAAACAACAGATAGTTTAAGTAAGTTATATAAATATTGCACGGGGCTCCCTTACACCCACACACACGCACACACACATATATGTTATTTATCTGAAAATCAAATCCCGCATTGTATTTTACTTGCTGTAGCTGGTAACCCCATGTACAAAGAGAATTCTGGACAAAAATGTTTCACCTGAAAGAATTAAAAGGCTTTAAGAACACTGAGATTCCATCTTACTGCAGAAAGAATGGCTATCATTATGAAATCAAATAAAAACAAATGCGGGCTAGGCTTGGTTGGGGGGAAGAAACCCTTCTACATCGTTGGTGGGAGTGTAAACTAGCTCAATCACTATAGAAATCAGCATGGAAATTCCTAAAAAAAAAAAAAAACTAAAAATAGGAATTCCAGTAAATCCAACTATTCCCCTTCTAGGTATCTTCCTGAAAGAGTTAAAGACATCATGTTACGGCGATATGTGAATTCTTGTGTTTAAAGCAGCACAGTTCATAAGAGCTGTGTCTTGGAAGCAGTCTGTATGGCTATCAACAGATGCATGATTTAAAAACTGTGGTACTTATACACAATGGAGTACTACTGTGTCGTAAAGAAGGATAAACTTCAGTCATTTGTAGGAAAATGGATGCACCTTGAGACCATAACGTTAAGTGAAATAAATCAGACACATGAGTTTAAATATCACACGGTTTTTCTTACTTGAGAAACACAAAATATAAATAAATTAAAGAGCAAAATAACAGATAATAGGAACTAGGGAGATAGATCTTTTGCAAAAAGGGAAGGGGACCAAGAGATGGAGGGAGCGAGAGAGAGGGAATCAGAAGAGAGTGAAGAGAGAATTGAGACGCGTTAGGTGTAGGTACTCCCTACAATGAGTGTAATCGTTATGCACTGCAAACATGTACTAATAAAAAATGTTTTTTGAAAAGAATAAAAAGGCTTCCAACTTGCAATCCTGGAGCACATGACAGACATCCTCAGGGAGATGTGAGGTGAGTATCATGTGGCACATTCCGGAGATCTGCCGACCAAGCCACGGGAGGGGGCAGGCCCAGATCTCCGAGATTAAGAAGACAGAACCAGCGGGCGTAGCGCATTAATTCTTGCTCGAAACTCCTACGTGACCGCACGTGGGCCGGCGGTTGAAGTCCACCCGGCTCTGTGTACAAATTTCAGGGGCATTTTCTACAGTAGTTTAGAGGAGGCCTGGGGATCAACAATGGCGAGGGGACATTCTTTTTTGGTTTTGTTTTTTCATTTTAATTTTTATTGGTATGTGTTTTTCAGTACGTGATGACGATATTCCCCCTGGGGAGTTGGTACATGTACATCGTCCGTCTTCCTTCCTCTGCTGTCCCTTCCTCTCCTGTCCCCTCTCTGTCTCTATCTCCTAGGGGGACATTCATTTGGAAGATTAACAGCTGATGGAACCCTAGCGGCTTGACCAAACCCTCTGAAACCAATGCAGGAGGCGAATGACACCAGGGCAGGATCCCCTGCTTTGGATTTGTCTGTCTTTTCACGCTCTTGGATGCGGCTTGCCTTAGATGGTGAACGTGTCTTGTTTTTATAATTAAAAACCACTTATTGGCCAGGGAGATGGCTCAGCAGCACAGCGCCTGCCTGGCAAGTGCGAGGTCATGAGTTAATTCCCGGTACCAAAAAACAAAAAACACTTATTGCCAGGTGTGGTGGCACCTGCCTCTAAGTTTAGCTACTCAGAGAGGCTGAGGAAGGAGGGCCACAGTTTCCAGATCAGTCTGGGCAGTGTAGGATGAATCTGTCCCAAAATAAAGGGCCGGGAGTGGGCTATGCCTCGGCAATCCCTGGGTTCAAACCCCATTACAACCAAATTAAACACATGAACAAACAAATCCAATTATGCCCTTAAAAATAAGACCAAACACACAAGCAAGGACAAGAAAGCCCTTTGTTGTGCCCCTGGCCAGTCTGGGGCTTGGTCCCCATTCCCGGGGGGGATCTGTGTGCTTCCTTCCCGGAGGGTCTCCCCGCTGGACAGGACCCCCCTCATCAGCCAGGACCTGGGACCAGGCTGGGGTGAACGGGCGCGGCGCTGACCCCCCCAGCCCAAGCCTGGGCACCGCGCAGAGTCCTGGTTGGGCGAGGGAAGGGGGCTTCTGCCCTGCAGATGCTGCCCAGTGCTGGCCTTGCCTAGGGCGAGCGTTTCCCAGTGACCCACGGGGCCCAGGGCACTGGCCTCACTGAGGACAGGGTGGGGGCCGGCATCCGCTCTCCCCAGATCTCAGATCAGCGAGAAAGAGGAACCCCAACAGAAAGAGACTGGGCTTTTAAAATGATATTTTCAGGAGAAAGAAGATGTTAGTGAGGGTAACTCTTGGTATGCATCTGTCAGACGGGACTCGGAGGCGCCCAGTGTCATCGACAGTGAGAGACGCGGCAGATACAGACGTGAGGCACAGGGTCCTCGGTGTCTGTGTGGCGAAGCGACAGGCATGAAGGAAAAACACCCCGAAGAAAAAGCCAGAAAAGGAGGACAAGGCTCAGAAGGGTGTGGCTCACATCTATTAGGATGAATATGATCAAAGAAAGAAAGAAAAATAAGTGTCGGGATGTGGAGAACTAGAACCCGTGTAGTATACTGCTGGCAGGAAAGTAAAAATCACACAGCTGCCATAGAAACAGTTTGGAGGCCCCCAAGATAAACATAAAGCCTCTGTAGAGTCCAGGAATTATTTTCCTAGGTGCACATCACAAACGGAAAAGACATATTCCAACGAAAACTGGAGCCAGGAGTGGTGGCACATGCCTATAATCCCAGCACTCAGGAGGCTGAGGCAGGAAGATCACCGTGAGTTTGAGGCTGGTGACCTTGGACGAGACCCTGTCTGAAAAACAAAAAACAGAAAACTTGAACACAAATATTCACAGCAGCACTATTTACAATATCCAAAAACGTGGAAACAGCCAAATGTCGATCAATAAATGGGTAAAGAAAATGCAGTGTATACACATAATGGAATAAGATTTAACCACGAGGGCTGGGGATATAGCTCAGTGGCGCAGTGCCTGCCTGGCAAGCATGAGGTTGTGAGTTCAATTCCCAGTACCAAAAAAAAAAAAAAAAGATTTAACCATGAAAAGAAATGTAGTACTCCTGGGCCAAGTGGTGCAGGCCTGTAATCCTAGGTATTCTGGAGGCTGAGACGGGATCCCAAGTTCAAGGTCAGTCTGAGAAACTTAGATCCTGTTCTTAAAAATATTTTTTTAAAGGGCTGAGGATGTAGCTCAGTGGCAGAGCACACCTGGGTTTAGTCCCCAGTACGGAAAAAAGAAAAGAAATGTAGTGTGGAAGCAGCAATGGGGGTGGGGTCATGAAGATACTGCGCTTGGTGAAAGAAACCAGCCACGAGAGAGCTCATAGGAATTAGCTGGTTTGTTCCAGAGAAATCTCCGGCATGGTCAAATTCTGTGGCTCTGTAATGGATACCAGGTTTCCTTTAGGGGTGATGAAATGTTTGGGAACTAGGTTATATCACACTGAGTTTTCTGTGTTTGGAATTGACCCAGGGCCTTCGCATTGAGCCACATCCCCAACTATTTTTATTTTTTTATTTTGAGACAGGTTCTCACTAAGTTGCCTCAACTGGGCTCCAATTTCCCACCCTCCTGCCTCTGCCTCCTAGAGTGCTGGGATGGTAGGTGTGCGCCACTGTGCCTGGCTGGCTACGTCACACTGTTAGGGTACCAAATGCTCCTGAAACATGCACTGTCAATGATTAAAATTGTGAACTTTATCCTATGTGAAATATAGTTTAATTTGTAAAGTATGATTAAATTTATACCAAATTTAAAACCTGCAAAAGGATACCAACATCTCCATAGGAAATAAAGAATGAAAACATAGGGGCCGGTGAGATGGCTCAGCGGTTTAAGCGCCTGCCTTGCAAGCGCGAAGGCCCGAGTTCGACTCCCGGATCCCACATACGAAAAAGGGGCCGGTGATATCGCTCAGCGGCACGGGTGCCTGTTGGCGCGTGAGGTCCTGAGGTCGTCCCCCCGGTACCCACAAAAAAAAAAAAAAAAAAAAAAGAATGAAAACATAAAAGTGATAGAAAAACCCCAATTCCGAAAGAGTTTCCATGCGGGAGGCCAGGGCTGCCTCAGTTGTAGGAAAGCACCCGGGTTTGCCCTTTCCAGAGTGGGGTGCTGAATTGTCCAGGGGCCCCAGTGTTGTTCCCTCTTTTTTTTTTTTTTTTTTTGGTACCGGGAATCGAACTCACGACCTTGTGCTTGCCAGGCAGGCTCCATTCCCTCTTCCTGCTTAAAGCGTTTCACATTTGAGCTTTTCGGATACTGTAAAGAGTGCTGCAGTGACTCTCTGGGTCCAAGTTTTGGTTTTTTTGTTTGTTTGTTTGTCAGCGAAATGCGTTGAGCTTCTCCTTCCGGTTTCTGGGTGCACAGCCCTGGCCAGCGTTTCTTGTCTGGCTGCTGTTTGTCTACTGTGGGTTCGTGGTATACGTTTACTTCTTTGCCATACCTGTCTGCTTTTCCTTTAACCAGTCCGATTGTTTTACTTGTTGGCCAAAAATTGGAATAACCAGAATTAGCACCAAGAGGGTGCACAATTACGGTGGAGTTGAGACAGCAGGTAAAGCGCGCAAGTACACACCCCTCATGTAATCGTGCAAGGCCAAGGCCTGGGTTAGGGTTGGAGCAGAATTAGCGAGCCTGAGCCTGTCAGGGGCTCTGGCATCAAAGGCAGTGACATCAGCCATGGTGCCGGCAGTCGCCTGGACTTCTGAGTGGTCCTATGCTCTGCTGGAGACGAGGGCATCCAGAGAGCGGCCCGTGCACCACCCCACCTCCTCCGTCCTTCTCCTCTTTCACACCAACACCCTGCAGCTCTGCGGGTGCCGGGGAACTCAACCGGTGTGAGAGTCATCAAGACTGCACATGACTGTGGCAGCCAACTGCATGCCACCTGCCTCCTTGGGGAGCCCCAGCCCTGGGGTTCAATCCGTCTTCATCCTGAGTTGTTTCCTAACGGCTCAGTGCCTCAGTTTCCACACACCTGAAATGGAAATGGCATTCTCAACGGACCTCTTAGGACCCGGAGTGGGCTCGTGTGTGCCACCTTCTAGATGGGCCATCCGACCCATCGAGGCCCATCGAGGCCTCGAGCCCTTGTCTTTACCCAGTTGTCCTCTTGCATCGAACATTGCATCGAGCATGAACCAAACTGACTAACAGCGCAGCACTCCTGAGCGGCCAGCGCCCTGAAAGGACCTGAGAAATCAAGGAGTCAGATGAGGAGCGTGAGGAGATGCTGAGGACCAATGTGAACAAGCGGATCCGGTGATCGAGGGTTCCAGGGAATTGGAGTGACCATGATTTGTAGGGTTTTGCTGATTGCCTGTGGGCTAACCCTCCTGTCCTCTACCACAGGGTAAGGGCCGCTGAAGGGCAAGGACTTGTTCCACAGGTTTGCTGTTGACTGCCTCAGTTTACCTCAGTCTCTGAACTTCATAGACCTGAAGGACAACCTCCCTGTCAGGGGTGCACTGAAGTGGAACATTCTAGAAATGGCTAATTTTCTTTCAGAACCTATTTGTTTGTTTGTTTCTTTCTTTCTTTTTTGTCTTTTTGAGACAGGGTTTTGCTATGCAGTTCAGGCTGGACTTGAACTCACTTTGTAGCCCAGGCTGGCCTCAAACTTGCAGTGATCTTCCTGCCTCAGCCTCCCACGTGCTGGGATTACAGGTATGCGCCACCACACCCAGATAGACCCTCTTTCAAATAACTTACAATGGTTTGTTTGTTTCTGGAAGCTTCTCAATCTACTTTGGCCTTGAAGACAAGTTGAAAAACACAAATGGACCATGGAAATAAGAATGGTGGGCTCCAGATTTCCGGAAGTGGTGATTTAGCGCCAGCCACATCTGCTGAAGGCTCCCAGGAAGTGTTTGGTGTTATAGGTATCAAGGTCTCGTCTAGGACTGGTGCTGAACAGAGCGTAAGTAGATTTTTCTAGTGAAGAGGGGCAGAGCCAGGGTGCCCATGTGGTTTATCTGAGAATGGAAGAGGGCTAGTAACTTCCCTGCTCAAGGCACGCGCACCAGGAGCACCCTGGGGAAACCCAACATCATCACCCTAGTCCAGTGTCTCAGCCACACTTGAGTGGAGAACAGTTTGTCCTGCAGGGGATACTTGGGGCTCCAGACTGCGGCGTGCATGTGTGTGTGTGTGTGTGTGTGTGTGTGTGTGTGTGTGTATGAGAGAGGCCCACCCCAGCCCCTGAGAGACTTCGGGTTGTCCCACCTTCGCTATGGGCATCTCATGGATAGAGACCACGATGCTGCGCTCCATCCTGCAATGGCAGGGTGGGCCTCAGACCTTAAACCTCAGCAGGGCCAGGCTGGAGAATTTGATAGTTACTCCACTGGCCTCATTTGGGAGGGGTTGGGGTTGAATTTTCAGGCTGTTAGGGAAGAGAAGCATTAGAGAAATTTTAATGGGCTTCTTCTGCTGCCTCCTTTGGCCAAACAATCAAATTTAACCACGGAAGGCCCGAGCTATTAACACCAGCATTTACTTACAATGGAATTGTATGCGTCTGAAAAGCTACATTTAAAGCTGTTACAGTTTTGCTCTACTTTGGTTTGTTTTAATGCCCTATGTGTGTGTTTTCTGAAAAGACCTGAGTGACTTGAACAATGATCTTTTCTGAAGTAGCAAGGAGGTGACAGATCCACACTTCCCTGGCATTGCTGTGCCCTGCTCACGCCTGGCGGTTTCAGGTCCCCAGCAGCTCCCTGATCGTGACATTTGCCCTGTTCTCACCGGTTCCGCCCAGCACCTTACAAGAGCGGCGTCGCATTGTATGGGTGTACCCCAGAGTCGTGGTGGCGACCTGAGGTTTGTCCAGTTTTTCCTGCTTTTACTGAGATAAGAAGAGCATCATTGCGAAGGCAGACAGCTGTCTGCGTACACCTGTCCACCTTGTGTTTGTGAAGATGAGGTTCTAGGAATTGTCACTGCTGAGTCATGGGGTCTGCACAGATTTCAAAGCTCCTTTTGTTTTTCCTGGGGGAGGGGTACCACGAACAGAACACAGGGCCTTCGCATTGAGCTCTGCCTCCAGCCCTTCAAAGAAATTTTTGATGTTCAATCAGGGTCTCACTATGTTGCTAAATTTCCCCAGCTGGGCTCTGATTGGTAGTTCTTTTTTTTTTTTTTAATGTGGGTACTGGGAGTCGAACTCAGGACCTCGCGCTTGCCAGGCAGGTGCTTATGCCGCTGAGCTATCTCACCAGCCCTGATTGGTAGCTCTACTTCAGCCTCCCTGAGTGCTGGGATTACAGATGTGTGCTACCACACTTGACTAGATTTCAAAGCTTGTTAAAAACTCTCTTATTCACTTGGGAAGCTGAGGCAGGAGCATCAAGAATTCAAGGCTAGCCTGGTCGCCTAGAAAGACCCTGTCTACAAGACAAAACTCCCCCATAGAGGCTGAAGTTTTAATACTAGGACTATAGATTACTCTCTTCTAAATATGTAAATAGATGGGATGACTTCCTGGAAACGCAAGACCCCCGGAGGGTGCCTAAATGTTCCTTAAATCCTACTAACCATTAGGTGGAGATTATATTTAATCCTACCAGGAGATCCTATCTGATTGCGATGTGATACCCTCATGAGAGCCACGCCCAAAGTGTAGTAATTTCGGGGACTTCCTGTTCCCCTCTGTGGCCAGGCTGCAGCCCATCCTATAAATCACCCCGAGGGGCTTGGAGGGAGGCTCTGCTTTCTCCTGTTTCCTGGTTCTGCCCGGCTGTGGAAGACAAATGGTCACTGAGCAGGGTGACAGGGACACATGCCCTGCTCCTCCAGCCCCCAGTGCGTTCAGGGAGTGCTTTGGGATGACGGCAACGAGGATGCGGGCCCTGAGGGAGCGGGCTGTCTGGTACTGGGTGAAAGGCTCAGCAGTGGTGAGGCGGTGGTGAGGCAGTGGTGGAGCCTCAGAGAAGCACAGTGGCTGATGCCTATAATCGCAGCACACCGGGAGCCCGAGGCAGGAGAATCCCAAGTTTGAGTTCAGTCCAGGGAATTTAGCAACTTAGTGAGACCCTGTCTCAAAATAAAATAAAATAAACAAATAATGAAAGATGGGATGTAGCTTGGAGGGCGCTGGGTTCAATCCCCAGTAATACACACACACACACACACACACACACACGCACACAGAGTCTGACATTGTGTGTATATGTGTGGGGACTACTCCAGGCAGAAGAAATAATGCATCGCCTAGTACGTGGCTTTATTTAAAAACAACATGGGGGGCCGGTGATATGGCTCAGCGGCATAAGTGCCTGCCTGGCAAGCGCAAGGTCCTGAGTTCAACTGCCGGTACCCACATAAAAAAAAAATGGACACTAATAACTGTTCACATTTATATTTGCAAGGTGCAGCATGTGTGTGGTGCTGGGGATCGCACCAGCCAGGCGCTCTACCGCTGAGCCACACCCCAGCCCTGGAGAGTGACATTTCATATGTGATCATCAGAGCAGGGAAACCGGCACTTCTATCACTTCGAACGTTTATCATTTTTTAAAATTTTTTGGATTGGGAACATTTTTTTTTATGCGGGTACCTGGAGTCGAACTCAGGACCTCACACTTGCCAGCAGGTGCTTATGCCGCTGAGCCATATCACCCGCCCACTGGATTGGGAACATTTGAAACCCTCTCTTACCAGCTATTTTGAAATATATAACTAATTGTCGTCAAGCGTAGTTACCTTCCATACTATAAAACATTGGAAGCTATTCCTTGTTTATTTTATTTTATTTTATTATTATTATTATTTTTTTGTGGGTACCAGGGGTCGAACTCAGGACCTCGCGCTTGCGAGCAGGCACTTATGCCGCTGAGCCATCTCACCGGCCCTTTTTTTCCTTTATGTGGGTACCGGAAGTCAAACTCAGGACCTTGCGCTCGCCAGGCAGGCGCTTATGCCACTGAGCCATCTCACCGGCCCCTATTCCTTGTTTTAAAAAGAAGTTGCTGGGCCGGTGAGATGGCTCAGTGGCGTAAGTGCCTGCCTTGCAAGCGCGAGGGCCCGAGTTCGACTCCCGGATCCCACATACGAAAAAGGGGCCGGTGATATCGCTCAGCGGCACGGGCGCCTGTTGGTGCGCGAGGTCCTGAGGTCGACCCCCCGGTACCCACAAAAAAAAAAAAAAAAAAAAGAAGTTGCTGCTCCTGTGCACTCTTCCTCAGTACCTGGTAACCATCATCTCTCCACGCCTTCCCTTCCTGCCCAGCCTCTGGTAACTGCTCTTCAACTCTTTTTTTATTTTTTTTTAATGAGATCAACTTTTTAACTTCCACATATAGATGAGAACATGTGGTTTTTGTCTTTCCATGCCTGATTTATTTCACTTATCACAATGTCCTCCATACTGCCACAAATGACAGGATTTCATTCCTTTTTATGACTGAATAATATTCCACAGTACGTGCACACCACATTTTCTTTGTCCAAGCATACGTTGCTGGGCACTTAGGTGAATCCCATACCTCGGTGTTATGAACATTGCTGCAGTAAACACTCGTGGATGGACATCCCTTGATGTACTGATTTCCTTTCCTTTGGCTCTATACCCCGCAGGAGGATTGCTAGAGCCTATGCAATTCTATTTCTGTTTTTGTTTTATTTTTGTTTTTTGAGACAGGGTCTCACTATGTAGCCCAGGCTGGTCTAGAATTCGTAGTCCTCCTTGCTTAGCTTCCGGAATGCTAGGATTAGAGTTGTGGGCCACCATTCACAGCTATTTCTACTTTTTTTGGGGGGGGAATCTCCATACTGTTTTACATAATCACTGAATTAGTTTACACCCCACCAACGGTGTACGCGAGTTCTCCTCCCCACTATACGACTTTAACTTAGAGAATTCTGTTTGCTCAGCAGTGAATCCTTGAGAAAGACAACTAACCTCTCTGGTCCCCTGGGTACCAGTAACAGCTATAGCTTCTCTGTAGAACTGTGCCCACAGAATGGCTCGGATGGACACACGGAACGCACAGACCAGAGGCGAGCACTCTGCCCCCCAGCGTGGCGAGGACCCTCTTCACTTTCCGGATGAAGAAACGGACCTAACCGCCCCACGTTCACACAGCAACACAGGGAGAGGAGACAGAACGTTTGCCCAGGACTTTCTGACTTCAAAATCCAAGAGAAGAATCATTATGCCACCTGGAGGGTACGTTGAAAAATCGACCCTTCGTGGCCATTGGAATTGCCAAACTGTATTCAAGTTGCCCAGCTTGTATGCGGTACTCGAAAAAAGGGGAATTACTATTGTGATGAGTGGGGATTGGCCTCAGCATAATTCCTGTGGTAAGCAACTGGGATCAGGTAAAAGTTACTCAGCTACTTGCTCCAAGAAATAGTGCGGCCAGTAGATAAGACCGCCTCAGTTCTCCAACACCCCACCTTGCTGGGCTCATCTCTCCGTAGCCGGCAGCCGTGGCCCGATCCTAACTGGTTTCCTGCCGTAAAGATCCACCGTCAAATAGCTCATCCAGGGCCCTGTAAATACCATTCCCTAATTTCTCCAATGGGAATCTCCGTTGACAAGATGTTCTCCTTTGCTGCAGGAGGTATAACCCAGTTTTGCCTGATAAACGGGTTTTGCTATGGAATTACGCCAGTGGAATTAAAGCCCATGGAGGCAATAAAAATGCTTTTGGTTATTATTCTGCAGAACACACAAAGCCAAATGCGTTGGCACAGTAATGGTCACCAAGGGATGTCCACGTCGAAACCCCTGCAACCTGTGGTTACATTCGCCACCCATGGGCGAAGGCATTTGCAGAGGCGACCGAGGCTTTGGAGATGGGGAGATGATTTTAGAGCGTCACTGCGGGGCCTTGTAGGATGAAGGTAGGAGAGCCAAAGTCAGACAAGGGGATTGAACAGTGCAGCAGAGCTTGCTGGTGGCTTTGGAGATGGGAGAAAGGGCAACGAGGGAAGGCACAAGACTCCAGAAGATGGAAAAGCCAAAGAATTGAGTCTCCCCTAAGGCCTCCTAAAGGGCGCAACCCTCTTTTTTTTTTCTTTTCTTTTCTTTTCTTTTCTTTTCTTTTCTCTTTTCTTTTCTTTTCTTTTTTCTTTTCTTTTCTCTTCTCTCTTCTCTTTTCTTTTCCTTTCTTTTCTTTTCTTTCTTTTCTCTTTTCTCTCCTTTCCTTTTTTTTCTTTCTTTCCTTTTCTGTGGGGGTGGGACCCAGGGCCTCCACATACTAAGCACATGCTCTACCACCGAGCTACGGCCCCAGCCCAGCACCTGCTTCAGACTAACGCTTTGCAGAACCACTGGAGCAGGAGTCTGCTGGTTTGTGTCGCCGTTTGCAGTAGTCTGTTCAGCAGCAATAGGAAACGAATGCATCCAACAGGGCAGCCCAGGCCTCCGCTCTGCAGCTGTCCACCGGGAGCAGCTCCCTCCCTTGCCACTCCGAGGCTGGGGAGGTGACAGGCTCGAGTTAATGAAGTAACTCTCTGAGCTTAGTCTTCCGGGCAGAGCTATCACAGGGACACGGAAGGGGCTGGGGTCAGAAATGACGGGGCTGGGAAGCGCTCTCCACTCACTTTCTCAGCATCCAAGAAAGTTACTGGGGTAACGAGAATAGCATCAGCTGCAGGCGCAGTGCATCACCGGGCGTATAACTCATTGCGTGCGTGTGTGCGCATGTGTGAGTGTGCGATTGTGTGTGTGCCCAAAGCTGGGGACTGATACACAGGCGCACCAAGGCCTCACACAACCACTGTCCAACGCTTCATTTCTCAACTCACACAACCAGTTGTGCGTCCGGCAAAAACATTATTCAAAAGCGCGTCGCATGGGTGTCTCAGTAGCTACACTGAGGGGATGTGTGCCCCGTGTGAGCAGGAAGCGGGGTGTAGAAGGCCCAGAGTCAGAGACCTGGAAACAGGTCGTTTCTCCTCCTCCCCTCCCCCCTCTCTCCTTCCTCCCCTCCTCCTCCGCCTCGTCCCTGCTTCCTCTTTTACTTTGCTCCATGTTGCATAAAACTTTGGAGACGGAGAAGGGCAGGAGCGATGTTCCAGATAGCAGAAAGAGCAGCCAGAAAGTTCATGGGGGTGGAGAAAAGGAAGAGCGCCATGCAGGGAGTTTGAAACCAGGGTTCCAGAGGCCTCACAGAAAAAGGAGGCTCTGTTAAAAAAAAAAAAAAGTCCTCAGGACCAGAACACTCTCTCACAAGATGGTCTGCCCGGCACATTCGCGCGGAGCCTGAGAACCTGGGAAACGGCCCCGGAACTCTGAGAAGGCCGCGACACTGGTGGGGCCTTGCCTTCCTTGGTCCCCTTTTGTCCAGAGAAGAGCCCGCATCGGAGTCACACCGGCCTCCACCTCTGCGGGGGCTGCACCTCCAGAGTCCTGATCTGGGACCCGAGAGGGCTAAAGCCTGTGGGTCCAACCTTGCCCTCCTCGGGCTCTGGAGGCTCTCTCGGAGGCCTTGGGGGGCCTGGCGGCCAGGTGTGACTGTCCCCAGGGTCTGCTCGCTCAGTGACCCCAATACCTCCATGTCCTGGGTGCAGCTGGCTGGGAAAAGATGCAGTCACTCACATGGGCTCCTGCAAAGGCCAGGGTCACACCCTCCTATCATTACGGCTGGGCCCATCTAAAGATTGGGGACAATATGCCCGGTCCAAGGAGCTGGTCCCCAGGCTGGGCATGGGCACCCCAAATGGCTCTTGCTCCGTTTTGGAGCTTTGAACCCTCACTGGGACCTCGGCCTCTGGACCCGGGCCCAGATGGGGAGGGGGGAGAGTCTGTGTATTGTTTCAGGAATGGCTAACACTTTTGAAAACTCACGATACTCTTTCGAGTATTCTGAAAACAAGATTTTTCTGAAGACAGTTACATAATGTGGAATAAAAAAATATTCCAAAGGCAAAGGAATGACCACCTAAATAGATAGGTGGATTGGGTAAATGATAAAAGCTACCATTTTCAGTGAAAGACGTGGTTATGCCATAAATCACATGAAGTCTCTTTTGGAAAAATAAAACCTAAATAAAACTGACCTTTAAAGCTGGAAAAATAGGGGCCGGTGAGATGGCTCAGCGGTGTAAGCGCCTGCCTGGCAAGCGCGAGGGCCCAAGTTCGACTCCCGGAACCCACATACAAAAAAGGGGCCGGTGATATCGCTCAGCGGCATGGGCACCTGCTGGTGCGTGAGGTCCTGAGGTCGACCCCCGGTACCCACAAAAAAAAAAAAAAAAAAAACTGGAAAAATAAAAATGGATTGGACCCTTAAGTGTGCCATTGGGCCTGGCCAGTTTGTCCAGGGGGTCACCTCCTGAAAGAATGACAAGGGCGACATCAGCCCAGGAGAGAGCCCAAACTCTGTCCTGCCCCCCAAAAGGATTCTTTTTCTTCCTGTTGAGAATGAACCCGTTTGCCCTAGTCGGCCACCTTTCAAAATTTGAGATGCACGATTCCCCAGTGATGTGCATCAGAAGCCCTGGGGAGATTGCTAAACTTCGGATCGACAGGATCGGCCCACCCGCAGGTTTCTGATTCACTCTTGGGTGGGGCTCGGGAATGCGTCGCAGCGATGTTGCATCTGGGACATTTGGGGAACTACGTTTTGTAGAGTTTAGGGTTTGCAGAACTCGGAGCGGTGCCTGACAGAGGCATCACCAATGGAACCAAAGCCAGGTGTGGTGGTACACGCCTGTAATCCCAGCATTCTGGGAGGCTGAGGCAAGAGGATTGGAAGTTTGAGTTTAGCTCAGGCAACTTAATGACTTAATGAGACCCTGGCTCAAAAAAAAAGTCAAGCCTGGGAATGTGGCTCTGTGTAAAGGCCTTGGGTTCACTCTCACATATCACTAAATAAATGAATCGAGTGGGACCAGCATTGAGCTCACTCAGCATCTGTGGCCCCCCAGTGACAGTTCTGGCACCCACTGCGCACTTGGGGGAGTCCCGCACCCCTATCCCCTGCCACCCATCCCCTGGAGGCAAAGCCTGGACAGCTCCCTGGGGTCCAGGAGCCCAGCTCAGGGGAGCTCGACCTGGACCAAGAGCAACAGAGTTTAGAGAGCAAAGCGGCGATGTGGCAGGAAGATGCACAGAGGGAGAGACGGGGACTGGAAAACCTCATTCCCCATTCCTGCTGGGGCTCGAACCCCCGTGTGTATTTTCTGCCACCGCAGACGCAGTGGGTGACGCCAAGACGTCTGGGCTGCTTCACTTCACAAACCCGGAGCCGCTTGGCTGGTGGGCAGGCGCGGGCTCAGGGCTTCTCAGCAGGTCCTGGTCACCATGTGGGCTGGGTCGGGGGGATGGGGTGCCACAGTCACCTGAAGTCTTGTCCCTGGCTGGCAGATCGCAGGTTGCTGCAGCCCCTCCTGCGCGGAGGTCCAGCTCCAGCTGTTGGCAGGAATCCTCTGTTTCTCTGCACCTGGGCGGCTTTCCAGCCTGGCAGCTGGCTTCTCCCAGGAGTGACCAAGAGGGAGCCAGCCAGGAGCCACCATGTCCTCTACAGGCCTACACCTAGCCTCAGGCCATTTCGCCCACATCCTATTGGGTATGCGGGCCGGCGACATTTGTCGTGGGAGAGCATCACGCAAGCAGAGACTACCAAGAGACAGTCATGGGGCCTTCTAGAGGCTGCCTTCGTGTTCGGTCGCTGGCCCCCAGGACCCGCATGAGCTCACCCCCAAGTAGCCACCACACCTGGCTGCTGATGTTTCTTGTCTGAATGAGGAACGTGATGGTGACCAATAGCCAGTCTAATTTTATCAGCTTCTGTTTATTAGTGTGCGTGCTGGAAGAACCTTCTCTTCCTCACCTATTTATTCATTCTTGAATTGATCAGAGCGTGAACTCCAGGATCCCTTTTTCTTTCTGTCCAGTCGTGGGGATTGAACCCAGGGGCACTGTAACACTGAACCACACCCCCAGCCCTATCTATGTGTTTATTTACTTTTACAGTCCTGGGGGTGGAACTCAGGGCTTTTGCACTGAGCTATGCCCCTAGCCCTTATTTTCTTTTTTAATTTTGAGACACACTCTTGCTAAATTGTTAAGTTGTCTGGCCTACCAGCCTGGGCTTGAACTTGTGATTCTCCTGCCTCAGTCTCCCAGAGTGCCGGGATTCCAAGTGTGCACCACTGTGCCCAGCTTGCACGCTATCATTCTTATATTTATTAATTTTCTCATTCCCCCTGTGTGCAGCAAATCTGACTAGCCACGGGCTGTCTCAGACCCATTCCTGAGCCATACCAGCCCCTGCCAGGCTGTGCCCCACCTGTCCCTGTGATCTGTACATGGGGCACACGCAGATCCATTCTCTACATTAAAAGCTGGGTGGCCTGGCCGTATTTATTCAGGTGCTATGGATGACAGTGTTCGTGGCCCGCGGGGTCTGCTCCGGTATGGAGCGAGGGTCAGTCTATCTTCAGTATCTCTCATGGGTGGCGGAGTTTTCTCTCTTTTTTTACCCTCTGCAACAACGTAGGGACTGTGTTTGGGTAGAACATTCCTGGGATATCCCTGAGGTCCTGGGGAGTCTGCCGGCCAATGTTAAACCCCAGGTCCGCTGTAAGGTTGGGGTACCCTGCGGTTCTCGAGTGATGTTCGTAGGTCGTGTTTTCCCAGAAAACTATTGGTTTCTTCTAAGTTTTCAGATTTATTGGTATAAAATGGCTTCAGAGTGTTCTTTTATTTTTTTAACCTCTATGATATCTGCAGTGCATCTCTTTTTAATTCCAAAAATGTATATGCTCTCTCCCCCACCCCCCCATAAGTAACATCATCAGAATTTTATCTGTTTGTCTTTTTTTTTTGAAGAGACAACTTTGGTTTTGTTGATACTCTGAGTTGATTCTAATTAAGTCCTGCTATTATTTTTGTCTTTCTCTTTCATTTTCTCTGGGTTTGTTCTGCTGTTCTTTTTCTAACTTGTTGAGTTGGGCATGTAGCTCTTTCTTCCTACACACACACACACACACACACACACATACACACACACATACACACTCTGTAGATACTAGTGTCTCCCATAAGTTTAACATAGCAGGGTTTTCATGATTGTTCGTTCTAAATATTTTCACATTTACATTATTCCTCTTTTCAGTTATTTCAGTCCATGTTGGCAGCACATAATGTTTACCTTCATGTGTGGAGCTGTTCCTTGTACACAACACATCTTCACCCCTTTTTTTATCTCTGCCACCTCCCCCTCCTCCATCTCTTGATCCCCTTCCCATTTGAGGAAGATCTAGCTCCCTACTTCCTATCATCTCTATTTAGCTCTTTATTTATAATTCGGGTTAAATAGCATATCGTATTTAAGCTTGCGTGTCTGATTTATTTCATTTAACATTATGGTCTCAAGGCGCATCCATTTCCTAGAAATAACTCAAGTTTATCTTTATGGCAGAGCAGTGCTCCATCGTGTGTAAATCCCATATTTTCTCTATCCGTTCATCTGTGGATGGGCGTATAGGCTGCTTCCAAGATTTAGCTAATATGAACTATGCTGCTCTAAACACGGATATGCGTGGGTCACTGTAATAGGATGTCTTTAACTCTTTGGAGAAGATACCTAGACGAGGAACAGCTGGGTCAAATGGAATTTCTAGTTTTAGCTTTTTCAGGATGCTCCATGCTGATTTCCAGAGTTTTACTAGTTCCCATTCCCAACAGTGGAGAAGGCTTCCTTCTCCCTCCGCCTCACCGGTGTTGCTATTTGAATCATGAACTTATTCAGATTTAAATTTCCAAACATGTAGAATGTTTTTGTTTTCTTTATATGGCTTTATATACATACATAATGAAGTCTGAATCACAAGGACAAAGTGAACAATATGTTTTTCTGGTAAAACTCAGTTATAAAATTTTTTTTTTTTAAATTTACCAGAAGCACTGAATCTGCTGGAAGACAAAATAGGTAAAACCCTTTTTAGTTGTTGTTGTTGTTTTTTAATAGGTAAAATTCTTAAAGGCATAGGCAAGAACTTTCTGAACAGAACCCCGACTGAACAAGAAATAACATCAAGAAACAATAGGTGGGCGGGTGAGATGGCTCAGTGGCTTAAGCGCCTGCCCGGCAAGCGCGAGGGCCCGAGTTCGACTCCCGGAACCCACATACGAAAAAGGGGCCGGTGATATCGCTCAGCGGCACGGGCTCCTGCTGGCGCGTGAGGTCCTGAAGTCGACCCCCTGGTACCCACAAAAAAAAAAAAAAAGAAACAACAGGTAGCATCATATAAATTAAAAAGCTTCTGCACACCAAAGGAAACAACCAACAGAGTGAAGAGACAACCTACAGAATGGGGAAAAAATTTCCAGCCATTCCTTGGACAGAGGACTCATACCTAGAATATATAAAGAACTAAAAAAAAAATTAGATCCCCCAAATAAAGGACCCAATCAAAAAATGGGCAACTGAAATGAATAGACACTTCTCAGAAGAAGTACAAATGGCCAATAAACACATGAAAATATGTTCAACATTGCTGGCCATTAGAGAAATGCAAATTAAAACAACACTGAGATTCCATCTCGCTCCAGAAAGAATGACTATCATCAAGAATAACAACACATGCTGGCGAGGCTGCAGGGGAAAAGGAACCCTTGTAAATTGTTGGTGGGAATGTAAACTAGTACAACTATGGATATCAGTATGGAGCTTCCTCAAAAATCTAAAACTAGGGCCGGTGAGATGGCTCAGCGGCGTATGCTCCTGCCTGGCAAGCGCGAGGACCCGAGTTCAACTCCTGGAACCCACATACGAAAAAAGGGCCGGTGACATCGCTCAGCGGCACGGGCGCCTGCTGGCGCGCGAGGTCCTGAGGTCAACCCCCGGTACCCACAAAAAAAAAAAAAAAAAAAAATCTAAAACTAGAAATTCCACTGGACCCAGCTATTCCTCTTCTAGGTATCTGCCCCAAAGAGTTGAGGACACCATATTACACTGCTACGTGCACATCCGTGTTTACAGCGGCACACTTTATAACAGCTAAATCTTGGGAGCCGCCTATATGCCTACCAACAGCTGAATGGATAAAGAGGTTGTGGTATTTATACATGACGCAGTACTACTCTGCCATAAAGAAAAATAAACTTGAATTATTTGTAGGAAAATGGATGCACCTTGAGGCCATAGTGTTAAGTGAAATGAATCAGACACAAGCTTAAATTTTGCGTGGTTTCCCTTAGTATGTGAGAAAAGTGAAGTATAAATAAAGAGCAAAATAAAAGATAGATAATAAGCTGGGTGTGCTGGTGTATGCTTGTAATCCCAGCATTTGGGAGGCTGAGGCAGGAGGATGACTGCGAGTCTGAGGCCAGCCTTGGCTACATAGTGAGTTCTTGTCCAGCCTGAACTACATACTGAACTACATAGGGGGACCCTGTCTCAAAAAAAAATAAAAACCGTAGGGGCCGGAGAGATGGCTCAGCGGCATAAGCGCCTGCCTGGCAAGTGCGAGGGCCCAAGTTCGACTCCTGGAACCCACATACGAAAAAAGGGCCGGTGATATCGCTCAGCGGCACAGGCGCCTGCTGGCGCATGATGACCTGAGGTCGACCCCCGGTACCCACAAAAACAAAAACAAAAACAAAAACAAAAAACCATAGATAACAGGACATAGAGAGATAGATTTTTTTCGCAAATGGCGGGGCAACCAGGAGAGGAAGGGTGGGGGGAAGGATGAAAAGGAATGAAGATGTGTTATGTACGTGCACCAACTCCCATGAGGAATATGATCATCACATGCTGCAAGCATGTGCTAATATGAAATAAAAATGGAAAACATGGTTTACAGTCAAGCAGACACTTTTAACATGCACCGTGGGCGCGTGTCCTTAGGCTCAGCATTCGTGGGCTGTCCCTGTTACCGCGTGGACGCACGGGCCCCCCTGAAATCTTCAATGGGACTTGAGAGATTGGAAGAATCTCAGCCTCGAGTCACTGTGAGACACAAGATAACCACAGGATCCCAAGAACCTCAGGATGCCAGGACCAGAAAGAAAGCACCCGAATCCAGCGCCCTCCACGCCCACATTCGGGTGCAGGGCCCCCGGTGCACGGAGTCCTGTGGGTCACACTTCAGGCTTAGTCAGAGCACTCAGGAGAAGACACAAGGCAGCAGCTTCCAGAGGGGGCCGCCTGGACCCCGCAGACAGAGGGCCCCTGGGTGTCTCTGCCCTTGCCTTGGTGGACGGAGGGTCACCCCAGGCCCCGTCCCTGCGAGTGCAGCCAGGGAGCCCCACAGGGTGCAGCTGGGCCCTGGGCTGCGGGAGCTCGGGCCCCACCCAATGCCTGACTCTCCCTGGACTCCAGCTCTGAATGCAAGGATAGGTGTCGCCACCGCCTCTCAGGGATGGGGTATTTCCAGCAAGGGACGCCCCGACTCTGCTTCCCACGGGGCGTGTGTGCATGTGTGTGTGTGTACAGGAAGAAGTGCACAGGCTCCGTGTTTCCTAACGTGGTAATTTCCAGGCTGATGGGTTCTCTGCCCATCTGGTCCTTAAAGCAGGGTAGGTGGGGAACAAGTGTGGGACGGGAGGAGGAGAAACCTTGACCTGAGCTCTGTCTCTACTCCCAGGCCCCGAGCCAGGAGCCCCATCGGCCATTTTGGATCCTTTATTTCATTTTTCAAAAAGCAACCAGGAGCCAGGTGCGGTGGTGCAGGCCTGTAATTCCAGCACTGGCGAGGCAGAGGCAGGAGGATCACCATGAGTTTGAGACCAGTCTGGGCGACATAGTGAGTTCCAGGTCAGCCTGAACTAGTACATGGCAAGACTCTGTCTCAAAAAAAAAAAGCCAAACAGACAAACAAACAAACAAAAAAATGAGGGAAGGTAATTTATTTATTGTGGGTGGCAGAGAAGATCCAAGTGCTCCCAGAGCCCTGGCCCTTCACACTTTCTCTTTGTGAATCCTCCAGAGGAGCTCAGAGTCCCCAAGACACCCAGCGCCTTGGCGGCAGTGAACCCAGGATCTGCACCGGAGTGGAGCTGGGTCCGTGCTGGGTTCACCTTTACCTCGCCACACACGCCGCACGTCCCTCCAAGCTGGTTTCCTCACCTTCGAAATGGGAATAAACCCATTTGCAAGGCTGCTGGAAAGATTAGATAACGAGGTTATAAGCTACATATTTTCCCAGACCCTCCATAAAATGAGCTCTTTGCAGAATTAGACGAAGGGCCGTGACCTCAGACACACAGTTTTGCAGCTGCAGAGCAGTTCCTGACAATCGCCGAGTGGCCTGCGGCAAGGCCCCGCTCGCCTCAGTATCCATCCCAGTTTCCTCTTCTGCAAAGCTCCAGAGCATTGGGCAAGATCTTCGCTAAATGCCTGACATTCTGCACACCTGAGACAAGCCTCAGAGCACCCAGCCCTGCTCACGGGACTTCTGCATCAGCAGCAGGAAGGAGGAACGCGTGGAGGGGCCGTGACTTCTGGCTCACTGACCCCATTCCTGAGGCCCCTCCTGGTCCCTGGGGACCTGCCACCTCCACGTCCCCACGCTCAGGCCCTGAGCTGAGCCTGAGGCTCTGTGCAGAACTCAGGCGTCCCAAGCCCTGCGTTCTACATCGGACCCCAGAGGAGGCTTGGCTGCTGCTTTTCTCCTCTCTCCAAGCCTATTTCTTCCTCTATGGAATAAGGTCAGGGGCTGTGGGTGTAGCTCAGGGGTAGAGCACTTGCCTCTCCTGCAGGAAGCCCTGGGTTTGATTCCCCGCACTGCAAAAATAAGTAAGAAGTTCAGACTTCATGATGGCCCAGCTCCTTCCCAGGGCTAGACGTCCCAACATGTAGACATCTTGCGTTCTTGTCTTAGGGCAAATCAGAGAAAAATGCCCCCTCTCCCATTCAGGAGAGTAACACCCACGAGCTACACACAGGGGAGTCCACGGAACACTGACAGCCTCTACTCCGTTCTCCTCCGGTCTTCACCCTGGGGAGTAGGAGTGCTGTCGTCCCCATGATTCAGAGGAGGAACCTGAATCTTCCTTGGTTACCCAGCTGGGAATTGTGAAACCAGGGATTGGACTCGGGTCTTTAGACTTGGGGCTCTGGGAGACCCCCTAGGACCTAAAACCTGCTTGCGGACGGCACCAAGACTTGGAGACCAAGCGGGGGACCATGCAGTCCCAGGGTGTGACCACTAGATGGCGAGCTGACTCTAGCGCCTGCCGCTGGGCATTGCCATTGCGGGTGGGGGTCCACTTGGGGTCACAAACAAGGGCTGATATTCCAGGCCAGTATCTTACCTTCTCTCTCCTGACCTGAACTTGATTGTGTAGAAATTTGCAATGCTAATGACAGAAGAAAGGGAAGGAACGAAGAAGGAGAAAGGAAGGAAGAGAGAAAGAATCTAATTAGGTGCTGTAAGTTTCTTCTTACTGTACTGAGAATAAAATTGACCAGGCCAGGGATGACCTGACCCTGGCCTCCTCTCCTCTAATGCTTTTGCTTGTTTGTTTCTTTGTTTGTTTTGAGACAGGGTCTCACCATGTAGTTCAGGCTGGCCTTGAACTCATGAGATCCTCCCGCCTCAGCCTCCCAAGTGTTGTGATTACAGGCATGCGCCACCACACCCGGCTCCGGTTATTTTTCATCTTGGGTTGCTGCTGCTTGGTGACTGCTCTGGATCCCTTGGGAGCGTGGGCTTTGGGGCTGCAGGGACCTTCCCCCACTGGGGGTCAGCTGTTCTGAGATTCAGAGAGAGGGGAGGGAGCCCAGCTCTGCTTGCTGAGGAAATGACCCACCTGTCGGGGCCGGGATGTGGCTCAGTGGAAGAGAATGTACTCACCACAGATAAGACCCTAGATTTGATCCCTAGCACCAACCAACAAATAAACACGCAAAACACACTGGAGGTGAACAGTGGGGACCTGGAAATCTGGTTTGCAAGTGGTTTCCCCTGCACATCTGCTCATCCGTCCATGTGCGTCCACTCCTGACTGTCTGCCAAAATCTTGGGACGCGATTCATGCTTAGGCAAAGTCAGATCCAACAGGCTGTCGTCAGCCTCCAGCTCTGCCAGCGCCTCCAAGCCCTGACCCCCAAACTGCAGCCATGAAACAGAAATAAAATAAAATCACCTTGGGATGGGCTTAAAATTCTAGAAGATGGAGAATTGTTTTTTCCCCCTGGTACTAGGGATCAAACTCAGGGAACACTGAGCTACATCTCCAGCCTTTAATTCATTTATTTGTGAATTTTTATTTTGAGACAGTCTCACTGAGTTTCCCAGGTCATCTTTTTTTCATGGGTACCGGGGGTCGACCTCAGGACCTTGCGTGCCAGCAGGCTCCTGTGCCACTGAGCAATCTCACCGGCCCTTTTTTCGTATGTGGGTACTGGGGGTCGAACTTAGGACCTTGCGCTTGCCAGGCAGGCGCTTATGCCGCTGAGCCATCTCACTGGCCCCCTCCCAGGTCATCTTTGAGCTTGTGATCCTCCTGCCTCTGCCTCCCGCATAACTGGGATTACAGGCATGCACCACTGTGCCTGACTTGGTGTTATGATCTGATACATGAAAGGCAGAAATTACTTTCGTAATCTGTCATCAGAATAGTCGCTCAGTTCCCATGAAGCCCAGTTAAGTATTTTCTTAGTGAACTCAGTATCTATTTTATGAATTTCTGCTTTCATTTCATTTTCCCATAGTTATTTGTGTTTACATGCTATCTGTACACCATTTCTACTAAGCAGTAACAGAGGAGGCCAGGAGAAAGGAGATTTTCGTCGTGCAGGCTCCCTTCTCAGGCAGCAAGAAGCCAGTGACTCAGTTTGGTCTGATTTGTTTTGAGGATGAACCGAGAAGGCTGCCTGGAGGAAGTGACATCAAAGTAAGGCAAGGACTGAAGGATGAGAAGGAGCTAGCCTGGGGTGAGGAGGGGGGTGGCCCGGGGAGGGAGGGAGCAGCTGGGGGGAAGACGCTGGGGGATGGAGGGCTGGCAGTGCTGACATCTGACCCCCAGCGCCTCCCGGGGCAACACGGAGGCTGGAGGAGCAGGGAGCGCCTGGAGATGAAGGGCTCTTAAGGGCCGGAGGGAGCTGCCCCGGGCTTGGACAAGGGACAGGGCTGATTCAGTGTGCGTTCCAGATGGATGCCAAGGGCCCCTCTGTGGGAAGGGAGGCGTCGGTTGTCTAGGAGATCGTCACAGTGTCCAGGTGGGAGGCGATGGTGGCCTCCCAGTGGCAACGTGGGGAAGAATACCGTGAGCTGGAAGGACATCTGGATCAGACCTGGGCACTGGTGGCCACTGGTGGGACGGGGCCTGGGGGAAGGGGACAAAGGAGAGGCGGTTTGGGCAATGGGCCGAGGGTGGTGCTGGCCCTGCTGCGGGCGGGGGGTGTGGGGGACGAGGAAGGCAGCTGGGCAGCGAGGTGTGGATTCCCCGGAGACAGCTGCAGGCCGTCAGGTAGGCGACAGGACCTCAAGGCAGCAGCATGGGCTGAGACGATGCCGATGACCTCGGCCTGGAGTGCAAAGCAAGAGGGGCCCCAGCCACACAGCATGGAAAGGCAGCCTTTGGAGGACAGGAAGGAGAGGGGAAGCGGGGAGAGAGAACCATGGTGAGGGGACAGAAAACCACGACAGAGCGAGTCACGGGGCGAGGTCGGAAGCCTGTGCCAGGCCAGCTGGGACAGCAGCAGTGCAGCCCAAGCACGGAGGGCATGGTGGTGCCCATGGAGCTGCACAGCGTGACGCCGTTGGCAGCTGTGACAAGGGGACTTTAGGTTGGGGGCGGGGCCCAGAGCCACCCTGAGAGGGGCCGCAGGACAGACAGGAGGGGGAGTAGACAAGGACGGCAAGCCGGGTGTGAAGGGAGGCGGTGAGACAGAGCTCTGTGCTCCTCGAGACTGTCTGTCCCTGGGCTAGTGGGGTGCGAGGAGGAGGGACAGCTGGGTGGCTTCAGGAGGAACAGATCCTGGAGTCCTTCACGGCCTATGCAAAAGCAGGTGGTGAGCTCCCTCCACAAAGCAAAAGAAGCCAAGGAGAGAAGGGAAGCGCAGGGAGGAGCAGGCTGGGGTGACTACCTGAGCTCTCCGGCCTGGGCGCCTGAGTGGGGCGCACAGGCTCTGGGCAGGACGCAGCTTGTCTCCGGAGTCTGAAGCAGCTGGCCCGAGAGGTGGGTCGATTTGGCCCTGGAATGAGACCCAGCCCATGGCCAGTGCCATGCTGGCCTGCTTGAAGGCTGGCAGCCCTCAGCCCTCTTCCCTGAAGAGGTGGCACACGGGGGCCCCACCCAGCTGGAGGAAGTCAGATGAGGCCCTGGGGACACCACGTTCCCAAGGGAGTTGTTTAGCAGCCCTTTGGGTCTGTCTCTGCAGAGAGGAGAGGAGCAAGAACAAGGGGCCTTGATCCTCCCCTAATCCCGGCCAGTGGGGCTCCGCTGCCAGTGCTCACTTGGGTACCTAAGAAAAGGTACCAGTTGACTTTGGGCGTTTAAAGAAGGAAGGGAAGGAGGCAGGAAGGAGAGGAACAGGAGCAAGGGAAGACGTCCTCAGTGCTAGGCACCTGACTGGGGGGAGAGGGCTACATCCTGTCCACCCACGCACAGCTGAGGCACCCAGCAGATGCAGTCTGGAGATGCAGCAACAGCGGGGTCCTGAGTCATGGTGCCCGATGCAGCCCTGAGCCTCTGCGACCACCACGACCTCCCTCTGTTGAGCAAATCCAGGCACGAGCTCTGAATGCTCCCAGCAATGTCAAAACCATACTCGTGTGCAGGCCAAGAAATGCGGGCTCTGTCCAGGCAGAAGTCCACACCTGTCCAGCCCATGGGCTACACACCAGACCCTGAGCCTCTTTGAGGGCAAAGGGGAGCAGGGGAGCGGGCTGAGTGTGCGAGCCTAGGTCTGCAGCCCTGCCCGCCCCTTGCCACTTGCGTGAGCTCAGGAGGGTTGCGTAAGCCCTGTGTACTGCTGTTTCCTACCTCATAGGATCGTTACATGTTCATACTTACAAAGGTCACAGAAAGTACCGCAAGTACTCTATTGTGTTTGGTGCTATTACAATTGGGAAGTTACTTCCCCAACGCCTCATCTCCACCAGCACCTCGAGTCAAACTGGTATGGGTTGGAAGTGTCCCCCATGTTTTGTGTGTTGGAAACTCAATCCTCCAGTGTGTAGTTAATGATGTTTGCAGTGGGGCCTCGGAGAGCTATTCAGGATTAGATAAGGTTGTGAGGGTGGGGCTCCTACAATGGTATTCGTGGCTTTTTTTTTTTTTTTTTTTTTGGCAGTACTGAGCATTGAACTCAGAGTATCACACATACTAAGCAAGCACTCTAGCACAGAGCTACATCCCCAGCCCTTTTTGTAAAATTGTATTCTGAGGTGGCCTCGTTAAGTTGCCCAGGCTGGGCTTATACTTGTGATTGTTCTGCCTCAGCCTCCCAAGTAGCTGGGATTGCAGGGATGTGCCACCACACCCTGTTGCATGAGTGACTGTAAGAGAAGGGAAAGGGACCTTGAGCAAGTACACGTACTCTGGCTTGCCATGTGGTACCCTCTACCACATTATGATGAAGCAAGAAGCCCCCCACCAGATACCAGATACCTGCAGAACCATGAGCCAGAGAAATTTCTCTCCTTTATAAAGTCCCTGGTTTCAGGTATTTTGTTACAGCAACAGAAAACAGACTAAGACACAAACTAAGTCAAATAAGCATACAATCGAAATAAGAATAATATGCTTTCTAAGAAGACAAAGCTTCAAGAAAAATCCTGTCTATTCCAAGTAGATTGCCATCCCTGACCCTTCTTTCCTTTACCCATAGATTTTCTAGAACTGACAGCTTTAGTTCCCTTTGCCTTATTTGCTTCAGGTCTTTATCTGGTCAACACTACAAAACCCATTGAAAGAATATTTTTCTTACATTAAAATAAAGGCTTTCATACCTTTTCAGAAGGATAAGTAAAATGCACCTTGAATTGAGGAAGAAGAAATTGGGAAACATCATTTATGCTCACAGAATTTTCTAGGCAGGTGGGCAGCTTAGAGTTTTTTTTTGTTTTTTGTTTTGTTTTGTCTTGTTTTGTTTTTTTAATTTTTTCCTGCTTTTTTCCTCCTCGTGACCTAAGCTGAACCCATCAGATTCCTTTCCTGGGGTTTTTAAACCTGTAGTTCCTCTCTCTGCTCCTACTGGGCAGGAAGACTTACTGCTGCTATTGGGTCAGATTTCAAAATGTGGAGTAGGCACTGTTGCTAATAGGCAGAGCCACTGTCATGTAAAATGACAGCTCTCTTCCAGCTAAAATGACAGCTAGAAGTATAGTTCAGTGGCAGTGCACTTGCCTAGCCTCTGAGAGGTCCTGGGTTTGATCCACCACCCTTCCAAAAAAACCTTCCTGACACCAGCAGTTCTCTGACAAGGTTTGAATCCTTGTTCTCAAATCTCGGGGCTTGATCTCAACCCCAGTAATGAAGTAAAGGGTGAGGAGGAATTAGCAAGAGATGAAAGGCTCTGCTCTCCCGCCATCTTTATCTCTAAGCCAAAGCTCTATATACCAGCAGTTTGCAATTGAGTTCTGCCGGAAGCCCCAATAATACTAATGCAGCAGACTTGTAATTTGCCTGTCCCTCTGTGGTGGGTAGACATTAAAGAGGAATCAGGCATTCCTGGAAGCACATGACCTGCAAGGGCCCTGCCACTTTCTGTGGGAAACACTTCTCCCTGACTCCATTCTATGATTCAGCATAGCTGTCAATCACAGTATACCATGCTGTGTGTGGAGAAAGACACATGACCCAGATTTGGCCAATCATTGTGTCTTATTTCATTAGCCACAGTGATTGGCCTAGCATTTGGACATGTGACCCAAGATGAGCCAACCAGAATCCTTGAAATTGGCAGAGAAGGAGATTTGACTTTGAGAAGGAGACACTGAGAAGATGCGATGAGATGATGTTTTCAGGATTACCATATTGATGACCCCCATCCTGGTTGCATATAAGTATCACCCCCTATGCTTATTAAAAGCACAGGTTCCCAGGTTCAAGTGAACAGGATCAGATCCTCAGGTAAGAAAGGAGGTGAGAACCTATGTTTATCATCAGCAATTGTGATTTTTATGTAGCCTGCCTGGGCTGGCCTCAGAATTAGGAACAACTACTTTTTATCTCAAAGAAATCTCCTTCTATAATGAAGAATACTATCAGATGCCAGAATATTTTTCTTCTGAGGTACTAAACATCCACCTATTTCAACACTGGATAGTTCTCTTTTAACAAGATGTTGGACAATATTCATTGTCTAGATTAAAATGCTCCCCAAAATTGATACTCCATCTAAACCCTGAGAAAAAGATGTGTGTGAAAGGATATTTTTTGTAGTATAGTTTGTAATAGTTAAGGAGGAAAACACAACAATTCTACTTTTAGGGGACTTGTTAAACAAACTCCTGTGACAGAGTGTATTTTCCAAAGTTAGCCCCAAGAGCAGCTCCCCCCGGGATGCTCTCCAAGAACTTGCCTCTGCACGCCAAGGGATAAAGATGCAACATCATCCCACTCCCAGCTTCATTGGACCTGGGAAGACCTTTGCAACCTCCTCATCAGTAAAGTTAACATGCTGTGACTTCTAAGATTATGTCGTTAGAGCGCCATTTAGGACCTCGGGAAAATGGTGGAGTAGTAAGCAAGAGCAACACTGCCTCTGAGATTCAGAATCCAGACACTGGAAAATAATAACTTGAGGAAGAAAAAAACAAAACAAAACCAAACAGAGAAATACATCCCTAGGAACCAGAAAGGATCTGATAGTAATCCCAGCATTCAGGAGACTGAGGCAGGAGAATCACTGTGAGTTTGAGGTCAGCCTGGGCTACATAGATAGTTCAAGGCCAGCCTGACCTGCACAGCAAGATCCTGTCTCAAACAAAACAAAACAAAACAAAACAAAACAAAGCAAAACAAAACAAACCTATAGAGAAACTAAAGAGACAGAACACAAACCAGAGAAGGGAAGAGACCATGTGTACTTTTCCCCAGTTCCCAGCTTGTGGCCTGTAGGAAAAGGAGATCAAATCTACACAGACAAAGTGAAAGCTGGGGACTCCAAAGGGTCTCAGGGAGAAACGTGGTGACAGAACTGACTGGTGGGTGCCGCAGTGTGTAGGGAGAGCACAGGATTCTGCTCTCGCATAAGTACTTTGACAGGTAACAGCTGGTAAGTGGCTCCAGCCCAAGTGCCCCCCATATCCCCGGAGAGAGTGTTTGGTCAGATGCCATTCCAGGGAAGAGCTGATTGTTTGAACCAGGGACTCAAGCAGCTGCAGAGTGGCTTCACTTCAGGGTTCCCAGTGTTACGTTCCCATAGTGACTGGGTGAGAGACAGCCGTGGTTAGGGAGCTGTTGTCAGGCTGGAGAGACCCCCTGAGGGGTTTGAGATAAAGGATGCAGGCCCAGCCTCCATGGCCAGAGGCCAGGGTCAACTTGAGTTGCTCTGGTTTTGAAAGTCACAGCATTGGCACCCTCGCCCTAATCCTACTGCTTGCTGGTGCCTGCATCCAGCATGGATCTGGGGTCTGACTGCCTTCTTTATCTACCCACATGAGCAGAGACACGTCTTGACTTGGACACTGCCCCAAAATTTTAGATCCTGGAAGAAAATCATACATTCAAAATCACAGAGAAATGTCTTTCTTTTTCTTTCTTCCTTCATTTCTTCCTTTTTTCTTTCTTTCTTTCTCTCTCTTTCTGTGAGTGCATGTGTTGTTGCTTTTTCTTTTTCTTTTTTCTTTTTTTCTTCCTCTTTGTTCTTTACCAATTTGTTGAGGTTTGGTGAATTTTTCTTTGTCCTTTTTTGCTTGCTTTTTATCTCTTTTTCTTACTTCTTTTTCCCCTCTTTTTTTCTGTATTTTTCCTTTCTCTCTTCTCCTTTTTAACTTTCTCCCTTTAATTTTTTTGCTCTTTTATTTTTACTCCTCATATGTATATTTTCTCCATCCTTGTTTTTCTTTTATTATTGCTATTAATTAAGAACATGAAAAATGTATCAGTCAGCTCCTAGATGATGCAAAGAAGACAAATCAAAGTGTAATTGGAATAAGTGAAAAATCAGAAATCACAAATGACATAAAAACTTGCTCACAGAAATAATGGCAAAAAACTTTCCAAACATATGGAAAGAAATAAACATAAAGATAAGTGAGGCATATAAAACCTCAAGTAGGCATAACCAAGAGAGAACATCACACCATATTATACTCAAAATACCAGAAATTCATCACAGGAACAAAATCCTAAAAGCAATTAAAGAAAGGCAAGTAATTACATATAAAGCTAAAGTCATTAGAAATACAGCAGACTTCTCAACACAAACCTTAAAGGCTAGGAGGGCTTGGAATGAAGTGTTTCAAGCCCTAAAAGATAACAATGTCCAAACTTGATTTATGTATCCTGCAAAACTTTCCTGCAAAATTGATGGAGAAATAAAGTATTTCCATGACAAGGAGCACTTCAAGATATTCATGACCACTGTTATGGTTTATATCTAGATGCCCCCACCAGGCCTCATGTGTTCATATGTAGGCATTTTCAGAACTGGCTGGATCTAGAGTTTGTGATACTGGGATTAAGGGTACGTGGTACTAAATTAGTCCACTGATTAGAATAAGCATAGTTCTGGGTGTAGCTGAATGGATTTACTGAAGACAGAATCTCCACCTGGGTGTGGGTGGTACCACCCAAAATGTTTGTAACCTGTTTGGGATACAAAGGTAAAGCAAGCTTGCTACTGCTGCTGCTGCTGTCTTCTGCCTGCCAGGTCATGGACTGTTTCTCCTCTGCAATGCCCGTCTGCTATGCTACCCTGCCTTGGAGCCAGCTGACTATGGATTGAAACCTCTACAAACTGTGAGCTGATATAAACTTTTCCTCTTTCAATTTGTGGGTGTTGGGCATTGTGTCTCAGCAATAAGAAAGTAACTAAGACAGATTTTGGTACCAGGAGTGGGGCCATTGCTGTGACTCTACAACCATGCAGTTCAGGGGCCTTTGGAAATGGCTTGGGAGGAGAATTTGGAAAGGTTTGTAGATGCTGGCAGAAGCAGCCATCCAGGAATGCTGTAAGCTGAACTTGAGAGAAGATTCAGGTCAGAGCTCAGAAAACCAGAATGCTGATAAATATGTTCAGAAGAGGTCAGTTAGGAACAAAGACTGCTTTGGCTGTTGGACTCCAGATCATGTGTATTATGGTTTGATGGAAAATTTGTCTGCATTTTGCTCTTGTCCAGAGACTTTGCCTGAGATTAAGATTAAGGGCTTGGACTAATTAACCTGGTGGAAGAAATTGCAAGGCAATCTAATGTTGAGGCCATGGCATGGCTACTGTTGGGGGCTTTTAGCCAGATCTATGTTGAGAATCAAGATCAAAGCCCAGCAGAATGATTTTAAACATTTCGAGTTTGGCCAGAAAGGAAGCCCCAGTAAGGTTATGGTGTACAAAGATGGAGCAGAGGAGAACTTGGTTGCTGAGAAGGAAGAGGGAAATAGAAAAATGGCCTGAGGACATCACAAGAACAACCAGGACTGCACCCTTTGCAGCCTCAAAATTGTAAAGGCGAAAGACTTTGCTGTGAGAAGAAAGCCCCAGGGCACCATGTTCCAGAGCGGCAGTAGCCTAGGGAATTTGTTCCTTGGGATTGGGTTCAGAGCATTCAGCAATCCAGGCATTTGATTCCTACAACCAAGAGAGGAGGAAGCCTGGCTACTGTTCCAGGTGGCGGCAGACCTTGGTGTCATCCCTGTGGTTGCGTGGTGCTGGTTTTAGATGCACGCAGAATGGAAGAGTTTTTTTTTTTTTTTTGGTGGGTACCGGGGGGTCGACCTCAGGACCTCGCGCGCCAACAGGCACCCGTGCCGCTGAGCGATATCACCGGCCCCTTTTTCGTATGTGGGATCCGGGAGTCGAACTCGGGCCCTCGCGCTTGCAAGGCAGGCGCTTATGCTGCTGAGCCATCTCACCGGCCCAAGAATGGAAGAGTTGTGGGGCCAGGAAGGCTTCTACCCAGATTTTGAAGAAGACCTGGAGCCCAGGCAGTGTGCCCCTGAGAGGGCAGTGTGTGAAGCTGTGAGTGTGAAGCCAAAGGTGCAGCGGAGACCCCAGAAGGTTGGAGAAGTCAGGAATGTGGGTTGACTGAGGAAAACTGCAAGGAAGGAGCAGAGCTGGCCCAAGAGGGAAGCCCTGGGAGCTACAACCACAGGAAATGCCATAGGGGTGGAGCCAGCCAAGCCCTTTGGAGTTCACATCTTGCAAAAAATTGCCTCAGATGCTGCACATGGAACTACAGGACTTAATGTTTGCCCTGCTGGATTTTGGACTTGTTTTGTTCCTATTCCTTTTTGTCTCCCTACTTGTACCTTTTAGAATGGTAATATTTAGCTTGTGCCATTCATGGTATGTTGGAAGTGTTTAACTTTCTTCTCATTTGTACAGGGGCTCACAGCTAAGAGTTTTCCTTAACTCTCAGAGAAGACTTTGGACTTGGACTTTTCAGCAGTGCTGAAACTTTTAGGACTTTGGCAACTCTTAGAAATGGACTAAAAGTGTTTTGAATAAAAGGATGTGTGTGAGTCTTTTGGGGCCTAGGGGCAGAATGTTAGGGCTTGTATCTAGATGTCCCCCCAAAGCCTCATGCACACTGGGGATTTACAAAGCTGAGTGGATCTAGGGTGTGTGATATTGATTGGAATCAGCATAGTTCTGGGTGTAGGTGAATGAATTCACTGAAGGCAGAAGCCCCACCCAGGGTGTGGGTGGCATCACCCAAAATGTTTGTAGCCTGTTTGGGATAAAAGGGAAAGGCAGGCTCACCGCTGCTGTCTTCTGCCTGTCATGTCATGAATTGTTTCTCCTGTGTGATGCCCCTCTGCCATCCCACCCTGCCTTGGAGCCAGCCGACTTATGAATTGAAACCTCTGCAAATTGTGAGCTGAAATAAACCTTTCCTCCCTTAACTTGTGGGTGTTTGGTATTGTTTCTCAGCAATGAGAAAGTAACTAAGAAAACCATCAAATCAGCATTACAGAAAATTCTCAAAGATGTCATAGAGACAATGAAGCCAACAATGCCAATAAGTCTAAAATAATAAATACACATGGCAGTATGAACAGCTAAGCAAAAGGAAAACAAAAATAATGAAATCAGCAATAGGAAAATAGTGCAATGACAGGTGTCACTCAATAACTTTCAGTAATAACGCTTAGTGTGAATGGTCTCAGTTCCTCAAGCAAAAGATATAGATTGGCAGGAAGGATCAAGAAACAAAACCCAATGATATGCAGTGTATAAGAAACATATTTATTTCAAAAAGAAATTCACAGATTAAAATCAAAGGATGGAAAACAATATTCCATACAATGGGAACCCAGAAAAAAGCAGGAGTAGCTATCCTAATTTCAGACAAAGTGGATTTCACGCCAAAACTGATCTGAAGAGATAAAGGTGGTCACTACATATTGGTTAAAGGAACAATTCAATGGGAAGAGATAACAATTATAAACACATACACACCAAATACTGGCACACCCAACTATAACAAACACCAATGGACATGAAAAACCAAAAAACACCAGTATGATTGTAATGAGGGACCTCAATACCCCAGTGTTACAAATAGATTGACTAGACGAAGTATCAAAGAAATATCAGAGTGGAACCAAATCTTTGAACAAATGGATTTAATAGATATCTAGAGTGTTCCACCCAAAAACAGAATACACATTCTTCTCAGCAGCACATGGTACTTTTTCTAAAACAGACCACACACTAGCTCACAAAGCATGCTTAAGTGAATACAAAAGTATCAGAATTATCCCATGAATATTATTATATCGTAGTGTAATAAGACCAGACATCAATGTCAAAAGAAACCATAGAAATTATGCACACAATTGGAAATTACATAACATCCTCTTGAATAATTAATGGGTCACAGATGAAATTAAGTAAGAAATTAGACAGTTCTTACAATCAAATGATAATGTCAGTATGACATATTGGAATCTATGATACAAAATGGAAACAGTCCTAAGAGGGAACTTTATAGCAATGAATGCCTACATCAGAAAAAGAGTGAGCTTAAATAAAGAACCTAAAATTGCACCTAAGAAAAGAAGAACACTCCAAATCCAGAGTTAGTATAAGAAATTATAAAGATCAGCGCAGAAATTAATTTAAAAAGACTAAAAAAATGAATTAATAAATGAAAGAGTTCTTTGAAAGAATAAAATAGACAAACCCTAAGCCAATCTTACCAAAATAAGGAAGAAAAAGATGCAAATCCAGGGGCCGGTGAGATGGCTCAGCGGCGTAAGCGCCTGCCTGGCAAGCGCAAGGGCCTGAGTTCGACTCCCAGATCCCACATACGAGAAAAAGGCCGGTGATATCGCTCAGCGGCACTGGCGCCTGCTGGCGTGCGAGGTCCTGAGGTCGACCCTCGGTACCCACACACACACAAAAAAAGATGCAAATCCATGCAATTAGAAATGAAAAAGGAAAATCACAACAGATTCTGCTAAAATCCGGAAGTCCTTGGTAATTACTCAGAACCTGTACAAAGTTTCACTTGTGAGTAACTTGGACTGCGAGTGCTCTGCAAGATGAGAAACATCTCCGAGAGATTTTCATTTGATAAACGAGCAGCGTCTTACTGTATGAGTAGTACGTCATGCTGAACGTCACATGACCACAACTGGTTCTCTCTCTCTCTGCTTTGATATACAAGTGCTTTGTATTATTGTTATTTAAATAAAGGAAGACAATTTATTTGAAGATGGGGAAGAAGGAAGAGAGAGATGAGAGAGAGCTACTCTGGATGAGTAGGGAGAATTCAAAAGCGAGTTGTTCATGCTTTGGATTATGAGTGGAACAAATTATTCCCACAAACCAAGGTTTTACTGTACTCTAATAAACTGGAAAATTCAGAAGAAATGGATAGATCCCTGCATACATATGAACTACCAAAGCTGAAGCAAAAAAATGTAGAAATTCCAAATAATCTATTATGACTCCATAAAATTGAAGAAGTAATAAAAAAGAACAACTACCAACTAAGAAAAGGCCAGGTCCTGATGGATTCACTGCAGTTGATTCTTGTAATTGTACAAGGCCTTTAGAGAAGATCTAATACCAACCATCCTCAAACTCTTTAATGAACTGGAAAGGGACCCAGCACTCCCAAAGTCATTCCTGGAAGCTAGCATTAGTCTCATCCCCAAACCAGGAAAGAACCCAACTAAACAAGAGGCCAATTCCTTTAATGAACATTGATGTAAAAATCCTCAATAAGAAAGTGGCAGACAGAGTGCAGCAAATCATCAAAAAGATCACACATCGGGGCCAAATACCAGTAGGATTCATTCTAGGGATGCAGGGATGGTTCAACATATGCAAATCAATAAATGTAGTACGCCACATAAATAGAAGCAAGGACAGAAATCTCAATAGATGTTGATAAAGCATTTGACAAAATCCAACACCCACTCATGATAAAAACCCTGAAGAAAATATGTATAGAAGGTCTTTATCTCAATATGATAAAAGCCATCTATGACAAACCAACAGCCAACATCATATTAAACGGAGAGAAGCTGAAGGTTTTCCCTGTGAAATCAGGAACAAGACAAGACGTCTTCCATCACCACTCTTGGTTCGCCATAGCTCTTGAAATGTTAGCCAGGTCAATTAGGCAAGAGAAGGAAATAAAAGGGATACGCAAAGGAAAGGATGAAGTTAAATTATCATTATTTGCAGATGACTGGTCTTCTACTTAGAAGACCCCAAAACGAACAATTTTGAAATGTTCGCAGCTAGCTGTGCATCTCTTCATGCACGTTTCCACAGAGGTCACAAAACAGCACTTCAGCGGCTTCTAGTTACACTTGGGAGATGCGACGTCTCGGAAGCCGCACTGCTCGGTGCGTGGTGGGGGCTGCTGGGTGCAGCAGCTGGGTGCAAGGGCTGAGGGCGGAAGTGGCCCTGCTCACAGCAGAGGAAGTGAGGGTGGCAGCCCGGTGGCGGTCCTGCAGCCCTGCCCAGACGCTCACAGACACAGCCTGCTCTCCTGACGCGGGTGGTGCTGCTCTTCATCAGTGTCAGTCCCAACTCTGCTTCAGTTTAGCCCAACCCGCCCAATTTTAATTATTGTAAAAATAGGCCCTCTCCAAATTGTCCAGTTTCCTTCCTTCCTTCCCTCCTTCCTTCCCTCTTTTCTTTCTTCATTTCCTTTCTCTTTCTTTTCTTTCTTTCTTTATTCTATCTAATTAATTTTTTTTTCTCCTGGGTGGTGAACCCAGGCTCCTCACACTGAGCAAGATGCACCGCCATTTTGTTGTTGTCGAGACAGCATCTCCTTAAGTCACTAAGAAACACAGGCTGGCCTCGAACTCACAATCCTCCTGCCTCAGTTTTATAGAGTTCTGGGATTATAGGCACAAACGATTCTGCCTGGCTTGTTTGTTTTGTTTTGAGGCTAGATCTCACCGTGTTGCCCAGGCTGGCCTCAAACTCCTGGGCTCAGGCGATCCTCCTGCCCCAGCCTCCCAAGTGGCTCAGACTGCTGGTCCAGGCCCAGCTTCTTGACTCTTTCCAGTTCAGAACTGCTTCCTGATTACCTCCTTCCTCCTGGGATTGTGGCACCAACTCCAGTGCCCTCCGTCCTCCTCTCCAGACTCAACATGCCCATCTTTATTCCACCACAGGTTGTTCCTAGCAGGATTTGGCTGGTGGGCTCCAACGATATCAGGCACAACTGCAGATTTGAAAACAGCAATTATCCTTCTTTCTTTCTGGCTTCCTCAGTGTGCCTGACAGCTGGTGGGGAGGTGACATTTGCATCCGGGGTGTCTGATGTGGTAAACAAAGGGGTTTAGCCAGGCCTGAAACTTCCACCATTGTCTGAGAGGCACCATTCTGGACTGGAGGAGAAAAGGTGGTGACCGTGCCACCAAGGACACTAAGATTATGGAAGCAAACATTTTAATTCCTCTTTTATAAGAAAGAAAGGAGAGCCGGTGAAATAACTCAGTGGCATAAGCGCCTGCTGGCTAGTGAGAGGTCCTGAGGTCGACTCCCAGTACCCACATTAAAAAAAAAAAAAGAAAGGAAGGAAGGAAGATGGAAGGAGGAAGGAAGGAAGGAAGAAAGGAGGGATGGGTGGAAAGAAGAAGAAAGAAAGAAAGAAAGAAAGAAAGAAAGAAAGAAAGAAAGAAAGAAAGAAAGACAGACAGACGCCGGGCGTGGTGGTGCATGCCTATAATCCCAGCACTCAGGATCACCATGAGTTCAAGGCCAGCCTGGGCTATATAGCGAGTTCTAGGTCAGCCTGGAATACATAGTGAAAGCCTGTCTCAAACAAACAAACAAACAAACAAACAAACAAAACAGAAAGAAGAAAGAAAGGAAGGAAGAAAGAAAAAGAAAAAGAAAGAAGAAAGAAAGGAAAAGAAAAAGAAAATAGAGTAACACATTCGGGACCCCTCCTGTCTCTCAGGAGCTATTCCTATTCCCCATTCCTTTTCCCCAATAAATTTTTCTACTCTTAAAAAAAAAAAGAAAGAAAAAGAAAAGAAAAGAGAAGGAAAATGAAAAAAGAAAAGAAAGGGCGAGAAGCCTAAGAGGCAACACTTTCCAAACGATGACTTACCTTTGGCCTCCTAGGAATTTTTGCTGACAAAGAATCCCATGTCATTTGCAAATCCGCAGAAAAAGAAACCCAGAGAAGCACCTGCACAGGGCCTGGGAACTAGAAAAACGAGTTCCAGCTTTCGGGTTGTGTCTTCCTCCCCTGACCGAGACGACCCCACGGGGTAGGTCTATAATGGCCTCAGGCGAGCCAGAAATCGTTTGTTCCTGTAAGGCCCACTATAAACTGTAATTAAAGGGCAAAAAGATTTCTAGAAGCTTGTTGCAAACAGCTGAGAAACAGCTGCCTGTGATTGGGACTGGGTCAGAGGGACCAGAAGGGACTGGCCAGGATCACGTCCAGACAAGGCCAACAGGATTCCTCAGGAGGTGGCCTCGTTTGTTTGTCGGTTTGCAAAGTTGCAAGCTGTTGGGCCAGGACAAAGAACTTAGAAGATGCCTGTCTTCCTGCTTAGACACTAGGGCCTGCCGGGAGAGAGGTCGCACAGGGCTCCGGGGATGGGCTGCCCCTCGCCCCCCACTCGGAAGGTGCCTCCCTTGGCGAACTCAGTCTGGGGATCGTTTGCTGGGGAGTCGGGCGGGAGACACTGGTAGGAGGCAAGCAAAACGCAGCCAGAGGGAATGGCGGTGAGGATTTGAAAGGTGTTCGTAGTCTATGGCAGGGCTGGCAAACTTCTGCAGAGAGCCAGGAAGTGCATTCAGGTTTCGTGGCCCATGTGGTCTTCAAGGCGGCCACAGGCGAACGTGAGGAACACCTGCTGTCGCCAAGACGGTGGGGCAGTAGGGGCAGAGACAGATGGTGCAGGAAACCTAAAATATTTACAATTTCTGCCCAGTGACAGAGCAAATGTGAGCACCGCTGTGTGCCTGGGCAGTGAGAAGTCAGGGAAGGTGGGCACTCGTGGGAAGCAGCCCCTGGAAGATGCTTTGCTCTTTCCTCGTCTTCAAGATGGGACAATCTGCTGTCCTCTGAGATGGCAGCACGGGGCTGAGTTCTCCAGCCACCTGCAGGGCCCTGTGGGCACCCTTCTGGGAAAAAGCCCCGCTTCGCAGCCAGGAGCCCATGGATCCCGAGCCCGTGCCTTGCTCTTTCCAGGGCTTTAACCTGGAGGGCATGGACAGCGTTGGTGCATGGGCTCCAGCTGCGGCTAAGCTGCGAGGCGGTCTCCTCGGGGCCAAAGAGAAGAGCTTGGCCTGGCCCTGCGGACCTCACCTATCTGGCCCCACTGAGTTTCCTTCCTCCCTCCCTTCCATCCTTCCTTCCTCCCTCCCTTCCATCCTTCCCTCCTTCCTCCCTCCCTTCCATCCTTCCTCCCTCCCTCCCTCCCTTCCTTCCTTCCTTCCATCTTTCCTTCCTTCCTTCCTTCCTCCCTCCCTCCCTTCCATCCTTCCTTCCTCCCTCCCTTCCATCCTTCATTCCTCCCTCCCTTCCATCCTTCCTTCCTTCCTTCCTCCCTCCCTTCCTTCCTTCCTTCCTTCCTTCCTCCCTCCCTCCCTCCCTTCCATCCTTCCTTCCTCCCTCCCTTCCATCCTTCATTCCTCCCTCCCTTCCATCCTTCCTTCCTTCCTTCCTCCCTCCCTTCCATCCTTCCTTCCTCCCTCCCTTCCATCCTTCCTCCCTCCCTTCCATCCTTCCTTCCTCCCTCCCTCCCTTCCTTCCTTCCTTCCTTCCTTCCTTCCTTCCTTCCTTCCTTCCTTCTGTGCAGCATCTGCTTCCTGCCTGCTCAGCTCGGGCTCCGCTCGGGCATCAGCTGCTTCCCCAGGAAGCTTTTCTGAAGTCCCACCGTCGCCATCAGTGTGTCCGGGTGATGTGTCCTCTTGTCCTGGAGCAAGTGACCTACCTGGCTGGACCTGAAACTCGGACTCGGGTTCCAGTCCCCGTGCTGCAGTGCGCCAGCAGTTTGGCTTCAGTTGGAAGCAACGCACTGCTTAGAGCCTTGGCTTCTTTGTCTTTAAAATGGGGAAATAATAACGATCACATCACAAGGCCATGCGCAGTTGTGTGGTGCTGGGAATCGAACCCAGGGCCTTGTGCACATCAGGTGAGAACACCCTAGGATAGAGAGACGGAGACAGAGACGGACACGGATATGGCTTTGACCATAGACCCCTGGCCCGTCTGTTGTCTAAAGCCACGCAGCTTGTGGTACCATGGTATAGCAGCCCTCGGAATCTAACATAGGGAGGAGTTAAATGATGTTGAACGAATTCATGCCCTGACTCAGACGGGCAGATAAAAATCTCCATTGCTAGGGAAGAGGATATAGCCAGTCCCCTCACCCCCGCATCCATCCAAGTGTTTGGATCTAACCAACCATAGATGGAAAAAAAATGTTTTGTTTTGTTTTTTTAACTGGTAGCCAAGAGTAATCCCAGCACTCTGAGAGGCTGAGACAGGAGGGTCACCAGTTTGAGCTCAACCTGGGCAACTTAGTGACTTAGTGAGACCCAGTCTGAAAATAAAAATTTAAAAGAGGGGCCTAAGAATGTAGCTTCATGTGAAGACCCTAGGTTGAACCTCTAAAACTAAAAGAAAAAAGAAAAGAAAAAAAACTGTTTAGGTTCTGAACATGCACATTTGGGTTTTTTTCTTGCATAATTTCCTAAATAATGAAACATAACAACCATGTATGTGACATTTCCATTTTATTAGTTTTGTTTTTTTTTTTTTTTCTGTACTGGGAATCCAACTCAGGGCCTCATGCTTGCCAGGCAGGGACTGTGCCGCTGAGCTACATCCCCGGCCCTATTAGGTATTACAAGCACTTGTGATGACTTAAAGAATGCAGGAGGACAGACAAATACGTGCCATTTTCTGAGGCCCTTGGGCAGGGAAATGGTTGGGATGGGGGAGGAGTGGAACCGGAACAAATTTCCCCAGGATAATGAGTGGTGACTGTGCTTGACACATTGTCCCCAAACTGCAAAAATAAAACAAGTGAGATAAAAGTCCTTATCAGACGGATGGTCAGCATTGTCCAGCTGGAGAGTGGCCAAGGCGGGGCAGCCCCCGCCCTGCAGCCCTGGGGACCTGCACAGAAGGGAAATCGAGGCAGCTGGCCGGCCACACCCAGGGGTTTTTCCCACCTGGAAATTGTGAGAATTTCCGGCTTCCTGGCTCACGATGCCCTTATCCCCAGAGGCTGAGTCAGCAGGACCTCTACTTCCGGTGGTTCACAGACCAGGGCTGGCACAGCAGGCAGAGTCAGGCAGGTCGCCCAGCCGAGGAGAGGACAGAGGAACAGATGCTGCAGACACAGCACCAAGTTCAGCTGGGCCCTGTGTGGAGGACGCAGGGCAAGGCTACCGGGACAGCTGGGCATGGGCGTCCTGCCTTTCAGCTCGCCTGGGCCACAGCAGGGAAGAGACATGACCTTGGGCCACATAGAAAATAGATAATATAGTTAATGTGTATAAGGAACAACACTTTATTTTATTTATTTATTTATTTATTTATTTATTTATTTATTTATTTATTTGAGATAGGTTCTGGCTATGTAGTTCAGGCTGGCCTTGAACTCCCTATGTAGCCCAGGCTGGCCTCGAACTCATGGTGATCCTCCTGCCTCAGCCTCCCAAGCACTGGATTATGGGAGTTGGCCCCCATGCTTGGCTTGATTTAGTTTTTTTTTTTTTTTTTTTGTGGGTACCGGGGGGTCGACCTCAGGACCTCACGCGCCAGCAGGCGCCCATGCCGCTGAGCGATATCACCGGCCCCTTTTTCATATGTGGGTTCTGGGAGCCGAACTCGGGCCCTCGCGCTTGCCGGGCAGGCGCTTAAGCCGCTGAGCCATCTCACCGGCCCTTGATTTAGATTTTTGAAAAAGGATCTCACTGTGTAGCCCAGGCTGGCTTTGAACTCATCATCCTCCTGCCTCAGTCTCATGAGTACTGGGATTACAAACGTGCCACCATGCCTGGCTTTTGAGCTGTTTATTATTATTATTATTATTATTATTATTAGCTGTTGTCATAAATGCTTTATATATTCTCAGTGCTAGAATCCTTTCTGTGGACTGACCACGCCCTCCCCTCAAAAATTCACATTTGAAGCCCTGGCTTTCAGTGTGATGTACTGGAGGTGAAGTCCCTGGACAGTGATTAGGGTGAGATGAGGTCATGAGGGTGCTGCTGCTAGGACAGGATTAGTGCCCTTACCAGGAGGGGAAAGAAATATTCTGCTCTCTCTCTGTCCCTCTCCGTCCCTCTCTTCTCTCCAAGCAAAGCCCCCCTGAGCTCACAGCCAGAGGCGGCACCCGGAATCTCACCAGACCCAGACCAAGCTGACACCAACTTTGGACTCTGAGACTGCAGAACGGCGGAAGGGAATGCGTGTTCCTGAAGACACTCGGTCTATGGGTTGGGCACAGCTGCTCCAGCAGCTATGACAACCCCGGCCAGACGCGTGACTTGCAAGTGTATTCTTAATTTGTCTTCTAACTTTCTTTTATTTTCCTTTGAAACGTAGGTTTTTATATGATGAAATCCAATTTACCTTTTTTTTTGGTGGGGGGGATGCTATTTGTGTGTTTGAATGCAGTGCTTTGTAATAAGAAAAAGACGCACTGGGTGAAGTGGCATAAGCCTGAAACCCCAGCTACGCAGGAGGCTGAAGCAGGAGGTTTGCAAGTTGGAGGTTGGCCTGGGCACTGAGCCCCTATCTCAAAATAAAAATTAAAATGGGGGTGGTGCTGGGGACGTAACCCAGTGGTAGAGCACTTGCTGCGTCTAAAGGTCTGGGCTTAATCCCCAGTCACAAGCGAACGAAAAAAGACCGGGACATCATGCGTTTATTCATGTAGCAGCTACATTCCTGTCCTCAGGGAGCAAACATTCAAGTACCATCCCCGTGGAGTTTATCCCTAACCCTAACCCTAAAACACATTTGATTTCCTCTTTGGCCTTCTCCCACTTCTCCCACTTCTCCCAACCAACAGCACTGAAATCCAGTGGGCGGACTCATCGCTTCAGTGTGCGCAGAAATTCTAACAGGAGCGGAGAAGCCGATGGGCTCTGCATCTTTGGGCTCTTTGGCCCCCTCTGCCAGCAGGATTTGCAGGCCCAGAATGAATCCTGCCCACATGGGGCATGGGGTTGTCCATGCACAGTGCTGATGATGACACAGCACGGGGAAGCCGCCACCCACCCATCCACAGGCCACCACTCGCCACCAACAGGAATCCAGGATAAAGCATTTGAGGTGTTGAGGGGGAAGAGCTTTTTCTCTACTCTTGTAGGTGGGGGCCTGCAAATTAAATTAACGAAAGATAGATTCACAAGAGAAAAGACACAAATGTAATTAATACAACCTGCACAAGTGATCATAGAAAAGAAGTAAAATTCAACCAAGTGGTTAGGCTTGGGGGCTGGTGTACAGTTTTAGCAAAGGAAATGGGATTGAGTTTCAAAGAGCGATAAATTATAGGAAGGTGACCGGGAAATATAGGAAGAGCTAACGGAAGTCAAGGGCTAGTTTCATCAGATCTGTTGATACAAACTCATATCTCGATTTTAAAACTGCTGGGACAAAATGGATGAAATCATATTTTTTGCGACAACGTGGATGGAGCTAGAAGACACTATGTGAAGGAGGAGAAAGACAAATACCGTGCGATGTCACTGTGATGTGGGGTCCGAGAAGGCTGATGTCAGAGAAGTTGAGAGTAAAGGGAAGTCATGGGAAAGGCCGCTCAGCAAGCACTCAGTGAGTTCGACTGGAGACACATGCTCTGGTGCCTCATGGCCCTGGAGGATGACTGCGGATAAGAGGCCAGAAGAAAGGATTTCGAAGGTTTTCACCATGAAGAAATTATACATATGCATGAACAGTAAAACCTTGGTTTGTGAGCGTAATTCGTTTCCAAAACATGCTTGTAATCCAAAGCGTTTGTATATCGAAGCAAATTTCCCCATAAGAAATAATGGAACCTTAGGTGATAAATTCTGCAACCCAAAAATATTTATATAAAAATGATTACAATGCTGTAATACAAAACAATAAAGAAAACACAGGGCCGGTGAGATGGCTCAGCGGCGTAAGCGCCTGCCCGGCAAGCGCGAGGGCCCGAGTTCGACTCCCGGAACCCACATACGAATAAGGGGCCGGTGATATCGCTCAGCGGCACGGGCGCCTGCTGGCGCGCGAGGTCCTGAAGTCGACCCCCCAGTACCCACAAAAAAAAAAAAAAAAAAATAAAGAAAACACAAAATATAAAGAAAAATAAACGAATTAACCTGCACCTACCTTTGAAAACCTTTGAGGTGAGGGAGCCAAGAGGGAGGAGGGTTATTGTGTAGGACGATTTTCACTGTCACTAATAGAATCACTGCTATCTGTTGGCTCAACGGAATCTTTCTCTTTTCATGCACCTTTAACAAGGAACCTATCCGATAACACTTTCTTTTTGCCTCCTTTTGATGACTGTGTGGAAATGTGACATTGCATTGGTGTTAAACAGATTCATCACTCGCACTGCTACAGCCTTATTCAGGTGATGTTTCTACAAAATTTTTGCACTATTTCCCACACTTTACACATCTCCCTGATCTCAGTTGAAGTGAGGGATTCCTTAGCCTTCTTCTCTTCCTCCTCAGTAAACAGCTGTCCTCTGCAGCCTCTTGCTGGTGGGGACGATCACCCACAATCGCGCAGAGAGAGGGAGAGGGATCGGTGGGGGGGGGATAACCATTGGCTGAGTTGTGATCATGTGACATTCGGCATCTCGTACTATTTGTATTGCTAGTTTATTATGTTAAAATTTATTAGAAATGTTTGCTTATCTTGCAGAACACTTGGAGAACAAGTTCCAAGGCTTTACTGTAATATATGTATATATTATTGTGACCCTGGGGCTCCAACATGGATGCTCTACCACTAATTAAGCTGAAGCCCCAGCCCTTTTCATTTATTTTATTTTGAAACAGAGTCTTGCTAAGATGTCTGGGCTGACCTTAAATTTGAGATCTTCCTGCCTCAGCCTCCCAAGTAGCTGGGATTATGGACACCACCACACCAGGCAAGAAATAATAATTTATTTTAGTGTTTTGAGACAGGGCTTCACTATGTAGTCCAGGCTGGTCTTGAACTCACTAGGTAGCCCAGGCTGGCCTCAAACTTGCAGCCAATCCTAGGTAGCCCAGGCTGGCCTCAAACTTGCAGCCAATCTGTCTCCTCAGCCTCCCGAGTACTGGGATTACAGGTGTGCACCACCATGCCTTCCTAGAAATAATAAATATTTGAAGAGATAGAAATCTTTGCCCTGAAAGCAGGAGGCATCACAATCCCAATTTCAAGTTATAGTACAAAGCTACAGTGATAAAAACAGCATGGTACTGGCACAAAAACAGACACATGGATCAGTGGAACAGATTAGAGGAAGCAGAAACAACCTTGGGCACATTCAGTCATCTAGTCCTTGACAGATGGGCTGAAAACACACACTGCAGGAAAGACAGCCTCTTTAATAAGTGGTGCTGGGGAAACTGGATGTGCACACGCAGAAGACTGAAGCTGGACCCACACCTCTCACCATGCACCAAACTAAAATTAAAATGAGGCAACATTCTAAATATTAGAACAGAAATAATAGTATGCTGGAAGAAAATAGGTAAAAGTCTTGAAGACAAGGCAAGGATTTTCTGAACGGAATCCCAAATGCTCAAGAAATAACATCAAGAATCAACAGATGGGATCCTATCAAATTAAAAAGCTTCTGCATAGCGAAGGAAACGATCGGCAGAGTGAAGCAGAGCAGGAGAACGTGTTTGTTAGCTGTTCCTCAGGCCGAGGACTCCTGTCTGGAGTATATAAAGGACTCAAGAAAGATGCCCAAAATAAAAAAGCCAATCAAAAAATGGGCACCAAAATGAACAGACACTTCTCAGAAGTCCAAATGGCCAATAAATGCTATAGATGAAGAAATATTCAACACCAGTGGCCATTAGAGAAATGCAAATTAAAGCAACACTGAGATTCCATCTCACTTGAGAAAGAATGACTATCATTAAGAATAGTAACAAATGCGGGTGAGGCTTCAGGCAGGAAAACCCTTCTACATTGTTGGTGGGAGCAGGGCGTGGTGGCGCATGCCTGAAATCCCAGCACTCCAGAGGCTGAGGCAGGAAGATCACCATGAGTAGTTTGAGGCCAGCCTGGGCTACACAGTGAATTCAAAGCCAGCCTGAACTACACAGCCAGACCCTGTCTCAAAAAACAAAACAAAACAAAACAAAACATTGTTGGTGGGAATGTAAACTAGTATAATCACTACAGAAATCAGTATGGAGCTTCCTCAAAAACTAAAAATAGAAATTCCATTTTACCCAGCTTATTCCCCTTCCAGGTATCTTCCCCCAAAAGTTAAAGACGTCATATTACAGTGACGCATACGTACCTGTATTTATAGCAACACAATTCATAGTAGCTAAATCTTGGAAGCAGCCTATATGTCCATCAACAGATGAATGGATAAAGAAGTGTAGTATTTATATACAAAGGAGTACTACTCTGCCATAAAGAAGGATAAATTGGAATGATTTGTAGGAAAATGGATGCACCTTGAGATCATATTGTTAAGTGAAATCAGACACACAAGCGTAAATATCACATGGTTTCCCTTATATGAGCAACTCGAAATATAAGAGCCAAATAAAAGATAGATGATAGTAGATAGGGAGAGAGATTTGGAGATGGAGGAAGGGGGTAAGGAAGGGGGGGAAAAGGAAGAAAAAGAGAATTAAGTTGTGCAGTATCCATGTGCCAACTCCCCACAAGGAATGTAATCATTATGTACAGCAAATGTACCGATAAAAAATTAAAATTGAAAAAGTTTACCATGACCTGAACTTTACACGATATATACATGTATTTAGACATCACATAACTCCCCATAAATATGTACGATTAAAAATATATATACAATTTTTATGAATCAATCTTAAAAACGTATTCACGTTCAGGGGTCCCACGGCCAAATCCCCACTACAGAATAATGGAGGCAGCTTCGTGTATGGAGCGTTTCCTTCCGTCCTGGCCCTGCCTGACCTTGGCTTTGGGGCCCGGTATGGTGGGCTCTGCCCTTGGGCAGCCTCCCTGGCCGGAGATCCGATGGCGCAGCCAGCAGAGGAAAAAGTAGGGCGGAGGGAGCTGCAGGCCTCGGCACCAGCTTTCCCAAGGGCCTGGAGTCCTCTTGCAGCCTGGTGCACCTTGGGGGGCTCTGGGTCAAAGAGGCTTCCCGATCCGGAGCGCAGGTGCACCCGGGTGTCCCCGGCAGCGGGCAGCCCCTCTGGCGCCATGAGGTGTGTCTGTCACTGGGGTCGTCTCCCCAGTCAGCCCGACAGCCTCCACTAGGATGACTCCGTAGATCGCTCGTCTCTGGATTCCCAGGGCTCGCAGAGCACTTGGCCCTAGGGCTCTGGCCAGCGAGGCGGGGTGGGCCAGCACTGGGAACTGGACACAGTGACCACTACCTGGCCACCCCCCGGGACAGCGACTCTCTCTTCTGTAATGTCCTGCACATTTACTACTTGCTCAGAGCAGCAGGCAAAAGCTTTCATTTTCCCAAGTATAATGTTTCTGAACGTTGAAGCCAGGACTTGCACACCAAGATAACGTCAAAATGTGCCAGAGATTTTACTCTGCGCATTCATTATCGGGTGAAATCAGTGAAAAAGTAAAGCCCCCTCCAAAAACACTGGCGGAGCAGGGGTTTTTGTCCTGACCAGGAGAGGGTCTTACCCAAGAGTGTCGCAATTAGACACGCGGTTGGTCACAGCCCCTGCGGCAACGAAACTGCAAGCTCGGGGAGTTGTTGATTCGCGGGACAGAAGTCGCCAAGGAAGCACGTAACTTCCCGGCACCTGGTGTCATGAAAGGCAGGCACAGCGGGGTCGGATGTAGGTGCTTCGTCTTCCAGAAGCAAAGGGTACCCGAGACACCCAGGGGACGCCGCCACGGTAGCACCCGAGAGAGACGCTTTTAATTATCTTCTGGCTTCTGGGTTTGGGTTTTTTCATCTTACACTGGAACTCACATCACATTAATATACAAGTATAAAGCCAGGCTTGATGGCACCCCCAGCACTCTGGAAAGCTGAGGCAGGAGGATCATTTGCCAGGCTGGGCAAATTGGCTACTTAGCAAGACTCTGTCACACACACACACACACACACACACACACACACACACACACACACAAAAGTAAAAGGGCTGGGGATGTAGCTCAGTGGGAAGGCCCTGGGTTCAAGTCCCAGTGCTGCAAAAACAAGCAAAGAACAACAACAAAGGTATGTTACTGTCGCCAATTTGTAGAAGGAAGAAAGAGACCAGGTGATTTCTCCACAGAATCAACCAGAGACCCACGTCCGCTAGATTGGTGAACTGAGCTTGCACGGTGCTGGCCAGCACTCGACGCCCAGTGCAGCCTTTGGAAAAGTTCATCTCCTGAAGATGCCTGGGACGGCTCAAGCAAGCAAATGCACGGACGGAGTGCATGGGGACGGCTTAGGACGACCCCGCAGGAACCCAGGGATGGAACTCCGCCTGCTCAGCCAAATCCCACTGCGTGTTCTTCCGCCAGATCCACGGTGGGAAGAGATGGGGGGCTGCGTCACCAGGGTCGCTGCCCTGTGGGGGCTGCGCTGGGCCAGCAGGGGACCCGCCACCCCCACCCCTGTGACCGCTTCTCTCCAGCTCACTCACTAACAGAGCTGGAGTCTTCTGACGCGGTCCGGGCAGCCGGCTCCCTCGCCTGGGGGACGGCAGCGTGAGTCAGGGTTGGTCCGTCTCTGGACAGAAACTGGGACAGTGAGCGACCCTGGTCCTTGGGATTTGAGGCCCAGCACCTGGGAGTTTCACAGGAAGGTTAACGACCTCTCCTGTTTGTCCCCACCTCCTTTTCAAACACTTGCTGTGGACACTGCAGAACGCTGTCAGCTTCATGAGCAAATGTGTATGTGATGCTAGTCACATGAAGTGACATCGCTCGGGGACCGTGTTGCTGGCCCCACTTACACACATGCACTCTGGCGTCCGCAGTCCTGAGTCACTGGTGGTGCCTTTCTTAGGGTCTCGGGAGGTGGCCCTGTTCACGACTGCGAGGCATCATCGTGCCAATCTGTGCTTTTGTGATTATGTATGCGTGTATGCGTCCCAAGACCGTTATCTGCCCTAATCATGTGACTTCACAGTGTAGCAGATAGTGATTTTGTGCCTCAGAAGTCAACGAGCTCCTTCAACCCAGAGGCAGTGGCACATGGCTGACATCCAGTACTCAGGAGGCTGAGGCAGGAGGATCAAGGAGTTCAAGGCCAGCCCGGCCTCCATAGCCAGACCTGTCTCAAAAAACCAAAATAAAATGTCTCCTTCACTTCCCTGTTGCCAAAATCAACTAATACTTTCAATTTTTGCTATTCCCTTCCAGTGATACAATGTGCATTACAAGGTATATATGTAAACATATTACATGTATGTGTATAACATGCACATATTTGTGTAGTTTTCCTCCGTCATTTCTTTCCTGGGGCTGGGGATGGACCCAGGGCCCTGCACACCCTACCAAGCTCAGCTCCACCTCTGCGCCACGCCTGCCCTCTTCCTGTTGAATGCACAAGTGTGGCACACGAATCCACACTTGGCTGCTTATATTGAATAATAGATTTGCAAAGCTGTCCCTCTTTTCTTTTGTCTTTTTTCTTTTCTCTCTATCTTCTTAAACAGCTCCTGCAGAGTCTGATTTACAATTTATTCAGCTACTTCCCTATTGAAGGACGAGCTGCTTGCTCTGGGCTTTTGCCCTCACCAGCAAAGTGGCCAAGAGCGTGGGGTATGGCGAAGACCGTTGAAAACCAATTATCCAAATTGATTCTGAGAGAGATAGCCCGACTAGAAGGATAAGGGAAAGAAACAGTTACCAAAGTGGACCCCTTCATCCATGCTCCCAACCCAAGGAGTTCCTGAAGGGAGGGCCCGTCAACGACTTGTCCCCACTGAGATGGGGACACAGCTGCTGAGACACTCAGCCTGGTGCAGCAGAGACAGGAGGGTCTGGAGCCACCCGCTGAGTGAGCGGCCGGTAGATGTCCTGCTCCCAGTTGCTCGTTCATTCTCTGCTGTAAGTTCTCGCTGAATTTTCTTTGTTTTTGTTTGTTCATTTTTTTTTTTTTGTGGGTACCGGGGGTCGACCTCAGGACCTCATGCGCCAGCAGGCGCCCGTGCCGCTGAGCGATATCACCGGCCCTTTTTTCGTACGCGGGTACCGGAAGTTGAACTCAGGACCTCGTGCTTGCCAGGCAGGCGCTTACACCGCTGAGCCATCTCACCGGCCCCTGTTGTTTGTTTCAGACAGAGTCTCACAGTGTAGTTCAGACGGGCCTGGAGCTCACTATGTAGTCCGAGCTGGCCTCAAACTCACAGCAATCTTCCTGACTCAGCCTCCTGAGTGCTAGGATTACAGATGTGTGCCACCACGCCTGGCTCTAGCTGGATTTTCTGATACTTGCGGCCCAAAGTGTCCCGGCCAGCACAGAGGGGCTCTAGTACGAACTCGTGTGTGTGTCAGGAGCTGGTGATGGCAGAAGCCCCCTAAGGTGGGCGACATCCCAGAAAGACTGTGTGGGGGTAAAACACAGTCCCTGGGGTGTGGGAGGAAGAGTGTGCGTGCGTGCGTGCTACCTCTCCCTCCACTCACACACTCTCCTAAATCACTATTTTCATTGAACAAAGGGACACAAACTTTTTAAAAGTCTGATAGTCACAGAATTACTTTTAACCTTCATTTTTTTTTTTTTTATGTGGGTACCAGGAGTCGATCTCAGGACATCGTGCTTGCCAGCAAGTGCTTGTGCCACTGAGCTATCTCCTGGCCCCTTAACCTTCATTTCTATTGGGGTCCAATTTTCTTTCTTTCTTTTTTTTTTGGTACTGGGAATCGAACTCATGACCTCGCGCTTGCCAGGCAGATGCTGTGCCGTGAGCTACTTCCCCTGCCCGATTTTCTTTTTTAATTAAATTTTTTTTTAATTTTGTGTTTGTTTGTTTGTTTGTTTGAGACAGGGTCTCTCTGTGTAGTTCAGGCTGGCCTTGAGTTCACTTTGTAGCCCAGGCTGGACTCGAACTCACAGTGATCTTCCTGCCTCAGCCTTCCTGAGTGCTGGGATTACAGGTGTGCACCACCACACCCAGCTGATTTTCTAAGTATGGTTCTGATATAAAATTTTCTTTGACAGCACATTGACCTTCTTTTTCTTCTTTACAAAAGTGAGTTTATTTATGGAAAAGCATCGGGCAGACGGGATGCAGGTGGTACTTGGTGGTGACCTCTCTTTCACCAAAGGCCCAGCTGTGAGGCGGGTCAGTGGGGCTGTGTGACAGGGACAGCGGTGCCCAAGCAGGCAGCGGCCTGGGTGTGGGGACTGGCTAAAAGTCGGTGTGGCAGCAGGGTGGTGACCCTGGAGGTTTGGGTGGTGGCCCAGCAGGAGACGGTCTCACAGCAAGTCTTCAACAAACAGCCAGGGGTCAGCGGTGACACATCCACGACTAATCGTCCATGGCCTTATCTCGGTTCCCAAGGCCCCTTGGGCCATGAAGGGGCAGTCTCTGACCTCCATGGCCTCCCTGCCACCCGCCCGACCTTTGCTTCCACCCCACCTCACCCCTACTTTTCCTTTCTTCACCGTACCTGGGTTGGAAGCCAGGGCCTTTGCGCTGAGCCACATCCCCAGCCTTTTTTTATTTTTTTCATTTTGAGACAGCACCTTGTTAAGTCACTAAGTTGCCCAGGGCAGACTTGAACTTTTGATCCTCCTGCCTCAGCCTCCTAGAGTGCTTGATGACAGGTGTGTGCCATCGGCCACCAAGGACAGCTCTCTGCTCCCTTTTCTTTGCAAGGACCCCTGCCCAGCCTACCCCAAGCCCCTGCTCCATCGCTGTGAGATGGTACCGTTCCTGACCCGCCCCAACCCTAATCTCGCGAGCTGTGTGTCTGGTAAAGGCACGAAACATGTTTGTTTTTAAAATTATTATTGTGGTTAAAAAAAACACACAACCTAAAAATTTACCCCTTTACCGTTTCTAACTGCACCTGAGCTCCGCAGTGTTGTGACTCGCAGGCCCCGGCTCCCTCGCTCCCGGCCTGGGAAGCAGCATTCGGCGCTCTCTCTCTGATCCGCTCCCCAGCCCGCTGCCCTCGGAGCCCACGGCGCGCGTCTCCTGCCTTAGCGCTCCTGTGTCCTCGGCGTCGTCCGCGTTGCAGCAAGGTGACAGGATTTCCCTTTTTACAGCAGAATAACGTGCCCTCGAAGGATGCGGCACGTGTGTGCCCACCCCACCCTGGCCGGTGAGCACCGCAGTGCTGTGACCGGGGCCGGCACACCGCTCTCCGGGGCCCGGGTTCCAGGCCTTCCAGAGCTGGGCCGGGTGGGTCCCAGACAGCGGGGCGCGGTCTCATTCTGGGGATGGAGCCCAGGGTCTCATTCTGGGGATGGAGCCCAGGGCGCGCTGAGCTCCAGCCCCAGCCCTTTCCAATACTTTTTGTTCTTTGAAAACAAGGGTCTGGGCTCAATTGCACAGGCCAGCCTCATCGAACTTGCGATCCTCCTGCCTCAGCCTCCTGAGTCGCTGGGATTACAGGCACAGCCACCGGGTCTAGCTTTGCATATTCCTCGAACAGATAAAAGATCATCTGAATGAAGGATGAGTGAATGCACCCGAGAGGTTGTTTCCGACATAACTCGGGACCGACGGTAGAGGAGTCGCCACCTCCGGGGCTCAGGCCTCCAGGAAAGGCGAGGCTGTCGCCTAGGGGCGCTGAACGCGGGGCGCGCTCCGGGCCGAGGAGGGGGCGACAGGGGCGGCTCGGGCGACGAGAGCCTCTTGGGGTCCAGCGCTCCGCGGCGGCCAGGGGCGCTCGGCCAGGACAGGGAGCCTCGGGTGTCTGTCACCCAGAGCCCAGTGGCTCCGACCGCGAGTCCCCCTTCCCTCCCGGAGGGGACCGAGGTCGCGCGGCGCCTCCCTGGGTGGGTCTGGCCGCGTGGGTGCCTCGTGAGTGGACAGCCCACTTTCCGGGCCCCCAGGGATTCGATAAGCCCGCCCTGGCGCTCGATCGTGTGTCCCCAGGAAGGGTCAGAGTCGTTGGGGGCCGAGGCCTCCGGAGTCTGCGGAGTCTGCTCAGCTCTTATCTCACTCCCGCGGGGCTGCTCGGCCTCAGGGCCTTTGCACTCCCTGCTCCCAGGTGCTCGGTCGCCCACTCCCTCGGCGCCTTCCCTGGTCATGGTGGGTAAGCACACACTCACTGCACACCGATCACACACACCACACAGTCATCACACACCCGTCACGCACACCACACGTCACACCCATCCCACTCATCACACACCCCCTCCCCAGCCTCAGCGTGCCCCAGTGGCGCATGCGCCCGACGGACCGCGCGCTGGACTTCCGCGTCGCCCCGCCGTGCGCGCCCGCGAGCTCCCTGCAGGTCGCTGTCGCGCGGCCCAGGACAGCGCCCCGGCCCCCCGCGAGCGGACCAGCGCCTCCCGCCGAGTCCCGGCCGGGCGTCTGGGGTTTTCGGTTCTCCTCCCCGTCTCGTCGCCGGTACCCAGAACAACTCAGTGCATGCTCCAATGGTAAAGATTAGTCGTCCATGGAGGCGATGTCGCCGGGAGCTTGACAGATGCCAGTCGCTTCGTCACTCGCAGAAACAGTGCGAGCGCTGTTGCTTCAACACGACCGCTGTGCACCGCGCGCGGGGAGACACCGGGGCCGCGCGCGCTCGCTCGGCTCTGCGCTGGGCTTCGTCTGCCACCTAGTGGCCACCCGCCGTCACCGCAGGCCGCCCCCGGTCCCTAACGGGCGCGTGGGCCGCGCACCTCCCTGCCCTCTCCTCCAGGCTGTTTCCCTGGCAACCAGCCGGGCTGTCCTTTGTCACTCTGGGGGGTCCGTGAGTCCTAGGAGCTGTGTATTCATGCGGAAGGATGAAAATCAGCATTTATTTCATCTTACAAATCTTAACATCACAGCCCCTGCCTATGAGGACGAGGGACAAAAAGCAGGTTAATGAAAAGGCAGGTGTCACACAGCGGCGGACGCAGGGAGACAACGAAGCAGGCGGACATCCTTTCGAGGCTGCTCGAGGACGCTCGCCCTGAGGGCGGCTGCTGAGCCAGAGCAGCGCGGCCGCCCGGGGCCAGCACGGTGACCAGCACGGTGACATCTGCAGGGAACGCTGACCCCAGTGCGAAGGCCCTGGGGTGGCAGCGAGCCTGGGACGGCGGAGCGAGGAGCGGGCTGGCCTCAGAGGCGGCGGGCCACAGGGGCCCGCGGGGCCGCCCGCGCCAGGGAAGTGCGTCTGGGGTCATGTGTGTGTGGCGGGACACCAGGCGGGCCGGATCCACACGCGACGCCCCTCGGGCTGTCCTTATTTGCGTCGCGTAGGAGCTCCCCGGTTTCCCGCCACCTCTCGCTAGAGCGCGCTGCGCCGCGGCGTGAGCGCCCGCGTGGAGCGCCCGCTGCTGACTCCGAGGTCGGAATGACTGCGGCGGAAACGCGTGCCTCCGCCTCGGAGTCTGTGCCGGAGAAGCGACGACGGGGTCCGCGGGCCAGGCCTCTGTCCTGCTGTCCTCGGGCGAGACGCATCTCGCAGCAGGCGGCCACGAGCGCTGGCGACGGGGACCTCGCCTCTCCTGCCAGGCGCTCGCACGGTTAGGACGCCCTGCCTCCTTCCTCGGGGCCACCAGGGGGCGTCTTACACAGCGCGATGCTGTCACCTTCACGCTCCCGCTGGGCTCAGGGAAGGTTACACAGGCGAGCGTCCCCGGGGGTCACCTCAGCGTAAACCAGGCCAGGCAAGCTCCCCGTGGGGGCCCAGCACGGCCTCCCACCATCCCGGTTTCTGTCCCATTCGTTCACCTCTGCCGAGGCAGCACAGAGGAGCCCTAGGCGACGTGTGCAGTGGACACTGAAATTTGAATTTCAAGTCTCTAAATTTTATTCATCTTCTGAATTTTTTTCCAGCCATTTAAAGGGCCAGTGAGATGGCTCAGCGGCATAAGCGCCTGCCCGGCAAGCGCGAGGTCCTGAGTCCAACCCCCGGTACCCACATTAAAAAAAATAAATAAATAAAGTAAAAAAATAAATAAAAACCATCATTACCTCACGGGCCACACCATATAGACAAGTGGGCTGGACTCAGCCCATGAGCTGACTTTTGCCAAGCACTGGTGTTAAGTATCCACTGATAAAATGGAAAAAAATCTGACACGGGCCCCATACGGAGATTGCAGATTTGCGCGCGCGCGCGCGCACACACACACACACACACACACACACACACACACACACACACTTCCCTTTTAAAAATCCGGATTTCCTCAATGTGTGCTGGGAAAGTAACCTAGACACCCCTGCTTACTCTGAATACAAAAGGCAAAAGGGAGTAATCTTGGCCCCTTCTGTGCTTTCCGAAAGGGCCCTTAAGCTCCCTTTTCAAAGTGTGACCTCACCAGGCGTGGTGGCGCACCCTGTAATCCCAGCACTTGGGAGGCTAAGGCAGGAGGATTGCTGTGAGTTGAAAGCCAGCCTGGGCTACATAGTGAGAACCCCTGCCTCAAAAAGAAAAACAAAAACAGAGAACAAAGTGTGACCTCAACAAGAGAGGAAGAGACAGGCAGCTTCCGTCTGGGCTTTGCTTGAACACTAGAACGAACTTCTGTGGCTGGGAAGCAGCGGGGCAGCGCTCGGACTGCTCTGCCAGGCACTCGGAGTGGGGTTTCCGTGGACCCCAGCTGAACTCCAGGCCTGCACAGCTCCACTAACTCCTCCGGTTGACCCCAGTGAGGGAAAATGGGCCTCAGGTCAATAAATGAGTTTAGTAGGCTAGGATAAGTACAGTTAGCCATTCTCACATGCCAGGATAGCCGTACTTGTAAGTATTATAAAGAACTTACTAATTTGGGAATCTCTGGATAGCTCATCTCTATCCCAAATCCCCAAGACACGGAATGTGTGAGGCTGTTTCTCTTTTCTTAATCCAGCTGTAGACCTGTAAGTGCTAGTTGGGTAACAGAAAGTTAATATCTGGAATTCCTAGGATGGAATAAATAGACTTTTCTGGTGGGAAGAACATATTCTTCCTAACTGAATCTTTTCACTTTTAAATTTTATTTATTTATTGAGACAGGGTCTCACTGTGTAGTTCAGGCTGGCCTTGAACTATGTAGCCCAGGCTGGCCTCCAACTCACAGCAATCCTCCTGCCTCATCCTCCAACTCATGGCAATCCTCCTGCCTCAGCCTCCTGAATGCTGGGATTACAGGCATGCACCACCATGCCCAACTATTTATTTATTTATTTATTTATTTTTTGTGGGTACCGGGGGGTCGACCTCAGGACCTCGTGCGCCAACAGGCACCCGTGCCGCTGAGCAAAATCACCGGACCCTTTTTCGTATGTGGGATCCAGGAGTCGAACTCAGGCCCTCGCGCTTGCCGGGCAGGTGCTTACACCGCTGAGCCATCTCACCGGCCCTATTTATTTTTTGAGAAAGGGTCTTGCTAGGTAGCCCAGGCTGGCCTGGAACTCACAGTGATCTTCCTGCCTCTGCCTCCCGGATGCCAGGATTGCAGGCCTGCACCACACCTGACTTGAATCATTTTAAATTCATAAAGCTGTCCTTTGTAATCCTTAAGTTATTAGGAATCTGTTCCCTATTTTGCACAAATTAGATACTATAAAGAAGGAAACAGTAGCATCTAGGAACACACTACGAGCATCTTCCCTCCAGGTTTTCATAGCCCTGCCATCCCCGGGGACCACTGCATCAGGGTCAGGAATGTCACTGTGCACTACTGTGCCATGGTCAGACCCCTTCTTCCCACCCACAGCTCTTGAAAAAGCAAGAAAAGCAAAGACAAAACCATCAGTGCTCTGGCTGCGCTACAGTCTCATTCATTTCTTCTTCTAGTTAAAGTGGCGGGGAGAAAGACCTCACATGCGGGAACTCTTTCTTCAGAATATTTATTAGTTTGGATATTGTTTGTCAACACTCAGCTTTGTCTGTCCTACTTTGACACACAGATCCGTTCATTCAGGATATTCCCCCCATACTTCATATATTGTAACACAGCTCTGCGGATCTACAGGAAACAGCCGGGCATTAATGCCAGATATCAAGGCTGCTTTAAGATGCCGTACTTTGGACAGGAATTGCATAAGGTCTTTCTCAAGGTGGATTAAGGAATTATATGCATAGTCGATGCTTGGGCAGCCATGTTGATTCTTCCTAAATGGAGAGCGAAATGGAAAGCCTCGAAGGTCAGGAGAATTCTGCCCCTGTCAAGAAAGATATTCAGAGTGAATAATTCCATTGACCTTGCTGGTTTTGACACAGTCCTGAGAAAGATGAGTTCACCGAAGGTTCTATCATTGCTTTTGTCCAGCTATTGGCAAACTGGCAAAATCTGGTCCACACCTGTTTTGTAAATAAAGTTTTATTGGAACACAGTCACTAATTTGCATATTACCCATGGCTGCTTTCAGGCTGCAGTGGCAGAGCTGAGAGTAGTTGCCACAGGCCGCATGGCCCGCGATGCTGATATTGTTTACCATCTGGCCCTTTAGAGAAGTTTGCCAATTCCTGCTCTGCTGACCCTGGACACAGTGTCATGAAGTGCTAGATCTGTCTAGAGGAGGACCCGCCACCATATTTCCCTCCCTGACTACCCGAAAGGGTTGTGGAGTTACTTTGGGGACCAGCAGTTACTACTTTACACCTTTGTCCCTTTAGTAGAGGCCTTCTATTTCTTTTACTTACTGATAACATTCCCATGAAGTTCAGGAATTTGGATTAAGTCAAACAGTGAAATTTTAAAAATCAGGGGATAGCGACTTTGGCTCTGTGAACAGTTTTGACCTGAAACATGCGTAAGTTCTTGAATCTACCCTCAATTTGAAGAAATTCACATCACACGAAAAACTGTGAGCTAGTAATAACAGGTCATCTTCAGCTATTTGTTCCAACTTTGGTGGATTTGGAGACTTAGACAGTGTATTTCTTCAGGCAGTGTGAAGGCCTTAGGTTTAATCCCCAGTACCATCACAAAAAAAAAAAAAAAAAAAAAAAGAAAAAGAAAAAAGAGCTAGTCTTACCTTAGCCTTCAGGCTGTGTTCCTGAAACTTCAGTATCACGTACAGAATGACAAAAAACAGCCAGAGCCATTTGTTCACCAGCCAGCCCCGCGTGCGCACAGGGAGGTTGGGTCTCACCCGGGAGTGCGCCCCACAAGGCACCTCCTCCAGGGGCTCCTTGGCCTCCTCCCTCGGAGAGGAGAACATGAAGGCCTCTCCACAGGAGAGGTACAGAGACAAGAACAGCAGCCCACTCAGCATCCACATGGTGAGCAGTGAGTGCATGGTGGCTCTGACCCCTGCCAGGTGCTGGCCGCCGGTGATGTCATAGAGCACCCTGCCTGGGCAGCTGTGGCCATTGTGATGCCTTGGAATGGGACAGTCCTGAGTGTCACAGTGGCAGGACTTCAGGACGTGGAGAGATGCCCAGCAGGCGATCAAAAAGGAAGAGGATGGAAAGCCAGCTCCTCGCCAGTCCTGACGCTTTGCTGGGAGGGGCTGCCGGCTCCTTCTCGTTCTCACGCTGACCCAGACATTGTGGGGGGCGGGAGACAAAGGATCCCCTATAGGGCTGCATCCAGCGGGACAGATGTCAGTCCACTGCCACCAACTCAGAGCCCATGATCATTTCATACGGCCTGCACTGTCCCCCAAAATAATGACTCGCCACCACCTAAGTGTCGGGGGGAACTTTGTTTAAAAACTTCAGAGTTTTAGCTTCCTTTGAAAACACAGATGTTCTGGAAGCACTGGGCTTCTGCTGCCCATCATGTCACCAACCTCGCCAAAGCAGGCCATCCCCGGGGGAAGTAAGAGAGGAACTTATTGCTGGGCACGGTGACCGAGATAAGAGGATCGCAAATTTGAGCCCAGCCTGGGCGACTTGGGGACTTACACCCAGTCTCACAATAAAAAATCTGAGAAAGGGCTGGGGATTTAGCTCAGTGAGAAGGCCCTGGGTTCAGTCCCCAGTACTGCTAAATAAATAAATCCCTAGTGACAAGGACAGAGCGCTAAGCAAACAGCAGAAGGAGGCTGCTCCCAACTAGGCTCCGAGGGAAGACTTTGAGGACCGTGTGGGCAAAGTTGAGACCGAGGTGTCAGCTGGGTGTAATGAGGAGGAGGTGACATCCAGGCTGCTGTGAAGGCCCCAAAGTGAGGACACACCCTGTGTGACAGCTCAGCCCCAAGTCAGGATTAAACCAGACTCACCAGTGTATCTGAAAATGCCACTCTGTAGAAATGACATAAACAAGAAATGCTGGTCAGTGGGTACAGGGCTCACACTTGTCCCCTGGGTCACTGTGCAGTGACCTTGCTAAGGGGCGGTAGCACCTCGCGCCAGGGGCCGTGCGCTCAGGGTGAGGAGACGCGGGTCCTCGCGGCTGATCAGAAGCGGGCCTAGCCTCACACGGCCTGTCCGCCCCGAGGCCACTACTGGCAAGGGCCCACTTGGGAAGCAGCTGGCCCTGGTGTGCATGCCGTGGGCCGAGGTCGTCCTGTCTGGAGGTTTGTCCTCGGCAGGTCACCGTCCCGCTCCCTGCTCAGTTCTTGTGGATGAGGCCCCAGTGGCAGTGCGGCGCCCGAGATCGGCTGGTTGTGGTTGTGGTCGTGGTCTGTGATGCCAAACGGGACAGACTTGATTTTGATTTGCACAAAGGACCCACAGCACAGCTGCCTGGTAAGTTCTGTCACACTTTTTATTATTGAGAATGTTCCTGTTCTGATGGCGGGAATCCCTTTTCCTGCAAGTGTTCAAGAGTCCGGCTGCTTCTCAGGAAGTGGGGAGCGCCGGGAAGGTCGCGGAGCCGCACTGAGTGGGGGGCGCCGCTGGGCAGCCCCCGCGGGGACCCCGACTCGTGCCCTGGGAGTGAGGACAGCGGAGAGACACGGGCCGCCCTCCCGGCTGCCAAGGGGCCTGGGTCCGGGCGGATGAAGGAAGCGCCCGGCCGTGTCCCTCCAGGAGTCTCCAGCTTGCACCGGTGGACCCCGGGCACGCATGGACCCGAGACGGGGCCAAGGGTGCGGCCAGGTGGGACGGAGCGGACACAGGGGCCCCGGGGACCCACCTGTGAAGCGGGTGACGGCCACTGTCCCACTTCCGTGCGACGCCGAGTCCCACGGGCCGAGGCTACTGAGCCCCGGCTCTTGAGCGCAGCCTGAGAACCAGGCCGCCTCCGAGCCTCCCACCAGTCACCGCCTCGCTCCCGACTTGGGGCGCACAGGTGTCGAGCTGGCACCCTGGGCAGGGCACAGCCAGCGGCGGACAGCACAGCGCGCTCAGCGCAACGCCTTTGCTAAACAGGACATGCTGGACGGAGCCTCTGAGCGCAGCCCCTCCTCCCCCTCCCAGAAGATCCTGTGGGCAGGGGGTGCCAGAGGACCCAGAGGCCACAGAGGCGCACTTCAGTGGCCGGGAGCTCCGAGACCTCACGTTTTGAGGCTGAGGACGCTGACGGATCTGAGAAGAACTGGATGCGTTCAGAATCACCAGTGCCCTGGGCGTGGTGGTGCACGCCTGTGATCCCTGCACTTGGGATGCTGAAGCAGGAGGATTGCCGTGAGTTCAAGGCCAGCCTGGGTTACACAGCAAGACTCTGTCTTAAAAAAGCAAAAACCAAAACCAAAAACAACCCCAAAATCAGTGCAAAACTGATTAGTAAAGCTAAAATAAGGGAAATAAAAAATTGATAAAAATGGTCATCAAAATAAAAATGTGATGGCAAAAACTGTAATTAGTAGTATCTGACTGAAAGGAGATTCATCTTTGGAAAGTGAAAACAGAGCACGCATTATGCTAGCAATTTTAGCAGAATAAAAAAATAAGATGGTTACAAAAGAAGAAACCCTCGAAAATGGTTTAACTGGGCTGTACAGAACGTTGGCGAGGGAAGTAAGATGGCTCACTCTGGTTTATCCTGGAAAGGTCCTCACAGGCCACATAGGCGACTGCAGCTGACGAGAGCCCCATGGTCACCGAGACACAGAACCGCACTCAGGGCCTCACCACATAAGCACAGCTCCCTATAGGAGGACCGAGGACCGGACACAGCGCTGAGGCCTCACACTCTCGCTCCTCACTAGCGGCCTTGGGGACGTTTCCATGATGAGTGACTTCAACGCACGTTAAAGATACAAGGGCTGGGGATATTGCTCAGCAGCACAGTGCCTGCCTGGCAAGCACAAAGTCTGGAGTTCGACTCCCAGTACCAAAAAACCAACAAACAAACAAACGAACATATAACGTGCCAATTTCATGCTCCATTTCCCCTTTGACCGACTGCTGAGGAGAAAGGTGGGATCCCTGTGACTTCATGGAGGCACCATTATCACCGTTGGTACAGTGCTGAAATTTCTGAGACAGGGTCTCACTAGGTATCCCAGGCTGGCCTCAAACTCACGGCAATCCTCCTGCCTCAGCCTCTGAAGTGCTGGGATCACAGGTGTGTGCTACCACGCTCACAGCAAGTCTGCCACTTTCTTAGCAAAATGTCACGTGAAGAAAGAGAACGGTGCAGACAGGTGAGAGAAGGCAGGCAGCTTTATTTTGTATCACAGTATCAGGTGCTTAGCTAACCTACCCTGTTCAAAATGGGAACAGACCCTCCCCCCGCAAGTGCCGGACAACGGGCCCAGCTCCTCCAGGGCTGGGCGGCCAGACGCCTCCCCAGGACGCCCGCAGGGGCTGGTATCCAAAACTCCTAAGGCTGCTGGCCTGGCCTGCTGCGATGACTGCCGGCAGCAAAGCCTGCCTGGGGGAGTCCGGAGTCCCTCCTTGCTGTGAGCAGAAAGCACAGCCCAGCCGGCCTTCTGGCCGGGGCAGGGCAGTGCTGGCTGCAAGCTGCCCACCTCCTCCCTGGGCCCCACAGCCCCCCACAAGAGTGACCGCGTGGGCTCAGAGGCCGGGCAGGACGACTTTATGACACTGCGGAGGGGCCGCCATGGAGACGCAGCACCGGGGGCGGCTGCACTCAGAAGCAGTAGGACGTGTGGGTGACCCAGTGGGCCGACTCCTCCTTGGAGCGCTTGGCAGAGCTGTGAGTGGTGAAGAGGGACTTGTAGGTTTCGGACTCCTCGCTGTCCGCGATGGACCTCTTCAGGGGCCCGCCAGGGGGCTTCGCCGCCTTGGAAGAGGCCCCACTCACTGCTGGAAAAACAGAAAGCCAGACGCCTTTCAGGCTGGCCTAGCGGTCATCCCAAACACTGCATATTCTCTTTTTCCCCAGCGGTACTGGGGATCAAACCTCATGCATCCCGGGCTCTGTCCCAGCGGGCTCCCAGTCAGGGCAGTGACCCTTCTTCCACCCCGCGGGGACAGCATGCATTGTCCCAGGCCTGCCGTGGGGGACTGAGCTTCCCACTCGGCCCGACGCAGCCTCCGCCCCGATTCTAAGCCGTGCGGAGAGACCCACCCGCGCTTCGGGGAGCTGAGGTGCTTTTCTTCTCTCGCGTCTCGGGCCCGGGGTCCTCGGCCTTGCCACTCTTGATTTTGGATGGCCCTGGCAAGTCTGGGAAACACGAAGGAAGCAAAACAGAAACCGAACCAAACCAAAGCGGGAGCCTATTTAGGACACAGCCCCGGTGTCCCTCTATTCTTACCTTCACTGGTGTCTGCTTTCGAAACCGACTCTGCCGCCTTGGGCTTCTTTGTTTTCTGTAAGAAGCAAGCAGCTGCTGGAGGTGGTGGCGGGAGCCCCGTGACACAGGCCCTTCAGCCCGGTGCGCTCCCCGGGCCCAGGGGACACGGCTGTAACACAGGGCTTCATCCCGCGCCCACCAGGCTGCACTTGCGCCCCGCACGAGGGAGGAGCTGTAAGGACCTTCTTACTTTTATATTTGTATCCCCAAAATCACATCCTTCAAACTTTGAAATGAACATGACCGACTTCATTGATAAAAGTCAATGTTAATCACAACTATTATTCACTAAGTAGCAGTTAAATGAAAAATGAAAGCTACATTCGGCTATGTGAAGTCCAGGCAATGTAAACATGTACTAAGTCTTACTCTTTTTGGTACTTTATTCTCTGTTGTCAAACTGGTTTGATATTTATTTATTTAACTATAAGGCCTGGAGACTTATTCTAAAGAACATTTGAGCTATTCTCCTAAAATCTGGATTACTCTTCTTAGATTTTTAGGCACTAGAATTTTGTTACTCATAATAGTTATTTTGGTCAGTAAGAATTAAAAAATGAATTAACCATTCTAACATTACATAGCTGTGTTTACACTGATTTAAGTGCAGAAATTACCAACAGGCCAATGATCATTTAAATTATTTTACAATGTTATTTTCCTAAGTGGCCCCGTCCCTAGCAAACATAACAGGACCTTTGTCAGGTTACGTCTTGAACTTGTAACACACATACAATGTGATTTACAGGGCTTGAATAAAACAAAAAGTCGTTCCCTTTACCCATGTAATAATGCATGCATGCAAATTTGTGAAGGTCAACACTCAAAAAACAGATAACTATCCTAAGTCCTCCACTTAGAGCTGAGTTATTGGAAAAGCTGAGCAACAACGAGGGAGAGAGGAAACCTTGTGCCCCGTTTCCAGCTGCAGGTGTATTTGGGAAATATTTTGTATCTTGGCAGCAGTATCTAAGAGGGCTGTAGATACTCCTGTGAGTATTCTGCAGAGGGGCACGTTAGTTCCACTGGGCTTTATACAAGTTGGCGGGAAGCCTGTGACTGAGAAATTCACTAAAATGAGACGGTTAAAAAAACCTATCTGACACTCTCTAGTAGCTTCATTTAAAATATGGTTTCTCCCTTTTGTGTTTGTTTGTAAAAACTACTCAGTGGCAGCAATGAAGCACAAATAGATCCCTTCTGGGAACTGTCCTTTGTCACAGACGGCTCTAGTTTTTCCTTTCTCTTTTCTGATCTTGAAGTCAGAGTAATTTAGAAAACCAACTTAGAATTTAAACACACTTACATTTTTTTTTTTTTTTTTTTGTGGGTACCGGGGTGTCGACCTCAGGACCTCGCGCACCAACAGGTGCCCGTGCCGCTGAGCGATATCACCGGCCCCTTTTTTTCGTATGTGGGATCCGGGAGTCGAACTCGGGCCCTCGCGCTTGCCAGGCAGGCGCCTACGCCGCTGAGCCATCTCACCGGCCCTTGATTTTTAACCTTAATGCACCACTGAATGACTAGTGGCTCCGTATTTCTCATTAATGCTGCGTTAACATAAACAGCACCACAGAATATCTGCATTTGGTCACAGTCTGGGCACAGCCCTGCACCACACGTATTATCTTCTACTGAAGTACAATGATAAAAGGGGCAGAGCCACGGCATCTGGCTCTTCTGATAGTCCCGAGCCCACCCCTCATAGTGATGCTACCGTGTGCCCCATCAGCAGCTCTTTTAAGTCTAACAACCACACATTACGTATTATTCCAAGATGATACGGGTCCTGTAATTTCTTCTGTGACTAAAGAAACACAAAAGGCAAAAAACAAAGCTCTGAAAAAATCTTATGTTATCACATCACTCTCCTAGAAAACTAGTGGATGCAGACATTTTAAGGCCATTTGCCTCCAAAAGTTTACGTCCTCAGGGCATCGACACTGATTTTTCCAACAGTTCCAGCATTCTTCTGCTTTAGTTCTGATCACATTAAGTTTCCTCCCAAGTTTACCCTGAGTCCAACTATTCTATAAGTAATAATAAAAAAAAAAAAAACACCTTACCGCTCACAAAAGACCTGCAGTATCCAGCTAACATCTGTCATAAAATCATAAAATGTACTGCTGGACCCAGAATTTTTTTAATTTTAAAAAGAAAAATAAATAGAACAAAATTTCAAAACAAGATCATATGAGGGTAACAATGGTTAACACATTGCATGCTGTTACCTTTTTTTTTTTTTTAAACGCAGGTACCGGGAATCACACTCAGGACCTCGCGCTTGCCAGGCAGGCGCTTATGCCGCTGAGCTACATCACTGCCCCCATGCTGTTATCTTTAGTTACTCAGAGTACAAGATGCCGGCATTGTGTGTGTGTGTGTGTGTGTGTGAGACACTGAGGCTCAAGCCCAGGACTTCACGAACACTAAGCAAGTGCTCTCCCCCGGGCTGCACTCCCACCCGAGTGATTTCTTAACTACAAACGCTCGGGCCCGCCTGTCATGCTGGATCACTGAGCAAGGCCTCCACTACTTCCGGATTGCGGTGCCACACCCAGGAGCAGGACACAACGCCCACCCCGAGCCCGGCGGGCCTCGCTGGGTCTCCCCCGGGAAGGCGGGAGCTCCCGAGCGGGGCTCAGGGAGGCACAGGAGGCGCGCCCACTTCGGGACGGCCACCGAGCGAGCTCCCTGCCGTGCTGAAAGCGGCCTCAAGGGCTGCACCCACTGCTCTGCAAGAGGGAAAGAAGTGTGGGTCCCACACCCGACGGCAGGGGACGCCTGTATGCATTCGAATGTGGGTGTCACAGGTCTGCTCGCCACGCGGGGATGTTGCTGACCTTCCACTGCCCCTTTGTTTCACTAGTTATGAAAACTGAGTATTCTTTTAAAATAAGTGATGGCGACAATCACGGTCACTGCCTTCCCTGAGGGCTCGCTAGGCTCTGTGCTGCTTCCCCTCCTGGCACTGCACGTCCTATGCAGGTACTTTCCCTCCCGCTTCACTGACCATTAGGCTGGGCACAACCTGCAGACCTGGCTTTCAACCACGACTCAGGAGGTGGGGGGCAGATACAAGGCCTCCGTTCCATTACCTTCTCCTGCTTCGCTCTCAGCCGCCTCTCGTCCATCCTCCTCCTCAGCACCTCCACATCCTCCTTGGTGCCGTTGAGTGTAATGATGTCGTCGTCCTGGAAGGCAGCCCCGCACTAGAGAGCAAGAGAGAGCCAGAGTCCATCACCGTGACAGCAGAAGCCTCCCCGAGTCCCCACTCTCACCCCCAGCATTGTCCTGCAGCTTTTGCCCAGTTCCCATGCAGTTCTGCCTGCAGTGCAGCGTGGCCAGCCTCGAGGTCAGTCTTGGTTTGGGAAGTCCGTGTGCCCAGGAAAGTGCCAGCCTGGCAGCCCGAGGGGGCCACCTCGAAGGGCCTGCTTGCCACGGTGGCCCCGGCTGATTCCGGAAGGGCTCCTACCACTTCCTGACATGGGAGACACACGGGACCTAGACTTTGTATCATGTGGTTTATGGGCAGCTGCTTTCCTTCTTTGTGTCTAGAATTTTGGTATGTGCTCCGCTGAGGGTAAGTAACCAGCTCCCGACAAAAGCCCTGGGCACCAATTTGCTGCTGGGCACCACTGGGCAGAAGCCTGTGTCGCTGCACTGTGCTGCCAGGCTGTGTTTGCTCAGTGCTCGCTGAAAGGGGGCAGAGCATAAGGAAGAGTGAGGCGGATTCTTCCAAACTCCAGCACCCGTGTCTCTCCCTCACCACCCTGCCATGCGTCCTGCTCACCACACCACTGCAGGGGGACCGAGCTGAGAGAACGACTGCAGCCTAGCTCCGACAAATCCTTCTAGAAAGTTCCTAGGAAGGTGCTCTTGGGAAGCCCGGCTGGGCCCAGCAGGCCTGTGAGGCTCTTTCTCCATGCCCCAGGCTGTCTGCCGCTCCATAAATGTGCAAGGCTGGGGGCGGGGGTGCACAGACTCCGGTTAAGGTTTTATTCCACTCATTTCACTCTTCAGGAGCTAGGCACCGCACTAAGTAAGACTTGGTCTCTGCTCCAGTGAGCTGGGTGAGGATGTCTCAAAAGCAGAAACGGGAGTGAACTCACCATTTGCACTCTGCCTACGAAACGTCTCCCACTCTCCCCTCGCCTCACCTCTGCGGTTTTCTGATTTGCAGAGAACACTCTGGGTTTCAGTCTCATGTCTCCCGATCTTCAGGATCTTTTTTAGGGGTTTGAGAGCAGAAATCACATTCTATCTCTCGGCTCACAGTACACCGCTCAGGGCACAGGATTGAAGAGCAAGCTTTTAAAGAAAGCTTGCATTTTCCATCCAATATATGTCTCCGCCCCAGGACTGAAGACTGAATCCAGAGCCATCACATGAAGCCACATCCCCAGCCCAGTCGCACCATTCCCAACTCCCCGCTTCCTCAGCCTTAGGCAACCTCTGATCTACTTTCTGTCTACAGATTTGTCTCTTCTACACATTTCACGTAAGTGGAGTCATACAATATACAGGGTTGGAGTGTGTGTGTGTGTGTGTGTGTGTGACACTGGCTCCATTCATTTAGCAAAATGTTTTCAGGACTCACCATGCTATAGCTTGTATCAGAACTACATGACTACATTTTTATTGCCCACAAATAATATTCCAGCCAGTTTATTCATCCATTCATCAGCTGACAGACAACTGAGTTGTCTGCACTTTTTGACCATCATGAATAATGCAGTGAAGAATATTCGTGTGCAAGGCTTTGTGAAAGCACGTGCTTTCATTTCTCTTGAGTAGATTCCAGGAGTGAAATTATTGGGTCACAGGCTGACTTTGTTTAACTGCTGGAGGAAATGCCTCTCCTCAAAACACGCTTTTCCAAAACAGAGGCTGCAGGAGTTTAGGCTCCACCAGCAACGCATGGGATTCTGATCCCCACACTTGTTACTGTCCTTACAGCACTGCGTTGGGCAGGAAGTGGTACCTCAATCTGCACTTCCCTGATGACCAGTGATGCTAAGCATCTTTTCACATGCTTATTGGCCATTTGTGTATTTTCTCTGGAGAAATATCTACTTAAATCCTTTGCCAATTTCTTGTGTTATTTGTTTCTTTAACACTGAGCTATAAAGAGTTCTTTATACATTTGGGATATGAGTTTTTATCTCACTGTTATAACAAATACCTTACACTGGGTAATTTATTTATTTATTTATTTTTTTGTGGGTACCGGGAGTCGAACTCAGGACCTTGCGCTTGCCAGCAGGCGCTTGTGCCGCTGAGCGATATCACCGGCCCTTTTTTCCTTTATGTAGGTACTGGGAGTCAAACTCAGGACCTCGTGCTTGCCAGGCAGGCGCTCATGCTGCTAAGCCATATCACCGGCCCTGGATAATTTATAAACAACAGAAATTTATTGCTTGTGGTTCTGGAGGCTGAAAAGCCCAAGACCAAGGTTCCAGTAGATCTTGAGCCTGGTGAGGCCCATTCCTCACGGATGAAGCTTTCTATGCATCCTCACGTGGCAGAAGAGGCAGGGCCCCTCTTCACATAGGCGCCTGAAGGGCCCGTCCTCATGACTCCGTCACTTCCCAAGGCTGGACCTCAGTGCTACTGTGCTGGAGATCGGGGTTCAGCCTATGAATTAGGGGAGGCCACCAGCATTCTGACCACAGCAAGTTCCTAATCAGATCCATGCTTTGCAATGCTCTTTCCCTTTCTGTGGGCTGTCCTCTTACACTCTGGATGGTATCTTTTGAAGCACAAATCTTTGATGCTGATGAAATCCAATGTACCAATTTTCTCTTCTACCACTATGCTACTGGTGCCGTATTTTAAATCACTGCCTAACCCAAGATCATGAAGATTTACTCTTAAGACGTTTACAGTTTTAGCTTGTGTAATTAGGCCTGTGATCCTCTGCATTAATTTTTTATATGATGCAAGACAGAGGTCCAAATTCATTCTTTTGCGTGTGGATAAGCAACATCTGTTGAAGAGAGTTTTCCTTCCCTGAGTTGCCTGTTTAGTAGAAAATCAACTGACCCTCAACTTGAAGGCTTATTTCTGAGCTCACAATTTCATTCTGTTGCTCGAGATGCCTATCCTTGTGCCACTACCACATATCTTGATTTTTAAAAGTTACTACTCAGTGAATCACCCAAAAGAATTTTTTACGGATATCTGTAAAAACACTTTATATGTAGGTACTGGAAGTCAAACTCAGGACCTCACACTTGCCAGGCAGGCACTTATATTGCTGAGCTGTATCACTGGCCCTATCTGTAAAATAACTTTAATTAAATATTATAATCACAGATATCTGAAAATGTTAAAAGCAAAGTCTGTTATTAGACTGCTGCAGTGGCACCAGCTACTTGGGAGGCTGAGGCAGGAAGGTCACAAGCTAGAGGCCAGCCTGTGCCACTTAGGGCTGGGGATCCAGCTCAGTGCTGGGGACCTGGCATCACCCTCCAGTGCCACCGAAGTGGGGGGTGGTATTACTAATCAGAACATTTAGTTACTCCATCAGACACTGTCACTGCAGAACACCAAGGCAGGCACTCAAGCCGTCCAGAAGGAAGCTCGTTAGGTAAGTGGAACAGTGACTTTAATAGGTCTCCTGTGCCCACAGAGCAGCAGGGACAGACTAAGTCCAGAAGCTCCTTTAATGAAACTGGCCTCGTCACTAAAAGAGATGCAGAGGAGCTCTTTCTTAAAGCTGCCGGTTTCTCCAGCACCTCCTACACAAGAAGACGGCGACACCTGCCTGCTGGGCCTCTTCTGCTCCTGCCTGGCTGGATTATTTACTGTGGTTTTTCTCTAACAAAGTGAACGTTCAGGTCATGAGCAGATCAAGTCAAGATTTTTAGGGCTGATCTGGTAAGTATTCATGACCGACGACGATACCTTCCTTTGGCCCACAAGTCCCCGAGGCTGGTACCACAGAGCGGTGACGTGAGGCGCGTTGGGAGGGACATCTGACGGGGACTGACTCCCAAGGGCCCAGGCTGAGGGAGGAGGGATGGCTTGCTCGAAGGCCCCTGGGCAGTCCCAGATGGGAGGTCTGGGTAAAAACGCCCTTGCTCCCGCCCCCCAGGGTGTGTCTTTTCCTTGGAGAGGAGACAAAAAGTCACCTGCAGGAACCACTCAGGTGGCAGGGAAGGCCCAGCAGGGCCTGTGCTGTGGCTCTGGCGTAAACAACCCTCCTGAGGGTAGAGCTGTTTGAGGAAGGAGGCATCAGTTCCAAGCATACATCCCCTGCCCTCCTCTGAGATTCCTGCTGCTGTATCTTGCCAGGGTTCCTGCTGCCCTCTTTCCCAGTGTCAGGGGGTCGCAGACTCTTTCCTCTGGACACAGCTGCCTGGAGGCCACACAGAGCCTCATCTGCACACGCTTTTGGGGTGTACCCGGCCGGAGCTGATGTACTATTAGAGCTGAACGAACTGTCGGCAAGAAAGAGCCAGGACCTCTCAGATTAAACACTGAGCCAGCTTGCTCTTTCTCTAGAGCCAAAAGTCCCATTAACACTCAGAGAGGGGCCTTGGCTCCTGGACCCGAGTAGAAGTGTCCCCTGGAGACTGGGCACGTGACGCTCTCACTGTTCAGGTGCTGTCACCTGCACTAACTCACGCCTGACCAGGAAGCTTGGGTGCAGGGGCTCACTTCTAAAGGGCAAGTGAGAGGAGGGCAGGAAGCTGGCTTCCATCCACAGTGCCGGGGCGGGCTCCACTGTGGGCTGAGGGGCAAAGGCCGCTGCAGGAAGGGCCAGGGCTGCGGCAAGGGCATGGCCCGCTCTGGGGACTCAGATGACAAGAAATGGAGAAAAGTTAAATAAATCATAACATTCCTAAGAAGGAAGAGCACACAGTTATTTTAGTTTCTATGTAGAAAATGCTCATCATACACTAAAAGTACACTTATAATTCTGTATTCTCATGACCTCTAGATGCTAATTTTTTAAAAAGTACTTACAAAAAAAGCCGGCAGGGAAGCGCCAAGAGGGAACAGTGAATTCTGCCCACATATTTATATCACCTAAGTATACGGAATGGAGGTTTCCGATACCTGCCCTTACAGAGAATGCGTGCCATGAACGGCTGAGCGCGTGTACCTCTGATCCAGAAAATACTCAGTGACCCGGTTATTCTGCCTCAGACTCCTGCTTGCGCTCTCACAGGACCCCACGGCGCACAGTACACGAACGCCCCCGCACGCCCGCACCAACCGCACACAGCGTTTTCTCCATCAGACCCTCCGCTCCACGGGGGAGCCACTGTCTCTATCCGCCATGGGGAGGGCCCACAGTCCGCCCGCAGCACACACTCAGAAAAGGACTGCTAAATGAGTGAGTGAATGAAATCAGAGTTGCAGGAGATATTTTAATCCAGGAACCGCAACTCGAGGAATCCAAATAGATCCACAGGAGCATAAGACACCACCGCTTTCTCTACCGACAGCCGCGTGAACGGGGCACGCTGTGCGACTGTGGAGACGCGATCCTGTCTGCTCAGGTAAAGCACGGATGTCAGCCCTGCGGAAGAGCAGCCCGGGTCTCGCGTCACTGAACACAGTGGCGGGGCCTAGGCACACACAAGACCATGAACCTCGGTGGTGCCAGTTTTTTTTTTTTTTTTTGTCCATGCTGGGGATCAAATCCAGGGCCTGGTACGTGACAGGCAAGTGTTGTGCCACTGAACTACACTCCCACCCCTCACGACACGTCATTTATGTTCCTTAGCTCTACACCCCTTTTATTTTTGAGACAAGGTCTCACTATGTTGCTTCACTTTTCTTAACAAATGTGTTCACGGAGAACCTAGCGAGCTGCTGCACCTGAGAGGAACTAAAACCCCAGAGGGGAAGGGTGGTTAGAAGATGCCCGGGGGGGGTGGAGAAGGGAGGAAGCCCATGAAGGGCAGCAGGCCCGACGGCCCTGTGGTGCAGCTGGCGAGGACGCAGGGGCTTGGGCTCACTCGCGTCCCCAAAGCCTGGTGCTCCTGGGAGCCAGGCTGAAACGCGTGGGTTTTCCCGAACACTATTTAGGAAGAAATGAGACTTGAGAACGACCTTCACTTGATGTGCAGTGACGAGGGTCAGATAACTGAATGGCGCGGCCTCCTCGGCAGCAGGACTGCTGCCCTTCATCTGGGCGGGGATTTCTGCAGCTACGTCATCCTGTGTTTCTGCGGGTGATCCAGTCCTGAAGACATGCTCAGAGGCAAAAGCAGCAACTCTTTTTCCACCTGCATGTCACAATCAACAAGAATAAAACTCTCCAGGGATGCAAAGGCAACACAGCCTGCCGGGCAACTCTAAAGCAGCGCCACTGCGAGGGAAGCAATCGGGGGAGAGAAAGGCAGCTGGTGGCGCCTGCGGAGATGTCCACTCCCCGGAACGGGGGCCTTCAGCAAGTGCACTTCTTGCTGCTGTGCAGGGACAGCAAGGGGCAGAAGCTAAGCAGGTGCGTGTGGTTTCTGAAGTAAAATGGGTTCTCTCTTTGCCTCTCTCTCTGGCTTTAAAGCAGAATACTGGAATATCAGTAAATCTAGTAAATCAGTACATCAAATCTGTGGGGACCCTTTTCTCCCCAAAATAGCCCCCACTTTCTCTTTAATCTCTCTAAATACAAGTGGAATATCTTCGCAATATGAGATCAACTAGATTTTAAAATTTACAAATTAACCATTTGTTAATTCCTCACACGGGAGGTAAAATTAAGACAGCCTCAAGGGCGCGTCCAAATCCTCAGTTCTCATTTTGCGCTAACAATGAAAGTTTAAATGTTGTGTTAGCTGTGGCTGAGTGGAGATCATAAATGAAGTTTTCCTCTTCACATCAAAATGGCTTAAAAAAATCTACATGTCCTAGGAATAGGAATGTTGTGATTAAGATCCATTTTACAGACAACTGGACAGCCTTTGAGTTCAAAATTAGCCCAACAAATGTGATAAGCTCATAGTTCAAGAAAACTGTGTTAATGTTCAGGGAGGTTTAGACATGTACTAAGCCTAGAGACAGCAAAAACAATGGGCATGAAATTATCAGTGCTGTGGCTGCAGTGACCTCAGATAAGCACGATGCAAAGCCCATTTCCTTAACCTCTAAGCTAAGTGCTAGGCTCCCAATAAGCTAAATACAATAATAAGCATCACTGTTTTTTATGAAAACAGTGCTCTGAAAAACTTTTTTTGGTCACTAAATCTGATTAAAATTAACATTAATGCTACAGCAGTGATTTCTTAAACTATCGGACTATATATTTTAAGTTCACCTTTCAGGATGCCCATTATTATCTATTTACTCACTACAATTACCTTCAAAAGTAAAAACCAGAGCCGGGAATGGCAGCACATGCCTGTCATCTCGGCACTTGGGAGGCTTAGGCAGGAGGATCGTCCCGAGTTCGAGCCCAGCCTGGACTGTACAGCAAGACCCTGCTTCAGAAAACCAACCAACCAACCAACCAATAAATATAAAAGAAAAGAAAAGTTAAAAGAGGCGTTGGGTGCTGTGAAGTGTGAAGGCCCTGAATTCAATCCCTAGCACCACAATTAAAATGAAAAAAAAAAAAAAAAAAAAAAAGTAAAAGCTAAAGAAAAGCATAGTAAAAGCAAACGAAGGGCTGGGGCTATAGTGTGGGGTACAGCACTTGCCTCATATGCTTGAGGCCCTGGGTTCCATCCCGAGCACCATTACAACAACAACAACAACAACACAAAACACACACACACACACACACGGCTATGGGACACTGCCAACTCCCTTCAAAAGTCTTTTTAGTAAAATAAACCCCATCATAAAATAAATGCTCACAAATAAACTGTTCCTGGCTAACTCATGACCCAATGCCACATTGCTGACTTTTGGTTTTGGCTGTTTAGGCAACACTGGGGGTGAGGAGGGAGATGAGAAAAGGGAAACGGCTCTAATTCGGATAGTAAGGTGTTTTGAAACCACCCCTTTTGTGCCTGGATGAAAACATAAAATGTAAAGCAATTCCACTCAGAACTGGAAACTGCTATTACTGCAGACTCCAGCGCTCTACGAAGGGGGAAATGTCACTCAGCTTTCACAAGCCCCGCTTTGATCCCTGTCTCCACTGAAAGGCGATCCACGGTATCTCTGAACGTCCGGTTTCAGTCAACGGAACGCATGGTCTTCGCGGTAGTCACTGTTCGGAAGCTATTTACTTCTATTATATACTACATACGGTTTAACAACCCCAGCTTTCGAAAGTGGCAGATACGAAGACCAAAGATTACTAAAGTACACATGGCCTAGGAGAGAGAATCTAAGGAGAGGCAGTGCCTGGAAAAAGCTTTAAAGTGCTCCCTTGCACACCCGGGAATTTTAGGAACCGTCTGTGATGCAGTCACATCTGAGGACGTGGGATCTAGGAAGGGTAAACTCATCTAGGCTGGGCGGAGAAAGGCGTGTCCCTTGCGTCCACACAAGGGGAACGGTCACTCTCTCGAAAGCCTTCCAGTCAGTGAATACTTCAGAGGTAACTTTTACGGAGAAAAAAGGTTAAAAATCAAAAAGACTATGTTAGGAGTACATATTTCTTACACTTGGAAGATAGCACCTACGTTTCTTGGAAATTAGTTTAGTGAACAGAAAGTCATATGTTAAATAAATACATTTTTATTATGGCTAAAAAACTGACTTTGCAACATAGAAACGAAACAACTAATCAAGAATCACTAGGAGATGTTTACGAAACTGGAAAGAGAGCTCAGCACTACTGTAAAAGGGAAACCTGCCAGTCCCTGAAGAGCATTCCTCTGGGAATGCTCACATTATCCACTGGATATGGTGCTAAAGTGACAGCAAGAACTATTTATATTCAAAAGCAGGAAGGTCTCCAAAGACTTCATTTATAAGGCCTGTCCTGACCAAGCCTGGGCGGAAATGTCAAAATAAACTGCTGGTGGTTCCAGCTGCCACTCCACATGGCATTCAGCAGCATCTACTCTAACATCACAGAGAGCCCGGGCCAGACTTCAGTGGCAAATGTGAAGGCGGTGCTGACCAAACTGAGGCGGAAAGGCGACAAGTTAACACTTGACTTGGTCTCACCTCTGCTCTACACAAGGTGGAAAAACCACTTAGCCTGGGTATTACCCTGAAGGACAATGGCCACCCCTGGGACTTGTCTTCATTTAATTATATAAACTATTGCAAATACCAAGTCCCCTGGGCTCTGGCGCAGGGCGAGGTTTACACGGGGTATATTCGGTCAGTGCAGAGGGGCTTACTGATTCTGCAACAGAACAAACACCCCAAACCCTTGCTTCCTGTACTGAAGCCACAACACAGGGAAAGGTGTAACAGACTACAGCTTATGGCTTACCTTTAATCAAAACTCTTACATGTCCTAAAAGCTTTACTTTCACTTTCAGGAGTTTCCTTCCCATGCAATATCTATTTTTTTTTTTTGTGGGTACCGGGGGGTCGACCTCAGGACCTCGCGCGCCAACAGGCACCCGTGCCGCTGAGCGATATCACTGGCCCCTTTTTTCGTATGTGGGATCCGGGAGTCAAACTCGAGCCCTCGCGCTTGCCGGGCAGGCGCTTAAGCCGCTGAGCCATCTCACCGGCCCTTACAATGAGATTTTTATATTTATTAAATGCTGTATAATTTATAAAATGTCTTTAGAAGTAGGCCATAAGGGGCCGGTGAGGTCGACCCCCCGGTACCCACAAAAAAAAAAAAAAAAAAAAAAAAAAAAAAAAGAAGTAGGCCATAATGTTTGATGTTTAGTGCAACCAATGAGCATTTACTGAAACAGCATAAAACATAACTTGATATATTTGGGCAGTGCTACTTTTTAATTTGTAAGCATGTTGGGTAGGAAGAAACCGCACAATGAAAATAAATACAACATTAAAAAAAATCCACAAGCAACGTACATTTATAGTACTGATTGTCCCAAAGTCGAACAAGCCAAGGATAACTGCAAATGCTGCATTGTCAGCACTTCACCCCAGCAGCACCAGCAATGATGGTGTGGAAAGGTAGGTCGTAAACGTCCAATCTGAGGTGAAACACCAGCCCAAAGTACCAAGGCTGTTTAAAAACAGGCAACAGGAAACTGTGATGGGGGAAAAGCGAAAGGAAGGAAGGGAAAAGAAAAAAAAAAAAAAAAATATATATATATATATACACACACACACACACACAGATAGTTAAGATAGTAATACAGCTAGTTTCTCTTAGTTCATTGAAAAGAAAGGTCTGTGCTAATATTGTTTGGACAATATTTCATGACTGCATCTTGTACTGTGAACAATTACTATGTAGACAACAATATGCGATGTACTAATCACTGTTACTATCCTACTAGCCTGTTTTGAAACGCTATTTTATTGTTATCTTTATTTTTTTTCCTCTTTAAAAGAAAAAAAAAGGCAATAGGAATAAGATATGGCTTTTTATGGAAACTGAGAGTCATGATTCTTCAACAAACAGAAAGTCCTAGCAATATAAAGCTTGACATTTACCCAACCTAGAATCCAAAGGATGATCCTCGTACACAATATCAACTAACGCACTTCTGATTACCATTTGCTACTGTTACACCTATTCGGGTACCCACCTAGAGCTCAAGATACCTTGTTTTTAATCACTGAAGTCTTCCCTACAAACAATTCAGAAACCCATTTCAACAGATTTAAGCTTATAATCATACAATCTCTCATCTCCTTTAGGAAAGACCTGGTCTCAGTACAATACAAATACATGGGAATAACACGAAAATATGCTCAACGTCATTAGTCACCAGGGAAGGGTGAGGCAAAACCACAGGGATCAGCACTACACCCAGTGCTGTTATGCGACCACCCCAAGTGCTGACAGGACAGGAAGTGGGGCTCAGGCACTGCTGCTTCCTCCACTTTGGAAAACAGCTTGGTGGTTTCTTTTCTTTTTTCTCCTGCTACTGGGGCGTGAATCTAGGGGCACTCTACCAATGAGCTATATCCCAGACCTTTTTATACTTGATTTTGTGACAGGGTCTTGCTAAATTGCCCACACTGCCCTAGAACTGCTAGTGGTCTCCCGCCTCCTGCCTCGGCCTCCTGCGGAGCTGGGATTACAGGCGCACACCACGGTGCCTTGCAGTTTGGCGGTTTCCTAAGCAGTGAAACTGCTTGTAACATCCACCGACACGTGACGAAACACTGCGCCATCAGAGATCTGCCCACGCAAAGATGGGTGCGCAGTGCTTAGAGTACCTTTCAGTATTCCACTGTTCAAAACCCAGAATAACTTAAACGCCCACCAACAGATGAGCGAATAAACTGCGCACAGCCACAAGGTGGACTGCGACTCAGTAATAAAAAAGAGCTGGTGATAAATGGGATGACAAGGATGGATCTCAGGGTTACTATTACAAGTGTAGAAACACACGCTCTGTGATCCCATTTATATATAAAATTGTAGAACATGCGAACTAATCCAGAGTGACGGGAAGCACACCAGCACCGCCGAGAGATGGGAGGGAGGAGGATGGGTTAAAAGGGGCACGGAGACCTCCGCTGGGGGACAGTGCCTGCTGACGGTGGGGACCGCTCCACGGCTGCGCACGGACACACAGCTGGTCACGCTGCAGTCAGGCACGGCTGTGTGGCCTGTAGTCCCCGCACTTGGACGGCTGAGAAGGGTCCTCCAGGCCAGGAATTCAAGGCCCGCGGGGGTAGCACAGTGAGACACCATCTCAAACAAAAATCTGGTAAAATTATACACTTTCAATACATGTAGTTTAGTATGCTTCATTAAAGTTAATTCTGTTGTTCTTTCAGGAAGCTTAAAGGAAGAAATTTCAAACTATGATAATAATGCATGTGGAGTGCAAAACATGAGCCAGCTGCGAGCCATGAAGCCAGGACTTCTCGTGTGCGTGGTCATCTGCGTCCTCGGTTTTCTTTATTTAAGGGATCCCCCTCCCGAGGAGGAGCCCACGCAGCCAGCGCTGGCAGAGTGTGGCTTTTACCCTGACGAACTCTGTTCAGCTTTATTTGAAGGGAAAGGGGTGGCCCTTCAAATCGCAAAATTCTGTGAAAACCCTCACCGGTCTGAAATACTTGCTTATTCACACGCTCCAGGAAATTGCTCCAGGATGTCCCACGGGCTGCGTTTCATAACCAGAACCCTGTCTGCAGAAGAGGGCAACTTTTCTTTGGCATATATTGTAACTCTTCCGAAGGAACTGGCCATGTTTGTGCAGCTTCTCAGGGCGATTTACGTACCTCAAAATGTTTACTGTATTCATGTTGATGAAAAGGCTCCAAAGAAGCTTAAGACCGCTGTGAAAACCCTGGTTAACTGTTTTGAGAACATCTTTATTTCCTCAAAGAGACAGAAAGTGGCTTCTGCTGGCCTTAGGAGACTACAGGCAGATATTAACTGTATGAAAGATCTAGTCCATTCCAGATTTCAGTGGAACTATGTCATTAATCTTTGTGGGGAGGATTTTCCAATCAAAACCAATAAAGAAATCATACACCACATCAGAAGCAAATGGAACAATAAAAACATCACTCCTGGAGTAATCCAACCATCAAATACCAAATTCAAGACAAGTCACAGTGACCCTGAGTCCAGCCCTACAGGGAGTATCCACGTACCACCAAATGAAAGATTCAAACACGAGCCACCTCATAACCTGACAATTTACTTCGGAAGTGCTTACTATGTACTTACGAGAAAGTTTGTAGACTTCATACTGACTGACATCCGCGCAAAGGACATGCTTCGGTGGTCCAAGGACCTCCGCAGCCCAGAGCAGCATTACTGGGTGACCCTGAACCGATTAAAAGGTGAGAACAATCCAGTAACATGGATGTTTGTTCAGGTTATGAACGACGGTAGGAGTTTTGGGCTTAACATAGATTCTTTCTACTCAGCTATTTCTCCACAGCTTTGTAAACTGTATGTTTTGCAGAGCTCCCACGTGGGAGTACAGGAGGGTCTTTGGGTTTAGGGGCCTAAAGTTAGTGGAGAGAGTCACGCTCCCAAACCAACACAGCTACATTTGAAAGAAGTACTGTACTGGCATTTTGCTTGTTTTTAGATAAAAACTTCTGAAAATTCTAAGCATAAATCTTTGGAAAGTTCTTTTATTTGATAAATCCTACTGGACAGCTACTGTTGCCAGGCACTATGCTAAGGGTCCCTCAAGAAAGAAAAAGATTAAAACTAGTGGTTTTTATTTTTTTTTTATGTGGGTACGGGGAGTCAAACTCAGGACTTTGCGCTTGCCAGCAGGCGCTTGTGCCACTGAGCAATATCACCGGTCTGAGATGTTTTTATAGCAAAGCCAATTCTTCAGATAGGTTCTCTGAGGCACAGGAAAATCTGAGGCCCTCTGTGAAGTGCACTTAAGTATTTTCTCTTTGTAAAAAGCTGTCTCCTGCAGAGAATGTGGCTCATCAGCCCAGACAGTGCAAACAAAGGGTCCAGCAGAAACTGGTTAAGGCCTTCTTAGAATTTCCACACGAATTGCAAGTCCTATTTTGAGTCACCTCAGAGGGCTGTTGCCAAGAAAATGTAACCCCAAGAATCCCACATAATTGAGTTACAAGAGGTGGGGAATGCATGGAAAGTGAAATCTAGGTACAGGGATGGAGAGCTGAGACCTTGGTCAACCCCAGTAGCACTGCCAATGTATTACATGCCACTCGCCCCCAAAAGTGCAAGTTTTTAGTCTGATGTAACAAATGAAACATCTTTGTCATAGCTGGATGTCCCCTCAGTTTTTCTCATCGGCTGTCTTATCTAGAGGGAATGCCAATAACAGTGCAGAATTTATCCTGAAAAAGCCAGATGAATGCTGAGTGTGGTGGCTCATGCCTATAATCCCAGCATTCTGGGAGGCTGAGGCGGGAGGATCATAAGTTTGAGTCCTGCCTGGGCAATTCAGAGAGACGCTGTCTCAAAATAAATAAATAAAAAGGGCTGGGGACGTAGCTCAGTGTGGAGGCCCTGAGTTCCATCCCCAGTGCTGCAAAACAAAAGAACAGAAGTGGATTCCACAGCCCATGGTGGTTCTGTCTCCCTGTTAGATGCGCCGGGTGCCACACCGGATGCTGGCTGGGAAGGAGATGTTCGAGCCATCAAATGGAGAATGGAGGAAGGAGAAGCTCATGATGGATGCAAAGGTAAAAACAAAAGCTAAACACAACCTTAAAATTTTACAGGAACTATACAGTTGCTGCTTAGTAACGGAGGGGAGACTAATGATTATGCTTAATATGAAATTAGTGATTAGCGATTTACACAAGTAATACAAGATCTATACAGAAAAAAGTATACAAATCACGAACATACAGGTTGATAAGCTTTTCTTTCTTTTCTTTTCTCTTTCTGAGGTGCTGGGATGGGATCCAGGGTTGTGTGCATGCTAGGAAAGCTCTCCACCATCAAGCTACACCCCTAGCCCCAGGGGGGGATAAATATTCACAAAGAACACAGAGGACTGTAACTTATCAAGTCTTTAAACAACAGCGGCAATACAAGCTGGCTTGTGATCCTTGTGTCTCTTGATTAGAATATAAAACTGGATAATACAGGCAATAAGCTTCAGAGCAGGTTGTTAACAAACTACTACCACCTACACCATATCAGAAGAAAACGGAATGATAAAAATCTCACTCCTGGACTCTGCTGGGGTCTGCTGCTTATTTATATGACGTTTTACTCTGGAACACAGCCGTGACCATTCACTTAGGGTATGTTTATGACCTGAAGGGCAGGACGGGGTAGTTAGGACACAAACTCTGGACCGACAAAGCCAAAAACTGCCTCTCTGGCTCTTCACAGTCTGCCTGCTCTAGAACTGCAGGCTTCACACTCGTCTTGCTTGCATGCTCTCTAAAGGAAATATGGAAAAAACACTGCTGTTGGCTTAATTATTCCAAAGGAGTATTTTCTAGCCTAATCAAAACTACATATGTTTTGAACAGTTTTTCACTGGGATCTTGGAGCTACAGACTTAAATTCATTCAAGCTATAGAAACCCCTCCCATGAGTTTTAATTGACAAAGGAAGACCTCACGCTGAAGCCAAACAAATCACGGTCTTTCTCTTCAGAGAATTTCGATTACAGTATTGGAGACGAGCCAAATAAAACAGGGTCAGCCAGTGCTCCAGCTGTTTAACCTAAATAAACACGTTGTATACAAACAGGAAGTGCCAGCTCCAATGCCGCAGTTCCAAGATAAGCGACTGTAGCTGCCCTGAGCACTGCCGCCTCCCTGACAGGTCAGAAGTGCTGGGATGATTTGCTAGTGCAGTGTTTTTGAAAGGCAGACAATGGTTCGAATGGGGAGCCATTCATGTAGTTAGAAGGTGGGTGCTAAACAGCAGGCTGACCCCCTGCCCTTTCTTTGGAAAGCACGTGCCTGTCGTTCATTACTCACTGGGCTTATCGGGGCCAGTAAGTAAGTGTCCAGCAAAGCAAGGGGTTCAGATTCTTCCCCTGAATGGCATGCAAGTGGTGTAAGAGGTCACCAAGGCTCATGGCTGTTGGTAACAAAGCAATGACTCGGGATTCCTGCAGCGGCAACCTGAGTGTCTCGATGTCTGCACACAAGCGGCGGCCTGGGGTGCGGGGCGGCCTGCAGAATGACAGCCATCCTATCACAGTGAGGGGCTGAGAGACCCTTCATTTTTAGTCACCAGAAAGGCATAAACAGGACTCTGAGAATATTCCATTTATTTGTGTTCCCTTCAGTTCAAATCCGTATGTATCTAAATTACAGTTTTATGGTTATAATCACGGGGTAACTGATTCGTTTTTCACTTGTATTCTAAGTTCTTCACAATGCTTATCTTGGTATTTATGATTTTTTTTTTTTTTTTTTTTTTTGTGGGTACCGGGGGGTTGACCTCAGGACCTCGCGCACCAACAGGCACCCGTGCCGCTGAGCGATATCACCGGCCCCTTTTTCGTATGTGGGATCCGGGAGTCGAACTCGGGCCCTCGCGCTTGCAAGGCAGGCGCTTACACCGCTGAGCCATCTCACCGGCCCGGTATTTATGATTTTAACTGGTTGACTGTAACTCTACTGAGAGCCCAAGACTTTATACCAAGAATGTCTATCAGTTAGAAAAAATTGCTCACGACAACAGCTGCCATTTATCTAACGCTAACCCTGCACTGGCTCTGGCCCTTCCCAGGGACGGACCCGCGCTGCAGCAGCGGCTCCTTGCAATGCTTTTGGTCTTACAGATGCACAGACTTTGTGCCTGCGACCCCTCCTTCTCCTGCCAAGACAGGGTTTTGGACGCGGGACTGCCAGCCTGCTGAGAGGACAGCGCAGGGACTCCCGCAGACAGGCCTCTCCCTCCGGAAGCTGAGACCTCCCCTGTCACCTGCAAACCAGGTGCCAGCGGGAACCACTTCAGTGTGGTGTCGAGGGACAGGAGAGTACCAAGCGCCCGACATAGTGTGTGGCACTGAAAAGCGCTACTGAGTCCGCCTTGAAGAGATCCGGTTAGCACTGGATTCTGCCTTTAATTCCCATTTTAGTCACCTCACTTGTATCCCACGCTCACTCTTAACAACCAATGAAGGAAGCAGTGGCTTATTAAAAATGACACCTTTTTCATGAACCACCCACAACCAGAAATCAGAACCAGAACGTATCAGAACTCAGATTATTAAACTAGGCAAACAAGCGCTATTTCATCTTCCTGTGCTCACGGCTAAAATTCCACAGCACTCATCTACAACTGCCACCAAACATTTTAGAAATCACTAACAAAAAGAATGAAAATGTCCTTTTCTGCTATAAATCTGAAATTCAACGTAGCTTCTATCAGAGCAAAATGCTGCTTCATCTGAACTCTTGTGAAGCAAAGAGGCCTTCCGGATGAAGGCAGAGGGGGTGCGGCCCCATCGGCAGGAATATGAGCAGGTGGGGAACAGAGGCGGCTAAGTGTTCGCATTTCTCTCCGCAGGGCACTATATCCAAGACACCTGCGTGTATGGCCCGGGAGATCTGCCGTGGATCATTCAAGCACCTTCTTTGTTTGCCAGCAAATTCGAGCGCTCAGCAGACCCCCTCGTGGTTACATGCTTGGAGAGGCGGCACCGACTTAAGGTCCTACAGCAAGCGGAAGTCGCTGTGGAACCACACTGGCGTTTCCCGCAGGAAAGTCACTTCAACATGAGGCCGAACCACTAAAGAGTCTGCTGCCTCAGTGGTACCCTTCTGCTTGCTGCTTCGTGACAACACAACACAGGACCAGAGGAGGAGGAATGGGACAGTAATTCCTGGATATAGATTAGCCCTAAAATGAACTCAGAAATACGCTATCGACAAGGCTTTGCTGATGACTGCTTTACAGCTTTGGGGAAGAAATCACGGGAGAACAGTAACTCAAGCAGTCACTGAGGCACACATGCAGGCACCGGAAGGCTGACTGCCTCAGCAGTTCTGAAAACTGAAACTCTGCAAGTGCGTGACCCAGGCTCAAGATGGGGTTGTAAACTGAGTTTTGTTTTGAGGGCCTGGGTACTCTTGTGTATGAAACACTAATAAAGAACAAACTCCTAACTGGGCGTGGTAGCTCACGCCTGTAACCCCAGCACTTGGGAGGCTGAGGCAGGAGGGCTGCTGTGAGTTCAAGGCCAGGTGGGGCCACACAGTGAGACCCTGTCTCAAAAAAAAAAAGGCCAGTGAGATAGCTCAGCAGCATAAGCACCTGCCTGGCAAGCACGAGGTCCTGAATTCGACTCCCGGTACCCACATATGAAAAAAGGGCCAGTGATATCACTCAGTAGCACGGGCGCCTGCTGGCGCACGAGGTCCTGAGTTCGACCCCTGGTATCCGCCCCCAAAAAAAGAATAAACTCCTGCTAAAAATGAGCATATGCTTATCTAAAACTGTTTTTGTTGGATGAGAACAGGATCACTTTATTCTGACAAATCCTAGAAAAACATCCAAGAGTCTACTTCTCTGGGTAAAATGAAAATCTGGGGTGAGCTGGGCATGGTGACACACACCTGTTGTCCTAGCACCCCTGGACACTGAGGCGGCAGGATCACCAGTTTAAGTTCAAGCCCAGGCTGGTTAACTTACTGATGAGAAGGCCCGGGGTGCAAGCCCTAATCTAATCAAAACAACCAACCCACCCCTGGGGTGGGAAGCTCCGCTCTTTAACGAGGCTGCCTGAGGCCTCCGTGCACTCAGCTGTCTGCCGGGGCCTCTTCCGTGCTCAACGGGCTCCGGGCCTGAGCTGCCCGTGCCGCCACAACCGGCCGAGGACGCTGGACAGTAGAGATGTGGTGAGCGAGACGGAGGACGTGAATATTGAGTTTTAGTTAATTTTTAAATTTTTAATTAATTTAACTTAAAAACCAAGGTGCACGTGGCTTATAGCCACCATGCTGGACAGCACAGGGCAAGGTGTGGTCTTGATTTTCTCTCCTTACAGATCCAGGTCTCCTCCCTTGTATTGTTGCTGGTGTCACTGAAACATTTCTATACACTTGCTGAAAACTTTCTACAGACGCTTGCCCTCTGAAAGAGTTCAGACACCATACGAGACCGAAATGTGCAACTACTAAGCAGGCAGCCTAAGACAGCCGGGCTGGGGGCGGAGCGCAGCAGCAGGGCAGGCGCTCAGCACGCGGAGGCGCGGGCTCCATTCCCAACACTGCGAAACAAGAGAAGTTAAAAAATAAAACAACAACTGAAAAAGGAAAAGCAGGAGCCACAGGGAAGAAATACAAAAAATGAAATACAAATACATTTCAAAGGCAAAACACAAGCAGCTCAGTGAACTGAAACTTCGCACACTAACGACACCAAATCCCCCGAGCCACTGAAGGAGCCCTGCAAAAGCACGAAGTGAAACAGCAGGAGGAGAGATCCTGAGGCAGAAGCCATAAACCCAACTCCTGAACCACGGAACGTCAAGCTCTGTTTAACAAACAAACATCCCCTCTTCACCCATGTCGCAGGTGTTACGGCTGTAACAGAGAAGCAGCCAAGCGCCTCTCGGCCGGCCGCCCCTCCCTCCCGCACCTTCACAGGGACACACGGGCGCTCAGGCGCTGCCCACGCGCGGACTGGTTGCTCCGAAAGCTCGCATTCACTACAGCGATGTTCCCGGAGCTTCACAAAAACTCAACAGCGTCTTTTCAAGTGTCTGAAACGCACTGTCCAGCAGAGCTGGACTGGGCTGTGGGAGGACCGGACGTGTGCATGTGGGCGGAGCACTCTGAAGAGCATCTGACACTGTTCGGAGGAGAAAATCAAGGCACGGAGACGGAGGACACTTCCCAGGACCACAGGGACACTCAGCAAAGGCAGGCAGTCTGCGTCGAAGTTACCACACCGCCTGACCTCACCCAAGGGAGCGTGGACCTGTGCCCGGAGGGCTCGAACACCGTGAAAAAGCAGCTTCCAGAACAAACCACCTCAGAGCGGCACATGACTAAAACTCAGAACAGTAAAGGCACGCGAGCTGGGCTCCAGGGCTGGTCGGGGAGCCGGAGGGCAGGCTGCGAGGCGGGCAGCTGTCACGGCTGTGGCAGGAGGGAGGGAACCCAGGCCAGGGGCAGCCTCCGTCAGCGCCAGGACCAACGGGGAGCCAGCGCCTCGCCTCCGAGGAAGGCTCGGTGCGTCCGTTCGCCAGGTAAAAGAATAAAGCACACCTGCGAAGAGGCCCGCGTGCGCTGTGCCAGGGCGACCTATGGACAGGGCCCTGAGATAACTTCTCCAGCTTTCTGGGAATAGAATCTCCTTCCCAACATGTCAAGTGTACTGCTCAATTTTCCTAATAAATCTCCTACACGTAAAAGCTAGGCTGCCTACACTGTGATTCCCGGAGGCTTAACGCTCGCCCAGCTGAACCACCTCACTGAGCCAAAGCCTGAAGTTCAGAATTTGCCGACCCCTTCTGAAAACCCCTCTTCCCCTAGCTCTCTTTTCCCTATTTGCTCCCTCCATGAAAACAATGTAAAAACACAGCACAAGTACACTGTTTTTGTTTTACTTCTGATTCTAAAACACCCACACCCCCCATTCAGCAAAACCTAAATAAACGAAGCCGGAGAGCTAACAAGCCTAATGCTACTGACCACACTCCTATCCCACCAGGGCCCACTCTTTACGGCTGTGCGTCCACATCATCCTGGGCTCTTGTTAAGATGCAGGCTCTCTTTCGGCAGGCTTGGGGTGGGGGTGTGAGACTCTATTATATTTCTTAAAAAAAAAATGCTCTCCCAGGCAACAGCCAGTACTGCAGGTGCATGGATCACGTCTCGAGTAACGAGCACGTCACTTACTGTGCAATGTGTCGTTACTCCAACTGGGTTTCTTCTTACGAGAAGCGAAGAACACAGTGGGGAATACAATTAATGGGGGGCGGCCAGTGATTTGTTTATAGTAAAAATGAATAACCTAGCAACTACATCTCTTTGGATCTTGTTAACTGAAAGCTACTGTGTACTGCATGTGTTTTAGACACAGGACCAAAGCTATTTCGAACTCTTGAGTCTCTTCTAGTGAACTGAAAAGCCCAACATTGGTGAAACTACAGAGTAAAATAGTAAAATGCAATCCCTTAGTACCACTGGGGTTCCTGACATTGCTCTTACTTTGAACAATTTCTCTATGTTTCACACATTACCTAAAAAAATGTATGTATTTGTTTTAGTCTTTTACCTCTCTTCATTCTCGTGTTCATGATGCGCTGCAGTTCCCAAGGCTGTGCCGTCGTTCCTCCTTTGGGCAGAGTTTGGCAGGAACGGCTGGCACTCACCTTTCCCCGCAGCTGGGCGACCTCTAGGCACGCTGGTGGTTAGGTGTGGCCACACAGCTAAGCGGCTGCTGAAATGTGAGCAGGTGCGCAGGGTGCCATTTCCAGGTCTGGCCCGCACACACCTCCTGAGAGAGATGCTCTCTCCCCTTGCCATCAGGTCAAGGAAAGAGGGGAGAGTATGTCCCAGACATAAGAGGTCACAGCTACACAGCAGGCGCCTGATACTCTGAGTTACCCCTGGAAGAAAGCTGTCTGCCCAGCATTTTCACTGTGATCCACCTCTGGAACCTGGGCATTGTTTTGTTATAGCACCTACTCAACTTTGATCAAAATACTTAGCACTGTATTACGAAACTTTAGAAACTATTTCTTTCCTTGCAGTACTGGGGATTAAACTGGTCAGTGGGAGGACTTTGGAAAGTCTGGAGATGGTGGCTGGAGAAGCAGCCCTAGAATGCTGTACACCAAGTCTGATGGAAGATGTTGATCACAGCTCGGAAGATCAGAATGCTGATAAAAAAGCAGACAAAAAGACCAGGCTCAGGAGGCTCCAGCTTGCAGTGGGACTCCAGGTTATGTACGTCATACACTGGCAGAAAATTTGTCTGCGTTTTGCTCATGTTTGGATACCTTATGGGAGACTGTGATTGAGGGCAGTGGAGAGATTAAGTGGTGAGGAAATTTCAAGGCAGCTGAACATTTAGGCTGTGCTTTGGGTACCACTGCGGGCTTTTGGCCAGCTCTATACTGAGAATCAGGAGCAAACAGCCTAGCAGAATGATATGAAAAGTTTTAAGTTTGGCTGGAAAGGAACCTCCAGTGAAGTTGGGGCCTATAAAGTTGGAGCAGAGGGGAGCCTGGTTGCCAAAAAGATTAGCATTAAAAAGAAGCCAGATACTTTGGAACAAGACAATGAGAAAAACGGTGGAATGACAGGATTTTACGTTTGTCCTGCTGGATTTCAGGGTTGCTTTGGTCTCATTCCTTTCTATTCCCCTATTACTACCTTTTGGAATGGGAATGTTTATCCTGTGCCACTGTCTGCTGGAAGTGTTTAACTTTCTCTTCATTTTTACAGGGACTTACACCTAAGTGTTTACCTTAAATCTCAGAGAAGAATTTTGACTTGGGACTTTTTAGCAATGCTGAAACTGTTAGGACTCCTAGAGACGGACTAAATGCATTTTGTGTAGAAATGTGCATGAGTCTTCTGGGGGCTAGGGTGGAATGTTATAGTTTATATCTAGAGGTGTCCCCAAAGTCTCATAGGTGGGCGTGACACTCATCAGTGGATGAGTTTATAGCTAAATGTCATGCTGAGAGGGGACTCTGGTTGGGGGAGGTGGCCCAAGAAGGTCTATCTCTCTGTCCCCCCTAGACAGCTCTGCCTCCTGCCTACCACACCGTAAGCTGTTTCTCCACTGCTAGGCCGGCCTGCTTGGAGCGAGCCGACTGTGGACTGAAATCTCTACAAACTGTGAGCTCAATAAACCTCTTCTTTAGTTTACTGATGTCAGGTACTGTGTCACAGCAACGAGAAAGCAACTAGGACATGGGGCACCAATTTTATGAATGAACGATGCCATTATCATTGGCGGTGGGTTCCTCAGCAAGTTTGGTGCCCACATTTGCTCATGCTTGCTCGTTCTCTCTCCCTGTCCTTCTCTCCACCCTCTCTCATGAACACACATTGCATCTTCTACCACATCATGAGCCAGCATAATGTCTTCCACATTATCCTAGCACCTGTATCTTGGACTCCCTGCCTCATCTCTGAGGAAGTAAATTTCTGCTTTTTATGAATTAGCCAGTTCTGCCGGGCGTGGTGGTACACACCTGTAATCTTAGCCCTTCGGAGGCGGAGGCAGGAAAATCCCCATGAGTTCAAGGCCAGCCTGAACTACATAGCAAGACCTTGCCTCAAAAGAACAAAACAAAAAAATGAATTACTCCGTTCCAGGTCATCTGTTATAACAGCACAGAACAGACTAAAAGAGGCTGTATGCATATGTGAACAAATGAAGAATGAATGACCCCCACTCTCACAGGCCACTGACTGTCCCACGCTTTACGATATTCTAATTTGATAGCACTATGGGTTGAACTGCGCCCTCCCCAATTCACATGCTGCAGTCATAACCCTCAGTACCTCAGGTGTGACACCTGTGCACTTACAAATGGGCCTAACCCTCGATCTTACACACTTTCGTTAGAGCACGCAGACCTGAGCACACGACGTACGCTAAGCCGCCCTCGGGCTGGCAGCAACCCCGTGCCTGTGCCTTCCTGTCCCTCACGGTGCCTCTCCCACAGGAACCCTGCTCAGACCTGCTTTCCCACTCTCACTATCGTTCAGCCTTCTCGCTCTAGCCCCTGAACGCTGCTGCCACTCTTCCAAGGTAACCTTGAACAAGCAGAGAATACAAAACAGCCTCTTGGGTCCTGACTGCCAAAGCTCTAATCCTAAATTCTACTCTGACACAGCCAGTGAGTGTGAAGAAAGGGGACAAAAACATCTGGGGCCATAGACTTTACCCACGAAGCAAGCAGAGGTCTGCAGGAGAGCACGGAAGGGAGCTGCCATCGCTCTCGATGAGGTCTTACAGGGATCTGCACGTCCTGTCCGTGGACCGCCCCCCGCAACACTCCTGCCTACCCCCGAGTCTCCCCCACGAGATGCACGCCCTTCCTGCCGTGCCCAGAACAAACGCCGCCCCCCCCCCCCACGAAGCCTCTTTTCACCAGCAGAGGAAAGAAAGCGCTCCGCTCCTGAACACCGCTAACATCATTACTGTCCGCCGGGTGCCCGCCTCGAGAGCGAAGTGCAGCATGATGTTTCCTACAACTACGGCTCCCGCAGGACTGCAGCCTCCTCGAGCACAGGGGACCAAGTCATCAAATCCCATCTGCCCTGGAACATCTCTAACACCACCTTCAACAGGAGACTACGCCAACTGAAGTGTATAATCAGTTCCCAAACACACTTTTAAGAAAGCTTACGGCTACATTCCAAGTTCTACAAAGACTTTATCCAAAGTCACCTGAAATGTTCTCTACTGCCTCTGAATCCTGTATAAACAGTCTCTTCCTCCACTTCCATTTTTTTTTTGGACAGGGTCTTGCTGTGTAGTTCAGGCTGTCCTTAAAACTCTCTGCGAGCCCAGGCTGGCCTCAAACTTGCGGCCATGCTCCTGCCTCCACCTCCCGAGTGCTGAGATTACAGGCGTGCGCAGTCACATCTGGTTCGTCTCCAGCTTCTTTGACGCAGTTTAGATCTGAAGTACACTGGTCTGGCTTAGAGCTGCCGTCTGGCGTTCCTCTGCTCTTAGAATAAAATCCACAAGCATTGATGTGGTCACCTGGCCCTATGAGACAACCACTGCCTAATTCTTCGGTCTCTCCCACTTTGCATCTTCTACCCCGCCATGGTCACCGCGTTCCCTGAGCTCACAAAGCCTTCTGTCCCTTCTGAGTCGCTGCACATGACCGTCCTCTGCCGAGGAGGCTGCTGCTCAAGCCTCACACCTGGGCTCCTTCGTCCCTTCAGGTCTTAACTCAAACTGACCCCAAGGAACCCCCCCGCGGCTGCAGCACCCTGGTGCTTCCTTCCAGGCGTCTGTCACAAGAGATGCCGCTCTGCTCGCTTACTTGAGGTCCCGCCTGTCCTGCAGGAGTGGGACCCAGGTGGGCAGGGCCTGCACAAGCTCTCCCTCCAGAACACCCCCTCATCAGGGCCTATAACAAGGGCTGGCCCAGCAGAGCTGCTCGGTGAGAGCCCCCCACAGTGGGAGAAATGCTCCAGGGCCTACCGACACCCAGGCTGAGTTAACACAGGCTGCCTACGGTCCAACGCGCTGGCACCCGCGACACTGAGCCAAATGCCAGGCTTCGACAGGACCAAAGAACACCAAAGACACAGAGGCTGCGGGTTTCAGTGGCACCCGTGTAAAAGCCAGTCCTGGCCTTCCCTCCCTTCATGGGAGCCGTGGTGTGGACCGTTCACTGAGGCGCCCCAGAGCGAGCGAACCTGGAGATTCAGTGACGAACACAAATGTCCCTGCGCTGGGGACACACGCGCACGCACTGCTGCACTGCAGTGAGGCTGGGAGGGGAGCGAGGTGCCGGGGAAGGCAGAAGGATCAACGACCAGGGTTCACCGCGCAGCAGGGGACGAGGGCCGGGAAGCGGCCGCGCAGGGCACAGCCCCGTGGCCCGAGCGGGGCAGGCCGGCAGCGGCTCAGCTCACGAGCGGCTGAGGCTCCGCTTCCAGCAACGAAGTCACGAAATGGGTTTACACAGAGCAGCAGCCATGAGACCTGTGTTTCAGAAAGAACTTACGGGTATTCAGAAACAGAGGGAGGGATTCCAACATCTGACTCCCTCGGCTGTTAGGAAGGGACAAATGGAGTACGTCGGGAACTCACCGTGTGACAAACTTCCGCTTTGATCTCTTTCAAGGCGCGTTCAGAAAACACACAACCGCAGCAGCGAAGGAAGCAAAACCTGGAGAGAGAGTGCAACGTGGAGAGTGGTTTAAACGGGACCAAAGTAAGTGCCTGCTTATTAACCAACGACTTATTAACTACTTATTAACTACTACGTATTAACTAACGTCTGCTCAGTTTACAAAGACCAAGAGCCACAAAGATAAAAATGGTTCTATTTTATCACCACTCAGGGCTGGTGAGATAGCTCAGTGGCACAAGCGCCTGCCTGGCAAGTGTGAGGTCCTGAGTTCGACTCCCGGTACCCACATAAAAAGGAAAAAAGGGCCAGTGATATCGCTCAGTGGCACAAGCGCCTGCTGTCCAAGCGCGAGGTCCTGAGTTAAACTCCCGGTACCCACAGAAAAAATAAATAAATAAAAAATAACTCAGAGGGCCAAGGGTGCAGCTCAGTGCACAGCAATGCCTGGCACGCACGCAGCCCTGAGTTCAGTCCCCGGCACTGCAAAAAAGAAAGGTATGTTCAAAATTTAAATATATCCATATACATGTACTAAAATCACACACATAAAAAGTCAAAAGGCAGAGTAAGTACTCAAGGAGAAGATATTTTAAATATTTAAATGTATATGGGGTTCAGGGTTTATTTTATGAATATTTGAAGGGGTCTTTAAGGTTTTTTTTTTTCTTCTAGTGCTGGAGATTGAACCCATGGCCTCGTATATCACTAAGCTAAACACCCGGCACTAGAAGGAATCTTCCATTGTTTTATTTTTGGTTTTTTGAGACAAGGTCTTAACTATGTGGTTCAGGCTGGCCTTGAACTCACTATGTAGCCCAGGCTGGCCCTGAACTCATGGCGGTCCTCTTGCCTCAGCCTCCTCAGTACTGGGATTACAGCTATGTGTCATCAAGACCAGTTCCTTGAAGGGGTCTTTAAAAGCAATGTAATAGAAAAATGAGCAAAGGGCATTAACTAACATACAGTTCACAGAAGAAATATAAAGGTCAAAACTTATAAAAAGATTGTAGATCTCAAGTATTAAAAAACGTATTTCAAAATTATGCCATATGTTTTATCTATCAGGTAATAATTAAAAGACATTTTAGGGCCGGTGAGAGCTCAGCGGCATAAGCGCCAGCCTGGCAAGCGCGATGTCCTGAGTTTGACTTCCGGTACCCACGTAAAAAGGAAAAAAAAAAAAAAAAAAGAAAATTTAAGTACCTAATTGGAAAGCATCCGAGAACACAAACGCATTTGTTGGTAGGTAGGTACAACATTTTAGGAGGATAATTTGACAATGGCAAGGATCATTTCAAAATTTCTTCTGTAGAAATCTGCCAAGAGCAGATATATATTTATTAGGCTGTGTTGTACAGCACAATTTATAATAAGGAAAAGAAGGAAGTCACCTAAATGCTCAATAGGAAAATGATTAAATAAATCATAGGTACCCATGTAGCTATTACAAAGAATAAGCCCGACACTGGGCACTGGCCTGGAATCCCTGTACTTGGGGAAGAAGATCGTGAGTTCAAGCCCAGCCTGGGGAACTCAGCAAAACTCTGTCTCAAAATTAAAAACAAAACAAAACAAAATGAAATGACTGGGGAGTCAGTGTTAAGGCCCTGAGAAGAAAAAAAAAAAAAAAACAAAACTTACTACAGGGGGAAAAAAGGCAAATCAGCACGCAAGGCCACGAAACCATGTTCACATTTGACACAAAACGGAAAAAGAGCAGGATGTGAAGTAGTCCACAGGTCAGCTCGCAGAGGGCGAAGTGCAGGCTGGCGTGTGGGGTACGAAGGGGCGGACGGGGCGCTGAACACTGAACAACCTGTGATGCTGCCACCAGAGGAAGGACCGGGGCAGCGGAAAGCACTTGCACATTTTATGTTCTCCCTTCAACACACCACAGCACCAACTTTCTCTCATTTCCCAAGATAACAGCAGATGCAGACACCCTCACAAAAATCTAATTAATACCACTGCAGCAAATTCATTACATGTTGTTTAGGACCAAAAAAAAAAAAAAAAAAAAAAAGTCCGTAAGGATGCTTACTAATTATTAGTAAATTGGGAAATTATTTTTTGTTAAACAAAGACTCGATATTTTTATTACACTAGAAATTTACTTCTATTTTTCTATATATTTAAATCTTTACTATGCAAACCTTATTAACTGTACGAACTAATAAAAGGCAATTTTCCAGTGCAGAGGCTTTATTAATCAGGAAAAAAACTAAAGCAGGCAGAGTTCAAGTAACTGGGAAGAGTAAAAGGAGAAGAGATCAAGCAGCCAAAGAAAGGGAAGAAAGCAGAGACACCGCAACTAGAGCACAGGTGACACCCGCCAGGCCCTGTCGACGGGCTCACTCTCCGCTAAGTTCCTCCTGTGGGGTGAAACACCGTTTCTTACAAAGAAGTGGAAAAGTAGAGCCAACAGGTCGCACGCTGCGTAGTTCTACTCATGCTCTATCATCCAGACAGGTAAACCCGCTGAGAGGCGCAGCAGATGCGTAGCGGCCAGGGCAGGAAGCAGGGAGACGGGAGCGGCTGCTGAGCGGGTCTGGGGCTTTCTTTGAGGATGGTAAAAATGGTTTTGGACCTAGACAGGTGGTGACCGCATCACAATATGCATGCGTTACATGCCGTCGGCATACACTTTTAAATGGTCAATTTCACGTTATGTGACGTTTACTTCAAGATACACACAGATACATAAATAAAAATACAAAAAGAAGGGGGACAAGGTTAGGTGAACAAGTCTGGAAGCCAGAATATTCTCTGCTTGACCTAACTGGTGAGGTTGAAGAGTGAGCCTTAAATGCTTTATTTTTTTTTAAGGCATAAAAGGATTTCCTAGGCAGAATTTTAAAAGCACAAAGAGGTAAGTGTGTGGGCCCTCAAAAGGCAGGCACATAATAGTCTGGAGCTAGGAATATTTATATGTTCTTGGCAGCAAAGTCTGTGAACCTACACAAAGTCTGGAGCCTTAAAGGATTTAAATTCAAATTATTTGAAGAACAGGAAAATCTTTAAAAGCAAAAGGTTCCCAGGCCTTATGTTTTGCTTCTCTCCAGATCCACGAGCATGCAGGCCGCCCATGTCCGAGTACGGCAGTGTGTGACGCAGTCTGCCACGCTTAGCACACGGCCTGGCACGGGAGAAGCCGCCCGCTGCCATCTGTTACACAGGTGTACACAAATGTGCCGGAGTGCTCGCAACTACACAGGGCTGCTGAGAGGTCAGTGCAATGTTCTGCTTGCCTGAGACGCTTCCTCTTCTCCTGGATGAAATGGTAGAAATGCCGTCTTTCAATAGGCCATGTGTTAGACACGAGACTCCGGTCTGCACCACCTGCTGTTTAAGGTACTTCCAAATGACGGGGAAAAGGTTTGCATCGTTTTTTGTTTCTTTTTTTTTTTTTTTTTTTTGAGACAGGATCTCGCTATGTAGTTCGGACTGGCCTTGAACTCACTATGTAGCTCAGGCTGGTAATCCTCCTGCCTCAGCCTCCCGAGTGCTGAGATTACAGGCATGTACCACCATGCCCAGCTGAAGGTTTGCATTTTATAAAAAGGACCGAGTGGCTTATTTAACATTTCTATTTTTTTTTTTGTTTTGTTTTGTTTTCTGTGACAGAGTCACTATGTTGTCCAGACTGGTCTCGAACTGGTGGTGATCCTCCTGCCTCAGCCTCTGGAGCACTAGGACTATTGGCGTGTACCACCACTCCCAATATCATGTTATGTGACGTTTACTTCAAGACACAGACATACAGATACATAAATAAAAATACAAAAAGAAGTGGGTCCCAGCTTATTTTCTAAAGAGGAAAATGTATAGGTCACTTACATTTGCTATAATAAATCTCAACCTTAAGATTTCCGATGCTCTAGTCAGAGGATGTGTTAGCTACAAACTAGAAGCAAGTTACAGTCATCGGCTGGGACTTCAGCTGATGGATGGCTGCACGTGGTAGCACTGCTGGCCACTGCACAGATTTTAACAATTCTAAGGAATGGGAACTGTTTCATGGGAAACATTTGCTTTTGCTGTCTGTCCCTGAGGACAAGATGATTCTCAGGTCTTCTGTCACATGAAGACTTAGAAGACCACTTTACTTCAGGTTTTCTGACTGAAGAACAGAGCCACAGCCAACACACTGGGCAGACGTGGCAGGCAGGGCCCAGGTGGCAGCTGCAGAAGCATTTCCTCCTTGGCACAGCCCAGGTCACAGACAGAAACCCTGACAAGACCAGCGTCGCTCCACGTGCCCCACGTCAACTACTGACCTGTGCCGCCCGTTCATCTCCAAGCCCACGACCGGGCAGATGAAGCGAGCCCGCTGGAGGTCATCATGCTTGTCGCCTTTTGTGTTTCCTCTGTCCCCCTCCCAGGCAGGATTATCAGAAAGCTTCAGTTCCGTCACGCTCTGTGAAAAGCCATTGATGTGTTAAGAATTCATTCAGCAAATGGATCATGCTTTGCCTCAATAACCACCCAAATCAAAAGAGAAACTGGGTTTTTATTCCCTTCCCAGAGGATTTTTTCCTAACCACTTGGCTTTGGCCATCAAGAGATGTGAGTATAAAATTAAACCACAAATTGTATAGAAAATATTTTTAAAAACCCACTGACTAGCAAGTACAGATGCTCTTCAACTTATGCCGGAGTCATATCCAGCCAGGCCCGTGGTGAGATGAACTGCACGTGACACCCGGCCCGGGTCTCTCGACTCAGGTACACGGCGCGCAGAGAGCATCGACTGCTCGTCTCTGGGGCCACAGGGCTGACCAGAGGCTGTGGCCCGATGCCACCACCCTGAATCTCTAGCAGTGGGAAAGGATCAAAATCCAAGCGCAAGTATGACTGCTACTGAATGTGTATCACTTTTGTACCAGCATGACAACAAAAACTTTAAGTTGAACCATAAGCCAGAGACCATCTATAAATTAGGTAGGTCTATTTTACAGATAGTTTGTCATTTAGGAAAAAGCATCTTCTCCTATCAGCAACCACCACACAGGGCTGGGACACAGCTCAGTGGTAGAGCACGTGTGTAGCATGTGCAGGCCCTGGGTTTGGACGCTTAGCTCCATGCAGAAAAGAGCTCTTTCTCTCCCTACTGATGGCGCCTCGCTGAGCTGCTCCAGTTTGCTATCTATGTTGATAGAATAGCTGCAGTTCAGAGGCCCCCGTCTTACCTTCATGCTTTTGATGTGAGACGCTGCCTTCCCCAGCGCTTTCTCAGATTTGTCCAGCAGAAACTCGATGACAGCATCTTTGTTATAAAGTCTGTAGGAATGAGGATCGGTCACATCACAGGGGCCACAACCTACTTCCAAATACCAAGAGGAGAAGAGGCAGCTCGAACATGACGCAGAGCGCACTCGCAGCTGACACGAGCAATGACCCGGACCACTGAAAGACACGCCTCACCCTGCTCAAGCACCCATACCTGCCAAGTTCACAGGCACAGAGCACAGGAGGAAAGAAAGCGACTTAAACCAGGGGCAGTGAGACGGTGGGCTAAGGGTTGATGCAACCTGAACAAGGATTTTAAAAACTGGGAAATTTACTATAAAAGGTCCTATTTTCAACTTTTCTTCAGAAATAAAAAACCAGAAGATTCAGAATCACAAGGCCCAGGCTCTGGAACTGCAAGAACTGGCTGGCGCTGAGCAGTGGCTCCCCCTCACCCGGGACCTGAGTCCCCATTCTCCCCTGCACCTCACACGCCTCCTTCATGCTTCAGGGTTACAACCTGGCCCTTGTGTTGTCCTTTTTACAAAAACACTGATTTAGCATGTTTGTGAACATAACACATCTATTCAACCCAGGCCGCTGGTGCGGACACATCTTTACCCTTCTCACTTCCCCGCCCTCCTGTGGCCCTTGGGTTCTCAAACCACAGATGAAATAAACCAAACTGATTAGAACATAGAATTATGTTTAGAGATGAGGAATACTATCCTACGCCCCACAGATTGGCTTGGAATAATTCATAGTTGATGACTCAAGAACTGTATTTACACACTAAAATTCTCTTCAAAATCACTGAATAAACCCATCTTGATTAAGTACAGACTCATACCTGCCAAGTTCACAAGCAACTATTGGGCGTCTTAGTATTTCCTGGCTTAGAGTACAATAGTTCCACTGGGCCACTAATTCAGCATCTTTGTCAACCTAATAAAAGAAAACAAAAAACTCTTTCAATTAATTGCACCTCTGAAAGACATGTGGTCCACAGTTCTGTGCATAAAAGTTTATTTAATAATACCTACCAGTGATGTTTTTAGTTTTTAAATCAAAGATAGTGATACAGGACGCTGGAAATTTAGAAGTCTTAAGTAACTAATACTATGCCAAATAAAGGTCTATCTAAAGACAATACAAAAAGAGTTTGTATCACATCACTAAGCCATTTATGCGAGCTATGTACAAATATTAACAGCACACTGGGAAGGCCGTACCAAAACAAAGCAGTACAGATTAATTTCTAATGCTGGGAAAGGCTCCAACTTCGAGCCACAATTTAAAGACCAAGAACTGAAAACACCGTTCTTTTAAAAAATTCAGAACAAAGGCTACGAAATTCTTTACAAAATCACCAATTCAATCCAACAGCAGTCATTGTTTTCGCTTCTCCTCCAGGCGGCATGTCAAACCCTTACCCCCTATTGTGACTTGAATGTCCCAGCAAAACTCATACTGAAGTCCCCAGTGAAAGGCTCTGAGTGGTGGGACCAGACAGGACCTTTTAGAAAGCTTAGGTCATGAGGGTGCCACCCTTGCGTGTACATTTAATCCACTCAGATTAATGAGCTAATGATACTGGTTAGTGGATTACCTCAAAGCGCATCTGTACCAAAGGCTGGCTTGGCTTTCTTACGTGCAGACCTCTTACCAGGTGATGCCCCATGCCACCGCTCAGTCTGCAGTATGCATCAAGAAGGCCCTCACCATATCACCACAGCCAGGCATGGTGCTGCACGCCCATGATCCCAGAGCTCTGGGAGGCTGAGGCAGGAGGACTGCAAGATCCCCCTGTCCTGGGCAACTCAGTGATTCACAGAGACCCTGTCTCAAAATAAAACATAAAAAAGGGCTGGCTCTGGGCCCTTTGGGAGCTAAGGCAGGAGGATTACAAATTTGAGCCCTGCTTGGGTAACACAGCGAGAGACCTCATCTGAAAAGAAAATAATAGAGGGCCAGGCGTGGTGGCACACGCCTGTAATCCTAGCACTCAAGAGGCTGAGGCAGAAGGATCCCTGAGTTCAAGGCCAGCCTGAACTACATAGCAACTCCCCCCCCAAAAAAAGCCAAACAAGGGCTGAGGATGTTGCCTATGCTATGGCCCTGGGTTTAAACCCCAATTCTACGAAAAACAAATAAATTTTAAAAATTTGAAATTAAAAAAGGGCTGGGAATGTAGCTCAATGTAAAGGCCGTGGGTTCAATCTCCAAACCCTCATCAGATTTGGACTTTGACACTGGACTCTTCAGCCCCTAAAAATGTAAGAAATAAATTTCTTTATCAATCATTCAATTTCAAGTATTCTGTTACAGCTACAAAAATGTGCTGAAGTTCCCATACTACGGAAATCCAGACATGAAACCCTCCACAGCTCTCAGACGACATTCCCCGTGTAGGATTTCATGTCCCAAGCCTTCTCGCTTGCATAGTACCAAACCCAAATGCTCTAACAGTATGGCACATTTGAAAGAAAGCAGGAAAAGGATTAATAAGAGAAAGAAAACGCTTCAAATTAATTTTTTTTGCTGATCAGCCAGGTAGAGGTATGCGGGGTGAGGACTGAAAGGGTCTCAAGCACAGGAGCCATATTCGTGTGGGGCAACCCCAAAGCTCTCCAACCCCCCCAGCTCAGGGGTGTTTACGAAGGCATCAGCATGCGGGCATGATCGCTTATTAACTCAGTCTCCAGCTTCCCTCTCCTTCCTGAAGTAGGGGTGGTGGTCCTGAAAATGACAAGCTTTTTTTTTTTTTTTGGTGGGTACTGGGTGTCAACCTCAGGACCTCGCGCGCCAGCAGGCGCCCGTGCCACTGAGCGATATCACCGGCCCTTTTTTCATATGTGGGTACCAGGAGTCGAATTGAGGACCTCGCGCTTGCCAGGCAGGCACTTATGCCGCTGAGCCATCTCACTGGTCCAGAAAATGACAAGCTTCTAATCACGGTTGGTCTTGATTCTGGTGACTGGCACCAGCTGGGACCCACCAAGTTACCTCGTTAGAACAGTGACAGTCCTATCACCCAGGAAATTCCAAGGGATTTAGGAACTCTGGGTCAGGAACAAGACACAGATACACAGATAGATGGAGACTTTTTATGTGTAATACATATATGTTTCTTATTCGCAATACGGGTTTGAAATGTAAGCTCTATAAGAGGTGGACTGTTATGTCCTCTGTTATATCCCAAGGGTCTAAAGCAGTGTAGACCACAGTAAGTATTTCTTTCTGAATGAGGCTAATAGAAACCATCCTGCCTGAGCATTTCAGTTGTTTTGGATTACCATTTCTTTTTTCTATCCCTTTCTGACATCTGTTTCTTGCCAAGCCTTTCAGTTCTGGACACAAGATAACAAACGTGAACTGAATACTTTTTTTTTCTTTTGGCAAAAGCTCTCATGAGTGCTAAATGTCCAGCATTAACCTGTACAAATGTAGGTATAATCAAAGGGCACACTTCATCCTCTTGGACATTCTTTTTTTTTGGTGTTTTTGAGACAGGGTTTCACTATGCAGATGAGGCTGGTCTTGAACTCACTTTGTAGCCCAGGCTGGCCTTGAACTCGCAGTGATCCTCCTGTCTCAGCCTCCTGAGTGCTGGGATTACAGGTGTTTGCCACCATGCCTGGCTCATTCTTTTTTTGTGTGTGTGTGTGGGTACTGGGGTCGACCTCAGGACCTTGCGTGCCAGCAGGCGCCCGTGCCGCTGAGCGATATCACCAGCCCCTTTTTTCGTATGTGGAATCCGGGAGTGTTGAACTCGGGCCTTTGTGCTTGCCAGGCAGGTACGTACACCGCTGAGCCATCTCACCGGCCCTCATTCATTCTTGAATTCAACACATTTATTGGGTGTCGATTACGTGGCAGACATATTATGGACGCTACGGAGCTAAGTCATACAAGGACCTGGCTCACTATTGGAGAGAGAGGGACAGGAAAGAAAGAAAGAAAAGTAAAGTAAAGTAGCAGAGGAAGGCAGGGAGTGACTGGAAGTTAAAGAGTATTTTAGCAGATGACTACTGAGTAAAGAACTGAATGAAGAAACTAGTGTCAATATCTCAATGAAAGACACTTCAGGTTGATGACATACTCTGGGCTGAGGAATAAGGCCTGTGTAGCTGGAACAGAATGAAAGAGCTGGACTGGGGCCGGTGAGATGCCTCAGCGGCATAAGTGCCTGCCTGGCAAGCGCGAGGGCCTGAGTTCGACTCCCAGAACCCACATAGGAAAAAAGGGCCGGTGATATCGCTCAGCAGCACAAGCGCCTACTGGCGCACGAGGTCCTGAGGTCGACTCCCGGTACCCACAAAAATAAATAAATAAACAAATAAAAAAAAAATAAAAAGAAAGAGCTGAACTGAGATAAAAGATGAGGTGAGAAAGTAGGCAGAGCTCTGTTCCCACAGGGCTTGATGGGATTTTATTCTGATTGTGACAGGAAGTCACTGGAGTGTTTCAAACACAACAGTAACATAGGGTATTTACTTTTTAAGATTTCTCATACTGCTGAATCAGAATATATAGAGTATCCACGTGCACCAGACACTGTATTAGGTGTTCTGCATATATTATATTATTAAAAAGTCATTACTCTTGCTAACTTTGAAATCCCAAATAATCCCAAAGATGGGAATCTTGGCTTCATTACCCACCAGCTATGTGACTTTGGCCACACAAGTTTACTTCCTTGGATTCCCATTTCTCTACCATTAGCATGAAAAATACTACGTATAATTTGCTCCATTACTTGTGAGAACTGGAAATTAATCACTCATTTTTTTATTCAAAATATTTACTGTGCCAGAAATTCTGCTAGTTCGAGAAGGAAAAGAGGTTCTGTCTCCTTCATCAGGGGCTTACTGTCTGGTGCAGGAAACCGATATAGATTAACCATGAAAACAGTGTGCAGGGTGGCAAAATAGTTTATAAGACAAAGATCTGATTTCATAGTGTTAGGAGCCGTTGGGAAGACCTCTGAGGAAGTGAAATTAATTTATACAAAGCTCAATAAATAATAGCTACTTTTATCATCGTTACTAATCACAGATAGGCTTCAAATCCTGACTCTGCCACTTAACTAGCTCTGCAACTCTCTCCTTCGCCTCCATTTCCATATCTGAAAATGGAGATAACGGTAGGTAGCCACAGGTTTGTTTCGAGAATTACACAAATATCCCACATTAAGCATCCTACCCAGTCAAGGAAACATTTTTAAGCACTCAAAAAACTACCAGTTGTCAATATTATTAATTCGTACTCCCGTGGACAGGAGAAAAGAACGCAGCTACCTAGGTCTAGAACTCCGTTGGCTCCTTCTTACTTCCCGTCCCTCGCCGGGGGCGCCCACCCACATTCCCTCCACCTTCGGACAATGCTGACCTTCTCAACCTTCTTCGGCCCCTTCACCAATTCATGCCTCTTGGGGATTGTTCCCCCGTCGCAACCCATCGCAACACCGGAGTCAGAACCAGCCCCCGAACCTTGACGCTACCACTTCCCGGGTGGGTGGCGAAAGCTACCGTCACTTCCGGCGCGCCAAAATGCCGTCACTTCCGTTGGCGCACAGGGTCGGGGCGAGACTGCTGGGGGCGGGGCCGAAGCCGTTGCCAAGCGCCGATTGCCATGGAGAGCGCCGCCGGCTGCTGGGCGTGGCCCAATGTCTTGGACGGCTCACAGCTGGCTGGTCTTCCTGCGCCGGAGTTCAGGAGCGCGCCCGCCTCCGCCGGCCCCAGCGCGTCCCTTCCTCCTCTTTCCAGCAGGTCCTTGGGTTCGTGCTGTACGCTCGGCGTCGCTCGCCCACGCTCCGGGAGCGCAGCGAGGGTGGCGGTGACTCAGGAGCACTCACCGCTCTCGGGCCCATCCCACCCTAGCCTTGTGTGACTGCAGATCTGGCGCACCCTGCGAAGCTATCGTTTCGGTACAAATGTATGTATTGATTTGTGTTGAGCGCCATCTGTGACCTAAGCATCCACGACAACCCTGTGAGGTTAGGACAGATTCTAGGGGAGTAAGAGCTTCCATCTAAGACCCGCGACTTTCTAAGACTGCCGATGGTACAGGTCTGAAATGTCTTCCACAGCCTCCTGAAACCCAAGCTAAAATAATTTTTATTTGTTAAGAAGCAGATATAATTAACATGTTATACAGTGCACTGGTTCTTATAAATATGAGTCCACTGTTATCTCCATGCTCTTTCCAAGAAACATGCTATATTATCTGTAATGAGAACACAAGTCCCTTGCAAAATCCATGATTGTGTCAGGCTCCTATAAGTATTTTGTGTGTGTGGGTGGGTACCGGGGATCGAACTCAGGACCTCGTGCGCCAGCAGGCGCCCGTGCCGCTGAGCGATATCACTGGCCCTATTTTTTCCCTGTGTGGGTTCCAGGAATCGAACTCAGGACCTCGCGCTTGCCAGGCAGGCGCTTATGCCGCTGAGCCATCTCACCGGCCCTCGTTTAGGTATTATAAACACTAGGGAAAAGCCTTTCCTCTGCCCACACAGCAGACCTTCATGATTGGAAATTACCATGTTGAAAGTAGTCCCCTCTTGGCAAGAGTTGCCCAGAATATTATGCGGATGTGAAAACTTAAAGGTCTACGGGCTTGGGATATCTGCTACTGTGATCGATAGAAATTAAATTGGTTTATGACTTAGTGTCAATCACAAGAACCGTGATCCCGGAGAGGTTAGGGACTTTATGTTTTTCCCTGTTGTTCCGTGGTGCCTAGAAGAGTCTGTTTGGTGTACTCCAGATGCTTTTCCGCACTACACCAAAAGACGGTACAGGCTCGTTTGGAGAACGGTGACAAGTCCAGTTTGAGCTGACCCTAAAACTGTGAGAACTGCAGAGCTCTTGGCACATGAAGACGCCCTCCAAACCCTTGCACCAAGAGGCTTGGCTCAAATCTGGCACAGTTTCTAGCAGCGTAAAGCTGTATCCCTAGAACGGCCCCAGCCTCCATTAAATGCCTGCTTAGCTCAAAATGCAATGTCAACTGCTCTCAAGGTCCCCTTTCCCCCTTGGTTTCCTCTTTTAGAGTATTGGTCCCCTAGGCTACTTTGTGCTTCCATGACTCCATACCCAGATAAAATTAGTGCGTGGCTTATCGTCATCATAATAGTAACTATTTGGGGTTGAGAGCTGGCTGCCACTTCAGGCGCTGTGTGCACTTTACTGATTTGAGCCATTTGATTCTCCCGCCACCTGGGAAACAGGTGTCATTTTTGTCGGCTTCCTCTCCCACTGCCTTTGTTGAAGGAAGCAGTAAAGGAGATTTCTTTACAAGGATCCTTGGAGACAACTTTGTCCCCATTGAGCCGTGGATTTGAAGAGAAGAACGAAGCCATAAAAAGGAAAAATCAACCTCTAGTAAAACCAGTGTTTCTTTTTCATTTTGCAGTGCTAGGGCTCAAACCTAGATCCTCATGCATGCTAGGTAAGCACGCTACCATCGAGCCACATCCCCAACCGCAATTTGGTGTTTCTTACCCTTTTTGGAGTCCTCACATCTGTGTCAGAATTTGATGAAAACTTTAGACTTATTCTCAGAAAACTGTCTATTAGCACATACAAAATATTGCATACAGTTTGTACATATTTGTATTCAATGGGAGGTAGAGTTCCTGCTTAGCAAGCATGAAGCCCTGGGTTTATTGGAACCTTCTTCGATGAAGAAGGTTCAAATAAAATATAGTGGTAATTAGGTGATTACTAAGAGAATTCAAGACAAAAATTAGTTTTAATTTTTAGTTTTAGGGAAATATTCTAAGAATATACAAGGCCTTACATAAATCGACCCCAGCTACCGTTCTAAATTCATGATGGCCACTTTTCTTTCCCTTACTAGACCTTAGTCATGCAGGTCCCTGCCTCTCCCACCTCCAGCGAACAGCTTGCTGATCCCTCTCTCAGATGGAATCATCCTTTCCCCAGGTATTCGTCTCGCTAGCTCCCTCGGGTGACTCAGGCTCTGCTCTGGGGTCCCCTTCCCAGAGTGATTGTCTCTAGGCTCCCCCTCTAACAGAGCGCCCATCCGTCAGCCTCGCCCTCCCTTCATCATCTGCATCTTCCCAACATCATATTATACGTTTAAATTTTGATATCTTGTTCGCTGTGGATTTTTACATTGATTTTGGTTCTTTAAAATATTGCTTCAGGGCAGGGGATGTAGCTCAGGGGTGAAGTGCTTGCTTATCATGCACAAGGCCCTGGGTTTGATCCCAGCACTACAAAAGAAAATGAATAAGCCATTTATTTTTGATTACTAAATGTTTTGGGACCCCATTACATGTGACATTTGTGGAGGGGGCTTCAGGTGTGTGGCCTGGCCTGGTGCCTATTTCCCTCAGCCGGAACAAAAGCACCATGTCGCAGCCTCTGTTTTGTTGCCTGCAACATCTTTAGCCATCAGCAAAGGCATAGGACATGCACAATACAAACTCATTCAGGGAATGAATAAAAGGAAACCAGTATTAGCAAATAGCATCCATGTACCTCATTATAGGTGAATACACAAATGGGAACTTTGGGAGTACCAAGGACATGGCTGGGGAGAATATAAACATTAAAAAAGATGTTTTATAAAACACATGTTGCTACCAAACTGGAAACATGACTCCCCCGCGCTTGTCACACTGGAAGATCTCTGAGGTGGGGCTGTCACCACTTCCATCCTCCTGATGATTTAACTTAATTGAGGTCAAGTTGCTACCGCCACCCCTACCACCGGCTCACCCACCATTTCCTCTTCCTTCCTTGGGAGGAAATGGTACAAAATTCTGAGTGTTGGGCACAAATATTTAGCAAAAGGTCACCAATGTGTGCTTAGTTCTCTTAGAATGTTTTCAGATGCAATCATCCTATAAAATTAATCAGTGGAAACTCATCACTCTTTCAAAAAAAAAAAGGGAAGAAAACACATTTAGATGAGAACAGCATTTTTCATCATTTTGTACCCAATGGTTTTGTTGACAGTGGTCTTTGGTTTGAAGTCATCTCAAAAAGAAAGACCTGTTTATTAATTAGTAAAGAGTCTGTCACTTCAAGAGGACTGAGTTAAGGCACACAGGACATTAGAACAGTGCTATAGTAGTAATCATTTAATAAATATGTGCTGCTGTTATTATTCTTGTGTAAAACTTTTCTTCCCACTGCAATAAAAATGTATTGTTTGCCTGCCTGCAACAATCCCTCCTTCTTCCAGCAATATTCATGACTTTTGCCGGGGGATCTTGCTGGAAGATGGTTCTCCATGGGTGTCTTTCATTTCCATTTATCTTCTGGGCACAGCGTCTGGCATTTGGTTCTGGACCATCTTGTCCAGGGCACTAGTGGCCAACAGCCTTGGAAGATGGCGCTAGAGCCTCCCTCAAGAGCAGAGGGAGGTTTGCTTGCTGTCCAGATCATCTAAAGATGACCTCATTACCTTTATTATCAGGCCTGCTCAGGGCCCATTATAACAGGGGTCCTCATGTGTTCGCTTTTCACTGCTGTGACCAAATACCTGAGAAAATCAACTTGGAGGAGAAAGGTTTATGCAGGCTCACAGTTTCAGAGGTTTCAGCCCATAGTTGGCTGGCTTCCTTGCCGTGGATCAGAGGTGAGGCAGAACATCACTGCGGAAGGTCATGGTAGAGCAAAGCTTCTCATGTCCTACAATCCAGGAAGCAGAGGAACAGAGGGAGACGCCAAGCAAGAGGAAGGAGCTGGGGAGCAGGAATAGTTCCCATGCTCAGGGCCCCATGATCCACTCCCTCCGACTAAGCCTACTTCCTATTTCCATCAGCTCCCAATAATGCCTCAAGTGATGATTAGAGCCCTTGTCATCCAGTCACTTCCCAGAAGCCCAGTGTGTGACAGCAGCTACCTGATCCCCTGAGCTTTCCCTCCTGGGCCTCGAGGAGCACAGGCAAATGATGTGAAGATGAGAAGCACAAGCTGGCTTGCAACAAATGCTGGGAGAGAGTTCAGATAAGAACTCAGGTGGAAGGTCCGGCTGGCATCCTCAGAAAGGTCTGCCTGAAAGGTCAGCTCTTGTTGGCAGTGGGAACTTGGAATCCGGAAGTTTTCATCGTCTCAGAATTGATACGAATGACTCACTGTGCCTAAACTGTTCAGACAGTGTGATGTATGCTGACCACCTGCTTTAGGGAAAGATCGTGTGAGATTGGACACGTAGTACGTGCCAGGCAGAGGCTGCCTGCACGATCAGCCCCCAGTAGTAACACTCAGTACTGAGGCCCTCATGAGCTTTCTGGGTGGCCGCATCTCACACGTGCTGTCACAGCTCATTTCTGGAGGAATTCAGTGTGTTCTGCATGATTCTGCTGGGTGACGACTCTGGGAAATGTGTGCCGCTCCCCACATTTCATCCCAGGTGCCTCCTCCCTTTGTTGATTTTACTTTGTCTCTTTCACCAAAATAAAACATAGCTGTGAGTCCAACTGCATTTTACATCCTGTGAGTCCTTCTAGTGACTCCTTGGGCCTGGAGTTATCTTGGGGACCACTGATATTGTCTCTGATCCCAGAATCTCATGTCTCCTCTCAGCATCCAGGAAACGATGCCAGGCCAACTTGTTAATTTGAGGGAGGAAAAAAAACCTTAGGCACTTCTCAGTTCTTGACAGGGCTGTCACTTTACCTCTCTTAGGACATGGGAGAAAGAGAAAGAGAGAGAGAGAGAGAGCCTTTGTCTGCATCTATGTATCTGAATGACAGTGGAGCTGTCAGGGACAGACACGTGACAACCTACTGTACATAGAACGAAATCTATTTTTTCTCCTCTGGCCATGAACCAAGAAGGATATAATCAGACACAGCCACCTTGCAATGGTCGGAGTTGACTCAGAGAGAGTGAGACCAAGACACCGCTCCTCTGTAACATGGTTAGAACCCCTGAAAGCCAGCCAGATGTGCAGCCGGGTGCCCTCGATTATTTTAAGATATCCGACTCAATACATTTCCTCTACTGCTTAAGACAGACTGTAGATGGTTTTCTGTCACTTGGAGCAGGATCCTGATGAAATCCTACCATTCAGAGAACGTGGTCCTCCAGAGTCTCTCTGTCCAGCTGTGGAGAACTAAGGCTCACAGTGGCGGGATCTCTCTTTACAGAGCCCTGACACCCAATAAAAATAGCCAGTCTTCCACAGTGAGTAATTTAAAAGTGCTCCCGAGGGCACAGGAGCAGACAGGAGTGGAACTTGGTACCACTGCAAGGGACCGAGCCTGGGGATGCTGTTTCCAGGTGACAAAGGTGTATGTGTGACTGAGATGCATATAGGTGAAACAGAAAGGATGATGTAACCAGAGCAACATGAGCAAAACGCTCAACCTCAAGGAGGGAAAGAGGAGGTGGTTTGACTGGAAGGGAGCCCAGGGCCACTTCCACCTCGGTACCCGGCGATGGGTACCCTGACCACACCACACTTTCCTGTGTGCACCACCACGGATGACAGTTTTATTTACCAGTGCCAGGAGCATAAGAACTTAGCCTCTGTGGCACTCACTGCAGACTTCGGGAGAACTCCCTGAACAAACATCAAAGGCTTCACCTGGGTACCAGAACTTGGGTGACACCGATCAAAGATTTTTCCAAAGAAAGGGTGGCAGCAAGTGATGCTTACGTTCATGACTCTATTTAAATAACGTTATCAGCTGTAACCGATTTGCAGCAGCCAAAGCACCTTTCTCAGGTGAGCATAGAATTTATCACCACAGAGTCTGAAATACACAAAATAAGTGCATAGGGAACTAAACAGAACATGTTAGGTGGCAGCTATAGCATGCATCTTTAGGGTAAGATAGCAAATATATATGTATATACATATATATTTGTGTGCAAGACGCAGGTATAATTTGTATCAATCTCAAGGAATTAATTCGATCCAAAGTGAAAAAAAAGTGTATTATGTTTTCTAATGGAAGTAACATATTAATCTTTTGGAACTAAATTCCCTTCCGATTCCCTGACTTTTTTCTCCCTATATATTGAAGATGTATTTCTTCATTACTTCATCATCTCTGCCCCTACTAGACTGTGAGCTCAGCCTGCCTCTGATACCCACTGCAGCTCCTAGAACTTGATGCGTAATTGGTGCTCAATAAATAAGTGTTGAATGAATGAATGTAAACCACGCACGCGTTTCACCAATATACAAAATGATCTCCACGACGTCACTTCCAACACTGACGCTGTGCGCTCTACATGTTATGCCCAGCTTCACGATGTCCACACTTAATACCTGACTCTCACTCCCGCCCCCCTTGCGGTAAGTCAGTGTCCTGGGGTGGCTCAGCCCCTTGGCGCTATGGACTCTGGGTGCTGTGGCTGTTATGCACATTTGCTTATGCTCCAGCTGGCGTGTCCCATGAGACCGAGTTGCACAGGTTGTCGGTAGGAGAGTTAACCTCGGAGGAAGGAGGAGGAAGCCTCATTCCAACGTCCCTCTGAACTGCCTCGTGTGATGCTCCAGCTTCTCGGCCTCGGCCTGGAGGAGCCCCAGCGCTGCGGGGCTCGGGTACTTGAGCACCGCGTTCTTGGTGGCCAGCGCCAGGCCCTTGAGCAGCCCGCACAGCTGGCTGCTGCTGCAGAGGATCTCATTGCGCACATCCCTCTCCTGGGTCTCCTTGCACAGCGTGTCCACCAGCTTCTGGCCCACCGTGATGACCAGCTTACTCTGCGTGATGAAGACCTCGGGGGGCTGGCTGGTGCTGAGGCTGCAGTGAAACACGCGGATGGCTTTGAAGAGCGCCCCGAAATAGAGCCGGCAGTGTTCCGAAAGGTGGACTTTCCTCTCAGGGCCCAGCCTGCTCAGATGTTGGGTTAGAGAGCTCGGAGTCTAGAGAAGAGGAAGAACGAAACAGATAAGCAGTAGATCAATCAGCAAGCTGTGGTTGTCTTGCTTTTCCTGTTTTTGCTCAATTTGCAACACTTTTTATTTTTTTAATAAGAAAAACAGTTTCATTGGGGAAATCAATGCGGCAACATTTGTCTAACAAATTGATGTGTTCAAAGCAATGTTACCACCTCAGTAAACCCTGAGGAACCCATTCCAAGAAACATGTTGGCAATGACTAAATTCATAACATTCAAAAGTGCAACGAAAGTTGGGGAGGTAGCTCAGTGATAGAGCATGTGCTTAGCGTGCACAAGGCCCCGGGTTCAATCCCTAGTCAAAAAGAAAGAAAGGAGCACTTGGGAGGCTGAGGCAGGAGGATCACTGTGAGTTTGAGGTCAGCCTGGGCTACATAGTGAGTTCAAGGCCGGTCTGCACTACATAGTGAGACCCTGTCTCAAAAAAAAAAAAAAAAAAATGAAGGAAGGAGGGAAGAAAAAGAAAATTGATGATGAGATTTTTAAAAGTTACCCATAGAATAGATTTTAAACAGGGTATGGTGGCACATGATTGTAATCCCAGCACTTGGGAGGCTGAAGCGGGAGGATCAGCACAAGTTTGAGGCCAGCCTGGACTTCATAGCGAGACCCTGTCTGAAAAAAAAAAAAATTAAAATTTTACAAATTCTTTTTACTTCCAGTAGCAGAGGTACATCTGAATTCCAAAAGTTTGTAGAATGAATCCAATAGGCTGACCTACTGGTATCTACCTTAATACTAAAATGCTTATCTGCTAATAAGATTTCATCAAAATTCTACTTTCATGGAATTTACTGTTTGGGAAATAGGCTCACTGGGTGTGGTGGCACACTCCTGTAATCCCAGCACTCAGGAGGCTGAGGCAGGAGGATCACTGTGAGTTGGAGGCCAGCCTGGGCTATATAAGCGAGTTCAAGGCCAGCCTGAACTGCATAGTGAGACCCTGTCTCAGGAAAAAAAAAAAAAAAAGAGAGAAAAAGAAATAGGATCAACCTCTCCCCAAAAGCCAATAGTTAGCACCTACCTCAGGGGCAAGCACTCCAGGTCAAAATTGTCAGCCCCTTTGTTATTTTACTTATTTATTTTTGCAGGACTGGGGGACTGAACCCAGGGGTGCTCTGCCACTGAGCTACATCCCAGCCATTTTTAAATTTTTCTTTTTAAATTATAAGACACGGTCTTGCTCTGTCACTAAGTTGTCCAGGTTGGGCTCTGACTTGTGACCCCCCTGTCTCACCACACAAAGCTCCTCCTTTTATTTTATGTGTAAGAAAACTGACATTCAGAGGAGAGGCTGCCAGGGAATTCAGTTAACAAATACTCTCTTTCTCACTCTGTTTTGTTTTGTTTTGTTGTGTTGTTGTTGTTGTTTTGAGACAGGGTCTCACTATGCAATTCAGGCTGGCCTTGAACTCACTATGGAGCCCAGGCTGGCCTCAAACTCGTGGCAATTGGGCCGGTGAGATAGCTCAGCGGCATAAGTGCCTGCCTGGCAAGTGCAAGGTCCTGAGTTCAACTCCTGGTACCCACATACCAGAAAAGGGCCGGTGATATCGCTCAGTGGCACGGGCGCCTGCTGGTGCGTGAGGTCCCGAGTCTGACCCCTGGTACCCACAAAAAACAAAAACAAACAAACTCATGGCAATCTTCCTGCCTCAGCCTCCTGAGTGCTGGGATTACAGATGTGCAGCACCAAGCCCAGCTGAACTCTCTCTTTACTGCACTCATTTACTTATGATGACAGGCAGACTGATGGGACACACCAAAGTGATTTTTCAGAAGGGGGCTGTGTCCCCAGTGGCTGAAGGGTGTGGAGGGAAAATCAGACAAGGGCGAGGGAGGTAATGCGTTAGAGAAGTCTACTCATTATTAGAATTTCATGTTTAGCCCAGCTACTCAGGAGGCTGATACAGGAGGATTGCAAATTTGAGGCCAATCTGGGCAATTAGTGAGACTCCTTCTTGAAAAAAAGAAAGGAAGGAAGGAAGGAAGGAAGGAAGGAAGGAAGGAAGGAAGGAAGGAAGAAAGAAAGAAAGAAAGAAAGAAAGAAAGAAAGAAAGAAAGAAAGAAAAAGAAAGAAAAAGAGAAAGAAAGAGCAGGCCATGGCTATAAACTGTAGAGTGCTTGCTTAACATAAGTGAGATCCTCAATCCTCAGTACTGCAAAAAAATAATAATAATATTTGGAAAATGAAAACAATGACTAGTTTTTAGCAGAGAGCGAGAGAAGTTTGGGGTGTCAGTTAAGATGACTTTTTAGGGCCTAGGGGATAAGAAGAATGAGGGCAGTTAGAAGCAGGGAGCTGCAAGGAGCCAGAGGTTAGATGGTCCGCATTGCAGCTTGGAAATACCCTCTCCAGGCAAACCCTGAGCCTGGCGCGGGACTGTGTGAGGTGCTCTCACTGTTCCGATTGTCACCATGAGGAGGGACGGCTGCAGGCAGTTGGTGGGTGGGGGTTGGGACCCTGAACGGCTCATCCTATGCACAGAGAAGTGTCTCCCACAGCCGAGGACGCCTTGTCCCCCACCGTGGAAGCTCTGTCCATCCGCAGCAGGGGCTCTGCAGGCGTGGCCCTGGCACCAGTTGCAATGGCATCACCTGGGAACTGATCAAGGATGCAGACTCCCAGGTTCCACCGAGTCCCGTGTAGGAGGAACTCGCAGTGGGGCTCAGCCTCTGGAGTTTTAGCAAGCCCAGAGGTGATTGTTGCACAGCATCGAGTTTGAGAACCACAGGTCTAAGGCAAGCTTCCCGGAGAACAAAACAACATGTGTGACTCAGCAAGATGGCAAGCCCAAAGCTCAGTGTTTGGGGCTTGGGAAAGCAGGCATGAGGAGGCCTGGGTTCTTGGCTCGGTTTCCCTTGGAGCAGGCATATGACCTTTTCCGAGTCACTGGGCCTCTCTGTCCTTCGCTCATCCACCCCACGTGCTCTGAAGTCCGGGTTGTTGAACTGGTTTGCTGTTGGCCAAGCATCAATCATTCAAAGATAACTCTCACAACAAAGCCTACATACTGTACCCTTTCTTGCCCATCTCTAAATATCTGCTGCTCACACTTTGTCTTTACACGGACTCATTATTTCCTTTCATTAATTTAGAGGAAACTTCTAAAATTGATAAATGGAAGACTACTGTCGTTTGCCACGAATAGGAGACAACACCCCCTCCCCCAAATAAGCGCAGGGATAACATCTTGGATTTAAAAAGAAAAGTAGATCAAGTGTCAAGGAGGTGTTGAAGATACACAAACCCCAAACCCAAATCTTTTTGTTGTTGCCATTGTAACCAGAAGCATGAAAAGAAAATGTCGCAGGGAATGTGACACTGCCCTTGGTGCCATGGTGGCACTGCTCACAGCAAACGTGGCAAAGTACCCAGATCCTTTTGCTGAGGTTCACACTCCGCGCACTGGGCTCCCCAGAGTTCTTTCCACTGCTAAAAAAGGAAATACCAAGCCTCCCCCATGTGCTCATGCTGCGACAGTGAACTTTCCATAGCCTGCGGAGACAACTCTAGGGACAAAACGCATTCATCAGAAGTCAGAGGCTGAGTGTGGCGGCTTACCACTGGTGCAAAGTTTTTGTTCTCATCTGACTTTTCTTCTAAGATTGACTTTTCTTTCTCTTCCAGCCCAGGTAACATCTGTAAAATAAAATCCCTTTCAATGACCAGCTTGAATGGTTTTTACATTACTGTGTAACCGTTTAAGCTCACTTGAAAATCTGTGCATCTCTCCTTATATTTTTGTTCATGGTTCTGCCTAATGATGCATTTTTTCAACCAAAAGAGATTTTGGCAGCCCAAGGGCTAAGTTTTGCCTACCAACATGGCTTAATATGATGACCCGCAGAGTTTAAAAAATTATATAATGAAAATTAAAAACATTCAAATTTCTAGGATGTGTCAAAGCTCTTACATCACCAGGCGTTTTGATAGAACTCCAAGCCCAGGGCTGACACAGCCCCCAAGTTGCCTGCGAGGCCCTAGAAGCTGGTAATCCCTGAACTCAAGCCTGTTTCTGTGAGGGCTGGAGGCGGCCAGCAAAGTATTCCCAAGAGTGACTGCACCGTGGAGGCTGAGCAGGCCATGAACCATTAGGAAGAATGTCCATGCTCCTTTTCTGTTTCTAGGAAACATGCTGATGATGACCGAATTTATAAAGCAAGGAAACTTGGTAGTAAGATTTAAAAATCTACTCAACAACTAGATTTACTTTTTTTTGAGACAGGGTCTCAAGAAAGGGTTCAGACTGGCCTTGAACTGATGATTCTCCTGCTTCAGCTCCTTGGATGCTGGGATTACAGGTGTGTGCCACCTCTCCCTGCTTCAATTGAACAGATTTCTAGAAGATTTTAAAAATCCTTGCTAATTCTAGCATCAGTGGGTAAACCTGAGCCCCAAATATTACTTTTTTTTTCTTTTCTTTCTTTCTTTTTTTTGTTTTTTTGAGACAGGGTCTCACTATGCAGCTCAGGCTGACCTTGACCTTACTATGTAGCCCAGGCTGGCCTTGAACTCATGGCGATCCTCCTGCCTCAGCCTCCCGAGTGCTGGGATTGCAGGCGTGTGCCACCGAGCCCAGTTCCCCAAATATTTCTTGAGGAAATCCAAATATGCATCTGTTCTATCTGCCTTAATATTACAATAATTATCTGACTTGCTAATAGGATTTCATCCAGGAGTTTACTTTCATGACGATTGATTGATTGATTGATTGATCGACTGGGAAATGGAACCAGTTTCTCTGGGTCTCCCCGGAGCCAACATACCACTGATGGAGGTTCTCAGCTTCTAACTTAGTGATGACCAAGCTGGCTACAAGTGACCCACTTGTCACATCACTTTGGACTCTGAACTCACCTGCTCACAGAGATTTGTCCTGTTTTTCAGTGCTCGTTTAGGGGAGTGTTCATTTCCGCTTTGTTTATCAGGAGTACTCTTCTGGTAGGATTCCCTCTGTCTTTGGGGAAGCTGGACACATTTTGCACATTTAAATTCTGCATTTGGGGACAACGGCACAGTATCTTCTTTTTCACAGTTCGGCTTAAAAAGGAGCCTCCCGTTAGCAATGACAATGGAGACAAACCTCTTGACATCTTCTGGAACCGTCCGTGCGACCATGACAAACCTCTCAAGGTCATCCTTGCTGTTTTGGACTTTGTCCATCGAAAGAACGTCGAGGGACCAGTTGCAGCTGTCCAGGGATTCCTTCGCTTCCAGCAGGCTCTGGTAGGAGCTGGAGATTGTCTGTAGCTGATCCCGAATTCTAGCCTGAAGGTGACTGTCGCTGAGGTTGCAGGCGGTCCCACGAACTCCTTGGGCGAAATCCAGGAATTGTCTCAGTGATGCTTCTATGTGGTCCGCAGCCCTGTGGACCGCATGGATGTTGGCCTCCAGGGAGTCCCTGAGCCGCCAGTTCCTGCTTACAAAGAGCAGCAGGTCTGCTGCAGAACTGACCACCTTGTGCTGCAGGGCCATCGCCATCTCTCTGGCCAAGTCCACATCCAGCCAACGCTCCTTGGCTGACTCCTCCGCGGAGGAGCCGGAGCAGGAGTCAGTGGATGTGGAGGAGCACGAAGAAATGACACTGGCTCTGCTGTCACAGCTGGACACAGACAATCTGTCCGGTTCCGGAGAGAGGGAGGTTGTCCATCTTGAGATCGGGCAGGAATTCTCTGGAGCCTCCTTGGCTTTTCGAAATTCTTTCTCAGCCAGAGGCGGACTTGATGTTGCTTTAGGGATGTCGTAAATATTGGGCTTGGTGTTCTGCTGCTCCACTCGGGGAATCAGAAAGCTCAAAGGCACCTTGTAGCTGACACCTGCATCCGAAGGGACTGTGTTCCCGGGTGCTGGGAAGGAGTGGGAAGCAATTTCTGGAGGGGTGAGCTTTTTCTGCATGGGCACATCATTACATGGCTGTGGAGCGAGGGCCCTGCCTCTGCCGCTTGGGGGGCTGCGGGCAGCGGGTATGCAATCGGGGACAGCAGTTGGCTTCGATTCTTCTGTGAAGCTAGTTAGAGATGGGGCCTTTCCCAGGGACACCGGGGTGTCATAAATCCATTCCGATTTCTGCGGGTTTGGTAATGTATTGTAGCCACCTCTTCTGAAGTCCAGCATTGGTGTCAGGGGACTGCTCTGCCCCTGTGAAAGAACCACACAAAGTTACCCCACTGTAGTAGTGATAAAAAGAGGGTTTGAGCTGAGCACGGTGGGGCATGCCTGTCATCCCAGCCCTCTGGGAGCCTGAGACAGGGGATTGCAAGTTCAAGCCCAGCCTTGGCAACTTAGTAGCTTAGAAAGGCCCTGTCTCAAAATTTAAAAAAAAAGCTTGGGGAGAAGGACTGGGGATGTAGCTCGGTGTGAAGGCCCTGGATTCAATCCCAGTACAAAATAAAAAGAGAATTTGATCACTTCATAAAAGCCTGTCACTCCCTTGCTCAAGTCCCTTCAGTGGCTCCCAAGTGCTATGACAGCTCAGGGCCCTCCCAGTCTATCTCTGCATATTTTCGAGCCTCCTTTCTCTCCACTTCCACCATCTCATCCCTGCCACCCTCTGAGCGCAGAATACTTACTTGTACCACTGTATTTCACTTCGCCTGAGCTGGTCCTTTTGCCCTAATTGCTCTCCCAACCCTTTCCTTTCCATCTACCAAACTTTTATGCATCCCTCGTGACACTGAAATGCCACCTTTTTTGTAAGGCTTCCCCCAATAACCTTGGGCACAAGTGTATCGATGGCACGTGTGGTAGAATCTAATGATGAATGAGGATTATACAGATTGCAAGTGAACTTTACATCCGAATCAAAGCATACTTTAACACAATGCATCTCTGAGGTGTCTCAAGGGAGAAGCAATTATCTGACACTTGCTGAGCTCTTGCTCTGTGCCAGGCACTGTTCTGCGTGTTTGCAGGGAATGTCCCACTTCACATGCCCCATGCATCTGAAATAAGAAACTGAAGCATGGAGAAGTTCAATGACTTATCAAACCGCATAGCTAATCCTGTTCATAAACACCAGCTGGGCTTGGTGGCGCATCCCTGAAATCCCAGCACTTGGGAGGCTGAGGCAGGGGGATCGCTACGAGTTCAAGGCCAGCCTGGGCTCGTGAATTCAAGGCCAGGCTGAACTATACTGTGAGACCCTGTCTCTAAATAAATAAATAAATAAATACCAGTGCAGTTAGGGATTTTGCCTCAAATGTGAGATTTAGTCAAGAGGAATTTGCATTCTGACTTTTTGATTGAGTTCTATAGTTTGGATCTGAAATGTCCCTGAAAGCCTCATATGTTGAAACCTTGGTTTCCAGCTTGTGATGCTATTAGGAGGTGGTGGAATCATAAAGAGGTTCTAGTTGAGTGAAGTGATGTCATCAGAGGTGCCCCTGAAGGGGATATTGGGACCCCCACTCCCTTCCTCTTTCTCTCTGCAAATTGGCCACCATGAGGTGAATACCCTTGCTCCTCTATGCACTCCTGCCATGATATCCTGCACTGCCACAGGCCCAAATGGAACAGGCCACCCTGCCATGGACTGAAACATCTGAAACCATAAGCCAAGTAAACCTTTCTTCCTTATAAGTTGTTTGTCTCAGGTATTTTGTCACAGTGATGGAGAGGTGACGAACACATCAAGCTGATCAAATTTCCCAGTGGACATTTAGTTTTCACAACATCACATCTTGGCACCTGCTTATACTCACGCTTGCTTGTTTGCCCGGGGGGTGGAAGGCTGCCTTCTGGGGGCTGGTTGGTATATCGTATAACTGGTGCTTCTCGGGCTCCTAGGGAAGGACATAAAGGAGGACCACTTAGATTCTTCCTTCCTAATGGCTACCATCACAAACTCTCCACACTCCAGCGTTTCTTCCAAAGAAAGATGCAAATCCCTGAACACTTCAGGGCTCTCAGTCCAGCTGCTCTTCCGGCGGAAGCCTCTGTGCTGCAGTGTGGGTACATTTGACAAAGGACTTGGTGCTTTGAAAGAACTCCTGCTGCACTGATGGGGAAAGCCACAGAGCATTAAGCGCAGTCACCATGCTAAATCAACAGTTCATCTTGGGGGAGTTGGTCTTAAGAACAAATGAGGCCGGAAGGAAAAATGGCCTTGGTATCTCATATGTCTCCCTTTTCATTTGTTTTTCTCAGTAGAAATTCTATGTTTATGGCTCATGTATTCATCCTGAAAATATTTATTGAGCGCCTACTACCTGCTAAACGCTAAACCAAATGACACTGGAGGCGTACGGTACTGAAAATAATAAAAAGAGGCGTTGGGTGACTTTTTGGACAAATATGTATCATACTGAGGACCTACTATGTGCCAGGCACTGTGCTTGTTGGGTAGCTGATTGTTACTTTCCTGCCAAAGTTCCTTCAGTGGCTTGAGATGCATGTAATTATATATATATATATATATATATATATATATATATATATATATGTATATGTAACATGCACAGCTATCAGAGAGCATGCATATTAGGATGTGAGAAAAAAGACCCAAGCTTCAAAGCGAGGTGAGACAGCGCCAACATGGGTTTGTCAAGAAAGAGGAAGAGCTGGGGCTGGAGAGGTTCCTTGGGAGAAACGCGCTCTGTCTCCCATGGACTCTCCTTGGCTCAGAAGGGGGTCCCCTCCTTTCAAACAAAGCACCAAGGGCTCCAGTGGGCCCCTTTGATGAGTCGTGTCCCCTGCACAGGGGGTCACATTGTGGGCTCTGGCTGGGAGGGGTCAAGCTGACCAATGGCCTATCCCGGGGGCCAGGACTGGTGTAACAAAAGCAAAGCCCTCACCCAGGGCAACAGAAAACACAGTCATCTGGGCAATACTTTAAAAAATCATAATGAATGCAAAAATGATGATGAACGAATCTTCGGAATTTTAAATGAAGACAGGACTCGGACAGGGCCCGGGTCAGGGCGAGGTGAGTGAGGCCAGTTATGCAAGGGCATCTGCTCCCAGGGCAGCCGCTGGTGCTCCCAGAGTCTTTCACGGTGAAAGCAAAGGAAGAAGGTATAGGTAGAGCAGGCACATTTACCTCTAGGTGGGACTTGCAGGTAAAGCGTGCTCGGCAAGGAGGCAGGGGATGGCCTCAGAGGAGCAAGGGTCGGCTGGACCTGCCACTGCCCTCCAGCACCAGCACCCACTCCCCAGTAAACCAGGCGAGTGGGGCCTTTCTCCCTGGTGCCCTCTCCCCGCCTGTGTCAGAAACCCTGCAGGGTCTGAGAGCACTCAGAGAGCAGGAGGTCCCTGTGCCAGCTTGCGACAGGGAGCTGCAGAGAACCTAGCCCGTCCTCAGCTTCCACTGCGGGACCCCAGGTCGTGCAAGCAGGACCAAGCCAGAGACAGCAGGGGCTCTGGCTTGACACTAGCTAAAAGGTTGATTTTTGCCTGGATGGGATGTTACAATTCTCCATGGAGACCGGGGAGGCTACAGTGACTTCTTCAGACTTGAGTGACCAGGAAGTCACAGAGCTGCATGAGTTCTGTTGCGACTCACACTTGCAATGCAGGAAGTGGAGAACTAAGGAAGGAGTGAAGATCTGGGCCGGGTGGTGCAGGCCTGTCATCCCAGCACTCTGGGACGGTGAGGCAGGAGGATCGCAAGTTCCAGTCTAGCCTGGACAATTCAGCGATTTAGTGTGACCCTGACTGAAAATAACATAAATAAAAAGGGTTGGGGATGTAGTTCAGTGAGAAAGCCATGGGTTCAAACCTCAGCACTATTAAAAAAAAAAGTGAAGTTTATTTTCTTTTTTCTTTTTGGGGAGTGAGGACAGGGTCTCACTATGTAGCCCAGGCTGACCTCAGACTCGTGGTGGTGATCCTCCTGCCTCAGCCTGCTGAGTGCTGGGATTACAGGCGTGTCATAGTGTTCTGAGCACGCCTGGGCTCCGCCCATGGGGCGGCTGTGCAGCTGGTCTCTGGAGTGAGAGCAGACTGGAGCCCCTGAAGTGCTCCTCAGTGAAGCTGAAATGTGACATCTGTGTGTGACTCCCAGATCCCAGGTTCCGTGGCTCGGAGGCCAGGGGTGGGGGCAGCGTGGCTGGACGAGGCTCACCTTAAGGGCCAAGGAGGGCCGGCTGTGGGCAGGCACATCGTACACCTGGGAAGGCAGGGCTGGCAACGAGGCCCTCGCAGGTCTGGGAAGCACAAGGAGAGCCTTGGAGAGAAAGAGAAGAGCCGAGGGAAAGACAGTGTCGTGTTAATCATTGTAGTTACGGTCCGAGTTATCTCTCCAACACAAAGACAGCTTGTTGGATGCTGGTGAGGGTTTGCCCAGCACTACTGCCGGGCAGATCCTTCATGCTGGAGCCTGAGCACAGCTGGCAGGGAGGCCCCATGGTGCAGGGCAGCCTTCAGCACAGCTGCATGCATCTGCCTCAGCTGGGAAGCAGGAAGAGTGCAGATTCTTTGGCCCCACATCTGGCAACCCTCTGAGCGCTGAAGAGGCCCAAGAAGCCGCCATGGAAACGAGCTTGCTTGGTGATTGTGAGGTTCTCCGGGGACTGGGAGGCTGGAAGCCCAGCACTGCATCGTCTGTGTATTCACCCAGTGACCCTGAGGCTGTGGCCGCCAACCTCGCAGGCAGAGTGGCTGCTGTAGTGTACTTGGAGGGGCTCGGGGGTCTGGGGAACAGGCGCACGGATGTGCCGCTCGGGATGACAGCTGCTGGGGAGTCAGAGGTGACCAGAGGAATCGTGGATGACAGCTCTTGCTGTCGTGAGTGGGAGGGGAAGAGACCTGTGATGAGTGGTTGAAAGGAACACAGGGGAGCGAGCGGGGGGAGGAGCAAGAGCGACAGAGTGGGAAGTCGACGAAGGAGGCAGGAGTTACGCTGACATTTACCAGGAGCACTTGTGCACTTGTTGCATATGCTGTTGCCTTGGAGTCCGTGCCTATACATGGAATTTGGGGTTCTAGATAATCCTTTAGAGCTCACCGCTGTCAGCTCTAAGCTGGGGACCGCGCTGCATGCTACAGGGTGGTGGCTTCCACTCCGGATTGGAGATCCGAATTCTCTGGTGAACCACAAAATCATGCAGGTCCTACTTCAGACCTCTTGAGTCAGGTCATCTCTAGGAGGGGCCTGGCAAAGGGTGATTTTTTTTTTATAGGGTCGTGGGTGCTGGCTGATGGGAGCTTACAGTCTAAGGGGAAAGGAAGTAGAATTCGGGCACATCTAAGACACAGGCTGGGACTCCAGATGGCGCTGGAAAGAGAGGAAAAGCTGAAGCTCCTGAGAGCCTAGGAATAGAAGAATGTGCCTCCCACCTGGAGCCCAAGGAGCCTGTTACTGAGCAGGGGCTTTCCAAGCTGGAGCAGGAGGCCGTTCAGGTTCACAGGAGGACAAGGCCAGGGTCCCTGCATGCATCATGGCGTCCCCAGGACCTCACGCTGGGATGCATGTGTTAAGTGCCGGCGTTTATTTGTTCGTTATTGGTGAATGAATGTGTCCGGCTTGGGACAGTAAAAACTAGTTTGAGGTATTAAAAACCTGGTCGGCCATCAGGCTGGGATCACAGGTGCAGAAAAAGCAGCTGCAAAGCCCTCAGGACACACACTTCTCCCAAGGACATGATGAAGCTGTCAAGTGTCAAAACAGACCCCTTCTCTGAGTGACAGCTGTTTTCTTACAAAGAAACAGGGTTCTCTACAATCCTGGGCTCTGGGGAGCGCTGCTCCCTAAAGTCCTAGCATTGGGCAGGCGATATCCACTGTGCCTGGAGGACCTGAGTCATGGGTGGGGGAAGCAGAATCCTCCAGGCAGAGCTTCCTGTAAGAGGGACGCAGGGCCAGCGTTCTCCCCGTCTCTGCTGTGTGGGTCCCAAGAGACCTGGAAGCCCAGGCTGATGGTGGCCCCTTTGAGCCAACCCCGGTGCACTTTCCACCGCATCTACCTTTCCCCCAATTCCACAAGTAGGCGACCTTTTCTTACTTGTGAGATGTTTCAGGGTTCTCTGCCTCTTCCTCATCACAAGGCACGACCTTGGTTCTGTCCCTGGTGGTCTCAGGCTGATTGGTCTGGGTCAGACTCATCAATGGCCTCCACTGGATTTTTAATTAAATCCAAGCTGCTTAACAAACCTGAGAAGCCATGCACCATCCAGGCCTAGGGGCCAGGCAAGAGCGTCCTTACCCATCGGCCACCCCCTCCTGTCTCCTCCCTCCAGGCTCCACTTATCCCAACACACCCAGAGCTCTTACTGAAGAACCTGTCCAATGCTGCCCCCTCGCCTGCTCCTCCCCAGGGACTTCAGGCCCTTGTCATTTATATGGCTGGGTTTGTGGCCCTCACGTGGTGGTAGAAGCACCGCCAGAGGGCCAAGGGACTTTCCTGAAGTGACACAGCATATGGAAAGATGCTACTTCGAAAATTCCCAGCTTCTTGGAAAAATGTAAGTTTCAGGCATCAATGAATTAAGGAACATGTCTGAGAAATGTGGTTTTGAAAGGTTTAGGGAGACAGAAGGAACTCTGGCTTAGGAACTAGTGGGTCCAACGGCGACTAGGAAAACTAGCTTTTTATACTTGAAATACCAGAGTCCCCTCTTAGAATTTAACCCAGAATCCAATATGTTCTTTATGTACTCTACTTTCTTTTAAATCAGGCCCACAGAGTATATTAAGGAAGTAGAAATAAAAGTAAAACAAAGCTTGGGATAGTGGTCACCCTGGGAGGAAGCAATAGAGAAGAGGCACAGGGCGTGGGGGTGCTAGCAGGGGCTGGTTTTATTTATTTTTTATTGGTGGTGCTAGGGCTTTCCATGTCCTGGGCAAGCGCTCTACCACTCAGCTACATTCCCAACTGGTTTGATTGATACTAGTGGCTGAGCTGGACCCTTAGGATCTGAAGGTGAGACTTCAACCAAAAACTCAATAGACAGAAAAGCCTAAGCCACAGCAAAGTGAAAGGAGATGAGGGGCGGCCCGAGATGGTGAGGTAAGGGCTCTGTCTTTGGGACAAGGCAGACAGATGGATACAGATGCGAGCTGGGAGTTTTCATCCCAGCTCTGTAGCCACAGCTGCATGACTCTGGATGGGCAGTTTCCCACCCCAGGATCAGTTTCCCCACCTGAAAAATGCAAAATTGTTCTAATCCATAGGTCCACAGAGGCCACTTCCAGCTCTAGTGACATCTGACACATAGATGCCTCTCTTAGGACGACTTGAGAAAAGCCATGTTTCCACTATCTTGCTTTTTAATTTGGAGCCACTCCGAACCTCGAGATGATCATGTATAAAAGGAGGCTGTGAAACGAGTCACCCCACTGCGGCCCGAGCCTGCAAACTCCCCATTAGAGAGCAGCTTGAAGCCAGTGGCTGGGCCTTCCCTGGTTCTAGCGATGATCACAGGCGCTTGGACCATATTCCTGGGCAGTGCCAGACTCAGGGTTAAATGAGCAGGTAGGAGGTGCCCGCCTTTCCTGTAGCCAGAAACTTCTCAGCTGATGATTAACTACTCGACTGCATCTAGCTCTTCTTATCAAAGCTGAGGAAGATGTGAAGTTATTTAGAATCTCCATGAGGGACAACTGGCGGTGATCTTAGGAATGATAGGTCCAACCTTCCAACAAAGAGGAGGAAAGAGACACACAGAGGGTGTCAAGATGTTCCTTCCCAATGCTCCAGAGTGACAGTGGCTTATTCCAAAAGCTAGGGAGACCAGGACACTGGGCCCTCAATGGAAGAGAAAGAAAAGAGAGAGAGGGAGAGAGAAGGAAGGAAGGAAGGAAGGAAGGAAGGAAGGAAGGAAGGAAGGAAAAAGGGCAAAGGGCAAAAATGTAGCTTGGGCAGACAATGAGGGAACTTAAAAAAGGAAAACAAGGCAGGAAAGTTCCCCAGGTGTTTTCCCGTGGACCCCTCAGAACCCCGCTTGGTGACCAGGGGCCCTGAATTCCTCTTTGGAAGCTGTGGTTCCTCTTGGCTGCCACAAGGGCCCAAGGGAGGCCTCCCAGGGCCACCATCTCGCTCCTTAAGCCTCAGAGGGGGACTCCTCCTTCCCTTCACCCAGCCAGCAGCTGGCAGTGGAGTCTGAGTTTCTGAAGCCTCGTGTCAGCTCGGCTCACTTCATTCACTCAACCAAATTTTACCCAGCACCCCTGGAGCCCGGTACTGCGCTGAGTGCAGGGGATGCCTGACCGACGCCACATCCATTTTACCTTTAGGAAAAGGGGGAATGGCCACTGATTTTCAGTTAACTCCAGCTAGCATCACTTGTTCTTAGAAGAAACACCACCAAGTCCCTGCACAGAGGCAGCTGCTCAGGCAGCAGCTGGGATGCCAGGTGGAGAGCAGGCCAGCTGTTCCAGAAGAGTGAGGTACGGTCTACCCCGTGGACTGCTTCAGAAGGCTCAGCCAGCTCCCTCCTGGGGCCTGGAGCCAACCCCTGCATGTGGCAGCTGTTCTGTGCAACAGCTGATGCTCAGCCCCGGGAGCTAGAAAATCGAAATGGTTCAAAATCATTTTGAGGGAATCAACATCTTCCAGCTGCTATGGAGGCCTGAGTGGTGAGCAGCTCATTCCTGGGCCCCCACTGCCTGGATGAGGTGTGATTGAAAAAGAGGATGAATGTTTACATTTTAAAAAATGTGTTACAATAAAAGACATGTTGCTATTAATCCCCCTCAAAATACTTCCCTCAAACACACCAATCCCATAGTTCTTGGCACTTTCCAAAGCAGTTGTGGAAGTCCCCCTTCCTGAGTGTCTTTTGTTGCATCGTTGTAGCTGCCTCGATGTTCTGAATGGATTCAAAATGTTTACCTTTCAAGGTCATTTTGACTTTGGGGAAGAGCCAGAAGTAGCATGGTGCCACATCTGGTAAATAAGATGGGTGAGGACACACTGCAGTTTTTGAAAGCCTGCCTTTCCAGTGGATGGCACGCAGCAGCAGCGTTCACCGTATTTGTGATCATACTTTGCAAAGATACAAAAGATGACTTCCAGAACTGCTCCAGAAAGTGGCAAGAATGATAGGACAAATGTCTTTGAAGTGAGAGGGAGTATTTTGAGGGGATTAATGGCAATGCATCTTTTACTGTAATGAATTTTTAAAATTTTAAATATTCACTGTATTTTTAAATCATACCTCATGCATTGGGGCAGCAGCCGTCCCCTGGACACAGACCCCGCCAAGACCTCTGCCAGGGCTGTGGCCAGGTGGGGTGTGTCACTTGAACTGAAAGCAGGGCGTACAGTGGCAGGAGATGCCTGCAGAGACTGAGCCCCGCTGCTCTGCAGCCCTAACACGTCACAAGAGCCAAGGCTTGGGAAAAGCAGTGGGTTATTCTTCTCCTTCTTTTAATTTCTTTTCTTATTTTTATAAAAAAGTTTTCATTCTGCCTTTACTAGGAGCTCTTTTTTCTGTTTTTTAAAAAACTGATATTATAAAAATTACAGGTTTCATACCCGTTCCATGCAACACAGAAATCAAGTTCCTCATCTGTCTGTCCATGACATACTTTTGGAGGACATACTTCGTGCGAGGTTCGGCACTGGTTGCTGGGGACACGGGTGAGAATAAAATAAAAGTTCTCGCTGCCTGCCTCCTTTCACTTTCTCCTTAGCCTGTGCTGCTTCCTACGGCAACCACACCTGTGTGGGTTCTTCCGGCCCTTCCTGTGTGAGGCCAGGCACACAGACACGCACACGGTGCTTTTTGAGTTTTTGCTCATGTGGTCTTTGATTTGGTGACTCTTTCTTTCCCCTTGTAAATACCTCACCTTTTTTTTTTTTTTTTGTGGGTACCAGGGGTCGAACTCAGGACCTTGTGTGCCAGCAGGTGCCCGTGCCGCTGAGCAATATCACTGGCCCTGTTTTCGTATGTGGGTTCCGGGAGTCGAACTCAGGACCTTATGCTTGCCAGGCAGGCGCTTATGCCGCTGAGCCATCTTACCAGCCCCCCCATTTTTTTTTTTTAATAATTGCATAGTAGCTCACTGTGGCGATCACCAGCATTTCTGGAGCCACCCTGCCCCTGACACACGCGCACACACACACACACACACACACACACACACACACACAGACACGCACAGATCTACTCAGCCTTTGCCGTGCTGCGCGTGTGGCCGGTCTTGCGGAGCGGGGCAGGCACAGGTGTGCCAAGAGTAAGGGCCAAGCACATAAGCTCCCCACCTGTGGCCCCCCATCATCAGGATTCCCTGATCTGAGGGACAGCAGTGGCTTGTGCCATAGAGAAGGCGAGGGGCGTTCTGAGCCCCGGACCCTTCCCTTTTCCTTTTCCTCTCCTTTGGAGGTGCGCTTACCTGCTTTGGAAAGGCCAGGGTCTTCTCACAGACAATTCTGGCTCTGGAAGGCGGGTCAGGGAATTCGTAGACTTGGGCGGTGGGTGGTGGGGACCGCTCCACCCAGCTCTTCATGGGCTCATATATGGGCCCTGGGGGTGAGGAGCATGGCGGCGCTGGCACCTGGTAGGTCTCCTCTGAGCCGATGGGGGGACAGCTGAGAGGGGGACGGGATGAGTCTCCAGGGGCCTCCGTGAGGACCTGGAGGCGGTTGGCAGGGGCCAGGCCTCGCCTGCCGTGAAGCAGACACCTCCACCAGCCCTCGCTTTCCGGCACGTTTTGCTCCAGAATGGTCAGGATGTCGCCTCTGGAGAAAGCCAGCTCATCGGAACAGTCCGGGTGGTTGTTGTACAGCGCTCTGGCCAAGAGAGCCTGGGGGCCGGAGGAGAAGAGAGTTTGCTGGACCACCGGGTCCGTGCTCCACCGTACCAGCACCACTCAGAACCCCAGCGCATCCACAGCCGCGCCCTCCTCCCGCCCCTGCCCTCCGCCCCTACTCTATTCCTCCCCATCCTTGGGGCCCGTCCTCAGGGAAGGTTTATCTGCACCCCGGACCAGGGCAGGCCGCCCTAATACGCTGCTGTGGTCCTTTTCAAATGTGTGGAAGCCGTGACCCTGGTAGTTATAGAGTCGAGGGCAGCATAGCACACATTTGGGTTGAAATCCAAAGTGTAGCACATTATTGGGTTGAGATATTAGCTACCTTCAAACACATTACCTACTCTTTGAGCCTCAGTTTCCTCATCTGTAAAATGGGAACAATAGTAATACTTCATGGGATTATTATGAGAATTAAATGGGCCGATATACATATACATATACATATACATATATATATATATATGCATACTCACTCATAAATGAGTGACAAAAGAATCAAGGGGCCAGTGACTTGCTTATGGTTACATAGCCAGAATTAAAAGGCAGTCTCCCTAATTCTTCAACCCATGTTCTTTCAGTAAACCAGACAGCCTCCCTAAAAGACACCCGGCTGCAATGCCAGGGACCACTGAGCCCCCTCCTTATCCAAACTCGCCACTGCAATTACATGAAGGCAGTGTGCTTTTCTGGCTTTTCAGCAATCAGCTTTTCCTCCCTTCATAGCTGAATGGGTCGCTGGGAGCCGGTCCCAGCTGGAGGAAGTAGGTCGGGGCATAGGCAGGGGTGGCCTTTGAAGGGTACTTCCTGTCTCCAGCCCTCCCTGTCTCTCTGACTCTTTCTCTCCCTGCTTCCTAGCGGTCCGGAAGCAAGAAGCTTTCCTCTGCCGCACTCTCCTGCCATGATGTTTCTATCTGGAGCGAAACTTCTGAAAACATGAGCCCAAATCTCTCCTCCTGAAGTTGTACATGTCAGGCATTCTGTCCTAGCAACAGAAAGATGACAAACAGTGTGCTCTTCAATAGGGCCATGGTTTTTGACATTTTAGCTAATTCTAGTTTTTTGTGATTACAAACGAGGCTGAGATGCTCATCTGTCCATCTGCGTATTTGCGCTCCCCTCAGTTTTGTCCATGGATAAACTTCTCCATGGCAAGCTGGCAGAATAAAGCCATTGGGGCCTCTCCTTTGCTGTCACAAATGCTCGCACAGATTTCTATCAACTTACACTTCCTCCCACCGGAAGAGCCCGCCTGTTTCCTTGCTCCTTATCCCACCTGGGCATTGGCTCTTTGCTAGATGGTGCCCATGCTTGAAAATCTTTGCCAAGGAAAAGCGAAATGTTTCTTAACTGGTTCTTGGAAACATTTAACCCAATCAGACAGCAGAATCAGCTTCGGCCTCCCTGCTCTGTAAGGGGTGATTTTTGTGCAGCTTGGGAAGCTGGTCACCTCCCTGCTGTACCCACTTTATCTTATTTTTTAAAAAAGATAAAACATCCTGAAGAGTTACGGGAATGTGTGTTGTGATGCGCCACTCCTGCATGAAGAGATTTCTTTCCTCCTCCATGGTGAACCAGAAATCGTCAACTGAGAGGGAAGATGTGAAGCTTTTACTTATGAGTCCAGTGAGTTTACAAGATTGAGTAGCTGTCTTTGTTACATTTCTCTCATTGCTGAGACAAAATACCTCACACTCAAAGTTAAAGGGGGAAAGGTTTACTTATCTCACAGTTTGTAAAGGTTTCAGTCCACCTTCAGCTGGCTCCAAGGCAGGGTAGCACGGCAGAGGGACATTGCAGAGGAGAAACAGTTCATGGCAGGCAGAAGGTAGCAAAACAAGCAAGCAAGGGACGAGACAGCCTCTTTCTGCCCCTTATATTATATCCAGGCCACTAGGATTAGGGCAGTGCCAAACCAATCAGCGGGCTGATTTAGTAATCACACGCCCTTAATCCCAGCATTGCACCATGAATCTGTCACACACTCTAGATCCAGCCACCTGTGAAAAATCCCCACTTGTGACCACATGAGGATTTGAGGGGACATCCAGACACAAGCCATAACGGTAGCGGAGAACTAGTTAGAGTTACTAGACTTCAACTGGCCTTCTCAGTGCCAGGTGCCGGCAGTAAACATGTATTGCTATGTACAGCATAACCCCAGTATTTGAGTTTTCAGAAACACAAATTTTAATCATGCCACTCCCCTCTCCACTCCCCTTTAATGGCTCCCCAGTTGCCTCTGGATGAAGACCAAACTTTGCCCAAACCTTCAAAGTCCTGTGTGACTTGCCCCTGTCCACACGTTCAGCTTCATGGGTCTCACTTCCTCATCAGCCCACTATAAGTGCCACCCTTTTTGGGGGTTTGATCCCTCACACATGCTGTTTCCTCTATTTTACAACAGGCAGCAGCTTTTTACCCAGTGAAATCCCACAGATCTTTCCAGACTCATCCTAATGTCATTTCTTAAAAAAAAAAAAAAAAGGATTCCCTGACACCCTCCCAAACCAAAGCAGTCCTCACCTACCTTTTCTTTCTCAGTGTCTTTCCATGTCCAGGCTCATCACATTTGTGTTTAACTCACTGAGTGGATGATCACCATTCGGTGTCTGTTTCCCACTAGTGTGCAAGCACCAGGGCCCACCCTTTCCTTGATTTCAGCTGCATCCCAGAGTCCAGCACCTAGGACAGTGATGGCGAACCTTCTAGAGCTTTCAATGATACAATACAAACACCCCTCCGAGGCATGCGTGCCATAGGTTCGCCATCACTGACCTAGGAGTTGATGGGTAGACACGGTTGAGGGCTGGAGGCCCCTTGTTGCAAGTCTCGAGGGGTAAAAAGCCACAGCACCAAGTTGAGAGCCCTTATTTCCGTCTAGAGCAGGGGAAGAAGGGAGTCTTCTTTGACCCTCTGCCCAGCACTGTGGGCAGTGTGAATGACCACTGAGACATCCAGAAGGGGAGCGCACGGCCTCACTGGTCTGCACCCTGAGGCACTGTCCCTGAACACTGTCCCTGCCAAATCACTGTAGGCAGTGGCTTTACACGAACGTGGCTGCTGACCCTGGAGAATCCAGCAAAGATGAAGATGGGTGAGCGTAGCATTTGAAAGTTTTATAGAGCATTGAAAAGGTCCTGACACAGTGAAGTTGCAGGCTACTTTATATGTATTTTTTTCCAGCTTAAGAGGTAAATGATTTCGGTCCAGTTGGAAAAGATAAACTGAAATGTTACAATTTATTAACCTTGCAGGACTTTTATAAATAGCTCTGCCTATCCTAACATTCCTTGATGAAATTACTTATGAACATATACTCCTCGATGACTTTGATGTGGGTTTAACATCTTTATGATTTGCTCATTAATTAATCAACTGGTTAAAATCCTTAACATGAGTTCATTTTATATTTGCAGGATAGTCATGATTTTACCTTTTCAAACATTGCACTTTAGGGCTGGGGATGTAGCTCAGTGGTAAAGTGCTTGCCTAGCAAGTGCAGAGCCTTAGGTTTGATCCCCAGCTCCTCAAAAAATTAAAGGAACACACACACACACACACACATACACTCTCTCTCTCTCTCTCTCTCTCTCTCCAGGTAGCCGCCACAATTCCCATGTTACACAGTCAGAGCAGTCTCATGCAACTGTCCGGAAGTAAGACGGTGCGTGTCTGCCCAGCGCAGCTGTGGCACGAGGGCAGCTGCTCAGCACAGGTTTCATGGTGGGTTCGTCCACTGTGAAAAGCAGCGATTTTTTCCCCCAGGGAACAATGGCTTTCATGGTCACCTGCCCCACTGGTCACTGACAGCCGTCCAAGATGGACAGCAGCAGTCTCGCTTCCTCCTGTGGACAACGGCTGCCCTCAGGAGAGCTGGCCACACCTTCACAGAAGGTGAGCTGCCAGCAAAGTTCGTTACAGAAGAATAAAGCACACGTGGGAATTCTTTTTTTTTTCTTTGTCCTTTTGAGACAGGGTTTCGCTCTGTAGTTCAGGCTGGCCTTGAACTCACATTGATCCTCCTGCCTCAGCCTCCCGAATGCTGGGATTACAGGCATGCACCACCACACCTGGCTTCATGTGGGAGTTCTTGGGGGTCATTCTCACATAGAAAGGAGAGAAAACAGTGAACCATACTGAATGGGAAGCTATTTTATGTTGGGTGTGCTGACATCACTGCATCATGAATTCTTAGAAGCCTCCAGTGAAGGCGTTCTTACTCCCATTTTACAGAGGAGGAAATTGAGGGTCAGAGAGAGCTAATTACTTGTCCAAGGTCACTTGGACTCTATGTGGTCTCTTCATACTCTTCTTCTCCTTACAGCTCATTCTCCAGTCCCTCAGCCAGAATATTTTAAACACATAAATCTGATCACTTGGTTTCTTGTTTAAAAACCTCTAAAACCTAAATCCTTGAACAAAACCTAAACTCTAGCATCATTTCAAGGCCCTGCATCACCAGCCTTCTGGTTTGCTGCTTCTCCTTCAGGCACATTGTTTTCTGATTTTTCTAGAACACTTCTACCTGTGACCTACTCCCTGCTCTTCCTTCTGCCTGGCACACTCTGCCGCCAGATCAGATCTTTGCATGCCTGGCTCCTCCTCTTTCAACTCTCAGCTCGGGAGTCCCCTGCAGAGGCATTGCAGCAGCAGCAAACCCTTGCTGCACGCCCAGACACCTGGCATCGCGCCCAGCACCTTGCAGATAACAGATGGAAGCGATCACGGCCACCACAGAGGAATCTGATAACCATCACATTGGTTGCTGAGGCCAGCACACAAAATACTCTTTAATGGGGTGTCAATTTGGCAATATTTGCATAGATATTTAAGAAACAAAGCAGGAAATATGCTTATATTTCTGTTCCTTATAGGCACACAGGCAGTCAGACTCCAGGTACAATGGAAGAAAGGTTCTTGATCACTTTCCAAGAAGGGCATCTTCTCCACATGCCCATCTTCATACATCAACCAGGAGAGGGGCAGAAAAATGAGTATCCGAAGGACGAAGGGGGTGGGGCTTAGGGGGAAAAGGCCAAGAATCAGGCTGACTTTGGGGGCGGGAGTCGCAGGCATCTACCATGCGATGCCAGTGCTGTGTGCTAATCTATATTCAACTGGATGGTGTGATCTTGGCTATGACTGGAGAAATCCAGAAAGTCATTCTTTCACTCATTCATTCATTCACCGAGATTGTATATTGGGAGCATTTAGGATCTGCCCAGCACTCTGATGAAGACACCATGGTGAACAAAACAGTTCTTGATTTCAGAAGGAACAAACTCCCTTTGATTCCTAGAATGAATGTGGTCTTTCCACTTCCGCTGAGAGTGATGGAAAGAAAAGCAGGAAGTCGTGAGAAACATGAGTGCAGTGGGAAGTGTGGTGAGTGAGGACTGGGGGAAAGTTTCCCTGCGCAGTGGCTCTGGAAACTTCTCTGGGGTGAGGAGGAGTTGGTCAGATGAAGAACAAGGAGAGGGTCTGCTGGCAGAGGAAGAGAAATGCGCACAGGCCCAGGAGAGGGTGCGTGGAGGCTGGCGTGCAGGGGAGTTGGGGAACCGAAAAGTGACCAGGCTGCATGGAGACAGATAAAAAGGGACCTGGGCGTGGATTTTGGCCGTGGCTGCTATTTGTACCTGGTTGTTGGGTGGAAAGGGGATGGCACAAAGCAGGGATGGAGCCAGCGATGCTAATCAAAGCCAAAAGCTTGTGCAGGTGGGCAGTGCCTCACTCCCATAGCCGTAGGGAGTCACTACCCATAGCAATAGGTAATAAACAGTGGCCCAAGCCAGTGACAGCTGTGGGTAAGGTGGAAGGAACCCCCACGTGGCAAATGACTGCTGGCTCTGGATCTGTACAAAGATGTAGCCTCCCAAGGTCAGCAAGAAGGGCATTTTTTTCCTTCCTAAAATCCTTCTTTGAAACGTGTCCATGTTTAGCACTCTGGCTCCCTTCCCACAGATTCCGTGAGTTATTTTCAAGAATTCTTAGTTTTAAGGAAAGGCGACAGACATGCTTCGCCACTGAGGGCCACGAGGAACTAGTTACACATAAGCCATGTTTTCTAAAGAAAGCGTACCCTGTGAATGCTGTAAATCCTTTGATGTATGGGACATGTGAGTGGCTGATGTTCACGAGGGATTTCCATTCACGAAGGAGCTTTTACTCTGAGATCAGTGAAATAGTTTATTATGCATCTTTGCAAGGTAGCTGAGCTCAGGCTTAGAACATCAGGAGTCAACACAGGGCAGAGAAAGTTCTTTGATCATCTTTAAAGACAAGATCTCTCCTCGAGTGTACTTGGAAGTATTTTGCATTATGTAAATACAAAGACTGGCTTGGAAAGATCAAAGCAGAGGGAATGGTCTTGTCTGTTGGCTTGCGAATATTTATTTTCCATCAGTTTTTAAAAGCACATTTACCATGGATGCAACTCAAGAAAATACTCATAAGTGAAATAAACTGGATGCACATGTGTAAGCATTGTATTGTCTCTCTAGTATGAAAAACTGAAAGAGTAAATAAGATCCAAAATGTACAATAGACATGGTGAATCAAAAAGAAACTGGTCAAAAGGAAAGAGAGACTGGAATAGGGGAATAGGGAAAAGAAAGAAGGGAAAGGAAAAAAAATTGTACATATATATAAGATGGTTAAGATAGATACACTACCAATTTTACTTAGTTCATTGAAGAGTAAGGTTTGTGCCAATAATGTTTGGACAATTGAATGCTAATATCTGGTACACTGAATAACTAACTTAAAGATAATAATACGTAATGCATTAATCATTGTTACCCTCCTATTATGTTGTTTTGAAAATTTGTTCTTTTTTGATTTGTTTTGTTTTTTCTTCTCTTTAAAAATAAAAAAAAAGCACATTTACCACCACCACCAAAAAACCCAAAAAACAAAACAGAAAACCAGGAAGAGAAAGAGAAAGAAAAAGAGTTTCCAAGAGAATAAAACAAAAATTCCCTCCCCACCTCTATTTCTTCCACCCACATTCTCCAAAAAGGGAACACAGAGGGAGAAGGACCAGTCCGCAGGAGAAGGCGGGTATCTGGGTGACACTTGCTTTGGGAACAGTTTCTGTAGGTGACCTCCAGAGGGATGAGAAAGAGCTAAAATGTTTTAAAGGAGTCACAGTCAACATGATCCGGCAATGGACCCTTTTTCATAAATCCCACACAACCATACAGGCTCCTTAGATGTATCACCCAAGGTTACTTTCCTCTAATTAATCCAAAGGGAGGAAGTCGTCTTTAATCTTATGGATGCCCATCCACCTTCACTGCAGCCCATCTATCTGCCTGGAGAAAAGGAACGGTCCCAGTCCAGCTACTCAGGAACAAGATTCATTTTGTTACCTACTACTTCACCAATGCTGTGCAATAAGGATGGTTCACTGTTTTCCAACCACGTGCCAGGTACTTATCTCCCTTGCTATTCACAACCCCACCAAGAAGCTACTGTTCACCAACACCACATTTAAGAGATGAGGAAGCTAAGGCACAGAAAGGGTAAGTAGCATAAAGTAGCTCAGGAAGCAAGGGCCAGAGCCAAGATAGGAACACAAGCAGTTTTGACTCTGGAGTCTGCCCTGTAAGCCGACACACCTTATGGCTTAGCACACACGCTGTTACAAGACGGCACATGCATTTCAGTAGATCCCAGATGAGTGAATGGCAGAGTGCTTTCTGGGGTCCGGGAACAGGAACCATATGAAATGAAACTTTTATGTATTAGAAGGTGATGACAGGCACAAGAAAGAATGACGTAGAGTTGATAAAGGCTGAGATGGAACAACCTCCAAAATACACCATTCAACTTTGGAGAAAGAGCAAGGTGAGAAACCATGCATATGGCAGTTCCTACTTACGATTTTGTCAGTCTAGCATTGTTTTGGAAGATTGTGTAAGTTAAGGGGCTCCCCCGGGCAGGGGGACAGTAGTCTGGGGAGCCAGAGATTTGGGATTAGAGACAGCTCTTTCAGTCCATGTTCATCTGTAGAGTTGGAATTTTTTGAACCCTATGTAGACGTTTTGCTGTTTTGGGTATAAAAATTGAGCTGTGAAATTGGGCCTGGTGGCACACGCTTACAGTCAGCACTCGGCGGCTGAGACAGAGAATCACAAATTCAAGCTCAGCCTGGGCAACTCAGTGACTTAGAAAGATTTTGACTTAGCCTCAAAATAACAAATAAGGTTGAACCTTAGTGTGAATGCCCCGGAACCCCATCAGAGAGAGAGACAGAGAGACACCTTTGACTTTGAGTCCAACTTCAGCTTGGCCAAATGCAGCTCACTCTTTGCAGAGGAAGGTGTTTCCCACCTGGGATCCCTTCCTGCCTTCTTGTGGGGACTAATGTATCACTCAGTGTGCATGACACTCACTGCCTATCCCTCTGTGGACCTGTACTGTGAACAGCCTGGAGGACGCTCCAAGTGCCTGAGAGCTTTTGAGAACCAGAAGATTTTGAGAGTGCTGGCTTCTCCCCAGCAATTTCAGAATAGGGCCACAGAGCAAAGGCACACAGAAGAGGCAGCACACGATGATCCGGTAAAGCAGATGGGGTCCAACTGCGCATGTGTGAGGGCTCTCAGAAGCAGGTCAGGGCTGGAAGAGCTTGCCCAGCAAGTCCAGGAGACATGGATGAGGCTCTAAGCAACGGCAAAGGCCACCGTCCTTCCCACCTGACCCTCCCAGTCCCCTCCTCTGGCCAGCTGCAGAACCATCTGGGTTCTGTGCACAACGATCCGGGACAGTGAAAGGCCTCCCTGCTGAGACAGAGTCCAAGTCACCCAGAGTCCAAGTTAGGATTTGCAGTAGCTCAACACAGTAGCCACGCCTCACACGCATCTGACATTGGGGACGCCATGGAGAATAACCACCGGCCCACTTTCCTCCCTCCAGGTATCACGCTGTGAGTCTGCAGGAAGGGAACACCAGCCCGCAGCCCACTTCTCCTTTTTCTCTCCTCACCTCTCACTCATCATCCTCTCCCTGCCCTCCCCATCTCCTCCCTTGCCTCCCTGTCTTCCTCTTTGCCCCTTCTTCCTCCCCTCCTCTTTAAATCCCCTTCTCTTTGACATAGTTGTCCAAGAAAGAAGTTGTTTCTTATCTTTTCCATTATGAATTTCAGTAGCTTTCCATATCAGTATTTATACTTAAATGCAAAATTCTGTGACTTATGGGGAACAGAAAGTCACTTAAAATAGCCAAATGGTGTGAGATCTCAAAACCAAAACTTGCCCTGAAAATTTGCAACCATATTCAATTATTTCCCTTTAACTTGTCAGGCTTCGCATGGTGAGAGAATTAACTTATGCTGCTGTAAATCTCAAGACAGCTTTGCTTCAATCACTGGCATTTCATTATCAGAAATATTTGGAATTTTTTAAATGAGGTGACAGCTAAATAATTTTTTGCATCATACTACACTCTAAGGAGGAATTGTTCCATTTGGAGCTGTTTTAAAGAAAAACTTAGCAAAAAGTTAGATATGCTGAAGGAAAACCGCTGTTCTCTTTTCTGTAGTGGTTAATGTGATTTTCCAAATGGCTTAGAAAAATAACTGAGTTTTTGCTTCAGTTCCGCTTTTGAGAAGTCGAAAATGCTTAAATGAATGGTTCCAGAATGTACAGAAAATGATCTGGAGCAATTTACCTGAAAATATGCTTCCTTTTCCCTACTACTTTTTACATAAGGTAACATTGAAGCATAAGAAAACTGAGTAGAATATAAACAAAATATATTCATTTTTTGTCTCAAACCTGGCACTTGAAACAGCCGCAGGTTGTTTGGTATGATAGTTCTTGGTGTGACAGTCATTTGGGAAAGCTCATAACCGACTTCACTAAGGAGAGGAAACAATTCCAAATAACAAGTTAGGGACCCTTTGCACGGTTAACTCAGGAGTCCCAGGCAATCAAGAGTTGCAGGAAAAGGATGTCCAAGGAGAGAAAGGAGCGACTCACCTGCACCTTCATCTTGATCCCCTTTTCAGAGCTGATTATTCCCCATCCCCCATGCCAGCAACACCGGCAGAAACCACGTTAGGAGGGAACTCCTTCTGCGGTGACTTGTGCAGGAATGAAAGAAATCTGGGCTCTATAAGGCACGAGTCAACAGTCAGGCTCTTGGGCAGCTGTCCTTGCCAGTTGCTCCGGGCTGAAACCAACCACCACAGATGGGCCCGGTGCGCTGTGCATTCCCCATGAGGGTCCCTCCCATCCGTCTGCACGCAAAGAGCCACTGCGGCTGGTTTATCCATAGGCACCAAGGACAAAGATGTGAATAAGCCTGGTGAACTTGGATAGGATGAGGGATGGGGAGAAAAAGAAAAACTTTTCTTTTAGTGGAGTTTTTGGTGTCTTCTCTGTAGAGTATCTTGTCTACAGAGAAAAAGGATAATTCCTTGTTTTTCTAAAACCGGGTGAAAAAAATGATCGTGGAAGATGGCATATTCTGTGAATAGGTGCAAGCCACAAACTAACTGGTTTCTCCACGGTAACAGTGATACCTACCCATTAGCACCATCCTTCCTGAATGTTCCCTGATGGCTCCAGGGTTCCATGCATGTGGAAGGCACTGCCTACTAATGGGGCTTTGGGGAAGAGGCTGTGGCCAGAAAAAAATTACAAAACCACCAGTAGAAATGAAACATTTTCTTCCCGATGCTCAAATGCTGGGGTTTCCCAGTAGGTCTGGGTCTTACCCAGCTCCACTTGCTTGGATACACTTACTCTGTTCATGGGAACCTTGCTAAGCTCTTAGAGCTTCACCGACCTGATGGTGACTTGGCAAGCTGTGCCGGGGATCACGTGAGCAGGGTCCCTGGATCTGAGCTCAGGATTGGAATGAGCCAACAATGAGGTCTCCCAGGCTACGGAATAATTGATCTTCTTGGATGTGGCCCAAGATGGGCCCCATCAGAGCAGACTACTCTCTAGAGATGCTGGTGGATTCACCCATACCCTTTCCCTCCAGGCACCTGTCAGTCCACTCCTTGCTAACCACATCCTTGGGTTATTGTCTAAGACACTGCATTTGCTTAAGAAATTGAAGGACTGGAAGGAATTTTGGGTCAAAGTGGGTGGCTGAGGGTTTCCGCAAGGAGAGCAAGTAACTGAGGATTTCTGTGGGCCTCACTTTCTTCATCTGATGGGGAGAGAGCTTTCCAGGGAGAGCCCCAAGTCCCTGTTCAGCTGAAAAACTCAGGGTTTGCTCAGCTTTTCCTCTTAATCTTGGCTCTGAGTTCATGAAAGCCAGCAGAGGCATCACAAAGGATCACAAAGGAAATTTCTTCTCATTTCTTTCCTTCTTTTTCTTGAGGGGAAGAAAAGATAAATGCATATAAGAAGGAGTTCTGTGTTATTTGACTGGGCATAAATAACGATCCCAACTCCAATTAGGAGAAAGCTTGCCCCGAGACTGCGATTCTCAAACTTTGTGTGTCTGACAACTACCTGCTTCTGTCATGTCCGAGCATCGCTGGCACATTTTTGAAAGTAAAATATTAAATTGGATCAATTTCTTAAAAAAACAAACTTCCCTAAGCAATATTATGTAGGAAATTACAGATTTTTCTTTTTTTTCTTGGCACTGGAAATTGAACCCAGGACCTCATGAATTCTAGGCAAGCACTTTACCATTGAGCTACAATCCTCAACCCTTTTTTAAAATTTTATTTTGAAACAAGGTCTCACTAATTTGCCCAGGCTGGCTGTCACCACTCTTATTCAGTATAGTTCTGGAAATATCAGCCAGAGCTATTAGACAAGAGAAAGAAATAAAAGGAATAAAGATAGGAAAGGAAGAAGTTAAATTATCAGTATTTGCAGATGACAAGATACTCTACAGAGAAGACACCAAAAACTCCACTAAAAGACTTCTAGATTTAATAACAAACTTCAGTAGCTTAGCTGGATACAAAGTCAACATTCAAAAATCAATAGTCTTCCTATACACAAACAACAAACACTGAGAGAGAAATTAAAGAAACAACACTTTTCACGATAGCATCCAAAAAAATGAAATGCCTAAGAATCAATCTGACAAAGGAAGTCAAAGACCTCTACATCAAAAACTATAGTACTCTGAAAAAGGAGATCAAAGAGAATATCAGAAAATGGAAAGATAGCCCTTGTTCTTAGGTAGGACAAACCAATATAGTGAAAATGGCGATACATCTAAAATTATTATACAGATTCAATGCAATCCAGAGCAAAATTCCAATAGCATATCTCATAGAATTAGAAAAAACAATTCTAAAATTCATTTGGAACCAGAAGAGACCTAGAATAGCAAAAGCAATTCTGGGCAACAAAGGCAAGGCCGGGAGCGTCACAATCCCTGACTTGAAATTATACTTCAAAGCTACAGCATGGTACTGGCCAACAAAACAACGACAACAAACCAGACCTGAGGATCAAAAGAAGAGAAGATGCAGAAATAACTTCAAGCACACTCAATCACTTTATCTTTGACAAAGGGGCCAAACACCTTCACTGGAAGAAAAATAGCCTCTTTAATAAATGGTGCTGGAAAAACTGGCTTTTCACATGCTGAAGATTAAAACTAGACCCACATCTTTCACCATGCACTAAATTAAAATTGAAATGGGTCAAAGATCTAAATATTAAAACCAGAAACACTGAATCTGCTGGAAGATAGAATAGGTAGAACTCTTGAAGACATTGGTGTAGGCAAAGACTTTATGAACAAAACCCCAATCGCACAGGAACTATCACAAAGAATCAACAACTGAGATCTCATCTGATTAAAAAGATTTTGCACAGCAAAAGAAACCACAGAGTGAGGAGACAACCCACAGTGTGGGAAAGAATTTTTGCCAGCTGTTCCTCAGACAATGTATAAAGAACTAAAAAAAAAAAAAAAAAAAAATCTGATCCCCCAAGTTTAAAGACGCAACCCAAAAATGGGCATCTGAAATGAATAGACCCTTCTCAGATGAAGAAGTAGAAATGGCAAATAAATATGTGAAAAAAATGTTCAACATCACTGGTCATTTGAGAGATGAAAATGAAAACAATGCTGAGATTCCATCTCACCCCAGAAAGAATGGCTATGACCAAGAAATTAACAAATGCTGGCAGGACTGTGGGGAAAAGGAACCCTTCTCCTCTGTTGGTGGGAGTGTAGGCTGGTGCAACCACTGTGGAATCAGTGTGGGGATTCCTCGAAAAACTGTAACTAGAGGTTCCATTTGACCCAGCTATTCCCCTTCTTGGCATCTTCCTGAAAGAATTAAAAGCATCATATCACAGTGATATATGCACACCCATGTTTCTAGTGGCACAGTTTGTAATAGCTAAATCTTGGAAACAGCCCAAATGTCCATCAACCACTGAATAAATAAGGATGTGTTTTTTTAATACAGTGGAGTACTACTCAGCCATAAAGAAGGATAAGCTTGAGATATTTCTAGCTAAATGGATGCACCTTGAGACCATACTCTTTGTGTGTGTGTGTGTGTGTGTGTGTGTGTGTGTGTGTGCGTGTGGTGCTGGGGATTGAACCCAGGACCTTGTGCATGCAAAGGAAGAGCTCTACCACTAAGCCACATCCCCAGACTCTAGACCTCTTAAGTGAAATAAATTGGATGCACGTGTGTAAATATTGCATGGTTTGTCTGGTGTGAGAAACCGAAAGTGTAAATAAGAACCAAAATGTACAATAGGTATTGGAAAATGGAAAGAAAATGTTCAGATGAGAAGGGGAACAAGGGAAGGTGGGGGAAAGGAAAGAAAGAACGAGGAATAAAAGAATAGAAGGAAAAATGGAAACAAAGCTTTTGTAAAAAAAGGGGAAGAGGGGTTGAAGAAAGGGGAGGGGAATGGGAAGAAAAGAAGAAGCAAGATATACCATGTACAGATACAAATTCCCTATGATGAATGTGATTACTACATATATCTAAAATGTACCAATGGGAAAAAAATAAAATGTGCCAATGAAATAAAAAGAAAGGAAAAAAAAAATCTGCCCAGGCTGGCCCTGATCTTGTGACCTTCCTTCCTCAGTCTCCCGAGAAACTGGGACTGCTGTTGTTTTCTACCACGCCTCATAGAAATTACAGATTCGATGAGCTAGTTTTAGTGTTTTCTAATGTGCTTTAAGATACATGAATCACACACACACACACACACACGTGCACGCACATACCTTTCTATCTGTGTGGTGCACCTACAACCATTTGGTTTGCCAGCAGTCAAGGTCCCTGCAGGGTGTGACTTATGTATTTCATTGATTAAGAAGTCAAAGCTGGCTCAGTCACTGGATTCTCTGTTTCTCCAGGGTCACAGCAGAGGTGGCGGAAGGCAGGGAGCGCCCTGTACTCTCTCAGCTTCCCTGCTAACACCGCTGGTCAGAATTCCCGCCCCTTCACTGCATTCAGACCTTGTCACAAGCGGCCACAGATCAATCCACCCCTACCCTTAAGACCCTAAAGGAAGGTCAGAGATGTCTCACGTCTTCCCAGTGGCCGCTGACCCTCGGGAAGCACCAGTCGAGTAACTAATCAATCAGGCTTTGATTCCTCTTTCAACTTGGTCAAGTCTAAGTTCTGAATCCCAAGCAAACATTCCTCAAAGCACTTTTTTTTTTTTTTTTTTTTTTTTTTTTTTTGTGGGTACCAGGGGGACGACCTCAGGACCTCGCGCGCCAACAGGCACCCGTGCCACTGAGCGATATCACCGGCCCCTTTTTTGTATGTGGGTTCCGGGAGTCGAACTCGGGCCCTCGCGCTTGCAAGGCAGGCGCTTACGCCGCTGAGCCATCTCACCGGCCCTCCTCAAAGCACTTTTTACTTGTTCAGCAAACATCTCCAAGCGAGAGGGACCCTGCTGCTCCCTTCCTTCACTGTTTTCCCCGAAAGACAGACTGACTGGCCATCCACGGCAGATGTGCAACAAATTACAGCTGCTCTTGATTCTAAGCTGCTCTTGATTCTTCTAAGCAAAAGAGCAACGCTTTCCATTCTTAACTGAAAATCACATCTCTAGGTGGCAAAAGGAGTGGCACAGGGTGGCCTGGGAAAGAGTTTCTGGTCCATGCAGCTCCTTCCTGGAGTTGGGGCTCCGCCCATCTCAGGGAGGACGCTCTATTCTTGGTGTTAACTCTGCTCCCATGAATTCAGGATCCCTTGTCCCCTGAGTAAATGCTTAGGAGCAACAGATGTTTGAAAATGGTTCCTAAAATAATTTACTTCCCCTTTTTGCAACTCATGTTGGAGTCTAATCTCACCCTTATCGACATCATTTTTACCAAGTTCAACCTTCTTCCTTTTTTAAGTTATTTCCCCTCGGGGCCCTGTCATTTCCTCCCTTAGTCATCGCAGTTCCAAAATGATTGTGGTGCGCTGCGACTGTCGCTTCCCATTCCATTATCATGTGGACCACTCTCCTTGGAAGGGCCGGCTGCTGGTAGATGTTGTAAGCTTTTGAGCAGCGGTGGTGTTCTCCTTAGCTATGTTTTTTAAGCACCTTCTATAGGAAAACGTTCAGACAAGAAAGGTCATTAAATGAGAGAATGAATAATAATTATGTAATGGATTTTTAAAATTAACTGTGCTAGCAATATATTAAATGTTAAGAAAGGAAGCCAGATACTTTTGTCCTTCATAGCATTTGGAACAGCACCTGGCATGTAATTGGCCCTTGATATTTGCTGAATGAATGAAGGGTAGGTATGTTGCCTCTCATAGAGGACATAACATGTATAGTTACATAATAGCTATTTACTGCTTTATTTACTATTCCTTCTGGTCCCACCCAGGAGAGTCTTAAACATCAAAAGTTTTAGTATTTTTTTTCCCCAAAAGACAGAGCAAACAATTCTCCTCCATGTCCATTGAGAACAGTCCAATTCTGTCCAAGGTAGAAAACTAAACCACCTACACTTAATTTTCCCAGTTCTTCTGGCTTTTGCCCTTTTCCACCTACAGTCTTTCTGTTGCATAGCAACCTGAGTGATCTTTGAAAATATAAGAGACCATGTCATCGCCTGCATTAAGTGGGTGGTGGCTTCCTTTGCAATTAGAATGCACTTTGAAATTTCCACGCAGTGAGCCAGGCCCTGTGTTTCTCCTCCAATCTCATTTCCCATCATTCTTTACTTTGTGCCCACCACCCTGGGCTTTTTATGGATACTCTGCTATGCTGAACTCGTTCCCGCCACAGGGCCTTTGCATCTGCTGCTTCCTCTGCCTGAATGCTCTTCCTGTCATTGGCTCTCCAGAGCAGCCCTTCCCTTTCATTGCCTCTATCAGATCACCCTGTTTTATTTCCCTTATGGCAGGCAGACACCCCTCTCATCGCCCGAAACCCTTGTGTCTGTGTCCTGGCTTCCTCCTGACTCCACTGCAAGGCCAGCTCTGTCCTCATTTCCCTGGTTGCCCATCACCCCACGACTCTGTGTTGGATGACAGTGAGCTACATTTTCAAGCCGGGCCTTGCAACAGCTGACCATGGGAGAGGAGGAGGCCAGTTCTCAAGAATCAAGGCTGAGCGGTCAGTCTGGGGCCGGGAGGAGTCAGAGAGCTGAGAGGTCAACCTCCGTTCCTAGACACCTGACAACAAGGAAGTGCCACTGCTGTTCTTGAATGTGGCTGTGTGGAAGGGGCTCTGGCTGCACGCCCTGTCACCTCCGGTTCATTCACACACGACCACAGGGCATGCACTGGGCGTCTACTAGGTGCAGACACTGGCTGGAGATGCACTGACTAAACAGTGCAGATCCGTGGCCCACGGACAGTGAAGGGGAACCTGTGCAGCCAGGACAAAGGCAGAGGTGGAGGCTGGGAAAGATGCAGGGGGTGGGCTAGGGGCTGAGGGTCCAGGGAGGCCTCTGGGTGAAGCGATGCCTGATGGGTGGAGTCTGTGCTCAGTGCAAGGGGAGGCGCGCGCAGAGGTGGGCAGAGGGAATGGAGGGAGGAGGGCTGGGGGCGCCTCCTCGGTTAGGAGAGCTTTCCGCACACAGCCCCATGGTCTCTTCCGTGAAGCCTGAGTGTGGAGTATCTTGCTGTCCGCCTCAGGACTGACAGGTAGAAGCTGAGCCTGAAATGCTCCCTCTGGGACACAGCGAAGCCTCGCAAGGTTCTTGCCCAAGCACAGAGGCAACCTCGCCCTGCAGGGCCAGCGCATCCGACCCGTGGTCACGCACTGTTGAAGCTAAAGCATCCCCCAGAATGTTGATGGTTTTTTAAGATTCTGTCTTTACCTTGATCTTCCTTGAGTCCAATCCATTCCACTCAGTGTAAGAGAGGATTGCAACCGAGGCTGAATCCAAAATACCACCATTTAAATGTTCTTGAAAGATGAATATTGGACAATCTATTTTCCACCGACATGATAGAAGAACTCTTTTGAAAACGTCCTTCAGGAACCAGTAAGCCTATAACTGTCTTTTTACTGGCGGTAGTGTGGATTGAACCCAGGACCTTCCTTTTTTTATTTTTTTCCCCTTCATTTTGACACAAAGTTGCTTAGTTGCCCAGGCTGGGCTCAAACTTGTGATCCTTCTGCTTCAGCCTCCTAGAGCGCTGAAAATGCAGGTGTGCACCACTATGCCTGGCCAGCTGTCTTTGTAAAAGAGGTAAAGTATGGATTAGAGAGAAAATACTGTAGAAACCAGGTTTAAAGTAGAATCAAATTCTGGAAATTCTCAGAAAGTGACAGAAAACAAGTGCTAATGATCATTTGACTCAGTAATCCTACTTCCAGTCCTGGACATAGCAGAGAAAAAATACGATGGCGTTGGGGGGTGCTGTGGGCAAAGTTGCTAACTTCAAATCACCTCTAACCACATACACACCTGGGTGTGTACACATGCACTCATGCCCACACATGGACTGACACAACTTGCAACAAATAGGACTGAATCACTGAGGTACATGCAGACTGTAGTTTTAGAAATAAGCTTTTTTTTTTTTTTATGCAGGTATCAGGAGTTGAACTCAGGACCTCGCGCTTGCCAGGCAGGCGCTTATGCTGCCGAGCTATTATCACCAGCCTGAAATAAGCATTTTTAAATCACCAAAAATTCAAAGCAAGGACTCCTATATGATACAAGTCATTCATTTACCTGATTTTTTAGAACTAATTTTCTAGCATGTTTTGAGTGGAGAGGAACGAGGAGACAGCTGGCTAGAGTTCAGTAAGCCAGTGAAGGAGACATGAGAGTCACCGTCTCACCAGGCATAAGCATTCCTATTTTTGTTGCAACTGTAGGACTTGAGGTACTTGCTAGCCTCATCATGTTTATTTTTAGGTGCTCTTGTAAAACAACAGGGCAAAGCATAATAAATAAAGAAGTCTGGTAAACCCACAAGATCTGCTGTGTGCTAAGGGGAAAGCTCTAGGGACAGGGTAACTGCTAACTGTTGGTTACCAGGCAGCCTTTGCAAACAGCGTTGTGAGCAGCTGCTGTTTATCTCCATGGGCCAACACAAACTCTCCGTCTGGAAGGATGGCTCAGCATGCAAGCGAGGGCTCTGAAGTCAAATACACCAAAACTGAGGAAGGAAGTGAGCCCTGGAAACACTGCGTTAACATTTAAAAAGCAAGTAAATGACTTCCTAGGCATTCAAAGTAGCAGTTGTGCTCTAGAATCTGAACTCTGATGTGTATCCTTGTAAGAGGCAAGAAGCTCAACAGCTGTGTACTTCCGGCTACCAGATGTGTTTTTAAAAGTGGAAAAAGAGTATATTATCTTATATGTGCATTGACAGGGATACTTGAGGAACCGAGGAAACAGTAGCTGAGGCTGCCTCTGCACTAGGAGGTGAAGGCTGGGTCCTCATTCTGGTGCAGAGCTACTGGGAAGGGGTAGCTTGTGCGAGGTGAAATGACAGGGGCTGGCACACTGTGGCCTGAGCCCCAAATCCAGATAACTGATCTGGGAGTCAAGAATGACTTTATATTTTACAGGTCGGGTGGGGTGGTGCACGCTTGTGATCCCAGCACTTGGGAGGCTGAGGCAGGAGGATTGCCACTAGTTCAAGGCCAGCCTGGGCTACATAGTGAGAGCCATCAAAAAAAAAAAAAAAAAAAAAAAGAATGATTTTATATTTTTAAAGGGTTGTAAAAATAAAGAATATACAACAAAGACTGTGTGTGGCCCACAAAGAAGAAAAAACAAAATTACTATTTCGCCCTTAGTCTAAGGGTAAGGGTTCAGTGAGCTGGCTGACAGCTGGGGTCCTAGGGCGCAGTCTGCCTGGGTTTGATGCTGGCACTGCTGTGTCTCATCTCAGGTCAACCCAGCTGTTTCCTCACGAGTAACACAAGCAGGAGAGCAATGCTCTGTGTCACAGAGAGGCTGTGAGGAGATGAGACAGTGAGGGGACGCTCGGCACAGAGCCCGGCACGTCGGTGGATCAGTAAGGGTTATTATCATCTCCCTCATGTGGAGAGCAAGACCGCACAGAGAGGCTGAGACTGCCAGTCATGTCACATATGCACAGGCAGGCTGTGACACCCTGTAAAGTGCCATATAAATTATCTAGGCAGAATAAGTGGCACAAAAATAAAGAGGACTCTAAGTCATTAAGAAATCTAGGCTATTTGAAAAAAAAGTCAATGTTATGAAAGAAAAAAGTAGTGGATTAATCTAGATTAAGGACAACTGAGACCTGATAAACGACATCATGTGTGATCCCATGAGGAATCCTGGGGTGGAAATGCGGACAAGCAAAATATAGAAAAAGCATATTTTTTGAAAATCTGAATATAGACTGAATTTTAGGGTGGCATTATGAAATCAACATGAAATATTCCTGGGTGTGATGAAGGTGTGTGGTACTGGGGGTAGATGTCTTAGGAGACACATGAGCAAGTGTTTAGGGGTAAAGCATCATTATTTCTGTCATTTACTTTCAAATGGTTTAACCACAATGACAACATGGTCAGTGCTCGTGTCTAAATATATACAAATGGATGCACACAAGTATGACGACGTGCCAGGAACTGATGGATTCAGGTGGCCTAATTCAGGGGTTAGCTGAATTACTTAACCCACCTCCATTATTCCAGTGCTCTGAAAAAATTTGAATAGTTGAGGACAAAGTTCTAAGGTAGCTAAGTACTTACACATAGCCTACATAAGAGAGTATCACAGATTACTCAGCCATACATTCCACTACTGGAATTTATTATTATTGCAATAAAAATTTTACTATCCTTGTAAGCAGGCTTCCCACTTCATTTCTTGTTTTTTTTTTTTTTTTTTTCCCTATTCTACTTAAAAATTTAAAAGAATGTAACAGAAAGTTTTAAAAAACCATCCACCCTGAGCTTCACTTTCCTGAAGTCCAAGTAAATGTCTTTGGTAGCCACTTTAACTTCTAAATAGGGACTCTTTTTGGATTCACCACACGGACTTACAGTCAGGATGAAAATGCCAGCTTGGGTCCCATGGCACACAGGTGACATGAGGACAGCACAGCGGGGGACCGCAGTGGATTCAGCCAGGAGGCTGAGGTCTGGGCTCTGCTCTGGGGCAGCGAGCGCAGGAATGAGTCGGGACACCGAGAGCCACCCTGAGTATCCTCAGGGTGCAGAGGAAGAGGAGACCGGGCTGGGCAGAGACTCACATCGGCTTGATAGTGAGTGGACATGAAGGGATGGACCCTATTATCCACCATATTCACTGCTATTTACTGAGCAGTCATTTGCGCCCATCTCGGAAGCCAGCTGGTAAAGAGCTTTGCAGCACACGGATTTCCCACCCTTAAACACACATCCAGCATTGCCATGTCAAACCCACATGTTTGGAAACATGTTTGTTAGTATTTGCCTTCATTAGAAACTCAGAACCAAAAGCGGTCACAGCCTCCTCCCCACGCCCCAGCCCAGGCGCACAGTCCCTGTCACTCACCTTGGGCACACCATCCCTGATGCCAGTTCCCCTCATGGCTGCGGAGTGCAGAAGCGCCTCGGAGCGCCACAGCCGGTATCTCCAGCTTCACAGACAGATTACGCAGTGTCACCGCCTGCTTCCGACTGCTTCTCAGAAGCCGAATCCTATGGAGTTATCAGACGACACATGGGAAACTGTCAAGAAGATTCTTCCAGCAGGAAGACTTTCTGGAAAGCACGATAAGAGTAAAATGAGAGGGGGGAGGGAAGGGGGACCAGAAATGCAGGGCCATGCTCATGCCTCACTGCCTGACATCTCACTTTGTCTACAAGTAGAGATTGTCACTCATTTGCTGTGTAAAACCACAAAAGAAGAAGAAAAAAACAAACTTCTGCTTATGTGGAGTTCCTACTTTGAAAGACCTAGGGTAGGAGCAGACCTCATTCTTGCCTTTGAACACTGTGGAACAACTTCCGCTCAGCAGACCAGCCTCGCTCTCCTGATGAGCCCACTTGGCCGGATTTCTGATGCTGGTCAGCATTTCTCCCTTTCTGCTCCCTAACACCTGCCTGATGACAGCCAGGATAAAATGAGTCAAGTGGGGTGCCTTAGAGGACAGCGCCCAGCCTGGGTGCTCCCCCCCGCTCTGAACTCCAACTCACCCCTGGTCCTAGCTCACGATACTCGGTGAAGAACGTTTTCTGATCTGCAGCACGCACCATGCTAAGCGCGGTACTTGTGTTCTCTCTGAAATCTCACAAGCCATTGCCTGCCCTGGAAACCACCACACTAGTGCACGCAGTTCCTCCTGAACTTGCTGGGTCTTTTTACTTTCCCCAAATCCAGACCCTCCATCTAAAGTGGGCCTGCCATGTAGCAGACGCTGTGTAAAACACAATTGCAGCTTCATTCCACTTAAACAAAATGGCAGCCATTCTTCCAAGCCTGGCTCCAGTTCCATCCCCTCACGGCTCCCTTCCTGCCACCAAAAGCCCTTGTCGTCTTGTCTTCTGTTGTCATTTGTGTTTTAGTCCCCATGTTGGAGCCCTGGGATATATTTACTAATTCAAATAGCTGACTGATTTCTGACCAAGACAATGTATGTTTCAAAATGTTATCCTAGTGTGAAATCAACTTCAAGGGATCCTCTAGGGCCTCATCCCTTGAAATCAGCCGCAGAGAGTAGCAGGTAACAGGGAGGGGATGATGACCCCACAGAATGAACCAACAAGCTCATTTGCAAACACACTCGGCAACAAATCCAAAGTGGAGATCCACAGAGAGGAGGACAGAGATGGGAGAAGAGGGAAGAGCTGTTTAGGGAAGGCTTCATGCAGGCACATGAGAAAGGCAAGGGTGAATCAGTGTAAAGGCAGAGCTTGCTGTGTACATAGTACTTATGAACAGACGTGGCAAGAAAAGAAAGGAGGGGATGAGGATGAGAAGTAACAAGTTCTGCTGAAGGAAAACAAGGAGATGCATAGAAGAGCAGAGTAATAAATCCCAGGCCAGCACCAGGCGCGTCCAACCCTCAGCCCATGGCTGGACCTGCCCGGCTTGCCTGGGGTGTGTTGAGTGGAGAGAAATTATCTTGGGCCAAATTAAAATATATAATATAGCTAATGTAGATAAGTAAAGACACTTTTATTTTTAAATGTGCTTTATTGTAACAGGCTGCAGATTGATTCATTCGGATGGCACTTCCACAGCAGGTACAGCCCGTGATAGCTGTGAGGTCACCACACAGCATCAGGATTTCCATGCTGCCCACGCTGGCTCTGGACAGTTTTCTTAGGTGAGCTCCTTCGCACCTGCTTCCTTCTACTCTAACTCCACATCTGCGCTGGTGAGGATGCGTTAGGATTCACTGCGCTGTAGACATTTTTTTAAGAATGAAAAAAGCTTTATTAAGAGAGAATGCAAGTATCATAAGATTCACCCATTTAAAGCATGCAAGTCAGTGGCTTTTGGTGTATTCAGAGTCGTGGAGCCATTATTCCTATCTGATTTCGGAATGTTTTCATCACGTCAAAGGCAAATTGCATCCCAGCAGCCTCCGTCCCCTCTTCCCAGCTCCTGGCTACCATTGTTTCTACTGTATTATAGATTCTGCATACGCTTGAAATTCTCTGTAATAAAAAAGTAAACAAGAAAGGACAATTGCTTGAGGTCACACCATAAAGTAGCAGAGCCAGAATCTGAACCCGTTTTTCAGAAAACAAAGCCGTCACACATCCAGGTTCTCCTCCTTGGCAAACCCCTGGCAGTGATCCTGCCTGGTACTGAAGGGCTCACCCTGAGCTCACGACACAGGTTACACTGTTGTAACTTTGTAGAGAGCTCCACCTAGACCAGAATACAAAATTAAGACACAAAAGTAATGAGATTTGGCCCTGAAATTAATTAGACTAACTCCAACAGACACACAAAGGATGGTATCTTGTGAATAGGGGCTTGACTTCTCAGCTTGGTGTGTGATGCCTGTATGATTTTTATGAATGAAAGCTGTGATAAGCTGCTTTAGATATTTGGCTGCAATCCATGCATATCTTAAGGCAAATCAATTTCTTTTGTGCCTATTGCGAGAGCGTTATTCTAGGAAATAGGGTGCTTTTGAAATATCCGGCTGTCTGAAGTCTGAAACAGCTAGCGTCACAGAGAACCAAATTAGGGAGAACCTAAGAGAGGTTCTTACACTCTTGACAAATACTGAGAACAGAATTTTCAAAATTTTCTTTTCTGAGCTCAAGGAGCCTTCTCACCTCACTCCTATAGTGCCTAATTATGCAGGAAGGCAAGTTACTTTTGTATGCTTTCTGTATTCTTTTATATTGTTTTCAGGTTAAGTTTTAGCTATATAGCTCCTAGAGTCTGGTGGTACTTACACACTGGGCACTCAGTGTTTGAATTATAAAGTACAGCTGAACACCAGACAGAATATTTAAAATAAAGGCTTGGCAAGAATTTTCTGTCTGTGCCGGGTGTGGTGGCACATGCCTGTAGTCCCAGAACTCGGGAGGCTGAGGCAGGAGGATTGCTGTGAGTTCAAGGCCAACCTGGGTTACATAGTAAGTTCAAGGCCAGCAAGACCCCGTCTCAAAAAAACAAAACAAAATTTTTCTGACTGCACTGCTTTTCAAATCATCTCTGATTATATAGCAGATTTTAATCTCATGAAGATAATTCATAAAAATAGCTCTTCTGGTCAAAGTAAAATTTCATAAGTCACCAAAAACTCACTATATTGGTATGGGGATCAGATAAGAGGACTGGGGTTCTGCAGCTGCTATAACTAACAAAGAATTTTGATTGCCAGGTTGAGAGGGAATCAGAGCAAGAATTTAAAAAATAAGGATGTATAGGAAATGTAGTGTAGAGGGAACAAGAAATTACAGGAAAAAACTGAATGTTGGCAGAACAGAAAAACCCAGAGCCAATAGCGATGCCAAAAGCAAATGTGAGTGTGTATGTGTGCGCATGCGCGCATGTGCGTGTGTGTCAGACAGAAAGTGGTGAGGAGTCAACAGGCCAAAAGATGACTGGAAAAGATGTTTTGCAAAAGAGTAAAACAGGCACTAAGAAAGTGGGAAGGCAAAGGAGAAAAGCTCCAGAAAAAGGCCAGAAGCATTAAACACGAAAGCTCCAGATACGCTGAATTAGTATCGCTTTCTACAAGTTTTACTTACATCTGTTGATTCTTGGTCTCATTTTAGTCACCCCGTTTTAGCTCTTTAAATACATCCTAAATACCACCTTACGCTGCAGCGGCCACAGCCATCAGTACACTCAGGCTTCGAAAGAGGCCTGCTCCAGCATCCTCCACTGCAGCAAAAAGAAGGTCTGGTTGGATCCCAGTGAGACTGCAGTGCCAATTCTTGTCAGCAGAGCTGATCATCTGCAAGCCTGTGACTGTCCGCTCCCGCACTCGATGCTGGAAAAGCACCTTGGACGGCTGGAAAGGCAGGGGTGGGGGACTCAGCAGAGGAGCGAATGGTTAAACTGCAGGGTGAAAACACGCAGGCTCTGTGAGGAGTGAATGGGTAAATTGTGAAGGAACCTGTGGGGCAAAAGCACGTGGGAAAACAACAAGAAGTTTAGAGGAGGGAGGCATGCTGTGTCTGGCCATTGTCCTCCTTTCCCCAACAAACTGCCTACCCTTGAGACAGTTCCTTGCCCAAACTGCTTTTCTTCTGTTTTTTTCTCTTACACTGATATTCTAAATAAAAGCCAGAGAGTTCTTGGCTTTGGTGCTATTCTTGGGAGTCTCTCTAATGCTGGGCACTCTCGCTTGGGATAGCCCCTCTGGGCCTCTCGGTGTTCAGTGAGTCTCGTCTGAGTAATCTTTTCATCCTCCGCGCTGCCACAGTCACATGCTGCGACAGGCAGGCATATGGGCGTAGATTACTGAAAGGGCATGGTCAATGCTTGGATGCCAGAGAAGGTAACCTGGGTAAGGAGGCTACGGATTCTGTGTAGTTTGCTCCAGAAATACCATGAATCTAAGAATATCTGACTACCACGCGTACCACACCCTGTACGTGAAGGTGAAAGGGACTGTGTTAAAAAACAAGCGGATTCTCATGGAACACATCCACAAGCTGAAGGCAGACAAGGCCCACAGGAAACTCCTCGCTGACCAGGTCGAGGCCTGCAGGACTAGGAAGCACAGAAACACCGTGGGGAGCACCTCCAGGCCAAGGAAGAGACCATCAAGACACAGGAAGGAAGAGGCAAAGATACTGTGTCTGGACATAGTGGCCTCAGAACTTAACAGATCAGTCATTAAAATAAAACAAGCCTTAGATACAAAAGATGGCAGCCATTGGCTGCTAACCCTGTGAGCTCTCTCTGTGGTTCACTCTCACTCTGAAGAGGTGCTTCTTTTCCTCCTTTTAAATGGCTCATACTCTGCAGAGCATACTTTTCCTACTTTTAATAAATGTAAAACCTTGCTTCCTTTGCCTTTGTCTTGTCCAATTTTTTATTCACGACAAGAGCATGGAAAGAATATCTAGGAGCCTACAGAACCCCAAAACCCCAGGAACACATTCTGTGAAATTTTCAGTGAAACGTGGGATTTAAATATCTTATCTTTCAATTCAAAGGGAGACGTCTGTCATTGAATTGGGAGCATGCCAATAGACCAAATAATAACCCAGACAAGACCAGCTTGGAAGATAAAATAATAATAATTTGGAAGAAAACTGATACTATCTATTGAACAGTACTTACACGAGAAGAGTATGGAAAGAATTGGATCTAAGCACAAAACCAAGTTTCCATAAATGGTATGGCAGAGTGGTAAACAACAACTCATTCTCCGAAATTTGGAATCCAGACACTGGAAAATAAAAACTAGGGGAAGAAAACAGAGAAGTAGGTACCTGGGAACCAGGGAGGATCTGACAGGAAAATTAAAACCTTCAGAGAAACTGCAGACACAGAAGGGAAGGGACAATCTCCACTTACTCCCCGGCCCACAGCTTGTGGCTCATGGGAAAGGGAGACCAAATCCACGAAGTGAAAGATGGGGACTCCAGAGGGCCTCAGGGAGAAACACAGTGGTGCCGCTGATCAGCAGGTGCTGTAAACTAGGGCCAGAGCATGGGATTCTGCTCTCACGTGAGTCCTGGGACAGGCAAGGGGCGATCCTATGAACCTGGGACTCGGAGCAGCTGCAAGACGGCTTCACTTCAGGGATCTCAGTGTTACATTCCCACAGTGACTGGGTGAGAGACAGCCACAGGAGACAGCTGAGGTCAGGCTGGAGAGACCCCCCTCAGAGGGATTTGAGCTAAAGTACACAGGCCCAGCCCCCATGGCCAGAGGCCAGACTCAGCCTGAGTTGCTCTGGATTTGAAAGTCATGGCACTGGTGCCCTGGGCCTAATCCTACTGCCTGCTGGTTAATGCATCCAGCACACATCTGGAGTTTGACTGCTTTCTTTTTTTTTTTTTTTTTTTGTGGGTACCGGGGGGTCGACCTCAGGACCTCGCGCGCCAGCAGGCGCCTGTGCCTCTGAGCGATATCACCGGCCCCTTTTTCGTATGTGGGATCCGGGAGTCGAACTCGGGCCCTTGCGCTTGCCGGGCAGGCGCTTAAGCCGCTGAGCCATCTCACCGGCCCATTGACTGCTTTCTTTAGCTACCCACGTGAGCAGGGACACGTCTTGACTTGGACACTGCCTCAAAATTGTAGATCTCAGAAGAAAACTACATGTTCAAAATCATAGAGAAATTTTTTTTTTTTTTTTTTGTGTGGATAGTTTTCAGGTTTTTTTTTTTTTTTTTTTTTTTTTTTTTATTTTTCTTCCTTATGCCCCTTCTTCTTCACCAGTTTATTGGGGTTTGGAGAATTTTCCTTTGTCCCTGTACCCTGATTCTTATCTTTTTAATTCTTTTTTAAAAATTTTTCCTCTACTTCTTTTCTTCTCACTGTAATCTTTTCTCTTATTTTTACTCCCCATATAGTTTTTTCTCCCTCTTTTTAACTTTCATTTCTTATCGGTTTTTTCCTCTTACTTTTACCTAATTCTATAAACATCCTTCTACTCCCCAATGGGATCCTTTGTATGACTTCTCTATTGTCCTTCTCACATCATATGGTTTAAGGTTTTGAATTTTTCCTCTTGCATTCCCCCATTCCCAGACCCTGTACCTTTAACAGTATAACCATAAAACTTCATTAATCTTTAGATAGTTAACTCTGTGAAATCACTGTTGAATTCTTTTCTACCATTAGCTGTTGCATTTAGTACATATTAGCTATATTGATACCTAGGTTTTCTTCTTGTTTACACCATAGTTGTAAATTTCTTCTCTATGATTAAGGGTGGTACATACAGTGGTACCTCTGTTCACGAACTTAAATTGTTTTATGATTTTGGGGAAGATGGCTGCTTTTGTGTTTGTGTGGGGAAGATGGCCATGGTTGTTACCCGATGTGGAGTTTGTGAATGGAAGCAAAATTTTGTCAAAAAAATTTTTTTTTGAGAACCAAATCATTTGTGAACAGAAGCATTTGTGAACCAAGGTATTACTGTAATTGGTTCTTACGGTATGCTAACATCCAATCTGTCTTAGGCAATAGTACTGTAGCTGATTCGCTTGACATTACTAGGGCACGTAATTGTTACTATTTCTTTGTAAGCCAACTCTCACATTGTCTTTGTGACATTAACGCTAGAACATTCCAAGAACTTGGTGTTGAGTGAATTACACTGCATTTTCCCTCCCAAAATAACCAGGTAGTCAGATCTTAGGGCTGAGGCTAAGGATTATAGTTAGCCACATCCAAAATATACTACTGAAAAGTGACTAAAAGACATCTCTATACTAGCAATCAAGTCTTTACACTATGAGCACCCAAAACCACAGCACAAAACCAAACAAACAAACAACAGAAATATGAGAAGACAAGGCACCAAATGCCTACCAAATCTCCCAACTCCCTAGAAGCAATAAGTCACACATCCAAATTATTAAAAAGGTAACAGAGGAGGACGGAAAACAGATCAAAAATGTACTCAGCAGGGCCGGTGAGATGGCTCAGCGGCTTAAGCGCCTGCCTGGCAAGCGTGAGGGCCCGAGTTTAACTCCCGGAACCCACATACGAAAAAGGGGCCGGTGATATTGCTCAGCGGCACGGGCGCCTGCTGGCGCATGAGGTCCTGAGGTCGACCCCCCGGTACCCACAAAAAAAAAAAAAAAAAAAAAATGTACTCAGCAGGATCACAGAAGATATAACTACACAGATAATGGAAATAATGACCAAAATGATCCAGGAACTTTCAGAAGACTCTAATTAAAAGCTAGATGAGCTAAACAAAATGACACAAAACATGAATGACCAGTTTAGCAAAAACAAAACAAGTCCATGAAAACGTTTCAGTCAGAAATCCAGAAGATTGAAAATTATATTAAAAGTAAGCACAGCAGAAGGGACTAGTGTGAGGACAGAATTTCAGAACTGAGACAGTGATGCCTTCAAAGACCAACTATGCAAAGACACCTTAAAAGCAACAAAAGAACATGACAAATGCATCAAACAGCTCCTAGATGATGCAAAGAAGACGAATCAAAATGCAACTGGAATAAGTGAAAAAATCAGAAGATAACACAACGGCATAAAAACCTGTTTACAGAACTAATGGCAGAAAACTTCCCAAACATATGGAAAGAAATAAATATACATTAAGTGAGGCATATAGAACCCCGAGTAGCCATGACCAAAAGAGAACATCTTTGCACTATATTATACTCAAAATACCAGAAGTTCATCATAGGAACAAATCTTAAAAGCAGTTAGAGAAAGGCAAAAAAATCACATATAAAGGTAAACCCATTAGAAATACAGCAGACTTCTCAACACAAACCTTAAAGGCTAGAAGGACTTGGAGTGAAGTATTTCAAGCCCTAAAAGATAACCATTTCAACCTCAATTTATGTATCCTGCAAAACTTTCCTTCAAAACTGATAGAGAAAGAAGTATTTCCATGATAAGGAGCATCTCAAGAAATTCATGACTACCAAACTATTATTAAAATTTTTTTCAAGGATATTCTAGAAAGAGAACCTTGAAGCTAATAATTCCCATAAATTAAAAAGAATGAATACACCATAGAGAATGAGCAGCTAAGCAAAAGAAGCAAAACAACAACAAAACAAAAAAAACAAAAAAAAAAAAAAGGAAAAAGAAAACAAGAAAAAAAATTAACAATAGGAAAATAATACAATGACAGGAATAAGCCAATACCTATCAGTAATAATTCTCAACGTGAATGGTCTCAATTCCCCACTCAAAAGACATGGACTGGGCCGGTGAGATGGCTCAGTGGCATAAGTGCCTGCCTGGCAAGCGCAAGGGCCTGAGTTCGACTCCCAGAACCCACATATGAAAAAAGGGCTGGTGATATCGCTCAGCGGCATGGGTGCTTGCTGGCGCGCGAGGTCCTGAGGCCGACCCCCCGTACCCACAAAAAAAAAAAAAAAGACATGGACTGACAGAATAGACCAAGAAACAAAACCCTATGCAGTATACAAATATACAAGAAATAAATTTAATTTAAAAAGAAATTCACACATTAAAAATAAAGTGATGGAAAACATTATTCCATGCAACGGGAACCCAGAAAAAAGCAGAAGTATCTCCCAATTTCAGACAAAGTGGATTTCAAACCACAACGGATCAGAAGAGACAAAGAAGGTCACCACATATTGGTTAAGAGAGCAATTCAACGGGAAGAGATAACAATCTTAAACACATATGCACCAAATATTGGTGTAACCAAATTTATAAAACAAACACTAGTGGACATAAAAAAAAAAAATGAGGTAACACCAATATGAGGGATCTCAATACCTCACTGTCACAAATGGACAGATCAACTAGACAAAAAAAATTGAAAAAGAAATATCAGTGTTGAACCAAACCTTTGAACAAATGGACTTGATAGATACCTACAGTGTTCTACCCAACAATGAGAGAATACATACACGTTCTTTGCAGTAGCACATGGAACTTTGTCCATAATAGACCACATATTAGCCCAAAAAGCATGCTCAAGAAAATGCAGAAGAATCAAAATTATCCAATGCACATTAGCATATCATGGTGCAATGAAACTAGAAATCAATGGCAAAAGAAACCTCAGAAATTATGCAGACACTTAGAAATTAGATATCCTCTTGAATAACCAATGGATCACAGATGAAATTAAGAAATTAGACAGTTCCTACAATCAAACAGTAATGCCAGCATGACCCACTAGAACCTATGGGACACAATGAAAGCAGTACTAAGAGGAAAGTTCACAGTGGTGAATGCCCACATCAGAAAAACTGTGAAGGACCTTATCGGAATCTGATCAAAGCCATAAATGGCAAGTCTACCACCAAAACCATATTAAATGGGGTTTCCCTCTAAAATCAGGAACAAGAAAAGAATGTCCACTATCACCTCTCCTGTTTAATACTGCTTCCAAAACATTAGCCAGAGCAACCAGGCCAGATAAAGAAATAAAAGGATATGGACAGAAAAGGAAGAAGTTAAATTATCATTATTCACAGATGTCATGATCCTTGACATAGAAGCCCCCAAAATTCTACCAAAAGACACTTAGAATTAAAAAACAAATTCAGTAGTGTAGCAAGATATAAAGTCAACACTCAAAAATAAATAGTGTTCATGTACACCAATAATAATCTCACCAAGACAAATTAGGGAAATAATACCTTTCACAATAGCATCAAGAAAAATGATATGCTTAGGAATTAACCTAATCAAGAAAGTGAAAGACCTCTGGAATGAAAACTACAGTATTCTGAGAAGTAAGGACATCAGAAATTGGAAAGATATCTCTTGTTCCTTGATAGGTGGGACCAATATAGTCAAAATGGCCATATTTCCAAAACTGTTATACAGACTTAATGCCAATTCCAATAAAAATACCAATAGTATTCCTAACAGAACTAAAGAAAGCAATCCTAAAATTTATATGGAACCAGAAGACCTGGAACAGCAAAAGCAATTCTGGGGGCCGGTGAGATGGCTCAGCGGCTTAAGCGCCTGCCCGGCAAGCGCAAGGGCCCGAGTTCGACTCCCGGATCCCACATACGAAAAAGGGGCCGGTGATATCGCTCAGCGGCACGGGCGCCTGCTGGCGCGCGAGGTCCTGAGGTCGACCCCCCGGTACCCACAAAAAAAAAAAAAAAAAAAAAAAAAAAGCAATTCTGGGCAATAAAGGCAAGGCAGAGTCCACAATCCTGGACTTCATACTACAAAGCTACACTGATAAAAAATAGCATGGCATTGGCCAAAACAAAACAAACAAAAGACCAAAAGACTTGTGGATCAATGGAACAGAATAGAGGATGCAGAAAAAACTGCAGGCACATTCAGCTAACATATCTTTGACAAAGTGGCCAAATACTTTCACTGGAGGAAAGACAACCTCTTTAACAAATGGAGCTGGAAAAATTGGCTATCCACATGCTGAAGATTGAATTTAGACCCGTTATCTCTCACCATGCACCAAACTAAAATCAAAATGGGTCAAAGATCTATTTTTTTTTTTTTTCCTCGTCTTTTTGAGACAGGGCTTCACTATGAATTTCAGGCTGGCCTTGAACTCACTTTGTAGCCCAGGTTGGCCTTGAACTTACAGCAGTCCTCCTGCCTCAGTCTCCTGCTGGGATCACAGGTGTGCGCCACCAAGCACAGAGCAAAGACCTAATTATTAAAACAGAAATAATGTGCTGAAAGACAAAACTGGTAAAACTCTTGAAGACATAGTTGAATGCAAAGACTGAACAGAACCCTGGTGGCACAAGAAATACAGTGGTACCTCAATTCACGAACTTAATTCGTTCTAAAATTTTGAAAAGATGACCATGCTTGTGTTTGTGTGGCAAAGATGGCTGAGGTCATGTTTGTCACCTGATGCAGAGCTTGCGAACAAAAACAAAATTTTGCTGAACGCTTCTGTTTGCGAACCAAATTGTTTGCAAACAAAAGTGTTAGTCAATCAAGGTACCACTGTAATACCAGGAGTCAACAAATGGTATCACATCCAGTTAAAAAGGTTCTGCACAGCAATGGGAACCCATACCTGGAATATATAAAAATTCAAAAAAATTAGATGTGCTTCCCCAAATTTAAAGATCCAATAAAAAAAATGGAGAGCTGAAATGAATAGACACTGTGTGGATGAAGAAGTACAAATGGTCAATGAATACATAAAAAATTGTTCAATGTTTCTGGCCATTTGAGAAATGCAAATTAAAACAATGCTGAGATTTCATCTCACTCCATCTCACTCCTCAAAAAATCAAAAATGAATGCTGGTGAAGCTATGGGGAAAAAGGAACCCTTCTTCATTGTTGGTAGGAGTGTAAACTGGTACAATCACTATAGAAATCAGGATGGAGATTCCTGAAGAAACTAAAACTAGCAATTCCATTTGACTCAACTACTCCCCTTTCAGATATCTTTCCAAAAGTTAAAGACATCATATTACAGTGACACATGCACGCTCGTATGTATAGCAGCACAATTCATAAAAGCTAAATCTTGGAAGAAGCCTGTATGTCATCAACAGATGAATGGATAAAGAAAATGTATTCATACACAATGGAGTACTACTCTGCCATAAAGCATAAATTTAAGTCATTTGTATGAAAACAGGTGCACCTTGAGACCATAATATTAAGAAAAGCCCATAAGACACACAAGCTTAAATATCACATGGTTTCTCTTATATGAAAAACCCAATATAAAGTACGAAGTGAAAAACAGGCAATGGAACAAAAAAAAAAAAAAAAGAAAAAAGAAAATTTTTATTATAACCCAGCATGGCCAACATATCTAAAAATATTACTTGATTTAGTGTTAACTGCTTATGTCCTTTTTATGTTTTTTTGGCCTGTATGATTGGTAATCTGTGTTTGATAATCAACTTGATAAAGAGTTATAAATAATTAAATCTGATGCTGGCAAAAGGAAAACAAAAAGCAGAGAAAAAAGAAAAAAATAATAGGAGTGGAGGGAAGGGAAAATAATTGAGATGTGTTATGTACATGCACAAATTCCCACAATGAATGTAATCACTATGTACTGCAAAAATGTACTAATAAGAAATTTTTAAAAACAAAATTTACATATGTAAAGAAAATAAGAAAAATAAAAGCCTTGATCTATTGAGAAAACAAATATTCTACATATTTATATATTCTGCGTTGGTTAATTCCCCTAAGTTTCTGCAAGTCTGATTCTAGTGCTTGCTTCATCTGATTCTCGTGATGGCAGCTTGTTGCCTCAGGTCCGTGCACTCATGATCATAGAGGGCTACCCCGGAGCGTGATCTGAGGACTAGGATTAAGACACATTCCTCCACAAGGGACTTTTGCTGGCTTCTGCAAGCCTCTTGCGGCCCCTCTCATTTGGCGATGGCTTTAATTTTCTACTTGGTTTTCTCCAGTCTGGGTAGTCTGAATTGTTCCAAATGTGCCTGAGGAACAGCTTGTGTTAGACTGTCGGTTTCCCGTGCAACCACCCACTCCTGCTCTCTGCAAGCCCCCAAGCGTCTTGCCGTAGGTAGGAGTTTTCAAGCGCGCTCTTTTACTAAGGGGGCACTTTTTGAGTTCTAGGCCTTCTGAGGTTTGATCAAAGTTTCCGTGCCATTAAGACGAGATCTGACTTCCACTCAGAAGCCAACAAGCTGGGCCGGTGAGATGGCTCAGTGGCGTAAGCGCCTGCCTTGCAAGCGCAAGGGCCCGAGTTCGACTCCCGGATCCCACATACGGAAAAGGGGCCACCGGTGATATCGCTCAGCAGCACGGGCGCCTGTTGGCGCGCGAGGTCCTGAGGTCGACCCCCCGGTACCCAAAAAAAAAAAAAAAAAAAAAAAAAAGAAGCCAACAAGCTACAAGGAACTGCCAAGTGTCGTGCATAGCTGTCGGTTCCAGCACTCTTAATCCTCTGGGTTTGTGCTTTCTTGTTTTTGCCTCTTAGGAATTCCCTTACTTTCTTGCTAGCTCAGATATCTATTTAGAGATTAAAAATAAACTACCCACATTTTTACTGAAAGTACTCTCAGAATATTTTTAGAAATAGAAGTCTCCTCCATAAAAGCAAACACCTTCCCTGTCTCCCAACCAAATCTGCTTACATGACGCACAGTAACAACAAAAAAAGAGCTTTGCTGGTTGAAGTGCATATCGGAGATTATCATGACAAAGCTTTTTAATCAAAGAGAAAAAGCTAGTCCAGAAGAGGAAATGGCATGCCTGACTTCTAACCCAGTCAGTAACAAGAGTTGAGACCAGACTCCCCCATACTGCCTTTCTTTAAAACAAACAAAAAGACACACTATAAAATGAGAGAGTTTACTCTAAATGATTCAGAGATTAAATTATATTCAATTCTTTAAATTCAAAGAGTAGAAAAATAGGAGACAGAAGTTATTCAATGATAAACATGACTTCTAGAACAAGCTCTGAATTGTGAAAAGTGCCAGTCAGTTTGACAACTGAAGTCAAAACATGGGAATATTCAAAGCAAGCTCCAAAAAACAAACAAACAAAAAAACTCTAAAAGGTTATCATTACATACAAAAAACTTATTTTAGAAATCACATACTTTAAAAATAACATATAAGGTATAAGTTCTCATTCAGATAGGATATTATTCATTTGAATGCTAGAGTGTTATGTGGTACAATTAATAAGGTAAGAATACCAAGTCTATATTCTTGGCATTCAAGCCAGCTCAAACATTAATTAGACTTTTAAAAGGAAAAAACAAAACAAAACAAAAACAAAAAGAAATACTATTTTAGAAACAGAGTATCTTATAAATGTTAAGTCCTAGAACTACAGAGCTATTGCTAGGACTGGTCTAAAAACTGAAAAGTAGGCTTTATTATTTTATAGACAACTAAAGATGATCCAACGAATCTGTGTAAGGCGCTCAGGGTGGTTACTTTAGAACAAGCTACACGGGACTGCAGAAATGTAAACCTGCCTTACAATCTCATGCTTCGAAAACAATGGGGAAGGTGCAAAAAGAAGTGCAGAGTTTTGCTTGATAATTTTTTCGTAGAACTGGTTACCTTTGTTTCTATTTAGCAGCTTTCTTTTAATTTCATATAAGTGGTATCCACAGATGGCCAAGTTCAAATACGACGTATTGGAGAATCAGGATGCAAAATAAACTGTAAATATACACTTGCCATGGACCAAAAAAAAGATAGTTCTGTAGAAATCTGCTAAAGCGCTTTAACATGTTAAGAATGCTTAAAACGGCTTTTCAGACCAAGGAGTCAAAATGATGCACAAAGAATACAGCAGATTTCCTTATAAGCAATTACTTTTACTTTAACCTACAGCATTTTAATCAAATGATCCCAGATTACAGTACCTGATCAGGAGGTACTTGATAAATCTAAGACAGGAATGCAGGGTTCTCTCACCTAGATAGAACTGAATCCAGAGAAATACTGTCACCTTCTAAAGAATTTCAAGAAAAAGAAAACTTCCATCTGATGGTTAACTGAGTAACGCTACTGGGAATGTAGTTCCATGTGCATTGTGAGAGGTTAGTCATGCTGAAGAGAGCTGAGAAGATTTAAAATGGTGTAAGAACAAAGGCAACTGGTACTAATCTTCATGAAGGTAAGCAACAGCAGGCTCCCCTAATTTTGTTTAGTTTGAACATATTCTTGATTGTTTCCCACCCAACTGTAATAATCTTATTAGAAATACATTTACTAGGGATAAGCATTGGTGGGTGTTGAACGGATGTGGGCGGCATGACAGTTATAGCGCCTACAAATCTTCAAGAAAAATCGGCCATTAATTTTATTGAAGTGAGAAATATGTAACACTAATGGTGCAGACCTGAGCTTTATTATCAGAAGGATGGTATTTTAGGGTAGAGCTGAGCAATGCTCAGATAACGGTTCAGTGTGGCGTACAACTCCAGACTCTCACAGTCGCAGGCCTACATCTGCCAAAATTATATTTGGAAAATTAATACACAGAGGCTGTAGCTAAACAGGCATGAAAGTTGACAGAAGAACCAAATGAAAGTTACTCGTGACATTCACTTGAGATCTAGAAAGCACTTTAATATTTTATCTTTTCCAAGCGATCAAGAGATTCAAAAGAAATGGCAAGTCCTGTATTTTAAAAAACCGATAAAAATCACACCATAATAATCAGTGAATGCAGAACCACACAGATCTGTTTCCAGCTTTTCCCACCATGATTCTACATCAAGGTAAAAAAAGGTTTTTTTGTACAATCCAAGGATGTGGACAGACATGGCAGTGCAACCGTCAGAGATGGCGCAACGACTTACTACGGAAGCTGGCGACAGGACGCAGAGCGCGGGGCGGAGTCCTCGAGACGAGAGCCCGCCAGTGAGGCGGCTCAGTCGGTGGTGGACCTGCGGTACCAAAACCGCGCTCTAAAGTCGTCGCTGCACGTCATGAAGCCAGGGTTGGTGGGTGAGTGCACTATGCAGCGCACGATGTTGTTGTGCCCCAGGGAGAGGAGGTTTCTACGCTCCGCTGTCCTCGAGTCCCAGCAGCAGAGGCTGATTGTCCTTTCGTCAGGCAGCAACACATAGTCCTCCGTGTGGTTAAAGACAGCCTGCGTCCGGTGCACCTGCCGTCCGCTCAGACCTGCGCCTGCAAGAGAAGCCAAGAGATTAAGGGCCTGCGGACAAAGGACGCTTTGCGAGCTCACACCTCAGACCATCACAGTGTTTTATATGGTTCTGAATCCTTCCAATGTAAAAACAGCATCACAAAACTGCTTACGCTATGGACTCTGTACAGTTGTTCAAACTCCGTAACGTGTCTTCTACAATCATTTAAACCAACTTTGCGTCGGGGACACTTCTGCATGTTTCTCTACCAGTTGCACAGTATTCTGTCTCCCAGCACCATTCCTAACGGTTCTTTTGCTGCTGGACATTTAGTTTGTCATCACTGTAATGTGGTCAACACCCTTTGTATGTGCAGTTTCTCTCTCTAGAATTAAATTCCTAGGAAAAGAACTACGGGGACAAAGTGTATGAACATCCACTTTCCAAAAGGAAGCTGCATCCTTTCATGACAATAAAATATATTATTTTCAATGAAATACGCATAGCATAAAAAAGAAATTGAAACTGCCAGATAACTTCACCACCCAGAGATAACACTGAGTATTTTGGAGGCTATCCTTCTCAAATACCTATGTATTTCACACTCATTTGTAAATTACAGAAATCCAAGCATTTGTTACATGCTATTTTCATTCAAAAGCATGCAGTGCTGATCTATAAAAGAAATACAGCTTAGTGAATTAAAACAGACTTTGTGTCCAGATGTGGATTCAACACTTATTCATGATGTGATCTTGAACGAACTACTTAACACTCAGAAACCGTAATTTCCTCACTGTTCAGGGAGATCACCAGAGCAGCCACCCAGAAAGTCGTGAGGATTAAGATGAAGTTACCCACAGGAGCCCTGAAGTACAAGTGCTCAAAAATATTGTTACCACAAGTATTTATTTTTAAGGTTGTATGCTGTCAATACATGCACAATGGATTTATTTGATGCTGCTTGGAGGACATTTCCGTTGTTTATAACTTTCAACGACTTCAAATAATGGTAGGGTAGACATCCTTTTGTGCATGCACATACACACTTGTTCAATTATCTTTTTAGGTTGAATTTCTAAGAGTGGATATATTGGGACAAAACACACACACTTACAATTTTGACATCAAATTGCCTTTCAGAAATATTTCGCTAACTGACCTTCCTACCATTAAAATGTTGACTTCTTCAAATCATTAATACTAAAGAACACTAATCTTTTAAAAAAAATTTCTGAAATCTAATGTACAAGAACAAAAACCAAGATATTCCCATTTTCACTTTTTGGGTGTACAGAAAAGATGGTCCTCTCATACCTACTGGACATCGGAATTGCTGAGACAGGGTCTCACTGTGTTGCTAAATTGCCCATGCAACTTGCAATCCCACCTCAACCACCCAGAGTGCTGGGATTCCAGGTGCGCACCACTCCATCCCCGCAAGACAGGGCCTCACACCGCGTGGTTCCCGATAGCCCGGAACTCACTAGGTGGCCCAGGCTGGTCTCTACTCTGTGATCCTCCTGTCTCTGTGCCAAGTGCTGGGATTACCGGCATCTGCTACCGCACTGCTTAGTGAGGCGTCTTCATAGGTCCAAAATACTACAACTGTTCGACAAACACATACACACACGCAGTCTGCCAAAAAATGTATACACGCTTCAGGAAAAGAAAAATAGTACGATGTTTCTTCAACACAACGTTACCCTTATATGGGGTCCCTAGAGGATGCCGTATATTACAGAAAACCCACTGCACTGCCGGCCCTTAGAGAAGGAACTGAAAATCCATGTGCAGCCATCGCAATGCACGAGGTCACCCAAGCAGCAGCCCGCTGTACTAATAAATGTCTGGAAGCTGACAGCCACCGCTTTGAGCACCTCTTGTAACTGTAGAGGCCAAAGGGAACTTGTACTAACCTCATGATGTCTCAATAAATTTAGTATTAAAATATTTATACAAGTTCTTCTTTTCTTGAAGTGTGTATACATTTTTGTGGTGGATTCGTATATATACATGTATGTACTATGTTTAGCATTTTAATTACCCCTAGAGTTAATTTAGCATCAAATTTCCCTCTCCCCATCCCTTTCCTTTTTTCTTTCTTGGGATTAACACGTTCCTGCCAGCTAGAACCACCAGCAGTGATACACACGACTGTCCCTTGGGAGGCTTGTATCACTGGTGGTACAAACGGATCTAACCATTTTTATCCATCTTTTTACTAACAAAATTAATTTTAAAAAACCTATAAATGGACTGAATCTAGTTAGCTGCTTGAATTTGAAATTACTGCCCAAATATAAATATTGATACTATTTATACCAATTAAAAATTATTACAATAATCAACAAACTTATTTCATTAAATTAAAATAAATTTATTTATATTTGTGAGTTTCTTTAAAACCTTTTATATGTGAAGGTGGCTGATTTGTGCAGGGTGCTCAAAATGTCGTAACACATGTGGCTTTTTTTTTTTTTTTGCAGCCAAAGCAGCACCCACGTTTTCAGATAGTCATGGAGGTAACACTGATAGTACAAGCCGGCAGGATGATCCAATTCAAGTCAGAGCTGCCTGGCAACAACACATACAAATTACAGTCCCGTAGTGAGCATTGTTAAGCCAGGGCCTTGCACATGCTGGACAAGTGCTCTACTATCAAGCTATATTCCTTTTTATTCTGAGACAGGATCTTACACTAAACTGCCCAGGCTGTCCTTGTAACTGGAATCCTCCTGCCTCAGCCTCTTGAGTGGCTGGGAGGGTAGGTGTGCACGACTACATCTAACACAGAATTTCTAATGTTGTCTTCATAGTTTTTCCTTTTCTTTCATTATTTCAAGAATACTTTCAATTCTAAATATTAAAACTAAAATCTTAAAAGTGCCGACATGACACGGAATTAGAAAAAAAAAGAATTTGCATATAAATACAATTCCATTTTCAAAAAATCATACTGCAATTCTCCATACAAACCAAAAGACCACAGACCATGCCAGAACATTCCAAATATTCATAAAATATAAGTCTTGTCAGCAGTGTCATGTGTACCTATCCAGACACACCACATTCCCCACAGGTCATCACTGGCAAAGGGGAACTCTCTCACATTTACTCTGACCCCTTTTTGTATCTTCTCTTTGTAACAAGAACACAGCTCTTTAAAAGTAATGAGACGTAGTTTTCAAAAATAGCTCCACGTAAGTGTTTCAACCAAGTCACCAAGAATCAGGGTAAAACAGCTCTTCCAGAGCCGCGCTGGGTGTACCACACACGCCAGACGCCAGAGACGGCAGGGAAGCGAATGCTGGTTACACGGAGACGCTGCTGCACCCTAGTGGTCCCCGTGTCACCAGCCAGCCCTTCAGTCTTCTTCTCTAAGATGCCAACTTACAAAGTACAGCCCCTTCCTGTAGTGTTTTCTTAGCTATGATCCTGGCATTTTAGTATACGACACTATACTTCTCATGAGAGGAAACCAGTGGAAGTTCCCTGGAGGCTTCTTACCGAGCAACAACCTCTGCTGCTGCAGGAACCGTGAAATGAGACACGTTAGTTTAACAACACTCACCTGCAACTAACCAGGTACTCACTGAACCCTGACTACCAAGACTGGACACATTTACATAGATTCATTATAAAAAACGCTCAAAGCATACTTGTTACCAATGATGGACACGGACGTGAATTAACGAGAGTATTCTACGAGTTTTAATTTTGTTTTTCTGTCTGCTGAGCCCACCTGGTATCTGGGTTCAGACACCTGCAATCTCATCTGGGGGCCACCCCTGCTCTGACAAATGGGCCAGCATGTCCCCTCTCAGTCCCTTTTCCCTGGTGCAACACCATTACTGCGATCCACTGACTGAAGCTCTTTTCTGGGCCGTGTTCACGTTTCTGTGTGAAAAGGGCGAGTCTCAGTCTACAATCACCAGGTTCTCAAGAGCAACCTTCACACCACCCAGGCTTACGCTAAGCCAGTGGTGGCGAACCCATGGCATGTGTGCTGTTTGTGTCACTGGAAGCTCTAACGCGTTAGCCGTCACTGCGCTAAGCTGTGATGTACCAAGAAGGGCAAAGCTGAGAAACCATCATTTCATTTCCAGCTCTTCTTCTAACTGCAGCCTTGGCAAAAGAATCTAAATCCTAAGTTCTGGCTCTTGTTACCTGAGGGTTAACATCTCTCTTGCCCACAGCATGTATTTATTGTGTTGCTCTACTGCAAAGATCTAAGAGAGTTCTGGAATCATGAAATGCTACAGAATGGTAACAATACCAACTTCTCACGTACCTGTGTATCTGACCAGCGTCCGTCCCGTTGATATCTCCCAAAGTTTAGCTACTGAGTCTTTACCACTTGACAGAATATATTTAGAATTTTTGGAAAAAATGGCAGAACAGACTTCAGCACCGTCATGTGCTTTCTCAAAAGTTGTGATGCATCGATTGGAAACACCATCCCACAGTTTGATGCAGCCGTCCTTGCTACCAGTTACATACATGTTGGCGCTGGGATTGTAATTAACAGAACATATAGCATCGGTGTGTTGGTCTTGAGGATTGCAAGAGACGAAACACTGGAAGGTATTGATATCGTAAAGGCGGAGAGTGGGATGCTGAGTGCCAACAAGTATGAAGTCTCCGGAAGGATGAAAAGAGATAGAGCGCAACATTTCAGCCTCCTGTCAGGACAGACATTAACAAGAGTGATCAGAGAAATGTGGAAGGTATTTATTTCGCTCGTGCACAGAAACTATAAAGAACAATTACCAGGTACAACACAGGTATCAGAAGGAATAAAAGTACTTTCTGGAATACATATTTTTTTTTGAGCAGAGATTTCCAAAAGTATTTACTGGTTAATTATTCCCCAACTTACAGAAACAAGGTTCTTTATTTACAAATGAACTCAGACAGGAATATTAATAGATTATTTATCTATGGCACATTCATGCACAGTTACTGAAGATAAACATACTTGCCAATAAGAATACTTTTTCCCCGCTCCCCCATCCCACTTTTTTGAGACAGGGTCTCACTATGTAGTAGGGGGTGGCCTTGGACTTGTGATCCTCGTGCTTCAGCCTCCTGAGTGCTAGGATTACAGACATACACCACCAGGCCTGGCAAGAATAGCTTCATTAATTTGCTCCAGGGATGCAAATACTGAGTACTAAGCACTAAACGGTGGACACCACTATTACAACATTAATATTTTGGTAATGCATATTCAAAACAGAATGCCTGATGTTACTATTCTGATAATACTTGATAATTTGAACTGAGTGCTTTTGTCCATTCCCATAACTTGCACTTTTAGGGAAGGCGATAGTTTTGTTTTTAACAGGCATCTGCAACCTTTCAAGAGTGAGGTGGAGTTTGAATCTCGGTCCCATGCACTGTGACTAGAGGAAGCAGGCATGGGACAGGGTTTGAACTACGTGTCAAAGGAATCTAACCTACTTGCCACCTGGGCACGTTTCCAAGTTGTTGTACTCTTGTTTTATAGGATGATCACTGAAACTGCTTTTAAAAAGTCATATAAAAAGCTCACTATAATTAAGACAAAATATACAGTGCCCTTCCATTCCTAACCTGAATGTATTTGAAGGCTCTTTTTGCAGATGGTTTGGAATAATCGAATAATTTCAGAGTATAATCCCTCGAACCAGAGGCCAGGATCTGTTCTGTTGGGTGGAAAGCGAGGCACGTGACTTCGTCCACATGGTCATACAGAGTTCGAATCACTGGGTGGTTTTCCATGTTCTGCTGTGCGGTCTCATTCATCATGACCTAGGTGAACGAGAACAGTGGAGATGCTCAAGATGCAGGAACTGCTCGAATTGAAATTCATGATTCACCACCGCGGTACACCAAACTGGTTTAAATCACACGCTTATTCTCACGAGAACGAGCCACAAAAGGCAAACAGTGTGTTACTGGGATGCTCACCTCTATTGGCATGGCACTCTTGGCCAACATTCTTTCTGTGTCAAGTATCTTTATAGACGCATCAGCAGACCCAGTAGCTATTAACTGCCCATCTCTGCTATACGTGGCCACGCGGCACGGTCCTTTATGGGAGGTGACGTAGCAGGTTTCATACTCTGAAGCCTCTGGGGACATGGTCTGGACGTCTGCATCGAACTCCAAGTCAATCCCCGTGCCAGGGGCAACTGTGTCTGAGCGACCAATTGCGTACTGAACCGCAGTGTCATCATTTTCCATTCCTGAAAGAAATCAAAATTAAGAGCATGGAAAAATGCCTTTTTAAAAAGGCCCTTTTATTTATTTATTTATTTTTTTGTGGGTACCAGGGGTCCAACGCAGGACCTCGCGCGCCAGCAGATGCCAGTGCTGCTGAGCGGTATCACCGGCCCTTTTTTTGTACGTGGGTACCGGGAGTTGAACTCAGGACCTCATGCTTGCCAGGCAGGCGCTTATGCCGCTGAGCCATCTCACCGGCCCTAAAAAGGCCTTTGAAATATCTTTTTCAAAGAAACAAGTTCTGGGGCCAGTGAGATCGCTCAGCAGCATGGGCGCCTGCTGGCGCACGAGGTCCTGAGTTCGACCCCCGGTACCCACCAAAAAAAAAAAAAAAAAAAAAAAAAAGAAACAAGTTCTGGAGTCAAACTGCAAAGATGTCAGCGAACAGCTTGGAGTTTTTGGCACAGTGGGACACCTACTGCCTGGCAGAATTACGTATTACGGCCATGCTGTGCAAGGTTCACAGAAGTGGGAGGCAACACACGTTAGTGCAGGGTTAGGCTCCTGCAGCCAAAGTCACTTCCCTTCTTAACTTGAAGTTTACTACTTTAACGACAGCTACAGAAACTCAACAAGATAGCAGCTCTGCAGTTAAATTATGCATTTTTTCCTACTCTGAATTTTAATATTTTAAAGGCTGAGATATGGCAGTAGTAGCTCTAAAACTCATTAGGAGAGCTACATTGTTAACATGAGCGAAATGTTTCTGAAGTGGTAGTTAAATAAACTCAAAGTTTACCAAGAAAAAATATTTTTTTTTTGAGACAGCATCTCACAGGTAGTTCAGCTTGGCCTTGAACTCTCCATGTAGCCCAGACTGGCCTCGAACTTGTGGAATTCCTCCTGCCTCAGCCTCCTGAGTGCTGGGATTACAGGCCTGGGCCATCGCACCCAGCAGAAATTGTTTTTCAAATTTAAAAATAACCTCACATCATGTAAATAATACTGTACACTTAGTACAGAAAAAAATTAGTACTTATGAACAAGAAAATAAGAATTAGCCTTGAATTTTACCACCTAGAGATAGCTGCTGTTAACACTGTGGTATGAACTGTCTGGCCCTTTTCCTATGTACATAGTTGTTTTATTTTTCAAAATAAAAATAGGCCAGTACTATGTAACATGTTGTGACTTACTTGTTCATTTAACTGTATGGACTAAAAATCTTTACAGCTTAATAAACATTTATTTGTAACATTATCGTTTTATTCAGTTTTACAGATATTAACAATCTATAGCTAATTCCTTATTACCTGGCATTTTAGTTTATCCATTTTATTTCCTTTTTTTTTTTTTAATGTGGGTACCAGGAGTCAGACTCAGGACCTCGCGCTCGCCAGGCAGGCACTTATGCCGCTGAGCCATCTCACCGGCCCCCGTTTTATTTCTTCAGGATGCATTTTCACGATTGGCATTACCAAGTCAAAGGGAGAAGGCGCACGTGATAATTCAGAGCGAGGTGGAATATTCCAGACAACGTGTCTAAACACACTGAACTAGCTTCAAGTCTTCGTAATTTGGACCCCATCTACCCCTTCAGTGCCAGCACTGTCTTTGGTATACACTAGATGGGAACGAACCAAACAATAACCCTAAAAATACTCTGCCGTGGGAAAACATCCAAAGCTTCACTATGGGATCTGCAGATCTGCGTTCAGGAGATACCTAGTTTGATGAGGTGCAGGAGCTGCTCTGAAGGAGCACAGACAGACTGAGGTTTGATCTCACTGATGAGGCCATTAGCAATGCTGATGTAGCCATCATAGAGCAGCTGGCTGATGATGAGCTTGTAGAGCTGCTGCCGGTCCTTCAAGCCCACTTTGGTTCTGTACATCTTGGGGAGAGGGCAGCTTCCCTGCGAGCTGCAAGAAGAGAAAACGGATGGTGAAGGGCAGAGGCAGCAGCACATCAGAAGCAGCACAGGACTCCGGTCAGACTTCGTCTGCTAAGACCTCAATCATTGCTGGTTACGGACTTCATTTTTCTGCGCTCCGGTTGCTTAGCGGTTTAATAAATTCCTGGAGGTAAAGCGAACTGGTACAAGCATAGCACTGAACACAGCCTTGGAATACAGAGGCTGTTCCAGTAATGTTGACTGATACAGTATCCTCTCTCACCAGCTTCTCTTCTCTGCCAGATTACCCACCTGTGGACTTTTATTCTTTATTACTATCCTAGAATCTTCCATTGTTTCTGCTAATTACACACTGACTAGTGTCTGGAATAGGCAAGACAGCTGCTATTCTGTTGAATGTCTGCACTACTGCTTCTACCAGCTGAGCTGTATGTTTATTAATGGCTATTACGTTCATTCTTAAAACCTGTTTTAAGACAACTACATTTATTACTGTAATCATATTCTGTAATTTACTTAGATAGTAAATCAATATACAAGGGCAACAAAAGCTACTGTGGTATGAAAACTAACCCAAGTTGAACACTTCGGAAAGATTCAAAGGTAAACTGCAAACTAGGCTACTGCACATGCCTGTAATCTCAGCATTCTGGAAGGCTGAGGCAGGAGGACAGCAAGTTTGAGCCCAGGCTGAGCAAGCTGACAAGAACCTGTCTCAAAATAAAGATAAAAAATCTGGGTAGGAATGTAGCTCAGTGTGAACCCTTGGTTCAACCCCCAGTATCCAAAAGAAAATTGCTTAATAAAATATTGCCAAGTAAGTTATGGACAAAACAATTATAAAAATGGAAAGAAATATAAAAATTTGGACAGACTGTGCACTCAGAAGTATTTACCAGTGTCCATGTTCTTCAACATTTGAAAGGGAAACAAACTGCAGAGAATGCTTTCTGGTTTATGCAAAAAAGCACTCCAATTGGTGGACATGATTGACAAATATCAATATCTACATGCACGCATACGTTTGGACAGATGTCAGGAAGCTGCAGGGTGCCTGGGGATAGCAACAAAGAATAAAAGTGACCTCAGGGCCTGAATTCTTATACACTGTGCAATAGTGATGAGTGTCATAACGGTGAACAATTTCTTTTTTGGTACTGGGGATTGAACTCACCCACACTGAGCTACATCCTCACCCCTTTTTGAGACAGTCTCGATAAATCCATAAATTGCGCTGACTGGGCTTGAACTTGCAATTTTCCTGCCTCAGCCTCCTAGAACGCTGTAATAACAGGAGAGCACTACCAGATCCAGCTAACAACATATATTAAGCACTTCCCATTTGCTAAATGCTGGGCTAAGTATTTCTTAAGTATTAACTCATTAAATAAAAGCATTCAATGTATTCAAGTATATGTAGAAACAAATGCATGTGTAGAAAACACTAGGACACAAAAGACGATGGAATGAGCACTGAGGAAGACTGGGGCAGGAGAGCTGAAAGTTCGAACTGCACCTGGGGGCCTTGTCTCAAAAAAAAAAACAACAAAAAAAACTGGGAATATAAGTCAGTGCAGAGGTTCAATCCCCGGTCAAAAAAATCAAAACAAAACAAAAACAAAAAACTGGGGATGTAACTCAGTGCGAAGGTTCAATCCCCGTCCAAAAAAAATGGTCGAGCCCTCACTTGGCGACTCCTGCAAAGCCTGTGCTCGCCGGCCTGGGAGAAGCCTAATCTCTATTTGCCAGCGAGGACCTCGAGGCCCGAGGACCGGACAGGAAGAACCCGACCCAGGCCCCGGCGTAGCAGAGGACCGCGGTAAGAGCCAGACTCCCCCCCACCGCACACACCGCGACCCTCGCGACCCACAGAACAGAGCTTGGGGTGGAGGCGGTGGCGAGGCGCTCCGAGAGAGAGGGTGTGCGGGCCCAGCCGGGCAACTGGGGAAACACGAAGGGGCGCATGCGTCCCCGCTCGCTTCCGACCCTTCCCGCCTCACTCCACTCCTTCACGTGGTATACTAAAGGCCCCAGCCAACCGCATCAGCCACTCTCCCAGTGTCCCCGCACCTCCGTACCCGCGGATCCGGCTCTCCTCCCGCTCTCTGCTAGAAAAATGGAGGCGCGTATGGGACCAATGGATCGCTCTGAGCGCACGCTCACTGCGCACGCGCAAAGGACGACTGGCTGAGCGCTGCGCTGTCGATTGTCCCGCTCTCCCTTGCCCTTCTCCCAATCTTACTTATTAGCACGTTCGAGAATTCCGTTCACTCCCTCTGACTGTAGCTCCTATGCGACAATCCTCATGCCAAGGGGGTGTTTCACGGACAAATGCCCGACCGTGCAGAGCATTGCGGGGGCTGGAATGGGCCCGGGCCTGGCGGGCCGTTGGTTCACCACTTCCGGGCTCTGCCGCGCTATTGCGCCTGCGCGTCGCTTCCGCCTCGGAACGTGATCAGGTCATCGCGTTTTCTGGGAGCCTATCACGAAGCAGCTTCCCTGTATCACCGGCCAATCAGCTTTTAGATTAGAGGATTTAACTAATATTTAAAAAGAGGAACCTTTGAATCGTAACGGCTGAGCTTTTGCAAGGACTCAGTGGCCTTGGCTTGAAGGCAGGCGAGCCGGCGGGTTGGTAGGTTGGGGCCGCGGCCGGGATGGTTTTGGGGGTGTAGAACCTGCGGGCAGGGAGGACAGGATCGGGGTGAGGCGTCCTTCCTCCAATCCTGCCCGCGGCGCCTTCCTCCGCCCGTAGATGCCCGACGCTCTGTAAAATGAGGCTGTTAGTTTTACGGCTGAAGTGGAAGGGGTTGTTGAGTGGCGTTGAGTGGTTGGAGGCTTTCTGATTGGGGAGCAACTGGGTAATGAAAGTGTCTTTGCAGTCTTGGGGTTTTCTGGTGGGGCTCAGAAGACAGACCTAAGAGCTGGCGGAATAACTTGCAGTCGTGGCGGGTGTTCTGAAGGAGAAAAAAACGGTGTGGTTTAGGGGGGCCGATAAGGTGGGCGAGCCGGGGAAGTCCGTATCCTCCTGGCTGGATCGGTGAGTGAATTCCTTCATGAGAACCTGGTCACAAAGGCCTTTCTGTGCAACTCCTTCCCAAACCCCTTCAACTACTTGAGGTCCTGGCTCAAAATGTGGCTCCACTGCCGATCCACAAAATTAGAATTGCCTACGGATAGGACTCAGGTGGCGTTAACAAGCTCTCCTAGGGATTCATATGTTTCCATTGATTACGTGTTAGGTCCCACCAATGCATGCTATCTGATTAAACTGGGGTTGGAGCCAAGATTCTACTTCTAACAGACATCCGGTGAGATAAATATGGCTACTGTCCTTGACTTTTTTAATGTTTTCCATCCCCGTAACTCTGTTCTTTGAATTAGACTCTTAAGCAACGAGTTTCTTTGTCCCTCTCCTTCATCTCTGGAGACAATTTTTAGGTGTGAAGGAGGAAAAAACAAGTATGAATCGTCTGTGTTAAGTTTTCTTACTTAGGATAGTAAATATCAGTTTTGAACTGAACACATCATGTGAAGGTCATCTGGTCATGTGATTCCTGAATCCAGTTGCAGATCCAAATCACCTGAAGAGCATTTGGGGGGGTGTTCTCCAGGATCCTGGATCAGAATCTTATTCCACTCTACTTATTATTTATCTTCCTGAGAAAGAAAAGCACGGTAAATTGGAGCAAATGTCTGTAGCTCTTGTCAGAAGAATGTGGAATAAAAGCCCTTGGGTTTATGTGATCTCGTTAGTCTGCTACTTTAATTGTGGGAAAGCGAAGAAAGCATCAGAGCCTCAAGTAGCTGGGATTACAGATGTGCACCACCTTCCTGGCTTGAATATTTTAACCTGTTCTTTTTCCCCCCCCTCAGTGTTGAGGATCCACCCAAGGCACTCTACCACTGAGCTACATCCCCAGCCCTCTTTATTTTGAGACAGGTTCTTGCCACGTTGTTGTAGGTGGGAGGAGGCACTCAAATTTTTGATCCTCCTGCCTCACCTTCCCTAAATGCTGGGATTATAGGTGTGTACCACCACACCCAGCTAACCTGCTCTTATTATTGATTTCCTCTGTCTGTGGATTAGTTCATTCTCAAAGCATTGGAGCAGTTGTGTTCTATGCTAGGCAATGTTCTACTTCCCAGGGGAACAACAGTAATGGGGCTAAGCCTTTGCTCGTTGAGAATTTACTTCTGTGGAGATTCCGAGCAAGTACAGTAGGCTCTCTGAATTTGGAGAGACAGTAAACAGATGCATAAAATATGGAGAAAAAGAAGGGCGAGATGATTGGGGAAGGGGATACTGTATTGAGCAGAGACCTGAATGAAATGGAGTGGGAAGAGCCTAACAGGTAGTGGGAAAGGGAAGTTCAGAGGCCTTGTGGTAGAGGACTTTGTATGGCTGGTGCGCTGTTTATAAGGAAATGAAGTTAGAGTGGTGGTCGGGGTCCACATTCTATGAGGCTTCATAGACCTGTCTTTGCAGGTTGGAGTTTGAATTTTTTTATTAAACTGGGGAGTCATGGGGAGCTTCTGAACCAGGGACCAACACATGTGCCTAGTTAATGGGGTTGCTGGCTGCAGTGTTGAGAATGGACCATAGTAGGGCAAGGGTGGAAGTGGGGAAACCACTGGGAGTCTCTTGCAGATAATACAGGCAACAGACTTCTCGTGGGATCAGCTAGCAGTAGAGGTAGTGAGCAGTAGTTTTTGAAGGTAGAGCTAGAAAATATGCTGATGGATTGGCTACAGGGTTTGAGAGAGAGAACCACATACAGGATTATGCTAGGGCTTTTGGCCCACGCAGCTGGCAGCATGGGCCTGCTGTGAGTTGAGATGGTGACATCAGTGAGAACAAACTTAGCGAGGTCATGAGAGAGGAGTGGTTGAAACTTCAGTTTGGAACATGCTAAAATTGAGATACCTCACAGATAACCAGGTGGAAATATTGTGTAGAAAATAAGTTAAGTCTGGAACTTGGGAGAAGTCTGGGCTGGAGATGTATATTTGGGCATCCTCAGCCTGTGGGTGGGTATAGGAAGCTAAGAGAATGGATGAACTTGACAGTGAGTGTAGATAGAGACGTACTGCTGGGCTTTGAGCTCAGGGCACCCCATGAACAGGGAGGGGAAAGAGTGCTGAGGTGAGACGAGGTTCCCTTTTGGAGGTGTTAGGACCGAGATGCCTGGCAGATATTTCTGGGAGATCCTGAGCAGCTACTTGGATATCTGAGTCCAGCAGTCAGAGGAAGACGTTAGGGCAGAAGCTGCATGTTTCAATTATTGTAGTAAAATGTGTGAAGCCAAGGCATCAGATGAGGGCCCCCGTGAAGGGAGTAGATGGGGAAATGGAGGGTCCAAGGACTGATTCCCGGCTCTCCCAGGGATTGGTTCATTCCCAACAATGTAGCAAGACCCTGTCTCAGAGTAAAAAGAACGCAGTGGTAGAGTGACCCCGGTGAATCCTCAGGGCTGCGAGGGGAAAAGGAACAGGTTAAAACCTTCAAGCCAGCAAGGCAGTGCACATCTGTAATCCCAGCTACTCAAGAGGCTCTTGACTTTCTCTTCTGAGCCTGGGCAGGTATAAGATAGCCCAGTGGGAATGGGCTTGGTGTGGGAGGTGGGGTGAGAAAAGTAGTGGAGATGAGAGTGGATGGTTCTCCTAGCCCTTCGAGGTCGAAGCTGATCTGAGAGAAACAAACTCTTCTTACATATTGTTAAGGGGCAGCCTTGACCTGAGACCTCTACAGGGCTAGAGCTTTGCTGTTAGAAGGGGAGGTGAGAGATGGGGCCCTGGCTTGAGGGAACTGTGGGACAAATAGGACTTTGTTAGGTAGCAGGGATTCCAGCAGGCTCTGCGTGGGGAGAAGCGATCCATTAGAGAGGAGATAATGGAGTGAAGTTTGAGGAGATGAAATGGGGTGCTGTGTACAAGGGGAGGGTCGGCCTTTTGGGAGAAGCCAGACACTTGTCCATTATGTGTATCAGATGAGAAAAGTCCCTTATCAGCTTCATTTGAACAAGGAGAAGTCTAAAATTCGGTGTGCTGTGGGGGTCTTTTCATCGGAGCTATAACTGCTCAGCATAACGACACCGGGAAGCTGTCGGCTTTATTTAAAGTCTCTTTTTCTTTTCAGGCATCATGGACAGAACTAAAGAAAACTGTATTTCAGGGTCTGTAAAGGTAAGTTGAATTATCTGTCATCACAATCACATTTATAAAATGCACATAAATTCCAGAATTACTTTGTAATGTAACTGTAGATCCCCTCTAACACTGCTGGATATGTCTGAATGCCTGCTTATGTGGACACCATGCCTGTTTCAGAAATAACTGACTTTCTTTGAAGTCTTACATCCTTTCTCTGTACAGCACTCACACTAACAAGCTGGTGGTGGACTTTGAGCCTTGAGTTTCACAATGGACCACTGAAGGGGGAGGAAATCTCGCCCACCTCTCATTTTAATGTGTGTAGCTCAGGATCTTAACTATTTAAATTTGTAATACAATATTATAGGTGTGTAAAGAATACATTTTAGTAATAACTTTTTGAAGGGCTGACATGTGTTTCCTCATTATCAAAGTTCTTTTTGTTTAACGTGAATTTTCAAGTATGTGGAAAATGAAACATGTTGGCAAATAATAGTAATAAGCTTATTGTGGAAAAAGCCTTACATATACTAGGATTTAGATTGTCTTCAAATGCCTTCACTTGAAGATAACTATACATTTCTATCAATGTTTTCTAAACACATATATTATCAAAGGAATTTCAGTGAAATAGAGATTTTGGCATAAAATTTTAATAATTTAGGAGTATATTCTCAAAACATTGAAAATTTTTAGAAAATGTTCACTGTCTCACTAGGTGAAAGTTTGATAGGAACATTTGTTAATGGAATATGATTTTGTGTGTGTGTGGAATTGGAGGCATTCAGATATTCTTTTCAGTCACATGCTACCTGTATCCCCTGGAAATTCTTTTTTTTTTTTTTTTAATATGTGGGTACTGGGAGTCGTACTTGGGACCTCGCACTTGCCAGGCAGGCGCTTATGCCACTGAGCTATATCACTGGCCCTGGAAATTCTTATTAAAATAGCTTTCCCACTTATTATAAGTGATGTTCATTTCTTACCGGTGATGTTCACTGGAAAACAAACTTTGTTGTTTGTTTGAATGAATGAAAAACATTCATTTTTTGCTTATGCAAATCACAGAGCTTATTTTCCCTCCATCCTAGGCCACTATTCCTCTGGGTGACGGTCCGAAACGTGTCTTGGTGACGCAGCAGTTTCCTTCTCAGAACCCATCATCCGGAAGCAGTGGCCAGGCTCAGCGGGTCCTGTGTTCTTCGAATTCCTCCCAGCGGGTTCCTTCCCAAGCACAGAAGCTCATCTGTAGTCAGAAAGCGGTACAGAAGCAACTGCAGGCCGGCAGCGGGTCTCGTCCTGTCCCCCGGCCAGTGAATAACGCCCAGAAGGGTGAGCAGTCGCAGCCGGCAGCACCCGGTGAGCCAGCTCTTTGAGGTTCTGCGTGTTGTCACTCCAGCTAGTTGTTGTCAAGGAAACAAGTGTGTGGGCTTGCGTTTATTGTTTGGAGCCCTAGCTTTTATACCCCATCTGTTGAGGATGAGAAGAAAATGTGATGTCTGTGCTGAAGTAGCCATGTCTATGTGGCTAGGCCTTCTAAAAATAAAGAACTGATTCCCACCCTCTTTGAAGAGTTGGGCATTAGGAAGGACACTGTCAAACCCACGTCCTTTTGATAACTTATAAGTGGGTCAGGTATAGAGTGTTTGTAGCGGGTACGTTTGAGGAGCTGAAAATTTCTGGGGTTTTGGCACATGGGGGAAAAACTGAGAAGCGAAGTGGGGCCCCCCAGAGTGAGGTCACCATGGGACACTGCTGGCTATTTTAAGTAAGGTTCCGTCTCTTGTGTGTTGGGAAGTTACTGAAGGTTTTCTGAGCAAGAAGGGACTGATGAGGCTTTTTGAAATCTTACTGGGGATGTGTTGAATGAATTGGAGAGCAGCAGTGCTGGATGGAGGGGTCACTGGAGAGGGAGAAGGTTGAGTCAGAGATGGCAGTGACCTGGCTGGGTGGAGCAGGGTGGGTGTTAATACTTGGTAGTTACCAGCTGTGATTGCTTACAGCAGATTCTGAAGCATTGCCACATTCAGTCCTCATCTGCTGGATGAAGACGATACTAGCGTTGTTAACTCAGTTTCACAGAGGAGAAATCTAAGAATAAGAAGCAGTTAACTTATCCTAAGACATGACCAGGATGGAAAGGTGCAGTTAAATTTGAGAGCTCACTGAGGATGCATGTTCAGGAGAACTGTGTGACTAAGCTAGACCTGAAAGATGAGTAAGGAGGAGTTCAGGATGGTGGTGTAGGGAAGAAAGAGACCCTCCCTCTGCCCTCAGAAGGTTTCACAGTGGATCTGTAAAATAACCTGAAGTAGACGGCTAATAATGTGTGTATGCAAAATGTGAGACTCAGAAAAGGGCCAGGGGATTGGAGTTATAGCATCCTAAAGGAATAGGACTCTCATCCCCTGGTGGGAAGGGGCAGGGGAAGGCGTGAGAAGCCACACAGCGCAGGGGAGATAATGTGCAGAGATGCAAGGCTGTGCCGCAGGCACGCAGACCTTGTCTCGGGTGATAGACTTCGTCCCTCAGCAGCCTCTTCCTGACAGTGCTGCTTTCCTAGTGACAGTTTCCTCCAGAGATGCAACTTTTTCAAAAGGACAGCTTTTCAGAGCTCCCCCTGCGTCTGCAGTTTCTCTAGATAACCAGCTCAAAAGATGCCAAAGAACCCCTTCAGGAGGCACCCTGTGATCTTCTGCAGTCATGTTTTCGAGAGAGGTGTGTCCTGAGCTCCCGCAGTGGTTATGTCGATGGTATTAGTGGGGCTAGTGAACCATGAGGAGGAAAAACAGTTTGGACCCGCAGTCAAACGCCCGAGCAGAGCAAACTATCCTGTTAGGATTTGAGGTATTGGAGATGGGCAAGTGGAAACACCCCATGTTTTTGCAGCTAATAAGATAGTAATTCCGGTCCCCTGCTGAGAAACTTAATATTTTTCTGAATCTGTGGTTTCTATTTTTTTGTTTGTTTTGAATGGTTTTTGTATTTCATCTGGAAAGACAGTGGCTGGCTTGTTTTGTTGTATACTGTGATTTGTACAGCTGGCCCGTGAAGTCGGGGAGAGGTAGAGAGTGACAAGGTGGCTGCTTGTTATGGGTAGGAAGCTTGGTCATTCTGCCCTAGAAGCTCTTTATTTGGAAACTGAGGCTTCAGGGAGTGTCTACCTAGTCTCAGTCTTAAATTATTGGTGGAAGTCTTAACTGTACATTTCTACATTATTCTAGAAATTCTGCAGACTCTATATGTTGAGTGTCAGGTTAGGGTTTTGTTATCTTTTTCCCACAAAGAAAACATAAAAAGCCCAGATTTTGTCATTCTTGACATACTGTTAATATCTTGGACACCATTCTTTGATTTGTAATCAGATTTTAAAACTTAGGCTATAAAGTTGTTCTAAAAGCCGGATTTTAACTTATATATAGGAGATAATCCTGAAAAGGAAGTGGAATCAAAACCAAAAAATGAAGACTCAAAAAAGTAAGCTTTCTTATTTATTTATAAAGTTCTATATTATTCTACTGGAATATACCATTTTGTTGCAAATTTAGTTATGGGAACTCTTTGATAATCTATTAAAGAAAATTCCTGAGGTTCCTCCAAACCCTTAGAAATGTGTATATGTGGTAGATACGTGCCTCAATTCTTGTTTTTCTTGTACAAAAATACAAGTGCAAGTTTTTGTTTGAGCTGGGGTCTCTCTAGGTCAATGATGGTGAACCTTTTAGAACTTTCCATGATAACAGCTGGCTATGGCGCACGTGCCATAGGTTCACCACCACTGCACTAGGTTGTCCAGGCTGGCCTTGAACTGGGCTCAAATCATCCTCCTGCCTCAGCCTCCTCATTAGCTGGGACTACAGGTACATACCATCACACCTGTCTAAAGGTACAAGTTTTTTTTTTTTTTTTAATGTTCTGGGCTACATAATAAGCTCCAGGGCAGCCTGAACTACACAGGCTCAAAAAAAAAAAAAAAAAAAAAGTCATATAGTACTAATATATTTGTTCTGTACTATGAAGGTTAGCCATGATATCTTCCTCATTTTCTAAATGCCTGCGCTTAATCTCTGAACTGGACTCTAGCATGAGCAGCAGGGCCAAGATGACCACAGACTTGGTCGTTTTAGCTCACAACAGGTTTTCACAGTCTCACTCTCCTGGTTCTCATGCCTGACCAGCCAGTGGGGACCTTCCTGTATCTGTTAGTGGCAGTGGCTCCCTCTGCGCCACCTGAGCAGCTCTCCACCCTGGAGATGGTCCGGTTCTCTGGAGGAAGAAGGAGGTGCCTGCTTCCAAAGAGGCCCATTTGTGGTCCCAGATGTTCTTCCTCTCCAGTTGCTTATCCTTTTTATGGTCTGTCTTGAGGATTTTGCATAGATCTGCACTCCTGAGCTCGGGGACATTCTCGCTGGGAGCTACTGCTCTAAAAATCTAAAACTGTTCCTCCACGCTGACTCATACATTAATGGCAGCTGGGAAAATTGGGGTTTAATGTGTGTGACTCAGTTATTGGGTTGGTTCTTGCTGAAGGTACTTACTAAGTACAGTATTGGATATAAAATTATAGAATGTGTCTATAATGTGTCTCAATAACTTGTTAGCAAAGATTTTTTTTCCCACTTCACTCTTAACAACATTCAAATTATTCTAGGAGACAGTGGACTTTGGAAGATTTTGATATTGGTCGCCCACTGGGTAAAGGAAAGTTTGGCAATGTTTATTTGGCAAGAGAAAAACAAAGCAAGTTCATCCTGGCTCTGAAGGTATTGTTTAAAGCTCAGCTGGAGAAAGCGGGAGTGGAGCATCAGCTGAGAAGAGAGGTAGAAATACAGTCCCACCTGCGGTGAGCGCCCGCGCTGCTGTGCAGTTCGTAAGAGTGAAGAGTATGAACTACTGTTGACAGTGCTTGTTTCGTAGTATTGTGAAGAGTGATTGGATTTGTCACTTGCTTATCTGGAGTTATGGGAGTTATGGTCCTGAAAAATCACTGGAGGATTTAATTTTGTATTAATGAAGTAGTTCACCTGGACCAGAGTGTGTGTGTGTGTGTGTGTGTGTGTGTGTGTGTGTGTGTGTGTGTGTGTGTGTGTAAGTATAAGTGGATGGTACCCTTTAGTCTGAGGGACCAGAAGTTGCATGTGGCAGCCTGGAAGTTCACTTGGGTCAGTAGTGGAGCTTTTGTTTTTCCTTTTTGCTATCAGGGTTTTCAAATTTGAATCAGTTGCTAATACTTAAAACCAACAGCATCCAACCTGTATTCCACCCACATCAGCTGGGGTGGGAATTGCAGGTGGCTGGTGGGCAAGGAGGGCTGGTGCTGCCAGCATGCTGTGCTTCTGCGCCTTGTGGCCTCTGTCTCCTGCTGCCACCACACTGTTTTTTTTTTGGGGGGGGCTGGGCATTGAACCTAGGGCCTTCACATTGACTGAGCTGCATCTTCAGCCCTTTTTAAAATTTTTTTATTTTGAGATCAGGTCTTTTTAAGTCACTAAGTTGGCCAAGCCAGGCTCAAGCTTGGTGAGCATCCTGCCTCAGCCTTTCAGAGTGTGAGATTAGAGGTGTGCACCATCACGCCTGGCATGCACGGTGCATGTCACACTACCATGTGAACGCTGTGCTCCTTTTTTAATACACAGAAATTAATATTTAGCTGAGTTTCTCCTCCAAGTATAAAGATGCCTAAAGAAGGCAATACTGGTCTTAACCTGAGGTCCATTTATACTGAAATGTATACAGAATTATATGCTTATATGTATTTTCCTTAGAGTGGGCCTGTGCTTTCAGATTTTCATGTGGGGGGTTGTGTGAAACACCAGTGGTTTTATTTACAGGAGGGGTTCATTTTAATATTTTGTAAATAATCTAGTATCAGCTCCAAAGCTAAGTATTGCAATCTCATCCTTTGTGGCAGGCATCCCAATATTCTCCGGCTGTATGGTTATTTCCATGATGCCACGAGAGTTTATCTAATTCTGGAATATGCACCACTTGGAACAGTCTACAGAGAACTTCAGAAACTTTCCAAGTTTGATGAGCAGAGAACCGCTACTGTAAGTTTTCATTTACTGTCCAGGCTAATTCTGTTTTCTTTATACCTAGCCATTATGTGTATGGGTACTGGGGATTGAATTCAGGGCCTTCACACTGAGCTACATCCCCAGCCATTTGTTTTTGTTTTTAAATTTTATTAGTACATTTTTGTTTTGTTTTTTGGTACCAGGAATCAAACTCACGATCTCACGCTTGCCAGGCAGGCGCTGTGCCGCTGAGCTATATCCCTGGCATATTAGTACATGTTTGAAGTACATGTTGTGCTGGCATAGTCATTTGATTCTAGGGATTAATTTCTTATTTGATTTCTTCTGTGATTCATTGATTATCCAGAAGTATATAGTTTAGTTTCCATGTGTTTGCATAATTTCTGTGGTTTCTTTTGCCATTGACTTCTAGTTTCTTTGCACTATGGTCTGATAATATATTTGGGATAGTTTCGATTCTTTTGCATTTACTTAAGCATGCTTCATGGGTTTGTAAGTGGTGTTACATTGGAGAAGTTACATGTGCTGCCGAGAAGAATGTGTAATTCTCTTGCTAGCTGGACCACACTGTAGATTCTTACGAGGTCCGTTTGTTTGAAGCTGTGGTTCCTTTCTGGTATTTCTCTGTTGAGTTTTGTGTCTCATCAATCTACTTGTGACTGTGAAGTACTGAGGTCTCTCACTATAATTATCTTGATGTTTAGCTGATCTTTTATGTCCAGCAGTGTTTGTTTTCTGAAGTTGGATGTGTCAGTGTTTGATGCATATATGTTTATAATTGTTATCTTTTCCTGTTGAATTCTTCTCTTAACCAATATGTAGTGACCTTCTTTGCCTCCTCTGATTAATTTTGGCTTGAAATCCACTTTGTCTGAAATTAGGATAGCTACTCCTGCTTGCTTTGGGGCTTCGATTGCATGGAATGTTTTTTTTTTTTTTTTTTTTTTTTTTTTTGTGGGTACCGGGGGGTCAACCTCAGGACCTCGCGCACCAGCAGGTGCCCGTGCCGCTGAGCGATATCACCGGCCCCTTTTTCGTATGTGGGTTCCGGGAGTCGAACTCGGGCCCTCGCGCTTGCAAGGCAGGCGCTTATGCCGCTGAGCCATCTCACCAGCCCGGAATGTTGTTTTTTGTCTTTTGATTTTTAGTCTGAGTTTCTTTTTTGATTAAATGCATTTCTTGTATGTAGCATAGTGCTGTATTTTTTTTTTTTTTTTTTTTTGAGCCAGTCTATCTTATGATTGGAGAGTTGAGACCATTCACATTGAGATTTATTACTGAAAGGTATTGCTTATTCCTGTCATGGCATTATTGTCTCTTTTTACCATATCTTGGAGAAGTTTTTTGGAGTGCTGGTTTGGTGGACATGAATTTAAGGTGTTCTTTGTCATGGAAAGAGCTTATTTCTCCATCAAGTTTGAGAGATACTTTTGCAGGATATATTAGTCTGGGTTGGAAGTTGCTTTCTTTTAGGGCTTAAACCACTTCACTCCAAACTCATGGCTTTTAGAGTTTGTGTTGAGATCCGCTATAATTCTAAAGTGTCTACCTGAGTAAGTTATTTGTTGCTTTTCTCTAACAGCTTTTAAAATTCTCTCCTTGTGTTGGACTTCTGGGATTTTTGCTACATGTGTTGTGGAGAAGTTCTTTTCTGATTTTTGCTATTTGGGGTTCTTTATACCTTACTTATCTCTGTGTTAAATTCTTTTCTTATACTTGGAAAGTTTTTTGCTATTTCTGTAAACACTTTTTTTTTATGCCATTTGTGCTGTCTTCAGATTTTTCATGAATTCCTATTAATCTTGCATGGTATTGGTGTTCTTTGCATTGTCTACTAATGTATCTGAGTGTATGTTTCCTAACATCAGTCCTATCTTCTAGTTCTGACATTCTCACATTAGTCACTTCTGTTGCCCATACTTTCAGTGGAATTTTTAATCTCCTGGGTTTCTGTTTGGTAGCTTTTCATGGTCTCTGATTCTCTGCTAAACTGGTCATTCGTGTTTTATATTGTTTTGTTTAGCTCAACTAGTTTTGTTTATTAAGTGTATTACCTGTTTAGTTGTATATTCTTTGAGCTTGCTGAGCACCTTATCGATCTGTTTCTCTTCTATAATTCAGTTGTTTGGATATTTATTTCCTCTCCAGCAATGCCCTATAGATCAACTTTGGGGGAAGTTGGTAGTTTCTGGAGGTATCGTGTTGCTTCGTCTTCTCATGGCTTGTATTGTGTGTGTGTGTGTGTGTGTGTACACATGCACGTGCAGGCGCTGACATTTGTAGGTTGATTACAGTGGAAAGGCTTTCATAATAGTATGGCGACCTCTTTAGTTAGTATGTGCTTTTCAGTGATGCACTCTGGGCATGGCTAACTATAGGCCTTTGCCTCTGGTCTCAAGATAAAACCACCTCCATTAATTTGGTGGGGAGGGTACAGTATGATTGACCTAGCACAAAGACAAATCAAATATTGACATACAGTGAATACCTACCAAATACAACAACTATATCACCATTAACAGTAGAAAAGAATGCAACAATAATAGCATTGAGTTTACTAAATATCTAAAGATTAATAAACTTAATGGTTATACTAGTAAAGATAGATGGAGTGGGGAATGAGAAAAGGAAGTAAAATTTGAAAAAGAGGAGGCAAGAAAAGTGAGGTAAAGGATCCTATTGAGTAAAATAAAGTTAATAGAATTAGATAAAAGTAACAGAAAAGAACAAATAAGAAAAAGAAGAAAAAAGCGAAAGAATAAAAAAGAAAAACACAAACAAAAAAAGAAAAAAATTAAAAGGAAGGAAAAAAAAAACCCTAACTTTCAAAAAATCAATGAAAGAAAACACCGTCCAGAAAAACGTGTTTTTGAGTGAGTGGTTTCTTTCGAGGGCCTGGCTTTGGAATCCACAGCTACAGGGGAGGGATAGTGAGTCTCCGCTAAGGCTATGTTTCCACACTCGTGTGTCTGTGTGTAAATCCTGAACCCTTCCCTCTGGGTGTGGTGGGTCAGTGGTATCTGCCCTGTGGCTGTAGTTACTTCTGCAACTCCCACCTCCCGTGCCCCCCTGTGCACCAAAGCCACAGCTCCCTGCCGAGCTCTATGGCCTGTGGCTCTGTGGGGTACCCCACTTTGCTCCAGAGGCCCCTGTGTCTGCGCACACCGGGCTGTGACTACCGCCACGCTGAGGTGTGTCCTTTTTCATGTTGGTAGTTGGGGAAAGCAGAGAGCACTGAGTTCTGTGCTGGTTGGAGGCCGTGCAGTGGGCTTCAAGCAGACCTCTGGACTTAATGCCAGCACTCTCAGGCCAGCCACCTCGGAAAACCAAGCAAGGTCAGCCTGGCCTCTCGCCAGGGAGCGGGACTTCTGTGACCTTCCTGGCCTAATCTTAAACTTCTGCGGGGGCCAGTGTCTAGCCTGTGTCCTTTCTGTGACTGTCTCTTATGACCGTCTCTCACCCAGTCAGTGTGGTAGGTGACACTGGAAACCCTGCAGTATAGTTGTTCTGAAGTCGGGTTTTTTAAATTTATTTTTTATTTATTTACTTATTTTTGTGGGTACCGGGGGTCGACCTCAGGACCTCAGCGCCAGCAGGCGCCCGTGCCGCTGAGCGATATCACCGGCCCCTTTTTCGTATGTGGGTTCCGGGAGTTGAACTCAGGATCTCGCGCTTGCCAGGCAGGCACTTAACGCCGCTGAGCCGTCTCACCGGCCCCTGAAGTCGTTTTGTGGCCCAGTCGTAACCCCTTCCCAAATTGTCTCCTGATTAATTCCTCTCAAATATGGCAGGCACCATATTGGATTTCTTCTCCATCTCTAGCCTGCCTTGTGGAGGGAGTCAATTTCAGAGTAAAACCCCACATTGCTTTTGCTGTTTACAATAACTGTGGGCTCTTCTTGGGGCTCATGGTGCTGGTCCAGTCCATTATTGGAACTGCCAGACCTCTCTGGGCTTACCTTGTGTGGAGAGACAGGTCTCCCTCCCCTGGACCTGGGGCGAGCCTTCTGGACTGCTTTATCTTTTTTCTCTGCATTGTGCTCTTTCTCTAGATTCTTTGTAGTTTCTGGTTTTCTTGTCAGCTCCCTTCCAGTTCCCAGAAATCTATTGTTTTTTCTCTTCACCAAGTTGTTTTCCAGGTATCTCAATTCCAAGTCCCAGAGAGGCTATATTTTGTGGCTGGTTCCTAGTCCGCCATTTTTAATCTCTTAGTCCAGTGGTGGCGAACCTATAGCGCACATGCCGCATCACACAAGCTCTAAAACATAACATGCTATTTAACTTAGGCATTCTATTATAGCAAGATAAAAAGGAGGCTGGGTAATATGTAAAGAACAGGTTTATTTCTTCTGATTCTGAGGGCTGTGAAATCCAAAGTTTAGGGCCCCATATGTGGTGGAGGCCTTTTTATATCATCCCATAGCAGAAGGAAGAAAGGCAAGAGAGCAAGAATTTGAGCTCAAGGCTGTTATAATCAGCATTAATCAATGTTTGAGGGTGCGGCCTGCATCACCGAAACACCTCCCTTCAGGCCCCACCTCCAGTGTGGCTGCTTTGAGATTAGGTCTCCAAAATAAGCTTTTGGGGGAGACGTGCATCCATAGCACTATTAACATGCCTGTGGACTTCTAGTTTCTCTTTACTGTTTAGGCTAATTTTTTCCCCTGATGGTCTTGAAGTAAATTTTTATCTTCAAATATATTATTTTGTTGTAGGATGATCTTTAAAAATGGAAACTGACTACACTTAAAAGGTTTAAAAAAAGAATTTTAAAAATGTTTGCCCATCTGAATCCCCATTTGTACCAGTTCTTTATTATTGTTTAATTCCTTAATTCATTGCTGCTGGGCCATAAATTGCCATTTGGGGTAGAGTTACAGCTTGTCATCAGTGTCTTTCCAGTCATTCAATATCACATCAGATGTACAGTGGTACCTTGGTTTACGAACTTAATTTGTTTTATGATTTGGGGGAAGATGGCCCTGGTCGTGTTTGTCACTCGATGCAGAGTTTGCAAACAGAAGCAAAATTTTGCCGAACGCTTTTGTTTGCAAACTGAATTGTTTGCAAACAGAAGCATTTGTGAACTGAGGTATTATTGTATTAGCAAAGAGATAACTAAGCTATGAATAACTTGATGGTAACTACTATAAATTGGTTCAGTCAATTTTTATAGACTTACCTATCATTTCTATGGTGTTTGCTTTAAAACCTGCAAAACATGTTAAAATCTATGTTGGATTTTCTTTCAGAAGAGACGTCTAATATTGTGTTACATAAAATCTAAAACCCAGGCTTTCCATGTTTTTCAACAGTATATCACAGAATTGGCAAATGCCCTGTCTTACTGTCATTCCAAGAGAGTTATTCATAGAGATATTAAACCAGAGAACCTGCTGCTGGGATCAACTGGAGAGCTGAAGATTGCAGATTTTGGGTGGTCAGTACATGCTCCATCCTCCAGGTGTGTAACTTTAGAGGTGGAAGTTGTACGGTTTAGCAGAAACCCCGAGGGCTAATCATGAAGTAAATATAAAAATTCAAGAGCAGATTTTATGCTGACTTGGGGCAGGCGACTCACCCAGAAATACTTTGGAATATTTTAGGCCTGATAATAAACTAATATCAAAATTTTATTTTGCGAGTACTTTGGGCAGTGTACGGTATTCTAGGCCTGGGGTTAAAGATGCTTAATGTTCTTCGAGGTTAATGAAGTGGATACAAAGTCAACAGATAAGACGAGTATATGACAGTTAAAATACAGATTGCAGGGGGAAGGACTCCCGCTTTGGTGGTGGGTTGGAGACTGGTTTTTTCGTGGATAAGAAGGTGGGAAAAGATCCAGAGAATAGCAGTACAAAAATCCACAGCCAAGAGCCCATTTCTTTTGGGAACTTTGAAAACCAGATTGGTTTGGATGGAGCTTTGAGAGAGGTGGTTAGGGAATCTGACCTACTCTTGTCAAGAGTCGGAATAGTTCTTTCTTGTTGTCATCCCCCTGCCCCACCACACACACCTCCCTTACAGCTGTGGCAGAGACATCAACATAATGAAATTTAATCTTCCCAAACAAGAGCTAAGATATTCTCTACATTTAAATTTAAATTAATTTGGGTTTAAATAAGCTTTAACACTGCATGTGAGGGGGGCATTTTAAGGCATATATCTGATTAGGGCTTGTCAACTTTGAGGGACTTAAAAATTATCACCAGAGGAATTTTAAAAAAATAAAGCCAGTTTAAAAGAAAAATTTATAGCCTAAAATAGACGATAGGGGGGGAAATTCTTTGATTTTTGTTGCAGGTCATTTTTGTTTGTTTCCAGCAAAGCATAGACTTTATTTCACTGATTATCATCAGTGGGAGCCGTTGAGACCTACTAAGACAAACAACAAAAAATTATGGGCTTCATGGGGCTACAAGGTTAAACTAGACATTAATCTTTCTAGTGATGTCATCATTTTTTTTTTTTTTTTTTTTTTTTGTGGGTACCGGGGGTCGACCTCAGGACCTTGCGCTTGCCAGGCAGGCACTTATGCTGCTGAGCCATCTCACCGGCCCTCATCCTATTTTTTTGAAGAGATCATTTATATAAAATGTTTGTGCCCACTTCACCCTCGAATGTTAATAACCTTAATAGTTTCCCAGTCTGAGAACCCCTTGATTTAGTCTGAGTGGATGAGAGGTTAGATGTCAGAAGTCAGTTAATTGCGGGTCACGATTCACTGAACGACTCGCATGCTCATGGGGCAGCAGGCCCGGTGGAGCAGGGCCTCAGAAGGTCGTGGCGTCAGCAGTGCCGAGCAGCCGTGAGCTCCAGGTCTGCTCCTGGCCGGATGCACGCCACCCTCAGCTTATTTCCAACCTTTGAAATGCTGAGTTGGTAGCTGGTGGGAGCACATCTGTCTTTGCAGTGACCCCATTCAACAATTCTTAACCCTTGGCTACATCGTCTGCGTCTGCTTTTTTGTGAACATTTGAAAATAAGTGTATTTTTATGATGCTGTATCCAGCTCCCCCTTGTGCTATGATCTGGTCCTTGTTTTGGGGCGACCAAGTTTGAAGCCAACAAAACAGCACACAGCAAGTGGTGGGGAATGACTGCGTGTACGTTTAATAGAAAGAATAAGAAAAACTCCCTGCTTGTTGGGAAGGGGTTCCGTGACGTGGACACTGCAGGGGTGTAAGTCCACTGGCTTTTTGTACAGTTTTTGGTGTAGGTGAACGTGACAGAAGGCAGGGATGCTCCTGGTTGAGGTCGCCTTTGATGTCTGGAAAGTGAGCTAGCTACTTCATTTGCATTTCACTTCCTCCAAAGTCTCCCATTTATTTAGGAGATCTGTTCTTTGTCCCTTGTATTCCATTAGGCCCTGGTAGTCAGTTGGCTTAAGTCAGTTAATTGGACCCTCTGTTAAGTTAACCCATTGTTAAGCCCCAACTTTTAGTTTACTTTAGGTTAACTCTTCAGGACCTGTGCCCTATCTGCCTAACTTCCTGGCTTCAATGCTTTTATTATCACAATGCTTTGTCCTTAAGCACTACAATATACATATCCTAAAAACAAGGATATTCTACCTTCCTATGAAAGCCAACAGCTTTGTTAATATCTAATGTTTCGTCCCTGTTCAAATTTCCCGTTCATGAAATTTCACAACCGTTTTTATTTTTATTTATTTATTTATTTATTTATTTATTTATTTATTTTTTTGTGGGTACTGGGGGGCCGAACTCAGGACCTTGCGCGCCAGCAGGCGCCCGTGCCGCTGAGCAATATCACTGGCCCTTTTTTCGTATGTGGGTACCAGGAGTCGAACTCAGGACCTTGCGCTTGCCAGGCAAGCGCTTATGCCGCTGAGCCATTTCACCGACCCACACAACCGTTTTTAAATCCCAAGCGAGGTCCGTGCATTGGCATTGTATTGGTCTCTCTTTGATCATAATCTAGACTAATCTCTACATTTTAAAATGTATTTTTCTGACTGTGGTGTCACTTGGTGTTATCACAGAACTTCAAATTGTATTTATAGAGAACTCTGCATGGCAGCTTTTCTATCAAAATGATTTCAATTTCTTCTGGATTATTCAAGGAGGTTCTGGAATTGGACGAGCTTGGAGTGAGGCCTGGTTGCTAGCTATGTGATCTTACACATTTCCTTTAGCCTGCTTCCTCTCTAAAAATAGGGATTTATGATAGTGCCTACTTCAGTGCAGAGGTTCTGGCCGGGGAATACTCAGTCGCTTGTTAGTGTAAGTAGCGATTCGGCAGCTGCCACGATGAAAGCAGTACACGTCAACCCGAGCCTCCCTTTTTAGGAGGACTACTCTGTGCGGCACCCTGGACTACCTGCCCCCCGAGATGATTGAAGGCCGGATGCACGACGAGAAGGTGGACCTCTGGAGCCTGGGGGTCCTTTGCTATGAGTTTTTGGTCGGGAAGCCTCCTTTTGAGGCACACACTCACCAAGAGACCTACAAAAGGATATCACGGGTAAGACGGAACTGCAAAGGGTCCAGCTGTGCTCTTAGATTCTTCCCTTATCAGCTGAATGTTAAGCGAAGGTGTGAATATTTACACAATTTGGTTTCTCTTGTGTTTTGTGCCATTTTGTCACTTGTACTCCAGGTTGAATTCACATTCCCTGACTTTGTGACAGACGGAGCCCGGGACTTCATTTCAAGGTTGCTAAAGCATAATCCTAGCCAGAGGCCGACTCTTAGTGAAGTACTTGAACACCCCTGGATCACAGCAAATTCAACCAAGCCATCAAATTGCCAGAAAAGCAAAGAAGCAACTAGCAAATCATCTTAATCACGCCGGGGGAGAAATCGTTGCGCCAGGGCTGCCGTGTAATCTTCGGGAACGTGCCCCCAGACTTACATTACTGTTGACTGCCTGCTCACGTCACAGCGCTGCTGGAAGTGTAACTTCTCTCCCTGAGCCCGCGGCGCCTCGGCCTCCCTGTTCCGAAAGCTCCCCTGCAGTAAACGTGACACTCGTGAAAGTGCCTCAAGAATCATGCTGCTTTGACTAGGTTCATAATCCAGGGGCAAGGCTCAGCTGCAGCCATATGCACAGCCCGTGCCTGGCAGAGTGTCCTTGTATGAGAATTCGGAGTCTGGTGGTCAGGAACGCTTCCGCTTTCCTGTGACTCAATCAGCTAATGCGCTACACAGTAACCTTCAAGTACTTGAGTGTGTGTGTAACTTATTGGGTGGTCAAACCTGGGAAAGGTGTTGGAATGAATATGTGGTTCTTTTAAATATTAAAGATTTCTGTATGCTGTTTTTCTTTCTGTGCATCCCCTTAGGGATGCTGTCATTGTTGATTGGCCCTGTTAAGCCCGACTGGGTCTCTGGTCCTCCTTAACCACTATAAAATAGGAACACATGCTCTACCTCTGTCTCAGGAACTGCTTGGGATACACAAGTGACCTGACGTCTCAACTTTTTCTAAGTGTTAAGGGCTCTTTTTATTGCATTGGAGTTATGGCATGTGTGTAAACTTGTTAAATGCATAAATAAATATACTGATCTACCTGGAGTATATGGGTAATTATTCCCGCCACCTGTTTTTTGGGAATGAGCAGCTCCTCTGGTCTGCTGGATGTGCTCCTAACATGTGAAAGTTTATAGCTGCCAATGTCGTGTGTGTCAACTAAAGGATGAACTTGATCAAGGGAAGGTAGAAGGGTTGAGCTTAGAACTAGTAGAGAAACAGGCTTTCCTGGCTCACTCAATGCAACAGACTAGCCATCGGCTATGTCATGATATACAGTTGGCCAACGTAAAGAAACTTCCATGTCTAAGTGACAAAGCAGTCAAACTTAAAACACAAAACTCCAGTGCCCCTTGGGACAAGTGAGCTTTTAGTTCCCAGTCTTGTGCTGAGCCTACTTTTACAATCCCGAAGTGGTCACATCTGAAGCTGTGGTTAGTGTGACATGACTACGGTGATAACCGAGCTTGGGGCATTTCCTCAGGCGGAGTCCCACTCGGGGAAAGAGAGAGCCCATGATACTGTAACAGGTAAGCACACCGGTCACAGTGCTGTTCATAATTGGCAACAGTTACGGCTTACTAGATGTGATGCTTTATATCTGGACGTCCCCCCAAAGCCTCAGGCATTCTAAGGTGAGGCTTTCGCAAGGTGACTGATTATGGGGGCTTATAGCTGACGTGATGCTAGAAAATGGGTCTGGTTGGAAGAGGCGAGTCACTGTGGCGTGATCCAGAAGAGTGTATTTCCCTTCCGGTTCCTCTTGACTGCTTCCTGTGTGCCATGAGGTCAGCAGATGTTCCTCCACCATGCTCCTGTGCCATCCCGCCCGGCCTTGAAGCCAGCTGACTATCACTGAAACATGAGCCACACTGAACCTTTTAGCCGCAGGTGTCCCAGTGACAAGATAAGCGACTAAGACACCGAATAAGGAAGAAAAACTTCACAAACTTTATAAAGATGTTTATTTGTTTCACTTAAACTGCTCACCTTGTCAGATTAAAAAATTAGAGGCAAACTGGTTTACATTTTTAAAATAGATCATCCCCCTAGTTCCATTAAAAACAATGTAAATACAAGCAGTCTGTATATCTTGCTGGTGAATTCACATAGTACTTTAATTCCCTGATCCTTTGACCTTATCCTCTTATTTTTTTTTTTCTGTTTTGGCCTCTGGCCACAGGAGTGGAGTAGGGTTGTGGCTTAGAACAGTGACATGGCTATTTGGTGTGATTCGTTATTGCTCGCCCTTGTGGTCCACTCCCGGCACTCCTAACATGCGAAGATTGAGATTTAAGCCCCTGAATTTAGGGCTTTCGATCAGCTTTTTTTTGCATAGACATTTTACACTGGTATGGATGCAGGATGGGAGCCCAAAGTGAACAAATGACCCTGTAAATACAAGATGAGATGGGAAAGTTCTGGCCAGCCCATATAAAAAGGTACAACTGGTGTTATCAGGCATACAGAGCTACCGTGGAGATGTCAGGAATCAGATCCCAGAAAAGCGGTTGCAGCTTTAAATCTGTAAAAGCTTTTGGCAATGTGCCAACAGCTAAAAAAAAAAAAAAAGTTCCACTTTAATCTTGCAAGTGGAGAATTTGTCCCACAAAGATCCTTTTTTTTTTTTTTTTTTTTTTTTGTCAGTGCTGGGAATTGAACTCAGGACCATGTGCTTGCCAGGCAGGCGCTTGTGCCACTGAGCTCTATCCCCAGCCCTGCAAAGATCCTTTTAAATGTTAAGTGAGATAACCCATTGGCATAGGTAATTAGGGTTTAACTAGGGGTCTGTCCATAGCCAGAGCTCAGTAAAACCAATAGTTAATGGTTTCTTTAGCTTCCTAATTGTCACAGAAATGATTTTTAAAGATGGAATTGTGAGCCAGAAAGATAAATACAACCCTCTTAACCATTCAGCAGGGCAGACTTAGTAAAACAGTCTTTAGAGTGAAAAAGCCCAGAGAAAAGTCTTAACCCACTACTGAGAGGAGGAAGTCCTAAATTTGGGTCTCTGTGCTTGAATTCTAATCTCCCTAATACACTTGCCCTTTGTTGGGTAAAACTGGCTTGGTAGACTACTTAAACCCGCCAGTCTCCTTTTCTTCCTAGTTTGTATAAATATTTCATGGTTGTCTTCCATTTATAACAGGTGGTACTAATTTTTCTTTCTGGGAAGTAGTACAAATGTTTCATGTATATAATTTTAGTTCAGTTTAAAAATATATGTAAGTAGTGACACAATGTAAATATTGTGACAATTCTGGAATGTCTGAAGTTTGAAATAAGAGTTAAAGAAAGATTGTCTAAGAAGGGCTAAGATTAGCTTAGCTTTTCATATGTGTGGTATCCAAAGTCTGAAGGCGGCCATCAGGAGCCATTACTACTGGGGCAAGGTTTTCATATTTCATGTAAACAGAGACAAGTGACCTGACCTACTTTAATGAAATTTCAGAAAAACCACCTCAAACTCAAAGATGTCCAGATTTGAAGGTATTTAGGGATCAATGAAACACATCAGAAATGCTTGTTTTTCTTTTCCCTGAACAAGTGTAATGAATGTCAAAGGGCTGATGCTAATTTAGATTATGATCACATACTGTTAACTTTTGCTTCATTAATTGTAGCACTGGCAGCTATTTTGCAGAATACTGCACATTAAACTGCAGGCTGCTGACAACAAATCAGTGGAAAGGGAATTTTAAAAGCCAGCTAAATTAATCATTGCTTTTAAAGAACTTGAGCATGAGGAACCCCCAGGGGCTTTTGCAGACAGACCTTCTTCAAGGATCTAGATTTTGAAATGTTAACTCATTTGTGATGCTGACATTTTAGATTATGTGCATGGCCCTACGATGAATAGCAGTAGCAAAATTTATAAAGCCCAAAATTATAATTATTCAAAAGCCTGATTTTTGGTGGCAAAAGTAAGCTTTATCCATGAGAACACAGCCATTAGCTCCCTGCTTCTGCTCAGAAAAACCCACAATCCTAAAGTCAGTCCAAATTGTACAATCTAAAACTAGGTTTTCAGTGCCTGCGATTGAAGGGCTCATCAAGGTTTTGCAGCTGGAGGTTTAAAAAGTCCCACTTTCCGAAAATATCTGACAAGGAAGGGCACGGAGACTAAGGTAATGCTGATTCTCACTGGCGCAAACAGTTTGTGGATTGCGTAGGCCACCACGAAGGTACTTGTGCCCGCTGCCATTTTCGACTGCACCAGGGACTCGTTAAATCCAAGTTTAAGCAGGATTGCAGACATGTCTACGCCACTGGGAGGGAAAGAGGCAAAGAAAACAATTATTACAGCAACGGATTAAGAAATCAACTTGGCTTTAAGATCTGCATATTTTTAAAATGTGATAAAAGTATCTGGATGAATAGTCTTAGAAAAAAGTTCTAAGGGCATCTTTGATGGCAGTAAAAGCCAAATATTTATTACTGTTGAAAATCTCACCTTGAAACAACCATGTAAAACAGGCCCAGGGAGATTAATGAGATTCCAATGTGCAACGACACACCAACGGCTCCGTACTCTTGGAAAATCTTTCTCAGCTGCTGTGATTTGCTTTGCTTGCTCTCTGTGCTGCCGGCCTTGCTGCCTGTTGTCTCGGCAATTCTGCTGGGTTCCTGTGCACAAACCAAAGGGGGCACCAGGTTGGTGGTCTTCACTAGCTTTTGTATTCATGCACGCTTCTCTACCCTGTGAAAGGTCAGCGCGCTGAGCGAGACTAAGGCCCACTTCTCACTGTAGTGCGACCAAGGGCTAGGTAGTACAGATGGCCGGCAGAATGGTGGTCTCAGACACGACCAGGTCCAAATCCCCAGAACCCGTGACTATGTGACCTTACATGGCAAAAGGATTTTGCAGATGTGGTTAAGGCTCTTGAGATGGGGAAATTATCCTGGATTACTTCGGTGGGCCCCACGAGGGTTCTTACAAGGGAAAGAAAGGAGGCGAGAGGCGCAGAGACAGCAATCTGAAGATACGGCACAGGTGGCTTATGGAGGCGAGGGCCATAGCCAAGGGATGCAGGTGGCCTCCAGAAGCTGCAAAAGGCAGGGAATGATTCTCCCCTACAGCATTCAGGAGGAACCGGCCCTGCTGATACCTGACTGTAGCCCCTGGGGATTGTAAGATAAACCATGTGGCCATCTGTTAGAGCAGCACGAGCGACTGCAACCCCAGGGCTCATTTGCTTAGGGACAGCAGCGATCCTCCAAGGAGCACTTTCCCTGAGCCAGACGGCCCTCTGCTTCATTTTCTCCACCTGTTCCTCCTTCTTCGTAACAGTGACTGATTTTCCCATTCCCCAGAGGAGTGGCACGGGCTTGGAGAGGTCAACTCATTGGCCCAAAGTCAGCAAGAGGAGAGCCCAGGCTGTCTGCGGTGTGAGTGCACGACCACCACGCTATGTGCTGCCAAAAACGGACGGTGGGGCAGATCCAAAGGGAGCGAAAGCTATGGTACCACATTACCTTCAGGAACAAGGTTTATTCAATGGTGGGCCAATTCCTGGACCACACACTGATTAGGATTTGTACATAACGAAATAATTCATTATGTGTGGCATTTATTATTGATCTGTTAACATTTATTGTTCACCTCCTGAGCCTGAAATATTTGGGAGAAATGATCAAAACAAAAAACACCCAACTATACTTGGATTGGAAACCTCAAAGGAGGACTTTTTAAATTTTGGTTTTCTGAGGCACGGTCTTGCTAGGTAATCCAGGCTGGCCTTGAACTCACAGCTATCCTCCTGCCTTAGCCTCCTGAGTGCTGGGATCCAGGGCCTGTGGCACCACACCCGGCCTTGAGCGTTTCTAACTACAAGATTTAGGATGGTGCTCAGCGCTGTCCCAGCAGGTGTCGCGCACTCGCCTGCAGGTTGGCTCTAGGTATTGATCCTGCAGCTGGACGGCTTCTTTCCTGAGTGATCTTGTGCAAAGGCAAAGGGAAGGGACACGCTGGCCTAGAACCCTACCCAGGACATGGGGTCAGGCCCCCCTGGAGGAAAAGAAAGAATATGGGGTGACCGAGTGAGCAGTAGCCTTCACACCCGCCAGCTTCACTTGCACAACTAGGTGCGCCCCTGACCTGCTGCCAGAAGCAGCGGCCACACTGAGCACATCTGATGTGTGACGCTGCATTCTCTCCAGTTGCCAGTGGCCAGCGTCGTGTCCACCTGTCCGAGATGCTGAGGAGTGAGGCCCTGGAGAGCTTTTCCCTGCGTGCCTGTATCCTTGTGCCCTGCATCTGATTTTACAGGACGGGGATTTGCCGTCGGCTCACGAGGGGACTCTGAGGTTCCAGCCAGGGCTGTCAGGGGCCCTGCTCACCTGCCCTGTCTCACTGGGCACACTCTCGGGGCTGGCTTCTGTCCTGCTTGCACAGGATGGGGGCAGGGGTCCTCCCACTGCTTCTCTGTTGTGCGTATTTCAAATAGAAATGTGAATATTTCCTCCTGCACTGCTCTGCTGCCTTCAGGTCCTTAACAAATACAACCTTAGTGAGGCCCTCCTGAGCCACCTTCTTTCAAACCAACAGGAACACGTGGGAGGCTGAGGCAAGAGGATCGCTGTGGATTCAAGGCCAGCCTAGGCTACACAGTGAGTTCAGGGCCAGCTTGTACTACATAGCAAGAGCCTGTCTCAAAACACAAAAACAAATAAACAGAGCCACAGGAAACTGTCCCTCATGGTTTACTCCTCCAGTCCGTGGTAGATGCTGCTTATTCTGTAGCGGAAATCTGGCGGCCTTTTCATTTTCCTTCTATGGCCCGAAGGCCATTTGCCAAACCAGTGAGTGTGAACAAAAGGGCCCTCAGCAGAGAGCTACACTGGGTCCGTAAATAGACAGAGGGCTGCGCCAAGTGTCAAGGGTGGGAAGTAAAAGGGACTCTATGGTGATCAGCCTAATGGCAGGGAAGAGTCCTCGCTGCCCTCCCCTCAGCTCTGGCAGCTGTCCCATCTGCAGTGACAGGAGGGTGGGGCTTGTTTGTCAGAAAAAGCCCAGCTCTCAGCAGTCATTGTGGCTGGGGTGCATGGCTAGACACGAGACTGAGGAGGGGGAGGTGGCACTGGCTGGCCGAGGCAAAGGAGGTGGTGACAGTGTTCTTCCCTCCCCTCCAGAGCTGGAAAAGTAGCTTCCTTTAGGAATGGCTACTCTCGCTGAGCATGGGGGACACAGTGAGCCGTGCATTTTTCTTCCCCACGCTTAAGGAGACGAAAGAGGCTAAAACCAGAGGAATTGAAGAGTGTGACTTGCAAGCAGTGGGAAATTTGCGGACATTCATTTCTTCACGGGACGTGCCCTTAAGGACCTGCAATGTGTTAGGCACCACCCTGAGTGCCTGCCACATTACAGTCAGTGTGCACACTCACACTGTTGTCATCTACATGTGTATGTGATGTCCCTCTTCCCTGCCCCACCAATTAAAGCACCAGGAGCTATATTAGAGCAAGGGCAAGAGGGCTGTAAAAATGAGCCAGCCACCTGGCCCACAAGTTAACCACATTTTTTAGAGCAACACTTGTTTTCATTCATGTAATAAATAATAAATGGCACCATATTGTGTTTAAATTGTACCAGGCAGTGTTCTGAGTACTCTGAAAATATTAACTCATCTAATCCTCCCAGCACTCTGTGGGAGAGGCGTGACTGACATCCCCACTTCCCAGAAGAGGATCTGGGGGCTCAGAGAGGTTGTGTAACTTACCAAGGATCGTATAGGGATTAACTGTCCGGGTGGGACCTAAATCTGCCCGGGCTCTTTCCAAGGACTTTGTTTTAACAACTATGCTCTGTTCCTCATGTAGTCACGTCTTCCCTGGGCCGGGAACTGCTGCAAGTGTAGGGGATGGAGCGATGAACAGAGCTGGCAAAATCTGCCAGGAGCCCATGGGGTGGTGGGAAGTAGGACAACAGACAGAAAAGTGAAATACAGGGCTGCAGGAGGGCCACAGAGAAACACCAAGTGGGACAAGGGAGGGAGCCAGGTAGGACTGGTAGAGGGAGTTTATATAAGGGAAGTCAAGCCAGGTGTGGTAGTTCATGCCTATAATTCCAGCATTTGGGAGGCTGAGGCAGGAGAATCGCCAAGAGTTTGAGGCTAGCCTGAGCTACATAGTGAGTTCAAAGCTAGCCTAAACTACATAGTGAGACCTTGTCTCAAAAAACCCAAAATAAATAAATAAGGGAAGCCAGAACTGCAGGCAGGTGCTGGGTGCTGGTCTGAGTGATACCTCCCCTCCTAGGCTGCCTGGGAAACATTTTCTCACTGATGAGGATTTTCTGCTCTAAAGTCCTGCTAGATTCCGATCCCACTTGGATTCTACCCCACTCTCCTATCAGAGGGCAGGAAAGACAAGGACAGCCCATGGGTCCCTGGAACTGTATGTATTTACTATGATTGCAATTGCTCACATTAATTGAGGGTATGCCACGTGTCATGTGTAAACATTTATTTTTACACTATGAAGTGTGATTATGAACATCCCATTTTACAGATGAGAAAACCGAGACACAGACGAGTGAGCACAATTGATTAAAGCTACAGAACTAGAATAAGAAAAGATCTGGGGAATCCAAGACCTCACGCTCATCCCCTCTACACACACACACCCTTGTCACACCGTATGGCCTGGGGACAAGGCTGACGTAGATGTCAGAAAAGACCAGCAAGGCAAGGGCCATTCCAGAGGATGAATGCAGAGAAGACCCACACCCACGGGGCTCAGGGGAGCCCACTGGAGGCGCCCAAGGCTTCACTGGTGGCGCGGGGCTTCCGGGAGGAAGGAACCGCAGGGTCGGGTCCTGGAGAAACACCAGGAGGCAGCTATGGGCGAGGATGCGACTGTGCTGTCTTGTGTTTCTGTCTGTGCGGGAGGCATGGTAAGGGCATGGGCCAAACCCCTCTGCCACCCACTGAAAAACTAGGATAAAGTTCAAGAAATGTAGCCTCCATCAGGGCCCCGTGCTCAGGCCTGCGTTAGCCAGTCCACCGTCCTCCAACTCCTGCCTGCAGCTGCTATTCCCAGACCTCTGCAAGGTCAGCAGATGGGGCTGGAGGCTCCGAAGTCACAGGCTGGTGCACGAGGCCCCATTCAAACTGGACTGCGCTCCTCCTTCCCCGGACTCCAGGCCCCGATGGATCCCCACTTGTCAGACCTGTACCTCCGGCTTTTCTTTACAGAACGATTAAGGCAACAACACAAAACTGATTTTTTTTTTTTTTTTAAGAAAAGCTGTACTGCAGCTGGGAATGGAAGCTAGCTCTCACTCAGCACTCGTGGAAGGCCACCGAAATGAAATGTAATCAGGCGCAGCACACCAAGAATTGTCAGCCCGAGGAGTTAGATAAGATGGGCAGAGCAGCACGGGAGGGAGGTGGGCGCGCCCAGAGGCTCCTCCCGGCCCGGAGCAGGCCCCGAGTGGGACTTCAAAGGGGACAGCAGGGAAGGCCTGAAAGGAAGTTCAGACCGAGTTCCGGCCCCGCAGGCTTCTCCCGGCTTTATCACCGCCCCGGCGACGCGCTGGACGGGGGCTGTGCAGGGGGCTGTGTGGCCTTGGGCAGCGCGCCGTACATCCCCGAGCCTCAGTTTCTCCGGCTGGCAAGTGGGAAGATCACTTTCTGGCGTGCAGGGATTTGGGGACTCACGGATCCGGGAGGTGACGGATCCTAGGCAGCTGGCAAGGCTGCCCGTGCCGCGGAGGGGGCCAGGCCCTGCTCGGGGCACCTGGAGGTCAGAGGTCAGAGGTCAGGGCGGGGCTGGACAGGCTTACCTGGTGGCCGCGTAAGTCCCCGCGAGCCGTGCGGAGCAGCCGGGCGTCTGGGCAGGGCCGGAACCGGGCCAGAGCCAGGGGCGGCGGGGCGCGGGAGGCGGCGGCGCCCAGGAGCCAGGTGGCGCGAGAACGGAGCCGGGCGCCCGCCCTGCAGGTAGGGCCCAGCAGCGCCAGCAGCCCCGCCATGGTGCGCCTCGAGGCGCTGCAGCCCGCACCCCCGAGCCCAAGCGGAGCGGGCGGGGCCGGGGCCGGGGCCGCGCTGCCTGCCGGGCCCCGCCCTCGGCCCCGCCCCGGAGCCCGGAGCCTGGTGGGCGGGGCTGCAGGCCCATGCGCGCCCTCTCGGCCCCACCCGCTCGCTCCGCCCCCTCCCCGGAGGAGATGCGCGCGCACTCCAGGTCCCGCTCGGCAGCCGCGCCCCTCGGGGCGGGGTCCTGCGCCCCGCAGTCCGACCTTTGGGGAGCGCTTCTTGGGCCCTCTTGGTGAGGGTCTTGGGCTTCCAAACCTTGGAGGATGGTTGGCTGGGAGTTTCACTCCGTGGGGCGTCAGTGTGGGCCTAGGGCTGCGGCCTGTGAGTTTGGGAGAAATCTGAAAACTATAGATTTATTTGCGGGTTAGCTCCCAAGAGGAAAAGAAATACCGAAACACATTCATACATGTTTAAAGTCCTCTGAATGACCCTAAATGTTGGTGTGAATGTGAGGCAGCACAGCCACTTTGGAGAATAGTTTGGCAGTTTCTTAAAAACCAAAACATTCCGGGCATGGCGGTGCACACCAGTAATCCCAACACTCTGGGAGGCTGAGGCAGGAGGATGACAAGTTTGAGCCCACCCTGGACAACTCAGAGACTTAGGGAAACCCTGTCTCAAAAAGAGGGTGGGGATGTAGCTCAGTGGTTCAATCCCCCTCTCAAACAAAACAAAACAAAACAAAAACAAAAAAAATACACTAACCAGCAACTTCACTCCTGGGTAGCTTTTCAAGAGAAACAGACGCTCAGTCAAGACTGAAACGCGAAGATGCCAATGTTCACAGCAGTTCCCTTCACGTTACTCGAAAGGTGGGAGCAGTCCGGATGTCCATGAGCTGGCAGTGGGCAGCAGAGAACTGTGGCTCAGCCCCGGGACGGACGCCGTGCACGCGGCGAGTGGAAGGGACAAGCTGTGGACGCGCGCATGGCAGGCTGCAGCTCGGAGCGGCCCTGCCCGGTGAACAGACCCAGCCCGAGCATGAACTGCCCTGTGATTTTACTTCTGTGAAATGCACAGAACCAGCACAGCTGCAGAGATCTACAGCCCACGGGTGGCTGCCCGGGGGTGGGGGTGGGCAGGGGCACTGACCGCAGGGAAGCAGAGGGGATATTTGGAGGTGGGGAGGTCAGCTGAGTAAGGACGAGTACTTGTGCTTGACACTGGCTAGTCTCACTTTCTGCAAATGGTGCCCCAAGGAAGCAGGTTCAAGAGTCCTCAAGACGTAGCACTATGTTGGCCGGCTGGCTTTCAAGTCACCCAAGCTCTTCCAGTCACTGTCACAGGAATCACACTGCACGCGTGCGCACTCTATTCTGTTTGTAGGATGGAGCAGGAGGGTCTGTGGGAGCCCCAGAGTGGTTCTGGAGGGAGGTGGTGAAGAGGTGTTAGTTAAGGGGTGCAGGCCCTCTGTCCAACTGGCCCTGCTGCTTCAGCTGTGAGGGCAGGGACTAGCGGCTCTGCGCTTTGGTCTCTTCGTCCGTGAACGCGGGGTGGCTGGGAGAATTCTCTGACGCAATTGAAAGAGCCCCTCCCAGTGCCTGACGCGTTGGCTGCGATGCTGCGGGGGAGCCCTGTCCAAGTCCCCAGGCCAGGGCTGCCTGCCTTGCCCCCTGGTGTTGAGATCCTCCCAGTTCCCAGGATTTCTTTTGTCCCCTGCGCCACCAGGCCTTCTTCATTCATTCAGGTTTCCCGCCCTGGCTTGATGGTAATCCAGTTTTGATTTTTGTTCTGTTGTTATTAGGACAAAAGAAGAACATATTTTTGATTTTCTCTTGAAATTGGACAGTCGATGTAATAAAATAATTATGGACTTTTAGTGCCTTTTTCAATTTTAAAAGTGATGAGGGAGTTTTTCTTTTCTTTTTTTAATTTTTTCTCTTTTAATGAAATGTACGCAAGCCTCTGCCTGCCTGCATTTGAATCAGCTTTGTCTCATCTTAGCGTCAGCTCTCTTATCTCTCTAGAGAAGAAGCTCAACGTGGGGGTTAGATTTATTGAAATTTTCCTCATTTTTCTGAGCAGATAATGTGTTCTCATGGTTCATATCTTGAAGGGATTGGAAAATGTCTATCTACAGTGAAACGTTTCCTTCCTGTCCCAGTTACCAATCTCCCACTCCTCTCCTTTGCATGCAACCACCATTATGAGGGTATTTCCTGGTGCAGAACCTTCTAGAAATTTTACTGAAGTGCAGGCAAATTCCTACAAATGGTTTCCATTCCTACTTTTTTCCCAAACAGACTATAGTGTGAGCAGTGTTCCTGCACTTTGGCTTTTTTACTAAGAAAGTTTTAAGTTGGCTAGAGATGATTTAAAGTACACAGTTCTATGCAAATACTACACCATTTTATGTCAAGAACTTGAGCATCCATAGACGTGGGTATCGACCAGCATCCTGGAACTGGTCCCCATGGGTACAGAGGGGTGAGTGTGGTCAGAACCTCTTCTTCCCCTTGCTCTGGGCTCTCCCACCTCCTACCTGGACTTTTCTATAGCCTTCTCTCTGGTTCTCCAGGTTCTGTCCGGGACCCCCAGAGCCTGCCAGCACCCAGCAGCCATGGCCACTCCTTCAACCTGGATGTGAAATCCCATCACTACTCTGCTCAAAGCCCTCCAGTGCAGTCTGGCAGCCACTGTGGCCCTTCCTCACTCTACCCTGGCCACCGGGGATACTGTACTCCTCCTCAGCACTTGTGCCACGGAGTGTCTGTGTCTTAGGACCCCAATACCCCCTCCAACCCCTTCTGAGAATTCTCCCAATCAACAGGGCTCACGCCTTTATTTTGCTCAGGCTTCTGAAAACACCTGCACCACCTTTGGGAAGGCTGGCTGGACCCCGAAACCAGGAAAAACACTTTCATCGCTGTCTACTGTCTCTATTTTGTCATATAATTTATCACTGCCTAACGGTGTGTTATATATTTGTTTATTGCTACAGTGGAAGCCCTGGGGTGGAGGGGAGTTGGATTGCCATTCCTAGAGAGAGAGGGAGTTAGGGACCGCCATGGTAGGACAGCGGTGGGACCCATGGACACAGTACACTACTTACCCTTTGTAGCATGGGTAGAGTCAACAGACCATCCATGACACCCCGAGGCAGGAGATAGACTCATGAGGGAAACATCCGGGCCTTAGGCTAGCAGCCAGTAGGATGCCTTCTGGCTCCTGGAGCCATGAGAGCATCTTGCCCTCACCATATTTACTTAACAACCTGGCATGAGCCTAAGAGATATGCTCCTGCCTGCATCACACTTCCTTGGCATCCGGCCTGAGCCCAAGGAGCATGCGTTCTAAGTGCTTTAGAGTCACGGAGGACAGCCCCAGGTCATTATAGCATCATTAGCATTGCAGTTTTGACCCCTTTGGTGAGCGTTGGCAACCACACTTATGCCAACGAGGCCCATATAAGTTCAAAGGCTCACCCTCCTGATATGAGGGTGGAAACTCTCAATTAAATGGATAGAATCCTGATAAATAGATAGAATCCTAGACCCCAAGACTCAGGAAAAGTCCCAATAAACACCTCAAAACCAAAACCAGTTGGGGCTGCTCCGGGTGAAGCTCAGCCTTGAGCTTTCTTTTCGGCCTGCTCCTTTCCACTCTGCGGAGTGGACTTTCCCTGTGATAAAACCTCTGCTTTTCTTGCTGCTTCTGTGTGTCCTGCTCATTTCTTTGGGATACCAAGAGCTTGGATATCAGGAGATAGAGACCGCCTATCCAGTGAGCCAGCCAGAAGGTACTTATTTCTTCCTGGCTTTGTTTTTGGAAAAAAAACAAAAACAAAAACGAAAAACGCCAGTCTTGCTGCCTGCCTGTGGGCATGGGTCAGGCAGTGAAAAGCCACAGGGCACCCAACACTGGAAGCCCCCGGTGACACGTTAACCCGGTTGTGGAGCGGAGACTCTTAGGCTGCACCAGGCAGAAGGCAAATCCACACCTCATGCAGGCTTGTGTTTGTGTGGCCAAAATGAACTTTTCTCTATCTAAACTAAAGCTGGATTTAAGTCTGGTCCTGTGAGTCACTCTGGCTTTACTACTCTTCCGTGTGGGTGGTGGGGGCTGAACGGAAGTCCACGCTCAGTTTCCGCATTCCCCAGCCCAGTCCCTCTGGGGGCTCCCTCATGTGACACTTGACCTGGGAGGGATGGTGTTGCAGCCCATCCACCCATAGGGGGAGGAAAAAAGCCCTGGTTCCCCGCACACCAGGGCCAAATGTGCCCCAATACGGCTGGGAGGAAAAAATGGCGGATCACATCCTACTTGATATCATCTGTCGTCACATGGATCATAACCAAATCGCTGTGGGGAGGCCGTCTGCCTCTGGTGGTGGCCTGACACCAGCCCAATTGTCCCCACCCCCTTGTGCCTGTGCAGCACCACGTGGGATGAAATCCAAACCTCACCCCAGTGCCGCCTTTGTCAGGGCAGGTGTTGAGAGTATTTTAGTGGGAGAACCCAGAGAGAGTTTGAGGCTTGGTGTGCTTCATTAATCATCTATTTAGTTGTCGTAAAGTCACAAAGATTTGGCCTTTAGAAGTTAACTGTAATATGGATAGTCTTTGGCAGCTTTTTGATGCCTTTAGATGAAAGATTCAGCGTAGGTCCTGATTTCTGTTCCCCTCTCTAACACAGTTGGCATTTCCTGCTATAATTCACATTCTTTTCACAAGAGCCCAGTTCGAGTCACATGGTCACAAACATGGACCACTGCTAAGAGTAGAGAATTGTACCATGGTCGTAAAGCTATCATAGTCCGTAGAAAATTCTCAGGGATCCCAACCTTGCACTGGTGGCAGGTTTGTGTCAGAGACATCTGGTAGCTCAGGCAGACACTTGGGGCAGTACCCCTAGGCCTGTCACTTCAGCTCTAAGGCAGTTTTCAAGGACACTCTCAAGGTGAGCTATAGCCCTAGACCTTGTTTTTTTTTTTTTTTTTTTTTTTTTTTTTTTCATAGAAATCTCAAGGCATCATGGGAAACAGCCTTCCTATTCCACCTACATCACCTTTGGGCTGCATCTTCAACCTCTGGGAATAACTTGACCCAGATAATCTAGAAAAGCAACAGTTTTTTCTTTTAAATTGCAATATAGGGCTGGTGAGATGGCTCAGTGGTGTAAGCGCCTGCCTGGCAAGCGCGAGGGCCCGAGTTCGACTCCCGGAACCCACATACGAAAAAAGGGCCGGTGATATCGCTCAGCGGCACAGGTGCCTATTGGCGTGCGAGGTCCTGAGGTCGACCCCCGGTACTCACAAAAAAAAAAAAAAAAAATTCAATCCAGAGATCAAATCTTACTAAAAACCTGGAAAGAGGGAACCCCTTAAGACCAATTAAAACTCAAATGGAAGGGGCCATTTGAGGTTCTCCTAGCTACTTCCACGGCAGTCAAATTAAGAGTGATAGACAGCTGGGGCCATCTTTCTAGGGTCAAACCAGCTCCTGCAGAAGCACCAGCACTGATGCCGTGAAGCACGCCGACCCCTGAGAACCAGATCTCAGTAGAGGAACTCAGCTTCCTGTTCGAAGAGAAACCCTAGCCTACAAAAAAGTAACTTTTGAACTGCCATGAACTCCTATGGTAATCAGATCTCTAAGTTTTATGACACTGTCTTAAATGCTCTCACTGACTATAGCTTAGACTTACTTTCTGACCCTAAACTATTTCTTTCTTTTTTTTTTTTTTTTTTTTTTTTTTTTTTTGTGGTTACCAGGGGTCAAACTCAGGACCTTGCGCTTGCCAGGCAGGCACTTATGCCGCTGAGCTATCTCACTGGCCCCCCCTAAACTATTTCTAAACTTTGCCTTAGATCTTTTCTTTATAAGATGATCTCTCTGACTACTCGTGGGAAGAAATTACAGCCTCGTTAGAGCTATGACCCCAGAACTCCCACAACACTAGTGGGCTCCAATTCTGGGACTGAGCTTTCTCATTCGTGATGTAATCTTTACTGTCATCCGACTCTTCTGCCTTCCAGAACTAATCCTCTGGTGCCACCTGTAGGCGCTACTTCACTATGAAAGCCTGCACTGTATTTTTCTAGGCTGGCTATATTTTACAACTGTCTTCTTCTTACCTAGTTGTCCTTGCCTCCCTATAACTCAGCAGGCCATGTTCTATCTAAATCCAGATGCCTCTCACCCCAAATATACAAATTGGTGGGTCTGTGCCTCCAGGTAAAGGCATATAGCTCTCTCAGTGAATACTGATTGGACATTTCTGGAGACCACTCCTCAGTATAACTATTTTCTTTTATTTTGTTTTTATGTGGGTACCGGGAGTCGAACTCAGGACCTTGAGCTTGCCAGCAGGCGCTTGTGCCACTGAGCGATATCACCGGCCCTTTTTTCCTTTTTATGTGGGTATCGGGAGTTGAACTCAGGACCTTGCGCTTGCCAGGGAGGCACTTATGCTGCTGAGCTATCGCACCAGCCCAGTATAACTATTTTAATAAGCCAAGTTGAGTTATTAATGTAAGGGTGGATTTAGAAATTAGAGGCTTCATTTTACACACTCTGGACCCATTGGGACTTCTCATCTGTAGACTCATCTTTGAAAATATTATACTAAAATCTACTACACTCATCAGTGTCACTTATAGCTCCTGCCACCCAGACACTGTCCCACTTGGCCATGCAATAAATTGTCATAACTCTATTTTCACCCTCAAACCATCAGGCATCATAAGACAGTTTTCCACAACCAGACTGCCTCCTTTCTTGTATATGGCTGAGTCCTATACAAACTAAATAATCTCATGAGGCCTCTTGCAGGGACCCAAAATAGCTATTTCAGTACCTCAAGGTGCCCCAAACCCCCAACACATGTCCGTTTAATAACTCTAATTTTTTCCATCAGCTTCACAGTGAACAAGAATCAAACTGCCTTAAATTCAATGAGTTTTGGGGATGGGATGAAACTCAAGATCTCCTAACCTGGAATCATACTTCTGGAATGTCTTCCTGTCTCAATCCTCTAGCAGGCATGTCCACAGCAGAGAATTAGTCAACCTATGAGGCATGGAGTATGCATGGTACCGAAGCCCCCAAGCACTATGGAGTAATCTCTATATTATCCTGTCTAAACCCTAAAAATAATACCTACTTCCTTTGTGGGACTACAGCCTTCTTATGCCTTCCCCTAATATGGGGAGACACTTGAACACTGGCTTACATTCTTTCCAAGCTAAACCTTCCTAACTCCCCAGTATCAATTCATCTCTCTCAAAACATTGAGGGAGCTATCATTTGTTGCTTTAAGGGGGCTGAACCAGTCTCCATCCCGTAGGACTCCTCATGAAAATAAAAAGAGCAAGAACAGCAGGACTAATACATTCTCTGGTCCATACCTAAACCTTAGTATTGGCTCTCTTAGTCAACAAATAATTGACCTGGTAGAGGCCACGATGTCACTTCAAAGGGAAGCTAACTCCCTAGCTGGAATTGTCCCCCAAATCTGTGGTGCACTTGATCTCCTTGCAGCCAATCGAGTTAGTACTTGTGCCATGCTAAAAGAAGAATGCTGCTTCTTAATTAATGAAATTGGCCAAGTTATGAATAACCTTGATTCTATCAAAAAGAGCCAAGGACAATCCGGAACATTATGAAAACTGGGGGATTGATCAATAAATTGGAAATTCAAATGTCTGGTTTTAGTTCTCCTCGCTCGCCCCTTTTGCTGGATCTTTCGTAACCATAATCCTCCCCCTAATCTTTGGATGTTGCTTACTTAACCTCTTAATCTCATTTATATCTTCCAGATTACCACAGTGCCGTGCCAGGCTAATGCTAGTTTATGGATTTCAGCCTATCCTGCCAGAATTCAAGCCTGAAGTGTCAGAGATTCCCCTGTAACACTTAAATAGTGTGACAGAGCCATGGTCCCCTATAGACAAGGACAATGTCCCTCTTAAAAGGAAGCAGCTACTGAAAAAAAGATCTTCAGCCTTTTGACTTCCTGTAAAGATTCATGAAGATCATGTTTCTAAGGGGGAAGTTGAGACAAGAGATGGTCAGGGTGGGAAAAATCCTGACCTTAGACTTAGAGTAGACAGGGTACCTTCTGGCTCTTGGAGACCAAAAGAGTATCTTGCCCCAACCCCATTTCCTTGACATCCTGGCATCAGCCTAAGAGAAATGGTCCTGCCCTCACCATAGTTACTTGACATCCAGCATGAGCCTGAGGAGTATGTTATCTAACTATTTTAGAGTAATAGAGAGTAAACTCACAGACATTATAATATCATTAGCATTGCATTTTTATCCTTCTTGGTGGGCTTAGGCAGCCATATGGGTTCCAACTAGGCCCATATAAGTTCAAGAACTCCTGTGTGAGGGTGAAGACTTTCAATTAATTGGAAAGAGTTCTGCTAGGTACCATCCCAGACCGCAAGACCCAGGAAAGGTCCCAGTAAATACCTCAGAACCCAAAGTAGAAGAGTCAAGCTTGCTCTTGCACTTTCTCATCAGCCTGCTCCACTCTGCAGAGTGTACGTTCCTTTTAATAAAACCTCTGCTTTTCTTCTACTTCCACGTGTCTTGTTGCATTCTTTGTTTTAGGTACCAAGAGCTTGGGTACCAGGTGAGACAAGGATCCCTTGTCTGATAACAAAATCGCAGAAGCAGAATATTTGCATGGACTGAGAAATGATTAGCAAAGGAAAACCTAGCTTCACTTGCTCTTAGTCAACTTATTTATTTATTTATTTTTTGTAGGTACCGGGGGTCGACCTCAGGACCTCGTGCACCAGCAGGCGTCCATGCTGCTGAGTGATATCACTGGCTCTTTTATTGTATGTGGGTACCGGGAGTCGAACTAGGGCCCTCGCGCTTGCAAGGCAGGCGCTTACGCCGCTGAGCCATCTCACTGGCCCACTCTTAGTCAACTTAAAACCCACTCGTTTTGAAGGTCACACAGCAGTGAAATACATTATTAGCCTCCTGCTAGCTTTGCTGTAGCATCGCTTCTGTTGCGTGGGTTATGGTAACCATATCCAGGTTACTACCCCGAGACCTGAGGGCCACTCTTGCTGAAAACAGTAACCCTTTACTTGAGCCTACGGACATCTGCTGAGTGACTAAAATGTGACAAAAGACTTTGCATATCTGTATTCATACTGTCTGTCTCCTTTGCTGTCTTAACCCTTGGGTCAGATTCTACTCAGCTCTGGGTGTAGGCATGTTGATCATTTCAAGATGTTTTGTCCAAGACCATAATACAAAGTTCACTTGGCCTATGGCCCACTGGAGCCGGTACGCATTTCCTTTTACATTCTCTCTCCACTCTTTTCTGACCCCCCCATGCTTCTTCGTGAGGTAGTAGCCCAAGAACCTGAAGTTCTTCTAAGGCAGCAGAGGCTCCGCATCTCCACTTTGTTGACCTCTTCGGGCTCTGACTGGGGACACTTTGACCCTACGAGAGGGCCCAGAGCACAAGGCTGGGGTGTTTTATACAGGATGCTGGAGCCAGATACCCACAAGTTCAACAGCCTCCAGGCCAAGGTGCCCATGACTACCTGGTGGTCCAAGTCTGTCACAAGAAAAGAATCTTCTGGAACTATACTCCTGGCTGGTGGAAACTACCAGATTCTAGCCCACCACAGCAAATTAGTAAAAATTTGATGCTCTCTTTCCTCTGAGAGCAGCTGCTTGGTCACTTTCTTGGCCAATTGCTGACTCCCTTTGTCACCAGATAGGGTCCAAGGAGATTTCCACACCCCCCCAAAAAGAACCAGGTCTTCAACTTGGCCTGCTGAGTGGATTCTTGACTCACGTCAAGGAAAAGGAATTTCATAAGACATCAGCTTGAAGTGTAAGCAGATTTATTAGGCAGAGTTAGAAGGTAAGGGAGAAGAAGAGAAGATTCCAGCTAGAGAGGCTGCAGGGGGCTTGCCCTGATGAAGCAGTTCAGATTAGCGTTAGCACACAGAAGCACAATGCCAGCTTTTAAGAATTATGGAAACAAAGCTTTGTAAATAAGGAGGGGAAGAGGGGTTGAAGGGAGGGGAGGGGAATGGGAAAAAAAGAGGTACCGAGATATATCATGTGCAGGTACAAATTCCCTATGATGAATGTGATCAATATATATATATATATCTATCTAAATTGTACCAATAAACTTAATAATAGAAAGAAAAAAAGAATTAGCCAAGGTGGGCTGGGGTCTAGTCTGTGCAAGTTTTGATTTCCGTAGCTCTGGAGGAATCCTTTGGCTTGAGGAGCAATTTGGTTCCCATGAGATAATTGTCTTTGCTCAAGAGCATGATCTCATTGGAGATGGGCTGCGAGGCTGTGCATTTCCTGGTGGTCACAGGTTTAGCACAGTGACTGGAGACTTCAGGCCTTGCTCCAGGGGAAGGATCTGGAACTGGATGTTGTAAAAGTTGGTAATCAGATGTCCCTGTAAACCCTGAAAACGAGTCACCCTTATCTCAGTGTCCTCAGTCTTGCAAGGGGATGAGATAGGTTATGAAAAATTAGAGATACTAAACATTTTTTGACAATTTTTTTCCTGAACGATTGACATACTTATATCCATAGTTTAATGTAATAAGGGATGCAAAATGGAAGTCAAAATTTGCTTTGCTTTTAGTTACTTATTGTATGTCTCTAGGTCCATCCTCTAGGTCCCTGTGACAATCCTTTTTTTGTCTTTGTTCATAGCACAAACAAGCCCCGGGAGAAAGATATGGAATACAGATATGAATAACCTTAGGTAATGTGATTGTGTCCCGAAGTTGCAGTTTTCTTAACAGTACAGTGTTAAAGTTATGATTTTCCTCCTCTCCCCTTTCTACCTATTTTCTTTTATTGTACTTTACTTTTAATTAAAGCTTTAAATTAGCTGAAGATGCCCTGCTCCCCGAAAAGCTTTGCCTGTGCAGAAGTGTGCATGCTTGCACTATTTGGCCCAGTCTTATTTCTCCCATCTCTGAGCCCAAAGATTTCATTATCTGGTGTCACTAGGACAGGGGGTGCCCAGGAAATACTTGTTGAATAAAAAGTCCCTTGATCCCTGCTGTGTGTCTGCCCTGTGCATGTCACAGGGCAGGGGTGAGTGAGTTGGTGGCCAGGGGTCTTTGCCCTCAAGGTATGCTGTAATGTTTCTGTAGCAGTGAGAATAAGGTTTGGCATCAGGACAGACCCCTGCTGGGTCAAGCTGACAGCAGGTAGATGAGGAAAAGAAAAATAGGTATGCAAATTTACTAACTTGCAATCACAAAGTGTAGTTACCTATTGGCTCCCTGTGGTTCAGAAGCACATACCCTTTTCCCAGAGGGGAGGAGGAAGTTGAGAATGTAAGGGTAATAGTAAATGAGTTGGGGGGTCTGAATGGGACTGATGCACAAGACCATCGTGGGTGACAAGTCTATGCCAGTGCATTGGCAGGCTCTAGTCTTAGTTCCTCTTTCCTGCGTTAGGAGTTCAAAAACTCAGTGACGGGACCAGCGGTAATGGGTTTCATCCTCGGTGGATCTGGACTTCATGCAGATAAGGGGATGTTTGAGTGAAGCTTCTCCCAGCCTGTGATACTAAGTTCCTAAGCTAATCAGCACATCAACTATATTTGGAGTGACAGACCCTGGACCCCTTTATGGGCTCCCTTGGAGGCTTACCCAGAGTGCAGAGAGATGCCTGACCGGGAGAGCCACGTGGGCCTGGAACAGGTGGGATGAGGGCTTTAGGGCTGAGGCTGCTTGATGACGCAGGTCCTGAGGACGTTTTTCCCCAGTGCCCTAGTGCCTGATGCCCTGATGCAAAATGACTAAGATAAAGAGCAGCTCATTCCTGCAGACCAGCCTTGGGCATGGCCTTGAGTCTGATTGGAGATCAATTACCGGTGGCCCTCAAACCTTGAGCATGGCCTTGAGTCTGATTGGAGACCGATTACCAGTGGCCCTCAAAGCTAGCCTGCCGCATGGCCCTTGACCAGAAGGTAATGCAGATAAGGCTGCAGGCAGTTAGAAAAGACTAAGGGTGGGCTGGGGTCTGGCACAGATGGCACTGTGACAAGGGTAAGGAACTAGCTCTCCTCTTATTCTTGAGAATACTATCTTCGAGGACTTCCTCTGGCTGTGGATGTCCAGGTTCAACCGGAACAGTAATTACAATGATAACGGTCACTCTCCATTATTGAGTCTTTAACTTAGGGCAGGCAGGGTCTGCAGTTATTTACATGATGAAAATGTGGTATATGTACACAGTGGAATGTTAGCCAACCATAACGAAGAATGAAATCATGTGAATTGCAGGAAAATAGATGGAACTGGAGACCATAATGTTAAGTGAAATAAGCCAGACGAAGAAAGTTAAATATCGCATGATTCAGCAGGTGATATAGCTCAGCGGCATAAGTGCCTGGCTGGTAAGTGTGAGGTCCTGAGTTCAACTCCTGGTACCCACATATGAAAAAAGGGCTGGTGATATCGCTCAGTGGCACAGGCGCCTGCTGGCATGTGAGGTCCTGAGTTCGACCCCCGGTACCCAAACACACACACACACAAAATCACATGATTTCTCACCTAAAATGTAAATACATAAAACAGTAAAATAAAGGAGCAATGATAGGAAACAAAGAAAAAATGATTAGTCTGTTTAATTCATCCACTGACTCCCTGAGGATACACACCATAATCCCCATCGTGGGGAAAAGACAGGGATTCCAAGATTGAGAATAATTTACCCAATTCACGCAGCCAACAAGAGCTGCCTTACATACACCAAGAAACTCATGTCTTAATCTTTTAAGCCTCCATCAGCATTGAGAATACCTGTTCCGTGTCTTTGGCAGACTAGAAGAATGAGGTGCAAACAAATGGAAAGTAACCCTCACGTGACACCACCATAGGATGTTACTCTCTGTTGTGTGATTGTGGTTATGAAACCCATTCCTTGGGCGGTAGATTAACAATAGCTCAAAGGCATACACAAATTTTCATTTCATTTCTTTTTTTTTTTTAATGTGGGTACCGAGAGTCGAACTCAGGACCTTGTGCTTGCCAGGCAGGTGCTTATGCCGCTGAACTATCTCACCAGCCCTCCTTGTCTCTATTTTATGATGGAGAAAACAATGGCCTAAGCTCATACAGCTGGGAGGGGACAGAGCTGGGAATCAAACGCATGGATTAAAGGTATTTTCACTTGAGATATTTAAATTATTTGCAGCAAAAGTGGGGAAGGAATTATTGGGATGACTGACTCACATATCCACAGGCTCTGAATGCGCATGCCCCATATCTTCCTTTGTTGCTAATTGTCTTGGGAAGAATGGGATACAGACTTTGGGAGGCTCAGCTCGCAATGGAAATGTGGAGGTTCTCATTCATAAAGCAGGCAAAAATGCCTTTAAAGGTCCTATAACATCAAGCCTTTCCCTTTCTTTCTAATCTCTCTCTGAGTTGCCTGTTTTTGTTTTTGTTTTTTTTTTTTTTTTAACTTGCTGCTTAATGTTCTTCTAGGCAAAAGAAAAAAGATGCATCTTCTTGGCACATATTTTATCATTTATCTTTATATTGTGCACTGTCAGTTTTAAGTGTGAATATAAGAGCACTTAATTTGCATGCTGCATCTTCCAAATTACAGAATTTGTAATTCATTCTCAACAAGTACAGTAGAAATACTGCACAAAATAATGAAACTCTTATTCTTTCACTTCTGCACTGGAGATGGAAACCAGGGCCTCATGCAGTGTAGGCAAATGCTCTACCACCAAGCCACACCCCAGTCTCCTGATTCTATTCCTGATACTCACAACTCTGCAAACACGGCCCTCCACTTTGGGCTTATTGATGAGCTAGGAAGGACTGGAAGGAATTTCTGTCAGGTGATGTTGAACAGGAAAAGGAAGATGAATAGAAGTCTAACTTATTCTATTTTGATCAAGAAATACCAACATCTTCTATATATATGGACATATAGACTTATACAGGATAAATGAGAGCATAGGGCTTTAGCAAAAGGGAAAAGGGATTGCTAGGGTCTCAGGTTTCAACAGTGAGCTATTTTGGCTCCCAAGTGATGAGAGTTGCTTTGGCAAAATAAATTTTAAATACAAAAAGTGTGAACAAGGATGTGGTATAATAGCAGTTACAGGCCACTTAGGTTCATATGTTCACTGATGACCAAATGAAAGGAGGCCATATATTTTGATAAAAAGGAAAAAGGATTTATTCAAAACTAGTTCCAAGAAAGTGGAGGGGCCTGTTTATCTCAAATCACCACTTCCCCGTGCTCAGGTGGACAAGGGTCTTTTATAGTAAGGAGCAGAGGGGAGGAGCACAGGGCAGATCTCCAGCTCTCCTATCACTTTCAGCCACCTTCAGCTCACTGACCCCTTTCTGGTGGAAAGGCAGCGGGGTTCCAGCCTCCAGGGGCTTGCATCTGCATATTCTGTTACTTCATTCAGCTGAAGAGAAGAGGGAGTGTGCTCAGCAGGAGGAAGCTTGGAGAAGTTGTTTATCTCTAAAAGAAAAAAGAATCTAACTCTTAAAGTTCCATTTTGCACTGCGGGTTACAAGAGGCACTCATACTCCTGGAGGGAATCTAAATTGGGGCAGCGTGGAAGGACATACTTCTTTGTGAAATTAAAGACATGAAATTAGCAAGATACTCAGAGCATCATGAAAATGTGGGGTGTCTTCTTCAAAAATGACTAGAAATGTCCAGCTGTGAGCATGAAACCCGGTGCAGGGCCCTCCTGTGAGGTCAGGCTCTCTTTGACCATTGTGTCCAATTCTTACAATACCCTGGTGAGGCAGGGGCTGCGCCATCGTCCATTGTACAGATAAGGAGACCTAAACCTAAGGTGGTTTCGTCACTTGACCATGGCTGCTGAGATGGCAGGTGGCAGTGTTCCCACGCTCAGCCAGCCCTTCGGCCAGGTGCTAACACTAGAACGGAGGTCTTCCTCTGAGCCTGGTGGCATTCTAAGCTCTGCATGGAATTGCTCGTTAGTCCCATGTCAGCTCTTATGGGAAGGCTCCATGGCCCTTTGCTTCCACTGCAGACAAAGAATTGGAGCAGAGAGCATCATGGGAGTGTATCCAAGGTCACAGAGTTAGAAGAACTGCTGTGAACATGCCCTGGGCCTTGCTACCATGCGCCCCAGTGACATGGCTGCTGCTTCATAGAGGTTATTTTAAAAAAATTATTTTTAAAGTTCCAGCCTGTGGTATTTGTTTTTATTTTTTGCATTTATTTATTTATTTGTTATTTTTATTAGTCCATGTTTGCAGTACATAATGTTTACATTCCTTGTATGGAGTTGGCCCATGCACGTAACACATCTTCATTCCTTTTTTCATCCCTTCTCCCTCCCCTGCCCCTCCCTCCATCTCTTCATACCCCTCCCCTTTGAGAATGATCTAGCACCCTACTTTCGGTTATCTATCTTTCACTTTTCTCTTTATTTGTACTTTGGGTTTCTTGTGCAAGAGAAACTATGTGACATTTAAGCTTGTGTGTCTGATTTAGTTTACTTAACATTATGGTTTCAAAGTGCACCCATTTTCCTACAAAGGACTCAAGTTTTATCTTCATAGAAGTTCTGGAAGGTGCATCTCACAGGGTGGCTAAGCCCCTGTTCTTGGGCTCAGCTTACCCTAGGCTGAATCTATCTCCTCTGACTCAGTTTCTTCATCTGCCAAATGGGATGATCATAGCTACCTCATGCACTTTCTGAAGCTTAGATAGCATAGGAAAAGCCTGCAGATGTGGCTGGTGCCCAGAGGCTGTCTGTGGGGGGGGGGTGGCTGAACCTGATCATAGGAGGTTTTCTGGAGGGACACTCACTGGGTGGGAGATGGGGATACCAAGACCTTAACTCTCTCTGTTCAAGTTTCTAGTAACATCCAGTATCTGTTTCTCTTCTCTCCCTCCTTTCCCCCTAAAACGTTCATTAAATGGCTTAATTAAACTTCTTTGCATGAAACAAACAATCCCACACTCACATACTTTTCACATGTTCGTGGAGAGTCCTTGCTATTCCACCAAGGCCTAGAAGGCAGGGACACTGGCGAATGCGTGAATGAAGAAACAGTGGGACGCGTGCTTTTGCTAACATGCATTCTCTTCCTTTGCATCTTGCTGCCTTGCTTTTTCTTGGCTCCCTTCTCCCTCCATCCAGCTGACTGGTGCCCCCTCCTGTTTCCTGGTCCATTAAGAACTTTGCTGTCCTTCCTGGTTTTTCTATTTTCACATAGTGCTACACAGCCAGGTACATTCAGATGCAGAAATGGAGGCTGTTTTGTTCATTTCCTGAGAATAAGATAATAGGGCACGTGTTTTTCTCCATGAGCATCACCTGGCAGAAATCTTTCCCACCCACTGTTATAACCTCAGTTCATTCTTTGACGTGAGAGTGCAATAACTCATTCAGCTATCTCTCTTTAAAATGCACTAAGTTTGTTTTCCTTCCAGTAAGATGGAAATAAAGATCCTTCTTACTGTGTCCCTATGAACAGGAGCTTTTATTCCTACAGAATGCATTTAGAGGGTAGACTTAAGAAGCATATCTTTTTAGGTGAAAAGATGTAGCTAAGTTATTAAAAACCAGTTTCCATGTCCTTCAACCATTTATTTATCTGTGAGAATCCCTTTCCCTCCACATCCCACCTTCTGCAGGTGTTCTACCTGTTTTTAACTCATTACAGTCTGACGGGTGTTCAGGTGTCTTGGGGGGAGGATGAGAAGGTGGCGCTTTGTGGGGGGAGCAGAAGCAACAGGAAGGGCGGGGGCTTTGGGGGGTGGCAACTGCTTCTCGGGCTCCTTACAGCTGCATTTCTGGTGGAGGCATCGCACCTAGATAGGATAATCACTTTTGAAATACTAAATGCTCCTACATTTTAATATTTTATTATCTAATATTTTATAACACAAATAACACACAGCACACTTGTATACAGTAAGAAAACCATAAAACTAACACGAACCTCTTGGTGCCACCATTACTGGTGTGGCCTGAAGATTACAGGGTCCCTCTAGAGCAGTGATGGCAAGCCTTTCGGAGACCAAGTGTCAAAACTGCAACCCCAAACCACTCACTTATTGCAAAGTGCCAACAATGTAATTAAACCTGAATGCTGAGGTTTTTGTTTAGGAAAAAAACTGCTATCTGATGCTTAGCTGCTGGAGCGGCTTCGCTTGAGTGCCAACAGAGAGGGCCCCAGGTTCGCCACCACTGTTATGGAGTATTTGGTTGGGGGTGACCTTTGCACACTTGCTTCCCCCTTGAGGAATAGTGCGAGATGCAGGAATGGAACTTATGGTCATCATGACTAGGAGGACTCAGGTTGTGATTTAAATTAGTTTCAAGGAAAAATATCTTTGACCATTTACACACCACGGAGTCGGTTTCAACTTCAAGCCATGACGTACGCATGTGGCCTTTTCTCTCTCCACGCCCTGTGCTGGGTGTCAGTAAATGCCTACGTCAGTTAGCTATCATCATGATTTGCTTTCCTGTAATTTTTGGCTTGTCTTATTTGTCATTATCTGGAAGCGTTGCCTTATTCCTGTGGCCCGTGGCTGTTCTGTGTCATCCTGGAAGAGATGTAGGAGGACGCTGTAGAATTCCCCCAGGCCCAGCCTCAGGTCCAACATAGACAAAGGAAGAAAGAGGAAGTGAGGAAGAAAAGAGCTACTGAAAAATTCAGGTATAGGCAGCTCACTCAGAAAGCCCCTTGGAGGTGAGAGGCAAAAATTGCAATGGAAGCCGGGTGTGGTGGCACATGCCTATGATCTCAGCACTCGGAAAGCTGAGGCAGGGGGATTCCTGCAAGTTCGAGGCCAGCCTGGGCTACATAGTGAGTTCAAGGCCAGCCTGAACTACACAGAGAGACCCTGTCTCAAACCCCTCCACCCCCCAAAAAAGAAGCAGTGGAAATAAGCATCATTAAAGTCTCATGATTAAGCTCATTTTTATTTGAAATTAAAACTGAAATATGGTTCTTAGAGTGTCACTCTTTAAAACTCTCTAATGGACAAATAATGAGGTGACAGTTTTTTACAAATCAGAACCATGCTTGCGTGACAGTGGGAGAATAATGCGGAATCAAAGAAAATTAGCTCTGTGTCATGGATGTAATTGAGCAAGAGCTGAGAATGATAATGAAGTTTCTTGCTTAGTGAGCAACATAAAAAACTTAATTATAGAAAATGATTTTCCTAAGCCAGAGATTCGGGACCAGGGAGGAGAAGGGGGTGGGTTAGTTTGGACTCTGGGCTGGATTCTCAGGGATCCTCAGAGGGGACCACTGACCCGCAGCCCACCAAGGCTCTGCCAAATCCAGTACCCAGCTCAGGCCCTTGCCAGGCAGCCGCTGAGATGCTCTGGTGACCTCTGCCTCCTGGTGCGCACCCTCCTGTGTGACCTCCTACTTTTGGGTGCTGGCTGGACCTGAGCCTGGCTTCTAATCAATAGCACAGCAGAAACGATGGGATGCGCTGCTGTGATCAGGTGGCAGAACAACGGTGGCATCCATCCCGGGCCCTTCCCTGGCCCTGCAGCCTGCTCCCCGTGAGGGTATCCTGCTGTCCGCTGGAGAGGGCCCCATGTTCAGGATCAGGCGCCAGACTCTTTGGTCTGCAGCCCAAAGGACTGAGGCCTCTGACGGCCCTGTCCTGACATGACCGCAGCCCTGGCCAGCACCTTGATTGCAACCTGTGAGAGATCCAGAGCCACAGGTGCCAGCCAAGCTGTGTCCAGACTCCTGACTCACGGTGGCTGAGGCCGTGGGTGTTATTTGAAGCGCTGAGCTTTGGAGGTAATTTGTTCTGTAGTAATAGACAACCGATACAACACTCAAGCCTCCTTAGAGACTTGTGTCAGCGTTCTCACATTACTTCCCCTCCACGTGCGGTCTGTGCGCCCTGGGTCAGTGAGTTAATGCTTCCAAGCATTAGTTTCTTCATGAGTGAAGGAAAGAGTCCTAACTTCCATGGCTGAGGGGACCGGAGAGCAGATGTGGCCCAGCGCTCAGCGCAGGGCTGGGGCAGAGTGTGGTGGTTGCTGTCATCTGTTGCTGAGTAACAAATGACTCTCAACTGTAGTAGCGAACAAGCACCATTGCTAAGCTCCCGGGATCTGTGGGTAAGGCATCCGGACAGGGCCCGTGGGGATGACATGTTTCTGCCCCCCGTGTGGTGTCCGAGGTCTCAGCTGGTGGATTAACGACCAACGGTGGCACAGATTGTTCCAAACTTCATGGCTGCAGAGAGCACACACTCATCGTCTCTCAGCCGTCCAGGTCTGTTGAGGGGGGCAGGGCTGAGCTGGGTTCTCAGCCTGGGGTCTCCCCATGCTGCACTTCGGATGTCACCTGGGGCTGTGGTCTCATTCACGGCTCATCAGAGGCTCAACTGGGGGAAACCCACTTCCAACTCCTGCAGACGGCTGCAGAATCAATCTCCTTGTAGGACGGAGTCCCTGTTTTCTTTCTGGCTGTTGTCTGGGGCGTCCTTTCTGCTCCTAAGGCGGCCAGTGTGAAGTTTCCTGCCACGTGGCCTTCCCCATAGGCAGTGGACAATGGCAGCTGCGGAGCCCAAAGGGGAGACCCTGCCCCAGTGTGCTCAGGCAGTCATGTAGAAGGTGATGTCATCATGAGTAACGTCACCTTGTCATTCAGTGCCTTGTCCTTTAGTGTGCTCTTTTTTTTTTTTTGTGGGTACCGGGGGGACGACCTCAGGACCTCGCGCGCCAGCAGGCGCCCGTGCCGCTGAGCGATATCACCGGCCCCTTTTTCGTATGTGGGTTCCGGGAGTCGAACTCGGGCCTTCGCGCTTGCAAGGCAGGCGCTTAAGCCGCTGAGCCGTCTCACCGGCCCCTTTAGTGTGCTCTTTAGCAGCACATTGTCCTTTGGTGTGGTCTGCCAGGGAAGTCATATCTGATCACCTTTGCTGTATCTAATCAATTAGAAGCGAGTTACAGGTCCTGCTCACCCTTGAGGGGAGGGAATTACTGAGAGCCAGTGACCTAGCTGGCAGGCCTTAAATGGAAGGACTGAGGTTAGGAAGCTCCCGTGTTTGGGGGTGACTGTGACTTGAACAGCTGAGGACTGGCATGATCTAGCAGAGGCTTCTTCACTCATGTGAGCTGATGGCTGGGCTCAGCTGGGACGATGGAGCCTCTGGGCTTTCCACGTGACTTAGGACTTTTACACAGCAGTGTCTGGGTTGTGACAGGGGACATCAGAAGAGCAAGACTTCCAAGAGAACTGCAGGAATTTTAACGGTCTTTTCTGACCTAGCCCTGGGATGCACATGACCTCTTTTCTGTTGCATCTGTTAGTGACGAGTGAGCCACAGACCAACCCAGACTCAAGGATTAGGGGAGTTACACCCCTCCTCTTGGACAGTGCTACGTCTCATGTGGAAGAGCCTGTGGGTTGGAAAACAGACCATCGTCTGGAAATACAATCTGACACAGTATTTGGTAACTAGCAATGATAATACTGACTTTTCCCTCCATTCTGCAGAATAAACTGAGGCTCAGAGAGGTGGAGCCTTCCCCGAGGTTTCTTATCTGTGTGCATTTTTCCTGTCTGATCTCCTGTATGATTTTTTTAATTGAAACTAGAAGAAACAGAATGTTTTTAGATCTTTGCATTTTAGGCAGAAAAGAATTGGTGTGTCATCAGCCCCACAGAATTGGCACTTGAAAAGTCACTTGAAAAGGTGAGGACCGAGCACTAGATTGGGCCTCCAGGAAAGGCTGCGTGAACACACACTACTGGCTGAGCTGGAGGAGCTGCCTCTCAGCCACCATCCAGGAGATGGAATCAAGAGTCTGTCACTAGAATGTAGGAATTGTGGAACACACGGCCGTAGCTGTGACCCAGAGACCAGGAAGCTGCTGCCATTCCAACCACATCCCAGCTCCCACAGAACAGCTCACTGATCATGGGAAGGTGGGGTCAGTCTAGCTCTGGTCACAACTGCCTGTTGGTATAACATGGGCTCATTCCTGGACACCTAGATTCTTGGGTAGTCCCCTCTCCATCTCTGCAAACTTAACAGCAGCAAACAGCCCAAACCCAAGCAGACAATTTGACCTTATTTCTGCCTTCAAGATACTGTGCAAGTGCATCTAATTGGCAGAAATGAATTCACCACTCCCCAAGGTAGCTGCAAGGGAGTCTGGAAAATTTAGGTCTTTCTTCCAGGAAGGTACACTGGAGAGAGAGAAGAATTGATACGCTGTACATTCAACAGCTGAGCAAATTGCAACCTTTTCTGGAGCCTCCAACCCCATTCCCACCTTGAGAAATCCTTTACATTTGATTGGTAAGAACCGTATCACATAGGCACAAACTAAAAGGGAGTCTAGAATTTTAGGATCTGGCAAAAGGAGATAGCCTTGGCTTAGACCAGAGCAGGTACACTGTCTTCCCGAACGAAACGGGGGTTCTGTTGGCAGGGAGGTAGAAGAGAACCACTGCTGGGTGTAGCAGCTCACATGTGTGTGAATGAGGCAGGGGACCCCTGTGTATAGATGGGGAGCATGAGTGTGAGTGTACATGTGTCTTAGTATAGAAAGGGGTGAGATAAGAGGATGCCATTGGGAGACGAAGGAAGTAGTTTTCCCATCCTGGGGAGATTCCACTTTTTCCTAGTCTCCTAGGGAGACTTATTAATCTTCTCTGGATCAAGAGTGATTACTCAGCATGGCTTGGAGAACAGAGAAAATGTTTTTTTTTTTTTTTTTTTGTGGGTACCGGGGGGTCGACCTCAAGACCTCGCGCGCCAACAAGCACCCGTGCCGCTGAGCGATATCACTGGCCCCTTTTTCGTATGTGGGATCCGGGAGTCGAACTCGGGCCCTCGCACTTGCAAGGCAGGCGCTTATGCCGCTGAGCCATCTCACCAGCCCCAAAAGAAAATGTATTTAAAAAAAAAAAGTGGACAGTGTTGGAACATATTGCTCTGTTTCCTCCCAATACATGCTTTCCGGCTGCATGTGAGTCTTCTGAACACAAGAATAATTTTATTCCCACACTCCTTTCTGTTGGATCCTGTAGGGACCATCCCAAGTGTTCTCTGCCTTCTGGAGCCTCCACTCCTGCCATGGTGCCTTTCTTCTTGGCCTGTGCCCTGGTCCCCTACTACTCCACAGAAACCTGAGGCTGATTACAGGAAACCCAGCGCACCTCCACATTTCCCTCCAGCCACTCCTCGCCTCCTTCTGCGTCTATCTCTATCTCCAAGACAAACCTAGCTATCTAGTGGTGGCTCCAGCCAAGCCTCACTTCCTGCCTCCTCTGCTCCTTCTCTGTTCATTTCCCCTTGGCCTTCACTATTCAGAACACTCGCAGCAGGCCAGCGGCTGGTGACACTGAGACAGCAAGGCCCATGGGTTAAGGTTTGATGGTCACGTCATGGCTTTGATGTGAAACATGCTTGTCTTGAAACCTAGTTCTGCCCTGAACTTTGGCTAAATGACTCCAACCGTCTATGTCTCTGCTTCCTCATGTGTAGGGGGTGCGAATGATGATACTTACCTCGAAGCATTGCTGGGAACGTGTATTAGTCAGCTTCATGTTTCTATGATGAGACACCCGAGGCAAGTAACTGTTTGAGAGAAATATTTATTTAGTTCTCAGCTTTGGAGGTTCGAAGGCATGGCACCTACATCTACTTAGTGCTGGTGAATGGTGGCCCATCATAGCAAGAGCATGTTGTAGGAGCAAAATGGTCACATCTCCAACCGGAGGAGAGAGGGAGAGGAAGAAACCAGGACCGCAGTTTCCTTCAAGGGCATGTTCCCAATGACTTAAGGGCCCTCCTTGGCCTGACTTCTTATAGGTTTCACCATCTCCCAGTAGCGGCCCCCTGGGGTTCCACTCTTTAACACATGGGCCTTGGGCAACATTGAGGATCCGAGCTACAGCAGAAGGTTAAACAAGATAATGAGTTAAGTGCTTGTAGGACTGGGCTGGTACAGGGCGAGGACTTGTGCTGTGGAAACAGGGCTGGCATTTGTTTCATTTTTGTTTGCCCAGCACATTTTGTTATTTGGAGTATTCTCCTCCTACTCTACCATAGTCCGGGAGAGGATTCAAGTCAGTGTCCCACCTGCCCTCTGGTCAAGGGACCGAGCCCATACCTGAGATCTTGCAAGGTATTTCATATCTCTGGTGTGGATAGAAATGGGGCCATGCTGTATTTATACATTCTAACTTGACTTTTTCAGTTAATGCAGCACTAATGTTTTTCCTGTTGAAACCATAATTGTGGAACATTATTTGAAGAACTGCAGAGCACTCCAGTACGGATGCACCACGATTAATCCATCTTCTTAGTGATGTATACACAGGTCATTTCTTGTTTTGTTATTCAAACTTGAACTTAACCATTGACTCTACTGGTCTCTTTGTAGTTCCCATTAAGTATTAGTGATGTCCTGTTCGTAATCCCCCCATGAAGTATTCTCACCCGTTCATTTCTTTGTTCATTTGATACATACTTACTGGGCATCCTTCACAAAACTCCTACTGGCTCTTCTCCCTCTGTGTGCGAGACAGCATAAAATGGGGCTAAAAGGCGGGGTCTTAGTCGGCACATGGATCATAGCTGAGTTTCGCAGCTCATCACTACTAGCTGTGTAGCCCCAAGGGAATGAAGTAGACTGGAGTCTCAGCTTCTTTTCCTGTGATATGGGAATAAGCATGCTCACCGCCATGGCCTCCTGAAAGGCTGAAAGCAATCATACTCAGGCGTGACAGGCTGATATGAGCTCCTCAAAAGGCTTCGCTGGCCGTCACCTTTCCTCCTCCTCAACTCAGTGGCCTTGTGGCCCAGGAAGGGAGGAGGGGAGAGGAGGCAACTGTGGCGCCAGCCCCTGCAAAGTGCTTCTGCATTGGGAAGCGTGAAGCATGAGCTGTAGTTGTCTTGGAAACGGGGACGCGCACATCCACCCCTCTGTCCAGCAGTTGTTACAGGAGCAAATACCGTGTGGTTGGAGCTGTGCCAAACACAAGGGGAACAGAGATAAAATACAGCCTAATTCTTGGAGGACAATACAGAGAGAATGTCCGACTCCTCTATCTTTGGACATAGGGCTCCCCCTACCTTTAAACTGGTGTGGAGACTGTCACAAACGATGCTGCCTCAGAATGGCCCGTTCTCTTTCCTGCCAGCTCCGTGGGAGCTCTGTCCCTGTCTGAACCTGAACTGACTTTGAATTGTTTTCTCTGGTTTCCTCCACTGCTTGGGGGAAGAATCGTGGCTGAGAACTCGAGCCTTGGGAGCACACACACCTGCGTGGAGCCTGCCTTGCCCACTCGCGAACAGTGGCACCTTGATGAGTCACCCCACCCCGCTGTGCTTCGCGGGGCTCCTCTCTGCAGTGTGGAGGGTCACGGCGTGAGCCTCCTCTGAGCGTGCTTAGCCGAGGGCCTGCTGGGCAGAAGGAGCTCTGACGATGTGAGTTAGTATGAAGAGTTCGGACCCTTCTTTCCCAGGTTCCTGCCTGGATGGGTTTTCTCTTCTAGATTGCACAAATCGGGTGGAAGACTGACCCAATGTTCTAGGGTCTGAAGGCCTTTTATGGCTGGGGGTTTAGAGCTAGACTTTGGGATCAGATTGCCTGAAAGTGCTCCTCTGCATTAACTCACACTTCGTGGGTGACCGGGCGAGTCATTCAATGAGAAAACCTTAGCTTTCTCGTGTGGTAACTGGTGCTGATACTCGTATACACCCTGTGGGCTGCTGTGAGGCCCCAAGGTGTTTAGCACAGGGCCCAGTGTGCATGCTGCCTCCTGAAAGCTGATCACAGTTCACACTGGGTTATTACCCCTTTTCTTTGTTCCTCATCCTGAGAAGGGGCTGGAAGGTGTGGGATGAACCTAAACAAAGACTTTGGGGTGGGGCCCGGGGTGCAGGACCTAAACTACCTGGTCTGATGAGGCCACCTGGGGAGAGATGCTACTTAGGAAGCCATCAGTGAGGGAAGTGGTTGCGTATTGGAGGACGGAGATGCTGATATGGTATTCTGCGAATCTGCTCTTCACTGCTGTTGAGAAGGAACCAGATCATTTCTCAGCACTGTGAAAGGATCTGGAAAAACATCTTTGAGGTCTGACGGGGGTTTTTTGTATGATGTCTGAGATGGTCACAGAAGCTGTAATGGCGTTGTCTGAAGCAGTTACTAACAATGACGCAAAGAATACTGAGTCATGTCTGAGAAGCACAGGGATTCACAGGACATAAAATCAATATCCATAAAAAAACTGCACCTATCTCATCGGCAATTGGAGAGGTTTTAAAAAATGAAAAAAATTTTTTATTGTAGTAAGACTTTCTTATGGCAAAAAATAAAATTCAGACCCTTCTGGGGGCTCAGGATGCACCACTACAAAACAAAACTGTATGAGAACAGGAAGTGCCACTCAAAGTATATTTCTTTGATATATTTTGAGCTGGTTATCTGGAGAAACTGCAGGGGCAAAAGCAAAGCACATCTCAAGGAAATCGACACCAGGAAAGCATCATCATCAGAAAAGGCTGATGTGGCCGAGGTCTAGCGCCTGAGACAAAGTCTGCGCACCAGCAGCACAGCTTTGATTCACCGGGGTTCTCTCCCCAGCCCCCTGTGGCTTCCTGCTGTCTCTTCCCTTCCCACTAGAGGCCCGGGGAGCCCGCTCCTTTCTGTAGCTCGGGATGCAGTGTGAGTCTCACTTTTTTTTTTTTTTTTGTTACTCTTGTGCATACACACAGAGTTAAATTTTTTTCTGTTGATCTGTCTCTTGTCAGTTTATTTCATAGACTCAATTGTCAAACCTTCAGAAAGTAGAAAAATCTTCTGGCAATAAGTTTATTTATTCAATAGACATTATCATTATTATGTATTGTTCATTTTGAGCACCTACTCAGTGCTAGGCACCATTCTGGGGATGCACCTATGAGCGAGAGAGACAAAAAGCCCTGCAGATCTCACACTGCAGGAAGAGATGCTGGGGAAATAAATTAAAATCCAAATCTCCTTTCTAGAAAAGTAGGAAAACAGTTTTATCACTGAATAAACATTAAACCAGAGTGTGATATATGTCACTGGCAAAGGTCACAAAGACAGAAAGAAATCCCACCCTTTTACATAGTCAAGCAGATGCAGCCGATTTGATCACGTTCTCAAGACCAAGGGTAAGCAACCCTCAAGTGAGAGGGCTGGACAGAACCATGTGCCACATACACATGGCTCATCTTTTTTTTTTTTTTTTTTGGGTACCGGGAGTCGAACTCAGGACCTCGTGCTTGCCAGGCAGACGCTTATGCCACTGAGCCATCTCACTGGCCCACACATGGCTCATCTTAAAGTCACCTGGCAACTGGGGCGGTCGTCTGTGTTTGCTGATTACAAGAGTCTGCATTCAAAGGCATAGCAAACTTCTCTTCTCTTTACGACAAGCATGGCTGTAACTTGGAGCTGGTCGCCTAAATTTACTTCTTACTCAGACTAGGAGACGGGGGGCAGAGGCTTATTTAGCCTTTAAAAAGATTTATGTGTATCTCCAAGGGCCAGAGAAACAATTCACAATCACGGGTTTCCTAAAGGAAACTGCGCTAAGAAAAGGAGAGGGGTTCTTTCCCTTCCTTGAACCAGGGAAGACTAACTTTTCAGGGGGATGATTTGTATTTATCTTTATAGAGATCTGCACTAAACAAATAAATATATGCTACAATGTCAGGTAGCAGTAAATGCCACAGGAAGCAGAGTAGGGAACAGGGAGTGGCAGGCAGTATGACGTGTCATTGGGTGGTCCCAGGGGCCTCACTGGAAAGGTCGCCGGCAGAGCCTGGAGCAAGGTTGCTAGGTTGGGTTAGGGTTAAGGTTAGGGTTAGGGCGACGGCCCAAGTCTCTGCCTTCTCCGGCCTTCTGGGACGTCCTCTGTGAACATTAATTGGATCTGATGAACACAGCGTGGCGTCATCTTTCCTGCACTGCTGCCCTGCACTGCATCTCTCTGGCCTCCTTCCTGGAGGTGGAGGCGCCAACCGGAGCGAAGAGGCTGGCGGGGGAAGCAGGTGGTGAGATCAGAGGCCAGCGCAGTTCAAGGCTGTGGGCAGGAGAGAAAGTAGCCAGCAGCTAGAGCTGTGCTTTGGGCCTCAGAAAAGGACACCCCAATGACCAGCGCTGCGACATGTGGCAAAGCCTTGGGTGCGGCCTCGCAGTCAGGATCTGTGTGACCTTCCCTTGCTTGCTTAGCTTAGCGGAGAGAGGAGTAGGGTGCCCTTCAGTCTTCTTGCTGAAATCTCACCTCAGAGGGCAGGGGGGACGCCTAGGAGTCCAAAGTCACCGCTAAGGCCCGAAGCAGCTCTGTGCCAGCCGCTGTCTGTTCTCTTGGGCCCGTTCATCTGTCCTAGACCACGAGCTCTCCCTCTACGGCGGCCTGCTCCTCTGCTGCACTCTGCCCGCCAAGAGGGGGTTTAAACCTCAGCCCTGACCTGTCCCGAGTCTCAGACTTTGGGTCTGAATACTGTGTTTCTGCACAGAAATAAAACCGGATGATCCCCTGGCGCTGCTAGCCTGCCTAGTGTCAGTTTATTTCTCAGGCTAAAATGATCAAATCCTCAGAGGGAAAAGAGAAAATTTAAAACTGCCCCAGGTCACCTCAGAGTTAACCTGAGTTTTTTTTTTTTTTTTTTTTTTTTTTTTTTTTATCAGTGAATGGGGGTGTAATGCTGCTGTCTTTGACTCAGAACAAATGTTGTGAGAGCCAGTAAGTGCACCATCCACAGTACCTGCTATCCTATCACTACATCATGGGTATTGCTCCTTATTATTATTAAATAAAAATACTAATTATTTTATTATTTTCAGTACTTAAGATTGAATCCAGAGCCTTTGCACTGACCTAAATCTCTAGCCTTTCTTACCTATTTATTTTTTAAAATTTGAAAGTCTTGTAGACCTTGAACTTGAGATCCTCCTGCCTCAGCCTTCCAGAGTGCCTTCCATGTGCCACCATGTCTGACTTATCATCATCATTATTATTTTACTCTCGTTTAGAGGAGATTCAAACTAATGTTAATAGAGGCTAGCTGTTTATTTATTTTGTGGTAATGGGGATCAAACCCAGGACCTTACACTGAGTTACATCCCCAGTGCTTTTATTTTATTTTTTAAATTTAGAGACAGGGATTCACTAAATTGCCCAGGCTGGGCTTGAACTTAAAATCCTCCTGCCTCAGCCTTCAGAGTAGCTGGGATCAAAGGCATAAAATATTGTATGAGCCTCGAGCTAGGGTCTGAGGGTTTCACGTGGGTACATAGTTGCATCTGGCAACACTCCCATGGAGTTGCCATTCTCTCTTTCTCTCTCTCTCTTTCTTTCCTTCTTCCTCCTTCTCCTCCTTTTTCTTTATGAGACAGGGTCTCACTATGTAGCCCAGGAGGGCCTCAAACTCACAAGGATCCTCCTGCCTTGGCCTCCCGAGTGCTGGGATTACAGTTGTGCGCCACCACATCCGACCTTGTTCATTTTCATTTTGCAGGCGAGGGAGCTGAGGCTTAGGAGGGTTACGGGGTAATGGGAGACGTCCCCAAGGAGGCTGGTGGAGCAGCAGGGCGTCTTCTGAGCCAGGCCAGCTGACCCCGTTGCCGCCCACCTTTTGGGCTCGCTGGGCTCCTGAGGGCGACCTGGAGGTGGTGGGGACTGCAGAGCTCGGCCTCAGAAGCCTGCGTCAGGGGACCCGGCTCCCCCAGTCTGCAGCTCGGCCAGGCGCTGGCGGTGACCCGGGCTTGCAATAAGGCATCCCGCCCGCAGGTGGCGCTGCAGGCCCTCCCAAGTCTCCGACCACAGCCGGAGGCCGCGGGATGCAGGGAGACTTAGCCACACTTTGCAAACGCATGTACTTAAGACCGGGCTGTTTGTCTCAGGACCCTTCCCACGCTTTTGCACAGGTCACTCATTATCTCTTGTAGGAAGTGCGCGTAAATTCATCAGACGTGTTTTGTTTTTCTCCTCTAAAGATTTTCGTTGCGTTCAAAATAGGTCCATGCATATGCGTGAAGCAATTCTCAACATCTTCAAAGAGAAGTCTGAGACGAGCCGGTACCGAGCGCGATTTCACAGGGGAAGAAGCCTTGCCCGGAGACACCAAGAGTGGCAGTGGGGAACCACAGCTGTCTGGCCCCAGAGAAGAGGGTAAAGCCACGCCTGCCCCTGGGCAGGCTGCTCCGGGCACCACCACGCTGGGGCTCCTGGCCACGTGTGCCCAAGGTGGCCACGTCTGCAGACAAGCTGGGCAGTGCATGGTAACAACAGACGCCCTTCTCCTCCTGTGCAGAGGTGGGGCCTATTTCTCTGCGCCTGGAATCCTGGCTGCCTTCTGACTCGCTTTGGCCAGTAGAATGAGGCAGAAGCGAGCGTGCAGCTGGGAGTCCAGCCCTCAAGAGGCCTCCCTTGCTTCTGTTTTCTTTTTAGAAACTGTGCCTACCTTGTACACAAGCCAGGTCAGCCTGCTGGAGGATGAGATGCGGTGGAGCAGACTGAGGCATCAGTGCTCAGCACTGCGGTGACGTCACACCAGAACCCTCCCTACCTTCCTTCACCTCGGTAGGATTTGGTAGCTGAGTGCAAATGCCCAGCTGAGATCCGTCGAACAGAGCCTAACCCTGGAGTCATGAGGTAGCAACTGATGGTTTGTTACACAGAAGATGCGAACAGATCTCAACTGGACATCTAGATTTAGGGAATATAAAATCTCCTGAGTTTTAACTGTTGGCGATGAATTAACAAAACGAAACCTACCGGTCAAACGAAATATTTCTGAGCTCTCCGCGAGCCCAGGGATCACCAGTTTGCAAATCATGCTAGAATGCCTGTGGGAATGAGTCTTGGTTGGCTGCTTGCAGCAATCTTGGCAGATGTAAATCGTAATTAATAAGTTTATAAACACAAATTGAGTGTTAGTATAGTTTTTTTTTTTCCTGACTTTTGGGCAGGGGCATGAATCTTTTGGGACTTTCCTCTCGGAAAATGGAGATTCAACTTGGTATCTGTGCATTTCTTGGTTCGAGATGGACTCTGGTCATGTGTAGAATCTTTCTGCTGCAGTCAGGTCAAGCCTGATCTTGTTCCTCCTGCAGTGCGCCGGGCACCAGTGGAGCTGGAGTCTACACACCGGGCTGCTTTAATAACTTCATCTGCAGGGGCAGGGAAGTGAGTATTCTGATCAGAGTTCTGAGAAGTGCTAAGAAAGGCAGCGAAAGGAGCTAAACACCAGTTTCTTAAGGGTCTCCAAGTTGTTTTCCCCACCTTGTCTCGAGACTTTTAAAAAGCTCTTAAGTACAGGTTGGTTCTAAATATCTGCCATAAGGCAACGTGCAATTCCCTCTATTGCAAAACTAGAATGAAAAGCCTGAGGAAGGTAGGAGATTCTTCCTGGCAAGGGCTTTCTCTGAGCGAGTTATTCAGTGGAGCATTTTTATGGGAGACAGAGAAAGGATTGGGGTTGCACACAGCTCACACAATGGGCACAGCTTGCCATTGTCTGACTTCAGACCTGGACAAGGCCTGGCTCATCTGTGTCATGAATGCTTCAATGCCGTTTCCATTTCATGAGCTGTGATTGCTTGAGATGGGTCAAAGGGATGGGGACACCCATCTTTAGGATGTCTCTGGCCCCAGCATGGTCTGGGGGCTGCCTACATCAGGGTCATCTGGGCAAGGGCAGGGGAAGAGCTTCCTGTAAAAGCAGATTCCAATCCCAGCACTCTGGGAGGCTGGGGCAGGAGGATTCTACATTTGAGCCCAGCCTGGACAACTTAGCAACTTAGAGAAACCCTGTCTCAAAATAAACAAACAAATGAATAAATAAATAAATAGGACTGGGGATGTAGCTCAGTGCAAAGGTGCTGAGTTCAATCCCCCAGTACTGCAGAAAGGAAAAAACAAAACAAAACAAAACAAACAAACAAAGCAGATTCCTGGGTCCAGACAAAAACCAGAGATTTGGGATCCCTGGGAATGAGCCCCGGGAGGAACCTCTTTAACAAGCTCCTTAGAGCATCAACATGGGGCAAGGGAAGTAGGCAGTGTGGCCAGAGGTGAGCTCTGGGAAGCCTTCTCCTCTGTTAAGTGTCTCAACCTAAAGAGCTCAGTGAGGAGCTGACCGATAGCCTAGCATCTACAGAGAGTTGGCTTTGAGTTTTGCCACTAGGCTTAGGAGAGAATTTTGCAGGTAACTAAAATTAGGCTAGGCAGAACTATCATCTCTGGTCGAGAGCGATCCCTCTCTTTGTCTGACTTAGGATACTGCTATTGGGAATTGGCCATGTACTGTGAAATATCTGCATGAAACGATAGCCATTATCAATTGCTGTATGACACATCACCCCACCACTCAATGACTTAAAATGATAATGAAAATCTATGCTTATTTACTGTTTCTGGGGGTCAGAAATCTGGAAGGAATTTAAATGGCAGTAGGGGGGGGTTGCTATCAACACATGGGCTAGGGCTGTGGTCACCTGAAACTTTGCTTGGAGCTGGGTGACCACCTGCATGGTGGCTCACTCACATGGCAGGCCAGCTGTGCGGACTGCTAGCAGCGGGCTTCGGCTTCTCTCCTCACGGGCCTCTCCATAGTGCAGCTCAAAATGTCCTCGCAGCATGATGCCACCTGTCCCCAGACCCAAGGGAAACAGTGGAGGCTGTGATGCTCTTTCTAACCTAGCTTTGGAGGTCATGTACTATCGTGCCTGAAATAACCTATTGGCCGAAGCACCCTCCCTCTTTAGTGCGGGTGGGGGCCGCACAAAGGCGTGACTGCTGGGGGGAAGGGTTACTGAGGACCACCTCGCTGCCTGGCTACCACTGTGAGCAATAGGCACCTTCTCAACAAATAATGAGAACCAATAATGACAGGGATTTTACAACGTGTTAAAAGCTGTCTCATTCTTTTTTCACAAGTCTCATAATGGTATAAATGCCATTTATCAGTGTTAAACATTTAGAATTGGATTTGCAGACCAAGCAGGAAAGACAGTTTATGAGTTCAGAGGGAAATGTAAGAACTGTTTAGAAACATAAAAAGCTAAGGTTTTTGGGACAGAAGTTGTGAAATGGATGGGAGGGAGGAGAAGTATAGAGGAAGGAATGGGAGCTAAGGGGCAGCTTGTAAAGTCAGAGGTCAAGAGACACCTTGGGAAGTTGGTGGCATGAGAGTTAGAGGGTGGGGCACCCTGAAGTTCTAAAGGGATCACGGACTGAAAATATAGCCACAAATATCGGAGACTGAGACGGAGAAGGGAAGCTAGGGCTGGCTCCTCTGGCGAGGAGGCCACGTGTTCTGTCGAATTCGGGAATAATGGCATAAATATTACTTCGAGCCCTGGGGATTAACATTGGGGTTTGTTAGTTGGAAATGGGCACACATAGAGAAAATGGCATGGAGCCTACACTGGTCACTTAGGCTTGAGCCCCGGTAGCCTGCTGGCCTCATCCCGAGAGTGTCTGCTTCGGTGGCCCGGGGTGATGCTTGAGAATTTGTCTTCCCAACAAGCCCCCGGGTGGCACTGATGCTGTGGCTGAGACCATGAGAACTGCCAGGCCGCAGAGCGAGTGGAGGGACAGCAGGTGAGGCTGCTGCCCCCCAGGCTTCCCGGACTATCCAGTGGCTCATCCTCTCCTTGGGCTTCTCTGCAGAGGGGCTGCCTTTAGATCACTCAGCGACGGGACAGTGGAAGCTTAGGAGGAGCCTAGCGGTTGACAGTAGGGTACCAGGGAGCTCAGAAGTGACATTGGGGTTCTCCTAAAGAACTATGGCAAAGAGGGTCTTCTTGCTTCCTGTCCAGTGCTGTCTACTGTTCCCACCCAGCCCAGGGCTGCCACAGTGTGGCTTTCCTTCTGAGTCCCTTTGAGTCATGCCCCATGTCACCTTTCCCAGGCATTCAGGAAATGCTTCCTTAGGATTCAAACTCCAGCCTCTCTGCAACACTCAAGCAAGGGAGAGAGCAATGGGTGATTTTTGTGCTTTTTTTGGTACAGGGAATCGAACTCATGGCCTCACATTTGCCAGGCAGGTGCTGCGCCCGTGAGCTACATCCCTGGCCTGGCTTTTCTTTGTTTTTTGAGGCAGGGTTTCACTATGCAGTTTAGGCTGGCCTTGAACTCACTTTGCAGCCCAGGCTGGTCTCAAACTCACAGCAATCCTCCTGCCTCAGCCTCCTGAGTGCTGGGATTACAGGTGTGCACCACCACGCTCAGCTTGGTGACTTTTCGATAGAGAGACAAGTTAACATCCACCGCCCTCCCCAGACTCTCAGTTCTGTCTTGAAGTCCCCACAACCCTAATTCCTGCCCTTGAGGAACTCTCAGCCTGATAGAGAAAATAATGAGACAAGCACAAAGATCTGGTTTTTAAAAATTGAAAAGAAAAATGGGTGCTGACAATAGAACTAATATCTTTCCTTTTCTTTCTTTTTAAGAACACTTAATTATTATACAGAAGCATGAATACTTTAAAATTAAGTGACTAATTTTCTCTTTCAGGTTTATTTCAGAGCAATGGCTTCTTAGAAGTCTCCATGGTACCCAGGGAAATAATAGAGATGAACCCAAGTACCATCAAATGTATAGCAATACCACCTATCTGTGCAAAATATTACATTCTTTATTTAGAATACATATTGAAAACTGGCCTCTCTCATTCATTCATGCCTGTATTCATTTATCCAACAAATATGAATTGAGTGTGTACTGTATTCCAGGCACTGTCCCTGGTGCTGGAGATGTTGGTATGAATAAGAAGGAAAAACTGCCCTGATGGAACTGACGTGGGCTGGGGAGACAGACCCTCAAAAAGTAAATACTGAAATATATAGGATGGCAGATCACGAAATAAATCTTGGACCAAAAAGGAAGCAGACACTTTGGAACATGTTTTGGTAGGTTATCAGAAAGTTAACATAAATTTATTATATGATTCAGAAATTCCACACTTAGGCAGGCGCCCAAGAGATTTGAAAAAAAAAAATTATACCCACACAGCAACTCGTCCATACATGTTGCTAGTAGCAATCTTCATAACACAAAGAAGTGGCAACAACTCAAATGTCCGTCAGTTGATGAAGGGATTAAAAAAAAAAAAGGTCTATATTCATACAATTACCCAGCCTAAAAAGGTAACGTAACACTGATGCGCGTTACAATGCGGATGGACCTTGACAATTTCATGGCGAGTTGAAAGCAGCCAGGCGCAGAAGGTCAAGCATCGCATGATTCTATGTGTATGCGAGGTCCAGAAGAGGCGACTCCCAGAGAGACAGGAAGTAGATCAGTGGTTGCCAGGAGCTAGGGACAGGGAAGGATGGGGAGCAACCCTCAGTGAGTGTGAGGTTCTGTCTGGGGTGATGAAGATGTCGTAGAGCTGAGGGCTGCACAACCTGATGAAGATTCTGAAAACCAGTGAAGTGTATGTTTTATTTATTATTATTATTATTTTTTGGTACCGGGAATTGAACTCAGGACCTTGTGCTTGCCAGGCAAGCTCTGTGCCACTGAGCTATATCCCTGGCTGAAGTGTATGTTTTAAATGGGTGATGTTTATAGTATATGAGATACATTTGATTTTGAAACATAAGTGTCCTTTTTTGCCTTTTTTCCTTGAACCTGTGTCAGCGCTTCCTTTTCCCAAATCCCGGAGCTTCCTCTGCAGGTGAGGTCCCCAGAGCAGCTGGGGTTGTGGTGGGCACACCTGCAGTTGCTTCAGTTGCCTCCTTGACCTCTTAGCATTCTTTGCAGAGAATGCCCTTTGTCCCAGTGGTGAGAAGGTCTAAGCCACAGAGGAGAGAAGATGCCTGGTAGCCTTGTTTTTCAAAAAAATTTTTATTATTATTATTTTTTGGTACCAAGAATTGAACTCAGGGCCTCGCACGCTTGTCAGGCAGGTGCTGTACTGTGGAGCTACATCCCCGGCCACCTGGCAGCCTTTTACAGAAAAGACCAATTGCAATCTATTCCCATGGCCCTAAATGGTAGACACCATGGCTCCCGCACTAAATAACCATCTTCCTCTGCAGACGCAGGGAGGGAGAAATGCTCTCCACTAGGGGCAGGGAGATGATGCAAAGCTCAAAATGCCAATTGGACATCGCCCATTGAGACCTCAGGATAACAAGAGGGTTCCATGTCGGAGGCTGCATGCCGTAGAGAGAAGAGCTTCCTATGCAGGACCTTGAAAACTTAGCTACCTTGAAGACTTAGGTTCAAGTTCCCGCTCTGCTGTATCATTTTGCTGATTTCTGAGCCTCAGTTTCTCCACTGGGAACAATACTTACTTATTTGGGGGATTTGAGTGCATTAGAGATAATGAGTAAAGCAGGCCCCCCATGAATCTGGGGTTCAATGAATAGCAGTCAGTCTTAATATAAACTATACAGTCATCATGACATGTGAATCTGATCTGTTCAACCTTGGAATGTAGTAGAAAGTACAGCAAGAAATTGATAGAAATGAGATCCATCTTCTTGGTTTCCTAAAGAACTTTCTAATGAAAGGGACTCCCTAACCTGTGAGGCCAGGAGGCCTGGAGAACTTAGTGCAGGGTAAATAGGCTTATTGCAGAAGATCATCAAAACTCTCTTAACATTTAAATGGTACAAAGCAGTGCGTTTTGTTTCCCAGGCAACCAACAAACTGGATTCCACTCCTAGACTTAAAAAATGTAAATGTTCTTCAGGGTAGGTTTGGACTGGATGCACATAAATATCAAGGATCACATTTCTCAACTCCAAATCCAAACCATGCACTTTTCAAAGAAAACCATGCAGAGAGATTCGGAAACTCTGGGTTCTATAGCCGCTGTTCCAACACCATTACCGAGTGACCACTTCGTGCTGTACCTTGTCTGACGCTGGGCACAAGGCCACTTGGAGCTGCAGAGCCACTTGTGCAGGACTTGGGCATGCTGGTGAGAAACCTTGACTTGGATGTCACTACACCTAATTTATAGTTTAAAACCTGCTCCCAGCCCTGTGGCAGAACGTTGACATCTGCATTTCTGGAGGCTCCACGCTGCTGGGAGACTCAGCTTTGCACCTAGCTGGCTCTCCTGCTCTTGTTCACTTGGGAGCCCTCTGAGATGCCCCTTGTCTTCGGCTCTCGTCCCAAGTTCCTGGCGGCACACAGGTCCCTGTTGAGTTGTTCTGCATGTCTGGCTCCCAGGCCCTTTAAGTTTCTTTTGACTTCAGTGCCACCCTTGAAGGTTTGAGGTCAAAGTGACATTTATATGTTACTCTGAGGCACTACACTTGTGATATTGTACATTGCCCATGGTCCCCAAGGCCCCACAATCAGTCCTTCCTTGCTTCTTTTTTTTTTTTTTTTGTGGGTACCGGGGATCGACGTTAGGACCTCACGCGCCAGCAGGCACCCGTGCCACTGAGCAATATCACCGGCCCTTTTTTCATATGTGGGTTCCAGGAGTCAAACTCAGGGCCCTCGTGCTTGCCAGGCAGGCGCTTACACCGCTGAGCCATGTCACCAGCCCCTCGTCCATGCTTCTTGACATTCTGACACTCTGAGTGTCCAGATCTGTCCAGATCTGAGGGTCAGATCACCAGCCCCTGACAGTTGTGTGCATATCTGTGTAAGGCAATTATCTAGATCAATGAAGGCCCACATTCCACGCACCTAATTACTTAAGAGTTATGCATCAAGCTAACAAAGTGCCACATAATGCATATCTGAGACTTCTTTGACAAATACCCCTCCCTAATGACCTAGAAGATACGGTTTGAATTTCGAGTTCTCGCACCCCTCAGAGTTTCTCCCAGACTGTGGCGCCTTGAGGAGAGCTGGCCCTTGGCCTTGGCCTGCGGCAGTCATCTTCCTGCTTCCAGCTCTGCTGTGCCCTGGACATCCTTGCTCATGCACGTGTGCAAACCTCGATGGACAAGCACACGCAGGCCTCACCCAGGCCCTACAATAGCCAACCTGTGGTCACCCTCAGCCTCAGTGTGCACCACAGACAGGAAAGTGACCTCTGTCATCCTTGGAAGTTGGTGTGGGCCATTTGGCAAGGAATTGGGGGCCCCGTACCTGGAGGCATCTAGAAGAGGGCCCCAGGCTCTGGGAGAATAAGTCCTCTTGGTGGCATGGACCTCTCTAGTGGAGAGGGATTATGGGCAGGTAAGTGAAGGAGTGTGAAGCCAGAGGGTTTCTGAGGCATTCAGTTTAAGGCAAGGGTTCCCCTTATTCGAAGCTCACCCAAATGGAAGCCACTTAGCTGCCAGCCTGAATTTGGGGGCACAACTGGGGGTTGGATGTTACCGATACTTAGTGGATGGAGGACAAGCAGGCTGCTAAACATCCTGTCATGCACAAGACAGTCCCGCAGCGGATAATTATCCAGCCCCAAATGTCAATAGCGCAATAGTTCCAAGGCTGAGAAACTTTGTCTCAGGCAAATTATAGAGATGAACGCATGTGACCGCAAATACATTCACGCTCTTTCATTTCTACACCCACAGCTATGCAAAGCTCTGAGTAATATTGCCACCGCACTGTCAGAGTGGAAGCGAAGTGGCCCTACAGGAACGAAGGGGGAGTCTCAGCTCCCTCCCTGCCACTCACCTCCCAGCGCAGATCTGTGCACGGTGTTTGAGCTGGGTTAGGGGAAACAGCATGAGATGTTCTCCAGGAACACTTTTGGGAAACTTACCATTCAGAGGCATTAGCTGTAAGCATTAGCTGGTGCAAGTTTCCAGAGCCTCCATTTCTCTGATAAGGGCCCTTTCTCCCTGTCCCTGTTCCCTGTCCCTCTCTCCCTCTTCCTTACCCTCTGCCTTTGCCTCTCCTTCCCCCTTCCCCCTACCTCTTCCCCCTGAACTGTGGATTGAACCCAAGACCTTTGCACTGAGCAATACCCTCAGCCCTTTTTATTTTTTGTTTTAAGACAGGGTCTCAGGCCAGGTTTGAACTTGCAGTTCTTCTGTCTCAGCTTCCCAGAGTGCTGGGATTACAAATGTGCACCACCACGCCTGGTTTTTGTTTCTTGCTTTTATTCAGTTTCTCTCTAACATTTTGTCAGAAGAAAATATTCCATGCATTAGAAACATTTTAAAAATTACTCTGCAGAGCACTCTAACCCACTGCATGGCTCCTTGCCTATGAGTGATGGGTCACGTTTATGCGAGAGGCTCCGCGAGTCCCACCTGTACTGTCCTTTTGCAGTCTGGAATAGAACATTCCTTTGCCTTTGATGTTTCCTGTGGTTTTCTGCCCAGAAGCAGAGAGAGAAACCCACCATGAGGGCCTGGCATTTCCATCTCGGCATCCTGGCTCCTCCCACCAGTGGAGCAGGAAGGGCAGGAGGCGGATGTGGTGTCCCACTCATGCCTTGGCTGAACCTGCGCTGTTGGTGGTAGTTGGTGAGGAAGGAGGAGGAGTTCTGTTAGAGAAACGCATTGAAAAGAAAATTCAGAGGAGAAACTCTTCTGGGGGAATGAGGTCCTAAGTGCAAAGAGGTTTCATGGAACTACTTGGAAAATTCTCTGCATGGCTTGATTCTGTCTCTGTCTCTGTCTCTGTCTCTCTCTCTCTCACACACACACACACACACACACACACACACACACACACACACACACTGTAATGAAAACCTCGATCTCCATGTTTCTTTAATTTAGCAGAACTTCTGATGGAAGGAGTATCCTTTCCCTGCCGTTGCTTTGTGGTCCATGGCATGATTTTTTACTTCGGCCCCAGAAGTCTTTGTTTAAGCACTAGAAACCCTGATTGAGTTAATTGTATTTTCACACCCTGAGAGAGTGGGACCTCGTTTCAGATTGAAGCCAGGTGCCATGCAGCCGTCTGCAAGGAGAGCTCTTCAGGAATCCACATTAGCTGAGTGCCGGCCCAGAGGTGTCTCCAGCCAGAATTGCTGTGTGGTGACCTGCAGAACCCTCCTGCTTCCTTTCCCTTATTTCTCCTGAAACAGAATTTATCCACTTTCTACAGCACAGGAAGGCAAGCGGAGCATCTGGGGAGTTTATTTCCTTGTTCCAGTTAAAACTCTCCGAGGGCCTAAGACCATGTGGCGAGAAGGATTAGGCTCTGCTGCATATAACTTCAGGGTTCTCCTCGTGTGAGGGAGGAGGCTGTGGGGACATGATTTTTGTCCCGATCTTACGCATTTTGTTTTGTTCTGTTTTTGGTGCTGAGGATGGAACCCAGCACCTCCCGCATGGTAGATAAGCACTGAGCTACGCCCTGCCCAAAGTGGGCCTTTTGGAAATGTCTGGAGATATCTGTGGCTGTCCCAACAGGGCAGTGGGGTGTCGAGAGGTTGCAGTAGCTTCCGGAGAGCAGTGGCCAGGGATGCCCAGCACATCGCCACGTAGATGACCTGGCCCCAACTGTTAATAGTGTCACAGTTGAACAACCCTAAAATACCGCAAACCAGTCTGGCAAACATTCTTCTGTGGGCTGGAATTCCACTCAAGGTGAGACCCTTGCTGTGTACATACCTGTGATGCCCTAATCTTTACATTTTTTTAATTGTTTCAACAAATATTGATTGAATGCCCATCATATACTGGGAACTATTCTTTGGGCTGAAAGCAGCAATGAAAGATTCCCGTCCACACGAAGGCGCAGTTTGCAGGAGAGCCCTTGTGTCTAGCGGGGGCTCGCTCTCAGCCTACTGCTTTAACCTGCCTCAAATTCTGCTGAGCCCCATTTCTCTGGCCCTGTTTTACTCCAGCTGATTTGGGCAGGGACTGGATGCAGAGAGGACTTGGAGGGCAGCAATTTTTCAGAAGCCTCCTGAAGACAGCAGGCATCAGACACCGATGGGAGGAACAAGTTTCCAGGCTTGGTTGTGCTCTAAGAAGCCGTGTGACCTCTGAATCTCTTGGACTCTTTACTTCCTTCCTTTGTAAAATGGGGCTAAAGCAATACTCCTACCTGGATGAGGGATCCCCAAGATGCAGGTGGAACATGTTTGGGATTCAGGATGTGTACCTCTGCACCCCTTTGCCTTCTGGTCTCAGGGTAGAAGCAGTGGTTCATGCAGGTTCATTGATTGAGTGCCTTCCCAGCCTGGCCCTCTGCTAGGAGCTGGGGAAGCAGCGATTGATCGACTGACATGGCCCTTGTCTCCTGACAGAGACAAAGTGTGACCATGTAGGTGAGCAAGTACACAATGGGAGTGCAAATCTTCAAGTCCTGCACTGGCCAGAAGCAGGTGCAGCCACAGTGGATAAGCCGGGAAGACCCAGTTTGAGTTTAGCATTTACTAAGGTCTTCTCGGAAACTTTTTAAGTGAAAACAGAAAAGATCTTTCAGTTGGACTTGAAGAGCGAGTCAGCCAAGGCAAGAGAGGAGGAAAGAGCATTTTAGGCAGCAGGTCCAGCAAATGCAAAAGGACTGAAGTGGGAAAGAGATCAGCTATGTCTGGTCCTGAGAAAAAACTAACGAGACAAGAGCATGTTGGATAAGTGGGAGAGCTGTGACCCGTGAAGGCAGCAGGGGTGTGAGCTTGCGGGGATTTGTGGACATGGTAAGGAGTTTTTCCTTAGAATAAAGGCAAAGCAAGCCAGGGGAGGACATGGGTTTTCTAGCCCCTGCAATGCATCAGCCCCTGTACTTTTCCTTGTGCATTTGCCCAGCTGTAAGGCTCCATGGACCCGAATTCATGCTGTTGTGAATAGGGCTTTCCCACTGAGCTCAGTTAATGGAGGAGGCTGTCCCCCGACGCCACCTCATCTTGATTGACAGCAGCCCCCACTCCTTACCAGACTGGGAACTGACAGATCACAGAGCCATCTGAAAGTCTCCCCTGCTTCTCAGAGATGGGGATATTAGTTTTCTACCGCTGTGTAATAAAGCACCCAAGCCTGGTGTTTTGAAACAGCACCCCGTATTAGTTCACAGTTTCATTGGTCCAAAGCCGGCGCCCTGTGACTGGGGTCTGAATTCACAGGCTGAATCCAGGCAGGGCTCTTCTTCAGAGACTGGGAGTCAGGACTTCTCTTCTAAGCTCATTCTTCCTTCAAAAATCAGCTTCTCTAGGATAGAATTCACCTACCATACCATTCACCTGTTTAAAGCACACAGTTTAGTAGTTTTTAGTATACTAACAGTTGGGCAACTATCGCCTCAGTGAATTTTAGAACATTTTTATCTTTCCAAAACCAAGCCATGCATCCTTTAGTCTTCATTCTCCAAGCCCTGTGTCTTCTTCCAACCTTAGCAACCATTTACCTGCCTCCCGTCTCTATAGATTTGCCCACCGCAGGCATCTTACAGTATGTGATCTGTCAGGATTGGCTTCTTTTACTTAGTACAATGTTTTTAATGTAATCATTTTGTAGCAAGCATCAGCACTTTATTTCTTAATTTTTTAAAAATTGGGGTAGAATTCACATAACTAACGAGTAACTAACATAACTAACATTCACATAACTAACGAGAATTCAAACTAACGTGTAACCATTTCTAAGTGTTAAATTTGGTGGTGTTTGTTTTATTCAGTATCTTTCGCAACCCTCATGCTGCCTCTGTCTAATTCCAAGACATTTTCCACCTCTGCAGAAGGAAACCCCAAATTCAATAAGCAGTCACGCCCTGGTCTCTGCTTCCCCAGTCCTGGGCAAAAGTGAGTCTGCGTTCTGTTTCTATGGATTTACCAATTCTGGATGTTCCATAGAAATGGAATAAAATCATATAATATGTGAGCTTTTGTGTCTAGTTTCCTTTCCTTAGCATAATATTGAGACTTATCCTTGGCATAGCATGTATCATTTTATTGGTGACAGAATAATAGTCCATTGTCTGGATATATCACATTTTATCTAGCTATTCACTAGCCGATGGGCACTGGAGTTGTTTCCACCTTTCAGCTATTCTGCATGGTGCTGTTGTGAGCATTTGTGTACAAGTATTTGAATATCTGTTCTCATCTCTTTTTGACATATACTCAGGAGTGGAGTTGTTGGGTCATATGATTATTCTATTCAACTTTGCAAGGAACTGCCAACTTATTTACCAAAGTCACAGCATAATTTTTCATCTGTTTTAGCAATGCATGAAGATTCCATGTTTTTCACATACTTGCTGACCTTTCTTTCTTTCTTTCTTTTTTTTTTTTTTTTTTTTTTTTTTTTTTGGTGGGTACCGGGAGTTCAACCTCAGGACCTCGGGCGCCACCAGGCGCCCGTGCCGCTGAGCGATATCACCGGCCCCTTTTTCGTATGTGGGTTCCGGGAGTCGAACTCGGGCCCTCGCGCTTGCCGGGCAGGCACTTAAGCCACTGAGCCATCTCACCAGCCCTCTTTCTTTCTTTCTTTCTTTCTTTCTTTCTTTCTTTCTTTCTTTCTTTCTTTCTTTCTTTCTTTCTTTCTCTTTCTTTCTCTCTCTCTCTCTCTCTGTCTTTCTCTCTTTCTTTCTTCTTCCTTCCTTCCTTCATCTTCTTTTTCTGTTATAGCCATATGCCATCCTAGTGGGCATAAAGTAGTATCTCATTGTGGTTTTGATTTACATTTCTCTAATGACTACTGCTGTTGAGCATCTTTTCATGTGTTTATTGAGCATTTGTGTATATTCTTTCAACAAATAACTATGCAAATCTTTTGCCCATTTAAAAATTTTTCAATTCAAATTTGAAAAATAGATTATTTTGTTTTTGTTGTTGAGCTGTAATATTTTTTTTTTTTTTTTGTCTTTTTGAGACAGGGGTTCACTATGCAGTTCAGGCTGGCCTTGAACTCACTTTGTAGCCCAGGCTGGCCTCAAACTCACAGTGATCCTCCTGCCTCAGCCTCTCCAGAGTGCTGGGATTACAGCTATGTGCTACGACCTCCGGCTGTGAGATAGATAGCATTCTGAAGGCTCATCTGAATGCCTGCCTTTGCTTTCTGGTCTGAGCCAAATGTGTACATATGGGTTAGATTGTTTATAATTGTGAGAATAATTGGTGAAATGAACTTGGACTCTTCAAGCCAGGAAGCATTTCATTATATGGGGTTTCTTTTTTTGCAATTAAAAGAAAATTTAATAGTTTTAGTTCTGGGAAACGTGTAGTAGTGTTATTAGAATACTTGGTAATTTTCTTGGTAGAACCCCCTTCGGAGACATCTGGGAAACCTATTAAATGTAAAATGCATATGTCCTTGGATCCTGCAATCCTACTTCTGGGAGCTTTTCTTGTAAGTGTGCTCCCCAATGAGAACAAGCAGGGATGTTCAAGGTTATTCGCTACAGGATGTTCTTTAATGGAAAAAGATTAGATAATGCCCAAGTATTCATTAATAAAAGCCAAGTATTCCAGGGCAGAAGAATGGGGAGGGGGTGGTGGAGGGCTCAGGGCATCAGGGCTAAGAACGACCCCCAAGATGGCATGCTAAGTGAGAAAAAGCAGGAAGCAAGCAAAGCGTGTAGTGTGAAAAGAAGCACACACACGCACACACACACACACACACACACACACACACACACACACACCCACCCCATATCTGGATGCCTATACAAGGATCTACTAGGAGTGGATATAAAAGATAGGAGTGAGAGGGAGACCCCTTAACTCCCCTTGGCACTCTTTTATCCTAGCCCTTTTTTTTTTAAACCAGGTATACCTATCATGTACACTAAATGATCATAAATACCTAGGTAATCATTTAGTTATTTTCAGTTTTTCTTCTAGGCCAGTGTTTATGGCTTGGGATCCTGGGTAGGTTTACGGATGAGCTTTAAAGAGATGTCTGTAAGCGTCTAAATAGGGTCTCCGTAGCTGTGTTTGCCTATGTACATTTTCAAGGGATGTGATCCATTATTTCCGTCAGATTCTTAGAATGGTTCAGGACCTTTAGAAGGCTAAGAATTGCTGCGTTAAAGTGAAGCATCGTTCCTGTCGCACAGGATGACTTTGGACAAGCTGAGAGCTCAGCTTTGACTTGCCATGGAAGAAGCCACTCCGATTTCGTCAAACCTATTTTAGACAATTTAGCCCAGAAATTAATGCTGGGTGTGGTGTGTCCTAAGTTTGTGGTGCTGATGGATTTATTAGTCCAGGCATATGTGCATTTGTGTCAGAGGAACTTAAGTGTAATTGCCAAACAGTGAATGCGACTACACCGTAGAGAAACAGAGCACACCAGCTTTGGCATTCGATGTGAGCCTAGATAAGTCTGGAAGTTTTCAGTATAAAATAGTAAAAAGAACAGGTCACCGGCTCACTGAGCTGGGAAAGGGCAGTGCTATCCTTTTGCTTGCGGAGGAATCACCTCTGATTGCTTTTCTCTCACAACCCACATCATCAAATCCTGCTGATCCTACCTTTAAAATCTACTGGGATTGACCACTTCTGAAGCCTGACTGTTCGTGAACATACCAGAGAGCCTCCCGCCTCAGCGTGTTTGCAGTGGCTATTTCTGCTGCTTGGAACACTCTTGCAGATATCCCCATAGCTCACACGCATCGTGTTTTAGTTACTTGCTAAAATGTCACTCCTATGAGGTTTCCTGTGATCTTGCTAAGACTGTCATTCCTGTGACCTACTGGCAGCCTGGATTCCCCTTGTCTTGCTCTATCTTTTTTCTATAAAGTTCATTACCTTCTACCACACTCTATAAGTTGCCTGTTTATTGTTTTTATGTCTTTTATGCCCATCTTCCTCAGGTAGAATGCAAGGTCAACGAAGGCAGGAGTTTTAAATCTCTATTACCAGTTCCTAAAAGAACAGTTAGCACATAGTCAGTGCCCAATAAATATTTGTTCAGTGAATGAATGCCAGGCACTGTACTGAGGGCTTTCCATTGATTACTTCATTTAATCTTCATAACAGCCTTTTAAGCGCATGCTATTATTATTTCCATTTTATAGATGAAGAAACAGAGGTCCAGAAAAGGTAAATAATTTTGCCAAGGTCATTTAGAGTTACCACTTGAAGTAAGCCTCTGATTCCTCTTCTAGGCAGAGGTGCCCAGAATTCAGGTGGCCTGGCCAGGGACAAGTAGAAAGTTGGTAAGGTTATGCAAGTAAGGGTTTATCTCTATCAACTACTGAGCTGTGCTACTGGGGTTGCCACGGGAGATAATCGGCTATAAAATTATTGATCACAAGACATGAGAATCCTCCAATAAATGGTACCAACAGCCAGTTTATATTTTGCACTTTAGCATTGAGGTTTTGGTGAGTAATTTGGTTTTCAGAAATTGCCTTTTGCTATCAAAGGAGGAAGATCTAGTGAAAATCTGCAGGGGTCCTTTATGCTGAAGCGCGTTCAGGCCATTCTGGAGCCATGAATAAACCTGAAACTTCTCTTTATACCTGCTTTGGGTGCGGGAATTAGGACAAATATTGAACCAAATGTTGACTCAGTTTCAATAGCTTCAGAGCAGCAGGTACCTTACAGGAAATCATTTTTATTTTGTCAGAGCTGGTTTTTCCCTGCAAGCAGTGGATATGGGATCCAAGGCATGGACCTCCTCTGAAAAAATGAAGATGTTTCTTTTTGAATGTGTATAGTGAAAACACCCACCTTTGAAGTAACTTCTTCAGCAAATTTGTCATTACAAACAAACAAATAAAGGATATATGCATTAATGGAAATCCCTGAGGCCATGACAAGATAGGTTTTCAGAAGAAATTCACTTCTACTGTTATTTAAAAATATCACTATGCATATCTTGCACTTGGGAGGTAAATTAATTATATGGAATAATAAATAATCCAGCAATAAGCCTACATGTGTTGAGCATTTATATGTGCCAGAGTCTGTGCTATAAATAAATCAATCAATCAATAAAATTCTTTTCAACTAATCATCAGAATAGTTCAATAACAAAGGTACAATTGTTATCCTACATTTGCTGTTAAGGTGTGCTGGATTTTCTCTGTGTGCCTGTAAATAAGCTGTCGTACTCCGTGCAGAACAAGCTGTCCCTGTGTCCTCTGGATTCTAGTTGGGTAGGTCCAGTAGAATTCATCAGGAGAAAACCATAATGTCACAGGACAGCAGGGACAGCTCCTCGCCTCAAGCAACTGCTTCTGTCAGGTGGGCCCTTCCTCCAGTTGGGGGTCTTTCTAGGTTCTAGACCCCGCTACTCCACTTGTCCCTGTCAGTGTGGGCTGGTGGTGACTGTCTGCTAGGCTGGACCTGGCTTATTTCCCTGTTCCTTGCTGGTCCCTCGTGGTCACATCCATGCCTTTGTAAGTTGATCCTTTATTAAGTCCGCTTCAGTTTTCTCTCCTGAATGTACCCTTTGTTTTGTGACTGGATCCTGAGGGACACTCAGGGAGTAGAAGCACAGACAGGTTAGGAAAGTTGAGATCAAGTAGGAGTGAGAACATAATGACCAGGGCTTAAGAGTTAAACAGAAGTTTCACTAAATTCTGAAAATCAAACAAAACTCAAAATTGGTTATTTTTTATCCTGAAAGAATTTTGAGGGCCGGTGAGATGGCTCAGCGGCGTAAGCGCCTGCCTTGCAAGCGCGAGGGCCCGAGTTCGACTCCCGGATCCCACATACGAAAAAGGGGCCGGTGATATCGCTCAGTGGCACGGGTGCCTGTTGGCGCGCGAGGTCCTGAGGTCGACCCCCCGGTACCCACAAAAAAAAAAAAAAAAAAAAAAAAAAAAAAAGAATTTTGAAACTAGCTTATATAAAATATCCTTGATTTTAGTGGGGGTGACATTTAATAATAAAGTGGCCACATACTCCTTATTTTGAAATAGTTGCACAAACCATGAGAAACAAGAAAAAATGGAAAAAGAAGGATGGGGGAAATGGGATGGGGTGGGGGTAGGACAATAGTTGTAAAATACATTGTGATGGCTCTTTATCTGTGTTGGAGATTCAACCAATATAGATTGAAATATTTGAAAAATTTTGTGTGTATTAAAAAGGTACAATGCTGGGTGTGGTGGTGCATGCCTGTAATCACAGCACTCGGGAGGCTGAGGCAGGAGGATCATCATGAGTTAGAGGCCAGCTTTGGCTACATAGTGAGTTCAAGACCAGCCTGAACTGCATATTGAGACCCTATCTCAAAAAACCCAAACAAACAAACAAACAAATAGGTACAGACTTTTCTCTTTCCATCATTCTCTAAACAATACAGTATGACAGCTATTTACATAGTATTTACATTTATTACATATGATAAGTAATCTGGACATGATTTAAAGTGTCCAGAAGAGGTCCACGGGAGATAAGCAAATGCTATGCCATTTTATTTATTTTTTCTTTAAAATTTTTATTAGTACATGTTTGTAGTACTAATTAATGATTACATTTATCATGGGGAGTTGGTAAATGTCCAATACACATCTTAATTCTTTTTATTTTCCCTTAGCCTCTTCTCCCCTCCCTCCATTTCTAGATTCCCTTCCCATTTGCAAAGGATCTACCCCCCTATTTTTTATTATCTTTTATTTTACTCTTTAAGTTATTTCTATTTTAGGTTTCTCATATAAGAGAAGCTATGTGATATTTATGCTTGTGTGTCTGATTTATTTCACTTAACATCATAGTCTCAAGATGCATCCATTTTCCTACAAATGACTCAACTCTATCCTTCTTTATGGCAGAGTAATACTCCACTATGGGGGCCGGTGAGATGGCTCATCAGCTTAAGCGCCTGCCTGGCAAGCGCGAGGGCCCGAGTTTGACTCCCGGAACCCACATACGAAAAAGGGGCCGGTGATATCGCTCAGTGGCACGGGCGCCTGCTGGCGCGCGAGGTCCTGAGGTCAACCCCCCGGTACCCACAAAAAAAAATACTCCACTATGTATAAATACCACATTTTCTTTATCCATTCATCTGTTGATAGATGTACAGATTGCTTTCAAGATTTAGCTATTATGAATCATGCTTCTATAAACATGGGTATGCATGTCTCACTGTGATATAGTGTCTTTAATTCTTTCTGGAAGATACATAGAAAACGAATAGCTGAGTCAAATGGAATTTCTATTTTTAGTTTTTTGAGGAATCTCCATACTAATTTCCATAGTGCTTGTAATGGTTTACATTTCCACCAACAATGTAGAAGGGTGCCTTTTTCTATGGAGCTTCACCAGCATTTGTTATTATTGGATATCTTGATGATAGACATTCTTTCTGGAGTAAGATGGAATTTCAGTGTTGTTTTAATTTGCATTTCTCTAATGGTCAGTGATGTTGAACATTTTTTCATGTATTTATTGACCATTTGTATTTCCTCTGAGAAGTGTATATTCATTTTGGTTGCCCATTTTTTGTCTAGGTTCTTTATTTTGGGGGATCTAATTTTTTGAGTTATTTATATATTCTAGATATTAGTTCTCTGTTTGAGAAAGAGCCGGCAAAATTCCATTCTGCAGGTTGTCTCTTCATTCTGTTGGTTGTTTTCTTTGCTGTGCAGAAGCTTTTTAATTTGATGTGATCCCATTTGTTGGTTCTTGATGCCATTTTTTGTGCCACTGGGATTTCATGCCTGCTTCTTCAAGCGTTTTTACCTACCTTATCTTCCAGCAGATTAAGTATTTCTGTTTTTAATATCTAGGGCTCTGATCCATTTTGATTTTATTTTTGCATGTTATGAGAGATATGAGTCTAGATTCTGTCTTCTGCATGTGGACAGCCAGTTTTCCCAGCACCATTTGTTAAATAGGTTATTTACTCTCCAGCATGTTTTTGGCCCTTTTGTCAAAGATCGGATGGCGAAAGGTGCCTGAGCTTTTTTTCTGCATTCTCTATTCTGTCCCATCATCTGCATGTCTGTTTTTGTACCAGTACTATGCTGTTTTTATCAATGTAGCTTTGTAATACGACTTGAAGTCTGGGATTGTGAGGTCTCCTGCTTTATTCTTGCTGCCAGGATTGCTTTTATTATTCTGGGTCTCTTTTATTTTCAAAAAAAATTTAGGATTCTCTATTTCTATCAGGTTTGGTGGTATGGCCATTTAGACAATATCCAGGAACAGGGGATGTTTTTTCCTTTTCTGATATCTTCTTCAATCTCCTTTTGAAAGCACTATAGTTTTTGTTGTATTTTTTATTTATTTTTTTTTTTTGTGGGTACCGGGGGGTCAACCTCAGGACCTCACGCACCAACAGGCACCCGTGTCTCTGAGCGATATCACTGGCCCCTTTTTCGTATGTGGGATCCGGGAGTCGAACTCGGGCCCTCGCGCTTGCAAGGCAGGCACTTATGCCGCTGAGCCATCTCACCGGCCCTAGTTTTTGTTGTAGAGGTCTTCACTTCTTTGGTTTTGGTTAATTCCTAGTATTTAATTTTTCTTGAAGCTATTTTTTTTTTTTTTTTTTTTTTGGTGGGTACCGGGGGGTCGACCTCAGGACCTCGTGCGCCAGCAGGCGCCCGTGCCGCTGAGCGATATCACCGGCCCCTTTTTCGTATGTGGGTTCCGGGAGTCGAACTCGGGCCCTCGCGCTTGCCAGGCAGGCGCTTACGCCGCTGAGCCATCTCACCGGCCCGAAGCTATTTTGAATAGTACTACTTTCCTAATTTCTTCTTGGTGGGTTCATTACTGGTACACAGGAATGCTACTTATTTTTGTGTGTTGATTTTGTATCCTGCTACATTGCTGAGCTTGTTTACTAGTTTTAAGGGTCTTTAGGTGAATTCTTTGAGTCTTCTATGTAAGGACTCAAGTCATCTGCAGAGAAGGATACTTTGAATTCTTCCTTTTGTATATGTATCTCTTTTATTTCTTTCTCTTGCCTGATTGCTATGGTTAAGGTTTTCAGTACTGTATCGAACAGGAGTGTTAGTGAACATCTTTCTCTTGTTCCTGATTTTAGAGGAAAAGCTTTCAGTTGATGTTGGCAGTAGGTTTGTCACAAATGGCTTTTATCAGACAGAAATAAGGTCCTTCTGTACCTATTTCTTCCAATTTTTTTTTATCATGAATGGATGTTGGATTTTGTCAAAGGATTTTCCTGCATCTGTCAAGATGACCATGTGATTTTTGTCCTTGCTTCTCTTTACGTGATGGATAAAATTTATCTATTTGTATACGTAGAACCATCCTTGTATCGTTGGGATAAAGCCTACTTGGTCATGATATATGATCTTTTTAATGACTTACTGCATTCTGTTTGCCAGTACCTTTTTGAGGATTTTTGCATCTAGGTATGGTTAGCTGTTAGGAGTGAGTTTGGCAGTGCTCCTTCCTTTTTAATTTTATTAAAGAGTTTGAGTATTAGTGGCATTAGATCTTTCCTGAAGTTCTTATGGAATTCAGTGATGAATCCATCAGGGCCTGGGTTTTTTTTTTTTTTTTTTTTTTAAGTTGGTAAGTTTTCTTTTTATTACTGCCTCAATTTTATTGCCTGTTATTGGACTGTTCAAGGTTTTTATATCTTCTTGGTTCAGTTTTGGTACTTTATATATATCTAGGAATCTATCTGTTTCTTATAGATTTTCCAATTTATTAAAATACAGTTTTTTTTTTATGTGGGTACTGGGAGTCGAACTCAGAACCTTGCGCTTGCCAGCAGGTGCTTATGCCGCTGAGCTGTCTCACCAGCCCTAAAATATAGGTTTTTAAAGTAGTTACTAGTAATCTGGATTTTGGTGGTGTCTGTTGTGATTTCACCATTTTAATTTCTAATAGCATAGATATAGGTCTTTTCTTTCCTTCTTTTGGTAAGTTTGGCTATGGGTTTGTCTATTTTGTTTATTGTTTCAAAAAATCAGATCTTTCATTCTTTGATTCTTTGTAATGTTTTATTAGTCTCAATTTCTTTGTTTTCTGTTCTGATCTTTATAATTTCCTTCCTTGCACTAGCTTGGATTTGGATTGTTCTTGTTTTTCCAAGACTCTGAGGTGCATCATTAAGTTATTTACTTGGGTTCACTCTGTTTTTCTGATGTGTGCATTCCCAGCTATAAATTTCTTCTTAGAATTGCTTTCATTGTGTCCCGTAGGTTCTGATATGTTGTACTGGCATTACTGTTTGATTTTAAGAACTGTTTAATTTCTTCCTTGATCTTTTGTGACTCATTGATTGTTCAAGAGTGTATTGCTTAATCTTCAGGTGTTTGAATAATTTCTGTGGTTTCTTTGCCGTTGGTTTTTAGTTTTATTGCACTATGGTCTGATAACAAGCATGGTAAAATTTTGATTCTTTTGCATCTACTCAAGCATGCTTCATTGGCTAGTATGTGGCCATTTTAGAGAAATTCCATGTGCAGCCATAAGAATGTGTATTCTGTTGTTGGGTGGAACACTTTGTAGATATCTATTAAGTCCATTTGTTCAAATCTTTCCTTCAATTCTGATATTTCTTTGTTGATTTTTTGTCTAGTTGATCAGTCTATTTGTGCTAGTAGGGTATTGAGGTCCCCCGCTATAGTTATACTGATATTTATCTGATCTTTTATGTCCAGGTAGTATTTGTTTTATGAAGTTGGGTGTACCTTTGTGTGGTGCACAAAGGTATCTTTATCATTGTTATCTCTTCCTATTGAATGGTACCCTTAACCAATATGTAGTGACTTTCTCTGCCTCTTCTGATCAGTTTTGGTCTAACATCCAGTTTATCTGAAAATAAGATAGCTACTCTTGATTGTTTATGGTTTCCTGTTGCATGGGATATTGTTTTCCATCCTTTGATTTTAGTGTATGGATTTCATTTGGGGTTATACTTGTGTTTCTTGTATGTAGCATACCATTGGTTCTTGTTTCTCAATCCATTCTGCTAATCTGTGTCTTTTGACTGGTGAGTTGAAAGCATTCATACTGGTGGTTATAATTGACAGGTATTGACTTATTTCTGTCCTTGTATTATTTTCCTGCTGCTGATTCCCTTCCTTTCTCTTCTATGTAATTGGTTGCCCTACCTGATGCATTCATTTTATTGGAACTTTTGGCATTGTTAGCTTCATTGTCTCTCTCTCTCTTTTTTTTTTTTTGGTATCAGAAATCAAACTTAGGACCTTGCGCTTGCCAGGCAGGCACTGTGCCGCTGAGCTATCTCTCTGGCCCTTCATTGTCTCTTTGTAGGATATCCTTGAGAATTTTTTGGAATTTTGGTTTCTTGTTCATAAATTACTTTAGGTGGTCCTTATCATGGAAATAACTTATTTCTTCATCAATTTTGAAACATAAATTTTCAGGATCTGCCAGTCTGGGTTGGAAGTTGTTTGCTTTTAGGGCCTGAAACACTTCATTTCAAGCTCTCCTTGCCCTTAAGGCTTGTGTTGAAAAGTCTGATATAATTCTGATGGGTTTTCTTCTATAAGGGATTTGTTGCTTTTCTCTAATAGCTTTTAAAATCTGTTCTTGTGTTGGATTACTGCCATTTTGAGTGTGATGTGTCTTGGAGTGGTTCTCCTTTGATTATAGCTTTTTGGGCCTCAATATGCCTCACTTTTTTGTATGTTAAATTCTTTTTCCATGTTCGTAACATTTTCTGCTATTACTTATGTAAACAGGCTTTTTATGACCTTTGTGGTATCTTCTGATTTTTCACTAATGCCAGTTAATCTTAGATTAGTCTTCTTTGTATCATCTTGCAACTGTTGGATCAACTTTCCGTGTTCTCTTTTTGTTTTTAAGGTATTCCTCATTAACATTTGAATTCAATTGTGTTACTGGTTTGACCCACTGGATAGTGCGTGCATGACTATCTAAAGAATGGCTGCTGCTGTGGGTGCACAAAGAACAGAACACGTGGTGATGTTTTGTGCACTATGCATAAATCAGCTGCCTTTATGTATAAAATGTTTTAAAGAAATTCACAAATATAAACACATTTCTTTTAATTTAATGAAATAAATTTGTTGATCATTGTAATACTTTTTAAAATTTGGTATGAATAGTATTAATGAATATTTGCATTGGGGCAGTCACTATTCAAATTCAAGCAAATAACTACATTTGGCCTATTTATAACCTTTTTACTAATTTTATTAGTTAAAAAATGATAAAAGTGATTAGATCTGTTTGTACAAGCTGTGGCACAAGCCACCCGAGGGCAGAGTCATGTAGGTACCACTGGTGTTATCTAGATTCGACACTCTGTCCTTACACTGGTAACTCCTGCTGCCCGTACTTCCAATAGAATTTTTAATCTCCTGAGTTTCTGTTTGGAACTTTTTTGGATTCCAGTTCTTTCCTAGGTTGAGTGCTCATGGTTTGCATCTCTTTCTATAGCTCCTCTATTTTTTTTATTAGTGTCTTCTCTAGAGTCATGGAGCATTAAGATCATTATCACTTTAGTTATGTCTTCTTTTAATTCACCAAACTTCCTATTGATCTGTTTTGTTACCTCCACTTTTATCCTTTCCAATAATTTGGCTGTGTGGGTTTTGATTTCCTCCTCCTCTGTGCCGCCTGGATCAGCTTCTGGGGAGTTGGGAGCATTTGCAGGCCTTTTGTTGCTTCATTTTCTTATGTTTCTATTTTTTGTTTGTTTCTTTCTGTGCCCAGGCTTGCAGATGGCTTACAGTGGGTGGCTTTGTTTCCAATATGGAGACTTCTCTAATTAATATCTCCTTTTCTGAGCTGTCCTCTGGGTGTAGCTAACTATTGGCCTTTGCCTCTGTCCCAGAAGCCACCACCTCCACTTGTTTGGGCGGGGAGGTTGCAGCTGATTTGGCCCAGTAGCCAATTCTTTGGGAATGGGCTCCAGTATTATTTATGACCTCCAGACAATCCAGATATTGGCGTGCAGAGAAAACCAGTTGATAGCAATAGCTATGTCATGTTGGCTAAAGCAGTAAAATCAGCAACAACAATAGCATCCAATACAAACCAGATATCGACAAACCCTAAGAACACATAATGTATTACCCTCAGCCATAGAAAAGAGACCTCTAGTTACAGTATAAACACTATGACGAATAAGACATTGATCTACAGTAAATATCTACTAAATAGAACAACTTTACCTCCATTAGCAATAGAACAATGTTCAACCATAATAAAATATAGTTAACTATAGACTCACAGCTTCATATTTATACTAGTCAGGATTGAGATTGCAGGAGATGGGAGTGTGAAAAAAGAAGAATTTAAAAAATTAGGCAATGGAAGAGGGGAATAAGGTGATAAAGTGAAATAAAGAATCCTATTAAAAAGTAAAAGGAAATTAGTAGTATTAGATAGAAGAAACAGAAAAAACCAACATGGAAAAAGATAATAAAAAATAGAAAGTAAAAGAAAAAAATAATAAGGGAGCAAATTAAAAGAGAGAGTGAAAAAAGAAAAGAAAGAGAAAAAAGCAGACCTAATCAAACAAACAAAATAATAATAATACTAAAAGCGAAAAAAGAAAATGGGAGATAAAACTCCAAACACCATGACTACCACCCCAGTAATATCCAAAAGAAGAGAAAAAATTGGGTCACAAGAAGGAAGAAAAATTATTATCCATTTCCAAATCAGTAATTTTCTCACAGGACCCACAGTCTTTGGAATTCAGGGAATCACAATCCCTCTGCCCCTCTTTGTAGCCTGTGGGTTTGTGTAGTGACCCCTCCGCTCAAGATGTCCCTCCATCTGCAAACCCCCGTCTGTGACACTGTCTAGTCTAAGATACGACACAGCTCACGTTGGTGCATGCAGAAAAAATCAGGCCACTGATCTCTCCTGAACGTAGGCAGGGGGCAGGGCTTACCCAGATTGCTGGACCCAAGGCCATCACTTTCCAATCCAACCACCTCTGAAAGCCAGAGCAGGTGAGATTGTCCCCTCACCACAGAGGTTAGGCCCCTGTGTCCTTCCTGGCTTGAGTTTGACTTCTCAGGGGGTCTCAGGGGATCTCTGCGTAGCCCTCACCCTCTCCCCGTCTGTCTCCCAGTCACTGGGTGGCTGCCTCTCACCGTCGCTGTGGTAGGGGTAACGCTTCAGTTCTGGAGTAAAGCTGTACTATGGCTGTTCTGTGGCTCTGTCCCACACCATCAACACCTTCCCCAAATATGGCTTGATTAAATTCTCTCTGGCGATAAGCTGGGTGCTACAGTGGATTTATCCTCCAACTCTATTGCATTGAGAAGAAGTTGCTCTTGTGGTAAAACTCAAGGCTGTTTTTTTAGTTTATACTAGCTGCACTGCTGGCCTATCTATTATTTCCCCCTGCAGCAGCCAAATCTTCTAGGAGTACCTCTTCTCTGAGGTACTGGCTTCTTCCTCAATCAGGTCAGTTGTTTGGTAGTCAGCTGTGTGGCTCCGTGCTTTTTAAGATTATTTGCAACAATAAAGTATCTTCAAGGTCCCCAGGTAAATTAAGCAGAATCCAACCAGGATCTTCTATCCCTGGCTTTGGGCCCATCTAAGATGGCGTCTGTCAGTTGGCTGGCACTTCTGAGGCTCCACGCAGAGGGGAAACAAAATGCAGAGCTGGCTTAGAGTTGGTGCTGTCCATGGTCAGGGCAAGGAATCTATGGGGTGCGGAGTTGGTCCTGTCATAATTATTTTATCACTGGAATAAAGGGCTAGATTTGCGGGGGGCTGAGAGACTATTTTGGGAGTGGGAGAAGGAATGCAGAGGGAGGGAAGTGTAGTTAGAGATGGTGGGAAGCTGTGAGAATGTTGGAACCTGTTAATTTGTTGGTAGTTAGCTTCTGTTTGGTTCCTCTATGCACAGTTTTGGTAAGTGTGACCCTGACTTGCCCATAAGAGGCACTACAGTGGTACCTTTGTTCACGAACTTAATTCTTTCCATGATTTTGGCCACAAATTCAATTGAACAAGAACAGAATCAAATTTCCCCATAAGGTCAACATTGAACCTAACCATTGAATTTGATTCCACTCTCAATCAATGGAGGGTAAATTAGCTCTTATTCTCCATAGCACATATACGGACCCTGTAGATATATATCCAGATGAAAGGAGAAATGGAAGAGAGGAAAGATGGGGGATAAGATTGAAAGGAATTTTCACTCCATTGGTTCTGTCTATCCAAGAATAGGGGATATCTTTTTATTTCCTGATATCCTCCTCAATCTCTTTTCTCAGAGTACTGTAGTTTTCAATGTACAGGTCTTTCACTTCCTTCATTAGATTGATTCCTAAGTAGCTCACTTTTCTTGATGCTATCATGAAGGGTGTTGTTCCTCTAATTTCTCTCTCAGTGAATTTGTTATTGAAGTACAGGAATGCTATTAATTTTTGAGTGCTGACTTTTCATCCTGCTATGCTGCTGAATTTGGTTGTTAATTCTAGGAGTCTTTTGGTAGAGTTTTTGGGGTCTTCTCTGTACAATATCATGTCATCAGCAACTAATGATAATTTAACTTCCTTTCCTATCCATATTCTCTTCTTTCTTTCTTTTGTCTAATTTCTCTAATGTTTCCAGAACTATATTGAACAGGAGTGGTGATAGTGGGCATCCTTATCTTGTTCTTGATTTTAGAGTGAAAGCTATTTCAGTTTTTGTCTGGTTAGTATGATGTTGGCTGTTGTTTTGTCATAAATGGCTTTTATCAGATTGAGGTAAAGACCTTCCATTCCATTTTTCAGTAGGGTTTTTTTTTTTAAATCATGAATGGGTATTGGACTTTTGAAAATTCTTTTATCTGCATCTATTGAGATGATCATGTTGTTTTTGTCCTTGGTTCTGTTAATGTGGTGTATTACATTTATTGATTTTCATATGATGAACCATCCCTGAGATGAATCCCACTTGGTCATGGTATATAATCATGAGGATTTGCTATATTCTGTTTGCCAGTATCTTATTGAGGATTTTTGCATCTATGTTCATTAAAGAGATTGGCCTGTAGTTCTCTTTTTTTGGTTGGATCCTTCTCTGATTTTGGTATCAGGGTAATGCTTGCTTCCAGGAATCAGTTTGGGAGTGTTGCTTCCATTTCAATTTCATTAAAAGGTTTGAGGAGTAGTGGCATTAGATCTTCTCTAAAGTTCTTGTAGAATTCAGCAGTGAATATGTCAGGACCTGGGATTCTCTTTTTTTTTTTTTTATTACTTCTTCAATTTCATTGACTGATATTGGCTTATTCAGAATTTTTATATCTTCTTGATTCAGCTTTGGTAATTCATATGTATCTGGGAATCTGTCCATTTCTTCTGTGTTTTCCATCTTATTAGAGTATCTTATTATTGACCTTGTTCTCAAAGTAGGTATGGATGACCTTGTGGATTTCCACAGGGTCTGTTGTGATTTTGCCATTTTCATTCCTAATTGCATGGATTTGGGTCTTTCCTTTCCTTTAGTGAAAATAGCCATACTTCCAAAACTGTTACACAGATTTAATGCAATCTTAATCAAAATACCAATAGCATATCTCACAGAATGAGAGAAAACAATCGTAAAATTCATATGGAACCAGAAGAGATCTAGAATAGCAAAAGCAATTATGGGCAAAAGGGCAAGGCAGGAAGCATCATGATCCCTGTTGTGAAGTTATACTACAAAGCTACCATGATAAAAAGAGCATGGTACTGGCAAAAAGCAGACCCAAGGATCAATGAAACAGAATAGAAGATGGAGAAACAACTCCAAGCACACTCAGCTACTTTATCTTTGGAAAGGGGACCAAACACCTTCACTGCAAGAAAGATAGTCTCTTTAATAGATGGTGCTAGGAAAACTGGTTTCCACATGCTGAAAATCGAAGCTGGACCCATATCCCTCACCATGCATTAAACTACAAACCATGCTGTTTTAAACATGTGTGTGCATATACCGCTGTGGTATGGTGCTTTTAATTCTTGCAGGAAGATACCAAGAAGGGGAATAGCTGGGTCAAATGGAACCTCAAGTTTTAGTTTTATGAGGAATCTCCACACTGATTTCCACAATGGTTGCACCAGTCTACACTCCTACCGACAGTGGAGAAGGGTTCCTTTTTCCCCACGGCCCCACCAGCATTTGTTATTGGTTGATTTCTTGATAATAGCCATTCTTTCTGGAGTGAGATGGAATCTCAGTGTTGTTTTAATTTGCATCTCTTGAATGACCAGTGATGTTGAACATTTTCTCATATATTTATTTGCTATTTCTGTTTCTTCATCTGAGATGTGTCTATTTATTTCAGATGCCCATTTTTGGAGTGGGTCTTTAAATTTGGGGGGTCTGATTTTTTTGAGTTCTTTGTATAAGTTGAGTAACAGCTAGCAAAAATTTTTTCCCACACTGTGGGTTGTCTCCTCACTCTGTTGGTGGTTTCTCTTGCTGTGCAGAAGCTTCTTAATCAGATGAGACCCCAGTTGTGGATTCTTTGTGATAGTTCCTATGCAATTGGGGTTTTGTTCATAAGGTCTTTGCCTACAGTAATGTCTTCAAGAGTTCTACCTATTCTACCCTCCAGCAGATTTAGCATTTCTGTTTTAATATTTAGATCTTGATCCATTTTGATTTTACTTTAGTGCATGGTGAAAGATATGGATCTAGTTTTAATCTTCAGCATGTGGAAAGCCAGTTTTCCTAGCACCATTTATTAAAGAGGCTGTCTTTCTTCCAGTGAAGATGTTTGGCCCCTTTGTCAAAGATAAGGTGGTTGGGTATGTCTGGAGTTGTTTTTGTACCTTCTAACCTGTTCCATTGATCCTCAGTTCTGTTGTTTTGCCAGTACCGTGCTGTTTTTATCACAGTAGCTTTACAGTATAATTTCAAGTCAGGGATTGTGATGCCCCCTGCCTTGCCTTTGTTGCCCAGAATTGCCTTGGCCATTCTAGGTCTCTTCTGGTTCCAAACGAATTTTAGGATTGTTTTCTCTAATTCTGTGAGATATGCTGTTGGAATTTTGATCTGGATTGCATTAAATCTGTATAACAATTTTGGAAGTATGGCCATTAGAAAGAAATCTTGAATCTGATGTAATTTGAAAAAATATTGTACATTGATCACAAACTTTGGAGCTATTACTTATGGTCCACCTCACAGTCAATCTGGACAAATCCTTGTATCCTGCCTTAATCATCAAGAACTCTTGTACTACATGGTAACCATGATGTTAAAATCTTCAACATTGGTCTTGAGATTTATGTTTTCTTTTATCCATCCATTCATCCACCCATCCAATAGTCTTTGAATGATAGTATTTAATATTTGTACTCTATTTACTAAATTTAACTATCCATTATATGATAGATTTTTATTTCTAAATTGTTCCACAGTTTTTTTAAATACTGGGGACTGAACTCAGGGTCTTCATACTTAGCTCTATCTCCAGTCATTTTTTATTTTAAGACAGGGTCTCATTAAGTCACTAAGTTGCCAGGCTTAGCTTGAACTTGTGATCCTCCCTGCCTCAGCCTCCCAGAGTGCTGGGATTATAGGCATGTGCCCACAAATATTAAGTAAATGCAACATGGTTTCTTTGCAAATGCCAGTCTGAACAGGTATCTTTGATATTTTTCCCCAGCCGGTTTCTCTGCCATTTTTCTTCTGGGCCATCTGTAGTTCATCTCTCTAACCTGGCAGCTCCTGTACCTTGCTAGCATTTGGAAGATGAGTACCAGGCTCAATTTATCCTGAATCATTAAGCAGAATGCAAAAATTAAAACCTAAGTGAGATACTGTCCTAGTTGCTTTTCAGACCTTAACTAACTTCTTATCACAAGTCCACAAAGTGACTCTATTATTATTCTCTTGTTTGCCAGGTGAGGAAACAGAAACAGAGAAGCTAGGAATTTTTCTTCAGGTTACAGAGCTAGTGTGTAGGGCATGAGTTAAAACTGCACTTTACTTACAACCAATCAAAGCATCATTTTAACCACCAAAACCCGTGATTAAGTCATCACTGAAGTCTTCCCCTGGCTCTTTCATAGCATCACCCCTTTCACTTGCAGAGTTCCCATACTTAGGCCCTGATAGGAGCCTATTTTGTGCCAAGAACCAGTCTTGGAGTCTGAAGCCTTTGAGGGCGGGGGCAGTGGGTTTTACTCATCCTTACGTCCCCTGCTGCACTCAGCATGCTGTAGGCTCAGTGGTAATACTTATCGCACTCTACACTAGCAGCTTTGAAGGAATTTTTCTCACTGGGCAGGCAGCCTGGCCCAGCCATTTACCTACGAGATTGGACTCAAACTCCACCGGAAAACTGCGTCCAACCCCTGATGCCAGCGCTCTGTCCACAAGTCCCAGTCACATTATTCTTGTAAGTCTAGCATGAAACTGTTTGATTTATTTTTCTTCCTGAACATGTGAGGCTTTTGTGATGAGGAGATACAATTAGAACCTTGCAAAAAGGAACATGAATCTGCATCCTGGGGGAGTAATCCAGGGAGAGGGAAAGAAGGCCTCTAAAGGACTTGGCAGGTACAGGAACCCCAAGGCGTATATTCTCTGACCCATGGATGTTCCAAGTTCAAAAACCAAATCACTACCTTTCAAGAGTTCCAAGTGTTCAATCCACTTTGCATAATGCAGTGAAATTACCTCAAGGCTAAAGATTGCTGAAATTAATTGATTAGAGTAACCCGCATAACAATTTATGAACAGCAGTCTCATTGAGGAAATAAAAGGCACACCAGATGTGTAATTTAATAAAATCTGGTCTCCACTGAGCTGCAGCAACAGCTGTGTGATTCAACAGGATTCTGGTTTAACTTTTGCATTTTGACTTAACGACTGTTGAAAATGTTCAGGCTGGTGCTGGTCTCTCAATTATTTCCGAGTCATGGGAGTTAGGGAAAATGAACTGTGGATGTTCCAGAGGAGAACTAACGAAGAACTGGCTAAAAAATATCAGTCAATTTTTGCAGGTTGGCATTTGCAAAGAAACGATTTTCTGCTTGTTTATTCAAATGTTTGTTAATTTTAAAAAGATGGGAGGGTAGAGAAGGGAAACTGTTAATTTTCTGCTATTTCTGAGAAAGAGGTTTGGGTGTTTGGGCACATACTTTATCTCAGGAAGAGTTCATGTGTCTGGGGTATGGGGAAGATGTCGTGAGTGAGGAGGGATTGGAGAGGGTTTAAAAGCAGCTAGTGTTTGGGACCCAGATGGACATCTGCTCAGAGCCTGTGGGTGGAAGGGGAGGCTGTCAAGCTCACATTTCACAGCATGCTATCAAGAGCTGACACTGCCACGGTGCTGGATTAGAATCCATACATCCATACGAGGTTAGAAGACTCTGGGCCAGGGGGAGTTGGCAGCTCACCTCTGTATGCCCACCTCGGCTGGTTTCTGACCAGTGGTTTTGTCATTGTTGCCCTGAAAGTATGAAAGTTGCTTTAAAAAGATCCTTCAGAAAGGAAAGAAGAAGGAACAACAATGTTATGGCTTGTGTCTAGATGGCTCCCCCAAAGCCTCATGTGGTCATAGGGCTTTTTCAGAGGTGGCTGAATCGAGAGTGTGTGATGCTGGGATTAAAGGTGTGGGGTTAGTAAATCAGTCCATTGATTGGTTTGGCATAGTTCTGGCTAGGATTAAGGGTGTGAGTGCTACACCTGCTCTAGGGTGGGTAGCCTGCTTACAATATGAGGGACAGAACGAGTCTTGTCTTCCCCTCCTTGTTGCTCTTGCTGTCTTCTGCTGCCATGAACTGTTGCCCCTCTGCCATGTGGCACCCTGCCTTGGAGCCAGCCGATGATGGACTGAAACCTGTACAAACTGTGAGTTAATAAACCTTTCCCGCTTTAACTTTGGGTTTCAGGTATTTTGTCTCAGCAATAAGAAAAGTAACTAAGACAAAGAAAGAAGGAAGAAAGGAAGGAAGGAAGGAAGCATGCAACCAAGCAAGCTCCGATTCTATACCTAAACACAAACATGCTCACATTGGTACATTTTCCTTCAAACACAGTTTGTTTTTACACAGTTGGAATCATGGCCTATGTATGATTTGCTGTCCTCATTTTACAGTGACAGTAGGTCACATATCTCTAACTCATGGCGTGTACTTCAGGGCCATTCTTTTGTGGGGAGCCCAGTCTTTCACCTGGTGGCTGTATCAGTAGACTTCACTATTCCTTTCCTGGCTCTGTTTACCCCTCTCTCCCAAATATAATAACTCTTGCCAACATTGACCTCGTGCAATTTTTACTTAATTTGTTTTTTTGGACTTCGATTGTAGTCACCAAATGACAGAATTAAAAGCCAGAGAAAATGACCAAATAGGAAGTTAGCTATTTAGAGCAACACCATGTTTGAACTGGATGAAGCCTGATTTGCTCAAAGCAGCTGGGACAATATGGGAGAAGGAAGCAAAGGCAAGGGCCTCTGCAGGGCTGCACTTAGGGCTCATGGCAGGCCACCTGCCTCTGTTCTCCTGGCGGTGGATTGAACTTGGAAACCTCCCACGTGGAAATCAAGCAGGAGAGTACATCATTCTGTCTTCCTGTCCAATGCCTGCTGCTGTGGAAGACAGAAAAGAGAGCCAGGCTCAGGGATTTACTTAAAGAGCTAATTAGGAAAATGAGAGGACGGCATGTGGATGTAGGTAGGAGAGCTCACGGCCAGCCAAACATTGTAAGGAAAACAGGAAGGATTCAGAGTGCATAGTTTTAATTTTGTTGTGAAATTTTTTCAAGTTGAGATGCTACAATTCATATGTTACTATTTAGGTCACCATGTAAACATTCGCCTATCCTTGTAACAATCCACTTCAAAGCAGGTTGCAGATATAAGAACACTTTACTCCTACACATTTCTGCATGTGTACCTGTTAACTAGAGTTCACTAGTTAAGTTTCCCAGAGGTAAAGTACATATAGAGTAAATGGATACATTTTAAGTGTACCATTAATGAGTCTGCCATACGTGTATCTATGTAACCCAAGTGGCCCTCTAGATACGGAACATTATTACCTTAGAAAGCTCCCCGATGTGCTTTTCTAGCTTCTCCCCACTCTTACCCTCCGGGAGTAATCAACAGTCTCATTTTTTCTTATGGTTTGGTTTAGATCTTATGGTTTATTCCTGATCTTAGATCTTAGGGGGAAGGCATCAGGAATTTGAGTTTACAGATTAATTATGTAATTTTAAATGTTATTAACCAACACAAAGTACATGCAAAGCATTTTGCACCCAAATAAATCACATCTATTGGTCTGATGAAGTAGCAGGGTACCAATCTGTGAATTCACTACTCCCCCCATCATATCGTAACTCTTAATAATCCATTTCCATTCCACTTTAGAGCTGACCATCCAGGCTGTTCTGGTGTCTAACTCCTTACATGCCCAGCTTTGTTCCCACAGCTCATCGTTGTATTTTCCCCTATTTCCTAGTTCATATTCTTGTAAGAGGTCTTTGCTTCGTCTACTTAATAATTTTTTATGCCAGTGCCCGGCTTAAGGATTGGCTGTGCTTGTGGGCAGTGCTTGCCCATGGTCCATCACCTTGGTTATGAAGGTCATGTGATATAAAACATGGCTGCTCAAGGGCTGCCCACATGAAGAGATCTGCACAGGGCATGGCTGCTTATGTCTGATAGAGGGGGTACAGGCGAGGACAGATACGCAGTGTACATGAAATCAGGGGCTAGTCTTGACATTTCTGAATCTCACTCATCTCGTGTGTAAATTGATGATGGTAATGAAGAACCAGAAAGATCTTATAAAGATTGCATGCAAGTGGGTGTGGTGGTGCACACAACTATAATCCCAGCTATTCAGGAGGGTAAGGCAAGATGATCACACGTTTGGGGCCAGCTTGGGCAATTTAGTGAGAACTCATCTCTAAATAAAAAATACATAAATATATAAATGGCTGGGAACGTAGCTCAGTGCTTCCTGGGTTCAATCCCCAGTACTGGAAAAAAATTACATACATATTTACATACATATTTGTTTTAGTCAATTTGGGCTGCTGTAATAAATTACCACAGACTATCATAACAAACGGCTACTAAACAACAAACATTTACTTCCCACAGTTCTGGAATCTGAAAGTCCAAACTCAAGGTGCCAGCATAATTGGATTCTGCAAGGTCCTTCTTCTGGGTCGCAAGCGTCAGACTTCTCGCTGTGTCCTCATAAGGCAAAGACAGTGACCTAGCTCTCTTCCTACAAGTACAATTATGCCACTCGCGAGGGCTCCGCCCTCATGACCAAATTACCGCACAAAGTTCCCTCTGGGGATTTGATTGTAACATACAAATTTTGAGGGGCAGACAAGACATAATTATATATCATGGGGCTGCTGTCCTCAACAGTGAACTAATTCTGTTAGGAGCTGGGGCCCGGTTGGAAGAGGTGGGTCACTGGGGTTGTGACCAGGAAGGATGTATTCTTGTCACCTGCTCCTCTCCTCACTCTCTGCTTCCTGGCTGCTGTGCGTTGAGCAGCTTTCCTCTGCCATCCTGTTTCTGCCTTGGAGCCAATCAACCATGGACTGAATCTTCTGAAACATGAGCCAAAATAAATCTCTCAGTTGCAGGTGTTGGATATTTTGTCCCAGCGACAGGAAAATGTCTAATAACATATACATATACATACACATATATATATATACATATACATTTATGGTTTGTATCTAGATGTCCCCCCAGAGCCTCTTGCAGTCATAGGTGGGGGATTTTTCAGAGGTGCCTGGATCTAGAATGTGTGATGTTGGGATTAAGGGTGTGTGATTACTAAATCAGCCCACTGAATGGTTTGGCACCACCCTAATGCTGGTAGCCTAGATAGAGTTTGAAAGGGGTAGAAAGAAGCTGCTAAGGTCCCTTGCTCACTCTCGCTTGCTTGCTGACCACGGACTGTTTCTCCTCTGTGATGCCCCTCTGCCATGCCACCCTGTCTTAGAGCCAGCCAACTATGAACTGAAACCTCTACAGACTGTAAGCCAAATAAACCTTTCCTCCTTGAACTTTGGATGTCGGGTATTTTGTCTTAGCAACGAGATAATGTAACTAAAACATACCTATATCTATCTATATCTGTATCTATGTCTATCTTCTATTTTCTTTATAAATTCATAAGCATATGTGTTGGGTGCACATTTTCTATTTGCCTCTCCAGTTTTCTCTGCTTTGCTTTCTAGCTTGGCACACACACTGGCATCAACAGGCTGCCTTCCCTCTTCCTTCAGCGGGGCCTGACTGATGGGAATCTAGGGCAAGAGATGGGAAGAAGGAGGCAAGAGAGGGGGGTGAAGTCAGTGTATCTGCTCTCTGCCACAACCCTGCGGGCTGGGCACAGGATGGCTGCAGTCCTGGGCTGACCTAGGCCCCACGCAGACCCCTGTAGCCCTGCTTCCATCCCCAGGCTGCTTCAGGCCTCCAGGGGGATTCTGCACCTCCTGGAGAGCTGGGATACTTTCCTAGCCCTAGTGAGTCCCCTAAGCTTTGCATGTGGCTCTTTCATTATGAAAGTCTCTTCAAATCTTGAGTGTGCCTGGATCTTGATAATATGATATATTTAACTTCAGTTTTGATGACCTCCCCCTAAAAAAGTCTTGTAAATTTACAAATGGGATGACTTTCTTGCGTGACATTTCAATGTTTTAATTATTTTTCTGGGCAACTGCATTTCATAGGAGACAAGTACTTTCTGAGCAAACAGTAGGTTTCAGTGGAACTGTCTCTCTAGCAGCCACTTAATTAGAAAAAAAAAAATCTCATTTTCCCCCCATTGCCAGTAAGCTCTAGGTAGAAATGCATTCCTCTCCCTTTTTATGTGTAAAAGAACTCCAGTAGCAGCACTGCTTGGGGAAGAGAGTGTTGCTACTTCCCACGGTTCGGGCTTGGTTGTCGTATCTCCCCGATTAACGTTGTGATTATTTATTGGTACCCTGCGTACCACACACTGTGCCAAGCCACGTGCAATCATTTAGCTAAGTTGACTCATACAGCTTTGAGAAGTCGGTGACATTATCTTCATTTTGCAGATGAGGAAGATGGAGCTGTAGAGAAGTTAAGGGACTTGAGAGTTTGGACAGCTGTGATGATAGAGCGGGAAAGGCCAAATGCAGCCTCTGGTGCAGCGCTGCGCTCTTGAGCAGGTGCATCGCTCCCTAGGGAGAGAGGAGCAAGCAATGGCTCCGAGATTGCTGCTGCGGAGAACTAGGGTCAACCACAGCTTGACCTGGCAGAAGGCAAAAAGAGAGAAGCTTTTTTGAAAGAAGCCTGCTTTCTGTTGCCCAGGACACTCTCTCTTGGAGGGTTATTTTCCCCATTTTAAAGAAAAAAAGATGGAAATGTCAAATGTGAACATTTTCCAACATGCAGTATTTTTGGTTTTACAGTTTAATTCAAAATTCTCTTCGTTGACTTCTTTATTTACTTCGGAGTTCATTCTCAACTACAGGTTTGCCTCTCCTCTCTGTCCTGCTTTACCTGTGCAATTCCATGCTTTTCACTTAGTGCACAAATACTTGATCAGCTGATATAGCATCTAGGAAAAACCCCCATGTTTATTTTTACTTTCATAATCCGAATAGAGTGCATTTTAATTTTAGAGAAGTTGAAAGGCAGAGAAAAGCATAAAAACAGCAGAAAATATTTTTTGTACATTCATCACTCAGAGAAATCCTGTTTCAAGTTTTTGTGTATTCATTTCCAGTAATTTTTTTTCTTAAACATCTACATACATATTCAGATGTTTCTCTTTTGTGTCAAAATTGCAATTGTATTATATACTACACTTTAATTTCCAACTTTTATTTTTATTTATTTTTTTGTGGGTACGGGGGTCAACCTCAGGACCTCGCGTGTCAGCAGGCGCCCATGCCGCTGAGCGATATCACCGGCCCTTTTTTCGTATGTGGGTTCCGGGAGTCGAACTCAGGCCCTCGCGCTTGCCAGGCAGGCGCTTACGCCGCTGAGCCATCTCACCGGCCCCAATTTCCAACTTTTAATTATGAAAAATTTCAAATGCGCAGCACAGTTAAAAGAATTTTACAGTGAACACCTGTGTACTTACAGCATAGATTCTACCATTAGTGTTTTCTTTTACTTATGTTATGACATATCCATCGGCCTCTATATCCATTCACTAATCTGTCATTTTTTGTGTGCAGTTCAAAATAACCTGAAGATATTTGTACACTTCTTTCTAATTACTTCAGCACACACGTATTAATTACAGTTTAATATTCTACAGATTTATGATGTAAAGTTTAAATATAATGAAATGTGCAAATCTTAGATGAACATTTTCCAAGTTTTGGAAAATATATGTGCTTATGTAACTTAAATCCCAAATCCTACCAATATTTTGATCACCCCAGGAAAGTCCCTTGTGCCTGTTTCAGTGAATTCCTCTCTGTACCCCTTTCCCAGACTCGGTGACTTTATAACTTTTCCACCACTGATCAACTTAGCCTGTTCTAGAATTTCATGTACAGTAAATGCAATTGAACAGTACACAATCTTTTGCATAAATCTTCTTTCACTCAGCATTATGTTTTTGCTTCTTAGCCATGTTGTTGACTGGATTGGCAATTTGTACATTTTTATTGCTGTATGTCATCCCATTGTATGTATATACCACAGTCTATTTTTCATTTTCTCGGGATGGATACCTTAGCTATTATGAATAAAGCTGCTATGACCATCCCTTTATAAGATTTATTGTGAGAGTATGTTTTCATTTTTCTTGGGTAAATGTCTACCACTGGAATTGCCAGAACTTTTTCAAAGTGATTGTACCATGCTAATTTCCCACCGTCTTTGAGAATTCTTAATTTTTCTTATCTTTGCTGATATTCGATGTTGTCAATACTTTATGGCTTCTCTTTTTACTGAGCATTAGCACCAAGTATTTTTTTTTCCTGAAAACTTGATTTTAAAGGCTGTATGACATTCATTCTTTAGATGGGTCATACTTAGTTTAATTTTTAACTATAATTGGCTACCCAGGTGCTTTGGAACTTAAAAAATGATATATATTATCATGAAAAACATTCTTGTACAGGGACATCTTTATTGGCGTGTCTGATTATTTCTCTAGGTTTAATTTCTAGGAAAAAGTTTATGGGGACAACAAGTGTGCACACAAATGCTTCACCACTTGACTCTTCCACCAACCGCAAGGGATTTAAAGTAGAGGTCACCCTTGAGACTCTGAGGTCTGCCGTGAGCATGAAATGAGACAATGCATGCAGCACAGCGCCTGGATCGTAGCAAATGCCCTGGAAACCATAACCAGTTAGCACGTCTGCTCCAGAGCTGATGAGAGCCTGGCCGAGACCTCACAGGGTCCTTGCTAAGTGCTGATTTCACATCTGAAGGTCTTTCATCATTCATTTCCACTGAGATTAGACCCTCCTCACCTTTGTTCATTCATCCCTAAATGATGTAATCACAGTTAGTACCAAACTTTGACTTCACACTAAACCGTGGAACTTCCAAGGAGCACCCAACAGTTCTGTTTCAATAGTTTGCCTTGGACAGGATGTGCTAAGTAAAGCAGGTGGTGGCGTCTGCAGGAGGGATGTCCTGTGTGGATGCCAGGTAGGTCACTACTACTTCCACCTGAGAGCAGACCGTGCTAACACGAAGGGTGACTGTATGAGCCAAAATGGGTCTGTAAAGCAGCTCCCGGGCTCTGAGCAGTAATGTGACCTCCTCCTGGTTGACCCGCTAACCTTCACCCCACGTTCCAATCTGAGATCCTGAAGAAAATCCTTCTATTTCAGGTCCAACAAGGGAGAGGTGCTGGTTTCCCTCCTTTCCAGAGGATGCTGTGTGTAGGATTATTCCCAGTGAAAGGTGTCACCAAAAGCCCAATAACCAACACAGTTGATGCTCAATAACCAAGCACCTCAGAGAGAAAATAGCCTCAAAGTTCAGTTGGGGGAAACTTAGAAAGCAGTAAGTTTTGAGAAGAAATTTTAGTCCATATTTTGCCCATTGTATAAGAAAAGGGAAATAGGTTTATTTGTTTTGGGATCTGTTAGTATTTTTAGGTGAAGGAATTTCTGCTGTTTTTCTGGGGGAAATTTTATGACCTCAGAACAAGCAAATAGAAAGCAAGTTAACACCTCAAAAATCAGTTGCAAAACTAGAAGGAAAGGTGATGCTCTCTGAGCCTTGTAAAAATCCCATAACACAGAGGCAGTAGGTGTGTAGCCTTGTCTTCACCTCACCAACAGGAAAATTAAACCCCAGAGGGACTTCGCAATGCCCACAGTGCACACAGAAACCAGCAGGTATGAGATTTCTAGTTCCAGCCAGGTCTTTGCCCTGGTTCTAAGGGGGACCAAGAAAGAGGTGCTGGAGACAGGGCTTAGTTACTCTATTCTTGGAGAATAGAACATAAAAAAAAATCATGCAACTCTACTCTGGAGTGGAAAACTGAAACAGTGGGACAGCTAGATAGATACTGAAGGCACAGCTTGTCCCACATTGGGCACTGGGCAACAAATGAATGGCAGAGATTTTGCTTGGAAGCACCCTACAATCATTTAGAAAAACTGTCTTAGTCAGACTGTTGTAACAAAGTACTATAAATGGAATGGCTTCTAAACAAACTTATTTTGTGAGAACTTTATTCCAGTTCTGGAGGCCAAGAGTCTGAGAGTGTGGGCTTACAGTGTGGTTGGGGGCCAGAGTGAGCCTGTTCTGGTTGGGTTGCAGAATTCAGCTTCTTTTTGTGGGGAGAAAGGGAGAGTTCTCCAGGGTTCAGTCCCATTGAGTCCCATTCATGAGGACTCCAGCCCCTGACCCATCTGTCTTCCAAGGACCCCACTTCCTCATACCATCTTCCTGGGGCTCAGGAATTCACCACAGGAATTTTGGGGGAACACAAACATGCAGTCCATAATATATGAATTACCTTTACACATTTGGAAGTTGACATTCAAAATTTTCCTTTGCAAATTTTAACAGTTTAATAGTTGCAAGAAATATCACTTCTGGCATAGAATAAATATTGATATTCTTGAAATAAAAATGTTGCATGTTTTATAAAATTGTATCCAGTGGAATCCAAATGCCTCATTATTTGTTTAAAAAATGTATGAAAAAACTCTTTAAAATTTTACCTTGTCCTCTTTTCTCCTTGAGTTTACAATTTCTTCTTCATTTCCATACAGTTTTATTCTAATAAAACATTTATTTATGCTTTGAAGACTTTCATTGATTATTCCATCATGACTTTCTGCAAGTGAACTTATATGTAGGTTGAAGCAAAAACATGATTTCTTGGCACCATAAAACTTTTAGTGCTTAAAAATTCTTCTAGATTGGATTTGAAATTCAGTTATTAATATAATTGAGTCACGTCATGCAAAATCGTTATAAAATAGAAGAAATAATTATGAGCATAAAAGTAACATTTTTGACTGTATCTCTCAGTAAGATGGACAGGGCTTTCAAAACCAGGCTGTTTAAAAGGAGGAAAATACTTACTGCTCTAATGACATGGGGTTCAACATGAAGTCTGTTCTTCCTTTTCATCTTTTAGAGATGTAGATGCTAAGAAATCTTGTTCAGACATGAATAAACCAGTGGAAAAGAGTTTTGTTATATCAGTACCTTTCCATTTTTTAGGGTCCTTCTGAGCAGTGTGCCCCCAATCACATGGTGATTTGTCTTCAAATGTATTTTAATGATCTATGAGCTGACAACTCAATTAGGTCAGGCTGTAACACTGTCAAAAGCAAAGAATTGGAAGCTATTAGAATTGTGGAAGGATTTATTCCCCAGACATTAGCGTCCTTCATTTTCTCAACACTTTTATTCCAGCATTTAGAATTATCTTTTTTATCCTTACAGGTTCTGGACTTGGTGACAATGCACCATAATAAATTCAAGGTGGGGGAGGTACCATAGTCTCCTCTCTTGTACAGAGAGAAGGGTGGTCACGAAAGAGGAGGAGGAAGAGTGGGTAGGATGTTCTCAGAGCAGTCCTGGGTGCAGAAATACCCGCAGCTCATCCTTAGGGTATACGCATATGAGACTTGAGAGCTTGACAATTATTCCTTAAATCGTCCTAAATGCTGACCTTAGTGTTTTATGGTTTGCATTCCTTGGTTTGGTTTGAAGACTGTTGGAGACAAGGTGAAGTCAGGGCTGGACGATCATGGTGGGGAGTAGGGATGGGAGGTTTGGTGAAGGAACTGGGCTTTGCTGGATCCTTGCTACACTGGGTGCTATTTGGACAACAAAGAAAGGGAGAAACACATGAGTCCTTTTTTTTTTTTATTTTTAGGTACAGAGGATTGAACCGAGGGCCTTAGTATCAAGCTACACCCTCAAACCAGCTTTCTTTTTTGTTTCTATTTTGAGACATGATCTCACAAAGTTGCTAAATTGCCCAGATGGGGCTTGAACTTGCAGTCCTCTTGCCCCAGTACTGGGATTACAGGCATGCATGACCATGCCTCACTACACATGAGCTTTTGAATTAGAGCTCAGTTAACACACTGGCCCCGGAGGCAGAGACTTGGCAAATTTTTCACCTCTATCGGCCTCTGCTCCCCATTTGCAAAGTGGGGGGTGATAATGGCATTTCTGACCTCAGCTCCTTGCACACCTGACAGAGGCAAAGAAGACAATCAGGTTGCAGGTCCTTGGAGCCTGGTGAGAGCAGCTGCGTGTGCCCAGTATGCTACCACCACGGGCAGCGGGCTCCATTCTGATCTTTTGCTGCCATGGGGCAGAGTCCAATGGAGCCCAAAGGTGCATCCCCACCTCTTCCAGACCGTCACCTCTGCACTGCCTTGGGGTCTGGGACTGGAGGAAGTCCCTGCCCATAGGCCCCCAGGCCTTCTCCCTTGTATCTCTTCCTTGGAAGTCAGTACCCTACCAACCTACAGATGGCCAAAGCCCTTCAGGGTGCAGGAATGAGGGCAGGAAGGGGAGAAAAAGGCTGCAAGGTTGGTGGGTTGTCAGTGGAGTGAGGAGCTGGGCAACCTGTGGCCAGAAGGTGAGGATAAACCAGGAGAGCCAGGGTGGGTTGGAGAGCACACGAGCCTTGTAGGAGATGAAAGACCTCCTCTCTTAAAAAGAGGAAAAGTGGGTTTCATGGGCAAGTAGAAGAGGACAAGGGAGCTGGGGATATAGCTCAGTGGCACAAGAGCCTGCCTGGCAAGTGCAAGGTTCTGAGTTTGATTCTCGGTACCAAAAAAAAAAAAAAAAAAAAAAAAAAAAAAAAAAAAAAAAAAAGAAGAAAAGGACAAGAGAGATAGTTGGAGTCACCCAGGAGGGAGGAATTCTTTGCACCCACCCCCGCAGCAAAGCATGGTCCCAGGCAGAAAATAGAACTTATTTTGATTGTATTCTATCCACAGTGATTTGCATGAACCGTTGCTTTACACATGTGTGTTTTGCTTTCGTCTCACTTTGCTGTTACCTTAGGTGACTGACTACATTTGTCAAAGTAGAAGGATAGAACTTATTTTATGTAGCCATTTGTTACCCTAACTGATAACTTGTCAACACCGAGACTTACATATGTGGATCTCAATTTGTACACTTGCCCTAGGTCTGTTAACGTTAGTGTTGGAACTATTCCTGGTGCAATAAATATTTTGAAGGAAGAGGAAGAGAAGGAGGAAGGGGAGAAGGAAGAAGAAGAGGAGAAGGGGAGAAGGAGGAGGGAGAGGAAGAGAAGAATGAGGAAGAAGGGGAGGAGGAGAAGGAAGAGGAGGAGGAGAAAGGTAACTGTATTAAAATATGTTATCCGAAGTGAAGGCTCCTCCTTTCCTTGGGAACAAGTTGGTTGCCACTGTACCTGGAAGAGCAGGAACAGCTCCAGCTGTTTCTCCACCTCGGCATCCACCTGGAGGGCTTTACAGAACATTGGTGCCTGGACTGCTCCTCCTCACCGCACCCTGAGTTTAACATAATATTCATTGATCTGGGGTCTGGCAAAGGCTCCCAGAGGTCTAAGAACTGCTCAAGCGATTACAGTGTATAATCAGGGCCGAGAACCAGCGGGCTGGAGGAATTCTCAATGGGCTTCAGAGGGGCTCATCATTTTTGGGAGAGGAGGTGAGGACTGAGTTATGCCTGGTAAGAAAAACTAGATCATTTGTCTTAGATTATGGGCTTTTTGACCACTGTAACTGCTGTTTAAACAGCCATCTACTAGTTATGTTGCCAGGTATTGTTCAGCCTCTCTGAATTTCAGTTTGGCCATTTGCATAATAATTTCTCACCTGTTAGGGTTGGCTTGGGGATTAGGAAGAAAATTTATGAAATGTTTAGAACAGTTGCTGGCATGAGCAAGCACACCTCGGTGTTTCATAAACCTAAGCTATTTTGTTCCAAATGTGTTCCCTCTGACTCATTCCTTTGTCACTGTTGGTCAGCCACAGACACGGCCCCCCCTTGGGCCTTGATTCTTGGACTTGGTCTCCCTTAGCAAACTTCTGTAGCAAAGGTAAACAAAGTGGCTTGATTTGTTTCTGGATATTTACCCATTAGAAAACAAATAGGCAGCACAGCTCAGTCTGTACCAGCTCGATGATGAGGGCTACGAAAGGAGCATTAAGGAGCAGAACAACATGTAATTAGCCAGATAGGTAATATTGTTGAGTTTAACATTGGCTTTTACAGAGCTTTTATTTTTCTGGGTATTATAGTGGTGGGGATGGGGTTGCAATACTTGGAATAAAACAGAGAATGTCTGTGTCCACATGAGGAGTGCTTTACCTCCGAGGTCAGGGCCAGCTGCCTGGGAGGAAGACCTGTGCAGCTCCCAGAGTCCTGTGCACTCAGGGGTGCTGCCCTTGGCTTCATGCCCTGCTGGGGCCCTCTTGAAATGCCTGAGAATCTGCTCTTTGAACTTGTGTTTTGTGGATGAGGTCTGATGGGACACTGAAATATATATGTGAGCAGATGGGACACTGGCACTGTGGAAGGCAGCACAGTACCTTACTTCCTCATTTGCATAGAGCTTTCAGGATGCCCCAGGAACACAGAATTCCGGGGAGCTCACTAGTGCTAGAGTTCAGTGAGATAAAAAGAGAACTAAATTAGCACCTTTCATCTGCTGCAAACTAAGCTGAGATGCTGCCCCCTGAAGAGGTCAATTTCTCTTTCCAACCAGAAGTTCCTTGAAAGACAAAAAAAAAAAGCCAATGTTCCAAGAAATGTGAATGACCAGGGACCCTACCATGTTTTTTGTTTGTTTGTTTTTTACTTCTCTGTATCAGTCAATTATTTATTGTGAAAACAATGACATGGAAGGGTAGGAAATGTAGGGCAGCTCTGAGCCCCTTTCCTTTTGCCCTTCCTAATTCATCAGTAAGCTGAAGGCAGCCAGTGTTCTTAGAATGTGGTTATATCAAGAAGTGAAATAAAAGCATCCAAGTTGATTTTCTGCAGTGTTTCTACTTTTCCAGTAAGAATGAAATAAATATACAAAGTACAAATTGGGTATGTAATTTCAGTGATTCTGTTTACAAGTCAAATGCTCTTCTATTTGCATTTAAACTGGTATTGTCTGGTTTAAAAAAAAAAGGTAAAATTCATGCCAATAATTTTCTTTACATGGAACAATATTCAATAGCAAATGAAAGTGACCAGGACAAACTGAGACATCACTAGAAAAGAGGAAAAAGCTTTCTGTTTCATAATTTGAACAGCATTTCCCACTCTGTGTTTTGAACAAGGCATCTCACATTTTCATTTTGCACTGGACCCTGCAAATTATGTAGCCAGTTCTATTTGAATTAGGATGCTGGAATACATCAGTCATTGGCCATAGGTGGTCTTTCTGTACCTATTTAAAAAATTAAACTTCTTGTAAGCAGTTCTGCAAAGCAGGTTGCTGATGAGGGGTCTGGGAAGGGCCCTCTGGTGAACATCCTTCACTTACTCAGCATCCATTTCTTTACTTTGCAATTTTCTTCTGGCAATCATCCTCCGTGTGCTTTGGTGGTAGGGGTCACACCCACATGTCAAAGGCAGAGTACTTGACCTAGAGATAGGTCAGTAAACATGTCATAATTCCTTGGCCTTAATGATTGGCTCAAAGGTGGGCACATGACCCAGTTAGAACCAATTGAATGTTAGAAGTCTCTGGCTAGGCATCCTGGGAAAGAAATTCAGCTTGTAGTTGAAACTGCAAGTGAGTTGGCTACAGGCTGCTGCCATCTTGCCAGGGTATGTATGGCCTGCAAAAGAAGTCAGTTTATGTAGATGAGGAGAAACTAAGTTTCTGGGGTAATGTCAGAATTACTGGCAAATTGAGCCTAAAGCCAGACATGCCCTTTTAAATTACACAAGCAATAAAATCTCCATGCTTTAGCTCGTCTTTTCCTTCTATTACTTATGACCCCAAAGAACCCTAATTGATAAGTATATGCCAAATTATTGCGTTAGAAATGCTCTTTGAGGGGTCGGTGAAATGGCTCAGCAGCATAAGCGCCTGCCTGGCAAGCACGAGGTCCTGAATTCAACTCCTGGAACCCACACACAAAAAAAATGCCCTTTGAATTTTTATAATTTAAAGAGACAATAATGGAGATGTAGCAGGATAATTTTTTGGGATACTAAGTTTAGAACTGTATTTTCCTTTATATATCCCATCAAATCAGGAGCTGCTTTTTGTGTTCTCTTTCCTTGTGGGAGGTTTGTGATAGGAAGGAAGCTGAAATAGCCTGAAGGAAAGAGTTAAAATTCTTCCTGGATTCTTTTTTCCAAAGCCCAAGTCAGTCACAGATTGGGCCTTTTGGGGCCCATAGTGGCCTGCAAGACATTTTTAGTTGGCTTGCATAGTATTTTAAAAATGGGACGATTTCACCTGAGCATCTGGATTAGATTATCTGGCAGCTCAGGTCCTAAAATTCCCATGTGGTAACTCCTGGCTTGTGCCGAGAAGCCACTTCCTCCTTTCGATGGGGATTGTGGTCTCCAGTTTAGCACAGCCTTACGTTACCTTTTGCCTTGTTCCCTGCTGATTTCACTACTATACGAACACTCCAGGAGCCAGGAGCTGTTTGACTTTGTGCCTACACTCATGAAGAAGAGTGGATCAGAGGAGAGAGGAAATGCTAATAGGAGAAATATTAAAAAAGATGAAAAATTCTTGGGTCTCAGAGCAGTGGGATCCTGAGTCCTGCTCCCTGCCCAAATCCCCTGTGTGTAGTAGTGTCACAGGGAAGTCACTTCCAGCCTGTTAGATGTGCCCATTTTGTGTCTCTTGATAACTGAAGAATGGATCCAAGGACAAAGGAGGTTAAGAGTAGGAAGTTTACTGAGAGAAAGTTTCTGAGAGACAGGAGGGGTCTCAAAAGAGCAGTACTGCAGAGGCCTTTTGTGGTTTTTTTATTTTATTTTAAAGAGAAGAAAAAACAAAACAAATCAAAAAAAGAACAAATTTTCAAAACAACATAACATGAGGGTAACAATGGTCAATGTATTACGTATTATTATCTTTAAGTTAGTTATTCAGGATACCAGACATTAGCATTCAATTGTCCAAACATTATTGGCTCAAACCTTACTCTTCAATGAACTAAGTAAAATTGGTAGTGTATCTATCTTAACCATCATATATATATATATATATATATATATATATATATATAATTTTTTCCCCTTTCCCTTCTTTCTTTTCCCTATTCCAGTCTCTCTTTCTTATTGACCAGTTTCTTTTTGATTCACCGTGTCTATTGTACATTTTGGATCTTATTTACTCTTTCAGTTTCTCATACTAGAGAGACAATACGATGCTTACACATGTGCGTCTGGTTTATTTCACTTATGAGTATTTTCTCGAGTTGCATCCATTTACCTATAAAAGTCTCCAGTTTATCCTTCTTTATGGCTGAATAGTACTCCATTGTATAAAAATACCACATCTTTCTTATCCATTCCTCAGTTGATGGGCACTTGGGTTGTTTCCAAGATCTGGCTATTACAAATTGTGCTGCTATAAACATGGGTGCACATATATCACTGTGGTACGATGTTTTTAATTCTTCTGGGAAGATACCCAGAAGGGGAATAGCTGGGTCAAATGGGACCTCCAACCCTAGTTTTTTGAGGAATCTCCACACAGGCTTCCACAGTGGCTGTACCAGTCGACACTCCCACCAACAGTGAAGAAGGGTTCCTTTTTCCCCACAGACCCTCCAGCATTTGTTATTAGTTGATTTCTTTATAGTAGCCATTCTTTCTGGAGTGAGATGGTATCTCAGTGTTGTTTTAATTTGCATCTCTCGAATGACTAGTGATGTTGCACATTTTTTTGTATATTTATTTGCCATTAGTATTTCTTCATCTGAGAAATGTGTATTCATCTCAGATGCCCATTTTTGGAGTGGGTCTTTAAATTTGGGAGGTCTGATTTTTTTGAGTTCTTTATATGTTCTCGATAGTAATCCTTTGTCTGAGGAACAGCTGGCAAACATTTTTTCCCACGTTGTGGGTTGTCTTTTCACTCTGTTGGTGGTTTCTCTTGCTGTGCAAAAGCTTTTTAATAAGATGAGATCCCAGTTATTGATTCTTTGGGATAGTTCCCGTGCGGTTGAATTTTTATTCATAAAGTCTTTGCCTACACCAATGTCTTCAAGGGATTTACCTGTCCTACCTTCCAGCAGATTTAATGTTTCTGTTTTAATATTTAGATCTCTGATCCATTTTGAATTTAGTTTAGTGCATGGTGATAGATATGGGTCTACGTTTAATCTTCGGCATGTGTAGAGCCAGTTTTTCCAGCACCATTTATTAAAGAGGCTATCTTTCTTCCACTGAATGTGTTTGGCACCTTTGTCAAAGATAAGGTGGCTTAGTATGTCTGGGGTTGTTTCAGCATCTTCTAATCTGTTCCATTGATCTTCAGGTCTATTTTTTTGCCAGTACCACACTGTTTTTATCACAGTAGCTTTCTAGTATAATTTCAAGTTGGGAATTGTGATGCCCCCTGCCTTGCCTTTGTTGCCCAGAATTGCCTTTGCTATTCTAGGTCTCTTCTGATTCCAAATGAATTTTAGGATTGTTTTCTCTAATTCTGTGAGATATGCTGTTGGAATTTTGATTGGAATTGCATTAAATCTGTATAACAATTTTGGAAGTATGGCCATTTTCACTATATTGGTTCTTCCTATCCAGGAGCAAGGGATATCTTTCCATTTTCTGATATCCTCTTCAATCTCCTTTTTCAGAGTACTGTAGTTTTCAGTGTATAGGTCTTTTACATCCTTTGTGAAGTTGATTCCTAGGTATTTCATTTTTTTGGATGTTATTGTGAAAGGTATTGTTTCCCTAATTTCTCTTTCAGTGAGTTTGTTATTTGTGTACAGGAAGGCTATTGACTTTTGAGTATTGACTTTGTATCCAGCTACTGAATTTGCTTATTAAATCTAGCAATTTTTTAGTGGAGTTTTTGGGGTCTTCTGTGTAGAGTATCATGTCATCTGCAAATAATGATAATTTAACTTCTTCCTTTCCAATCATTATTCCCTTTATTTCTTTCTCTTGTCTAACTGCTCTGGCTAAAGTTTCCAGAAGTATGTTGAATAAGAGTGGGGACAGTGGACATCCTTGTCTTATTCCTGATTTTAGAGGGAAGGCTTTTAGTTTTTGTCCATTTAGTATAATATTGGCTGTTGGTTTGTCATAGATAGCTTTTACCAGGTTGAGATAAAGACCCTCTATTCCAATTTTCTGTAGGGTTTTTATCATGAAAAGGTGCTGGACTTTGTCAAAAGCTTTTTCTGCATCTATTGAGATGATCATGTGATTTTTGTCTTTGGTTCTGTTAATATGGTGTATTACATTTATTGATTTACGTATGTTGAACCATCCCTGCATCCCAGGGATGAATCCAACTTGGTCATGGTGTATAATCTTCTTGATGATTTGTTGGATTCTGTTTGCCAGTATCTTATTAAGGATTTTTGCATCTATGTTCATTAGGGAGATTAGCCTGTATTTCTCTTTCTTAGTTGGGTCCTTCTCTGGTTTTGGTATCAGGGTAATGCTTGCTTCCAGGAATGAATTTGGGAGTATTGCTTCCCTTTCAATTTCATTAAAAAGTTTGGGAAGTAGTGGTGTTAGGTCTTCTCTAAATTTCTTGTAGAATTCGACAGTGAATCCATCTGGGCCTGTGATTTTCTTTGTTGGGAGGTTTTTAATTACATCTTCAATTTCATTGGTTGATATTGGTTTATTTAGGATTTTTAAATCTTCTTGATTCAGCTTTGGTAATTTATATGAATCTAGGAATCTGTCCATTTCTTCTGAATTTTCCATCTTAGTAGAATATAGATTTTTTTTTTTTTTGTGGGTACCGGGGGGTCGACCTCAGGACCTCGCACGCCAGCAGGTGCCCATGCCGCTGAGCGATATCACCGGCCCCTTTTTCGTATGTGGGATCCGGGAGTCGAACTCGGGCCCTCGCGCTTGCTGGGCAGGCGCTTAAGCCACTGAGCCATCTCACCGGCCTAGAATATAGATTTTTAAAATAGGTATAGATGATCTTCTGGATTTCTGCAGGGTCCGTCATGATATCACCCTTTTCATTTTCAATTGCATGGATTTGAGTCTTTTCTTTTTTTAATAAGGTTGGATAAGGGTTTGTCAATCTTATTTATTCTTTCAAAGAACCAACTTTTTGCTTCATTGATTCTTTGTATTGTTTTTTAGTCTCCAATACATTAATTTCTGCTCTGATGTTTATAATTTCCTCCCTTGTACGGGCTTTTGGCTTAACCTGCTCTTCTTTTTCTAGAAGTTCGAGGTTCACCATTAAGTTATTTGCGCTTGCTCTATTTTCCTAATATAAGTATTTAATGCTATAAATTTTCCTCTTAGGACTGCTTTCATTGTGTCCCATAAGTTCCGGTATGTTGTACTGTCATTATCATTCAGTTGTAGAAATTGTCTAATTACTTCTTTAATTTCATCTGTGACCCATTGGTTGTTCAGGAGGGTGCTGTTTAATTTCCATGTGTTTAGGGAATTTTTGTGATTTCTTTTGCCATTGATTTCCAATTTCATTGCACTACGGTCTGATAATATGTATGGGATAATTTCAATTCCTTTGCATTTACTTAAGCAGGTTTTATGAGCTAGTATGTGGTCTATTTTGGAGAATGTCCCATGTGCAGCTAAGAAGAATGTGTATTCTGATGTTGTGGGGTGGAACACTCTGTAGACATCTACTAAGTCCATTTGTTCAAAAGTTTGGTTCAGTTCTATTATTTCATTATTGATTTTCTGTCTAGTTGATCTGTCTTTTTGTGACAGTGGAGTATTGAGATCTCCCAATATAATTGTATTAGTGCTTATTTGATTTTTCATGTCCTTTAGTACTTGTTTTATATAGTTGGGTGCATTGGTATTTGACGCATATATATTTATGATTGTTATCTCTTCCTCTTGGATTGTTCCCTTTACAAGGATGTAATGACCGTCTTTATCTCTCTGAATCATTCTTGGCTTAAAATTCACTTTGTCTGCATAAAGAATAGCTACCCCTGCTTTTTTCTGGGTTCCTGTTGCATGGAGTATTGTTTTCTATCCTTTGAGTTTCAGTCTATGAATTTCTTTCTGAATTAAATGTGTTTCTTGTATACAGCATATTGTTGGATCTTGCTTCTTGATCCATTTTGCCAGTCTGTGCCTTTTGATTGGTGAATTGAGACCATTAACATTGATGGTTAAAACTGATATGTATTGACTTATACTTGTCATGATATTTTCTTGTTGTTGGTTCCCACTCTTCGTTTTTCCCCTTTCCTGCTATTTAATTATCTGCCCTGCCTGGTGGATTCCTTCTGTTGGGGTTCCTATCTCTTTCTAGAATGTCCTTCAGAACATTTTGGAGTGCTGGTTTGGTGGTCATAAATTTTCTGAGATGTTCTTTGTCATGAAAGTATTTTATTTCTCCATCAATTTTGAAAGATAGTTTTGTGGGGTACATCAATCTGGGTTGAAAATTATTTTCCTTTAGAGCTTGAAATACATCATTCCAAGCTCTTCTTGAATTGAGGGTTTGTGCTGTAAAGTCAGCTGTGATTCTGATGGGTTTTCCTTTATAGGTGATTTGTCTCTTCTCCCTAACAGCTTTTAAGATTCTGCCCTTCTGTTGAATTTCTGGGATCTTGACTATGATATGTCTGGCTGAAGTTTTTTTTTTGATCATGTCTAGTTGGTGTTCTAAAAGCTTCACTTATTGGGGGGTCAAATTCTTTTTCTCTTCCAGGAAAGTTCTCCCTGATAATGTCTTTGAACAAGGTTTTAATGTCATTTATGCTATCTCCTGCTTTTTCATTTATTCCAATTATTCTTATGTTGTTTATCTTTGAGTCATCTAGCAGCTGCTGAATTGATTTTTCATGGTCCCTTGCTGTTTTTAAGAATTCTTTCTTTTCATGATCACTAATTGCAAGCCTGTCTTCTATATCTGATATCCTGTCCTCACATTGGCTTAATCTGCTACAAATACTTTCAATGGAATTTTTGTTCTCTTGGATATCTGCTTGAAAATGCTTTATGGATTCCATTTCTTTCCTATGCTGAGCATTCATGGTTTCTATAGTTTTCTTAAGCTCATCTATTTTTTTGTCTGTATCAGCTATAGTGTCCTTAAGCATAGTCTTCATTGTGGACATTATCTCTGCAGTTATCTGTGAAATTATTTCTGTTTTAATTTTTTCCAGATCCTCATTCAATTGTTTTGTTGTTACCCCTTCAGATATGCCAGGTGGGTGGCTTTTGGATTGTCCCACCTCGTTGCCCCCTAGGTTTGCCTTTGGTGAATTGGATGTGTGGGGTTGCATCTTGTTTAAGTGTCATCTCATTTTTTCTTTCTTTAATTCCTGGGGTGATGTTTGTAAATTACCTATGATAGGTTACTTTATTGCTAGTGTTCAAGATCCTTAGAAGATGACTACTTCTCTGCAGTATCTTCCAAGTGGAACTTGCTTTTGGGTTTTGAGCTTTCTGCCAGATCCTACCTCTTCAATTCATTGGATGTGAGAAGTTGCTACCTGTTTGGCCCAGTCCTTGATTCTTTGGTATTATGCCACTGTATTTTCTGTGTCCCTTAGTCAATCTCAATCATGAAATATCAGGAAGGAAAGCTGTTTAGAACAATTATTTTACATTTGGCTATAATGGTAACTGAAGCATCAAACACAGCCTAGAAAATGACAGACTGAGCTAACCAGTTATTTACCACTTTTAGCCATATAAAGTAGAGTTGCGGTTATATAACAAAATCTAAAACACACCAGAAAAATTATATGCAGTATACAAGTCCTTAGTATGTCAATTTTTCTCTTCAGGAGTTTAAATTTAAAATGAGTTAAGGAGGAAATAGAGTATTGTGAGAAGAGGAAGGAATTAGATGTAAGGTTAGAGGACCAAGAGGGATCCCACTAACATTGGGACACTGGTGCAGAGGACTGGTGGGAAAAAGAGAAGGAAAGGATAAAAGGAAGAACAGATCACAACCACAATCACAAAGAGGTTAGAGGCGCTGTTTACACTCATATAAAAGCCAGAGAGAATAATGAAGGAAAGAGCAAATAGACAAACAGAAACAAAAATGAAGACAAAAACAACAAAGCAAACAGATAAAACAGAAATAAAACCCCACAAAAGAAAAAAAAAAAATAAAACCCTTCACCAGAACAAAAAACTAATGAGAGAGAAAAATATAATAATAATAAAAAAAAATAAAGAGAATCATTTCCAGGAGTTGACTCTGCTGTAGGCAGGCACCGAGTGATGACAGAGTCCTGTTCCGTGCAGGTCCGTCCCAGCGAGCCAGGAGCGCCCTCTGGCGGGCGGTGAGCAGAGCGTGGACTTTCAGGCAGAGCCGGTCTCCTCCGCCCGCCGCTGTCAGCACTGCTTTCGCGCCCCACGCCCCCCACAGTGGCGCCGGGCCAGTCGCTCTCTGGTGCGGGACAGGTGTGGCTGAGAGATCAGTCTCCTTCACCCGCCACCCTCAGTGCACTTTCGTGGGACTGAGAGGCGCCGCCCTGCCCGGAGCGCGAGTTCCCAGCGCTGTTTTCGCCGTGCTCTGAGTTTCGCCACACCCCCCACAATGGCGCCCGGCCGGTCGCTCTCTGGCGCGGGGCAGCTGTGGCTGAGAGACACTCACTCACCGCCGGCCAGCGCCGTTCTCCGCCGCTCCCCTGCCCCGCCGCTGTCTTGCGATCCTCCGTGGGGGCTCCCTGGGCGCCAGCTGTCACCGTGTGTCCGCAGCTTTGAGCTTCTGTCGCGCCGCGATTCCTGGGATGGTAGAAGGTGCGCGGGGTCTGTTCCTTCTTTGTTGGAAATCACCCTTCACTGGTGCCGGGGTCCCAAGCTGTGCTTCAGAACTTTTCTGGGTCCCGGGGGGCATCTGCCCCCCTCCTGTGCTCTCCCGGTCACTATATTCCCGTAGTCCAATGGCAACTTTTAGAGAGTTTCTCTGCGTGCTTCTTACTCATCCGCCATCTTTTTTCCTGTACCTTTTGTGGTTTTTTATACACGAAAATGACCACATCTCAGAGGACTCTGGGCCAAGCTGAAGCCAACCTCTGGGGTTATAAGCAGAGTAGCTTAGCTAATATTGATCCAATAGGGAAGCGAGGCATGTAGGGAGGGTATATGGTGGGCATCACTAACTTTAGCTTAACTATGACTTCTAACATAGACCAAAGGCATTGGGGAAGGAGTAGGAGCCTGGGTCATGGTGTTCTGGTCACCCACCTATGCATATGACACCTCCAGCTAATTCAGACAGATGGCAGCTTCAGTCCACAGGCAGCTTTCCAGCTGTTGCTGCTTAATTCCCAGCCTGCGTGTGGCCCTTGGGAAGCAGGTGGTCGTGGCCAGTGGTCCTGTTCTCATGGAGCACGTGCACAATCAGGGCTGAATTTCTTACCAGCTCAGCAGAATGAGGGCTTGTATTCAAAATCAGTTCAAAGAAAATAGACAAATACTATATTTTGTTTATCTGTGTTTTTGGGAGGTGAGGATCAATCTCAAATCTAAAAGAATCACTTTCTGGTTCAGGCTTTAGCCATCAGGCAGATCTGTGCTGAAATCTCTACTTTTGTACAGGAACAAGCTCTACAGTGTGGGTCAGTTTGACTCCTTCTCTGACTTGGTTTCCTCACTTGTAAACTGGAATTTGCAGTCCCTACTTGGTATGTAGTCCTTCTGAGGGTTAAATGATGAAATAAAACTGAAGGCACAGAGCACAGGATCCAGCACATAGACACCAAGTGAGTGGGACCATTTCCTCTCAGTCCTTATTCATACGCACATCTTTATGATGTCACTGTCTCCCAGTTTCACCTTCATGGTTTATATTTTCTTATTTAGCATAGGAATTTTTCAGTGTTGCTGTATAGTCTTAATTGTCATGGTGTTTGCACAAAGCTTCTCTGAATTCTTTGAATAGGTTGTGTGAATTCCTCCTCTCAGTCTGAAGCTATGAGTGAGGCACTTTATTGCCTAATTTAATCTTTTTTTTTTTTTTTTTTTTTTTGTGGGTACCAGGGGGATGACCTCAGGACCTCACGCGCCAACAGGCGCCCGTGCCGCTGAGCGATATCACCGGCCCCTTTTTCGTATGTGGGTTCCGGGAGTCGAACTCGGGCCTTCGCGCTTGCAAGGCAGGCGCTTAAGCCGCTGAGCTGTCTCACCGGCCCTAATTTAATCTTCTTTAAGGTGCTGTTGGTCCATTTTCATTGCATTGGTTTTTGGAGTCACTGTCCTTCATGCATGTTAGAAAGCTTAGTCTACTCTGGGATTCTTGAGCTCTTTTTGATCCCTGGCTCATCTCCCTTTGCCAGGCAATGGTATCGAGCTAGGATTTCATAACACTGCTAACTTTTATTATATTTATTTTTGGATTGACTCTCTTCTCGGGATGTCTGTTGATGGGTGTTTGTACTATTCACTAACACCTGGTTCTCTGCCTCTGAGCACACAGAATGACTGTGGTCCTCATCGTCTGGAGGTGTTGTCATGTGACTTTCCTTGACCAATGAAATGTGAGCTGAAGTCTTGGTTCAGCTTAGAGATGGAGGCATTCAACTATTGACGCTCAACTCTTCCATCAGTGGTTGTAGAATCACATATTAACACAGGGGGCCAGAGGTGGGTGCAGCCTAGAATTCTGGGTCCCCAGAGGAGTGTTACAGTGCTGAGGTGGCCTGGACTTTGGGTTATCAGGAAATGAACTTGCATGTGTCATGCCACTGAGAATTTGGGATAGTTTTTGCCACCTAATCCAGCATATTCTGACTAATACAAGTAGTGCTGTTGTTGCATCCATGCCTTTAAATATCGATTTAAGTTTAAAAATGTAGCCTTTTAAAATTTTTAAGTCAATGTTAGGACAGGTTGCATACTGATGTGGTAATCGCCACAAGACTCCTCCAAAGATAACTGAAATTTGAGAAAGGCGGATTTAATGCGTCATAGTAGAAAGCACAGGATGCCCGAGGAGTGAGTGCAGGTTGTCTGTTGGTTTCTGTATATTTTACTGACATTGGATGGAAGTGAGTTTCTGGAACGCTGTGGGAATTAACAATGACAGGAAAAAAAATATGGCTGAGTTTCAGAGTTTGAGGAAGGATAGGAGCTACAGGTAGAATTCTGATACAAGGAGATTTTATTGAAAATACTGGGGAGAAGGGCTAGATGGGTGGGCATGGGTATAAACAGGACTCTCGTGCTCAATTCTTCTGGGCCATCACCACAGGGCTCTTTTATTATCCCCACAAAACTGCAGTTGATGTAATTTTCTACAAACACTGTAATGCAGGGAAAAAACATTCTTCAGACAGTGGCTGCCCTGGTGGCAGAATGCAGGGAGGGACCTGGGTGCCTGTGGTTGGAACAGAACATAATCATGGAAACCTGTGTGAACTTATGTGATCAGAAAGTGAGGATTCACTCAAAGATTCTGGGTGTGGACGGTGCAGGGAAATAGTGAACAAAAAGGCCTGCTCACCTGGCCTCCCCATGATTGCTTTAAGTGAATCATGGCTACTTGCGCAAGTTTTAGCCAAGTTGCCTCAGGTAATTTTTACATAATGTCTATAAAACCTTCCTGTAATCGTGACTCATGGTCATGCTTCTACTTAGAATTTTGTTAAAGCTGAGTATTTCAGGGAGAAAAATGCCTGAGTGATGTTGAAGCCTTTCAGAGAACTCAATTAAGGGAGGCAGACTGGTCATGGCCATCATTTGCTACAAATGTCCTTAATGTCCTTAGTCACTGAAAGCCCAGTGGCAGATGCTAATCACATTTCCTTTATATTTCCCGTATATCATTTTTGTTGGATTTAAAGAAACAACATATACTACTTTTCAAAATATTCAAATATCATATAAATATGTAAAGCAAAAAAAAAAAAAGCAAGGTTCCTTACCTCCTCCTTCCCCACATTCCCAATCTATAGATGTAAACATGGTAACAGTAGAGTGTATTCGTCTGGGACTTTCTATATGAACATATAATTTTTAATTTCTTTAGCTGACTGCACATTTTTCCTAAAGTAATACATAGTCAGTTTGGAAGACACATAAAATATTTTAAAAATATATTCCCTGCAAATAATGATAATTTAACTTCTTCCTTTCCAATCATTATTCCCTTTATTTCTTTCTCTTGTCTAATTGCTCTGGCTAAAGTTTCCAGAACTATGTTGAATAAGAGTGGGGACAGTGGACATCCTTGTCTTGTTCCTGATTTTAGAGGGAAGTCTTTTAGTTTTTGTCCATTTAGTATAATATTGGCTGTTGGTTTGTCATAGATAGCTTTTACCAGGTTGAGATAAAGACCATCTATTCCAATTTTCTGTAGGGTTTTTATCATGAAAAGGTGCTGGACTTTGTCAAAAGCTTTTTCTGCATCTATTGAGATGATCATATGATTTTTGTCTTTGGTTCTGTTAATATGGTGTATTACATTTATTGATTTACATATGTTGAACCATCCCTGCATCCCAGGGATGAATCCAACTTGGTCATGGTGTATAATCTTCTTGATGATTTGCTGCATTCTGTTTGCCAGTATCTTACTGAGGATTTTTGCATCTATGTTCATTAGGGAGATTGGTCTGTAGTTCTCTTTCTTAGTTGTGTCCTTCTCTGGTTTTGGTATCAGGATAATGCTTGCTTCCAGGAATGAATTTGGGAGTATTGCTTCCCTTTCAATTTCATTAAAGAGTTTGAGAAGTAGTGGTGTTAGGTCTTCTCTAAATTTCTTGTAGAATTCAGCAGTGAATCCATCAGGGCCTGGGCTTTTAATGCAATTTCACTGTGACTATTCCATTCCTTAGTCTTCTATTTTTACCTGTCTCTTACATGGCTTAATCTTATACTGAGTAATATTTTTCTCCAAAAGGTATTTGTACATTCTCTAATGCTTGAGTTTGTTAATATATGGAAAAAAATTATTTTTCTTTTTTCTTTTTTTTTTTTGACAAGGTCTCACTATGTAGACCAGGCTGCCCTTGAACTCAAAAGTGATCCTCTTGCCTCAGCCTCCCTGAGTGCTGGGATTACAGGTGTATGCCACCACACCTGGGTCCAAGTGTATTTATACACGTATTCATTCAGGGAAACATCTGAGCTGGACATGGTGCTTAGAGAGACGCTCTGTGTCAAAATTTTTTAAATAAAAAAGCTCTGGAGATGTATGTCAGTGAGAAGGTCCTAGGTTCAATCTTCAGTACTGAAAAAAATAAAATAAAAGCAAGCACCTACTGGGCTCAAGGAACTTTTGATCATCTAATTAGTTAAACCATTGTTGACTCTAAAAAAAATATATATATATATTCCCAACTTTTTCATATATATATATATATATATATATATATATATACACACACATACATGTATATATACAAACTTCAAAAAAGAAAGTAGTATCATAAATGACCTTATGGACCAGAATACTTTGATCACATTTTATAGCTAAAGATATTTGGGCTTACAGATATTGAATAACTCATCTAACATCACACAGCCTGCAAGCAACCTTGCTAGGATTTGAACCCAGGTCTGTTTGGCAGCAAAGCCCATACCTTGATCATTTTTGCTACACTTTCCATGTCAACAAAGACCTAAACCATTTTTAATGGTTCTGGAGAATTTTCTGATATCAACATGCCAGTTAGAACTTGTGCCTGTGGATAGCTTTTCAGATGAGCTGAAAGGTGAATTCTGATTCTATGTTTTGTTCACAGAGTTATTTTCTGATGCCAAATGTCCTTCACAGTTGAAGGTAAGATGTCAGCTCAGCTGCTGCCAGTGCAGTGGCCTCACTCATCCCACACACCAGAGCTCCGAGTTCAGCTCTTCTTCGGGAAGCGACAGTTGTGTTGTGATATTTATGTCAGAGAACGTGGTGTTCCTTCCTCCCCTCTTTTGCTTAAGTACTGTCGCCCGTACATCTACTGGCTGCGAAGGAAATAATTTTTAATGACTTGTCCATCCCTCCCTAAATTTCATGGACAGGAAAGCCTAGAGAATTCCATCTCATCACCCTCTGCTTTAGTTCAGCATATGGTATTATGGTTAATTTTATGTGTCAATTTATCTGGCCCATGGTACCCAGCTATCAGGTCCAACATTATTATTGATATTTCTGTGAAAGATTTTTTTTTTTTGGTGGTGGTGGTACTGGGGATTGAAACCAGGGTCTTTGCACTGAGCGCTACACTTAGTCTTTTTTAATTTTTTATTTTGAGGCAGGGTCTCACCAGGCAGCTAGGTTGCCCAGGCTGATGTCAAATTTGTAATCTTCCTGCCTCAGCCTCCCAGGGTGCTGGGATAACAGGCATGCAACACCACAGCTGGCTGAAGGTGATTTTAAAGATGAGATTAACATTTAAATCCATACACTTTAAGCAAAGCCAGATTACATTCCCTAATGTGAGTGGACTTCAATCAGTTGAAAGCCTCTGTGGAAAAGACTGACCTCCCCAGAAGAAGAGGAAAGCCATCTGCCTTTGGATTTGCACTGCTCTCCTTTCTGGTTTTCCAACTGTCTGCCCGTGTTGCAGATTTTGGAAATGCCAAGCTTTCCCCATCACATGAGTCAATGCCTTGAGATGAATTTGCCGTCTCTCCCTTTTCTTCTCTCTTGTTGGTTCTATTTCTCCGGAAAGACCTGTCTAACATACTTAGTGACTATAATTTATTACCCACATTGGGGCACTTTCCACAATCAATCCAATGTTTTAATTTGAATCTAATCTTTTAGGTAAGTATTTTAATTGTGCCCACTGACCCAATAGTATTCTCCGTAGCACTTTTTCCTCTGTCACGGGATCCTCTGCAGGATTATGCTTAGCATTTAGTTACCAAGCCCCTTTAATCTCCTTTATTTGTTACTGGGGATTGAACCCAGGGCCTCCCACATGCTAGGCAAGTGTTCTACACAGAGCAGCATCCTTGCCCCTTTTTAAAATTTTATTTTGAGACAGGACCTTGCTAAGTTGACCAGGCTTCTGCAGCTGGATCACAAGTGTGTGCTCAAATTGATCTCCTTTAGCCTGGAATGTTTCTGCAGCTTCTTTCTTTTGCTTCAAGGCATCTGACATTCTTGAGTAGTTCCCTTCCAGACAGCGGTCACTTTTGCCGTTTGTCTGCCGAGGTAAGACCCGGGTCTTGACTGGGTGAGGTAGTGTCCTTCTGAGGTTGTCTCACCTGGAGATGTGCAAAGTCCGTCTGGTCCTCATAGAGATGATAATTTTTATCACCTAGTTGAAGTGTTGTCTGGTTTCTCCACTGCACAGGAACTATTTTTCCGTTGTATTTAAAAATCATTTTGTGTGGAGACATTTAAAGATCTATTAAATAAAAATTTCAAGAAGCAATAGTTTTGGATTGGGCACCTACACTGGGTGCCATCAGACCAGGCTAAGAATAAAAATCGCTGACTGACAGAAATGGTAAATTTCTATGTCACCATCCTGAAACTGTTAATCTATCTGACCGCCCGAGGAATCAGAATTAGAGAAGTACCAGCCAGATTTTCAATGACATTCCCTTTGCCTTGATCCTTACACAAAAAAAGGGAATGGAGCAAACTGATGTTTAGCAATCAGTTATTTTTCTATTGTTCTGTGTCCCTGTCCCCACCTTACAAGGAAAACAACTTTGAAATGACCAGTCCACTTTTTGATCTTTGTTTCTGCTTTTTTCACCCCCTTTCTTTCTATAAAACCTACTCCTTCTGCTTGGTTCTTTGGAAAAATTCTATTTTATAGAATAAAGTGTTTGAGTCTAGAATCATGGTCAATGCCTATCAACACCTTTAAACTAAATCGCTGTAATTTTGTCCTTTGATAGATCACAGATACCCTATTCCTCATCAAAAGCTCCCCCTAGACTTAGCTTTCTTTGATTATTTTTGCCCGAACTGGTCTTTACTTTGATAGTTGTTTTGATTTAGATCTAAAATGTCTCCCAAACTCTCATATGCTTGGAGAATGATTGGATCATCAGGGCATTATTCTCACCCGTGAGTTCATCCATGGTTGAGTTCAGTAGCTGAAGGTGCTGTTAGGAGGTGGAGCTTGATTGGGGGTGGTCAGTGGGGTGTGACCTGGAAAGTTGTATTCTTACCCCTGGCTTCTCCCTTCTCTCTATTTCTTGGCTGCTAGGGGACGAGTAGCTTTCCTCCACCATGCCCCTCTGCCGACCTGTATCTCTGGAGCCAGCCAACTTTGGACTGAACCCACTAGAACTGTGAGCCAAATAAGCCTATACTTCTTTAAGTTGTGGGTGTCTGGTATTATGTCTTAGTGATGGGAAAGTGACTAATACAATGGTTTACTTTTACTTTGAACTAAAATGATGATGTTACAAATCTGCCACTTTTACTTTTATGAGTTGGCAGTTTGCATTCTACTGTACATAAGGAACTCCCCTCTATCCTTTACTTTATTTTTCATATTTATTTACTTAGCTCTATTTTTCAATAGCATGGACTCACAGATTCCTGACTTTTCCAGTGGTTTATAATTCACTGATATCCTTAATAATTTTGATGCTCAAAACATCCCAGATTTAGCCAGTGAGAATAATTTTTTTTTGACAAGCTCTTAAAGGTACTTTTGTATTTATTTTCTAGTGTAACAAAATGTTTCATGTTCTCCATTCCCTGCTCCAGCCATGAAATCAGCAACTTCTTTAAAGAGCTGTTTCCTTTCGGTGGGCAACATTTGGGGAGTGTGCAGTGTTCCGGGTACTGGGTATGTGCACTGCCTCTGGGCTGTCCTTACTTCTAGGTACCTTCAGCAGATGCACTCATGAATGTGCACATACATGCACGTGTACACACACATGCACACAGCATCAGTCAGCTTTTTGTCACTGTGACAGAATACCTTAGAATAACAACTTAAAGGAGGAAAGATTTATTTTGGCTCATGGTTTCAGTCCACGGTTGGCAGACTCCATTGCTATGAGGCAGAAGATCGGTGAAAAGGATATGGCAGAGCAAAACTGCTCACCTTATTGCAGCCAGGAAGCAGAGAGAGCAAGAGAGAGAAAGAGCCAGAAAGAAAAGGACTGGACAAGATATAATCTCTAAGGTTACGCCCCCAAGACCCACTTCCTCCAACTATGTCCCACTCCTAACAGCGCATTCAGCTGATGAGCTCATCAGTAGGTGAATCCACTTGATGAATTTAGTCCCTTATGATCTAATCACTTCCCCCAAACCCATCAGCTGGCAAATAAGCCTTCAGCATGTGGCCTTGGGGGGTCTTGTAAGTCCAAACCATCACACACAGTTTAGAAATTGTGAGTTCATGCCAGTACTATAATTCCAACGGATCTTCAGATATTTCTTCCTTGCCTTCCCACATTCTGTATTTACCTTTCAAACTGGGACTCTTTGCAGAGTGTCAGGGAGTGCCATAAATAATTACATGGCTACAGGAAGCAGAGAAATGGGGTGTGCGGCCACATTAGTTCCCCTGCTTCAGGTTTTCCAGTGGCCATTGTCATACCATGTGACCTTATTGCAGAAGCCCCTTAAACGTCTCTCAGCCTCAGCTTCCTTGTCTTTAAAATGGGAGTAGTATCTTGCCCTTTGTGACTTGTTTTGGGAGAAGCAGGCAATAAAAAATGTAAATTATCCTTTTAAAACATACCTTTTGCCAAAGTAGACACAGCCATTTGATAAGCAAATCACTGGCGGCTGCAGCAGTCAGCGAAGGCTTCCTGTAGGAGGGAGCTTTAAGGCGAAAAGTCACTTCTTAATTAAGAAAGAGAAGGGAGTCCCTTGTGGTCCACATCACCTCAAAGATTTCAGGGGAACTGGAAACTCGGGCAGTTCAAGCGGGGAGTCTTGTCATCAGGGTAGCTTTGATTTTCTATTAGCTCTCTCTTGAGAGGAGTTTGATGCGTTAAGCAGTAGGATTTTCATTTTCCATTAAGGCACAAATGCCAATAATTACAAATAGAAGCACATTTTATAATGCAGCCTTTTTATAATGCAGCTGCTGCTCCTTTCATAGCACACAAAAGCACTTTGCCCACTTTATTTCAAGTGTTAAGGAACACCAAGGGAGTTACTAAGTGAATCATTAACTTGCTTCTTCCAGGACCTGGAGCTGTGAATTTGGCACCAAAGAGATGGTTTTGTTAATGCTTTGTAAAAGAAAGCATATTAATGGCTGTGTAGGAGTGGAAAGGTATTAATACCTTCCTCACTCATCACTCCTAGACAAAAGGCAGATTAACAAGAGAAAGGCATAACAAATTTATTTAATCGAAGTTTTACATGACACCAGAGATTTCATAAATGACTATCCAAAGATCCGGGGAACTGTCTGTTTCCACACTTAGGTTTGACGAGGCACGGATAGGCATGGGCAAAGGGTCTGATGTGATCGCCATAGACTGAGGAGACCCAGCACAGCCTTATGCTCCGAGGCCTCCTGGCCTCTCTGCAGCCAGGCCTCTCTCCTTCCTCCTGGGAACGGGGCAGGAGCCCCTGCAGTGAGGGTCTTTAAGGGAGAAGGGAGTGGGGGACTTTTCTAGGAGAGGCTTTTGGAGGAGAGGCTTTTAGTGTCTATGATCCACCTTGGGGAAGAGGAATCTGGTTTCTGCGACTCACTTTGCAAGAGAAAGCAAGGGAGACAGGAAGGCAGGGAGAACTTGCTTCCGAAGCCTTCCCAATCTTTAGCTCAAAGCCGTCAGTGTGTTCAGGTGCATACTTTGGGGTACCATGTTCTGAGCCCCAAGAGCATCAGGGTGCAAACATGTTTGCCTTAAAACTATAGGTCCCAATGCATTCACCCACAAAGGAGTTTATCCTGTGTCCTGCAATATGGAAAATCACAAGCCTCAGGTGCAGATAGTTGCAGATTCAGCTCCTACCTCCACCCACCACGTGGCCTTGGGAGCCTCACCCGAGCCCTTCAGAGCCTCATTTCTTCACCAATGGAAGGTGAGAAATAAGAGCTCTGAAGAGTGGTGGGGATTGGAGGAGATCTGCCCTCTCAGGCTTCCGCTTTGGCACCTGAAGGTTCCTTTCATCCCTCTCTTGGCTCTTCCAGGTTATCAGCTCTCACTGTAGAATTGGCTTTTGTTGTGTAAATGTCTGGTGTCCTCCATGGGAAACCACAGCTTCTGGTTCTATGCTCCCTGAGGTCCCCAAAGCTCTGAGTTTCCTTGTGCTGGGTGAGATCCCACATGCAGAGCTACTTGTATCCATTGTCCCTCCATTCATCCAGCAGTTTGGGCTACACTTCTCAGAACCACTGTCACCTCTTTACACTGCTCACTGCCCCAGAAGTTGCCAGAATTGCAGCTTCCTGACCTTCAGCCTTTGATAGGCCCAGCCAGTGGGGCCTGGGTAGGAGATCAGAGCGGGAGGAGGAACAAATGAGGCTGGGTTTGGATTCCTCTGGTTGCCTCCTGTGCCCTCTGGTAGAAGGCCATGGCTCTTTTCAAACCAGGCTTTCTCTCTCTCTCTCACCCTCTCTCACTCTCTTGCTCTTGCTCTCTCTCTCCTCTAGACCATAACCTTTTGCTCTTCTTTGTCTCTGAGCTTAGTATCTTGAGTTACCACCCTATTTCTTGTGGTTTCCTACTTTGTAAACAATGTCTTTGTGGATAAATTCTGCTTGCATTACCTTAGTCTAAAAGGCCCACCTGCTTTCTGATGGGGTCCTGATTGTCCCCTTGCTTACCCACATGGGCAGTGAGCTGTGTATTGCCAAGCAGGATTTCCCACATGCAGAACTTTCCAGTATGAAATCCATGATGGCGCCTAATGAAGAATGAACTATGCTTAAGAGTTCAACCAGTTAATTGCATCCATAAGGGTTTTCTCCTCTATGAATTGTCTGCTGTATAATGAAATGTGTATGAGCTTTGAAAACAGGGGTTCCCACAGTGATTATATTCATAAGCCCCCCCTGCACGAATTTATGACATCTAATGAGATGCAACGCAAAGTTCGATTTTCTAACTTTGCATTCCCAGGGCTTCTGGCTCTGCTAACGTTTCTCTTCTAGAGTGGGAGGTGTGCTGTCTTTAATCTTTTTTTCCTCAGATTCATTTCTTTCGCAGCAGTTGCCTTCACTGTGGATTCCAGTGTGTGGCGAAGTCTGAGTTGTGACTGAAGGCTCTTACATGATGATCACAGTCAGAGGGCTTACTCCAATACTGGATGAGGTACAGCAGAATGATATTTCCGTCTCTGTCGGAGAGCGATCACGTCTTCCTTGTCTAATGTAGGTTTCAGATTCCTTCTAGGTGTATCACACATTAATGAGATTTTAGTTCTTGAAAAAATAAACTTGCAGGTTAAACCAGAATGTTTTCCAGTGTTGTCGCCTTCATCGTGGATCCCACTAGTCTGGGTTTTCCTGTCGGGAGTCCCGCGTGTGTGTGCACAAAGGCTCACTTCTTTTTCTATTGTCAATATGCCAGACCATCCTCTTTCTATAAACATATTTTTTTCTAAAGTAGAATATAATGAAATGTTCTTTGCAAGTCTTTCTACTTATGTAAGAAAAGAAAAACACATCTTCAAAACTGTGTTGCCATGGAGCTGCCTCCTTAGTTCCGGCTACTCTTCAGTGTTATAGGGATCTCACAGGCAAATACCCTCCCTCCTCCTTTCCCCACACGCCTGGTTCCCAGGAGAAACACGCTGGACAGACCTTTTTCCTTGTATTCCTGATTTGTCTGCTTGTTCCAACCTAAAGTTAGCATCTTGGTTGCTGTCTTGCTGGAACCAAGGTCGTCAGTATCCCTCCACGTGGAATCCACAGCTACATCTGGGAATGTAACTGATACCTAGCCTTTCCCAAGTTTCTTGGGAAAGAGCAAAAGCCAGTGGAAATGGAGCTGGCACACAGGACAGTTGGGTTAAACCCTCTATTGCTACACAGTAGGTATGGTCTTGGAAGGTGGAGAGATCATGGAAGTCTTCTCTTCTTTGGGCACGAGGGTCAAAAACAGATGCAAACCCCCAACCGAGGCTCTGTCCTGAAGCCTTGCTGCAGATCTCAGGGCTGAGAGGTGTCCTCTCCAGAAAGACTCTTTCTCCTGATCTTGTAAGAGTTGGGATATTTTCTGTTGAGCTGAGACCGCCACTCTGCGTAGACTCTCAGCTCAGGAGAGCCGTGTGATTCTGCAGCTCGCTCTGTTCACACTGCCACACCGTGCTCACCTGCAGTGAGGCCAGACACCCGCGGCCAAGTGGCCTCAGATGTACTCCTGTCTTCCGCTGGACTGCAGGCGAAGCTGTTGCCAAACTTTCTGCTGCTACAAACCATGGCAGCTACAGACCTTGGTTTTCCTATAGCCTCCAGCTATAGGAATGGTGCTTTTTTCACCATTCTTCCAGATTCTACCTTTTGCTTCCTGGAAGTCTCTCTGGCCTTCTCTTGCCAGCAGGTCCCCAAGCCAATGTCACATGTTTTAGGTTTTGTTATGGAAGCATTCTACTTCTAGGCATTGATTTAGGTCATGGTTGACTCCTGCTGTGTAACAAACCACCCCAATTAGGAATGGGTGAAAAACCACTTTAATATCCTGCCTCGTGGTGTTGAGGGTTTGCTGGGCTCACCTGGCTGGATTTCTGCAGGTCTTCCTGGGTCCCCATGCAACCACAGTCAGACTGAAGTGGACTGAAGGCAGGGAGAGGCTTGATCGGGCTGGAATGTCTCCGGCTGCTTTCTGCATCCCTGGTGCCTCGTTCCTTCTCCATGTGGCTGTCTGTCCCTCTGGTAGGACAGTCAGACCTCTTACATCACATCTGGGCTCCAGAGGGCCCAGAAGCAGAAGCTACAAGGACTTCGGAAGGCTCAGGGCTGCAAATGGCTCAGCATCAGTTCCCCCACATTCTCGTGGTCAAGCTGAGTCACAGGGCCAGTTTAGATTCGAGGGAGGGCGCTGCACAACATCATGAATCCCAGGGTCACGACTTACTGGAGCCACCTCTAGTACTAGCTACCAAGTATTAGAAGGCTTCTCCGACTCCTAGTTCTTCATCTTCAAATCCTTACCTCCTTCACTCTCAACTGTTTCTTAGCTGTCCCCTAAATTATCTTTCCAAATTTCTAAATCGCATACCTATATTTTAATTTTTAATATTAGATTTTTTTTTTGAGACAGTGTCTTGCTATGCAGTTCAGGCTGGCCTGGACTTACTATATAGCCCAGGCTGGCCTTGAACTTGTAGCAATCCTCCTGCCTCAGCCTCCCGAGTGCTGGGATTACAGGTGTGCACCACCACGCCTGGCTCTGATTAGATTCTATCTATGGGCATTTTACTACGGAAGATGGGGATTTAACCTTCTTAACCTTCTCCATAACTCCATTACAATATAGTTACCATGAATTTTAACTAAAACTTCATTGAATGTACATATTATTATGATTACATTGATAATGTTCACATTGGATGCTCAGCATGACTTTTTGGAGCAATTTTCCTCCTTAGAATAACCAATTGCTTCAGTTTGATTAATTTTCAATGTACCTATCACAAATCTACCTTGAAACTTCTAGTATAATTGTAGAATACACCCTCTCAACATGGTCAAAGACATTAGATAATCCATGTGTTTGTCAAATTTTGCTGCAACTGCGAACAACTCCAATACTTTATTGGTTTAAAAAATGTACATTTATTTCTCGCTCATGGATCTGCAGATCAGATTCTGTCTAACTCTACTTGGCTTCTCTCAACCATAGCCCATATGTCTTGTCTTTCTGGGACCCACCCTAAAGGAGCAGCCTCTATCTGTGCAATTCTCTTTTGTGAGAGGCAGCCCTCCAAGAAAGCTGAAGTGCACTATGAGGAAACTGTTAAAACTTCTTTTTGGGCCGAGCGTGGTGGCATACGCTTGTGCTTGCAGCACTTGGGAGGCTGAGGCAAGAGGATTGCCTTGAGTTCGAGGCTAACCTGGGGTACATAGCAAGATCCTGTTTCAAAGCACCAAAAAGAAAAAAAGAAAAAAAAAAAAGATTCTTTTTGGACATGGAAAATGTTCCATCTGCTCACATCCCATTACCTACATGACACGAAGTCTGGGGAGTGGGATCTACTCCCTTGCCGCAGAATACAGGAGGAAGTCACACGCTCACGTACAGAGTACGTAATCTGATTGCAGGGAAAGAGCCCATAGTCAGCAGCACTAATCTAGTAAAAAATACCTATCTCTTCCTTACTTGCTTTTTAAATTAAAGACCTGCCTACTGGGGACCTCCACACTCCCTGTCCAGCCTTAATTGGTTGTTCTGTCCATCTTTTCTACAGCTATCAACTTGGAGATGCCCACGCCACCAGCCAGGAAACTGCGTGGAACTCACTTTTTGGTTGAATTCCTTGTTTCCTACTCCAGTGGTAGTCATCTGTCTTAGTGTCTCATTTCAGTTAAGGTTTCTCCGAGGAGCTGGGGGTGTAGCTCAGTGGTAGAGCACTTGCCTAGCGTGTGTGAGGCTGTGGATTGAATTCTCAGTATTGAGAAAGAAAAAAGAAAGCAGGAAAGCATCATGATCACAGCAGGAAGACGTCAATGACATGTCTTATGAGATTTAAGCAACATGAATAAAGTGTCCTCTTGCCCACATCTGGGGTAATTGCAGTAATTAGCATATTGTATATCCTTTTAGATCCTTATTCACTAATTTTCATACTAAAAAATATACATAAAATGTTTAGCATTCTTTGTATATGTGTGTTTTAACACAAATATGAGAATACAGCAGATCTTATTCTGCAACTGAATTGCTTTTTACTTGAAGTTCTTTCCAGGTCAGTTTGTGTTTCTTACTATTGACTGTGGGTATTTCAGAATACCAGCAGCTTACAGTTTATTCAGTCACTCTCCTGGGGGTTCGTACTTACATTGTTTCCTAACTTTCCCTGGTGCCAGCATTGATGGAATGAGTTTTCTCATCTGGTGCCTCTGGCACATGTGGCTGGGTGTCATCCTGGGGCAGGTATAAGAATGGCTACTCTGCAGTTCTAACAGAGCCAAACTCTCCTCCCGTGGCCCTTCATGAGCTCACATTCCCACAAACAGAGGGAACCCTGCGACTCTGCCTCCCATATAATTGGCAACATTTGGTGTTATCCATCTTTTCAATTTTGACCAGTCTGATGGGTAGCAAATGATGCTTTGTTATGCTTAGTAGAATGGTTTAAAAATTAAAAAAAAATCTGGTATAAAGTTTCCTTCAAATGAAATCTAAATATTCAGGAGAGGTAGAGTAACACTGGCAATGCGCTAAGATGCAGAGGTAGGACCTGGATCCTATCCAGGCTCCCCACCACTACTGGCTTAATGAAGTCCTGGGCCGTCAGCCTCTTCTTCTCAAATGAAGCCACTTGCAAGTTAGCTCTCAGGAAGCCTGACACTCAGCAATTAGGTGTTAGACATGTTTTCAACCCAGCGGGTGAAACGCAGAATCCACGTACACATGGGTGCCCACACGGCCCCACCTTTGTGGTCCCGGAGCACCTCAAAACTCAATTTAAAATTCGAAGTTGAAGTTTGGCCTTTTTGCCTGCAGACAGGAAACTAAGACCTCATGAAAGTCCACCACTTGCCTAGGATCACATCCTATCACTGCCAGGCCTGGGCTGAGGACCCAGCTGTCCCTGGTCTCTCAATCTGTCTTACCTGCCCTCCTGCCTGCCACCCTCAAGTCAGCCGGTCTTGTTTGTGGATGAATCCTAGCAGAGGAATCCTGCCCCTAAGAAACGCAGGATTTGGCAAAGCTTCCAGAATAAAGTGCAAAGTGGGGCTTTGCTAAATAGAAGCTATGGCCTTGCCAAGAAGGCCTGGGTACAAGACTGCCAGAGGAGCCCGAGAGCGGTGTGGACGCTTTGGGGTCAGTCGTCATCTTTCAGGTGGATCGCTCTGGGCAATGGACACGGGGAGGAGCTGCAGGCTTCAAGTGACAAAGGGCAGCGGGTCTCAGACTCGCATCTCTGCTCTCACAGCACTGCGGGTCCAGGCTTGTAGTTCTTTGCTGTGGCTTTGTTCACGCACAGCTTGTCCAGGACATGGGAGTGGCCCGCAATGGATCTAAAAGCAGCTCTCGAAATTGATCAAAACACGGATGGCAGAACTTCCCTGGCTTAAATGGTTAATGATCCATGTGACAATTTCACTGGGGTGGGATGGTCTGACCTTTCATTTTAGGGAATGTATAATTATTAATATTTTCCCCCAGTAGCAGTAGTCACTTCCGTTCCATTAAATTAAATGAATTTGGGGGGGAAAACATCTAATCATTATCCAGTCATACACCTGCAGCGCCGGACAGATCTCGGTCTTTTTCTTTTCAGGAGTAGATTTACCCATTAAGGGGGAGTGTCTTGTCTTATCAAAATTGCCTTTGGATATGAGGCGAATGTTTTAGACTTGGAGGTCTGAGTATTTTCTTTTCTGAACACGTGCTAGTTTTTCCTTTTCAAATGGTTTAAACTTTCAAATACTTCAGCAACTTCTTTTTTGTGATGAAATGGTAGAAATCTTTGTCCCTAGCACAGCCCTAGTAATTGCATTACTATGCCATTGTTGGGGACCAGGCTGTGTGATAGGTTATGGGGGGCCTGACTATGTGACTGAAGCTCTCCCCAGTCCCGAGGTCAGTGTGACCTTGCTTCAGAGAACAGGGAAGTATCAGGAAGGCCATGTGCCCCCTGGCTGTGAGCAGAATGCTAATAACACTGGGGAGGCAGGGTGGCATCTGCTGAGGACAGTTGTCAAAGTACAGGCATTTGGGCTTAAAGAAAATCTGGCTTCTCATGAACTCAATCCTTATCCACCTATTGTCTACAGTTGCTGTTCCAGGAAATGCGTGCTGCCCCTCCCCCTGCTCTTCTTGCCAGCCCATAATAGCGAGCCAGTCCACTAGAGGCAAACTCCTTCCGCCCTCCGTAGGCCAGTGGCTGAATCACTCCAGCATCTGGCTCTGTCTTTCCCCACGGGACCATCCAACTCTCCCTCTCCTCTCTCATAAGCACTCCAAGTCATTGGATTTAGGGCTCACCCCTACCCAGGACATGTTCATTTGAGATCCTTAACATAATTAAAGCTGCAAAGATAATATTTCCAAACAAAGTCACATTCTGCGGTTCTGAGTGGATGTAAATTTTGGGGGAACACTGTTTCACTGGATGCCATGGCTAGGGTTCCCTCGCACTGTGCTCGTGATTGATAAATATATCGGACCATTTAAGATAAAAGTGAAATTCTGCCCCTATATTTCAGTTATATCCAGGTTGTCAGAGGATAAAGCACGTTTATCACATTTATTTGTAGTGTGAAAAACAGGATCAATGTGTTACCTCCTAATGGTGCTCATAAAAGCCCAAGTTCCTGGATAGGGACTTTGTGTTAAACCAGGCATTAAGATGTTGGTACTGGAGTACTTCGCTGGACCCAAGCTGCAATAGGTAATGAGTAAATTTGCCAGTTTTTCGAAGTTATTCTGCAGTAAATGTGGAAACATGGGGTCAGGCGGGGGCAGTAGAAAGAAGGGGATTCTGGGGCTGAGTACTCTGGGAAGCAGACTTCCGTCACGCTCCAGCCCCTGAGAGGCTGCGGGAGCCATCACTCATTAGCTCTGCTGGGCTAAGCGCGCTTCACGCCTATCTGATACAGACCCGGGTATTTCTCACGACAATTTGAGCACAGCTCTTGCATGATGGAGCTTAGAGTTCATGTGATGCCATCCTATGAGTTTCTCATGAGGTGAAGCCTGGAGCCAGAGGTCCAGTCTGCTCTTTATTTATATAAACATCACTTTCTTAATTACAGCTGTCACTTCTTTGGCGTCTCCTATGTGCCAGGCACTGTGCTAAGCTCCTAGATTCACATTGTTCTTTTTGATTCTCGCAACAATCCAGTGGTGTAGGTACTATACTTAGCCGCATTTTATGGAGGGGAAACAGGTGCAGGGAGGTGAAGCAACTTCTCAAGGTCACCCAAAGTCAGCATCTCCCCAAACTGGCTTCATACCCCAACCTGTTTCCTAAACATGATGGACGGGTGCTTCCTGGGATAGTTCTCACAAAATCAGAGGTTTATTCTTCCAACTGTGGTCCTAAGAGTGTCACCACTTTCAGAAAGCTGAAAATATTCATTTTTTATTAGTGCATATTAGTAATGCAGAATAATGATATTAGTACATTCTTATAACATACTTTGATTATTTTATCTGCCCCCCACAGTGTGATCCATTCATACAGTTAATGTTTAAAGTTTAAAATAATTAGTTACAGTAAAAGACACGTTGCCATTAAATTTCCCTCAAAAATCTCCCCATCATTTCGCACATACTTATCCCAACATTCTTGCCACTTTCTGAAACAGCTCTGGAGTCCTCTTTTCTGAGTATCTTTAATTGCCCTGTCGTGGCTGCTTCAATTCCTGAATTCATTCAAAACCTTTACCTTTCATGAGCATTTTGACTTTGGGGAAGACCCGAAAGTCGCAAGGTGCCAGATCTGGTGAATGAGGTAGATGAGGACACACTGTAATGTTTTTATTTGATAGAAATTGCTATAAACAGTTGATCAACAAGGGATAATCATAAAACATGGTGAATGTTTAAATTTAAAAATTTATTATGGTAAAAGGTACACTGCCATTAATCCCCCTCAAAATTCTCAAAGTACTCCCCATCATACTTGTCCTATCATTCTTGGTAATATGTTTTTTACTGTAAGTTTGAAAAAAATTTAAGCATTCAACATATCTTTTAGTTACCCCTTGTATATTTTTAGATTACTCATATGAGATATTTAACTTTCTGAGTCTGGCTTATTTCACTTAATATGGTGGTCTTCAGTTTCATCCATTTTCTTGCAAATGACATGAGTTTTTTTCTTCACTCTGAATAGTATTCCGGGGTGTACATATGCCACATTTTCTTTATGTATGCATTTGTTAATGGGCATGTAGGCTGTTTCCACAGCTTTGCTATTGCGAATTGTGCTGCTGTGAACATGGGTGTGTATGTATCACCACAGCATGTAGTACGGCTGGGAGTATAGTTTTTGGAGAATTATTCATACTGAGTTTCATAGTGGTTGTACTAACTTACATTCTCTCCAACAGTGTAGAAGGGATCCTTTCTCCCCATATCTTCACTAGCATCCATCATTTTTTGTACTCTTGATGATTGCCTTTCTGCCCGGGGTAAGACAATCTTAATGCAGTTTTGATTCACATTTCCCTAGTGACTAAAGATGTTGACCATTTTTTCACATACTTACTGCTCATTTGTAATTCTTCTTTTGAGAAGTGTTTATTCAATTCATTTGCCCACTTATTGATTGGGATGTTTGGGTTTTTTAAATTAAATATCTGAGTTCTTTGTATAGTCTGGATATTAATCTTTTATCAGGAGAGTATTTAGTGAGAATTTACTCCCGTTCTGTAGGTTGTCTCTTCACTCTTTATTTCTTTTGCTGTGCAAAGCTTTCTAGTTTGATGTATTCCTCTTTGTTGATCTTTGATTGTATTTTCTGTGCTATTGGGGTTTTATTCAGGAAGCCTTTGCCTGTGCCTATAGCCTCAAGCATTTCCCCTAGGGTTTTTTTTTTTCCCTAGCACTTTCAAAATTCCTGGTCTTATATCTAGATCTTTGATCCATTTTGATTTGACTTTAGTACAGGGAGAGAGAGGGAGAGAGAGGGACTGAGGGAGGGAGAGGGAGTGAGGGAGGGGGGGGAGAGAGAGAGAGGGAGAGAAACAGAGAAACAGGGATCTAATTTCAATCTTCTCCAAGTGGATATCCAGTTTTCCCAGCACCATTTGTTAAAAATGCTATCTTCAGTGTGTGTTTTTGGCCACTTTGTCAAAAATCAGATGGCCTTAGGTGCTGGGGTTTGTTTCTGTGTCTTCTGTTCTATCCCATTGGTCTACATGTCTGTTTTTGTGCCAGTACCATGTTGTGTCTATGACTATGGCTTTGTAGTACAATTTGACATTTGGTATTCTGTTGCCTCCAGACTTGATCTTTTTTTTTGTGGGTACCGGGGGTCGACCTCAGGACCTCGCGCGCCAGCAGGCACCCGTGTTGCTGAGTGATATCACCGGCCCTTTCTTCGTATGTGGGTTCGGGGAGTCGAACTCGCGTCCTCGCACTTGCCAGGCAGGCACTTACGCCGCTGAGCTGTCTCACCGGCCCCAAACTTGATCTTGTTTAGGACAGCTTTGGCTATTCTGGGTCTTTTGTGTTTGTGTATGAGTTTTATAATTGTTTTTTCCTGGTTCTGTGAAGAATGTTGTTGGTATTTGTCTTAGTTACTTTTATTTCATTGCTGAGATAAAATACCTGATATCCACAGTTAAAGGATGAAAGGTTTATTTCGGCTCACATTTTATAGAGGTTTCAGCCCAAAACTGGTTGGCTCCAAGGCAGGGTGGCATGGCAGAGGGGCATCACAGAGGAGAAACAGTCCATGGCAAAGCAGGGCAGGCAGAAGGCAGCAAAGCAGAAAGCAGCAAGTGACAAGCAACCACAGCAGGCCTCTTTCTGTCCCTTATATTCTATCCAGGCTACTCACACCCAGGGAAGGCCTCCCCATTATCCACTCCCAGAACTATGCCAAACATGTCAGTGGACTAATTAGTAATCACACACCCTTGATCCCAGGATCACACATTCCGAATCCAGCCACCTCTGAAAAGCCCCACCTATGACCTCATAAGACTTTGAGGGGACATCTAGACACAGCCATAACAGTATTTTAATAGAGATCATGTTGAAGCTGTAGATTGCTTTGGTAATATGGCCATTTTAACATTAATTCTGCTGATGAATGAACAAAGGTGGTCTTTCCATTTTTTAATGTCTTTCGTCTTCAATTTCTTTCTTAAGTGTTCTGCAATTTTCATCACGGAGGTCTTTTACCTCCTTCATCAGGTTGATTCCTACGTATTTAATTTCTTTTTGAAGCTATCATGAATGGAATTGTTTTTCTGATTTCTATCTCAGTGGGTGTGCTATTGATGAATTGGAAAGCTATTGATTTTTGTGTGTTGATTTTGTATCCTGCCACTTTGCTGAATTTGCTTATCAGGTCTAAAAGTGTTGAGGTGAAGTTTTTAGTCTCTCTGTGAAATGGGCCAAACCATCCTAATGGGTACTTGTTGAGCAAAGATGGAGTACATTTAAAAAATTGTTTCCAGTGACAAAACAAGACACCCTGCCAGACAGATGCTCTTTGCAGTTCCCCTCAATCTGCTAGCGTAAGGTGAGGCAGTGTCCCTTGGTCAAGGGGAAAAGAGCAACTCTTGTTTTTGCTGGACTGTGCAGTGCTGTTCCAGCTGTTGGAACACAGAGCCTGCGGAGTGCACCAGCATCAGAAACTCTGCAGTCTTCTAGAAGGGAAACCTTGGTAACACAATGCTCCTCTCTGAGATTTTAAGATAGGAAGTCTTACCATGATTTTGGGGTTGGAGTTTCCATTAAGACCTGCAGGGCAGGGAAGAGAAAGAGTTCCAGGCAATAAAAAGCATTGTAGGGGTAGAGCTGTGAAATTCAGGAAATAAAAGTATATTTTGTTCAAATCATTTTGTTCATTTCTTTTGTAGAGTTGCCAGATAAAATAAAAGAATAATAATCTTTTGGAAGTACTGGGAATTGAACCCAGGTCTTTGTGCTGTAACAGCTATCCCACTGAGCTATATACCAAGTCCTTTTATTATTTTGAGAGAAGAACTAAGTTAACCAGGCTGGCCACAAACTCATGATCCTCTTTCTCAGCCTCCAAAGTAGCTGGGACTGCAGGTGTGCCCCACTGTGAATGGCAGAAATGGATATACTTTTAATATGAACATGTCCTGTACAATATTTGCTTTATGCTCATACAGAAAAATCATAGGTGGCTTATCTGCAATTCAGATTTAACCAAACACTCTAGTTTATCAACGTACGGAGGAGACCAGGGAACTAACCCTTGGCTGGGTCTGACATGGAACTGGCAGTAGCAATTGAAAACCCACTGAAAAGGGCAGCGAGCTAAGGGAGGTCTGGGCTCTGGGACTCTGGAGCTTGATAAGTTTACGGGGCCTGGCCCACAATGCATTAGGAGCCTGAGCAGCTTTGGGTCAAGGTGTACTGTTTGGACATGTGTTTTCCACATGGGTCAAACCAGATCTCAAAGAGCTTGCACCTGTTTGTCCTTGGAGAGAGATCTAAGCAGAACTGAGCACTGATACCAATGCAAGCATCCAGTGCCAGGTGGCTGGATGGTCTGGACTCTTGCTGGAACAGGGAGGTGGGACATGGACTGTTGAATTCTGGGGCAGTGTACACATTGTATCCTCTCCTCTACTTCTTCTTTTCTTTCCTCCAAAAGGGAAAGACCCTTTCAACCAACTTTATTGGGATCTACTTTATTATCGTAAAATTTGAAGTGTGCAATCAATAATTTTTAGTAATTTCACTGAGTTGCACTGCCATTGCCACAATTTTGTTTTAGGACATTCTCTTGCCCCGATAAGGTCCCTTGGGCCTATTTATGATTAATCTTCCTCCCACCCCAGTCCCCGGCTTCTGCCGATCTACCTTCTGTCTCTAGGAAATTTCCCTTTCTAGGCATGTCATGGAGAAGGAGTCACACAAAATCAAGGCTTTGTATCTGGCTTCTTTCACTTAGCATACTGTATTTGAGGTTCTTCCATGACATAAACATAGTTTAGTCCTTTTCATAGCTGAATAATCTTTTCTTTCTGGATGTTTCATGTATTGTTTACCCTTCACCAGTTGATGGACATTTGGGTTTTTCACCTTCTGGCTATATGAATATGGATAATCCCACTAGAGCACTTGCGTGAATAATAATAATAGTCATCATTTGTAATAATTTCTAAATGTATGTCTATAAGGTAGAGTATGGGAAGAGAGTTTTAAAATGGAAGTGACATTTGATGAAATGGTTAACTCTTTTTCACTTCATAGGACTGTCTTAAAAGTTGAGGTACTGGTATTTTGTATTCTGTCTGATTCATAACACAGGTCCACCCAATTAGTTTTTTTGTGTGTGGGTACTGGGGGTCGACCTCAGGACCTCGCGCCAGGAGGCGCCCGTGCTGCTGAGCTGTCACTGGCCTTTTTTTCATATGTGGGTTCTGGGAGTCGAACTTGGGCCCTCGCGCTTGCCAAGCAGGCGCTTGTGTCGCTGAGCCATCTCACCGGCCCCACCCGATTAGTTTTGAGGAGTACTGCATCCTAGAAAAAGTGAAGCCTCTCTCTAAGGGTATCGTGAAGCCAAGGACAAGACTAGCAATGAGAAAGAAACTGTTCGGCAAACTAGCTTCTGCGAGGCCTGGAATGTTTGAGACAAAGAATTAGAAAACTAAACTTGTAGGACCACCCATTTCAAAACTAAGCATCTCTTCTACCATGAACATTGGAGATTTTGCATAGAATCTTTTAAGGATATCTCAGTCTTTTAAAATAGATGTACATTGGGTATATTTTAGAGAACTGTAGCCTGTAAGAAAGAGTAGATTATGCAAATAGAGCCTACAAAAGGGCTATAGGTATGTGTTTGAGAAGAGAGTAGGATAAAGGAGAAAAGCAGACAGTGACTGGTTTTGTCTGCTTTATTTTGTAACCAGCACCCAATTCTCTTATGTGGGACTTTCTCTCCATCCCTCCTGGTCACATGGCTGGGAGTGGCTCATGCTCCCTCCCCAGCTAAGGGGGCTGGTGTTACCCAGGCTGGGGAGTATGTTCTGGCAAGTCAGCTGTCCTGAGCTTTTTTAGTTCCTTTATCAGTGGAGGGACATGGGTACATGAGTAAGGAGCATGTTGGGAAATAGTTGCTCGTTTTCTATGGGAGCTGGTGAATGGCACAAGAATCCCACGCTATTGAGTCCTCCGTGTGAAAAGAACCTTCTCCAAGTAGGAGCCAAAGGAGAGATGAGTAGTCTTGAGAGGTAAAGATTTTGGATGACATCATTTCCATATCTAGAGATAGCAGAGCCTGAATAAGTTCCTATCTGTCCGTCTATCTATCTATCTATCTATCTATCTATCTATCTATCTATCTATCATCTATCTATCTAATCTAAGCTAGTTTGAGACGGGTTTTTATTGTTTACAATGAGAAGAGTCTTGACTCTGCCCTGCCTGGAATAAATCACATTCATCATAATTTGATTGCAACAGGTGTGAGTGACATGCTGTTTCTTGATCCTAAGGCTACGGAGCAAACTCTGGTCGCTCACGTGGTTTTGTCTGACTTGAGGACACAGCACACCATTTGCTTGCCTTTACCCTGGGTCTTGGCATTTTCCTTCTGCCCTGTCAGGGAAATGATATAAATTTGGGAGCGAAGTGTTGGGCAATCTAAATCCTGCTTCGTGGCGTGTTCCATACCATCGTCTTCATCTGCCCACTGGAGGTCAGCTGGAAAGAATAAAGGTTGTTCACAGTACAGAGGAGGAAACTGAGGTGCAGAAAAGTTAAGTGATGGGGTTAAGCAGACAAAACAAGAAGCCAGTCTGCCTGTAGCTTTTTGCTCACTTCGTCTGCAGACTCGCATGGGAGGGACGCCAGGCAGCCTTGTCTGAGGGGAACGCTGCCCTCCGCCGCGCGTGTCTGCGCCTGCCCAGTGGACTGCGCGCTGGGCTGCCTTGCTCATAGTGGCATCCCCCGCACCTGGCCCATGTGCAACAGAGGAGAAGATGTGATGATGGAAGAGAAGAAAACTCAACCTGGGGGAAAAGGAAAAGAAAGGTTCGGCATCAAATACAGGTTTCGTGGGTAGATGTTGAAGCGCAGCGTCTTCCGGGATCAGTCAAGCAACTGGGAAGCTGGTGATCGCGAAATTGGGTTTTGGTTGTAGATTGGTGGCCGTTTCCTCAGGAGGGTCTGACTTTTCATCTGAGATGCTTGCCACTCTCCTGCAGCCAGTTTTGATTCCTCTTTTACAGAAGGGAAACTCCAGGCTCTGAGGGGTGAGCACCTCCCCACAGTGATGGTGTCCCGATCCTGATTCAACCGTATCAAACACCTAGAATCTCATGTGGGAGCCTTAGCACTTCCTGCTGGTGCAATGCTATCCTCCCGCGGGAGGGGACAGCACCAGGAGTCTGTATGTTTCCAGTGTTTCAGGGCTGCCTCTAAATTTGACAGCTACTGCCCTGAGCGGTTCTGTCCACCTAGAGCCAGCGATAACGGCTTTCGGAGCCCTGCCTCAACCTCGCAGACCTTTCTCTCTTCCCGCTGCTCATGCTTTGCTGCCTCACAGCTTGTTTTCACTCTCTGGGGCTTTCTGATGCGATTCACTATTGATTGACGGAGTCATCCCAGTGCGACTGAGTCAGCGCAGACTGGCGGTGATTCATGTCCACATCTGGGATGCTGCTAACTCCCCGTTTGCTTCATTTCATCCCTACAAGTGGGTGCTCTGTGCGGCTGTTGCCAGAAAGGGGCAGAGGAATGAAAAACAATTCCTTAAGGAGGAAAACTCATTTAGTTAGGATCTGTTTTGATTTCCCCGGGCTTTTCCTCTGGACTCGTGACTGAGCTGATACAGTTGCATGTGAGGAAGCCACCTTGCTTATGACTTTCAGGCGTGGAAAACTGTCTTGTGCTGTGCTGACATCTCAGTTGTGGGAGGCCTTGCTGTGCCAAGTGGGGTTCTCAGGCCAACGGCATGAGCAGCAACTCAGTGCCTGCTGGGAATGAAGAGTGCCAGGCCCCACCCAGCCCTGTTGTATTAATCAGCTTTCCCGTCGTGGGACAAAATACCTGCATTCACAAGTTAAAGGAGGAGGGGTTTATTTTGGCTCACAGTTTCTGAAGTTTTGGTCCATGGATGACTGGTTCCAAGGCAGAAGTATCGCGGCAGAAGGACATGACCTAGGTGCTGGCATCATATTTGCTTTTCTTTGTGAAGGAACAGAAATAAACCATCTCATTCTGGGGGAGCCAATGAGTAGTGGGGCCCCAGATGGAACTCAGGTCTTAACCTCTGAAACTCACAGTGGGCACTGTGTTCCATTGTTAATCTGCTTGAATGAATTAAATATGACATTGCCAGTTGTCCCCATTTATTCTTGAGCTCAGTCCTCGGATATGCTCTGAGTGCCATGCTAGGCCACATCTGTGCCAGGTGTGGGGGTGAGCTTGGAGATGAAGGAGAGGGAGCCCCTCCTCACCCATTCCCAGTGTGGATGGGTCATTGGAAGAGGGAAGAGGAAGAGAGATAGATATAAATAAGCTGAACCTCTTCTGCTCACTCTGGAGACCCTGGAGTATTCTGTGTGCCAACCTTGGAGTTGAACTCAGCATTTTGTGGTTTCCTCAAGCATAAATCCATTTTTCCAGGCACTAGTGACTCATATGATCTCACTGAACATTTTGTGGGGAGCGAGGAGAAGGTTTTCTTTGCATCTCATGCAAAGATCCTCCTCATTCCTTCTCTCCACTCTCCCCAGCAGCCTCTGGATCACCCTGTCCCACAAGTCGCCCGCTGTCCCCCACTGCAGACGACCTGGTCTCCACCAGTCGGTCCCCAGGCCCTGCAGATGTAGCTTCTTGCCATTTTTCAGAGACTCCGCCCCGCAAAGTAGGTCTTTTCCTAGAGATTCAGCGGCCACCAGAGCCCAGATTGCCTGAACATCGGTGCATTCTGTGGTTACAATGGCTTTCAAGGGGTGCGGTTTGGCTCCGTCTAACAAGGTGGTCACCACGAAGGAGGGCAGTGGCTTAGCATACTGGCGATGCTGGTACTGTCATCCATGTTCTGCCTTCCATTTCACACCTTAATTAAAAAGATCTCAGTGGTATTGTGTTCTGTCTTTTTCTTACTCTTGGCATAATGAATGTCAGATGAAAATTTACCTTAGATAGTCTACTGTAGGGATTTGTTGCCATTTATGTTGTTTTTAGCTAATTCATGTTGCAAGCTCAACATGCAAACCAGATCAAAGTAGAGCTGGTCTCGTCGAGCTTGGAGCCACGCCCTCTGCTCCTCATAGCCCCTCCCATCTCCCCTTTCCCCATGCGGTTTCTCTCTGTGCCTCCCACCCTGACTTTAGCCTCTGAAGAACAGTACACTGGCCTTTGGACCAGTCAGATACTGTTGGTTAAAAATGACCAACATTATTAGCTTAGTAACAGAAATGCCAGGATTAGAGCTAGCTTCTGTGCAGCTGCATCCCGATACCCAACTGCTAGCAATGGGCGTCCCTTCCTTTCCTCTGCCTGTTTTCTCTGATGTTAGCTTCACCCCTGCCCTTGAGCCCCCTACAGCTGGGTAACCGGAGGCCCAGGTGGAGGAGGGCTCTCTGGCTCAGCAGCTCAAGTGCAGGTATTGATCATGCCAGGGCTGCCCTCACTTCCCCCCACTGACAGGTGTGGGCCAGCCACTGTCTTGAGGCTGGAGTTGAGGTGTGATGGTGTCACCTGAGCCAGTGTGGAGGCAACAATAACCTATGACTGCTATGGACGAGGACAGGGGTTGGAAGCTGCCCGCCGAATCCAGTGCTGCCAGCCCTGAGGATAAACCGGACGACCTGAGACAACAGACACTTGCCCTTATCCCAGGATGGCAGCACTCTGAGCCTCCTGAATGTCAGCTCTGAGCTTCCTCCAGTCTTTCCTGATAAACAGAGTCCTTCAAAGCCACTCTTGTGGCACTTGTCCCTAAGGACCATCTGTCACATCACCCTTGTGTTTCCTCTAATGTCACGGGAATGTGCCAACCTCTTCAAAGCCCTGCACGCATCACGGAATCAACCGGGTAAACACAGCACTGTTTCCTCTTTCCATTAAAGATGAAACAGCGACTCTGGCTGGCTGATGGACAGTGTCCGATTCAGTGTTCCTGCGGCTGAGCTGGTTACTGGGGTAGTTTGTGTGAAATGTGTTTCTTTGGCTGGAGGAGCTCACATCAGCCACATTCCCCACCTCCACTCAGTTGATTGCTCTGGGAAATGTAATCATGATTTTGTTGTGACCGAATGAGCAATGTGGCAGAGAGCAAAAGTTGTAAGAACCGTTCTGTGTATTTAAGACACTTCAATAAAAACACACAAATAAAACAGCTTAATGGATTTTCACAAATAAGTCAAGAAATAGACTTCCAGTGATATGTTTCAAAGCCTCTCTCATGCCAAATAATGGCGAATTTAATGATCAAGTCATAGCTTAGCAGCTGTTGGTTTCCTACTTGGCTTACGAGGTTCGCTTGCACCACTTCATAGTTTTAGGGGGCATCGTTGCTACTTCTCGTTAGTGACTATTTCTCCTGATGAATGAGTTGAAACTGAGCGATGCTTGAGAGCGGTCCTGAGCGCCAGGGGTAAGATGCCTTAGGGTTTGCTCATAGCCGGTGTTAGATCCTCGGAGGAGTCAGCCGCTATGCTGAGTTCTTTGCATTCATTATCGTTTTCTCCTTCCTTCCTTCCTTCCTTCCTTCCTTCCTTCCTTCCTTCCTTCCTTCCTTCCTTCCTTCCTTTGGTACTGGGGGTTGAACCCTGGGCCTCACTCACGCTAGGGCGTCTTGGTTACTTTCTCGTCGTCACTGAGACACAATACCCAACACCTACAATTTAAAGCAAGAAAGCTTTATTTTGGCTCACCCTTTGTAGATGTTTCAGTCCACAGTCGGCTCCAAGGCAGGGCAGCCTGGCAGCTGGGCATGGCAGAGGAGGCTTGCTCCTGGCATGGCAGGCAGGAAGCAGAGAGAGGTCGAGGAGGGAGAGAGATGGACCCTTCCAGGCCAGGGATTCAACTCCCCTGACCAGGCTTCACCTCCCAAATCACATTTAGCTGTAAACTAATCCACTGCTGAGTATCACACCCCTGTGATCCAATCGCCACCCCAAAGCCCCACCTGTGAGTGCGTGAAGCCCTGGGGACATCTAGATATAAACCCTAACGCTAGGCGAGCGGTCTGTCCCCGCTGAGCTACATCCCCAACTGCTATTTGCTTTTTAAGATCACCTTGAACCACCGCTGCAACTTACTTGTTAGTATCCCATTTTACAGATGAGAAAGTTGAATTTCAGTGATCATCACAGAGCGAATAGAAGACACAGGGCTTGAACGTGGGTCTCTGTGACTCCCGAGACTGGACACTCTGGGAATCAAGACACCACCTTGATTTGCAGACTCCGCTGTCAGAACTCCATGCTTACACTTGGTAAATGCAGTGCTTTTGTCTGTCTGCCTAGTTTCAGTTTAGCGCATATTCTGGTAAAAAAAAAGAAGTAAGAGATGCTCACAGAAAATGTTAACAGTGGAGTAAGTTCCCTGACAGAGAAGTCTGAGGGGGTGCAGGGGATCTTTGCTGATCTTTTGCTGATCTTTTCTGCTTCTCCCTGAGGGCTCTGAACTGTGACCCGTGTTAAAGAGACATCCAAGCCCTGGCTTGCGCTGCTTGGTCTCTTGAGTTACTGGGCTGTTTCACCTCATTCAACAGCACCTTCTTCTCAGCACTGACTGCTTTCCAGGCATGGCGATAGACATTTACATATGTCACCTATGCAGTGTGCAAAAAACAAAACAGGCTGCTTCAGAAACTTCTAGAAGGTCAGAAGGTGGAACACCTATTTTACAGCAGAGCAGTCGAGGCTCGCAGAAGTGAAAAGGCTAGCCTGAGGATTCCCAGCTGGGTCTGTCTGGCTTCCCCCAAAAATCTTCTTTTTCCTTTCTGATGCTACTGCCCAAACTTGGGGGTCCCTTCTTGTGGGTTTTATGTCTCTGTGAGCACTAAAGGAAAGTGAACTCAGCGTAGGTGCGCTATAACCCCAGAGGGTGGCGATCACTTTCTTATCCCCTCTCACTTGCTCACTAGCTTAGGTCAATATCTTAACCCCTATGACCCAAAGATTCCTATCTCTAGGGCAAGCACTGACAGTGCCTAGCTTGTGGGGTTTTGGTGAGGATTAAAGAAGTTAATATAGCCGGGGATATAGCTCAGTGGCACAGCGCCTGCCTCTCAAATGCAAGGTCCTGAGTTCGATTCCTGGTACCAAAAAAAAAAAAAAAAAAAGGAGTTAATATATTTAAGTGCTTAGATTGTATCTGCACATAAGTGAGTACTGGATAACATCATTTATTAATTTCAGTCCTATAAAGGTGTTCTTAGATGCAAAATGCCGAGATCTTCAGTGGAAGGAGTTTTTTATTTTTATTTTTTATTCTGCATTTTGCTATGTGGTTGCTGCCAGTTTCTAGATTTACGCTGGCTCTTGCATGGCCAACAGTCACATAAAGTAGATGACATCCTGAGGGGATTGCAGCGGGGAGGGACTTCCAGTTCCTGGGGTGTTGAGTTTGGTATTCTTTAAGGATGAGGAATGCGTGCAGGTTTAGGTGACTCCCTGAGCTGGGTGTGTGTCACAATCCCTGATGGATGTGCAAGGTTTCAGGCGTCTGAACTTGACCTCTGACCCACTGGTACTGAAGGTGAGGCGAACAGGCTGCTCTCAATTCCACTCTGGGTGCTGATTCTCACCCAAATTGGAGACCACTGTGTTTTCTATTGTTTCAGTTTGGAATTGAATTCATATTTAAATGTGTGAATCGTCGCTTACGCATTGAACCCATTTTTATCTACCGGGCACTGCTTTCTAGTTGGAGAGATTGATGAGAATCAAACAAATAAACCAAAACTATGTACTAGCAGTAAGATCTGTGATAAAACAATGACATGAATGACCGAGATTGTTCTTAGAGATAACAGTGGGGAAAGGCATCTCAGGGGATTTGGGGTGGAGAACGAGTAATCAAAGGAGTCAGTCAGTCACAGGAAGATTAGGGAAGAGACTTCAGACAGGAAATGGAACATACAAAGGTCCTGGGGCAGGAGTGAGCACGGCAGACCAGAGTTCAATAAGCAAGGCAGGGTTGTGCATGGGAGAGCTGGGCAGTGACCAGATGAGCAGCTGGGATTTTATTCAGTATACGCTGGGAGATGCTGGAGAGTTTTGAGCAAGAGTGTGATCTGCTCTCTTTTCTAGTTTTAAATGACTGTGCTGGCTGCTGTGTGGAGAACGGACAGAGCGGAGCTGAGGTGGGGTAAAAGTGGTTCTGGCCAAGGAGGCTTGCGTGTGTTTTGGCTCCCAGCCACACTGAATGACATTGAAATCCACCTTGAAAGGCCCATGGACGAGTCGCTGAGAGATTCAGCCTTGGAGATGGGGTGAGAAGCAAGTGTCACTTAACACAGGGGTGAACATCGTGATTTGCTTTTATTCTCCCAAATTCAGCATTTTCAATGTGTTTTGTTGGGGAGAGAGAGAGAGAGAGGCCGAGAGCTGGCAGATCCATTTTATTTGACTGAGGCATCAGACTTGCAATGTCTTGCTATGGGACCAGCCCCAGTGAGGAGGGGAAATTATGCATTTTCAAACTTGACTGCCAGTAGGTTCCCCATGACCATCTGAGACAGGGGTGGTGGAGGAGGTGGCGATATCCCAGCTTTCAGGGAAGTTTCCTGACAAATGGGTACCAGGAAAAGAGTCTGTGGACTGTAACTTACCTCTTTGATGCCTCCCACCCCGGCCACCTAGTGTCCCAGGGAAATTCTAGAACATAACATAACATAACATAACATAACATAACATAACATAACATAACATCATAACATAATGAGTTGTTGCCTCTTGATCTTAATTGCCTCTTTCTGGACCCTGCAGCCAACATCTGGATGAGTGCATGGAGCCAACGTGCAGCAGGGTCTCTCTCACGGCAGCATGCGGCCCCAGGGCCATCTGGGTCCCGCCCAGCTACCCAGTCTGCTTCAGGGGAGGTGCAAGGCCCTGGAGTGAGGGGAGAGGGAGAGGGGGTCGGGCAGCCTGAGTTTGATGCTCCCCTTATCCACCTGCCAGCTGAATTTCCAAAAACAGTTTCCTTACCTATCTTTGTTTTCAGATGCTTCCTCTGTGAAATAAAGGTCAACGACACATCTTCCTTGAAGGGCGACTGCAGGGCCCAAGCAGCTGTACCTGTGAGGTACTCATCCTGGCTCCTGGCATGGGGTTAGCAGTCTCTGCAGATAAGTACGTCACGTCAGGTGCCTTCCAAAGTCCTCTGTGCCAGCCCCACTTAAAATGTGGTCCTCAGCCCCAGAGCAGTGGTGCATGCCTATAATCTCAGCTACTCAGGAGGCTGAGGCAGGAGGATCACAAATTCGAGGCCAGTTTGGGTAACTTAGTGAGACTCTGTCTTAAAAAATAAAAAGGTCTGGGGGTGTAGCTCAGAGGTGGAGTACTGTACTTGCCTGGCATGTGTAAGGCCCTGGGTTGAATTCCCAGTACCAAAGTGGGAAAAAGAGAATGAAAGAAGGAAAAACAGAAAGAAAGAAAAAGGTAGTCCTCCAACCAGCAGCCCCATCCCGAGGAGCATTGGAGTCAGTGGTGCAGAATCACAGATCCTGGGTCTTTGCTGTGCCATCATGTACGCTGGAACATGCTGGGGTGGGGGGTGTGCTTAAGGAATGTCTGTTCATATAAAACCATTTGTTTCTTGTTTTTTTTTTTTTTTTTTTTTTTTTTTTTGGTACCTGAAGAATTTCTGCTCATAGAAGCAAAACCACTTGTTTCTTGTGATATTTGGAAATAATAAAATGCTTTTGTGGCTGACACATCCTGAGGGAGAGCTAGATCCTCTGTGATTTTGGAAACCCGTTGGTGACAGCACAGGGTGCAAAAAGCCACCAGCACCAGGACACAGGATGTACCACCAGCCTAACCTACTGGACATTCTTGGACAGCCATAAACCCTCTGGCACTTAGTTTCTTCATCTATACAATGACACATCTATTTTAGAGGTTTGATGAGAGCATAAAATAAAATAAGCTGAAAACTGAGGTGAAAAGAGAAGTAAGTTATTTTTTCTCTTGTTTATACAGAATAAGGACACCATAATTCCAAGAGATGTTAATACAATTTTCAGGGAATGTGGTTTCCCATTTTCTGCCTTTACTTGCTGCCCGGCAGCAGATGAGTCTTATTATTTGGGCATCTGGGTTAAAATAATGAGGAGTGACCATGTGTATAGGAACCACACACATGTGTGTAGGAACCACAAGCCTGGTATTTTTGGAAACTAAATGGAAGGTTTTGGTAGTTTGGCTAAAAGGCATTGCTCTGGAAAAGGCTGGCTGTCCGATTAATGGAGCTACTTATGCCATTTATGAAACAGTTCCTGGACTTCAATATAACATACGGTAGCTATGGGCGGTACCTCAGGGTGACTCCAGCTGGTGTACCACGACGTGACACAAGTTTAGCAGCCACAAAAGCATTTTATTATTTCCAAACATCACAAGAAACAAGCGGTTTTGCTTATATGAGCGGAAATTCTTCAGGTACAAAAAAAATGGTTTTATATGAGCAGACATTCTTCAAGCACACCCCTGGCCCCAGTATATTCCAGCATACGGTAAACACATGATGGCACAGCAAAGACCCAGCATGATATAAGAATTCATGGCCAGGGGCTGTGTATGGCACAACGAAAGGGATTCCAGGCCAACAAAAGACCTGGCGGATGCTGGCAGCAGCCTGCAGGACACAGCGCCGGTCAGTAACCTAAGCCTGTGCGCACGGGAAGTAGTTGCTTTATTTGACAAAGTACAAATGTTGATAACAGCGTCACCCAACTTTAACATCATGCCAAGCAAAAGGAGCAATGAGCTGGAAAAAACATTCTTTCACAAATACTGTTGACACAGTTACTCTGAACAAAAAGAGCTCCCAAGAAAGCCATGGCAGTTCTGCAGTTTCTCAAAGTACAGTGAAACAATTTCTTGGAATATACATATACACACCCTTCCACTCACCAGTTCCTCTCTTGTTTTAAAGGCAGTGAAAGAATAATAAGAAAAATATCTTCTTTTTTTTTAAAGTAACTTATACCTTGAAATAGCAAGGTATTAAAATACAAGAACACAACAGTTACATTCTGATTATCCACAGCATTTTCTCTTCTTCAATAGATTTTGAAGGCTACCTCAGATTGCGTAAACCCCAACAATAACAAGCAGCGCAAGAGCAGCAGAAGTAGAAGCGGGTGACACCTCCAGGCTATTTTGGAAGCTGGCATGGATGTGAGGGTAAGAAGAGGGAAAGCAGCATCACATCGCTTTTTCCACGGACTTAACTGTTTTGAGACTGTTATTCTATTGTAAACAAAGTAACAGGCTAGAAACTCAGTCTTTCACAGGAGAAGCACAGAGCTACCTGTGAAGCCGGCAGCTGGAGGGCTGAGCCGGTGGGAGGTTTGCTCGCAGGAGATTTGAGCCAGCTCCCTGCTCACGAGAATCCTCCAGCCCCCACAGCAAGAAGACACCGTGCGAGGCGGAGGAGCAGGCAGGCATTGCGAGCCTTGCTGCGGGAACGCGCCGCTGTCTGCAGTGACTATGGGGACAGTGACTACGGGGAGACCCGACATGACTGACCCGCTCTGGGGTCCTCCCTGGGAGCCCGTCCTTGTCACTTTCTCTTTTTAAAAATCATCGTGGCTGTTGATGCATTGTTATATACCTTGTAAGTATTTTTCTTCTCTTTTCTACACATCTTGGCCGGATGTAGAGGCAAAGGGGGACTGGGCTGCTGACCATCACCTGGGTCCTGACGTCCTATCTCAAGTTCACACCGTTGCAGCCGCAGAGAATCTCCTTAAAGGTGTTGCGAAGCTCCAGGCTCCGGAAGGCGTAGATGAGGGGGTCGATGACGGAGTTGCACATGATCAGGACCAGGTAGGTGTTGAAGTGGGAGGTGTAGCAGATGCAGTAGGGGTTGGTGGGGCAGGTGATGATGAGGACCAGGTGGAGGAAGAAGGGCGCCCAGCAGAAGATGAACACCCCCAGCAGGATGGTGATGGTGACGGCGCCCTTCATGCAGGAGTGCTGCTGCGGGGCCACCCCGTGGGCGGGTGGCAGCACCGCGATGCGCTTGACGTGCAGCCGGGCAAACAGGAACATGTGCACGTAGAGGGTGCCCATGAGAAGCATCATGGCGAAAAACATGGTGATGAGGCACACGATGACCATCTTGCTCTCGGAGTAGACGATGAACACCACGCCGCAGACGCCGCAGCACACCCAGATGGCCACGATCGAGGCGAGGGCCTTCCGCACGGTCATGATGCTGTGGTAGCGGAGCGCGTAGAAGATGGTCACGTACCTGTCCACCGCGATGGCCAAGAGGTTGCAAATGGAGGCCACCAGGGAGATGCAGATCAGGGAGTCAAAGACGTTGTCCATGTGCTGGATGAACTGGTCCTCGAAGCTCAGGTAGTTGCTGTTCACCACGGCGATCACGACGGTCTCCAGGGCGTTGGACACGCTCACCAGCATGTCGGCCGCCGCCAGGCTGCAGAGGAAGAAGTACATGGGCGAGTGCAGGTTGCCGTTCCTGACCACGGCCAGGATGACCAGGATGTTCTCCAGCAGGCTGACGATGCCCAGGGCCAGGAAGACCTCGGGCTTGATGAAGACCTGCTCGCAGAAGCCGCTGCTGCTCTGGTTGCCGAGGGAAGCGGGAGCGAGGAGCTCGGAGCCGTTGCGCGGCCTCGGGCGGGCAGCGGGCGGGCGGCAGGACGCGTTCATGCTGCTCCGAGCCGGGTCCTGGGGGCCCGAGGGGCTGCAGGTCCTCAGGGGGAGGGCAGCGCCTCCTTCCCGGCGCGTCTGTGGGGCTGGAGGCTCGCCCGGGGGTAGACTCAGGTTTTGTTCTTACCTTGGAGCAGAGGGGGTGGGAGAGAGAGAGAGGAGCTTGGAGACCACGCAGGGGACTTCGCTCCGCGTCTCCAGGAGCAGCAGCGCGAAGCCGGGTCGCGCCCCCTCTCCCCTCCGACCCCTCTCTCCGGCCCCTCTCGGGTCGCTGCAGTCACGGCTCTTTCATAGCAAGGCAGGGGGTGTGGTGCCTATCGCTAGACGTGCGGGGACGACGCTCAGGTCTTATACAGCGGCCGAGGGGAAACGACTCCTACTTACTCTTCAGTGCAGCCCAGGGGCCACCGAGCCTCCGGCGCCTCTCCCCCTGACGGCGAGCGGTCCGGTCCGGGCTTCTGCAGGGAGCTCGAGAAGCACGCTGGCGCCCCCTGCAGGCCAGCCCGCGCGTCTGCACCGGCGAGCGGGCGGTTGCTCTTTGTCAGGGAACCTGCAGGATTTGATCCCTTTGCAAGTTAATGCTTGATGCATGTTGGATTTGATTTTGCAGATGAGTTCCTTTGCCCCTACACACACACACACACACACACACACACACACACACACACACACACACACACACACACACACACTGCAGATGGATTAATGATCTATTTATCATCTAAACTTGTATGTGACATAGAAGAACTACGCCCATGCAAGTAGAAGTTTCAAATACTCATAGTTTCTAGGGCTGGAGAGATCTTCTTAAGATGGGCAACCCAAAATTTAGTATGGAATAAGCAGCATAAACAGAGTCTAAAGGCAAACGGGATGGAAACATGTGTAGCAGGCAAAGGTTACTTTGTTTTATATACAAAGAACACATCGACATCGACATTAATAAGAAAAAGACAAATTACCTCCCAGAAAATTGGGCAAAGGATACCAATAGTAATTCACTGAGAAGGAAATGCAAATGGCTGATAAACGTAAGAAAAGATGTTGTAGGGAGTCAGGGAAATGCAAATAAAAATGAGATTTCAACACTATTTTTTTTCCTAGTGAGACTGACAAGAACTAAAAAGGATATCAAAATCAGGAGAGAGTACTGGAAGGAGGAATGCATTCCTAGTGTTTGTAAACAGTTTCACTGTTTGGCAGTTTTTTTTTTTTGTGTGTGTGTGTACCGGGGGTCGGCCTCAGGACCTTGTGCGCCAGCAGGCGCCCGTGCCGCTGAGCGATATCACCAGCCCTTTTTTCGTATGTGAGTTCCGGGAGTTGAACTCCAGCCCTAGCGCTTGCCAGGCAGGCACTTACGCCACTGAGCCATCTCACTGGCCCTGTTTGGCAGTTTTGGCTTAAAGAAAAATGCACATGAATGTGGATGTCAGTGTATTCACTGAGGGGCATGAGAAACACCATTCTGGTTTATTTTCAACAGTGCAATGTAATTTCTGATGCTAAACTGCTGTTCTTCCAGCTTGCAGAAAAGCACAGTCTTAATCCTTTGGGAACTTCTCTTTACTCCTAAACGCACCCCGAGGTGAATGCATGCTATCCTGGCCTGAGGTTTCCAGGGTACTAGTGTCACTCGCAAAGCTACAGGACAACGTAGGGACCGTTCATTGCAAGGGCTTTGCCTGCCTCGTACTTGGCACAGGCTGGGCACTGATGGTCTGTCCGGCTTCGCTTCTGACCCATGACCCTGCTAACAAGTGCGGATTTCATCTTCTCTCAGCGCTGCTGCCGGGTGCCAGGGCAGGCCGCGCAGATGCAGCATTGCTTTTTATTGAATCTTCTGTAAGCGATTGGGCCTTATTTTAATAATTGCAAGATGGGGCAGCCTCCGTCAGTGTTAACCGTGTGGTGTTGGCAGAGGTGGAGGCTCCTGTTTTGAATTTGTTGTAATTAACTGTAGCGAGAAAGTACCAGGGATTTGGAGAAAATTCGTCCTGATGTTCTCCATACCCGAAATGCTCTTCAGTTTTGTGTCTGGTGTATTCCTCTTATCTTTGAAGATCCAGCTTAAATGTCAACTATTTTTTATAGCTTTCCTTAAATTTCATACTCCAGGTTACTACCCCCTGCTGCTCCCCACAGCTAAGCTGCCAGGGTTCAACACTTACCTCACTCTCGAAACCAAAAGGAACATGAGAATAAATATGAACTGGATTTCATCAAAATAAAAAATATTGTATTTTAGAAGACACTACCAAAATAATGAGAAGACAACCTACAGAACAGGAGAAAATAATTTCAAATCAGATAATCTGATAGCGGACTTGGGTCTAGAATGACTAGAAAACATTTACAACTGAATAATAAAAAGTCAAATAGCTTAACAAAAAGAGGCAAAAATTACTCTGATCTGATCATTACATGTTGTATGCACACATTGAAATATCATGCTGTGCACAGTAAGTATGAACAATTAAAATAAAAGTATAATTTAAAAGTAGGCAGCAAAGGATTTGAATAGACATTTTGCCAAAGGACATAGCAAATATCCAACAAGCACATGAATAATACTCAACATCATTAGCCATTGGGAAGATTCTAAAATAAACTAAAAACTGTAGAGTTGTACACTTTCGGTGAATTTTAAGGTATATAGCATTATGTTATTTTTAAAAATCACATGTAGAATGTTGCATAATTAGAAGTCACACACCACGAAAAGAGGCATTGGCCAATGGCGATTTTAGAATATCCGATGAGATTTAATCATTAATCTGCGCTTTTCCTGAGGAGCAGATGGTGGCTGGCTGCTGATTTCAGTTCTCTGTGAGCTCAGATTCAACTCTCACTGCCAAGGTCCAGCTCTCAGGGCTCCAGCCACACTCTGGACCAGGGCCCATCTCTCTCTGTCTCTCTGCCTCTCTCTCTCTGTCTCTCTCTGTCTCTCTCTCTGCCTCGCTCTCTGTCTCTCTCTCTCTGTCTCTCTCTCCTTGTCTCTCTCTCTGGAATGCCCCAGGAGCAATCCTCAACTAAAACTAAAGCCAGAAAACAGAACATTCTGCAACCTCCTGTCCTCCAGTTTGACAGTGGCAGGGCTTTCATGTATCTCTTAGCTGTTGCTCTGAAATGGGAGCTCCACAGTAGCAACCTTGATAACCTGTCTTGCTACTGGCTTTTCCTCCTCAACCATCTCATTCTTCCTTACCAAATAAAATTAATTCCAAATAAAATTATGTACCTCCAAGTCCCTCTGGGGGATCCAAACTGCAGCCTACGGGGACATACTGTGTGCCAGGCTTCTTTGAGATACCCTTTCCCTTTCTTGACTCTTCACTCCAGGAACTTGGGACTATGGGATGTCCACCAAGACCTCTTCTCTCCTTCCTCACAAATGGACCCTATTTTATTGGAACAGCAGCATGTCCAGCTTGTGACACTCATGGTCCAGCCTCCTGTGCAAACGAGGTGGTCACATGGCCCATCATGGCCAGTGGATATCAGTGAAGTCTTGGAGTGACATCCAGGAGGCAAGTGAACCAACCCAACTGCCAAACTCAACTGGCACAAACTCTCCTGCTCTTGACTCTTTCCTTTTTGCTGCCAGGAAGGATGACATGAAAGCTGGAGCTCTATCCCCCACTTTGTAGCCTGAAGGTAAAGATCAAATCTTGCGAATGCGGAGTCTGAATCTGGAAGGGGCCCAAATCTTTGACGACTTTATAGAGAGGTAATCATAGCCCTGAAATGCTTGCCTCCTGATTTCTAGTCGTGTGTGAGAAAATAGCTCTTTATTTAAGCTCTCATAATGTGGAATATCTATCCTATACTGCTGAAATGACCTTCAAAAATAAGTCTGGTTCTGATTTCTTAGCCATTTCTGATTGCTGCAGAAGCATATCAGCCACTCAGTGTATATTTTAAAGGAAGAGGCACTTCGCTAGCTCCCTTCCAGGTCTAACCGATCCGACTCTGCTTCGCACGCTGGATCAGACGCGATCAGGTGTGCTCAGAGCGATGTGGTCCTTAGCCATCTGTTTTCACTCCAGACAACCTTAACTGTGTAAAGCTCTGATAGATCCTACTACTTAGTTTAAAGAGGAAGGGATGTCATTGGCCTGTAACTTTATCCACAATTTTCTCAATTATTAGACTGTATGTTGCTTGTGGGTGGGAACTGACTGCATCTTTGCACACTGGTACCTCGCACAACACTTATATGTTCTGACACAAGATCCAACGCACACCCTTAAGACTACACAGCAGGGACTGCCACTTGGAAAACAGTTTGGCAATTTCTTTAAGAATTAAACATAGGGCCGGTGAGATGGCTCAGCAGCATAAGCGCCTGCCTGGCAAGCGTGAGGTCCTGAGTTCGACTCCTGGTACCCACATAAAAATGAAAACCAAACCAAAACAAAACAAAAGCAAAAAATAAAACTTGGCAACCATATTCCCTGTGTCCTCAATGGGTTATAGCCACGTATTGCTAGTGTATATGCTAAATAGCCATTCTGTGACATGTGTATATCTCCAAGCACCATGTTTACATCATGAATTTATAATTTTACTTGTCAGTTAAAATAATGTGAGCAAAAGGGACTCTCTAATACATGTGCCTTCATGATGTGGCCTAGAAGGACATCCTTTCTGAAGCTGCACGGAGTGAACACTTATGAAAAATCCGTATGTGCAGCCCTGGTCCAAACCCTGGCCTCTCCCCGTGCCCCTCAGAAGTTCTAATGGCTCTGGTGTGCTCCAGGTTGGCACCTGAATGCATGGATAAGTTGTGGCCTGCTGTCTTGGGGAAAGAGGAGTCGAGACCTGGATCTGTAATTGCTTATTTCTGTCCCCTGAAAATCCTCAGGTCTTTTTTGTGCCATCTCGCAGGTCCTCCTCCAGCAGCCCCTCCCCGTGCACTGAACTTCTTGAAAGAACTGTTAGTAATGGTTTCCTCCAGTCTTTTCCATCTTACTCTTCAGCGTTTGAGCTCTTGACTTCCACCCTGGTCCTTACATGGAAGTACGTCTTGCGAAGGGCAGTTACGATCTTGTCATTAAATCTGGTACCCATTTCCCAATGTTGTCAGTGTCAACTTCTCAGCAGAGAGTGGCAGTATTGACTACCCCTTCCTTCTAAATGCACACTATTTTCTTGACTTCTATGTCACCCTTCTCATGGCTCTCCTCTTACTCCTGTGGTAGCCATTTCTCACTCTTCTTTTGCAAGCCCATCTTCTCCTATCACATCACTACTTTTTTTTTTTTTTTTCTTGTACTGGTGATTGAAACTAGGGCCTTCACACTGATCTACATCTCCCACTTTTTATTGTTTTTTCAAGAAAGGGTCTTCATAAATTGTTAAGTTGCCTCAGCTGGGCTCAAACTTGTGATCCTTTTGTCTCCGCCTCCCAGCACTTGGCTGGGATCACAGACAACTACCTCTGGCTCTACACCGTGAAATATGGCGGTTCCTCCTGGCTGGCTCTGCCCCTGCCTTCTTTCCTTGGGCAGATATTTCTGTTTATGTGGTTTCATTCTGCCTGCCACTCCAATGTCCAGCAGATGGCACGTACCTCCATGCAGTCCTCTCCAAGCCCTAGACCATTCTCTAACTGACATCTCCATGTGGATAGCTCAGTCTTGCACACCTACTGAATTAACGTTCTGTTTCCTTTGACTGACTCTTTCACAGTGTTTCTTCCCCTGTGAATGGGCCTGGTATCCATCGAGTATGTGAGCCAGAAACCCTAGGGTTTTGAATACCTTCATGTCACTCACTTCTAGCACTTAAGCCATTACTAAAGCCAATTGGCTTTACCTCTAATATAACATCTGAATCCATCTCCAACATCTCTGCCTAAGCCTCTATAATACATTTTCCAGATCTTTGCATGCATCTCTTACTGGTTTCTCTGCTTCTTTTCTTGTCTCCTCCAATTGTTTCCTCAACACAGTAACCATAGGGTTCTACTCCAAGCCCAAGTGTGATCATGTCACTTACTGGTTTAAAACTTCAACGTGTTCTTAATTTTCTCAGGAGCAGCGTTACCATCTTTGTCACAGCCAGTATGCCCTTCACTGTCTGCCCTCCCATTATTCTGTGACTTGCAACCCCCAGCCTCAGTCTCCACCCCTTGCACCCTCCTCCTTTGCAGATTTACCAGCCTTCCACCAGTCCCCAGGTGGGCATGGTTTTCTCTGCCCTATAATTTCATACAAACTGTTTCCTAGGCTGAGAATATCCCTGCACCTGCTGCCTGCAGGGCTGCATCTGCGCAATCACAGCTCATTCTTTGGACCCCAGCTCGAGAGCTCTTCTCCTTGTCAAGCTCCACTTGGCCACACTGTCCTTCCTGAACAATCTAGGTCGGCTTTGTTTCTTCCATTTATCTGTTGTCACGGAACCAGATTTCTCTCCTAGACACTGACCTCCGTTGAATGCGAGCCTCACCAGTGTGTTTGGTCCATGTCCACGTGCTGTTCATAAGCTCTGTGAGATTAGAAGACAACTTGCTTCTGTCTACCTGTGAGTAATCAGGACCTCATGCAGACTGAGCTTGTTGTGGTTTAGATCTACAATGTCTCCTAAATGTGTCACGTGCTCAGAGGCGGGGCTTTGGGAAGCTGATTGGTCATGGGACACTGCACTCACAGTGGATTAACGTGCTGCGAGGTTCAGAGATAAATGTGCGGTTAGGAAGTGGGGGCTGGTTGGAAGGGGCAGATCGCTTGACTTGCGTCTGTCTCCCTCCCTGTTCCTCCTTCTTCTCTGCTTCCTGGCCACCTCGATGGCAGCAGCTGTCCTCCACCATCCCCTTCCTGCCGTGGAGCCGGAGACTGTGGACTGAGTTCTCTAAACACTCGGGGCCAACGCAACTTCTCCTGTTTTAAAATGTGGGCGTTGGGTATTATGTCCAGTGACAGGAAAGTGACTAAGATGGAGCATAAATAGTGTTGAAATGCCAGTCATTATAACAGCAACAGCTGGGGTTCGGGTACAACAAGAGTCCTGAGGAAATAAGATAGGGCCCCATGACAACAGGGGCGAATGGCAGAGTCCCTGGCGGTGGGGTTGAAGCCTTGGTCAACAGTGTGAGGGGCCCTGGCTTGTCTGAGATGACAAAGGCAGCAGCTTCATTGAGTGCATTCATGGATATATCTTGTGGATCTATTAGTGGATATATCAACACCCCAAAATCATGACTGAGCTTAACAAAAATTGCTTCCTCTCCATGGTATCACCAAAAGTTGGAAATCTGTGGCAACCTGTGTTGGTCCACGGAGGGAATGAAAATGAGCCAAGATTTCCATCCAAAACTTGTGGTACAAGGGGTCCATGTGCCAGGGTGGAAGCAGTGACCGATAAATCTTGTGATGGGGTTGCGGGGGGTGTCATGGGAAGTCGAAAGAATAATCTCAGGCCTTGGCTTGTTGAGTAGTTACATCTCCCTGTATCTGAAGCGTGCTGTAAGATGCAAATCAGTAGAAGAAAGAACTTGTTTGGGTTTTCTCTCACCTCCCCTTGCTCTGACTCCTTTTCCTAGAGAACAGCGGGCAAGTTAGGTGTGTTCCAAAGGCAAAAGTCTGGACAGAGGAGAGAAGAATATGATCTGACATGTGATATAGGGACAGATTGATGCAGGAGTACACGAATGAAACGGAAACTTAATCTGCTTAGTATTTATCCAGTACGTGCCAGCTACTGTCCTAGGACCTAAAGACAAATCTCTGATGGAGAGGGACTCACGCTTTCTCCCATCCAGCTCTCATTCTAGAGGAGAAGCAAGCGGCCACAGAACCAGCCAGCCAACTTGCCCCTTCTCATGAGGGAAGTACTTCTCCCTGGCATCTGCACCCCCAGCAGCATCTCCCTGTCTTCGGGTATCAGCGGCTCTCTTTTCCTTTTCTGTTCTCACTCTCTGTGGTCAGTGTGGTCCTGACCTTGGCATGTGTCCCCGGCCTGACCACCTTCGAAGCTACTTTGTCCAATATGGTGGTCACTAGCTACACATGGCTAGTTATGTCTAAATTAATTAAAGAAAATTTCATACTCAGATCTTCAGCCTCTATAACCACATTTTGGGTGCTAAGAGCCACCTGGGTTAGCAGCACTGATGTTGACAGCGCAGACAGGGCCCCTGTCTGTCATTGCAGAAAGTTCTATTGCACGGCACTGGCCAAATCATCCCACTCCTCCCTCCTGGGACAAGTTAGGAGCCCATTTGGGAGCCACTGCTGGGTGGATGAAGGCCCTGTCCAGGTGGTTATGGTGGAGTTAAGTGATAAGAGGGGAAGCCTGCCCGAGAAGAAAGCCGGGATTGACAAACACAGAGCAGAGCAATGAAAAGAGAGACTCATGGTCTCCTTTGAGTGCTTGATCCAGCCAGTCCTGAAGCTTAATTTCTTAACTTTCTGGTCATGTGAGTCAATAAATCCTAACTCGTTTAAAAATATTTTATTTTGATTAACATACATTAATTGTACACGTTAATGTACATACCAACACATACACACAGCATGCACCAGTTAAATGTACCTGACCTTTGTCTACTCCCTACTCTTCCCTACCTCTGGAAATCAATTCTACATTAAGGTTGGCTGTACTGAACTTTCACATGTGAAAGAAAACATGGGATACTTGTCTTCCATTGTCTTGCTTATTTCACTTACCATGTTGTCTTCCGGTTCCACCAATTTTGTTGCAAATGACAGAATGTCATTCTTCTTTATGGCTGAATAGTACTTCATCATGTATACATGCCACATTTCCTTTATCCATTCATCTGTTGATGGACACCTAGACTGTTACCACATCTTAGCTATTGTAAAAAGTGCTACAGTAAATGTGGGCATGCAGGTGTGTATTTGGTACGCTCATTTAGTTTGCTCTGGATGAGCACCAGAAGTGGGAGAGCTGGATCATAGGGCAGATGTAGGGTTAGGAGTGTAGCTCAGGGGCAGAGCTCCTGTTTACCATGTGCAAGGCTCTGAGTTCAACTTTAACACCACAACAAATAAACATAGGGTAAATAAATTTTTAGTTGAGAAAGAAACAACCAAGTGGTTCTCCATTAATGATTGTGCTAATTTATACTTCCACCAATGGTATATGAGAGTTCCTTGTGCTCTACATCCTGGCCACCAATTGTTTTTCTTTGTCTCCTTTTAATATAGCCATTCTATAGCCAGGCATAGTGATGCAGACCTGTAATCCCAGCACTCGGGAGGCTGAGGCAGGAGGATCTCTGCAAGTTTGAGGCCAGCCTGCACTACAAAGTGAGACTCTGTCTCAAAACAAACAAACAAACAAACAAACAACAATAATAGTTATTTTAACTGAGGTGACGTGGTATCTCATTGTAGTTTTGACTTGCATTTCCCTGATAGCTAATGACATTGAACATTTTTTTCTTATATTGTAGACCATTTGTATTTCTTTTGAGAAGTGTTTATTCAGCCATTTGTCCATTTTAAATTGGATTATTTGTTTTTGTTAATTTTCTTATGTTCCTTATAAATTCTGGATATTAATTCTTGGCCAGATGCATAGGTAGCAAATTTTTCTCCTATTTTGTAGATTGTGTCGTCACTCTGTTGCCTCTTTTGCAGAAGTTTTTGAAATTTTTTTTTATGGAAAATAGGTAAAATGGAATTTTATAACAATAATAGAATACATTGCATATTGTCATCTTCAAAGTAGTTACTCAGAATACAAGATATGGGCATAAAAATTCTCTAATCGATATTAGCATAAACCTTCCTTTTCAATGAACTAAGAGACACTAATAGTATAGCTAACTTGCATTTTTTTCCTTTTCCCTTCTTTCCTTTTCCCTTTCCCCCATCCTAGTTCCTTTTTCCTTTTGAACAATTTCTTCCCATTTCACAATATCTATTGTACATTTTAGACCTTATTTACTCTTTCAGTTTCTCACACCAGGGAGACAATACTATGTTTACACATGTGAGTCTGATTTATTTCATTTATGAGTATGGTCTCAAGTTGCATCCATTTACCTATAAAAGTCTCAAGTTTATCCTTCTTTATGGCTGAGTAGTACTCCATTGTATAAAAAGACCACATCTTTTTTATCCATTCCTCAGTTGATGGGTGTTTGGGTTGTTTCCAAGATTTAGCTATTACAAATTGTACCGTTATAAACATGGGTGCATATATATCACTGTGGTACAATGTTTTTAATTCTTCTGGGAAGATATCCAGAAGGGGAATAGCTGGGGCGAATGGGACCTCTTATCCTAGCTTTTTGAGGAATCTCCACACTGATTTCCACAGTGGTTGCACCAGTCTACACTCCCACCAACAGTGGGGAAGGGTTCCTTTTTCCCCACAGCCCATCCAGCATTTGATATTGGTTAATTTCATGATGATGGCCATTCTTTTTGGAGTGAAATGAAATCTCAGTGTTGTTTTAATTTGCGTCTCTCAAATGACCAAATGATGTTGAACATTTTTTCATATATTTATTTGCTATTTCTACTTCTTCATCTGAGACGTGTCTATTCATTTCTGATGCCCATTTTTGGAGTGGGTCTTTAAATTGGGGGGGTCTGATATTTTTGAGTTCTTTATATAATCTAGATATTAGTCCTTTGTCTGAGGAACAGCTGGCAAAATTTTTTTCCCACACTGTGGGTTGTCTCCTCACTCTGTTGGTGGTTTCTCTTGCTGTGCAAAAGCTTTTTAATCAGATGAGATCCCAGTTGTTGATTCTTTGAAGTATTTCCCATGTTTGGGTTTTGTTCATGAACTCTCTGCCTACTCCTATATCTTCAAGATTTCTACCTACTTTCTCTTCCAGTAGATTGAGTGTTTCTGTTTTGATATTTAGATCTTTGATCCATTTTAACTTTAGTTCAGTGCATGGTGATAGACATGGGTCTAGTTTTAGTCTTTGGCATGTAGAGGGCCAGTTTTTCCAGCACCATTTATTAAAGAGGCTATCTTTCTTCCAGTGAACATGTTTGGCCCCTTTGTCAAAGAGAAGGTGGCTGAGTGTGTTTGGAGTTGTGTCTACATCTTCTAATCTGTTCCACTGATCTTCAGGTCTGTTTTTTTGCCAATGCCATACTGATTTTATCACAGTAGCTTTGTAGTATAATTTCAAGTCAGGGATTGTGGTACCCCCTGACTTGCCTTTGTTGCCCAGAATTGTTTTTGCTATTCTAGGTCTCTTCTATTTCCAAATAAATTTTAGGAATGTTTTCTCTAGTTCTGTGAGGTATGCTAATGGTATTTTGATTGGGATTGCATTAAATTTGTATAACAGTTTTGGGAGTATGGCCATTTTCACTATGTTGGTTCTTCCTATCCATGAGCAAGGAATATCTTTCCATTTTCTGATATCCTCTTCGATCTCTTTTTTCAGAGTGCTGTAATTTTCAATGTATAGATCTTTTATTTCCTTTGTGAGATTGATTCCTAAGTATTTCATTTTTTTGGATGCTATTGTGAAAGGGCTGGGTCCCTAATTACTCTCTGAGTGAGTTTGTTGTTTGCGTACAGGAATGCTATTGATTTTTGAGTTTTGATTTTGTATCCAGCTATGCTACTGAATTTGGTCATTAAATCTAGAAGTCTTTTGATGGAGTTTTTGGGGTATTCTATGTAGAGTATCATGTCATCTTGCAGAAGCTTTTTGGTTTGATACATTCCCCTTTGTTTTTGTTTCTGTTTCCTGTGTTTTTGAAGTCATAACCAAAAACTTATTACCTGTACCAGTGTTGTAAAGCGTTTTGCTTATGTTTTCTTCCAGTAGCTTTAGAGTTTCTGGTCTTACATTTAGGACCTTGGTTCATTTTGAGTTGATTTTTTTTTACAGTGTGAGTGACAGAGGCCTAGTTTCAGTCTTTTGCATGTGGATATCCAGTTTTCCAGCTGCTTTTTATTGAAGGGGCTGACATCTCTCCAATGTACATTTTTTGGCACTTGTATCAAGAATCACAGATTGGCTGTAGATGTGTTCACCACCTCGTTAATTTTATTTCGCTTAAGAGTGTTTGAGTTGTTCATATGACATTTGCTGCTGACTAATAAATTGATATCCTGATAGCAAAAAAAGACCTTTTGAAAGTGAAAGTAGTCTCCAATCATCATCTTGAGTTGTAATCAATATGTCAGAACAGCGCCCTTCTTATGCTTGTGGACTCAAGATCACTTAAGTTTTTCCTAAATCGTGGTTTTCTTGAATTCATAATTAAAGTGAGAGGCACTGAGGAATAAAGAATGGGAAAAAGGAGAATGATTTTGTAATTCAGGCTTGGCAGTGCATAAGAAGGCAGTGGAAGCTCCTTTCCTGCCATCTTCTTCTACAGGTGGGGAAGAGCACTAGCCTGGGACTCTTGATCAGTTTGTGTTGGGTATTTGTGGTGCTGGCTGATATCTCTAATTGCCTTTCCACATGGAGTTCTCATTAGCAGGTGCTCTAAAGAGTTCTGTTTTTTTAATGTGTGCTGTTTCCATGGTTGAAATTCTCTTGAGGAAAGTGAATGAATAGGCCTCTATTTTCATCCAGGCATGCTTCAAAATATTTGTTATACTCTGGCTCCGTGTGCAGGCCCTTTCTCCCTTTACAGACTCCTCAGGTCTGTGACTGAGCTGCCGTCAGGGCGAAGTGGGCCAGGCAGGTGTGCGTGGCTGTGGGCAGCCCACTGTTTGTTGACAGGTTGAAGTTTGTGGTCACGGAGCCCTCAGGGATCAGGAGGACAGTAAGCAGCTGTCTCCACCGGCAGATGGCGTCCCGGTTGTCAACCAAGGGTTCCAGAGCCCTGTTTGGTGACACAGAAGCAAATGAAAGTAGGGATGCAAGGGGGTCCAGGCCAACACTTCATGTCTGAGCACGGATGGACTGGAAGTAAAAGCAACAGTCAACATTTATTGAGGATTTATTGTGTGCAGTCCTTAGGCCAATGTCTTTATAGCTGTGAAATGAAATGTTACCTACTTCAAGGTAGGTACCATCAAAACTTCCACTTCTTTACAGATGGATACTGAGGCACAGAGATAATATGCACACTCGTATTTATAGCAGCACAACTCACAAGAGCTAAATCTTGGAGGCAGCCTATAAAGAAAATGTGGTATATGTGTACAGTGGAGTATTACTCAGCCATAAAGAAGGATAAATTTGAACCATTTGTAGGAAAATGGACCATAATACTAAATGAAATAAATCAGATGCAGAGAGTTAAATATCAAATGGTTTCTCTTTGTTGATAAATGTTAATTATTAATAATTTAAAGAACAAAACAAAAGATAGATAATAGAAAACAGGAAGGTAGACTTTCTGGACATGGGGGGGTTTAGGGGTAGTGTATACAGAAAGAAGGGAGAGCAAGGGGAAATAGAAAGAGTTAAGGTGTGATGTGCACGTGTACCAGTTCTCCATGAGGAATATATTTATTATCACAACATGTACCAAAAATGTCACACAGATAGAAAATTATAAACTCATGTCTGGATGCTGAGCCAAAGTGCTTTTAACTCTAATCCTATTATGCTTCTCTTGGCTTTAAAAGTATTTTAACCCAGATATGGGGCTGATTTTTGGGTGGGGGTGGGGAGCTCCAGTCCCTGGCACAAATGTCACAGGAGATACAGGGCTTTTTGTCTGCACAGGGCAGGGGCCAGGGTGGCCATGGTGACAAAGGTGTCCAAGCTAACATTAGTCATTGTACAAGAGAGGGACTGGGTAATGTGGAAAATGGATGTCGGTATCCTTACGTTATTTTACATTTTTGTAAGAGGTGCACACTTGTCCCAAGCCCTTATAAAGCATAACTGGCCACTGTCCAGGAATATTCCTTACCTCATTATTTTAACAGTGGAAATCCCAGCAGTGTTTGAATTAGGCACAAGGCTGTTCAGCTGTGACTTGCCTTACTAGCCTCCCTTGCAGCTAGGTGGCCATTTGGCCAAGTTCTGACTCTTGGATGTGAGCAGAAGGGAGGGTACAACCTCTGTATTGTACTGTTCAGGAAAACAGGCACATTCTCCTTTGCCTGTACCCGACTTCCTGTTTTCCGGGATCAGGATGGGATCCAGGAACCAGAGAACACTTTTGACCCAGGAATGGAAGACATGTGTTGTAGATGACGGTACGACCTCATTGTTCTTGCACTGCTTCCTTCAGGACTGCTATATAAGAGAAATAAACTTCCATTTTATTTAAGTCATTTTGTTTTTCTTGTAGCTTTTTTTTTTTTGTGGGTACCGGGGGTCAACCTCAGGACCTTGCGCACCAGCAGGCGCCCATGCCACTGAGCAATATCACCGGCCTGGTTTTTGTATGTGGGTTCTGGGAGTTGAACTCGGGCCCTCGCGCTTGCCAGGCAGGCACTTACGCTGCTGAGCCATCTCACCGGCCCTCTCGTAGCTTTGAATGCTCCCTTCCTCCTACACAGCATGAAGATGCAATTTTATTTTCCCCACCAGGAAAGAAGATTAAAGATAAAATCATTCTTGCATGCATGCACTGATTAAACAATTGTGGAGTGGCATCTATGTGTCACCTACCATGCTAGGGATTGGGGACACAAACTTGAAGACCTACTTGCTGCCCTCATGAAACTCACAGTCTGGCTGGAAAGACTGAGATGCTGGGGAAGCATGATGATAAAGACATAAAGAAAAGATTTGACAAGTGCTAGGAAGAGACAATCATCTTACTCTGGCAAGGTTCACTGTACCTAGAAGAGGTGCATTTGATGGCGTAGATCTCACTTGGCCAATGTAAGTACAGTCTGCACATGGCTGGCATAACAGGTGTCCATGTTCTCATTTGATAGTGATGCACTAGTGGCAGAGAATTTATGTGGTAAGTCAGAAAGTTCCCAGGAAGGTGGCTTCTATGACTTTGGAGTCCTGTTTGCACACAGTTAACAGGTTTCTGTTGTTGCTGAAGCCACAAAGACTGAGTGACTGCCCTGCCACAACTGGAAAGTCTTCCTTCAAAGGAGTTTATAGGAACATAGGCTAGGGGAGAGCTCCTCGCAATGAAACCAAAATGGTTTGAGCAAAAACAAGGGTTTAATTTGTCTTGCATAAAGGAGATCTCATGGGATTTGTGGATTCAGGCAAAGCTGGATTGAAGGCTCAGTGACTGTAACCAGGACTCAGTAGTGTGTCTTCGCGCAGGCTGTCATAACGAAATGCCGTAGGCTGAGTAGTTTAAAGAGCAGACACTTGTGACCCTACAGCTCGGAAGCCTGGAAAGTCCAAGTTTGAGGTCTGGCAGGGCCCGGTCTCTGGTGAGGTCTTGCTGCCTGGCTTGTAGATGACCACCTTCTTGCTGTGTCTTCATTTGGTGAGAAGAAAGAGGGAAAGCAAACTCTGCAATGTTTCTTCTTATAAGGTCACTAATCCCCCAAAGGGCCACATCCTCATGACCTCACCTAAATATAATTATCTACATATATTATCACACTGGGAGGTGGGGAGAAAATTCTGGGTATCTCCATAGCTCAGCTCTTGGTTGTTGGCTTTAGTGCCCAGTTCCCCATGGGATCAAGGTGGCTGTGGGCAGCTCATACTTATACTTTCTGAATTAAAATCCAGCAGATGGACGTGAAAGCCTTTTTCTTGGTGGATACTTACTCCCCATCACACATCTTCCTAAGTTGGACTGGACAAGGTGTGCATCCCTAGGCCAATTGCTGCTGATGAAGGAGTGCAATACCTGATGGGCCTGGCTTGAGTCACATGTGCACCCTAGAGCCACATCCTCCCAAATCCCATGATATGAGAGTGGAGAAAAGGCTGAGCCCTTCCAGCAAAATGTGGTGCTATTCCTTGTAAAACGCTCAACAGCAGACTCAAGTCCTGCTCATTACAATAAGGAAAGCCCACAATTAACATCTTTACACTTTCATCTTTGTATTGACTGGAGAAGGGTTTTCAGAGAATCAGAGGGAGGGTAATTGACCAAATGGCTCACAAACAAAGAACCGTTTGGATGTCAAGTAAGTGAAATTATTTCCTGGGAGGATGAGGGCAGATCAGTTGGCTTATTGCCTTTTCTGGTCTCGGGAACCAACTTTGCTACAGTTTAGCTGTGTGGCTTTGGGGTAGTTACTGTAGCTCTCTAAGCCTCAATTTCCCCTATGTAAAATATAATTATAGAGTGTTTCACTGTGTTGCTATGAGGATTAAATGATTTTGTGGCTGTGACACGGTGCACACAGGATAATTTTTAGCCATTGCTAACATTACACAGGAGAAGTAATTTAAGGAGAAAAACCTAAAAATATGTTGTATCCCTAATTCTTAGAAAACTATCTGGCACTCAGTAAACATTAGCGGAACAGAAGAATAAAGGGAAGAAGAGGCAGAGGGAGTTCAGGCTTAAAATTCATTGTACATACTGGTCTTATATTGGCGGGTTGGTAGAATAGAATTCAGAATGGAGACCCATTTTCTCTAAGGAAAACCTGTGTGAAGAAGGTGCTTGATTGGGAGCTACCAGTTCTAATGCCTTTTGTGCCACCAGATGTTGGCTCTTGAGTTTTCCTCAGTGGTTTACAACTGCTTTCTGTCTTTCTCTAGTGGGGCACACAGAGCCCGGATATGTAGGCAGAAAGGAGTGATGTTTACTAGGCTACAAAAACCCCTCTTATGCCTAAGTATTTTGGGGCCTGATTGCCTTCCAAAATTGACACCAGAATTATAAGTGTCCAGTAGCCATTTTTCTAAGTGAAAACAAAACAAAATTGCTCATGTTTCAAAGTGCTTGAGTAATGAGGGTATCCGGCTTTCCTAATGCATTTCATGTTTTAAGATCTTTCTAAACAAAAACCGTGGGCATTTTCAGAGCAGCCAGGAGCCAGAAGACAGGCAGGGGCAGGAGGTGGGGTGAGGGTGCTTTCTCTCCTGCTGTAAGTGCTGGACGTTTTGTGTGTTTTTGTCAAGGTCATATGTCTGAGAGAAGCCCTTGGCTTGGGGCCCCCGATTTCCAGGTTTGGTTTCTAAGGCCAGGTGACTAGGTAGAGTACGGTCACCTTGGATCCAGCCCTTGGCGAAAACAAGTTAGCGGGCTCAGACAGGGATGGAAAAGGTCCCCAGATGTGTTTTGATGAAGCTTTCTAATCTGTAGGAGTGGATTAGAAAGTTCCTAGTCTTGGGCTGGACTGCAATATGAACTCAGTGAATGCTGGCTTTTGTTTTCTTTGCTCTCTGTTAGCGATATATTCTGTTACTGGTAACATAAAATGACTGTACCGCAACACACGAAAATTTATTTTTCCATGTATCAGGGGGTCTAGAGGGAGGTGGTGACTGTGTCGGTTGAGAGACTCAGCAGTGTTGGGGTCACTGACTCTATAACTTTCTTGGCACTTCTCCTATGTGTCACCTTGTGGTCAAAAGATGGCAGCAGCTCCAGATGTCACCCCTGTGATAGGAAGAAAATAAAAACATAAAGGGCTGTATCAGTGGGGTGGGTCCCCCTTTTTGAAGGCAGAACCACTGTTAAACCAATGCATGTCTTTGAGTAGAAGCATGAGTGTGCCTCATTCGCTGAAAAGGAGTCACACGATCTACGCTAGGTGCAAAAGAGGCTGGGAAATCAGGTAAAGTATCTTGTGATTGGCCACTGAGAAACACCTTGTCCCCACCCCCTCAAGAAAGATGCTGCAGATTGAGTTCTTCTGAAGCAGACATTCAGATGGAATTGGGCTTGCAGGATGTTATTAGCAATCATTACCTACGGAAGGGAAGGAAATAAGCAAAATTGGGCTTGAAGTTGAACTGCGAGGCCTCAGCCAAGCTTGGGCAACTCTGGAGGGTACATGGCCCATCCAATTGTCCCTGTTGGGCTGACATGGCCAGACCTTCATACCCACTGCATGGTTGGCCATTGGTTGAGCTGGGTGGAAGCTGACATTTTGGGCAAATGGCATCATGCAGGGGAGGCAGGTCCCTAGGGAACTTTAGCTGCAGGCATCCTCCTGAGGACTGGGGCCACGCGTTCTCCTGGAAAGGAGACCTGAATAGCGCAGTTCTTGTTCATCACAAAAGAACAGGTGAATCATACTAATCTGGAGATGAGACTGCCAGTGTGGACAGCGGGTGTTCCAGCTGCATGTGTCTGTGCTGCTGGGTTTATAAGAACTGTCCATGTCGTGGGAGAGCTGGAGATGCTTGGTCCTGACACCTCTCAGAGTGTCTCAGAAAGGCTGCCTACGCAAGGGCACCGACTGTGGTGCTTCCTGTGACTAAGGCACCAGTTGGCTCTGTGCACAGCCGGCAGTGTGTGTTTTCATGGTGAACAGTCACTTAGAACAAGCAGAGGCTGTGTCACTGTCCAAGGACGAGCTGACAGCAGGGTAGCTACAGGGAAGGAACAAAAAGACAATTAATCTATGAAAGTGATGGGGAAGGTTGAAAATACTTCATGATGACCTGGGTCAAATATAGGTGTCCCTGAGGTCTATTCATGGCACCCCCATAGGGAGGGGTCAGATCCTGTGCTATGTGATAGAGTTTATAAAAAATATATTTGGGTATTCTATTGGGAAGTAGTTTAAATTTAAGCAAAATGGCAAAGATAATACAAAGAGTTCCCATACACCTCCCATCCTATTTCCTCCACTGTCAACCTCTTACACCACTGTAGAAATAAAAAACCAACACTGGCACATTGCTTTTAAATTCCAGAACCAACATTAAACTACACTGTTAACTCAACTCCAGATTTCATTTTGATTTCACCAGTTTTCCATGCATAGCCTCTTTCTATTCTAGAATCTAATCTAAGAGGTCACATCATGTCCAGTTGTCATGTCTGCTTAGCTTCCTCTGACCTGTGACAGTTCTCATCTTCCTTTGTTTTTCATGACTTTGGTGTTTTGAGTACTGGTACTGGTTAGACGTTTTGTAGAGGGGCCCTCAATTTGGGCATGTCTGATGCTTTTCTTATGGTCAGTGTAGTTATGTCCTAGGTTTATGGAAAGAATACCACAGAGACGTGGACTTTCTCATTGTGTTACATTTGGGGGTCCATGATATAATATATATAATCACATAATATCATATAATATCATATCACCAGGATGATTCCTCGATAACCTACTTAAAGTGATGTATACAATTGAGTTTTTAGTTAAGTTTGGCCTTAACATTTTCATGTAGATTTCTTTTATGTCTTAAATCTCTACTTGTATTCAAGGAAGGGCCCTGGGAAAGTAATACATAGGTATCTTACCTGTAATACTGATGACAGGGTAGGTCTTCTGTGAACAATCTTTTTCCCGTTCCTTCCCAATTCTCCTTCCCACCCTTTCCCTACCAGACCCAGCACTGCCAAGAGCCAGAACACCTACTCTACCATGGCAGTATCTATCAGCAACCACCTGCTGAGTGCCCCGGCATGCCAGGCACTTTGTGTACATTGTCTCTGATCTCCAAAACCACCAGCCAAGTGCATATGATGCTGTTTTTCATATTAAGAAACAAAGAGATAAAGTGAGTATCTCAAGGTCATAAAGTGGGTAAGTGGAAAACAGTGACTGGAACCCACACACACGCTCTTTCTCCCTGTGTTGGTCACGGACAGACCCATACAATGGGGAAGTGTACAGAAGAAATGATGGATATGATATGAGCTCATTAACCTGGAGTGGTGCTATGGGTGGCTGTGGGAAACACAAAGAACTTTAGAGGACAAATAGATGACAACTACCCAAAGATGGATGAATTCTTAATAAAAAGGAGAGAGAGAGAGAGAGAGAGAGAGAGAGAGAGAAATGGGATGAACGCTTCTGCAGCATTGTGGCCACGGCAAGACATGTACAACCATCTCCCTTGTTATCTCTATATGAAAGAGGCAGGGAGGGAATGATAAGGACCCCAAAGTTCTTCCCAGCAGTAGATAGATAGTAGGAAGCACTCAGTAAACATGCTTTTTGAATGGAGATTCATGATATATACAATCTTTGTTTTTAGAACGTATTATTTTGCTTGAGATTTGACAAAAGCAGAGTACGCAGAGCATTGCTACCATTTTTCAGTTGCGCGCTGCTGCTTCACAAGCCTCAGTCACCTGAGGCTCTGTTCCTAGCGCCTCCTGCTCTCCTGCTTCTCTCTTGTAGAATCTTTACTGAACGTACGGGAGAGCAGAAGGGGACCCCATGGCTCAGAACAGGAGCAGAGTTCTTTGGCCTTCTGCTCTTGGGAGTTTCCTGCTGTGGAGCCTTTCCTATGTCTCAGGTCCCTCCCTAGCTTTGGCTTGTCCTCTTGCTGGCTGTGGTCTTTCCCTGAACTCTAGTTCCCAGGCTTTTGTCTACAGGAACATGGGTGGGGCAGGGAGGGTGTCAGGGGATCAAATAGTTCTGCAGTGTTGGTGTGAGTTTTAACTTTCCTTTGTCTTGACCTCCCTTTTGCATACTGTACCTGAGTTGTAAACATCTAGTGGGTACCCAGCCTGGACTACTGAATGTCGATGACATCAGCCCTGTCTTCATAACCATAGGATCCTTAGCATTATTTTCAAGGAACCATTTACTTTTGGGCTCTACCATAAATTGCTTACTAACTGGCAGAACTTTCTTTCTGTCCTTCTCTCCTTTCCGTCCTTCAACTCTCTCTCTTTCCCTTCCTCTCCTTCCTTTCATTCCTCTTTCTTCCTTCCTTCCCTCTTTTCTCCTTTCATTTCTTCCTTCCTAATTTCCTTCCTCCTTCCCTTCCTTCTTTCTTTCCTTCCTTACGTCCCTCCTTCTTCCCTCCTTTCTTTCCTTCCTTCCTGTTTCTTTTAGCTTACCTATATAATTTATAATTTTATTAACAGGTATATACGTATTTGTCTAAATGATATACGGTAGAAATTTAGAGTTATTTTCAACTAAGTGTCCAAATATTTTAAGGTTTTGTATTGAATAAACTTATATTGTTAAACTTTTATTTCCCAACTGATTTTTAAAAATGCAAGGGACCGGGGATATAGCTCAGTGGCACAGCACCTGCCTGGCAAGTGCAAGGTCCTGAGTTCAACTCCCGATACCAAAAAAAAAAAAAAAAAAAAAAAAGGATACACCATAATGCTTTGGGCCGGTGAGATGGCTCAGCGGCGTAGGCGCCTGCCTGGCAAGCGCGAGGTCCTCAGTTCGATTGCTGGTATCCACATACGAAAAAAGGACCGGTGATATCACTCAGTGGCACAGGCGCCTGCTGGTGCACGAGGTCCTGAGGTCGACCCCCGGTACCCACAAAAAAAAAAAAATTTCTGTTGCTGGAGAAAAGATGGTGGATTTGTAAGAAGCAGGCAGCGAAACTTTCTAAAAGTTGCCGTTCGGACACCGGAATATAGTGGCTGGGAGAGCACAGGAGGGAGGGAGGTGGCTCCCCTGGACCCAGGAAAGTTCTGAGGCGCAGTTTGGGACCCACGCAGCGAGTGCAGAATGGTTTCCAGGAAGAGGAAGGAGGAGACCGCAGGCAACTTCTCCCTGTGCCAGGAAGTGCAGCAGGACAGAAGTTCAAATCTGCGGACACACGGTGACAGCCAGCGCCCCCAGGGGCCTCCGCGGAGGAATGCGAGACAGCAGCGGTGCAGGGGAGCAGTGAAGGACTGCGCTGGCTGGCGGTGAGAGCCTCGGAGCTGTCCCGCGTGAGAGAGCGATTGGCCGGGTGCCATTGTTGGGGGGCAGCGAAACAGCGTGGCGCTGCAGCTCTTAGGCCCGCGGAAAGCGTGATGACGGCGGCGGGCGAATGAGACTGGTCTCCGCCAGAGAGTACGGGCTACTGCTCACTGCCCTGCCAAAGGGCTGCTGCTGGCTTGCAGGGACAGACCTGGAACAGGACTCTGTCACCACACGGTGCCTGCCTACAGCAGAGTCAACACCTGGAACTGATTCTTTTCCCTAAATAAACCAATATCAACCAATGAAATCGAAAACGTAATTAAAAACCTCCCAACAAAGAAAATCACAGGCCCTGATGGATTCGCTGCTGAATTCTACAAGAAATTTAGAGAAGACTAACACCACTACTTCTCAGACTTTTTAATGAAATCGAAAGGGAAGCAATACTCCCAAATTCATTCCTGGAAGCAAGCATTACCCTGATACCAAAACCAGAGAAGGACCCAACTAAGAAAGAGAACTACAGGCCAATCTCCCTAATGAACATAGATGCAAAAATCCTTAATAAGATACTGGCAAACAGAATCCAGCAAATCATCAAGAAGATTATACACCATGACCAAGTTGGATTCATCCCAGGTATGCAGGGATGGTTCAACATACGTAAATCAATAAATGTAATACACCATATTAACAGAACCAAAGACAAAAATCACATGATCATCTCAATAGATGCAGAAAAAGCTTTTGACAAAGTCCAGCACCCATTCATGATGAAAACCCTACAGAAAATTGGAAGAGGGTCTTTATCTCAATCTGATAAAAGCTATCTATGACAAACCAACAGCCAATATCATACTAAATGGACAAAAACTGAAAGCTCTCCTGCTAAAATCAGGAACAAGACAAGGATGTCCACTGTCCCCACTCTTATTCAACATAGTCCTGGAAACTTTAGCCAGAGCAATTAGACAAGAGAAAGAAATAAAAGGAATAATGATTGGAAAGGAAGAAGTTAAATTATCATTATTTGCAGATGACATGATACTCTACATAGAAGACCCCAAAAACTCCACTAAAAAATTGCTAGATTTAATAAGCAAATTCAGTAGTGTAGCTGGATACAAAGTCAATTCTCAAAAATCAATAGCCTTTCTGTACACAAATAACAAACTCACTGAAAGAGAAATTAGGGAAACAATACCTTTCACAATAACATCCAAAAAAATGAAATACCTAGGAATCAACCTCCCAAAGGGTGTAAAAGACCTCTACACTGAAAACTACAGTACTCTGAAAAAGGAGATTGAAGAGGATATCAGAAAATGGAAAGCTATCCTTTGCTCCTGGATAGGAAGAACAAATATAGTGAAAATGGCCATACTTCCAAAATTGTTATACAGATTTAATGCAATTCCAATCAAAATTCCAACAGCATATCTCACAGAACTAGAGAAAACAATCCTAAAATTCATTTGGAATCAGAAGAGACCTAGAATAGCAAAGGCAATTCTGGGCAACAAAGGCAAGGCAGGGGGCAGCACAATCCCTGACTTGAAATTATACTACAAAGCTACTGTGATAAAAACAGTGTGGTATTGGCAAAAAAACAGACCTGAAGATAAATGGAACAGATTAGAAGAATCAGAAACGACTCCAGACATACTAAGCCACCTTATATTTGACAAAGCTGCCAAACACATTCGCTGGAAGAAAGATAGCCTCTTTAATAAATGGTGCTGGAAAAACTGGCTCTACACATGCCGAAGATTAAAACTAGACCCATATCTTTCACCATGCACTAAACTAAATTCAAAATGGATCAGAGATCTAAATATTAAAACAGAAATGTTAAATCTCCTGGAAGGTAGGATAGGTAAAACCCTTGAAGATATTGGTGTAGGCAAAGACTTTATGACTAAAACCTCAACCGCACAGGAACTATCACAAAGAATCAACAACTGGGATCTCATCTTATTAAAAAGTTTTTGCACAGCAAGAGAAACCACCAACAGAGTGAAGAGACAATCCACAACGTGGGAAAAAATGTTTGCCAGCTATTCCTCAGACAAAGGATTACTATCGCGAACATACAAAGAACTCAAAAAAAATCAGACCTCCCAAATTTAAAGACCCAATCCAAAAATGGGCATCTGAGACGAATACACATTTCTCAGATGAAGAAATACAAATGGCAAATAAATATACAAAAAAATGTGCAACATCACTAGTCATTCGAGAGATGCAAATTAAAACACTGAGATACCATCTCACCCCAGAAAGAATGGCTATTATCTAGAAATCAACTAATAACAAATGCTGGAGGGGCTGTGGGGAAAAAGGAACACTTTTCCACTATTGGTGGGAGTGCCAACTGGTGCAACCATTGTGGAAATCAGTGTGGAGATTCCTCAAAAAGCTAGGATTGGAGGTCCCATTTGACCCAGCTATTCCCCTTCTGGGTATCTTCCCAGAAGAATTAAAAACATTGTACCACAGCGATATATGTGCAACCATGTTTATAGCAGCACAATTTGTAATAGCCAGATCTTGGAAACAACCCAAATGCCCATCAACTGATGAATGGATAAGAAAGATGTAGTATTTTTATACAATGGAGTACTACTCAGCCATAAAGAAGGATAAACTGGAGACTTTTATAGGTAAGTGGATGCAACTCGAGAAAATACTCATAAGTGAAATTAACCGGACACACATGTGTAAACATTGCATTGTCTCCCTAGTGTGAGAAACTGAAAGAGTAAATAAGATCCAAAATGTACAATAGATATGATGAATCAGAAAGAAACTGGTCAAAAGGAAAGAGAGTCTGGGATGGGCGAATGGGGAAAAGAAAGAAGGGAAAAGAATAAAAAATTGTATTTATATGTAAGATGGTTAAGATAGACACACTACTAATTTTGCTTAGTTCATTGAAGAGAAAGGTTTATGCCAGTAATGTTTGGACAATTGAATGCTGATATCTTGTGCCCTGAGTAACTAACATAATGTATTAACCATTGTTACCCTATTATGTTGTTTTGAAATTTTGTTCTTTTTTGTTTTGTGTTGTTTTTTTCTTCTCTTTAAAATAAAAAAATAAAAAATAAAAATGCAGTAAGCTCCTAATATTTTTATACCTGTAAGTCTATCTCTTTTTCTCTTTTTATTAACATGTACATACCATAAAATGCGGTGGTTGTTGGTATACTCACAAGATAGTGTAATCATCACAACTATCAAATTCCAGAACACTTTCATTGCCCCAAGAAGAAATCCCATTCCCCAAATCTCACACCCATTAGCAGTCACACTCTCCATTCATTTGCTATTTCCCCAAGCTCCTGGCAACCACCAGTCGACTTTCTTTCTTTATGCATTTGCCTCTTGTGGATATTGCATACAAATGGGATCATAAATATGTGGTCTTTTGCATCTAGTTTCAGAACATTTTCTTTATTTAAAAAGCTTCCGTGTTAGCCTGGCACTGTTGTGACGAAACACCTGGGAAAGTCAACATAGAGAGGGAAGGGTTAGTTTGAGCGCCGGTTCAGAGGTTTCAGCCCATGGCCAGCAGCTTGGTTGCTGTGATCCGGGGGGAGGCAGAACTTCCTGGCAGAAGGGCCTCATAGAGCGAAGCTGCTGTCCTCATGGCAGCTGGAAAGCAGAGAGAGGAAAACAGCTAGAGAAGAGTCTGGAAACAAAGTACAGTCCCCAAGGCCACACCCCATGACCCACTCCCTTCACTGCAACCCACCTCCAGGTTTCCATCATCTCCCAAAAATGCCATCAAATTATGAACCCATCTATGAATTAATCTGCTGATGAAATTCGAGCTTCATAATCCAATCACAGTCCAAAAGCCCATCAGCTGGCAACCAAGCCTTTAGCACGTGAGTTTTAGGGGAGATTTCAAATTCAAACAGCTCCGCCTGCCCTACTCCAGTCTGTGGTGTAACGTGGCAGCTTCAGGTCCAGATATCCGTGCGCCCCCCTTCCCCTCACCGACTGCCCTCTCCACCTCCAAAGCTCCCCAGCAGGCGAGGGTGGCCACTCCCAGCCAAGATGGAGGTCATGGCTGTCTTCCTTTTGCAGTTTTGTCCTGTTCTGAGTGCCACGTGCTGCAGGTGTCATGCATGGTTGCAGGGCCAATCCCTGTATCTTCAGCTACTCAGAGAGCTGTGTGACGCACACTTAGGGCAGAGCCATTGTCCTTGTGCCGAAATAGCAGAGCAAAATATGCTCGTCTATGCTGCATTCAACTTTTTGAGCACAAAACCCCCATTTTCTCACTTTTGTGTTTTTCAAATAAGAAAAACAAATAAACGACAAACACTGCTAGCAACTACAAATATTCCTGCTTAAAATTCAGTGTAACAGTTGTAAAGACAAACAACACAGTCAGAAATAACTTATCCCAAATCTCTTGAATTTCAGAGAGCTCTTAGGAATAGAGTGAGTGTTTTGTTTTTGGAATGCTTCAGAGAGGGGAGTGTATTATTGGGTCTCCGAGGACAGTGCCCCAAACTGAAAGCCTATAAACAGCCTCATAAACAAAGGTTTCTCTCACCTTCCCCTGCCTTTCTGTCTCTCACTCTTCTTTCTCAAAGCAAGCCATGGGAACCAAACTAACATGTCTGTTGCCAGATAATTTCAACCGACTCAATTACCAGACCTTCAGAGGAAAGTTTGAACTTCCTTGCAGTAATTTTCCTGTGCCTGTGTGCGTGCGCGCATGTGTGTGTGTGTGTGTGTGTGTGTGTGTGTGTGTGTGTGTTACTGGGGATTGAACCCAAGGCCTACCACATGCTAGGCAAGCCCCCGCTGCCATCTCTAGTCCCTTGTGCAATTCTCTTTGTACTCTGACAGAATCTCTTTGGAAGAGACAAAAACTCAGGACGAAAACCAATTTGTTTCTCCATGTTCATTTTCTTTTAGTCAATTCACAAATTGTAGCAACTGCCAAACAACGATCAAGGGCAGCCACTTCCCTTGTGGGGAAGACAGATGATCCAGGGTACGGCAAGGCCCAGCTGCCATCAAGTCTGGTTGAAAGTCAGATATAATGAATAAAAACATGTCTATGGGACCTGGACAACCTATATCATGCGTATTTCCTGATTTAAAATATCAGTCTTGGAGGTTTGCAGTTGTGTTTCTTTTAGCAGTCCCAGTATTGGGAACCCTTACTTACCCTCAGCCTCCCTTGTTCCTTTCACCTGGTTCACATCCCAGTGCTCGGTGCTGAATGGTGTTTCTGGGGGTCGCCTTGGTGCTTTCGGGGGGGGACGGGGTCTGCACATTGTGTTGCTCACCCTGGAGCTGGGATGCAGTGGAGCAGAACCTTTCACACATCACTGCAGCGGAATCCCCCAGGGACCTCATTAAATGTGGACATCGCCAGTGTTACCCGAAGGTTTATGTGATAAAGCTGTGGCCCTCAGGGTAGTGCTGGGGGGAGATGTGGACACTGTAAAAGACTGGGTCCAGTAGAGGTCTTTAGGTCACTGGGGCTGTGTTTTGCAAGAGGATTATGGGACCCCATCCCCCTCTCCTCTCCCTCTTTCACTTCTTGGCCATGGGGTAAGCAGCTTTGCTGTGCAAAGAAGTGCTCCTGTCATGGTGTGTCACCTCGTCGTAGGTCTGAGAGCAATGGGACCAGTCAGTCAGGGACTAGAGCCTCTAACACCGTGAGCCCAGAGAGAACTTTTCTCTATATGACTTTATTATCTCCGGTACTTGTTATAGTAATGCAAAGCTGACTAACAGCAGTCCGAGGGCCAATGCTGCTGGTCCACCGGCTACATTCAAGTAGCAAGGAAAGAGACCTGACCTTCTGTAGACCGATGAGAAGTGGCGCTGTGGGAGGCAGCCCAGTGTGGACTTTGCTTTGAGGGTGTCAATTCGGCATTCAGAAACACCGTGATCTTCAGCGGTGTCCATCTGCAGTGGTGCTCATTTCATTGTTTCCAATGTGTAGCAGTGTCGGTGGCCAAAGTCCACACAGCCCTGTCTGCAAGTGCCACTCATTCTTCCTATTGTATGGCACCCATACTCATTATTCTGACCTTCCTGAGAGCTGTGAGCCACCTGACAGCCTTTCATAATTTTTTTTTTGCTTCTATTAATCAGAGTAGATTTTATTATTTACACCCAGGTCCTGACCCATTCTTGCACTGCAATTTGGGTCAATAGGTAAAACTGACTCCTTGGGGAGATGTATGATAAAGTGTTTGTCAAGTTTCCATCACTGTAACAAAATATCTGAGATAAACAATTTAAAAGCAAGAAATGTTTATTTTGGCTTATAGTTTTAGAGGTTTCAGTCTGTGGTTAGCTGACTCTGTTGTTTTTGGGCCTGTGTCAAGGCAGAACATCATGATGAGGAGCACATGGGAAAGGAGAGCTGCTCACCATGTGGTGGTGGGGAAGTGAAGAGAGAGAGAAGGGAAGGGGGCAGGGTCTCTACATTCCTCTCAAGAGCCCAGCCCAGTGGCCCACTTTGTAAAGGTGGCACCTCCCAGCAGTGCCACAGGGTGGTGACTGAGACTTTAGCATATGGGCCTTTGGCGGACATGTAACCTGGACCGTGACATTAAAGAATCCCGAGGCTTCATCAGTTCAGGAGAAGAGAGTGGATTAGTTAGTAATGGCTGCACTGACTGCAAGACTAGGTAAAGAAAGCATGCATGCAATGCTTGGCCAACCCTGTGCCATGTCTGTATTAGTCCCCTGTTGCTGCTACACCAAATTTCCACAGTTTAGTGGCTTAACATGATACATATTTATTGTCTTACTGTTGTGGAGGTCAGAAATTCAAAATGGGTCAGCAGGGCTGTACTCCACCTGGAGCTGTAGAAGAGAACCTTGTGTTTTCCGGGGGCCACCTGCATGTCTTGGCTCACAAAGCCTTCCTCCACTTTCAAAGCCAGCATGTAGCAACTTTGAATTTCTCTCTGCCTGTTTCACCATCTCATCTCCTTTTCTTATAAGGATCCTTGGAATTACACTGAGTCCACTGGACTCATCCAAGATGTTCCATATGTCAATACCCATAACTAAATTGTATCTGCAAAATCCCTTTGGCCACATAACATTTTATTTTCTTAGGCTGTGGGGATTAGATTGTAGGCATGTGTGGAGGAGGCATGAGTCTATCACATATTTATTACAGAGTGTTTTGATTCTCCAGTGAGTATTCTGTGCGCACTCATAAAAGCCCAGTTCTTTGTGACTGACTCATTCTAACTCAAGATTAACATATTCATTTATAATGAGGATACCTCAGAGACCAGAATACATGAACGTTCTGTAGAGTGAATCCCCTCTTTCAGGTGTTCCTGAGAACACAAATTATTACCCCCAAATTGCTTGTAAGTTAGATATCAGAAAAAAAGTAGAATTTTTTGGGTGTGTCACAAGACAGGATCCAAAGAAATGGCCCCTAAGAGGATGTGGGGGCCTCAACTTACCCCACCATGGGGTAGCTTGTAGATTTGCTGAATTAATCAGAGAGAAGAATAGCAAGACATGAAAGACATAGGAAAGTTTTTTAAGCAGAAGGAAATGCACACTTAGAAGGGAGTGTGGGCATTCATAGAGTGAGATGCAAGGTGGCCTGAGGCTGGTTTTTTTTTTTTTTATACCGGGAATCGAACTCACGACCTTGTGCTTGTCAAGCAGGCCCTGTGCCCCTGAGCTATATCCCCAGTGAGGCTGGGGTTTTTATGTGGTCTCAGGGTATCTTGAGGACATCTAGGATGTAAGACTGGTATGGTGGTGCACACCTGTAATCCCTGCACTCCAGGAGGCTGAGATAGGAGGACTGCAAGTTTGAGCCCAGCCTGGGCAACTTAGCAATGTAGTGAGACCTCAAAATAAAAACAAAATAAAAATAAAAGCAAAAAAGGGCTGAGGATGTATCTCAATATTGAGCTGTCCCCTTGAGGATGGAGCTGTGTGGAATTTGTGAGTCTATTTACAGACTCAATTTACAGATGAAAAGCATGGGCCCAATTTACAGGCTTATTGTCTCTTTAAGACCGATTGGGGCCAGGGATTTAGCCCAGTGGCACAGTGCCTGCCTGGCAAGCATGAAGTCCTGAGTTCGATTCCTGGTACCAAAAAAAAAAAAAAAAGACCGTTTGTATTTTGTTTGGTTTGCTTTGGTTTGAGTTTTTTGGAGGGTGGGGGAGGTTGTTTTATACTGTGTATGAGTTTCCTGGAAGTGAAAAAGGCATTTTCACCTTGAGTAACTTTATTGTCCTGAAGCTGCAGTTCTCCCAAAAGTACAAATCACGATTTTCCTTGTCTCCTTTCTACCTATCTTTAGTACTTTATCCTACCTCAGAGGGGGACCTGTTTTCATAAATAAAGTTTTATTGGGACGCAGATACACACTTGTTTGTTTATGCACTGCCATAGCTGTGCAAGTCCTATGCTGTCAGAGTCAAGGAGTTGAGACAGGAGTCGTCTGTAAAGTCCAAAATATTTATTATTTGGCCTTGTATGAAAAACATTGGTCACTCCCTGAGATAGAAACTTACTAAACCAGTGATTTTCAAGCTTCTGCAAGAGTCAGCATCCCCTGCAAGTCTTATTAGAACACAAATTCCACCCCGCTCAGTTTCTTGCCTTTCCTTCAAGTTTCCGGATGAGGCTCACAGTGCTGCCCGAGGAGCCCGTCTGGGAACTGCTCTCTTAGGCTGTGAACTGCACAGAGGAGGGGCTGCGTCCGACTGGAAACCTTTGCTCTGCACTCTGTAAGAGGCTGGCGCATCAGGATGAGGACACTGGCCATCAGTGGCCATCAGTGACCTCCTCTCCGCTTTCCCGTCAGCCAGAGGCTCACATGGGATGAGATCTGCACAGTCCAGCTGGCTGATTCCACACACATTTGTTTTCACAAAGAAAAAGAGTACAGAAAAGGAGAAGAAGGGGAGCGATATCTGCACTTGTATAGCATGGTGGCTCCTTGATGCTTCTTCCTGTGGTAGGTGCCATGCTCTTGTGCCCAGATCTGAAAAATAAGCCTCTTCCCTGGTTCTAGGCCAAAATCTGCAGAGGTCACCTCGGGCTTCCGGGATGCCAGGGTCGGGTGGAGTCAGAGCTGTGGATGTCAATGGCAGGCGGGGATTTTCCTGTGCAAGCCCGAGGGAGGATGGGAGGGCTCTAGGACATGCATGATGTTGGTCAAGAAGCTAACGGGGTTCAGCTCCTGGGAAGATGCTACCACACCAGAAATACATCTTGGAAATTGCTTCTCTCCCATTTTAAGGAAAATGGTGAAGATGGTGTCCAGTCTCCAGCAAACATTCCACTTGAGGGTGTGATATTATTTTCCTTCACCAGCCACACCCAGGGTGAGGGAGAGAACGGCATCTCTGTTTTCCGTTCTCCCCTTGCCCTAGGAGCAGGGCTCCCCATGTAGAGTCTACGGCAGCTCAAGTCCTCTGGGATGGAGACAGGCAGAAATTTTCTGGGGAGGGCACCAGTGGGTCAGTACCTGTTGGGGAGGGACACAGTGGACACGGCAGCTGGACATGAGCCTCAGGAGCCAGGCCTGCACTGGATTTGAAGGCTCTGCCGAGGTGCAGTTACCTGGAGCAGGGGGACCTATATTACCCTGGCATGGAGCAGCTTTCACATGTGAGTCCTTGCGCTCCTGTATAACCTCAGGCAAGATATATCTCTTCAGCCCAAGGCAAGTGAGCCTCCTCCGAGAAGGACTCAGCTGCTTGCTGTCTGCTGTTGTACACCAGCACTTTCAGCAGCTGGGGAAGGAGCGCTTGGTCCTGGGCGCCACACCATAGCACCCACTCCAGCCCTTGTCTTGATGTCTGCATGGTCCCAGCACCTGCAGTCACACACTTTGACCTGTTTCCTTCCAGCGAGTCTGTGACTGAGCCCCTCTTGGTGCAGTCAAGTTGTAAAATCAGATGTGAAGCAAGTCATGAAAAGTGACATCGCCATCCTAAACCCTGGTGAGATGCTCCTGCAAGGAGAGGCTGTGGGATGGGGCCCCCTGAAGGAACAGGAAGCCCGTGTTTCATTATTCTCATCAACGCTCTCCCTCACTCTTCAGGAGATTTCTTTGTGGAATACTATAGGACACCGGAAGTTGACTTTGCATATGTAAATGTATGTATTATATGACTCTAGCATAATCGTAATAACTAAAAAAGTCAACCTACTCAGAAACTTCTTTGTTGTAGAATTATAATCTTTGTACACTCTGCTCTTGAGAAGCCAAGAATTGGACATCCAAAAAACTACAGCAGAGCATGGCAAATGCTATAAAAATGGAGTCAAGGGCTGGTGAGATGGCTCAGCGGCTTAAGCGCCTGCCTGGCAAGTGCGAGGGCCCGAGTTCGACTCCCGGAACCCACATACGAAAAAGGGGCCGGTGATATCGCTCAGAGGCACGGGCGCCTGTTGGCGCACGAGGTCCTGAGGTCGACCCCCGGTACCCACCAAAAAAAAAAAAAAAAAAAAAAAAAAAAAAAAAAATGGAGTCAAAGCCAGGTTAGAGGAATTAGTGTTGGTGGTTTGATGTGGTTTCTCTGTGTATATTTGGCTGGTTTATTTTGCTCTGTGGAAAGATTTTGTAACAGTAGGCACAGTGGTGGAAGTTTTTTCTTATTGACTAAAATATAAAAATTGCAACAGTTAGTGTCCTTCAGAGTCCCACAAAGTTGACCATGAAGCCTTTTCATTTTGCTAAATTCATAATTTAAAGGAACATTGGCTGACAAAAATAGATACTGATATCACATAAAGTGGAATGAGACGGAAGACAATTAAGTGCTCCAAGGACAGGTAGGTTGACTATTTTGCCACTGGAACTTTTGTCCTCAGAGCAGAAGGAGAACATAGCTTTCTGGATCTGATCTGAGCCGTGGTACCACAAGGGTTTTCTGTGCTAAGAAAATATTTTTTTTGTCGTTGTTGTTATTTTTTTAAAAGCCAAGGCTGTTACGGAAACCATTCCTTTCAAAGAAAAAAGAAAGAATGGGCTCCTTTGTTAATGATAAATAGTCTACCTGAGATGTGCTCACACTTCTTAGAAAATTTAGATTTCCCCAGTGCTGAGGCATTCACATGGGAGCTATAATGAAGTCTGGATTCAGCGGTCAGGGTGCTGCCTTCCTCATGGGCAAGGTGATTGAGAGCAGGGTGACAGCTGAGTGCAGTTCTTGCTTGCTGTCCTGTCCTTTAGACAACACTGTGCACTAGCATCTTCGGAGCACAGCTCCCAACCTAGCCCTCTTGTCCTGCAGTGCTCCTGAAATCATCCGCCCTTGTGAGCACCTCTTCTTCGCTGATCTTGTTGTGTTAGGTAATGGGTCAGAAGCTTATTAGCAGCCAACACATCTGCATATTTGTTCAAATATGTGAATGCAGGTAGAATGTTTGTTTTGGAAGTCCCTGGACATACCTGGAAGTCAGACCTGCATTTGGTAACATCTTTCCATTTTATCAACTGAAGCAAACATCCAGTGTATCCTAGAATTATGAAGACTTAATGCTGAGCACAAGTTTCCTGTTTCAGAGAAGATAATTTTATGGAAGGATATTAACTGAGAGTGGAAAGAGAAAAAGACATGACAGCTGATGCTGACTGTGATGAAGTGCTAGTGCTGTTCATTCTGTCGTGATCCTAAAAGGAGAATGTGCATTCCGGGAGGTTTTCTGGAAGTTAAAACCCAGTAATTTGGGGAGACTGGAAAGTGGCCGATTAGAGGCACTGGCAGTGAGCACAATTAGCCTGGAGTAGGGCAATACAGAAAAAAAAAAAAAAAAAAAGAGAGAGAGAGAGAGATAAAAGCAGGAAACAAAAAACAGCAGTTTGAATATTATGACAGAAAAAGAGTTCAGCCACATCAGGGTTTGCAGCAGGATAAGGTGTGTATCTGGGAGCCTTGCTGTAGAGACCAGTGGTGGCCTGGGTGCCTGTGACTTCTCATCCTAGCACAGACCTTGCACACCCAGCCCTCTGCTCTCCTGAGAGGCATTCAGAGTAAATGTGGCAGCATGCAGACATTGGCCAGCCATGTCTCCAAGAGCATGGTCTAGTAATTTATAGGCCTTCAGACCACCATCTGGGCCTGCTCATGGACCCTCATTTCCAGGTATAGAGGAGTTGAATTGGCAGGTGTGGGCCAGTTCCTCCACTGGTGGGTGCAGGGAAGTACTCATCTACATCACAGAGGCGCTGAGCTCATCCTCCAGACTGGTCTCTATAGTTTCTCCTGCTTGGACTGAGGCAGAGAAGGAGGACTCTTTCCTTGGGCAGCATCCAACAATAGAATAGAAGTCTGGGGGAAGAATTGTCTCCAGTATAAACACTCCCACAAGGAGGAACATCAGGCTTGTTTTTCTTTTTCTTTTGGTGCATGCATGCCATAGGTGTATATGAGCGCTCATTATTGCTTTTGCTTCTATACTGTCTTATCTTGCTTTGTTATGTTCCTTCACCTCAAGAGTTGTCTCATAGGGTTTTCTAACTTTGTATTTCTGCTAATTCATTATTTCCCTATATGTCCCCTCACTTTCCAGTTACACTTTTTTCTCTTCTTACTTTTGTTTTTCTTGCATCCCCTCTCAATTCTCACCTCCTCTCTTCTTTTCTAGCATATAAATATTATCATTAATGTCCATTTCTCATTTTACCTAGCCTACCCTACATTATTACTCTCCCTATCTGGGTTAGTGAAATAGTAGAGAACTTTTAAAGAAATTTTAAATTATATGTTGATAGATGGTTGGTTCTTTAGATGTTTGTGTTACCACTAGTTAGTCTTTCCTCACAACGAAGTGCTAGGGAGTGAACCTGGTCCTTTCAGCAGGTTGAGTGGATTTTTCATGTTGATACAGTTAAGGGCACATCACAAAGAGAAAGCCACTTACTAAAAAGATTGCCACACAATAGTGGGAGAGATCTCCATCCGTACTGATGTGCAAACTTCACACAAAAACAAAAATCATGAGAAAATAAGGCAATAAGATGCCTCCAAAAGTTCATAGTTCCCCTAAAACTGATCCCACAGATATTGACACAGATGAAATTCCTGACACAGAATTTAGAGACTGATAGTTTAAATGATCAATGAGCTCAAAGAAAGCATAAATAAACAGTTAAATTAATAAATTATCAAAATCATCAATGAACTCAAAGAAGATACAAGTAAACAGCTGAATGATTTAAAGTAGACAGTACAAGATATGAAAGACCATTTCAGTACTGCAATAAAGGTTCTAAAGAAGGACCAACAAGAAACACTGGAAGTGAAAATTTCAATTAGTCAAATAAAAAGCTCAATTGAAAGTCTCAGCAGTAGGCAAGATGAATCAGAAGAAAAAATATCAGGGCTTGAAGATATGGTAGGTGTACTTGAACATTTAGGCAGTAATAAAGAAAAATGAGTAAGAATCTATGAGCAGAGTATTTAATTGCTTTGAGAGAACATTAAAAGATCAAATTCAAGAACTTTTGATGTTGACAAGGGTGAAAAAGTACAGGCTAAATTCACAGAAAACCTATTCATTAGAATTATTGCAGAAAAAATTGAATGAAATGGAAACTTAGGTACTGGAGGCATTTAGAGCTCCAAATAAACATGGTCAGAAAAGAAACTTTCTGCAACATATCATGGTCAAATTACAAAAAAATTCAGAGCAAAGGAAGAATATTAAAAATGGTTAGAGAGAAGTCTCAAATCACTTACAGTAGTCAACCTGTCAGAGTAGCAGATTTCTTAACAGAAACCTTAAAGGCCAGCAAAGCTTGGAATGAAGTATTTCAAGTCCTGAAAGTAAATAATTGCCTATTTAGGTCACTATATCCCTCAAGTCTATCCTTCCAAATCAAGAGAGAAACAAAGACCTTTCAAGAATAAACTAAAGCCATTAATGATTTAAAAGTGGGTATTGTGAAAAACACTTAAGTGAACCCTAAACACAAAGGAAGAGGAAAATCAGGAAAGAATCAAACACCAGAAAAACAACAAAATGATAGGAATTAGTATATACTTTTAAATAATAACACAATGTGCGCTGTGAAAAGACACAGACTGTCAGATTGGATTTAACAAAACCAACCTCAACTATATGCTGCCTAAAAGAAATGCACCTCACCTGTAAAGATATGCACAGACTTTAAGTGAAAGGACGGGAAATGGTGTGCCAAGAAAATGGAGCTTGAAAACAAGTAGGAGTACCTATATGTGCTTATATGTGAAAAAGTAGACTTCAAGTTAAAATTAGTCAGAAGAGACAAAGAAGGGAACTACATAGTGGCAAAGTCGCAAGTAACCAAGAAGATATAACAGTTGTAAACATATATGCACTAAATATTGGTGTACCTAATTTCATAAAACATTCTAGCTGACATAAAGGTCAGCTAGACCCCAATACAATCATAGTGGGTGACTTTAGTAATCCACTCTCACAAATAGAGAGGTCAACCAGATAACAAAGAAAATCAGAGTTAAATTATACCATAGTTCAAATAGACCTCACAGTTATTGACACAGTTTTCCACCCAACAATAGCAGAATACATTCTTTTCAGTGGCCCATGGAATTTTCTGCAAAATAGACCATACTTTAGGCCATAAAGCAAGTATTAATTAATGCAAAAAATTGAAATACCCCCATGCATCCTATCAATCACAATGGAATGAAATTAGAAATCAACAGTAAAAGAGACTGCTGAAAGCACACAAATGGAGAACGATTAATACACTTTTAAGTGATCAATTGGTCATTGAAGATATCCAGAGAAAAATTTAAAAATTCCTAGAGTAAAATGATAATGGAAACACAGCATGTTGGAATTTGTGTGACACAAGGAAAGCAGTTCTGAGACAGAAGTTTATAGCTATGAGTGCCCACATCAGAAAAACAGAGAAATCTCAAGTAACCTGATGATGTATATCAAGGTGGTAGAAAAATGATAGCATACCAAACCTAAGTCCAGTAGAAGGAAAGAAATACTAAAGATCAAAGCAGAAGCAAATGAAATAGAGACCAAATGAATAATAAAAAAGATCAATGAAGCAAAGGGTTGATTATTTGAAAAGACAAACAAGATTGTTAAACTCTTAGTCAAACTTACCAAAAGAAGATCTGAATTAATAAAATTAGAGATGAAAAAGGCAAAACTATAAGAGACATGACTGAGATCCACAGAATCACTGGAAACTATTTTGAAAACTTACATTCCAATAAATTGGAGATTCTAGAAAATAGATACATTCTTAGACACATATGACCTATCAAAATTGTACTACATACAGTAGATGAAAAATCAGTAACAAGCAATGAGATTAAAATAGTAATATAAACTCTCTCAACTAAAAAAAATTCAAACCCCAATGGCTTTACTGCTGAATTTTACAAGAATTTTAAGGGACTAACTATTGGTACTCAGATTTCCCCATGAAATAGAGAAAGAATACTTTCCAGTTCTTTCTACAAATCCAGCATTACTCTAATGCCAAAACCAGATAAGGACTCAAAACAAAAACAAAAACAAAAACAAAAACACCCTGTAGCCCAATGTCTTTGATGAATATGGGTGCAGAAATCCTCAATAAGATGCTTGCAAACAGAACTCAACAACACGTTAATAAGACCATACACCATGACCAAGTTGGTTTCATCCCAGGGATTGTTCAATATACGTAACTCAATAAATGTCATACACCTTGTAAGTAGGACCACGTATAAAAACCACACAATCATTTCAATAGATGCAGAAAAAGCCTCTCACAAAATTCAACAACTCTTTATGATAAAACAGTAAAGCAAATAGGTATAGAATGATCTTTCTTCAAATTGGTAAAAGTCACTTATGATAAACCCACAACCAAGATTACTATATGTTGAAAACTAAAAACATTCCCTCTAAAATCAGGAAGAAGACAATAATGTCTACTTTAATCAGTCCTATTCAATATAGTACTAAACAGGAAAGGAAGAAGTCAAATTATTCCTATTTGCAGATGATAAGATCATTTATCTAAAAGATCCTAAAGATTCTTAGATCTGATAAACATTCAGCAAAGTGGCAGGATACAAAATCAACACACAGGGCTGGTGAGACAGCTCAGTGGCATAAGCGCCTGCCCAGCAAGTGCGACATCCTGAGTTCGACTCCTGGAACCCACATAAAGGGAAAAACGGGCAGGTGATATCGCTCAGCGACACAAGCACTTGCTGGCAAGCACGAGGTCCTGAGGTTGACTCCCAGTACCCACATAAAAAAGGCAAAAAAACAAAAAAACAAAAACCAAATCAACACACAAAAAAATCAATAGTTTTCCTGTATGCCAATAATGAACCTGCCTGGAAAGAAACCAGAAAAAATAATTCCATTTACAATAGGTTGAAAAAGAAAAGCAGCCTCCCTCACTCTAGGAATCAAACTAAATAAGAAAGTAAAGGGCCTGTATAATGAAAATTATAGAACACCAAAGAAAGAAATCAAAGAAGGCCTTAGAAAATGGAAAGAGGGCTTTTGTTCATGGATGAGCAGAACCAATATGTTAAAATGGCCACATTGTCAAAAGTGATCTACGAATGTATTGTAACACTGTCAAAATACCAAAAACATTCATCAAAGAACTAGAAAAACCAAATCTAAAATTCATATGGAAGTACAAAAGACCAGGACTAGCCAAAGTAGTCCTTAACAAAGACAAAAACAAAAACAAACAAACAAACAAAAAACAATGCTGGAGGTATCACAATGCCCAATTTCAAATCATGCTACAAGTCCATAGCAACAAAATCAACATGATACACAAAACTAGACACATAGACCAGTGGAATAGAACAGAAAACACAGAAACAAACCCAAGCATATACAACCATATGACCTCTGACAAAGAGGCCAAAAACATATGCAGAAGAGACAGCTCTTTGACATATGGTGCCAGGAAAACTGGATCTACTTTCAGAAGATTGAAACTAGACTTTTATCTCTCCACCTGTACTGACATCAAATAAAAATAGATCAAACACCAAATATATAACCAGAAACTTTGAAACTGCTGAAGGAAAACAGAAGAGAAATACTAGAAGACATAAGCATTGGCAAAGACATCCTAAATAGGACCCCAGTAACACAGGAAATAATGTCAAGAATCAACAAAATGTGCTATAATCCAGGTGTGGTGGTGCATACTTATAATCCTAGCACTCTGGGAGGCTGAGGCAGGAGACTTGAAAGTCCAAGCTCAGCCTGGACAACTTAGTGACTTAGCGAGACCCTATCTCCAAATAAAAAATAAAAAATGGACAGGGATATTGCTCATTGTGAAGGTCCCAGGTTTAATTCCCAGTGGCATAAAAAGAAAAGAAAGAAGGAAGGAAAGAAAGAAAGAAAGAAAAAAGAAAGAAAGAGTGAGCAATATATATATGGATTATAGATAAAGAAAGAGCAATATATATATGATTATTATATATGGATATTATTCAGGCATAAGGAATAAAATCATGTCATTCACCACAAAATGGATAGAACCATCATATTAAACAAAATAAGCCAGTCTCAGTTAAATATTGCATGTTTTCTCTTACATAAACAGTATAAATTAAAAATAAATAAATGAGAAAGGGGATGTGGCAGGAAATTAAAAGATAGACTTTCAGAGGTAAGGAAGAGGATCAGAGGTAGGGGGCAGGAAAGAGGTGGTTATGGGATGGAAATAATCAAAATACATTATAATATGTACCCTTACTCTGTGATACTAATGTGCACCAGGAAAAACAAAAAAAAGAAACAGTGAAGCAAGCATGATGAGATTAGTTCTTTATACACAGTATACTGGTTTAAACTTTTAATTTTAAGTCGCAATTGAAATGATTGATTAAAATATGAGTTAATTAAAAAAAAACTCAGTGATCTTTTGAAGCCCACAGTTTGGGCTCTGTGTCAAAGAGTAATTCTTGACTGTGTGCCTGAGGCAATGCTAATCTGATGAACTGCTGCCTCCATTTGCTTTTGTGCCATTCATTCATTCATTCATTCATTCATTCATTCATTCATTCATTGGCTGTGTGTACATTCATTCATTTGGTCATTTATTTATGTGTTTTGTCTCAGCTATGAGCTGAATCATTTATACATTGAAGCCCCAAACCCCAATGTGACTAAATGGAGTTAGGGTCTTTCAGAGGTAAGAATAAAGAGGTCATAAGGGAGGGTGAGGCCCTCGTGCCATTGGATTGTGCCTTAAAAGAGGATCTTTCCTCTCTCTCTCCTTCTCTCTCCCACCCTCCCTTTCCTTCTCCCTCTCTCTCCCTCTCTCTCTTTTACACACACACACACACACACACACACACACACACACACGGCAAGAGGGTGGCACAGATCCCTCACCAGATCCCAACTACTTGACTCCCTGATCTCATACTGAGAGAATATATTTCTGTTGTTTAAACCACCCAGGCTCTGATTATAATCACCTATGCTGATTAACAAAATCTTTTATTCATTCAACTAACATTCACTAAGTGTGCTAAGCATGAGATTATATGGCAAGTGTGGTTTTTGGGACTTTCCCTACCAATAACTGTCCTTTTTGTTTCTGGCAGCAGAACCCAGACTTTGCATTTGTGGCAATGTGACAAACCCTAGGAGATCAATCCGGAGATGATTGGCTTGTAGGCCAGAAAACTGAGGGCAGAAGACCCACCCTGACTGTAGGTGGCACCAAGCAATAGGCTTGTAGCTTGCATGAAATAAAAGAAAAAGAAGAGAAAGAAGAAGGAAGCTGGTGTGCACTTTTGAAGAGCAATGTTCTGCTCAAGCAGGTGTGTCATTTGTGGTCATTGCTGATGGACATCAGTCCCTGGTTTCTTCAGCCTTCCAATGCAGCATCAGACCAGTGACTGCAGGGAGCTTCCAGGCCTTTGGTGGACTGGTGCTACGCCCCTGCTCTGCTTCTCAGCTGTTGTAACATGAGCAGCTTTGCCCCCCTCCGCCACGATGCTCCTGCTTTGGAGTCGGCCAACCATGGACTTAAGTCTCTGAAATTGTGAACAAAATCAAACCTCTCCTTTTTGAAATGGTGGGTATTGGACGTTGTGTCCCAGAGAAGGGAAAGATAAATAATGCAGTCACTGAATGAATGAATAATGAGGGTGTGAAAATATTGAATTGAAATAGTACAGTGGTCTCCAAATAAAACCAAATTGGCAGTGATCAGCTTTGAGACTCTGATTAAAAATTCTAAGAGGTCCAAAGCCAGTGGGTCTTATCCTGCTTCAGGGGACATGTGACAATGTCTGGAGACTTTTGTGGTTGTTGTAAGTGGTGAGGAGTGTGCTACAGGCATCTAGTGGGTGGAGCTCAGGGGTTCTGGTGAAAATCCTACAGTGTAGACAGATGATGTGTTTGTTACTTTTCTCTCCTTGCTGAGACAAAATACCCAACACCCAAAGCTAAAGGAAGAAAGGTTTATTTAGCTCACAGTTGGTAGAGGTTTCCGTCCACAATCAGCTGGCTTCAAGGCAGGGTGGTGTGGCTGAGGGGCAACCGTTCATGGTGGCAGAAGACAGCAAAAGTAACAAGAGCAAAAAGGGGGAAGAAGCAAGCCTCTTTTCCTCCCTTATATTGCATGCAGGCTACCCACCCTAGGGCAGGTGTAGCACTCACACCATCTCCATGCCCTCCTCTTGCATAGGCTCAGGATGTTTACAAAGTGAGGGCCCTGGCCTCCTGCTGAGTCATTTAGTTAAACTTCTAAACTTTTTAGGTTGACACAATGAATCCACCATCAGAACATCCTACCCCATAAACAGCTGCCCTAGGGCGTGTCCTCTACAATCTAGGATGCAGAACTGCTGAGTCACTTAGTTAAGCTTCTAAACTTCTCAGGTTGACACAATGTATCAACCATTACAGATGCTAACAACAAGGAATCATCCAATCCTCAATGTCAATAGTGCCAAGGTGGAGGAAGTGTTCTTTTTTGACCAGTGTGGTTTACTAAATTGTCCTAGTATCTGGTACTGGGCAAGGTGGTAGGACCCAGACATTCCTGGCATACCTGGCATTTTCTCAAACTGTAAGAACAGGTAGCTGACGCCTTTAGGTTCAAAAAGGTGCACATTTCTTCTTTCATTTTCTGGTTTTCAGATGCGCTGGTTGTAATGTGCTTGCTCAAGTTCTCCTGGCTCAACTTCTCCTTAAGCATGAGATTTGCTATAGTTAAAACCCACGGAGATTGAAACTTTTTCTTTTGAAATGAAGCTCCTGAGATGAGTGGTTCATGCTTTCCAATGAACCATCAACCCCCTGTGGTTTTTCTTTGTGCTTTTACTGGCTTTGCAATTCCCTCTTATTCACTGCATTGCTCTGCCTTATTTCCTAGTCTCTGCTGATTGCTAAATAGCTACAGAACAGGGGGAGAGACTGCATAGCCCAGAGGAGCCTTTTGGCTGTGGGGAACATCAAGAAGATGAGACAGCTGGGGTGGCTGCTGAGTGGCACCGTTGCTAACCACTTCTTAGACATGAGATGAGAGAGAAGCAGAGTGTGGGAAGTTGTCTTTACATTTTCATTTATGCTCTGAATGAAGAGAATAAAGCAATGAGCAGATTCTAATTCATCAAATACTTTGTCAACATTAATCAAAGATCAAACTAACCTACAAAGGCAGACACTGCTAGTCTGACTTCTGCATTATCTATATCCCTTATTCTCTAGTAATAGCAAAATTACTCATGGCCATTCAGAACAAATATTGTTTCTCAGTCTTTCTGGGTGGTAAATGTGGTTATGCAGCTAAATTCTGACCAATAGGATGGGAATGCAGTATTGTGTGGCAACTTCCAGCAATATTCCCTAAAGTAGAGCTGATAAATGCTTTACCTCTGGACTTCATCATTTCTTCCATGCTGCTGCTGGAAGTCAACTGTGATGGCTGGAGCTTTAGCCAACACCTTGTGCCATAAGGACAGGGATTTTAGTATAGGGTTAACAAGCTACAAAGAACACTTGGTCCCCTGAAAACTTATTAGCACAGAACCACTGTACCTAAACTGGACTGGCTATTTGTGAATTTTTGGCTGAAAGTGAAAGCAATTCTATTTTTTAAAAGTCATCATCTTCTTTGCAAAATGTCCCCCTGACGCCCAGACTAAGAGAAGGCAGCCATAGCTCCCATATTGATTTCTGTAGTTGAGAGATGTTTTCTTCCATGAAAACACTTTGAACTTTATGAAGTGCACTTCGGAGTCTTCGGAATGTTGTGACACAGTCATGGTATAGTCAGAGGCCATCACAGGGCCAGGAGACAGGCAGACTCTGGGGTTCTTTATGTGTTACTCATTAGGAGCATGATTTGTATTTTCTCTTAAGCTAGGGACTAAAAAGTGATTTTTGCTATAAACAATAACTGTTCATTTGAGCCTACAATCGCCAAATAGTAATTAAAAGTAGAACAAAGCTTGACCTTCATGTTGGAACTCTGGGTCAGATCCTTCTCAGCTCTGCGTATAGGCTTGTTAGTCATTTAGGAAGTATCTGTATGAGTTGTCAAGCCAAAGTTTATTAGCTCTAACTTTACTGTTCCTAGTCTGTGTCATTGCCCTTCAAGACTGAGAACACCTAACGCCTGAAGTCTCCATTGCCCTAAACCCCTGGTCACCTTGGATTCCAGCAGAGCCTCACAAGACTGCGACTGCCCCAGTCATGGGGATTCCTCTCTTGGAAACCAAACTGCCCCTCAAGTTATGAGCATTCAACCTGAGCTACAAAACCAGGACGACAGTGACCCCCTGCACTCCGGCCCACCACAGCTCCCCACAATACTGGTTTCCATTCTTTTGCTAACTTGGGCCAGTCTGATCCTCTTCATCAGCGAAAGCTCCCTCTCCCCAGCTACTCCTCAAGCTGGAGCCCTTTCCTTATCTTCTCTCACCTTCCAATCAAAGTTTTTGGCTGCCAATTCATATTGTCACTCTAAATTTCTCTTATCACGAAAAGGAGGACCCAAGCTAGTTGGTGACAGTTGCCCATGGAAAGTGCTTTTGAAAGGACAGAGAGTGGGGAGATCTTTAGTTTTACCCAAAGTAGGCACTTAAAAAGGTATCAGTTTAGTGAACAATGAGCCATGATAAAAATAAACACTGATTGAGCATTTGCTATGAGCCAGGATGTAGGCTAGGCTCAAGCTTGGCTGCCTGTGGACGGGAATAGAAGCTCTGGGTCAGTGGGTTTAAGGACACTCGGTTGAATGGGAGAGAAGAGCTTGTAAATAAAAATTATGGCTTGGGAAGATGAGCATGGCAGGATATTCTGAAATCTTAGCTGTTCTATTTCCTCCCTTTCCTGATACTTTAGAGAATATGCTGCAGATGTTTTTGAAAAACCCGCTTCTGCTCTATGAGAATGGTCCCCAAGTTGCTATGAGACCAAAGAAAGAGGCAGACAGGTCCAGGATTGCACAGAGTGCAATTTATCGAGGATTTACTGACAGAAATACGGTCCTGGACAGCAGCAAGATAGGTGGATTCCTGTGATTTGGATCAAAAGGAGGGGGACACAGTGGTCAGGACAAAAATGACCTCATTCAAACCAGAATGTACCTGGCTTGTCTCAAGCTCATATCAAGGACATCAGACATACTATTGGCACTGGTGGCACCAAGCTCCACAATCCGTAAAGCTCCACAAACCACTGAGGTGGTTTTGCTTATGTAGAGCATTCCAGGAAACTACGTGGAGAAACACATCCAAGTTACTCAGGGGCAATCATGGCAGTTATGACTCAAAATGGTTACCATCAGGTCAAGCTGAATCCGTACACCTGGTATCTGGTCTCCTCTTCTTCAGAATGGTGAACTTTGTAGTTAGACCCATGGCTGAAGTTATTTTCCACCCTCTCTGGTGGTGACAGGAGACCACGTAGCCATTCTCTGACCGATGACATGAGCACGGAGGTGAGCAACAAGCTTCCGAGTTGGTGGAACCTTGAGAGAAACATTTTCCTTCTTTCTTTTTTCCTCTTTCCTGTGACTGAAATAAGGAAGATATGGTATGGGTGCTAAAGACAGCTTAAATATCAAGTCAGATGCTATGTGTTGAGGTTGACAGAATGACAACCTCAGGAACCACCCAGGCACCATTCTGATGGTTATGGAACCACTTTACCAGCCATGAGTGGCCTACTTGCACAGATACATGAAAAAAAAAAAAAGAAATTTCTTTTTTTCATAAACCACTGTTATTTTGGATCTCTGGTTCTAGCAGCCAAACCTGTATCCAGATGAATATGCCCATCCTCCACCTCTCCCAGCTGATCCAAGTGAGAGAGGGGAGAAACGAGAAATACAAAAAATGCATTGGTGAATCTGAGACCAGATATATTCTTCTCTGTCGCTTGGCAAAGCCCAGGGTAGAGTCCTGTGATGTACAGGGGCAAAAGCATATCCATCGGGTTCATTTAGGTGTATACCTCGGAACAGTTCTCAAGAGTTTCCTGGGTCCCCAGCAGGGTTAAGAGGCATCAGGATGATCCTATGAGGCCCAGAGGGGTTCAGCAGCAGATCCTTCATTGGTCAGAGTAGATAGAGAGCAGCAGAGTATTTCATGGGAACCCAAGCTCGTGCGGGGTGTGAGGGAGAGAACATGGGCTGCCAGGTGCCCACAGCGATGTTGGTGGGTGATGGCACCAGGTCCAGACATTCTCTACCCAGACACATGATACCATGGAAGCCTGTGGAGCCCAGAGGCCACCTCAAGGGAGGAGGCAGGCTGCCAACTGAGGGAGATTTGGTTTCCAGTGCTGGATGCAATGAGGTCTAGAAATAGAACATTCGAGTTGTGTACCCTGAGTTATATGTCTGTACTGGTCTGCACTTGCAGGACGAAATGCATACATGGTCCAACTAAGAATGATTAAGGAGAGGCATCATGGAGGGAAAGGTAGTTGTTTCTATCAGATGGAGGTTAAGGATGAATGAACACTCAGGAAAAATGTATTTTTCCAGATCTTCTTCCCCAGAATTATGAGATAATCCTGAGACTCTGGAACCAGATGCCCTTGGTTCAACTCGCATCTCTGCTGCTACTTAACTTCATGGCACGGGGCAAGTTACTTAGCCTTTTGAGGGTTTGGTTTTGTAATCTGTGAAATGGAGATTGTGACAACAGTTATAGTGCTGCTGAGAGGCTTAATTAATGTGTATCAGTTGCCTGCACATAGTAAGTACACGCTTGATTGCTGTTAGCTGTTGTTATTATCATCTAATACCAAAAGGGTCACTCTTCTCCCCATGTGTACTAGGAGTATTATATTTAAATATTTAATTATATTTTACTTAGGTATTTATACCATCCTTTTCCCCCCCAAAGGATTGGACGTTGAGCCAGTCTGCATTTGTTCTAGTTCTCTAGGGCTGCCATAGTAAAATACTCTAGACTGGATGGCTTACACAGCAGAAATTTATTTGCAGTCGCCTTCTTGCTGTGTCCCCACATGTCCTTTCCTCTGTGCAGGTGCACATCTGTGTCTTCCTTCTCCTTAGAGGCCACATGTCACATTGGGTGAGGGTCCACCTTCAAGACCTCACTTGAATTTAACCATCTCTTCCGAGGCACTCAGTCTCCATAGATAGTCTGAGGAACTGGGGACTAAGGCTTCCACATATAGGTTTTGAAGGACCCAACTCAGCCTGCAATGGCATTTTTTTCCATTTTAACAGCATTTCAATTTTAATGTAATACAAGTAGATATTAAAAAGGAAAATATAAAAACCACTCTTCTATGAAAAAAATAAAATTTCATAAGAAATTATTAGAGGCAACTGTACTAAACATGACTTTCTACTGTATCAAATGTTGACAGCGGTTCCGAAGATGGGGCCACTGCTCCTGTCACCTTGACCATGGTGCCTGGTTCTCCTCCAGCAGCATCCTCTGCCTCCAAGCCTTGAAGGAGGTGGCGGAAACCCTTTGGGAGGTGAGGGGGCAGGGACCGCAGCTGTCCCACCGCACCTTGGGGTGAGGATGCGTTTTAGAGACTGACAAGTCTCCCGGAGCTGGGTGCACTGAGGGACTGGTATCTGGAGAGTGCCTTGAGATCCTCTGAGCCCTGGGGAAACAGGGTGGTAGGGTAGAGGGCTGGAGCTAACCCAGCTGCCATTAGGTCACAGGTGCAAAGCAGGCTGAGATTCCTGTCACTGCCTGCATGTGCCTGTGTCCTGGGTCTCTGCATGGTGGTTATTTGTGGCTGGAGAATTAATTGTGTGTGGGGACAGGTGGTGGTGGGGGGACTGTCCCGTGTATCATAGGATGTTTAGTGGCATTCTTAGCCTTTATTTACAGGATGCCAGGACCACCTTTACCCTTGTGGTGACTACCAAAAATATCTGCAGATGTGACCCGTGTCCCCTGGGGCAGAATTGTCCAGTGCAGACCCATCAGGAGTCCTGCGAAGGTGCGCTAGACCAAGTGGTCTGGAGATGGATTTCGAAAAGGAGGATGGCTTTGGGGGGGCAGTGAGGTGTCTTGTCAAATGGGAGGAGCACGGGGGCCCTCTGTGGCCCAGGCAGAGAGCTGCATGGATGAGCTGTGAGGAGGGCAGTGCAGGGAGAGGGCTCCAGGGGAGCGGTGGGTCAAGGGCTCTCTGCAGAACCTGCACCCTCAGTGAAGGAGTCAGCGTGGGGACTGTGCCTCCCCCAGGGTACCGAGGCCAGGACACAGCTCTATGCTCTTGTGAGGTGTCGGTGTCCCTGTGCAAGTGTGCGAGGAGCCCATAAAGTCCGTCACTCTCCCAGCTGTAGGCTTCCGTGTAGTAGATGAACCCAGCTCAGCAAGGACAGGCATTTCCACTAGCTTAAATGAGTATGTGGAATTTGGACATACTGGGCCTTTTATTATCTAAGAGGGACATATGGAACTCTGGGGCCCGTTATCAGCTTCATGTAGGGGCAGGAGAAAGTATTCAGCAGGAGAAAATTGAAGAAACTAGAAGAGAACACCTCTGCCTGGCTGCCAGCACCCCGTTGAGTTCAGCTCATTCAATAAACTGGGTCAGGGAAAAATTGTAAAAAATTCTAAAATGGACTAAAAGGGGGAAAATGACTGAAAGTCCTGCCTAGAATGCTCTTCTGAGTATCTGTGCTTTTGGTAGCTTTTGAGCTCCTTGATAACTCTTTAAGTTGTGGAGAGCTGAGAGAAATGTAAATGAATTGTGTTCAGTGAACGTAATTAACTATGTCCTGGGAAAAGAGACCGTTTTATGTCATTTGTGGTCTATGTGTGTGTGTGTGTGTTCTTCAAATCCGCTTTCAAGATGCTGGTCACCTATTACTGCCTTTCTCATTCCTTAATGTGTTCAATAGGATTCTGACACACACTCATTTTACATTTGTGTGAGAATCATAATTTTACTTTTTTAGACAAACAGTTTTTTAACAACTGGTGGCATTTTTAGTTGACCTGGGCTCTGAGATTTCTGACTCCTCATTCATCACCTTGGGTTGCAGTCTGGGACCCTCAAAGTCCCTATGCTTGTGCATTGCTTTCTGAACAAACCACACACTAACCAAGCGCCACCATCCTGGCAAAGGACCCTGTGAGGCTCTTACCAACACCCACACTTGATCGAGGCACTAATGACTTCCACAGGAAAGATGAGTTGAGTGGAAGGCACTGCGACTTGTTTTTGTCACCACTGGCTTTCCCCTGGAATAACACGCATGCACCTTGGTTTGCCTGCTTACTCTTTTACCTGGATATCTTCAGCTTTTCTTAGTGGAGGGGGCTGTATTATGGGGGTGAGGAGGTGGGTCCTAGACAATTGAGGCTGAGCCCCTTGGACTCGGGATACTTGGACTCTGGAACAAGCTGCCGGAAATAGGAAAACCCATCCAACTTCCTGCTGGTGACTCAGTTTGACCTCAGCAAGATGCCAGCCATTAGTGTGTTTCCTTAAAGCCCTCAGCAACAAGAACTTGTAATTGGCAGTGGGGACTTTTGTTCTAAGTGGCTGGTTGTCTCAGTCATTCATGAGAAGAGTTCATTGAAATGAAAGCCTCAATTTTATTGTAATGGGCTATAATTTGTGCATTATTTTTAACAGGGGACATTCATAGGTTGGCGGATTTCTTCCCCTTTCAATTACCATGTAACTCCCCTTCTTTCTCTTTAAAAGCCCGAGTGCCCTAACAGAAAATAGAATTAAAGGAGGAGATACCAGTGTCCTGAGGGGACAGTAGATGGCACCCCGCCAGCCCCACAGTGGGTACCAGTGACCTGTGCCTGCTGTCTGAGAAGTGCTTATCCGGTCCTGCTCTCGGCTGCCCATTTGTCCTCTCATTTCTGGGTCTTATTTTGCTCTCCTGAGTATACATTACTTTCTGTTTGTAAACTGAATATAGAAATATTTAGAGGCTAAAATAACTTGTAGTACTATTATGTAAGTTAAATCGTGATAGTTTCTTTTTAAATATTTTTTCATGGGAAACGGAATATATTTGTAGCTGGCATGCATGCTTCTTCACTGACTTTTTCTTGCTGCTTTCTCATTAAAGCAGGCACCACTCCCTGCTCTTCCTGGACTGCACGGGGCCACAGACCAAAGTTGCTCACATGTCCCTTCCCTTCACGAATGTTTACGGGTGGAAGTAAAGGCAGTTGTCTGCAGACCAGCAAGTGATTGCTTAGTCTTCAGGGCCCCAGATGGCTCTAACCGGGGGTCCACCTGGCAGCTCCAGGCAAGTAGGGCAAGACCCTCTAGGCAATGTGTAGGTGCAGGGGTCTGTAGATGAAAAAATAAAATAAGGGCCTCATTAGGTCTTCTAGATAATACTGATTAGAAGGAGTTAAAAACAAACTTTATTAGAAAAAAATTTCCCTGGGAAGCAAGTTAAGGGGTGAGGTAGAGAGAGAAAAACCAGATTTAAAAAAAGGCACCAAATGACCTTGGGATTTGCATCAACAGAAAAAAAAAAAAAAGAGCAGACAGGCAGGACACTGAGAGAAAGCCAAGTACACAAACAATAAGCCACCCCCACCTCCGATAGAATGTAGGAGATGTGAGTGAGCTAACTAACTTTAAGGCAGTATGTACTCACACCCATGCACTAGCACATACTCATATACACATGTGTATTCACTCTAGAGTCACTGTATTATTCACTCTAGGGTCATTATAAATTACGACACATATTCGCACAACCCCTTACTGACCCTAAGATAACCATAAATAAGATACTCCCTTGTCAAGTAGCTGTCCACCCTAAAAATAAAGCCTTAAAACGTATATCAAGGACAAGTAGGCAGACAGAAAGAAGCTGCATGTAGAACACTGGACAATATGACATTAGGCAGAGGTGCCTGGGGGGCCAATCCAGTTATGGCAAGTTCCTGGTGGGGGCAGGAGGGTCACTGACCCTCGCCTCTATTCCCCATAAAAGCAGCCAAGAACAAAGGGCCCACAGGCCCTCCACCTTTCCGGAACCCCCTACCTTGATTCTTTCTTTCAGGGTAGATAGCTATCTTCCCCTTTCCTCTTTACAAACAAAGTGTCATCCTTTCATTAAACTTTGTCCCTCTAATTTTTTTGGCAAGACTGGGGCTTTGGTTGATTTACATAACATAGAGAAACTTGCTCTTTATTACATGTATGACTATGTGAACTGAAAAAATTTAATACAGTATTTATACTCCACAGTTAACTTCCAGCATGTTGCACATATATTCTTATTCTGTTTTCCTTCCATTTATGAAATTGAGCACTCCCCAACTCATGCAGTATCCTCAGAGAATATCATTTTTCAAATTCCATGCTATGGTGGTAGGGCCCTGGCCCATCATATTTCCCAATGCATCTTCAGGGCTTAGCACAGGGCCTGCCTGGTACATAGCAGAAACTCAAAAATTATTTGTTGATTTAATCAAGTGTAGACAGCCCCTGATGTGTGGTTTCTTTGACAGTGGTCATTTTGATTTCTAGTTTTATAATGTTGTGGTAGATGTTCTAATGGAAAGCATCCACACTCTTAATTATTTCCTTAGGGTACTTGAAGAAGTGGATTTATTGAGTCAGTGAGTGTGCACAACTGAAACATTCAGGATGTTGGTTGAAACATACCAATTTATACTCTCAGCAGTGATCCCTGAGACTGCTGCTTTACGATACTGTTGCTAATGCTCAGATCATAATTTTGAGAGAAAAATCTTGCTAGTTTTATGTCACATCTTGTTTTTGTTTTAATGAACTTTTTTTGTTGATTAGGGAAAACAAGTCATTTTTCTTGTGTTTGTTGGTCTTCATATTTCTTTTTCCAATAAATAATGCATTTTCCCATTGATGATACTGGCATATTTTATTTGGGCAGGTGAATTTGGTTTGTTTTTCAGGTTTTTGTATGGAGTATTGTTCTGTGAAAACACGCAGAATCGATGTGTGGAATTCAAGAGTCTGGAGAGACTGTGGGAGAAACAGGAGGATTTATTTATTTTAGGAGTACACCTGACTCAGAGGACTAGTGTCCTAAAGGGCTGAGCCCTGAACAAAGGAAGGGCTCTGGTTTTATAGATGTTGTTGAGGAGGTTGGTCTCTTCAATGGCACAAGACTTGTGGGCGGGCAAACAAGTTTGCAGAAGGAAAACAAAGGCAGTTTGTCAAGCTGTGACAGTTTTGTAACTTAGCATATCTTGGTGGACCTGCTCCAGCATAACAGGATGGGAACAGGAGGTTATAAAACTTATAGGGACAAAAGTTACTGTTTTTGTCTGTATTAGAACAAAGAACAACAGCTGCAGGCAAGGGAAAGTGTGGGGAAACTCGACTTTTTTAAGTCCTGCTTCATCTAGACAGAAAACTTAGTGTGAAGCAGGTTCTTGAAAGTTCAAGGGTAGGGATGAACGATGTTCCTGTTTGATGTCATCGTCTAGTGGAGTTTGAAGACACTGCAATCACAAAACCGCTGCATTTGGGATTAGAGCGGAGCTGGTTTAACCTTGCCCCTTCTGCTCTGGCTATCCTCGGTCTTCACTTGGGTATTGACCAGCCTCACACTGACCAGCCTCATTCGTTCCCTTCCAAATTTCACCATTTATGCTGCTGTCAGAGTGATCATTCGAAGACATCCAGGTGCATTGGTTTCTGTTTAAATCCACTGTGATAAAATGTAATCTCTTAACCCGATCCAGCTCTCGGCTGGCCCATTTGGTCCATGAGCAATCAGATAAGATTTTGGCTTTGTGGCCATACAGTCTCTGCTGTGATGACCAGCTGTGCCCCAAACAATGCCCGAGCACACAGGCATGGTTGTGCCTACACGGCTGGCTGTCTTTGCGGACACAGGCATCAGACTGCGCGTCTCCATTCAGAGCTTCGTCCCTGTTTTACACTGATCTCCTTTTCATTCATTGGAGGCACTGCTTGCTGCCTTGCCTCTGACCCTGGCATCTGCATTCCTTGATCTCTTTTCTTCCCCTGATCTCTCTTCACCTTGGACCTTCTTTAATCTTCCCCATCATCTCCTTCCCACCCCTGAATTTCCTATCTCCACCCTGCACTTCTCAATCACAGTGGTAGAGAATAAACCATCAGGTACAATCGGTAGTCATGTGTTTTGTGCACCTGCTGATCTTCCCTGGGGAAGGACAGGATCCATTTCAGTGTTTTCCTTCCATGTCCTTTGTCTGACACACAGTAGGTGCTCAGTAAAATCAAGTGAAGTAACTCGAGGAGATGAACAAACATATCTATCACACAGCGTGGTTCTTTTTAGAGGGTAATATATTTAACAACAACAAAAAAAAAATAAAAAAAAAAGAAAAGAAAAAATAAAAAAGAAAAAAAAAACCCAGAATTTCTGTATTCCTGGATGAAACCATCCATTTTGGAAATGCAAATTTGGTGTTTTGGCTGATTATGCAGGCATTTAGCCTATCCGGGTTCTGTTTCTAATATTATTGAGGATTTAAGCTTCTAAGTATCTCAGTTTCCTCATGAAGAACTTTCAGTAATAGCTTGTTATTACACAGCTTCAAACCTTTAGCTCATTAAGCAATTAACTTTCACCAGTGGGTTAGGAAATGTAGCAAAACACTTGTAACATTATTATGGTAGGTTTGCTTACAGTTAAAAGGCCCAAAGAGAGCATGGAGCGACTAATGTATTTTGAAACAATGGATTGTACATTCTTTTGGTTGGTCAGGGTAGTTTCATTAGGCCCTCAAATAAGCAAACCACCCCCTTATCTCCATGACACCCCCCACCATGACATCCCCTCATTTCTATGGGATTGCATATTGGTTTCCTAGGGGGGCCGTAGTAAATTCCAACAAACAGAGTTGCTTTAACCTGCCAAAATGTGTTGTCTTACAGTTCTGGAGGTCAGGAGTGTGAAATCAAGGTGTTGGCATGGCAACACTCCCCCACAGGCTCAAGGGGAAGGAGAGGCCTTTCTGCCTCCTCCAGCTCCAGGTATCCTCCCTGTCTCCTCTTCTGTCTCTTTCTTGTGTCTGCTCTTCTGTCTCCTAGAACAGCTGTCTTTGGATTTGGGGTCCAGTTAGACAATCCATGGTGATGTCACATCGACATTCTTAATTACATCTACATAGATGTTTTTTCCAGATAAAGCCGCTTTCATAGATCCTAGGGATTAAGATACAGACATATCTCCTTGGGAGCTGTCACTCAACCCACCACAGCCTGGATTTTAAAACCACTCTCCCCCTGGTTCTCCTTTCTGGATGTTAGTCGCCATCTGGAGCTGTCTTGCTTTGTGCCATTCATCACCTCGTGTGCTTGTCACTGGGTCTGGGATTATTCATTCCTTTAACTCAGCCTGCATCTCACGTCTCCTCTCACTCACCTGCATGCACTTTCCCCACTGGCATATCAGCAGCAGCTCTCGCATCTCCTACCAGGAGTTTTTCCTCTTCCCAACTCCCTGCAGTTGTCAATGAACCTTAGTGATGAACTCAAAGGCAGCAGAACTGCTAACTGTATCTGCACATAGTTGCCACTATGTGTTAGTTACATCACCAACCTGGCGCGGTTTGGTGGACAGACTTGAAAAGACGCCCTGTCTACATCCCATGACAAAGCTCTCCCTGATCAGCTCCCAAGTTGTTGGTCTTTGCATTCACCCGCTGCTTCCCAGAGCACAGTCACTGGCCAGGCTGGCTGAGGCTGGACGAGTGTTTGGCACGAGCTACAAAGCTAGGATAAAGCCGCAGACACTTAGGCTTAGCACACGTCCCCTCATCCCACAAAGCCTGGTGCTGCCCTTGTCACTCGCGATACGCGAAGGAGCACAGTGAAGATCCCAGCTCTCGCCCGACTGACATCCCTGAAAAAGACGATAGACATAATATATAGGAAATATGTTAGCAAGTGTAATCATCATGCAGAAAAATAACCACTTAACAGGACAGGAGTGACAGCGAAGGCAGCAGATGCAGTGTGAAATGGAGCGGGCAGAATAGGCCTCGTCTGCGCTAAGACTGTTTTAGTCATTAAATCTAGAACACTTGTTTCATCGCCTTCTCCGTGTGACTGCAGGAGTGATGGGGAGTGGAATGCTAGAGTCGGAGAATAAAGTAGTTTTCCCTCGCTTGATTGGAAGAAACTTATGTGAGCATGGAAGTGAAGAAGCACGAGAAGACGTAAGATGAGTCTAACGGTAGAAAATGCATCGTACACATTTAAGCAATTGAGTATCGTCTTTCAAAGGTACACTGGGCTCAGCCCGCGGAGGTTTAGTGCCTACCGGAAGCACAGCAAGAGACTTGGAGTGGGTTCTGACATGCAACAGTAAAATGTCTTTGTCAAGAATACGGAATGAGGAGGAATAAAATGAGACCCTGCTCACAGGAACGAATAGCTTCTTCTCGTGCCCACCACCATCTCCGGTCAACTTCACTGTGCCACTCTGCTTAGGCGGCTCTCAAGGTGAACGCCTGAAACATTTTCAAAGAGGCGCCTTCTTTACTCTGGATTTTGATGATCACCGCGACCATCATTATCACTGTAGACGGCGCTTGGTGGCTTCTGTAATTATTAACATTGCAGGTTCTGCTAACTGGGAGGAAATGGGCCATCACAGGTCTGCAACTTGCAATAGCCGTGACGCCCTCGAGTAGAACTGTTCCTGTTTAAGGGGCCCTGCCTATGGACAAACACAGTAGCGCCAGGGAGTCCCTGGCCTGTGAGGGCCTGTCGGCATCCCTCTCTGGTTTGACGCTGACTCAGGACAATTACAAGTCAGTCCTAAGAGGTTGCTGCTGCAGCTCTGGCTGCACGGAAGGATGAAGTTCAATTTGAACACCCCCGAGAGGAACGGATACGTCCTTATGTGCTAAGAGGACCAAAGAACATGAGTCGGGATGGTTTTCCATTGGAGGGGTGTACGGTGGCCTCTCAGGGACTGCAGGGAGCCTGGCTGGAGGAGTACTGTGTTAGGTCTGGCGCGAGTAAAGACAAAGAAAGGAAACTAAGAAAAGCCTTTAATGCTGGTGAAGGTGGGCTGCAGTAGAGTGCAAGAAACCCTCAGAGGAGGAGGCTGCAGGACAAAGTATTTATTGGGCTTGGCTGTGGGAGGAGTTTGGAGAGGCGGGGCCAGGTGACATCACAGAAGGCGATTGGTGGATATTTGGCACCTGTGCGAAGTGAAGGGGAGGGAGTTCCCTCCGGGGTGGGAAGAAGAAGGAGGAAGTGCGTGATGTGCTGCTGTTCTTAGGCTCTCCTCCATGTTGCACTGTGGCTATGACGACTAAGCGGCTTCCACATGGGCTAGGACCCATCGTACTGTGCTGGGACTGGAACTTGTATTCTCTTGTTGCAGAGGGTGGGATTTCTAGGCTCGTCCTGTGAGCCTGCCGTTCCTCTTAGCAGTTCCTCTGTGTAAGGCAGTTTCGCTCTGTAAAGACTGACAATTATGAAGCACCATCCTAGATTCTTGCTCCCGTGGGGAAGGTTACTGAGTGAACTCTGGTGTTGCAAGGTCCTCGAGCCACCCAAGTGTGGCACCGCTGGGGTCTGACATGCTTCCTCACCCCTGCACTCTGATAGGTGCTGTGTGGTCCACTGGTCCCTCTGGTCAAGCACAGGGCAAGACCCAGCTCCTTCCTGCTCTGACGTGCAGCATCCCTGGACCACTGAAGGTCCGCATGTGAGGGTCGGCCAGCAAGGAGGATGTTGGGGTTCAGCTGGATAGGGTCATTCATATTTGTGATGGCTCCTTTACTTTTTGCTGGTGTCCTGTGATTCTGATTTTTTGTTGCTGTCCCGTGAGTCTGAGCCTGAAGACTCTGATGCAGGCCCATTGGGTCTCCTCAGAAGCAGTGAATTGCAGGGGGTAGAATAGGCCTCGATAGCATGAAGACTGGGTTTTAATCATTAAAAAAACCTAGGACAATAATGAGTGTGACGGTTAATTTTACGTCAACTTGATTCATCAGGAGGTCAAGGGAGCTAACAGGTCAGGGAGAGAGAGAGAGAGGGAGAGAGAGAGTTTCTGGGAGAGATCAGCTTGTGAACTGGTGGGCTGAGCGAAGCTGCCCACTGCAATGAGGGTGGACAGCATTCAAGCTGACTTCCGGTCCTCAGGCCTTTAAACCTGGGCTGGAATCAACAATGTCAGCACTCAGGCCTTCAGACTACGTCACTGGCTTCCCCGTCTCCTGCTTGCAGATAGCAGATCGTGGGAACCCTCAGCCTTCATAATTGTGTGATTCCTTATAATAAACTCTTCCTAGATATCCACCTCCACTTTATCTTTCTCTCTCTCTTTATCTCTTTGTTATTATTATTTCCAGTGCTGGGAATAGAACCCAGGGCCTCATACATATGAGTCAAGTGCTCTACCCACTGAACTACACTCCCAGCCCTTTTTACTTTTGATTTTAAGACAGCCTTCCTAATTTGTCTAGGCTGGTCTTGAACTTGTGATCTTCCTGCCTCAGCCTCCCAAGTAGGTGGGAATACAGCCCTGCACCACTGCCCCAGACTTATATCTTTATCATCTCTCTCTCCATCTCTCCATCTCTCCATCTCTCTATCTTTATCTTGCTCTGTCTCTCTGCCTATATCCTAGTGGTCCTGTTTCTCCTGAGAATGCTTGCTAATTCCATGAGTGTATCTGGAACCACAAATCAGAAAACAGAGAGAAAATGAATACTCTACACCAAGTGTCTTTCTGATATTTCATAATTAAAAATGTACTGAGGAGAAAGATCGAACGTGTTCATTCATTTCTCTTTTCTCTGCTGCTCCAACCCTCTCTACACCTCACTTGGGAGGCTGCACTGCCCTAACCCGAGGGACCAGGGCCGGCGCTTCCCAGGACTCCATGGAGTCCACTGCACAGTGGTTGTTTAGGTCCAAGAGCGGCATCACTCAGGGCCGGGCGCCAGATCCCCAGCAACATAATTCACTCCAGCCGGTGCCACCCTATTTACTTCCTTCTCATTTGTTTAGGGGATATGTAGGGTTCTGAGGGAGCCAGCAGTGACCATCTTGTTGAGTTTACCGTGAGTGAGTTGGCAGGCACGATGGAATTCTTTTTAACCTTTTCTTTTTGGCTGCAGGAGAAGAGAAGAGTGCGATTCTCCCTGGCCGGGGACAGATCTGCAGGCCGGTTCTAGAGAGGAAGGCTGGAGGTCTTGCCCTGCCTGGCTAGAGCCAGGTTAGCAGTTTTTCTGGGATTTAAGATCCAGGGCTGCTTTAGGCTTTAGTTGACCAGAGGGGCTTGGAGCACGGACAGCGATGTTCCTCCCTGTGGTGTCCAAGACTTGCAAGGGACTCAAGTCTCAAATATGAAAGTAATCAATGCCACCAGACACCTTATTTAAGAAACAAAAAAATTACATGAGGATAATAGATTCAAATATTATTCCAATCATCATAAATAATGTTTTTAAAAGGCAATATGATTCCTGATTCTAACAAATCCCAAGTGACATCACGTGCTACACGGTACATGGGCACTAATGCTAATTAGTCAATTCCAGTTTTCAGTGGAAAAAAGCTAAAAAATGTGGATTTCAAAGATGTCACCCTAAAGATGTCCAAGTTACAAAGAGACTGTGTGACTTTAGGGAAGTCGTTTAACCTCTCTGAACCTCCCTCAGGTTTCTCATTTGTAAAAATAAAGACAGTACTAAGCTTCCGTGCAGCACATGCGGGGAGGGGTGCTGGGGATTCTGGGGTCCGGGGACCCGGTGTGCGAGACCCAGCCCTCAGCTCGAGGCCTCAGACCCCGTCAGCCTGGAGCGTGGTGCGCAGAGCGGCCTGCGGCGGCCCGGGTCACCTCCGCCCCGGTCGGAGCCGCGCGGGGACCCTCGACACCCCACAAATGTGTGTGTGTGTGTTTTGCTCTGAGCAGCTCCAGATGTTGGACCGAGTTTGCCTTTGAGCCTTGGGATCCTTCTCAAATGCTATAACGCGCTCCCTCCGTCCGAAGGAAAAGCGGATGTTTGCAGTCACCGCAGGTCGGCCTAGCTCGGGGCGGAACGAGGCGCTCGGGCGCCACCGCGCGGCCAGCTCACGCCGTTGCCTCTCGGAGGCGCCGGGCGGATCATTCATTTCTCGCGGGCTGGGTTCGGGCGTCCTGGGCCGGCCCTGGCCTGAATGTGTTTAAATTATGCGGGTGGGCGTCTTAACTAGAAAGTGATTTCACCAGAGCGAACGAACCAGGCGCCCTCCTACCATGCACTTTCCGCCTGAAGCAGCGGCCCGGAGTCTTTTCAGATTCAGGAGTTTGACCTCTGCAGGCTTCCAAAAAACCCAAAGCAAACTACCACGAGACGCTAACAGAAACCCAGAGAAAGTGAAGTTCTTGTGGCTGCCCTGTCAGTGCTGTCGGAAGGAGAATGAAGGGAGGTAACTTCCCTGTTTCTCACTGTGATGACTTCGTGGTCAGGCTGCTCATTAGAACGGGGAATCTGGGAGCAGGTGACCGGGGATTTAATTACCCATCTGAGATATTGCCCCGCTGCAGATAATGACAATAACTGCTAAGGGAGGAGGTGATTTTGAACAGCGGGAAATCCGGCTGTAAACAGTGACATCCATGTACTTCCAGAGTGTGAGAGGATTCGGAAGGCTGGGCGAGGATTACCTGGTCACAGGCCTCAAGAGTCATTGCCTGTAAAGCGAAGGGACAGAGTGAAATTCGAGCCAAAAAGCCTCGCTAGATTCTCCCTTAATCTCAGGTTACTTGATTTACCATAGCTGGGTAATTTAACCAATTCTTCAACTCACCTTTGGGGTGTATATACACTGTCAAATATAAAAAGAAGCATAATTAGAGAATAAGAAAAATATTTAAATAGTGAGCAGGATTATAGGAGCTTATCTTGAAAAGCTCAAAGAAGAATAAAACCAGGGCGGCTGTGTACGAGTGAGCAGGTTGCTTACTGCCCAAGTCCCACATTTGTATTCGTAAGGGCAACTCTTCTGGCAAATGGCAGTAAAATATTTTCAGAAAAGAGAAAACTTTGTCTGATTGGCACCAGTATTCGTTGAGGACCAGGGGCCACTCTAGTCAGAGCTGTACCAGAGGCGACAAAGGCCAAGAGCAGAACGCAGCCCGTGTTGGTCTGCACAGCAAAGTGTGGGCCTGCACCGCTTTACAAATGAAGATGTCAATTGTTTGCTAGCATTTAAAAATCAGATACCTTTCCATAAAAAACCGGGTTTCTGGTTTCTGCCTGAAAAGGGATTTGAGGTACTTGATTTCCTCCGTAACAACACTTTCAACACTGAGGGTCCCCTTGGGTTTGCCACAAACCACCCTGCTCCACTTTGGCCGTGAAAGCCACCGCCGTCCTTGTCTAACACGTGGCTTGTGCTGGACTTTGCACCTAGAAGGAGAGGAAAGCCAATCCTTCTCAGTCCCTGCCTGTAAAAGGTTGCAAAGCACACAGAGAAAAAGGGGGTGTACTTTTTCCAGTAAAAACAAGTGTCAAAGAGAGCCTATGTATTCATTCATTCTTTGTCTTATTTAAATATTCCAAGTGTTTAATGTACCGCATATGTCTGTAGCAGACGAATGGAGGACTGGACCCTGATGGACGCTGGAGATTCCGGCCCCTGCAGCAAGAAGCGTTGTAGAAGGAGTCTAAATGTTCCTGGGGTCGGATCCACTGAAGGAACGGGGCCCCTCGCTGGGACACATGGTCATGCCGCCTCCCGAGGCGCAGTCCTGGCCCTGGGCACAGAGCCCACGCCTGGCGGGACACTGGGGCTCGGCCTTCTGTCATCGGCTGCCTTCTGACTGGGCCTGCAGGGCTCACCCTGCTCCTGGCGACCAGGTGTGTGCTCTGCACCTGCGTGAGACCAGGGCTCATCCCTGCGGGCCAGGCTGGCAGGGCACACCTGTCCTCGCAGCGCTCTGGGAGGCTGAGGCAGGCACATTGTGAATGTGAGCCCAGCCTGGGTGACTTAGCAACTCAGTCTCAAAATACATTAACAAGGAGGGCTGGGGATGTGGCTCAGTGTAAAGGCCTGAGTTCAATCCCCGGTCCCGGGGTGGGGCACAGACACAGCCACTTGGATAATGGCACTGCAGGCAGGAGCAAGAAGGGGCTCCAGATGGCTCTGGGCCTGCTGCACAGAGGCTGAGAGAAAGAGAATTGCTCGGCTTGGCATTCTTGGGGTGCAAGCAGTGGGGCCAGCCCGGGTAACTTATGCACAAAAGGAATGTGCTGGAGCGTCATGGGCATTCCCAGGCACAAAGGAAACCTGGCAGGGCCCTTTCCTTGGAACGGTTGGATCCCACGCAGTGCTGGGCGTCAGACAGCTGGGTCAGGACACCACCCTGCCCAGGTGAGGGTCACCGGCTCTCACTGCTTTCTCCTCGAGTCCCTTGACTCTGAACTGGGAGAAGGAATCTGGTTAGCTTCACCCGATGTCATGCATCTCCCTTTTGCACAGAGGGGGCGGATAACTTGATTAACAGGCTCAGCCAGACCTCAAGCGCTGGGGGCAGGGTGAGTTTCACAGAGGAACCCAGCTACCTGCAGAGGAAGTGCAGACTCGGAAAGGGGTGGGTCTGTGAGCTGCGCTGCGCATCAGCCTTTCTTCTCTGGCCCTGGTGGACTCTGCACTGTTCTCCCCTCCCCACCTGCAGCCCACAGTTACACCCAGTGGGTGCCCAGCCTTCAACCTTCACGCGGGGGAGGGTGGCTTCTGGAGAAGAAGTAACTTCCGGGGCCTGGCCAGGTGATGACACCCTCTCCTTGACCCGTCCACTCCATCTGCCTCAGGTCTCCGTCTTCCCCACTGGTACACAACCACTGGCTTTGGAAACTGGCTTCAAGAGTAAACGTAGAGTAACAACAGCTCTGATTTATTGCTTAACTCATGAGCTAGGTACTGTGCTGAGTAGTTCACCTGTGTAATTTCATTTGATCCCCACAGCTCTGACATACGCTCTCACTACTCAGGGTACAGCTTATGACCCTGACATTCAGAGCTAAGTAACTTAATGTCATTAACTGGTAGAGTTCAACTCAGATCCGGGTCCGATGTGTCTGTTGCATGACCGGCCTCCCTCCCTCCTGCCAACTCGCATGTAGGAGCCAGACCCCACCTGCTAACAGAGGTCAGCTGTAAAGCCCATCATCCAGTCACCTTCCCAAAGCCCTGCCTATGAGTGCATGAGGCTTTTGGGATAAACCTTGACACATCAAAATGGCTAATGGCTAAATGGCTTCTTTTGTCTACTAGAGTTACAGAATATAATATAACCTCAAAATATAGTTCTTGGGCCGGTGAGATAGTTCAGCAGCATAAGCGCCTGCCTGGCAAGCGCAAGGTCCTTAGTTTGACTCCTGCTACCCACATACGAAAAAAGGGCCGGTGATATCACTCAGCAGCACAGGTGCCTGTTGGCGCGTGAGGTCCTGAGTTCGACCTCTGGTACACACACACACACACACACACACACACACACACACACACACACACAATATCTATCTATCTATCTATCTATCTATATAGTTCTTGCTAGAAATGTAGGGTACATGCTTATTTTCCCCATTAATTCCCAATTTTTAGAGCAAGGAGACAATATTATAGCTATCTCCAGTGATGGCATGTGGGTTTAAAATATATTTATTGGGTTCCTTCTTGTGCGTCAACATATACTCATACATTTTATATATTTGCTACATTTAAATAAGCCACAGCCACTGTTATTTTTTTTTTTATTTTAAAGAGAAGAAAAAACAAAACAAATCAAAAGAAGAACAAATTTTCAAAACAACATAATAGGAGGGTAACAATGGTTAATACATTACGTATTACTATCTTTAAGCTAGTTATTCAGGACACCAGACATTAGCATTCAATTGTCCAAACATTATTGGCACAAACCTTACTCTTCAATGACAGCCACTGTTATTTTTGATGCTCGACTTGTCTCAATTTGGGCCACTGGGCTCTCCTTCCGGGAGCTCGTTTATCTTCTGGACAAAAACCCATGACTCACTGATCTGTTGTTTGCTTTCAGACAACAGTGTGACCTACACAGAACTTCACTTCTTCCTCACAAGTGAAGATAACTGTCTAGAATTCATTCTGGAAATCAGAATTATTGTTTTATGTGCATTGCAATTAATATTTTAAAAGATAATGTCAAATTGCCCTCCAAATCATAGAACAAATTAATCACCCATATCCCCTTGCAGCATGGGAGTTCCCGGTCTTCTTTCATTTTCATTAGCTCTTGAGATTACTGAACTTTGGTCATGGCTCCCATCAGGTGGGCGGAAGTAGTATTTACTTGCTGTCTTTCCTTTTCTCAGATGACTATTGACGTTTAACACAGTCTTGCATATGTATATTTGCCATTTAAGTATTTTATTCTTTTGTTTTTTTGTGTATATGTCTTTTACTCATTCTTCAATGAGCAATCCCTATCAGTTTTCTACAAAATCACCTATTAAGTCATTTAAAATGAATTCCAGTGCAGAATTTCATTAGGAAGCTGCCAAAGATAGTTTATTCTCATGGCTTCCACTAAGTGTCACTGTTCACCTGCTTAGAGAGCAGAGACGCCTGGGGAAGCTGGAAGTCAGTGGTTAATATTAAAGATGGTCACCTGGCCTGGTTTCTATGTTGCTTTGGCATAAGATGATCAAGAGATGATGTCATTCTATAAGCATGTCAATCTATTGTGCATAAATATTTTTCTTGGGCGAATTTAGAGCAAAATCAAGGCAAACAGTAATTGCCCCTCTCCCGGCCCCTTTTTAAGGGTCCTGAAAATTCACATTTCATTTTAAAATGGGGCAGTCAGTGGAATGCAAACCAGCCATGTTTCAGGACTTTCAAAGTGCTCTATACAGAGGCTGAGATCCTTTTGTCTTCTGGATAAAGAAATATTTCCTCTTGATAAGAAACCTGTTGTTACTACAGTATGTATTTGGGAGCTGGTAAGGTTGCGTGTGTGGCATGACATGTGTATTTTTTCTTCATCTGCTGTCTGCTTTTCAGCCTGCAAGGGCTTGGCAGGCTGAGCAAATTATGTTTATTCAAACTTACTGCTTCATAGGAGTTGATATCTATTTTTAAAACTTTTTTTGGATCACAATATGCATATAAAAATGCCCAACCCGAAGTAAACAGCTAATATTTCATATGCTGAAACACCCATGCACCAAGCAGCGATATCAGGAGACAGCGTATGGCCAGCCCCTGACCCTGCCCCCAAAGCTCCTTTTATGCTTCTTTGTGGCTACCCCACCCAGCCCTACTAAAGGTGCCACTTTCCTGGCTTCTCTCCGTAGGTCAGGAGAGCCTGTCTTTGCATATTGCATTAATGAACTGAAACAGAGAACACTCACTTGCATCTGTTTTTTTTTCTCTCAACATTATGTTTGTGAGATCCATCCATATTATTGAGCGTAGTAGTGATTTCTTTTCACTGCAGTATAATATTCCATTGTGTAGTTTGCAGTGATTTATTCTATTCATGTGCTCCTCTTTTGGGAATGTATGCAGAGTGCCTGGGCCCTAGGGAAGTGTGTGCTCCTAGATCTGTCCAGGACAGCTTTTAAGCGTGGTTTCTATCCAGGTACACAGGCCCCATCATTGCTGGGGGGGTTCCATGTGCTCTGAGTCCTCAGGGTCACTGGGCACTTTCTGTCCTTGTGATCTTAGTCATTTTAACAGGAGTAAAGTGTGAGGCCTGTTCATGAAGGTCGGTTTTTTAGTATGGGGATGTTGAAGTTTTAATTCCCTGCCCAACTGAGAAATCAAAGAGATAAAGCATTTGAAAAAAGAAATCAGAGGTGAAGAAAAGAATGACTAGGGCTTTAAACATTTATTAGCTCGTACACTGCTGTTGAAGGAAAAGCATAAATGAGTTTTACTATGTTGGAAGACATATTTTTAGAAAACCGTCCATCAAATCCGCATTAGTGAAAAAACAAAAGAAATTTAGTGTACTTTCTGTTCTTAAGTTTCAAAATAACAATGGCTCTTTTATTTTGATTAAAAAAATCTATGCCAATTATGAAATTGCAAAAAAATATAGTACAATGGAACTCTGAGAAAATGGAACATCATCAATGGTAATATAATGCAGCTGCAGATTGACTTTTCTTCTACTTGATTATCAAAAGAGGCTGAGCTGAAGAGTTTGACTTGCTAGCTATGGTGGCGCACATCTATAAGCCCATCTCTCTGGGAGGCTGAGGCAGGAGAATAGCAAGTTCAGGTCCAGCCTGGATAACTTAGAAATTTAATGAGACCCTGTCTCAAAAAATAAAAACAAGGCTGGGGATATAGCTCAGTGCAGAGGTCCTGGGTTCAAACCCCAGCACAACACACAAAAAAAGAGTTCGACTGCTGTAGGGGAGGGAGGAAGAGTGGAGAGGGTGGGGCCATCCTGCAGAAAAGGTAGGAGACCCAGTCCGCCCATCCCCGCTAGGAAGCAGGGAGGAAGAGGGAGGACCCAGAGTCACAGAAATCCTCCTGGCTTTGTCTTCCTGGCTCAGGCGGGAAAAGTCTGTGCCAGGGAACAGAGAGATTCCTAACTCCTGGCAGAACCAATGGTCTCCAACACCCAGGAGTCTCCAGAGATTTCAAGCAGGGCTGGCTCCCTGCCTCTGGGTGGCTCTTTATGACAACGAGAACTTGACTGAGACCTGGACCTGGCCATGGAAGTCCTGCTGGGCAGGCAGGGAAGGTCTGGGGGTTGTTGCATTCATGTGCTGTTACTCCAGCCCAGGTTATATGTGGCTAGATTTTGGGATCCCACTTAGTACGTTATGGTGGAATTTTCTTATGTTAATAGGTGGGCATCATTCCAGAATTCTCTTTGAGCCCAGACTTGGGGAAGAGTCTGTCTGTATACAGAGGGAATTGGGGAATGGGGTGGAAGGGAGGTCACCAGCCTCCAAGATGGGTTTCTGAGTGCTTACTGTGGTTGGAAATGGACACAGAATGTGTGCAGCAGAGCAGCTCTGGCCTCCAGGAGCTGGCAGGTCCTTGGCAAAAGGGGACATATATAAATAATGGGAGTAAGACTCAGCTTTGCCATTTCAATGCTGAGAATCCCCAGGAATACTTGGTGGCAAGAGCTGGGATAGTGTAGGAAGCCTTCTTGGAGGAGACAGACTGGAATGGCCATGGAATCCCATTTCTTAGAAGCAGTTTTGTGCCTACACCATTGGACCGAAAGAGGCTGAGTGGAGCTGGGCCCGCAAACTCCCAGGTCTGGCTTCTACTCAATCACACTGAGAGCTTCCGTGGATCCTGCTGGGTCACCCGGTGGTGGTCACACTGAATTCCTAGTGGGCTTCCTGAGTTAGAAATGTCAACCAAATCAACCCCAGGTCCCTCTGTGGCTCTGATTAGGCATAGAAGTGGAATTCCAGAGGCATCGTCCAGATGGAGTTAAGAAGAAACCTTATATAAGTGCACCAGTGTGGTTTTAATTTATGGTTCATAGCAAGAACTTTCAGAATGTTCTTTCCTCCACTCATTCCTCATCCTCCTCAAGTCCCCTCCTGCACCCGTCAAAGGCCACTCCCCCAATACTCTGTCCAGGACTGGCCAGCCTTCGATTCTTTCTGTTCTTCTGCTCTTCTTCTTTTCCAGATGCCCTTGGATTAATTCTCCATCTATTCTGCCTCCTTCCTTTTGGGTGGGTGAGAGAATAAAGGGAATGTAAGCTGCATCTGGACCCCTTTCAGTGTCACTGGAGAGGTGTAAATAAAGGGAGAACTGTGTATGCTTCACCTCTCAGTGCTGCACGCTGAGCCCTGTGTGCCCCACGACTTAGGAGACTTCTGTAAAAACCTCTCGGTAATTACCGAGTCCCTTCTAAAGTCCTCTGTGATGTGTTGTCACCTTCCCCCACCAGCCTTGGGCACCATTAGGTGGAGAAGTCTCTGAGAATAGACTCAGCCTTTTTTAGCTCCATGTTGGCACAGAGATCTTCCTCAACCGTTCTCAAATAATTGATGACTAATCAACCAGGATAAGGAGCAAGTGGAGTAGAGAGCTCTGACTGAGCCAGCAGGTGCGTGTTCCAGATTCTTCCTTCTACCTGGGCCACTCGAGAAGGTGCCACACAGGCAGTGGCAGTTGAGTGGAGCTCACAATTATGGAAGAGCGGGATTTGAGAAAGAAGAGGTGGGGCCGGCCCAGTTTGGAGATGGGGGTGACACGGGACTGTGTGAATGAGCAGGTCAGGAAGCAGCCCAGCTTGACGGAAATGCAAGTTGGCAGGGTCTGCTGGGAACAGATCTAACGTGACCTTGAACAGAGCCCACGTAAGGATTGCCGACTTTGTCCTGAGGGCAATAAGGGCCAGGCTGTTTTGTAAACAGAGGAGAGGCTGGATCAAAGCAATTCTTTTCTTTCTTTCTTTCCTTCTTTCCTTCTTTCCTTCTTTCTTTCTTTCTTTCTTTCTTTCTTTCTTTCTTTCTTTCTTTCTTTCTTTCTCTCTTTCTCTCTTTCTCTCTTTCTCTCTTTCTCTCTTTCTCTCTTTCTTTCTTTTTCTTTCCTTCTTCTTTCTTTTTTGAGACAGGGTCTCACTGTGTAATTCAGGCTGGCCTTGAGTTCACTATGTAGCCCAGGCTGTCTTGGAACTCCTGGTGATCCTCCTGCCTCAGCCTCCTGAGTGCTGGGATTACAGGCATGTGCCACCATGCCCGGCCTCAGAGCAATTCTTTAGCAAGGTAAATCTCTGCCTGAGTTACTTCACAGCAGCAGGAGAGGGAGGAGCACGGCAGGAGTCAGCATGGGCCCTGCCTCCAGGCCTCTGGGACTCAGCTGCTCACCGCCAGCTTAGCTTGGCATTGGTCAGTTTTCTCATCTACAGAGTGGGGGCACTTTGAGAACCCACCTCAGGGTCATTGGGCAGATTAGGCCAATAGATTAGAAGGTGGTAAACATTACACCGTGTTTTGAACAGTGCCAGACACTCGCTATGTGCTTGGTAATTATTAGCTGCCATTTTTATTATATTAAGTGAACAGAAGGAAGAGAGTCTCTTTCTCTCCCTTTCTGCCTCTCTCCTTCCCTTCTCTTCCTCCCCTCTCCCTTTCTGTCTTCCCTCCCTCCTGTCCCCCCCCCTTCTCCCTGTCTCCAGGCAGCATTTGTCCTCCTCTTTCACCACCTGCCTGATAATCTGCAGGAGCGCTTTGCTGTCCTTCTCAGGCTATGATCTTTGCTTTCTAGACCTCAGCCAAAGCCACTAATTAGTGGAAGTTGCTGGCATATTACAGTTCTATTGCATGATGTCCTTGGATTCTAATCTTTATCTTGCCCAATCTATTTCTCCCTCCTTAAAATGTGGGTTACTGAGGGCACCATTCCTTAGGGTTGTTTTGAGGGTTAGGTTAAAGCACCAGCATAGAGACTGTAATGAAATGTCTACAGCCAAGGGCACAGCAGTGCTGGCTATTGTCTGTCTTTTAAAGTGTGGCTAAGGACATCTTTGGCACCTGAGATGCCATCTTCGCCATCACCCCCATTTTCTTTGCTGAGTTACCACCAGATAATGTTTTCTGCATGAAGTTTTGTTCTTTCTCTTTCTAAGCAATTTCTTCCTCCTTTAGCATTTATCTCCTCTACCACTCTCTTAGTTTGCTTGGAATGCCACAACAAAATACCACACAATGGGTGATTTAGACAACAGAAATTAATTTTCTCATAATACTGGAAGTTGGGAGTCCAAGATCAAGGTATTTTGAAGGTTGCTTTCTCCTGAGGCCTCTTTGTGTGGCTGCTTCTCACGTGACCTTTCTCTATGTGCGTGGATTCTCGGTGTCTCTTCATTTTATTTGAAGGACTCCAGTGACTTTGGATTATAGCTCTACCTTTGTGACCTCATTTAACCTGAAATACCTCTTTAAAGGCCCTATCTCTAACTATAGCCACACAGGGGGTTGGGGTGTCAACAGATGGGGAGCACAATTCAGTGCATAACACACCCATGTGACACTCATAATACCCTAGTTTGCTTTGCAATCATTTGTGTCTTCATAAAATACAGCTAAAATGTTTGTGCTTGATTAGATAACTATTTGGCAAATACAGCTCCCTCTCTCCTACCTCTGTAGGTGTATTACCCTGCATCCAACTTTGGTTTCGGCTGTGCGACTTGTTTTGACCAATGGGAAGTCAGCAGATGTGTGCAAGGTCTTGCAATGTGCTTCTGAGGTTAGAGTTGTCCTGTTCAGCTATTTCCTTTTTCCAAGTTTCACAACATGCTTCAGAAGCTTCCAGTCCAACAGGGATGAAAAAGCCATGGAATGAACCTGACCCAGGTTACATCCTGAACTGAGCCCAGCTGAGCTCGTTCTGCCCTGCAGATGCATAAGATATAAGTGCTTGTTGTTGGGGTTTCTGAGCTTTGGAGTGATTTGTTATGCAACACTGGGAGGATGACAGCTGACTAATGCAATGCTAAATATCTACTGACTTTATCCCATGTTCTGGAACCAGTGCATTTGCCCATGTAACTTTCATAAGGCCTCTGTGATGCAGATACATTTATTTCCTCACTTTATAGATGAGGAAATTGAAACTCAAGAGTGGAATGCCTAGAATCACATGGCCAGGCAGTAGCAGAGTCAGGGTCTGAACCCAGGCCAGTATGATGCCTGTATTATATGCCTTGTATTAGATTTCCATTGCTTTGGCAAAATATATGAGGCAGATCAATTTAAAAGAGGAAGGATGTATTTTGACTCATGGTTTCACAGGTTTCAGTCCATGGTCCCTTGGTTGGTTACTTTGGAGTGTGGAGAGACAGCACATGCCTAAAGCTTGTGGCAGAAGCAAGTTGCTCACCTCATGGTGCTTAGGAAGCAATAAGAAAGAGGAGCAAAAGGCCAGGATCCCAAATATATTCTTCAGGGTTACACCCCCCCCAATGACCCACTTCCTCCAAGTAGACGCTGGCTTCTAACCACCCCCCCCAAAGCATAATCAGCTGAGGACCAAGCCTTTAACACTTGGGCCTTTGGGGGGCTTTCCAGATCCAAACTGTAAATGCCCTGATACTGTGAGCTCCAAGAGGGCAGATCAATCACTTTTATCAAAGCTGGAACTAGAATTTCCTGGCTTTTGACTTCCCCTTTAGGGAATGCTTTCAAACACAGAAACTACTATTCTTTGTAGCATCTTTCCAAACTACCCTAGTAGGAGAAAGTGGATCCAGGGGATCTTTTTTAATTGTCTGGATCAAGCTCCATAGAACTGTTTTCATTCTGAGATGCTGCAGCGGCAAGAGGCAGCCTGCCTATGTGGCAATCAGCTTGCAAAGCCTATTTGATCCATAGAATGAATTTCCCAAATCTCTCACCAACCACAATTTTCAGTAATTCTCCCACACTTGTCTTCCATATCTTACCAACTCAGCAGACAACATGGCACTTCTTTATCTTCGTCTTTTCCTTCCTTGTGTCTTCTTTCTTGTCTTTTTTCTTGTCTTTTTTCTACCTGTGCGCTTTTTTCTTGTCTTTTTTCTACCTGTGCGCTGATTCTTGGTTTGGGGGCATACGGTTGAATCAATTAATAGAAGATTTGCAGAATCACAAGTGCAGTTATTAAAGGATGGTGTAATTAACTTCTTCAGACTAATTGAAAATTTTCACTTAGAAGGAGCAGCCAAGTGCCTCCTTGCTTAAACGGCTTTCTCACATAAAACAGCCCTCATGAAAAGATTCTTTAATGTGTATCCATAAACCCGAGACCTCTGTAGCTGCTGCACAACTTTGTGAAAAGAAATAAAGTCATTTCTCTTTCTCTCTCTCTCCCTTCTCCTTCCTCCCTCACATGATCCTTGAAGTTATAAACTGTCTTCATTGTGTTGTGCTGCTGCTTAGGTGCAGAAAAGTTCAGAAGAAATGGGCTGGAGGAGAGAAGCTCTGACATGATGGGCCTTTTGGTTGGGAGAGTGAAGAGCAATAGTAACCTCATCGCTCTTCTTTGCCATCTAAGGTTCTTTGGACCAGGCCACCATGCCCATTGGGTAGGGCTTTCCCATCTGGACTGCTCAGGTGATCTAGGTTTGTCCAATCAAATGACTGGATTTCCTGGTCACAGGACATGATTGGTTCAGAGGTTATCAAGTGATTCTCTAAATGGACGAATGACATGCAATCTGAAATCTTTGCAGGAATTATAGGACAGAGAAAGTCAGTTTCAACTGGGATTCTGAGCTGCAAGAACGTGGCCTGGAACTCTTGGTAGCCGTCTTGCAATAGGGAAGGGAAAATATACCCAAGAATGAAGCCAGCACCTAGGAAAGTGGGACCAAGGGGTAGATGGCACAGGGACCCTCTGTGGGCCTGGATCCTTCTCTGACTGAATTCGCCTCCGCTGCTGAACCTTCCTGTTGTGTATGCCAGCATATTTATGGCGCATGCTCCCTCTCAACCCGGATTGGGCAAGGTTCTGTCTTTCCAACTTGAAAAGATTAATAGAGCGATCTCAGAAAAAAGTGTTGACTTTAGGTAGCAAGAAAGGGCATGCTATGCTCATCATGACAGGGGGAGAGAGGCTTGAGCCTCAGCTCGTGGGCTGGAGGTTGGCAGGTTCTAGAAGCCTAGAGAGCACAGTCTATTACTAGCTGGCTTCGGGTCCAGTGTTCTTAGGGATTCTTAGGGTGAGTTTCACTTTTTAGAAGGAATAGTTGGTGTTTGCAGGCATGGACCATCCTCTGTCCTCCAGCAGAATGGCCATGATCTTGGGACTGGCAGCCAGCAGACTTCAAACTCCGTTACCTCCAGGGAGCTTGATTTGGGGCAAGTGAATGGCCCTTTGTGAGCCTAGGTATCCTCACATGTAAAGTGGAAATGATGATTGTGACTACCTCATGATGATGAGCTAGGGTGCCGTGGGCTCATAGCTATGGAGTACTCAGCTTGGTGCTAAAAGCTCCGGCTGTAATTGCTGTAGGCAGGGTTTGTGCTAACCACTGCAGTTAATGAAGAAGTAGGGAAGTCAGAAAGACTTGACCACAGGGGGGCTCAGCCCATCAGTGAGAGGAGTTTTTAGTCGGGTGAAAGTCAGTTCTATCACATGTGCCTAGTAATCACTTGCCTAATCACACTCCTCATGGGGAAAGCAGTTTGGATTTCACGAGGACGATCATGGCCATTACACGCCAGTGCTGTGCGCAGAGCCTTACGCATGGTGGCTGCAGATGGTTCCCAGCTCCACCAGGGGGCACCAGAGGGCACAGGCTGCAAAGAGAAAGATTTGGTGGGTGGCTGGATTCTTCAGGCCAGGCACACTGGGTGATGGAAGACCCATGCCTGACAATTGAGAGCAGCAGGGTAGCAGTCTACAGCCTAATCCTGCAGGCAGCTGCAGAACTGTAGGTGAATGATAAAGATCGCTGTTTAATCCCTACAAGAATGCAGCATGGTGGATATGATTCTTTTCTCCATTTTACACTAAGAGGAAAAAATGCTTAGAGGGGTTGTGGTTCTGTCACTTTCCCAAAGTGGCATCTGGCATACAAGAGGTAAATTTTTTTTTTCTTTCAGTACTGGGGATTGAGCCCAGGGAGTTACATCCCCACCCCTTTTAAAATTTTATTTTGAGACAAGTTCTCCCTAAGTTGCCAGGCTGACCTTGAGCTTTTGATCCGCCTGCCTAAGCTTTCTGAGTAGCTGGTATCATAAATGGAGGTCTCAGTAGTTTAACCACTGAGCTATCTGACCTCTGAGTTTGAGGAGGTCTCAGTAAACAGAAAGGAAGTGCTGCACCCTGCAGTGGACCCTTATCCATCCTTCCTGCAAAAGATCCTGGTGTCCCTCTGGCGAGAGAAGCATCAGCAGTTCTTGCAAGGAGCAAGAAAATGTTCCAGGTGGTTCCATGGCTCCCATCTCACCATGGCTCAGAGCTGATAGTTGGTAAATATTTGTTGGCTGCATAACTGATTGGCTCCAAAAGTACCTTTGCCTCTGACAAATGCTCTCTCTATGGACAAATGTGGGAGGTAATTTAGCCTCATTCTCAAATCTGTGGGATCTGGAGCCTGACTGCCTGGATTCAAATCCTGGCCTCTTCATTTTTACCTGGTATGACTTTGTCCGTTACTTGACCTTTCTTGGCCTCAGTTTCTTAATCTGTAAAGTGGTGTCTTAATTACTTTTCTTGTTGCTGAGACAAAATGCCCAATTTTACAAGTTAAAGGAGGAAAGATTTATTTCAGCTCACGGTTTGTAGAAGTTTCAGTCCATAGTTGGCTGGCTCTAAGGCAGGGTGGCATGGCAGAGGGGCATTGCAGAGCAGAAACAGTCCATGGCAAAGCAGAGCAGGCAGAAGGTAGCAAGCAGCAGGCCTGCCTCTCCTTTTTATCCTTTCCAGGCTACACTCTTTTTGAATGGTGCTCCCCACACGCACGGTGGGCCCCCTTAACCCCAGCATCACACCCTTACTTTTAGGATCATACCCTTAATCCACATTCACTCACCCTAATCCAGCCACCTTTGAAACTCCCACCTATGACCACATGAGGCTTTGTGGGGGACACACAAATACAAGCCATAACAAGTGGCGATCCCAAAGACACCCATGTCCATATAGTATTGTGGTGGGCGTTGAATGAAATAATGCTTTGTGCCTGGCATATAATGAGGGCTCAGGGAATGCTACTTCTTGCCACCATCACAGCTTCCTTTCTTTAACCTCCCTGTGAAGGCGGAAGGGACCCAGTTCTCCTCCCCGCCATGGAGCCTTCCATCATAATTATTATCGCTTATTCCCACTATCCTTTCCTCATTCTCCTTAGCATGAAGGGAAATAGCACTTTCATTTTAAAATTAGCATTTCTCTTTGCCTCTCTGCCTAGGCCCTGTGTCCTTATAGTGGCTGCTTGGTGTTTATGTGCAAAAGCTCTTTGGTTAATAATACACTATTGGATTGCTGCTGAGTACCAACTGTGAAGCGGCAGAAAACAGCACTAGGTAAAGTAAACACAGCCGTAACCTTTCTTCTTGCTACCTCTCGTGCTGCCTGAAAGGAGCATGCAGCTTCTCCTTTTCATAGCTAACTCACAAATGGAAGGAGCCGGTAATAAACATTGTGGGGCTGATAGGTTTTCAGGGAGTCTGAGAAAGAGAGGAAGAGGTTTCCAGAAAGCCAGAGTAGGGTGCAAGTGGGCCTTGAAACTGGGCACCTTGCCCTTCTGCAGCGAGGGAAGGAGGGTGGCTCCCAGTGCACCCCAACTGAGGGAGGGCCACAAGGGCTGGGGTGCTTTCTACTGGGGAGGCTGGCTTGTAACTGTTGGTGGGACATTGGTAGCACCAGCAAGTGCTGGCTTTCAGGGTGTTGTGTGCCCAAACTGCTGAGGCTTATGAAATTTAGAGTGGGGAGGAACCTTCACGAGGGCTCTATGTTTGCTATGTGGTCTGGGAAGAGTCATTCTCTTTATGGACCTCAGTTTCTCCTTCTGCAGATGAACAGCTTGACTTAGTAATGAAAACAACAGCTGACATTTATCAAGTTCTCAATGCATCCCAGGCATGATTTAGGGATCTCCGTATGTATTAACTTGTTTGATCCCCATAACAAAACCTTCCTGCTTTGTAGACAAAGAAACCAAGGCATAAGTGCCCAGGGACAGCTGAAGAGCTAGGAGGTGACTAGGGCCATTGGCTCCAACCACACTGCCCACTGGCTTCTGCCGTGGTGGTGGGATTGCCACCTCTGGGCCACGGGTGACTGTGCCATCTTTGTTCCAGGGCAGGTGTGAGGATCCAGGACACAGTTACACAGGGAGCTCCCCATTTCCCTTGGGAGCCACTCTCTCCTGGGGTTCTGGGTGTGTCGACTCCCCTACCTCCAGGTACACACGTGTGGTTCGGGCCTCACCCACACTCCCAGGCAGCAACAACTGGTGCAGGTGTAGTTAAGTTCCCCCAGTGCTAGATCCTAACACGACAGCAGTCTGAGCCGAGGGAAAGTCTTCTGTCCCTGGGCCGTCAACATGGCAGGACGTGGGTGTGAGCTCCTGAGAGCCACCGTGTAGAGACAGGGTGTTTGAAAAGAAGGCAGATTGGGAGGAAAAAGGAGAGAGAGAGGGGGAGAGAGGGAGAGAGAGAGAGAAAATGAGTCACAGCTGATGACATCAGTAGAATACCCAGATCCTTCCATGAGTAGATTGATCAATTATTTGATCAATAAAGTGCCTTTTCTGCTTATGGTAGTTTTCTCATGCATAAAAACAGGACTATCAACTTTATTTTATATTTGAGAGTAAAGATGAAAAAAAGGTCCTGAGTTTGATTCCTGGTACCAAAAAAAAAAAAAAAAAGACAAAAATAAGAACAAATTTTTGTCTTTCTAAAATGAACTGTCAGGCTTGGATGACTGGGACAGTCTCCTCTGCTCTGGAAGGTTTGCGTTCAACTCAACAGGAAAGCAAGGCTTTGGCTTCTTTCTCTCATCACGTCCTCATCTTCTGTTGCTGTTCCTAACACTTCAGTACTCTCCTTCAGTTTCTTTCTTTGTTTCTTCAAACCCTTCAACATTCTGTCACTCCTCATATGTAAAGGATGGACAAGTTTGCTCCTCTGCCAAAGACAGTAGCAACAAATGGGGAGCCATCCCGGAATGAGCAAGGTGACCACAGCAAGCCCAAGTATCCAGATCATCTGTGCTGGCTTATCTGTTAACGGGGCAAAGCAGTTCCTGGTCCCAGGGACAGCACCCTGATGGACAGTATGAGCATCACGAGGAACCTGAAGGCCCGCAGCTCGAGCACAGAGTGGTGCCTGGCTGCCTGCTGATGTCTAGTGGATGCCCCCTCTCCGGGTGGCGCCTGGCTGTGATGGTGGCCTTGACAACCGGATTGATGCCTTTTGGTTGCTCCCTGGGATTCTGATTCTCCACACCGTTGTTTGCTTCAGAATCTGCCAGCCTTTGTCACGCTCCCCTCACTCCCCATTATTTTAGCCTAAGCCCCGGCCCTGTCCTTTATCCGAAGGCATGGCTCTGGGTTGCTCTCTGTCCGAGCTGCTGCCTCACTGCCTAACAGTCGGTGACCCAAAAGCTTATGGTAGTTTTGAACTTGGTGCAAAAGAGAGAGATTGTAGATTGGAGATCCAACCTTTGCCACACATTAGCTTACTGTTCTCGATCTTGCTTTCTCAACCTTGGTCTTATTGCCACTTCAGGGCAAGTGATACCCTGTGGGGCGTTGACTTGGGTGTCCTAGGATTTTAATCAGTATCTCCGCCCCCTGCCCACTAGATACCAGTAGCCACCACCCCCACCCAGCTGTGCAAAGTGAAAATACCTCAGACACTGCCAAAGCTGCCTGGGGAACAAAGCTGCCTCCCAGTTGAGGTGTACTGGTCTAGATGGATAACGACTGCCTTTCTTTCAAAATTCTGTCTTGGATCCCATTTCTTAGGAGGTGGTAGGAACACACTTGGGGATGAAAGACGAGGTCTTCCCAGGCCAACGCGGTCAGCGGCATTAGGTTTCCCGAGCTGGGCAAGCCTTCTTGGCTCACCTGTCACAGTCTGGTGCAGAAGTGCTCTGTGCTGTGAGCCTTTGTGACGAGCAACAGAACTGGCCACCGAAAGGTTGAGTCACTCAGCCCAGAGGTTGTCAAGTGCTTCCAGTGAGAGCTCTTCTAGTCACCGTGTATGTCACCTGGGGCCGCTCTTAACCCAGCAAGCTGGCACAGAGTCTTAACAGCTTCTGCAGAGAGGTCAGGCTGCAGACAGAGTGCAGATAAGGCTGACGTCCTTTGGGATCGCCTGTTCTTGGCCATTTGCATGCATTGTATTCTTCTCTAAGTGACACCTGCTCTTTGCCCAGCTACTCCTACTCAGCTAATGTGTGACCTCCTCCAGGAAGCCTTTCCTGGTACTTTGCTCTTATCAGAGGACATGAACACAGGTGTCATGGACATTGTTGGAGCTCCGGTGCCATATCCCTAGGGTCCCTCTAGCTGTTCTGAGTGCCCCTGGCTGGCTTTGTGGGGATCTATATCCTACCCCTGCCCCTCTGTGGTGGAAGATTCTTCTTGTCCACTCAAATTATGCCAAAGAGGGCCAGAAGTACTTGGGTTTGGCTCTCCTAGATGGTTCTTGCCAAGGCTGATGGGCAGGCATGGGTGCATGAAATTCTGGCTCATGGGTCATAACCTGGGAAAACTCTGATGTATAATTTGCATCCTCATGTCCTCTGTGTGGTCAGGCAAAGCTGCTCTCTGAATGACTTTGCTGGGGTCCACCCCTGGCTCAACTTCCTCCTCTTTCCTGCTCCTATCTTCCATTGCCTGCCTCGTCTCTCAGGGGACACTTTCTCTGTACATTACCTTCATGTCTGGACATTCCACTTTCAACTCCCTGTTATTGCTCTCCTCACACTGTGTACTCCTCCTTTGCAGGTCTTATCAGAATTTTAAATTAGATAATTATTTGTTGCTGGTCTCTTCCAATAACACATACTTTCTGAGAAGGCAATGATCATTGATTTTTTGCTTGTTGAATCTCTAGGGTGTAGAACAGGATATGCTATCTATTATTGTTATTTTCTTAATAGTTACTTGAAGACAAGTTTTAGGTCTCATCAATAGATAATAGTATGTACCTTTTATACTCTCCATTTGCCCAAGGGCTTGACTGATATGAGATCAATGTTGATTGAATTAATCTATGATATTGATCACTAGTAACATGGCGGGAGGAAACTTATCTTTTTCTTTTACCTATTTTGGTTCATTAGGTAACAAAAGACAGATCACAAAAGCAAAGCACCCATGTTTGTTTACTGTAAATGTCTTAGTCACTTTCCTTGTCACTGAGACACAGTACCCAACACTCACAAATTAAAGGAGGAGAAGTTTATTTTGCCTCACATTTTCAATCCATAGTTGGCCAACTGCAAGGCAGTAAGGGCATGGTGGAAGGGTCTGGATGACGAAAGCTGCTCCCATGGTGGCCAGGGAGCAGAGAGTGTGAAAGGAAGTGCTGGGGAGGGAGAGATACCCTCTCTTCACACCCCAGTGAACTGCCTCTTTCTACCAGCCCTCACCTCCTAACAGCACAGTCAGCTGCTGAACTCATTAGTAGATGAATCCACTGATGAATACAGTGCCCCATAGCCTAATCACTTTCCAAAATCCTTGCCTCTGAGTGTATGAGCTTTAGTGGGATATTCTTGATCTAAACCATAGCATTCTTCTCCTAGCCCCTCAAGGGCTAATGCATATCTCTTTATGCAGATCCATCTCTAAGAGTTGCTGGAATTTTAACAGTTCCAGCATCAGTGAAAAATCCAGATAAAAATTCTATGTGGTTCAAGGCAAACTTTTTGCTGTAAGCCCCTGTAAAAATAAAGAAAGTTGAAAACACTTCCAACATACAATGGCCCAAGGTAAACTTTCCCAGTCCAAAAGGGAGGAATAGGTGGATAGAAAAAAATTGGAGCAAAGCAAGACTGAAACCCAAAAGGGCAAATATTAAATCCCATCGTTCCATGTCCAGCACCCAAGGCAAGTGGTGGCAAGATGTGAATGCCAAAACATTGGGCAGCCCCCTTCCCTTGCCATTGTTGGTGACAGCCCTCATGGCCTCTCTTGGGCAAGCTCCACTCACTGCCTGTGGGCTCCTTCAGTAGATGTCCCAATTCCTGGTGTCCCCATCTTCCTGAGGTCTGTATTGCACTTTTGGCTTCACTCCCACAGCTTCATGGACTGTCCTGTCAGGGGCACACTGCTTGGCCTCCCAGGCCTTCTGAAATCTGGGTGGAAGCCTCCCTGACCCCACAACTCTTACATTATGTATGCCTATAAAACTAGCACCACGTAGATAATGCCAAGGTCTGTGCCAGCTTGAATAGTAGCTGGGCCCCTTGGATCATGGCTGCAGCAGCCTCTAAATGACTGAATGGCTGTGAACTGAATCCTAGGAAACTAATTCCCTAGGCAGCAATTCTCAAGCTGGGGGACAAGGGGCTGTCTTCTCAAATGAAAGATTTACAGCTTTGCACTCTTGAGCCTTTGGTTGGTGGGATCTTGTGGATTCCTGAGATGCTTTCCAGGAATCTTTTATATCATTCTGATACAAAGTGATTTGTTTCTTTTTTTTTTTTTTTTTGTGGGTACCGGGGGGTCGACCTCAGGACCTCGTGCGCCAGCAGGCGCCTGTGCCACTGAGCAACATCACCGGCCCCTTTTTTGTATGTGGGTTCCGGGAGTTGAACTCGGGCCCTCGTGCTTGCTGGGCAGGCGCTTATGCCGCTGAGCCATCTCACTGGCCCGATTTGTTTCTTTTTAATGCTAATCTTTTCAACAACCAAGTTTCTTTGGACAATACTTTACAGGCCCTAAGTTATAGGAACTTTCTTTCTGGCCACCATTAAAGATTTTCAAATTATTCAGCTCTGCTTCTTGGTCCTGATTCTCATGGTAAATCTTGCTAAAAGAAGCAAACAGTATCCATGCTACTTCCTGAATGTTGAGCTGCCTTAAAATTTTCTCTCTGGGTTGATTAGTCCACTGCTGTTAATCTCAGTCTTCTGTGAAGTCTTAGGACAAGAATAAAATGTAGTTAAACTTTCTGCCAGAGCATAATGCATATGGCCTGTTGCCCAACTGCCAGTGGAGTCCTTGTTTCCAACTGAAACCTCCTGAGCCTGTATTCACTTCTATCAGCATACTGGTCTTCTGAGATCCAACTAAAATCTCCCATCAAGCTCAGCTTACAGCATTCTGGGGCTTCTCTAGCTGGCATCTCCAAACCTTTCCAAACTCCTCCCATGAACCAGTTCCAAAGGCTTCTAAACCACATAGGCAAGTACAGTCACAGCAACAACCTCACTTCTTGGTACCAAAATCTGTTTTAATCACTTTCTTTGTTGCTGAGACACAATACTTAACTCCCACAAATTAAGGGAGGAAAGGTTTATTTTGGCTCACATTTTTCAGTCCATAGTCAGCTCAAGGCAGAAAGGGCATAGTGGAAGGGTCTTGATTAGGAAAGCTGCTTACATGGTGGCCAGGAAGCAGGTGGGGAGGGAGAGATAGCCTTCCAGGACACTCCCTAGTGAACTGCCTCTACCATGCCCCACCTCCTAACAGCACATTCAATTACTGAACTCATTAGTGGGGGAATCCACAGATGAGCATAGCACCCTTTTATAGCTTATAGTTATCTCCCCAAAGCATGATGCACTCAATGGTGGGGCTTTTGGAAGGATATAGGATTATGGAGGCTTATAGCTAACATGCTGTTAGGAGGGGAGTCTGGTCAGAAGAGGTGGGTCACTGCGGGTGTGGCCTGGGAGGGTTTCTCTCCCTCTGAGGCTCCATCTTTTGGGTCTCTCTGTTTCCCTGCTACCATGTCCTGAGTAGCACTCCTCTGCCATGCACTTCTACCATGCTATCCTACCTTGGAGAGAGGAGACTATGGATCTCTCCTTGCTTAAATTGTGGGTGTCAGGTATTGTGTCTCAGCAATGAAAAAGTGACTGAGACACACCCTTATCATCCAAAGCCCTGTCTCTGAGCACATGAGGCTTTAGGGGACAGTGTCGGTCTAAATTATAACTGTAAGAATAAGTTAAGCCTGCATCAGGAAGTGAAGACTTACAGAAATAGTGACACTGGAGTGGTTTTAGAAGTGGGTCTGCTGGAGAGTGGACAGTGTGGGGTGTGAAAGGGCAAAGGGGGCATAAGGTACATGTACTAAGCTTGGGCACAACTACTGGGGCCTGTTTGCTCAGACTCTTCTTTGTCTCTGTGTCTTTGGAGATAAGGGTGGTTCTGGACCCTGAGTTTGGCAGGGCTGCCTCTCATAGCCTATTTAGAGGTAGGTTGGAAAATCCTTCTAAGAGAAGGTAAAAGGTCTGTCCTGTGCATGTTCTCTAGTATGTCAGGATGCCATGTCTCACCAGGTCCTTATAGCCGTGCTGTGAGACAAGAACACATACTGTCTGTACACTTCCGAGTCTGCATGGCAATGGAAAAGATCGTTGGCAGCTTCAGGCTTTATGTACCTTGAAAGCCCATAATCTTACTGGAACTAAGGTCTCCCTCCATTTTCCTTTCTGGAAATAAGGACTTTGATTGGTCCTTCTCAGGTCATGTGCCCTATCCTGGGCCAATCACAGTGTTTGAAGTCAGGAGATGCTTAATGGCCAACCTGAGTCACATGTCCCTCTGTGTATGAGGAAGCAGACCTGGTTTTGAGTTCTGTTTACCAGGGGAGGGAGTGACAGGTTTTGAAAGCAAAGAAAGGATCTTGCCAAAGGAAGAGGGAGAAAGGAAACTGGACAGACAAAATCAGTTGTCAGTTGAAAATATCATGGCCATTTCCCTCAATAAATTTGTTGTTAAGGACGTAAAATTAACCAATGTATAACTTACAGGATTCCCTTCTTAGGGTTAATAAATTTTGGCATGATGGAAAGATTTTTAAGATTTTTTTGATGTGGCATCAATCCTTAAATGGTGATTAATGGCTAGTGATGCTGTTCTTTGGGGACTAGGGTTTTGAATGATTTTCTTTAGTATCTCCACCGTACTTTAATTTTTTGCAGTGCTGGGGCTTGAACCCAGGGAGTCACAGGTACTAGGCAAGTCCTCTACCACTGACTATAACTCAGCTCTAATTAAATATTTTTAAAAAAGTAATCCAGTCATGTAGATAAAATTAAAAAACCAATAAAGAGATAAGTAGTGGGAAATAATCCTCCTGTTCCTAATTTCCATACCTTCCACAAACAGAGCTTATAACCACTGTCTGTAGTTTCTAGTTAATATTTCATGTGATGTTTTTATTCATCTAAATAAAAATATATTTTCCCCTTTTTATAATAAGTCATCTAACTGTATCTATTGTTCTGCATCTGCTTCTTTCCATGTATATCTTATACTTCCTTACATATTTGAATATAAATTTCTTATTTGTTCTTTTTTCAGCTTTATACTACTCCATTATCTGCCTACCCCATGATTAATTTAGCCAGTCCTTCTTTTGCTCGATTCAGATAGAAATCATGAGTGGCAAAGTATAGCTCTGCTAATGGCCCTGATGCCATTGGATGATGCCAGAAAATGCTGGATGCCATCAGTTGACACAGTTGGCTGCTGGCCTTTCCCTCTGCTGGCTGCCACCATTCAATGCTGGCTTGTGTAAGATGCACAGGGAGACTGCTGGTTGCTACTGTCTGTTGCTGATCTTTGCTGGCTGCAAATCTCTGGAGCTTTGCAGGGCTGACAGCCCCAAGTGTTTATTGTTCTTTCTTTTGAGATGACTGCTCTGCCACACTACTCAGGAGAAAAATCATGAGTAGATCTACAGGACCTTCCAAGTCCACACTACCCAAGAAATAAACCACAAACAGATTTACAGGGCCGCTGGAGTGAGTTTTTATCTTAGACCTGTGCAGAAGCCAAGAGGGTCAGTGTACCAGAGGAGCTCTTGGACACTAACCAGAGAAGTGTGAGGAGAACGCTGCTTGTATAGCAGCTACAGGCCTGTGATTGGCCCAAGTATAGACCAGTAATTGGTTCAAATTTGGCTGATCAACTCAAGCGCAGGCCTGTGATTGGTTCGAGTGGGCACTGGGCCCCAGGACAGCCACAACTGTCATGGCAGAGATTCAGTGAGGAGGGGGCATGATGAAAGCTGTTTGCTTGACAGCTGTTGCATAATCTGGAAAAAATGGTGGCGCTGAAACTGAGGAATCTTCTGGAAAGCTGGCTGAGTTCATTACTGCCTGTTGGGCTTGGGGAGGTTAGGGATGTTAACAGTGAGGCCAGAGCCTTCTCTCTAGGATCTTAGATGACTCAGAGTAGCCCACCCACTCCTCCGTGAGAAGGTCAGGGGAGGGGTACCGCAGCTGACAGTGGAGCTGCGCTCCTATTGGAGCAGCCTAGAGGAGAGTGGCTCCTAAACAACCAGGGAGGACACCTAGGCAAGTTGCCCCAGTCCACTAGGGAGGGGGACCATCAAAGGGGAGAAAAGGGAAGGGAGAGGGAGCAGCATAACAGCCATTGGACCCAGGCAGGTGGGAGAAAGGGGAGAGACAGGAGCTTCTGGTGTGTCTCAGAGGCAGCGGACCTTCTCGTCTACAGCTTGCTCTTATTAGAAGGAGCATAGCAGTGAATAACCCCAGGCACCAATTCCTTCCCTTATGTGTGATTACATATGTAAACTTATACATCCATGAATAAATTACTAGAAGTAGGGTTTACCACTGAGTTTACTGTGGGTCAACTGTAATACATTTCTAACTGCCAAAAGTATACAGAAAATTTGTATAAATTTAAATCTCATGAGCAAGCAGCAGTATCCACTACCCACATACACAGCCGTGCCAGCCCGAGGAGTTATCAACATTTTTGACTTTGGCTGCTGTGCCCTGGGAAAAGTGGTATTTTGTGTGTTCTCTGCCCTTCCTTGCAGACAAGGTTCATGTCTGTAGTGAGTGATCGTTTATAACCACTAAATGTGCCGGCCCTGGTGATTTGCAAGATGGGGGAAAGAGCGTGTTGATGAAACCTGGGAGGGGACTGAATTTAGAGTGATTGTAAACACAGAAATAATCGAAGCAAACATAAAGATGCTAGAGGCATGGTAGAGAAATTAAAAAATGAGCAGAATATGGGAAAATAGTGATTAGTACAGCAGACCGTTAAGATGAAGTTGAAGTGTGTGATAGAGGGGGAGATGGTGACATTTTTGGACTTCATCAAAGGCACTCACATTTTCCCAAGAAGATGGAAAATATTACTGGACACTGAGCACACGTTCAGACACAACTGATAAACATTCCTGAGAATCCTTGAAATCCCGCAGCAATTTCTCCATCTGTGAAGCTGGGGTGCGTTACCAGCTGAGGTTTATTAGAAGGTGGTCGTGTGGGTTAATGATGTGGAGAAAGATTTGCAGGGCGGCCTGAGCGCAGTGCAGCATGGAGACCATGCAGCTCCTGAAGCGAACGATGTACCCTCCCTGCCTCTAAAACCCTCACGTGCCTGGGCCCCTGTGAGGTCCAGGTGCTGCTGGGAGTTATAGACTGTTCTAGACATGTAGGAGAGGCTAGACCATATTTGGGAAGTTGGTGGATTAACCAATGGTCAACTTGTAACACCCAGTTGAACTGAATCAGCATGGTGCTGGGTATAGATGGCCCACCTGAGTTGCTCACAGCATGAAAGGAGAGCTGGAGGGGAAGATGGTGCGCTGTTGGTTCTCCTGGAGAAGCTTGTCACGCTGGTTTTCCTGATATGAACTCAGCTGTTCTCATCGTTGGAGGAGCTCAGGTCCTAGCTGTCACTGAGGATGGCTGTGGTTCTCTTTGGGGGAGCTCTTGTCCTTACTTTGAGCATTGCTTCCTGGCTCCAGTGCAGATCCCTCAGCTGCTGGCACGGATCCTTCATCCTGCTGGCGCAGATTTTCTAGCTTCCACCACTGACCTTTGGGCCTTCCCAGTGCAGGTCCTTGATACAGACTCACATGAGACATTGGTGTGGGCTCTGGGCCTCCAGCTGGACTTTTGGAGGACATTGCCATGGGATCCAGGCCCTCAGCTGGATTCTTTGGGTCTCTAGTGTGTGGACAGAGCTCCCACACTCTTTTGCATTTGACTTTCTGGGTGAATATTATAAAATAATCCTGTAAATTATGTGTCCTGTATTGAATCTATTCCCTTGCAAACCCTGACTATAACAGGAAGCATTTTCTGTTACTCCTTTGGCACATTACCTAGAGACATCTAAAAGGAAAGGGACATGAGTTTCCAAAACACTTATTATGGGTGTGATAATTTTAAATGAGTTTTCTCATTTTAAATAAGTATACACTTCTGTGCCTGGTGTTACGTTGATAATTTTATATTCTTTTTCTTAAAGAGGGTTTGTAAAATTGTATATATTCTCTCAAGGCTTAGACCTGCCTCAGATGTATCACTATTATTATTATAATCAGAAGACTTAGGAAGAGGCAAATGGTGTCCTCGTTTTCCGAAACATAGGTTATAGAAATTAACAGCCAGCCAAAGGGGAGCCAATGCTTCCTCAGGTGTTTCCTCCTTTCTTTTGGTTTCCCTTTATCTTCTCCCCTCTTGCCGGCTGCCCTCCTTCTCTAGCATGAGCAGGCTCTTCTAGAGTGCTGGAAATATCAAAACCCTGCTGCCGTGGATTTTACATTGTAGTTGGGGCAACAGGCAAGCAGAACATAAATAATGCATTTTGCATGGTGGTGAGCGCTGGGAAGCAAACCAGACAAGAGTGAGGGAGAGTAAGTCAGGTTGGGGATGCTGTAGGTCTGTGAAAGTCTTTTTAGAGTGGTGACATTACAGCAGAGTCCTGAGTGGTGAGCAAAAGTCAGTCCTGGAGGTCTGAGGATCGTTCAGTGGAGGAAAGAGCAAGTGGAGCTCTGGGGTGAGAGAGACTTGGCCCATGTGACTGACAGGTGGCAGCTGGTGGCAGAGGGCTGAGGTTGGAGCTTTAGGCAATGGCCATTTGATGGGGATTGTTTTTATTTCAAAGATTCTGGGACACCATGGCAGGATGGCGTCAAGTATGGGACAGATGTTGATTCTGAGGGCTGATAAGTGCATAGAGAAGAAAACCATAGGTCGGAGGGGTCCCACAGGTGCCTCTTGAACAAAGCATGCTAAGCCACCTACAGTACTTCCTTTCTTGTGATATTTATGTAAAGAAGAAATTAAAGGACTCCTGTAGACTTCATGGATCATGTTTATAAAAGCATTTAATGAGATAACTTAGGATAGTAAAATACGGAGTAGATGGTAATGTTTTGCTATAAATTTGCACATGTTTGGGCAACATATTGATGTCAAGACCCAATTAGATTCAGCAAATGCCTGCTTTTCAGAGTTCTAGGTAGCCAGTACTAGGAGGAAAGCTTACAAATTTGACATCAGGGTCTGCATGACAAATAAAAATAAATACACTTAAAATACATTGCCCTTTAAGATAAGTATTAACTGTAGCTTTTTATTTCACTTTGTAGGTTGATTCATATTTAGCTCATTTAGTCATTTAGGCATTCTAAAATGGTTATCTGGATTTATTTTAAAAGGTAAAAATGGATGCAGAATTGGTTTAAAAATATTCTAAGCAAAGGGAGCCCAAGTGAGAGTGAAATGACATTGAGTGAAGGTAATTTTGCCCCCAAGAATAGTGGTTCTGGCATTGTAAAAACCAGTGTGGGTTGCTTATAGGCAAGAGAAAGTAATCTTGTTAACTTGCAACAGATGATCTCTTGGGCCACTGTTAATCAACTCAGGACAGAGGGAATGTGGGTAACCCGACCTGCAGGTGCAGGAGCTCGGCGCTGCAGAAGGTCTTGCTACGGGGTCTGTGAAGAATCCTGCCTGGGAAGACGCTCCTTCGGAGTTTCCCCTGTTATCCCGGGGAGGCCTGGCTTGGGTGTAGGCTGCTCTTGGCCAGGTAAGGGCAGGCACATTTGAGACAAAGTCCCATATCCTAGTGGGCAAGGTCATCAGAGCAAAGGGAGTCAGGCTGCATTCCCAACAGCAGAATGCACGCTGGGCAGTTAAAAATAAATTCCTTTACAAGCATCAACTAGACTCTTTAATATAGCAGTGCCATCGACATTGTCTTTTTGCTTTCTCAGTATGCATGTGTGTAGGCATCATGTATGTACTATTTGGTGTGCATTTTAGATGGAGGCCTGGGAACACTTAGCACTTGCAAAAGTTCATAGAAGAGGAAGGAGACAATGAACATCATGATAAGACCAGGAGGCAGAATTATGACATCCACAGTGTCTCTCAGGCAGCTACTTCTGCGGTGAGGAGAGAACTAGAAGTGTAGATTTGTTTAGCAAATCACAGTTTTTGTTACGCCTCCCAAGATGCTTTTTCTTCGTCCTAGCTCTGTGAGCCCATGGAAGTTTGGCCCCGTATTACATAAAGGGATTTCTGAGCCCTGAGAGACGATGTGTCTCAAGATGCCATCAGTCAAGCCCAGCAGCTGGCTCTTGAGTCTTACCTTACACGAGCTGGACGACCCAGGGTAAGTCTCAGTCTCCTGATTGGAGGAATGGGACTGATAGTCTTCCCTTCCTCATGTTGGATCTGTGTTGAGGGTGAGCAGAACAGTGCCTAGCAGAGTAAGTGCTTGTGTCAGCTTTGGCAGAGAAGGGGCTGAGGTGAGGAGACAGGACTTGGAGCCAGACGGGTTTGGTTTTTTATTGTTTTTTTTATTTTGTGTTTCTGGTACTGAGGATTGAATCCAGGGCCTTTGCACTGAGCTATATCTCTACTCCCTTTTAAATTTTTATTTTGAGACTGGATTGTGCTGCGTTGCTAAGTTGCCCAGGTTGGCCTTGAACTTGAATCCTCCTGTCTCAGCCTCCCAGAATGCTGGGATCACAGGGATGTACCACAGTACTCAATATCATATTTGGTTTTTAAAACTCCTCTGTCTATAACAAAGGGGAAAATTGGTATTCTAGCCAGACCACTCTTTGGTGGCATGAACATTTGAGTAGATAATGGTAACAAGGTGCTGGCCCAGAATCGGGTTTTAGGCCTCCTCGTATGGTGACACTCTTGTGTTGTGTGCCTTGTCTTTATTACTGTTAGCTGCTCAGCAGAAACATCTTATGAAACCTGGAAAACTGATACAGGCTGTGTCCTCCCTCAAGACATTTGGGAAGAACTGTCTACAGTTTTTCTATTGCTTCTGTAAAGACTACTAGAAGAAATAGCCAGGCCTGGTGGCAAAGGCCTATTATTCTAGTACTCTGGGAGGCTGAGACAGGAGGATTGCAAGTGCAAGCCTAGCCTGGGAAAAATCAAAAAAATCCCTGGGATATAGTTCAGTTCAAAGGCTCTGAGTTCAATCCCAAGTACTGGGAGGGAAAAAGACTAGAAGAAATAGTATGATGGAGGGAGAGAATCTAGGAATTGCAAATGGCTCCCTTCTTTTCCTGAAGGAAGAAACCCGAAGGTGGGACACGGAGGAGCAGCTGTCAAGGGCAGGGTTGGCAGCCCCCTTCTGTACAGGGCCAGCAAGTAAAGACTTGACTCTGCTGGCCAGAGGGTCCTGGTTTCACTTGTCCCACTTTGCCCGTCAGTGTGAAATCAGCCGTAGCTGGTATGTAAACAGATGAGTGTTCCAATAAAACTTTATTTACAAAACCAGCCATTGGCCCAGACTTAGCCTACAGGCCATAGTTTGTTGAACTATTATTTTAGCAATGAAAAAAGAGTGCATTGGCAGGACCCCACTTGGGCAAGGCTTAGATGGGGTTTAACATTTTAAAGATAACCTTCCTTGATATATTATTCATGGAGAAACCTCCTAGAGTTTCAAAGCATCCAACGTTTCATGGAAAAATCTGGCCATTCCAACCATACGTCAAGCATGAGCTTTGGGTATTTCTAATTTTAGATATGTTTTTGGTGACAGCTGGATCAGTCCAGTGTCAGTCTGGCAAACTACAATGTTAGGCCTGGATGATGAATTCCTGGCACAAGCCAGGGGTTTCCCTAGATTTCTCTGTCTCCTAACCTCTTGTGCCCTCTCTGATGTCCCCACACATGCCCCTTGCTCATTTCTTGCAGAGCTGGCCATCCCCATACTCAGGTATTTTATCTTCTCACTTTTTCTATTGTGGAGGGGACAAGATCGGCCCATGCCGAGATGTTGCTTTGAAAGGAGAAAGCTCTCGGGACTGGTTGTCCAATAATAGCTTATTCTGGTCCTGGGCTCTATTGTGTTTGCTTAACATTTGGGTTTCTGCCAGGTAATTTACCTATAAGCTATGCACAGAAGAAAAAAAGAAACCATCCATCTAAAGTATTCAGATTTTGGCCTTAATTAAAATGCAGAATAAATATGGAAAGGCTAAAGAGCATGAATTATAGATACTGGGGTTTCTATATTAAAATCGGTTTTCATCTTTGCAGGCACCGTGTTTATGGCAGGGAGGAAGTGTGTATACAAGTCGGCAGAAAGCAATATAATTATGATTCTGTGTGCTTAGCAAGATGGGAAATGGATCTATTGTAAGAGCATGAATCCTCCTCTACCTTTCTCATTTCACTGTCTCTGTGGATTTTTTTTTTCCACTTCGATTCTATAAATGGCTAATCCTGACCCTTGTTATTTAAATTGCTTCACCATGGCTAGAAAAGCAGACTTTGCCTCTCTAAAAGCTCTCCCTCACCTGGCTGGAGGGGCAAAGACTTTTTCCATTCATTGCTGCTCCCTGGAACATGGCCCACTAGCTGTGAGCACAGAGCTTTCCGAGGCAGAATGACAAGGCTTGGGTCTTCAATGAGATCAGCCCACAGTTCACTCACTTGAGAGTTGAAAGCACTGGGATTTTCTGTTGGGGTCTCAGAAGGGAGATGAAGAAGCCCCAAGGAGCAGAAATCAGGGGTCCAAGTCTGTGGATACCTGCACAAGGGCTGGGATGGATAAAGAGAAAGAATGTTGAGGTCAGAGGTCACCTGCGTGCCAATTTCATAATTGGGATTTTTTTTAAACATTCAAATTTACAAATCAATGTCGATTACAGGTTAGGTAATAACACATTGTTTTAAAGTGTAGTGTTGAGAAGAATCCTGAGAATTAATCTCCATTCCTGATGAACTTGGAAAAACCAGTGAATTAGATGTAAAACTAACACTTATGCCATAATCAATATGGGTGCGGAGAGGCTTTTTGTAACAGACAGAGTCAACTTTTCTAGAATGCAGTGACTGCTTAGAGAAATTTAGTTTTACAGAAAAATGATGCTTTAAAAACATTCCAGCTCCTCAAATGTATGAAGAATGTGTTCTCAGCCTGTGTGGTGGGTCCCGGCTCCTGCTTGGCTGTCCCCTGGATGGGTGACGGGAGGGTGTGAGCCGGTGCTAATCTGAGTCACTCTGGTGGGAGGCGGAAGCCTGGCTATTTCTTGTCAGTGGAGAAAGAATGAGTAGGAGGGAAGAGCTTTGCATTCTCTGTGGTAGAGGCTGAAGGCTGCTGTCCTCTTGTTTTTAGAATCACTTCTGACAACTTTTCCATTTTTGCCTGAAGGCACCTGTTGCTGTTTTCCATGTGGATTTTTTTTTTATTTTAAAGAGAAGAAAAAACAAAACAAATCAAAAGAAGAACAAATTTTCAAAACAACATAATAGGAGGGTAACAATGGTTAATACATTACGTATTACTATCTTTAAGTTAGTTATTCAGGACACCAGACATTAGCATTCAATTGTCCAAACATTATTGGCACAAACCTTACTCTTCAATGAACTAAGTAAAATTGGTAGTGTATCTATCTTAACCATCTTATATATATATACAATTTTTTTTCCCTTTCCCTTCTTTCTTTTCCCTATTCCAGTCTCTCTTTCCTTTGGACCAGTTTCTTTTTGATTCACCATGTCTATTGTACATTTTGGATCTTATTTACTCTTTCAGTTTCTCATACTAGAGAGACAATACGATGCTTACACATGTGCTTCTGGTTTATTTCACTTATGAGTATTTTCTCGAGTTGCATCCATTTACCTATAAAAGTCTCCAGTTTATCCTTCTTTATGGCTGAATAGTACTCCATTGTATAAAAATACCACAACTTTCTTATCCATTCCTCAGTTGATGGGCATTTGGGTTGTTTCCAAGATCTGGCTATTACAAATTGTGCTGCTATAAACATGGGTGCACATATATCGCTGTGGTACGATGTTTTTAATTCTTCTGGGAAGATGCCCAGAAGGGGAATAGCTGGGTCAAATGGGACCTCCAACCCTAGTTTTTTGAGGAATCTCCACACTGACTTCCACAGTGGCTGTACCAGTCGACACTCCCACCAACAGTGAAGAAGGGTTCCTTTTTCCCCACAGCCCCTCCAGCATTTGTTATTAGTTGATTTCTTTATAGTAGCCATTCTTTCTGGGGTGAGATGGTATCTCAGTGTTGTTTTAATTTGCATCTCTCGAATGACTAGTGATGTTGCACATTTTTTTGTATATTTATTTGCCATTAGTATTTCTTCATCTGAGAAATGTGTATTCATCTCAGATGCCCATTTTTGGAGTGGGTCTTTAAATTTGGGAGGTCTGATTTTTTTGAGTTCTTTATATGTTCTCGATAGTAATCCTTTGTCTGAGGAATAGCTGGCAAACACTTTTTCCCACATTGTGGGTTGTCTCTTCACTCTGTTGGTGGTTTCTCTTGCTGTGCAAAAGCTTTTTAATAAGATGAGATCCCAGTTATTGATTCTTTGGGATAGTTCCCGTGCGGTTGAGTTTTTATTCACAAAGTCTTTGCCTACACCAATGTCTCCGAGGGTTTTACCTATCCTACCTTCCAGCAGATTTAATGTTTCTGTTTTAATATTTAGATCTCTGATCCATTTTGAATTTAGTTTAGTGCATGGTGAAAGATATGGGTCTAGTTTTAATCTTCGGCATGTGTAGAGCCAGTTTTTCCAGCACCATTTATTAAAGAGGCTATCTTTCTTCCAGCGAATGTGTTTGGCACCTTTGTCAAAGATAAGGTGGCTTAGTATGTCTGGGGTTGTTTCAGCATCTTCTAATCTGTTCCATTGATCTTCAGGTCTGTTTTTTTGCCAGTACCACACTGTTTTTATCACAGTAGCTTTATAGTATAATTTCAAGTCAGGGACTGTGATGCCCCCTGCCTTGCCTTTGTTGCCCAGAATTGCTTTTGCTATTCTAGGTCTCTTCTGATTCCAAATGAATTTTAGGATTGTTTTCTCTAATTCTGTGAGATATGCTGTTGGAATTTGGATTGGAATTGCATTAAATCTGTATAACAATTTTGGAAGTATGGCCATTTTCACTATATTGGTTCTTCCTATCCAGGAGCAAGGGATATCTTTCCATTTTCTGATATCCTCTTCAATCTCCTTTTTCAGAGTACTGTAGTTTTCAGTATAGAGGTTTTACATCCTTTGTGAGGTTGATTCCTAGGTATTTCATTTTTTTGGATGTTATTGTGAAAGGTATTGTTTCCCTAATTTCTCTTTCAGTAAGTTTGTTATTTGTGTACAGGAAGGCTATTGACTTTTGAGTATTGACTTTGTATCCAGCTACACTACTGAATTTGCTTATTAAATCTAGCAGTTTTTTAGTGGAGTTTTTGGGGTCTTCTGTGTAGAGTATCATGTCATCTGCAAATAATGATAATTTAACTTCTTCCTTTCCAATCATTATTCCCTTTATTTCTTTCTCTTGTCTAATTGCTCTGGCTAAAGTTTCCAGAACTATATTGAATAAGAGTGGGGACAGTGGACATCCTTGTCTTATTCCTGATTTTAGAGGGAAGGCTTTCAGTTTTTGGCCATTTAGTATAATATTGGCTGTTGGTTTGTCATAGATAGCTTTTACCAGATTGAGATAAAGACCCTCTATTCCAATTTTCTGTAGGGTTTTTATCATGAAAAGGTGCTGGACTTTGTCAAAAGCTTTTTCTGCATCTATTGAGATGATCATGTGATTTTTGTCTTTGGTTCTGTTAATATGCTGTATTACATTTATTGATTTACTTATGTTGAACCATCCCTGCATCCCAGGGATGAATCCAACTTGGTCATGGTGTATAATCTTCTTGATGATTTGTTGGATTCTGTTTGCCAGTATCTTATTAAGGATTTTTGCATCTATGTTCATTAGGGAGATTGGCCTGTAGTTCTCTTTCTTAATTGGGTCCTTCTCTGGTTTTGGTATCAGGGTAATGCTTGCTTCCAGGAATGAATTTGGGAGTATTGCTTCCCCTTCAATTTCATTGAAAAGTTTGAGAAGTAGGGGCGTTAGGTCTTCTCTAAATTTCTTGTAGAATTCAGCAGTGAATCCATCAGGGCCTGGGCTTTTCTTTGTTGGGAGGTTTTTAATTACATCTTCAATTTCATTGGTTGATATTGGTTTATTTAGGATTTTTAAATCTTCTTGATTCAGCTTTGGTAATTCATACGAATCTAGGAATCTGTCCATTTCTTCTGCATTTTCCATCTTAGTAGAATATAAATTTTCAAAATAGGTATAGATGATCTTCTGGATTTCTGCAGGGTCCGTCGTGATATCACCCTTTTCATTTTCAATTGCATGGATTTGAGTCTTTTCTTTTCTTTTTTTAATAAGGTTGGATAAGGGTTTGTCAATCTTATTTATTCTTTCAAAGAACCAACTTTTTGCTTCATTGATTCTTTGTATTGTTTTTTTAGTCTCCAATATGTTAATTTCTGCTCTGATATTTATAATTTCCTCCCTTGTACGGGCTTTTGGCTTAACCTGCTCTTCTTTTTCTAGAAGCTCGAGGTTCACCCTTAAGTTGTTTATTTGCACTTGCTCTATTTTCCTGATATAAGTATTTAATGCTATAAATTTCCCTCTTAGGACTGCTTTCATTGTATCCCATAAGTTCCGGTATGTTGTACTGTCATTATCATTCAGTTGTAGAAAGTGTCTAATTTCTTCTTCTTTTTTTTTTTTTGTGGGTACCGGGGGGTCGACCTCAGGACCTCACACGCCAGCGGGCGCCCGTGCCACTGAGCGATATCACCGGCCCCTTTTTCGTATGTGGGTTCCGGGAGTCGAACTCGGGCCCTCGCGCTTGCCGGGCAGGCGCTTAAGCCACTGAGCCATCTCACCGGCCCAAATTTCTTCTTTAATTTCATCTGTGACCCATTGGTTGTTCAGGAGGGTGCTGTTTAATTTCCATGTGTTTAGGGAGTTTTTGTGAGATCTTTTGCCATTGATTTCCAATTTCATTGCACTATGGTCTGATAATATGCATGGGATAATTTGAATTCCTTTGCATTTACTTAAGCAGGTTTTATGAGCTAGTATGTGGTCTATTTTGGAGAACGTCCCATGTGCAGCTGAGAAAAATGTGTATTCTGATGTTGTGGGATGGAACACTCTGTAGACATCTACTAAGTCCATTTGTTCAAAAGTTTGGTTCAGTTCTACTATTTCATTATTGATTTTCTGTCCAATTGATCTGTCTTTTTGTGACAGTGGAGTATTGAGATCTCCCAATATAATTGTGTTAGTGCTTATTTGATTTTTCATGTCCTTTAGTACTTGTTTTATATAGCTTGGTGCATTGGTATTTGACACATATATATTTATGATCGTTATCTCTTCCTCTTGGATTGTTCCCTTTAGAAGGATGTAATGACCGTCTTTATCTCTCTGAATCCTTCTTGGCTTGAAGTTCACTTTGTCTGCAAAAAGAATAGCTACCCCTGCTTTTTTCTGGGTTCCTGTGGCATGGAGTATTGTCTTCCAACCTTTGACTTTCAGTCTATGAATTTCTTTCTGAATTAAATGTGTTTCTTGTATACAGCATATTGTTGGATCTTGCTTCTTGATCCATTTCGCCAGTCTGTGCCTTTTGATTGGTGAATTGAGACCGTTAACATTGATGGTTAAAACTGATATGTATTGACTTATACTTGTCATGATATTTTCCTGTTGTTGGTTCCCACTCTTCGTTTTTCCCTTTTCCTGCTATTTAATTATCTGCCCTGCCTGGTGGATTCCTTCTGTTGGGGTTCCTATCTCTTTCTAGAATGTCCTTCAGAACATTTTGAAGTGCTGGTTTGGTGGTCATAAATTTTCTCAGATGTTCTTTGTCATGAAAGTATTTTATTTCTCCATCAATTTTGAAAGATAGTTTTGCAGGGTACATCAATCTGGGTTGAAAATTATTTTCCTTTAGAGCTTGAAATACATCATTCCAAGCTCTTCTTGAATTGAGGGTTTGTGCTGAAAAGTCAGCTGTGATTCTGATGGGTTTTCCTTTATAGGTGATTTGTCTCTTCTCCCTAACAGCTTTTAAGATTCTGCCCTTCTGTTGAATTTCTGGGATCTTGACTATAATATGTCTGGCTGAAGTTTTTTTTTTATCATGTCTAGTTGGTGTTCTAAAAGCTTCAGTTATAGGGGCGTCAAATTCCTTTTCTCTTCCAGGAAAGTTCTCCCTGATTATGTCTTTGAACAAGGTTTTAATGTCATTGATGCTATCTCCTGCTTTTTCATTTATTCCAATTATTCTTAAGTTGTTTATCTTTGAGCCATCTAGCAGCTGCTGAATTGATTTTTCATGGTCCCTTGCTGTTTTTAAGAATTCTTCCTTTTCATGATCAATAATTGCAAGCCTGTCTTCTGTATCTGAGATCCTGTCCTCGCATTGGCTTAATCTGCTACAAATACTTTCAATGGAATTTTTGTTCTCTTGGATATCTGCTTGAATCTGCCTTATGGATTCCATTTCTTTCTTATGCTGAGCATTCATGGTTTCTATAGTTTTCTTAAGCTCATCTTTTTTTTTTTGTCTGTATCAGCTATAGTGTCCTTAAGCATGGTCTTCATTGTGGACATTATCTCTGCAGTTATCTGTGAGATTATTTCTGTTTTAATTTTTTCCAGAGCCTCATTCAGTTGCTTTGTTGTTACCACTTCAGATAGGCCAGGTGGGTGGCTTTCGGATTGTCCCACCTCGTTGCCCCCTAGGTTTGCCTTTGGTGAATTGGATGTGTGGGGTTGCGTCTTGTTTAAGTGTCGTCTCATTTTTTCTTTCTTTAATTCCTGGAGTGATGTTTGCAAATTACCTATGGTAGGTTACTTTATTGCTAGTGTTTAAGATCTTTAGAAGATGACTACTTCTCTGCAGTATCTTCCAAGTGGAGCTTGCTTTTGGTTTTGAGCTTTCTGCCAGATCCTACCTCTTCAATTCGTTGGATGTGAGAAGTTGCTACCTGTTTGGCCCAGTCCTTGATTCTTTGGTACTGTGCCACTGTATTTTCTGTGTCCCTTAGTCAATCTCAATCATGAAATATCAGGAAGGAAAGATGTTTAGAACAATTATTTCACATTTGGCTATAATGTTAACTAAAGCATCAAACACAGCCTAGAAAATGACAGACTGAGCTATATAGAGTTGCGGTTATATAACAAAATCTAAAACACACCAGAAAAATTATATGCAGTATACAAGTCCTATGTATGTCAATTTTTCCCTGAGGAGTTTAAATTTAAAATGAGTTAAGGAGGAAATAGAGTGTTGGGAGAATAGGAAGGAATTAGATGTAAGGTTAGAGGACCAAGAGGGATCCCACTAAAATTGGGACACTGGTGCAGAGGACTAGTGGTAAAAAGAGAAGGAGGGGATAAAAGGAAGAACAGATCACAACCACAATCACAAAGAAGTTAGAGGCGCTGTTTACACTCATATAAAAGCCAGAAAGAATAATGAAGGAAAGAGCAAATACACATACAGAAACAAAAATGAAGATAAAAACAATAAAACAGACAAAACAAAAATAAAACCCCACCAAAAAAAAAAAAAAAAAAAAAAAAAACCTTCTCCAGAACAAAAAACAAATGAGTGAGAAAAAAAAAAAAAATTAGTTCCAGGTGTTGACTCTGCTGTAGGCAGGCACCGTGTGGTGACAGAGTCCTGTTCCGTGCAGGTCGGTCCCAGTAAGCCAGGAGCGGCTCACTGGCGGGCGGTGAGCAGAGGCCCGTACTTTCAGGGAGAGACCAGTCTAGCTCGCCTGTCGCTCTCAGTGCCCTTTCACTATCCCTGGGCCTGAGAGGCGCAGTGCGCTGCCCGGAGCGTGGGTTCCCTGCACTGGTTTCCCGCCGCTTTGATTTTCGCCACACCCCCCACAATGGCGCCGGGCCAGTCGCTCTCTGGCGCGGGACAGGTGTGGCTGAGAGACCAGTCTCGTTCGCCTGCTGACCTCAGCGCACTTTCATGGGCCTGAGAGGCCCCGCGCTGCCCTGTCCAGAGCACGAGTGTCCAGCGCTGTTTTTCTTTCCCGCTGCTCTCTTTTGCCACACCCCCCACAATGGCGCCCGGCTGGTCGCTCTCTGGCGCGGGGCAGCTGTGGCTGAGAGACACTCACCGCTGGCCAGTGCAGTTCTCCGCCGCTCCCCTGCCTCGCCACTGTCTTTCGATCCTCCGTGGGGGCTCCGTGGGCGCCAGCTGTCACCGTGTGTCGGTAGAATTGAGCTTCTGTCGCGCTGCTATTCCTGGGATGGTAGAAGGTGCGTGCGCGGTCTGCTCCTTCTTCTTTGTTGGAAAGCACCCTTCACTGGTGCTGGGGGTCCCAGATTGCGCTTCAGAACTTTTCTGGGTTCCGGGGAGGCATCTCCCCCCTCCTGCGCTTTCCCGGTCGCTATATTCCCATGTTCCAATGGTAACTTTTAGAGAGATCTTCGCTGCCTGCTTCTTACTCATCCGCCATCTTTTTCCTCTCCTTCCATGTGGATTTGAGGATGAGGGAAGAAGATGGAATCCACAAGATTTGAAAAGAAAATCCTGTTGCCATAATATTATAGTTTTTTTCTCTTGTGTTACTGTTTTTATTGCTATGGCTTCTTTCGTGGTATTGAGGTTTCTCTCGAGAGTGGCCCGGGCAGCCACATCCTAGGAAAGCCCTGACTGGCTGAAGTTCTGCTGGGCTGTGTGCTCAGGTGAGACACAAGGAGGATGTGAGGCCAGGATGCAGGGAGCAGAAGAAATCGATCACTCACAGGTTCCAGAGAAGTTAGATAGGAGGAAGTCAGGAGGCTGCAGGGAGCTCGAACAGCAGGCAAAAGGGGGGAGAGAGAGAGATAGCAAGTGAGCGAGAGAGAAACATAGAAACAGAAAGAGACAGATAGAGAGAGGGAGAGGGACAGAGACAGAGAAAGAGGGACACACAGAGAGACAGAGAGAGAGAGAGAGAGAGAGAGAGAGAGAGAGAGAGAGAGAGAAAGGGAAAGAGGCAGAGATGGGGCAGGAAAGGGAAAGGGACAGGGACAGGGAGAGGGGCAGAGAGAGGGAGAGAGAGAACATGTGAGGACTGGAGCCTTTGGGTTTCAGGTGTTACCCATGTAGGTCTCTCCGGGATTCTGACTGGTGGGTTAGTCCCAGCAGGCAGGGCTCAGAGGGGACGTGCTACACCCGAGAGGGGCCACTGCGGCACATGTGTGCAGTCCCTGGGGAAGTGGGGCTTGGTGAGGAAGGCAGGCAGTGTATGTAGCTGTCACACAGAGAGGTGGGCACCAGGAGGCAAGGATCTGGGTCGACTTCATGCAGGCAGAGGACCGGACCCTGCATCCACAGTGGTAGCGTTCTGCTTCTGTATAAGAAAGTTCAACCTGTATTCAAAATGGATACTGGGGCTACCCACAATGATAAGAATCCACTACAGATTATTGATGCAAAATTTCACAGTTGTCATATTGAGTGATTTTCCCTCGACCTTCATCTCTGAGCAGCCCCACCACGTGAGCAGGGAACTGTGACCCACTGATCAATCCAGCCCACACCTGTGTTCAAAGTGAGGGATTTGAAAGCTCGGTCTGGTGCCCTTCCCTGCAGTATGTCCTGGCCTCTTGCAAGGCGCGGTGGCTGTCGAGAAGCCATGACAGAAAGTGGGTAGCCTACTAAGTCTAAAATACTCACTCCCCGGCCCCTGCATTAGACCATAGGGAAAAAATAATCAAATCTAAACTATTTTAGAAATATCTGGAAATTTCACTATCTGTAGTTGTAGGTCTGGGGGATCTTTCTTTGACCTCTTCCAAGCCTCTACATGAACTATTGCTACTTCTGTTGGCCAGAGGTGGGTCCACATCCCACAGGTTGACTTGGTGATATTCTAAAAGGAAAAGTGTTTTTCCCCTCCCTCTCTCTCTCTCTCTAGCTTTTTGAAGCCATATAATAGAAATCATCATGTGACAGGCAACTTTTTTTACTCATTATGAGATCGTAAAGGTCACATTGCTCAGATTGGGTTTGCAAGCACAATACCTGGCTAACTGAAACGTGTCAGAGGCTTTACCTAGTTGTCAGGCTGACACAGATTTTGACAGTTCCCACAAACAGAACTGTTTTTATTTATCTCATCCACTCCACATTTAACACCTTCTCCATTTGCCTCTCCCTCTCTGTGGCTGCTCTTCATGGCCCAGGCTTTTAACAATTGCAGCCACAAGGATGGAGACGCTTGAAAGCCTGTCATCAACTGTCCCCTTCATTGTGTCCCTTTTTTCCTGAAACAGCCTAGAATGTCACAATCTTGCAGGGAAATTACTACATATAGAAACACCCAAGATGCTGGGCCACATGGGACACCCCATAATTTTTGTAGCAGCAGAAACAAACAGCTACTTCTTGATTATGCCTTGTATGAGCTGTGTTTATTGCATTTTATACTTCAAAGCTCTGAAAATTGCAGCATCTTCTAGGCAAATCTATATCAACTATCCATGAACAACCTACTCCTTTCGCTTCAAGCCTTCGTGACATAGAGCTCTGTGGTGTTCGTTTGTAGACTGGAATTATGTGATCTTCTAAAACACTTCCCCTTGGATGGGAGATTTTTTTGAAAACCTGTAAAATAAAATCCCTGCAAACAATGCTCTGCAGAGGTATGTGCAAAATATATGGCGTCTTTAGCAGCCAGAGGTGCCTACAGTTTTGATAACTTTAATTGGCTCCCTGAAGCAAAATTATTCCTGGGTTAACCACGGCATATTTCTTAAAACATGGCAGAATTTGGCCTTAGGAAATTTCTTTTAATTCTAATATATCAAAATTACTGGCTGTTTACATGAGAACTATTCTACAGAGGATTATCTGTTTAAGATGTAATTGTATACTGAAAATGAATTGCAAATAGAGAGCAAAAATAAAACACAGACAAATCATTTATAAGTGGTGCACCTTCTTTAGACACCTAGTTAGTTTTTTATATTTATTTTTGGTTTTCTACCTCATTTCTTCCCTTGTTGTCTGGATGATGTTAAAGTGGTTTGCTTTGATGAGACCTGGTTGAAAGATTTGAAGGACTTTAGAGATACGAGGTATGTGGCTAGCTCTTGGGGCTGTGTCCCTGTGAGAAAGGAAAATTCTCTTTTTTCTTTATTATATTTTTGTAGTTATTATCTACATTTCATTTTTTGCTTTATATAATCAACTTTAATAAACTCAAGAAAGTATAACACAGTATACCCACTGTGTCCCAAGGGGCTCATAGTATTATTTTTTAAAATTTTATTTTACTAGTACATGTTTGTTGTACATGATGTTTACATTTATCTTAGGGAGCGAACACATGTACTTAACATACCTTGATTCTTTTTGTTCTCCTTTCCTTTCCCTAACTACCTCCCTCCTTCTGTCTCTCGATTGCTTTATCCCATTTTATTATTACTATTATTATATTTTTTAAGTTCATGTTTGCAACATATATTATTGCATTCATTGTGGGTAGCTGGTGCATATGCATGATTCATCTTAAATCTTTTTAGGCCCATTTTCCCTTCCCCACTCCCCTCATACTCAGGCTCTTGAGCCTTTCCCCATTTGCAAAAAGTCTATCTCTGTTTCCTTTTATCAGCATTTTATTTTGTTATTTATTTGTATTTTGGATTACTCAAATGAGAGAAATCATATTGCATTTAACCTTGTGTGTCTGATTTATTTCACTTAACATTATGTTTCCAAGGAGTAACCATTTTTCTACAAGTGTCTGGTATTTATCCTTCTTTGTAGTCTAGTAGTATTCTATTCTATATGGCTACCACATTTTCTTTATCCATTCATTTCTTGATGTACATACAGGCTGCTTCTAAGATTTAGATGTTATCAATTGTGCTACTATAAACATGGGTATGCATGTATTACTGTAACAGGATGTCTTTAGCACTTTTGAGAAGATACCTAGCAGGGGTATAGTTGAGTCAAATGGAATTTCTATTTTTAATTGTTAGAGACATTGCCATGCTAATTTCCATAATTGTTGTCCTAGTTTACCTTCCTTATTAAAATTGCAGAAGAGTTCCGTTTTCACTGCAGTGATGCTAGCATTTGTTATTACTTGATTTTTTTGATGATTGCCATTCTTTCTGGCATAAGACAAAATCTTAGTGTTGGTTTAATTTGTATTACTCTAATGGTCAGAGATGTTGAACATTTTTTCATATGCTTATTATCTATAAGTTTTCTGAGAAGGGTCTATTCATTTCACTTGCCCATTTTTTGATTGAGTCTTTTATTTTGGGGAGTCTAATTTTTTTGAGTTCTTTACATATTCTGGGTATTAGTCCTCAGTCTGAGGAATAGCTGGCAAAAATATTTCCCATTTTTTATTCTATTGATTGTTTTTTTCTTTTGCATTTCAATTTGATATAATCCCATTTGTTCATTCTTGTTGTTATTTCTTGTGCAATTGGAGCTCTGTTCAGAAAGTTCTTGCCTACACCTATGACTTCAAGTGTTTTACCTATCTGGTCTTCCAGTAAGTTGTTTCTTTTTTAATATTTAGATCTTTGATCCATTTTGATTTTAGTTTAGTACATCATGAGAGATATGGGTCCAGCTTCAATCTTCTGCATATGGATACCTCATTTTTCCAGCATCATTTGCTAAAGAGGCTATCTTTCTTCCAATATATGTTTCTGAGCCCTTTGTCAAAGACCAAATGGCTGAATGTGTCTGGGGTTGTTCTGACATCCTCTACTGTCAGTACCATGCAGTTTTTGTCACTGTGGCTTTGTAGGATAACTTGAAGTCAGGTATTGTGATGCCTCCTACTTCGCTCTTGTTGCCCAGGATTGTTTTTGCTATTTTTGGTCTCTTCTTGTTCCATATGAATTTTAGGATTGTTTTCTCTACTTCTGTGAGGAATGCTATTGACATTTTGATTAGGATTCCATTAAATCTATATGTCAGTGTTGGAAGTATAGCCATTTTGACAATATTGGTTCTGCCTATCCACGAATAGGGGATATCTTTCTATTCTACGTCTTCTTCAATCTTTTTCAGAGTATTGTAGTTTTCATTGTAGAGGTCTTTCACTTCCTTGGTTAGCTCAATTCCTAGGTACTCAATTATTCTTGATGCTCTTATGAATGGTATTGCTTTCCTAATTTCTTTCTTGGTGAGTTCTTTTTTGGTATGCAGGAACTTTATTGATTTTTGTGTGTCGATTTTGTACTCTGCTACATTGCTGAATTTGGTTATTAATTCTAGGAGTCTTTTGGTGGAATTTTTTTAGGTCTTCTGTGTAGAGGATTGATCATGTTATCTGCAAATAATGATAATTTGACTTCTTCCTTTCCTAGATGCATCCCTTTTCTGTCTTTCTCTTGCCTGATTGCTCTGGCTAATGTTTTGGTTTCTAGGTTGAACAGAAGTGGTGACAGTGGGCATCCTTGTCTTGTTTCTGATTTTAGAGGGAAAGCTTTCAATTTTTCCCTATTTAATACAATGTTGACCATTGGTTTGTCATAAGTGGCTTTTATCAGATTCAGGTAAGGTCCTTCTTTATATATTTTCTTCAGAGCTTTTTTTTAATATATCATGAATAGATATTGGATTGTGTCAAAAGTTTTTCTTCACCTATAGATATAGTCACACAGTTTTTGTCCTTGCTTCTGTTTGTATGTTTGTTATTTATTGATTTGCATACGTTGAACCATCCTTGCATCTCTCAGATGAAACCTACTTAATCATGATGTATGACCCTTTTGATGATTTGTTGCATTCTATTTGTCAATGTCTTATTGAGGATTTTTGCACCTATGTTCATTAAAGAGTTTGGCCTGTAGTTTTCTTTTTTAGCCGGGTCTTTGGTTTTGGGATCAGAGTGATGCTGGCTTCTAGGAATGAATTTGGAGCACTCCTTCTCTTTCAATTTTATTGAAGAGTTTGAGGAGCATTGGTGGTAAAACATTCTTAGAGGTCTTGTAGAATTGAGCCATGGATTCATCAGGTCCTGGGCTTTATTTAGTTGGTAATTTTTTTTTTATTACTGCCTACCTTTTGTTGCTTGTTATAGGATTGTTCAGAATTTTTATATCCTCTTGATTTAGTTTTGATAATTCTTATGAGTCTAGGAATCTGTCCATTTCTTCAAGATTCTCCAATCTGTTGGAATACAATTTTTCATAGCAGTTACTAACTTCTGAATTTCATTGCTGTCCATTGTCATTTTGCCTTTTCAGTTAATTGGATTGATGTGATTCTTTTCTGTCCCTCTCTTTTATTTTGTTAAGTTTGGATAAGAGTTTTTCTATTTTGTTTATCTTTTCATAGAACCAGCTCTTCAGTTTTTTGATGCTTTGTATTTTTTTGTCTCAATTTCATTAATTTGCTCTTTGATTTTTATGATTTCTTCCTTTTGTTTAGGCTTAGATTGTTGTTTCTCGACTATCTTGAGGTTTCTCATTAGGTTATTTATTTGAGATTGCTCTGTTTTTCTAATGTGAGCACTGACTCCAAAAAACTCCCCTCTTAGGACTGTTTTCATTGTGTCCCCTAGGTTCTGGTGTGTTGTTTTGGCATCGTTGTTTGTTTCCAGAAATTGTTTAATTTCTTCCTCAATTTTTTCTGTGGCCCATTGGATATTTAGGAATGTATTATTAGCTTTCCAGGTGTTTCTAAATTTTCTGTAGTTTCTTCAGTGATTGATTTCTAGTTTCATTGCACAATAATCTGATAGTAAACATGGCATGACTTTAACCCTCTCGTATTTATTTAAGCATGCTTTGTGGACTACTACGTGGTCTATTTTGGAGAAAGTTCCATGTACTGCCAAGAAGAATGTGAACTCTGCTGTAGTACGGTAGAACCCTCTGTAGATATCTATTAAGTCCATTTGTTCAAAGGTGTGGTTCAACTTTTATATTTCTTTGTTGATTTTTTTAGTTGATCTGTCTCTGTGGAACTCAGATATTGAGATGACCCAATATAATTGTGTTGGTATTTATTTGTTTTATGTCCATCAGTATTTGTTTTATGAAAGTAGGTGTATATATATTTACAAGTGTTATCACTTTCTGTTGGTTTGTTCCCTTAACTAGTATGTAGCAACCTTCTTTGCCTCTTCTAATCAGTTTTAGCTTGAAGTTTACTTTGTCTAAGAGGAAAATTGCTATCCCTTCTTGTTTTTGGGTCCTGGTACATAAATTATGGTCTTCCATTCTTTGACTTTTAGTCTATGAATATCTTTTTGAATTAGATGAGTTTCTTGAATGCAACAGATTGTTGGATTCTGCTTTTTGAACCAGGCTGTCAGTCTACATCTTTTAATTGGGAATTGATGCCATTAACATTGAGAGTTATTGCTGAAAAGTGTTCATTTATTTCTGACATTGTAGTCTTTTTTTGTTTATGACTCTTTTATTTTTCTTTTCTGTTTGTTTATCTATTTGTCTGGATTGATGTATTCATTTCATCTGAATTTTTCTCTTTGTTGGCTTCACTGTCTCTATTTAGGATATTCTTGAGTATTTTGGGGGGTGCTGGTTTGGTGTTTATGTATGTCTTACATTTTTCTTTTTTTCTTCATTTATTTTGAGAGAAACTTTTGCCAGATATGTTAATCCAGGTTGGAAATTATTTGCTTTTAGGGCTCAAAATACTTCACTCTAGCCTTTTTTGGCCTTTAAAGTTTGTGCTGAGAAGTCTGCTGTAATTCCAATGGATTTGCCTTTATACATGATTTTTCGCTTTCTTTGACAACTTTTAAGATTCCTTTTTTTTTTTTTTTTCTATGTGGGTACCGGGAGACGAACTCAAGACCTTGCACTTGCTAGCAGGCACTTATGCTGCTGAGCAATATCACCGGCCCTTTTTTTCCTTTATGTGGGTACTGGGAGTTGAACTCAGACCTCATGCTTTCCAGGAAGGCACTTATGCCGCTGAACTATCTCACTGGCCCCAACTTTTAAGATTCTATTTTTGTTGTTGTTGGACATCTGGAATTTTGAATAAGATGTGCAATGGGGAGCTTATTCTTTTTTTTCATCGTGGTTGGTTGATGTTCTGTAAGCATGGCCTACTTGTATGTTGAAATCCTTCTGCATATTTAGAAAGTTTTCTATTATGATTTCTGAAAACAACTTTTTATTCCTGTGTGCTGTCTGCTAGTTTCTCTCTAACTCCAATTAGCCTTAGGTTGATCTTCTTAGAGTCATCTACTAGCTGTTGGATGAATTTTTCTTGTTCTTTTATCATTTTTAAGGCTCCTCTGAGTAATTCATTGTAATTTACCATTTTTGTCTTCAGTTTCACATTGATTTTCACATTGGTCATTTCTGCAACATATGAATTCTATACAATTTTTTTCTGGTATTTCTGTCTGATACAATTTTTTAGCATCTATATCTTTGGTAAATTTGTCATCCATACTTTGAAACATTTTGGTTGGTTCTTCCAATTTTTCATTGTTTCTTCCATATCCACTTTTGGATCATTTCCTTTTTGAACTCATCAAGTTTTTTTTAACCTTTTTTTAAAACCTCTTCTTTAATCAGTTTGAAAAGCTTTCAGTAGCTGGCTGGTGTTTTCTTTTTTTCCCATTGGTGTCCCCTAGAGCTGCCTTGGAGGGGTTGGAAGACCTTGGGGACCTTTTGTTGCCTCCTTGTTTTTCCATGTTTTTCTTTCCTCTCTATATATTTTAATTTTTTTTGTGTGTCGAGTGTTGAGATGAAATAAGGAGAGGCTGTAGTTCATATAAAGATCATGTTAGTTAGCTTCTGCCTACCAGTGATATGATTGTAACTTTATTTGTTCAGAGATAGTGTTTACCCCTTCTGCTCTTTAATTTAAATGGTTTGGACCCTCTTCACTGTGTTATGAGGAGAGAAGTATTCCCAGCTATAGCATCATCAAGAGATCTGATAGTATATCATTTGTATGTGTCAAACCTTGCATTTATTTACACTTTCATCTTTTTTTTGTGGGTACCGGGGGTCGACCTCAGGATCTCGTGCGCCAGCAGGCACCCATGCCACTGAGCGATATCACCAGCCCTTTTTTCGTATGTGGGTACCGGGAGTCGAACTCAGGACCTCACGCTGGCTAAGCAGGCACTTATGCCGCTGAGCCATCTCACCAGCCTCTACACTTTCACCTTTTATCGCTATGCTTTACACCCCATAACTTATTGTTTTTAGTAGTTATTCTGCTACGGGAGGAGAAGGGAGGGTAAGAGATGGAGAAATGGCTGCAAGAGGCATGTAAGTCAGTAGGAGGAGAGGTAGATGGGAGAAGTAATAAGCAAATTAGATGGGAGGTCAGGTTCTAGTTGGAGTGTCAGTGGTGATGGTGTTAGGAAGATACATGTGGGGCAGGGGCAGAACGTATTTGGAGGGAGGCATAACTTGGGATTGAGGAAGGTAAAAGGTCATCAAAACCTGTTGATAACCTTAAAGCTGAAGAAGAGGCAAGGGAAAACAAGAGGCTATGTCAGATAAGGAGGATAAAAAAATAGAATACAGAGAATAGAAGATTAATGCAAAAGAAAATGGAAATGCCTGAAAAAAACAGAATATAAAGAAGAAATCTTGAAAAGAAGAATTTAACAGATATGAGAAACAAGTAGAGAATAAGAAAACAGTCTTGCTACAAAAGCTAGAATTGAAGAAAAGGAATAAAGAGAAAGAGAGAGAGACAGAGAGAGAACAACAACTAAATTAAAGAAAAAAAAAAAGAAAAATAATAAAAAAAACTCTGGCAGTGACCCAGATCGAACAATTCAATAAGAAAACATACCTACAATTCTCACGGGACTGCTATGCCATAGAGCCCGAGTGTCCACACAGTTCCCTTCTTGTCTTAGTTGTGGTCCGATTGCAGACAGCCATACCCAATTCCCGTCTTTTCCCTTGCACTCAAATCCTGACCTGAGCCAGTCTCAAGAATTTCCCTCTGCAGGCAGCAGACAGGATCTGACATGGTGCCCAGGTTTGGCTGAGAGGCTCTTTCCCTCCAAGCGTGGTGGTGGACTTGGGGCAGAGGGGCACCATTCACTGGCTTACCATCTCTCTGCCCAGATCCCGTGCGAGGTGGGTGAGTGGGAGAGCAGGCTTCCCTTGCCTGTGGTGAGTGCTGGAGAGGCTGCGTTCTCCAGCGTTTGGAGGCAGGTGATGAAGAGAAGGGCCTGGTATGTGCAGTCTGTCCCAGTCTGGCCTCTGCAGTGCTTGTTACCCCTCAGACGATCTGGGACACTATCGTGATGGCTGCTGCCTAGAGGAGCAGGGGTGAGGGTAGTGTGGGCCAGCTGTGGAGGTGCCACATCTGCTTTTCAACTATCCAGATACTTAGTTTTATCCACATTAATCTTTCAGATTAATTTTCCATTCGAGGGTGTAAGTCCCTTCCCGGCTTCAGAGTAGCTTTGTTTTTGGGGAATGTTCTCTGAGGTGACTCCTCCTCTAGTCAGCCATGTTGGACCTCCCTCAAGGCAAAGGGAAATTCTAAGCACGCTGTGGCAGAGATGGATTTGCTGCCATAAATTCGTGTAATCCCAAATATGCGGAAGTGATGTGGTGCAGATTTTGTGTGGCTGGAACACAGGGACAGGAGCAACAAATATGCTCTCTGGGTTCATAAAGAGGTGACCCGTGGTCCCACACCACCCAGGTTAAAAGGGCATCTGGATTCTCCAGGCAACCCTGAGAAGTCCAGAGTGGGGAATTTGGACTGGAAAGTCTCCCATGGAACTGGCCACTGCTCTTTACCTTGGGTGGTGGTTTCAGCAGGGGAGGTGGGGACAAAGTAATGGATGATGTGGAAACGCAAAAGCCTCCTGGGAAATCTGCATCCAATCCTGTTGCACCTACTGGCTGGTTTGTGGCAACAGGAAGAAAGCCCTCACATTTAAAGCTTGAGGAACTGGCATCTGCCATTTGTTGATTCTTAGTTTTGAGTATTCATTATCTTAATGACTCTTGACTTCATTTGGGGGGAATTATCTTATTGTATTGAGGTAAATTGAGGCACCACAACTTAGGGCACAGACCCTCATCTACTATGCTAAGACAGTGAAGGTGTGGCTGGAGTTTGGCTTACTCAGTGGTTCTTCACGGGGGACCTTGTGTCCCTAAGTGATGTTGGCTGTGCCTGGGGACACTTTTTGGTTGTCACGGTGGGGGATGCTAATGTCATCTGGTGGATAGAGGTCAGGGGTGCTGCTAAACATTCTGCAGTGCATAGGATGGCCCCCCAGTAAAGAGGTGTCCAGTCCCAAATGTCAGCTATCAACCAGCTGAGGAGTCCTGGGCTTCCCGCACTTATGCTCCTGGGCTTTGAACTATGTAGGAAGCAAGTGATGAAAGTGGCTACAGGATAGGGTCCAAACCATTAGGCCATGGGTTGGTTGCTCCAAACCTGTTTCTTACTTCTTGGGGGCTGCCTGATCTCAAGCTTGGCCTACCCAGGCCCCTGTCAATTCCGTGAGGATGTCTCTCCTTCGGCCACTGTTCTTCTAGTTAAAACTCAGTTAGCTGGAGTTGGTTTCTCTTGCTCACAACCAGAACCATAACTGGTTTATCATTGCCTTGAAAATGGAAACTTTTTAAAAGTAGTGGAGCCACACACCAAGTGGAATTTTCAGACCCTCGTTATGTACTATTGAGGTTGACTGTGTCACCTGGCCTCCCTTCCACCTCATTCCTCAGAGTCCCACACCAGTGGCCCAGAGGAACGAATAGGGACTTTAGGCCCCAGGAACCCTGTTCATAACCGTGAGTTTATGGCACAGAAGACTTCTATCCTGACAGCCAGAGCATGTAAAGCCACCATCAACCCTTCATTCCAAAGAAGCTTATCTGATTGTTCGTTCCTGAGGTGCCCAAAGTAGATGGTGCGCTTTGGCATGAGAGGAAGCTAGGAAAAGTGTCAGAGTACAGTTTGCAGCTTTTGAGGACAGACCTAGTTAGCTGGCTTAGAAGATGGGCTGGGACGAGGGGCAAGCAGAACAAGATTTGGCAAGAGAAATGGGTGCAAGGAAGGGTATAAACCTGGGGTCTCAACCTCACATACTCACCCTGACAGGTAGGCACACCAACAGTGAGTCAGGGGGCTGCTTGCATATTGAAGACATGAGTATAGTCTTCATTTCTACCCCAAAACAATTTGCCTCAGCTTACCTTGAAATGTATGTCTCTTGGTCTGTGTTTGATTTTTCCTCTTTAGAGAAAAAGCAGTGCATGAGTAATGATAAATAGAATTTGACTTCATGAATGAGGAGCCACAGGGCGTGGTGGGGGCTGTGGCCGACTGAAGGAGTGAGTGTCCCGTCCAGGGCAGACAGCTGCTGTTCAAATTGCCCACATGTGGCTGTGGCAGATTTTCGACTGCTGGGTGACTAAAATTTCTGATTTTTGAAGAGAAGCTAGAAGTCTGGATTCTCATGTGAATTCTTCTTTTAAAAATAATAAAGAAAACAGGGCTATGGATTCCTTTTGATTTATTGGACATCAAGTTGAGAGTCTCTCTCTCTCTTTCTCTCTCTCCCTCTCTCGCTCTTCTCCCTCTCCTTGCCCCTGCTCCTGCTCTTTCTAACCAAAGAAAGAGATGTGGAGTAGCTGCGGCATTAGGCTCACCGGCTTCCCTATTTTCTCTGTCTCCCTTTCTCTGCCCTCTCTATCTATCTCGCTTCCTCTATCTCTGTTTGTCTTTTTCTGTTGCTGTCTCTGCCCTCAGTCTCTTCCTCTGTCTTCCTCCACCCTTCTCTACCTTCTCTCCCTCCCTCTGTCTCTCTTAATCTTTTCAGGACCCTGTGTCGCACTTTCTCTGTCAGAGAATGCCTCTTCCACTGCCCGCTTCGCCCTAGTTCCCCACCGGTCCACCTGCTATTGGTTCAGCCGCTTAAATTCCACTCATGATCTTGACCTGCAGACTTTCAAGGGTAGCAGCGGGTGTGCAAAGGCTGGAAAGGAGTGGAGGAAACATTCTGGGAAAAGTACCAGTGCACTCACGTGACAAGGGCAGAGTGACAGTGGCCTACGGGGAGGTCTGGGTGGCCTGGGGGTCCATGCAGTAACGGTAGGTGATGCAGGCTGGCCCAGCTGGACCCCTGGGCATCCGTGCTTCCCTCTGCAAGCAGAAGGGAGATGCCCAAAGAGTCTGAGCAGATGGGGTAAACAGAAAGCGATATTTCAGGAGCGTTGACTATGTTCGTAGCAATGTACAGGCAGGTTAGAGCGAGATACCAGAATTCCCTAAGGAGGTTGCAGCAGAATGGAAACAGAGTTGAACAAAATGCATCAAAGGAACAAAGTCAGCTGGATCTGGGAACTGCAGGGAGGGACCAGTTAAAGTCAGGAGAATCATGAACATTTCTTGGTTGCTAAGTCCAATAGTTAAGGACGCGGACTTTGGAAGCAGAGTACGTCTCAGTCAGAGCGCCACAAGCTATGACCAGGCACATGTCCTTATTCTGTGTCTCCGTTTCCTTGTCTGTAAAAGAAAATAATAGTATGAAGATTAAATAGGTTACTATGTGTCAAGTGTTTAAAAACATTTCACATATTATACACTAAATTAGTTTTGAAGAAACAAAATATGATGGGCATGGCAGAGAGAGAGAGAGAGAGAGCTAATTTCCTTCTCCTGCTTTTGTTCCATCCAGGCAGTCAGCCTGTTGCAGTGTTGCCACATTCAAGGCGTGTCTCCCCCTAGTTTGCTGTCCAAAACGCCAGTCATTTCTGGAAACTTCCTCATGGACACACTCAGAAGTGTCCTTCACTAATTTCCTCGGTGTTCCTCAATCCAAGCAAGTTGGTGATAAGATTAATCGTCACAGTGAGCTTCTTCCTCTGTTCACAGCTTCACGTCTGTCATTACATGTAATCCACAGATGACCCCTGAGCCCCCCGAGGAGCAGTGACCATGCATTCCTCCCGCTTTGCAGACTGAATCTCAGAGAGGTCGGGTAACTTGCCTGATATCACAAAGTAACTGGCAGAACTGAAAATGGAACCCAATCTGAAATCACCTTATCGCAGCCACATTATCGGATCAGTGGATGGCAGAGAGCCCAACCAGCCTTCAGTGAGGCCCTTAGAATCAGACCGTGCAAGCCACCTGCAGTGACTGGCTGTGCAGTGACCCGTATGCAGACTGGCAAGGAGAGCTGGTTTAGGCTGGGCCAGAGCTGGATTCTACATTTCCCTTTCAGTCATTGACTCCAGCAACCACTGACCTCGAATAGGGAGCTGGTTTCTAGCTGCAGTGGAGATCGTGATCTCTTCAAGCTGAGAAAATTTCCTTTTAGTGCCTCACACAACCCCTGGCCTTCGTTTGGAATGAAAACTTTCCAACTGCTGTTGTATTCTCACAGCTGGGAGATTCTGAGCAGCTTTTATCTACTCCAGGGTGACTTTCTTTTGCATTCGGCCTGGGAAACAGTCTCAGTTTTGATTTGAGCAATCCATAATGAAACTTCTAAGCTGTCAACAGCTTCTGGCTTTGCTTTTGCTCATGGAGGATGAGTGCAATGCCCTGTCATTGACATGTGTTAACAACAGTGACTTAGGAGAGGCTTGTGCTTCCTCCATTATAGGTTGAAGTGTGTGTGTGTGTGTGTGTGTGTGTGTGGTGGAGAGGTGGAGAGGGGTGTCTTCTCTTTATCGGCAGCCTTTCTCTTCTCTCATGGTGACACACACACACACACACACACACACACGATTGATATTCTCCTTTCATGTTGGGCTTGGTAATCAACAAAGATTTTCTCCTGGAAGTTTTACTTCCAACTGGAGGTGGCTTGTATTGTGAAATTGTACAAGAGCCCTGTATATTAGATATTGTGTGGGTACTCAGTGGATTGCAAAGGTAGATAAAATTCGCCAGCTAGGTTGTTGACAGAACATAAACTATGTCTGGAATTGTGATGAGGAGGTCTGGAGATGTGACTCTTAGAGACAGCGCTGCTCTCCAGGGTGGTGGAGGAAGAGCCCCGTCCTTGTGTTTTCCTGTTTTTGTTTCATATCAGCCATGGAACAAGCAACAGAACCATGGATATGGTGAAAAACAAAAACTTGAGAATCCATAAGGCCTTACATTAGGAGGTAAAGCAGTTCCACTGGGAGGTGGATGGAATGGAATTGACATACCTCTTGGCAAGGCTGTGAGTTTGGGATTAGTGATAAAAAGTGCAAGAAGGGCTTTCCAAGAATCCCAGCTTCCCTGTTGCCATTGGGAGACAAGGAGCTTGGAGCCATGTTGGGCACTGGGACTCACTGAATCAAGTTGGGACACGGTCTCCCACTTCTGCCCCTCTGTTCCTGTGATGATTCCTCTCCTTGCCCTGTGTATTTTCCCTCCTAACTACATCTTGAACCTCTCGGCTTCTGTCCAGGACCTCCACTCCAGCTGAACTGTCTTTTCTTTCCACTCCACCTTGGCATCCTACTTGGTCCCTGGAGCTCATCCCAGTCCACCTGCTCCACTCCGATCTGCAGCCACAGTGGTCTTCTCACTTGCAAGTCTGACTCAGTCTCTGTTGCTTTTAGGATAAAACCCAAACTTCTTCATGTGCCCAAACACCCTCCTTTTAGCTCCCGCCACTTTCTGCTCAGCCTCCTCACTCTCAATGGTCCAGTTTAGTTCTTTCATGGGGCACTGATCCCACCGCATCACCCAGAATCCCGCGTCACCTCATAACCCTGCAGAAAGCAGCACAATTCACTCCTCCACTAAGCAAACATCTGCTGAAGACCTACTTTGTTCTGAGCATGGTTCTCCATGCAGCTAGTAAGCAAAAAGAAGATGGGGCTTTGTCCCTCCCTGGGCTTATATTTTATTAGAAAGAGAAGCACAACTGTTGTGTAAGTTCTGGGAGTGACAAGTGAAGCCAATAAAGTGAGGAGGTGAGTCGGGGAGAAGGAAGAGGTGGGGTGAGGGGCGCAGCTTTAGCCAGTCAAGAGTGCCTTTTCTGGGATTTCTAAGGATCCCTGAATGAATTGAGGAAGCAGGTCCTGGAGTCCCCAGTCTAGGGAATCTGTTCTGGCTGGGTCCATTGGCACCTTCATCTTTTTATTCACAGAACCATGTACTTCTTATTATCACTGGTTGTTGGGATTTTCACGCATATTTGTATAATTTCTGTGATAAGCATTTATTTCCCAAACAGATTTATAGCTGCATCTTTTTCTTTCCTTCACATCATTGCACTCCCAGTAAGCTACTTGGCATGTGCAGCAAACAGTGAGTGTGTGTGGAGGGAACACAGCATCCCGGGAATAAGGAGATCCCAAGGCCTGGGATTCTCACCCAGACCCTTGCAGAGCCTGTTTTGTGAGGCCTCAGAGCTCAAGGCTTCAGAACTCCTAAAAGCTCCCCTTTCTGTGGCTGATGCTGTTGCATCCCAACATGGGGAGGGGATGGGGATGGTTTAAAGTAGGAGATGAAGACTGGGCATGAGAGAAGGGCTGGGCAAAGCAATGGACAGGCTGCATCTTTCTTGGGAGGCAGAGGTTGCAAAACCAGTGATACAATCTCTTGTTCATGAACCAGGTGCTATTGAAATAAGTCATGACCTTCAAACCCACTCTCTCAGTCTTGTCTTTGTCAGGAATAGGAAGGAGCAAGTGTTTTCCAGAGGCTCTGGGGCAGCCCATACTCTTTTTTCCAACATAGGCTGTGATAAATGTTGCACAAGTCCTATTAGTGAGATCAAGCAGGAAGATCTGGACAATGAGACTCTGAATAATTTTGCTTGACAGATGCAGAGGAAAGGGAACAGGGAAGTGCTGGGAGCATTTTGTTACTTGAGGGGGTCCAAGATGAAAGGAGGGAAGAGTCACGCCTCACTCTCTCATCACATGCTCCAAGGCAACACCTATATTTTGAGAAGTGTTGGTGACATTTCAGAGCAATTAGCCTAAGTAGAGCAGCTACTGTGTTCTAGTACATTTACCTGTGATATTACACTAAGGGAGTTCATGCCAGTGGGAGGATTATACCTACTTCCAGAAGCATTTTGCCACTCAGGGCAAAAAGCAGCTGGGCGAGTGGTTTAAAAAGTTGCATAAAAGGGGAGGGGAGGAAACAAGCCTAGATGTTTCCTTGCTACCTTCTAAGATGTTTGTTGAGTGCCCTGTGCTCCTGCCTGCAGAGCTCATCAGCATGGATCTTAGCTCTCAGGAGGTGATCTTAAGCTAGGCACGCACAGGTAAATGGGCAGGAACCACTGAGAGGCCTGGGAGAAAAGCCAGAAAAGAAAACAGAATTCTATTGAACCAGGACGTAAAATATAGCTTTCCCATTACTAAAAAATAAATTTACCAAGGTGGTCACTTAGCATGGAGGAGAGATGAATAACCAGAGAACAGTGGACTTTTAGGACAGCAAAACTTTCCTAAGGATGCTGCAGTGGGGGGTACAGTGCCACTGTACATTTGTGAGGACCGCAAGCTGCACAACACCCAGGGTGGGCTCCAGCGTACACTGTGGACCTTGAGAGATGATGCATTCATGTATGTTTAACGGTGGTGAGAGATGGCCCATGGAGGGGGATGTTGGTGACGAGTTTGTGTGTGTGGGGAGAATGATGTGTATAGAAACTCTCTGTACCTCCTGCTTGATTTTACTATTAATATAAAATACCTCTAAAAGTAAATTCCATTAAAAATAGTAAATTTATTGAGAACCTACTATGGGCCAACATATAGGAACACTCCTAGAGCTCCCAGGAGAAGAATTTGTTTAAAAGTCGATAACATAGTTTAATTGCAATTGTGGTCAGTCCATGAGGAAATGTACTGGGTGTTAGGAAAAGACCTGGCTTATATTAAATGATCAGCTTCAGTCTTTCTGAGGAAGGGACGTTTGAGTTGAAGCTGTCTAGGTAAACTGGCAAGAAATAAGCAAACAAAATCAAGGGAAATGATTGGCTCATGGGATCTCTCAGTCTCAGCGTTATTCTAGCTTCAGGTACGGCTTGATGCAGGGAGCTCGTCGGTGCCACCCAATCACTCCTCCCCCTGTCTTCCCTGTTTTCCTCGGTGTGTTGGTTACTTTTCTCTCCTTGCTGAGACAAAATACCTGACAATCAAGGTTAAAGGAGGAAAGGTTTATTTATTTCACAGTTTGTGGAGGTTTCAGTCCATAATCTACTGGGTCCAAGGCAGGGTGGCGCATGGCAGAGGGCAACAGTTCAAGGTGGTGGAAAACAGCAAAAGCCACAATAGCAAAAAGGAGGAAGTGTGAGAGAAGACTCTTTTTGTCCCTTATATTGTATGTAGGCTGCCCACCCCAGGTGGGCGTAGCACTCACACCCTTAATCCCAACACTAGATAATGAATCAATCACAAACTCTAGATTCAGCTGCCTCTGAAAAGCACACCCCATGACTGCATGAGGCTTTGGGGGTACGTCCATTCACAAACCATAACTCTCGGTGAGCACTTTACCCGCAGGCAGATCCATCCCTCATGGTGGCACTCACTGGGCCAGAACTTTCCTGAAGGCAAGAACAGAGCCTTATTCATTTGGATAGACTCAGTAGCCCACTGCTAAGTGAGGGCTCACATGAAACAGGAAGTTGAGTTGTTCGCTCAGAATACGAAGGCACTTTTCTGTTTGTGCAGTGTTCTATGGGTGACATCCATTGAGCGCCTGTATCAAGCCACACCTGAAGCTTGACCTGTGTTAGACTTCTTAATTCTGTGGACCTATTCAGTTCTATGTTTTCTTTGATTGCTTGATGGTTTTCTTCAGCAACTTCAACTTGAATATTACATCTTTAGAGAAAGGTCTCTAACCATCCAATATAAGGTCTAGTCCAGCTTATACAATCACTCACAAACCCCTGTACTTCTCCTTGCTTTTTTTTCGTTTGTATCCCATTAAAATAAATGTATTAAAATCTACTTTGTCCTCAATAGATTCAGCTCAAGTCCTTTCTTCTTTGTGAAGGAATAGAATAAGGACTGGTGAACTGGGGCCCGTGGTCCAGATTTGGTTTTTGCACCACCTGTTTTTGCAAATAAAGTTTTATTGTCACATAGCCATGTCCATTTGTTCACTTTCTGTCTATGGCTATTTTTGTGTTATAACAGCAGGTTGAATAGATCTGTGCTACATAGCAGTAAAGTTGTGACGAATACCTCATAGCCAGCAGTGACCCTGGTTTTTACAGAGAGTGCCCAGCACTGTGGACTGTGAATCCGGGCAGGAGTGGATTAGAATCCTAGGTACGTATTGACAAAGTAGGTAAATCATCTAATCCTTCTGAGTTTCATCTTCCCGTTCTATAAAGTGGAGATAATAATAGTTCCTCTTTCTTTTTCTGTTTTTTTTTTGTACTGGGAGTAGAACTCAGGACCTCGCGCTTGCCAGGCAGGGGCTGCACCGCTGAGCTAAATTCCCGGCTAGTTCCTCTTTCATAGGGTAATGGTAATCAAATATGATTATGCACATAAATCATTTACCTCAAGGCTTGGCATAGATAAGCAATAAAACTGTTGGTTATTATAATTTTAATACTAACACTAATTTGTTAATGGAGCTTTTAATATTAAATCCTCAGATTTTGGAGGAGTTTCTGAATTGACTTCTTGTCTATTAATTTTTTTTTTTTTTGTGATAGGAAATAATTTACTTGATGTTTTAGGAAACTATGTCAAACACAGCTCTGAGCTGATTGTTTCAGTAAGTTTAGAATCGTAACCCACCTCTTCACCTTTATTTGCCCTCCTTCCACTTCCTCCCACTCCCCCGTGTTTCCTCCTCCTCCTCCTTTTGCTCTCTCCCCTTTTCCTTCTTTCATTTTTTTCCCTGAAATGTAAGACCCAAAAGAGTCTCTAAGATCTCAGGGAAGGGGAGGTCAAGCTCCTACAGCGCATTAGCCAGCACATCTGGAAAGTTTCCAAATAAAGAAAGACAGTGTGAGTGGCAGGAGGAGGGCTGGAAGCGGCGCTGTCCTGCTCTGAACACGGACGCTTTGTCCACACAGCTCCACGGTCTGCACCTCCATCTTGGTCACACAGCATTAGGAAGAACTCTGTTTTCGTAAGTGTTATTTAGAAGCAAAAAGAAGACACAAAACTTTGAGCAGCATTGTTGAGATTTCAGATGGCAACCCAGACCAGGGTTCAATTTGCTTCTCTTAGCTGGGAACAGTGGGTGACTTAGAGCCCAGTAACTCCACACTGCCGCAGCTCTGTTACCCTGGACAGCTTACTCACCCTCACCGAGCTTCAGTTCCCTGCACGTGAAGGAGATGTGACAATAATGGCTACTTTATAAGTGGTATGAGGATGAAATGAGACAATACATGTAAAGTAGTTTGGTTAGAATCAGTCCAAGGAATGAGAAATAAAATAATTTGCTAGCTGTTATTATGAGGGGCTGCCAAGTTCCTTCTCTCTCTCTCTCTCCCTCTCTCCTTTTCCATTTTTTTTCCTCTTTCTTTTGATACTGGGGCTTGAACCCAGGGCCTTACACATGCTAGGCAAGTGCTCCACCACTGAGCTCCACTCCAGCCCTGCAACATTATTCTAATCTCCCCTTGTACAACAACACAAGAAATACACCTGGGTACCCTTGCCTGAGGTATTCATTAGACAAGTGGAGCGATGCCGTTTAGCGGAGTCTCCAGTTTGTCTTCCTGGACAGTTTTTGCAGGCAGAGGTTTGTCACCAAAAAGTTGTATTGATGAAGCCTCCAGACAGGCAAGATCCTGACTGTGGAAGACAAGGAGAGCATCCTCCTGCCAATCTTGGCTGGGTTTGAAATGACTTTCTTGAATCAAATTGCGAATATTTTTGAAAATCCTGACTCTCACAAAGAAAATCCTGAGAAACTTATTCTCACTTTACCCCCACTTACCAAAACCTTCAAGCTTTCTCCTTCCTTCTCCTTCCATTGTCCCCTGTGCTCAGCAACATGAGTACCTACAGAAAAAGAGGTGGTGACCAGAGGGTGTGAGGGTGAAAACATTTTTATGGTGTTCAGGGCTAGGAGATAAGAGTGCTATTTCTCACAGTAACAGAATGTAGAAGGAATGACGCTCGTGTGGGAAAGTTGCCCATTCATTTATATTCCAAAGTGCCTCATAGAATATAGATTTTTGGGGGAAATGATCAACATCCAGCTTACTTTTGGATTTCAGGAAGCATTTATTGATGAAAGTGATGATTTCATCACTGACATTTGGTTAAAAATTTGAGGCCTGGTTTCTAAAGTCCATTGAGTTCTTTGGTCATCCAATTTGTTATTCCCATAAGGCTTACAGTTGTGATTGGAAAGATATTTCTACCACTCTTGCCTTATTTTGTCTTTCAAAAGGAAGTCCAGCACTCACATGGAGGGAGACCCCTGAGTCACAGATGGAGGCTGGGGAGGAGCTCTGACTGTCACCGCTTTCCCCACAGCTTTAGAGTGTTTGGAAAGACTGATTTGTTCTGGGGCTATGCAGAGCCATATTCTCTGAAATGTTTTCTGAAGCCATTAGTCATACCAGGTGCTCTGTGAAGAAAGGACTTTGGGTCAGGTATGATTCTGGAGTGCTGCTCACTCTGCCCTTTCCTAGAAATTCATCACAAACAGCCTGGGAGTCTTGCCTTCATGACTCGGTATAACATAACAATCACGGGCTCAGTTTTAGGATTTTTGGTCAACTTGAGCCTAAGGCAGTTACTGACAATTGTGCTTAGGGCAGGGCTGCCCCGTTTTTCTTTAAATGGTCAGATAGTAAATATTTTAGGCTTCTTGGGTTACATGGTTACTGTTGTAGCTACTCATTGTGTATCGTATTTTATTCCCCATTGCATGAGGAAAGTAGCCACGGTCAACATAAATGAATGGGTGTGGCCATTTCCAGTACAAGCTCATTCACAAAACCAGGGGGCAGACTGAATGTGACCCATGCCACGTTTCGCTGACTGCTGATTTAGAGGAAGAAAATATGGGCTCCAAAGTCACACTTTCCAGGTTTGACTCTTGGCTTTGGTATTTCTTAGCTCTGTGACCTTAGGTAGTTTGTATGACTTCTCTGGACCTCAGTTTCCTCACCTGAAAAGTGAGAATGATAAAAGCATGTATCTCATATGGTCATTGTAGTTAAGTGATCTGTGTAGGTAAAGCACTTCATAAAGTGCTTTGCATATAAGAAATGTTTAATACATATTAAAAAGTGTAATTTTGCTATAATGCTTATATGGTGTTTTTGAGACCTTGCCATGGTTTGGATATGGTTTGTATTTGTCTCCCAGTGGTTCCTGTGCTGGAAGCTTGGTTTCCAGAATGGCCATGTTGGGAGTGGTGGAATTTTTAAGAGGTGGGGTTTAGGAGAAGGTGATTAAGTCATGGGAACACTGGGAACACTGCCTTCAGAAAGAATTAATATAGTTCTCAAGGGACCATGCCAAAACAGGGCATATAAAGAAGCCCTGACTCCCCTGGCTTCCTGTCTCATCATGCGATCTTTCCTTCTCACCTTTGCTCCTGCCACATTACCATCCACCATATTGTGATGTAGCCACAGGCCCTCACCAGAGCTGAGGAGATGTTGGTGCCATGCTCTTGCATTTCCAGGACCCTGAACTAAATAAAACTTTATTTCTTTATAAAAGTACTTAGCTTTGGATGTTTTGTTATAGTAGTAGAAAACGGACTAATAGAGACCTCATGACAAATCTACGAGGAAGTTGAAGATTAGGAAAGTTAAGTGACTTGCCTCTACTTCAAAGCCAGGAAGAGTTGGGGCTAGTTGGTATATCAGAAAGACTCACTGCATCCTTGAGAGTAGGGAAGAGTATTTGCAAGAGGTGATGAATGAAGGGAGGGGAGCATCTATTCATGGTATACTTTAATAATCTTCTCATTTGTCTCAAATGTATGTGGAACATTTCAAGACATGTGGCTGGTTTCAGAGCCCAGAATCAGAACAAAGTTGGAGCCTCAGAATAGCTAAATTTTCCTTTAAAATTTGTTGCTGAGCTTGGCAAGTCATACTGAGAGTGACCAAATATACCAGACTATGTCCTATGCCAGGATCTTAGAGTCTGGTTTCTGCTGCAAGCACAGAACATAGATATTTTGATAGAAATATTCTATTCCTAGGTTAGGTCCCTGGCTCTATTTAAAAGTTGTAATCTACATAGTCAGCCACCTATAAAATCCCCCTTGTATGGGAAGACTTTAAGCACAAGAAACAGAGAGGGCCAGTGAGATGGCTCAGTGGCGTAAGCGCCTGCCCGGCAAGCGCAAGGGCCCGAGTTCGACTCCCGGAACCCACATACAAAAAAAGGGCCGGTGATATCGCTCAGCGGCACGGGCGTCTGCTGGCGTGCGAGGTCCTGAGGTCGACCCCCGGTACCCACACACACACAAAAGTAGTAGCTTAAAAGGCAATCTTGAAACAAAAGTGCAAAAGTGCAAAACACAAGCCTAGAGACCCCGAAAACAATGGCTTCACAGGAATGGCTTCTAGGAATGACCTGGAAGGCATGTGTACAGCTCTTTTTTTTAGCAGACAGTTGTCTAATAATTCCGAGACAAGCGATGCTATGAAGGCTGACATTTCAAGGGACTCCTCAATCAGTTTCAATGGCATTTCTCCAGTGTCTTATAACCTTGACCTCTAACCCATCACATTGCAATCCCCTTGGAATCTGAGACCCTGATTGACCATATCTGAACAAATTCAGAACCTGGGACATAGCTTGAACTGTAGTGGAAAATCGATGAATGTTTAGCAAATTTGTTGAAGAATGTTATTAAGAAAACACACCCTCTGGTCAACATGAAATCCTCCTAATTTTAACTTAAGTTTATTTACCCCCTTCTGTGTCTTGCCCAACTGAATAATAACTTTACTATCAAAAATTGGGAGTCAGTAATTTA